>OU026065.1:35772500-38725000 GCA_907269065.1 Crocallis elinguaria
ACCAGCTCGTCTCGTTATCAAACAGCATAAAAAATACTTTTTCCGTTATCACTTCGTTGACAGAAGTAATTCCATGTTTCTTGAAAAATAATGTCGCTTGATATTCACTATTCTGTGGACGAAACAAAACCACAATATTCAAAGCTTTTAAAATTTGAATTTATGCACCCCAGTGGCCCGCGTAATTTAAGACCTAAGCAAATGTTTGTTGAAAAAAATGTCGTCGAAACAAAACTGGAAACGAAACAGAAAATTTAAACGTGAGACCAAAACCTACTGGACTTTCGAATGAATGCTTTCTTTTATTGATGAATGAGAATGAAACTAAGAGTATCTACTGAAATGGTAAGTTTGTTCAGAAATTCAAGACGCGGGTTCCCGGTCCCGGTGGAAACTGGAGGCTGTGAACTGTTTGTAGGCATCTTTCTTAGATTTTTTATTTTTTTATGTTATTTAGTAATGAGACGAGCTGGTCGTTTGCCTGATGGTAAGCATAACGCCGGCCCATAACAATCGCAGTGCCACCCAGAACTTTGAAACACAAAGGCCTGCGCGGCACTGCAGTGCGCTCGTTATCCTGAGACATTAGGTATTAAGTCTCATAAGCCCAGTAATTTCACTGGATACTCTGCTCATCAAACCGGAACACAGTAATGCTTGCACACTAATGCTTGGCGGCAGACTTCACGAACAAAACGGTGGTAACAACCCAGACGGACACTCGCAGAATTAGATTATTTTAATTTAGTTTAAACTCATTAACCTGGCTAGTGCAAACTGTGATTTGAAATGACTTGTACAAAAGTCTGTTTTTAATGCATGGTAATAAATGAAATTGTTTATGTAACGGATATAATTGTCTCGTCCTGCCATAGAAATCTCAATAAAATTTTTAGTTAGATTTCTGTGCATAACGCAATATCCTGACACTACGTTCTGCTCACACTAAGACTAGTGACCACTGGTTTTAATCGATTTGGAATTGAAAATGAACACGAGATTGTTAGCCGGTAAGGCCCCTGATCCTGAGACATCAGTCTGATAGGATTCGCTTATTAAATTATAAAATAATAATATTTAAATTACATTCAGTATTTTTTGACCTTATGTAGGTATATAGTTACTTTGAGCTATTTGTTCAATATCAGATCACTTTGAATAGTGAGGAATTCCAATAAATACGAATTACAGATAATTTACAATAATTTAAAAATTTACAAGGTACATTTACAACATTTTTTTTGCCTGCTTGTGTGATGAATTTAATAAATGATTTTACACACACAATTATTTCATTTCTGTAAAATCATGTCTAATGTACCGTAATACACTATTTACTAAACTAGGCTAAAATAAAGTAGGTACAAAATAAACCCCACACGTTTCAAAATAACGAACAGTGAATTTTACCTCGATGAGTTTAATTTTTAAAATATTAGCTACGAAATTAAATTTCACCCAAGTAATCTATCTAGCTATGCGGCACCGCAAAGCTGTTACTGAAATAAGATTTCCTGTGGCGTCACTTAACTTTATTATTTTACCCACGTTTTTTATGGTATTATGGGAAGGTATATTTTACGTTGATGAATACAGAACACCGAATGATCTTTGAAGCTCTAGTGGTATGTAATATAACAGCGGCTCAGGGATCTTTTCGGTCGATAATATTCGATAAAATTTACAGTTCAAATCGATAAAGTGGGTTTTATCGAGCCTCGAAACAATCGACAAAAGTTATTTGAAAAGCTAGGTCGAATCCAAAGAGAATATAGAGCTACTACAATACTTTACGATCAGAATTCGGTACTCGCAACATTCGATAAATTTATCGAGTTTTTCGGTTAGACAAATTTATCGAACCGACTTCCGTACTTTCGCCGCAGATCCTGGTATTGACTCAAGGCGTAACCCCCACACGCTTGTGGCGTGACGCGGTAACATCAGGCCAATGATCGTCAAGTTTTTATAGCCGGGTTATATTATTGCATCAAAAACTTGTTTTATTCCTAATACGACTTGTTTGAAAATATCTGGAGTTTGAGCTACGTCATCAATTTGCGCAGAGTGCCGATTACGGCAAACGATATAAATGCGAAAGACGTTTCCATCAAGATTTGTGAGGTTTAAACTTAGGTCGGTATACATCATCGCAAACGAGAAAACTTCGATTAGAGGGGGGACTCTCCTTAAGAGGGAGCCTCTGAAATTCATTAGCACACGCAGAAGCGAAACGAAATTACCAGACAGGCGCGTTAATAAAAAGTTTGTGAGACTTGGAGGCAAGCCAGGAGTAGGTGGTAGCACACTCGTACGTACAAGAACCAAGGCTAGGGAAGAACGCGATGGTCCGGCTAGTTTTATAATCGACTATTTTTATGTCATCAACGAAGAAGTCGGGTAAATGCTGTAACAGACGGCTCCGTAGCTAAGTTGGTAGTAACCCTGCCTGCAAGGCGAGGGGTCCCGGGTTCGATTCCCGGCCGGGGCAGATTTTGTGTAAGCATAAAGTTTGTTCTCGGGTCTTGGATGTTTGTGATGTGTATCTGTGTATGTCCATGCCACCTGCGACACAGGGAATCCTAGTGCGGGGGTATGAGTGTGTAAGCGTTTACGTTTACGTTTACTTATTTACAGCACTTATTTACTGCGTCCTCTGGCAGGTTCGAATCCTGTTGGAAGCGAAATTTTTGTGATGTATATATTTGTGTGAACATTCGCTAGTGTCGGTTAACACTATAAAATATATTTCATAAAGTTTAAATAATGCAAAATCTCTCGCCATTTGATTGGTACTGTAACGTATCACAATGACATAGGCAACAACAATGGAGTAGGGAGTTCTTCCTTTCTTTCATAGATGCGGTTATAATTCGACTTTGACGTTTATTTGGCGCTTATACGACTTTGGCATTAGATACCTTATCACCGCATAATTATATAGTTTTTACATGCTTTGACCGGATAGGGGAAATCCGGCAAAAGAGCAATCCGCTATCACACGCATCACTAACCACGACCGAAAGTGACTTTAAGTACACGTACTTCGCTAATTAATTCCCGAAGCGTCTAATTTTCACTAGATATATTTCGGCAATCCCCAACTTTGGCAATATCTGATTACGGAGTCTGATTAATAGTCCCCACAATGGGGTTTACGCTGGCAGATTTGATAGTATTCATATACAAAAGTTTTTAATTGATGCTGGAACAGTCGTGGTGAAGTCACCCGCTACGTAGTCTGATGATTCGAATCAACGGCGACGGTTCGATACATATGTCGAACCGAAAAACTCGATAAATTTATCGAATGTTGCGAGTACCGAAGTCTGATCGTAAATTATTGTAGTAGCTCTATATTCTCTTTGGATTCGACCTAGCTATTCGATAACTTTTGTCGAAAGTATCGAGGTTCGATAAAAGTCGATAACACCCACTTTATCGACTTGAACTGTCAATTTTATCGAATTTTATCGATCCAAAAGATCCGTACTTGCGCCGCTGATAATAAACTTCAGCATACAGTAAAGGTCACATCGCTCGTAGATCCGACAACCGATGGGGAAGAAAGGTTCTGGAGTGGCGACCACGAACCTGCAACCGGAAGACGTAGTCTAGGCCGGCCTTCTACAAGATGGACCGACGCGCCTGATCAAAGCAGCGGGGAACCGTTGGATGCAAGAGGCGAGCATCCGATCCAAGTGGTGTTATATGGTTCAGTAGTGGATGTCTTTCGGCTGATGATGACGATGATGATGATGATACGGTGAAGGAAAATAATGCTGAATACCAGGGCAGTATCTAACGCTCGTCTTTCTATCAGATGCCACCAAGCACCCATCGCGCTCGGCTTGTTTCGGCGACCACATTTGATAGATACTCCTTATTCTATAGGCTTATATTGTCATCGAGCATGAAAACATCGGTTTCTAAAGTAAATTGCCTTTTAAAAATAAATTAATTTTTTTTTATATTTTGTATAAATTACAAATTTATTTTTGCGTAATTAGTTAGTAAAATTGTTGTATTTGATGTGCAAACAACACCCAAAAGAATATGGATAATGCTATAAAAAGTTGTTTTCTTAATTAATTTCCTACCAAACTAAACTCTACGCGACTTAGTCCCTCTACGCTTTAGGTACTTGCACTGATTTGAAGGGATTTCTTTGAGAATGTATGCGCTTCAATACTACACAAAAAAACTTATTGATGTTCACCCGTAGTAAAGCAAACGAATATAGCTTACTTAGTAATAGCAACCGAATTCGGAAGGTTCATATCAATGTCAAAGTTTTCGAAACAAAATGGAAAGTCAACCGTTACATCAAGCAACATTCGATTGATTTGTCCCGAAAATAGGAAATCTCGGTTTCCACCTCAAAACTGTACTCCGAATCGAAAGTAGGCTTTTGGATGACAACATTAATTGTCCGTGCCAACAAACACAAGGCCACCATGTCACCGTCAAACAGACCTGGAGACTCTACTGTTCAGACAATAGATTTGAATTTACCCTGTTTTTAAGTAGCTGAAACGAAGGCTCTAATTTGGTCTTTTCTTGCTTTTACGCCTAGCATATCGTTGTGAGAAATGTTAAGAATTGCGTCGACACATGAACATCTGGCTTTCACAATAAGGCAAGTTGTATTCTCCTTAATACGAGCCACGGAGAGGCTGTTTGATGCCGCCTCTATATTTCACTAATGAGGATGTGTTTGGATCTGAAAGTTTGTATGTTTGTTAATTTAAGCTTTATCACGATTCTTGGATGTGTGCTTTCTTTTAGAGCGCATTTGTTTTGAATGTTGTGTTTGAATTTTGCGATCCTTGTCATTGGAATCCATTACCCAGATCTAAGATTGTTCTTTGGAGATTTTTTCTCTTTAGATCCAATTTACTAACTGCTGCCCGCGGTTTCACCCGCGTGGAGATGTTTACTTTATCATGCCCGTGAACATGATGATCCAAGCTTGCAACAGCTCTGAAATATCGGGCGCTCGTCACTGAATAATAACCACGGTAAATATCCCGTTATAACATAGGTACCTATAAATTAACCAGGAATAAAATTAATAATGCTGAGCTTACTTAACATACACTGAAAAAAGTTACTATTATTTTCTACTGGCAAAATATTCTACTGAAGTTAGAATTTGAAAGTAAAGTATTCAAAGCGAAAATCACGCTCGACGTAAAGCGGGTAAAGAGCAGCATTTTTGCTGCGTACTCGTATTCTAATCCAATAAACTACTTGTGTGAAGTCAGCTATAGAATTTTTCAAAGAGAACTTTTGTTGGGTGAGTGCTGTCAAGCGAGGTAGGTTCTTTTTATTTTACTTGGTTTGCCGTAACAGTATTTGTGTTTAATTAATCTCTTTCTAAGCAACTGCGCTTCATCGTCGACCTCTCTTCGTTACCATTAGTTGAAATAGAGATCCCGGAAAAATGCACGGTTCCTGTGGGAACGCAGGTGAAAACCGCGGGCAGAAACTAGTTACAGGATAATCGGCAAGTTCCAGGGCTCACACCTGTTTTTGGTAAATAAATTAATTGGACAGAATTTCTTTTTCTTCACAAACTTTCTAAACAAAGGTATTATCCGAAGGCTTGTGTATATCTGTTAAGACTATTTAAATGTAGTTTGTATAAAGAGTAATTAACTAAGTGTACAGCTATTAAGATTTCGATACATAATAATAATGGACTGAGTCTTCATTAGTTCAATATTTTTCCATGAACATATTTCGAAAAGAAAGTTTTTCAGCTATTATATTTGTTAGAATAGTGGAAAGTTGTAGAAAGGATTTCTGCTTTGAGTGACATTTTATTGTAAAGCTTTCTCTTGTCTGAAGGCTTGTTACTTTTGAAGCTTAGAATAGTCTGAGCGCTTATTATATTTGAAGTTTTGAAAACAATTTCAATGTTTTGATGTATTGCAGTGCAGAAGATTTATTCTAATACTTGAATGTTTAATATTACATCTTAGTTTTTATTTACACGATTGTATAACGAGACGAACTGGTCGCTTGCCTGATGGTAAGCACAACGCAAGTCTATAACAAATTGCAGTGCCATTCAGAACTTTGCCACACAAAGCCCTGCGCGGTACAGTATTGCGCTCGTTAACCTGAGACTATCTCACTAAGGCCCGATTCGTCCAAACTGGAATAAGGTTTTATCTGACAGTAAATAGCGAGTTATTCCAGAATAAACTGTATTTCCATTTTTCCAACATTTCAGAATAAGTATTTATACCACAGATTTCGGCGGAGTAAATGTTATACTGTCATGGCGGACAAGACAATGAACAGCTGTTTGGAGAATTCTGTTTGACGTCCATGAGAGTCTATTGTATTTGTCTCAAGAATTTACATTTGTCTACATCTATTAACTAGACTATCTATAATTTACTCACACCAAGTAGGTTTTACTCTAGAGGCATTTTTTTTGTCCTTGATAATGCAATAAAATCAAGTTCGCATGATATTAAGAAAGCAATGCAAACCGAAGCTGCTAAATGCCATTTTTGTCACAGTGATCTTTCATTCGTTCCGATCATTCTAAGTTAAGAATAGTAAAACCGAGTATAGTTTAATCCTGGATACGCTAGGTCGAATGACCACATAATTATACATCGATTAAAAAGGCGAGTAATTTTTACACGGGGAATAGTAAGTTATTCTAGCATAAAACGCATTTTGGTCGAATCCGGCCTTATAGTAAAGTCTCATACGCCCAGTAATTTTACAACACACCAGGCTTTATCCTCTAATAATTTCTTGTTAACGTCACTATAATACAGCATGTAACTTAATGCTCTTACCCTGTAATTTATGCCGATGACATTCAATTGTATCTATCCTTTCGACCAGAAGACACCCGATCTGCAGAGGCAAAGCTTAATCAAGATTTGGAACGGGTTCATACATGGGCTATGTCCAACTCATTATTACTTAATGCAAGTAAGACAAAATATATGGCTTTAGGCACCAAAAATTTAATACATAAAATCACATTGGCGAATCCACTTCTGGCTATCGATGGAGTGCATATCGAACGTGTCTCTGAAGCGCGAAATCTTGGTCTTGTCATGGATGAGAGGCTTAAGTTCGAACGTCACATTATAGAATCTGCCAAAAATTGTTTTTACCGCTTGAAAGTCTTATACAAAATAAGGAATTGCCTGAGTACAGACCTCCGTATAATGTTGGTTGAATCGATTATTTTGTCCAAATTTAATTACGTTGATTCAGTGTATGGCCCCTGCTTACTTTCCAAAACATCTCGTCTCATTCAAAGAGTTCAAAATGCTTGTGCTAGATTCTGTTTTGATGTGCCTCCGCGTAGTCATATTTCGCCTTTTCTGAATAAATACAATTTATTAAATATGAAACACAGAAGAAACTTGCATCTTGCTACTTTGATGTTTGGGGTGGTGAACTCTCAGAAGCCATCATATTTGTACTCTAAGTTTGTTTGGGCTAGTGACTATAGAAGATATCAGGCCAGGGCATCGTCTTATTTGCTAAAGACACCACAACACGGTACTGCTTCATTTCGAGGTAGCTTTCGTTTCTGTGCCACAAAGTGCTGGAATTGTCTGCCCCCTCCTCTGCGTAATCTTAGATGTAAATTTAATTTTAGATTAAAATACAAGAAACATCTGTTAGATTTACAAAAGTCTGCCCCATAAACAGCGTTTTTTACAAGTCACGAGTGAACAGGTATCTTCTAGGTAAGCGTTCTACATCGTCGACCGCTTTGTCACTTACCACCAGGTGAGATACCAGTAAAACGCAAGCCTATAGACGCTATAGTAAAGAGCACACAAAACAAAGTCATTGGTTTCCTTTTTATTTTTTTAAATGTTTCACAGTCGAATCTAATGAGTTAGAGTGGCATAAGATAAACATAACAAGTAAGATTAATACGGGTTGTGGTGGCTGACCTCACAAGCATTGTATCTGCCATTAGCAAATATATACACATATAATAAAGTTTTATTTATTTTTTTCCTTTAATGTTACTTTTAAATATGTCAGTATCATGGTTTGTAATATAATATATTGGTAATGTAATATGATTATTATTATTTATTGATATGTACTTATTTTTAATATACTTTTTGTTTTATTGTCCGTGCGTCACTTACTGGTCGGAGCTGAAAATCAGCGCTGTGTTCAGTTCACTGTTCACAGCACATGCTGAGCTCCGACCATTTTCGGAACTCCGCACATGGCAGCGGTTCACATATTTATTTTACCAACATGTTCATTATGTATTGTTATCACATTTTATTTGTCTGGTTTATTGTTTCTGTTTCTTTCATTATTTCCTATTATATTATGTAAAAATATTTTTGTTCTCTTTGTTGTAACTTGCTCAAGCTGTGTGTGTGTGTCTAGTTTCGAAATAAATAATTTCTTTCTTTCTTTCTTTCTTTCTAATTGCAGACAGACTACGTTAGTACAAGTTACTAAAGTTAGGTGTAGGTAATTACCACAATGCGCTTAGTTTAACTTAATACGTTGAGAGCAGTTCAAACAGAATGTTCTATGATGCGAAAACGTGCGAAGATCGCGCGATCAAAGCCAACATAGTCTTTGTTGCAAACATCATGAAATTTGGTATAAGTCTTACAAAACAAAGAAAATAAGGGTTGGTGATTGGGCATTCTCTGTTGCTAGCGTATCCAGATCGGTAGTAACCTAGGCTACTTTTTATTCCGGTACATTGCACAACTCCTGTGGGAACGCGGATGAAGCTGCGGGCAGAAGCTAGTAGCGAAATGAAAGTGAAGCTTCAGGATAAAAGATGTATTTTGAATGAAACTGCACTGAATTTTAATACAATGATATTATCAAACTTAACGCACTGCGTCCAACTTAATTAATAATAATGGAGCGCACGTTTAAAATAATTAACTTAGCGCCATTGTCAAATTCGATTCGCCAAGTTTCTGTAGTAAAATTATGGGAATGACGTGATTAAGTCCCAGAGGTGAGTGCACTGGAAGCGAGAATAACCTAGCGTAATAATATCGGTATTTAGATACCGATAACCGATAACGGTATCATAATAATATCTTACCTCTATTGTTTGATATCGAAATTATTACACCTAAGTTAATTTCCTCTCTTTTTTGTTAATTATTAAGTAACACCGTTAAACAACTACGGACTTCATGTAGGACTAGGTTTCAATATTGCACGTTTACAACAACAACAAACAAACATTAGTCCAGTGGTTCCAAATATCGATGGTTTGAGAACATACAGGTCGATGTTGTGACGGTCAACGCAGTGAATAAAACCATATCATGGAAAACTGATCACGCAAAATTCATTAGATGAAAAAATACTTGTATTAAGGCTGAATCCCGCCTTAATGATGAGGTCAATATTCAGCAGTGTACACTGTACATTTCCTCGGCTGAATATGATGATGATGAACATTTTTTGTGACTGGTTTCCCCATTCTGAAAAAGAATACACGCCTGAAAAAGAAAAGCTTGCACCAAGTTTTTACTTATTACAAAAACAGCTGAGTTTTATTTTTAGAAAACCTGTTTAGTTAACGTTTTGCGAAAATGCTTGGAAATATTCCCATATGCTCCCAACTATTTCTAGTCTGAGCACACTATACATCAAGTCCAGGCAGAGTTTACTATACCTTTCTAAGTTTGGGTTCAAACACCCCCCGAGACAATGGAAAGGGTTCATTTTGACAGCGTGATCGATGGTCGTTAACTATTTGCGGATCCCTAATCAGTGTTGAAATGTTTTGTGTTAGGAATGCATTTGAGTAGTTTGTCCGGAAAGCTACATAAATATCCGGCTGAAAATATGAGAAAGGTAAATGAAACAGGAGTTACAATTCTGTTAACAATCTATTTTATTTTATTTTTTTGCAACGAGACGAGCTTGTCATTTGGCTGGTGTTAAGCATAACGCCTACCCATAATAATTGCAGTGTACATACCTGTCGTTTTTATTAATTACCATGTAAAAAATGTGAAGGTATCATTTAAATTAATAATGTATGATAAATAAATATGCGATATGCCTCAAAAACATTTTCACTGCTAGTATATAAGAACAATACTTCCTTTTATGACCCAATAATTAGAATGTGTCGCCAATATAATGAAATCGCAAAAGAACACCCTAGCTCAATTGACATTTTTGACCAAAAATTGACAAAATTCAAAACCAATTCAAAAAAAGAAGATTGTGTTCACTGCTTACGGTGATGATAATACCTAATTATTGTACTTAACTTTCAATATTTATAATTTGTTACCTACAATCACTTTTGTATTAGTATAGTTTCTGCTAATGTAATATTAATCATGTTGTATACACATATTTAGGAATATGGTCTGGTTCATTAATGTAAACTCTATCTAACTGTAATATTATTGACTGTATTCTGTTTTGTGTATGAATAAATAAATAAATTGTTGCGTTTGGGAAACTTTTAGATACAGTAACTTTGTGGAAGTTGTACATTTTATGTGAATTTCATTTTTATTGTATTAATGTGATCTTCTTAAAACTGTATAACAACAGAAATTATGTTTTTTCTGTTTCATGCATCAATTGTTTCGAAGATTTCAATACTCCATCATTTATTGCAATCATATGTACATTGTATGGAGATGTTGTATTATTAGTGAAGTTCACATATGACCCTGTAGTGTATTAATTAAAAAAGCGTATTATAAAATTAAGGATTATGTAGATGACAAGGATGCATGGAGGCAAACAGCTCAGGAGCCTCCTGGCGACTACTAAACTTTAAATTGTTAGTTGTTAGCATTAGAAGCATTGTAAAAAACTACTTTTTTTAAAAAGGATGCCGTGACGAGTTTCTTGCCCTTCTTCTTGCTCGGCCTATACCAATTTGGAACGGGCACGGTGGGTTTCTGGAAGGTTCGTTGACTTTGAGCACGGATTGGGTCTGTTGGTGTCTTTGTCATTTAGTATGTTCTGATAAAGACAGCATTAGTTTTAGTCTGTGATTCGGGTAGATGAATGCTGCAGAGGCCCGCTGTTAGAGTCATTTTAACTTTCATAAGTGCTCCTTTGGGGCCTATTTGAATAAAGACTTTTGAATTTGAATTTGAATTTGTTAGGGTATAGTAACACAAAGTAACAGAGCGACCCGATCCATTCCACACAAAGAACATGTTGGTTTAGTCTTTAAAAAGATCAATCAAACAATAATAACATTTATCAATTAAAAATCTTTTTAGTTTATGTACGAATATAGATTCCTTTTGTTCTTCTTTAATTCTTTGATTTTGTCGGATGATTGTGACATCTCTAGTCGAAATGTTTTGTGAGAATATGGTATTTGGGTAAGGGCATGAGTGATCTGTTCTTTCTTGAGCACGTATTGTGTTAGTTAACTAGTCGGATACCCGATCCTGCCTGAAGTGTACTTTATTGTAGTTGGGGTATACGATGTGGTTGGCAAAGGTTTAAGCAGTTTCTAAGGAGTCGTCAAGTATACCGTTAATTAACACTGATATCGGAACTAAAATTTGGATTTACTTTCACTGACCGAAAATTTTGAAATGTTGCTTACTCGTGTCCGGATTTTGGTACTCGCGTACAGGCCGTATTTTTCATGAATAATAATCGGATGTTGGTTCTCGCGTATAGGTCGTATTTATCAATTAATCTTGATGAAACTGGGTATACAGGTTCTACAATTTCACAGAATTTTTGTCGTCGGCGATTTTTTTTTTTATTGGTGGGGTGTTTCCTTGAAATGTAATGAAGTTTGCTGATGCGCCATTTACCAGCTGATTTCGATTATATTTGGCAGAAGCAATCAGTACTTAATCCTAAACAAGATGGTTTAAAAAAAACGAAGCCTCATTATAAAATAATTTATATCGATTGTGGATCGATATTACAATAATTACATCCAAACATCATCTTAAAATACAGAGAACTATAGTACTACATTCACTGTCAGTATTCGCAAGCAGTAACCACCTCAAGGCGGAATGATCATAGACTTAATGTTTAATCACTGAGATTTATACATATTACAAAGATACACAACACAACACAATGCTTTTAAAAAAGTTAATAGGTTTCTTCTAGGCAAGCGTGCACCATCGCCGACCGCATCGTCGCTTAACATCAAGTGAGATCGTGGTCAAACGTAAGCCTAAACGAGACAAAACAAAAAAGTGTGTGTCCACGAGGTCTACCGTTCGCAGAACTACTAGTGAACAGTTCCCGTGGCCACAGGACAAAAAAGTTAACATGTGTAGCGCGTAAAGGGTGCAGGTTCGATATAAGGTAGTTAAAAAAGATTAAAGAATACACTTTATTTTAAACTAGATGCTTCCCGCGGTTTCACCCGCGCGTTTTTATTTTTTTGCGCGGAACTCTAATTCTTTTTCCAAAATAAAAGTAGCTTAAGTTTCTCCTTATAACATCAGCTATCTGCCAGTGAAAGTCCCGTCAAAATCGCACCAGCTGTTTCGGAGATTACCAGGAACAAACAGACAGACAGACAAACAAAAATTTAAAAAATCGTTGTTATGTTATAGGTACCGTATATACTTTCATATGCATTTGGTAAAAAGATGTTATTTTGATGTTACAAACAGACACTTCAATTTTATTTACTTGTATGGATTTTAAAAATTAAAAAAATTACATATAAAGTGCCAAGATTTCGAGTTTGTGCGTTGTGGGACCCGGTCTTCACAGTTCCTGATTCTCTAGATAGGGTATGTAAAGGTCAGGCGCCAGGCATGTGACAGTTGGACATTGTTTAGGTATGTTGTACTAATAATGTAACCTAATGTATAAAAGCAAAGTTACACGCCGCCGCACACCGGCGTCAAAAGCTCTTATACAGCCCTAGGCACTTCAGACGAAGTGAGACGTACAGTCGTATACCCTCCATCCAAAATTAACCACAAAACATTCATCAAAGTGTTCATAAAAATACACGACGCTTAATGCCGCTTGCAACTAAACTAAGGGCCAATCTTTCAATTGCAGCGTTAGTGGACTGATTGCTAGTGAACCGATAAATTTTATTGATCTGTTACCTGCTTGTCATTACTTGCTTGTCATACCTCAGATACGTGTTTTATTCCTCCGTTAACTCGTAACTGTCACTTGAAAGATTCAAATTTCTTCTATCAGAGCAATAAGTCTTAGCTGATTCTTTAACGCTAGACTAAGGACGTTATCTCACTCTTGAAAGATCCGACCTTAATGTTTTAAATATCAAGTAGGTAAGGGTTGTCTTCAGTTGGTATATACCGGTACAGTAACTCATTTTCATATCGATCTAAGGCCAATGGAAAAAGAATATAAAATTATAGCTCGGGGCTAGTTAATATATTTATAGATAATTATGAGCGTTACTAATAAAATATAAGTATTGTAATATGTTAATGCTGTTTTTTTTTAATATTTTCGAAAGATATGTCTAGCTTCTGCCCGCGGCTTTCACCCGCGTTCCCACAGGAACCCTGCTTTTTCCGGGATAAAAAGTAGCCTATGTTACTCTCCGGTCCCTAAACTATATCTATGCCAAAAATCTCGTCGATCCGTTGTTCCGTTACTGCGTGAAAGAAGGACAAACCAACAAACCAATAAACCAACAAACACACTTTCGCATTTCTAATATTAGTAGGATTAGTAGGATAATAAGTAGAAAGTAGGACTAGTAGGATAGGAAGTAGGATGTCGTCGAAGGTGGCGAACGCGTTAAACCTAAAATAAGGGCTATCACGGTTATATGTTAAATTTATTTATTTAATTCACAAAATGGGACACATTAATGAAATTCAAATATTGCAATTAAAAAAAAGCTTGTATAAAAATTACAGCTGGCTCCTCTTCACAGCTACATTAGCGAGATCCAAGAGCTTTGATAATTAATAATAATGTTTCTTATACCGGTATTTAACGTTACACCACAAAATAAGGATTGAGTAAAGCAATGCTTGAAGTTTCAAGTAGGTACATAACGCGCATTGCAAAGCGTCACCGTCTAGTGCACAATTAATGCGGTATCACATTAAAATTAATTGCGAAAGCCTTTTTGCTGCACTCGCTACGTCGTCGTAACGACGTCATTTCGGTAATTTTACGAAGGTTTCGCAGATCGACATCTGAAAATTAATATTACATGTGTTGCGCTATATTGTTACATGGACTTACTCTTTTTAACCGACTTCCAAAAAAGGAGAAGGTTATAAATTTGGTGAGTATTTTTTTTAATATTTTTGTTACCTCAGCGGCGCAAGTACGGATCTTTTCGATAAATAAAATTCGATAAAATTGACAGTTAACATCGATAAAACCCACTTTATCGATTTTAACTGCCAATTTCTTCGAATAAAACCCACTTTATCGATTTTAACTGTCAATTTTATCGAATTTTAATTATCGAAAAGATCTGTACTTGCGCCGCAGATCTCCGTCATTTATAAATCGATTTGGAAAATTGTTTTTTGATTTGAAAGGATATATTTTCAGAGTAGTCCAATACAAATTTCATCAAAATAGGTTCAGTAGGTTGTCACTGAAGTCGGTTCGTCGCTTTTTTAAAGCAATTTTTATTCGAGGGTGCGTTTGGGTGCCACCATATTCCTCACGTAGCCTACCACTAGGATGGTATTGCGCATGGATTGCTGTGCCCCGGTTTCATGAAAAAGTAGTCAGTAAATTTTTTTTTTGCTAATTTATAACGAGACGAGCAGGGCCCTATTTAATAAAGCTGACAATTCGACATATATGTCACAAAATGACATAATTGTAGAAAGTGACAAATATGTCAAAAATCGACCGGTGAAATCTTGACATATTTGTCATCTAAAAACGCGTTTAATAAAACTCGACGTATGTCAAAAAACCACAGTCAAATTTAATCTGACAACAAGAAAATTGTCGTGACAAATTTGTCAATTTTCCACTATGACAATTTTGTCGCCTGTAAGTTTTAAAAGATAAGTTTTACAGAAAAACCGTCGAATTGTCACTTATTGACATATGTCGGACTTGTCGGATTGTCAGCTTTATTAAATAGGGCCCTGGTCGTTTGTCTAATGGCGAGCATAAAGCCGGCCCTTATCAATAGTGCCACTCGGCTTTACTGAACACGCAGTGGTTATAAAACTATTTTTTTGAGTAGATATTGTAGAAGCTACGGAACTGCACTACTTCTAACCGTGGTACGGCTAGCGCTCGGACTAGATTTCTATCAAGCCACACTATATATGCGCCAAGCGGTGATCGTGGTTTTTCCATGGTTTTCGTGGTCCGTGATTAATCCTTATACATCAGTAAGTGTACGGCTGCCTAATCTAGCTAAATCACGGCCCGAGGTGGGCGTTTGCGGAAGTTGTAGTTATTGTCAAGAAGGACAAGAAACTCGACGGCGGAGTGACACGAGTGATTGAGATATTTTTGGAATGTATACACTAACAGTACTTATGGTAGAAATGATTGCCTACGTTGCCAACAACAAATTACCCAAACAATGAAGTTAGAACGAGATTGCCTGAAACTACGAACAAGACATTGTTTTAGTACGAGAAAGCATGAGCCTTTGGAAATAAAACATTTACAACGGGCTGTAAATATAAGCCGGGGTTCCTAACGGCAGAACTTAGGTAATTTGTTGGAGGCACGAATGTGGTTGTATTGCCGCTCATCGATCCTTGCTTATTTCTTTTCCGAACTTTGCCAATTCTTAATGCGGGGATAAATTGTTTTGTTTCTTGTAAAACGTGCGTTTTTGTTTACGAGAAAGCTTTTTTAGGTTTGTGTATTTCGATATAAGTATACAGAATAAGCACTCGCTGTAAGCATGTAAAGGAAACTTCGTGAGGAAACCCGCATGTTCAAGAACTACAAAATTCAAAGACTTAATTGTGACATCCACCACGCCGCACTCAATTTGATAAAAGTCATTGGTGCGGAGCCGAGTCGAGATTCGAACTAATGGTGCGTCGGATTGAAAGTCGCACAAGTTCCCGTTTGGCCACACTCGCACAATTAACTAAGAGTAAAAAAACAATACTGCAACAATAATTTTTCTTTCTGATATTTTCAATTGTATATCTCCAACACGTTTACAATTTCTAACTAGCTTCTCTCAGGTAACTTTCCCAGGTGTCCCAGTGCGAGATACCAAACTGTAAGTTGGCCAGCTTTGTGTTACATTCCCCGAAGGCTTTCGCGCATTCCTCGCAGCGTTCACCTTGTTTCCTTGTCAGGAAATTGTACAACTTTTAATGGATGTTATATTTTATAGCTACATGTGTAAAAGAAAGAAAGAAAGAAAGTTACATTTACAGTAACTTTACTGCTATGAATAATAATTGATTTAAATTACTTCGAAGGGTTTTTATTGTGTATAATTTGTATTAGGTGCTGCCTGTAGTTTTGCTTGCGTGGATTGTATTACATATATAACAAGCTGCTGCCCGCGGTTTCACCCGCGTGGTGATATTGGATTTCATGGGTTTTATTTTTCGCGCGGATCCTAATTCTTTTTCTAAAATAAAAGTAGCCTAAATTACTCCTTGTAACATCAGCTATCTGCCAGTGAAAGTCCCGTCAAAATCGGTCCAGCCGTTTCAGAGATTACCTGGAACAAAAAGACAGACAGACAATAATTTAAAAAATGGTTGTTTTGTTATAGGTACCGAATGTACTTTCATATACATTTAGTAAAAAGCTGTTATTTTTTTTGTGAATTGCATTTTTATTGTATTAATGAGATGTTCTAAAAACTGTTTAACGACAATAATGATGTATTTTGTGTTTCATCAACCACCCCATTCACCACATAAATCTCACAAAAAACTTATGGACTAATACTTAAGCCTTCCAACAATTAATTTTAAGCAAATTCAGAATTGGAACCGAACCGTAAATGGTTCGATTTATTAAGGGGCATCACATCACCAAAGGATGGCATTACATCGACGGCATCAATACAATAAAGATTACAACCAATCAGAGACCGCAGCCGTCAGTATCCGACCATGCGGGTAAACATTACGCATAGGAAGCAGTAAGGATACTTACTCTATTTTTTTATTGCTAATTTTCTCGACTCATAAACGTTTATATATAATTTTTTTGTATATTAATTTTGGAGTGGTATATTTTTAGTACAGCGTTGAGCTATTCATATTTGTATGCGAAAGAAGATAAGTGTGAAGCTTAGAGTTCAAGTGTTGTGGTAGCAAGAACAGGAAAGTTACAGCTGAATATGGCTTACTAGCACTTATTGGCACTTGGGCACGACAAACCGTCACATTACCGTCAAATTAGTGATGTCACTCTCAAATTTCAATATGAATGGTTTCGATACCTACGTAACTGGCGATGTCACTGTGGCAACTCGGTGAGGTAGGGCTCTTACTGGTTATATATTGTAACGTCCAACATTATCCGATCAAGCGGATAATTCGTAGCAGGCGGACCGCAAAACCGGCGGTAATCAAATTAAAAGCTTATACCGTGAGGCGAACAACAAAAATAAAATTAATTAAACGTTGTCACGGATTGTATAAGGCTGTTTTTATTTGATTGCAATTTGTAGAATACTATTGTCATTAATTTTCGGGCAAAAACTAAATTGAGTGTTTAATGAAGGTAATCAATGGTGTTAATTCTATCATTTCATACCTAAACTAATTTTAGTTTCGCTCTGTCTCTTTCCAATGCATAACATGAGAAAGAGTTGGAATATATTTTAGACCTGTCAAATTAATCCAGTTGCTTGTGTCTAGTGTAAATTTAATGGCAATGAATTCAGTGGCATCTAATTTATCAAGATCGAAAGATATTTGACAGCTCTAAAACAAAATTTAGATCTGTCAGACATCTTCCGTCTCTTTCTCATGTTATGCATTGGAAAGAGAGAGAGCGAAACTATAATTAGTTTAGGTATGTAATGATAGAATTGACACCAATGACTGTTTTTGTAGATACTATAGTTATAGTTTTGTTAGTATTCTGTTCCTTCTTTCTCTTCTACGAAAAATAGCCGTTTCTAATCCTTTTTTATGTATTTGGTGATAAGTGCCTAATTTTAGATCTACTTTAGACCTACTCAGATGGCCTCTCATAGGAAAGTAAGACTATCAGCGGCGCAAGTACGGATCTATTCGGGTCGATAATATTCGACAAAAATGACAGTTCAAATCGATAACGTGGGATTTATCGAGCCTCGAAACAATCGACAAAAGTTATCGAAACGCTAGGTCGAATCCAAAGAGAATATAGAGCTACTACAATACTTTACGATCAGACTTCGGTACTCGCAAAATTCGATAAATTTGTCGAGTTTTTCGGTTCGACAAATTTATCGAACCGACTTCCGTACTCGCGCCGCAGTAGTATATAAGTATAGTGCTACGATTCGTGTATAGGTTACCACAAATAAAAATGCTATCCAATCAATTAATAGAATGTTGTATCAGGAAAAATACCGCTGTTGTATTGTGGTACATACAGTCAGACCAAAAATTAAATTGGCCCATAAGTTTTACAAACGATCTAACAACCACAATAAAATATTGGGTAAAAACTTTTTAGAATTCGGTTCAAATTTTGAAATTCAAAAAATTGAGTACCCAATTGTATTATTCTGCCTAGGGACAGAATAACAAAATTCAGCTTTTTATCATGCCTACCTTTTATTTGCTTTTACAATAACGTCGAGCTCGCGGACGCCATCCACAATTTAAAAAAATCCGCTGACATTACAGGCTTCTCTGTAAACATCAAAGACTAACGAGCCAGCTGACCTCGTGACCTCCAAATAGCTTCCACGCAACACGTCCCACCCAATTTTCATAAAAAAGACTTAATACAATTTAACAACAGCGCTCCGCTTGCGATTCAAATCGCGTACACAGAGCACTCAAGCTCGTTACATAATGTGTCACGTAAAACAATTTCCAGGGTCCTTATCCGAAACCTCGCGCAGAATACAATACAGATACGAAGTAAGAAGAACCAGGGAGTTCTGATACCTCGTTTCTATACTGACGTAGCGTAAAGTATGTCGGATTCGAGGTCAGGCCTTTATGGACAGTTTTGCAGACATCATCGGTGTTTGATTTGTCTTTGCTAGATATATTTGTTTTGTATTGGATATTATTGATGTCAAAAGTGGCAGATATTGTGGAAATCTATAGAACTAATTCCAGATATAACACCCTAATCATTACCCATGATTTCTTTAAAATTGTGAGAATTTAATTTTGCTGCTGTGTACTGGAAGACTTTCGGTTAGTTGAAAGCCTACAGTGAGAAATAGGAAATCCGGTACAAATGCTTTGTCCTTTGGCGGTTCCTACCTGCCAAGCACTACAAAGTAAGCGAGAGCTGAAAATCAGTGACATTACTGGGCTTATGAGACTGAATACCTATACCTAATATCTCAGAGTAACCAGTGGATTGCAGCGCCGCCACGCAGACCTTTGTGGCGATTTCCACAGGTACAGTGCATTTTCTGGGATAAAAAGTAGCCTGTTACTGTTCGATCCAAAAACTATATCTATGCAAAAAATCACTCCGATACGTTGCGCCGTTGCTCCGTGAAAGAAAGACAAACCAACAAACTAACAAATACACTTTCACATTTATAATTACTACATTTGCTAATTGTAGTAGGCTCTTGACGACAGAGTTTTACATTGTAAAGGGTTTTCGTAATACCGATAACAGATAACAGCTATCAATTATTCTTCCAACCGTGTGATTCAATATCACAAACAAATTTCCGTTCGATATTCGGTTACTACGTACCGTAAAACGGGGCGACTTTCAAATTACGGGGCGTCTTTGATGATTACTACAATTTTTACTTTTTTATTTCGTATTTCAGTAGTTTCGACACGCAGATTGTTAAGTTTTTTGGGTTGGCTGCACTGACAGCTCTGCCATCTTTTCCCAAGAGCTGTGCGCGCTGTTGTTGTCAAACAGCCGGTAAAAAAATTTTAAACTTAGTATAGAATTCAGATAAATTTGTGACCTTTCTTTGGGGATACTACAAGAATCAGTCGAGAAACAGGGGCAATCAAAGCGACCCCTTTTTCAATATTAGGTTGATAGGCCACATTCTAGTTTTTTACTCTGAAAGTATAAGTCCTAAATTTTTTTTTACTGTTGTATGTTTATGTTTAATCTGCATATCAAGTCGTCATTATGGTATTTATTTCATAATTTTAACTTTGAAAATAAAGTAGTGAGACGCGTTTTAATTTTAAAATTAATCAAACTAACCCCTTTTTACGGTACATCAAGAAGCCTTCCCAGAGGCCTGAAACAACTTTCACTAGATGCATGAAGGCTGAAAAAATGACGTCGGGTGGTTGGGCCCAGCGTGCCAATCACGCAAAAGGGCAGAGGGCTTAGTTGCAGAAAGGATTCCAGACCAAGTACTAAGTAATCCTTTGTTGTGGATTGCCACTTCCGTATCCATAAAATAAATAAGGACAGACATATAAATCCGTCACCTGCGTGGTTTTCATACCTACTTCAATTATTGACTGTAGCATGTCTTATCATTTTGATAGCGTTCTATGATCAGTCTAGAGCACTAAAACACGTGTTAACAAGAGAGTCCAAGAAAGGCTAAGGCTAGAAGTTTAGGAATAAAAAGTTGAATTTTAGCAATTAATGCAATGCGTTTACTACTACTAGTTTCTACGGTGAAGAAACCACCTTTACGCCCTCTACAGGAGTAATGACCAACCTTTTTGGTGTTGTGTGTTTTGGTTTGTCAGAAATAAAAATTTATATTCACATTTTTATTTATTATATTTTTTACACAAACATAAAACACCTCGTTTGTTTTTCCGCCTTCCTTACAAACAGACTAAACCTAGTGCTGTCTTTATCAGAACATAATAAATGACAAAGACATGAACAGACCCAATCCGTGCTCAAAGTCAACGAAACTTCCAGAAACCCACCGTGCGCGTTCCAAATTGGTATAGGCCGAGCAAGAAGAAGGGCAAGAAACTCGTCTCGGCATCGTAGTTTTCATATATCGTGCTACTATTTTTACTAAAAAATCCGTAAAAGCAGATAAGATATTAAAATATCAATAAATAAGTACATTAGCTCAATGATAAAAATGTTTTCCCTATCTGATTTAGATTGGTATCAGTTGTACGTGATTTTTGTCAAGAAAAGATAAATATGGTTAAATACATAACGCTCTGAAATTATTACAGTTTTGATTATTTTGATTAATTTAGACGAAAACTAGACCGTTACGGTTAACAATTGGTTATATTTTACTGAAGCAGTTGTAGAAAGAAGTTACAGTAGATGATTTTTGAAACAAAATTTATAAAAACTTTTATGTACGGTTTTTCAGAAAACATTTTAAATCGAATTGAAAACAGAAGTGTTACGAGTAGTTAGGAGGTCCACCATTCAGACTACCTTTACTGAAATGCTGAAAATGATCATGTTATTTATTTTTAGTATACGGGCAGATTTCTGAAAAACATGTTAATCCATAAATCAAAGTGCATGCTGGGTACGCTTCCAACTGGTAATGGGCTAGAACATTTGGATTATCTATAGGCCTACTTGGGCTTTTCGATTATCAAACTATTTTTGTAGCTAGCTAGGTTACATGTAGTATTTATTTACGTATTAGCTAGTTAATAAAGGCATTTAGTCCGTAACTGCATTTTATAAAAAGACCTTTTTATTTATTTATTTATTTATTCATACACAAAACAGAATACAGTCAATAATATTATAGTTAGATAGAGTTTACATTTATGAACCAGACCATATTCCTAAATATGTGTATACAACATGATTAATATTACATTAGCAGAAACTATACTAATACAAAAGTGATTGTAGGTAACAAATTATAAATATTGAAAGATAAGTACAATAATTAGGTATTATCATCACTGTAAGCAGTGAACACAATCTTCTTTAAATTGGTTTTGAATTTTGTTAATTTTTGGTCAAAAATGTCAATTGAGCTAGGGTGTTCTTTTGCGATATCATTATATTGGCGACACATTCTAATTATTGGGTTATAAAATGAAGTATTGTTCTTATATACTAGGAGTGAAAATGTTTTTGAGTGCATATCGCGTGCTCGGGGTTTTATATTTATGCTAATACACGACAGAAGATCAGGAGAATCAATTTTAGAGTGAATTATTTTAAATAGGCAGACAAAGTCGGTACACAATCGACGGCCTTGGAGGGTTTATTAATTATTTTTAAGCAAACGTAATACGATGCGTCGTTTTCCGTGTTCTATCTGCCGACTTGAGATCCTTCACAGATACTAATCGACCACGACAGTCTCAAGTCAAGACATTATCCAAGTGGTTTGTTTGACGTAGTTCCAATTAGTGGGCATTACAATCCGAATACGATTACGAATGTGGTATTACGCAATATATGGTGTTATAACAGTACAGTATTAGAAATGTACAGTGAGAAATGTCTAGCGTTTTTGAGAATGAATGACGTCATGGAACTAAATTTATTCGCGACAAAAAAATGCTACTAAAAAGTCTTAGGTTTTAAGTGTAGTAATACCATAGTTCATAAAAGATTTGGCAGAAGAAGACGGCTCCGTAGCTAAGTTGGTAGTAACCCTGCCTGCAAGGCGAGGGGTCCCGGGTTCGATTCCCGGCCGGGGCAGATTTTGTGTAAGCATAGGTAAAGTTTGTTCTCGGGTCTTGGATGTTTGTGATGTGTATCTGTGTATGTCCATGCCACCTGCGATACAGGGAATCCTAGTGCGGGGGTATGAGTGTGTAAGCGTTTATGTTTATGTTTATAAGATGTGAAAAATTCGTTTTGGCATGCTCCTTCGTGTAACGTATGGATTTTTTTTCTACTTCATTTGTAATATGCTTATACAGAAGCTACATTCTTTACAAAGCGATTAATGCAATATTACGTTCAATACTTTTGTTATCAGCAGCTAGTAACTTTTCAAGTACATCGATACTTAATTGCATTTAAACGAGAGAGTGCCGAGGCGTGTGGAGCCAGCAACCATCTAGCCATGTTAAGTA
Source organism: Crocallis elinguaria (assembly GCA_907269065.1). Lineage (NCBI taxonomy): Eukaryota > Metazoa > Arthropoda > Insecta > Lepidoptera > Geometridae > Crocallis > Crocallis elinguaria. The sequence goes on from OU026065.1 coordinate 35,795,588, forward strand.
GGTACGTTGAACATTTGATAATATGTCTCAGGGATGAGGGAAGGTAGAGTTATTAAGTAGATACGTAGATCATAACATGGATATGCCTATCAAAAAGGCGGAAAATCACGGAATTTTAATTTAAAATGTAACAAAATAATGTATTTATATACATCTTCCAACAAAATACTAATAAAAAACAGATTTATCTATGCAAATAAATAAAATTGAAGTGTCTGTTTGTAATATCAAAATAGTAGCTAAATGCGTATGAAATTATATACGGCACTTATAACAAAAAACAATTTTTAAAATGTTTGTCTGGCTGTCTCTTAATTGTTCCGCTAATCTCTGAAACGGCTGGATGGATTTTGACGGTACGTTCACTGGCAGATAGCTGATGGTGTAAGGAGTAACTTAGACTACGTTGGCGAAGCCGCGGAGCACAACTAGTACGATAATAAAAATATCTAATTTTGCAATAGAAAATACCGTGAATATATCTATGTGGTACACTAATGTAAGAAGGCTAGAATCGGGTCTTTTTTCCCAGGATAAATAAATATTTACATTTCAATTAAAAACAAAATTAAACAAAACCTTATAAATAAAAAACAGCATTAAGGTCGCCTTCTGCAGGTAGGGTGCCCAAAAAGCTGGCGACATTACCTCGCTGAATAGCTAAACTAATACGTTGACCGAGGTAAGCGCCAGCTCGTTGGTCACCTGTCACTTCTACTAAGCGTCGGGACAACTCCTTAAAAAACAGGATTAAAAGGCACATCAATATTAAGATTTCATAGTGAATTTGACGTCATTTAGTATTTAAAAACTTCACCTATTCTGACCTTTGCTTATCACTGATGCTGAAAGTATCGTTGTGAGGCGAGTATCCTTACTGTTTAATTTCCGCTATATTGTTCATGGCGTTATGCCGGTTGGTGACCACAGGTGGGCAACGGTATTGCGGCGGCTCCGGGCGCGAGCTTCCACACCTGCGGTTTGGGCTTATGGCAAACGCTGTTTGTTGTAATAGTTTCAGTACATTAAATCCTGTAAAAACATTACCAAAGCAAAAACTACTAAAGTTTTATTATAGGTACAATACGAAACTTTTATAACCAAGTTCAAAAAAGGAGGATGTTCTGAATTCGGTTGTATTTTTTATGTTTTTTACCTCAGAACTCCGTTATTTATAAATCGATTTGTAAAATTATTGTAAGTTTATATATTATACTGTGTAAACTTCCGACTAACTTTTTACTTCTTATTTATTTTGTACTTTTATATTTTTACTCGTATATTTGTAACTTTTTGTAAAAAAAATTGCTTTTTGGGTTTTAAAGTACCAAGAGACCAGAACTAAATAGAAGGTCAAATAGCGAACAAAAAATCTCACATGTCTTTAAACTGCAACTGTAACTGCAAATCAACTGTACCTAACTATATACAATTTATAACAAGGAACGTTGGAAGTACCAGGCTATCATAGAATAAAGAAATAAAATACGACTCCAATTTTCTCCTAATACTACTTACCTCTTTCACGTTTATGCTCGCCTAGTAAATGCTTCGCAATAAAAAAATTTGGACTGAACCTATATAACATTAATTTATATAATAATATTTGACTGTAAGTTCTGTACTAGCTGATCATTAGGAACAACGTCCATACAATATAATAATTTTCTTGTAACAGTCCTACAAGTAGGACTACGGGAAAAAAATAGCCCATGGTACTACCAGTAGGACTATGTAGTAGGAGTAGGACCACGGGCAATGAATCGAAATTACCTATTAGGATGCCTAGAGAAAAATAGTTTTTCATGAGCGAAGCTCAGTAAATACTGTACTGAAACCGCTAACCAGTAATGGGCATTGTGATTGATCATAGTATAGTATCAGAATGTCCGATTACTTTGACATTATTCGGCCATTAATATTATCTTGATAATTTATGATAATACAACATAATGTTTTACTGCAGCTGCAGCTGTGGCTGACAGTTTTAATTTATTGAATAAATAGTTTTTAATTAATTATAATTAAAATCTATTTTACCTACTAATATTATAAATGCGAAAGTGTGTTTGTTGATTTGTTTGTTTGTCTTCTTTCACGCAGTAACGGAGCAACGGATTGACGTGATTTTTGCCAAAGATATAGTTCATGGACCGGAGAGTAACATAGGCTACTTTTTATCCCAAAAAATGCACGGTTCTTGTGGGAAAGCGGGTGTTAACCGCGGGTAGAAGCTAGTTATATATGTTGGAATTAAAACTGTAAGCAATAGTTTTAAAGCTAAATAGAAAGTCTTTAGCATTTTCTTTGATTTTAGTTAACTATATACCTACAATGGCCTGTAGAACTGCTTTTCTACAGTAAGATGCAATTAGCAGTATTAAATATATAGTAGCTCATATTATAAGAGCGTACAATTTTTAATAAACAAACTAACACAAATCAATTTTGTTTGATAAAATCACAATAGTATCTTTAATCAGCAAGATAAAGAGTTTGTTATAATATATAAAAGAAGGCATTTATGTAACAACAGTCTTGTTTTCCTTATCCGCAAATATGGCAGCCAAACTTCTGACTTTGTTTGCTCTTGCAGCAGTAGTAACTCAAGGTATGAAACACTAGTAGTAATTTAAAAGTGTCATTTTAACCTTCAAAGTGTCATTGTAACCTTCATATCTCCGGCATTGCCGCCCTCGGCACATCTTGGGTTATTTGGACGGCCTCGTTCGCGGCCGTTGATCACGTGTGAAGGTAGATAGACTAAGAGAAAGCCACTAAAAAAAACCTTAAATGCTGTTGTGAAGTGCATCAAGCGCTAACGAATACTAAGTGCCAAATAACTACCATAGATGCGCTTGGACTTTACCGTTATCTGTTATTTAGGCTGTGGAAGAATAACACATCGCTTTCTACTGCGACGTGATTCAGTTTTTTACAGAATTTAAATAAGATAACAATGAAAGTGGATCATGGAAAATGTGAAGTAATGGTAATTATAATTTTCTCTGTCATTGTTTCAGGATATGCAGTTACCGAGATCTGGTTGCCTGATGAGACGACAACGCATCTGACCAACCCTCTCATCCCTAAAACCATCGGCATCGCAAAGTCTTTTTTGGATACTCTCGTGGAATGCAGCGTGATCTTCCCCAACGGAGTAATCTACCAAGCTTACCCAAATGACAACCTGCCCGAAGACACCGTCTACTACTTGTATGCTGTCCAACCATTCACTGCCTGTTCCATCGGGTTCCGTAATTCGGCTCCGTCTCTCAGTGGCACGTATGAGCTCTTGAGTCAAGTTAGACACAGTGCCGATTTGAGCGAGACTTTGACCAGGCAGAGGTTCCACCTCACTTTCCAAGAGATTGATCCCTGGCACGCGAAGGTTGAAGCTCAGGCTTAGTGTACTAAGCTCAAGACTGACAAGTCTGATGACTAACTGACAAGGTTCTTGACAGAATTTGACATTTCATACATGTGCTCGGTTAAGTGAAGCTAATTTAAAATAATTTGAAATATGATAATAATATTATAATAAATGAAATATAGTAAAAAAATATTATATGAAATATACGTAACTCAGTTCCAACACTTTTGTTTTATTTAGTTTACTCACTATTTATGACATGGTTAGAGATAGAATTAGAGTGAGAAATGGAGAGATTGAATTAGTGTGGAAATAGTTGGAGTACTATGGGTTCTTGTATATATGTGACTTTCTTTATTCTATCCACAGACGACCAAACGTCCAGTAAAGCTAGACGCCACTTAAAAAAAAAATGTATTAGATCAATTTTTGGTCTTAAATGGACAGAATCATGCAAGCCCATATTTGTGGAACAGAAGTTGCTTACACTACCTTCTTTGTACCTATTTGAAATGTGCAAGTTCGTTAGGAAAAACCAGTCACTTTTTGAAACCGATGAGAGATCAACGCTTAAAAGAAAAATAGTACAAAAACCACTTTTGGTACCGAAAAACAGACTGAAAATGTGTGACATGAATTGCTATTATATGGCCATAAGAATTTATAATAAATTACCTATTGACCTAAGAGAATTACGTGACATACAATTTAATAAAACACTGTATAAATGGCTTTGTGACAAATGTTTTTATACAATAGGGGACTTTTTTAATTCTAAATTTATAAAATGATGTGTAATTTTCTTTTATTTATTATGTTATTGACTGAATTGTATTCTATTTTATTGTAATGCTTATCGGTGTAGATTATTAGACTCAATTTTTGTTTTTATGATGATATTTAATTTTTTTTTTTTGTGCCATATAATTGTAACTTAAAACTATAATTTAAAAATTTGCACGACTATGTAGTCGAATATAGTGAAACTATATAATTAATGACATGTACTTACCTGAAATTACCTATATTCACGCAAATAAACGATCATTTCATTTCATTTCATTTCATTTCATTTCATTTCACTTAATCTAAGCTTTGCTTTTGAGAACACAATCGTCAAACGTTGGCGGGGGACGAGGGAAGACGGCGTGTTGTGATTGGTTCTGCTGGGCGGCGTTAAGTAGTGATAATGCTTAACCTTGACGAGCACGGGTACCCGGCTAATCGGAGTCTATAGGTTTAATGGTCTGTGATTCCATCATACGTTTTAAATACCGGAACAGATTTCGATGTATGGGGTATGAATTGGCAGAGCAGTCGTATTTTTTTTTTTTTTTTTTTATATATTTTTAGGTTTCCGTACCTACCTTTGAAGTAGGTACGGAAACCTAAAAATAATTATAATTAGGAAAAATGAAACCCTTATAGTCTCACTTCGTTTTCCATCTGTCTGTCAGTCTGTCAAGACCGGGAATCAAATCCTATATACTTCTCGTTGACCTAGAATCATGAAATTTGACAAGAAGCAATATTTTATAGCGCAAATGAAAGGAAAAATTCGAAAACCGCAAACAAGTAAATAAAAAAAAAATTGGTGAATGGGAAACGGGAATATATAATTACCTAACTAGCGTTTATACCCTAAGACTTTTCATACAAACTTTATCCCAAACGAATAACTTACATAGCTAGATCTAAACAGATTAACATTTTTAAAAGGTGTAATTAAAAAATATAAAATTATAATTTATTTGTTTGAATGGAAAATATAAAATTGATCTAATTTAGTTTTAATGGTCCGTTTTTAAAATGTTCTCTACTAACTATTTAGACTTATCCATCATGCTTATGCGTATAAAGTTTCATTAAAATCGGTTAATTCATATCGCAGAATAAGGCCTTGAAATTTTTACGAAAAGTCGTAGTGCCCATTGTGGTACTTATGGTTTTTAATATTTTCTTTAGACTTTAAGCTAGTTGAATAGTATGAAGATGATGGTGATCTCAGCCGACTTCGGGCATGACGACTGCGTTCAACTCCTTCAAAAACAAGTCGTTTACATACACGTACGAGTAATCGTGCCTATTCGTCTGTGCTCGGCAAATATCTAAACGTTGCATTATATGGTCTGGGGCTTTAAGGCGGTGCCCCGAGACAATGACATTCATCACTCGGTCCTCTTTGCAAACACTGTCGGTTTGCGTTAGTGTAAAAGGCGCGGGACACTAAAATAAAGAAAAAAAAAGCGTAATTACTTCCAAATTAGATGCCTAATCGAAAATGTACCTCAACCAAGTTTTTTCATATAATACGTAAGTCTTGTTAATTCTAATATCGGTTTGTAAATGACAGAGATCTCAGGTCATAAATATAAAAAAATACAAACCTCCTCCTTTTTTCGAAGTTGGTTAAAAGTAATAAAAACAAAATGTTGCTTTTAAAATTTTAACAGGAGCAAATTTTACTCGGAAATTTAATTTATGCTCTACTAAAGTAACTAATAGCACCAAAAAGACAGAAAGTACCTAATAAAACATCAAACATTGCCAAACCTAGTGGTTGAAAGTCAACCAAGAATGTTGTACGAATACCTACAAATTATTGTCCCACCAAAATTATATAATGGGGCAAAGTGGACTTGAAATTCGTAAACATTCCACTCTGCCCTCCAACCAGTGGGACAGCTTGGTGATTGACTTCACAACCACTAAGCCATCACTGATTTAATTCAATAGCTTCTGTTTTTTTTTTAAATTTCAACTATATTTTAAAGACAAGGAATACATTTTAGAATATAATAATCTGTGTCTGCAGTCATTTAAAGATAGGCAAACATAATCTATTGCACTTATCTTTTCTAGATAATTTTATAGTATATAAAGCGACGTGATTTGAGTATTAGATGACTTGTAATTGATCTGTAAAAATATGGCGGCTAAGGTTCTGATGTGTTTTGCAGTGCTGGCGGTACTTGGATCCCAAGGTATCTATATTACATTTATTAGATCATAGTATAGTAACAAAAGAATAACCATTGCATGCTCAGTGCAGAAGCCGCGGTAAATACCCGGTGGCGCGCAAGTGATATATAGCGTAATGCAGACCGTAGACGCTTATGCAAACGTGCGTTTGCTTGTCAAAATAACAACGCTTTTGCATCAAGCGTCGATTACGAGATACTCGAAATCCGCACTTGATGCAAAATCGTACAGTACAGCTTTAGTTATCTCAAGACTAGACTTCTGAAATAATAATGTAAGGATACTACATTGTATAATAAAAAACAAAATTTAAAATTTTGAAAAAACCCACGACGTATGTATACGTAAACGAAAAAGAATTAAATAATTTTCTTGCAAATCCCCCGACTAAAAGGGAATGTAACGAAAGATAAGTTAAACCCAAAAAAACCCTCCGGGGCTGCAGTTGCTTGGCTTGAAATTATCTGAAATTTTACAATTTTATGAGTTTTTGACCAAATGAAATTACGTTAGGTAGGTACGTAATTAATGTTGTATTTAGATATAAATTGCTGCATCTCTCAACAGCTTTTCTGTACTGCTTCATTTTAACTAAAATTGGGAACACAGATAGCATTGGCAGCCCCCGACGGATTTTCTTGGGCTTAACTTATCTTTCGTTACTTTCCCTTTTAGTCGGGGGATTTGCAAGAAAATTATTTAATTCTTTTTCGTTTACGTATACATACGTCGTGGGTTTTTTCAAAATTTTAAATTTTGTTTTTTATTTTAAAGTTTTTACAGAAAATCTTCTTTACTGTCTATGACCTGAGTTCACCTACTTCTAAGCAAACGTTTTAAAATTCAAAACTCTAAAGTGTCAGGCTATTAACATTTTTACAGCGCCCCCTGGCGAGTTTATGCCATAACTTGTATCTAAGAACCATCGCCGATGAATCACAAACCCTTTGTAGAAAACCGTATCTAAATCGGTCAAACCGTTCTAGAGATAAACGGGAACATTCATATTAACGAAAAACATTTTTACAACGCCCCCTAGCGAGTTTATGCCATAACATGTATCTAAGAACCATCGCTGATGTGTCACAAACCCTATGCAGAAAACCGTATCTAAATCGGTCAAACCGTTCTGGAGATAAATGGGAACATTCAAGTGTGCACACACTAACAAACAAACAACCTCTCACCCTAAACGCATATACCGTCTCCGTTCCGTCGTGGGTAAAAATAACCAAACTCTATACCAGTTTTATCACCAATAAGTTTATAGTCCACTACAGCGTTTTTTAAAACTAATTTAATTTTTTCCAGTATCGGCTGTCACGGAAATTTTGCTACCGGATGAAACCACGACCTACCTATCAAACCCTTTTTTCGCGAAGTCGATTGGTATTGCCAAGCTCTTCGTAGACAAACTTGTTTCATGCGACATCCTCTTCCCCAACGGAATGGTGTACCAAGTATACCCTGAGAAAGAAACCTTTCCTGACCCGACTATTTTGACTGGCAATTCCGTTGAACCTTTCAACGGCTGCGGTGTCTTCTTCCTGAACTCACCTCCATCTCTCAGCGGGACGTACGAACTCCTCAGTTTAGTTGAACACAGTTCTGACTCGAGTCTTACTCTTACAAGACAAAGGTTCCATCTAACTTTCTACTATAGTGACTCTTGGCAAATACCCAATGCTGGTACGGGTGGTCAAGTATAGAAAGAAGTTGAACTAATAATCCCATACAGAGAAGTATCCGTTGACGAATCTGACATCATTTTTAACAGGACTTTAGCACTAAAAGATGTGTATTTTGGAAAAATATATAGAAATTGAAGAAATACAAAGTTAATAGAAAAATAACCATGTTTTATTATCTGACGTTACTTCATAATTGAATTTTTCCATTTACTTAATTTATTAATATTCATAGATCATTGGCGTATTTAATTGACAGTTTTGCTCGTGAAGTCTGCCGCCAAGCAGTAATGTGCAAGCATTCTGTGTTCCAGCATGATCAGCAGAGTAGCCAGTGAAATTATTCAGGCAAACAACTAGCTCGTCTCGTTATCAAATACTTAGTATAAAAAAAAATTCAAATATTTTTCCTCAAGAGCTTGATAGAAGAAAACTGTTTCTTTGATTAATATGGCTTTCGTAATTGTGTATTTATTTTTGAACAATAAAGAATATTTACGGAAAGAAAGTGTTTTTACTTTATCTTTCGTCCGCGTCAAAAGTTAGGATATCGTTATTAACTAATTCGTTTCTTTGCGACTGTATTATTTGTCTAGGCTATTCAAACAGCAACAAAGGATCTCACTCCACCTGCCAATTATATTGCAAAACAGATCAGGAACTAGGAGACCGTTCATACGTTGTCGCAAATAAACTGATAAATTTGGAGACTGACTGTACTAATCATATTTATTTACGTATATTTCATTTACAAATTGTTGATTATTACATAGCACCAGCTGCACACCTCGACCAGTTTTGTTCTGTTGCTAGGTTCTCTACATACTGCAAGAATAAAGGTAGCACATGATGTGGTGCTGTGGTGCTACGCTATGACGTCAGCAAGTCAGTGCTACGCCGTAGTCGTCCCAGCGCTACGCAAGGGGAAGACGCAGGGAAGGACCACAGTCCTTATTGAACTACAAGCGATAATACACGTGTTGATTATTCAAACCGCGTGTCTCATTACTAGACTTAATTACAATAAATAATAATACATAATACATTCTAGACTTAACAATACCTGATATCTACTAGAACATTTTTAGGTAGAGTCAGGAAAAACAGATGCCGGCAATGAGTTTCACTCCTTAACTGTTCGCATGGTGAAATTCGAAGCAAAATGCTTAGTATTGATTGGAAGAATTTCAACCATGGTGTCTGGTCGTCCAATGATGGAATGGGGGAAGGCGAACTAAGTCATGCGGTACCGTTGCACACTCTATTAAATGTATCCGGCATAGAAGAGACTAGCGTTTCATTGCCAATGAGCCTTCTGGCTCATAGGTACGCTTAAGATTGACGTAGTGTGAGCAAGCTGCAAGTTTCCATCTCAAATTAATAACGACTCGGAATCCTCTGGAGGCTGTCAGTTTATAGTTCCGAAGTAATAGCCAAGAAACGGCACTAGTTAACTAACGTGTTTAGCAAGTTACAGAACTGGCCTGTCGAAGGGTTCTAACGCTACATAATTTATAGGTACGTGCCGATAAGTGTACTTGCGAATTTGGCGTGAAGTTGTAATTAAGTTACGTATTGGCAATGTTGTATTTCTGTACAGTAAATGACATTATTCAGTATAAATTTTATCTCGGTTCGTCAAATCTGATGCCCTTGATTTCTGACATCCATACATAAAAATAAATAAAATTGAAGTGTCTGTTGAATAACAGCTTTTTACCAAATGCATATGAAAGTATATTCAGTACCCATAACAAAACAACCATTATAAATTGTTAAAAAACCGGCTATAACTCACGTCATTTGTCGATATTATCGACCTAGGTTTCGAGCGTATGCGACGCTCTTCCTTAAAAATTAAAAAAAAAAGTATTATTTTTAAGGAAGAGCGTCGGATACGCTCGAAACCTAGGTCGACAATATCGACAAATGACGTGAGTTATAGCCGGTTTTTTAACAATTTATAATGTGTGATACTCACGAAAATTTTAATAGTAAAACAAAACAACCATTTTTAAAATTTTCGTCTGTCTGTTTGTTCCGGGTAATCTCCGAAACGGCTGGATCGATTTTGACGGGACTTTCACTGGCAGATAGCTGATGTTACAAAGAGTAACTTAGGCTACTTTTATTTTTGAAAAAGAATTAGGGTTCCGCGCAAAAAATTTAAAACCATGAAATCCAATATCTTCGCGCGAGTGAAACCGCGTGCAGGAGCAAGTCTATATATATATAGCTATTCTGTATGCCATTGTAAAATTTGAAAAACGCAATGAGGCTCGTTACACGCATGTTATGGATCAGATGCGGCTGCTGCGGTTTACGTGCGGGAGAACCGCTCGTGGGGTAAGGGCTTAAACTTCAGTTTAAACTAGGTTTGGGAGATTGAACCCGATCACGTGAAATTCAATTAATTCACATTCGGTGAACTGCAACTTGCGCCATTTCTGCTTTAAATTATATATTTTTCTCATTTTTTCAAAACCAAATGAAATTATAATATTTTCATGCAGACCATCAGTAAATATACAGAACCTTTTTCGCTGTGTTTTACGGGTTCTTTTATTTTTAGTTGATTAAGACTTCAAAGTGCTTCAGTAAGAGCGCACTCGGAACTTGTATTTTTAATCCGGATCGTCTTTTAAACTTGAGAGTGGCAAGTTTGCTTAGGCGATGCAATTTTAAATGTAAATATTTCGTCGCCGTTACTTTTTCTTGTTAATATTTTAGTTGGATTTAGGGTCTAACATGGATTTGATATTGTGAATTGAAAGTCACGTGGCGTAGTGATGAAATCTTATGTATTGGATAGCTAATACAGGACCAATATTTTATTCATGGAAAAACGATGCGAAAGTTTGTTTGGTGGAATGATGACCTGGGGCCTGTTCCTTAAAAAATATTAGTCTAATATTATCAGTCTTTTTTTTCTTTTTTTCATCCATACAGATAAATAAAATTTGTAATATCAAAATAACAGCTTTTTACTAAATGCATATGAAAGTATATACGGTACCTATAACAAAACAACCATTTTTAAAATTTTCGTCTGTCTGTCTGTCTGTTTGTTCCGGGTAATCTCCGAACCGGCTGGACCGATTTTGCCGGGACTTTCACTGGCAGATAGCTGATGTTACAAGGAGTAACATAGGCTACTTTAATTTTAGAAAAATAATTAGGGTTCCGCGCAAAAAATAAAAACCATGTAATCCAAAATCTCCACCGCGGGTGAAACCGCTGGGCAGCAGCTAGTATATTATATGACGCCAATACTCATAATATTAGACTAATATTTTTTATGAAACAGGCCCCTGGTAAGATTATATTAGTCTTTATTGATAAGTTGGCGGCGAGCTGTTGGATGCAAGAGGCGAGCTGTGCAACCAGCTGTTCAAAATAAGCATAGCAACCATAATAATAGCAGTGGCATGCACACAACTTTAAAAAACAAAGGCTTCGTGGTGTGTGTTACCCTGAGACATTAATAGTGTTACCACAAAAATAACATTTTTAGTCGCCAGTTTAGCTAGATATCGTCAAAAATGATTAGAAATGTCCCAACAGAATTGTGTTAGACAACGGTTAGACACTACTTAAATCAGGATTTGCATGCACTAAGGCATGTATACTCGTTAAACAGTGATTAACACAGGTTTAACGTGTGTTTAATTTTTTTGTGGTAAGACCCTAAGTCTCGTAGTCCCAGTAATTTCACTGACTACTTTGCTCTTCAAACAGGAACACAGAAATGCTTGCACATTACTGCTTGGTGGCAGACTATATGAGCAAAGCGTTGGTACCCACCCAGGCGGACACTCGCAGAAGAGTTAGTCCTACCATGATAAATATGAAGGAGATAAGAGAAGATAAATAATAATTCTATACAATGTCCAAAGTTTCAATAGCTCGACCATATTACAAAGGATTAAGATCGGACTCAGCAGAGCTAATTGTTTGTCCCGGATTATAAAGGGACATCAGATGTTAATTAGGGACTTAATGAGCGGTCAGACAATTGGAGAAGCGGAGGCTTGAAACTTTAACATAAGTACACCCCTATGGCGTATATTTGTAAGTATACTCGTGTTTCCACAGGAACCGTGCATTTTTCTGGAATAAAAAGTAGCCTTTGTTGCCGGTCCATAAACTATATCTGTACCAAAAATCATGTTGAACCGTTGCTCCGTTGCTGCATGAAAAAAGGAAAAACCAACTGACCTACAAATTAACAAACCTACAAATACACTTTTGCATTTCTTATAGGACGAAAGTACGGGTCAGTAGTAAGTACCGTGCCGCAAAACTAGAGTGGTACACACAGTAAAGCTCTAAGTCGTTAAATGTTAGGGTCAGATTATAAGGGACATCAGATGTTAATTGGAGGTATAATGAGGGGTCAGGCTAATGGGAGAAGCCCCTGCATGTTGCTAGGGATCATGAGGCATTAATTACGATAGCAAATAATAGATAGACGAAACCTTACCGACTAATTTGTTTAAATAATACAATATTGATCTCAAAACTAAATGCAAATATATACATCATAAAAATTTCGCTTCAAACAGAATTCGAACCTGAGTCTTCTGGTTATCTAGATCAGACGCCGCTATGGGAGCGATCTATGTTGACTGCAAAATTCTTGATATGATGTTTTTCTTTCCGGCTTATATCATACCAAGAATTTCGCAGTCAACATCGATTGCTCCCATAGCCTAGTTGGTTAAGGCGTCTGGTCTAGATAACCAGAAGACGCAAGTTCTAATCCTGTTGGAAGCGAACTTTTTGTGATGTATATATTTGCGTGAACATCCGCTAGTGTCGGTAAACACTATAAAAATATATTTCATAAAACTAAATGGTTTTTAAGGCGAAAATTGAGATAAAGTACTTTCAACCTAAAAACCCGCCTATAAAACCTACTAAACTTTTATTTCTAAGAACAAAGAAAGAAACGAAAACCATTTACTTAATAATCACAAAACTAAATAGATCATTATTATTAAGAAACAAAAGCGATAACAAGACAAGGTTCCATTGAACAAAGCATACATTTGTGTGGCGCCAAAAGATTTATCTCAGCGAAAAAGCTGACTGCACGAGATAGTCGACAAAGACTGAATCTTTCGACATTACACCCATTTCTAAGTACTGGGTTATATGTACACGGTTTCACCGGGGTGGATATTCCCATAAAAATCGTGCATTTCTCCAGGATAAAAATATTCTTTGTAACTAGACACAAAAACTATCTTCATGCAAAAAAATCACGTCATTCCATTATTCCGAATGCTGCGGGAAAGAAGGACAAACTAAAAAACCAACTCACAATAAATAATAAAATAATAAATAAACGCTTACACACTCATACCCCCGCACTAGGATTCCCTGTGTCGCAGGCGGCATGGACACACACAGATACACATCACAAACATCCAAGACCCGAGAACAAACTTTTGCTTACACAAAATCTGCCCCGGCCGGGAATCGAACCCGGGACCCCTCGCTTTGCAGGCAGTGTTACTACCCACTTAGCTACGGAGCCGTCAACCCACAATAGTACGGATTTACACAATACCGACTTCTCATATTTAGAGCAACATAACGCAGTACGGCAATAATCTCTAACTGTATACGGCCATACATCTCAATAGTCTCTGAGCTGGGTCCATCGTATATTCCCCCAGAAGACGGTCGACCGCAACCATCAAGATTCAGGAGGATGCCAGTCTCCGTGAATTTACATTGACACTATCTCTTCGCATATCTAAAAGGTATCTATATAGAGTTTGTTTTGTATGCAAAATAATTCTGTACCCGATTCTAATTTAATAACATAAACTCTCTCTGTAAATGGTTATTGTTTTTAAAAACATGAAAAAGGGATTAAATAAATATATTTATTTTTGACCTGTCAAACTAATCCACTTACATAAGCAAACTTTTAAAAGTAGTCTTAATTTAACTGCCTTGAACTTAGTCGCGTCTAATTTGTGAAAGATGGAAATATTTGACAGATCTAAAACTAAATTTAGAAGTGTCCAATATCTTTCATCTTTTTCTCATGTTAATTATTGGAAAGAGAGCGAAACTAAAATGAGCTTTAGATTTGTGATCCTAGAATCGAGGCCTGTATCTAATAAGTTTTAGACTATGAATATTCTGAAAACGAATGAGGGTACTGACAGATGCCCATCATTAAGCATATTAATTCAAGCGAAGAACAATCACAAAAGCCTCAGGCTAGAAAATTACGCAATCATACGAGTATACTCGTAGTAGGTACACTGAACTGGTAAGTTGTTAAATTATTTTGCCTGTTATGGTTTCTTTTTCTTTTTTTTTATGTTATTTGGTAACGAGACGAGCTGGTCGTTTGCTTGATGGTAAGCATAACGCCGGCCCATAACAAATGCAGTGCCTCCCAGAATTTTGACACACAAAGACCTGCGCGGTACTGCAGTGCGCTCGTTACCCTAAGACATTAGGTATTAAGTCTCATAAGCCCAGTAATTTCACTGGCTACTCTGCTCATCAAACCGGAACACAGTAATGTTTGCACAGTACTGCTTGGCGGCAGACTTCACGAGCAAAGCGGTGCTTAACGTTTGCTTGCTGTAACGTTTTTCGATGTTATTTTAGTTTTAATTATTACTAGCTTCTGCCCTCGGATTCACCCGCGTTTTTGCCGTGAACATCATGAAAATCATTTTCCACGATAAAAAGAAGATATTAGGTAAAAACGTCTGAAAGAGATCGCTTCTTAAGACCAATATACTCAAGTTTAAGATGTATGTACTTTATTATTATATCTTTTTTATGTTTAAGTTGTAACAATAAATACTTATCTAGTTTTCAATACATGTAGGGATTTTTAAAGAAAAATATAGTAATGGGAGGTTATTAAACAATTTTCAACTGTCGACATTTTTTCTCGTTCCATTCCTAACCCAGTTTCCCCGCAGAACCATTAAATGGGTCAGTTTTATTTCATTTTACGAGCATAAAACTTCTATTTATAGAATCCAAGTGCTACGAATACAGTTTATTATACAAAAAAAATATAATATTCACTTTTCCTTGTTGGGAAACCTCTTCAAATATTCAACGGAAAAAATATAAAAAATATATTGCGCTAAGCGTCGTTACATACAAGTCAGCTGTAATGAACTATTCATACGTTGATATTTCTTCATTTTTTACTGTAAAGGTGACAGAAGGCGCTGAGTTCGCTGGATTTTCTGGATTCAGCGATGCACAATGGGGGCTGACGAGCGCTATTAGCATATCAGTGGCGTCGTTAGCCGCTACAGCACTGTTTTTCACAAAACGAAACAAATGCCGAGCGTAAAACTTCGAGAACATTCTAGAAAAACGTAGTTGCATTTATTTAACTCCGCTTGTTAAAGTTGAACGTTGCAGTTTAAATAATCATGTCGTTATATTCCACTCGTGTTACTCCACTTTATTTAGCTTAGCATTCACAACTGTGTTTTATTAAGCAAGGAAATATTATATGATACTTAAAAGTCGGAACGGTAGCATTTTTGCTTGTTTTAACCGCCTTCCAAAAAGGAGGTTCTCAATTCGGTTGTATTTGTTTACCAGCGATCTCTATTATTTATAAACCGATTTGAAAAGCTCTTTTTTATTTGAAAGTATTACTTTCGGATTGGTTCCTTGGAAATTTTATTAAAATCGGTTGAGTAGTTTGTCACCTAAGTGGGACGTGGGTCACGTAGGCCGTTCACGTGATCATTTAGCAGCGTTCTTTCTGTTCTATCTTTATTTTGTGATTGTAAGTATGAGAGTGACATTAGTACATTTATCTTTCTAATAGCTCTATTACTTACTATTGTAATAATGCAACCTACCAGGCTAGGAGAAAGTCAAGGAGTTAATTTATGATACTCATTATATTTTTGGTTTATAAGAATTGCAATCAACCTAATTCTTATGAGCTGAGGGAACTGGGTCAATTGCCGAATAAATCAGTATCCCTTAGGAATTTTATTTGACATCACTTGTCAAGTGGCATTAATGACTGTAACAAAGATTATGTGGTGGAAACTACAGTAATGAGTTAGGTACTTTAAACTTTAGTATTTTTTAAACATAAATGAGTTATATCTCCGCGCGGTCGAAACCGTGGGCAGCAGCTAGTCACAAAATAAAAATAAAACCTAACCTTTTAATCTAAGATTAAACTGGAAGTAAATAATCATTAGATCCGTATAGCAGTAAACTCGGGTTTAGCCAAAATCGATCCTAAATCAACTAATAGTCTCCCTACCCAATCAGTAATAACCATAAAACTTAAATAAAACCGTTCATTCATCAATAGCTGTAACCGTTACTCAACCTTTGGCACATAGGCACTAACGTTTTACTTCCCTATTCCATTTCGCATCGGTCCCTCAAATAAAATGACATGATTTTACGAGGAACGAATTTATTGGTCAATACCCAGCGAACTGCCTACAGGCTAATAAAATATACAGTAAACAACCTTTTAAAATGGTTGTACAAATTATAACAGTTGGTACGAGTGGGTTGAATAGGGCCGGTTGTATAAATCCTTTTATCGAAGGGCGTTCGTGAAATTTGTTTTGGGAGATGTGATTTTAGCTGGGCGATTAGCTAACCGCGCTTCTGTTTTTGGCCCTTTTGAGTTTAAATTGTTGTTTTGTTTAGCCATTGGTGATAATTGTTCCTCTTAGTTACGTAATATTGGAGCAGGCCTTGCTCATTCTCCCGATATTTCTTGAAAATAAGACTTTAATAGATCGGATTTATAGAAAAATAATAAAAAAATGAATAAGTATCTGTAAATTTTCATTCCGACGTTATAATAAAAAAGTTCGTTCAACTTACTATCGAGGTGGTCCCCTATACATTTTATGAAACAATACCACAAAGGTCGATTTTTAAAATACTGTTTGAAATCGAGAGGAGCAGAAGCTAGATCAAATACATTTTGCACAGTACAAATTGTGTACTAAAACCCTTCTTAACGTTTAAATCCCAACTCTTTGGAGCTAAGTGTCGCTTAAATTGATTCCATTACTTTGTCCCATCGACGGCTTCTGAAAGTGTAGCTCAAGCATCGAGATACTAACCCCGAGAGATGAAATGCTGTACTATCCGATCTCACAACAATGTATTGATTTTGCTATAATTAATATCAGCGCTCAGCGTATCAGCGCACGGGATATCGCGCGAGGCGGTGGCTTAGCCAATCACAACGCATTATCTCTAGACAAAAATGGTGGAATTTATGTCGTGCAAACCAAACGTCACTGCACCTCTTGAGGTTAGTATCTAGATGAGCTCAAGTAACAGTCTCGCTCAAAATTTATTATCCCATCTTGGGAGTAATCTTGGCTATTTCCTTTAGTGGTAAAAGTAAAAGTGAACCAATAACAATTATGTTAGAAGATGCTGTGATACTAGACATTTGTCAAGCTTGTGACTTAAAATTACGAGGTTTTCAGCGTTTATTTACATATATTTTTATACTATTGGATAACGAGATGAGCGTGTCGTTTGCTTGATGGCAAGCCTGACGCCAGTCCGTGACAATTGCAGTACCAGCCAGAACTTTGAATCACAAAGACCTGCGCGGCACTGCATTGAGCTTGTCATCCTGAGACACCAGGTATTAAGTCTCATAAGCCCAGTAATTTCAGTGACTTCTTTGTGTGCAAGTCTGCGGCCAGCTGTAATGTGCAAGCATTACTGTGTTCCGGTTTGATGAGCAGAGTAGCCAGTGAAATTACTGGGCTTATAAGACTTAATACATAGTGTCTTAGGGTAACTAGCGCACTGCTAGGCCACGCAGGCCTTTGTGTTTCTTAAAGTACTGAGTGGCACTGCAATTGTTATGGGCCGGCGTTATGCTTACCATCAGGCAAACGACCAGCTCGTCCCGTCACCAAATAACATAAAAAAAATTATTTTCGAAATCTAACTGGGCTTTCGAAATTCTTCTTTTTCACTTCAAGTGCGTGTTTTCACACAACAACATCGTCATACAAACAGAAAAAACGCTGCATTAAAAATAACATTCTACACATCCAATTATAAACTTGTACATTTTATAAATTTAAACCCAGAGACAACTGTAAATAAACAGTTGCACAGACATTTGAGAATAAGTTGTAATAAATTCAGCACTCGCAGCAGCTGTCGTAAAAAATAAACAACAATCAGAAATGAGCGAATGACCTTCAACTTTCTGTAAGTTTTTTCATTAGATACGAAGAAGAACTCACAAACCAAACAAGATTCCGAAATTGTTCAAAATGTACGTACATTTGAACATCTGTTTGCATACAGTTTTTTCGACTTGTAATTCTGTACATCTATTAGTTTAATCATTTAACTGTAAACCAGTTTAAGTAGACCCGCGAATTCTTTAAAAAATTACCCTTTCATGTGGTGTATCAAAGAATTTAGGAGAAAAGTAGATCTTGAAAATATGGTCGGCTGTTGCTGAAAAACACGAAAACATACGATGAAAAGATATGATAAACTATTTATTAAATTGAAAGGTATGCTTTTTTATTTTATTTACAAAGGCAGAAAAACTAATTTTGCAACTGGTCTTTCAAAATTTTTGAACGCTCCTGGTCCCTATGGTCCTAGCGTTTCAATCCCAAAAAGCTCAAATATGTATCCACTGTCAAGAGAAACTTGCGCCTTTTGTGGCTTTTTGCTGACTCAGTTGCCGCACCAGCCTTATTTTGCGTTCCAGGAAGATGCGACGGTGCAAGGGTGTCGATGCACGTAGCATCCTACAGTAACTAAAACTTAAATTTAATTTCAAACAGTAACTAAGTCAGAATGAACTCCAAACTATTACGTTTTTGTCCCACACCATTAACGTGCCAAACTTCGTCAATTTCATCACTCATCCCAACTAACTTCATAACTTTACCTACATTCCTCAAAATTTTGCAAACGCCCGCGGCCACGTCCCAAACTCTCCACAGTACAACTCAAACCACGCTCCTAATATTTTATGCAAAGACGGCCTCGTCTGCCGCGACAGAGTTTTGTTGTTTGCACAGGAGAGATCAAAAAGGGAATTGGCACTAAATCCCTGAAACCGTGTACGGAATAACAAACTAATTTGTCTGGAGTTTTGGACGTTTTGGATACAGATTTGACGGGGGTTGTTTGCCGTCACGCGGATATTGTTCATATTGACGGGTTAGATAAAATAGTTAGGTGGCGTATGTTTTTTGTTTTGTAACCTTGTTCTGAAAGGGACTCAGTAAAAATACTTTTAAATAAAAAAAATGGGAACCGACTCCAATGAAAGAAAGCATCGTATAATGAAATTTCATCCACCGCATAACGGGGAGTTTCTTTCAAAAATAAATATGGGAATACCTCAAAGGGTATAATATCCTTGCACAGTGGATACGCCCACTAGACGCAGCCACTAATGGCCAAGACAGAAATAAGCTACTAATGGCTGACAGGGGTTGTCAGATTTCTTGTAAACCTTGACCACTGTGGGCGCCATTACTACAACAAAAAAAGATAATTAATCGATCAGTTTTCGCCTTTCCGATCGGTAATATCTTTTTAAAATATTAATGTGTACATATTTATATTGTAAAAGAATACATAACTGTTCGATTATTCCATTTCAAGACAACCACTGCTGAACATAGTCCTCCCCCATAGAACGCCATTTGGATCAGCTACTCGCCTCTTGCATCTAACTGCTCCCGCGGTTGGCGGTCCACTGGGGGGAGGGGGGGGCGTTAAGGGGGGTCATGGTTACAATAATTACAAGTAACACCAGCCATATTTATATTTGCGCAAAGTTTTCAAGAGGGTAACTTACAAACCATTTAGGACTATAGGTATATAAGTATTTCCTCAACATTTCAAACACGCTCTTAATTTTTTAAAAGCTCGGAAGATTTAACAAAATAACCTCGTTAAACTACTTCGTCCAGAAGTGATATCCATCAAGCCTGGAGCTACAGAGCGCAGACATGAAAAACTAGATTGGAAATTAAAAATGCTTCCAGGCTCCAGAGATGGACATTTAATTTAGTTCTCGTGCGAAAATAGTAGTCGAACCGATGGTTGAGCGCTAGGGTTACGACACGTTTGCTGTAATACTAGTAATTCATGATTTTGTATTAATTTATAACAGCCCGTACATAGAAACCTAGCTACTCCATCTAGCGGGTCTGCTAGATGGAGCTACGGCTTGTAAGCCGGAAAGAAAAACATCATATCAAGAATTTCGCAGTCAACCACGATTCCTCCCATAGCCTAGTTGGTTAAGGCGTCTGGTCTAGATAACCAGAAGACGCAGGGTCGAATCCTGTTGGAAGCGAAATTTTTGTGATGTATATATTTGTGTGAACATCCGCTAGTGTCGGTTAACACTATAAAATATATTTCATAACTCGTACCTACCTACTTTTATAATTGCGAAAGTGTGTTTGTTGGTTTGTACTTCTTTCATGGAGCAACGGACCGACGTGATTTTTATATAGAAATCATTTATGAACCGGAGAGTAACATGGACTACCTTCTATCCTGGAAAATTGACGCATGACTTTGCACAGAGCCACAATGCGTCACGATGTTGTAATTTTGCCTTGTTGTAAGTTATACGTAGTAGATTTCCAGGCCACGACATCGCATCGTGACTCGACTTCACATCATACCACGATGCGATATCGGAATGTGGAAAAATAAGAAATGGAATGTGGAAAAAACAAATGCTAAAAATAAAAAAAAAATAAAAAAACGTTAACACCTTAATTATCTTTTGGCCCTTGTCGACATACATTCTCTTTGCTTGTCGAGCACATCATCGCATCTCAAACACAGGACAAAAATCAGAAAAAAAAATGTATTTTTAAATTCAGAATGAAGACGTCAACCCTTATCGGCGCTCTCATATTTAGATCTTGGCGTTTCATTTACACAAAGGAAGCGCGGGTTCGTCGGTTTGACTGCGCCCAGAGACAATATTAATTGAGTTCTGAACTGAATGTAAAAGATTTTTAGAGAAAATAGAGCTTTCAGAAGATTTTGTATTTTAATGATCTACTTTCTTTTCATGAATAAATAAATGAATAAAATAAATAAATAAACGCTTACACAATTGACATAAAGTTTTAAATAAACGCTTACACACTCATACCCCCGCACTAGGATTCTCTATGTCGCAGGTGGCATGGACATACACAGATACACATCACAAACATCCAAGACCCGAGAAAAAAACTTTATGCTTCCACAAAATCTGCCCCGGCCGGGAATCGAACCCGGGACCCCTCGGTTTGCAGTCAGGGTTACTACCAACTTGGCTACGGAACCATCACTAGCTACTACGTAAATAATAGGTTACACTTGACGATTCCGTGACTAACTTGTTAGTAACCTTACCTGCAAAGCTAAGGGTCCCGAGTTCGTTCCCAAGCTGGGTAAAACTTTGTGTGGCGAACAGAGTTACTCTATGTTTGTCTATGATAATGTGTGTTAATCTGAACCCAGAATGAGAACTAGCTCCCTACGCTCTTGACTGCCCTCATCAAAGTGAGCAGTGGTCATTTGCGGAAGATAATCGATGGCAGGTCTGTATTGGTTATACGGAGCATTCCCATCTTGCACCTTTTTTCAGTTAGAAATTTGACGACGACGAAAATTAACGAACAAAACTCCCAAAACACTTCAAAAATAAAGACAAAATCTTCGTTTCCAACAAAAGCAATATCAGCATTTATTAAAACTTTTTAAGTCATCTAAAATTTTCTTGCAAATAACTCACGTTCGTCCACCCCGAGCTTCCAACTTTAATCTTGGGAACCTTTCCACTGTCACGTAAAATAGACGAGAAAAAAAACTCATCAGCTGCCTACGTCTCGACAGTTGTTAAAACCTACGTAATTGAGTTACAAAAACCTTTTGTAGGTTTGTTAAGACAGATTTGGGGCGCACTTCTCGCTTACCGGATTAACTTCCGAGATTAAAAACTGGAAGAGATATTTTTGGTGCGGTTTATTTGAATTTTCGCTAGTTGGAGATTTTAATTTTTTTTAAACTAGTGACTTCGCCCGCGTTTTATCTTTTCAGCCTATGTGTTATTCCAGAACCTAAACTATCTAATTTGCAAATTTCATCTAAATAGGTTTAGTAGTTACGAAGATACTTGGTAATAACGTAATAAAATAATACGAGTACTAATACTAATATTAATAGGAATGGATTTAGGCCGTTCACATATTAAGTATGCTTAGACAGGCAATTCAAATCGGTTTTATCCTTTTTTATTTTTGGCAGATATCAATAACAGTTTTGTGACTTTATTACTTTCTTAACGTTTGCAGATATGTTTTAATAAATAATAATAGAAATTGAATGCCGATTAATTCTGTAATATTAGTTTATATTACATATGGTGTAGTGGTGTTAGATCTTGTAAGCCAAAACACTCTACGCTAATGTTCAGATAAAACGCCAAAAAGCAGGTTGTCACTCATTCACAAAAACTTCCACAAAACAATAAAATAATTTTACTCACTTCTACTCGTATTATAATATATTTATACCTTACGCCCGATTAATGGCTATAGCTCTATAAATCAACTCTACCTTCTCGAAAAACACACACTAAAGAAATAATTTGCCTTATAGTTTTTTATTTTATCTTGTAATTTTTATCTATTTGATAATCTCAAACTGAAATGACAGGATTTTATTTTCAACACAGCTAAGAAATCTTCACTAAAAATAAAGTTCTTTCGTAAAGTTAGTGTCGAAGCAAATTTAAAGTCTATCTTATAAAAAATAAAATATAAAACCTTATAAATAAAAGCTGTTCGAAACACTACTACGATTATCTTATCTCTCATAATTTATTAACGTTATAGTCTAGCCTCCAATATTTTTATTAGCTGTGAAAAAAATTAAGTACCTATTTGCTTGGCTGATTTCTAAAATATTTTCGGGTGACTTAACTTTGAATGCTGTTTTAGTTCGTTAGAGAAAAAGACGATAAATTCGCTGTAATTTCATGAACTTGGTTTATTATCAAGGTAAGGGACTATAGAATTTTATAACAGAAGTGCCAGCTGGTGTGAATGTGCCTTTGTACTTTACGAATCCGTTGATATATAAAACAAAAGATGCAAATAAATATAATAATACTAGCTGCTGCCCTGCGGTTTCACCCGCGTGGAGATTTTGGATTTCATGGTTTTTATTTTTTTGCGTGGAACCCTAATAGAATATGCAATAAAATAATATTGCGGCCATAAATTGAGATGTAAGCTATTCTATCTTTTAAGTTAGATCAAACTGCACACGGTGTGCAAATTTGATAAAAATCGGTTAAGTAGTTTAGGAGTCCATCGCGGACAAACAATGTGACGCGTAATTTATATATATTAAGATTTTGCATGCGGATATGTTTTATCTTATAGGTTTACAGCAAATTCTATAAAAATGGTTGAATAGCTATACAACGTTTCACTGTTAGGACCTTGCGCGGTAACCCTTTTCGACTTGCGACGAAAGATGTCAGTTCTTGCATAAGGTTAATGTGCTTGTAAGTACTTGCTATTTTGGTAGTTAAACGCATTGTATTTAGTTAAGATGTCACTGGACCAACGCAGAAATAATATATTTTTAATAGGGGACGTAAAACATCCAATAACAGGTTCACAACTTCCCTTTAATGGACAAGTTCTAGCAGTTTTCTTTCCGTGAAGTGAATTCAACTCTAAATGAATATCTAAAACTGTAAATCTTATTATTCACGAGTGTATTAGTAGCGGGAACTTATGCGACTTTCAATCCGACGCACCATAGTTCGAATCTAGACTCGGACCGCTCCAATGACGTATATCAAGTTATGCGTGGATTATTCAAACTCGCTCTAAAACGGTGAAGGAAAACATCGTGAGGAAACCGGCATGGTCAAGAACGACAAAATTCAAAGACATGTGACATCCACCAAGCCGCACTGGGCCCGCGTGGTGGATTATGACCCATACCTTTCTCTCTGAGAGAAAGCCAGTATCCCAGCAGTGGGAGCGTAAGAGGCTGATAATGATAATGTATTATATATTGGGGAAAGCGTATACCTACCAAATGTTTATCATAAAAAAGTAGAAAAAGCATCCAACAACCTCCAAGTTGAAAATGGACCTATCTAAACTACATCTGACATCGTGTCTGTCCTATAGAACATACGTGCGGTTCGCAGACAACGCCCGCCGCGCCATCTGCATAATTAAATTGAATTTATGTCAACTGGCGACAGAGCTATTCGCTTGAGTAATGCGTAATGTGTCATCTGACTATTAAAAAGTTAAGGCAGGTGGGATTTTGAATGTTTTTTAAAGCTTGGATTAAGGCGTATATAGCAGCTAAATAGCATCACAACGGATTTTTAGCAAAATCAGATGAGCTTCTGGCACTGGGAAAAATATAAGTCATTATGCATCATATTAGTGATAATCTTGTTGTAATTAAAACAAGTTTCTAACAAATTTAATAAATGATAAAAAATGACAAAGAGTTGCCTCTAAAAATAAGTTTGAAATGAAATATCTCTGGTATTTATAAATGTATATCGAAAAAATTAACAAGACTTTACGTATTATATAATGACAAAAAACTTAATTGTGGTACAACTTCGATTAGGCATCTAATTTTGAAGTAATCACGCTTTTTTTGATTTTTACTCAATCTTTACGGGTACACAAATCATTCTTCTCTTTTACGTCAATGCCAACCGACAGTATGAGAAAAGAGGACGGATTAGAAATGTTACTGACTTGATTTTCTAGATTCTGATAAGTCAAAAGTAACGAAAAATGAGGTTGTATCTTCATTTTTATTTTTAAAAACAATGGCAGCATTAAAAATGCCGCCAGCGGCACAGAATAAGTAATACAAGTCAGTGGACAAGGGCGTGCTCCAGTGAGATCTACCCAGTACGATCGAGCTCGGAATGGCATTGCGAGGAATGCCTTTATTGCTCGCTGGAAAGCCAGCAGGAATTCAATAATGGATGTGACTAAAAATAATAGAAAATTTTACATTTTATCTCCTCAGGTTCAAATAAAAAGAAACGTTGTACTTTTTCAATTCTTTTTTGACCAGGCTAGACTGCTAGAGTAAAAATAAAATGTAAATTGGACAGATTAAAAAATAAAAATAACGTTTTTAATTTTTTTTAATTTGGTACCGACTTCGGTTACAAAATACTGAACTGATTTTGAGGAAATTTCTGTTGGGCCAATCTGAAAGTATATCCTTTCAAATTAGGAAAGCCCCTAAATAAGAATAATTAAAAAAGTCTTATAATCCATTATTTCCGTAAAAAATACGGACGAATTAAGAACCTACTTTTTTGGAAGTCGGTTAAAAAGCGGAAACCGAATTTGATAAAAATTTCGTGATATTTGTAATTTAAACCCCATTTGTGTGGACAAATGGACCACCCTTAGGGGTCGCATTCTTTAATTAATTTGATCTACAAAAGACCGCCCTTGAGATATACGAGAAAATCCTCAAAAATAAATTGTTCTCCCTTTTTTGAAAGGCAGTTAAAATATTGGCCTTTACCGCAACTGATACCTAACATAACAATTTTAACTATGTACCTCAGCAAACTTTTTTAAAATACCCTTCTGTCGATTTATGTGAATAGTAAGTGCAATAGTATAAAAAATTAAACTATTTCCAGACGCATTTTACGCAAAATGCTTTAACAAAGTATGTAATAAAAAATGGAGTCTCTGAATAGATACAATACCAATCGATCCTTCGTTATGTACACATCTTCTAAACTTAAAAAATCATTACTCATTACAAATCCTAAAAAATAAAGAGTGCTACGCTATCTTTAAATGAAAATCAAAACATTACGATGAATGATGCCGCCCTCTTAACAGAAATAACATTGTAGCGGTGTCGAAAAAGCAACATCTTTTAAACGTAATATCTCGAATGCGAATCATTTCTTTCATCATAATATTTCATGCTTGCGAACTCAAGAGTTATTGAATTTTTGTTACAAGCATTTTGTATTCGTTATTACATTTTCGGTCAGACTGGAAGAGTGATTTTTCATTTTGTTTCCAATTATTTTTTTATTGTAAGAACAACAGAGACAAAAAATGGACCACATCGGGCGTTTTTGGTGTTGCGGGTGCTAGCTATCGGATGATAGCCAGTACTGACTATTTAGGCTATCCGTGCATGAGCCAGTCGATATTGGCTTCTGCCATTACATTTCGGCCGCTAAGAGCACAATCCACAACATCCCAATCCAACACTCCAAAAACCGCTCGTGTATGGGAATCTCAGATGGATTATGTAGAGTGATACTCGTGCGTGAGGAATCACAGATGGATTAAAAGGAATAATAGAAATCCAAACGTTCCAAATCCAATGTTCCAAGTCATAGTTAGTGGCTGATACGACGATCCATTTCTCGCTCAGTTAGTTAGCAGTACTCGAGACGCAGAATGACCGAAATGGAGCTATGCAATGCAGTGTCGCGCTCGGAATGGAGTGAATCGTCCCATGACGCGCGGAGCGATGGATTGAAACGCTCGTGTATGGGGGACTCAATAACAGAATGAGTTCCTAATAGTAAGCGGAAAACCGATTTTGAACTTTGAAGAGAGGATTTTAATCATTTGTGTACATCACGAGTACATGTATGCGTTATTGGTATTTAAGTAATGATATGGTCTGTAGGTGGTAAGCACATTTTTAACCGACATCAAAAAAGGACGATGTTCTATGTTTTGCTGTATGTTTTTTTTTTGTTAACCGATTTCTCCGTCAATTGTGGATCTATTTTGAAAAGTATGTTTTGTTTCCGTATAAATTTTGTGATAGAATACCACCCCTAAAGGTGCAAAATGGAGTATATACAAAACTTCATAAATCTTAAGGAAATTTAATAATCAGCAGCCAGAACACCGTCTCTTCTTTTAAAAAAACTATCAATTAGGCTTAGAAGCTTTCATTTCTATATTCATTATCACCAATAAGTTAATCTAGATAAGTCAAAAGCTTTTAAAGTCACATTATTAAACGAATATCGGTCGTATCTTGACCTACATTAGGGTCGCTAGTCACCCGAAACCAATTTCGAAGTCCACCCTATAATTTAATGTTGCAGGAAGACAAAGTTGGACTTAATATTAATAAGTTATACAAACTTCGTTCTTCGATTCGTTTTAACTTGAAGAAATTGACGCTTCATCGAAAAACCGTGACTGTTAAGTTAGGATATAATTATATTTCAATATTGTAATTAAGAAATAAGCTTGGTAGCAATTATTTGTAGAGGTTTTATTAACTTTTAATTATGTTGAGTTGTCTTCTTCGTCGCTATCCAATCAATTAATGTTTGATGGTTGGAAATTAATTGCGCTCTGACAACTGTGTTTCTTGCAACCACAAAGAGTATGTTCCCACAGTAACTAAACACGAAACTAACACTTTTCAACCTACTGAATAAGTTTTTTTATGTTATTTGGTAACGAGACGTGCTGGTCGTTTGCCTGATGGTAAGCATAACGCCAGCCCATAACAATTGCAGTGCCCTGTGCCACCCAGAACTTTGAAACACAAAGGTCTGCGTGGCACTGCAGTGCGCTCGTTACTATGGGACACGACCCACAGACCAATAAACCTAAACATGCCACTTAGCTGTACATCCACCTCATTAAACACGTCTTTTGGCATACTGGTTCGGGACGGCTAAGCGCTCGAGCGCCGTCCCTTTCTTTTCTCTTTTTAGCGTCTCTGTATCGCTGCTGGTGGTTTCAACTGGAGACCGCTCCTAGCCACTTGTGACCGCGTCTAGTGTGCAGACACGCTAATTGATAACAAACAATGATTTATTAAATTTTATGAAACAATACCTAAGGGTGAAAACATGGGAGATGACGTTTCAAAAATCACGATATCTTCGCCGAAGTCGCTTTTTTCACCGAAGTCGGTACACGGTTTTATTAAAACAATTTTTAAGTGCACAATCGTTTATCCCGTTGTTAGTATCAAAGTCGACGCACTTAAGCGCTACAAATTTACGTTTAAAAAAAATTAAGTGTTCCTTGGGCATTACTCCGAAAATCGAACGTCGAAGCTTCGGCTGACATATCGCATTTAACCTACCGAAGCATTGACGTTCAATTTTTCGGAGTAACGCCCCTGGTCGGCACAGCCCCAGCATTTCATTTCATTTTCAATTCCAAAAGGTTCAAATGAATTCATCACGTTATATGACGATAATTTTATAGATAATACGTTTTGACGATCGCGTGATACAGATAACCGAGCAATTGCCGAGAAAGCACTTAGACAAGTTCTCTACTTGTAAACTGTCACAATAGCTGAAGATTCCATTAAACTTTGGCAATTTCTAACTTTTCCTATTAGGCTTACTACACACATTTCGTCCAGGGCTTACTACTAACTTGTAAACTGTTCAGATAGTGATGCCGATGTATTGTATTATTGCTTTCTATTAATGCCACTAAAAGGGGTTTTTCTTATTGGCCTTAATATGTTTTAAAATGTTGGATATATATATCAATTAATTTTTCCTACTTTGAGCGAGTGTAGTCGAGCGGCAACTTGTGCGATTTTCAATCCGACGCACCATAGCTCGAATCTTGACTCGGCCCGCACCAATGAGTTATATCAAGTTATGTGCGGATTATTCACACGGTGGAGGAAAACATCGTGAGGAAACCGGCATGTTCAAGAACCACAAAATTCGAGGACATGTGACAGCCACCAAGCACTGGGCCCGCGTGGTGGATTATGGCCCATACCTCTCTCCCTGAGAGAAGGCTGGTATCCCAGCAGTAGGAGCGTAAGAGGCTGATAATAATGAGGAAGGTCGTGCTTCCAACGTTCCAGAGCACAGGCTATGCCACATCCCGCGGGCACTCTCGTGCGCCCGTGGAGTGGCTTATGTGGACTCGGCGCGGTTTCTTTACAGAGCCTGAATTATCGTAAAGTGACGTCAAATGTTCGCCAGTTATACTACTTGTAGAGATCGTAAAAGTACACGTGAGTTATCACTTGAGTACGAACGTAAATAAATTACTTGTGGAACATCGCTTAAGTGCTTTCAGTCTTTTATTGCCAACTGTTTACAGAGTAAAGGCAAAGGCCCATTTACAATAGGGACGAACTTGAAAGATGAGTTACTTTTTTATTGGTACTCGATAGTTTGATTACTATCTTGCCTGATCTGTGGACGAAGATAGTGAATACGCTAAACTGAATAGCGCTGTATGGGGCAGCGTAGACGCTTATGAAAACGTACGTTTGCCTGTCAGAATAACAACGCTTTTGCGTCAAGCGCGCATTTCGAGTATCACGAAATCCGCGGTATAATATATTATTATTATTATTTTATTATTATTTGCGTAGAGTTAGTCCTACCACCTGGTAATGGGTACGGTGGGATGTCACCTCCAAAAGTCGCAAACACAATCTTTAAGAATTAGTATCCTAATTAATGTAGAGAATGATTGCTAGTCCAAGAATACTCTAATTTCAATGTACCTAAGTAGCCAATAGAAATGTTTATATGACCTCTACAAAACCCATTAGAACGTCATATATGAGTAAAACCCCACTTTCATTACAAATAGCAGGGCACTTACCCTCGTAATTTATACCCGTACGAATGTTCATCAAAACGTTTTCATTGCGAACAAAAACGTTTACGAGTTGTAAAAAAGAACTTAGACTAAAACAGAGTAATAAATTAAAGCAGTATCTAAAGTCACGCAGTTTAGAACGTAGTGCATTTTTTTTACTTTTAGTAAAATAGCGTTTGACAGTGTGGTGACTTGATTTTAAGCGCTGGTTTGGTTAAAGATGGTAAACGTAAATACGAAACCTAGAATACCTACAGACTTTCAGGTGCAGCAGATGCCAGGGTACAGCGAATGACACTTTGATTTTGTAATTGGTTTAACTTTGCACCTGGGAATCTTAATATAATATATACTATCTTATAGGCTTTAAATAAGGAACATACCTGCGGATAATAAGTATAAAATTAAAAAAACAGTTTAAATAAAATAAGAAGTAAGAGTTGTTCTTCTGACATATTTTTTCCACTGTAGCAAAATAGTGCCTGCGAGCTAGATGCGGCTAAAACTTCAGGTGATTACCCATGTACGCGTTTTTTGTACACGTCCTGTAATTCATACGTAGTTGTGGATGAAAGTTTTAAACTTGGACTAATTACATTGTGTCGAGACAAAAAGTTATTTTTTGTAGAACTAAGTTTAGAGGTTAGCTTATTTATCTAATGAACAAAAAAAATATTTTCAGTTTGAAAATTGATTTACTACCAGTAAAGCAACAATTTTATTTTCTACAAAGTCTAATGCGAGAATCAGCAGGGTTAGGTACTCCGAAAAAAGGACGTCGAAGATTCGACAGACGGACAGCAGTTTTCCCATTAAGCACAACACCAAGACAAATTAATGTCAAATTATGAACATGCATAATCGAACCTTTGTGATCGAACGTTGTATTTGATACACTTTCATAGTAGGAAAACTGCGGTCCGTCAGCTGAAGCTTCGAACACTAGACTTGTGCTTCAGCGTTCGATTCTCAGAGTAAAGCCCCTGTGGGGCTGTGGCCGTCACTCTGTGAACTCAAAGAGTGACGGCCACAGGGCCGGTTAAAACAACTGTTTTAACCGGCTTCCAAAAGTAATTTAAATCTTTACTGCCCCGGTCGGAAGATCCTTTCTTTTCAATGGAAGAGAGGTGCTCTAAGTTTCACATTGTTGTTTAACGGCATCCACGCGAACAGAGTCGTGGGCACAGTAATAAATAATATTTAATTTATATCTGTTATCCGCAAAGATTGTTTTCTTCTTATGTTATTTTTTTAAAACAATCGCAACTTTATTTATAATAATATAGTTTAATTCAATATTCACATATATAAATCACTCTAACGTAATAAATTAACGTCCCAATAAAAAATTAGACCCCGAATTTGTCCGTAATTCCCCCACTAAATACTTTTGCTCAGTTCGCACAAGTTCCGCCGACAAAGATAAATGGACCAAGAAGGTTTTGCATCGGATAGTGTAATAAACTTTTGTTCATGATGCTACCACGGTACCTTGGGAAGTTTCAACTGTTTTCTTAGAGTTCAGGTGGATATAAATTCTTCGAATTCTCTCTTACACCTTTTTTTAGCTGTGACGGTATTTTCTTTCAGTGGAGTTTAAAATAAATTCTTTTAAGCGCTTTCCGTTACGTCTACTTAGAGGTAAGACGTAGCTTACGACTGTCTACATTGAAGTTTCTTTTTCTGAGGACGTAACATTTTGGTAACTCAATAGTTTAAAGGTAATATTTGAACATTTTTTATGCTAATTGGTAACGAGACGAGCTGGTCGTTTGCCTGATGGTAAGCATAACGCCAGCCCATAACAATTGCAGTGCCACTCAAAACTTAGAAACACTAATGCCTGCGCGGCACTGCAGTGCGCTTGCTACCCTATGCTGTAATCCCTGTAGAAAATGCAAACGCAATCTAAAGATACAGCCGTTTATGGCGCATATTTTGATATCAAATCAAAACCAACTGTAATCAACTATAGTTAATTGAGGACTTCCCCTTGATACTAAAATCAAGAGAAAGTCAATGACACATAGACAACGGCCTCTGAATATCGTCAATTCACAATAGCCACCCCAATCTGCATACGTTGCGGTGCGTTAGGCTCCTTGCACACGTTGCTGCATGCGGTTTGCGGTCGTCGCGCCACGTCCTGTCTTGTCACGGTAAATTGTGCGGCTGTCCTAATTTGTGACAACTTTGGCTAACGGACCATGTGAAGGTGGACGAGAATTAAAATTTACTTGGCATCATGTGTTTTGAAAGTTTGAAGCAGAAATTTGTATTCAAACTCAAAATATTTTACTTATATGAACTCCAGAGAGAGAGCTCATGAGTGTTAAATGACTAGGTGCTCATTCTCTGTATACAATCGTTCGCAGAAAGCAGAAGCGCAAAAAAACTCGTCGGCATTCTGGTTAATGAAGAATCAGGGTGAAGAGAATAGCTATATACAAAATAGTATTCGTTTTCAGTATTGTTAGACACCCGCGTCCTCTACAATTTCTATAAAAGCTTTCAATCCATAGGTTGCCTGGTAGAAATTGGGTTTACGACAAGGCCATTGAAGCACTAATTGTAATACTTTCATATTTATTTTGTATTATTTTCTTTGTTCAATAAGGCGTTTATCTATGCTTTTCTCTAAAGGTGAGTCCAGATTGTAAGTAGGTATTGTATTGTACGGTAACATATTATAAAACTTTGTTTATAATATTATAATAACGCTTCTAGTTTGTAACATAACACATTTTTACTAAAACACAATTGTTTTCCACAGCTACATTAATAAAACTTGTTACATAACTTTGTATTAGAACATTTTTTGTTACATAGTCTGGACTCACCTTAACACGTTAGCTGCGGCACCAATTTTTGCAAACTTTCCGTTCGTGCGGCACGAGGTATTATCGGCCCGCACCGTGACCAGACGTTAGGGCGACACGCGGTCTATTAGACCCCACCTCCTTTAACAGACTAAAATCCATTTTCTGGCGCGAAATCAATGATAAATGAAAATTTTGGTCCTTATCGATATATACAGTGAATTGATGAACCCTAATGTACCGTCGCCCCGGGATCTGATAGCTAGTTTATGAATTATTGGCAAAACAAAATATGGGATCTTATACACCTCGTAACGCACTGAAATAGGGTAAATTTTCGCTAAGATTAGTGATGAGAAAAATAATATCGACGCAACGACGTTTATCTATTTTTGTGTGAAAGTCTTAATGCGGTTCACAGAATAGAAAAAAAAGAAAACCAGAAGTAGAAAAGAAACTATCCTATTTATTCTGCCTCGGGCTTAATACTTACTAACACATAATTTCTGTACTTTTACCATCGTACAATAATATACCTACTCCGCCTGGTGCTCTCTTCCGACCACGTGACTGACACATGCTTACGTCATCATATATCGTGTAAAATTTACATAAGTCGAATCTAACACACTCAACAAACTTGGTGATTAAAAATAACCCTGTACATATTTTGTTGTTTTTAACGTTTTAGTATTGTTGTTATAGTGGCAACAGAAGTACCTACTTAATTTGAGAAAACTTCAACTATCTAGTTATCGCGATTCTTGAGATATCTGGTGACAGACAAACGGACAGACAGCGAAGTCTTAGTAATAGAGGGTCCTGTTTTTATCTTTCGATACGGAACCCTAAAAATCGTTAGGTAATCTTTATTTACTTTCAAAACCTAGACAAAGAACTACTGAATTATTAATTAATTACCTACCTATTTTGTCAACGGCTGCTTTGCGTTTTTGTGGAGTTTTTCACTACCTACAACAATATCAATTAAAAAACTTACCTGTTTTGGTTCTGTTTCTGGGTTTTTTAAAATTAACTTCTTCCGACACCGTTTAGACATGTTCGGCGATGTAAAAGGACGTGCTCTCCAATCGACGTGATGCACAACACTAGTCGCGGGAAGCTCGCGTTGGGTGCGGTACGAGGTCCGAGAGGATATGGGACGTTTTAGCCTCGTTCCGCACTGCATTAAAATTATATTAATTCAGTGCGGTACGAGGCCTAAAACATCCGGTACCAAGGTAGGTATACCACCGAGTCCGGGACCATTAGAGCATCTCAAATATACATTTATCTCTTTTCTATACTGGACCAAACCAAAGCTATGCCCTTCGCACGACAGAGATGTTCACGTTTTTCCTTGCCGCACCACAAGGAAGTTGCATG
Organism: Crocallis elinguaria; assembly: GCA_907269065.1. NCBI lineage: Eukaryota > Metazoa > Arthropoda > Insecta > Lepidoptera > Geometridae > Crocallis > Crocallis elinguaria. The sequence goes on from OU026065.1 coordinate 35,829,522, forward strand.
AGGGGTGATTTAGGCCTCGTTTCGCACTTAACGTGTTAACATGGGTTCAATCAAAATTGTTTTTCTATTATTTTTTATTTATTGCAAACTGTCCCTAAATTAACAACTTGATAAACTTTTTAAAAGCGTACATACTGTCACAAAATCGATTATAGCACTATAAACTCTAAAACAGAATCAGAATAAAGATGACGTTCTTGTTCTGGAACGGTTCAAACCCGATACGGAACGACTTTCCGACTTTATAGTGCCATATTAGATTGAATTACCATGAGTTTCTAACTTCTGCCATTGTTCTACTGTAAATATATAAGTAGATAGATAGATATACAGTAGATATACAGTGGTGGTCATATAATTAGAAACACAAAAGTCACTTGGTAATGTTAGTTACTTTTATGTTATTATTGCAATTAATTGAAGGTCAAGGATTCATTTATCACATTAATATGTACATTCGTAATTCGTAGTTTAAAAACCATCATTTAACATTCAGTCAATAGGTTAAAAAAAATAAAAATAAAATAAATTGAATCAAAGTATCAATATCTATAGTAGTGGCAGTCGGACAACTAATTAGAAACAAAATGTGACTTACGTTTTAAAATTGAATTTTGAAACTACAATACATCTCTCATTATGTTATCACTTAGGCTGTTTTCCGCCTGTTCTTATTCACTTCGTTAGGTAACATTCTGAGTAATTTAATTATTTAAAATGGGTAAAAATACGAGCTGTAATACAGCAACAAGAAAAATTATATTGAATTTTCATTTGAAACGAAAATGGACTTACAGAAAAATAGCCACACACTTAGAGTGTTCCGTAAAGATGGTATTTAACGCCATTTCACATTACAAACAGCATGGAACATCGGATAGTGTGGCTAGAAAAGTTCGGCCAAGGAAGACCACAATTCAAGAAGACAGGCTTATGATTCGTATTGCTAAGGCGAACCCCTTTAATGGTTTTAATGTTTTTCAAAAAGAAGTATTTTCACAGGACGACCCTCGAAACATCCGCAAGACTAGTCCGTAGGCGGTTGCACAAATTATATTGGGCGGTTGGTTTAAGGGAAATTGTTTGGAAGGCTTGCAAGGAAAGTACCACTTCATACCAGGAAGCACAGAGAAAATCGTCTATCCTTTGCTAAAATATGGCAGTTGGACTGTTCATCAATGGAAAAAAGTTATATTTTCGGATGAAACTAAAATAAATTTGGTAAATTCTGACGGAAAACGATATGTGCGACGACCAATTAATGAGGCTTTGAATAACAAGTACACCAATAAGACAGTTCAGCACGGCGAGGGAAATATTAAAGTGTAGGGTTGTTTTTTGTGATACGGGGTTGGTCCCGTGAGAAAGATTGAAGGGCTAATGGATCAGTCTCAGTACAAAAGCGTCTTAGAGGAAACAATGATCGCATATTCCGATGAAAATTTGCCAGTGACTTGGATATTTCAACACGACAATGATCCAAAACATACATCAAACAGCATAAAAAAGTTTCTCAGAGAACAATCGGTGACAATGTTGGAGTGGCCTGCTAATAGTCTGGACTTAAATCCTAGAGAATTAATGGCACATCGTGAAGAAAACACTGTCGGATAAACATATCGCTAACATCAACCAACTTTACTACGCATTTGTTGAAGTTTGGAGAGGTATTCCATTGGAAACGTGTGAAAAATTGATAGATTTGATGCCACGTCGTTGTAAAGCTGTAATCTGTCGATTAAAAACAATAAGAGTGCCCTGGAAAGTAATAAAGTAAAACTAATCGGTTATGAATAAAGCATTCATAGCATTCATTTCACGATTTATCCAAATTGTTGGAGTTTTGTTTCAATTTTTAGTGTTGATTTCTGGTGTTTCTAATTAATTGTCCAGCTCAGTTCATTGTATTTTAACGCAATTTTAATAAAATATTTTAATTTTTTTAAATTGACATTGTCTGTATTTACTAAACTTATATTTTTATACTATAAATGAATAGATACATCCGTATAAATACTAGTGAACCCTCTTTTACCAACTAAAAAATGGTTAACAGTTTAATCTTTAATGTAACTGGAAGTGAAGGCCGGTGTTTCTAATTATATGACCACCACGTATAAGTAGATCTGTTAGTTTCTTGAAAGGACTGGAAACGTCAATTGGTGATAACAACTTTTTCACTGAAACTGATTCCTAGAGTTAGTAGCTTTAAAAGAAATAAATTTTTCATAACTCCCTCTCTTAGCTATTAGATAACAGAAGTAAAGAGAAATAACCCACTGTCCATAATTTCACGATTTTTTTTAATACGTTAGGTTATTACCCGAATTTTATTCAGAATTATATGTGTTGATTTGTAGTTGAAAAAAGTTTTCATATGTTTTTTTTGTTTTAGGATTGGAAACTATGATTTTTTAACAGAACATTGCATTTTTTACATTGCTAACGAGATGAGCAGGAGGTTGGTCTGATGGTAAGCATACATATACATAGTCTGCCCATATCAATTGCAGTGCTTACCAGAACAACAGATAGATCTTTTGGCTTTTGACTTATACAACTGATCTCAATAACTGATGTAAGACGATTCCACTATTCTACATCCGTGTCTAATCCGGCATCCTCTACCGACCAGCCCAGATCCAAATTATTAACATAAACCGGTATTTTGTTGGAATTATTCATCCGAAAGTACAGTAGCATAAACATCTGCACTAGAAAGTCCGGGAAACGACACGGTATGGACCCTGGCAGTAACAGAATAGCCGTACCGTCTGCAGCGACCTTATTAACTTGTCCGGTTTTTCATTATGGCTGTTGTGGTTGCAACCATTTATTAATTTATTTTATTGCATTCATACATTCAACTTATACATTTAAGAGTAAACATATGCAGTATGCACCCTGTTAGGAGGGTGTTGCAAACATAAGTTAGGTACCTAGTAGTAACAGTATAAATGAGAGAGATACAATTGAGGCAAGTACGTAATTCTAAGACTTAGAGCTTGAGATCTGATATATACCTCTTTAGAGTTGTGACGTATAAAAAGTAATATTACAAAATGTGAAGTGACAGAATTGTCATTCCTAATTCTTCCATTCAAATAAACACGTTAACCCGTCGAGCGCCAACCATACATTTTCAAATTTTTATTTATATATGTAGGATTCGTGTGCGTGGGGGCAGGAAGAAAACCCAGGATTGCAGCAACAAACTTAGATTTTAATAATCTTGAAAAATATAAAATGGTACACCGTAGTTCGTCGTTCGTCGTGGAATCTAAAGTGAATACAACCATAGAGTACTACTATCTCTTTCACACCTAGTTATGTTCGGATACAGGTTACTTGTACGGCAAAAGTTCGGATACTCAAGTTCTATTTCCTACAGCTCGGCCATTCTGCTATCTGACTGTCCTCAGTCAGGCCATTAACTGATTTACAATGTTACATGATTATCTTTACAAACTATATAACAAACTCTACTGTCTTAGCAAACAAACTTTCATACTCTTCTATAATATCATCTTTACATTTTATTATGGTATGTTGACTCTACTTTCTTAATATTATTTTACAATTTTACATAAATGTTGTAGTTCTTACACAAACTTAGCTTTTGAGTCTTATAGTTAATCATCACAAATCATAATGCATTTTTAATAGTAATAGAATGAAAACATCTTGGTTTAAGAACATGAACATAAACATCTTATCCGGTATAACATTTTACACATATTTACTGATCTTAATTACTTAGGTATCTACTTATCATTTAGAATAATAATTAGAAAAAAATACTTATACTTTTAGTTAACAACTTAGATAATCTTAGCCTAACACAAATAGTTAATACAAGTTTACTCTACAATCTTTACCCTACCAATAGTTACTTACCTCTTCAATCATCTGTATTGTCTACCACCGGCCACGGCTTCATGCCATCGGCGGATGCTGATGTTTTTCTTGAGCCTTCGGCTTCTGAGTTTAATTTTTCTACATCATAGCGATCATTTCGCTTTACTTTGGTAATTCGGTATGGTCCTAAGTACTTTGGTTTTAGTTTTAATCCTGTTCCGAATTGTGTCCTTTTTATTGCTACAATATCTCCTTCTTTGTATTTGTTACTTTCCTTTCTTCTTCTGTTATATGTTCTACAATTCTCTTCTTGTACTTTTAAAATTTGTTCTTTTGCCTTTGTTTTTAACTCTTCTCTACTCTGCATAAAGTTTTCTCTTTGTTCTTGGAGTAGTAAATCAAAAATCTCAATATCTTCTTTTATCTTCATTCTTGTGCCCACCATCAGTTCAAATGGAGTAGTGTCAATGCTTCGTTGATAGGTACTATTCAGTGCTCTTTGTACACGGCTGACATGTTTAAACCATTGAGACTGATCTGAAACACAAAGTTTGGTTAACATAGCTATAATGATTCTATGTATTCTTTCGACTTGGCCATTCCCTCTTGGCACTCCTGTGGTGATTGTGATATGTTGAATATTCTCCTGTTCACAATATTCTTTGAAATCGTTACTTGTAAAAGCACTCCCTCGATCAGAAATCAGATACTGTGGGTTTCCAAATGTTTGTTGGTGAATTACCAGCTTAGCTATAGTTTCTTTGCTTGTAGTAGACTTCACAGGAAACAACCAGACAAATTTGGTGAATCCATCCACCACAGTTAAGATATAGTTATACATCTTCTTCGTCTCTGATAAAGGTCCTATGTGATCACAATGCAATGTGTGCAAAGGGATACTTTCTTTGTTTATACAATTTAAAAATCCTTCCTGTTTGCCTTCCTTTTTGGTTGCTAATAAACATGAAATGCATGTAAGTAAAAATTCATCTATCTTCCTACTTATGTTTTTAATGTAATAATCTTTCTCCAAAATTTCCATCATCTTTCTTTTACCAAAATGACCTCTTTCGTGAACTCTCTTTAATATGGCAGATTCCATACTTTTAGGTATCACTAACCTTTGTTCTGCACCCTTATATAACAGTCCATTGTCATAGCTATAGTCCTCATAGTCTTTAACTTTTAGAATTTCTATAATGGCTTTGTTACCTTCGTCCTGATGCTGCGCTCTTTGGATCTGGTCGTGGAGGTGCATCTCCACCACCCCTACATATGGGTTTCTGCTCAAAGCGTCTACATGTCGCATACTACTACCTGCTCGATGCTCAATCACATAGCCATACTCTTCTAGCAACAATACCCGCCTGGCAACTCTTGTTACCAAATCTTTTTTATCTAACGTTTTCTGGAAAGCTTGACAGTCAGTTACTATTTTAAAATGTTTACCATACAAGTAGTGTCTGAATTTCTTTACTCCCTCGATGATTGCTAAAGCTTCCAACTCGTAACTGCTATACTTCTTCTCTGCGTCTGTTGTTTTACGACTGAAATAGTGTACAGGGTGCAACTCACCTGTACTATCACTTTGCAGTAGAATGGCGCTGTATGCCATTGAAGATGCATCAGTGTGAAGCTCTGTGTGCAAACTCGGGTTGTATATTCTTAGTACTGGACTGCTAGCTAAAGTATCTTTCAAAAGGTTGAATGCATTCCGTTGAACATCATTAAATATAAAATTTACGTCTTTCTTTAAAAGATCTGTTAAAGGTTTAGCTATCATTGCATAACCTTTTATATATTTTCGAAAATAGGAAGTTAACCCTATGAAACTGTGAAGTTGTTTTAAATTCTTAGGTTCAGGGTACCTGGTTACAGCTTCGGTTTTCTCCTTGGAAGGTTTGACTTCTCCATTCTCGATCTGATGACCGAGGTATTCCACTTGACGGCATATCAATCTAGCCTTCTTCCAGTTTATATGTAGCCCGTACTGTGATGCTACTTTGAGTACTTCCTTCAATCGTTCGACAGCCTGGAATTCATCAGAAGCCGGAATTAAAATATCGTCCATAAATATTATTAGGGTTCCTTTTGTGATGAGTTCCCTGAAGACAATCGTTACAAATCGCATAAAATACGTTGGACAGACAGATAGTCCAAATGGTGCTCTCAAGAATTCATACTGTCCATTATGTGTGACAAATGAAGTGTATTTTATGCTCTCTTCGCTAACTTTCAAGTGAAAGAATCCATTCTTTAAATCTAACATACTGAACACTCGGGCGTCTTTAAGCTTATCAATTAAATCGTCTATTATCGGGAGAGGATATTCGTCTTTTACAATTTTTTTATTGATGGGTCGATAGTCCACACACACTCGTGTAGTGCCATCCTTCTTCTTGATCAACACTAAGGGACAAGAATATTCAGAAAAACTTACTCGGATAATCCCATCTCTTAGCCACTCAGATACCTGGTCTTCCACAATCCGCTGCTCAGCCAAAGACAAGCGCCTGGGCCGTTGAGCCACTGGTATGTCGTCCTTCAGAATGATCTTGAGTTGAATTGGAGCCTCCTTAGTTTGAACTGGGTTATAACTCTCCACACAGTTAAGAACTTCTTGTTCCAACTTCTTGTTGCTGATGTTACCTAAAACACACCTATCTTGGATAACACAACAATTAAAATTACGACACCAGTTATTGTCCCCGCCTGGGACAATCAAAACAGAACCTTTCGACATTATTGTAGTTACGTGTTTCATAAAATCTTGACCTATTATAACACTATAAGGTATAGAGTCACTAGATACTACATAAAACAGCACATTATAGTCGTGTCCATCCAGTTTCACTGTTGAGTTGAACTTTTTCGTCGAAACAACTTGACTGCGTCCTAGTCCAGAACATATTGTTGAAGTTGGTTCACTAACCGGTTCACCGATTTTTTCGTAAAAGTCATGTGTAATCAGGTTAATTTCACTACCGGAGTCGATTAACGCATTTATTTGGCACTGGTTTACTGTAATAGTCTTCATATTTTCACTGTTTGCCGGCGTGTTTTCATTGACGTAAACATCCTTGAAGTTAGCTTCGAGTTCAGGTTGTATTGCGGGCGGCGGCGCCATCTTGTCCGTAGACAATGAAGTATCGTCTGGAGTGAAGTTAGCTACGCACATCGTTCGCTTTGCGCTCGCGCCATCTTGTGCCGATTCTCGGCATTTTTCGTTTCTGTCTCTTTCATATGTTGCTTTCTCGCTCTTTCCTGCTGGAATGTTCTTTTGGCATTGCTGATGCTGTGGGCATTGCGACGAAATATGCCCGAAATTATTGCACCTGAAGCACTTCAATCCTTTTCCTTTGTTAGGGCAATCGGATGACTGATGATTTTTCTCTCCACAGTTAAAGCAGCGTTTCGTCTTCGTGTTCACTGTAAATCCTTCGTTTCTGCGTCCTCTTTCCTTGGCTATTTTTTCCTTCATAGTTTCGTATATTTTAAGTTTCTCCTTTAGGTCGGCGTATGTCGTCACTCCATACAACATCATTTTATTTACCTCCGAATCAATAATTCCGTCAATTATGTACTTAATCGCGACGTAATCGGGAATCTTTCCTCGTTTTCCCATTTCTTTCATAATAAGCACATAATCGGTACAACTTTCCTCTCGGAATTTTTTGCGTGATGACATCATTTCGTGTATCGTCTTACTGTCAATTAAATCCGGAAATTCCTTGAGTAGGCCTGCTTTGAGTTCTTCCCAACTTTTGAATGGTCTTTCTGATTTTAACCAAAGAGATGCTGTGCCGCTCAAAGCTCTCCGCGCAATAATGAGCGTTTGTAGTGGCGTCCATTGAAATATTTCGGCATGATCCTCTATGTCCTGTACCCATCGGGTGACCGAAGCCGTCTTGTCTTGTCCCGTAAACTTCGAAACAAGGTCTCCTGCTTGCAGATTACTGGCATGACGAAGCGATAAGGCCTGTGACGCCATGATGTCCTGCGCATCGTCGTAGTCCGCTTGGCGACTTGTTCGGCGATCCTTGCTGTTTCCACCCATATTTCGTCTTGAATCGTCTTCTAGTCGTCGTAAATTACCGTGTCAACAGCAGTTTCGCGTCGTGTCCGTCGTAAATGCGTACTTTGCCGCGCCAATCCCAACGTGTCGGGGCTTCCCGCTCACGCGCACACTATTCTCGTATTTCACCACGAAATATTCGAATATCCCGGACGAGCCCCCAAATTGTAGGATTCGTGTGCGTGGGGGCAGGAAGAAAACCCAGGATTGCAGCAACAAACTTAGATTTTAATAATCTTGAAAAATATAAAATGGTACACCGTAGTTCGTCGTTCGTCGTGGAATCTAAAGTGAATACAACCATAGAGTACTACTATCTCTTTCACACCTAGTTATGTTCGGATACAGGTTACTTGTACGGCAAAAGTTCGGATACTCAAGTTCTATTTCCTACATATATGTCACGCGGACCGATGCGGTCCGAACGACATGTTATTTTTTTGTTTCGTTACGGGCAGACGTGGGGCCGGTCGACTAGTATAGGGTCAAATACAGAATTGTTTGTATTTATCAAGATCATTACACAAAAGTATATTATTTTTACTCTCTAGATGACATAATTCAACACTATCAGGAAAAAATCTAAATTCTATCATCCAGAAAGTCTTTGAAGCTGTAGTAATATTTATTTATCAAAAAATTACGCAGTTTTTTCTTTTAATTAGTTTTTTAATTTTCTTTTAATTCGTATTTAAAGTTTGTCGAGTACTGCTTTGTGGTGTATATTGTAGTAATTGTCATTAAAATGTTTAGCGTTCGGAAACAAGTAATGGTGTATTACTTTTTTGCAAGGTTTACTACACAGTAGTTGTGACGGTTGAAGTTGGTTTCATGTTTTAGAAGCGATGATGGCTCAGTGGTACGTTGGCTACTGATGTCAATGGTTTATATTCCTTAGCTTTCAGGGAAAGACAACATTGAGCTGCTACTATAGAATTAGGTAGGGCTTTGCTGAGATAATCGATCTTCAAACATCTATAGTTGTCTTTTGACAGCTCCATTCGATTTTCATTCGATTTGTAAAAAAAAACTTGCGACTTAATACTCGAGCCATAATCAGGGTCTTGAGGACATTTTAAACTTGCATCTAGAATCCTAAGGATCTAGGTTAATGTTTATTCTGAAATCTTGAAATGAAGTAAACAAACGCAAACCAGCAGATTTTAATTAAGATATCTTGCACAATATTTCACTGTTGTCTTTGATAGCCGAAATGAAAATAATATATTCATAGGACAATTAACAAACCTGTACAAAAGAATTTCAACTTTGAATAAATCTCATAAATTAAAAAAAAAAACACATTTTTATACTATTTGATATCGAGACGAGCTGGTCGTTTGCCTGATGGTAAGCAACAATTGTCCCTAACAATTGCCGTAATAACCCATTTCTTTGTTCATAGTAGGTAAACTACACTACGTAAACTACAACTAAATAAACTATTGGTAAAAAACAAGTAGCTTTAAACTAACAATTATTTCATTTTATTTCACTAACACAATGTTCATATAATCTGATTTAAAAAAAAAAAGAATATTTCACTTTGGATAAGTACCTACCTAGTTACTTAAACACTCCGTTTCATGTATAATGAAAAAAATAGTACGCCGTGTAAAACTACGAAACTATTCAATGTTATTCAAATGGCTGTGCCGTAAACAACCCTAGACATAAAAAAAACTTCGCACTTCCGTGAAACTAGAGGACGATCCCTTTTTTCGTGTCAGGGTTAAAACCAACAACCACCTCTATAAATAAACCATCAAAGTTGTGGCTGTTTTTTTACTACGAGTTTGCCTTACCTCAATATTTACATACCTATATGAAATATACTTGCATTTTATGTAAATTTTAACATAATTCATTTATAATATGGTATACTGAAATAGCCAGTAAGTGATCAAGAAAGTTAGCAAGCTCAAAGTTGCGCAACCAGCTATGGAGAGGGCTGTGCTCGGGGTTTCTGTGCGTGCTAAAATCCGGAACGAAGACATCCACGGGAGAAAGAACGTCACTGTCATAGCTCTCAAAATTAGCAAGTTCAAATGGCAATGCCCAGGCCACATCGCTCGCAGAACCACCAACCGATAGGGAAGAAAGGTTCTCGAGTGGCGACCACGAACCGTAAGGTCTTAGATCCTTTACTAAAACAACTTTGTCAAAACGGAAGACATTATGAGGCCGACCCACAAGGTGGACCGACGCGACGACCTGTAGGGCTAACATGCGCACCGTGGCAAAATTTTGTCAATGCTTATGTCGTGCATTTGTCTCATGTTGGCGAGAGAAAGAGCGAGACAAAACAGTAGACCAAATTTCGTCGTGGCGCGCATGTTAGCCCTGCTGGTCAAAACCGCGGGGAACTATTATATGCAAGAGGCGAGTAGACGATCCAAGTGGCGTTCTGTGGGGGAGACCTATGTTCAGCAGTGGACGTCTTCCGGCCTGATGATGATGGTGATGCATCAAAACACCTATACATATTTTTTAGAATACTAATCAGTAAGCGCGTGATTAAAATGTTTTCAGTGTGGTAGCCTCATTTGTAACACACAAAATATTCTATCATTTTGAGTTCTATCAAGGAACACCACCTTCACAGAAACCTGAAAAAAAGTGTTTGATCGTGTAAAGTTATAAAACCATCTCAACGCCCATTAGTTTGGTCTGCTTATTAAAGCTGTTTTGTTTCCGTATCCAGCATTTATTTAACACATAATAGGCTTACGTTAATACTGTCTCATTGCTCATAGGCACCGGTATGACTGACAATGAAGTACGTATGCTTAGATGCGGTAAGTACTTAGAAATATCGCTATATAGGTGGTAGGACTAACCCTGTGGTAACAACCCAGATGGACACTCACAGAAGACTGCGAGTGTCCATTACGTGTGGGTTGGTACCACCGCTTGTATCGATGTTGCTTAGCTGAAAGTCTGGTCATCCGATGATGGAAACGGGATGTAGAATCAGCGGCGCAAGCACGGATCTATTCGGGTCGATAAAATTCGATAAAATTGACAGTTCAAATCGATAAGGTGGGATTTATCAAGCCTCGAAACAATCGACAAAAGTTATCGAAAAGCTTGAATTAATTAGGTTGAATCCAAAGAGAATATAGAGCTACTACAATACTTTACGATCAGACTTCGGTACTCGCAACATTCGATAAATTTGTCGAGTTTTTCGGTTCGACAAATTTATCGAACCGACTTCCGTACTCGCGCCGCAGATCGTGTAATTCTCTTTATTTGTTTTAATAAGGGGACTTTATGGTTATAAAAACAGTGGTTTATATTCAACATTTATTATTTAACAACATCGTTCCACGATATCGTCTAAGATTTATGGGCGATAAATTTATTTTTATTTTATTTTATTTTTATTAAACATCTCATTGAGGATATCGTCGCTTATCGACGTTTCGATCAAGTTCTATTGATCGTGGTCACGAGGAGAGTTTAAGTCTCATTCACATAAACGATGTTTCCGAAAATTTGAAAGCAACTAGCCAAAATTTAAAGTCTAGTTTGTAAAAGAAAATCCTCTACTATTCTATTTAAATTCGATAATATAATAAATATCGATTACATAAAGAAGAACAGTACAATACAGAGTTATTACAACAATAACAATACACCATTGTTCGTTTTCACTTCGTTTTCTCGTACAATATTTACTTAGGCAATTTGGTAGGACCATTATTCCCTTTCAGGCCACTAACGATAAAAATAATCAGCCTGTGTTATTTATTAAGGCTATATCTGAAACTTGCTGAGAGTCCCGGTTTTTTCTAAGAAGAATATTATAGAACTTTTCAGGTGTAGGTACTAATTTTAGTGTAACAGTTTTGAAACAAGTTTTTTGTTCACGGGCTAAATTAACAAATTAATATAATGCAATTGCGGCTGGCGCCGCGGCTTCTTCGGCTGAGCGACTCAAGCGGCGCAAATATGCTAACCTCGGGAGCGGTTACATATTTGAGCCGTTTGGTGTTGAAACATTGGGTCCGTGGGGGCCGGGAGCTCATAATATTTTCAAAATTTTGTCAGAGTGTTTGATTGATGCGACGCGTAACCAAAATGCTGGTAACTATTTGGCTCAACGGATCAGCATTGCGGTTCAACGTGGCAATGCCGCCAGCATGCTGGGTACGCTTCCTACTGGTAGTGGGCTAGAACATTTGGATTATCTATAGGCCTACTAGGGCTTGTAGATTATCCAACTGTTTTTGTAGCTAGCTAGGTTAGATGTAGTGTTTATTTATGTATTAGCTAGTTAATAAAGGCATTTAGCCATTAAAAAAAAAAAATTGTAGTGCATTCACTTTATCAGCGGGTCGACTCAAGCTCTTGAGTGACTAGAGTTGTATCAAAGTGTCTTATTCCAACCGCCGCGCCACGCCTGTTGTTTGCGCGTGGTGTAATATTGGCGGGCTGAATACCATTCATACCGAATCCAATCAACGCTAAAAGATGAAAAAAATCGCGAGACTATCTGAAAGGTATAACGTTCTATGGGGAAGGCAGTGGACGTCTGCCAGCTGATGATAGTAATGATACAAATTTATAGGAAACAATGTACTTACGGCAAGTAATTTGTTGGCGACCTACCTTTAAAAGCTAGTAGCATAACAGCAGTATGGGAAAACTAGCTAATTATTAATTGTTTGAGTTTATTCAGGCAAATAAATTATCATACATTTTCTCGAGATTTCTCTTTTATTTTTATTTTACACTAGCTGCTGCCCCGCGGTTTCACCCGCGCGGAGATTTTGGATTTCACGGTTTTTATTTTTTTGCACGGAACCCTAATTCTTTTTCTAAAATTAAAGTAGCCCAAGTTACTCCTTGTAACATCAGTTATCTGTCAATGAAAGTCCCGTCAAAATCTGTCCAGCCGTTTCGGAGATTACCCAGAACAAACAGACAAACAGACAATAATTTAAAAAATTGTTGTTTTATTATAGATATGTACCGTACCTATATACTTTCATATGCAGTAAAAAACTGTTATTTTGATATTACAAACAGACACTTCAATTTTATTTATTTGTATAGCTTTCGAATGTTACAACATTAGAATAAGTAATTTTGAATGTTCAGCATAATTATAATAGCGTCTACCGATAGGAGAAGCCACTGGCTGCTGAAACACAGTTTTCACTAGTTCGGATATGGATTCACTAAAAATTTACAAGAAGTTATGTCAATAAATTCTTTTTACTTTTACTTTTGACTTTTCTACAATATTAGTTGTTCTTACGGACATAAAAAATATCCTTTCACATACTACGAATATCTTGCGACTGGCCGAGGTAAACTTTGTTATTTAATCCAATTCTGTGCCATTAGCGAGATCTGGCTTATTTATAACCGTCCATTTACTGTACGTGGAGGAAGAAAATATTAGCACAATTAGTAAGGTACTAGAGTAAATGTATCTTTGTTAGTGGGAGGACTAACTCTTCTGCGAGTGTCCGTCTGGGTTGTTACCACCCTATGCTCGTGAAGTCTGCCGCCAAGCAGTAGTGTGCAAGCATTACTGTGTTCCGTTTTGATGAGCAGAGTAGCCAGTGAAATTACTGGGCTTATGAGACTTAATACCCAATGTCTCAGGGTAACGAGCGCATTGCAGTGCCGCGCAGGCCTTTGTTTGCCAAAGTTCTGGGTGGCACTGCAATTGTTATGGGCCGGCGTTACGCTTAACATCACGCAAACGACCAGCTCATATCGTTACCAAATAACATAAAAAAAAACTTGGAATGGCATGAGATCGAATTTTTATCTGGTTACACAATTATATTCTTGTATCTAAATAAAGGTACCTTTTACGATTTCGTTAAACAATATTAAGATAATAGGATTAACTATTCCGCGAGTGCCCGTCCCCCATCCGTGCCCGGGTGTGTACCACCGCTTTGGTCGTATAGTCTGCCGCCAAGCAGTAATGCAAGCATAAATTTCTTCCGGTTTGATGAGCAAAGTAGTGAATTAATTGGCTGGTCTTATACCTAATATCTTGGGGTAAAGAGCGCAACGTATATAATAGGTTTTTTTTTAATGCTATTTGGTAACGAGACGAGCTGGTCGTTTGCCTGATGGTAAGCATAACGCCGGCCCATAACAATTGCAGTGCCACCCAGAACTTTGAAACACAAAGACCTGCGCGGCACTGCAGTGCGCTCGTTACCCTGAGACATTAGGTATTAAGTCTCATAAGCCCAGTAATTTCACTGGATACTCTGCTCATCAAACCGGAACACAGTAATGCTTGCACACTACTGCTTGGCGGCAGACTTCACGAGCGAAGCGGTGGTAACAACCCAGCCGGACACTCGCAAAAGAGTTAGTCCTCCCACTAACAATGAACGTTGTAAATAAATACTATAAATGTTGCATGAACACAAAATACATGATTATTTAAGTCAAGTAACACATAGTCATATAGATTTAAGAACATCTCAGCAATTTGCTAAATAAATTAACACCATCCTAGACAAATATAATTTATTATGAAATTTAGTACATAACCCGACTTAGTCCCTCTACGTCTTAGGAAAACCGATTTGAAAGGAAATAATTGCAAAACGCTTCGTAAAGATGGAATATCCACCATGCATCGATGATGCTTAGCTGAAAGTCAGGTCCAGTGATAGAAGGAGATAAAGAATAAGATGTTGTTAATTCTAAACCATACGCAGATAAATGTATTCAAAGCGACAAAAAATGAAAAACGTTCACAGAAATACGTAGGCAAGAAATAAATATATTATCCAAGCTCACCGTCCTAGCGCTCTCCCATGAGGACATAGGATATTTAAGGCATGAAGAAGAATAAAGTTACAAGGTAGGGAAGGACTCAAAAAATAACAGAGCATTTTATACAATTTACTAAGTACATTTGCTAAGTCGTTAACTCGCAATGCCTGGGCCTGGATACAATTCTACCAGTATCTATGAATATTTAGTATAACCTATCTAAAAGCTTATAGACTAGATACTCCATAAACACTAATAGTGTTACCACAAAAGAAACATTTTAGTCGCCTGTTTAGCTAGACATTGTCTAAAGATAAACGTCAAAAATGATTAGAAATGTAACAACAGAATTGTGTTAGACTATGGTTAGGCACTACTTAAATCAGGATTTGTGGTTGCTCATATTTAATCGCACGACTAAGCAATGTTTCAGCGTTAAACAGTAATTAACGCTGGTTTAACGTGTGTTTATTTTTTTGTGGTAAGAACCTTAGTATATCTAAACTAGCTGCAAAAACAGTTTGATAATCTACAAGCCTATGTAGGCCTACAGATAATTCAAATGTTTTTTGTAGCCAGGTTAGATGTACTGATGTTATGATAGTCCACTACAGAAACAACCTTACAATGCAGCTTGCCGGCGGCATTATGTCTAAAGAAAAAAAGAAATTTGCGTAATTTATTAATAACTTACGTCTCTTTCGATTCAGTTTAAATTTGTCAAAGAACAACAGAGACAAAACATTGTGTAACTATTCAACAGTTATACCTACAGTTTTTAACAATACAGCGGCAATCTTACAGATATCTATAGTTGAGAGTTATTTTAGTTTTCCAATAATGAAAAAAAACTCGGTGGCCAACCAAACAATGATTTAGGTAAAAATTCAAATTGGAATCATCTCATTGGTTGACGATCGGTTCACTATTGATGTCATTAGTTGCCATCTGCCGAATCTGTTTATATTATTGGACAAGTATACAAAATAGAATTATAGCTAGCTGGCTATAGGTAACTAGAGCCAGCTAGATTTTAGTAATATAAGATCACCGCAGGCGCTGCTAGTCGACACTAAAAAGCATTTGCATTTCCCCACCGCCTGACCACAAAGTTGTACCTACTGTTGTCAACTTTGGGTCGGCTACAATCCAAACTATAGTTTGTGCTAGCTTTGTGTAATCAACACCATTGTTAAGTAGTTGAAAACTGGCTTATACTGACTTTTTGACAATGGCTACCTCGTGTTGGAAGCAACTTTTAGTTAGAGGTTGTAATATATTTTTAACAACGACACAAAAAAGTAGGGGTGTTATAAGTTTAAGGGGGTTCGATTTTCATACTAACGTATTTGTCCATTTATGGGTGAAGACTGAAGAGAGTGTAATTTTACACTGAAATTATTGTTGTTGGCTTTTATATTGGTCTTTATTTGCTGCAAATCATATTTAGTTGAAGAAAACAGTGAAAAACAGTTTTTTATTATCAGCGTAGACTAAAATTTCAATGTTATTTTCGCTATAATTATTAAACCACTGTTTTCTTCAACTAAATATGATTTGCAGCAAATAAAGACTAATGTAAAAGCCAACAACAATTATTTCAGTGTATGCAGTGCCACTCAGAACTTTGAAACACTAATTCCTGCGCGGCACCGCAGTGCGCTTGTTACCCTGAGACATTAACGTGGCTCGAAAACCCAGTAATTTCACTGACTCAAACCGGATCACAGTAATGCTTATACAAGTTTTTAGTTGCCAGACGAGACACTAAAACAGTTTTATCATAACTAGCTGTGCCCCGCGGCTTCGCCCACGTAGCTTAAGTTACTTCTTGTAATATCAGCTATCTGCCAGTGAAAGTCCGGTCAAAATCAGCTCAGCCGTTTCGGAGTTAGACATACAGACAGACAAACATTTGTAAAATGGTTGTTTTGTTATAGGTTAGTAATAAACTATATACTTTCATACATATGCATTTAGTTAAAAACTGTTATTTTCATATTACAAACAGACACTTCAATTTCATGTATTTGTATAGATAACTTTCAACAAAATCAATTTCTTTCAAGATCTTCTGCTGTCGTCCTTAACTGAGTAAGAACAATAACAAACAACTACCGTCCCACTTTTTCCAATCAAGCATCTCCCGAAGCAATCACAGCGGATGTCTCAGTTTAATCCCTGCGATATTTTCAACGTTGGCGTATTAGTGGTGCGCCAATTAGTGGCGTGTCGTTAGCAAGTAATTTACTGTCACGGTCAGAGGTGGTGTGACTTATTGGTAGGTTGTTTACGTGTGACAGGAATAATGTCATTTTTGACCTTCAAACCTTCAGAAAATAATGTAATTCAACAATTTGTTAGTGGGAGGACTAACTCTGCTGCGAGTGTCCGTCTGGGTTGTTACCACCGCTTTGCTCGTGAAGTCTGCCGCCAAGCAGTAGTGTGCAAGCATTACTGTGTTCCGGTATGATGAGCAGAGTATCCAGTGAAATTACTGGGCTTATGAGACTTAATACCTAAAGTCTCAGGGTAACGAGCTATTTGCAGTGCCGCGCAGGCCTTTGTGTTTCAAAGTTCTGGGTGGCACTGCAATTGTTATGGGCCGGCGTTATGCTTACCATCAGGCAAACGACTAGCTCGTCTCGTTACCAAATAAATAAAATAAAAAAAAGACATGTTCTATAATTCCTGGCCAGCTGCTGCTAAGTTGTAAACCTTTGGCCAAGCATCGATGGGTGTTTCGGTAGATAGACATATGAGCCAGACCTTTTTTTACGTCGCTAAAAATCCTCATGGATACCGCCAGCCGCGTGATACAGCAGCTTGGTGATATTGGATTCCGGCTAGTGAGGCCTATCAACTAAAAAAACCGACGAATGTTTCATCTCGACGCTATAATGAGGGCTGCGGGCCCAAACCGCGGCCGTGGTGACACGCTGGTTCCATACGGCTGGTTAGACGGCTCAGTGGCTAAATTGGTAGTAACCCTGCCTGCAAAGCGAGGGGTCCCGTGTTCGATTCCCAGCAGGGGCAGATTTTTGTGTAACCATAAAGTTTGTTCTCGGTTCTTGGATGTTTTTGATGTATATCGGTGTGCGTTCATACCACCTGCGACACAGGGAATCCTAGTGCGGGGATTATGAGTGTGCAAGCGTTATATTTGGGACCCTATCTAGTAATCCACGTACGCCATCCCCATATCCATCTCCTAAGAGGCGCTTGGGAATACGCGCATGCCACTTCCAGACAACCTATATGGCCAGACCTATTCTAGTTTGAGCGTTCACCACCTTCGATTACTTAAGACCAGGTGTGATAGTGGGATTACAAACAAGATATATTCCCAGGTGGAATGACTATTTCTTCTGCGAGTGTCGATCTGGGTGAGTACAACCTCAGTACGCCACCAAGCAGTAAAAGCATTACTGTGTTCAGTTTTGATGAGAAAAGTAGTCAGTGTATTTACCGGGCTTATGAGACTTACCTAATGTCTCAGGATAACGAACTCAATGCAGTGCCGCGCAGGCCTTTGTGTTTTATCTTGTGAGTGGAACTGCAATTGTTATAGGCATGCGATCTGGTTCCCATCAAGCTATGAAAAAAATTGTTAGGACCTGATTAGTTTTTATCAAAACGCACATGCGACTCCTTTGAAAATGTTTTATTATTTTTAATAGTATCTGAGGTTCCTTGGCTACCCACGCCGATCTCTAAAATTTGCGACAGCATCATTTAATAGCAACCCACAGCATCAGCTTTGCTTCTCTGCGATTAAGGATTGTATTGCAGCTTGTTTTGTAACAATAAGACGTAGTTTTTCTGCGTCTGTCCCGCCGGAACTGCCGGGCAGGTATCAGATACCATCTCGTCTTTGTTGCAAGCTCGAGGCAGAATGGAAGGTAAAGTACGTTTTGTTGTTGTTGTTGTAGAGATAATGGAATGTTTGGGTACTAACTGATGTCTTTAAATTCAGTTTGTTGTGTATTAAGGTCAGTGCACGCTGAAGGAAAGTTGATTTAAAAATATTTATAATTTATATTTATACGTGATATTATTATTATATACGACACGAATCAACAGATTTTTTTTTACCTCTAATATCAACAAAATATCCTTAATTATTACAAAGCTAGTTTGCTTGTGTCTAGTTAAAATAACACTATAAAAAATTAATGTCTTACACTAAGGTGGCATCACAATGTTTACCACCAATGAAAACCGTAGCTCATTGCAGTATTCGAACTCCCAGCCTACAGATTAGTAGACAACCTCACTACTATTTACCTTCCATCACTTTTAAGGAGAGACTTAGACAACAATCAAAATCAATTTTTATCATTTTTCTGTGTGTAAAATTGCATTGTCCATTATAAATTAACCCTTTTTTGTAGGAACCTCCCTATACCTGCGAGAGCTTAAGACAAACTGGCTACAAAACATAATCCTATACACAGAAACAAATAAGCCAGTAATCTAATATGTGCCCACGGCACAACAACGGTTCCTATAAAGTTAACTTCGTGACACAGCTCCAAACTTTACCAGGAAAAGGTACCAAACCAGTCACAAAATCCTCTAAAGTTATTCAAATGAACCGAACCGAGTTCCGAATAAATGCATATTGAATTTGTTTACGTTTGCCGAAATAGGAATAGACCATACTTCCCTATTTAAATTCGTACCTACGATCTACATATTATTGAGTCCCGGGTTGGAGTCTTTGTTTAAATAGATACTGCTTGCTTTCGATATTACCTTTACGTTCGTTCCGTTCGTTTCCTGTGTTTTGGGAATGTTGACTGTGATATTCTGTTTATATCTTTGTTTAAACAA
This sequence comes from Crocallis elinguaria, assembly GCA_907269065.1. NCBI lineage: Eukaryota > Metazoa > Arthropoda > Insecta > Lepidoptera > Geometridae > Crocallis > Crocallis elinguaria. The sequence goes on from OU026065.1 coordinate 35,849,056, forward strand.
TGGCTCCATCCTTTTGCTTGCAATGTTACCTAATTTTAGTTACATTACGGCTTCAATTCTGGGCTCACAATCCTAAGCCTTATTTAAGTGTCATTCTCTCTTTCGAAATAAGAACACAAGAAAGGGATGGTAATATGTTCTTGTAAAATTAATAATCTTACTTGTAACTATAGTATAAATTTATTATGAATTTAGTGGCATCTAGTTGGCAGATATTTGACAGCTTCAAAACTTTATTTATACCTGTCAAATAACTTCCATCTCTCATATTATTTATTGAAAAGAGAGAGCTAAACTCAAATTAGGTTTAAGTTCGAGGCCCTGGAATCGAGGCCTATATCTATTTCTAAATAACAACATGAAAAGGGACGGAATATATTTTCCACCTGTCAAATTAATCCACTTTCTTGGAGCCAATTTTACTTTAGCGGCGTCTATTTTGCTATTGGATAAAAAAAGATGGATTAAAACACATTCCACCCCTTTCTGAAAGACGGTGACCTCGAAACCAATGGTGAGTCACAGTAGGGTGTGGTGGGGTGGTTGCACACTTGCACACTCACTACGCAGTCCTCAGTGACCTGCCTCAGAATGATGGGGAAGAGCAGTGATATAAAAACAAGTAAAATTTAAATAAATTAAAGACACCACTGCCCAAACCAGTGTCACTCGGGATGATGTAAGGATTCTAACGATACTTCTAAAGTTATTACTGTTATAGATTCTAAAGTTATGGTGGAATAAAGAAACTCACACACACGAAAACTGAAAATATCGCACTCCTTTTTTGGAACTCGTGTATTTAGTTATATCTATGTGAATAACGGAGTCAGGTTCATTAAAATCTCTATTTTCTTCCTGATTGTAAGACAAAACGGGCCTTTTTGCGCACAAATTAAAAATTCTATTCGCTGGAATTAAGCCTACAGCAAATCTGACAACCCCACTTTTGGGATGTAACATCTGTGTATAAAGCGAAGATTCGGCCACATATGGAGTACTGATCACATCTCTGGAGCGGTGCACCTAAGTACCAGCTGCATCATCATCAGCAGTGGAACATACGTAAATGTAAACATAGTACATAGACTGTTAAAACATATTAACTCTTACTTCTGACTTTGTTAAAATTTAGAATGTTTCGCTTTTGTTCGTAGTTGGGTAAAAAGACTCCAAGTTAGAGATAAGGCGATAAAAATTAATATTCGATTCAAATTCTAGTGAAAATATAAACCTCAGTCAGCAGACAGAAGCCATTAATCACAGTGCTCCAAAATAAATCAATATACACAAATAGGGAGCTCAGAATTCAATTAACCGAGCTCATTTTGATTTCTAGTTCTAGTGTATTCAGTACATCTGATATGTTAAATAGAAAGACTTGTTATTAAGTCATATTCCTAGATTCTTATAGGAGACATTTTTATTTTAGAGATGAACGTAATAATTTCGACAGATCCAGATCAGAATGTAAACTTTAATTTCTGAATTAAAACATTTAATTCGATGTATATTTTTGCCAAATTGTCCAATAAAAACGAAGGCTTCTATAAAAATAATGAGAAGATACTGTAAAGCGATGATCATAACGATCATCGTTCATTATTGCACACGCAAAAGCCTGTTTTAATTCTTTGAATAAATTAAGCTTTACCAAAATTTTGTTGGCAATGGTACACGAACTCGCGTCTTCAAGCTCTCCGGGACAAATGCTCTTTAAAAAGAGCTAAATGATTGAGCTAACGACAGAAGTATCTTTCATTTTGTTGCATCAAAGTGTGACGTGTTACTTTTGATTCTCCGTGAGCAGAATAATGTAATTTAACATTAGGGGTACGAAAAATTACCTATGAATGAAGATAGATTAAATGCATTCTAAATAAATTGGATTTTATTCGGATTTACCACATTTTTTGTCTAGGTTAATTTTCTGGCTTAATTCTCTTATAGTTGGAGTTTGATAGAATTTTTTCCTGAACGATGTAGTTGAAGATGATAATACTAGATTATGATTAGACAGACACAGGCACCGGAGACACTGATAGGTATATATATAATGCAATTTCATTATTTCGGTGCCAACAATATTCGAACTTGCATCTACTGGTTATCTAAACCATGCGCCTTAGTGATGACTTCTTTCGGCTTACTAGCCGTGGCCTGCCGTGTCTTCACTTTGATAGATGCTTGGAGAATATTTTTTACCTATGACCAGCCGAGCATTAGACTTTCCAACCACCAGGCTATAGTTGCATCATGATGCCTTCCTTCTTTCTTTATTTATTTACAACAAACCTTATCTAGGGTAGGATCCTTGTTTGCCTACGGGACCTTAAAAAAGAGTCCACTGCTTATAATAATGTCAAGTGGTCACGAGTCCCCCAAGCTTTACGACAACATAAAGCCGCAAACTCTATTCATTTTATGAGTTGAATTTTCATCACTGTTTTCTTGAATTTCCACTTTCAGTTATCTTTATTTTTGTTTTACGACATGCACAGATGAGATTTAGAATATTAAATTCAATGGGGCCGCCTTGAAAGGGAAAAATGTCAAGGGTATGTTGAGATAGGTGGAAGGTTTTGGGGAAAATTGGGGGTGGGAAGTAAATATAAATTCATATACAGTACGGTAACGCGCCTCTGTTCATCGTTATTGCGTAGACGATGATTTTATAACATAACAGTCAAGACAAACTATCAGATCAGATCTAAAGGCCATATCTCACCGATATAAATTATTTGAATACGGAGCTGGCGACGATACTGTGGCGACCAGGTGAGGTAGGACCTCAACAACCATGAGCATCGTGTCAAAAGCATCATAGGTACCTGAACTACAATTAGGTAAAGCAACAAAACGGTTAATAGGCAAGATTCTCAATATAGGTTTTTTTTGTAATAAAGCCTTATCAGCTAACAATCTCGTGTTCGTTTTCAATACCAAACCGATTAAAACCAGCGGTCACTAGTCTTCGTGTGGAAAGAGTTGTCAATAGTTTTCGCTTCTTTTCGTTTTGTAAGAGCTTATTTCTTTAATAACGTTCGTTCAAAAATGATAACCAGCGAAAATTCTAGACTATTCCTTCCACACGAAGACTAGTGACCGCTGGTTTTCATCGGTTTGGTATTGAAAACGAACACGAGATTGTTAGCTGATAAGGCAGCAGCTCGTCTCGTTACCAAATAACATAAAAAAACATGAATATTGCTTAGTTTTTCCCCGCGCTGAAATCAGATAGGATCATAATTTTTCAGTAGATTTGGTGCCCAGATTGTTATCGTTATTATATTCATAGCTCATTTAACTTTTTAGGGTCTGTTATGATAAAATGAGTATGATATCAGATGACCGTATAAATTTAGTATCTATTATGGCACAACAAATTCATAAAAGAAACTTAAGCGGGTGCAATCACACAGAATCCCAACAAAAGTAAATAACTAAATGCTCATACCTCTAAACTAAGACTCCCCGTGTCGCTGGTGGCATGGCCACACAGGTACCTCTCTGTTTTGTGCAGATGTAATTTACAAACATCCAATACGCATGAACAAACTTTGTGATCAGCACAGAAAGTTTGTTCTGTCTGGGAATCAGACGAGGAGGGTCTTGCTTTGCTGGGTTACCAACTTAACCACGAAACCGTTAGCGGCACTCTGTCTTAGGCTAAGATTCAGAGACGATTCTAAGCGTAGACTTTGGCTTCCATATGTCAAAACTGTATAGAATTTTGACGTATGGAAGCGTGAGTCCACGCTTAGATTCGTCTCTGAATCTCAGCCTTAGTATAGTAGTGCTTGCGAGTATCAAAATATGCGGCATAAACAGTGCATCTTTTGATTTTAATGTAATTAAAGGATTATTTAATTCATCTAAAAGGTATAGTAAACGTAGACTTAGAGGTTTTATTTTTTCACAACTACAAGAGACTGCAGATTTGAGTATTCGATAAAAATTTCATATTTATAACTCCACGCGTTCCTGAGAAAAATTGTCTTGACAGACAGACAGACAGACAAACAATGAAATGATCCTATGAGGATTCGTTTTTCCTTTTAAGGTATGGTAAAGTAGTGAGGTACGTTAAAAATGAGCTTTTAACCGTGGTCATTATTTTAACGCACTGGTGGGAAGATGAGTATTTTTTCCTCGTTGTCCCACTGAACTAGATTGGGTAATTTCAATTATAGTCCCACTGCATTAGGGTCGGACTACGGGTACATTAAAAAAAGCGTAGTCCGACATAAAAATATAATTAACAACAATTAACTACCAGTAAAGTTAGTAGTGACAATAGTCTCCCAACAAGGCTCTAAGCTTGTTTATTTCACACAATTACTCTAAATGCCAACTAATCTTCAACTTCTAGAAACAAAGGTATCAATTTCTCAACCAAATTGGCACAACTTGAGAACATTCCAGAAAGCCTCTTCCAGTCTCAGGTAGCTTGATTCTGTTAAGATTGTAAATCACACTCTGGCCTCAAGTGGAAACTTGTAACTTTGTAACAAAGTTATTAGACTAAGTTGTGCTAAGTTTTGCGGCTGTAGCGAGGACATAATTTTGGAGTAAAAATGGGGCTTGGTTTCTAAGAGTGTTTTTTACAGTTATTTTTTTCTGTGTTTACGGAACCATATTTAGTTTTTTGTACGCGTAAGATTCATGTGACGGCTTGGTGGCTAAGTTGGTAGTAGCCCTGCCTGCAAAGCGAGGATACCCAGTTCGATCCCCAGCCAGAGCAAACTTTGTGTGGTAAGCATAAAGTTTGTTCCCAGGTCTTGGATGTTTGTGTTGTGTATCTAAATGTGTTCATGCCACCTGCAATACAGGAAATCCTAGTGTGTAAACGTTTATGTAGGTGACTAGTAACCTACTATTAGGTCTGGAGGTTGTTTTATCGGAGAGTAACAAAGGTTACTTTTTATCTCGGAAAAGTCTACGATTCGTGAGGTTGGGAATTTCTAGCATTGAAATCGCAGGCAGCACTGCTAGTAATGTAAAAAGTTGTGAATAATCGGTGATAGTTTAAAACAGTGTTTCAATGGAAATCCATACTTTCCATACTAATATTATAAATGCGAAAGTGTGTTTGTTGGTTAGTTGATTTGTCCTTCTTTCACACAGTAACGGAGCAACGGATAGACGTGATTTTTGGCATACATATAGTTTATGGACCGGAGAGTAACATAGGCTACTTTTTATCCCGGAAAAATCACGGTTCCTGTGGGAACGTGGGTGAAAACCGCGGGCAGAAGCTAGTAAATTTATAAATCTAGCTTGCCCCCTTCGTTCTGGCTACGTCCACGCTTAGTTCTTCGGAGTTGAATACTTACTTCGCTGGATTAATTAAAGGGTTTCGGAACAGCGATTTTCTTGCCGTATGCTTTAGAACGTGTGTGTATGGGATTATAAGTTAGCGGTTGTAAAGTACCGTAACTTCGGAGTTGGCTGGAAAATTTTCATTGAAATAATGATACGGTTTTAAATAATTAACGTTCAGCTCCGCGAAAATGGCGGAAATTTGAAAAGTTTCCGAAGAAACTGAACGGGATTTATGGTAATTATACGTGTCTGTCACATTGCCGTATGTCAAGTGAGAAGTTGTTAAGTTTCTGCGGCGTTGCATGCGGGAAATTAACTAAATAAGTAGTCTATAGCAGTTGGTAGGACTAACTCTACTGCCAGTGTCCGTCTAGGTGGGTGCCAACGTTTTGCTTGTGTTGTCTGTCATCATGCAGTAATAGGTATTAGGTACCGTGCTCCAGTTGGATGAGCAAAGTAGCCAGTGAAATTACCGGGCTTATAACATTTAAGGGCAATAAGCAAAATAAGCAGCAAAAACGGCCGTATCTTTTGACTGCATTGACTTAGAAGGTTGATTTATTCACAGCTCCATTTGATCCAGTGATTGCAGATCTGAGTATTTGATAATAACTTCAACTTGATACTTCCATGCATCCTTGAGAAACAGGATCTTGAAAGACAGACCGATAATGAAGTTTCCCTTTGAGGTACGGAACCCTATAAATATGATAAATAGTTGAAATAATTATTAGTATTTGTGTAATTTCTAACAGAGACGTACAACTTTTACCGTCAAGTTTCTCTTGGAAATTTATCCAGCTCCATTTTGATTATCGTGCCATCATGGTTAGTGCTCTCGCCTACTTCAAACTTTAAGTCCTGAAAATTATTCTGTAGTTTGCGTGCTACCATATAATTAAATCAACAGTATGGTCACTGCTAACCGAATTACTAAGAGTGGACTCTTACTTTTCCACACATATTTCGTTCGTCAATATTTCCTGTTTGAAGTTGCTTGTTGCTGTGAATATTCCAGCTTGAATGACTGCATTGTTTAGAGATAAAAACACAGCTATAATTGCGTTCGCGATACATCGTCTGTATGAGGAAGAGAAGATGATGATAGATAGCGTGGTTACTAGCTTTTGTCAGCGGTTTCACCCGCGTTCCCAGAGCAACTCTCCGGTTCATAAACTATATATCTATACCAAAAATCACGTCGATCCGTTTGCTTCGTTACTGCGTGAAAGAAGAACAAACCAAAAAAACGTACAAACACTTTCGTATTTACTATAAGTACAGATTATTAGTGTTGTGTATAGAATGTTAGTGGTAGAACTAACTCTTCTGCGAGTTGAAGTCTGCCGCTAAGCAGTAATATGCAAGCATTACTGTGTTCCGGTTTGATGAGCAAAGTAGCCAGTGAAATTACTGGGCTTATGAGACTTAATACCTAATGTCTCAGGGTAACGAGCGCACTGCAGTGCCGCGCAGGCCTTTGTGTTTCAAAGTTCTGTGTGGTACTGCAATTGTTATGGGCCGGCGTTTTGCTTACTATCAGGCAAACGACCAGCTCGACTCGTTACCAAATATCATAAAAAATAATGATCTTAATATATATAAATTACGCGTCACGTTGTTTGTCCGCTATAGACTCCTAAACTACTTAACCGATTTTAATCAAATTTGCACACCGTGTGCAGTTTGATCTAACTTAAGAGATAGGATAGCTTACATCTCAATTTTTTATATCTACTTAACCCGTGCGAAGCTGGGATGTGCAGCTAGCAATAAATGAAAATGGTTTGATCTAGACATTTTGATTACGATAAGCTTAAAGAATACTAACCAAGATTGGATGTTTGTTAACCCTTTCAAAATGCAGTTGTTTTTATCCATACTGTTTTTTTGCAACGTGGTACTACAAAACAACTTCGAGATTAAAAGTCTACCGCTGATGACTAAAGACAAAGCTTTCCCCTTGCCTTTTTAATCAAAGCTGTGCTAGAAACCGACAAGAGAAGTGGGGTCGGAGAGAATGGTCTTTGACCGGGTTTGGAAAGAAATGTTATAGTGTAAATAAAATTCCACCAATTTTTCCTTCCAATTTTTTACTTTCAATATGTGATCTGCGTATGAATGAAGCGCCGGATTTCTTTAATTTTGTATTATATTTTCCTTCTGCTTATTAGAAAAAAAAATTATGTATTTTGCACTTCAAGTACACATTTTCGATGTTTCTATCTGAAATTCTTCTTTGACTGGTCTCGTGTCTCCTAAATTAAATTCCAGGCTAAAGACTGCTTTAGGACACACCCTTTGGAAACTGTAATGAAATTAAGGTTCTTGCTCATTTCATAAATAAAATGTTTTGTGTAGCTGATATTTAGGCTCTACAATTTAAGGTTAGCGCGGTCACCACATTACATCAGATTACGCTCTACAGCTTTTCATAAAAACTTTCAAGCCCTATTTCAATGAACTGATTTTACTGGCAGTTTATAATATACTATAGATATGAACATGCGTAAAAAATACGCATTTGCTTCAAGCGCGCATTTCGAATATCACGAAATCCGCGTTTGACACAAAACCGTTTTTATTCTAACAAGCAAACGTACGTTTGCTTGAGCGTCTAAGCTGCCCCTTAGACGTTATGGCATGCGTCAAGCGTTGGTCGTGGTTTTCACGTGGTCCATCATTGATGCTCATCCATCATGCATTGCCTCTAATGGGCGTGTGCTGTGCTTAAGGCGTATATAGCAGCTAAATAGTTTCACTTAAAAGGTTTTTTAGCAAAATCAGTTGAGCTTCTGGCACTGAAAAAAATATATGTCATTATTTATCATATTACTGATAATCTTGATGTGGTCAAAACAAGTTTTTAACAAATTTACTCGATCAAAAAGAATGATAAAGTTACCTCTAAAAATTTTTTGGTATCCCTTTATAGGAAACAATTAAACAAATATGATGAAAGTAGCTTCGGACTAGATGGCAAGTACCGGAACACACCGACAGGTAGATACCTATTTGGAGATATTTACAACTGCAGGGAGGTAGCTAGCCAGTCGACTGTCTTGACGTGACCACGGTAAACAATGTTATGTAACTTATTCTGCAAAATATTCCATATTTCCTTACCAAATAAGAAATATACCAGACGAGAATCTACCATACGCACATTTTTGAAAAGGCAAAATGCCGGTCATAAATACTTACTTATATTGTTATCCAAAAAGATAAAATAAAATCATAGTTTTATTACCGAGCGCTTATCGGAAATTATGACTACAAGTATTTTGATAGAGGACAATATCCTTAGCGCAAAAATACAGTTTAGGTATTTTCCCCCGACGCCCCTAAGAACAATGATCGTAAACTTCAGCTATTTTATGAAGGTCGGCACATCATAAACTAAATCTTCGGGAAAATACTTTTAGGCTCTATCATTAGGGACCTTATCATGGAAATAAAACACGGATCGCGACGAAACGCAAAATTTACTTTATTATCAAATATAATATTTATAATACAAGCTCTTATCTACCGAGTATTAATGGAAGGTAGTATTTATTTGAAGGTTATTTTTAACTGACTTCAATTATTTTTTTGTGGTGATGTTAAGGTTACTCGACTTCTCTGACAATTGCCAACCGATTTGAATATATATTTTTTTCATATTTAGGTTACCTATAGGTGTCAAGGTCTTTAATAAGTGTTATGAAAGAAAACCATGTCAAAGATAAAAATGATATATAATATTTTTTTTTGTTCTCTACGCTACTCGTATACATCTACGAGTATTTAAGTTATCAAGTTTTAATTTGATATATCAGTTCCCTTCAAGTTCAAAAACATTACCATTAACTGAAGAGTAATTAAAATACACTATCGCCTACTTTGTAAACCACTGTAGTACAGCACTAACTTGAATGCATCATGTTAAGTACCTAAGTGTACCTAAGTACGTTCCTAGAGTCTAAAGTGCCTCGCTATGTACCTAATCCCTAAAGCGCAGAACGCTTGCTCTTTTATTCTTATTTTCATCCCCTGTTAAAGGTGAACATATACTGAATTTTTTAAAAGAATTTTATGTTAAAAATGTCTCGGTGGTTATAATATCGAACGTTGTTATTTTAACGTTATTATGATGTGAGATAGCTTTCAATTAACGCTTAACGCGAAACGCGTGGACGTATTTAGGCTATGGATTTTGTGGGGAGAATTTAAATGTTTTTATAGTCAACTAGCTGCTGCCCCGCGGTTTCACCCGCGTGGAAATTTTGGATAACACGGGTTTTATTTTTTTGGAACCCTTAATCTTTTTCTAAAATTAAAGTAGCTTAAGTTATTCCTTTTAACATCTGCTATCTGCCAATGAAAGTCCCGTCGAAATCGGTCCAGCCGTTTCGGAGATTACCCGGAACAAACAGACAGACAGACAGACAAAAATTTAAAAAATGGTTGTTTTGTTATAGGTACCGTATAAACTTTCATATGCATTTAGTAAAAAGCTTTTATTTTGATGTTACAAACAGACACTTCAATTTTATTTATTTGTATAGATTTGTGGGCGACGGCCAGCTCGCCTGATCGACGATGTGTTTGAAGATGAGAATATGCTAGGCCTAGATTAGGCCTCTGGAGTGCAGCTGCCGGACGACAAAAACGAATTTCCTTCTAGGGGTGGTAGCTAGCGAGAGGAGTACTTATTATACAATTCCGTACCACCATGCTATGGTTGCCGTTGGGATCAATGCTTTACTCAAAAGTAAAGTTGTAGCGCGCATATATTATAGCCGCGTGCCCTCGAATACTTTCCCGCTCGCACATCGACTGTTTCACTCGCACGACTACCTCCCACCATACTGCCGAAGAATTCGCACACAGCCTTATGCGCCACGCCTATATAAAGCTGCCGTCCGTCGAGGAAATAACCTTCACTCCGCCGTCGAGTTTCTTGCCCTTCTTCTCGATGGTGTAGGCTTTGGAACGAGGCAACTAGAGTCATACACACCTCACACACATACACGAAATTCCGCGAGCGCCCACCTCGGGCCCGCGAGAAGTAGCTTTAGCTAGATTAGAGCCTACTTTAAACGGTTGCACTCGTGCGGCCGGGGCTATTCTCTCCCGATCCTCCCTTTCTTACGGCGACGGCCCAAGCCGAGGTCCGTACCGACGTGGTTCGATCCCACGCGGTGCCCTTGCGCTAGTCGCCAAAAACACACTCTTTTTCGGGCCGAGCGCCTTCTGCGCTCTCCAACAGTCCGGTGACGCTGTAGAGGTCGCAAGACCAACAGCACGGTACTTCAAAAAAAAAAAAAGAGGACATAACCTCATTCAGCCAGCGACACGCTAGAGCGATAGACGTGTATGTCCTCTAATATTGTCGAGTTTGGCTACTTAGTGCGGCCGACCTACTGCCCACTTTGGAGTCTGAGCTAGGTTAGCTACTTATAGGCTAGGAGTGCGGACGACCTACTGCCCACTCTGATGCTTGATAGGTAACCTACATTCTGGCGTAACGTGGAGTGGTTCCTCCACTACTACCCTACAAAGTTAAAATCACTAACCTGGTTTCGAATACAGATACGCCGCTGTAGGAATCATCTGCATGTAATCAGATGAATGCATGCAAGTGTGGTGCTTCGGACGACGGCTCATTCGATATCATACCTTTCTTGTCTTAACAAATGTTCTATTAGTGATTTAACATATAGGCCACAGACAAGGCAATAAACGGGACACTTACTGGACAAAAATAATACAGATACTATTTAGGTATAATACAATTTTATTCATAAAAAAAAGAAAGTTAAACTGGTAGTATATAAGATTCAAACCATCGACTTCCAAATCGGCGGGCGAAGTCACTTCCATCGTCATTTAAAAATACTGTAAACTCTGGCAAAGAAATATCAATTACATTTGAAAGTATCGCTCCATTTATTGTCTTTTCCATCTTTCGTACTGATTACGCCACTGGCAATTTGTTTTTAATAATGACGCGTATTCCATACAAAGCGTTTAAGACCTAGCGTGGCGTGTCATTTCGTTGGATTATAGCTCTTGTTGTTTATTGCATACTATTAGTCAGCACAACAATCATTTGGAGTAAATTAATACCAACAATGTACCTACATTGTAATTTACTATTGTTTTCAGAGAAAATGTAAAGTTGAATAAACGCACTTATTGCCGCAGTGTGTCATTTGAGTGTTTTTTTATTTTATTTGATACCGAGACGAGCAAGTCCTTTGCCACCAGGAGAAAGACCTGCTTGAGACCTGCTAGACACTAGTACAATTAACAATTGCAGTACCACTCAGAATTATGAAACTGGCACTGCAGTGCGCTCGTTAACCTGAGAAAGAGAGATTAGGTAGGTAGTCTCACAAGCCCAGTAATATCAATGACTACTTTGCTCATCATATCATATCACAGTAACGCTTCCGTATAACTGCTTGGCGGCAGACTACACGAGCAAAGCCATGGCACGCTCCCAGACAGACACTCGCAAAGAGTAAAGCCCATTGTCTACGTAACCGCACGTCAAACGCACGCTTTCGTCAATTGACGATCGCAAGACGAATGCTTGCATCTTGCGTAGAAACAATGAAATCTGTGTCCACGAAGCGGCAACGTCGCGTCAGCCGCTCGTCATGCGTTCGTCATGCGGTGCGCGCGGCAACAAGTCACTACTCGACCGACTCGTCAGACGTTTTGTAGCGTGACTGACTATAACAAGCAGTGTGGACATAACAAATATGCAAAATACGCCTATCTTCATTTGTAGGTTACATGCAAACGTCAAATGACGCGTGCGTGGCCTAAAGTCTTACTGATTGGTGTGCGATCATATGTGACTCAAATACGGTTCTAGGAAATTTGCGGTGGTATACAATTTTCTAATTATCGCATGGCTATATAACACCCTTAGAGAGAGAGTAGGTATGGCCGAGTGGAAACTTGTGCTACTTTCAATCTGACGCACCATAGTTCGAATCTCAAATCTGCCTGCACCAATGACTTATACAAGTTATGTGCGGATTATTGTGAAGGAAAACATCGTGAGGAAACCGGCACGTTTAAGAACCACAAAATTCGAGGACATGTGACATCCACGAAGGCGTACTGGGCCCGCGTGGTGGATTATGGCCCATACCTCTTTCTCTGAGAGAAGGCCGGTATCCCAGCAGTGGGAGCGTAAGAGGTTGATAATGATGATATCAAGTAGAACATTGCGATTGCCATGCACCTATCCCTGTGTCCCAGCATCTGCACCTTTAGCAAAATATCTCCAATTCGGACAGATTTTTGCAGACCCTAAAAAACCGGGAACACTTATCCACAACAGCATATTTGAAACCTTAGTCCAAAACACTAGTTTTCCAATCAAACTCGCAGTTTCAAAATCCTATTACCTGGAAGATAATTCACATGAGACCATAAGTCACACGAACCATGGCGGCACAATGCATAGAAAGTAGGCGCGCCGGCATAAATTGTGCCTTTTGACACCCGCTAAAATGGTGCTCACCTTTATTTTTTTATTAGGCTTTTGTTACTATGTAGCTGGAGGGTACAGTGACTAAGATTCAAAAAACGAAATACTTTTCAATACGCAACTGCTGTTTTATCTTATGTAAACACACATATAGTATAAGTAGTAGTAACTTTACTTCATCATCATCATTATCATCGTCAGCTAGAAGACTTCCACTGCTGAACATAGGCCTCCCCGATAGAACGCCACTTGGATCGACTACTCGCCTCTTGCATCCCACTTTACTTGCTAGTTCTAAAACCTAGGTTTTACAACTAGCAGCGTGAAAAAGGGGAACTCGATAGTTGTGTGAAACTCAGTTCCTAAACACTAAACTCATCTTATAACCAGGAATCTCGCCTGTAAGGTCGATTTACATATTGCTTCAAGTTTGGTATTCGATACCGAATCCAAAAACTGGATACTATCCTGTCCCGATCTTCATTTGACTGTTACGCGTTGTAGAACCAACTGTAATACTTAGCCCCTAAACATGAAATCCCAATTCACGCTATCCAGAATGCTTTAAATAATAACTCCAGTCATAAGCAACAAGAGTTATAATCACTGAATTTACAAAATACGCTATTAATAATATGCGTAGCTCACAACCCCTTATTCTTACTCTTATTCTAGGTGGGGGCAATAAGGCCTGCACTGACGTCCCGCTTGGGGTGTATTGTGCATTTCCCCCTGCCAGCGTTTATCCTAGCCAGTCTAACTCCTTTATGTAACGGAGTGTGGCCTTGGGGCGCTGGCAAAGGTGCTCCAGTAACGTTGATGTTGTTGTACTATATTATTACGTATGAACGTACTAACGTTCGACGACTGCATCTGCTGTTGTTTAGTCGTCTGCTGTTGTTTGCAACCCCTTAATATCGCTTTATGTTAGATTTGTATGCGTTGAATAAGTAGCCTGGTATATTTGGAATGGTAAGCTCAGTCACTGTCTTCCACGCCTCCGACAGGGAATATTGTAGGTAAGGACATAAATATTAGGTTTTATTAAAGGCGGCTGGTGCCTGTGTTTCAGCCGTATTGCCAGACTACAAATGGCCAAAATGTTCAGGTGTGTTGTTTATGCAATAGCGTGATGAATTCGTATTTGTTATTTTGTTTTGATACCAAACGAGTGCTCGAAATATACTTCAGTAATGAACTTGCGTGTGCTCCCGGTGAATGATGCCACGCCATATCTTCTTGTCGGTGACGTAAGAGCTGGTTAAGAAAAACCCAGGGAATGAGCACGGACAGCCCCCTCGGTCAAACTAGTCTAGCTGCAGGTATTTTAGCCAAGCGTGCTATATTTTGGCAATCCTTTACCAGTACCCGACTCCTTTACGTGCATGGATGGTCTATACGTTCAGCAGCGGATGTCTTCTGGCTGATGATGATATCTGAGAATGGTTACGATATGCCCTCGTAATATTATAATATTTGAAGAAAGACCAAACTAGTACTAGAGGTATCAAATCCGGGGCAGGCAGGGTTGCTACTTACTTAACCACAGGCCATCCTATCTATAAGTACTTAGTAAGGGTATATTATTATATCGGACGAATAATGGATCAGCCTCGGTCGAAGGACCAAATAAACGTTCCTTAACCTCAGAAATACCCCGTCGTGATTGATCAGGCTCTTACAAGAAAACAATTAGCAAATCTCATAAATTATACTATCCATCTTCTGTAACGTGAGCGATTAATATTGATTGATACTGGTACTGAATGTTGGTACATGTTTTTATTGAGTGATTGAGGGGACACTTTATATATATCTGGAAACCTTTGTATTAGCAAAGAGCACTTTAGTCGGTCCCACTTTTAGGATGAATAATATGAATATAACATTTTGTTAGTGGTAGGACTAACTCTTCTACGAGTGTTCGTCTGGATTGTTACCACCACTTTGCTCGTGAAGTCTGCCGCCAAGCAGTAGTGTGCAAGCATTACTGTGTTCCGGTTTGATGAGCAGAGTATCCAGTGAAATTACTGGGCTTCTGAGACTTAATACCTAATGTCTCAGGGTAACGAGCGCACTGCAGTGCCGTGCAGGCCTTTGTGTTTCAAATTTCCAGTATTACAAAATTACAGTAGCTACTCACTTTTATAACACGGTGCTCACTGCTCACCGCCATTTAATTTAATTTTAGTTGAAAATTGTGTTTCTCTTTAAGTGAGTATATCTTCTATTGAGAAATAAATTCTTAAAACACATTGTTATGGGCCGGCGTTATGCTTACCATCAGGCAAACGACCAGCTCGTCTAGTTACCAAATAACATAAAATATATATATATATATTAGTAATAACTAATGATGATTGCAATGAATAATTTTCTATGTGAAGATCAAATTCTACAATAAACTTGTGCTTTATGAAAGTACGGTCATAATGGAAAGGTGGTAGTGCATTTTCTATGGCTTGCCTGGCTAGCAACTGCCTTCAAAATGAAAATCTTTCGCCAAACACCTACCTATCGGTGTGTTCACTTCACTTGAGAATCAGTCTTGTACTAGGTTAAGAGTTTTCACCACCTTCCACCTCAATCCCGGTCGATTACCATCAATTATAGTCAAACGTGGCCTTACCTTCGTTATGAAAAAGAAAACAACTTATAAGAATCATATAATATTTCAATTTCCAAATTTATTTGCTAAAATACATCGGCATTTCCGTGAAAGGCGAAAACTAATTTCAGTTCTGTCTTAGGTCGTAAAAGTTTGAGTCAAATTCTTAGTAAGGGTTATGTATAAAATAGGCTAGCCTTTTTCCGTGAAAAAATGTGATATATTTATGATTATTAAGAACAGGTAAAATAATGTAAAGTAGGTAGTGGTTTTAGAACCCCTTTTTTGTACTATTCGATAACAATACGAGCAAGATAATAAGATATAATATGGTATATGATGATAAGATATGACGGTAAGATGGTAGGATGGCAGATGGTAAGTATAACGCCAGTGTAGGGCCTCTGAGACTCTAGGCAATAAGTCTCATAAATCCAGTAATTTCACTGACTTCTGTGTTAATCAATACCTGAACACAGTAATGCTCGATGCTAGCACATTACTGCTCGATGGCAGTCTACACGATCAAAGCGCTGGTACGCATCAAATGGACAGAAGAGTTCTTGCACCTGGGAATTTTAACTTCGGAACCAATTATTATTAAAAAATTAACTTCACAATTTAGGCTACAGGATTGAATTCACAAAAGTATTTCTTTTTTGATATTTTTACGTGTGACTAGCTTTTGCCAGTGGCACGCCATGCAAGCACTACAAACTGACTTGCCGTCGTGCCATGGTTACACCAAGATTTTTTATTTACCTATAGCTCAAGCTTATTGTCAGATTCGAACCATAAACCGGCACTGAACATTTCACTTAAAAGTATTACAAAAGCCTTTTTTTGCAAAAACTTGAAAGCTTTGAACAATGTAGAAAACCTTACTCAAGTGCATTTGAAAATATACAGCATGTATAAAAATGTAAGACAATTGGCACGTTCAATAAGTTGAACAATAGTACACCTAATAAGACTGCTGAGATTTCTGTTAGGGTTGCCACCGCAGAAATATTTTATAAAACAGAAACATATTTTGACTTTAGAACGGCGAACTCATTCTTACGTAAAATCCGTCCGTACTATCCGTAGTACAATTCTAAAGGGTGTTTGTTGGTTTGTCCAACTTTCAAACAGTAACGGAGCAACAGATCGACGGGATTTTTGAATAGTGATAGCTGTGTATATGACCAGACCAGAGAGTGACATAGGCATTTTTTATCAAAGGAAAATGAAAAAATGCACCTTTCTGTTGGTATATCCATGCGGGTGAAACCGCGGGTACAAGTTAGTGATACTATAAAGCAAAACCTAAGGCTAAATCTCAGCAGAAATAAAAATTATCGTAAGTTCATGAGTAAATAGAATTTACAGTGTTAACTCTTATTTACAAATGTTTATGTAAAGGGAAACATCACAAAAAAAATTGTCGCTAATGTGATATTTGAGCAGAAGACACGGGGTCTTCTTCTCACTGAGCCAAATGCTCTAACTAACTGAACTAAAGGGACGAAAGATGTTAAGTACCGAATTCTTGGGGCGTGTATTTCTTTTTTCTTTCTCTTCATAGATGGATCAACAGATCCATCGATTAGAACAGCATTCACAAAATAATATTTTTTTCAAAATATTCCTAAGCTCTACAGAAGATAACATTAAAAAAAAACAAGTAATTGTAACAAAAGTTACATATAACACGACTTAGTTAAAAACATGACTGCCCTAGCCAGTGTCACTCGGGATTCTAACGATATACCCCATGCATCCAAATCTGTTCAGGTATATACAAGTTATGATGGAATAAAGAAAATTACATACATAAATGAACCCTAAACACATATATACACTACTTTTACGTGCAGTCGTGTAAAAATAATACTATGACTAGCGTAACTTTAATAATTCAACTACAACAAAAAATTTAAAATAAACCAAAGTGACAACCCTAATTCCATCCAAATCGTATAAGGATCGGAACGAGATCGTACTTTATTGATACTGTTATCTCCTTTTACGCTAGCTATTGCGTTTATTGCATGTTCCTTCTAGGATGTAGGGCGAAAACAACACTGTTTTCTTTTGTTTTCCTCAATATCACCCAATTTGGTTACTTAATGAAATTAGTTTCAGAATAGGTATGTATGTTATGTGTTATCGTAAAAGAACCAAACGGCTGCTTGGTTTTTTCGGAGCTAATCTAGATAAGAAAAGGTGGGAAAAGATCCCCGAGTGGCTTGAACTAGATGGTATAGCCTGATGATTATAAACGTAAAATAACGGGACGTAAAAGAACAACATTGTTATTACTTTTACTTGCCTCTAAAAAAGGAGTAGGATGTCAAATGTATTTTTTTTTTTGTATCAACATAATTATCTCAATATCTTCTTCTTCGACTATCAACCGATTGAAATGATTATTTTTTTAATGAATAGGGTATGTTTAAAGGGTGGTCCTTTTTATATTGTACTAGCTTCTGCCCGCGGTTTTCACCCACGTTCCCACAGGAACCGTGCATGTTTCCGGGTTAAAAAGTAGCCAATGTTACTCTTCGGTCCATAAACTATATCCATGCCAAAAATCACGTCGATCCGTTGTTCCGTTACTGCGTGAAAGAAGGACAAACCAACAAACACACTTTCGCATTTATAATATTAGTAGAACTAGTAGGATTAAAGAATACCACACCTGAAGGTAAAAAGTGGGGGATGAAATATCGCGATATTTTGGCCGAAGTCAGTTTTCTCTTTTATAAATGTCACTCGTTCTTAATCCGATTCTAGACACATGCAGTATACGCGCATAAGACTATAATAATGCGATTCTCAGAACAAAATATTCTAAAGGAAGCACCAAACAATAAACGAACCACTTGATATCAGATTCCATTGAAGCCCCGCAGAAAACCAAGTCCTTCCAGACGATTTGCGAATAAAGAAATTGTTGGCTCGAAAATAAATCTCAAAAGAAATACGACGTAAGCTTTACAAGAAAATATCCTCAGTTATCGCATTACGGAAAATTTACTTCCTAGCGTAGACCAACAAAAAAATATAGACGGCGTCCTTGGCACCTGTTCGTAAAAGTGTCACAGAAGTAAAATTGCAATCACTCATACGTCAACAGAGTCGGCTTACGATTGTACTCATGTGAAAGAAAAATAAACTATTTTCCAGGTCAATTAGTTAGATATAAGAAAAGATACCTCAATTTTTAGCTACATACTTTTGAATGGAATCAAAATATAACAAGCTTCAATATCGCTAAAAATTTAGTAAATAATAATGTTAAATGGCTTCAGGCTAAACCAGAAACATTGTCATTGTTCTTTGAATTAAATTTACCCTAAGGTTTTTCTTTGTTTTGTGCTCCACGAAATTGGAGTATATAGCTAAGAAAATAATTCGTTTTTCGCCTTTGTTTTGCCTCCCAATCGAGCACGTTCACGAACACTTGTCTGGATAATAGTCCACTATTAACTGTTTGTGGGAGGACTAACTCTTCTGCGAGTGTCCGTCTGGGTTGTTACCACCACTTTGCTCGTGAAGTCTGCCGCCAAGCAGTAGTGTGCAAGCATTACTGTGTTCCGGTTTGATGAGCAGAGTATCCAGTGAAATTACTGGGCTTATGAGACTTAATACCTAATGTCTCAGTGTAACGAGCGCACTGCAGTGCCGCGCAGGCCTTTGTGTTTTAAAGTTCTGGGTGGCACTTCAATTGTTATGGGCCGGCGGTATGCTTACCATCAGGCAAACGACTAGCTTGTCTCGTTACCAAATAACATAAAAAAAGATTGAACTCAACCTACACACTCGGATTTTTGTTAAATAATACAAAATTGACAACAACCCATTTTTGCGCCATAAACCATCTGAAAGTTTTTTATGGACAGATTAGGTTACTTTGCTGTTTTTGTTTCTGAACTGCAAGCGCTTCGTCTATATTTTTAGGTTAAAGGTACTCTTTAGAGGCTTTACAATCAGCAATAGGTGAACTGGCTGGTAAATTTAAATGTCCGATTTTTTTATTTTTAATAGCTGTCAATTATTTCGAACGACGTGATTTTTTCATAGAGATAGATTATGAGTTGACGAGTGATATATTATACTACTTTTTACCGGAAAAATGCACGGTTCCTGAGGGAATGACCCCGCGGGTGAAAGCGCGTGCAGCAGCTAGCTGGTATTAAACCGCGCTTGTTATTCTAAGAGTGGGTTGAGCAAGCCAAATCGGGACAAGATATGTTGCAAATTAGATTGTATCTAGGATTATATTGGCGTGCAGGGTTTAACATAAGTTAGTTTAGTTTGGCACGGCGTTTGGTACAGTCAAGTGCACTGCAAATTAATGTGAGTAAAAGGATAAAAATGAATATAAAGTTATAAAGACAGTATTTTGATAGATTGTAGAGACAAGGACAACGAATATACCGAAAATGCGAACTCGACATACACAGTGTAGTGTTTTTCTCTTCATATCATAAGTTAGGGTTTGACCGCAGCATTATCTGAATATATGTGAATAAGCAGAAACGGAAACCTAAACATGATATCATAACAACGTTGATATATTGTGTTTATAGTGTGTACACTTTACTCCTAACTTACTTCTTATTCTAAGTACAACTTATTTCATTATCACACCCTCAAGAACCCTCAGATAAGAGGATATAGATGTTAAATACCGTTCCAAACGCTCCATCATACCAGTTTTCTCACTAGACTTTCGCGTGCGACTATCCAGGTCATAAACACATAAACAACGGAACCATCCTTGGGGTCTCTTAATTAGAACTTAACCTTAATTCCTTCCCGGGGGCCCTGAGCATTGTTACTGTAGGCAGTAATAATTTGAGATGGAAAGTGGGGCCTTTATAGGTGATTAAAATATGAGTAAAATAAATTTATAACTATAACTTTGTCTTGAAAAAAAATAGGTAGGTGTAATCCTACTAATATTATAAATGCGAAAGTGTGTTTGTTGGTTTGTCCTTCTTTCACGCAGTAACGGAGAAACGGGTCGACGGATTTTTGGCATAGATATAGTTTAAGAGAGTAACATAGGCTGCCTTTTATCTCGGAAAAATTCACGGTTTCTGTGGGAAAGCGGGTGAAAACCGCGGGCGGAAGCTAGTTCTTCTATAATATAAGGGTGCTTTGTTTGAGATACTGAACCGTAAACGGTGAATTTGCTACTACAATAATAAATAAACGCTTACACTCATACCCCCGCACTAGGATTCCCTGTGTCGCAGGGTGCATGGACACACACAGATACACATCACAAACATCCAAGACCCGAGAACAAACTTTATGCTAACACAAAATCTGCCCCGGCCGGGAATCGAACCCGGGACCCCTCGCTTTGCAGGCAGGATTACTACCAACTTAGCTACGGAGCCGTCATTATAAAGGTAAGCAAACCAAATCAAAAAAGTTACTCGCAATTCGTATTAAGTAGGTACATAATATATAAGGCTTTGTACATAACCCTGAAAGTATTATTTAAAAGCCAGCCTTATTATTAACGATTCGCATGTTCTCTCCCACTCATTTATTATTAAATAGTTAATTATCTTAAATCTCGGATAATCTCTGCTTCAGTCCGTGGAATTAGAGCAGAATGTTTTAGCGTTTGTCCTAAAATAAGTAGTCATTGCAAGGGACCAGGTATTTGAGCTAGGGATTTACCTTCTATCTCCTTGATCTAGTAGATTAATAGAGAGACAAAGAAAATTGAAATTTAAGATTATTAGATATTCACTTTGAAAAGGCATTTTTGCGTCATCATTGTTTTCTTTGTTTAACTAAAATTGGCTGCCTGGATTTTTTTTATTTGGTAACTATACGAGCTGGTCGTTTGCCTGATAGTAGGCCTAACGCCGGCCCATAACAATTGCAGTGCCACCCAGAACTTTGAAACACAAAGGCCTGCGCGGCACTGCAGTGCGCTCGTTACCCTGAGACATTAGGTATTAAGTCTTCTCTTTCGATTCAGTTTAAAATTGTCCAAGAACAACAAAGACAAAACATAGTTTAACTAAACCACCGGTTAACATTGTTAACCTATCTCGTTCAAAGGAACCGGTCGGTTGCACTCGGTGCAACTGATACCTCTTCTGGGCAGTGGAATAAGAAGATATATAGGATTTTTATTCTGAATAGTTCGTTCATAAAACCCATAGCAGTAGTCAGTGAAATTACTGGGCTTATGAGACCATAAGCCCAGTAATTTCACTGGCTACTCTGCTCATCAAACCGGAACACAGTAATGCTTGCACACTACTGCTTGGCGGCAGACTTCACGAGCATAGCGGTGGTAACAACCCAGACGGACACTCGCAGAAGAGTTAGTCCTCCCACTAACAAAGATAAATTGAAAGTGTGTTTGTTGATTTGTCCTTCTTTCACGCAGTAACGAAGCAACGGATCGACGTGATTTTTGGCATAGATATAGTTTATGAACCGGAGAATAACATAGGCTACTTTTTATTTCGGAAAATGGACGGTTCCTGTGGGAACGCGGGTGAAAACCGCGGGCAGAAGCTAGTAGATAAATAATTAGAAGCGTAAAAATTGCATTGCGAGCCCGATGGGATTGACCTTAAAGTTTGCCGAGTCAAGCGTGTCCCGTCTCCAGCCAACTATCCCGTGATCAAGTGTGTGGTCCTTTAAACTGTCACTCAGTATAAATTCCGGGAACGGCTCGGTAAGCGCCAATCAGGGAGTTAAGATAGATTGCCGACGCCGTCGTCCTTGGTTTGGAGTGCTCCGTTTGGGACCTGGCGTTGAATGGAACAAATTTTAACGTTTTAAACGTTTTTTTGCGCTATTTGTACGTTTTTTTATGCAGATTTACGAACCCGGCAGTGTTCGTGATCACAGATAGATTTGGGTTATTTTGTACTTAAATTCCTTTGAATTAAAGTGCTCCAGAGCGTAGAGCATCGACGCAAGGTTACCAGTCTCTTTATTTTCTAAAGGATACATTTTGGAGAGTGTGCACTGGGGCTGCATGACTTGGTACCCCATTCGTCTGGTCGTCCGATTATGGAATGGGACAACATATTATTATAGGAACATTGCAGTAGCATTTCGTCATCCATTCATGATCGATATTCCTCATTTCCGCACTAAGCGTTTTGCTTCGACCTTCATCATGCGGCCGGCTAAAGAGTGGAACTCTTACCCGGCTTGTTTTCCACGAACACTACAATCTGGTAGTCTTCAAGAGAGATGGCGGACAAACGTCCTACCACCAAATAAACCACTCTAACAATGTAGAGTAGTAAAATAATATAAATTATACAGATAATTACACTGACGGCTCCATAACTAACTTGGTAGTAACCCTGCCTGCACAGCGAGGGGTCTCGGGTTCGATTCCCGGCCGGGGCAGATTTTGTGTAAGCATAAAGTTTGTTCTCGGGTCTTGGATGTTTCTGAATTGTATCTTGCATGCCACCTGCGACACAGGGAATCCTAGTGCGGGGGTATGAGTGTAAGAGTTTTTTAATTATTTATTTATTTATTTAGGTATGCGATCTGAACCTAATGCGATATTTACTTACCGTTAAAAGTAATTTTAACAGTACACCTATGTCTTCTTTTTATTGATAACTTAGTTCGTCAAAATAAAGGAAAAATAGCATATAAAGGATAGGATTAGGATCTAACTGTTACACTCCACAATCCGAGCTGGGTTCGATCAATCACAAACGAGTTCGGAGTGAGACGAAACTCCTGATTACGGTATAATGACGGTACCAAGGAACCTCAAAATGTGCTGAGTACGGACCTCGCACGGTTTTTGTCACTAAGACACTCAAACCCGGGGATTAGAAGGATTGGATGAGAGGTCAGTATGAATGAAGCCTGAGATATTTGTAACAGTGGTCTATTGTAAGTGGCTAGTTAGAAAAGGCATTCAGAAACGTTGAAAAATATTCCTCTAAAACATGGGAATACGTTTGACTGGCTCCGCTCGACGCACCGCACACCATTCCGTGTCTCTATACATGAGCCCTTTGTTACAAATCTTCTTGTATTGTAGTGTTTCAATAAGGACTTTTTAATGCTATTGGTAACGAGACGAGCTGGTCGTTTGCCTGATGGTAAGCATAACGCCGGCCCATAACAATTGCAGTGCCACTCAGAACTTTGAAACACAAAGGCCTGCGCGACACTGCAGTGCGCTCGTTACCCTGAGACATTAGGTATTAAGTCTCATAAAAAGGACTTTATCTATTACATCCATATTGCGAAGTATAATTATGATGTATACTATTTAAACTAAAATAAATAAATAACTTAAAGTACATCAATTGAAATAGGCATTGTTTTTGAGGTGGATTGGAAGATGCCAGTCTAATAGCAGGTTCATATTTGCGACAAAATATATTTGTTCGGTAAATATGACGCTTCCCTAAGTTATTGGGATGAAACGTCTATAAATGAAAAGGAAAAGATTTTAGTTGATAACCGGAAAATGATATAAAATGAATGAGACATTTTCCGTTATATTTTCCTGTAAATATCTGAATTCAAGATAATTTTTTTTGTATAACATAGAATTAATAACCATTATTATTGCTGTCTAACGCCAATGTACCAATTTGTTGATCGTCGCGCTAATGCACGACTTGGCCAATTATGATAGAACTTTGCGAATAAGGATAATACATCTCCAGGTGGTAGGACTAATTCTTCTGCCAGTGTCTGTCTAGATGGGTACCACCGCTTTGCTCATGTAGTCTGCCGCCACGCAGTAATGTGCAAGAATTACTGTATCCCCGTTTGATGAGTAAATTAGTCAGTGAAATTACTGATCTCAGGGTAACGAGCGCACTGCAGTGCTGCGCTGGCCTTTGTGTTTTAATGTTTTGAGTTGCACTGCAATTGCTGTTGGAGTTATGCTTACCGGTAGAAGACACGCTCGTCTCGTTAAGTCGTTACCTAATATTTTTTTTCTTTTTAAAGGGATGATACGTATCTCTGACGAAGGACGAGCGTTGACTATGTGTGGAATTTCATTCCCGTACTCTGACCTACATCTAAAAATACTGACAAAATTTGTGTCAACCACGCTTAGTGGCCTCTTTTGGCTTTTACGTAGTATTTGTATTATTTGGTTTTGGCTCTAGCTTTTTGTCATTGATTAATTTTATGCAGATGACAATGCGGTGAGGCTGTGTAGGAAGATAGAAAATATGCAGTTATTTAAAAAAATGTATTCGTATATTTATGCGTCACATTGTCGCGTGATTTTATAAATTATTAATTATTTTATATTTTATAAAAACAGAAAGTTACATTAAAAAAAAATTATAAAGTATTTAGGTCTATGTATGTTGCTTATTCATATAATACATTTTCAAAAACGGTTCATTCGTTTTGGAGATTTCGGGCTTGAAAATTTGCAGCGAATGCTTCTTTGACGAAAGATGTCTTATAAAATGTTAAACACTTTTCTCGTCAGTTAGTTATCAGAAAGTCAATTATAATTAACGGCTCCGTAGCTAAGTTGGTAGTAACCCTGCCTGCAAAGCGAGGGGTCCCGGGTTCGATTCCCGGCCGGGGCAGATTTTGTGTAAACATAAAATTTGTTCTCGGGTCTTGGATGTTTGTGATGTGTATCTGTGTGTGTCCATGCCACCTGCGACACAGGGAATCCTAGTGCGGGGGTATGAGTGTAAGCGTTTATTTATTTATTTATTATTTATAATAATCGCTATTAATTATATTACAATACCAACACAAAGACATAAAATAAGTGGCACCTGCGTAAACAATTCAATTTTATAAATTGAGAACTCTGCCTGATAAGTATTAGGGATCGTTTTGACTATCCTTAGACCATTTTGTTGTCCGATAAGTTCAAACTATTTTTAATTATTTTCTTAGTTTTTTATTGATAGGAGTTGTGGTTCTGTTTTAGTTTTTTAATTTTATGTAAATTATGTTTTCACAATAATATATTCATTTCTCTATGAGATAACATCTAAAAACTACACTAATTATTTTACAGCACTTACATAGTCAAACAACAGGAATAAATTCTATTTTATCCATCATCTGTAACCTTTTATATGTTCAATCTGTATTCTTGCTTGTCTCTAATATTGATATTATTATCATGTACATCTTGTCTTGTCTCAAAAACGTTTTCGTTTAATACTGTAAGCTTTTGAGAAGTAAATAAACAAAAGTTCACCATAATATAGGTACTAAGTACTTACAGTTCAAAATGGCGGAAACCGCTTAAATTGCGAGTAATCAAAACAGACGTTTTTGCTCGGCTGTGAAGGTCATAATTTAATTTGATCTTACTCATTATGGGATTAAATGGGACCTGCTCAAAAACAAATACAATGTTTATTTTGTTGGTTGAAATTCGTTTTTTCTTTTGTATCTTTTTTACCGTAAAGGTAAAGTCCTAGTTATGTAAGATAAAGTAGATTTTGTAAGAGTTGATGATGATGATGAGTAGGTTATGTGAGATTGTACCAATATTAATGTACCAATTACGTATCGTATAAACAATACGTAATTGGTACAGTAATCTTGTGGCCACCTTCCGACTCCATCATCAGGTCCCTGGACATCATCTAGGATCAGAGTACTTGTAAATACAAATCAAACGAGCCCAACCTCGATGGGGTTACGTCTTTTCATTACATAGTTCCTGGGGTCACCTTGCGGCTCCACCATTGAAAATTAAATGAAAGCTTGTAAAAACACAAAAATCGATCTATGAAATAAACATCTATACTTTGTAGAATTAAAAATAAACCTCCTAGGAAAAACATATAAATAGAGCTTTGAAGTTATAAATTATATTCAGCGCGATAAACACCAAGTGGAATAAATACGCAGTAACCAGCAATTTGATACCTACCAAACTCACTTTTTGATATTTGATATTTCTTTTTTTAACTTTCCTAGCATTTCGTAGCACGAAAAGTTTTATTTTACTTTCATTTCCGCTTTCATTTTTCATCAAAAAATGTAGCCAAAAGAGAATTGAAATGTTGTCTCTTTTTCAGCTTCAGTAACTTTGTTCGAAAATTCGTACGTACAGATTCACAACCACTTCTGACGTTATTTAATTTTGAATTTTTCTTTTTAAAAACCCCCTACTGGCTTGCATAAAAAATTACTTATTGTTTATTACTAACTTTAGCCCGCAGGTTCATACGCGAGATGTAAATTATAATTATGACCAATTTTAAGCACAAAAGCTATTTAGAAGTGATTAGCGATAACTTTATAAAAAATATAACTTAAAAAAAGCTATCTATAACTTACTAATAAACGCTAATTTATCCCTAACAACATTACTAATCTACTAACCTCCACTAAAAAAATAACGTCCAAATCAATACCTAAGCAATTTTACAAGACATTCATGGTCGAATCATTGACACGAAGGTAATTAACCAATTTTATACAGTCAGAGTTACCCCGGATTGTCGCCACTTCGCACCCAGTACAACCCTACATACGCAACCCTCAGTTTACCCCCGGCCGCCGAGACGAGCGCACGTCTGTGAGAGCAAATAAATTACTCCCCATTTTCAATTTCAAACTTGAACCGTTGTGGTGACGGACTAGTGAAAAATTTACTCAAATTTCTGTGAATTTTAGTGTGAGTGGTAGAATTATTTTTTTATTGGAATATACGTAAGTACTGCTATTTGTTTATCGCATGATACGTTGTAATTATGAAAGTTAGATTTATATACGGTACTTAAGAATGATGATAGTTTGTGTTCTTTATGAGGTGTATAATTAACACGCGTTTATATGTATTGTAAGTTAGATGGAAATATATTTTTGAATATTGTGATTACAGGATACGGTACGGTAATCGTGATTTGGTTTAGATATCTCGAAAGAGGGCGGCAGAAGGTCTACATTAGCTAGAGCGGACATCACATTATCACCTTTCGACTTCATCATCAATCAGCATTACCATAATATTACCAAATTATCTAATCCAGATGATGTTCAGCCACAGCCATGACTACCAACGAGAGCGTATGCTCTCAAATGACTGACATAGCTGATATTTGCAACTAGCTGCTGCTCGCGGTTTCACCCGCGTGGAGATATTGGATTTCATGGTCTTTATTTTTTTGCGCGGAACCCTAATTCTTTTTCTTAAATAAAAGTAGCCTAAGTTACTTCTTATAACATCAGCTATCTGCCAATGAAAGTCCCGTCAAAATCGGCCCAGCCGTTTCGGAGATTACCCGGAAAAAACCGACAAACAGAGAGACAAAAAATTTAAAAATGGTTGTTTTGTTATAGGTACCGTATATACTTTCATATGCATTTAGTGAAAAGTTGTTATTTTGATATTACACAAGTAGAAACTTCAATTTTATTTATTTGTATAGATAAACATGAGTCCACATTCCTGCACGTCAGCACTTACCTACAATGGATGGCCGCAGGTGGTCGAGCCTTCAACTCATCGCGTTTCGCATCAAGCTGGGCCTTTCTTTTCTGCTCATATGCATAGATTTTGGTCCATAATATTGTGTTATTATCAGAACTACACGTGTGTGTAAAGTTTCAACTCAATTAGTATACGGGAAGTCCACTCAAAATGGGTCAGAAGGTTGAACCGGAGAGGAATACTGTACATACTTACTTATATGGTGTACCTAGTAACAAATACCAATTTAATGCGGAAATAAGCACAAAAGCTTGTAAAAATTAAGGTGGCAATTTTCTTGCTCATCTGTTTTATTAGTATATAATATAGTTATCTAAGTGAAACAGGACCTAGAATTTTTTAATGATGAATATGTCTTTATTAGGAGCGTGTTTGATTTATTATTTTATTTTATTTAAATAGCTTGTGAAATAACACATACTATCCCAATCTAAGGCTAGGTTTAGACTTCGACACTATACAGTGTATTTAATGTATACTAGCTGCTGCCCGCGGTTTCACCCGCGAGGAGATATTGGATTTCATGGTTTTTGCGCGGAACCCTAATTATTTTGCTAAACTAAAAGTAGCCTAAGTTACTCCTTATAACGTCAGCCAGTGAAAGCCCCATCAAAATCGGTCCAGCCGTTTTGGACTTTACCCGGAACAAACAGACAGACAAAAAAAATAAAAAAAAATGGTTGTTTTGTTATATGTACCGTACATACTTTCATATGCATTTAGTAAAAAGCTGTTATTTTGATATTACAAACCGACACTTCAATTTTATTTATTTGTATACATGGCCTATTCAATAATACACTGACAGTCTGTGTGCACACGGTTATCTCATTGTGACATTAATTATTGTGATACGATAATTATTGTCACTAATACTGTGGTTCTGTGAACACGTTGTGATCAAGCGTCTCATGTAAACAGCGAAGGAATGTATGTCTGACATTTGTGTCATCTGACGTAGTCTAACTAACCAGTAACCTACCCATCGAATGTCTTAAGGCGTTATCTGTGTACTCGACCTTTCAGCGTAATTGGTTTACTGTTATTACTAACTTGTTACATTTCTTGGGATAATACCCTAGCTCTAGTATTGTGCTCTCGTGGATTTACGTTTTATAGTATTATTTACCTGGATTTGATGTTTTTTTGGTGTTTCTAGAAATAAGGATAAATGCCATTCTGGGAAATGTTTGGAATGTGAAATATTTACGAGGTGGTAGGACTAACTCTTCTGAGAGTGTCCGTCTGGGTTGTTACCACCGCTCGTGAAGTCAGCCGCCATGCAGTAATGTGCGAGCATTACTGTGTTCCGGTTTGATGAGCAGAGCAGCCAGTGAAATTACTGGGTTTATGAGACTTAATACCTAATGTCTCAGGGTAGCGGGCGCACTGCAGTGCCGCGCAGTACTTTGTGTTTTAAAGTTCTGAGTGGCACTGCAATTGTTATGGACCAGCGTTATGCTTACCATCAGGCAAACGACCAGCTCGTCTCGTTATAAAAAAGTTATATGGGCTATGAGCAGTTTGCCTGACGATAAGCATAATACCTTCCCATAAAAATTGCAGTACCACTCAGAACTTGAACACACAAAGCCCTGCGTGACACTGCAGTGCGCTCGTTACCCTTAGGGCCTTACTAACAAGGACTGTATAACAGCTGTATGTTACACAATGTTTTGTCGCTTTCGATTCAGTTTCAAATTGTCAAATAACAACAAAGACAAAACACTGTTTAACTATACAACCCTTATAAGGTCTTTATTAGTAAGGCCCTTAGACTACAGGTATTACGTCTGACACGCCCGCTAATTTCGTTGACTATTTTGCTCATCAAGCCGAACCACGGCAATGTAGGGTTGATGCAATGAGCAAAAAATAGTACACTATTACTATTGGTGGTAGACTATGCATCAAGCAAAGCGATGCTATACCCTTCATCACCATAATAATATTATTATAATAAAATAATTTACAATAGGGTTTTAGTGAATAACATTTCATAAATTTACTATAATTGTATTTCATCAAAAAAAAACGGTTGAAATTTCACTATTTTAACTATGATTAGTATAAGTTGCGGTTAAAACTAATATTATTTTTATTATAATTACTCCAAATCAGTCCAACGTTAGGCCACAGATAACAAAAAGAATACTTTGTTTTTTACATGACTGCATAATAAAAAGGAGTATAATGTTTTTAGGGGTCGTAATTATGTATGTATGTAAATTTCTTTACTCCGCCATAAAATTTAAATGCCTGAACAGATTTGGATGTATGGGGTATCTTTAGAATCCTAACATCATCCCGAGTGACACTGGGAAGGGCAGTCGTGTTTTTTATTTATGTATCTTTTGTTACACAGACTGGTTTGTATGGATTCAATTTCAGTACATTTCTTTAAATTTTAAAAGTTACACGCTGAATTCACGTTTAAAATGCAAATAAAAGTCGAAAGGATCTCGAGAATATATTCTACAAATTGAAAAATATTATCAACTACGCTGATACGATCAATATAGTATGAATGTTGAAAACAATCTTGACATGCGAACAAGCAATCAACCCTAACTAGTAGCTCTGGTAGAACACATTTGTGTCTTCATTGATATTTTAAAACTTATTTTGAACTTGCTTCTGCCTGCGGTTTTGCCCGCCTACCCATAGGAACCGTGCATTTTCCGGGTAAAAAGGTAGCCTATATTACTCTCCGGTCCATAAACTACATCTGTGCCAAAAATCACGTCGATCCGTTGCTCCGTTGCTGCGTG
Organism: Crocallis elinguaria; assembly: GCA_907269065.1. Lineage (NCBI taxonomy): Eukaryota > Metazoa > Arthropoda > Insecta > Lepidoptera > Geometridae > Crocallis > Crocallis elinguaria. Next base: position 35,879,712 of record OU026065.1, read on the forward strand.
AAAGAAGGACAAACCAAAAAACTCACTTTCTCATTTATTATATTAGTACCTATGGATTATTATATAGGCCATCGACTCGAATAAGGCTTTTGGGATGGATTAAGTTCAAATCGTATATTGAGCTTGAATTTTCATTGAAGGAAAACATCGTCTAGTGTAGTGGTAGAGTCTTATTTAGTACTCAAGTTGAATATATGTCACCAATCATCTATGGGTGTTCATTGACTCTCAAATTGAAATACATTTATTTATGCTAACATACTACATCTACTGGAATATCTATGTAGACTACGCCATACTAGAAATCCTAAAGCAAGCTGTCTCGTGACATAATACCTAGAATATATCCAATACTAGCACTACGTTGCCAACCCCTAACTTCTAACTCTACTATACGCCTGTATTTTGGCATCGAACATTATTGACCAGTCAGTTAAGTGCTGAGAGCATAAACAATGTGACAGGATGCAAACTCGGATTAGAGATGAGCTGATAGCACAGTGTATACGGCATAACCTTAGTAAAATGCCGAACGGCATACCTCGAAAGTTGAAAGAACAATGTTATTTATAAACTCTTGGCTACATTTTATGCAACTATTCTAAAAACATTCACTAAAATAAAATATTTCAATTTAAACTATTTTATTTTACTGAAAGAGTATTTCAAATGTAGCCCAGATTTTGTCGAGTAATCGAAGAATGAAGAATAGAATCGATTTATTTAGAATAATTGTACTTATTCAATTTAATAATTGTTGCGTATGTTACAGAATAGTTGCAAAAAATTTAGCCCAGATTTTATAACGTGGAATGGAAAACGGCTGGCAACTGGATAAGTTATAAATTTACTATTTGACATATTTTACCACAGCGGTAGCTAAATTGGTAAGCACTAGAAATAGAATATAATCATGCTATTATCGAATCACGGCGTTCTCCTTTTCCGGAATCATAAGCCTATCGAATCCATAGATCAAGGTTCAAACTCTTCGTATATAGTTTTACGGATACGACTGATACAACGGTTTAAAAGAATATCGTCTTTATCATATCTATATATGGCCCAAAAAGAGCAACGATTCACAAACAACCTTCAGTTTATGTGGATTGTCACCACTGCATTTCTATTCCGCCTAAGTAAAGCAGACACAGAATAAACTTACGTTTTTTCTCTATCTCACCTCGAGGTAAGCAACGACATGATCGACGATGAAGCACGCATGCAACCCAACACTAAAACGACGCCCGAAGTCAAATTCTAAAACAATATTTATCTGACTAGGCTTGATGATATCGGAGCTGATAAATGTAGTCGAACATCCAATATCAATATGGAAAAGCATACTACATCCCTAGTTTAATGGTGTTCTAAATTCAGTAGATTTAGGTCGTTTGAATTTATAGCACGTATCGACCTAGTCTCAATGGTGTCCACTGCACTGATGGGCAGCAGCGTTGCATTATCGCTTTCAGTGACACTTGACGAGAGTTACTATATTAAAATTAGTAAAGTCCAAATTACAAAACTCCGGCCAATTTTTATGTTTGGATTTTTTAATCTGAAATCCGATATTGAATGAATTGACTATTACAAAGTATAGTTTAATATTTAGTCATGGCGTTAATTTACTCGTTTAATTAGCATTATTATTATCTATCTTAAAGTTTAAACTGCAAAAAACAGGAAAAGATAATTTAGTTTTTCCTAATTATTGAACTGCAATTAAAAGGTAGGTGAAAGAGTAGCACCTATCTAAAATAATCTGGATGTATGGTAACTCTACACTTTACGATATATTTTTCAATGCCACGAAGTATTACCAGCTCAATGTTTGCTCCTTTAAAGCCGTGAATTATTCACTATGGGACAAAAGTAGGACACGTGTCACCAGAAACGTCATAAAACACCTTTTCTCGCAATATTTCAGATCAATATTGTCCGACATCCGGCAACAGCACACGACGTGAATAGATCGCTTTTTTATAACGAATATTGCTTCAAACTAGTTAATAGCGCTCAGCGTATCAGCGCACGGGAAATCGGTGTGAGGCGGTTGCTTAGTCAATCAGCGCAGGTATATCTAGGAAAAAATGGTGGATTTTATTTCGTGCAAACCAAAAGTCACTGCATTTTTAGAGGTTACTTCCTCGATGGTGTTTTGTATCTGTATGTGTGTCCATACCACCTGTGACACAGGGAATCCTAGTGTAGTGGTATGAGTATAGCGTTCCTGTTCCGTGTCTTTTTAATCCTAAAATATTGGACGTCATATCGACGGCTCCGTAGCTAAGGTGGTAGTAACCCTGCCTGCAAAGCGAGGGATCCCGGGTTCGATTCCCGGCCGGGACAGATTTTGTGTAAGCATAAGGTTTGTTCTCTGGTCTCGGATGCTTGTGATGTGTATCTGTGTGTGTCCATGCCATCTGCGGCACAGGGAATCCTAGTGCGGGGGGTATGAGTGTAAGCGTTTATTTATAATAAATGCGAAAGTTTGAATATGAGAGTGATAAGAGTTTGATATTAGTCGTCCATGAAATTCATTGCAGGTATTAACAACAATATTTAATATTATTTAGTCATTTTCCTAGAGAACTAATAAATCAAACCTAATGAAGCTTAATTTAATTGTAACAACAACAAAGATTAGGTTGTTCTTGGATTTTCTCTTTCAATATAATTAATTCGATACGATCTTAATTGGATTTATTACTTTTGTGGGGGTTCTTTGATTCGATTTGGTTTAAGTTCGAGTTTTGTATGGTTTTGAGATTTAACAGTCGTAAACTTAATTATTAAAAAAACGCTTTCGATTAGCGTTTTTTTTTGATAAATTTGGATAGCTTTTATCCGCATCGTCGTCATCATCAGATCCTCATAGAACGTCACTTTGAACGGCTCCTTGCCTCTTGTATCCAACGGCTCCCCTGATTACCAAGTCATCGGGGTCACCTAAGACGGCAGGCCTCCGCTATATCTCCCGGTTTGAGTATGGTCGCCACTCGAGTACCTTTCTTCCCGTTGTCGGTTCTGCAAGTGACGTGGTCTACCAATTGTCATTAAGTTCTCCTGCGAATCTGCTCATTCTGAATTAAATCACAAAAATAAATCCTGAACATAGCTCGTTGCGTGACTTCGAGCTTACTAATAAGGCCAACTTTGTCAAGGCAAATTTGTTAGTGGTAGGATTTACTCTTCTGCGAGTGTCCGTCTGGATTGTTACCACCGCTTTGCTCGTGAAGTCTGCCGCCAAGCGGTAATGTGAAAGCATTACTGTGTTCCGGTTTGATGAGCAGTGAAATTACTGGGCTTATGTGACTTAATACCTAATATCTCAGGGTAACGAGCGCACTGCAGTGCCGTGAAGGCTCTTGTGTTTCAAACTTCTGAGCGGCACTGCAATTGTTATGGGCCGGGGTTATGCTTACCATCACGCAAACGATCAGCTCGTACGGTTACCAAACAGCTTAAAAAAACAAAAACAATATGTTTTTTGAACAGTTTACCTAACTAGCTGAAACGCAGTTTACTACTTCTCCATAGATATTCACCACTTCGTTCACAATGAACCGACAATACGATATTACGCTATGCGTAGTCGCTGACTCTCGGTGGGCGACTATTGCTCTACGTCTACGCTCGGTGGTCGCTGATTGGCTACGTAGCTGAACGTAGCTACCTTTTGGGTGCCAGCGCTGACCGGTGGACTCTATTCATTCGAGCCCACTCTTTGTGGCGTGTTGTATGCTGCAGCGCAATGAAAAATGAAGTCTAATTTCACGTTCATACTGGGCCTCACTACGTTACGTTTGATTGCGGCTTTAGTTCCGTGTCTACGTTTTTAGGATCGGTCCTTGTTGTCCCCTAGAGACAGAGAATCCTATCATCAGGTTCTATGATAGGGAACACTGGACGACAGTTAAAAAAAAACACAAAAATATATAAATACATTAAATCTGTTTCCAAGTCTTTACATCGATACTAAAGCTAATCCCCCCGTCCATAAATACAACCCACGTAATACCAATCTAAAAACTGATTTTTCCATTCGCGTCCCCAGCGAAAGACCTGCGCTGTAATCCAGTGAGTTAGTACTTTAGTAGAAGGGTTTTATTTCTTTTTTATAGCGGCACCTTTTCCATCGAACTTTTTATAACTCAAATAAAACCGATCTGGAGAATTTTCAAAGTGTAATATCGCTAATATTTTGAGTTTGGACGGTGTGGGGTCGGCCGGGGAGTAAACTCTTAAGAATTACCTTTTGGTCTCTTAGTTAACGCGCAGTTTTTAAGAGCTTAGCAACTACATTTTTTCATATCTGAGCGACATAGGTCCTGTTTAAATTATCGGATAAATAAATAATTCAATAAACGCTCATACCCTGCACTAGGATTCCCTATGTCACAAATGCCAAAGACACATAAAAATATACAACATGAAAATCTAAGACCTGAGAAAAAACTTTATAATCAACACACAAAGTTTAGCCCGGCCGGGAATCGTACCCGTGGCCCTTTAGCATGGCTAGCAGGGTTACTATCAACATAGCCACTATATAAATTGTTAAAAAACCGGCTATAACTCACGTCATTTCTCGATATTGTCGACCTAGGTTTCGCTCTTCCTCAGGGAGTGCACGCGGCGAGATCGCGACGACCACTCGCGTCGGACACGCTCGAAACCTAGGTCCACAATATCGAGAAATGACGTGAGTTATAGCCGGTTTTTTAACAATTTATAATGTGTGATACTCACGAAAATTTTAATAGTAAAATAGCCACTATACTTTAATAATAGTTGCATGAAGTATGGACGTGATTTTGCATAGAGATAAGTAGTTCATGGACCGGAGAGTGGCATAAGCTGCTTTTTTCCATCTATGGTGAGAGGTGGTCCTAGCCATTTGCATTGGTTTTTTTTTCAGACAACAATAGGCCGCTTGTACACGCACGTTGGGTGGACACGATAAGTACATATTTAGGTACCTAATCATTTTACTCGTCGTTACTGCTCCAACAACTAACAGCATAGTAAAGAAAGTAAAACAAATTGTATCGTTGAAGTAAGCAGGAAATCCTTGAGCGTGAACTATCACGTTTGATGGATTTATTTTCCTAAACACCTACGCATATTGAAGCCACTCGCAGCCAAACTCACTTATACACTTTTACGCTCCTCGCCAACTTGGCGAAATAAAGTTTTTACAGTCAATTGGTGATTTACCTTTGGGATATTAAGTTAAATTGCCGTTTTAGAATTTTTATCACTTTGCAGCGCGCCTTCGAGTTTCTTGCCCTTTTCGATGTAGAACAAGCAAAGAGTAACTATACATTTCGGCTTTGGCCACGTAGTCTGACTACTTTGTCCAACTCGTCGGACAACATGAACTTTGATGCCTGTCTGTTTGATTAATCGGACTACATGGAATCGTTGCAATATTGCTTTGTCCGACTGAACGGACGACGTAAACTTTTTCATAAGTGCCCACATCGAGCTCTTATGAAAAAGCTGTAGCTAGTTCTACGTCAAACGGGCGCAATTTACCGCGTGGTAGGACTAGCGAGTGTTCGTCTGGGTGGCTACCATCGCTTTGTTCATGTAGTCTGCCGCCAAACAGTAGTGCAAGCATTACTGAGGTATGTGGCTGGGCACTTTCTACGGTTCATCAACCTCTGTTGAGAGCCCTATACCACATACAGGCTGTAACAGCAAAGTACCTATTGCAATCATAAAAGAATCTACTTGCTTAATGTTTAATCTGAATTTACATCCAAAATTTTCCGTACAAACTTTAAAAAATATTTACTTCGGGCTTTTACAACAACCCTAAAACGTAAAGTCAATAACCATTGCCTCGTCCTTATGCTCCCTCCGGCTTCACAATGAATGATCCGGTCAGCGCGAGGGTTGCGCTGAGCGACCACTACCAAATCGCAGTTTTTCCGCACCTTCATTGCCTTTTGTCCAGCTGAGCTCAGGGGTGCATCTAAGTCAGTTTAAAGAAAACTTTGTCTTGCCATAACTCTTTGGATAAACAACTTTCTGATATTCTGATTTCGTAAAAAATTTCTAAATGGGCGCTTGTATACGCGGTTTCAGTATTGCTAGACTTTTCTGCTACAGATTGTATAGATATCTACACTTATTACATTCGCCTGACCGATACAACCACAAAATAGAGAGTAAAACAAATGTAGAAATAACGGTTCACGCCTTGAAAAATAAAAAATCCTTTAGTAAAAATGAAAACACATTTTAAGCAAAACTTTATACAATACGAATGTTAACAATCTACTATTATAACAGTTTTTTTTAGAAATTAAGCTCCAATGAGTTGAACTGTACAATATAAACCCTAGTTTAATGCCGTTCAGTTTTACGGGCGATTCGCCTATTGTGAAACTTGGCAAAGTTTCATTCATAATAATTGAAAAACTTATTGAATGCGGCGAAAGGTTTTATTCGAAATATTTATTCATGAATTCGCAACGCAAATTACGCTTTTAACGAAGAGATTACAGATGTAGGGTCTTTACTAAAACCTTGTATTACAGTGGTATTATTTTAGCTATGCCTACTGTGTTTTCTTTTTCATCTTTCAAAAAGAGAAATAATAATTATGCAGTCTACTTTTTAAACAACTCCAAAAAAGGAGGTGGAGGATCTATGCTTGACTGTATGCGTTGATGAAGATACTGTCTGTATATATGTTTTATGTATGTTCACTGATTTAATTGAGGACCTGTTTTGACTAACGAATACAGCACGCTTGGCAGTATGATCCTCTAGCCAAACTGGTTTGCCAAACCAGTTAGGCCACAAGGAAACTTAAATCCTTATAGCCAAACTCTACAATTAGGTTGCCAAACCAGTTAGGCCACGAGGAAACATAATTCCTCGTAGGCAAACTCTACAATTAGGTTGCCAAACCAGTTAAACTACAAGGAAATTTAATTCCTCGTAGCCAACCTCAAATTGGGTTTAAATTTTTTTAATGATCCTCGACCTATTCTATGTCTTGGTGATCGCGGTAGATAAAAAATGTTATAAATGTCAAACTCAAATTGGAAAATAACATTTCGTTGTGACCGTAGCTCTTCCATTAATTCTAAGCACACCCTTTTTGTGTTTTTCGTATGAATTGGCAGAGTTGGTATTATTTAAATTTATTGGTTTCAGAGAAATAGGAACGGATAACATAAAGGAAAGTCCACCATGGAGCTCATTAAAGAGCTTATAATTTTAAACAGGTTTGTTTAATTAAATATTGTTTCAAAGGATTTACTCAGAGCTTGAACATTGCAATTATTTTGAACTAAAAACGGAGGTATTTAAGAGTAAACTGAATATTTTCTACTTTTGCTACATCGTTTAGTGAAACTTCTAATTATATTTTGTTTTCATTTCATAAAATATTTCACTAATTTGGATTGTTTTACGGTTTTTCTGAATATAATATTTTTTAACAGAAAATGTAGAAATTTGAGAGTAAAGTGACGCAAGTATTTACAATGTAAAAATTTTACTCAATCTTTAAGTTAGTTAGTTAGTTGACCACTATCTCATCTGATCTGTTATAGTTAGTAGATATAGGTCTCCATCATCAGTCTAATATTACGTTCCCACTGCTGGGACAAAGGTCTTCTCTCAGAGTAAAAATATGGGCTATAATCCACAACGCGGGCCCAGTGCAGCTTGGTGGATGCCGCATGTCCTCGAATTTCGTAGTTCGTGAACATGCGGGTTTCTTCACGATGTGTTCCTTCACCGTTTTAGAGCGAGTGTGAATAATTCGCACATGACTTGATATAAGTCATTGGTGCGGGCCGAGTCGAGATTCGAACTATGGTGCGTCGGATTGAAAGCTGCACAAGTTCCCGCTCGGCCACACTCGCTGCATTGTTGAAAATACCCTACCACAAATCTATAAGTAGATGTATAGCAATTTTCCATCACTGAAAGCTCAAGCTTTATAGGGTTCGAACCTTCAACCTACACACTATCGGGTATAATCGGCCGCTGAGCCATCCCTTTAAATTATTATTAATCATGAAATAAATAAACGGTTTCAAATTCTGGTATCGACAGAAATCACCAACATTTTTAAACCGCTTCGACGACAGAAAGATACACTCGTACATCGTAATATCCTTTGTACCTGATCATTTGCTTTCTCATAGTTCGTTAGTTCTGCATTCATTGCGTACCTCCTGTCCACGAGAGACTGCAATTTTCCTCGCCGTGGGTCGTCGCTAACGAACTAGAACGACTGCGTCATATTTCCGACCTGTCATATCGTGAGTCATGGTTAAAAATAGATATTGGATAGTTTGAAACAAATGTTTGTAGCATCTGGCTGTTTTGTGAAATCAAATTGTTTTGAACTCTGTAGGTTATGAAAGCGTTGTACATTTGCAACATGTGAATCAACAAGTGTACCTAAACGTGTTTTTTTTAAATAGCAGCTAACAAGATTCGAACCCTAGTCTTCTGTTTATCGAGACCACATGCTTAACCATCTAAGGTGTGGGAGCGATCGATGTTAGCCCCGAAATTCTTAAGATTGATTGATGACTTTGAGGCTACAAGCAATGGGATTTAGAAGAGGTCCGAATCCCATTATTAGCGAAATTTTTGAAATGTACATATTATTTACATGAACATCCGATTGTGTGGAAAACATTTCCAGGTAAGTCTTTACAATTAAAATTTTGTAATTATCATTGTACTGAATTGTATTACAAGCACGTAGTTTGAAATGAAACTACAAAACAAGCTACGTACACCAAACAGAAAGTGTGTTTTGGACATCTAGCCTATTGAGGTAGAGATTTGTATCATGTATGTGTAGTAACAGTCTATCTGCATTACCAGATACAGGGAAAAATTGAACACCAGGGCTCTATTTAATAAAGCTGACAATCCGACAAGTCCGACATATGTCAATAAGTGACAATTCGACAGTTTTTCTGTTAATAAAACTTACAGGCGACAAAATTGTCATGGTGGAACATTGACAAATTTGTCAAACAATTTTCTTATTGTCAGATTAAAGACTGGGGTTTTTTGACATATGTCGAGTTTTATTAAACGCGTTTTTAGATGACAAATATGTCAAGATTTCGCCGGTCGATTTTTGACATATTTGTCACTTTTATTAAACAGCCTAAGCGCGACAATTCTACAATTATGTCATTTTTTGACATATATGTCGAATTGTCAGCTTTATTAAATAGGGCCCACGCCTGCGCAGTTGCCTTTTTTGAAGAAAGAAATAAATCAGGTGGCATTACCTACCGTGACCACATCACCTAATGCGTGTCTAGACTAAATGGATGTTATCATTTTAATTGTTTAATTGCCTTAAAAGTTTAAGACGACCTTCAATTTTTCATGTCTAATAAATGGGCTAGCATTTGACTAAAGCTGTTAAAAAAGTGGCATTGTGTCGATGGTGAATAAGTGGGCTTGATATACTTGTAGAATGTTGCCCTGTGTGCGAATTTCGCAGTTAAAATCTGTGCGTTTGTCTAGTAAACGCCATATTAAAAGCATGCGTGATGATGGTTCATAATTATAGTGCTAGGGGCGCTGTACGTTTTTTCATACAAATTCCGCGTGAACGAGTTTACTGTAGAACGCGCTAACTTGTTGCAAAACTCACACTAGGTCTAGGCACTCTGAGAGCCTTCCAAATGGCATTCATTTCCAGGTTATTCTAAACCTACAGCCATTATTATAAAAGTTTATGAAATGAATGAATGATGAACGTAACAAAATACCTAGGTACTTAAAGCTTTAGTGTTTTATGTCCTGTTTAAAATCTTGAGCGTTTTCTAAATTCCTAACTACAGTCTTATTATTAACAGTTTCAGCTGAATAACTGAAGAACTGCTACTTTAAAGTGAAAGGTATCTTACATCATTGTATGTCTCGAATAGAACTTTTAGTCCTTCATGGGTTGGTATATTGATAATGAAAATGCTATTTGAGGGGTGAAGCCAGGTAGGCGAGTACAATAAAATACCCTATCATCTTTCGTATCCTTTCGGAATTCAATCAAAACACTCTCCTCCAAGCAGACTTAAACAAAAACCCTCTATATGTCAGAAACGACTTGAAAAGTATTAACATACCCTCAATCCATCCTACTTTACAGTATTTGTTTAACACGAGTGTCTGCGAGCTTTCCACTCCAGATTTACATTGGAGTCTCCCTTGTTTGCGTTACTTTTGTCAAGGGCCTTGAATTTGGGATGTTTGATGTCGTACGGTTTGATGAAATATCCGATATTTTTAAGCCAAACTGGTGACGAATGTGGAGAGTTAGACGGGAAAGTAATAAAGAAGAGGGAATTCATAAAGGATGGGGAAATTTGTGAATCAAATTTGATTTATTGGGTCAGGATGAAATGATCCTGTTTTGTATGTTTATTAGGGTGTAGCTTAAAAATTGCCTTACCTTTTGCGATATACTCTCGTATAAAAAGAGGACTTAATACTATAAGTATTTTCAACAAATCATTCACATAAAGTGCAAGGATATGGGCGTACACTGTTAGTGGGAGGACTAATTCTTCTGCCTAGTGTCCGTCTGGGTTGTTACCACCGCTTTGCTCGTGAAGTCTGCCGCCAAGCAGTAGTGTGCAAGCATTACTGTGTTCCGGTTTGATAAGCAGAGTAGCCAGTCAAATTACTGGGCTTATGAGACTTAATACCTAATGTCTCAGGGTAACGAGCGCACTGCAGTGCCGCGCAGGCCTTTGTGTTTCAAAGTTCTGGGTGGCACTGCAATTGTTATGGGCCGGCGTTATGCTTAGCATCAGACAAACGACCAGCTCGTCTCGTTACCAAATAACATCAAAAAAAACAACTTGTGATTACTTATCTATTGATGCCATTGGTTTTTTTGTTTGATGAGCGAAGTAGTCAGTGAAATGAATTGGCTTATGAAACTTCATACCTAAAGTCTGAGGGTAACGTGCTATGCAGGTCTTTGTGTTTCAAAGTTCTGAGTGGCACTGCAATTGTTATCAGGCAAACGGTCGTCTCGTTATCGAATAGTATATAAAAAACCTGATCAAAGGCATGATTTTGTATTTACAAGTATTCTTATTAAATATAAGCCAACGTTATGGCATTTATATTTAAAATACCTTGTTTGCGGAACATCCCTTTCGGAATGCTTGGTTAAAGTAGACGATTAAAAGATCAGATTTTCAACTGATTACACATTCCGAGCAAAAAACGGACCGCCCTATTTTCCCCGTCGTCACCCTCAAAGGGTCATGGGTTGTAATCATTAGTTTGGAAGCCGCTGGACAAATTAATCACAAAAAGGTTCACGATTTTTCTAAACGGTTGGTCTAATTTGCTTGATTTTAAACTTGAATTGTTTATTTTAAAGTGGAAGGCGCCCACATTAAGCTAGTTTAGTAAATTATGAGTCAAATGCTCTTTCAGAGATCTCTTTAGCAGCAGCAGTGGGCATGTAAATTACGTATTAAGTTGATGACGATGCTAAATCTAAAAAACTGTAATTCGCTTTTGTTGTACGAGATAGACATGTGATGAATAACAATATATTGTAATAGTATGTTATTTCTTTTTATATTACTTTTTTTACTACTAGCTTCTGCCCGCAGATTCTTTCGCGTGGCGATTTTCACAGGTACAGTACATTTTCGTAATAAAAAGTAACCTATGTTACTCTTCGGATTTGTTGATTCGTTGCTGCGTGAAAGAAGGACAAACCAAAAAACTAATAAATCCGCACACCAACAAACCTACTAACAAACTTTCGCATTTATTATAATAAAATGTAATACGAAAACTTTATTGAAATGCAAGATGTACAAGTAATAATAAGATAAAAAACAAATGATAGCAGTAAAAGTGTAATGGGTGGCCGTATTGCTAAATTGCAATCTGTTCTAGGCAACCTATAGACAGAGAGGAAAAAGATAAAAATCGTCTATATAGCCAACAGTCAGTTTTATGATAACAACTTTAACTACATTCGTAAGCAGTATCTTTCACACATTATAACGGGATATTTACCGTGATTATTATTGAGCGATGAGCATCGCTCAATAATAATCACGGTAAATATCCCGTTATAATGTGTGAATTAGTTAATAACCGTGAAAGTCTAAAACAGTGTTAAGCAGTATCTTTTTCAAAAACAACTAACTAATAGATCATATGAGTTCTAAATTTATGATATATGCAATAAAGGCAGAATAGCTAGTTTTTCATTTTTTTTTTAATTTATTAATTTTAGAAATTGACGCGATTGAAAGGAAAAAACCGGACAATAGCTCTCACACTATACAGAATTCACTTCGTCATAATAATGAAAAATGTAACTTTAATTTCCCGCCAGTCAGATTATTTATATGAGCATAACTCATGCGAGTAATGTCCCGGAAAATATGCTGGGGGATGATGAAACGTTATCTCGGGTGAGATTCCACTTCCGCCAAATCTGTAGCTAATATTTGTTACTTTATAACTTGGAATTGAATCTTCGTGTTAGAGCCGATTGGCTGATTTTTGCTTGTAAAAATTGTGTTTTATTTTGGGCTTATAGCTTTTTTAGGTGCACTGTAACGGGGCAAATGTGTAGCTCGTCTGATGGAGTTGCGTCGCGTTTAGTCTAGGTAGGTAATAATTTTATTAACCCGGAGACAACTATTGTATTACTTGGTATTGGTTGGTATAACCGCTTTGCTCGTGAAGTCTGCCGCCAAGCAGTAATGTGCATTTTTTTTTAATGTTATTTGGTTACGAGACGAGCTGGTCGTTTGCCTGATGGTAAGCATAACGCCGGCCCATAACAATTGCAGTGCCACCCAGAACTTTGAAACACAAAGGCCTGCGCGGCACTGCAATGCGCTCGTTACCCTGAGACATTAGGTATTAAGTCTCATAAGCCCAGTAATTTCACTGGATACTCTGCTCATCAAACCGGAACACAGTAATGCTTGCACACTACTGCTTGGCGGCAGACTTCACGAGCAAAGCGGTGGTAACAACCCAGACGGACACTCGCAGAAGAGTTAGTCCTCCCACTAACATTACTGTGTTCCGGTTCTTTCTTTTTCTTTCTTTCTTTCTTTTATGCTTACCATCAAGCAAACGACCAGCTCGCCTCTTTTTCAAATAGTATAAAAAATGTCATAAAACTTCTGTTTAAAACTTTGGTCATAATATAAAACTATTCAAGCTATTACAGGCTACATTTTATCTTTATTCTACTCGAGCGAAGCCGCGGCCAAAGGCTAGTAAGCTCAATAAACCAAACATAAACCTAAAAAATCAACATAACCATCACTCTAAATGACTAGAGGTTAATAAGACTGGCTCCATAACCCGGTTCTTCCCGTAGGAAAGCGTATTAGCATTCTTATGGCAGCCTCTAAAGGATAGAGAATGTAACTTTTACGACGTTCACGTTGCAAGATGGAAAGGTTCCCATAACAATTTCAGAGAAATGTCTTCATTTTTCATTTTATTTTTCTGTGGCGGAATGTCACTTTTCTTGGATTTGTTCAGGTGGGGGATGTGAAAACGTCTTTGATTTATTAAAAGTAAGGTTCGTTAAGTTTGGTCTTCTAAACGGTTCTTTGAAGAAAGATACTCTAGAACTCGTGGTTTGTGGGTCACATTATTTTAGGAAGGTACATTATAATTTTATTAGCAGTTTGAAATATAACAAGCATCTCAAAAATGGTACTAGGTGGTAGGCGTAACTCTTCTGCGAGTGTCCTTCTGGGTTGGTACCACCACTTTGCTCGTGAAGTCTGCCGCCAAGCAGTGATGTGCCAGTATTACTGCGTTCCGGTTTGATCAACAGAGTAACCAGTGAAATGACTGGGCTTATATGATTTAATACCTAATGTCTCAGGGTAATGATAGCACTGGCTTTGTGTTCTATAGTTCTGAGTGGCACTGCAATTGTCATGGTGTGGCGTTATGCTTACTATCAGGCAAACGACCAGCTCGTCACGTTATCAAACAGATTAAAAAAGTATGAAGAAAATATTCATAAATTCATTTTAAAATGATTCAGATTCTTTCATATTTGTGTTGTGACGTTTCATCCTAATTAATTAATAATAGTGATCAAAATTGTGTAAGTAGGTATGTTATATTTGGCAATAAATGTTTTTTATTCTTATTTTTATTTTTTAGTTTTATTGACAAAACTAATAAAATGAGATACCAGTTCCGTAAGGGTTGGCTCAGTGAAGGCTCGGAGTTACACAAACATCTTACTTCCCATAGTTACTTTATCTGTCCTTTACAATTATAACATTCAACGGCTCCGTAGCTAAGTTGGTAGTAACCCTGCCTGCAAAGCGAGGGGTCCCGGGTTCGATTCCCGGCCGGGGCAGATTTTGTGTAAACATAAAATTTGTTCTCGGGTCTTGGATGTTTGTGATGTGTATCTGTGTGTGTCCATACCACCTGCGACACAGGGAATCCTAGTGCGGGGGTATGAGTGTAAGCGTTTATTTATTTATTTATTATTTAATATTATTTATTATTAGTAGGATCAGATAATCCTATGAAAACAATAAACATCAATTAGTAACATAATACACGAAGCAAGATTAAGGTTGTCGAAGTTAAAACAGCCTGCGGATACCGGAAACTAAAATCTCATTACTTACCGCCTACAGAAAACTGGTAAACTTAATCAGTTTTGCTCGTCATTCTATACAGTCCGGGATAATTCTACGTAATCTATTGAAATCATTAAGATACTACCTATAGTGCGTAAATGTATTTTTGCAAATAATGATTTTATTTCTACTCAAAATACGATTATTTCTACCTAAAATACGATTTTATACTTTTTTTATCTGGTTCCTGTAGAAATCTTCATGTAGCTAGTTTATTCTAATAACACATAAAGATAAGGGTAACATAAAAACGGAAAAAATTAACTTCTATGTCATTTACTTTATTTTTACACTAGCTGCTGCCCGCGGTTTCACCCGCGCGGAGATATTGGATTGCATGGTTTTTATTTTTTTGCGCGGAACCCTAATTCTTTTTCTAAAATTAAAGTAGCCTAAGTTACTCCTTGTAACATCAGCTATCTGCCAGTGAAAGTCCCGTCAAAATCGGCCCAGCCGTTTCGGACATTACTCGGAACAAACAGACAGACAGATTTTTTTTTTATAAATGGTTGTTTTGTTGTAGATACCGTATGTACTATCATATGCATTTGGTAAAAAGCTGTTATTACAAGTAAACACTTCAATTTTATTTATTTGTATAGATAGATAAAGATAAACGTCAAAACGGGAAAATTTACTTTGACGTCATTTAGTTTGTTTTACATTTAGCAAAAGGCTTGCAGAATTGAGTTTTTCAACTGAAACTTAAAGGACGACTTGAAAAGGGTGAAAACAACGGTTCACGTAATGGAACTCAAGGAGCAAAGCTAGGAGTAACTGTTATTAAATATCTAGATCGCAATCATGTTTTCAAACTTCAACTGGGTCAAGCATTGTGGAAGTTTCTTCAATCACCAACTAGAAAGGTCTTTGAAGATACGAAGGTAATGATTATGAGAAATTTAATTTATACTTGTGGTGACATTCGTAAGTATTCGTTTCAAAACTTTATACATTTGTAGAAATAGCTAGAAATACCAACATGAAATAATCAATGACAAAGATATCAAATACTATCTCAAATCGTGTCTTAGGTTGACAATCAGATTTTTTTACGTTATTGGTAACGAGACGAGCTGGTCGTTTGCCTGATGGTAAGCATAACGCTGGCCCAGTACAATTGCACAGCCACCCAGAACTTTGAAACACAAGGCCTGCGCGGCACTGCAGTGCGCTCGTTACCCTGAGACATTAGGTATTAAGTACCATAAGCCCAGTAATCTCACTGGCTACTCTGCTCATCAAACCGGAACACAGGAACGCTTACACATTACTGCTTGGCAGCAGACTTCACGAATAAAGCGGTGGTAACAACCCAGACGGACACTCGCAGAAGAGTTAGTCCTACCACTAACAGTGGCAATGAGATCACTATAATATTCGGTTCTTTTTGCATACTGTCAGTTTACTTTGATGTAAAAGCGCTCGGACTAGATTTCTACCAAGCTCCACCTTAGACGTTATGATATGCGTCAAGCGGTGATCGTAGTTTTCACGTGGTCCTTGACTGATGCTTATCCATCAATCATGGTATTGTGTGTACAGGCCGCTATAGGTTAGCATTTGACCCCTAATTCACATGAACTGATGTGGCCGAAGATGTCGGATACGTTAAGTCTAGGTAGGAACTGGCCCTCAAGTACAATTGGGTATTTGCATGAAATACAAAACACATAAATACTGTGGTTATACAGGTTTAAGAACATAACATTAACACAATAAAAATGAATTCGTTGAATTGAAGTCATTGTTTGGCGTTCAGTATTTTTTCTTAGATTATTAGACAAGTATCAAAACACGAGCCTCAAATAAAAACGCCTATTTACAAGCAACCAGCTAACTCATCGCATACAATAACGTGTTAATGGCATCCCATAAGGAAGGTCTCCAAGGCTTTGTTAACAAAATATCACTGGCATTACTTAAAAGAGTTCCTTCTTTTATTTAAAATTGTGCCTAAAAGAGTGTCATAATATCCCTACTCAAGGATCTCATTTTCCTAATGCTTGTAATTTAATACATCGAATAAGAGCTTCAATAAGGATGACTTGCCCCAAAAAGTATTTAAAAATAAGCTAAATATGTTTAGCTTAACATATTTAGGGGCTTAAATATAACTAACGTAAATGTGTTTAGCAACATCTTGCACGTAGTAGTTTATGAAGGAGTTAAGTTAAAACAGTCACCTACGTTCCTATTCACTTAAACAATTGGTTGATTGAGCTTAGCTACCGATTTTACACCGAACATGTAGATTTTAGATGAAATGCATATGCGTAAAACAGAACGGAATCGCGTCTCTGACAATAGTCACTTTTAAAGACGGATCGTGGACGGATCAGGAGGGCAATCGCGTTAAAAATTATCAACCAAACCGCTACTAAACTACAACCGCTTTACAGCTTTTTGACCGTTTCGTATCGCGCTAATAGTTTTACCAAAAGTTGAGACGTTTCTCGACAACAACTGACAGTTAACGCTGTCAAATGAACAGTGAAAAAGATTCTACACAGGTGAACCGACACTAAACTACAGTTGGAATAAAACCACAACTAACTCATAACCGTACGCTGTCATTTCAAATTAACGCGATCGGGGCCCAGCTATCACTGTGGGAACAAATGTCATAATTTGCGACTACAGCGCCAAAACGGAACAATTGGAAACAAAGCCTATAAAGTCACTGTCGTATCTGTAACTAGCTACATATTACTGATCTGTGGGATCAGCTGTAACACAAATATGGCGCTGAATATGTTTAGCCCACTCTAATCGGCATTTAAATAAGAATTTGTGTTTAAATATCCGCTAAATACCGCAAACAAAATAAGAGATACGGAGTCTTTATTTTTTAACCAACTTCCAAAAAAGGAGGAGGTTATCAATTCTGTGGGTATTTTTTTATGTTTGTTACCTCAGATCTCTGTCATTTATGAACCGATTTGGAAAATATTTTTTTATTTGAAATACTTTCACTTTTGATATACTTTCAGATTGGTCCCATAGAAATTTCATCAAAATCGGTTCAGTAGTTTCTCATTGAAGTCGGTTCGTCGCTTTTAAAGCAATTTTAAAAAACGATATTGATTGCATTTTTTGCGCGATAATGACTGTATAATTAAATCACTTCTAAACGAATCTCACTTATCAAGGCTCTCAGGTGAGATAAGTATTAAATACTTATAAAAACTAGTTCTGCGCCCCCTCCCCCCCTTCACCCATGTGAAGATTCCGACGGGAACCGCGCATTTTTCCGGGATGAAAAACCCATGTTACTCTCTGGTCTAAACTATATATCTATATAAAAATTCATGACTGAAGGACATGTCAACAAAAAAGAAAGTTACAGGAAAACGGTAGAAAGTTATTTACTTCGCGAATGGCTAGTTTATACCAAACAATATTCTAACACTTTTGTATTTATAACTAGCTGCTGCCTGCGGTTTCACGCGCTCGGCTATATTGGATTTCATGGTTTTTATTTTTTTGCGCGGAACCCTAATTCTTTTTCTAAAATAAAAGTAGCTTATAACATCAGCTATCTGTCAGTGAAAGTCCCCTCAAAATCGGCCCAGCGGTTTTGGAGATTACTCGGAACAAACAGAGAGACAGACAATAACTTTAAAAATTGTTGTTTTGTTATAGGTACCGTATATACTTTCATATGCATTTGGTAAAAAGCTGTTATTTTGATATTACAAACAGACACTTCAATTTTATTTATTTTTATAGATATTGTCTGGAATAAACTAGCGGTTTGCAAACTAAATAACTTATTTTTCCAGTAACTTTCTGTTTTTGATACCAAGTAATTGAGCTGTCTTGTTTGACATGCCTAATAAGTAGGAAAGCTCTGGGCAGAATCCTTTCAATAAGCTATTATTTAATGTTAAAATATTTGTAGAGATCGTATTTTTATATAGCTTTGGTTTTTATTCGGCTTTCATATACTTAGTTAGTGGTATTTTTTGTACACTAGCGACCCGCCCCAGCTTAGCACGGTGTAGCTTTTTGACAGGGTCAGCATGTCTCATTTCACGTAATGAAAATTGTCATTTTGTTTTTGAGTTACAGCAGAAATGCTTCGTCAGAAATTATGTTTTTGTTGTAAGTACCGTATATATTAGTAAAGTTATTTAGACACTTTTGCAAGTGGACGGATTTTTGAATAGAAGCCAACATCAAAAACACCAAAAACAAACAAGTGCTCTTGCAACTCAAGAACTTACGGTTTGTATACAAACAGTCATTCCAGTTGTCATTAGAGGAGGCTTAGCTTCCTCTGAATATGAGGCACTCGTCAGCACGAGGACCTCTCGCGCTGGATCCAAGGATTCGCATAACAGGCTACGAGCGAGGTGCGTTGTTATCGATAACAGTAACTTAAGTCACACAAAACGTAAAACTGACAGAGAGCTCTACGCTATTTGTAAAAAGGTGCTAAAATATAGTAATACTTACTATCTTTTAGGATGGCTCCGTAGCTAAGTTGGTAGTAACCATGCCTCCAAAGCGAGGTGTCCCGGGTTCGATTCCCGGCCGGGGCAGAATTTGGGTCAGCATAAAGTTTGTTCTCGGGTCTTGGATGTTTGTGATGTGTATCTGTTTGTGTCCATGCCACCTGCGACACAGGGAATCCTAGTGCGGGGTATGAGTGTAAGTGTTATGTGTATTTATTTATACTGATACCAAATATTTACTTGCTACCGCTAATCTATGGAGTCACTGTCTGATAGGCTAAAAAATGCACTAATAAGAAGCTAGATTGTCCCTGAGTATCTATTATTGTAGGCTACATTTCATCTTGATGCCACACGTGCAAAGCCGCGGGCAAAAGCTGGTAACGCTAAATTTTTATAATTCTGTAAATTTATATAGTAATTTTTTGTCACTTTATAGAAATTGTTTATAAATTACATGTACCTAATATGCTATAATATTTTTCAAAAAACGATAATGGCAACGTTTGTTGTCTACACAATTTGGAAATGGCCTTACTTATTACTGGCTTTGCCCCGCTGTTTCACCCACGTATCCTAAATTACTCATTATAACATCAGCTATCTGCCAGGGAAAGTCTCGTCTAAATCGGTCCAGCCGTCTCGGAGATTTGAAGTAAACTATATGATTTATTTTTATTTCTTAGACTTTTTCTATTGTGTTTGTCATCGTCTCATATAAGTAGCTAGTACCAAAAGCTACAATTCAACTGTTGTTATACGACAATAACCGACGGCTAACATGCCCTCTAATGCATCAGCTACAGTTACTGCAAAAGCTAGCTATTACCTATTCAAATGCAACGTCTGTGCAAAGTCTGAACGTTGCAACCTGTTATGAAAAGATAGTTACAACCCGTACCTCTACTCAGGGGCGTATTTTAGAATTCAGCGCCCTGGGCCTGCAGGCCCCGCCACCCTTTTCGTTTTACAATTTTAAACTGAATCGAAAGAGACAAAACATAGTTTAATACTTCATTAATAAGAGCCTTAGTTAGGTAATCTTTTTTCAATTTCTTCTGCTTGCACCGCCCCTAGCAGCCCGCCGCCCCGGGCCATGGCCCTTTTGGCCCTACGGTAAATACGCCCCTGCCTCTACTCGTGTTATACCGAAGTTAAAAGCAGGAGATGTTGTCAAATTGCCTTTCACTCTATTACCTTCAGTAGCAGACTTGCTGCGTTTTCCTAGAAAGTTCGTGACATTACATTTTTACATGAAGTTTGAGTAAGCAAGGCACCTATTCAGAGTATGTGCCTCTACTAAGACTTGATTCTTGACAAGAATTACAATTTTATAAACGACGCTTATTTCACTAAATTGGTATAATCGTATGTGAAAATCAATTTTCCGCGACCCGAATTTCAAGTATTAAACTTTTTTATAATATCTCAACAAGTCGAAAGTTACAAAAATAAAAAACACGACTGCCCTAGCCAGCGTCACTCGGGATGATTCAAATTCAAATTCATTTATTCATTGCAATGGTAAAAAAAACAGAACGCCATATTCAACCTGTCGGCATGCAATATACAACAGAAAAGTAATGTTAGTCATGAATTATGATTATACGGTAATCAATATAATAGATTTTAATTGTATTAGAATAAAAATACTTATGATGAAGGATTCTAACGATACTGCATACATCCAAATCTGTTCAGGCATATAAAAGTTATGGTGGAATAAAGAAACCCTAAAAAACACTACACTCCTTTTTTGTGCAGTCGTGGAAGAAGCAGCTCCATGACTTTGCGCAAATGTGGCATTTATAATGACAGGATACTGGCATAAAAAGTCAGAACAAAAATGGGCCAAAATCTCGAGTTGCTGAATATATTTATAATAAAATATGTTGCTTCCCATGCATGAACAAAATTCAAAAATTCAAAATTCAAAAGTCTTTATTCAAATAGGCCCCAAAGGAGCACTTATGAAAGTTAAAATGACTCTAACAGCGGGCCTCTGCAGCATTCATCTACCCGAATCACAGACTAAAACTAATGCTGTCTTTATCAGAACATAATAAATGACAAAGACACCATCAGACCCAATCCGTGCTCAAAGTCAACGAACCTTCCAGAAACCCACCGTGCCCGTTCCAAATTGGAACAATAATTTTAATCGATTTACTCCTAAACTATAAATCCAGCATTAAAAATCGTTGTGTTCATACTTAATTTTGTTAATAGGAATCGAATGGAGTATTTAGTTTTAAAAATAACGGATTTGAAATTTTCATTACCAACCCTGTTTCATTACCCGAGCCTGCAATCTATGCTCTGGGGCAAGTTTGAATTGTTAGTGCGTGAGTAGACTTGGGTCTTTGAGATACTGTCTGTAGTGTGTACAAGAGCTCTTATAACGCTATACAAGGATCATGTTGAATCCCTTTGAAGGATTATGCACGCTTTGCAGATTAAGATAAGTAACGGAATTATAACTAGCAATTTGCAGCAAGGATTATGTTGTTTACAGTGTTGTATGGTTAATTATCGTTAATTAATTTGACACAACATGCTAATGGAGAGGAGATTATTGTGGGAATTGTATGCGAAGTAAATGTAAGTCTCACTCGCCGGCGCATTCTCACCAGCAGACGCCTACAAGACAGGTGTTTGTATGGAGAACCTTCAGTGGTTTTATTGGTACTTATACTGTAGCTCTCCAGTACCAGGGCCCGCACCCGTTTTTTTGCTTATTTCTGTTATTAGTTTGTATACAGCTTCAAAGTATTGTTTGTCTAATTTTATTTATTTTTAATTGTGTATGTGTTTCATGAACAATAAACATGAAAAAATTAAAATTACGAACTCATTCAGTTATACGCCTTTAATCCCACTTTGCAATTCCTCGCAAGTGACACAACGAACACCGGAACTGCATAAAATTTAAATAATATTATTGAGATCCTATTGAATGCTCATGAATTGGCCTAGTTATAAGCCAGTTTTGAATTGCTTAAATTCAAAAAATTGCTTGTGATTTTGCCTTTTTACCTAATTTTGTTTCTTTTCAAAGGTTACGGGCTGGCGTTATGCTTACTATCAGGCAAAAGGAAAGAAAAAAAAAGATTTTTTTTAATAATCTGCAAATATCACAATATTAATATCAAGTAAAATAATATTGAGAGACGATTTCAAATATCAATGTCTCTTGAGATTATGATTTTATTCCAAGCTTAACCTTCTTCGAAATAAATTCAATTTATGTTTTGTGTTTTGTCTATCCGAAGTTTGTGATAATTTTGTTACGGAGTTAGTCAACTGTTTGCTATCTTGATTTTCATTTCATAAATGCTAACCGATTTTCTTTTACTTCTAACTTGACCTTAGAAATTAATAAGTAAAAATAAAATGTATAAATAAGAATTATTTGTTTGGAATTTTGTAAAGCTTTGATCAATAATGTGTTAAGATTACTTATTCTAAAGAACCCTGGTAGAAAATCATACTTTTAAGGGTTTGCGAATTGAATTCATAATTTGAGATTAATGTAGGATTCATTCACGCACAAATTAACATCGAATAATTATTATGAATACTAATAACTAATAATTAGCATTGACTTTCAATTTTTGATAAAGCTTTTTCGTTTGAAAACAGTATCAAAGATAAAATGTATAATTTTGAAATTACTCTATTTGATTGAATAAAAATAAACATTTTTGTAGTATATTGTACATAAAACACTTGTCATTACCATCCAGGGTTCTGGATAGTGTGATGCCAGCTGCCTTATCAGCTAACAATCTCGTGTTCGTTTTCAATACCAAACCGATTAAAACCAGCGGTCACAAGTCTTCGTGTGGAAGGAGTTGTCAATAGTTTTCGCTTCTTTTCGTTTTGTAAGAGCTTATTTCTTTAATAACCAGCGAAAATTCTACACTATTCCTTCCACACGAAGAATAGTGACCGCTGGTTTTAATCGGTCTGGTATTAAAAACGAACACGAGATTGTTAGCTGATAAGGCAGCAGTTTCAACATTATGATTTCATTCAAGATCGTAAGATTGTAGGAAAATTGTAAATGTTTATAAAGAGAGAAAACCTTAAAACGAAAACGTTACTATAAAATTTAGATAATCATAAATATACAAACCACATAAATGATATCTCGTTCTTCCTTTTTTTCTTTATTCACTACAAAAATACAATTATTATTGGAGCTGTATTTTTTGTTACCAAATTCAGTATATCTCCGGAATATTTGGGAAACTCTCGATCAAGCTTCCGGAAACCTCTTTACCCTCGTAGACTTGAAGTGCGATAGCCTTGTGTGTTCTGTTTTGTAGGGCGTATTTGCGAAACACCACTTTTAGAGTCAGGAAGGTGTTTTCTTTCTTGTGTTGCTCTAAAAGATGTCAAGTCCACTACGAAATTTTAATATGGATGTGCCTATTAACCCCGTCGATTCCGGGATCCTTTATATTGAACACAAAGCGTAAAATAACCGGTTCCTATATATAGTGTTCTCCAAGTAGTGTATCGCATGAATAGGTTCACAGTATATTGTAATACAAAATTAAACAAACGATAACATTTTATTTGCATATAAATAATGATTTCTTAATAATATTTGTTTGTAAGGTGCATAATTATCTAAATTAAATAGGTACATAATTACAATTTAAATTGGGCATATCCATGTTATGATATACATATCTACTTAAAATCTCTGACCTGCGGCGCGAGTACGGATCTTTTCGATAAATAAAATTCGATAAAATTGACAGTTAAAATCGATAAAACCCACTTTATCGATTTTAACTGTTAATTTTATCGAATAAAACCCACTTTATCGATGTTAACTGTCAATTTTATCGAATTTTATTTATCGAAAAGATCCGTACTCGCGCCGCTGGTGCATCTTTTGCACATAATTAAACGAAAGCCATCAATGCTTCCTTCTGCGAACATTGAGGTAGCGTTGAAAAAGCGTCGAAGCCGCATAAGCGTCGTGAGGCCGTTAAAAAATTTAACATTTTTTTTTATGTTATTTGGTAACGAGCCGAGCTGGTCGTTTGCCTGATGGTAAGCATAACGCCGGCCCATAACATTTGCAATGCCACCCAGAAATTTGAAACACAAAGGCCTGCGCGGCACTGCAGTGCGCTCGTTACCCTGATACATTGGGTATTAAGTCTCATAAGCCCAGTAATTTCACTGGATACTCTGCTCATCAAACCGGAACACAGTAATGCTTGCACACTACTGCTTGGCGGCAGACTTCACGAGCAAAGCGGTGGTAACAACCCAGACGGACACTCGCAGAAGAGTTAGTCCTCCCATTAACAAAAGCACATAGAACGCTGAATAAAATATCTACTAAACAACGACGGAAGGAAGTACTTAACACCAGTACAACTGACGTTTCCCACGTGCCATTTCCTCTTGATTTTAACTGAATCAACTGAAAATATTATTTACCCATCGCAATTCCATTGGATTCCCAGAAATGGTGTACAATCATGGACTATTTATTTAGGCATAAATATTTTAGAAATCCTAGTTGTCAGCACTGCCAGTTATTCACCCCAAAACGTTTCGATTCGAATACATCAAACAGTTCAACTCGACGTCCAGTTAAACATTATCACCGTTCGATTATTCACTGACCCCATTCTCAATTAGACTTCTCGGAATCGGCATAACATAAAACGTGTTATATAATACCTACCTACCTTCCGTAGCTTTTTATAGTATTAGAGTTTTTGAACGAATACTGGGCTCTGTCTCTGAAGAAGACGAATGAAACAAGATTGCATATAGCGGAGATGTAGAGACGGATGTGTGTAGTAACGAGAATTGATAAAATAAGGAACAAATATTGTATTGTTATTGAGATATTGAGGGAGTCTGAAAGTAGCACCAGTTATTTCACTGACTACTCTGCTTCTTAAGCCGGAACACTAATGCTTGCACATTACTGCTTGGCGGAAGACTACACAAAAAAAGTGGTGTTGCTCACCAAGAGGGGCAGATGGGTTGTTACCTGGTAAACGCTGCTTACAAGCCTGCATTTCAGTTTGTCAATCTTTGTCATAAGCGTCGAATTCTTCACAACTCTTACAGGGGTTTTAAAAAATCAAACCTGTTTACTAACGAATAAACAATAAACAAAACAATAAATAACTTTATTCTCTCTTGTTACAGATAAAATGCACTCCAAAAAACGGCAGAAGAAAAGACGAGAGAAGACAACTGTCGTCAGATGGACGGACAGAAAAATGTAACTTACAGTGTCAGTGTTAAAGTTGAAAATGGCGTACTCAGCCATGGGGAGGGCAGCGAACAGGGATTTGTTACTGGTGGTCTTGTTCTTGTGTAGGACAATAGTTTGTGACAGTCGGTGTCCGAAGTTCGCAGAGAAACCTCTGGAAACGAGGGTTCAGGACGCTTCTATAGTGTTTAGGGCTGTGGTTGTACAGACACATTTTCAGGTGAGTGACTTGTTTATTGTAAAGTTAATATATTTTAATGTGTTAATCCACATTAGGGGATGTTCAAGTAAAATAGTAGGTACATCTCAAAAATTTGCTGCCGTCGGTATTCGAACCAACATATTATGGGTTACCTATCTAGATCAACTACTCTAATCAACTAAATTATGGGAGCGAGCGATGTTTACGCCAAAATTCTTGAGATGGTGAATTCTTTCGGCATCTAGCAGGGTTTTATAAAAATTAGCTTTAAAACGACGTAAGCAATTTGCTAATGAATAACCACATCCTAAATATAAAGCTAATTTAATATGAAATTTAGTCATAATGCGACTTAGTCCCTCTACACATTAGGTAAACCGAGCGACGACGATACTCGACGATGTAGCTTACCTAGAAGATACCTGTTCACTCGTGACTTGAAAAGGTCAGATTATAGCAATCGGGAAATACAGACTCAGACAAGAAGTTCCACTCTTTAGCCTTTTTATTATCTACTAGCTGCTGCCCGCTTCACCCGCGCGGTAATATTGGATTTTATGCTTCTTATTTTTTTTGCACGGAGCCCTAATTCTTTTTCTAAAATAAAAGTAGCTTAAGTTACTCCTTATAACATCAGCTATATGCCAGTGAAACTCCCGTCAAAATCGGTCTAGCCGTTTTGGAAATTACCCGGAACAAACAGACAGACAGACAGACAAAAATTAAAAAAATGGTTGTTTTGTTATAGGTACCGAATATACTTTCCTAATATGCATTTGGTAAAAAGCTGTTATTTTGATATTACAAACAGACACTTCAAATTTATTTATTTGTATAGGTTGACGCAATATTATATATTACTTATTGTTATTTACATGGGCTCCAGGATGAACTCACTTTATCTAGAATAAGGCTGAACGTTCAAGTTAATCTAACTAATCACAGACCGAGTTATTTTTCATACCATCTAAAGGTTGTCTGGTAGAAATCACTTCAAACGACAGGACTACTGCGTACTGTTACTAACATAATTTAAATTTTGTACTATATCTGTAACAAAATTAAAGTTTTTTTAGGAATTATTTACAAGTAGCTGACGAGTTCCTCGTTCGTTTCGATCGGATGTAAACTTGGAACAGACATTTGGTTCATTTAACTTTCATGAGCGGGGTGGGGTGATCATGAAAGTTATGACCGGTTAAGAAACGACCGGTTGTCCGTTCTCATCGTTGAGAAAAACATTCACGTATTGATTTATCCACGTTACGACTCATTTATCACGCACTTCTGCATTTGACAGCATCATAATTCGTTCCAGATGCTTCCCTCACGTTAAATTAAACAACATTATTAATTTAATTTTTCCATTTTAACTGCAATTTATTTCGAATTAAACAAACATTCAGAAGGTTAATAATTAAATGCAAATGTAATCAACATCCATCAACCGTTCTGTATGAAATCATTCTGATTAAAGATTTAATATTGGAAATATTTCCGTGGTCACTCGTTGAGAGGAAAATATTCGTGAGATAATGCTCTTGTTGGAATATTGAACAAAAGAAAGATTTAATATTGGAAATATTTCCGTGGTCACCATTGAGGGGAAAATATTCGTGAGATAATGCTCTTGTTGGAATATTGAACAAAAGAAAGATTTAATATTGGAAATATTTCCGTGGTCACTCATTGAGGGGAAAATATTCGTGAGATAATGCTCTTGTTGGAATATTGAACAAAAGAAAGATTTAATATTGGAAATATTTCCGTGGTCACTCATTGAGGGGAAAATATTTGTGAGATAATGCTCTTGTTGGAATATTGAACAAAAGGTTGTTTATAGTAAAACTAAATATTAAACACACCAATCTAAATACAATCTTAATCTAATAATCCGCTACCAGTAGGCAACATTCCCAAAATACTGGTAGCATTGCCACGTTGAATGGCAATGCTTAATCTTTGACTTAAGTAGAGGCCAGCATTTTGGTCACGTGTGGCTTCGACCAGACGCCCTGAAAGTTCTTTAAAAATTTGATGAGCTCCAGGTCCCCACGGTCCAAGTGTCTCAACCCCAAAAAGCTCAAATATGTAACTGCTATCAAGACTACTATATTTGCGTCTTTTGAGGGTCTCAGCGTTTTAAGTAAATTAAAATACAAATTCAAAAGTCTTTATTCAAATAGGCCCCAAAGGAGCACTTATGAAAGTTAAAATGACTCTAACAGCGGGCCTCTGCAGCATTCATCTACCCGAACCACAGACTAAAACTAATGCTCTTTATCAGAACATAAAACGTAAAACTTATTTAACTATCTAGGACTAAGTCTTCTGCGAATATCCGGCTGGGTGGATACCACCTCCTATCCATTACTGCTTGCTGGCAGACTAAATCTAGACAAGTCGATGTAACAAGTGAAATTGCTTTAAAAAAGCGACGAACCGGAACACAGTAGTGCTTGCCCATTACTGCTACATCTACAAGGAAAAATAACGTCCTAATTGTAAAGTCTAAACCATTGTTAGTGGGAGGACTAACTCTTCTGCGAGTGTCCGTCTGGGTTGTTACCACCGCTTTGCTCGTGAAGTCTGCCGCCAAGCAGTAGTGTGCAAGCATTACTGTGTTCCGGTTTGATGAGCTGAGTATCCAGTGAAATTACTGGGCTTATGAGACTTAATACCTAATGTCTCAGGGTAACGAGCGCATTGCAGTGCCGCGCAGGTCTTTGTGTTTCAAAGTTCTGGGTGGCACTGCAATTGTTATGGGCCGGCGTTATGCTTACCATCAGGCAAACGACCAGCTCGTCTCGTTACCAAATAAACTTAAAAAAAATAATTATACAGGCATTACAAATGAAATGAGGGCTCCAGTGCCTGTGATAACGTGGTAAAAGGTGAGCCAAAGAAAATGTCCCACTACCATGCTAGGTTGCGTCACGATTTTCACCGAAAGCGTTTTTATAATACTCGTTACTGAGACGCCTGAGAGCATTTTTTTTTTTTTTTAATGTTATGTTATTAGGTAACGAGACGAGCTGGTCGTTTGCCTGATGGTAAGCATAACGCCGGCCCATAACGATTGCAGTGCCACCCAGAACTTTGAAATACAAAGGCCTGCGCGGCACTGCAGTGCGCTCGTTACCCTGAGACATTAGGTATTAAGTCTCATAAGCCCAGTAATTTCACTGGATACTCTGCTCATCAAACCGGAACACAGTAATGCTTGCACACTACTGCTTGGCGGCAGACTTCACGAGCAAAGCGGTGGTTACAACCCAGACGGACACTCGCAGAAGAGTTAGTCCTCCCACTAACAAAAATGATGCTGCTTGCATGCTTGATGGTAATGATAATTACTTTCCATAATAATTGCAATGCAGTCAAAAACTCGGGTCTTACTACAAATAAATTAAACACACGTTAAACCTGTGTTAAACACCACCTTGAGCACCTTGAGCAACCACAAATCCTGATCTAAGTAGTGTCTAACCGTTGTGTAACACAATTCTGTTGTGACATTTCT
Organism: Crocallis elinguaria; assembly: GCA_907269065.1. Taxonomy (NCBI): domain Eukaryota; kingdom Metazoa; phylum Arthropoda; class Insecta; order Lepidoptera; family Geometridae; genus Crocallis; species Crocallis elinguaria. The sequence goes on from OU026065.1 coordinate 35,908,846, forward strand.
AATCATTTTAGACGTTTATCTTTAAACGCTGTCTAGCTAAATAGGCGACTAAAAATGGTATTTTTTGTGTAATGTCTCATATTAACTAGTGCAGCTATAGCAGCATATTAACTAGCAGTGCTTACGCGGTGCCTTTGTTTTTTAAAGTACTAAGGCTAAGATTCAGAGACGATTCTAAGCGTAGACTTTGGCTTCCATATGTCAAAACTGTATAGAATTTTGACGTATGGAAGCGTGAGTCCACGCTTAGATTCGTCTCTGAATCTCAGCCTAAGTGTCAATGCAATTTTTAACCGACTTCGAATGTATGTTCACCGGTTTCTCCATCAATTGTGGAACGTTTATGATAATCTGTTTTGTTTTACTTGTTTATATATATTCTCGAGGTTTACATTCCATTATTATATATTCCATTTCAATACTATGAAAGTAATCTAACTGTGAAAATATGGGAGTCAAATTTTCATATATCCCAGTATTTTCATCCAAGGCGGTTCCTGTTAAAAGCAATTCTACTCGTTATTGACCGGCTATACTATGCTAAAATTCAAGAAAAATACCTACTCATCTGGCTACCTTGTACCTAGTTTAAAAAAGTGTTGCTAAAAAAACAAAAATATCAATCGAATTTCCATATAAATTGTCTGAAACAGTTTGAAACTGAAAGACTTCTGAAAACCATTTCACTATGCAAATGAGGCAATTATTATAAAGGCCATTCTGCCTTACGTTCAATTGTCCTAAAACATACTTAACTACTTGAGAAATTGTAACATTTTACGCTGAGTGAATTCGTAATTGATAAACCGTAGTAAAATCAATTAAAAATTACAACGAATGAGAAACTGATTGGTTCTTTTCTTTTATCTCTTAATTATTTTATACAATCAGGTTTCGAGACGAGAAGATCTTCTTAAGAGGCTGCTACATGCCATACTTTCGATACAAACGCTCGTACGCGATTATAGTGTCCTAATAAATTTTTATTTAGATGTTTTGAGCAAATAGGTATCATGTGCTCTATATCTAGGATTACGTGGGAGCAAAAATGTAAAATTTTGAGATTCCAACTCAGTACAAGCCTTCAAAAATCAGCTTTTTTGGACAAATTTTACCTTGACTTTGTTCACAGTGTTCTCATAAATGTAAAATTCAACAAAACACTTCCACAACATAATCCTTGGACATGTAATGGAGATTCTTCGGAAATTTTCTTTGGAAATTTATTTCCAAATTTTCAGAATGCCAACTGAAGGCTCTGGCGTTGTCTTTCTTTTTCCGTAATGTCTGGTTTTTCTTCGATGAACAAAAAAGCCTTTAGGCCATTTTTGCGTTCTAGGATTTTTGCGTTAGGCGGGTCATGAAGCGGCGCCTTAATAGTCAAGCTGGCCTGAAAATTATATTTTTGTTTGATGTCTATAGTTTAGCTCTAGAGCAATGACTCGCCACAATTACAATGACAATTAGAGTAGGTATATTAAAATTGACTTCCAAGATTCCATCACAAAATATAGTCAAAAATTGAACTAACAACATAATATATAAAAGTTTGTTACATAAGATTTCATAAAGCGTGGAACTTGAGTTAGTATCTTAATAATAGCTATTTTACTATTAACATTTTCGTGAGTATCACACATTATAAATTGTTAAAAAAACCGGCTCACTGTTAGTCCGGTCGATCTCGCCGCGTGCACTCCCTGAGGAAGAGCGTCGGATACGCTCGAAACCTAGGTCGACAATATCGACAAATGACGTGAGTTATAGCCGGTTTTTAACAATTTATAATAGCTATTTTATTAATAAGATCCTTAAGTTTCTGTCTGAAGAAGGTTCTCAAAGTACTTTACCAACCACTCAAGTCTACGTAAGTATTTAATACAACCGACAGTATTTTTACCAAAACATTTTTTCCTCATAAGTCAATTTATCGGTATTCGTACGTGGGCAATAGTGAACAAAGAAATCGAGCTTTTCTCACCAATAATGCTTTAATTGGATCTGATTTTCCGAAGGTCACACATTTATTATTGTGCGTTGGTCTAACGCGGCGAAAAGATATCTTATCGTAATTACATTTTGGTATGTTATTTCTATGTGTTACTATGGTACTGTGAGAAATTTGGAACTGTGACTATATAAGACATGTTTTAGCCCTTCTTAGACTTCTATCCCTTCTATGTCGCACTCCTGCCTCTTTGCTCAGGAGCCCTAACCTCTTGTATGTTCCATATGTCCATAGTACCTACACGTGGAATGCGTTTGTAATAAGGACATGCAGAACTTTTAATCAACTAGCGAAGGAAATTGATATAGATTTATTTAATACGTCAACACATCGCCTTAAGCGATTGTTGAATGATGCGTTCTTTCGCAGGTGAGCACGTCCTAATTTCTATGTGTACCTATATGTTTTGGTTATCTTTTCAATTGCACTTTTTACTGCCCGAGTATTTATATGTATGCCATACAATGTGTGTATGTTATCTATGGTCTATTTTTTTTCGTCCGTCTATTGTTTTGTTTTTAAGTTACTTTGTAATTATTTGTGGATAATAGAGATAACTTTTAATTAGTAATAGTTGCATCGCGGTTTTTCTTAGAATATAATAGAAAAAAATATATCCACATTGTAAGATCAAACTCAACGTAGGATTCGAACCCTCGACCAGTCGGTCAATAGACCTCGCCATCCAGGGGTATCTCGGTGGTTCAGTGAGCCATCATTGCTTGAAAATGAATAGCATGAAAGCAAAGTCAACAGAATTAAAAGTATATTTATAGACATTTTCTTGATATTGTGTTATAGCAATAAGGCTAAACTAGAGCCCTATTTATATAGGCAAGTGACATAATACAGTAAGACTTAGCCTCCGAGAACAAAGAAAAGATTACGGGTACAACGTTTACGTTCACGTGATGTAAACTAAACCTCAAACGACCGAGATACGTTTAGCAAGTAACCGCAAGTAAATTCGTCGATACAATAGCGCGGCTGAGTTTGAGGTCGGTAACGAAGCTAGATGTGGCAATAGAATTGTAAAATATAGAGGCAGTAACTCAACTACATTTTTTTCCTTAGCTTATACTTACTGTCCCACAGCTGAGCAAAAACTTCTTGCACCACTTCAATCCGACGCACTATAGTTCGAATCTCGACTCGGTCGCACCAATGATTTATATCAAGTTACGTGTGGATTTATCACATTCGCTTTAAAATAGTGAAGGAAAACATCGTGAGGAAATCCGCATGTTCAAGAACCACAAAATTCGAGGACAGCCACCAAGCCGCACTGGGCCCGTGTGGTGCCCAAAACAACAAACAAACGCTTACACACTCATACCCCCGCACTAGGATTCCCTGTGTCGCAGGTGGCATGGACATACACAGATACACATCACAAACATCCAAGACCCGAGAACAAACTTTATGCTTACACAAAATCTGCCCCGGCCGGGAATTGAACCCGGGACCCCTCGCCTTGCAGGCAGAGTTACTACCAACTTAGCTACGGGGCCGTACTCTTCTTTCTGACAGAAGGCTGGTATCCCAGGAGTGGGAGCGTAAGAGGCTGATAATGTATTTGTCCTAACGTGGAGACACATGTACATAATAATTATACTTAATTAATGCATATTTAATAAAGTTAATACCTAATATCTCAGCGCATTGCTGTGCCGCGCAGGCCTTTGTGTTTCAAAGTTCTGGTTGGTACTGCAATTATGATGGGTGGCGTTATGCAACCATCAGGTAAATGACTAGCTCTTCTAATTATCCAGTAGTATAAAAAACCAGTCGCATTTCTGTACCTATATACGTCGTAGCTATTGTATAAAGTTTATAATATTGTTATACAAGGACCGGTCACCCTACAAAGGTCATGGACATCAGAAGGGCGATCCGAACAACCTGCTGGAATTTTTATGGGCTGGCGTTGAGCTTACCATCAGGCAAACTACTACCTCGTCTCTTTATTCGAAATCATATAAAAAAAGCTCAAATATACTAACACAAACAATATGAAATACCGAAAATATAATGTTTCATAAGATACATATAATAAATCAAAACTTTTTGTGTTAGTAAACATTTTTTCCCGTATTATTACCAGCCTACGTATCAAAACTTTTACCTTAGTAAGTTTGGCATCTATTCTCGTCCAATATAATAACCACCCTCACTCCAAACATAGCACAAAACTCAGGGAGCAACTCAATTAAATTCTATCCACATTCATAACTTAAACCCTTCTAAAGCAAACTAGTCCCTAATTATGTTGTGGCAACCCTTGCGTTCGTACTCACAGAGACAAATAGGCTCATTATTGTTTTTCATTTGCGCGAGATAGGTAGCTTTATAGCGGTGTACCGTCGCAAATGGCTACTCTTTGCCAAACCAGTGTTCTCTCTAATTTGTGAGATTGGACGATACGAGAATATCTCGAATGGCTCAACTGAGATTAGCTTGTATTAGCGCTGGGAAGGGGTAATGTTGTGAAGATTGCCAGTTGAAAAAGAAGCTTTTGTTGGTTAGGGGAATTAAAATTTAACGGCAAGGTTTTATAATCTGATTTGGAATGGAAAAAATAACCGTTGTATATGGCATACTTTTTGTCGTGCTCCAGATTACAAAAATTGGCTACGGAATGGTTCTAGACTGAGTAGTGTTTTTAACTACGATATAATGTTGCCAGCGTTTTTTGGGATGGAACTGAGTTAGCTTAAGGGTTGTTTAAGATTAAAATATGACTGAAAACTTATACGGCGCGGTATGAGGAAAACGTCTTGTTTTTCGTCGCACAATGTCCGTTTCCATACATATTACCAGGAAAAAAATACAGTAGTATAGCCAAGAGTTTATAAAAAAAGACTATAGGAAAGATGTTTTATATAAATGGCTAATTATCTTGAAAAAAAAAACACAATAAAGACCCCGAAAAATTTATTTTGTCTCGATATGCTCAATATTTTGAGCGACTATTTTATATTTTCTGTAACTAAAATAATTGGAATAACTTATAAAAGACAACTATGTATAAATATACTTCTTTTTTTTTACCTAATAACACGTCAATTTTACTACATTTCAGCAATTTATTGTTGATTTTGATAAGAAAGAAAGAAAGAAATATTTATTTGCGTGAAATGTGAGTTACAATATATGTTAACAAATGAAAAAGGACCAGACCTGACACATTTCGCTAATACTAGCATGCAAAAATTCAGCTTAAAGTAAGTAACATACATCACAAAATAGTATTGTATCAACATGCAACATAACAATATTATTAAAATGTATATTTGGAGTGACTACTCAAATAGGGTCAGTAGGCGCATTCAAATGTTACAAATAATAATCATAGTAGATTAAAAAAAAAAATCATATGATTTGAGAGATTTATGATTATGAAATATATTTTATAGTGTTAACCGACACTAGCGGATGTTCACATAAATATATACATCACAAAAATTTCGCTTCCAACAGGATTCGAACCTGCGTCTTCTGGCTTGCCGGGCCAGACGCCTTAACCACTAGGCCATGGGAGCGCTAGTGATTGCTCCCATGGCCTAGTGGTTAAGGCGTCTGGCCCGGCAAGCCAGAAGACGCAGGTTCGAATCCTGTTGGAAGCGAAATTTTTGTGATGTATATATATTTAGATTTATGATTGTAGTATTTCGTAAAAGTGATAATTATCATTCTTAGTTAATTTAAATGATTTGATCTTTGTACCCTTCTGCAGGCAGAATATTGATGGGAACATCCTGATGTAACACCATTGCTCGTACTCTAACCTAATCTATCACAGATAAACAAATTTCATTTCATTACTAAAATAAAACCATTTCTGGATTTTCATCCAGAGTATATAATAATTAACCGTTATTATTACTTCACCAATATCTAGTTCAAACCAGTCTGGCATCACTTATAACACTTATTACGAGTAGCAATAAGTATTACATAAGTTACTCAAAATGGATTCAAATAACAATGGCTTATAATGGCTTCTAACCTATTCATTTACTATCTTATTACTAAGGTAATAAAGATGATATTACATCGTGGTTACGAGGAGACCTCCCATATAATTTTATATGCCAGTATATTCCTGTTATTATAACTTCAATAAGCTATAGTAGTACTTGTATTACCTATTAGGTATGTTACTAAGGGATTTGGGTAGGCCGATTAGTAGGTATACTATTATAGGAATATTTTAGTAAATGTAGTTTTTATGGTTAGTATAAACATTTGTTAAGTATCTCTTTAATGGCATGGTCCGAAATATTTTGAAAAAAAAAATACTTCTTCGTTATTTTAACCCCGTTAGGAAAATTACAAAATATTCTGAAAAATGTTTTACAACGAGGTTAAAATTACAAGAAGCATAATTATTTTTTTTAAACTTCCCGTCGCTTCTCGTAGCATCCACTTTAAACTATTATTTAAAAACGAATAACTTTGTGTTTCAAAGTTCTGAGTGGCACTACAAATGTTATGGGCCGGCGTTATGCTTACCATCAGTCAAACAACCGGATCAACTTGTTATCAAATAGTATAAAAAAAAAAAAAATGTGTAACTAATTTTATTAATTTTACACTTTTTGTAATATTATTTTACAGCAGAATTCTTAATGACTAGTATTTAAGACTGAATATTGAGTAATCTCAAAATGTATCTATCTTCACCCAAAAATAAACATCCTACATTTTAATGTTACTTATATTGAGTTCATAATCCGAGAATAATCCTGACTACACGTTAATATGTCTGTACATATCTTATATAACAGCTATAAAGAGAATACATAACGTGCAAAATCCAAGGCAATTTGATTTCTATTTCGGGCAAAAACACACCCTGTTAATTAACGTTAAGGCTCATTTTTGTAAGGCAACTAATGTTCTTATTCTAAAGACGATTATTCGCACATACGTTGATACGTTGCTGGTATTTAGACAAATCCGTTTTTTGTTGTTTCGTCGAAGTTTTCAATTGTTTTGTCTTCCTTTGGGCTTTATGGTTTTTTTTAGGAACATTTTCTCATATTTCGCACCAGTGGTTTCACGCAATTTTCTCACCTTAAATAGAAAAATATTTTACAAAAAATGCAGGCAGGTGAGGCGAGCAGGTTTTACCTAATGATACGTGTCTCAATTTATCTCGAAATGCTTACACACTCATTTTACCTCTACAACAGGACAGCCTGTATCGCAAGTAGCATGGACACACAGATACACAACAGATAAGCTCTAACAAACTTTATTTCCACCACACGATGTTTGCTCAGGCCAGTGATCGAACTCCGTACTCTGCAGGTAGGGTTACTAATAACTCAGCCATGGATCCAAGTCTAAGGCAGATATAAAGTTCCAATGCTCACGTGCATCAGAAAATTCCATACCATGCAAGACAATTATACTAGCCATTTCATCAAATATCAAAATGTATATAATTTTAGCAACATATACATAACATATATACCGCCTATTACTGCCTTAACCGTTATATTATTTTCCAAGAAATGTGTCCTAATATTAGTGGTCGTAATAAGCCACGTACAAATTATGACAAAAAGGGTTCCTGCTATGTTCACACTTGTATGGATATAATATAGTCGGTCACATGAACAGAGGTTAATATTTTTGAGCGTTAAGCTTTTGTTTATTGTGTAGTTTATATTATTTAATGTTTGACATTTGCAATTTTTAACATAACTTTACATATAAATTATATAAAACAGTTACGCAAACAGTAGGTATATGTTTTACTATAAAATTCTAGTTTTGTTAGTGGGAGGACTAACTCTTCTGCGAGTGTCTGTTTGGGCTGTTACCACCGCTTTGCTCGTGAAGTCTGCCGCCAAGCAGTAGTGTGCATGCATTACTGTGTTCCGGTTTGATGAGCAGAGTATCCAGTGAAATTACTGGGCTTATGAGACTTAATACCTAATGTCTCAGGGTAACGAGCGCACTGCAGTGCCGCGCAGGCCTTTGTGTTTTAAAGTTCTGGGTGGGACTGCAATTGTTATGGGCCGGCGTTATGCTTACCATCAGGCAAACGACCAGCTCGTCTCGTTACCAAATAACATAAAAATAATAGTTTTCTGAAAACCTACGAATAAATAATACTGAAAACATTACTCTTTTACGATAAGACATTCCCGAGTTCGGCATTTGTACAAAAACGGTGCTCTTACATTTTTTTGTACAGTTTTATATAAAAGTGATTTGAAAACTTTGCACAGTAAAATGTCTACTTTAAAGTCCATTTTTTAAAACTATGTACCTAAATAACTTTGCAACCTACAGATCGGCGACCTACGTCAAAACCACTCAGCCATTAGCGCTCCTAAAATGTCTATTTTGCTAAATAAAATAATGTTATTTATGTTCTGTTTCAGAGTAAAACACTAGACTTAGCTCTAGTGTCGATATACCGGGGAGGCGTAGAACTCGCATCAATAAGCCAATATGCTGGTTCACCCTACAACACTACAGATAGGTGAGTTATCATATTTTGTTATAATTATTTTACTGCGTACATACTGAAAATTAAGAAACAGAGACACAATTAAGTTTAAATATGTTTGCATTAAAGTTTCTTTATTTTTTAAATAATAATAAGATATACTTTGTCGATCAAAATATTGAGCATTTCGATTCAAATTAAATTGTTGGAATCTTTTTTCGTTTTTTTATAGGTTCTCGGTCATTTTTATAAAATATATCTTATTGTTTTTTGCGATGGTAATAAGTATTAAAATGGATATTTGTTTGACGAAAAACAGAACTTTTTGCTTCATACAGATAGTAAATAAAAGTAAACAACTATAATTTGCTCCATAATTAAAACTTGATTATACTCAAATTATATTAGAAAAATAAATTGCTTTAAAAATGCGAAGAACCGACTTCAGTGACAAACTACTGAACCGATTTTGATGAAATTTCTATGGGACCAATCTGAAAGTAAACCCTTTCAAATAAAAAAATAATTTTCCAAATCGGTTTATAAATGACCGAGACCTGAGGTAACAAACATAAAAAAAAAAAAAAAAAACCCGACGAATTGATAACCTCCTCCTTTTTTGGAAGTCGGTTAAAAATATTTTAAGATGATTACTTTACAAATACTAACAGAAAATACGTTAACGAAGCAACACGTGCCAGAAATCTACTGTCTAATACGCACATTTACCCAAATGTAAGTACACCTACTTCAAAATAAATTTTTAAGGGCCACATTACCCCGTTACCCCACTTCCATGCGATAAAGACACCGGCTTCATCGTTTCTTCCTTAATTAAGTGCCTTAAGTTACTAAAATTACATGTAAAACACAATTTTCTCATTATACTTATAATTAATGAAAGTTAAATACGTGTTTATGTTATAGGTTTTAATATGAAGCGAGGACATTATAAGAACGATTTTAATTAAGTGCTCATCGCTCAATAATAATCACGGTAATTATCCCGTTACAATGTGTGAATCCTTTAGCAGTTTACACTCACTTAAACCACACTGTGTGGTCGAGTCTGCCGCTTCCATTATACAATAAAAAACGCCGTAAAATTCTAGAAAATAACGTTACTTCAAATAAACACTTTAAACAATGACGATAAAGGATAGTACTTTTTTTATGTTATTTAGTAACGAGACGAGCTGGTCGTTTGCCTGATGGTAAGCATAACGCCGGCCCATAACAATTGCAGTGCCACCCAGAACTTTGAAACACAAAGGCCTGCGCGGCACTGCAGATCGCTCGTTACCCTGAGACATTAGGTATTAAGTCTCATAAGCCATAAGTAATAAATAAGTAGGTATATAAGTATGTAAAAGTTGTTACAAATAACATGATAAAATGACCACGTTAAAAAGGCCAATAGAAAAAAAAAAACATTTATTTGTAGCAATGGCTACAAATTCGGCGGCATTTCGGCAATGGCTGAAAGTATAAGTAGCCAACCTTCTTGTTATAAAGAAAAAATATTACATAAAATTAAAAACTTTACCCCAAAATGGCTTCACCAAGATTTCATGAACTTTGCAGTATTATTACAAAGTGCTCGGTAAGTAAACCACAAAGCGATGGATACTCACGATATAAAGTTACCGGACACACATGAGCAGCAAGCGTGACTGTAATATGAGATCGCGCTTTAGAAATATTTAAAATCATTTTTGAAAACAGAATGCAGTTTCTCGCACCTTCTTCTCAATAGGTATTCTTGGATTTCATTTTCATGAGCGCCTCTGCTTGGACATATGTGAATAATAATAAAGGGTCTAAACCAACAGCCCGGGCGCATTCGCGCTCTGTAATTACTTCTTACAAATTATGTATAATTACACAAGGAAATAACTGCCCAAAAAAGTTAGTTCAGCCGTCACGTTAGTGGCTCAGGTGTGTTCGATCAAAGGTAGTAAAACGGTTAACAAAACAAAGAGAAAGCGGTACTGAAGTTCGCCATGGAGAGTATCTTGAACACGCACAAAGTTCTCGATTTAAGTCTGAAGAGAGGAGAGAAGAATCTATCTTTGTAACAATATTATTCGTTTGAAGCGAGGTTGGTACTGTAGTGAGTCGGTAGTGAGGTCGCACGGTGAAATAAGAAATTATTATTTTCAATACCACACGTATAGAATTAGTTTATCTTTAGTATATCCTAGTTAGCAATTGGTTGTGAAGTAAGATAAATATGTAGATACATTCACAAACGTTATGCGAACAACATATTGGTGTGCAGTGCTAATTTAATTTGCAACGCCCTCCTAACAGGGTGCATAATATATTTACACTTAAGTATAAGTTTACTAATTTTAATTTAATGATACAAGCAACGGGATAAATAATTATCACATCCATTTAAGAGTGTTTACGCCTTTTCATACAAAATTACAAGTCCAAAATCTTCTTTGGCAACTAATAGTTGTCAAAGTATTTTTTTTTATTGCACACATACGAATATATGTGTGCAAAAAAAGAAATACGAATGCATGTGTGCAATAAAAATCAAATAAATAAATAAATATCTTTGACAACTATAGTTGCCAAAGAAGATTTTGGACTTGTAATTTTGTATGAAAAGGCGTAAACGCTCATAAATGGATGTGATAATTAATAATCCCGTTGCTTGTACCATTAAATAAATTAGTTGTTTAAAAACATAACACGCTTTCAACTTGTCACTTCTACCACGCTATATCGCGGAAGTTAGTTAAAGATCAGTGCAGAACTCAATTAAAGGTTAAGTTTCAAAGTTTGCGATCCGTGTAATTAAATTTTCTTGGCAAAAGTGATGCGTGAGCGGAATGCGCTCGCAATCTTGCGCGTGTATAGTTCGCGCGAGGTGAGACTTGGTACCAGTATAATTAAAGTTGTTATGTGGAAGCTTTTAAAACCATTTACAATTCCTTAAAGTTCGAATCACGAGGATTTGTTCTAGTTTTTCAAGACATTATAAAATATATTTTTTTAAAACTAGTTTAGTATTTTATAAGTTTATCTATTCTATCTTATACAGGGTGGACCAAACGAATGCCTCCCGGAGGGAAAGTACCCTAAATATTTGTGTTAGCAAATTTTACTCAAAGGAAACATTTCTTTATTTTTAGAAATAAAAATAACTGAATTCAAAGATTTCTTAAAAGTCACTTGCCAGAGCCGGGAATCGAACCCGCCAAATGTAGAAAATAAACATCATGTATTTTTATGATACCGATCGAAAGGGACAATCATAAGGAATAAATCTCCCTGATAAATACTGTATCTAAAATCAAAAGACAATAAAATCCGAACCAACCGAACCTGGACGGTTCGATTGGTTCGGATGGAATCGGAAGGTGGCCATAAAATTACAGTACCAATTACGAATTTTATTATAAAACTAGCTGCTGCCCCGCGGTTTCACCCACGTGGAGATTTTGGGTTACATGGTTTTTATTTTTTTGCGAGGAACCCTAATTATTTTTCTAAAATTAAAGGAGCATATGTTACACCTTGTAACATCAGCTATCTGCCAGTGAAAGTCCCGTCAAAATCGGTCCAGCCGTTTAGGAGATTACCCGGAACAAACAGACAGACAGACAGACAAAAATTTTAAAAATGGTTGTTTTGTTGTAGGATATACTTTCATATGCATTTAGTAAAAAGCTGTTATTTTGATATTACAAACAGACATTTCAATTTTATTTATCTCTATGGATTATAAAATTATTAGCATAAAAGCTTATCTGCAAAAATATTAATATTTTCCACAAAAAGTTTAATAAAAGTTATTTTTTATTCAATCTACATAGCGGACTTGTAAACCTTTATTCAATGGTTAGAGATTCTCGAAGTTCCATTTTCAATATCATTCAGTTCTCTCACAGTTTAGGGTCTATTTGGGAGCTCTGGGAAGAAAGTCACGTTTAATAAGGAAAGTTTGGGAACCGCAGCAAACGAATTATGACTTTAGTTTGAGTAGTGTATAAGAATTTACAATAGTCATGTTGCCTAGTAATATTACATTGGAAGACATGTGAAGCGATGGTGTCTCAGTAATAGTACCCCAATCTTTTAAACGCTTTTAGCTTCAATCATGGAAGTGAATTTAACCTATTTTTACTTGCATGTATTTGTAGTTTGGATGATAATAGAATAATTTGGTATCACGGAGCTGATCTGCAGGCGTATTCTAAACTCAATCTGACATGTTTCCACCTGGATCCACATACTTTATCTCTCTCTCTTTACTCTATCTTCTACATACAAGAGACGAATAATGTGGATCCTGTCTGATTGAGTTTAGAATACGCCCGCTGATAAAGGATATTAATATTAAGCTAGCCGGGCGAGTACTAGAAAATGCCTTACCACTACAACCACCATCGTCACCAAGGACGAGTTTTCTCGCAGACTCTGACGGCTCTGACTCTGGCTAGACGCATTGCCACAAAACCAGCTGCCAACAATCTCAATTATCAGCTAACAATCTCGTGTTCGTTTTCAATACCAGACCGATTAAAACCAGCGGTCACTAGTCTTCGTGTGGAAGGAGTTGTCAATAGTTTTCGCTTCTTTTCGGTTTGTAAGAGCTTACTTCTTTAATAACCATCGAAAATTCTAGACTATTCCTTCCTCACGAAGACTAGTGACCGCTGGTTTTGGTTTTAATCGGTCTGGTATTGAAAACGAACACGAGATTGTTAGCTGATAAGGCAGCAGTACTTATAGAACTTTGTATGTTTATATCCTTCTGTAGAACGAGTTGTTATCTAACAGTAGAATTAGCTACGCGGGTCTACGAGCGGGACTACCGGAGCATAGCAAAGCGTAGCACACTATAAACAACGTGTTTAATTATCAATTAGTTAATTTGACGAAAATAAATAATTAATAGGTTAAATAAGTCACAGAGGTGACCGAGTCGATTAGAGAGTCGCTTTACTATTATTTATTAGTTGCAATTAAAATAAGTATCTATATTATACAAATTTATTTACGTAGATATTTGCTTTCAGTAATTATTTTAGTAACTTTAATACTCTGAATTAAAATTTAAAGGTCAAAAACGACCTATTCAGCGGACCTAGCTTAAAACACGACCTTTGCCCTTCACAACAGAATGATCTGCTTAAAATTCTTCACAGAACAGAATTCAAAAGCATTATTTGTCTTTGTTATGTAAATAACCGAATAAACGACAGAAACACAATGGCTGTCAGTCCGTCTTTTTGTTTTTCTCCCACTGTGGTTGGACGTGGGTGGGTAAATGTTCAAGCTTGAAGAGTATATTAACTTTTTTTGTTCAACTTTTGTCGTTCCCGTAATATGAGTGAAATAATCCTCCTTTGGGTATAAGTTGAATTTTACGAACGTTATCAGAAACGTGAAAATTTAGGATGATTATTATTTGATTTGATTTTCCGATATATCGGCGTTGTTACAAACGCCATGACGACGGAAGCTCATCCATAGTGTTGATGAACAGGACCATTTAAAAATTCACTGGGTCTCTAGGAAAGCGCTCATTACTATTAAATGACTCTAGTTGCCCGTTCCAAGTATACAAATGCAATCGAAAGCCAAGAAACACGTCGAAATATAATATAATACTAGCTTCTGCCAGCTATTTCACCCGAGTTTCTACAGGAATCGTGGATTATTCGGGAAAAAAGTAATGTATATTACTCTCCGGTCCGTAAACTATATCTACGTCAAAAATTACGTCGATCCGTTAATCCGTTGCTGCGTGAAAGAAGGACAAATCATCAAAACAAAAAAACATCAAACGAACGAGCCAACAGATCAATATTTTCGTGTTTATGTAATACAGATTCACGAAGATTAGTGATTATCCATACAGATAAATAAAATTGAAGTGTCTGTTTGTAATATCAAAATAAGAGCTTTGTACTAAATGCATATGAAAGTATATACGGTACCTATAACAAAACAAGCAATATTAAAATTTTTGTCTGTCTGTCTGTCTGTCTGTCTGTTTGTTCCGGGTAATCTCCAAAACGGCTGGACCGATTTTGATGGGACTTTCACTGGCAGATAGCTGATGTTACAAGGAGTAACATGGGCTACTTTAATTTTAGAAAAATAATTAGTGTTCCGCGCAAAAAAATAAAGACCATGTAATCCAAAATCACCACGCGGGTGAAACCGTGGGGAAGTAGCTAGTAAAAAATTAAACTGAAAACGAAAATTAACTTCCCACATTCTACAAATCGTTCGTCTCAAGTAGCCGTTGTTGTTCCAGATCCAATTTATTAGTATCCGTTACACAAGTGTCTCCAGCGTTGCTGGCTACCGTCGTTACCGGAAACGTTCCCGCTCAGTGCTCGGTTTAATTGGAAGTTGCTGGTATAACACACTCGAGTTGATTGTTAACGTTTATAATGCGAATTAATCAAGATTTTTCTTTTAAAATTTTTTTATTTTTTTTTATGTTATTTGGTAACGAGACGAGCTGGTCGTTTGCCTGATGGTAAGCATAACGCCGGCCCATAACAATTTCAGTGCCACGCAGAACTTTGAAACAAAAAGGCCTGCGCGGCACTGCAGATCGCTCGTTACCCTGAGACATTAGGTATTAAGTCTCATAAGTCCAGTAATTTCACTGGATACTCTGCTCATCAAACCGAAACACAGTAATGCTTGCACACTACTGCTTGGCGGCAGACTTAACGAGCAAAGCGGTGGTAACAACCCAGACGGACACTCGCAGAACAGTTAGTCCTCCCACTAACAAAAGACTAAGACTTACTCTCTAATTTATGTGGTTATTGATGACTTGGGTAAATTGGGTAATTTGAGACATTTATGATTGGTCGAGCGACCTGATTGCTAAAAACTTCAGCGACTTGCTTCTTCCGCATTATTTCCTGCCTTTGTCTGTTTTTACATTTTTGTCTCTTTTTACATGGGGTCAGTGCAGTACGTCTTTACAACGTACTTTGTAACTTTTGGTTTTGGTATACTTTTACAACCGGCCTGACTGAGTTTACAACCGGCCTGACTGAGTAATTTTAAACGTTTAAATAATTTTGATCAATTTTTAATTCCATCTGTTGGAGTAAAATAAACATAAATGATTAATTATTTTACAGCAACATCGAATTAATATGTAAAGTGAAATTACTGGGCTTATGAGACCTAATACTTAATGTCTCAGGGTAACGAGCGCATTGCAGTGCCGCGCAGGCCTTTGTGTTGCAATGTTCTGGGTGGCACTGCAATTTTTATGGGCCGGCGTTATGCTTACCATCAGGCAAATGACCAGCTCGTCTCGTTACCAAATAACATAAAAAAAAAATGAAATGCTGAAATATTAACCAACTGATGAACTACATAATGCTTTAAATTCAAATTCAAATTCAAATTCATTTATTTAGACCAACTTGGATCACATATAAAGCAAATAATAAATAAATAATAAAACCAATAAAATAAAGTATGTCAATAGAAAATAATAATAAATTAAGATAAATATGATACAAAATAGATAAAATTATAGTTAGTAGGTACCTAAAACATAATTTTGACTTTAGTCAGTAGGTGCACCATTAAAATAAATCCGTACCTACTATAATAAATGCGAAAAGGTGTTTATACGTTTGTTGGTTTGTCCTTCTTTAATGCAAAAATTGGGGTAACGGATCGACGTGATAATTGGCATATATATACTAGTTTTCGGACTGGAGAAAAATGCACTGTTCCTGTGGGAACGCGGGTGAAACCGCGGACAGAAGCTAGTAGTATTTGGTTCTTTAATTAGATAGGTCAGTAACAAACAAATTTATTTCTACACAAGAAAGTTTCCATTGACTGCAGAACATACTCAACATTTACTCTTAACTTGTTATTTTATATCACTTCAACAGTATGTTTTTTTTTTTTTTTAATTTATTTATCTTCAAACATACATAGCCAAAACTTAATCTAAATTCTGCCAAACTACTGAGTAGTTTGTAGGCAGACGCAACTCTCATTAACATAATAATTAAGCTATGCAAGTATATAGGCATTAAGAAAGTTTATAATTTTATTTATATAATTATGTATATGCATCACGTTCATTTAAGTACATATATCTACATTTAAGGACTTGCGCACTCACACATATAAATACATATAGGAACATGCATTCACATGCAGATATATAGACAATAAACACCGAGGCATATACATACTTATTATACAAATCATGTACACGTAACCCTAATTTTGCATATAATAAATCATTTTTATACGTTTTTGCAAATTACTCTTCAATCTGTTCCAGTAGAACTTTTTTCAAAGCTACCTTAAAACTACATTTTGTTACCTTTGTTTCAAGTTCCTTATCTAAATTGTTAAATAATTTTGGTACAAGCCATTTCCTAGTACGTTTTCCATAGTAATTTTTAAACTTGTATTCCTGGGCTAGCTGTGGCTTCGCTGCCTTACGAGTAGGGTAATTAAACATTCTTTCTTGCTTATGAGTATTGTTCTGTAACTGCTCCAATAGGATTAAATAATCTACTTTTATATTTACGGGCAAAATCTTACATAGTTTAAAAAGTTTATAGTAATCTTTATTTAGTTCGTCTTTCGTTTTTTTACTTACTAATTATAGCTTCAATATTCTCATTTGTAAGCTTTGAATTTGTTGCAAATATGTCGGGAATGTAAGCCCGTAGCAGCTCAAACCATAGCTAATGATAGCATCTACTAAGCCATAGTACACACTATACAGGACGCCTCGGTTTAAAAGTTTTGAAATTTGATAAAATTTACCAAGTACTATCCTGAGTTTATTGCTAATATTACCTATGTGTATTTTCCATGAAAAGTGTGTATCTATTGTGAGACCGAGATATTTTATTTGACTTACTTCTTCTAAGGCTTTACAATTACAATTATTTCCCTTAGCGTGTAAACAATGATAAGAATGACCTTTGATGCTAATATTTTTATGTATGTTTTTATTGTATGGTGAATATAAACAGATAACTTTAGTTTTAGTTATATTTATTATTATTCCGTTATCATGTGCCCATTTTACTATATTATCAAAGTCTTCCTGGATTTTCTTTTCTATTGTCTCTATTTCCTTGTCACCATACAATAAACACATATCATCGGCATACATATAACTACTACAACTTTTCAGTACATTTGTTACGCTATTAACATGCATTATATAACCGACTGGTCCATACACGGATCCAGTTGGTACACCATATTTAATATTTCCTTTTTCGCTAGTTTTCATGTCTACGACTACTTTCATATGGCGCTCATTTAAGTATTCTCGGAACCACTCATTAACATAGCCCCTGATTCCACATTCTTCCATTGCTCGCAACAAGCCATCATGATCGAGGGTATCAAAAGCTTTTTTGAAATCTATAAAAACTGCTACCACTTGCTTTCTATCGCCCAAGTAGCTATTTACTTCCTCAGTAAACTTTTCCAATGCCGTTGATGTACTTCTATGACGTCTGAAACCATGTTGTTTATCTGCTAATATATTATTTTTTTCCAGAAAATTTGTAATCTGTCCTACCAATACTTTTTCTACTATTTTATTTATACTATTTAATATCGCAATTGGTCTGTAATTTGTGTATTCTCTGTGATTTCCCTGTTTATATATTGGTCTTATAATCGATACTTTTAATTCTTCAGGATATTTTCCACTCAAAACACATAAATTTACAAATTTAGCTAGAACCGGACTAATTTTTTCTTTTAAATATTTAATATCCTTTATTCTAATACCATCCGATCCCGGTGACTTGTTGCTGTCTAACCTGTCTATAATTTTCATGATATCTTTTGAATTTACTTTCTGATATAAAAATGTTACATCACTGTATGATACATATTTTGACCTATCCAAAAAAGTATCGCTACATTTATGTTTAATTATATCTATTTCGTTAGTAAAAGTTTCACAAAATTTGTTACATACTGTATATATGTCCTTATCGTTGCACATATATTTTTTTATTATTTTATCAACGCTTAGTTTTTGCCTTCCCAACCAACTATTTATAATCTGCCAAATTTTCCGTACATCTCCATTGCAGTTTTTAATTTCTTTCCTCTTATGATTATTTTTAGCAATATTTATCATTTTATTTGCTTTATTTCTAGCCTTAGTATACTTTAATCGTAAGTTCATGTTATCAGGCTGTGATTTCCACTTTCTAAATAATGTATCCTTGTTGTCTATTAATTTTAATAAGCTCTTATTTATCCATATCTGAGTGCTTCTTTGTGATTTTACTTTAATTTCAATGTTTGATGAATTATATATTACATTAAAAATATTACAAATCTGCTTATACATCAACAAAGGGCAATCTGAATCAAGTATGCTGCACCAATTCGTATCATCTAGTTTCTGGTTCACTAACTTTTGAGACAGTATTATTTTGCTGGTAGTTCTTGGTTCCTCCTGTATATCGAGCGCAATGGTCAGACCAGTTAGGTAGTGATCCGCGAGCTTCGTGCGAAGCGTATACGCCGCGAGCTCGGCCGCCGCGCCAGTCCGCGCGAAAATATGGTCAATGCAGGACGCGACTCGGCGCCCCGACACCACCACCTCTCGCGTCACGGAACGTATGCCACATTGCAGCCCATATTTACTTAAAACATCCAAGTACCTCATTGTCACTGAGCAGCTCGAATCGCGTATGTTAATGTTGCAATCTCCAGCCAGTATCACATTATCAGTTTCAGGTAGATTTTTTAGAGTAGTATTAATGTCCTCAATAAACAACATTCTATTTTTGCCCGGTGGTCTATATACTGCAATCAGCTGAGCGTTGTAGCTATTTATAGAAAGTGTCATATGTACTCCTTCGAACGTAGTACACTTGAGGTTGTATGCCGAGTATTTTATGTAGTTCTTTATGTAAATAATAACACCTCCTCCTTTTTTATTAATTCTTGTTCTTGCGTGCGATGTAAAGTTAGGTATTGTGTACAGTGACACATAATCTTCGCTGATGTTGGTCTCTGTGAGTATGACCACATCTATAGCATCAATACAAGTTTGCAGTAATAGGTACAAGTAACTGGCTGAAATATTTTCGCAGCGAACAAATATTAACATGTATTATTTGTAACGATTTGCAGTTTTGGTTGATTGTGTTACTCCAAGTGATTAAATCGGAATAGGTTTCACAAACTATATCATTTAAGTCGTCTGCGTCCGGATCCATTTTTATTTGATCTATTTAACCACGTAAACAAATCGAACAAACCAGTTTTCACTGTTCACTATTTTTGTAGTAGTTGTCAATGTCGCTTTCGGAACGTATTTGATAAATTTTGTTATTTGAGTCATTTCTTTTTATTAATATTTTCGAGTTTTGTATCCATATGTATTTAAATTCCTCCTTAAGTTTGTTTTTAGTTTCCCAAAACAGCTGACGCAAATGTCTCGTGATGTTCTCATTGATATAGATCGGCGTTTTATCTTCCTGATTGAATATGTTCTGATTGGTCAGGCGTTGTTTACGGCATTGCAGCCAAGCAGTGCGAGCTTCACGGCTACGCATAACGACAATAATAGGCCGTTTTTTAGACTCATTTTTTTTTACACCTACCCTCCAAGCTTTTTCAATATCAGCGGGATTTAATTTAAGCTCTTTTGTTATCTTGGTCACAATATCCATTGTTTTTTCTTTTTCGTCATCCTGCACGTTCACCAATTCTATGTTTTTCTCAAGCTCCTTTTGCTCTAAACCACAAATACGTTCCTCTAAAGCCTTGTTACATTTTTCTAAAAATATATTTCTTTGTGATAGGTCCATTATCTTATTTTCTATTTTCTTCGTTTTCTCTGTATATTCCGTTTTAAATAGGTCCAGTTCTTGGTACTTTTCAGAATAAAAGTCAACTAATTCAGACAGCTCATCCATCTTTTCTTTCATGCTGTGCACGATATTTAGTTTTTCGTTTAATTGTACTAACAAAGACTCGACACTCGTGTTTGTATCGCAGGTGATTTTTGCCCTTGGGCTTTCTTTCGGTGTCACAACACATTTATCACATGTCTCATTCTTCATAAAGAGTTTAATATCTTGAACACAAGTTTTGTGAAAATGCCCCTGACAACGCCCTTTGCACTGCAACACATCACCTTTGTTTTTGGATATAAATTGCTTACACTTTTTACACTGAACCATTTTCAAACGTATATTCTTATAACCTATATACTACAGCGTAACACGTCCGCTCGCTGAGAGTGCGCGCGCGTGTATCATACCTAGAGCTGTAAGAAACCGTATGTATTCGTTACTGAGTAACGAGTACATCGCCAGATTCGAAGTACCGAATCGTTACTTACAAATTCAATTCGTTACTTCGGTATGTTTCGTATCATATCAGCTTGATTCGTTATCCGTACGAATACAACGCACGATGCGTGAACTGAAACGGTTTGTCCAGCGATCGAATGAATGCGAGTGAGAAATAGCATCGTGGCTTCGTATTGTTCATATTTTTATCCAACTTCAAAATATGGAGCAGAAGGGTCCTCAATTCAGCTGTATTTTTTTTGTGGAGATGTTACTCTTTATCTCCGCCATTTATCGACCGATTCGACTGATTTTCAAATTTTTTTATTTCATTACTTTACTAAGGATTTTTTATGGTGTTACTTTGTGCCAATAATGTCATTAACTATATCTAAGCAAGACGAGAATAGTTCATACGTTAGACAATACGTATGTACCTACATTTATATATTAGTCATTTTACGAAGTCAGGTAATCGTAAGTTCGATACTCGATTGTATCAAAAGTAACGAGAAAAGTAACGATACGAAAGTAACGAGTACTGATGATTTCAATACCGAATACATACGAGTACTCGATTTTTCGTTACTTTTACAGCTCTAATCATACCACATAAATTTTATCCACCTTATACGTTCTAACGGATTGCTTCTAAGTTTCCTGGGAAGCTTTCTCGGCGGTCGGCGGATGATTTTATTGCAAACTGCTAATTTAGCACATTCGAGCTTGGATTGCGGACTTCATGTGTGTAATTCAATATGTATACTGAAAAATGTTTCCCGTATTTAATAGGGTTAGGTACTTTATACTCGTATGATCTGCTTGAAATTAATATTTCGTTTGATGATGACACCATTTAAATGTTTAACCAGATGAGGGGCACAGGGTTTGATTCCCAGTTGGGGTAAACGTTGCGTTTTGGAGCATAAAGTTTGTTCCCACGTATCTAACCAAACAAATTCAACATAGTTAATGTTTATAACGATTTTATTGGATACTAACTGTGCCCCGCGGCTTCGCTTACGAAGTCTAAATTACTCATTATAACATCAGCTATATGCCAGTGAAGGTCTCGTCAAAATCGGTCCAGCCGTTTTGGACATTACCTGGAACAAACAGACAGGCAGACAAACATTTTAAAAATTGTGTTTTTGTTATAGGTACCGTATATATTTTCATATGCATTTAGTAAAAAGCTGTTATTTTAGTATTACAAACAGACACTTCAATTTTATTTATTTGTATGTATAGATATAGATTAGCATTGACCGGACCTAAGTCAGCGTGGATCCCGATGTGGTTCCATATATTTTTATCAAGATTAGATAAAGCATTCTGCGTGACGATGAAGCCTGTTCCAAGGCTTTCTAAAAGCATATAGCGATCACGTAAAACTAACCTACTAACACATATTTATCCCAATGACTTCATTTAAATTTGAATTTAAATAAACTTATATTTTTCCAGACAGGTGAACCTAAAAACAACACCACAACTAGGCCCATGCTTCAACTGGAGCATGGCTCCATCGCAGAGTGAGCTAGTGGTCTTCGCTAGGATAAGCGACCCAGCGGTGGACTTGGAGACCACTCCTCCTGACGGGCCTTGGCTGGAAGCCACTTCAGCGGCAGTTCCGTGGAGCTTAGGCGTAGATATTGCCATTTGGAATGCTGTTGGTAAGTCTTATTTAAAATTTTAAAACTAGTGTTATTCTAAATTTGTTAGTGGTAGGACTAACTCTTCTGCGGTGTCCGTCTGGATTATTACCACCGCTTTGCTCGTGAAGTCTGCCGGCAAGCAGTAATGTGCAAGCATTACTGTGTTCCAGTTTTATGAGCAGAGCCAGTGAAATTACTGGGCTTATGAGACTTAATACCTAATGTCTCAGGGTAACGAGCGAACTGCAGTGCCGCACAGGCCTTTGTGTTTCAAAGTTCTGACTGGCACTGCAATTGTTATAGGCCGGCGTTCTGCTTACCATCAGGCAAACGACCAGCTTGTCTCGTTACCAAATAACATAAAAAAGCAAAGATAATAATATAAAGCTAAGACATGACTTAAAGCAAAATACAAATGTGAAAATAATTTATTGACCTTTCACATTGTGTTGTATATAGTAAATCTATAGACTACAAACTAGTGAATACCATATTTCAGCAGCCAATGGTTTCTCCTATCTGAAAACACAGTTGTAATTATGTCGAACATTCAGAATCACTTATTCTAATGTACAATATAAAAAAGATACGTCTCCTTCTAAGAGGCTTTTGTCATCAATAACTGACTGAGGTATTAGTTCTTATTGAATATTGTATACTTAGACAAATACGGGCTCATAATGCTCCACGTTCAACTTAAAGACAACCCAACAAATAAGTAAACCACATTTTATGTATGTATGTATGACATTTTAGTTTGACCTTCGGAATATACTTATGTTAATCTTAATGTCCTAAGTAAGAAACTGTAAAAGACGGGTACAAGCTCTGGAGCTGACAGAGTATAATTAAACTAGTAAAAAAACTAACACAAAACGTATTTTCAGGCAAAAATTTATTTTTTATACAAAACTATTAGGTTTCTCTTGAGCTATAATGTTATCTGGCTTGAAGGGAGGTATTATAACAATAAATAATCATCATCATCAACGGGAAAATGTCCGCTACTTTAACATCGGCCTCTCCCATTAAGGTAGGTTTTGTCATAATACATCACACTTGGCAGGAGTCCTGCAGGATTATTTTAATTCATTCGGAAAAATATCCGTGTCGGAAGCGACAGCCTTGATCAACATCAACATCAACCATACCACTGGAGCAGCTTTGCCAGCGACCCAAGGCCATCCTCAGCTACATAAAGGAGCTGGGTTGGCTTAGGTAGACGCAGGCAGGGGGGAAATGCACAATACACCCCAAGCGGGACGTCAGTGCAGGCCTAACGCCCCCATTTTGAATAAGAATAAGAAGACAGCCTTGATCGCTTATATTTCGGAATGCCATCCC
The DNA here is from genome assembly GCA_907269065.1 of Crocallis elinguaria. NCBI lineage: Eukaryota > Metazoa > Arthropoda > Insecta > Lepidoptera > Geometridae > Crocallis > Crocallis elinguaria. The sequence goes on from OU026065.1 coordinate 35,932,648, forward strand.
GTCAGAGACATTTCCCGTTTAGATTCGACAACTCAATTGCATAAACACGGATATAATACCGTCAATATTTCTCTGTCGAGATGCGTTTTCAAGATATAAAGGATCAGAAACCGTCGCTTCCTACACGGAATCATTCCGAGTGAATTAAAATCACCCTACAGGTGATCGCAGTAGATTATGATAAGGAGAATGCTGTTGCCTATTCCCTGCAAAATTCCCTTAGGCGGTTATTACGGCACGGGAAGAGATGGGGTGGTACTGTTCTAGTGTATACACAGCAATTCAGAACAAATTTGTGCAATCAAAACTAAACCGTAAAGCGTTTACAATAAAGTGTAAATCCCGATATTTAGTTTTGGTACGGAAAACAACAAAAAAGTGATGAGCCTCTAATTTGGTTTTAACTGCCAACAGTAACTTAACTCATTAACTGCGCTTGTTGCACAGAGCGTTTCTACTAGTTACTGTTATTCAAATCGACAACATACATAATTACTCAAACATAAATAATTAAATGTTTTTCAACTATAAACACTAAAAGACTGTCTTCAATTGTTTTACAAATATTTGGCTAGAGGTGTAGTGAACAGTTTTGGGCGCATGGACGGAACTAAGTATCCGGACTAAACTATTTGGGTAGCCGTACCACACTTTCTCTAATTCAATTATTATAATTAAAATTCTAAGGATTTTCTCATTCATTTGAATGTAATTCTATATAATTTAAAAAGCGCTGCCATCGAAAGTAGACTGTTGATACCAGTATCACTTAAAATGACAGCATGCCTTGTTGTTCTTTCTGACATATTTAATATGCATGTTTCAGTACCAAATAAACAAGATTATAAAGAATGTACTCAATCATCACATAATTATCACCATCATCAAAAACCTGTATCAATACACTGTTTAATCTATCCTGTCGTATTAAGTTCAGCAACCTTCTGGGACAACCAGCTTTCGCAAGAACGACCCAGAGCGCGTGTCTGGGAACTCGGTCAAACGCTTTTTCCAGATCCACAAAGCACATGAAAAGTGGTCGGTGCTGCTCCAAGCTCTTTTCCTGCAGTTGTTTTACCACAAAAATGGCATCGACCGTGCCCCTTTTCGGCCTGAACCCACATTGGCTCTCTGGTAGCATTTGTTCTGCAAGGGTACCAAGACGGCGGTTAAGAATGTGCGCCAAGATTTTTCCAGCTGTACTTAATAAAGCAATTCCTCTGTAGGAGCCACAATCAGAAACATCACCTTTCCCCTTGTACAACTTGCAGATCGAAGCATCTTTCCATTCCTGTGGGACCGTGCCCAATTCCCAGATTTTTAATATCAACTCGAATAGATTGATAGAGTTTCACGATGGTATGATGGCAAGGATACAGCACGAGAACGATCTAACAGACTTTTTTCCCGTGACTAGCGGTGTAAAGCAAGGTTGTGTGATGGCTCCAACTTTGTTTGCCATCTACTTTGCTGCGGTGATGCGTGATTCTCATAGTGGTTGTGGTGGGCAGATTGGTTTGAATGTCAGAACAGATAAAAGCGTTTTCGACATCTCACGCTTTAAGGCCAAGCGTATGGTACGGGACGTCTCAATAGTTGATATTCTTTACGCTGATGACGTTTGTCTTGTCGCCGACGAAGTTCATAACCTACAACAATACTTGGACTGCCTGGATGAATCGTGTCGTAGGTTTGGCTTAATCATCAGCATTTCCAAAACGCAAGTCATCAAGCAACCCATTCGTGGAGCAATCACGGATGCTTCGCCTATTAATTTGGGTGGGAAGCCCTTAGAGGAAGTCTCATCATTTCGGTACCTAGGAAGTTTCATCCGTGATGATAATAGACTGACTACCGAAATTTCCTCACGAATCGCAAGAGCAGCTGCCTCTTTTGGAAAGCTGAGCAAGAGAGTGTGGGAGTCTCATGACCTTCAATTGAAGACTAAGATAGCTGTCTATAAGGCCATCGTTTTGCCCATCTTGCTGTACGCTACGGAGACATGGTGCTTATACAGGGGTGACATAAGAAAACTCGACGCATACCATATGCGATGTCTTCGTGCTATTCTTCGCATAAGGTGGCAAGACCGTGTGTCCAACTCGGAAGTGCTTCGACGAACCAACATGACCGGTATTGAGTCTCTACTTATAAAAGGCCAATTAAAGTGGTGCGGGCACCTAGTACGGATGGAGGACTATCGCTTACCAAAAACAGTCTTCTTCTCGGAGCTTTCTCAGGGAAAACGCAAGTCTGGTGGCCAATTTCTCCGTTATAAGGACGTCCTCAAGCGACATTTGACTGCCTGTGGCATTGCAAGTGACAGCTGGGAGAAGATCGCTCAGAAAAGATCAGTTTGGCGCAGAACCATTGAGAAAGCTGCGTCGGTTTTTGAGAAATCTCGCGTTGAGAACCTTGATGCGAAGCGCCAGTTGCGGAAGACTCGAACTAAACCATCCTACAATTACACACTCAACCCTTCTGGACAGCTATTCTGTGCACGCTGCAACCGGGTGTTCAAGACTAAATTCGGATTCGCGAGTCACATACGCTCGCATCGGAGTTGACTAGGTTCGCCGTCGACGGACACGTCGTGGAGGACATCATCATCATCATAATCTATCCTATATTATATAGGACCTATCCTTTTCAAAAAGTGCCTTTGAATTCAATTTTCCCCATAATTATCAAAAGGTCCTTATTTAAAAACGCTCAAAATATTGTAAAAATAATTTTATTTTATTTTTAAAAATTTGTAAGCGCGAGTTTATTTGAAATCGTTGTGTACAAACCTAATAAACATTTTAAATTGATTTCAATACCAATAAAATAATTCCTTCTTATGATGATTCTGATTAATAAAAAAATATCCGGATAGAATGTTCATCTCTACGTTGAACGTTTTATGGATAGAGTTTCTCGAAGTTGCAAACAGAACCGAAGAACTGTCGTAATAGCTCTCCGGGGATTTGAGTTCATCTATCAATATATGGACTAGGTTCGTCTTGGAGAGGTAATATACCTTATTATAAATATACCTTACTGGTTTTTGGAATCATTAGGTAGTTTTATTCTATGTAACTCAATTACCTTTGTTTCAATCTTCGCCTACACAATCCGTCAAAGGTTTCAATATATCAAGTAATATTCGTTACATTATCAAGACAATTTTCATAATGGACACTTTAGATTATATTTCTTTGATTGTTTTTACTTTTGTTGTATTTTTTTAACTTCTGAAAGGGATACAGTGTAGGCAAACATAAATCACTTTTCAATCACTTTTCTTTTATGTCAATAGATCTTAGATATTCGTTGAATTTTTAAGACTGTTTTCATAATGGGGCAACTTGGATTGTAATTCTTTGATTTTTTAATTTATCGTATTTTTTTTTAATTCTGAAAGAGATACGGAGTAGGCAAACATATCTTAGTTACTTTTAGTTTCAATAGATCAAATGATGTTCGTTGTATGTTCAAGACTGTAATGGGCACTTTTAATGGTAAACCTAAACAGTATTTCTTAGATTTTTTTAACATTTTGTATTATTTTTATTTCTGAAAGGGATACGCTGTAGGCAAACGTAGCATAGGACGCTCTCTGGATAGACGGAGGGACGCCCTGCGCAAGGTAGCTGGAATAGGATACCCGAAGATTCAGTTCAGAAGGTTCAGTGGTGCTTATTGGGAGTGGCCTATTTCCAGCAGATTGATAATCGCTGATGATCATTATGCTTTAAGAGAGACAGAGAGAGAGAGAGAGCATTTCTACGGGAATCTCCACGTGGCTGCAGCTAGTAGACCATAAAGCGTTAGAGCGTAGGACGATTTTGATCTACTAACGTCTTCGTAAATAAATTAATAATCATAAATACATTTTAATTAATAGCATTCAATTTCAACTCAATTATGATTTTTTACAACAATGTAATAAAAATTAAAATTATCTGTCTTAACTTAATTATTATGTAATTAAGAAAAAAACATTAAATACTTTTTTGACAAAATTTTTATGTTATGCATTAGTATAAATTATAATTATGTTCTTATTTCCCAGGATGGGCCGGTTGGGGTGAATGGGGCTCCTGCAGTAGGACATGTGGGGGAGGTCGGCAGACCAGGAGACGGTACTGCTCCAGACATGTCTGCGAGGGTTTTGGGGAACAGACGAGAGTGTGCAACTCATTCAAATGTGAAGGTGAGTGTAGTAGTACCCTGTCTGTAACGAGAGGAGCCCCGGGTTCGAATCCTGACGTGGCAGACTTTGTGCGGTGAGCACAATGTTTGTTCTCGAATCTTGGATGTTTGTATTGTGCACCTATTTATGTCAATGTCACCAACGATACCGGGAATCCTAGTTCAGGGGGGATAAATTGCAAGCTTATTGCAAAACAATTCTGATGGATTATACTCATATCTTGATCATAAACTACAATATCAAACTTCTATCTTAACTAGGTTAGATATAACAATAATCAACCAAAATTATATCCAATGATATTGGATACCTTAATGGTACATTGTCTACCTGATTTAGCACTAATTTAATGTCACAGAAATCTAATATCATTACCTCTGTGATTAACGTCTAGTAGTAATTAATAGAGGTTGGTCTGAATTGATATCATTAAGTTTCGGTTCTTGTTTTAAGAAGTTGTTGAGCATTATTAGAGTGACTAAGAACTGTGAATAGTCAAAGTAAATCTTCTATTCAATCGGTTCTTTGACTCGGTACCTACCTGTTTATATATAATTCTCATACAAATATCTGAAGTGCGTTAACCTTTTAGACTTAGTAACTATAGAAGACTAGCTTCTGTCTACATTTTTCACTCGCGTTCCCGCAGGACCGTGCATTTTTCCGGCATAAAAAGTAGCCTATGTTACTCTCCGGTCCATAAACTATATCCATAAAATCACGTCGATCCGTTGCTCCGTTACTGGGTGAAAGAAGGGCAATCTAACAAACCAAAAAAATACTTTCGCATTAATAAAATTAGTCGGAATTAGTAGGATTAGTAGGAAGTACGATGAATCATCATGTATCAGTCCATTGCTCGACATTTACTTCTCCCAAGGTACGTCACTGAGCCCGATCTCCAGCTTTTCTTCTCCAGTCGCTGCCAGCAGCTCCATAGGGTTGCTGCAAGAACAGGGTATATCATATTGTATCATAATAATCATCAAGCTTTCACTCTTTCACAGGTTCGAATTCTTTCCACCTGACCTGAAAATACAGCAACAATTTCTCACCTGAATTAAATTTTGATGATTTACCTACCCCATGGGGTAATAATGAAAGATTTATAGGCGAAACGAAATTACATTTGATTGGCTACGTATTTCTTTTCCCGCAGTATTTAATTTTATCCCCGGTTTCCTGCTGCAAAGGGTTTTCATTTAACATTCCTTAAGTGAAATCTGAAATAAATATTTTTATGAATAAGATATGAAAGGTACAGAAATAATTATACCGATATAAAAAATACACATTAAGACACATAATTTTTATTTTCTAAATAAGACGCCAGACGATAGCATGTATAGGTGCAAAACAGGAATTAAGCCAATCACGGGTTCTCGTCACGCGTTCCTTATATTTCTTAGAATTATTAAGTTCGATCACGTCAACGTAGTTTTAGAAAGCGACGTCAAAGTTTCATCGCTTGTGGTAAAGTTTGTGGAAGCTTCAAGGGCTTAGTTGGAAGATCGATGATACAGTTTTGTGTTGAGATACCTAAGTTATGGAAGAATTAACGTTTGGACATTTTGTTCTTTAGTTTTGTATCGTTATAAAGCTTGTAGTAGCATGCGTGTACAAACAAATCACTAAAAAATTTCGGAAATTAGTCAAAGTATTTGGGTTATGGAACTTGACAGGGGATATTTCGGGGCAATGAGCGCGGCATTACAGAAATACTTTTTACCAACGACGGAATGGAAAAGAAATATGTGTTTAAGGTGAGAGTTGTTTGTTTATGTGTTCACACGAATGTTCCCAATTATCTCCAGAACGGTTTGACCGATATTTTTATAGACTCGATATACTGACTCGATACCAGATGATCGATTGTCATCCTCCTTGACTCGATGGCATTTGACTATTTCATCGTTGAATATGGTGTGCATGCTAGCCCTAAAAAAGAATTAGCTCTCAAGTGGTATACTTAAATACACCCCTAATCAGACGAGCGTTACATTGCCAATGAACCTTGCTACATTGCACATTATGTCACAATGCTTTCCAATAGATCAAGAAAGATTTGAGATTTTAAGATTCCTACTACTTACGAATTCTTATCGGTCGATCTCACTTTCATTGTATCACTATTGCTATAAACATATTATAAAGTAACTTTTAAATATAAATGCCTGTAAATATATATCACTCGGGGTTAATCCAGATTAGTGAAATACTTTTTAAATAAGGCCAATGATTTAAGAGATTAGCGGTAATAAACACATACAACAAATTTTACCACTTTACAATTATACTACTATAGATTTCCAGCACTTTCTAAGAAGAGTTATTTCTGATACACAGGTGCAATAAATCCTTTAGCGCCTGGTGCGAGACGGAACTTCCACCCCTCTCAGGCCCGTTGGGGTCCGGTGGCAGACCGACCTCACGCCTTCAGCCTGAGGCCCAACTCCTACATCTGGATAGCGTCCTCTGAGCTGTTTGGAGCAGGGAAGACGTTCCCAAGGGAGTTCACGCTGTTTATTTCATTGAGGCTTAGGCCTGAGGTAAGTAACTAGTAACTATTATTATGAGGCTTTAAAGTTTGTAAGTAAATAGAAAATAAAAAATTATTCTACACGCAGAACATTCAAAACTCAAGATGTTAACTCCGTAGGAAGAATTTTTAATACTGGTTCTGCAATAGGAGAGATGATAAGATAGAAAATCACCATCTTGTTTGCGGACTGCAACGTACAGTCAGGCAAAAGCTATTTCTTGTTTTTCACGTGATTCACAACAATGATTTCGGTTAGGGGTAGGACTAACTCTTCTGCGAGTGTCCATCTGGGTTGTTACCACCGCTTTGCTCGTGAAGTCTGCCACCAAGCAGTATTGTGCAAGAATTACTTTGTTCCGGTTTGATGAGCAGAGTAGCCAGTGAAATTACTAGGCTTATGAGATTTAATACCGAATGTCTCAGGGTAACGACTGCACTGCAGTGCCGCGCAGGCCTTTGTGTTTCAAAGTTCTGGGTGGCACTGCAATTGTTATGGGCCGGCGTTATGTTTACTATCAAGCAAACGACCAGCTCGTGTCGTTACCAAATAACATAAAAAAAATAATTAATATAGTGTCATTCGTTTATCAAAAATACCTATGAAAGGCAAATGTTTGTAGCATAAGACGCCGTCGCCCAAATTGATGGTTATAAACTTCGACTTTTTTGTAAGGGTATGCGTACTATTTCTGGCCAGAGCTTTTTGTCTACTCAATGGCATCTGAAATGGCTTGATGACAGTTTAACTTGCGTTCCAAAAACGGAAACGCTCTAGATAGTAGAATTCCACTAACAAATCTTAAGCCATAGACTACGACAGAAATTGCGACACAAATATCATGACATAAATTTCTTTACTGTCCACAAGAGACACTTGCTCGCAACGTGTTCACACAGCCGCTGTTGCGACACTAATTATATATTAGGTATTGTTACTCAATAAATATCACAATTAGAGACACCCCGTCCACACCCAGATACGGTGTAATTTATAAAGTAAGTTTACTCGTATGCGCTATAGTGTAGTGTGTATGGCACCAATTATATATAACAAAATTCCCAATAGCTACAAAGAGTTAGGTACCAATTTATTTAAAAAAAGATTTAGAAAGCTTTTAATTGACAAATGTTATTATAGTATTAATGACTTCCTCAAGGATACATTTTAATAATGACTTTAGTTATTATTGTATGCAGTATTTTGTATTACTATTTTGGCGTCTTTGTTTTGACATTAAAACTTCATTTTTGACATTTTTATAATTGTAAAAAAAAAGTTAAATCAATAATTTAATTAAAAAGAATGTTTTTTTTATTATTGTATTTGAAATTATTGAAGTTTGTTTCAATTATATATAGAATATGTAACTTAATAATGACAGTCCACCTCTCAATTTGTACGCCTACATGTCAGACAAAACACGATGAACATGTAATGACTATAACATCGATGTACCTACTTATATAATTTAAAGTTGGTATAATACTCATGTTTTATACAAATAAAAAATGTATCTTATCTTATCTTATCTTACGGTGTATAGTACCGTAGTCGGAACCTAGCGTTAGTACTAATCAATTCAAATTCTTCGCTATGAGCACTTTTTTTAAACCTTAACCCAATTATCACAATTTGTTTGCAGAGCGGTGGCTACGGTCAAGGCACTCTCTTCTCTTTGCGGTCGAGACGACGAACAGGGTCATTTTTGTCCTTGGAGCTGGCCGGTCGTGGTGCTGCGAGACTGGTCCATGCTGGCGCCGGTTCCTCCAGGTCTATCTACCTAGCGGTGCCGTTGTATGACTTCCGCTGGCATCATATTGCTATTAGGTAAAGTTTAATTTTTTTTTCTTTTTGACGAGCCGGACTGTCACTGTCGTTAGACTCTCGTGGAATTGGCAAAGAGGTGGAAACGGTACTCCTCATTATTCCAGCTTGTTTTTTTTTCGTCATCCACATTTATCAGTCTTTTCGTACATTTTCGCGGTTAGAGCACACTCTATACCTACATTATTAATTTATTTAACTCGCAAAACAGAAAACATTCACTCACTGCAAGATATTGGAGATATTATACAGGTTCCAAACATATTACAGCCCTAACATGTGAATAATATAGTAGTATAATACACACGTAGTTTACAATTTAGTAGTAAACTAGTAACGATCGTCTAACCCAGTGGAATATACTAGTAATAAAAGGAGAACTTTTGAAATAGTTGTAAGCTACGTGGGTTCAGGACAGGGTATTATTTCGTGAAAATTATCAAAAGTTCGTGAGGTACGTGTAATTTATGTGCAGTATATTTTTCCAAGTAACAAATTAACAATCAAAAGGTAAGAAACGTCAGAAATTCAAAAATTATAATATTTAAATCCGGCCAAAAGGAGGCGCGCTACCGGTTTCAAATGCCAAAGAGGTGCGTCGCCTACAATAGTCATGTAGATAGATAAAATTTTCCCAAAGGTATACAATATACTACAGAAAATAATATGTAAATTAACGAGAGTTAATTCTCGAATTTAATGAAGAAAACAGACCCAAAATAAATAGTGTCCTTGGAAAATCTCATTTCCATGTTATGAAGCCACCACGGGCCCAATCTAATTTCCAGCGAAATTAAAACTTAGCAAGAAATTAACTGTTCCCGACACTTAATTAAAGATCGCGTGATATTTTTTTTTTATATAAATTTGTAAAAAGGTCGAGAATATATGTCCCTAAAAAAGTTTAGACATGTTTCGAAAAAGGTCCGAGCGTGGAATGGGAGCGTTCACAATGAATAACAAAAAAACAATTTACAGATAAGTAAAAATTTCACAAATGTTATTTTTGTGACTACCCGCAAAATATATTAAATGGAGTCGAGATGAAAATTTCAAATTGTCCCCATAATTGGACGTGAGAGGTCCTAATTATTTTTAGTTCGGAACGTGGTCCAATATAAATAAAGCCTAGTTTACATTATCGGGCGAGCGATTTTGTCGAGAATAATGAAGTTATCTAGTCTACCTGTGACCTCTAATTCAGAAAACGGATTGAAGCGTCGGTTTAAAAGTTGTCTAACTCAATGATTAGTGATTAAAACGACGAGTTGATGTGATCAAAGAGACATACTGATAATAATGTAAAATGATGAACTTAGTCAATTAGTGATTACCAAAGGGATTTCTACTTTATATTTGTTAGTGGGAGGACTAACTCTTCTGCGAGTGTCCGTCTGGGTTGTTACCACCGCTTTGCTCGTGAAGTCTGCCGCCAAGCAGTAGTGTGCAAGCATTACTGTGTTCCGGTTTGATGAGCAGAGTATCCAGTGAAATTACTGGGCTTATGAGACTTAATACCTAATGTCTCAGGGTAACGAGCGCACTGCAGTGCCGCGCAGGCCTTTGTGTTTCAAAGTTCTGGGTGGCACTGCAATCGTTATGGGCCGGCGTTATGCTTACCATCAGGCAAACGACCAGCTAGTCTAGTTACCAAATAAAATAAAAAAAAAAACGACTTTTGTGTGATATTTTGACCGATTTCGTTATTATATTTTCTATATAGATGGCAGTCTCAAGATGGTACGGAAGTTGATTGAAGACGATTTGAAAATTTGCCTTTTTTGAAAAGCGTAGTAAAAAAATATAATACCAATTTATCAACGATAGGGTGGGTGGTATTATATCTTAACATGATTTCTACCAGAAAATTTTATGATCACAATCATTTCTACTCAAAAACAACAGAAACAACCAACTTGTACGTACATAAAGATTTCACGGTATCGCATAATCGTGGTTTGCAAAAGCTGCAAATAAGTTGTGACATCGTGTTCAACTAGCCTCGCGTAGTCTCGGGTTGACTCGGCTAGTCTCAGCTAGTCTCAGCTAGTCTCAGCTAGTCTCGTCAAATCTCACATAGCGTGTAAAGAGGGCTTAACGCTCTTTATGATTCGTGGAACGAGGATCGGATATTAATTTTGTTTATAGTATGTTGCGAAACATAAAATATTTTCGGATAAAATAAAGGTGATTTATAATTGTTTGCCCGGGTTCTTTTGTTTGTTTAATAGATTACACAATTTATGGATAAAAACGTTGCTTGATTCAGAATAATAAAATTTGAAGCTTCGATAGCTCAGTGGTGCGATCGACCGCCAATCTGTAAGCGATAATTCGAATCCTATGAATAAGCCTGCAATTATAGCAATTATATGTGGTGGTAGGGCATTTTCTAGCATTCGCCTGGCTAGCTACCGCTCTCACATTGAAAATTTGTTGCCAAACACTTATCAGAGTGTTCCGGCAGTTGCACTTGATAACCAGTTCGGATTCTAGGTTAAGCGGACACACTTACCTTTGACTACAATCGTCAAATAAAATATTTAATTATTTGTAGAGTTTGTATCAGTGCAGCAGATGTCACTACCACTGAGTCTCCATCGTTCTAAGGCTGAGATTCAGAGACGAATCTAAGCGTGGACTCACGCTTCCATACGTCAAAATTCTATACAGTTTTGACATATGGAAGCCAAAGTCTACGCTTAGAATCGTCTCTGAATCTTAGCCATAAACTACTTAATGATAAGACACGATTTCAATCTGTTTTCTTCTTCCAGTGTACACGATGACAACACAGTGAGGGCCTATGTCGACTGCCGGTGGCTCCGCACCGATGTCCTTGAGAAGGACGCTCTTGACACGCCAAGGGATGCTGATCTCATTATTGGGTATCTCTTCTCGGTAAGTTAAGTAAGCTCGTGAAGTCTGCCGCCAAGCAGTAGTGTGCAAGCATTACTGTGTTCCGGTTTGATGAGCAGAGTATCCAGTGAAATTACTGGGCTTATGAGACTTAATACCTAATGTCTCAGGGTAACGAGCGCACTGCAGTGCCGCGCAGGCCTTTGTGTTTCAAAGTTTTGGGTGGCACTGCAATTTTTATGGGCCGGCGTTATGCTTACCATCAGGCAAACGACCAGCTCGTCTCGTTACCAAATAACATAAAAAAAAAAGTTTAATTGTTGTTGAGTCCTACGTGTACGTCATGTAGTTTGGCCACATAGGCTGATAAAGACATGTCTAAGCGTGGACTTCAATGTGTCAAAAGTGTATTGAACTTTGACGCAATGTTTCTTTTTATATTGTCATTTTCATAACGTTTCGGTCGTTTGTCTGATGGTAAACATAACGGCGGCCCATAACAATTGCAATGCCACTCAGAACTTTGACACACAAAGACCTGCGCGGCACTCCTGCGTGGCACTGCAGTGCGGTCTTTACCCTGAGACATTAGGTGTTAAATCTAATAAGCCCAGTAATTTCACTGGCTGACAAACTGGAACAAAGTAATACTTGCAAGTGTATGTCTGGGTTCGTATCACCGTTTTGCCACCAAGCTGTAATGTGACCTGATTATTTACATTGCATTACCTGCTGCCTTATCAGCTTATAATCTCGTCAGCTAACAATCTCGTGTTCGTTTTCAATACCAGACCGATTAAAGCCAGCGGTCACTGGTCTTCGTGTGGAAGGAGTTGTTTTCGTTTTGTAAGAGCTTATTTCTTTAATAACCAGTGAAAATTCTAGACTATTCCTTCCACACGAAGACTAGTGACCGCTTGTTTTAATCGGTCTGGTATTGAAAACGAACACGAGATTGTTAGCTGATAAGGCAGCTGTTTGAGTGAGATAAAATTTGTTAAACTGAATACATTATAAAGATTATAACCATGCCGCCAGTCCCCAAGGTTGACCTTTGTTATTTGCCAAAAATTAAATTATCATGCTAAACTATAAATACAGCCTTGTTTAAACACCTTAGTCAGGCTGACCGTTACCTCTCTAGCTATTAAACAAATCCCTACTTACAAAGGAAGAACACGTCAAATATTAGCATAGGACTCGTTGATTCTCTACGTCTAAAGTTTTGTGTTTCATTGGCCTAAATTTTTGATGGATTAGGTACACATTATTAACGAGCATGCCTACTTGTATTTGTTAGTGGGAGGACTAACTCTTCTGCGAGTGTCCGTCTGGGTTGTTACCACCGATCTGCTCGTGAAGTCTGCCGCCAAGCAGTACTGTGCAAGCATTACTGTGTTCCTGTTTGATGAGCAGAGGATCCAGTGAAATTACTGGGCTTATGCGACTTAATACCTAACGTCTCAGGGGAACGAGCGCATTACAGTGCCGCGCAGGCGTTTGTGTTTCAAACTTCTGGGTGGCACTGCAATTGTTATGGGCTGGCGTTATGCTTACCATCAGGCAAACGACCAGCTCGTATCGTTACCTAATATAATAAAAAAAACTCTTTTATTAACTAGCTAATACATAAATAAACACTACATCTAACCTAGCTAGCTATAAAAACCATTGGATAATCTACAAGCCCAAGTAGGCCTATAGATAATCCAAATGTTCTGGCCTACTACCAGTTGGAAGCGTACCCAGCATGCTGGTGGCATTGCCTCGTTGAACCGCAATGCTGATCAGTTTACTTGTAATCACGTAGAGATATTGAAACGGGAATTTGAAATTAATTACTTTGGATTTGACCTAGCTATTCGATAACTTTTGTCGATTTTATCGAGGCTCGATAAATTATATAAGAAATCGATAAAACCCACTTTATCGATTTGAACTGCTGTCAATCTTATCGCATGTTATCGACCGAAAAGATCCGTACTTGCGCTGCTGGAACGAGAAGATCCGCATTATGCAAATAAAATCATTTTAAATTTGTTTTTTTTATTTGTTCATGATGTGAGTTGAAATTCAAAAGTAATAAATAAAATGATGGACTAAACTGGGTGAGATAGTCAATCGTATCGTTTGTAGCGATAGCGATATTTTCCTCAAACTTAGGCCCATTTTGGTTTATAATCTTAGTAAAGAAACATCCTACTTCAAACATTACTTTATGCTACTTTCAACTTTGTTCCGTTAGCATAATGTTAATATTTGAATAATACTCACCCCTTTCGCTACTGAAGCCGCAAGTATTTGAGTTTCAGTGGTTTTACAAATTTGGCATTACATATTATATTGTGATTATGGTTACAGTTTAGTACATAGAAATGTTAAAGCGTGAGTTATATTTATAGGTGCTTCAGATTCTTCTTCAGATTTTTCTGCAGTGTCCATTTGTGTTGGTATACTTTTGCTTGTGCAGTCTGCCGCCAAGCTGCAGAATACTGTGTTTCGGTAAGATTTCTGAGCATGTGATTTATCACGTCTCAAGGTAACGAGCTCATTTCTGTGCCGCTGTGGCCTTACCACAAACAAATTAAACACGCATTAAACCTGTGTTAAACACTGTTTAACGCCTGAACCTTAGTCGTGCGATGAAATATGAGCAGCCACAAATCCTGATTCAGGTAATGTCTAACCGTTGTCTAACACAATTCTGTTGTGACATTTCTAATCATTTTTGACGTTTATCTTTAGATATTGTCTAGCTACTAAAAATGTTTTTTTTTTTGTATTAGTGTTTTAGAGTTCTGCGGGCATTGCAATTTTTTTGGGTAAGAATTCAGCCTACGATCGAAAACTACTTTCTCGTCTCATAACTTATAGTAGAGAGCATAGAAAAAGGAAAAATGTTAATCATTAGAATCGTTCAGAATTAAAAAATAGTTTTAACTAAAACAACCATTATTTATTAAGCTATCTCTAATTGGCAAATTAGCGTTCGACCTTTAAAGTTGTTTATTTTGCGACGCTATTAATATTGCTTGTTTTGTTTTGCTAATTGCCTGTTAGAGATTCTCTGAGTAATTATACCTACTAGACAAAATTTTAAGGAGCTTAAATTTATTAATAATAATCTCCTCTAAATTGAAGAGGGTCCTAAAACAAAATTTTAAGAGTAGTATTTTTGTTCGGCTGTGTGGTTTTGGCGTATAAATGCGAGTGCCTTAAGCCCGGGGTAAGGATATGCAGGAAACCGGAAGCAGCATTCTTCTTGGTTAACATTATAATCTAGGTACTTGAAGCGTGGTGTATTATAGCAAATCCCTCCATCCTTTACAATCACGGTGGCCATATCCAGCAGAGGGCATCTTCCAGGTGATTGACATGACAATGATTATAATTTTTGTTCGCAGGGAGATCTTGAACAGCTGGTTTTGGTGCCAAAAGCTGGACAAGCGCAGAATCAGTGCTCAAGCCAGGCAACAGGAATTACGAATCCATCAGTGTCGATGAATATGACGTAACGCAGAAGAGAAGATATAAAATGTATGTAAACCTGTGTTGCGAAAAAGAGATGTTAAATATAAATCTTAGCGTAGACGCGCATTTCACGATCTGGTCGCGACGACCGTAACTAAGGTTCATAGAGACTGTGAAATTTGTCTCTGCTGTCGATAATATTTATGCCAGCGTTTGATTACTGTCTTGACTGTTACCATGTTACAATGTGGTCGAAAGTATATCACGCTAATCTTGTTATGGAAGCTATCTCTCAAGTGCTCCTGGAAAACACCTGCAGCAAATATTTCACTCAAGAGTGGTAGTTAGCCATGTGATTCCTAGAAAATGCCCTGACACCGTGATAAGATTTGGTCACGATTGTATTCTTTGACGAGGCTCAAGATCATTGTGTGATTGGAATCCTCGACCCACGGATCATCGAGCTATTTCAGGAACACTGAATCTTTGCTTCAATTTAATACAAACGTATTAAAGTGGCCACCTTTTAAAGAACCGACTTTATAGTAATTTGGCTGGTGTATTCTGGCCGCCTAATGCACGCTTAACGTAGGAGTACCACTCCTCTACCATTATAGCTATATAAGCTCAGTGAAACAGCATGATGATTAGATCATGAGTTGATACGGCTGAGTATTCCTTTTGAATGCTTGTGGAAAGATGCGGGCGTTAATAATGCCTTTATGGGTAACATCAGATTATTCAAAAATAGATGGAGCAGCTGCTACTTCAGCATCATTGCGAATTGAGAGTGAAAGATGATTTATTTATATTTAGCTAATCAAAATTGATGATGATGATGAGATCAGGTGGTTAGGTGGTTTTCATTAAATCAGGTTATTCCCAATTTGTGTTGATTTACGTACCTATTTAATTAGTCATTTATCTTTTTAGGAATTGTAACTTTTCTTGGTAGGTTACCAGAAATAAGTCCATATTTTTATCTTGACATTGTTCTTTCAATGTAAATAAAATGTTATAATTTTTGAACATGTGTATCAATGAATAAATAAAATAATCTGTAGGTAAATCGGAACAATAATATTAATATTAGCTTGTATACTTAGGAAAACTTGCTGTAAAAACACGCTGAACTATATAAAAGTAGGATTTACTTTATTTCCATATTTATTTATACTGTATCAATGCGTGATTTAACTGTTAAATATAACCATTTAATGTTTTAAATGTATACTCTTAATATTAATAAAGTCTTTATATAATTTAAGCCATGAAACAAGGACTATTTAATAAAAAAATCTACACTCAATAAATGGCTTGAATACTATCTATAATCCGGTTATTATTGATAAAACTCGGCAATGTGGCACGTTGAACTAAAAGTGCTGAACGTTTTTAGAAATTACCATCAAACAGCACAGCATGATTCAAGATACATTTAGTTGACAATATACTGGTAAACGTTACCGTTGACGAACAAAATTAAAAGCGTCTTCATAATATATAGTTCCGTACATTTTGGTTTGGCCTTTGTAATGTATTGATTTATGCTTTTGTATTTTCTATCGATAGTTAAATCATGCCGTTTGATTAACGGTAACAATAAAAACTTGCAACAAAGTGCAAATAATTATGTATTTTTAACAACACTCCTGGTATAATATAGTATACATTACTTGATGCTACTATCAATTAACATCAACAAATAAAATGCTGATAAATAGCAAAAATTGCGGCCAGCCTAGTCGACGCGGCCTACCCGCTTGATGCGCAACTACCTTAAAATATTATCCCAAAGCAAAGATCTCGCGCGCAATTCGGCTGTACCGTATTTTCAACTCGTCATACTCATTGATCATAATATCAACATGCAAGCGCACAACGTGTCACGTTAGTGCGTTCCTACCTTAAGCTGTATATGATGTGTATTTTATAAGAAAATTCTCTGAAGTTATAAAATAGTTGTAGACTTTCTTACGATGTACTTAGTTGGCCTAAAATTGTAAATAAAATATCTTTGATAGTAAACATGATTGTAACACTTACTGTAAAATTAGTAGTAAATGTAAGAGTTTAAAATGTTTAAATTGTATTAATTTCGTAGTTACTTTTAGCAACCTTTTTTCTTATTTGTGACTATTATTATATTTACGTAATAAACATGTTATCAAAGATGTTGAGAGTTTTTAGAAATTTGTTACATTTACAACAGCAAAAATACAAACATCCCCAACTTTTTCTTGGATAATTTAATGTAAATAGAAGAAACAATTTTCTAAGAAATCTTCAAAAGAATAATTTACATAATGAACCTCTGTAAGATGTTAAAATGAACTAACTGTTCTTTGTATTTCACTTGATTAATTCAATAAAGGTGATTATACTGTAGCTTCTGTTTTTTAATGTTTACTTTTCCCTTGAAAATACATATATTCTTTTAGGTTGTTAGACGTTATATCACCTGATGATATGTGACTGAATATACTCGTAATTCACATAGAATTATGAGTACCTATATGCGAAACCTATTGTCGAATTAGCTCACAAGTGTGGCTGCTGAAATAATAAAGAGTTGGTAACTAGATTTCTAAATACTAGGTCGTAGGACTAAGCCTTCTGTGAATGTCCATCTGGGTTGGCACCACCGTTTTACTAGTGAAGTCTGCCGCCAAGCAGTGATGTGCAAGCATTACTGTGTTCCGGTTTGATGCGCAGAGTAACCAGTTAAGTAACTGGGCTTATGAGACTTAATGCCTAATGTCACAGGGTAACGAGCGCACTGCAGAGCCGATAGTACTATTTCTATCTACCAGGTAGACAAAAATCTGGCGATTTTTTAGTCAAAAAACGGGTTTATTTGCACGTAAGTATCATAAGACCCATAATCATTTTGACTAACCTCTGTCTTCTGGTGAGCACGAACAATGCAACATGATCAAATGTCAAGATTAGTCAAAGTGAAGCATGAATATTAATTTGTGCGCTAATGAATAAAAAAAGACACTGTTTTAGACTTTCACGGTTATTAACTAATTCACACATTATAACGGGATATTTACCGTGATTATGGTGCTCATCGTTCAACAATAATCACGGTAAATATCCCGTTATAATGTGTGAATTAAAAAAAAAGACAGTTAAAAAAAATACTAGTGCTAAATTAATCCCAGCGACCACAATCAGTAGTGATGATTATTAATGGAGCCAAAACAAACAGACGGACTGGATAATCCTATAAGTGGGATTCGTATCATAACAGTGAAATAGCTGAATAAATATTTAGTCCTATGAAGTTATAGGCTAGTATCTAAACAATAACGTTAAATTTATATTTAAAGCCGCCAGATTAAAATGAGATTGGACGGTCACGAGGCACAAATGCATTTCGATATACAATAGACCAACAATGGATGCCGTAAAATGGACGATGCAATCGATGTAGGCCACAAATGGACAATATTGTATTAGTAAATATATACTTGTACCGAATACATACATTTTGCGAGCCTTATTCAGAAAGGCATTATAATACGGGTCCTAGTGTGGGAATCAGGTGCTCTACTGTCTAAATATTATATTTTAAGACGCTTACCACACAAAGTTTATACCGATCGGGAATCGAACCCTGGGCCCCTCGTGCAGGGTACATGCAGGTTTTCTATCAACTTAGCTATGGAGCCGTAAAAATACAAATTACTGTAATTTCTAAAATAATTACAATTTGAGACTTTTAGCAGTATTTGAGAAAGACAGCCTGGAAGGACGGCAGACATACAATCCTACTATCCTACTAGTCCTACTTCCTACTAATATTTTAAATGCGAAAGTGTGTTTGTTGGTTACTTGGTTTGTCCTTCTCTCACGCAATAACGGGGCAACGGATCGACGTGATTTTAAGCATAGATATAGTTTATGGACCTGCACGGTTCCTGTGGGAACGCGGGTAAAAACCGCGCGCAGGAGCTAGTATGACAAGACAATAACGGGACCGTGAAAGGATTGAAGGAAGATGTGCGTTGAAGAAAGACGTGCAGCAGGGCTTCACGATCCTAGCCATAACTGAAAGTTCAACTTCTTTACAGAATTTGAAACAGATCTTGGAAACGCTTGAAAACCGCTAAATATCTTGTTTTATTCCAGACAAGGTTTTTGAAGGTTTGGCCTTGGATTCTTTGTAACTATGGGAATAGCACAATAATACCGTCTATACGTTTGACGCCGGCTTACAACATACAATACCTTTTGTATCTTCATTTGGTTTTTATATCATCCTACGATATTAAACTACTGGACAGGGAAACTCTTAATATTAAAACGGTACCTATCAGGCACGTATACAGACGGGGGGATAGTTAGGATTTATCCCTCCCCGAAAACTGACGTTACATAAAATAAACGGGATCATAACCACTGTGAAGTACGAAAGTTCACATGGTTGTGTTTCAATGTTTGTCCCCCCAACCCCCCGAACCAAAACTTTGGATACGGGCCTGGTACCTATCTTACGATACTTTTCATTCCTTACTCCGCAGTTATAAACGTTTTCTGTCTTAGGCGGCTACGAGTGCAGGTGTGGATAATAGCTATTTCTATAATTTACAGAGTAGGTGTGTACTTACAAGCATTTCGCACTCGCTCAGATAAGAACAAGAATCTACTACTAACTTTATATAGTACTTTAGTATAAGCTGAGAGCTGATTTACCACAGTCGCCCTAAAACAGCGAAGGAAACTATCAAAGGGAAACTCGCCAGAACAACAAAATTCGGGGACATGAAGCTATAGTACTGTACTTGAGCCCCGTGGATTATTACCTACTCTCTCTCTCTCTGTCTCTGATTGTTACTTGTAATAATTTATTTTTTGATGTCTTATTTAATTTTGTAGGTTATGTACAATTTTAAAATTTGCTTAACTATAAATGTACCATATTAATTCTACTAATATTATAAATGCGAAAGTGTGTATGTTGGTTTGTCCTTCTTTCACGCAGTAACGGAGCAACGGATCGACGTAATTTTTGGCATAGATATAGTTTATAGACCGGAGAGTAACATAGGCTACTTTTTATCCCGGAAAAATGAACGGTTCCTGTAGGAAAGCGGGTGAAAACCGCGGGCAGAAGCTAGTTATCAAATAAAATAAAATAAATTTATGACCATGGTTATCGGCTTACTTTTGTGCCTTACCTTAACTCACTACCACTATTTTCTAGCATGATTTTTTACTCTTATACATTTAAATATTATAACTGTGACGTGCGTGTTCCTATACGAAACGCGATTATGAAAAAGTTTTCGGCAACTTGTGGTACAGACGTCAATTCTCATTACCATGTTTGGAGCAAAAGTTTCGAGCCGACATAAATTCTTTATGTGCGTCATCCATCTTTGTTTTGGAAAGCCGCGGCTTAGCAAATGTATCTTTATTGCCAGTACTGGATTTCTTTACATCTGGCTAAATTAGGAAAGCACGCACACAAACATGGCAATGAATACAAATTCTGGCTATTTTGGCTATGCAATGATCGTAAATGTCATTTTAAGAAACTAACATTATAACACCCACTCACAGGGGAGCACAGTAATAAATTATCCGGTTTGATGAGCAGAGTATCCAGTGAAATTACTGGGCTTATGAGACTTAATATCTAATGTCTCAGGGTAACGAGCGCACTGCAGTGCCGCACAGGCCTTTGTGTTTCTAAGTTCTGGGTGGCACTGCAAATGTTATGGGCCGGCGTTATGCTTACCATCAGGCAAACGACCAGCTCGTCTCGTTACCAAATAACATAAAAAAAAATAGTAAAACCTCCAAAGTACATATTTACAGTTTCGTATTATATTTTAACATGCATAAAACAAAGTCTTCGTACTGGGAGTGTTTCAATCTTCGGTACTGCTTTCATTATTTATGTAGCTTAAGCGCGTCGTTTTTTGATCCTCGGCAAAAAGGGTGAGTTAATACAGTCTGCATTATAAAAAATATAATTTATTTCCTTCAGGTTTTGCTGATCCGTGTTCGTAAGCTTCGCACGCAATTCTTTTAAATCTTTTAATTAATTTTAAATATAATGTTACGAATTTAACCACATTTTGCCTATTAATAGCCTAGCTAGCTGCACGGCAAAGTATATAATTATACACGGATCACGAAGTTATTTGCCGGGTTCCGATTTTGAGATAAACATTACATCAGCGGCGCGAGTACGGATCTTTTCGATAAATAAAATTGACAGTTAAAATCAATAAAACCCACTTTATCGATTTTAACTGTCAATTTTATCGAATAAAACCCACTTTATCGATTTTAACTGTCAATTTTATTGAATTTTTTTTAACTGTCAATTTTATCGAATAAAACCCACTTTATCGATTTTAACTGTCAATTTTATCGAATACTTTTTAACGAAAACATCCGTACTCGCGCCGCAGTTACGATAACCGTTGTGATATCAGTCGGTTTTGGTTTTAAAGTAAAATAAATTGTTTAAGATTAATTGCCGTTATCGAAAAAAAATAAACTTATATTTTTTAAACTACCTATACAAATACAACAACACAATTTACAATTAAGTGTGATAAGGAATTAAGGGTGATCTTTTTGCCCAAAGCGATCTATGCCATACAGTCTTGTCAAGAAATATATTACAAATTTATAGATTATATTAAAAATACAAGACTTTTTTTTGTTAGTGGTAGGACTAACTCTTATGCGAGGGTCAGTCTGGGTTGGTACCACCGCTTTGCAAGTGAAGTCTACCGCCAAGCAGTAAAGTGCAAGCATTACGGTGGTCCAGTTTGATGAGCAGAGTAGTCAGTGAATTACTGGGCTTATAATGTCTCAGGGTAACGAGCGCACTGCAGTGTCGCGCAGGCCTCTGTGTTTCAAAGTTCTGGGTGGCACTGCGATTGTTATGGGCCAGCGTTATGCTTATTATCAGGCAAACGACCGGCTCGTCTCGTTATTAAATTGTATAAAAAATATAATTAGTAATTCTAACAGATTTATAAAAAAGTTGGATAAAATACATACAAATGGTTTTCTAGCCCACTATAATAATGGCAGCGTACCCAGTATCATAGTGTAGCTGGTATTTTTTTTATTTTTATTTTATTTGGTAACGAGACGAGCTGGTCGTTTGCCTGATGGTAAGCATAACGCCGGCCCATAACAATTGCAGTGCCACCCAGAACTTTGAAACACAAAGGCCTGCGCGGCACTGCAATGCGCTCGTTACCCTGAGACATTAGGTATTAAGTCTCATAAGCCCAGTAATTTCACTGGATACTCTGCTCATCAAACCGTATATCCATATCCTTGTCTTTGAGGATTTTTTTACATTGTGCTATTGTATTTTTGTAGCACAGTAAAAACTAAACGAGCATGTTGTTTGTGTAAATGTCACGCCCGCCCATAACAATGAATGTGGCACTCTGGAGATTAAATGGAAAATTTTGTGGCGCTGCAATGCGCCTGTCACTCTGTGTCATGTTACTTTTCATAGTGAAAATAGTATGGTGCTAAATTATATAATTACTAGCTTCTGCCCGCGGTTTTCACCCGTGTTCTCCCAGGAACCGTGCATTCTTCTGGGATAAAAAGCCTATATGTTACTCTCCGGTCCATAAACTATAACTATGCCAAAAATCACGTTGATCTGTTGCTTCGTTGCTGCGTGAAAGAAGGACAAACCAACAAACAGACAAACACACATTCGCATTTCTTATATTAGAAGGATAATTATATGAATATGCATAAAAAATATTTTATTTTTATTTTATATTTAATTTACTTACTTAATTTTATTTTATAATGATATCACCTATTTCTAATTTTTAACTTCTAATTGTGAATTTATATGCGTAGGATTTTAAATTTTTTATGGGTTTTATGCCTGAAATAAAAACAATTTATTTATTTTTTTATTTTTATAATTGTTATCCTTCCCAGCTGAACAATCACATGATACTCAATAAAAATGACCCTAACTTACCTTGATCTTTGACTCCCCGTCCTTTCATCCTGATTCGAAATTATTATACGCTGCTGTTGCCTGCGGATTACTGCTTGGAGATTCACAAAGGAACCGTGCATTTTCCGGGATAAAAACTATTCTATGTTATTCTCCACCGCCCGTAAACTATCTCTATGCAAAAACCAGGTCACGGACTACGTGGCCAATGGGTATCTCGCTCCGTTGCAGCGTGTAAGCAAGACAAACCAACAAACCGAAATCAACAAATATACTTTCGCATTATTAGTACAGATTTATACCAACTGGCGGTTTTCTCACAAAAAACACGTCTTCGCTTTTACATATAAAAAAACAAGATTATTTTTTGTCATTTGTGTTTTCTGGAAGCAATCTGAGAGTAATCCGTAACGTGAAAAATATTTAAGTCAATTGCATGGAAAATTTCTGTAAAACGCAAGCCTATCTAAAATATAATCAAAATGCCCTATCGTTAATTTCAAGGAACACCCTGTTACCACTGTGTCCTCAATGCATGATCAGAACTCAGAACACCGCGTCGAGTCGATTCCATTTGGCTCTATTCCTTTGAATCCTCTAAGTAGGTACGAATGTATTCGTATCACGAATCTTTGTAATTGGAATTCTCAAAGAGATTGCCATCTTATGAGAGCAGATAGTCCTCATATAGATCACGCGTCTAGAGCCGTTTAAAGTAATGAATACACTTTCGGAGTACCAAGGATTTTGCCGTTTGCGAGAATCGAATACGTGGATTCAATTTGCGTAATATGTTTACGTGACGTGAAATACTACGTTCTAGAAAAGTTGACGGGTAAAAAGCTCAATAGTTGATTGAATTGTTTTGTGTGCTGGAATTTCGTGGAAATTTTGTTGAATGACCGACTTGTGTGTGACAAATAGCCTAGCTCTGATAGTAACAGAAGATTCAATACAAGTTACTATAAAGCGATTGAAGGCTCAGTTACTTACCAAAGTTGCCAGACATAATTTTCCGGTTTTATGTTGCTTAGTGGCGGTCACCCATCCAAGAACTGACCGCTACGAATATTGCTTAATTTTAGTTATCGGTTAAAGACGGCGTATCGGGCAGCCTGTTTTCTGCTAAAAAAAAGCAACACCTAAATATTATATTATAATAGAAAATAACCTCTAACTATAAAAGCTTTAATCTATATAATTTTCTTTCTCATAAACGATCTCCGTTTCTTCCGATTCTTCTTTCTTTCTTTCTTTCTAGATCGCGATCCTAAAGTCTGCAAAATCTGTTCAGCCGTATAAATGTGAGGAACGTGGTTAAAATGTCTGTACAGTTTAGCAATATCCGGATAAATTTAAAATGTTCAAACAACGTTCTGTACAAAGTAGGAAACTTGAAAATCACGGTTTGGCGAAAATTGTGGACAATATGTTTTATGATAAAAATATTAGCGTAAAAATTTCCTTTTTTCTATATAGGCTCCCGCATCTGCATGATGAAGCTCCGACTCTTTAGCGGTCTTTAGCAGTTTAGCGGTCGCTAAACTCCATTTATGTGTTTCTAAATCCCACTCCAGTCTATCTTATTCTTATTCTTATTCAAAATGGGGGCGTTAGGCCTGCACTGACGTCCCGCTTGGGGTGTATTGTGCATTTCCCCCTGCCTGCATCTACCTAAGCCAACCCAGCTCCTTTATGTAGCTGAGGATGGCCTTGGGTCGCTGGCAAAGCTGCTCCAGTGGTATGGTTATGGTATGGTCCAGTCTATCGTTACGCAATAGTTGGTAACGCATGCCGATAATGTCCTCCCACACCTGCGGTTATCGGTTATACCATAATGGACAAAGCTTCGTGGTGGTAAACGCTGGTGGGTGAGGCAGTAGGTTGCTTTTCGCAGCGGCTTCATTTGCAAATTTAAGGCCCATTGTCCACGTAACCGCACGTCATACGCACGCTTTCGTCAATTGACGATTGCAAATACGTAGTAGGGTAAACGCTGGTAATGTCGTCAATGTCCCAATACTCGTCAGATTGTAAAAAAAGGCCAGTTACTTATTTCAAACGAGAGCTTAATAAAAGATTTTTATAGCAATATATTTAAAATAATATACTTCATAATTAAAATGGCACCATTTAGTTATATCTATAATGGTTCCGGAGAAATGAGCTATCAAAGTTAGCGATTTTGAAATTTGTGTTTTTTGGGAAGTTTAGTAACTGAAAGTGTAGTCCTGCGCACCACTTTTGTTTTCAAGTTTCACAGGACCAGGAGGCCGTTTTGGTAAGTGTGATATTTTAGTGAAACGCTCAAGTTAATTTTCTAACGATATAACCTATATAATTGAGCTATTTTAATTATTAGCTTCTTATTTATGCGTATGACAGGTATTCGTACATAAAATACCCTATCTGACCCAATACCCGTCAGTATTTATATTATTTTGACGGTAACTGGGACATGATTAACAAAATGCGCGTAATATCGTCATTGAGTATATTTTGAACCTTATTGTGCAGTGATACGGTTTACGGTTTTATAATAGGGGGGGCGATGGCGGTCAGATTTTTATTTGAGTATATTAATTGAGGGTTCGCAAAACTATTATTTTATTTAAAGATAATTACCTCTATAATCAAGTATGGAATTACGGTTACCGATAAGACCGCCTCTATTTTTTTTTATATAAAATTATAGTTATAATAAGTACATACAATAAAAAGTTTTCGGTTTTTCTTTTTTGTATATTTTGTAGGGGCATGCGTTGCAGGTTGATATTTTGCAAGCGAGACAATACGCGCAATTTGGCGCTAGTCATACCACCACCTTGCAACCGCGTGCCCGTACAGCAGCTCTTATTCGTATGTTTTTGTATGGCGTAGTTAAAGCAATATTTATGACGTAACTTCGTGCGTATGACTTTCCCTGCCCAGTAGACTGAGCCCAAATATAGGATACTTAGATCGACCACTAAAATTTACATGTACTTCCCTGACCCATCATTAGTATTTTATTAAGTAAAGTAATATTTAAAGTATAGTAATGAGTAATATCAAATTATTTTATAAAATATTATATATATCAAATTACTTTATAGCTAATGATGAAAATTACTGTTTTCCATATTTATTTTTAGGTTATTTAAGTAATACATATAATATTCAATATCATGGACGACTGCGCCGAGAGACTCGGCATAAGCTTCTGCAATGCGGGAGCACGGAAACATGTTGCAATATCGCCAAGCTTAGCCTCTCTGCTGAACGGAAGCACCACCCGAACGAGCATGAAACGTAAAACGTATAACGCGCTACCTGTGACGGAAATAGCAGACCACCAATATTGATTAATGCGGTCAAGAAACGACGATCGCACTATTCGAATGGGGTGAGAAGACTCCTTTTGCTCAGGTATCTCTCAAAACTCACTCTAACTCAAATCTCTCAAAGCTCTCAAAAACTCGGAGAGGCCGAACCAGGTACACACCCACAAAGTGAGAGTAGTCTCACTTTGTGGGTGTGTTGACCGTCTACACGCAATGACAGTCGAGTACGAAAAAGGCGAAGTCGCTGACCACATCGGCCGCATTAAAGCCTCCATAAATCATGAGGTGGACGTGTACGAGAACAGGAGGGAAGACCTAAGCTTTTGCGCTGAAAACATTTGGCAGAATTGTCAAAAGACAAAGAACTGCCACCGGAACCGTTCAACAAGGCGGGAAATCGGTCCTTTTGGGGCGGTATAATGATTGGTGCTAGAACGACATTGATCCCGTATCGTGGCTGGATGACTGCAGCTTTGTACCAAACCATTGCTATTGATGGAATTGTCAGGTCATTTAGAATAAACCATGGTCCTCGATTCGTATTGTTTGACGATAATGCACCCAGCACATCGAGCTCAACGAATCAACGCTGCTCTGCGTGAATACGACATTACCAGGTTAGACTGGCCTGCCGGCTTGCCTGACTTAAACCCGATAGAACACGCGTGGTATGCTGTCAAGCGAGCTGTTTGGAACCGTCAGCCACCTCCCCAGACAGTGCCAGAGATCAGGGAAGCCGTTATTCAAGAATGGGACAGGTTACCGCAAGAAATGCTGAATAACTTAATTCTCAGCATGCCAAGAAGGATTGCCGCATGTGTTCGAGCGAGGGGAGGAGTTATCTTATACTAAATAAAAAAAATTTAATAATAAATGTTGATAATATTTAGTTAAATCCTCTATTTCTTTCAATTATTTATTAGTCAAAATTGCACTAGGACTTATAAATTCAATTTTAGTTAATAAAAAATAATTTAATTTTTTTATTTCAACAAGTGTATCTTTTTTATAAAAAGATGTTATGTAAGCAACATTACAAAGTAAAATTAAAAAAGAAACATCTTTTGCTAGTGATCTCAAACTTTATTTGACGTGTGTATGTAAATCGGATAACAATGCAATATAATTATATCACCGAGTTGGACTGATAACAGAGCCGGAAGGTAGTAACGTATAGTATAATAACGTTGTAACGTAATGACATAACGCCATTGAGTATTTACAAGAATCAAACGAACCTTAGGCGATATTTAGGATAGATGTGGAGACTCCATGCTCGACAGGCATTAGTCCATAGATGGAAGGAACGGTTGGCCCAGCCGACTGCTGGCGTAGGAACCGTTGAGGCTGTCCGACCGATCCTTGAGGAGTGGTTGGACAGAACTAATGGATCTCTTACCTTCAGACTGGTACAGGTGCTTTCCGGGCATGGCTGCTTTGGAAAGTACCTTTGCCGTATAGGTAGAGAGCCGACTGCTCAATGCCACCATTGTAGTTGCGTCGAGGGTACGGCACAGCACACTCTTCAGGAGTGCCCAGGTTGGGCCAACGAGCGTTGCGACCTCGTCGTAGCTGTTGGTAATGACCTCTCCCTTCCGACCTTGATCAAATCAATCGTCGGAAGCGAGAGGTCATGGGATGAGGCCGTATCCTTCTGTGAGCGCGTAATGCGTCAGAAAGAAGCTGCGGAGAGAGAGCGTGAGCTCACTTCTGACCTCCTAATGCGAAAGAAGAGAGCGGGGCGTCGAAGAGGGCGCTTCTTTACCCCTTTTCATCCTCCGTAATAAAGGCTGGGCGGCGGGCACAAGGTGTACGTCGCCCGCAAAGCGTGGTAAATTAAAGTACGAGGGTAAATACAGAAGTAGGGTGGTGTGGACTTGTCCTTCTCTCCCCTTATGGGTATGAGATTGGGATACTCGGAGAGGCAACCCTGCATTGCACATTGCCCGTAATGGTGATGAGCATGCGGGATGGGGTCAGGGGAGGAGTTTTACTCCTACTTTGACTCTAGAGGCTCGGGAGGTGAACACGGGGGTGTTTACTCTCGATATCGGGCCTCGAGGTGACGCGCGCGGTACGAAATCGCCGCCAGGGTTGAGGTCCAGGAGACCAGCGCCGTCGGGACCGCGGTAGAGTTCGAAGAGTTCCCGTAGTCCCAACCAATAGGGCGTAAGGAGGAAAAACGTGGGGTTTTAGCCAGTAGGAATCTGGCATAACCTCTCTGTCGCCCCCGCAGCAGAGAGGTATCCGTGAGGATTTCCCACGAAAAAAAAAAGGCGATATTTAGGATGCTAATGATGGAGCCGGAAGGTGGCTACGAGACTACAGAACCCATTACTTATTTTACAAAAAGCTTTTCTGGAAAAATATATTTGAATATTTATTTATATTTTTTCACAAAAAAACTTGTTAATACAAAAAACAGCTTGATTAAATTGGTTTCATTTGGTGCAATAAATAATATTCTTTAATCTTTTTTCGTCCTAGGCATTCGACACGTTTGGTTATTCTGGGTATATTTTTGCCCTATATTTTTAATTTGAGTGTTATATCGCCAAAAAACAATTTAATAATGAACCTTAATACCAAGGTTACAGAGGTCAAAATAGTGGTAAAAATTGACGAGTTCTGGGACAATTTGACGAAAATTAGGACAAATCTGACGGATACTGGTACAATTCAC
Organism: Crocallis elinguaria; assembly: GCA_907269065.1. NCBI lineage: Eukaryota > Metazoa > Arthropoda > Insecta > Lepidoptera > Geometridae > Crocallis > Crocallis elinguaria. The sequence continues at coordinate 35,961,524 of OU026065.1, forward strand.
TTATTTTTCAGTTTTTCAATTATTTTAATAACTTATGGTTTTTTTATCGTACTAAAAATATATTTACCGAAAAGAGTTATAAATAAGTAATCACGTCAAAAAAATTGATATTTCTATGTTAACAAACAGAGACGAGGCAAAGCTGCAAAGACAGCTAAATTCAGAAACTGACGAGTAATGGGACATTTACCCTATCCCTTAGTAGTTTGTGGATTGCAAGACGAATATTACAAAATGCAAGCGTCCGTCTGACGAGTCGGTCGAGTAGTGACTTGTTGCCGCGCGCACCGCATGACGAACGCATGACGAGCGGCTGAGGCGACGTTGCCGCTTCGTGAACACAGATTTCATTGTTTCTACGCAAGATGCAAGCATTCGTCTTGCAATAGTCCATTGACGAAAGCGAGCGTATGACGTGCGGTTACCTACGTGGACAATGGGCCTAAGGGGCCAAAACGGCATTTGTTTCCAAGTGATTATCGTTCTCAATACCAAGTATCAAAATCTAGGGAAGTGACTTATTCATATCACTATTGTTACCTGGGTAAATTTCTGTACAGATGCGTTGTAGGTGCGTTGAAACGCATTTGTGTTTTTTTTATACGCTACATGGCTTGCATTTGACCGCTATCTCACCTGATGTTAAGCGACGATGCGGTCGACGATGTAGCTGCACCCTTGCCTAGAAGATAATTCACTCTTGTCTTGAAGATTCCCTAATTGTAGTATTGAGGATGTAAAGATTAAAAAGAAGAGATTAAAGAGAAGAGAAAAGAAGATGTAAAGAATTCCATTCCTTCGCTGTGCGTATGATGAATGTTGAATCGCAGTGCGTCCTGTCGTCCATTGATGGAATGGAGATGGTTTTTTTTTTTATCGCAAATGAGCTTGCGTTTGACCGCTGTCTCACCTGATGTTAAGCGACGACGCGGTCGACGATGTAACACGTTTGCCCAGAAGATAACTGTTCACTCGTCTCTTGAAGACTCCCAGATTGTAGTGCTCAGGAAAAACAGATGCCGGGAATGAGTTCCACTCTTTAGCTGTCCGCATGATGAAGGTGGAATTAAATCGTGTAATGCCATAGCGCACTCTTTAACATGCTTCCTATAGAAGACCGATAGACTGGACACTCGCAGAAGAGTTGGTCCTACCACCTAGTGCCTTATTTTAGTATCTTATTTTATAGAGAAGTTGAGTTGGTTAGTTGAGTATGAGATGACTCCGTGGATAAGTTGGAAGTAAACCAACCCGCATATCAAGATCCCTGGGATCGATCCCCAGCTGGGGTAAAATTTTTGTTTTAAGCGTATAGTTTGTTCTCGACTCAAATGTTTGTGTATGTGTGAATCATTATCAAAAAAAAACAAGAATTAATTAAAAATTAGTTCTTTCTAATATTTTTAAAGCTATTATTGAAAATAGCGTCATTAGAAACGCAATAAATTAGCCGCCAAATCTAAATGATATGTGGTCAAACAAATCGTTCATGTGTAGGTCTGTACTGATTTCATACTATTGAATTGTAATTTGGCTACCCGCAAACTATTTCAATTGGTTTTCAGGCTGGGAATCAATTAAATTCTATGATACATTAATTTAGACTACTTTTTGCTTGCCGCTTCGCACTCGGTTTCTTTTTTATACTATTGTGTAACGAGACGGGCGGGCATTGTGCCTGATGGTAAGCGTAACGCCAGCCCATAACAATTGCAGTGCCGCTCAGAACTTTGAAAGACAAAGGCCTGCGCGGCACTGACACCAGACGAGGTACAACTACAAATAAAGTTCGTTATGCAATATGCATAAAATTCTGTTCCGACGAATTCCGCGGTGGTATGAAAGAACCTAATTAACTAACAACTAACCTCAGCCTAATTAACTAACTACCAATTAGGATAAAAAATACGGGCTGTGGATAGGCATAACCCGTATTGTTTATCCTATTTGTCAACGGGACGAGCTTGTCGTTTGCCTGATGGTTAGCATATGACGGCCCATAAGAATTGCAGTGCCACTCAAAATTTTAAAACATAACCCTGCGCGGCACTGCAGTGCGCTCGTTATCCTGAGACATTGTATTAAGTATCATAAGCCCAGTAATTACTGCCAAAAGGAAGTAAATTTTCTGCGTATAATACAATAACGATTACCAAACAAAGAGGCTTTTTCAGCAAACAATTGGAATTAACAACAAGTTGGATAGTTAGTAAGTTTTAATGAATGAACTTAACAACTTTGCACTGAAGATTCAACTTGTGGTGGTCCTTATTAAAAATATATAGACTCAGCTACTTGGAATTGCTTCTATCTTAATTATAAAAGTTTGAATGACATTTGATAAGTTTCTTTCGAGGGTTATAATGAACAGTTAATTAATTTGCTTTTATTTTAGACTAGCTGTGCCGCGTGGCTTCGCCCACGTAGCCTAAGTTACTCCTTGTAACATCAGCTATCTGCCAGTGAAAATCCCGTCAAAATCGGTCCAGCCGTTTCTTTTATACATCTATCTTTTATACATTTATCTATTCACATTAAACATTTGCTTCCAACTATAAATAAACAAAACTTGTTTGTTAGTGTTAGGGCTAACTCTTCTGCGAGTGTCCATCTGGGTTGTTACCACCACATTGCTCGTGACGTCTGTCGCCAAGCAGTAGTGCGCAAGCATTACTATGTTATGGTTTGATGAGCAGAGTAGCAAGTGAAATTACTGGGCTTATGAGACTTAATACCAAATATCCCAGGGTAACGAGCGCACTGCAGTGCCGCTAATATTAATAAAATAAAATTAAAAAAAAATAAAAAAAAACTCCTAGTTTAAACTATGAATATTGATTTATGAACGTTTTAATCAAATACTACGTTATAAGCTGGTTTGAAACTATACTCGTGCATGCTTGAAACATTCCATAGTCAAACACAAAAAGGCAAAACATTTAATAAACTAGTAATTCACTACAGCGAAAATCGAATGAAATAAAGTCAAATAAATCCGACTCGTTCCCTGCTTTATCAGGCCACGTGTTAAAATTTACAGCTTCATACCAAGCCGGTGGAGTTACGGACTTGAATTACAGTGGAAAACAGTAGCTAAGCTCCAAACAGCATTCAGATTCTACTCGCACATATCTTTGGTTTGAACAAGCAAAATTCTTTATTGAAAAATACCCGCTCACGTGATAAAAATTGAAATGTCACATCCACAATTAAAAAACAAATCTTATGACACCTCATATGTTCAAATCTATTAAGGCTACTCGAAAATTATTACCAAGTGGTAGGAGTAACTGTTTTGCGAGTGTTCGTCTGGGTCCCGTTCTCGCTCGTGCATTCTGCCGCCAAGCAATAATGTGCAAGCATTATTGTGCTCCGGTTTGATGAGCAAAGCAGTCAATGAAATTGATATGTCTCAGGGTAACGAGCGCAATGCAGTGCCGTGCAAGCTTTTATGTTTTATAGTTCTGAATGGCACTGCAAATTGTTATGGGCTGACATTATGCTTAGTGTCAGGCAAACGACCGGCTGGTCTCGTTATTCAATTGTAAGGTGTTAATTAAACGATTGCATGCCTTTTTAATTATCTTTTATTTTCTTTCCCTCTTACTCCTATGACATTTATGTCTCCTATCCCTTTCATACTGATTCTAAATTCGCTTACTCTTTCATACTCGTAGTTATCTCGCATCTAGCCATCTCTCTCACACTGACGTTTCGTTCCATTCAATAGTTCCTTATACTTTCACTCTTTCTAACATAGGCAATTCTCGTTCATTCCTTCCCTTTCTTACATCTTAATGTTGCATTTCACGTAATGCTAAATATATTGTTTGCACAATAGTATAAAAAATTATAGCAGCTTTCATGCAATCAATTGTTGCCACCTTACGTACTGCAAACTCGCTATGTTCAAACCGAGCTGGGAGTTACGAACTTGAGCTATGATCCCAATAAGCTGTGCCAATTTCTGGCTTGCGGTGGTTCTACACGAACCATGATAGGTACTTTTTTGAGGCTGAAAAATAGTATCATATTTTAGTTCGTTTCGTTTAATTTCCCTCGGACAGATTGATGCTAAAGTGCTAAGCTAAGTGATGCGGAAATCCAATACCAAGTTTTCAACAGGGTTGGCTATAAGAATTGTAGTCTTGTAAAATGCTTAATACAATCTTTGTATAGTTATTGAGATATTGAAAATTATGACGACCATCACTCTGGCCAGTTAAGTAGCGTAAATAATTATATAATTAACATTCAAACCTGCGCGTTTGGGCTCATATGATTTACTTTGATGAGTCCAATAGATTGCATTTGGTGTCGAGGTTATGATAATGGTACCAGGAAGAGGAGGTGTGATTTTTGGTTTATATATAGTTTAGGTTCTGGAATAACACATAGGCTAAGGATATATGAACCGCGGGCGAAGCCGCGAGCAGAAGCTAGTTTAATAACGAAATCTTTCTGGCGTAATTTTCGGTAAAATTTGAAAATCTCCTGACAACGAGAAAAGTTTGAAGTCCTAGGTACCGAAACCCGGTGACACGCATCGTGTGGTCACTCCTTAAAACGCTTGTGACCGCTGCTTGGAGTCCTGCCAGTGATTTTATGCGCCAACTATCCTGTGGAGAAAATTGACACATGTTTTCGCTTCGGTTATTGTTTGATTTAGATGCTTGTTTTGGGGTTGTCCTTTGTGAGGGATACGATCTTACCTCCGAGAAGTAAGAACAATAGTAAGGAACTTCGATAACTTCGGATACAGACTTCTTGGGACTTACTTGATTGAATAGTTTGGGGTGGGAGAATAATCTTTGGCTATTAGTTTTGCCACAAAAAGGAACTAACTTTGGGACCGTTTCCTCTTATTGGTAACTTAAAGGTCAATCTTATTTAGCTACTTGTAGTAAGTTGTACGTAAATGTCAAAGTGTTTTAGAAGTATTAACGTATGAGGGCCTTATGACTAAGTTGGTTGAAACCCTGTCTGCAAAGCAAGGACCGCGGGGCCAATCCTAGCCGATGCAAACATGGTGAGGTCTGCGTGAAGTTTGTTCGCAGGTCTTGGATGTTTGTATTGTATATCTGCGTGTTTCTATACCACGTGCGACATATAAAATAATAGTGAAAGGGTGTGACATGTGTCAGTGATTGTTATGTTTTTTTCAGTCTGTATCTTTTAACTGTTCCGTGCCTAAGTTGGTAGTAACCCTGCCTGCAAAGCGAGGGGTCCCGGGTTCGATTCCCGGCCGGGGCAGATTTTGTGTGAGCATAAAGTTTGTTCTCGGGTCTTTGAAGTTTGTGATGTGTATCTGTGTGTGTCCATGCCACCTGCGACATACGGAATCCTAGTGCGGGGGTATGAGTGTAAGCGTTTATTATTAACTGCAAGTCAAATGATTACATTTTTATCGCTGTTACTCGAGTATTCGAGTCGAGGTCTAACACGCTTCATTCCGTAATCATCTGTAAATACAGTAAAGCAAATACAATGTTATTAGCACGGTTTTGAAATTTCGATAGGTAGTATCTTTCTGAATAAATGAGGTCGAACCTGAAATTGACTCGAAAAATCAATTTCATCTGCAAATACTTTTTACTCAAAGCAATGTCACGCCTTCTCTTGAAAACGTACCACGACTAGTATTCAGTTAAGTTACATACTAATATTTATATACTATATTTTTATTAGTAAGTTATTGATAGCTTGAATTGATCAAACTCCACTACAAACGATCGACTGCCAACCTATAATATACTACAGTGCTGTCATAGCATGGTACGTTAACCTACAAAGTTGTTGCCATAAACAAAAGTTGTTTGGCCATGTCGGAGGTTTATAAATCTATCACCACTGGCCACTTGTCCCTTGTCCGCACGAAAAGGAAGGAAAAATTCAACAAAATAGAAGTAAAAAGCATTTTTAGTTGCAAATCTATCTATGTGTAATATAAAAGAAAAAGGTCACTCACTGACTCACTGACTCATTGACTCGTTGACTCACTGTTTCACTGACTAAACACGAACTATCGAAAACTAACTATCTTTGAAACATAAATTTGGCAGTTAGATAGTTTATAGATAGGAGACGTCAGCTAGGAACGGATTTCGCGACAGGGTCGAATTAAGGGGGTCAAAAGGCTATCGTAAATTAATATAAAAATTTTAAACTATTACCCGTGCGAACCGAAAAGTGTGTAATAAAATTACAATGTATGTGTCGACGCAACTATATAAAACGTGTAAATATATTTTAAAGTGTTAACCAAACACTACTACTTTACACTTAAAATCCTTCCAACATTTGATTGGTAGGTACTGAAATGTTTCACAAATGCAGTAGGCAATCAGACAACCGTGCATGGAGAGGAATAACACTGAATATCAGTGAAATTACTGGGCTTATGAGACTTAATACCTAAAGTCTCAGGGTAGCGGACCCACTGAGTGCCACGCAGGACTTTTTGTTTCAAAGTTCTGAGTGGCGCTGCGATTGTTATGGGCCGGCGTTATGCTTACCATCAGGCAAAAGAAGGCTCGTCTCACGATCAAAAAATAGAATGCATAAAAGTAGCCTACGTTACTCTCTGGCCCATAAACAATCTAACGAAAAAAAAACACGTCGATCCGTCGCCCCTAAGCTTCGTGAAATAAGAATAAACCAACACAGTTTCGCATTTGTAATTAGGAATTAATAAAATGATTAGAATTTATACATAATCATACTATATACATAATCGAGGACGGAGAAATTTCGTCTGAAACGAGTCATGCAAACGTTCATTGTCAACTACTCATTTAACTAAAGTACAAAATCTACAAACTAAGTACATAATGTCGCAAATGAAACTACGTCGGCGGACTTTTGCGACGTGAGGAGACAATTCCATATTCTGGTATCATTTTACAGAGGAGTCAACAGCGACTTTTCAACTGCATAGTGCCCTGAATTTATGCAGTAGGATTAGTCACATGAACGTAAGTTGGAGAGTAGCTTTTTATTTAAACTTTTACTGTTGATTTGATTGAAAGAGAAAAAATATTATTAAAAATATTCAATTTTGTGTTGGACCACGCATACTGTAAGTTTCAATAATTATTTTTTCCTTTAACACGATAATTTGTTTTTATAGGATACCCGAAACAATTTCTAAATTTGCAAATTTACACATTAAAGTATCTATAAAAATACTATAATTCAATGTATAATCCTATACTCCAAAGGACTGCCTTTAACTCCATCGTCACTCAAAATCTAGCTAATGTTCTCAATTGGAGATACTGAAGAATGTCTTATGCATAGAATTATATTAGTAGAACTATTACGGCCTTATTACAAAAAACTCGTTAAACTCGACTTTGGTCGACAACCAATTTGTCTTCAACTATCTTTAGAGTCGACCTATAAACCAAACCTTATTACAAAAGATGAATAAAGCCAAGACAACTTAATACCAAACTGTAGCTATGGTAGAAATTATTTCCACAGATAATAAATGTCTTTATGCTACGGATACACGAAATGTAGAATTGACACAATGTACTAATTTTTATTTTGGAATATAAGTAGCTATTTTGTCACACAATACTATTTTCTAATATCGAAAAATATTGTAGGTAATTTTTAAATGACTTTTGATCATTGCGAGTAATTCAAAACATCCTAATTAGGTATTTACGTATACGAAAAAAATGTTAAGGAGATACTCCTTATATATCCAACCTATACAATGGCACACTATGGCTAAGTAACCATAGCAACATGTTTTGTTGATTGTGTGTACTGTCAATTCTTGTAATATATTCTGTTTTTACTATGTATACTTTCGATATTATAAGTATTTCCTATATATTTTGCTAAAAGCTATTATTCTACTCATCCACGCTTCCTAATACCTCACCACCCCTTCTTACTTTAATACAAAATATATGAATTTTTTTACGATTTGACAAGTAGAATACGTGGCCGCCATTAAAATAAATGCTTAAACCGTCGCTAAACTAGGTGCCCGGCAAGACTAACTTTGACACCATAGTCAACCAAGACCTAAGTGCTAATCTGCGTTTTGTAATAAGAAATTTGACAAAACTACGGTTTAAACTCGAGTTTAGCGTTAAAACTCGTTTTGTAATAAGGCCGTTAAGGTTTATAATCAAAGGTCTTATATAGTGACGAGCGTGCTTCAACCGGTCGGGCATTACTCTTGGCAAGATGGCGAATGATCGTCAAAGTAATTCTAAATTCAAACTGTTAAAAAAAAGCCAAGACGACGCGACGTTAGATTGAAAGCCTGTGAGACACGGCTACACTAAATAACGTATCATCTAAACATAGTCTACTAAGCATACTTGGTCTGTGGCAAATATGTTGCTGGCAGTGCGCCAGTCATGTTTGTGTGTCCTATGAGGGGGTATCTGGCATCTACACTGAATTTACAATGTTGTTAGTTTGTCATTATACTACAACATATGCCTCAAACTCTGGTGCCTAAATTTTAAATGATACCATGCTAATGCAGGCAAAGTTTGGGTTGTTTGAGAGCAGTTTCATGTTTTTTCAAAGAGAAAAATGAAACGTTTGTGCACGAATTTCAACCTTATAATGATGGGGTATGGGTCTAATTATGATGACAATGATGAATCTTTGTATCTAGATGTAAAAAAACTCGACCACTACCACTTTACGAACACACCGTTGTGGTAGCTATGACGAGGCGATCCATGCAGAAAAAATAGATATCAATATTAGTTTCACTGGGCTTTAAATTACTTGCTTGAGCTTGGTAGAAATCGAGCCCGAGCGCTAACCATACCACGGTTAGAGGTAGTGAAATAGACGCACCGCGCCGCTTCTACAATCTCTACTCAAAAAAATAGTTTCAGAAACACTGCGTGTTCAGTGCAGAAGCGCGCAAGTGGGTGGGTGCGCAAGTGATGTATGTAGCGTAAAGCGAAGCAGTCATCACTTTGAGCCCAGGCAAAGAATGAATGAGGGAGCACTATCTGGCTGTATTGGTGTTCTTGTCTGTTTCGTGTATTTTTGATTGTTTAGCTTTAAGCCGCGCTTGCGCGTGTATTACCTCGTAATCCGCGCTAGTTGCAAACCCATGGTTATTTTGACAGAAAAACGCAAACATCCCAAAGCGTATACAGGCGGCAATAAGCCCTATAAATCCAGAACTTGGCACGTTGTCTCTTGGCTTCTGGGTTCCGGCCAATAAAGGGTATTGAAGAATATGCTGGTAAAGGATACGCCAATACTAAACTCACCTTTGTAATGTTATTGTCAGCAACTTCACCGAATGCGATTTTTCATATTCATATTAAGTGATTAATTATCTTCAAAATTAGTAAGATGCGCGAGCGAGATAGCGGCGCACCGTATTCTGCCCCTTAAAAAGAGAAGCCTCGTAAAATTATAGCCACACGTCCCTAGCTCAATCTTCAGGCGTACTATAAGATGCTGTGCACATGAGAACGATATCTCGTGAGTCGGGTTGACTTGATTACAGTTTACATTCCATTCTACGCGTAACGTGTCAGCACCGTATCTCACATCTTTATTTAATCAGTTGAAATAATGGTTGGTCAAATTCAAAATTATTTATGAGAGCTCATGAAATCTAAATGACTCTAGATTCCCGTTCAGAGTATAATAATAATAATCATTTATCGATTAAAAAATGCATCTTAAGGTTACCTTAACAAAATAATTCACATGTAATCACAATATTAAAATGTAAATAACAATAACAAGTTGTAATAATTTAAATTTAGCTACAGATTAAAGCAGCCATTTTGAAAAACTCTAGCTCTCGTGGGATACCCTGAGTTTGCAAAAGCTAGTTCTCTTCCTGGGTACTAAACTTATCAGTGTTAGCTGAGTGTTATGTATGTGAATGTGAGTATGTGTATGTGAGTATGTGTATGTGAGTATGGTATGTGAGCCTGTGAATGTGAGTTTATGTTTGTGAATATGTGTACGAGTGTTTTTTTTATGTTTTTCTTTTTAGCTTAAATGTTTATCTTTAGCAATTCTTGTCTTTTCGTGACTTAGATTTTGCAAAAACGGTAAAGAGTATACAACCGGTATACTTATACCGGTACCTATATAAAAATATATAACATAGTTGGTTAAGGCGTCTGGCCCAGATAGCCAGAAGACGCAGGTTCGAATCCTGTTGGAAGCGAAATTTTTGTAATGTACATATTTGTGAGTAGGTATACAACCGATCTAGAAGAAGTGTCACTACTGAGTTATAATGCTTCCATGTATAATCATAACAAAAGACGTGTAAGTACCACAGTTTATATGTAAATAAAGATGACATAAACTAAGCTACTTGATATATTACCAACCTCACCCGACCTAATACACCTGTCTCATTTCATTCCACATAATATTCGCGACAGGCACATCTGTCCCGGCGCAAACAAAACTCATAATAATTCGATGTCGTCAACCATACAAGATGTCTGCCAGTTACCAGTGAAAACATAACAGTAGAAACTCGAAACAGTATTACAACAACGACTGAACAATATCTACTAAACAAATGATTTAAAAAGTTTTTGTGATGGAAAAATATAATTTTCCAGAAAAGCTTTTATAAAATACGTTATTGGTTCTGTAATCTCGTGGTCATCTCCCGGCTCCTTTATCAGGATCCTGGACATCGTCTAGGAGCAGAATACTTGTAAAGACGAACCAAACGAGTCCAAACTTAGTGTGCTTATGTGGTTTTGTTACAGAGTTCCAATGGCCACATTACGGCTCCATCATCAAACTAGGTCTGTGACATCATTGCATTGTATTGTTATCTATATACAAATAAATAAAATTGATTTATCTGTTTGTAATATCAAAATAACAGCTTTTTCTAAATGCATATGAAAGTACGGTATATAACAAGACAATAGTTTTTAAAATTTTTGTCTGTTGTTTGTTCCGGGTTATCTCCGAAATGGCTGGACCGATTTTGATGGGACTTCCACTGACAGATAGTTGATGTTACAAGAAGTAACTTAGGCTACTTTTATTTTAGAAAAAGAATTAGGGTTCCGCGCAAAAAAAAAACAATCCATGAAATCCAATATCTCCACGCGGGTGAAACCGCGGCAACAGCAGCTAGTCTAAATATGAAACATTGTATTTCAATTCGCATTAGGCAGCAATTTTTTTTAAAATTAATATTATATAATGTATAGTAGTAGTATAGTTTTCGAGACGTGGCTCTTGCCTAACTTCTCGGTCAGTTGTGTATTTGGCATAGTCACCTAGAGTCATTTAACTTTCATGAGCACCCTCCTGGGGCTCATGTAAATAAGCAGTTTCAAATTAGTGTTGTGTTAACGCATTACCACGATGACTTTTCACGATGATCTTCCTTTAGCTCAAACTCTGGGATTTGAACAACCGACTAACGGATCAGCCGAAGAGCCATCGTCGCATCAAAAGTTTATTTGTTCACCTTCCGTCACATACGCTATATGCATGCCCACAGTACAAAATAACACCAGGACAACCAATTTGTTGGTTGTTATGTTTGCGAGCAAGCTAATCTCATCAAAATGTCAATCAACACGCATCGCTGTGTGCGTGAAACATGGTGAAACTGGCTGTCGTCGGAGTTGTCACACTGTCATTTTGCTATCGTAATAGGCGGTAATAGGAGTGTGCCCCGCCGGAAATGACGTCATATTTCGCGCTCCGAGTGAACGAGTGCATGACTTTATGAAACGTGATTGTCTTTTTAAGTAAGTCTCTAAGGAAGGTTTGGTACTATCTTGGACACTGGAGCTTTAAGTTAAATCGCACAACTTTATGGTTGTAATAAACCGGAGAGTGTAAAATCTGGTGACATTTTAGTTGAGTGAGTTTAATTTATGTTTGTACTTATATAACTAGTCAATTAATTATGTTTTTGTAATTGAAGTTTAAGATTTAATTTGTTCCTTCCTTATTTTTTGCGCAGTGCCTTCTATTCGTTTTTTTTTTGTTATTTGGTAACGACACGATCTGGTCGTTTGCCTGATGGTAAGCATAACGCCGGCCCATAACAATTGCAGTGCCACCAATAACTTTGAAACACAAAGGCCTGCGCGGCACTGCAGTGCGCTCGTTACCCTGAGACATTAGGTATTAAGTCTCATAAGCCCAGTAATTTCACTGGCTACTCTGCTCATCAAACCGGAACACAGTAATGCTTGCACATTACTGCTTAGCGGCAGACTTCACGAGCAAAGCGGTGGTAACAACCCAGACGGACACTCGCAGAAGAGTTAGTCCACCCACTAACAAAACAGTACAATGTATTATTGTGTGGTTTTGAGTTATTTATTTATTTATAAAAGGATTATTAGAGAGTTATAAAAAGATTTTGAACTATATTGTATTTGTACTCTGGTAAAATAGGGTAGCCTTCCTGTGTTCAGTTCGGCTAGGATCCGTTATTTACTTTAGTTGAGATTTACGAGTATTTACAGTTCAAAGCTAAAGTAACGAGAATTGAAAAAAAATATCTGTGTGGCGTCGTTGTGGTGGGCGGAAAAACAGCCTTCATTTGACGAGTATGTATGTAGGTTGGGTGGGATTTAAATGTAACAAATAAAGTATTTCATTTCACTTTAGTTCCATTTTCGAACATTCACCAATAAATTAATTGATCGTATTCTTTGTTTCAACTTTTAAAATTTCTTTACCAAAAGTACATAATAGTAATTAGCTTTTCATAAAAGTCCACTAAACTTTTCCGGTACATAATTACGTTAATTACATAGATGGTCGCAAAAACAAAATTATCCATCAAGATAATGGTATCCAGGGGCGTATTAAGAAGATTTACAGACACGATGCTATTAACAGAATAACGTTCGGGAATGCCGTAAAACAGGTTGCCCTTAAATTCAATTGCCTATTAGGAAAGTACTTGAGTGTTAAAAGTCGGCGTTTTTCTAATCGAGTAATAATAAGGAATTCGGGGTTTAGTGTTTGCTGTTGGTTCTTTGCTATTTTTGTACAATATTAACTTCTTGCGGGTGAATATATAAATCCAGCAGCGCAAGTATGGGTCTATTCGATCGATAAAATTGACAGTTCAAATCGAGAAAGTGAGTTTTATCGATTTTTAATTTTTTTACTGAGCCTTGATAAAATCGACAAAAGTTATCAAATAGCTAGGTTGAATCCAAAATGATTCAAAATGTTGGGAATAAAATAATCCTACTTCCTAATAATATTATAAATGCGAAAGTGTGTTTGTCTGTTTGTTGGTTTGTCCTTCTTTCACGCCGCAACGGAGCAACGGAGCGACGTGATTTTTGGCATGGTTATAGTTTATGGATCGGAGAGTAACATAGGCTACTTTTTATCCCGGAAAAATGCACGGTTCCTTTGGGAACGCGGGTGAAAACCGCGGGCAGAAGCTACTTATTATATTAACGCAATATCTTTGTTTTGGTTGAATATCTGTTAAAAGTTATTTAATTCAATGAACAATAATGATCATGAAACCTTAAGAAATAATTAGTTGTAAGGAGAGTTGAGGCCGAATTATAATAATATCAAGATTACAGTACAGTAGATAATTATTATAAAATTGTTGATCTACTGTTACGGATCGAACTAAAATTGGTTGGAAGGAAATTTAAATTTTAACATTTCTGAATTGCGATGAAGTCTGGCGTGAAACTTATATTATGCAACAGTGCAATAGTGACAAACAGGTGCCAAAAACTGGTCCGGTGCCGGTAACTGACCGTAATATAAATTAACAGCCTCTTACGCTCCCACTGCTGGGACACCGGCGATCTTTCAGAGAGAGAGAGAGGGCCATAATCCACCACGCTGGCCCAGTGCAGCTTAGTGGATGTCCTCGAACTGTGTGGTTCTTGAACATGCCGGTTTCTTCACGATGTTTTCCTTCACCGTTTTAGAGCGAGTGTGAATAATTTTTCTATAGCCTATTTTCTAAAGCCTCAAACTTTCTTAAACAAAACAGCAATCTTAAGTATCATGAATACGAGAACATCTCATAATCTTTACAGATCTAGTTCATAATTTCATCCATCCGCCATCCTATATTAATATCGCCAGATTTATTTCTCCAAGCACAATCTCCTGACCGACTATAAATCACGGCCCGGCCTCGGAGGACAACGCGCAGACGTGAGTTATTGCTTAGTTATACCTACTCATTGTTATCCGATATTTGTGGCGTGAGGTTGTGCCGCAATTAAATGTTTAGTTAAAAATATACGACATCACAAATAGGGCACAATAAATGCTTTATTGACATCGCATAAATGTGAGTATAGTTTATTTATTTATCCGGGAGAAAAGCTACCACGGGATGAGATGGGGTTGTATTCGTACAGCTGGACCATACAGCCAACGTTTAGTAATTTATATTTAGTGTTTATTTTTAAGACTAAAAGCTGAATGTTAGTATTTTTCAAACTAAAATAAGTAGCTCTCAGCTTACTTCTATGTCAGTCCAAAGTTCAACCAAATTGTACAGAAAACACAGAAAAACATTGAACTATGGACTGACATTGATATGAAGTTAGGCGAGAGCCCGTCTTATTTTGTAGTTATTTTTTTCTTTTTTTTTGTTATGCTACTTTACCTTGCCACTGAGGTATTTTGGTATCCCCTCTAAACAACTTTAACGTTTATCGATATTTTTATCGAAAAACTAAACAAACGGACAATTTTCAAATTGAATTTAATAAGAGACTTTTTTGGACACAGTAGAAAATTGGCTCACGAACTCAAACAAAAGCGGTGCTTTGATGAAATCTAGATGAAAGGGAGCGCTATGGAAATAACATTCCGCTTAGGGCTTGAATTGATTGATTTAGCAGATTTTCTTCGATTGCCTTCGTGAATACGCATCACGAAGCCAAGAGGAAATTTTCATTCAAAAAATTGTATTTCGTTTAAATAAAGGCACAGAAGCATAAGGTTGGTTACAGATTATTTGGAACACAAAATGTAATGCTACAAGCATTGCGACATTTTACATATTATGTGGTCACGAACGCTCTAAAAACAACTGCGCACGCGCTCTATTCTTCTCTATATTTTCGTGTTGCAGTGCATGTTATGTTGCAAATAATCTGTATCCTGCATAACACAGGCTTTATACTTTGTTCCTGCCAAAAATCTAATTTTAAAATATGCAATAACCAATTCTTCTTTTTTTTATTCTTTTTTATGTTACTCACTAAAACTCAATTTTAAATTCGTTGTCGTCACTAATATAGGTTAACACTTGGCACTTGGTTTTTTATTGTAATTACTTTGATGTGTGTTTGTTATTTAAATAAACAGCTGACTAAAAATATTATGGCTGGTCTCGCTCTTTGTTAACATAAAGCACCTTATCAATTCAAATCCTAAAAGTGTCCTCCCCGTAATTTCAATTTACGCTCCCTACTCCCTATTTTCAGAGTTTCAGACGCGAGAGGACAATAAACCTAGCCCTTTATTGTAGTTACAGTTCATTCAATGTATTAATTCGAGCCGTAAAACTAAGGAAGTTGCAAAATAAATTAACTGGTGTACTACTTGACAGCATTGGCAATTGTTGCGACGGGTTACTATAATAATTCATGGTTAATGCAAATTTGAAGCAAAGATTATTAATAAACACTGTAGAGAGCTAGGTCGATCCCTTCGTAAGTTGGTGATCCAAATCACAAGCAGGAGCTTTGGTAAAGGAAAAGATCTTGATGGAACCGTAGTTTAATGGAAGGGCATTTACTAGAGTTCAGAGCCAATCACACTTAATTAAAAAAAATATAAGTACTTACGTTACGTTAGTTCACAAGTTTAGCCGTGAAACAGTCAACAAACACTTTGTCCGTGTCGTTACCTAATAGTTTTAGTATATATTATATTCACACACAATTATATCTAAAACACGACTGCACTAGTCAGTGTCACTCGCGAAGATGTAAGGATTCTAATACCCCATGCATCCAAATCGGCGGCGCGAGTACGGAAGTCGGTTCGATAAATTTGTCGAACCGAAAAACTCGACAAATTTATCGAATTTTGCGAGTACCGAAGTCTGATGGTAAAGTATTGTAGTAGCTCTATATTCTCTTTGGATTCGACCTAGTGTTTCGATAACTTTTGTCGATTGTTTCGAGGCTCGATAAATCCCACGTTATCGATTTGAACTGTCATTTTTGTCGAATATTGTCAACCCGAACAGATCCGTACTTGCGCCGCTGTTCAGGGATTTAAAAATTGGGGTGGAATAAAGAAAGTCACATACATACACAAACTGAAAACATTACACTCCTTTTCTTGGAAATCATGTAAAAAAACACGCCTACACATTATGATGTTATAATGATTATTGTAATGGTTACCGGAATTAGATAGTTGTGCCTAATACACTCAACTTCCACACTTCCACGCTTCATACAACCCCTTCCATCAGACAAACGCCAACATAAGGCTATATTCGCACCGTCGAACCACCCAAATCGGATAGGATGACGGTATAAACCGCGCTAATGCCTCGAGCGTTGAGTGCGTCACCGCCCTTAATAATACCTGCTTCCCGTCTGATGTCAGCGCCTTTTTAATGTGATTCCTTGACGAGATGCCTGTAACCTGTAAGAGTATATTGTCTTTTGTTTTTGCTATTTGCTTGCAAGTAGTATTTTTTTTGTAACTTTTTGTTCCATTCACACTTAAACACCTGAAAGTTTACATAACTTAATTGCCCTTTCCCCGTTTTATCATTGGATAATCAGACAAAAGCGACAATAGCGACATAAATTTATTGTGGATATATTTTTCCTTTACGCACGAAACGTTTTGCTTCTATATAGAAAAAATATATATACATTAAGTACATTACCGTACGAGTGATGTGTTTCCCGATTATTATAACCTAGGTGTTAGGGAAGCCTATGTCTAGCTGCTAACTGGGGTTCTTCAGTGGACTGTATTCTTAAAAGGCTCGGTGATGGTTCGTAAAATTGCAACATGATTTATTCAGAAATGGCCCTACCGATATACAAAAATTAGGTACCGCAACTAGCGGGTACCATACGACGCATAAATTTGCCAAGCGACCAACGACATGTCAGCTTGCTTTTCAACTCGCGGTAGACAGGCTTGTTGTCCTCAACACTAGGTTTTTTCAAGTCTTGACTGAATAGGTGTCTTCTTTGTCGACTGAAAGGTCGCTTAACAGCAGTTACTTGATGAAGATTAATTAAAGTCGTAAAATCTTTTCTATATTATGTAACTTTTTCTCAAGTTCTGTTAACAGAATCCGTACTTATAGTACTATAATAAATGCGAAAGTGTGGTTGGTTTGTCCTTCTTTCACGCAGCACCAGAGATACGGATCGACGCGATTTTTGGCATAGATATAGTTTATGAACCGGAGAGTAACATACGATACTTTTATCCCGCAAAAATGTACGGTTCCTATAGGAAAGCGGGTGAAATCGAGGACAGAATGTAGTTGTTAATATTTTTTCTGAAATCATCGTCAGCAGCGGATTCTGTTTTGGATATGGAGGCCACACCCATCACTGGTGGTCGCGTCTAGTGGCTGCGTGTAGTGGCCGCGTTCCATGGCTAAATTGTACGGACACGCTTACTTCTCTCATTAACACGGCATCATACAAACACACACTATACCTACTGTAAAATCTCAACCATAAAATAGTCAGTTATTATTATACTGGGTACTGTTTTAATGGAATCACAAACCAATTCTAAAACGTTCTGAAACAATAAGAGCTGAAAACGATTTCACGTTTTGCCTTCAAGCATTTAAATTATAAAGACCGTTTTGACATTTTCCATTCTACACAATTTCTAGAGCTATACTATCTGCTTTTGAAATCAGCTGACGTGACTGCTAGCTCACGTATAATTTTCGCAGTGTACGGCAGCCCTTAGATAATACCTGCCTTATCCGATTTGGGTGTCAGCGCTTATTTTGTGACGAAGTGTTGAAAACGCTGAAGTTGAACACACGTTTGATTATTTCGAATAAAAGGTTTGAAAACTTACTTGATGATGGCGTGGGTGATGAGTGGTAGTGACTTTGGCTGCCAATCTGTAGGTGGATGGTTCTATATATAGTGAGTTTGAGCTCTCGGGAAAATCCGGAGTGCTTTGAGAATCAAGAAGTTATTGACTAATAAAAATATTATTTTCATATTCTGTATCTTGTATTCTGTATCTTCAATTTTTAATTGGAATTAATTGGAACTGATTGTAGTTCCAATTAATTCCAATTAAGAATTGAATTGAATGCAACTAAATCCCCAAACACTAGTCCAACAAAAAATAAAATAGTAAAAAGATTTATACAACTCATACAAAAAATACGCAGCACCTATTATAATCGTATTTGTAGCTTTAATTTTGGACGGTTATAGTTATGGGCATATTTCCCTATTCTAAAAATAACAGACTAAAACTTCAAAGAAATAATTTATCTAAAGGGAATGAACGAAATAATTGTTTAGCGACCAAACCTTATCAATTCTGATGAGCTACTTCCAGCCCCAATTTCGGTCGGGAATTACGCTCAGCGTATTTATTTTAAGGAACAATAGAAAAATACCAACGAAATAATTTGTCTAACCTCCTAATAGACGAAAGACTAACGATCTCCTCCATTATGAGTGAAAAGCGGATCATAAGTCGTTGAGACCCTTTTGGCCCTTTAAGTAATAAATCTGCACATCAATTTGTTGGGTCGGGTGAGTGATCAATCATAGGAACAGCTTTATTTTTAATCAATCACAATTTAAAGGATTGAGGAAATGGGTATTTAATGATGTCTATTACGTATTGAAAGCTTCTTGGGAAGAAATTTCGTTAGGGCGTATCTTATCTTGTGATGCCATGTAAATAAAGGTTTTGTACGTATATAATTTGTAATGAAATCTTCTTTTACGTCGAAAGGCTGACCACCTAAGCTTAAAACACGACTTTTTTTTAAATCTATTCGAAATCTATACATCCATAATTTTATAAACAAATAAATAAAATTGAAATGTTAAAATACTAGATTTTTACTAAATGCATATGCAAGTACCTTTACGATTACTTAAAACAATAAAGCAATTTTATTTTTCGGTCACTATCACTTGAAAATTTGTATTAATCTGTGATATTTAGGCGTATTTTGTCTCGTCGTGCCTTGAAGGAACAAACAATTCAAAACTCTCTCCTTCCTGCCATTGTCTCCTTTTCATGTAGTCGGTGCAGTAAGTCTTTACAAACATACTGCTTATAGGTTGGCGATTTCTTTACAGCCGGCCAGCCTGACATGAACTCTCCTTCTATGGACCATAGTCGACCATAGGGGCCCAGTACGGCTTAGTTGATATCGCATGTCCTCGAATTTTTGAAAACAAGAATTGTTGCATTGCAGCTCGACTCATCAAATCGAGCTGTTAAATATGTCCATTATTTTGTGGACCAACTGACACTATTCTGTTGCTTAGTCATTTGAGCCCTTAAAAAGTAGTTCCCCACCAAATCCTTGACAAAGTCTCGTAGTAGAATAAAACATGGAGCACGGAATTACTTTCTCCGCAATGAATGACGTGTTTCACGAAAAAGAGAATAGGTTGTTTGGCCTATTTTCTCGAGAAGCTTAGGAAAGTCTGATATGCTAGAGTATATCTCCGGCAAAATTTTCAACACTAGGTATACCTAGTGTTGAAAATTTTGCCGGAGATATACTCTAGCATATCAGACTTTCCTAAGCTTCTCGAGAAAATAGGCCAAACAACCTATTCTCTTTTTCGTGAAACACGTCATTCATTGCGGAGAAAGTAATAGGTATACCTAGTGTTGAAAATTTTGCCGGAATAAACATAATATTAATATGGTGGTAGGACTATTTACAGCTCTTCTGCGAGTGTCCGTCTTGGTGGGTACCACCGATTTTGCACCACTTTGGAAATATGCAGTTTCCTGAAAAAAATCAATATGATAATATATCAAACCGTCAAAATATGCGCAAAACGATCTTTCAAAGCTAAACACAATTTTTATGCCGGAGTGGAAAACAAAAGTGTCCGGATATAGCGGGACAGCATTCACTCGTAACTACACACAGTATTTTCTACGTAGGCTCTCCAAAAATAAAATCAGATGCTCTTAATAAGGTTAATAAGATGAAGCAGTATTCAGCATCTTACTCAAAATTCTGTGATCTCAGAAATGAGGTAGGTTTTTTCAAATAATAGAGCTAAATTATTTTGATATTTATTAGTTTTGCTTGAAAGTCCTCTTATACCCTTGATTGCGATATTTGACTACTATTTCACATGATTTGAAGTGTTTATGTCATCCAGCTAGCTACAACCTTTAAGATGAAAATCACCAACCCAAAAAAATTGCAATGCTACTCAGAACTTTCAAACACAAAGGCTTGCGTGACACTGCAGTGCGCTAGTTACCTTGGGACATTAGATTATTGAATGTTGTCAAAATACAATATTGACAGGGTTAACCAATTGAATTAACCCATACATTTTTCTCAAAACCAAGCTTTTATTTAAACAAAATCCCAGCTTTTTCCACGACTGAAGTGCTAGATATGAAAGCAAGTCGTATCGTAAACCTCGGTTCTCGACCTGACTGGGTCAAGAGGGACTACAGCAGAGGGTCCTGAGGCTTTATATCTCTTGGCGTCTTACTGCGTCAACAACCGTGAACTGTTATTGAGTTGATGCCACAAAATTTATGTTTCAACTGTTTTTTTTTTTCGTAAGGGGAATACAATACAATAACTCTATTGCACAGCAAAAAGACATGACCAAAGTAAACTTCGCTTATATAAGGAAGAAGCCACTACTCTTCTGCGAGTATCAGTCTGTGTGGACACCACCGCTTTGCTCGTGAGAAATTTAGAGAGTAGGTATGGGTCATAATCCATCACGTGGACCTTATGCAGCTTGGTAGATTTTACACCTTCAAATTTTTGTTGTATCTTGCATAAATATGCGAATTTTCTTATACGATGTTTTCATTCAACCGTTTTTAGCCATCGTTAGAAGGAGGTGGATTGTGCGATGAGATATTAATACTTAGATCAAACAATTTATAAAGTTTGATGCGTCTAATACGTACAAAAGTCGGTCATAGTTTCCATTTACAATCAATTTGGAGCATAAAGAAAGCGACTGTATAAATAGCAACCCATATGAAATCCTTATTTTGGCTGGCTACAAAAAACACATTTTATGATATCGACTCACGTACGAATTCTCCAATTAGCATCGTAGTGGTAACATCCATCGTTGAGTGTGCAAGTAACAAATCGACTTTGTTGTTACTCGTGCTGCAAGTAACAAATCCACTCAAAGTTAATCATATATAAATTAAACAAGCATCGAGAAAAAAAGCGGTGAAGTCTCAGTGGTTTTGAGATCCGATCTGACCCATAACTCGAGGAGTAAGGTACTTACCCGTAAGCACACCTTACCACTTAGCTGTGTTCACAGTGTTTTCGTTTACTGAAAGTGGTAATAATGTGCAGTTGCCAAAATGCTAATCTATCACCGGAGCAAAAAATAGAACAGTAAAAAATCCAATTCAGTGCTTTTTGTTAATAAACCTTATAAACTCCGCGATACTGTGGAATTATGCTCTGAAATCTGTCAGATCATGAAACAGCTATAAAGAAAGTTGGGGCATTTGTGAGAAATTCTGTCGTCAAACTAGAATTGAGGTACAGTTGCTAGCAAATAATATGGCGCAATCGTTGGCATAGCTTTTTTTTGCTCAATGACTGCGTTTCTGACGCTTACCAGTTTTTAATTTAACTAATAGACCCTGACAGTGACTAAGATTACTTGTATCTAGAGAATCGTAGACAAAACAAAACTAACGCTTTCACACTCATATCCCTGCACTAGGATTCCCTGTCTTTCAGATGACATGGCCACACAGATACACAACACAAACATCCAAAACACCAGAACAAACTTTATGGTCACCAAACAAAGTTTACTTCGGTCGGGAATCGACCTCGGGGCTCTATGTTTTGCAAGCAGAATTACTACCAACTTGGCCACGGAGTTGTCAACCCACAATACTCAGACACAGAACAACTTATACCTTGTATGTACACAAATAATTCTCCCGTATCAGGAATCGATCCCGCACCCTTACGTATTGCTCAATTTAAGTCCACCTACCTGTCAACTACAACACAGGGCTGTATTTCCCAAAACTGAATAATGTGCATTTTTTTTGAGCTTGTTTTGTAAGCTTTTGTGAAGCAATAAGTGCAGAGGCGGGATTAGGTGCGAGGTTTTATTGCTGTTTGAAGCTTTCGGGTGAAAATTTAGCAGATTTTCTCGAGGAGTTAGTTGGGAACTGCATTGTGAGCTACACGTTTCATTCTTTTTCGTTTCAATAAATCAAACAAAAAAAGTCAGACTCGCCTTTGTCTCGCCTAGCGAGACATCTGACGCAGATGATGGATTCTTTAGCCAGTATTTTTTATGAACATGTTTTTCATCAGATTTCAGATGATAATACGATAGGTGCCGCTCAGGCCTTTGTGTTTCAAAGTTCTGAGTGGCACTGCAATTGTTCGGCGTTATGCTTACCATCAGGCAAATGACTAGCTCGTCTCGTTACCAAATAGCATACAAAATATATGCAGTTAGAAAAAACACGCTTCCTTCTGGCCCTCGAAACCAAGTTAAATTTTTTGGATTTATCAAACTAAATCATGCGAGTCCAAACTCTTTGTGTAATTTGTCTTGAATATTCCAACTTTCACCACATGGCAAATGGTACATTCAAAGACACAATAAAATGGTCCTCAGAAACAAAGGTAATTCCACTGCACAACGGTTTAGCCACAAACTACACGCTTAGCCTCAGGAGCTGTTTAGCTGGGACCTGTTTTCATACGTAAGGTATAATTGTGTGCGCCGGGAGGTTTGTGATTAAAACTAACATTTATGGAATTGAGTGTACATAAGGGAGTTATTTGTGGTAAGCTTTTAGAGATTGGAGCTAGACTTTGTATACCCTGGGTTTCTATACTTGTCTAATAATGTAAATGCGATCCGATCACTAACCAATGACAGGATTCGAACTTGAATTTCTGTCTATGTCATTGGTTGGCAAGCCTTCAAGTTAGGTTACATTATAGGACTTGTAAAAAATGTCCATGCACGATAGTCGATCTTCACGATCAGTTGGGAGTGTGCGCTCTACTGTTTATTAAATAAAATTATGTACTGAGACGATCAAGTCACTCAGTCAAATTAAAGTATATTTGTTAAGCGATAACAGAGAGTACGTGTGGCCGAATGGGAACTTGTGCGTCTTTCAATCCGACGCGCCATGGTTCGTCGAAACTCTGCTCAGCTCCGCACAATTACTTATATCAAGTTGTCTGTGAATTTATCACAATCGCTCTAAAACGGTGAGGGAAAACATCTTAAGGAAACCGAGACAGCAGACACTACCCAAGAATCCACATTAGCAGCCGGAAAACGACAAAGCTGTATTTATAAGGGTCGTCCCATAATACGGGGGTGGGGGGTTGCCATAACGGACCACCCTAGGCTGACACGACGTCTTGTTGATCGAGACGAATACTGCTGCTTATTCACTGAAAAAAAAAACTCTAAATAAAAAAATGCAAGTGGGCATTCGAATTTTGTCTCTGTGCTTAAAAAGGTTCGGCGTGTCAAACAACAAAATCGTGTGTTTCCGTCCTGCGTAGCGATGTCGCTGTACACTCATGTACCATTGCATTCAGACCTCGACGCCTCTTCGTTTCTCTCTAAAGTGCTCATAAAAACCAACTACCGGATTTTTCAGAGCTCTTGTTTAATTGGTCGTTGTGTTTTACTGTAATTTGTATAGCCACTAGCCAGCGTCTTTTCGTCGTAAAATATATTTAAGCAGTTGGAATTTACTAAGCAAAAAATGTTGCGAAATTTATTTTCGTACGTCTTCTGAAATGCATACATGCTACTTTGCAAAGTTTTTTGTTTTTAAATATGGTGTTACATAATTTTTCTAGTTAAAAATGAGGCATGATATTGCTGTTATAGCATGAGAATTCTGTCTAGGAAATAAGTACCTAATTGTGTAGGTATAGGAGATTTCGAAGTTAGAGTAGGTATATATTATATGTTTCTATAACCAACCAATTTCTGATCAAATTTGTATAATCGAACTCTTCTTGAACGATTTGTACGTTGGGTAATGAAAGTAGACGTTTGATTCAACTTAAGTTATATTTATTCTTTTCAAAAAAAAGTTGAAGGTAACCAATTATAGCCATTGGCTGTTGAAACACAGTTTCCACAAGTTCGGCAGCCTATGGATTCATTAAAAATGTACAAGAAATTATGTCAATAATTTTTTTGTAGTGTGATTCGATGGGAAAAATTCCCAATGAGTCACAGTGATTGATGTGACTATTTGGGAACCCACAAAAATTAGGTGTTTCGTAGATTAGCTAGGTTGTCAATCTAATAAACATAGCATGAGGCATTTGTCGTGGTAGTTATGTTGGAGTCCAGCTAATGAGGCCAACCTACCAACTAAAAAACCAACGTGTGTTCTTCCTCTGCACCATAGCACCGGGCTGCGGGCCCATGTTAATAGCCAACCGCGGCCCGGCGATGGTCCTAGTTGTGGATCCCCACTTCCGGCGACAATGTACTCCACGTACGCCATCGCCGTGTCCACCTCCTAAAGGGGCGCGCGGGAACACGCACGTGCCACCTTGACGCCCGAAAATGTAGCGAATTACCTAACGATTCCCGTAATGGACGAACTATTTATATACCTACAAGTTTGCACGGAATCCTCGGTGCATGAGACCAACTCGCATTTGTTAGTTCTATTTAATAATTTCTCAAGCTAATTGTGAGATTCGAACCCTCCACCTTCCGATTGAGCGATCTTCCTACCAGTGACCCAACGTCGCTTGTTTTGACGTACAAAAGACAATGCTTCAAATAAGCTCCATGTTATTGACAGCAACGTAACGTGGGTGCGTGTGTGTTCGACGCTTTGACAGATGACTTAGTACCGACAAAACAATAGGCAGTACAGTCCAGTGACGCGTGTATTGAATCAAGTAACTGGATCAGTGTGAATAGTTCGCAAAAGTTGACGTTTAATATTTTTTGGACCTTTAGATCTATCAAGGTCTATTAATAAACCGATTTGTTTTTTTTTTATTTGAAAGGATACACTTTCAAATCGGTCCCATAGAAATTTCATCAAAATCGGTTCAGTAGTTTTCACTGAAGTCGCGCGTTTTGTCGCTTTTTTAAAGTATATTTTTAAAATATTTTTTTTAATCTACTGGATCGTTGTCAATGAGCGATCAGAGCCGAAATCAGCCGAGTACACATATCGACAAAATGGTCAGTTCCAGGAATCGTAAATGAAAGATTGGGCGTAACCACTGCCTAGATACCTCCTTTGGCGGAACAGACATGAAATAACTTTATTAGCATTGTTTGGGGCACACCCCAATATAAAACTTTGTACCGGTACTTTTCAATGGATTTATCGGTACATTTATATTTTGTTTAGTTTTCATTGCAAGATTTTTTTTTTAAATTGCTGATTTCTTTGTCGTATTTGTTTCGTTTGTGTACTTACTAAATTTAAATTTCTTATTTGACTAAAATTGTATCGTTAATTGGATTTTTTCAGTTTTTTTTTGTGAGATTTTTTAGATCGTATTCCTTTTATAAATTATCCATCTTTGCCACTACTGTGTTCCGGTTTAATGTATAATTACAAAGTAGTGGGTATAATTTGAAGTCTGTAGGATAAATTTACTTAACATGTATGATAACACAGTATGAGTGTAAATGCGATGTAAGGCGACTTCTTTTACTGAAACTTGTAGTAAACAGAATTATTGACCGTAAACAAAGAGCTAAAATTTTTATGCAGATGAAAGCTTTGGCGACAAAGATTTGGCTTTCCAGACACATAGAAATGGTTCACATAGCCGATAGCTGCTAGGGATAGCAGCATCCGGGGGGTTTTACTTTGTATGTGTGAAAACAAAAGGCTACAAGCTCGCTATACAGCTGACAGTTCATACAAAAAATCTCTCGGACAGTGATCGCGCAGGCCTTGTACCAAAACCGACAAAAAATAATTTTGCTCACCTTCATACCTAGTATCTGTTGGAAGCAAGAGGCGAGTAACCGATCCAAGTGGCGTTCTCTGGGAGGCTTATGTTCAGCAGTGGACATCCTCCGGCATATAAGGCTGTTGATGTTACATAGTATAAAACGAAAAGCTAAATTAACGCTTCATGGAATTTCTTACAGGCAACCGTACTACGTGTTTACTACCTTCATCATGCGGACAGCTAAAGAGTGGAACTCATTGCCGGAATTTGTTTTTTTGAACACTAAATGAGAGGGTTCTGTACAAAGAATATGTTATCTCCCATGTTTTTTTAAATCTTACTCAAAAATTCATTCAAAGAAAAACACGTCCTTGTTTGGGTCACAGAATTCGTATGTATAATATACAAAATTTCGATAGTTTTAGAGTAAATTGGGTATGACAGATGGATAAACAGACATATGAGTGATCCTATATGGGTTCCGTGTTTTCATTCGGACGTCCGTCCCTAAAAACCTTATTAGTTACTCTTTTGGTTTGTTCTATTGACTTCCACAAAAACTTTATAGCCACTATTTTGATAGTACATTTTCATTTATCCATCTGCTCACTCAATCGTTCTGCACCATAAAAAACAGGCACATCTTCATTCGCCAAATAAAATTACTTCACGTCAGCAATTTTCCCTTTCCTTGCCCTATTTCCTAAGTAACTGTTACCTCATCTGTGTTCTATTTCCGAATAGGGTTACCTTATAAATCTGTTGCGACAGCTTTCGCTTGTGTATCAGAGAAAGGTATAAATCATAACGGGGCCTCCCGGATCTACGGTCCAAAATGTCGGCCGACGCTGAGAAGGCTAGCCCGCCATCTTCATTAATTCATCGTCTGACAACAAGACGTACTTAATCATAGCATTTTTTTTAAACAATTGAGGTTATTATACCATTCGGGTGAATTTATTGGTGCAGGCTGAGTCGAGATTCGAACTATGGTGCGTTGGATGATGAGTCGCATAAGTTCCCGCTCGGCCACACTCGAAGGGTGGGCCCTATACTATCATGTTTATATGGGATATATATGGGACAACATTGAGAGTGCACCTTACAAAAAACATCAAAATCAGTGAACATTCATGAAAAAAATACATACAATCGAACAAAGAACTTCCTACTTTTTGAAGTCGGTTAATAATGAACACAGTGTAAGAAAAATATTTATTGCAGAAAACAACAGAACAAGTAAACAAAGAAAAAAATAAACAAAAAAACCGACAAGCAACAAATTAGGTTGCTGCAATATGCGGTCGCGGTCGCTTGATGCTAATGATTATGATACGATTGAATATTTTTAAGGGTATTTTGGGTCAGAGTTCACCAAATGTGAAAAGAACGACGTTCACTGATCAGTTTAATTCCCAATGCAAGCTTTGACAGCGGATGTCAAAATGCTGTTTAAAATAGTCTGAAGTTGAAGCTAATGTATGAACCTTGGATCCTGAGTTAAACCTAGTTCAGAGTTGAACTTCGGTTCAAAATAGTTGACGAACCACAACTTTAGTTGCACTGATTCTTCAATGTTGAGTTGTTTTTCATTGAGAATGAGGTACGTTACTTTCACGAATTGCAACGGTAAATAGCACTTGATAATAAAGACATTGTATTTCATTCCACCCTAAAGGAATTTCCAAATAACATTAAATTAAAGAATACAAGGTTCTTTAAACCCGAAATAAAGATATCTGCAAACTGCTAACAAGAGCCAAAAGATCTTCCCTAGCGTGAAAGAAATATGACACTTGGGAATCTTGATATAAAAAAGTGTCACACTCCAAGAGACATAATGAATACCAGCCAAATGTCCCAACTGAGGTACGCAAGTGTGAAGGCGACAAATGGATACATACTGTCATTGTATTTGTCAAACAAGCTTTCTGAAGTAGAAAAATCTAGAAATTCAAAACTGAATTTCACAGAAGCCAGGAAATAAAGAGTTGAAGTTGAACATTGAAATTGATTAACATTAAAGTGTTTATACATCATAGTAAAAGTTACTCAATATAATATCATCATTGCGATGGGCTAAATTTATGCAAAAAAAAATTCTTGCGGAAACAAATATAGTTTTAATTGTTAATTTTTTTTTTTATTTGATAACGAGACGAGCTCGTCGTTTGCCTGATGGTAAGCATAACGCCGGCCCATAACAATTGCAGTGCCACCCAGAACTTTGAAACACAAAGGCCTGCGCGGCACTGCAGGTTGCTCGCTACCCTGAGACATTAGGTATTAAGTCTCATAAGAAAGCGGTGGTAACAACCCAGACGGACACTCGCAGAATAGTTAGTCCTCCCACTAACAATTAAATACATTTGCTTCATAATGTACTCTTCATTTTGCTTTGCTCGTGTATTCTGTTGCCAAGTAGTATTGTGCATGCATTATTGTGTCCCGGTTTGATTAGCAAAGTAGTCAGTGAAATTACTGGGCTTTTGAGACTTAACACCTAATGTTTTAGGGTAACTAGCTTAATGTAGTGCCGCGCAGGCCTTTGTGGCCGATACCAGTGGGTAGGTGCGTCTGACAACATATTTTCGACGCAAAAGTTCTAGCAGTTAAAAGTTCTTCATCGTTTCCTAAAAGTGGCACTACAGCATTTGTAAAAAATATTAGGTATTTTAGCCATCACATTTAGTTGTCTAAAAAATTTTTAGCTGTATCACTAAACACCTAACCCACATAAAGTATCACTACTAACGAAGTGCGTCATGCCAGATGGTGTCTCATTTCAACGACCTTTCTTAGTTCAACCTAGTGTGTTGCTTTTTTTTCGTATTAGTCTGCGTATTCAGCCAGTGTCAAGTTAACAACAAAAAGTTTTACTGTAGAATATCGTAACCTTACATTGACTTACATACGCGAGTACCAATATCCGGACGGATGAAAGCAAAATCGGTCAGTTGTTGCAGAGACTCGGCTACTCACTCGGTCAATAAGTACTTAACCATCGATTTATGGAAACAACCTATCAATGACAAAAAATATCCTATTTAAATCGAACATCGACATACACAACGAAAGCATTTGTATATTTCAATACTTAGTAAAAAATCTAGACATTGAAAATGTGCGCAATAAAGACAAGTGCCTAAATAATAAAAGAATAATTTCTAACAATGAACGTTTTAGTATACGGAGCAGGTGTTGGTTTTATTTGATTTTTATAAGAATGCTACTTTTACGAGAAACCTAAAAATAAACTAAACATATTTTTTATCGCCAACAATAGATTTTCTAGCCCCTTACTTGTACCTATATATAAATTTAATAAAACATTTAAATTGGTATAAGATTTAAAAAAAAATATGTAATTTTGACTCATTATTATCACAACATAGAGAAAGAGACCAGAGAGAGATAGAGAGAGCGCAGAGGAAAAATCAGACGGTTTCAGAAGACTCCCCCATAGAAGCCTACTGATATTTTCTTGACGCAGCTGACGTAGGGTCACGTGATCATTTAGCACGCTAAGTATTGAATACTAACGTGACCATAATCTGCGGACAAGTTGTTTCATACATTTCTCGCAAACTGAGCATTTGAGTGGCCATGACCGCCACAAGCTGAGGCTGTGGCCGCATTTGTGACCACGTCCTGCGCACACTCGACCACAAACACCGGCTTCTCCTCGCCCGCACTGAATAGAGAGAGAACAGAAGCACTTGGGCGCTTAGTCCGTCAAAAAGGGCCCGAGAACCACTCTCTCAAAACATCTCTGTTTTGTGGCCACCATTGTGGCTTTATTTTGTGGACTGGAGGTCGCACCCAGCAACTAGTGGTCGCGTCTAGTGGCTGCGTCTAATGGCCGCGTTCGGTAGCCCAATGTGCGTATAGTATAAGCGTTGTAGTATGTTACACTTATTATATAATATTACAAAAGGTTTATAAGGTAATTTCTAATAAGGGATACTTTTCTCATTTCGAATATGTAAAGAGTTGCAACGTAAAAATGTTCGATGTTGCCATTTAATAATAATAATAAATAATAATAAAACACTTACACACTCATACCCCTGCACTAGGATTCCCTGTGTCGCAGGCGGCATGGACACACACAGATACACATCACAAACATCCAAGACCCGAGAACAAACTTTATGCTTACACAAAATCTGCCCCGGCCGGGAATCGAACCCGGGACCCCTCGCTTTGCAGGCAGTGTTACTACCAACTTAGCTACGGAGCCGTCAAATCAAATCAAATTTAAAATCAAATATTTTGACACCACCTAAAGCCGCATCCATACTGCCACCCATTAATAAATCCTGGTGTACGTACAATGGCGACGGGCGCATTATTCTCCGGTAGCGATTTTAACGACTTCCATCTGTCATTTGGCACGTTTGTGGCTGAATACAATAAAGGGGTAGGGGGTTTCAATCAGCGACTAATAATAATCGGCGAAAATTGAAAAGATTTGATTAATGGGGTGCAAATTGTATCCAGTTTTGCGAAATAGAATTTTGAGAGTGAAACGAAGTCAGATTAATGTAAAGCCTAAAATGCAAGTCTATAGTAATCACCACAGTACAGTCTTCGTGCTAAGTTTGAGCCTCACTATAAATACTTTTTTAAATACGTAATTATTAAGAAAAATCCTGTTTTGTACCATACAA
Source organism: Crocallis elinguaria (assembly GCA_907269065.1). Lineage (NCBI taxonomy): Eukaryota > Metazoa > Arthropoda > Insecta > Lepidoptera > Geometridae > Crocallis > Crocallis elinguaria. The sequence continues at coordinate 35,992,340 of OU026065.1, forward strand.
AATATTAATTTTGTTCAACTTTTTGGTGATCAGTTACCTCGACCTAATTTCTTAATCAATGCACATCATGCAGACTTTTTCAGGTAGCAGTTTTTATTAATAAACTAGCTGCTGCCCCGCGGTTTCACCCGCGTGGAGATATTGGATTTCATGGGTTTTATTTTTTTTGCGCGGAACCCTAATTCTTTTTCTAAAATTAAAGTAGCCTAAGTTACTCTTTGTAATATCAGCTATCTGCCAGTGAAAGTCCTATCAAAATTGGTCCAGCCGTTTCGGAGATTACCCGGAACAAACAGACAGACAGACAAAAATTTTAAAAATGGTTGTTTTGTTATAGGTGCTGTATATACTTTCATATGAATTTAGTAAAAAGCTGTTATTTTGATATTACAAACAGACACTTCAATTTTTTTATTTGTATGGATAAACTTTTATATTTCAATTAAAAATAAAAAAGAAAGAAAGATTTTTATTCGTTAGCTCGACGAAGGACGTGAAAAACATGAAATTAAAAAAGATAAAGTACAAAAGTAGTTATAAATCAAAACCAATTACGGTAAAATCCAAACAAACTAAAGTTACAGTCAATAATGAAGAATAAATCGGTGATAAAAGAGCATTGGTCGACATCAAGTCTTTCAAGTGCCGTTTCGATAGCTGCGGATCTGGGGCGACCACAGTTGTGTTACAAACAGTAAGTCCACCTTCACTATTAAGCGATTCACTACATTATCTATACATATAAATGAAATTGAAGTGTCTGTTTGTAATATCAAAATAACAGCTTTTTACCAAATGTATATGAAAGTATATACGGTACAGTACCACTCAGAACTTTGAAACACAAAGGCCTGCGCGGCACTGCAGTGCGCTCGTTACCCTGAGACATTAGCTATTAAGTCTCATAAGCCGATAAGCCCAGTAATTTCACTGGCTACTTTTCTCATCAAACCGGAACACAGTAATGCTCGCATATTACTGCTTGGCGGCAGAATTCACGGGCAAAGCGGTGGTACCAACCCAGACGGACACTCGCATAGAAGAGTTAGTCCTACCACTAACAAATGCTCTTCCGATGCCGTGAGCGACCTCACAGATGTTGATTTCGCATCGTTGTTATTGTGTTTGGACTGGGCTCTTTCTTTAAAACATTGCCTACTGCTGATACTGTATAATCTCTCGGGATATGTCTCCCGACCTAGCTGACGAACGCCCGGCCTGAGTGCCACTACGTGACCAGCGAACGATGAATATTTTTCAACAGCCTTTGTTTTTTTGACACTCTAGTCGGCGATATAGAGACTTCATCCCGTTTGAAAAAATGCAATTTTCAAACTACAACTTTACCATTCGTGTTTGAAAATTTCCAGCTTTTTATTTCAAACTAGCTGCCCGCGGTTTCACCTGCGCTGAGATATTGGTATTCAGGTTTTTTTTTGCTGCGCGGAACCCTAATTATTTTTCTAAAATTAAAGTAGCCTCAGTTACTCCTTATAACATCAGCTATCTGCTAGTGAAAGTCCCGTCAAAATTGACCCAGCCGTTTCGGGGATTACCCGGAACAAACAGACAGACAAAATTTTTAAAAATGGTTGTTTAGTTATAGGTACCGTATATACTTTCATATGCTTTTGGTAAAAAGCCTCTCTGACTGTCTATTTGTTCCGCGTAATCTCCAAAACGGCTGAACCGATTTTGATGGGACTTTCACTGGCAGATAGCTGACCTTACAAGGAGTAACTTAGGCTACGTGGGCGAAGCCACGGGGCACAGCTAGTTACTACTAAAATACGAGCAATTTATTTAAATCCTTTTTGAGAGTGTATAATATATTACTGAATGGCAGATTTGGTACATTAAAAATGCTCCGGAACAAATAATCAAGTTCCTTAGCACCATATGAATAATTAACCTCCCCTCTTTCCAATAGCGTATACCTACCTACACAAAAACGCACAGCTTTTCCCCAACGACCTTCAGGCGAGCTTTAATTAAAATTAAGGAATACACAATTTCCTTTGCAACTCCAATATTAATTTACTTACCTACTTTATTTAAATTGTTTGTAAGCAACGTATTTTTTTGCAATCTTGGTTAAATAATTATCGCGGCTTTGTAGGGCAAGTCAACATAGGTTTTTAGTCAAAAATCTTCTCATAATCTACCTAGAAACTTTTTGGCCTCGTGTAGAAGAATCTTCGCGGGAAAGACCTTCCATTGTGATGTTTCAGCAAAGGGGAGCCACGGCTTCTTAGCCGGAGAGAAGCGACATATAGTGCTTGAGGCAAAAACAGCTACAAAAAGCCGCCTGCCAGGCGCTTCTGCTTAGTAGCAGAAGCGCCCGGTAGCCACTTGTGGTCGGTGGTCGACACAAGTAGCTGGTGGCCGCTTCTTTTTTAAGGCAGACCCCAGACACGTGTGCGAACGTACGTTTGCTTGACGAAATAACAACGCTTGCGGCCCATGGTAGAACCATGGAAAAACCACGATCCCCGCTTGACGCATATCGTATCGTCTGGTGTCGTTGTAGTTTTGGCTGGATGGAAATCTAGTCCATGAACGTACGCTTGCTTGACGAAATAACAACGCTTGCGGCCCATGGTAAAACCATCAAAAAACCACGAGCCGTGCTTACACGTGTAGTATCTCGTAATCCGCGCTTGATGAAGAAGCATGGATATTCTGACAAGCAAACGTACGTTGGCATACATGTCTGGGGTCTTCCTAACTCATTACTTAAATAATCATAATGGAGTTCAATGTCTGACGCGAAGTGTGTGAGAGGCGGGGTATCGTGAAAGTGGCGAGTATACGCGTTTTATGTTGACGTTTTGTGATCAGTGTCATCTAAACAAAGCAAAAAGCGGTGTTTCGTAGCGTGTAGTCACCACCGGCGATACCTTGTGTGCAGATCATATTTAAAATGTATGGAAACTGCAGTCTGCAGTTCAGTGACGGTGTTTTGTCGTTGTGGCACGTGGCCTGTCAAGTCCGAACAGACATGTATTGAGTCCGAGTTCACCAAACATTTTGATCCGAAGTTCATCTATGAATTAGATTTAAACAATGAATTGAGGTTCACATAGCTTCAACTTCGGATTATTTTTAGGCAACTTGCAATAGATGAGGAGGTTCTCAATTCGTCTTTTTTTGGCGACTTCACTAGATTTCTCCGTCAATTCTCAACCTTTTTAAGTGATTATTTTTTTAATGAGTATGACGTATATCTCAACGGTGGCCGGTCCTTTTATAAATTTAGTTAAGAATACCACTCCTAAGATTTTATTGTGTCTGTAATATTCTAAACCTTATTTTATTTTAATGACTTTTTGACTGTTACAAATAGGATAATGTGACTTTTTTAATTATGTTTGCTGAAGAAATTGGGCAAAAAATACTTTTATACCGGAAAAATGCATTGTTCCTGTCAGTCACGAGGGTGAAACCGCGGGCAGAAGATAGAGTAATTAATACATACATTATGCAGGTATATCAGAAAAAGGTATTAAATTAAGAGTCGTCTTCAAAAGACTACGAACGAAGTATCTTCTTTTGTTGGTCATACTCCCATTTACACCGTTTTGTAACCGTGTTGTAGCTTCACATATATAAATTTAGATACGTTTAAAAATAAATGTTCATTACGTAGACAGGAAGCAAATGCAAGCTGAATTGATATCTAGATGTATACTTATACAAGTCTGGAAGTATTAAATTATAATAGTACTAGCTTCTTCCCGCAGTTTTTACCCGCGTTCCCACAGGAACCGCGCATTTTTCCAGGATAAAAAGTAGCCTATGTTACTCTCCGGTCCATAAACTATATCTATGACAAAAATCACGTCGATCCGTTGCTTCGTTACTGCGTGAAAGAAGGACAAACCAACAAATCAACAAACCAACAAACAGACAGCATTTATAATATTAATAATAGTATGAAAGTATGGATTATCTGGAAGCACGTACAATGTACATTATTATCATTATGCAATATTTTTAACTAAGACTTCATCAGACTAAACGTAGAAGAGGAGAAGAAACTCTCATATTTAAATAATGAATTAAAACTTCCTAATAAAGCGTTAGTAATTAAATTTGGTATATTAGTAGAATACCTAATGTATGGAAATTTGACCTAGAGTTTAAAATTAATAATGTCAGCCAAAACTCACACAGCGTAACTGGTACAAAACTTTGCTTGATGGCTCTTTAAAAATAGAAATAGATGCTTATAGAAAGAAAGAAAGAAAGAAAGAAAGAAAGAAAGAAAGAAAGAAAGAAAGAAAGAAAGAAAGAAAGAAAGAAAGAAAGAAAGAAAGAAAGAAAGAAAGAAAGAAAGAAAGAAAGAAAGAAAGAAAATACATTTATTTCACGACATCACACAACATTACAGTTTTACACATTCATAAAAAAATGAAAATGAAGGACAGAGAAGTACATAAATAAAAAACCCAACGTTGCGTGATGCCATGATAAGGGTTTCGACTCAGCATGTAATTAAGATCCAAGGACCTTAATAACTGATTTTCAGTCGGAACCCACACCTATGACACAACCGTGTAACACACGGCCAAAGTGAATGCAACGGACAAAGTTGAATCCATTTTAAAGTTAGGTTCGGGCGGGCTTTTAGCGCAATAAATGCCTTCCTTCCTCCACTTTCTTAAAAGTTTCCTTTAAAACAAAAAGATTTGTTTCTTATCCTAGAACAAACGGCCATCTTTTAACATCGCCGTCTCCAGCCGATTTCCTTAGAACTATTCTCAGATAAGTATCGGAATGGGAAATTTTTCCGATTCTGTTCGTTAATCCCGCTCTTAGTCTTTGTTTTATCTTCGAAATAAGTAGTTTTGTATTTGTCTTCGGGTCTTCGGGGATTGTAAAGTTAAGTTCGTTTTGTTCTGTTTCGGGAGGTTTCGGGGATGTTTGTTTGGTTGTTAGTTTTGTGTTTGCACGTGTTTTAATCGACTTTGTGAAGAGGAGGTGGATGGCGTTTGTTACCTTGTGAGTAAAGTTAATGTTTTTTTTGTTTCTATAGTCTAGCTATTTCGTTTGCATTTGTTTGCTTATGAATGCTGCACAGTGGGAAAACTTTAAACGGATTTTGATTTCGAATAGTAATTTATATATTATACCGATTTCTCTACATAATTTAATTAAATAAAATATGAGCAAATTTTTTATTCGACACGTATTAAAATTATTTCACTTATTTTTCAGATACTTTTGTACGGATTGGGTTGGTTTTAGCTATACTCCCGAAGTTGTCCCATATCTTTTTTGTCAACATCTTGTGTGATTTGATCTAGAACTCCTGTTCTAGACAAAATCACTTTTAGATGGAATTGCCACATGATAATTAAAGTTACCATGGCTACCATGTACTCTTAATTGATCCTGATTCTATATCCATACATTTTTATCTCTTCTATCTAACGATTGTATAAAGTGATTTTGTCTGGACCAGTGCTTCTCTACGGTCTAGAAGCACAGATGGTTCACTCAAAGGGAAGGCGATGAAACTCAGTTCCCAATTTTTCAAAAAGCAACTATTCACCAAATGGACATGTTAGGCGGGCAGGGCAAGACTGTGGAGAGACCAAACAAAGGTCGGGACCATTGACCATTTCACAATTTACTGTAAAATTTATATAATGATCTGATTAAAAAAAGGAGCTAGTGCTGTTGAAAATGAAAACTAAACAAGCAATAAAAATAAAAACAAAAATCCGCCTCACAAAACTTATTCAGCAATTAAATGCTAGATTAACGTCAAGATGTCATTCCAAGTCAGAATGCTTAGCAGACAAAAGCTAAAAAACGTCAACCTATTCTTTTCCGTATTCCCAAAGTAAAAATGTTAATGCAAATAGAATATTCATTCACAAACATCCGTCCCGTCGTTTAAGCCCCAATCAACTTCTGTAAGAGGTTTTTACCGTTCGCTCTAAAGGACGGTACTCACCGAGAGCATTATTTGCCATGCGAAGTTTGGTACGTGAGCAAAACGTTCGCTACTTCACCACGATTTTTGGTTCGCGATCCAAACTTTGGCTATGCGAATAAAATGTGCGTTCGTAAGATGAAGTCTTTCGTTGAGTTCCTTTCTAAAATAGTAGGTACTCTGCATGCGCAGTCGCAATGCGACGTTTGGTTAACACGTTAGCTGCGGCACCAATTTTTGCAAACTTTCCGTTCGTGCGGCACGAGGTATTATCGGCCCGCACCGTGACCAGACGTTAGGGCGACACGCGGTCTATTAGACCCCACCTCCTTTAACAGACTAAAATCCATTTTCTGGCGCGAAATCAAAGAGAAATGAAAATTTTGGTCCTTATCGATATAGACAGTGAATTGATGAACCCTAATGTACCGTCGCCCCGGGATCTGATAGCTAGTTTATTAATTATTGGCAAAACAAAATATGGGATCTTATACACCTCGTAACGCACTGAAATAGGGTAAATTTTCGCTAAGAATAGTGATGAGAAAAATAATATCGACGCAACGACGTTTATCTATTTTTGTGTGAAAGTCTTAATGCGGTTCACAGAATAGAAAAAAAAGAAAACCAGAAGTAGAAAAGAAACTATCCTATTTATTCTGCCTCGGGCTTAATACTTACTAACACATAATTTCTGTACTTTTACCATCGTACAATAATATACCTACTCCGCCTGGTGCTCTCTTCCGACCACGTGACTGACACATGCTTACGTCATCATATATCGTGTAAAATTTACATAAGTCGAATCTAACACACTCAACAAATTTGGTGATTAAAAATAACCCTGTACATATTTTGTTGTTTTTAACGTTTTAGTATTGTTGTTATAGCGGCAACAGAAGTACCTACTTAATTTGAGAAAACTTCAACTATCTAGTTATCGCGATTCTTGAGATATCTGGTGACAGACAAACGGACAGACAGCGAAGTCTTAGTAATAGAGGGTCCTGTTTTTATCTTTCGATACGGAACCCTAAAAATCGTTAGGTAATCTTTATTTACTTTCAAAACCTAGACAAAGAACTACTGAATTATTAATTAATTACTTACCTGTTTTGTCAACGGCTGCTTTGCGTTTTTGTGGAGTTTTTCACTACCTACAAAAATATCAATTAAAAAACTTACCTGTTTTGGTTCTGTTTCTGGGTTTTTTAAAATTAACTTCTTCCGACACCGTTTAGACATGTTCGGCGATGTAAAAGGACGTGCTCTCCAATCGACGTGATGCACAACACTAGTCGCGGGAAGCTCGCGTTGGGTGCGGTACGAGGTCCGAGAGGATATGGGACGTTTTAGCCTCGTTCCGCACTGCATTAAAATTATATTAATTCAGTGCGGTACGAGGCCTAAAACATCCGGTACCAAGGTAGGTATACCACCGAGTCCGGGACCATTAGAGCATCTCAAATATACATTTATCTCTTTTCTATGCTGGACCAAACCAAAGCTATGCCCTTCGCACGACAGAGATGTTCACGTTTTTCCTTGCCGCACCACAAGGAAGTTGCATGAGGGGTGATTTAGGCCTCGTTTCGCACTTAACGTGTTAAGGCGTGTATAGCAGATAATTAGCTTCATATAAAAGGTTTTTTTAGCAAGGTCAGATAAGCTTATGACAGAGGAAAAAATATATGTCATAATTCATCATATTACCGATAATCTTGTTGTGATAAAAACAAGTATTTACCAAATTTACTGGATCAAAAAATTTTATAAAGTTACCTCTAAAAATTAAATTTGAAATGAAATATCTCTGTTATTTATAAATGTATATCGAAAAAATTAACAAAATTTATTTATTCTCTAATGACAATAAACTTAGTTGTAGTAAATTTTCGATTAGGCATTTAATTTTGAAGTAATCATGCTTTTTTGGATGTTTACTCAATTTTTACGCGTGCACGATCTTTTTTCTCTTTTACATTAATGCAAACCGACAGTATGTGTAAAGAGGACAGAGTGATAAATGTCTTTGATTCGGGATACCACCTTAATGCGCAATACGTTCACTAAGTTACTGAATGATTTGTTTGGAGAGCCAAACATTGCGTGCACCTGCCATGCGAATTTTGGTTCGTCAGCAAAATGTTTGCTTCATCCTCTTTATCGTGCGAAATGTTTGGCTAGTGATCCAAAAAGTCGCTACGAGAAAAAAGCGCATTCGCAAACCGAATGCTCTCGGTGAGTACCGTCCTTAAGAGGTTTTTACCGTTTGCTTTAAAAGGAAAACTCAATTAGCAGGCTACGGTGTCCGTCTGTCTGTCTATCTGCGGTTAAAGCGACCCAATGAACCAATGATTTTCTGGTGCTTACTTTGTTTAAAACTGTTTTTATTTGAGGATGGGATAACGTTAAAATGTTGCTGAGTTTGTCTGTGTGTCCGTCTTTATAGTAATCACGTCGTAGATTTTAATAAAGTAGCATTTTAAATCTATTTTTAAAAAATAAATAAAACTGAAGTTTCTATTTGTATTGTCAAAATAACATCTTTTTACTCATGTTACGCGGGTCGTCTCCAAGGAAAGCGCAACGTTGCATTGACGTCACTCGTACGTCAATGCACCACGCCGGAGCTGATTCAGCATAGGAGGCTTCGTGGCGCGTGCCGACAATCGGCACTTTACTTTTACACCTCACTTCGGTGCAATATATTGTCCTTAGATTAAATTTAATTATAATATATTTTGTAATTATTTTAAATAAATATATTTTTTTGAGATCCTCGCTGTAACCATATATTTTTCTCAATGTATAATATGTATACGTATAGGAAAATAAACATTTTTTTTAAATTTTAGTCTTTTTGTCTGGTTGTTCCGGCTAATCTCAGAAACGGCTGGACAGGTTCCCGCTCAGCCACAATTGCTCTAAAAACGTAAACTTACCAATACAAAGACATCACAGAACACATTTAGTAATATCGTATAATATTTTGTTATAAAAACAGGACCAGTGGTTGCTTTGTCCATCAAAGAGTATTTTCTGTCAAATTACAAACGACACAGTCCTAACAATCTGGCCGTACCAGGATAAAAGAAATAGATAATATCAAACAATGTATCTTTCGTCCCAAAGGAAAACTACAACCTTGCATTTCCCAACTAATTTATTTAAGGAAAAGTAGGTGGCCGAGGAAAATACAGATGACTTACTTCTGTAACAAAACAGGAAAAATGAACAGAACTGTTAGGAAATTGTTACTTGTGGACCAGTTGTCCGTAAAAAATAGACGTTGCGATAAAGTATATTAAAAATACTTAAGGCGCTCATCCGAGATGACTGACACGAGACTGGTAGATTATCCGTTTGATGGCAAGAGATACGCGACCCCGTACACGTAATGAATTATTGATGGATAAGCATCAATCGCAGATTAGCGAAAATCACGGGGAAAAACCACGATCAGCGCTTGATGCATGTCATACCGTCTAAGGTGGAGCTTGATAGAAATCTAGCCCGAGCGCTAACCGTATCACGGTTAGAGGTAGTGAAAGACGCACCGCAGCCGGCTTCTACGATCTCCACCCAAAAAAATAGTTTCATAACCACTGCTTATGTTCAGTGCAGAAGCCACGGTAAATACGCCGTGGTGTGCGTATAGCGTTATGCGGAGCAATCATCGCTTTGAGCTCATCAGTGAGTGAAAGAGACAGAACTATCTGGTTGTATTGCTGTTTTTGTCTGTTTCGTGCATTTTTGATTGTTTTATTTCAAGCCGCGCTTGCTCGTTCGTGTATTACGTTGTAATCCACGGTTGTTGCAAAACTATGGTTATTTTGACAGCAAAACGCGAACATGCATAAGCGTGTACAGGCGAGGAATTGCAGTGCCTTACTGTTAACCTAATAAGGTGGAATCTTGATCAGTTTTACACCCGCAAAGGTACGTTTTTTACCTATTGGAGAGCAGGTCGTTTGTATGATGGTAAGCATATCGCTAGTCCACAAAAATTGCAACACCACTCGGAACGTTGAAACACGAAGGCTTGCGCGGCACTGCATTGCTCTCGCTACCCAGAGAAGTTAGGTATTAGTCTTATACATAAGCCCAGTAATTTCAATGACTACTTTCTCATCAAATCGTAACACAGCAAGGCAACATTACTGCTTAGCGGCAGGCTTCACGAGCAAAACAGATAGTTCTACAACCTGGAATGTTATGCCATTTAATAAGATTTTTTATGCAAAAGCAGTCGGTATGTACCTAAGAATACCGTCCATAAAAATGTCTTCATTCTTAGGAAGTATGCTGAGCTTCCGCCATTCCTTCGCGGAAGCTGCATAGTCGAGAGCTATTGCGGTTAATGGGATGTGTGCCATTTCCGAAGAATGCGACTTGGTATATTAACGCTTACTTTATCCAGATAAGTAATAATTCCTTAACATAAGCAATAGCATACTATCCAGTCTTCATTATCATAATCCACCACGCGGGCCCAGTGCGGCTTGGTGGATGTCACATGTCCTCGAATTTTGTGGTTCTTGAACATGCGGGTTTCCTCACGATGATGTCCTTCAACCGTTTTAGAGCGAGTGTGAATAATCCGCACATTACTTGATATAAGTAATGTGCCACCTCCACCTGCGACACAGGGAATCCTAGTGCGGGGGTATGAGTGTAAGCGTTTATTAAGTCATTGGTGCGGGCCGAGTCGAGATTCGAACTATGGTGCGTTGGATTGAAAGTCGCACAAGTTCCCGCTCGGCCACACTCGCTCTTATCCAGTCTTACCACAAAAAAATTAAACAGACCCTGTGTTAAACTGATGAAATCCACGTCTAACACTAAAACGTGGTATAATCCTTTTGTAGTGAAATTTGGTTGAAAATGGCGATGCGTTTGCATTTAGTTGATCGATATATTATCGTAGTTTTAGCTTGTACTATTATCTATTCTGTGGTTTTAGTTTAATTGAATTTTTTTTCAAGAGACACCATTAAGTTTAATTATTACGTAATTCTTTAGATTACAAAATATATGTTTTTGAGTTACAAAAAAAAATGTTGTTGTCTCTGTAATATTGAGCAGTTTGAGACAAAAAAGATTTTTCCTTTTCTTTTTTTTTTAAGATTCTGAACCTATTTTTAAAAATATTTTTGAATATATATTTTCTTTATACACTTATCTTTACTTTCTTTATTACTGTATTTTTTTGCTTGTAATATATTGTATGGAAATGGATATTCGTGCGAGGAAAAACAGGACGTTTTTGGGCAGCGCCTTAACAAACAAAAGGATGACATGTCGGTAAAATATATTTAGAGTTAGTTCGTGTCCTACATATAAAATGGATGAACTAAGTGACGCAAATGAAGATGCGGTCGTTCCGGTGACCCATCTATATCTACAAATAAGTAAAATTTAAGTGTCTGTTTGTAATATCAAAATAACGGCTTTTTACCAAATGCATACGAAAGTATATACGGTACCTATAACAACAATAACAAAACAACCATTTTTTAAAATATTTGTCTGTCTGTCTGTTTGTTCCAGGTAATCTCCAAAACGGCTGGGCCGATTTTGACGGGACTTTCACTGGCTATTAGCTGATGTTACAAGGAGTAACTTATGCTACTTTTATTTTAGAAAAAAGAATTAGGGTTCCGCGCAAAGAAATAAAAACCATGAAATCCAATAACTCCGCGTGGGTGAAACCGCGGGCAGCAGCTAGTTTAGCTATATAATCTAATTTAAAAATTAGTACAATCATAGAATTGTTTCTTTGAAGCAGTTACACAGAGGGCCTAAACAAATAGCGACAATCGCTTCGAAACGAATACCGTTTGTCTATACGCCGTCTGGCCTCACATAGGTCATCTCGCAATAACGTAAGACACCCCAAGGGCGCCTTTTCTTTTAAATCTGCATGCTCCCCGCCTAATCCGATGGACATTTAAAATCAATTTTCTCGGGACTTCGTTAACTTTATCGATGGAAGATAAATCGAATGGCGAGTCGGCGATTTCTTCCACCATTAATTCAATATTGGCGATATCTATCGGCAATTACTAAGAGACGGGGTCATTTTTTAAAAGGACTTCTTAGAAAGTTGTCGACGAACGTAAGGGTCAACGGACTTGAACGTAATAAAGTAGAAGAAAAGATTAATGGCAGGAACTATGCTTTCGGTGGATGACTTTATTTTCCAGTTTTACCGAGTATTTTTTAATGAAGTCGTAGAGTTGGGGTGGAATATAAGGGTGTAACTGGAGAGATTTTATAGCCTGCTTCATACGATACTAACGATCTACGCAAGCGAGGGTGATGTATGAAAATGATTTTTGTAGTGCTGCAAGGAAATATTGACTCGACTTGTTATTTTATGTTTTTTTCTTTAAATTAAATATGACGTACGAAAATCTTCTTCCTTTTTCTTTACGGATTAAAAACATAATCTCCGAAGGTTACTTAAGAATTACGCCTGCCCGAAATATTAAACATTATCACCTTTATTAACCGACTTCAAAAAAAGGAGGAGGTTCTCGATTCGGTTATAGTTTTCTTTACCTCTTCCATTACAGGTCTCTGTGAATCAGAAATCAGATTTATTTGAAAGGATATACTTTCACATTAGTTCCATAGAAATTTCATCAAAATCGGTTTAGTAAGTTGTCGTTGAAATCAGTTCGTTACTTTTTTAAAGTAGTCTTTTCACAATTCATAAGATAAAAACCTTTTTGGTTTTAGTTGTAGTTTAATAAAAGCCTCCAAAAATTAATTGCGAAGACTCAAAATATAGCCAAGTCATTAAATATGATTAATTTTATATTATTTCACATTATTGTTGGTAAAAGTTAATTATTGTTAAATTTTAAGTAGTCATGTATTATGAACAGATCATGCATTTTCGAGTTTAGTTATTTAGTAATTCATTATTTTAGATTATTATCATGAAAACAAATATGTGAATTGATCAAATTGATTTTCCAATAACGCAATAAATTATTTACCACACAAGCAGAGTTTGCGATTTGAATATTTCAACAACGGTCAATAAATAAATAGCGAACACGTTTGATACAGTACCGCATTATGATTTGGAAATGAACATACTGCAATATTTGGAATATATCCAATCAAATATGCAAATGATCTGTGGTCCAGTACGTGCGTCTACTTGATTTACGCGCAGTATTTGGTGCGTCAGTGATTGAGCCTCACACGTAATGGAGTTCCCTGGAGTAGATTTAGCCAGTACGGGGCCCATCCACTTCACCTTGGCTCATCGACTTACCTCAGTTAAGCTTGGGGGTTTACTTGACCGGTGGATAGCGTGGAGGCACAATTTATAGTTCACTAGTTCGGTGTATTACGATAACTTTCTTGAGTTTGATCGATAGGTAGGGTGAAGCCCTCGACAAATTGCACTAGGCACGATAACGGTAAGATTTTACGAAGAAAGCGAGAAATAAATAATAAATAAACGCTTACACACTCATACCCCCGCACTAGGATTCCCTGTGTCGCGGGTGGAATGGACAATTGGACATACACAGATACACATCCCAAACATCCAAGTTCCGAGAACAAACTTTATGCTTACACAAAATCTGCCTCGGCCGGGGATCGAACCCAGGACCCCTCGCTTTGCAGGCAGGGTTACTACCATCTTAGCTACGGAGCCGTCAATAACTTAGACCGCCACGATGCCCGAAAAAACAAGTAATTTAGGAAACGGAAGTAGTTCATTCAGGCTAAGCGTATACGTCATTCGTATTCACACTTATTTCAGTAAATCTACGTTGTTTTGCTTGAATACAGAACACCAGTTCTTACCTAAGTTTTGGAAGCTCGCACCAGTTAACGAGCAAGAAACGCACAAGTTTTGGTACTGTCACCACAAGCATTCTATGATTTACGTGTTGACACACCGATTTTGGTGTTAGGTATTGTTTATAGATGTATATAAGCTGGACAACTGAAACAGTAACGCATTCATAGACAGAATTTATGATGACGATTGCTAATAGCTATGTTTCCACACAGAAGCTACATAACAACATTTTTACTCTCAGGGATACTCTTTAATCTATACAAATACCTAAAATTGAAGTGTCCGTTTGTAATATCAAAATCACAGCTTTTTACTAAATGTATATGAAAGTATATATCGCACCTATAACAAAACAACCATTTTTAAAATTTCTGGTCTGTCTGTCTGTGTGTTTGTTTCGGGTAATCTCCGAAACGGCTGGACTGATTTTGACGGAACTTTCACTGGCAGATATCTGATGTTACAAGGAGTAACTTAAGTTACTTTAATTATAAAAAAATAATTAGGGATTCGCCCAAAAAAAATGAAACCACGGGCAGCACCTAGTAAAAATTATAAAAAGGGCGGTCCTTGGGATATTATACCATATTCATTCAACACAAAAGTCATTTAAATCGGTTGACAATTGGACGAATTGAAAAGAATACAGAAAAATTGAAAAACCTCCTCCTTTTGGAAGTCAGTTAAAAATTGTGCAAGAGCTTTCCGCCAAGCGATGAACAAAAATGGTTAGGGATTTCTGGAAAAGAAATGTTTTCGGCAGTCTCATTGACAGTGAGTATTTGTTACTTTGAGGAACACACGAGCGGTGAATGTTGATGAGGACAAATAAAATCCTTGGATAAGTAAAGATTGAGTGAAGTTGCGTTCTTCATGTTTGTGTAGACTGGGTGTCCCACGGTCATGGTACATTGAGGACAAAGTAATTTAAATATTGAAGTTTAATTCAATCAAGACTTTATTTTTGAAAGTGAGTGCGTTCAAAGATTTTTAAAAATTAGTTTCCATGAGACTTGAAATGAGAAAAACAAAACACGTGTGTATTTTCGTGATACTGATCACGAGGATCAATCAGTTCCTTCTTAATATCATAATATCTCTAATTAAATTACTATGTGGTAGAACTTACTCTTCAGTAAGTGTCCGTCTGGGTGGAAAGCACCGCTTTTACTAGTGTAGTCTACCACAAAGCTGTAATGTTCAAGCATTACTATGTTTCGGTTTGTAGAGCAATGAAATTACTAGGTTTATGTGACGTAATAACTAATATCTCAATTCAATCTCAGTAGATCCAGGGGCCAGATTCACGATGGATCTATAGTGAGATTACAATATACTCACGGGATCTGTTTTCAAAGATATGACACAATATGTTTCTAATGTAACTAGCTGCTGCCCGCGGTTTCTCTCGCGCGGAGATACTAGATTTCATGGTTTTTATTTTTGAAAGCGGAACCCTAATTAATTTTTTTTAAATAAAAGTAGCCTAAGTTTCTCCTTGTAACATCAGCTATCTGCCAGTGAAAGTCCCGTCAAAATCGGCCCAGCCGTTTCGGAGATTACCTGGAACAAACAGATAGACAGACAAAAGTTTAAAAAATGGTTGTTTTGTTATCGTTACCGTACATACTTTCACATGCATTTGGTGAAAAGGTGTTATTTTGATATTACAAACATATACTTCAATTTTATTTATTTGTATAGATAGATCCATCTTTTCTGAGTGGTATACTGTAGTTGTTACACGCTAGCGTTATGCTTACAATCAGGCTAACGACCCGCTCTGGGTAATGAGCCAATAGTATAAAAAAACCTTTTTATCACTTGTCAGTGGTACTAGTTACAGATCTACTTGTGCTGGTCATTTTCCCGATGGTGATGCTTCAATTATAGCTTAAAAACTAATAACAAACCAGAGAAGTCTAACTTAATATACCTACAGGACCTTACCTTAGTCTATTTAGATTTCTAGACAGAAAATAAAAAAACTACTCCCAACTCTTACTGATGGCCTAAAAGTAATTCAAATAACCAGCTCTGAATTTCGAATTGTCAATTTGCCTCTAACATTCTGCAAATTTTTTTTCATTTCGGTAATGAAAAGTTCTTCTATTGTCGAATGGAGGATGAAATCGATTGTTATCATTTTGTTATTTTGAAATGGACCGATCTTTATTGCTCACATTTTAAAAGAGAAATATTTAGTAGAGTTGGAAAATATTTTCTGCGATATTTGATGCAGTATCATGAAATGAGCATTTGTTGTCAAGAACCTTTCCATGTGTTCTGGCTGCTACTCTTGAAGACCAGATCATAATCTAGGTCTATCTCTGGAACCAACTTCAATAACATCGCCTCAAAAAATCAGGTGCGATAGAGTTTTTTATTTTTTTATTTTATTTGGTAACGAGACGAGCTGGTCGTTTGCCTGATGGTAAGCATAACGCCGGCCCATAACATTTGCAGTGCCACCCAGAACTTTGAAACACAAAGGCCTGCGCGGCACTGCAGTGCGCTCGTTACCCTGAGACATTAGGTATTAAGTCTCATAAGCCTAGTAATTTCACTGGATACTTTGCTCATCAAAGCGGAACACAGTAATGATTGCACACGACTGCTTGGCGGCAGACTTCACGAGCAAAGCGGTGGTAACAACCCAGATGGACACTCGCAGAAGAGTTCGTCCTCCCACTAACAAACAATATCAAGCTTTACAAAAAATAGCTCTGTAAAAAAACCGCATATAAAATCCGTAAAAGTAAATTAGTATAATAATAATAACGCTTTGTTTAAAATAAACAATCTACACAAATGAATATTCGTTTTATTAAATTATAAATACCCTCGGTTGAATATAACAATACCTATAATGTAAGGTACCTAATTTACTTAGATTTGATCAAACGTTTAAGCAATCTCAATTCTCTTTTGAAATAATAACTGGGAGACCCTTTGTAAGGGCACAGAAAATTAATATTCTCAAATTACGCACCAATTTTCTTTTCAATTTATTTTGAAAGTACAAACAAAACCCTTGGAAATTCGGAATAGGACAGGTTTCACAGAATTTGGGCCAGTTTTGTAAATAGTTTTGTTGGAGCTTATTTCTTTTTCTACAGTTTAGGCTAAGGCTAGGCTTGCGTTTGACCACAATAAAAGTACTTTATCCTACCTACTACAATAAATTAGAAAGTATTTTTGTTGGTTTGTCCTTCTTTCATAACTCCGACCGCTCGGCATATGCGCAGTTTCTGAAAGATGGGAAGATGCCAGTGTGTCAACGCATGTATAGCATCCCACACCAAGGGCTGCCTCAACTTTTAGGGAATGAGGGTCATACGTCTGGTCTTTTTCCATCGGCGAATTAACCCATTAGGCTCCAGAATTGCTGCGACATTGGCGCTTCCAAAGACCCAACGAATAACATAAATTAGTACAATATGGCGAACTACGTGACCTGCACTTCTGGTCCACGAAAGCCCATGGTGACCGAGGCGATCTACCTTTTCACCGCATGCGCATGGATGGGGAACTACACATGGTGCATCGATTTATTTATTTATTTATTTATTTATTTATTTATTTATTTATTTATTTATTTATTTATTTATTTATTTATTTATTTATTTATTTATTTATTTATTTATTTATTTATTTATTTATTTATTTATTTATTTATTTATTTATTTATTTATTTATTTATTTCTTTATTTCTTTATTTCTTTATTTCTTTATTTATTTATTTATTTATTCATCCATTCATTCATTCATTCATTCATTCATTCATTCGTTCAATCATTCATTCATTCGTTCATTCATTCATTCATTCGTTCATTCATTCATTCATTCATTCATTCATTCATTCATTCATTCATTCATTCATTCATTCATTCATTCATTCATTCATTCATTCATTCATTCATTCATTCATTCATTCATTCATTCATTCATTCATTTATTTATTTATTCATACAACACATGTAACTTACAGACTATTGTCCAACACATTACATAGCAAAACTAAGGTAAGCCAGTAGTATATTAAGGAACTTGCTTACCCTATCATTAAATATATCTAGATCTGGTTGTTGAGCGAGCATATCGTTGAGTAGCCTTACGACCCTGGCGGTAGGGGCATTGTTAGCGCGGACTGAGTGCAGGCGCGCGGGCGCCGCAAATAGGCGATGTTGGCGTCTTTGGCCGCGGGAGGCGTCGGCGCCGCGCATGTAGTGCGACGGCACGCACAGCCGCAGCTCCTCTAACGCAGACGGGTCGATGCGCAGTGATATGGCTAATCGGAAAGTATTGTTGTCCAATAAAGTTCCTAAAGGATTTGAGGGAAGTGCGTTCAACCAAAGATCCGATTCCCAACGGGAAACAGCTAAAAGACGAGCGCGGTCTGTGGTGCAGCTGGACGTTTCTAACAAATTATTCCGATCCAGCTCACAGAGGTGCCCGTTCCACTGTCTCTGAGAGGATAGGTTTTTTGGCAAGCTGCTGTTTGGGCAGGCTAATTTCCAGGCGTTCAACTGATCCTAAACTTGAAGACAAAATAACAATAAATAAATAATAATAAGTAATAATTACCATTCTTTAATTTTTTTAATCCCATCTTAAGAAAAACTGCATTCAAGCTTAAAAAAAAAACGGAAATCCAATTATGTGGGATTTATATGTCAGCGATGGAACGTAAGATGATTTATAAGTATGCATGTATCCGAGCGTGTATGGATCCGAGCGTTGATGAACGAAAGAGATGGAATGCCTAAATGGTGAGATTCCGGAAGGATGGATGGTTTTTTTTTTACTTTACTCGATACTTGTTGCATATACGATGGTGGATAGAGGACGAAGAGTTGTAAAAATATTAAGAAGTTTCAAGAAATATAGTGTTTTTTTATAAAGCCAGTGTTGCGTTTTCACTCTCGCATCCCACATTATTGTAATTTATTTAACGCCCTTTATTAAAGTTTACGTCACTGATAACCAATATAAAGCTTTTACTACACCAGAAACTCTGTTTAGAAATGAAACTTTTATTTCTTACAATAAAGTACGAACATGATTAATTTTATTCTCAACCCCGATCCTACACATTTACCCAACATTTGCGAAACAGTTCTCTCATTTCGGCAAAACAAAGGTGGGCTTAAAAACTCATCAGGGACCTCGAAGTAGCGAAACATTGATAGTGATCCTCAATTAAAAGTGCGATCCTCAGCGATCCCTCGCGATCCCAGGCTTGGAAAGGTGCACGTTACGGTATTAAAAATAAGCTGCTGATATTTCGGGACCCTCGATTGCGGCAAGCCCTTTCGATATAAAGTGAAATTTAAATTTAGAGGAAATGGATTGGTGGAATGGGAAGGTCTTCAGTATAATTTTTGGAAGTGGATCGGGTGGAGATACTACGTCAAACAAAATACGATGAAAGACCTTGTCTAGATGAGGCGTTTTACGTGCGAGTCGAATCGCGCGTAGCCGATCCACGCGTGTCTAGTTGCGTGTAGCCGATCGCGCGTAGCTGATCCACGCGAGTCTAGTTGCGCGTAGCCGATCCGCGCGAGTCTAGTTGCGTGTAGCCGATCTCGCGTAGCCGTTCGCGCGATTGTGTGATATTAGAAGCAGAAAACAGAAATTATATATCTATTAATAAAAATGTGTTACGTAAAAATGTTATACAAAACTGACGTGTCATGTAACCAAAGTTTTATAAAATATTTCTTAAGGCGCTGTCTAAAGCTAAACGTCTTGTTTATCGTCGCACAAATATCCGTTTCTATACATATTACAAACAAAAAATCAGTATTATAGTCAGGTGTTTAAAGAAAAATATATTGTTGGTATGGTCTAGAATGTTAGAAAAAAGAAATCGTAAAACAGATTACGAAAAAACTTTTTGTCTCAAAATGCTCAATATTTTGAATGAAAACTATCATTTTTTTTGTAACCAAAAAGTAGGAAATTTTATCATATCAAATATTTTTATAACATAATATTGGTATAAAAATATTTAAACCAATGATGTCCCTTTTTCTTTATTCAATTAAAACTACGAAGAAACGTTCAACAAAACGCAAACGCATTGCCATTTTCAACCTTATATCACTACAAAAAGATTATACCTAAAGATCGGTTTATCACAGAGCCTTAATCTGCTTCTAGGCTCTAGTACCGTGCGATCTGTGTTTACGCACGACTTGACTCGCGCGTAAAACGCCTCATCTGGATAAGCTCTAAAGTTCAGATTTTATCTTAGCGTAGTTTAACCGTTTTGTACATTGAATGTACAATGTACATAGCTGTACATACATTAGCTGCAGCATGTATGTAGTTTCTGAATTTAAATAAAAAAAGCTTCCTATTAGAAATATAAATAAAAAACCTACTTTATGTTTAATTTAAAAACTTTTACGGATTTGTTGCGTATAGTTTGCGTATTCATTGTAATTACATGGAAAGCGTTTGAGTGTTTATGGACTACGCGGTTGATAATAAACGGCACCAGCAAAAAATAGACATTTTGGAGGCAATTGGATATCTTCGGCTTCAGTATGTGTTCTTTTGTGTATGATTGCCATTTGTGTTCTTTTTATTTTTGATCTTTTGAGAGAATTCAGTATTTTTTTATAACTTTCACTACGGGTTGGATCAACTGATCTTACGGAAATGATACGGCCTTACCACAAAAAATTAAACACACCCTAAATCCGTGTTAAACAGAGTTTAACTACAAAACATGCCTTAGTCGCGTGTTTAAATATGGGCAACCACAAATTTTGATTTAAGTAGTGTCTAACCGTTGTCTAACGTCATTCTTTTTTGAAATTTCTAATCATTTCAGACATTGTCTAGCTAAACAGGTGCCTAAAGGTGTTAAATTTTTCCTACCTCGCACATAGAAAAACAACTATACGTGCCGTAATTATTTTTATTTTATTTTTATTTTTTATTTATTTATTATTAATACAAAGAAATATACAAATTTGGTTCTTATTGTCTTAAAACCTATGTTAGGTTTGTCTAGACAATATAAGTTCTTAATTCGTATAGCCATACTTCGTTTTTTGTGTACAATTAAGAACTACGTCGCCATTGCATATAATTTAGGTTATCGTTGGCAACAGACACCGAATGTGGCAAGTTTACTACACGATAGCAGACAGAGACCCGCACAGCCTGTGACTGATGAGCGCCACTGAGACTAATTGTGTCGCGTGCTAATAGTACTAATTGGATTAAAAACCATGCTGCTGTCAGCTAAATTACTTGTGAAGCCGGGAAAAAGATTCTGGGTGTTTGTTTGTGGCACACGAGAAATGTAACGTGTTATGTCTTTGGCACAAGCAAGATAGAAAAAAAGTTACCACCTACTTATACGCGCTCAACGATTTGCTTCGACCTTTAACTCATGGACCGCAAGAATTAAACTCTTTGACGGCATCGGTGTTTCCTGAAAACAACAATCTAGTAAATAGTGTCTTCTGAGCAAGTGTGCTACTCTATCGACCACATACCAGGAGAGAGCAGTGAACCGCAAGTCTATTAATTATAAAAAAATGTAAGGCCCTATTCATCGATCATCAATTTCGAACCCCTATTCAATGACGGGCCATATTTGTCCCGTCTCCGTCTTAATCATCCATCTGGACGATCATCGCGCGTCCCCAATATATCACTGCGAGGTATCTGCAGTCGAATCGCGTATCAGGGGGGCATGAATGGCGGTACGTGACCGGGACGTTAACAAGAATCGCTCATGAATACGAACGTCAAATAATACGAAGCGGCGCTGAAGGGTTAACGGCTTGTAATGTAGGATGTTTATTTGGTGCGATGTTGTTTTAGGATATGTGTTGCATATGCTTGACCGATTTTGCTGGATCTTATACTCTTTATTGAGCGGAAAGATTGTGATGCCATTGATATAACTAGCTCTCATCCAATTGTTTTCTAATAAAGAGCACGCGATAGGCTCTGTTATATTACGTGTAAAATATAATGTATGTACGAAAGAATATTACTAAATTTAACTTAAAAAGTGATGTACATGAGTTAAATACTAGAAGTAAACATAAAATTGTTGTACCCGGGTTCAGATTAAGTAAAACTAACAAATCGTTCCTGGCAAATGGTGTCAGATTCTACAACAAAATTCCTAAAGTATTAACTGAATTACCACAAGGAAAGTTTAAACGTATAGTCAAGAGTGTATTAATTAAAAAAGCGTATTATAAAATTAAGGATTATGTAGATGACAAGGATGCATGGAGGCAAACAGCTCAGGAGCCTCCTGGCGACTACTAAACTTCTTTAAATTGTTAGTTGTTAGCATTAGAATCATTGTAAAAAATTACTTTTTTTAAAAGAATGCCGTGACGAGTTTCTTGCCCTTCTTCTTGCTCGGCCTATACCAATTTGGAACGGGCACGGTGGGTTTCTGGAAGGTTCGTTGACTTTGAGCACGGATTGGGTCTGTTGGTGTCTTTGTCATTTATTATGTTCTGATAAAGACAGCATTAGTTTTAGTCTGTGATTCGGGTAGATGAATGTTGCAGAGGCCGGCTGCTAGAGTCATTTTAACTTTCATAAGTGCTCCTTTGGGGCCTATTTGAATAAAGACTTTTGATTTTGAATTTGAATTTTGAATTTGAATTTAACAAACGAAATAGAGTCAATATTTATATGTGTGTCCATCTTAACGATGTCATACGTGACGTTACGAACGTCAGTGACGACGGTCTGTTTACACAATTGTTTGTTGTTTTAAAAATAATAAATAAAGATAGTTATAATAATTAATAGATTTATTATATAATTAAACAGTGGTAAATTGGTTGTGTGGTGTTTTTTTGAAGTTTGTGGCATTAAAAACTTAGGATTTTCTAATCTATCCGCTCAACAAAGTATCAGTAAGTGATAGCATACCCCCAACATTAGTAAATAATACATTAAAAACTTTGACCTACACAAAATAAACAAATTTCGATCGAAATGGCCAAGTGCAATGCTTGCGGTCGTTTCACTTCGTCGGCGGATGCTACAAAGTGCTCCAAGTGCGTAGGTCTTTACCACCGAACCTGCGTTGGTATCCCGCCGGAGGCTAAGATTTCTGCGGTATGGTCATGTCCAAGCTGCAAGGCGAAGACCCCTCGGCGCGACAATACTGAAAGTCCCGTAAGAGGACAGGGGTCTGACTATCAGACGTCTCCTATCGAGAGCTCTTCTGGAGCTCCGGATGATGAAATCCTTCGGGAAATCCGACTTATGAACCAGGAGATGAAGTCCTTCCGGGGGGATTTCAATGCAATGAGGGAAGAGATGTCCTTGCTCAGGAATACTGTGACAGGTTTCGGGGGCCGTATGGATATGATGGAGGCCAGGCTGGTGGGCCTCGAGGAGAAGTACGCAGCACTCCAGGCTCAGCCAGGCGTCGGTGAGCTGGTCGCCACAGTTGAGCAGTTGAAAGCCGAGCTCAACGACCGTGATCAGGACTCACTGCTCAACGACGTCGAGATCACCGGTGTCCCCGAGGAACCGGGAGAGAGCGTGGGGCACCTCGTATCCCTCATTACTGACAAGTTGGGGGTCGCCTGCGACGAGCGGGACTTTGTGAGTGTGGAACGCGCCGGGCAGCGCCGTGCGCCCGCGCCCGGCGACGGCCCGCCGCGCCCGCGCCCCGTCGTGGTGCGCCTGGCGCGCCGCCCGCTGAGGGATGCTCTCCTACAGGGCGCGCGGGTGCGCCGCGGCCTCACTACCGATGGGCTGGGGCTTGCCTCTCCGTCGACGCGGATCTACGTCAATGAGCGCCTCACCAAGCATAATAAGCTTCTATTCTACAAAGTGCGCGAGGAGAGTCGACACCACGGTTGGAGGTTCGCCTGGACCAGAGGTGGGCGAATCTTCGTTCGCCGTGAAGCAGGAAAGGCTCCCCTGAGAGTCCGCTCGGAGTGCGATATCCAGAAGATTTTTGGCAGCGATGCCGTTGGAGTGCCCTTGAGTCAGAGCTGATGATTTTGTGGTTTTCTAAAAAATATGAAATATATATTAATACATACTTAGTTGCTATATTTAGGCATAACATAAAACAAAATAATTGTGTTTATAATTGTAATTTAATAATAATATCAGGTCATGTATGCAGTCATTACAAAATATCATTTCTTGTGTTAAAATTCGAGTTGAATATAGGTAAGCTAGCTCAATATCGAATGGTTTCTCTTATATTATGTAATTTTTATATGCCTAATTTCAATTCGATTTATAATGATTAAAAATTTTAAGGTTGGTTTGTTCAATGCTGGCTCACTAGGTACCAGACATGATGAATTAATAGCTGCCATCGAAAATTCATCTGTAGATTTAATGGCAATAAATGAGACTTGGCTACGAAACGGGGAAGAGAGCCGCGCGCCGGTTGTGCCCGGCTATCGGTTAAGGCACACGCCGCGGCCGCTCTCAGTGCGTGCCGGTCGCGGAGGAGGGGTCGGTTTCTATATAAAACAGGGTGTTAATGTGCGAAATAGCCCCCATCCTCAAAACGCATCTGTCGAGCAGATGTGGTTGAGACTTAGGGTAAATTCGCAAAAGATAATAATCGGTACTGCATATCGTCCGCCGTGGCTTGATGTTAATACATTTTTAGATAGTCTAACTCAGTCGGTAGTCAGTTTTGCTGATTATGATTGCATAGCAATTTTTGGAGATTTTAACATTAACTTGCTCTGTCCCTCAGACAATAAGAGTAAATTATTTCAGACATTTCTTAATTATACAAACTTGAAACAATTAGTATCTAAACCAACTCACTTCACTGACCATAGTGAGACACTAATTGACTTAGTGTGTACTGATGCGAAAATAAGATCTTTAAATATTAGCCATATTCCTGACTTGGGCAACCATGCCATGATTACAGTTGAATTTAACATCAAGGCTGAAAAACCCAAACCTCGTTTTTTTTGTTACAGACCATTAAAGTCTATATTACTGGAGTTATTTACCAATGATTTAAATTCAATTAATTGGCATCAAATAGAGAATTTGGACAGTGTAAATGACATGGTAAATAGTTTTAATTTGTATATAACTGAACTATTTAATTTACATGCGCCTAAAAGACAATTTTCTACAAAAATAATATCTTATCCATGGATAACTGACACTGTTAGGGACATGATGGATATTAGAAATCAATGCCATTATCAGTACAAAGAGACTAAATCTGATCAGCATAAGGAATCCTACAAGGACATGAAACATGTGGTCATAAATGCAGTATATCAAGAAAAAAAGGTATATTTTGACAATCACATCAACCAGAACATTAATAACCCAAAAAAACTATGGAAAAATTTAAAAACTACAATTATGCCTGATAGGAAAAAAAATTTTGAACTTCCACATTTCTGTAATGATCCAACTGTAATTAATTCACATTTCCTGAATGTCCCTGGCAGTGACTTTGTAAGTATATCAGATCTCACATACTTTGAACATCATCGATTTAACACATCTCAATTTCACCTTGAGCCTGTCTCGGAGAGTATTGTGGCAAATGTGATAAGTGGGCTATCTTCGAATGCTGAAGGAGTGGATGGTATTTCGTTACAGATGATTCTTTTAACATTGCCTAGCACCCTTAGTATCATAACTAAAATAATAAATCAATCAATTTTAACATCTACCTTTCCTGATCTGTGGAAAATTTCTACTATTAGACCAATTCCGAAGCAACAAAATGTTACTTCAGTCAAGGACTTGCGTCCCATAAGTATTCTTCCCTGTCTCTCTAAGGTACTTGAGAAGGTTGTGTGTAATCAATTGATAAAGTACCTGGAGGTAGAGAAAATCCTGCCTTCAGCCCAGTCCGGATTTCGTAGAAAGCGCAGTACTGCAACGGCATTGTTGGATGTTGTTGACAATATTCTTGCGGCTCAAGATCATGGCATGGGCACTGTACTAGTGCTGCTTGATTTTTCACGTGCATTTGATGCAATTAACATTACACTCCTGTTGTCCAAGATGTCTTACTATGGTTTTGATAGTGATGCGGTTAGGTGGTTTCATAGTTATTTGCACTTGAGGTCACAAATGGTTCAAGTAACTGGTTTAGATGGCAAAACAACATCATCTGCTTGCACCTACAACCTCCGAGGCGTTCCTCAAGGATCAATTCTCGGCCCAATCCTTTTTATTTTGTATAGTGCAGACATAATTAATAGCATCAAACATTGCCAATATCATATTTATGCCGATGATCTACAGGTATATTTGAGTTTCCATCCCAATGAGACTTCTCTAGCTGTAACAAAAATAAATCAGGATTTAGACAGTTTGGCAAAGTGGTCTGTTGCTAACTGTATGACTTTAAACCCTGGTAAAACCAAATATTTGATATTGGGATCAAAACACCAGGTTGAAAACATAAAGCACCATTGCCCTCAAGTTGCAATCTTAAATGATCACATTGAATGTGTTTCTGAGGCCCGTAATCTAGGTTTAATTATGGACAGCCGCCTGCATTTTGAGAAACATGTGGAAGAAGCTGTACGGAATTGTTTCTATAGACTAAAGGTTCTTTATAGAATTCGACCATACCTTAGTGTGGATCTTCGAGTAAGCCTCTGTGAGTCGCTTGTTTTGTCGAAGCTAAATTATGCAGATGTAGTTTATGGGCCTTGCCTATTGTCTCGAACTGAGCGACTCATACAGAGAGTTCAAAATGCCTGTGCTCGCTTCTGTTTTACTGTGCCTCCTCGTGCTCACATTACCCCCTTTCTAAATCGAGCTAACTTGTTGAAAATGGCACCACGCAGAAATTTGCATCTTGCTACTCTGCTCTTTGGCGTCATTCTGAGTAATCAGCCTGAATATTTGTTTCGCAAACTGAAATGGGCTCATGAGGCGCGTAAATATCATACTCGAGCATCTCAGTACTTAATTTTGACGCCTCAGCACAAAACGGTGGCTTTCAGAGGTAGTTTCAGATTTGCTGCAAGCCATTGTTGGAACTCTTTACCTCCCCCACTTCGTGACCTGAAAACAATTAAAACTTTTAGCAGGCGTATGAGGCTACATCTAGTGTCTATTCAAAAACCTTAAAAAAAAAAGGATCTTGAAATCACACTAGATTTAGGATTCCGACGCTTGCGTCAGGTAAAATGACCTTTGTATTCTTAAGCTAATATATTTAGAGTATATAACTTACCTCTTGTTGAGCAGGTATTCCATTTGTTATCCTTGTTGTCATAGATTAAGTTTTTGGACTTTGTTCTTGATTATTTTCTACCGATCACCATTGTGTTGGGTGACTGGTTTCACAAATTATATAGGTATACTGGTTTGAACTTGTTTTCAGTTTTGAACTTTTTGTTTGAATTTGTTTGCTGCCACTTGCCATAGATACATAATGCTACACAAGGCACACTGCACGGCACAAATATTTACTGGCCACAGATGACTATAGCTAGTAGTTATCTGTGGTCATGCTCCACTGAGTTAGATGGAAGGCCACAGACTTCCTTAGACGGGTCTGTGGCTTTTGATTACTTACTAATTTTATTTTGTATTTTGTAGTTTTTTTTTTGTTTTTTACTGTTTTTTTTTTATTATTATTAATTGTATTATTTTAGTTATGTATTTGATTGTTGTTATTTTTATACTGTTTTAATTTGTTTTCGTCGTCCTTACGTTCGTGATGTCATGATGGGTTCCGACTGAAAATCAGTGACTAGGGTCCTTGACCTTAGTTAGGTGCTGAGTCGGGACCTTTTCCTGACATCACAACATTACATTGTTTATTTTTAGTTTTAAATTCTGTTGTGTTATTTGTTATCTGATGTGATGTTGTGTTGTCCGGAAATAAATGTATTTTCTTTCTTTCTTTCTCTTTCTTATACGTTCTGGCCCTAACCTTATATCGGATTGAAATAGTAAAAAGAATTCGTATCTGCGAATTCTTTTTATTTCTGTGACACTCGGATGTATTGAGCCTAGGTATTAAATGAATTATTAACACGTACCGGTAAAGTTGGAGTGGATGGGTTCTTGGAGTGGTTGATAAGATCTGTGCGTTAGATATCTTTGATAAACATTCACGACATCTCTTCATTTGACACAACGAGAAGAGTTCTTTGCACTGCATGTTAGCACCGATAGATATAAAGACATATATCTCTATCACGACCCGACAAAAGGCGCGCATCTTAGCCCTATAGACCAAACAAAACTGAGAGGGACTTAGCTACTTTAGATTTGCAACTTGAGGGTGGTCGCTAATGAGGCGTTCTAGAAAATTCCAGTACAACAACAAATCCTTCTTTGTAGTACGGTTTTACTTTATCGTGTCTGCAACACAAGTAAAAAGTTAGTACAAACACTATATACAAATGTAGGAGCACTGAGTGCCTATAACTTTGTTTGTGGTACTCGTAAGGGGGAGGCAAAGAGAAAAAGTGTCAGGTTCGTTTCTTATCATTTAACAACTTCTGTCTTTTTAAACTTTTATATGGGGAATACCATACCTATTATACCGACGCGACGTTTAAAAATGAGGTCATCAAATCGACACGTATTATGTATGTCATATTATTGGAACTACATATTCTCATATGATAATCTACTAGGGCTTCCAAACAAATATACAAAATTTTATAGGCATATTATGTATGTTGGTACTTACGTTTGTCCGCGCGTTTCTCCGAAATTATTCATCGGATTGTGATCGTTCTTTTTTTATTGGCTTACATTTACTCCAACTTAGAAAACAGCGTAAGTTTCATCAAAATCAGTTCAGTAGTTTAAAAGATATCGTCCAAAATGTTATAATAGGAAGTCCGTTTATATATTTTTTATTTATGTTATTTGGTAACGCTGGTCGTTTGCCTGATGGTAACAGTAATGCTTGCACACTACTGCTTGGCGGCAGACTTCTCGAGCAAAGCGGTGGTAACAACCCAGACGGACACTCGCAGAAGAGTTAGTCCTCCCACTAAAAAAATCTTTGCAACTTGTTAGATCGACTTGTGTAACAAAATAGCTTCACTATACCGGCTTGTATATTCCACGCGTACTAAATCCCTCCTTTTGCATAATGCATGCATATCACCTAATGTTGCCATAAATAAAGTCGGGAACCTATAAATGAATTAAATCTAGCAAAATCTTTTACATATTCGTATCCGTTTCCGTTGGGATTTCATATTCGCGTCGGGTATCAAAAGCAATCGGGAAATGTGGATAGCTTCAGATAACGGCAGCGTTTTATTTTTCTATCTGTATATGAAAACTGGTGGATTTTTCGTAGTTAAGGTCGTGTTTTGTTTTGATGTTTGCGATGTTTTCCTTCACCGTTTTAGATAATAATAATCCGCACATAGCTTGATATAAGTCATTGGAGCGGGCTGAGTCGAGATTCGAACTATGGTGCGTCGGATTGAAAGCCGCACAAGTTCCCGCTCGGCCACACTCGCTCTTGACTACTTTGCTTAGATGTAATTACAACAAGTTGTCATGGCGAGTTAAGTACTTTGTACTAACCAATAACGGTCAAAGTCACGGCCTCTTTGATCCTTACTAGACCTTTACATAATTAAACACTTCTCGCTTAATAAATTCCCATCCCATAACAATATACCATTATTGTCATCCCACAAGGTTGCTCAAAGTGGCTTTATTAGCAGTTTCAATGTAAATAACACGGTTTTAAGACCGTAACAAATATTACAATGTATGTAAATTGTTATGTTAATTAGAAAGGGCTTGGAAGGATGTGTGTGATTAATTAGGGGACTTTTAATTGTGGCTCGTTGAGTTATGTTGTTATGTGTCATGTGTGAACTGTACCTACTGATTTTTTTTTTATGTTATTGGTAACGAAACGAGCTGGTCGTTAGCCTGATGGTAAGCATAACGCCGGCCCATAAAAAATGCAGTGCCACTCAGAACTTTGAAACACAAAGGCCTGCATGGCACTGCAGTGCGCTCGTTACCCTGAGACATTAGGTATTAAGTCTCATAAGCCCAGTAATTTCACTGGCTACTCTGCTCATCAAACCGGAACACAGTAATGCTTGCACATTACTGCTTGGCGGCAGACTTCACGAGCAAAACGGTGGTACTAACCCAGACCCAGACCAACCCAACATCGAAATGCACTCACTAACTTTTTTAACATGTTTTTCGATACGAAAATTGATAAAAACGAGCTAAACTGAATAGATAGAAATTTAATATGAAATGACAAATACGATTAAATGACAGCCATTATACAGCACAAATTATATATAGTAAAGCATAATTAACGGAACGATGGGTATTATACGTTACGACGGGTAATATTTTGTTATAATCGACGTCAATTCAGCTTACAATGGAAGATATAATAAAGGAATACAAACAGCGTTACGCTTTCACGTGACATACGTACGGGATTGTTGAAGAACAAGAAGTTTTCGCTACTAAACTTGCTATACCTATAATATATCAGGAACTGCCTCTTAAACCTGCGTTTCTATGCAAGTACTTGCATAGGTACAACGTCACACTTGTGTACAAGTTACTTGAAGTATATGAAGTAGTGAGATCGCGCATGATTAGAACACTTGCAAGCGATTAAATCCTTGCATGCGAAGTGCAAGTTCCAGAAATCGTGTTCCCAATTCAAGTAACTTGTAAGCAAGTGTGACGTCATACCTGCATGCAAGCACTTGCATAACGGAAACGCCGCTTTAGGAGTGGCTGCTAAACACACCGATAAGTCACGTCATATACATCTCAAAAATTTCGCAAGCCAAGAAAAAATTAAAAAATAAAACTCTCCTGCAATTTCTCATTGTTTTCGTGTTTTACATTGCCGGCCTGTTTCATCGTTAAGGACCAAAAAGACTCGATTGTCATGTTCTTTTTTTAAATAATGAAACGATTTCCGAGCAAGCGGGAGGAAATAATTTTCTAATGAGCACGCCCGTGTGTCCACGACATTAATATCCGTTCGCGAAGAATATCAGCCCGAGGGTCGCCACGACAAATAATAAATGTCATCAGAAACAAAGCTCTGCGGAATGACCGGCGTTTGTTGAAAGCAACCTATTTGTCTCTGACGAACAGTGACCGGCCTATTTGTCATAACTATGGATATTTGTTTTAATTTTGACTTGCCTTTATGGAGTAATGACAAATATTTGAGAACAAATTTACTTATAAATGGTTTTTAACCGATTTCAAAAAAGGAAGAGGATCTCAGATCAGAGTATTGTATACTCGTATATTGTTAGGTCCAGAAATGAGACAACTAGGTTTGAATAATCGACACACGTGTATTTTCACTCGTAGTTCAATGAGGACTGCTGTCCTTCCCCGCGTCTTCCCCTTGCGTAGCGCTGGGACGTAGACCAATCTGATAGAATATCCTTTCAAATAAACAAAAGAATTTTCCAAATCGGTTAATAAATGACAGAGATACGAGGTAACAAACATAAAAAAAAATATACCCACTGAATTGATAACCTTCTCCTTTTTTTGAAGTCGGTTCAAAATGGAGATATTTACTCAACAGTGAATAATAGCGGATAGAGAAGAAACGACAAGCAATAGATAATTATGTTACAGTATTGAGTTTGAAGAGATTTTATATATACACTTGTAGTAGCACGCATAATGTCGCCTTGTCTATGCACTAAGTTCAGAGAGAGAAAAAAAAATGTAGGTAGACCGCACAATTTCATTATTTCGTGCGGTCGGCTGGTTCTTCATTCACGTTGCAGTGCTCCGCCGCGTCGCACTACAAAGTTGGTTTTTCTAAGTTTCTCCGTGTTAACAAGTTTTTTCGTCAAAATCAAGATACCGAAGAGGAAACATAACGACGAGTGGGAATATTTGTAAGTAATTTGCACATTTACCGATAACTATCGATTGCATATGAGGTTTCACGTTCCAACGATTCGAGTTCTTACTTAACCTACTTTTTTACTCGAGTTCACGATGCAACGCCACGAGTTCATCTTACTCGCTGTATACCTATGCGTACTTAATACGCCATCCATATAGCAACCTGTTGAGGTTATCCTATAATAATAATATGAAACGACCCGAAAGGTAACATTCTAACTAATTAAGTAATTTGCAATTTGTTCGGTCCACGTTTGAGTTGTCACTTACTGATAATAATGCATACGAGGTTTAACGTTCCAACGATTCGAGTTGTTATTTAACCTACTTTTTACTCGAGTTCATCTTACTCGCTGTATACCTATGCGTACCTAATACGCCATGCATATAGCAACCTGTTGAGGTTATTCTATAATAATAATATGAAACGACCCGAAAGGTAACATTTTAACTATTTAAGTTAAGTTCTAATGTTCACGTTTCAACGATTGGAGTTGTCACTTAACGATAATAATGCATACGAGGTTTAAAGTTCCAACGATTCAAGTTGTTACTTAACCTACTTCTTACTCGAGTTCATTTTTACTCGGTGTATAACTATGCGTACCTAATACGCCATTCATATAGCAACCTGTTGAGGTTATCTATAATAATAAAAAGATGAAACGACCCGAAAGGTAACATTTTAACTATTTAAGTAATTTGCAATTTCTTCGGTTCACGTGTGAGTTGTCACTTAAATACATACGATGTTTAACGTTCCAACGGTTCAAGTTGTTACTTAACCTATTTTTTACTCGAGTTCATCTTACTCGCTGTATACCTATGCGTACCTAATACGCCATGCATGTAGCAACCTGTTGAGGTTGTCCTATAATAATAATACGAAACGAACCGGAAGGTAACATTTTAACTATATAAGTTAAGTTCTAATGTTCACGTTTCATCTATTCGAGTTGCCACTTACCGATAATAATGTATACGAGGTTTCACGTTCCAACGATTCGAGTTGTTACTTAACCTATTTTTTACTCGAGTTCACGATGCAACGCCACGAGTTCATCTTACTCGCTGTATACCTATGCGTAACTAATACGCCATGCATATAGCAACTTGTTGAGGTTATCCTATGATAATAATATGAAGGTATACGTATAATTACGTATATTAGACACAAATTTGCAATTTGCTGTTAATGTTGAAAACGAAAATCAAGAGCTACGCGAACCAAGACCGTCGACTAGCGCGTTACACGCGAGTTCCGATCGTTCGCTGGATATAGCCAACGTGACAATACTGGAGGATGTATCTCCACCACCAGTGATTAAAGGTGCTTCCAGCAGTGAGGATGTTCCACGAACAGAACCAAGCTAAGGCAAAAATAGCAGCGGTATTGCTTGTCTTGACGAGCCTATAAGACTCTTCTTAGTAAGGATAATAAAGATCCAACTGTTCTAAAGCTGCTGAATGATGCTGGGCGCATCATCTGTGACACACAACTCAGTGAGTCAATAACGAGGCGAAATTTCATATTGGCTGTACTAAAGAAGGACTTGAAAGATCAGATGCTGCTCACGAAAATAGATAGTTTTCTTGCAGCCAAGAACTTGCCGAAACTTTAAAGACCGCAAAAGCGATCAATAAAACAGGTGTGGATCTCAAAGCTTCCACCTCTAACAAGACTATTGCTACAAAACCAAAGCATCAAGTCGTTAACAGAAATTGAAACGGGAAGGCTCCGGTTCAAAACCACAGACAGCAGCCGTCGGCGCCCTCAAAGATGAAGGAGTCTGCACCTCAGAGGCAACAGCACTCGCCATCATCGAGGACATCGCGACTGAACTTCAGTCGCGGCCGCCGCTAGACAATACGGTAAATTACGCCGGTAGACTATCTGTTTTTTACAACCAATGGTCACAAATAACCGCAGATAAAATAATTTTATCCTGGATACGTGGTTATGAAATTCCGTTCACTGAAACTCCATATCAGCATTGTATACCTCAACCCCGAAATTATGCACACTCAGAAAAACTTGAATTTGATCAAGCTATACATAATTTAATTTCTATAGGTGCTATACCTCATTGTGAGCCCTGTGAGGGTATCCAATATCTTTTTACCCAAACCGAACGGAAAAGCACGCTTTATCCTAAATTTGAAAAAGCTAAACGAGTTCATTCAACATGTTCATTTGAATTAGAAGATTTTAGAATAATGATCAAACTAATCTCAAGATGCTATCTCAGGTCAACTATTGATCTCAAAGACGCATATTATTAAGTGAAAGTTCATGATAACTCTAAAAAATATTCAAGATTTAGTTTGAACGGTAACTTGTATGAATTTAATGCCCTACCGTTTGGTGTCAATACGGCACTTTTTGTCTTCACAAAAATAATGAAAACGGTGGTCAGAATGCCACGCTGTGCTGATTATTTATTGGCAATATATCTTAACGATACCTGTCTAATATCACATAGCTATAGCGAATGTATGGATAACATTACAAAAATGAAAAGTACATGAATTTGCCTGTAAATTTACAGTCAGATTTCGATTGGTGGATTAAATCTATCGAAAATCCAAAAAATCAAATTAAATTTGACGAATTCAGATGCTTCGACTATGGGGGGTTGGGGGATAGCCTGTGCGGGAAAAACGGCAAGCGGTAGCTGAAGTCGGGAAGAAAGAAAACTTCACATTCATAAGATTAAAAATTTGTCTAGAGGATTTATCCAATTGTCATATTATCTTGCGAATAGATAATACAACTGCGATTTTTTACATTAATCGTATGGGAGGAATCCAATTCCCCCATCTCACAAACTGACCAAAGATATACGACAATGGTGTGAAGCGCGAATTCTATTTATAACAGCGCTATACATTCCATCTACAGAAAATACTATAGCAGATACTGAATCAAGGTGTATTCACCCGGATATTGAATGGGAACTATCTGATCTTGCCTTTCAGCAAATCATTAACAATTTCGGGCTACCAGAGATTGACATGATTGCTAGTTGAATAAATAAAAAATGTCCTGTATACATATCATGGCACAAAGACCCTGATGCTTGACGCTTTCTCTGTGAATTGGTCAAAATTGTATAAAAATACCATGAACCAGGAACCCGTTTTTACGGGTTCCCTTCCTTCTCAATAATTTTAAAAAAACATTGATAAAAATTATTAGCGACAAAGCTAAGTGCATACTGGTCGGGCCAACATGGCCAGCTGAACCTTGGTATCCCCTATTTAACCAGTTTTTTACAAACTAAACCACTGGTTTTTTTTTCAAACTTCTGAGGACCTAATAATCTCTCATTCCAACTTCTGCCAGATCCAGCGGCAGATTACCCTGGATTATTGTGCGGGAGTCTCTAATAAGAAAACTCCCTCCCGGGTCTTTAGACACATTAATAGCGTCTCTGTCAGATAATTAAATTAAGTAATATGATACTTACACATTCCAGTTATTATTCATGTTTTAACAGAGTTATTTCAATCGGGAGCGCTATACGGCACTCTAAATGGGTTTAGATCTACACCTTCCTTAGTATTAGGAAGTCAGATAAGCACAGACGACTGTGTTTTAAGGGTATATTTAGGCTTCGCCCTCCCTTACCTAAGTATGAATCCACTGGGATACTACATTAGTAATTGAAACTCTAGCCACTTGGATTCCTAATTAATCTCATTCTTTAGAAATAATGACTAAAGAAGCTAGTTACCCTGCTGGCGCTGGTAACAGCGCATAGAGTACAAACTATTTCAAAAATAGATATCCGAAATTTTCAAAATTGGCGGAATGATATTTCCATTAGGATCCCTGACTTAATAAAAACGTCAAGTGTAAACGCAACTCAGCCAACGCTGATGCTGCCAATTTTTCGAGACAGACCTGACATAGGTCCGGCTTAATTATTAACGGATTATTTAAAAGTAATGTAGCGGCATTACGTGATCATCACACCTCTATTTTTATTTCTATAAAACACCATATAATAAAGTTTCTCCCCAAACACTTAGCAGATGGATAAAGAGTATACGTTGTGGGTCTGTGGAATAGATATCACACAGTACTCTGCACATAGTACTAGACACCTCAAAAGCTCATAAGCTCGGTGTGAATTTGGATGTTATCAGGGAGACTGCCGGTTGGTCCGGCGGCTCTACAATATTTGCCAAGTTTTATAACAGGCATATAACAGACAGCATATACAGAATCAAATCATTGTTTTGCTAGAAGTAAAATTGATTGATTTATGCTAAAATTTACTGTAGCTATTATGTATAATATATGTATTAATAGTTTATTTAAGAAACATTACCTTTTAATTGAGTGATTAAGTACATTTATTATGTCAATTATTGAAGAAATATTAAATATATTTACTTCTGTAATACTTTCAACTGAAATAGATATTTCACAACTTCTCTCAACATCTACAAGTGTATATATAAAATCTCTTCAAACTCAATACTGTAACATAATTTAATGATTAAACGAACTTACCTGTAAGTTAAGTTCTATCATAATTATGTGAAGTAGTGAGTTTGAAGAGATATAGCATCCCGCCCACCCAGATTACCTATTTCATAGGTCCCGAATAGTGAAATATCTACTTGAACTGATAAGCTCTGAACTAAATGAAGAACCAGCCGACCGCACGAAATAATGAAATTGTGCGGTCTACCTACATTTTTTTTTCTCTCTCTGAACTTAGTGCATAGACAAGGCGACATTATGCGTGCTACTACAAGTGTATATATAAAATCTCTTCAAACTCACTACTTCACATAATTATGATAGAACTTAACTTACAGGTAAGTTCGTTTAATCATTAAATTATTTCCCGCTTCGTTTAAAGATCTCTGCTGTTTTAATTCGAAACTAAATATTTTGTAACAGCTGTGTTTTGTTAGTGGGAGGACTAACTCTTCTTCGAGTGTCCGTCTGGGTTGTTACCATCGCTTTGTGAGTGAAGTCAGCCACCAAGCAGTAATGTGCAAGCATTACTGTGTTGCGGTTTGATGAGCAGAGTAGCCAGTGAAATTACTGGGCTTATGATACTTAATACCTAATGTATCAGAGTAACGAGCGCATGCCTTTGTGTTTCATGTTCTGAGTGGCACTGCAATTGTTATGCGCCAGCGTTATGCTTACCATCAGGCAAACGACCAGCTCGTCTCGTTACCAAATAATATAAAAAAAACGAAACTAAATATTTTGTAACAGCTGTGTTTAACTAACCACAAACATTTATTCACTTAAACGCAAGCTTTCATTATGTTCTTGTTGAAAGAACTCAAATAACCATCTTCGCTAACAATGCATTTCTTAAAGAAACATGGAAATTAGGTCTTACAAAGCTGAATGTAAATAGGTCATCAAATTGTGCTTATGAAAATGCAAGTGGTGAGAAAAAACCTCTAAGAACCGGCGACCGTGTTTTAAATGATATATGCAAAAATATTCAAGTACCAGTAACGACGTCTTTAGCTTTATTAATGTTCGAACCTAGGGCAGAATATCTAGGCGAGGCTTACCACAGTATTGGATACAGTAGAACAATTTCATATAAAATGTAAATAGTATAATATTTTAAGTATTGTAACAGCGTGACCTACGTAATAAACTTAACCTTTTATCCAAATATTTTGAAATAGATATCAAACAAAGGCATTTTTAAAATTAGGTATATTTTTTTTTTAAAGTAAAGTACAAAAACTATTCCAAACAATGTCTTAATATTTTAGTTTCTATAGAGATTTATTAATTTTTTGACTACTTAAGAGGAAATATAATATATAAAAATAGGAGCTTACTTAGTATGTATTTTGTATACTTTGTATTATTTTATAAGTCCCTTTAATGTATATAGTTTTGTGTAATAAAGCATTAAATAAATAAAAGGAAATTTCTCATCAAACCATAATTATCATATAGCAAGACTTCTCCTTCTCGCATGATTACTGTGTTCTAACCAAGTTACAAATTCCTAATCTGTGTCTGTTTCATACATAATTTGTGAGGAAAGACGTCTTTGAAGATAAGCTGCGTCTCTCCTCGGATGATAAATCCCAGAAATGTGTCAAAGACGTGATGTGGTGGAAAGATCCTTTGGCTTACACGCGCGTTTTATGTAGCAAGGGGTAATATGTCTTGCTTTGGCAGGAATGAAGGCTTTACGAGGCGGGGTTTTAAAATAATGTCAAATTTCGTAAGTTTTAGTTGCAGTTGAAAATTTAGTAATGTTCAGTAGGAAATGAAATATTTCATCATGTAAGTATCTATAATGCTAGTGTACTGAAGTGGAGTGCCTCTATCTTTGCTTACCACAAAGAGTAGAATATAATAATTTGTTAGGTACAAAAATATTCCTGTAAGCATGATGCAACTGTGTCGAAATATCGGGTGCTCGTCGCTCAACAATAATCACGGTTACATAGCCCGTTACATATCCTGAAATGTGAACAAAAGTTAAAAACTACAAATTAGATGCTAATAGTTGTTTCCATATTGAACATAAATAATAGGATCTTAGAACTAAAACAAAAAATTTAATAGAATTTAGAACAAACAAAAAGAAATTGACCGTTTCGAAAAAACTGGAAATCGAACGCTAGAAACCTCAAAAATGAGAGTTGATGTCGGGCGTATCTATTGAGCGATAAAACGCCCCATACAAATGTGAACGGAACATCTGACGTCACTTGTTCAACGTGAGCCATACGCTAAAAACATGTGTTTTGTGGATTTGACCGTGAAAAACTGCGTTTAAGTACGTAGTTGTCATACATTTTTTTATTCATTAAAATGAAAAGAATCTGATGTTATCATTTAAATTACTAATGGATGATAAAAAAAATCGTTGAATTCGGCAAAGTTTTAGATGCAGTATCTTTGTGGAAATTAAATATTTTTTGTGAATTTAATTTTTAGTGTGTTATTGTGATGTTCTTAAACCTGTACAACGGCAGTAATTATGTATTTTGTGTTTCATGCAACATTCCTCCATTCACGACATTTATTTTATGGGTCCGCTTAAGAGCCATTTCGCTTTATGAAATTTTCCCCATGACAATCATTAGGGATACGCTGTTTGTTTTAGAAATACCTACAGAATTAATTAAAAAGGACACCACCCAGATGCACGCTTTTCCAATTTTTATATTCTGTGCCAACATGGACCGAATATTATTTTTATGCGCTGTGCTGTTTTTCATAATTAATTTAGCTGTCGTGTCGAGGTAAAATTTTATGCGATGTTTCAACTGGAATCACATACATTATTGTTATGAAATTTAAATGGCAGTTATAGATTAGAACTGTGGAGTGTCAGCTGATGCCAGGATTATCATCATTATGGTATCAACTCCTTTTTACCCAGGAGGTAGGAGTAACTCTTCTGAGAGCGTCCGTCTGGTACCACCTCTGTGCTCGTTTATTCTGCCGCCAAGCATGAATGTGCAAACATTACTGTGCTCAGGTTTGATGAGCAAAGTAGTAGGTGTGATACTTCATACTAATGTCTAAGGGTGATGAGCGCAATGTAGTGCCGCGCAGGCCTTTGTGTTAGAAAGTTGTGAGAGGCTCTGCAATTGTTATGCGCCGGCCTTGCGCTTACCATCAGTCAAACAAACAGGTCGTCTCGTTATCCAACAGTATAAAAAATTCCAAGGAAATAATTTTCCTCTTATATGGAATTGTACAGAGTAGTAAAATAAGAGTGTCTACAGAAAGTTAGGGTAACATTTCAGGCGTAGACGGAGGGAGGATTTTTGGGCGTTAATTACGTAACTCTTGATGGAATGATTAATTTTCATCAAATTGACTTACTTCACTGCAGAAGGGTGAAGGATGTTAATGTCTCTATTAATATATTTTACTGGTAAAGTTGGATTACTTTTACTGGTAAATGTTTTTAAAGGTACAGTAGTAGTATGTTTTATTTGGTCTCGATAGTTTATAGTTTGATATTTTATACTATTGGGTAATGAGACGAGTGGGTCGTATGTCTGATGGTAAGCATAACGCCGGCCCATCAAAATTGCGTTCCCACTCAAAGCTTTGAAACAAAAAGGTCTGCGCGGCACTGCAATGGCTCCTTATCCTGAGACGTTAGCTGAAAAGAAACAATGGAACCGGGAACATAATCTTACAAATTGTTCAAGTTGTCTCAGAGACTCAAAGGTGACATCGTCTTGCACTTGCACGTAATAGCCCTTGCGAGTGCAGCATTTGTATCCTTACTATAACTTAGAATATTCCACAGACCCCTTTAGATTAGTTGCTTACAACTATTTACGAGTCTTTTTGCTTTACTTCACTATGTGAAAATCGACTTCTTTATTAAATTAAATTAACGTTATGGTGCTTGAAACAATGCTGAGAAAACTATTCAATAAAAACCCTCCTTGGGAATTTGAAAGAATGGGCCATAATCCACCACGCTGCCCTAAATGCGGCTTGGTGTTATTTTACTGCTAGCTTGTTACAATTTGGAAATAAATTTATCATTTTGTGTACATTCATCTATACTCTATAGAAATAAATAAAATTGAAGTGTCTGTCTGTTTGTAATATCAAAATAAACAGCTTTTTACCAAATGCCTATGAAAGTATATACGATAACCAAAACAAAACAACCATTTTTAAAATTTTTGTCTGTCTGTCTGTTTGTTCAGAGTAATCTCCGAAACAGCTGGGCCGATTTGGACGGGACTTTCACTGGCAGATAGCTGACGTTATAAGTAGTAACTTAGGCTACTTTTATTTTAGAAAAAGAATTAGGGTTCCATGAAAAAAATAAAAACCATGAAATCCAATATCCGCGCTGGTGAAATCGCGGGCAGCAGCTAGTAACAAATAAGAAAATTCGCAAACATATAGCTACTCTAACACAATTCTAGTAAAACATTCAAATGCTCATCCACTTATCATTTCACAGCACAAAAGAGTGACAATGTCTTGCACTTGCAGTGACGTGTAACATCTCTACATAACAAATGTAGAGCTCGCATTGTAGAGACGAAGGATATTATATATTATAGAGAAAATTGTATCATTACTGTAGCATGGCGCTAGAGTGGTTTACAGTTCTCAAGGGGTATCGCAGCTATATATCACTGGATGTGTACACGAGATATCGTTTTAGGAATGACTCTATGGCGTAAGATAGAGCGTGATGCCATCTACGGTGGAGCTTTGCTTCGACACCTATTTTGATATGAGCAGGAAAACTTACAGACATGAATAAAATACAACCGAATCGATGACCTTCTCTTTCTTTGGAAGTCGGTTAAATAGAAGTCTAGTCACTTTCAGCAACAGAAACAAAGTCTAATAAAAGAATGACGTCGATCAATTATATATATTTATTATTATGTTATCCCGGGAGAGATTGATTAGGACCATGGATGTCGACAAGCTGTGAGATCCTCCCTTGGAAATACGTCATTCCAAATTTCCATCCAAAAAAATTAATTCACCTCAAACGTGAAGTGAGCGGCATTTTCTGGAATTGTTTCCAAGTTTCTCTAATCAACATCATTATTGAACAAAGTTCAACTTAGTTCAAGTGAATCAGTTGATCTGAGGCTGCCTGGAAATTGTGTAGCAGAATTTCGATGTAAACTTTTCTTCAATGAAAAATTAAATGCTAATAAAATATCCGAATTTCTAAAGCTCGTATAACAAAACGTTTTGACCTCCAGGAGTAGATTCACCCCGTTTTAGGATAACATACAAATTCAAACGCAGGATGTATAACGCCACCATCTCATGACTTGAAAACCTCCCAAAGTACCACAAAACTATCCAGCTATTTCAACTGTCAGTCCGCAGTTTCGGTTGACGCGTCCATATATTTTCGGAACATCCACCTCAATCTTTGTGAAATGATACTTACAGAGGGTTGAGATGCTGAGTCCTTGCCATTATAACGTCAAGTTGGCTTACAAATGAAGACGTGGGGTCAAGGATGTGAGATAGATCAATAAAGTAACTTATTTAGGATGAGGGTTATAAAAAAATGAGTGTTTGATTCTTGGAACACCACAATATATCTACCAGACCTGCGGCTCACGGACGGAAGTCCAAACGATAAATTTGTCGAATCGAAAAAACTGATAAATTTATCGAATGTTGCTAGTACCGAAGTGTGATCGTAAAGTATTGTAGTACCTAATAGCTTGATATTCTCTTTGGATTCGACCTAGCTATTCGATAACTTTGGCCGGTTCTATCAAGGCTCGATAAATTATATAAAAAATCGGTGAAACCCACTTTATCGATTTGAACTGTCAATTTTATCGATCGAAAAGATCCGTACTTGCACTGCAGGTGGACAATCCTTCTGAGAGTGTCCATCTGGTTTTGTAACTTTGCCCGTGTCATCTGCCATCAAGCAGTAATGTGCACGCATTACTGTGTTTGTTGAGCGGTAACGTGCGGTCAAGCGCGCATTTCGAGTATCACGAAATCCGCGCTTGACGAAAAAGCGTTGTTATTCTGACAAGCAAACGTACGTTTTCATAAGCGTCTACGTGACGACGAGCGTCTTAGAGAGAAGACTAATATCGTAACAATTTTACAATGATTCCAAAGAACAAAACCAAAGAGAATTTATATACTACGTAAGAAACAAAACCTTTACCATGGTTGCACTGTAACACTGTTGTAAAAACTACGGTTCTTTAGTTAGGTACGAGTATAACTCTTTTAAGTGTCATCATATCTCTTTTAAATTTCTAAAATTCAAACTCTATAGTTTTTGTCTCTTCTCTGCGCAGTGGAGAAATATCAACCTTTACAAAGTGATACTTACTCGAGCCATTTGTAACTACCATAAGTTGGGATATAAAACTCTTTGTATAGACGACTTTTCTCTCAATGAACGGATGGGATATATTACGATGGATCGAGCTCTTTTATAGCTTCAAGGATAGTCCTATTGATGATAACTTTATGTACATGCTCTTACGTATTTTAACGTCTTTTTACTCCTTACAATCACCTAGATACTACAAGTAGTAGAGTCAAGACCCGTGACTAGGATTTTTAAGAGTGGAATGAGCCTGAAAGATTTTCATACAAATTTGATAGTACCTACAAACTCTACGAAATGAATGAACTTATTTTAAGGAAACTTCTAACGCATAACCAAGACACATATAACATAAGTAATTTAGTATCTCGTAGAGAATTAAAAACTATCAAACTTAAAAAAATGAAAATTTCTGTTTGTATAGAATTCTTAAAATAATGCAGTTTGAATACGATCTACCCTTTTTTTAATGTTTTCAACTAATTATTTAGACCACATATCCTTACAAACCGGTTTATTCATTTCTAAGATTTTAGACTTGAGAGTTTGCATGAAAAAAGTGTAAAGGTTAAATCAAAGGTTACAAGAACGAATATTACATCAATGAAATTACGTGGAATACCTGGATGTCTCAGGGTAATGAGCGCAATGTAGTGCCGCGCAGGCTTTTGTGTTTAAAAGTTCTGAGTGGCACTGCAATTGTTATGGGCCAGCGTTATGCTTAATGATACGAGCTTGATCGTTTGCGTGATGCAAACGATCAAGCTCGTATCATTATCAAACAGTATAAAAATACTTATTACTTAGTTTCATATCATCCATAAAGGAAAAAGCTTTTTCTACTCTCAAATATTGGTTTTGTCGCGGGAATCAATTTCGCAACTTTGTTGCGATATAGGAATTGAGTTCAACGACCTTACTACTACATTGGGTGTCACGGGAGCTACTGTCTGTGAAGTTTTTTACCCTGCTGGATAACGATACGAGCTGGTCGTTTGTCTGATGGTAATAAAGAGGATCACAAGTCAGCGTATGGTGAGCATAAAATCAGCCCATAACAATTCTTCTGCCGAACTCGAAACTTTGAAATACAAACGTCTGCGCGGATTTGCAGTGCGCTCGTTACCTTGAGAAATTAGATATGAAGTCTCGTAAGCCTAGTCATTTCAATAACTATCTGCTCATCAAACCGGAACACAGTAATGCTTGCACATTACTGCTTGATGGCAGTGTTGGTACCCATCTAGATAAACATCCGCAGAAGTGTTAGTACCACCTCCTGGTAATCTTACTAGATCTTACTATAGACGATTTGTTTCTACTTCTACTTAACATAGCGTTTAGTTAATTTATCTTTAATGCCAACACAATATTCACATTTTTACAATGCAATATGATTCAATTACAAAATGTTACATGGTTTTATTTTTATTATTTGATAGCGAGACGAGCTGGTCATTTGCCTTATGGTAAGTATAACGCCAGCCCATAACAGTTGCAGTACCACTCAGAACTTTTAAACACAAAGTCTTGC
This sequence comes from Crocallis elinguaria, assembly GCA_907269065.1. Taxonomy (NCBI): domain Eukaryota; kingdom Metazoa; phylum Arthropoda; class Insecta; order Lepidoptera; family Geometridae; genus Crocallis; species Crocallis elinguaria. Next base: position 36,036,382 of record OU026065.1, read on the forward strand.
GCGGCACTGCAGTGCGCCCGTTACCCTGAGACATTAGGTATTAAGTCTCACAAGCCCAGTAATTTCACTGGCTACTCTGCTCATCAAACCGGAACACAGTAATGCTCGCACATTACTGCTTGGCGGCTGAATTCACGAGCAAAGCGGTGGTACCAACCCAGACGGACACTCGCAGAAGAGTTAGTCCTCCCACTAACACATTAGGCGAAGATTGCTTACAAATGCACAAAACTCCTTCCCAATCGGATCGCACCCATTACTAATACGACTGCTTACAATTAGTAAAATCTTTTTTTCTAATTGTAAGCAGCTTTTAACACGTTCGCTGCGGCACCAATTTTTGCAAACTTTCCGTTCCTGCGGCACGAGGTATTATCGGCCCGCACCGTGACCAGACGTTAGGGCGACACGCGGTCTATTAGACCCCACCTCCTTTAACAGACTAAAATCCATTTTCTGGCGCGAAATCAAAGATAAATGAAAATTTTGGTCCTTATCGATATAGACAGTGAATTGATGAACCCTAATGTACCGTCGCCCCGGGATCTGATAGCTAGTTTATTAATTATTGGCAAAACAAAATATGGGATCTTATACACCTCGTAACGCACTGAAATAGGGTAAATTTTCGCTAAGATTAGTGATGAGAAAAATAATATCGATGCAACGACGTTTATCTATTTTTGTGTGAAAGTCTTAATGCGGTTCACAGAATAGAAAAAAAAGAAAACCAGAAGTAGAAAAGAAACTATCCTATTTATTCTGCCTCGGGCTTAATACTTACTTACACATAATTTCTGTACTTTTACCATCTTACAATAATATACCTACTCCGCCTGGTGCTCTCTTCCGACCACGTGACTGACACATGCTTACATCATCATATATCGTGTAAAATTTACATAAGTCGAATCTAACACACTCAACAAACTTGGTGATTAAAAATAACCCTGTACATATTTTGTTGTTTTTAACATTTTAGTATTGTTGTTATAGCGGCAACAGAAGTACCTACTTAATTTGAGAAAACTTCAACTATCTAGCAGCGAAGTCTTAGTAGTAGAGGGTCCTGTTTTTATCTTTCGATACGGAACCCTAAAAATCGTTAGGTAATCTTTATTTACTTTCAAAACCTAGACAAAGAACTACTGAATTATTAATTAATTATTTACCTGTTTTGTCAACGGCTGCTTTGCGTTTTTGTGGAGTTTTTCACTACCTACAAAAATATCAATTAAAAAACTTACCTGTTTTGGTTTTTTAAAATTAACTTCTTCCGACATCGTTTAGACATGTTCGGCGATGTAAAAGGACGTGCTCTCCAATCGACGTGATGCACAACACTAGTCGCGGGAAGCTCGCGTTGGGTGCGGTACGAGGTCCGGGAGGATATGGGACGTTTTAGCCTCGTTCCGCACTGCATTAAAATTATATTAATTCAGTGCGGTACGAGGCCTAAAACATCCGGTACCAAGGTAGGTATACCACCGAGTCCGGGATCATTAGCGCATCTCAAATATACATTTATCTCTTTTCTATACTGGACCAAACCAAAGCTATGCCCTTCGCACGACAGAGAAGTTCACGTTTTTCCTTGCCGCACCACAAGGAAGTTGCATGAGGGGTGATTTAGGCCTCGTTTCGCACTTAACGTGTTAATAATATATATGTAAAGATGACTAAAATAGCACAGAGACTGCACAGTTTCAGAAAAGAATTTAGTTTTCGAATATAAAATCGTAGTTTTCCATCGGTTCCATTAAGAGCAGTTACCCGAGCTTTTAGCGGAGAATTCATCTTATTGACACCATGATTGCATAATTTATGTGTCGAAATGAAATCGCTAAGTGAGCAGAAATGGTGCCAAGAAACTGCGTCCGACTTCTGGTCGAGATATTTTATTCTTTTTTTTTATTAAAAAGAGAAGGTAACTTTGATTCGTATGCTAGTAAAAGCTTTTAGCTTTTATATGTGGTGCATAAATATAAGACACCAGCGCATTGGTGTCCAGAGCGACGTGAAGGTTGCCTTACAATGTCTTCCTTCACAGTTTTAGAGCGGGTGTGGCCGAGCAGGAAATCATCATAGACCTAAGTTCGATCTATAGAATTTAACCAAACGTAACGCGCGACGCTGGACGTTTACTGCTTCACGTTACGACGGCGTTACGTTTGGTTAAATTCAGTATAAATCGAACTTAGGCCATGATACATTCTATATCGCGGAATTAAAATTATAAATTGCCCACATTATATATCTTACTAGCTGCTGCCCGCGGTTTCACCCGCGTGGAGATATTAGATTTCATGGTTTTTATTTTTATGAGCGGAACCCTAATTATTTTCCTAAAATTAAAGTAGCCTATGTTACTCCTTGTAACATCAGCTATCTGCCAGTGAAAGTCCCGTCAAAATTCGTCCAGCCGTTTTAGAGATTACCTGGAACAAGCAGACAGACAGACGGACAGACAGACAAACAGACAAAAATTTAAAAAGTGGTTGTTTTTCTATATGTACCGTATATACTTTCATATGCATTTAGTAAAAAGCTGTTATTTTGATATTACAAACAGACACTTCAATTTTATTTATTTCTACAGATTTAAAATGTGCTTCCGCAAAGTAACGCCTGATTCCATCAAATATTTTAAGGCAAAGCTTAAGCAGTTTAGAAAAAGCTATTTATCGTTATATTAAATTATTTCAACTACAAAATCAGCCAAAATTCAACATTAATTTGAATATTACATTCCGTATTTCGTAAGAAATGGCTCGATTTAAAATCTTTTCTAAATTCTTATATCGTATATTTTCCGGCAGCTGACATGCCTCGCCTTCCACGGTATTCAAATATTTACGTTACCGTAGTGTGAGTTACGGTTGAAATAGTTGAGCAACCATTATCATTACCGCTATTATCACGCCAAGTTCACTTTGGAGTAGCCTAAGGGGCAGCGTAGACGCTCATGCAAACGAACGTTTGCTTGTCAGAATAACAACGCTTTTGCGTCAAGCGCGGATTTTGTGATACTCCAAATGCGCGCTTGATGCAAAAGCGTTGTTATTCTGATAAGCAAACATATATAGGTACGTTTGCATAAGCGTTTACGCTGCCCCAAAGAGGAAGGAATAGCTTTAGAAAGTATTTTTGATGACTCAGTGTAAGTGGCATTGGCCTTCAATCTGTAAAACAAATCCCGACGCGAGTGAAAACACGGGCCAAAGCTGGTTACGAATAAAATACTATTTTTTTTAAACTCATAATACACTTTAAAGGTAATAAGATGGCACACCTCTCTCTTTTCTATGAATACGATGTAGTAAGCAAATATGTTCCCCAAACTTTGAACCCCTATGCCCTCCAAGACAGCCCAGACATACACACATTAGGTTCCCGCAATCTGCCGGGATCGGGAATCTGTTAAGGATCCGATCATTCGATACGGAGACGTTTAGGTGACGCCCCTTTCGAATACCTCCCGAATCGAATACGGTACGTAACGATACGTAAATCGAACCAAGATTGGATTGAGATTATGGACTGGGAGCCAATAGTGGGGAAATGTCACTCATTTTGTTACCATTTTTATGTGTTTATGCTGAGATGTAGACTCTATTGTTTGGTTTAATTAATTATTTAATTTATTTCACAGCAAAAAATTTATAAGCTATAAAAAGGTATACACCAGTTTTCACCTGTTTTTGAATCAAATCAAATCAAATAGTAGGTTGGTTTCTACTCGTAATAGCTAGCTAAAAAAGCGGGAGACCGATAAAAAAACTGTCTTGAGCTATGTAGTGCTGGCTTTTGTTTTTAACCGACTTCTTTCGGTTATCGATACGGTCGGTATTTTTTTTTTATGTTTGTCACTTCAGATGTCCGTCATTTATAAACCGATTTGGAAAAATATTTTTTTTATTTGAAAGGGTATACTTTCAGATTGGTCCCATAGAAATTTCATCAAAATCGGTTCATTAGTTTGTCACTGAAGTCGGTTCGTCGCTTTTTTAAAGCAATTTTTTTTAAGTTATGTAACTGTGCCAAAAATAATTATTACCTACCACAAAGAATGGGTAAAGTGACAACGTTTTGACGCTACCGTCTCCCCGTCTATCAGAGGCGTGCATGTTGATTTTTTATCGTTCAGAACGAATATCAACGATCGGTGACGTTAAGTGCACTTGTTTCGTTCAGGTCGTCTGCGCCTGATAGATTATTATCTTCAAGACGTTAGGAGATTCTGAATTATTTTTGCGGGAATGGAATGAATTTTCGTAATAGCAAGAAATATTAGTCTAATCAATATTCTACAAAAGCGATGTGTGAGTGGGTTTAACTCAAAACGAAATTTTAAATTATGTTTAATTACAACACAAGAATACACAATATTATACATTTCAGATGTTACAGTAAAAAGTAATCATAGTATTTATTTAATCTGTAAGCAGGCGTGCAAATATTAAAAAGTCATAATCGGTTCAACCCTTTCGGAGATTACCCGACAAAAACTGCATTTAGTGAAAATCTGTTATTTTAATATTCAAAACAGACGCTCCAATTTTATTTAAATGTAGCAAGTATGTAGTATAGTATGTAAAATATAAAAATATAGTATGTAAGCACCGTCAAAAAATCATTCACACTTCCCGATTCAACTTGTTATTTGTTCACTCCAAAATTCGCTTTCTTTGATCGCATCGAAGACTAAATTTGACGTAATGAATAGAAACATTTCGGGAGAGGTTTTAGGCAGTCTTTTTGTTACGAAAAACCCTGATTTATTGTCCGAAATATTCCTCGGACGTAATATTGAAAAGGCTTCGTCGCAAGCACAATTTCCTTTATGTCCCAAAAGCACTTTTTAAGGAGATGCGCCATTTAGATAAAATGCTAATTTATTCATTGGTAAGAAAGAAGGCAGGAAAGCCTGTTGGAGATTCAATTTAATCTCAGTGTAGTAATTTATTTTTGATGCTGAATTTAAATGCTGTTTACTGACGTGATGGTAGTAAGTGGATCATCCTTTGATGAGGACGAGACTAAGTCCAAGCTTATTAACTTTGTTGTTTTATACATCCTTCATTATTGATTCTGAGAAGTCATAATGTTAACATTCGTTAGTCGTGTTGTTACTTGGCATCGAGATACTAACCCCGAGATATGAAATACTGTACTATCTGATCTCACAACAAAGTATTGATTTTGGAGTTTTGGCGGGAATGCGAAAATGTGCTGTTGTTGTGTTTGTGTTATTTACTAAAACCTGTGTTTTATCGAGTGTTATAATAATGGTGGATTATTAACCATTAAGTGTTCGTAAACGTGCATAAGTGAACGGCAAATAGTACAAAGACGAAAAACGTGTATTTTCGTATTCTATCCAAAAGTCCATAGAAGCTTCAGTAAAGTACCCACCGCTTTACAGAAGCGTCACTTCGACTCGACTGCGCCTAGACTAAACTTTAACACAGCACTTTTACACAGCAAAACTAGAGATTTATTACATATTAATATATTTTATATAACTTGACACTGGCCAAATAGGCAAATAACGTGGGGCCAAAAAAAAAGTATTGATTATGCTATAACTTATATCAGCGCTCAGCGTATCAACGCACGGAGAATCGGCGTGAGGCGGTGGCTTAGCCAATCAGAGCGCATTATGTCTAGGCAAAAATGGTGGCATTTATTTTGTTCGAATCTCACAAAGATCAATGACACTTGTCAATTTTGACGCTGTCACTTGTGGTATTGCTCAAGTGACAGATCTCAAATAGAAAGAGACCTATGAGCTGTCGCCATCGGCAGACGTGTAAAACTAGTAATCCATAATTTACTTGTGTTATTATAAATCTAGTAGCCATAAGCAATTGTTATGTGCTTCAAGTGATAAAATACAGTCCACTTCAAATACCTATTTTATGTGCATTATTTCACCGACCAGAACCGCACATAAAAAATGGTCCATCGAACCGGAGTGATACCAAGCTATCGTTGGTATCGGTGGTGAGTTCCCTACAGAATATCTCCCAACACTACATTCGTCGTGAGTGCGAAGTTTCCTGCGAGAGAAGAGAAAAGCAGAAAAATTCCCAAGAATTTTAGTGGAATCAGATTGCATCATCCATTGACGTCATCTCAAGCAAGCAAAAAGCGCAGCGCGTGGCGTGCCGCGTGTCATTTCCGGGTGATACGTTTGCTAATTTGCTCAACATTTGCATAAATTGTCTGTCATTTACGTTCATTCAGCATTCTTCGCGTTCGCTGTGCTGCCATCTGCCGTGTCAATCGAAAAACATACTGCGCGGTCAGCTGAGGAAATTCGTCGTTCACGGAGCGGTTTTAGAGCGCATAATCGCGAAGCAGCGTTGGATCACGTGACGACACGGATGAATGAACGAGAACAAGCGTTTGTCTGCTACACAAGCATGCAAATATCTGTGGTTTGGTAACATAATATCGACGTTCCACATTTACGTATCTGTGGTCTGCGTTTACTGGTTAAGAAGTGTATAAACGATTGAACGATCCAATCTACAATCAATATCCACGAATCGCGATCGATTCAATTTCGCCATTTTGTTGTTTGCTGAACTCTGATTTTCTCCATTTCTCTTCGTTTGCGTGGCGTCATTTTGCAAGAAAAGTTTTGATTTTAAGTTAATTATAACTTAGTATAAGTTTTGTTTTGTGTCGAATTTTGCGCAACGTACATTGCAAATATAATTCGTGTTAAGAATATAAGTGCGTTTGCCTTTGAAAAGGCGATTTGCGTACATAAAACGCCATTGACGATTTCACAATGGCCACGCCGCCGGCGCCGTTAACGATTGCACAAAAAGAGGCATTGAAGAAGTTGAACGCCGCCCGGGGACAATGCAAAGGTATAATAACAAAAATGCAAACATTTGTAGCATGTGAGGATACCAAATTATTAGATTCCGAAACATTAAAAGTGAAGAGAGAAAGGTTAATGAAGGCTTTTTCCGATTACGAATCTTGCAATATCGAGATAAAGGCTTTAGATCCAGAGTCGGATACCGAAAATTTCGATGAAATCGATGATAGATATTGCTCAGTTTTAGCAAAATTGAATTCCTTTCTTGATGCATTGCACCCAGGTCCGTCCACTTCTTCGACGCCGTCGCGCAACCTTTCCACGATCATGCATGGAAATGAGGGGAAGTTCCAGCGACTTCCGCGCATAAATATTAAGTGTTTTAATGGAGATACAAGTGAGTACATGCCATTTATTAACATGTTTAACTCTGTAGTAGGAAATAATGACTCCCTAAATTCGTGTGATAAGCTATATTATCTCACGACACTTTTGTCTGGTGAAGCTTTGGATGTCATAAAGCATCTACCATTAACATCAGACAACTATACCATTGCATTAAATTTATTAAAACAACGCTTCTATAATAAAGTAAAAATAATTTCATATCATGTCAACGCTATACTTGACATGCCTGCTCTGAAAAAACCCAATGCTGTTGGTTTTCGTTCTATAGTATCTCATGTAAAGCAGCATTTAGGTGCACTCAATAATCTGCAACAACCTATAAGCCAGTGGGACACACTTTTAGTTTGTCTTTTACAGCGAAAACTTGATTTTTACTCAGTTAGGGCTTTTTACACTGAACGACACAACACCAAAGACATGCCTTCATTGGAAGAATTGTTGTCATTTATAGATAACCGAGCAGTGGCCCTAGAAACAGCCACCCATCAAAAGGATGCATATGAGCCAAAAGAGCGCAAGTATGCTCCGGCCTGTGGTACTGCTGCTTCAGTGAACAAAAACACAATGAAGAGTGTCCAATGTAAGTTTTGCAATTCTCCCCATCGTTTGTATTCTTGCACAAAATTTAAACTCACTGCTGTTAAAGATAGAAATGATTTCATACTAAAAAATAAAATATGTAAGCTGTGCTTAAATATTCACATAGGAAAATGCAGATTTAACTTCAAATGTCAGGTGTGTAAAGGGGCTCACAATACCCTTTTGCATTCAGATGATGAGAAACCTTCTTCAAATAGTCTAGCTTCATCGCAACCAGTTGCACTTTATTGCAATAACAATAAAGACATTTTATTACCCACTGCGCAAGTGTTGGTAAAATGCAGGGATGGTTCTAAACTAGCTGTCAGAGCGCTTCTTGATTCTGGCAGTCAGGTTTCTTTGGTAACTGCAGGGTTAATTGAAAAGATTAGTGCAAAAATATATAATGACCATAGTGCTGTATTAGGTATTTGCCAAGATGTAAAGAAAATTAAAGAAAAGGCTGAGTTTACTGTTTCCTCACGTTTTAACAATTTCAAAATGAATGTTAGCTGCTGTGTAGTTAATAAAATAACATGAGACTTACCACAGTTCAAAATAAATCACTCAAAGTTAAATCTTAGCAATGTGTTGGCTTTGGCAGATAAAGATTTTCATACATCTGCTCCGATTGACATCTTATTGGGGTGTAATGAATTTTTTCAGGCGACACTGAGTCCGCCACTCCTGCTTGAAGATAATGATGGACCCTACCTGCTCAAGACTCATTTCGGTGATGTGATTTCCGGATCCATCCCTAAGCAGTATGTAACACCTCCCACGGTTAGCTTTTCTGCCACTGTTACAAACCATGTAAGTCAAAATACTAAAGATAATTCTCTTGTTAAATTAAATGAAAATATTTCAAAATTTTGGACTGCTGAAAAGGTTCCTGAAACATATTCAGAGAAAAGTTCAGAGCATGAGCTAGCTGAAACTATTTTTAAACAGTCTGTAATGTTAGAGGATAATAGATTCACCGTAGCCTTACCATTAAAACAACCTTTAGATGAGATTACTCTTGGAGATTCATTCTCTGCTGCCTTGCAGCGTTTCTATAATCTTGAACGTAGATTATCAAAGGATAGCAAGTTGCATCAGGTATATAAAGATTTCATTAATGAGTACATTGCATTAGGTCATGCTGAACCTTACGATATTTCAAAATATGATCTTGAGAGGGATGTAGTATTCTTTCTACCCCACCATCCTGTATTCAATGAGAACAGTCCAACTACAAAAATGAGAGCAGTTTTTGATGGAAGCTTACAAACAAAACAAAAAATAAGCTTAAATGATATTTTACTAAATGGACCTGTTGTTCAAAATGAGCTTTTTGACATACTCATATTATTTCGATTGCCACAGTATATACTGCTTTGCGATATAAAGCAGATGTTTAGGCAAATATTAATACACCCTCCATACAGGGTGTTACAAAATATTCTTTGGAGAGAAACATTAAATGATGCTGTGTCTTGTTTACAATTAAAAACAGTCACCTATGGGCTAAAAAGCTCTTCGTATCTTGCCACAAGATGTCTCATAGAATTAGCTGAGCGATTCAAAGATAAATACAGCTTAGCTTCTTCAGTTTTAAAGTCTCAAGGCTATGTTGATGACATTATTACTGGGCATGATAATATTAACACTCTTCTAGAAATAAAGAAACAGCTGGTAGAATTGCTAAGCCTGGGAGGCTTCCAGTTACATAAATGGGGTTCCAATAATTTTAGAGTGATGGAAAATATATCTTCACAAGAATTACCCATAAATGATGTCGATATGAGCAAGGATGATAATTTTATTAAAACTTTAGGCTTGCGCTACAATGTAAAGTCAGATAATCTTTATATTAGTTGTTCTGAAACTGAGATTCAAGATGAATATACAAAAAGACAGGCACTGTCATTTATATCAAAGATCTTTGACCCTCTTGGTTTAGGAGGACCTGTTGTAATGTCTGCAAAGCTTCTTATGCAAAGTATATACCTTTCAAAAGTGTTGTGGGATGAGAGGCTTCCAAGGGATCTCAATGAACAATGGTTAAAATTTGCAAAAGGTCTTATTGAAATGGCATCCATTCAAACAAAAAGGCATATTGATGTACAAGGTGCAAGGCAGGTAGAGTTAGTGGGATTTGCTGATGCTTCTAATAAAGCATACGGATGCTGTCTTTACATCAGAGCTATCCAAGCTGATGGTACAGTCAATGTAAACTTATTATGTTCAAAATCAAGAGCAAATTCGACTAACAATGAACTGTCTACTCCTCGCAAAGAGCTGAATAGTGCTTTATTGTTATCAATGTTAGCAAAAAGAGTTTATGATACTTTAAAAATAAAATGTAATGACTTAAAGGTATACCTATATCTTGATTCGCAGATTGTTTTGGCGTGGCTGAACATTGAACCAGTAAAATTAATGTCATATGTGGCAAATAGGGTAATTAAAATTAAGAATCTTGTACAAGATTGGCCCTGGTTCTATGTCCGCAGCGCTGACAATCCTGCAGATTGTTTATCAAAAGGTATGGAGCCTCAAGCTTTGCAAAATAATAATTTATGGTGGCATGGTCCACAGTTTTTAGCAAAAACGCATTTTGTACATGAAACTGCAAAGCATGAAACGCCAAACCTGCAAAAGCTGCCTGAATTAAAAAAGCAATGCCAATATAATGTAAATTGTTATGAAACTTGTAATGCTGCAACTCTTCCTATAGAAGAGCCTGACTTATTCAGTAAATATTCTGATATCAATAAATTAAAAAGGATTGTAGCTTATGTGATGCGATTTGCCATTAACTCTCAGATGAAAACCAAAGCTGAAAGGCGCTCAGGTGAACTGCAGGCAGATGAATTAAATAATGCCTTGCTTAAGATAGTCAAGTGTGATCAACAAAGGCATTATGCTTCTGAAATAGCTTGTTTAAATTCAAATAAACCAATCAAAGGGCCCCTTGCATCGTTAAATCCATTCCTGGATAAGTGTGGCATACTGAGAGTAACTGGTAGACTGCAACACTCGCAGCTTTCATATGAACAGAAGCATCCAATAATATTGGTTAAAGCTTCTCATATAACTAAGCTTATCATATGGAAAGAACATGAAAATTTGTTACATGCTGGTCCTAAGCTACTGCTGTCCTCTATCAATCAGAGATTTTGGCTGATTAATGCTGTTAGTCAAATAAAGCATGTAATTCATAAATGTTTAAAATGTTTTAGATTGAAGGCGAAAGCCGCATCACAATTGATGGGTTCTCTGCCAGCACAGAGGGTGAGGGTGTCCAGACCATTTGAGAAAGTAGGGATAGATTATGCCGGTTACTTTAATATAAAGCTTGCCAGAGTAAGAAAACCGTTAATATTAAAAGCTTATATTTTAATTTTTGTATGCTTTGTAACTAAGGCGATCCATGTCGAGCTTGCTTCTGATTTGACTACTGCAACGTTTTTAAACTGTTTCAAAAGATTCATAGCGCGAAGAAATAAGCCATCTCAAGTGTTCTGCGACAATGCTGCCACTTTCAAATGTGCAAATTCTCAGTTACATGAGTTATACAAGCTACAGTCTTCCACATCTCACCAAAATACAGTGACAAGGTTTTCTGCTGATCAAGGGATATCATTCCACTTTATACCTGCTTATAGTCCTGTCTTTGGTGGCCTGTGGGAGGCAGGTGTGCGTAGCGTTAAGTATCATCTAAAAAGAGTAGTAGGCAATACTGTACTCACATATGAAGAATTCAATACTGTAATCATTCAGATAGAAGGTATTCTAAATGCAAGGCCATTAACACCAATGTCAACGGACCCGACAGACATGTCTTATCTAACTCCTAGTCATTTTTTGACAGGAGCACCTATTACTTGTTACCCTGAGCCAGACCTCACTAGCATTCCAACCAATAGGCTGAGTTTTTGGAAACAGTGTTCTCAATTGCAACAACATTTTTTCAAGCAGTGGCATAAATCTTACTTGAGTATGCTACAAAATAGGCCTAAGTGGAAAACAGAAACTCCTAATATAGAGGAAGGAATGTTGGTGATAATGAAAGATCAAAATACCATAAGCCCCTTTGTTTGGCCCACTGGTAGAATAATAAAATTATATCCTGGAAAAGATGGTAGAGTCCGAGCATTTGATGTAAAAATGTCTAATGGTAATGTAGTGCGCACTAGCATTACAAAAGTATGTATTTTGCCTATCAATGAATAGTCTCAAGATTAGGTTAATTAAAAATATTTTTACTCTACATATTTGTGTTAATTACATAAGAGCTTTTCACAGCTTTTGCTCATAAAGCTCACTAGTTTTGTTATTATAATAGTAATGTAAGAAGGTAACTAATGAGTATGTACTTGAATAGTTACTCACTGTCATATTAATTAAATTAGTTAAGTGCTAAGTCAAACTGATACTATGTTCAGATAGAAAATGTTGTTTCCTTTGTTTGTTGCCTGCTCAACCTCTGTACTTTGTACAGATGGAAGTAACCTACCTTGTTATGTAAAATAATAATTATACATAATATAAAAAAAATAAAACAGCATAGTAATAGCTTGTTTAGACAGTAAGTACTATAGAAATAGATTAGATTAGTGTTAAAGAATTAAATACTTAAGAATAAATTAGTAAAATAGAATAGGGTTTCTAATTAAAATAAAACAAAGGTAAATATTTTGAAAACTAATTATATTACTTAACCTAATTAAAAATAAAATTGTAAAATGTAAAACTAGAGATACCTAATATTGGTTCTTGTAATAAAATATATTTTGAGATTTTTGGCCAGTCGGCCCCCCAATATGTTCGAATCTCACAAAGATCAATGACACTTGTCAATTTTGACGCTGTCACTTGTGGTATTGCTCAAGTGACAGATCTCAAATAGAAAGAGACCTATGAGCTGTCGCCATCGGCAGACGTGTAAAACTAGTAATCCATAATTTACTTGTGTTATTATAAATCTAGTAGCCATAAGCAATTGTTATGTGCTTCAAGTGATAAAATACAGTCCACTTCAAATACCTATTTTATGTGCATTATTTCACCGACCAGAACCGCACAATTTCGTGCAAACCAAACGTCACTGCATCTCTTGAGGTTAGTATCTCTTAAGGTTTATTTCTTTAGAATGGCATACAATTTATTTACGTACGGCTTAGATAATTCAGGTAATTATATAACAGGACGTTATCTGACTATTGAAAGCCCTTGCATAAACAGAGCTTCTACAGTGTGTGTAAATTCTTGTTACACTTGGTTGACTTCGCTCATTTGGTGTACCTATGCAGAATTCAGGTGCCTTGATAAAATGTAGACACGTCGTGCCGTCGCCATTCAATTGAACCAATAGGAAAAGCTTTGCTGATAAAGTTAGCGTCACATCCTCATTTCAACCTTATTAGTCCTATATACTATCTTACTACTATACTTACTACTATACTACCTTGTTTTCTATAGATTTACTGATCAAATTATTAGTCCTATATACCACCTTGTTTTCTATAGCTTTATTGATCAAATTATTAGTCCTATATACCACCTTGTTTTCTATAGATTTACTGATCAAATTATTAGTCCTATATACCACCTTGTTTTCTATAGATTTACTGATCAAATTATTAGTCCTATATACCACCTTGTTTTCTATAGATTTACTGATCAAATTATTAGTCCTATATACCACCTTGTTTTCTATAGATTTACTGATCAAATTATTAGTCCTATATACCACCTTGTTTTCTATAGATTTACTGATCAAATTATTAGTCCTATATACCACCTTGTTTTCTATAGATTTACTGATCAAATTATTAGTCCTATATACCACCTTGTTTTCTATAGATTTACTGATCAAATTATTAGTCCTATATAACACCTTGTTTTTTTTTTTATGTTATTAGGTAACGAGACGAGCTGGTCGTTTGCCTGATGGTAAGCATAACGCCGGCCCATAACAATTGCAGTGCCACTCAGAACTTTGAAACAGAAAGGTCTGCGCGGCACTGCAATGCGCTCGTTACCCTGAGACATTAGGTATTAAGTCTCATAAGCCCAGTAATTTCACTGGATACTCTGCTCATCAAACCGGAACACAGTATATATAGATTTCTATAGCTTTACTGATCAAATTATTAGTCCTATATACCACCTTGTTTTCTATAGATTTACTGATCAAATTACCGTCACAGCCCTATTTCAGATATTTCCACGCTGCATAAAAATACTTCAATACCATCTTCGATAAAATATTTCCCATTTAAAAGGGCATAAAGACTGAAATTTACATATTTGACACACGGTGATGCAATCTACTCTATTCTGCAGTTCACCGTCTTGCATCACTGAATCCATTATCATTATTATGTATGATGGACTCGTCTGCTTGTGGAATAAATTACTTTCCTGTTTTACTATGTATTTAATATTTTTCAAGTAATCGGCAAATCGGTTTTGCTGGTAATTGGGAAGTTTTTTATAGGTGTGCCCCGTGGCTTGGCCCACGTAGCCTAAGGCTAAGATTCAGAGACGATTGTAAGCGTAGACTTTGGCTTTCATATGTCAAAACTGTATAGAATTTTGACGTATGGAAGCATGAGTCCACGCTTAGATTCGTCTCTGAATCTCAGCCTAAGTTACTCCTAATAACAGATGCATACATTGATAAAATTAACAACAATTACGTATTATATAATGACCAAAAACTTGGTTGTGGTACATTTTCGATTAGTGGTCCACACGGTCTTCCTTCTCTTTTATATCAACGCAAACCGACAGTGTGTGCAAAGAGGACATAATGATGAATGTCATTGGCGCCTAAAGAATTTTCTAATGCCTGGTAGAGTTGGTAATGAAAGAACTCCGTATTACTTAAATGACTTGCCGAAGAATTCCGAAGTGTCCCGAAGTTTGCAGCTTTAAAAGCCTTGAAGCGAGGAAGCGCGCGCATTGAATGAATCTCTATTTGCGTTCGGAATTTTAATATGTAGAGAGATTTAAATATTGAACTCTATTTAGAGATCGTTATAAGTGGAGATTATAAAGTGCAGCTTTTATTTTGAATGCAAATTCGTACCAAAACAAGCAATTCAATCGCCTTTTGGCACCACACAAATGTATGGTTTAAATTTAAGGCTTGTGAAAGGCTTTGGCAACGTACTTGTGCATTAACACTTTTGTTTTTACCTGTGATGGAACGGATATGCGTTCAGGGTGATAGGTTGTTTGTTTGTGTGCACACGAATGTTTCCATTTCTTTGCAAAACAACTAATTTGGATACGGTTTTTTGTACAGGATTTGTGATTCATCGCCGATGATTCTTAGATAGGTGTTAAAGGCGTTAACCTGCTAAGAGGCGTTGCAAAAATAATCTAATAGAAAATCTCTAAAAAGTTTAAAACAAAAGCAAAATTAAACATTTTGAAAAACCCACGTTGTCTGTAAACTTGATTGAAAAAAAAGTATTTTTTTTTTAAAAAACTTCCTATTCGTATAAAATCCGTCGGGGCCGCCATTGCTATCTCCGTTCCCAATTTCAAGTAGGTAAGAGCAGGGAATGAATTAATTTAAATCAACTCTATAATAAGTATGTACTATAAATACTATCTGTACTATCTATCTTCTAAGGCTAAGCGATGATAGCCATGTAGTAGTACGTCGACCGCGGATCTGCAGGTCGACCGCCGATGATTCGATTCTTTCGACGTCAATAGTTCGATTCTTACAATGAGCTTGAATAGGTTGAATCAGGGCGAAGCGCGTCGGTCTTGGTTCTTGTTAACTAGTACGTAGTTACAGAATATCCAAAATTTCAATTTGGCAAAACGACCGGCCCGTAACACATTGCAAGCCATTGGAAATGAAAATATAATCATTACGTAGAAGCCTGTAGGTTTAATTAAGAGGTAGAAAATAACTGGTGGCGTAGGAAATCGTTATAATCCGAAAATAGATATCTATCAGTTAATCCGCTTGCTGGAGCCTCGTTGCTATCGTAATTACCTGTTGAGTTCAGACATTCAAAATCGAAGTTTGCGTTTCAAATACTCAATATCTTTGGGGTTTAGAATTAGTCGTCGAATACCTGGAGTAGTCGAGTACATTTTGTTGAACGCGCTTACTACTACTCTTGTTCCTTAATGTTTGAGAGCACTACCATAGATTAGACCACAGTTACTCCGTTCTAGTTTAGTAGTGTTATACTGATGTATGTACAAAACAATACAGCGTACAGCATTAGACAAACTTAAATGCACCTCATAAGATGTGTGATTTTATCGAGCAACAGTTCGTCAGCAATGTATCGAGAAAGCAAGATGCAAGTGACTGAAGTGAAAGGAGACAAATCAAGGGTGGGAAAGAATATTTAAAAATACAATTAGCAAGAATGAAGACATTTATTTCTTGTACACAATACACATAATAGCTTAAACAAACGCGTAATTTTACAATCCGTGATAGGACTAACTCTTCAGCGAATGTCCGTCTATGTGGTTACCACCGCTTTACTTATGTAGTCTACCGCCAAGCTGATGTAATGTGCAAGGAGTACTGTGTTCCGGTTTGATGAGCAAATTAGTCAATGAAATTACTGGGCTTATGAGATTTAATACCTAATGTCTTAGGGTAACGAGTGCAATGCGGCGCCGCATAGGACTTTGTAGTTCAAAGTTCGGAGTAGCACTGCAATTGTTGTGGACTAGCGTTGTGCTTAGCGTCAGTCAAATGACTAGTTCGTCTCGATATCTAATAGTATCAAAAAGCATGAAACCACTCTAATAACAAACCAGGCGACCGCCACGATTCCATTTTCACCTTTGTGTTCTAAAACACTGCTCTACGAAACTTTGATGAACTTCACAAAGGGCGTTAAAGTTTGTTGAGAACTATACGAAGTTGTGCTCCACTAATTCTCAGTAATGCATCCGGCAGTAGTATGCTCGGAGGTAAACCGGATGTCAACAGAGAGCTGTCTTGTGTCTGTTTAGATGATTACTTCTACTAGCCAATCATTATAGTAGCGTCACCAAAGACTTCTGGAATATGTGGTACTGGAATTTTACTGCAATATTTCTTTTACATTCTACAAATTTTATAAAATTTTTATTCTATTTGATAATGAGACGAGAGTTTCGTTTGCCTCATACAAGAATAACGCCAGCGGGAGCATACTCTAAACTAGCTGCTGCCCGCGGTTTCACTCGCGCGGAGGTATTGGATTTCAAATGTTTTATTTTTTTGCGCGGATCCCTAATTATTTTTCTAAAATAAAAGTAGCTTTAGTTACTCCTTATAACATCAGCTATCTGCCAGTGATGGTCCTGTCAAAATCGGTCCAGCCGTTTAGGAGATTACCCGGAACAAACAGGCAGACAGAGAGACAAAAATTTTTGTTTTGTTCTAAGTATCGTATATAGTTTCATAGGCATTTAGTAAAAAGCTGTTATTTTGATATTACAAACAGACACTTCAATTTTATTTATGTGTATAGATGTATAGATCATAAGGCATTACGTCTTCATCAGCAGCCTTATTACGCTTCCACCGCTGGGATTCCGGCTTTCTATCAGAGAAAGAGAGAGAAAACCGGTGGTCTTGTATATATGCTCAGTAATTTCACTGAATACATTGCTCATCCAACCGGAACACAGTAATGCTTTCACATTGTTGCTTGGTGGTAGATTACACGAGCAAATCGGTGGCAAACTCATAGATAACTTAGTCCTATAACTTGGTAAAATTACCACACAATAAAATCATAAAGAAATTATTCCAATACCGCTAATTTATCCGAGCAAGATCTAACAATTCACTAAGCATCGATTATCCCAATGCACATTCGGAAAAGGCCTTCTACTCCTTTCAACTCAAACGGAAAGTCCGTTCAAATGTAAAACGTAGTGAACAAAATTGCGCCGTTCCTGCGCTTCCGAACGCGCCCAGTGAAATGCAATTTTTTCCAGCCTCTGTACCGATGTCACATTTCGGTGGGCAATTTAATCTGCTATGTAGGTACGGTATCACTAACAAGGCGTAGTTATTGTTGCCACTTGGTTGTGAGGATATCAAAGTAGTGTTTTTTTTGTTTACCTAACAGATTTATCTCGAAATCTAAAATAAAACCCTTATGTGTAGAGAAATTATTGTAGGCCACATGTCACATAAATGTCAGATGTGTCAGTTGTAAAGCCTAACATAATAAAGAGTAAAACTAAAGACTAAAGAGACATGGTTTAATTGAAAACACATACGTAACACACAGTACGTTTTAGTTCGAACCTCCGTTTATTTATTACGCAAGTTGCTTTTGACCGATTTGATCGGCAAAGTGTATATAAAGGCTTTTTCAGATAGACGGGACTAAAATGTACTTGAATGAAAATGATTTACATTTATGCATCAACTGCTTTTACAAATATATTCAAAGAACATTATTGACAACACATCTTTTTATAATCCCGGGCCAATTTCAATACCCCACTTTATAGATTACGTTAACCATCCAAGGTTTAAAGGCGATTCCTTTTTCATCACCCAAAGAGCATAATCCTTTTCGGGTCCAAATAAAATCATCCGCTTGGACCCGGAGACCAATTCGTCACTTTCGTATTGGATCCAATCAAATTAGGTTCGAATCCAACCTTTACCGCTTGAGGCGCTTTTGTATTTTGCGCCCTCTTTGATTGCTGTGATGCATTAAATGAAATTACAAAGCTTGTGTAACGTAAGGAAAATATATTTTCCCATTGGGAAATATACCGACGTGCTGGCGTTTTATTTTCAGTAGGGAGTAACTCAACTCTGACTCATTTGAGCTGCAGTTCATAGCTCAATTTCAGATCAAAGAAACAAGGCAATCGAGGAAAAATAATGCTCCTTATGTTATTTTTGTACTAACTTATAAGTATTAATTGTGTTTTTATTTAGAACAATTTTGTAAATTTTATATCTTTATCTATAAATCTATACAAATAAATAAAATTGAAGTGTGTGTTTGTAATATCAAAATAACAGTTTTTTACCAAATGCATATGAAAGTATATACGGTACCTTACCTAACAAAAACACCATTTTTATTTTTTGTCTATCTGTCTGTTTGTTCCGGGTAATCTCCGAAACGGCTGGACCGATTTTGACGGAAATTTCACTGGCAGATAGCTGATGTTACATGAAGTAACCTAGGCTACTTTAATTTTAGATAAATAATTAGGGTTCCGCTTAAAATAATAAAACCCATGAAATCGAATATCTCCACGCGGGTGAAACTGCGGGCAGCCGCTAGTAAATAGTAGATTTAATCGTTATTTGTTCTTTTTGATGTCAGATAATGAAGCCACGTCTGATCTAGACACTTCTGGTATAGCGTGTTCGACTTCGACCACAAATGCACTTAAAATCGGGAGATAGTGGTTAAAGTATAAGAAAAAATACAAAGTGTCAGCTCATTCCAAAAATAGATTTGCAGCTCAAAGCTCGATTTCCCGTCTCTATTATCTATACTATACATATGTCCGTATTACCATATTTGTTTGGATTTAAGGAAGCGGAAAAATAATGGCTGCAAATTCGTTATGATGAAAAATTAGGGTAAATGAGGGCCCCGTAGATTTGCTTATGAGATGGAATATTTTTGATGATACTGAAGCGTATAATGTGTTTTATTTAGCACGTTATTAAGGTTGAGTTATTTTGATATGATATCCCGGATATGAAAATGATGGAAATTTCGACATCTTTAACATAACTAGATTAATCGTTTGGAAGGATTTGAATCTTTGGACCAATTAAATTGTATTTATAACTGAACAGCTTTTTGCTTTCTTAATTGTGACTAGACTTCTGTGCTTGATGTCTAATTTTCAAGTTGAGGTTGGTATCTAGCCGAGCATTTAATGAGCGCTAAATGCCTTTATTAACTAGCTAATACATAAATCAGTTTAAAGAATATTTATTGTTAATTTAAGACTAAATGTCACTTAAGTGAGAAAACAATTAATATTAGTAATAAACTCTCCATTTAACCTAGTTACAAAAACAGTTGGATAATCTATACCCTATGTACCCTATATCTATGTAGGCCTGGCCTATAGATAATCCAAATGTAAGCCCACTACCAGTTGGAAGCGTGCCCAGAATGCTGGCGGCATTGCCTCGTAGAACCGCAACGCTGATCCGTTGAGCCAAATAAGTACCAGCATTTTGGTTACGTGTCGCATCATCGAACGCTCTGACAAAATTAATCAAAAAATTTAAACTTCTGGCCCCCACGTACCCTATGTTTCAACACCAAACGGGTCAAATATGTAACCGCTCCCGAGGTTAGCATATTTGTACCGCTTGATGCCATCATTACTTCAAATCACATTTGAGAGTGTTAACTAGCCAGGCAGACACTAGACAATATTCCCATATCATGATGATAAAATACGATTTAAATTCAAACTTTACTCAAACTCAAACACTAATACAGTCATTGACATTCTTCACCCTTCTCGGAGACGAATTAATGAAAATTAATAATATTATCAAGAGTTAGGTAATTAACGCCAAAATCCTCTGTCCTCGCCTAAAATACTACCCTAACTTTTTGAAGAATTTCTTCATTTGTACGTGGTGTAATTCAAAGAATTGAAATGTTACTAATTTCACTTTTTAAATACTCAAACGTTAGTGGAAAGTGATTACTAAGCTTTGTTATATTTATGTACATAGCCAAGAATCTAAATAAAATTAAAGAATTTTTTAATTTCTCATGCTAACTAGATGAGCATGTTACTTACCTGGTGGTATAAGCATATTATTTAACATGACTCTTCTGCGAGTACCGTCTGGGTGGGTCCACTTTACGCGTGTAGTCTACCAACAAGCAGTAATGTGCAAGCATTACTGTGTTCAGATTTAATAAACAAAGTAGTCATTGAAATTACTGTGCGTCTCAGAGTAACGCACTGCAGCGCTGCTCAGGCTTTTTTCAAAGTCCCTGGTAGCTCAGCTCTGCAATTGTTATGGTCTGGCATTATGCTTATTATCAGGCAAATGACCAGCTCTTCGTCATCTTATAATATAATTATTCAATTATATATACATCACAAAAATTTCGCTTCCAACAGGATTCGAACCTGCTTCTTCTGGCTTGCCGGGCCAGACGCCTTGAAATTTGTGTGATGTATATATTTGTATGAACATCCGCTAGTGTCGGTTAACACTATAAAATATATTTCATAAAATGTAATTATTATTTTTTTCCTCTGATACGTTAATTTTTTATGTTGGTAATGAAGTAATTATAGATGTGAAGACGCACACTTTTTTCTTTAGCCTATATTATCCCACTTCTGGGCAAAGGCCTCTATCAAATGTCCATATCAGACGCCAACTCATGCCAAGCTTCTTGGTTAGAAAACACATTTAAGGGGCAGCTTAGACGCTCGATCATTTCGCGTATCACGAAATCCGCGCTTGACGCAAAAGCGTTGTTATTCTGACAAGCAAACGTACGTTTGCTTGAGCGTCTACGCTGCCCCTAACACACACATTAGAAATGAACTGTAAAAAAGCCGCGTGACGTGCGATGACCCATTATTCCTTAAATAAAAATGAAATACGAAAACAAACTAGAAAGTCTACCACAACCTACAAAGGTCAAAATTAAAACACGAAAAATATAGTAAGTTTTTCATGACTCACACCAAAATCCTTCACCAGTAGGTAATAAGACTTTGGCCCTTAAAACTTGAAGACTTTTATAACAAAGAACTAATTATTAGGAGGATTTACGCCTCCTGGAATTTGACCGTTTTAGTTTGAATTGTGCCGAGAGAAAATTTTCTCGACGAGAGAAAAAAGTTGTTGTATAATAATTTTCTAAGAAATTTAGTCGAGAGGTGAAACCGAAAGCTCATTATTTATTAATGACCCTAAAGGTATATTTTTAAAATTAGATCGTAACTAGAGCTTAAATTAAGCTGCAATTTAAAAGATAATATGAAAACCAATTAGGTGTGATTATTATTTTTTCTTTCTAGATAATTATGCCATTTTAAATTGAGCGTCGAAACAAAAACCTCTAAATGACATTTTGACTAGCTATAGCTATATTTCCTTATAGAATGTACGTATGAAACTAAAACTTAGATACATGAAGGTAGCAATTTTATTATGCAGGTACTATAAACTTTAAGAAATTTTGCGTGCTTTTTGCTGTACAGGAAGGCGACCAGCAATCCTGACTACAGGGTGGCTAGTCAGAAAGTTTTTTTTTTTTATTATTTGAACGAAGCGTTGGTGTCAACCCAGGCGGACAATCGCAGCAGAGTTAGTCCCACCTGGTAAAATTCGTCCAAGTTCTGCTCGCTCGGTTACAATCACCCCAAATAGGCCTGACATAATTTTACTAAAATCAATACTAATTAATGAAGCTAATTTAAATTTGATTAAAATTGAACTATGTAAAAGCGATCCCTGTTATTAGCCGCCCGATGAAATTAGCTATTATCGAAATTATGTTTAATTTAAAATGGTGGATTTCAATTATCTCCATTAAAGTTCAGGTAATTAACTTGACGACAGCAGGAAATTGGTTTATAAAACGGAGCTATGAAACTGGAGAATTAATAAGATTTATATTAGACGTAGGTAGGTACCTAGTTTGCAGTAAATATTCTGTGACTTTTCGTTAGTGGTAGGACTAACTCTTCTGCGAGTGTCCGTCTGGGTTGTTACCACCGCTTTGCTCGTGAAGTCTGCCACCAAGCAGTAATGTGCAAGCATTACTGTGTTCCGGTTTGATGAGCAGAGTAGCCAGTGAAATTACTTGTATGTAATATAATAAATGAATAACGTATACACTCTGTATAAACCTACATAATATACAGAACCTGCAATGTGCATATACTAATTTCAGGCAAAAATAATTTCAAAGAACATCTGCTTAAAAAAGGATCTTAATTTTGATAGCAAAAAATTAATGTAACTTCCGAATTAGATACCTACAACTTGTTAAAACGTAAAAGAAGTATAATAACTCTCGCTGTGTATTTTGTGGCTTCTTTGAAAAGAGAATACAAAAGCAAGATTTTAATCGAAATGAATTCGCAATGAAAAATACTTGGAATATTACTAAAAAGATTTGCCTATTTGCATTTCATTTCAAATTCTCAGAAACAATATGTTGTTCGTTTTTAATTTTTAAACAAAGATAAAGTTTTGAAATTAGTTATTTAGAACAGTTTAAGACTCACATGACCTTGCGTAATTAATGTCGTCATTCAATAGATAATTCAATCGATGAATTAGCAAACGTTCATCTATATTAAAAAGAACTGTTTTAAATAAACGAGTCAAGCTCAGTCGTTTTTTATACTACTGGATAACGAAGCGAGTTAGTCGTTTGCCTGATGGTAAGTATAGCGCCGGTCCGTAACATGATTTTTGATGGTTTTACATCAAGCCGCGCTTGCGCGTGTATTGTCTCGTAATCCGCGTTATTTTGACAGCAAAAAGCATTTACTTCACTCGCCTCTTTCGATCAGATCGTCGTACTATTGATCAATATTTTAACTACATAGTAGATACTAGCTTCTGCCCGCGGTTTTCACTCGTTCGAACCGTGCATTTTTCCGGGATAAAAAGTAGCCCATGTTACTCTCCGGTCCATAAACTATATCTATGCCAAAAATCACGCAGATCCGTTGCTCCGTTACTGCGTGAAAGAAGGATAACCCAACAAACCAACAAATCAACAAACCAACAAACACACTTTGGCATTTACAGTATTATAGTAGGGAAGTAGGGATTTCAGAGAAATTTGGTTTAAATACGTTGCTATACACTAATATAATTCTAGTCTAGCTCTTACGAAACCACGTCTGATGTATTTACGGTTCTACTCAACATAGTGTTTCTCTACTAATGACCAAAACATTACCTTAGTAGTAGATAAATAACATCAGAAAACTTTTACCGTACCTAGCTCACACGTAAATATTTTACTAGTTTGCTAACATCAGTACAAAGTAGTGAGGTATTGGTCGAAAGACATCGTATTTCTTTTTTCTATCTTATCTGATTACGGCAAAACAATAGAAGAGATGTGGTTATTACCTGTGTTTATAATAATGACCTTGTTATTATTTAACTTGCAATGTTTGTTTAAGTCAAAACTTGCAAGCTAAATTTGTGGCCTACTTCCCGGTGTTCGATTATGAAACATAACATCGTAAATTGGCTGACAATGCTAATAATGATGTTAAAAAATCCTACTTCCTACTATAATCCTACTAATATTATAAATGCGAAAGTGTGTTTGTTGGTTTGTCCTTCTTTCACGCAATAACGGAGCAACATATCTATGGGAGCAACGGATCGACGTGATTTTTGGCATAAATATAGTTTATGGACCGGAGAGTAACATGGGCTACTTTTTATCCCGGAAAAATGCACGGTTCCTGTGGGAGCGCGGGTGAAAACTGCTGGCAGAAGCTAGTAGATAATGATGTCACAGAGCTGGTCTGATGATGGTGCCGGAATGCGGACAGAGGAACTCTATAACGAAAGGACGTAACCCCGTCGAGTTTGGACTCGTTTTATTTGTCTTTACAAGTACTCTGATCTAAACATGTCTAGGGTCCGGATGATGGAGCTGGAAGGTGGCCTCAAGATTACAGTACCAATTACGTATGTTATAAAAGCTTGCCTGGAAAATATTTTCACTTACCTAAAAACCAGGTTCTTGATTTTTTTAAAGTAATTATCATTTTTGCAAAATAAATTTTAATCTATTTGAATTAACACTAAACTTATGCATTGACCAACAGCATAAAGGTAGGACTGGTATGACGGAGGTAAAAAAATTATTACCTGTCATCTTCAAAATACTTGAACAATACAAAAAAAATTTAACCAAATTAATTATTTTAATTTTATTTTGCATTCAACGAGGCAATGGCGCCTGCATGCTGCGATCTATAGGCCCCTATATTGTAAACTATATTTTTTTTCTTCAAACATTACATTGAGATGTAGTGTTTATGTATCAGCTAGTCCATAAAATTACTTAGCCGGTTGAAAAAAAATACACAAATTAAAGGTTCTATTTTTTTAGATCCAATAAATGGCTGAATACTTTAACAAAATCTCACAGCCAAGTAGACAACACACACACACATACACACATACACACAAACGCATGATACACGCACACACACACACACACACACACACACTCACTCACACACACACACACACACACACACACACACACACACACACACACATTTTGTTTTGCTCGCACCCATTACCTCCGCACACCTTTCCCCCTGGCGTGGTGGCGACGTGTGACGTTTAAAGAAAGAAAGAATGGACCTTTTTTTAAGACCTCGTTCCGGCCAAACCACATGAGTCCCTCTCTACAAATTACCTAATCAAATGTCTAACTATCTCCACCAATTTGGCTTGGCCACTGGATCTCGTAAACTATTAACAGATCTACTGGGAGACCATTTTGACCGGCGTCTAATAAATTATTGAAAGCAACTGGGTAGTTGGACAGTAATTTATTGATCGGTTTCAGTAACAATCTGGTTAAAACGCGTGGTTAGAACAAGAAATAATAGTGAATAGGAGTGCATACTCGGAGTCAGTGTGAAACAGGGCGAACTGGTCATCATCAGCTGGCAGACGTCCTCTACTGAACATAGGCTTTTAAATCTGATACACTTTAGTTCGAATTCAAACTCGACTCTGCCCTAATGACATATCAAGTTATGTATTTACCTCGCTTGCTCTAGGACATGTGGCATCCACCAAGTCGCACCAGAGCTGCGCAGTGGGTTATGGCCCATACCCTCTCTCTCCTCTCTCACAAGGAGATGGTAGATACCACTGGTATCCCAGCAGTGGGTATGTAATGGGAACATGCCAACCACCTTCAATAACATTGTCTCTTTAAGATCAGGTAAGATGGTGGCCACACCCTAACCTGCCGTGGAAAAAATTTCTGTATCAATTTATAATAATTTACATTTCGTCTGCAGTGGATCCAATTTTAATAATTAAATTTATTATATTATATATATATAAACGAATAAAAATACAACTCAAAAGGAGAGTATTTTGTTATTTCCACAGTTCGTTTACAGTGTCTCCCAATCCAAACACTAATTTGAAATTCAGCAGAAACTTAACCGTTTCCTTTGTCAGAACACCTTCCAACAAAGGAAACATGATAAACGACTACAAAAAGCAAACACCGAAATCCCACTCCCCTTTTTAATAACAACTTTGTTGCCAGCTAAGAAGTAATTATTACTGTTTCCTCTATATTTCTACTGTTGTATCTAATTTATATAGCAAAAGGAATCTGGACGATAAATTTTACCCGAACGGCGGGTAATAAATTTTTATTTTACGTTTCAACTTCTCGATAATCTTAGGTGACATGATACGGCTGGAAACCTTTATTTTAGGGTTGTAGGTTTTTTATCTGTGTTTTATTGGCCCTCTTCTGTCTTTACATACTTGCGAAGTCCTTTTTCTTTCAATCATTCAAATACTAAAACCTACTATTCTTTTTTTAATCTAGAAAGTAAGTATATATTCTTACTACACTCGCTCTAAAAATCGTTAAGGAAAACATCGTGAGGATACCCTAGAACCACAAAATTTGAGGACAGTGACACCATATTTCAGTAAACCATGGGACAAGCCAATATTAATAATTATATTATGTAATTGCGGCGTTACTCTATAATTTTTTTATTTGGATAAATGTTAATTAATTGGAACTTAATCTTAATATCATCTATATGCTACACAAATAAACAAAATTGAAGTGTATGTTTGTAATATCAAAACAATAGCTTTTTGCTAAATGCATATGAAAGTACATACGGTACCTATAACAAAACCATTTTTAACAAACCATTTTTTTTTATTTATCTGTCTGTGTGTTTGTTCCGGGTAATCTCCGAAATGGCTGGACTGATTTTGACGGGTCTTTCACTGGCTGATAGCTGATGTTACAAGTAACTTTGGCTACGTGGGCGAAGCCACGGGCACAGCTAATTATAATTATAAAAATATTCATAACCTAATTCAACGTACAGCTTCCACTTTTGAGTCATAACACAAGTATTTCTCAAGTAAAAGCTTTAAACATTGTGAAACTTTGTAATCAGGTAATCACAAAAGAAAGATTTTTCTCCCCCAACGGAACGAAAAAACTTCAAACGGATTGTTAAATTAATTTTCTTTTATATAAGCAGCTTATTTCTTATTTTAATACTAGCTGCTGCCCCGCGGTTTCACCCGCGCGGAGATATTGGATTTCATGGTTTTTATTTTTTTGCGCGGAACCCTAATTGTTTTTCTAAAATTAAAGTAGTCTATGTTACTACTTGTAACATCAGCTATCTGCCAGTGAAAGTCCGGTCAAAATCGGCGCAGCCGTTTTGGAGATTACCCGGAACAAACAGACAGACAAAAATGTTAAAAATGGTTGTTTTATTATACTTAGGTTCCGTATAAACTTTCATATGCATTTGATAAAAAGTTTTTATTTTGATATTACAAACAGACACCTCAATTTTATTTATCTGTATGGATAACAATAGAGATTATAATTATATCAAAGTGAAATTCTTAGTATGTCAGTATCAAGTCCGTATCGGAAATTGTTAGTGGTACAACTGTGATTTGAATACATTTTAGACATTTTTAGCGTATTAATTTGTGGTACTAAGTTAAGAATTTAGAAAAAAGACTTACAATATATCATAGCTTTATTCTTATGTACTCATATAATACCCATATATTAACTTTAGTTTGCGACGATAATTTGATATAGGAAAAATAAATAAAAACGTATAAAAAACAATAACATTCATGTTACTCGTATATTTTATCATGTGATGATTAATATTTAATTTTTTCACCTATTACCATTTTTATAATAATATTATCAATCATCATTGATAAAGCGGGAACAATTTTCTTTGTACTTTTTGATAAAAGCCACAGCTTCCTACAGAAGATAAAGATTTCCGACTAAACCCGTCTTCCATTATTATGTAAATTAATTTGGGAACATAAATCGTTTCTGTAAAACGTTATTCCGTTTGGTTCAAGGAGATTCAAATTCCGACACCAGGACTCTTGCCCAGCTGAAAAGAAAAAAAGGATTCGAAATTATTTTTTTATATTTTTCGTAACGTGACTATCTGGTCGTTTGCCTGATGGTAAGCATAACGCTGGCCCATAACAATTGCAGTGCCACTCAGAACTTTGAAACACCAAGGCCTGCGCGGCACTGCAGTGCGCTCGTTTCCCTGAGACATTAGGTATTAAGTCTCATAAGCCCAGTAATTTCCCTGGATACTCTGCTCATCAAACCGGAACACAGTAATGCTTGCACATTACTGCTTGGCGGCAGACTTCACGAGCAAAGTGGTGGTACTAACCCAGACGGACACTCGCAGAAGAGTTAGTCCTACCACTAACAAAACCTTACCCGGTTTACTTAAACCTTAGTATAAAAAAGATAGAACATATCATTAAGGGTGGTTGCATAGTCACGCTTACTTACCGCCAGCGCGGGTGGTAACCGCGTTTTGTAATCGCGCTGATAACCCGCTCAAGATATTCAATATTCAGAGACGACTCTTAGCGTGGACTTTGGCTTCCATATTTCAAAATTCAGTACTTAAGTTCAAATTCATATTCAGAGGCTTTTGGAACATTGCTTAGCGTAGTCAAATCGGGTACTTTAGCCGCTCTCAAAACAGAAGTGATAACGGTGTGGTTGACAATTTGAATGAATTTTGATCACAAAATTCTAATATGAATACTCAATTTTCAAGCACGACGAGGCTCTAACAGTGTTTCATAAAGCTAGTTCTGAAAAACGACGTGCTAACACTTAGGAAATGCATCGAAATATAAATTCCTGGGTTTTCTGAGCGCACGTACCAACTTTATACACATCACTGCTGGGTAGACTTAAAATTGCTCGCCCCTGGGTAGAATAGAAAACGTGTGTTGTATTACAAGCAGGTTTATGAGGGAGTTTAGATCTATGAGGATGCTTTGTCAATTTGCTGAAGCAGATTTCATTCAAAATGCTTTATTGTACGCTAGATGAAAGTAATAACCTAGAAATTAGTAGATCAGCACAGCCAGTGGCCGAGCCTAATGTACTTGATGAAACAAAAGCGCAGAGACTTCACTGGCTTGGACATCTGCAAAGGATGGGGAAGGACTGGAATGTCAAGAATGCGTATTGAAGCTTCTAAAAGCTCCCATACATGAGCATTTCCCATACATGGGCTTGTCCCATGAGCAGGTATGCACCGATGCTAAAGAGGCACTCACAGGTAAGTGTGGGTAATTTGTGTGTGCTAAATATTTTTTTATTCTATTAATTTACAATACTTAATTAACGTTTAAGTAAATATTGTGATCCTAAATTGGACCAGTTAGCATTGAGATAACTAATTTGAGACTCTGCTTCGGTGAGAAATTTATATAATTAACTTTGCCGAATTAAATAGGGTCAGCTTGATTGGTGCGCCTTTAGAATATTGATGTTGGGTAATTGTGGTAATACTTGAAATTGTGTCGTAGTGTTAATTTGGGGTTATATTTTTTAACTTAGAATGCACTTCTTCTCTCTTTCTTTAATATATAATAGTCTTGCGTCATCATCGTCACTTCACACATTGACACTTACCATTAGGTGAGATAGTGGTTACACAATCTCACCTGATGGTAAGCGACGATCTTGAGGGTTGCTCTCAGGTGAATTTGAATGGTTTAATTCTGGAACAAGCTCATGTTTTTAAGAACAGAGCATGAATGGAGGAGAATAGGTAGCTATTACATTATTAAATCAACCATGTTAAATGTTTGTACGGCTCGGTGTAAACGGTCCTTAATTGCTGTATGGTTTGAACAGGGTTATTTAGTGACGACTGGGTGACACTATTATCTTAAATTGTGTCAATTTGGAGGCAATTGAACTGAGGTGACATTGCAATTGGGTGTTTAAACATTCAGGTGATCTGTTATCTCTATTTTTGCGAAACTATGGAAATACTACAAAGAGAGTATGTGAAATTACTGGGTATAATATCAGATTTACCTGACGTCTCGGGCTAAGAGCGCATTGCAATGCCATGGGGACTTTGTGTATCACAGTTCTGGGTGGCACTGCAATTACTGTTGTGGGCTTGCGTTATGCTTAACATTTAGGCAAAAGACCCGCTCGTCTCGTTATTTCAAAATATAATAAAGGTTTCTTTCCATTGGCGTTTGACCACTAGTCTAGTTCATTGGCTCTCAGTTGCAGGCATTAATCTGTATCGCTCTTGTCGACAGATTGTTAACTTAAGAGTGCTAGCGTGTTCCAGCAACTTCACTTGAGTGCCAACTCTAATACAGGTTTAGCATATTCACCATCTCCGACCACATCGCCGCTTATTACATCACGCGTTATTCAGACTGTCTTACTAAGATTGTCTTACAGTCTATTTTAATTACCTATGACTCTATACCAGGCTAACTCTTATTGACAGTCTTAGTAAGACAGTCCGTTGGACGACAGTCAGATGTCATTATTCGCTCGAGCCGAAGGCGGGCGCAATAAAGAAGCCGACTAGCAACATGGCATAGCACACTTGCATTAATACCGCGCATGGCCAACTGGACTTATACTTTGACAGAGGAACGGCTGTGCTTGGCATCTCCCATCCGTGTTGCTTTAAGGTAAAAAGAACATATCTCGTAGTGTATTAAGTCCTTTAAGATCAGGGGAGATAGTGGTCAAATGTTAACAAATTGATAATGAGGTCCTGTCGAGAATAATAAAAATATCCTTGCCGCTTCAGCATATCAGCTACGATAATTTTGTTACCGTTATCGTCTCGAGCCACTCTTACATTTTATTCCTGCCAAAAATCTGTTCCTAATATTTTCAAAGGCAAAAGTATTTCAGTAGGCGTCAAAGTAAAAGTACAGATGACAAAGGTTGACAGAAAATGGACGTCAGTTTCGTACATTATTGACAGTCGTACACATACGTGTCGGTTGGTGAAAGAAGTTCTTTTTGTGAAGAAGTCCCTGACTTGTTATGTGTCATAGCGATTGCAATAATTACGACGCATTTAATTTTATATTCTTTTATTTTTACCGACAGACCGAATCGATCCGTCGACCGTACCATGTCGTACAATGGACGGGTGGACAGAGCAAAGAGAATATTACGCTAGGGACAGAGCTGAAGGCCTATTTACGTAATAGAATCTTTTCAAACTCGATATGTTGGCATTTGATTTGCGGCTTCTTAATACAACCATCGTGGATACGGGTACCAGACCATGTCTCGTCTCTTGTCACTCTTGCCACTGGACATCCCCTGGACGATGGAAACTTAAGATACACAAATGACGCAGTCATTCTGGCAAACCACATTGCAGTTCTAATCTAAAAGAGTCGAATCAATGATAGCCAAGCAGAATAAGCAGCGGCATCAGTTCAAATTGTAAGCTTATTAGCAGCTTTATCTTGTTTCTTCTATTCTAATACTTACTTTATTAGATTTTTTCAGTGGGCATAGGTATGGTATTGTCTCGGCTGATGCTAAGTTTGGTTGATACTGGTAATTTCTCCAGTCAATTTCTATCGAAATATGCTAACCTCGGGAGCGGTTACATATTTGAGCCATATGGTGTTGAAACATTGGGTCCGTGGGGGCCGGGAGCTCATAATATTTTCAAAATTTTGTCAGAGCGTTTGATTGATGCGACGCGTAACCAAAATGCTGGTAACTATTTGGCTCAACGGATCAGCATTGCGTTTCAACGAGGCAATGCCGCCAGCATGCTGGGTACGCTTCCAACTAGTAGTTGGCTAGAACATTTGGGTCATCTATAGGCCTACTTGGGCTTGTAGATTATCCAACTGTTTTTGTAGCTAGCTATGTTAGATGTAGTGTTTAATTATGTATTAGCTAGTTAATAAAGGCATTTAGCCCGTTAAAAATTTCTATCACCACACATAACTAAACCCAAACATGACAAACTTTCCGCTATCCAGTTTCGTTATTCAGGAACCCTAAAAAAGGCTGAAGATTACTATCAAATTCAGTGGTCCCATTCAGATGAACTTTGATTTATAATAGTTCACCTGATACATTTTATGGGAGGTCAGAGACAGGCCCGTATACAGGGAAATAGTTTGGGGGTTTCAACCCACGTTCAACATTCTTTTAAATGAAACTACAATAATTATGTTTACATCCTTCTTTTAATAGTAATATTGATTGCTGTGCAGAAGATTTTTATTGGTGCTGCATAATGTAGCATTGACGGCTCCGTAGCTAATTTGGTAGTAACCCTGCCTGCAGGGCGAGGGGTCCCGGGTTCGATTTGTTCGGTTTGTTCTCGGGTCTTGGATGTTTGTGATGTGTATCTGTGTGTGTCCATGGGTATGAGTGTAAGCGTTTATTTATTTATTTGCACAGTAATCCACCTTGGCTATCGGTTAAGAGAATATAATAAATCAAGATTTCAATTTGCCTCGGATAGCCTTTCCTAGTATATGTAGCTATCTGTGAATAGATACTCGCCATGATTATCGGCCAGGCAACGTCCACTGCTAAGCAAATGCTTCCTGTATATGCTGCTTATTTCGCATACCTTTAGTCAGCTCTTACGGTACTCATGGGAAGAAATGAGGTGGCCCTATTCATGTGCCGGAATCAAACGGTCCACCTTACACTATAATTATTTACCTTATCAACCCTGAAAGTTACTTCTAGTTAATAATCACCCCTGATCATTAACCCTGGCTGCGGCTCTGATTACAGGTCAGATAGGCCTTAGTGGTCATGATATATTACGTCCATTGTGTAAATAGATATCTTTTAGAAGATCGGGAAGGTGGTTTATATTCGTCGGGAAGCTGGAAGCTGCGGTAATGTGACGAAGGTCCAGGGTTTGTGATGTTCTATAATATATGTGAATATTGACCCTTTCAAATTGGTCGCGGATTTTGTAGCTCACATTTCTTTTGCGAGTATTTTTTTAAGAGAAAGTGAAAGATGAAATACGTTAAAAATATCTTCAAAGACTAATAAACTAGCACTTAATAAATCAATTATATATAGGTATTGGTGCCGGCCGAGTCGAGATTCGAACAATGGTGCGTCAGATCGAGAGTTGCACAAGTTCCCGCTCGGCCACACTCGCTCGTTTTAAATTTACTTGTATTTGAATACAATCATCTGGCTGCGATCCCACAGGAACAGTGCATATTTCCTGGTTAGAAAGTAACCTATGTTACTCTTCGGTCCATAAACTATATCTATACAAAAAATCACGTCGCCCCACAGTGCCGTTGCTGTGTGAAAGAAGGACAAACCAACAAGCTGACAAACACACTGTCTCAGTTATTATAATAAGGATTTTTGTGAAGACCAATGAATTCTGCATTGTTAATCACATTTTATATTTGCGTTAAATATGCCTTACTTATATTTTTTACTGTAGTTAGGTTATTAGCGTTTTGATCACTATTTCTCCGTATCCTAAGTGACGAAGTGTTCGAAAGAGGTAAATATTAATAATTATATGGGAACTGTGGCCCAAACACGTTGATATGTGCATATATAGCGGCACAGCTTCATCTTAACGGACTAACTTCTCTCTAAGCTAGTCAGCCGAGCACTAAACGCATAAAAATGCCTACCTACCACCATGCTATGTTTGTCTCGAGAGAGGAAGGAAGCTATAAGGAGCGCACTTGACTGTCGGATCTAAACCCCACGATATATTCGCGGCCAATCTCGTTTTACGCAAACGTTAACCAATTGTTGGTGGAAGGACTAACTCTTCTGCGAGTGTCCGTCTGGGTTGTTACCACCGCTTTGCTCGTGAAGTCTGCCGCCAAGCAGTAGTGTGCAAGCATTACTGTGTTCCGGTTTGATGAGCAGAGTATCCAGTGAAATTACTGGGCTTATGAGACTTAATACCTAATGTCTCAGGGTAACGATCGCATTGCAGTGCCGCGCAGGCCTTTGTGCTTCAAAGTTCTGGGTGGAACTGCAATTGTTATGGGCCGGCGTTATGCTTACCATCAGGCAAACGACCAGCTCGTCCTGTTACCTAATAACATTAAAAAAAAAATCGAAAAAGTTGGATTACCTTACTGGGCCCTTATTCGCTATACCTTATGAGATTCCTTGCCTATAACACGTGACGTCATAACGTGCTCTAAACATAAACGTGTCACTACGTGGAATAAAAAAATTGTATTGTATGCCGCAGGATGCCCCGGCCATTTCACAACCATTCCACAAAGATAACGTAACGCAGCGTCCATAGGGAATAAAGGGCTCCGAACTAGCATTAATATAAACTAGGTAGATTATTTTCATCAAGGATCATTCCACCAAAAGGTCGTAAATCATTCCAGCACACACTATAAAGGATAGGGCATTTTTCACCTGACCCTTTCAAGACCCTTTCAATTTAAGCATTACAGTATTATTACACGGTAAAATGGTACATTTAGTTTTGTGTTTAATCGTGCAAAAAATTAGGGGCAAGTTTTGTTACATGTACATTCTAAATTGAAATCTGTCTCGAGTTGTTGAGGTGCCCCCATGATCAGGCCAAGTGTAAAGAGTAGAGCGGTTGAGAGCTCTGCGGCAGTGAGGGGGTAAAGCCGCTACGCCTTGCGGTTACTCGTTGAAACCAGCAACTCAGTGACATTGGCCGCCGATATAAAGTTCAATGTCTCGAACCTTGCATTGAGCTTGAGTTCTCGGTTAAGGAAAACATGGTGATGCAACCATAGTTTAATGGTAGGGCACTATCTCAAGCTCGCCTGACTGACTGCCCTAAAGTTAAAAATCTATCAACAAGCACCTATTGGTGTGTTCCGGGAGCTGCACTTGAGAGCTAATAGAATCTAGGTCTAGCGTGTTCGCCATCTTTTTTTTGTATGTTTTTGGTAACGAGACGAGCTGGTCGTTTGCCTGATGGTAAGCATAACGCCGGCCCATGATAATTGCAGTGCCACCCAGAACTTTGAAACACAAAGGCCTGCGCGGCACTGCAGTGCACTCGTTACCCTGAGACATTAGGTATTAAGTCTCATAAGCCCAGTAATTTCACTGGATACTCTGCCCATCAAACCGGAACACAGTAATGCTTGCACACTACTGCTTGGCGGCAGACTTCACGAGCAAAGCGGTGGTAACAACTCAGACGGACAGTCGCAGAAGAGTTAGTCCTCCCACTAACAACTCAGGCTGACCTGTCATTACCAGGTGGTGTGACTAAATCTTCTGTGAGTGTCTGTCTAGGTGGGAACCACTGCTTTACTCGCGTAGCCATCTTTGATGAGCAAAGTAGTCAGTGAAATGACTGGGTTTGTGAGACTTAAGGTCGAACTAGTCGTTCATTTCTCCATACAACCGTACTTGGGTGATTACTCCACTACTTGACGTTTTAAGTCCAAAATTAAGAATAATATCGATTTATCTCTTCGTTATCTAGGTCAGCCTAATAATTATACAGAAAAAAAATAAGTGGCTTAAAAGTAATGAGCCTTCAAACATCTGTATTTTAGCACGTATTTTAACGCAAGTTTGGACGTAAATAAATTACAAAAGGATTACGAAAACTCGAAAATAAGGTACATACTGACAAGCTTTAGTTTATTGACATTTCAAATAACTTTGGTCTGACTAAATACATTCAGTAGTTTTGTCGTAAAATCCCAAGCACCAGAAGCCAATTCGTACATTTTTGCGCGCCGGTTTTCGACTTTTCGGTTTTCGTCGTGACTTTACGAGTGTGTAATTGTGTTTGTGCGAGCATTAGCCTCATTCTACTCATCGCTGCAGAGTCTTACCTTGTCCCACGAATGTTAGATGAAATAGCATGCATTTTAGCCGCGCCCACCGATGAGTTCGCTCCATGGACTAGTAGGCTCTTAATACTCAATGTCTAAGGATAACGAGCGCAGACCTTTCTATCTCAAAATTCTAGGTGGCACTGCAATTGTTATTGGTTGGCCTTATTCACCATCAAACAAACGATTGTTTGTTTTTATAACTTAAACCACACATAATACTGTCCGTTATTTCGCGAAGTGAGTTGTACGCTGTGAATACGTAATTCTAAAACCTTTGCCTAAGGTTTTCGACCGAATTTTTGTGCGCCTTTTCTATGAGCTTCAAGGTTGTGATGCTGTTACACTGTAGACCGACCTTCGTTCATGATACTCCTTGCGTTATATTTTGCAGTAATTGATTAATAGGAACGAAAGTGGCATGAAAAGTGGGCTTACATTTGGGGCAAGAATATAACAATAATAATTTTTTTTATGCTATTTGTTAAGTAATAGTTAACGAGACGAGCTGATCATTTGCCTGATAGTAAGCATAACGTCGGCCCATAACAATTGCAGTGCCACTCAGAACCTTGAAACACAAAGGCCTGCACGGCACTGCAGTACGCTCGTTGCCCTGAGACATTAGGTATTAAATCTCATAAGCCCAGTAATTTCACTGGCTACTCTTCTTTAAACCGGAACACAGTAATGCTTGCACATTACTGCTTGGTGCCAGACTTCACGAGCAAAACAGTGGTAACAACCCAGACGTACAATCGCAGAAGAGTTAGCCCTACCACTAACATATTTCCTATTTGTGTCTGTTACGACAGCACTCTCAGCGTTTTTGATAAATTATGAAGTCAAAAAAAGAGCCTAATTCTCGTAACCAATTCTTTTTATTTCAGTCTGAATTGAAGAAGTTTACCACTGGGAAATAGTAAGAGAACATTACTGTTTATAAACCATTTATAAAATTTATATTTATTATTTCTCCGCGGATCTCTAGTGTGGAGCTCCCATTACGTCAGGGCTCCCTCGCAGTAACTTGAGCTTGAATAGAATCCCGTCCTTCCATCACTGTTGGTTTTCTGAATTAGGACCCCGGGGTTGAATAGTAAAATTACAAAACGAAAGGGGTAGGTTTATTTTATTTACAGGGTCGTTATTTATACTATTTACTTTTGAATCACATAACTTGATTTCTTAATATCTATTCTACAATTGGACGACAAGATTAACCACGAGACGACACCGAAAAATCCTTTAATTAGTTACTAGCTTCTGCCCGGGGTTTCACCCGTATTCCCAAAGGAACCGGGTATTTTCCGGGATAAAAAGTAGCCTATGTTACTCTCCGATCCATAAACTATATCTATGCCAAAAAACACATCGATCCGTTGCTCCGTTACTGCGCGAAAGAAGGACAAACCAACAAACACACTTTCGCATTTATAATATCAATATGGGTAGTATGGATTAGCTAGTTAATAAAGGCATTTAGCCCATTTACATGATTGAATAGATTTTTTTATGTTGAACTGTTTAAACTGGACCGATTGTAGACAAAACAGCTCTTCGAGGAACGTAGTCCATTTCATAGTGATATAGTAATACAAACAGTGAATCCGTCTGTCACATCATTACACGTACGCGGTTCACTGGCCACAGGTCACGGGTCACGGGTCTGCAAACATGTCTTTGATGTGATATTCTCTCAGGTTTGCTCGTTTATGATTGTGTGTTGTATTTATAATTGCGAAACTCTACTGTGGTTTTGCTTGCGAATTTTAGTTAAATGTTTTAGCATAGTTGAATGAGTAATATTAATGTAATTACAACGCCCGCCACATATGTGTGTTGATTGTATATTAGTCTTTAAAATATAACATAAGTATCAGCTTCTGCTCGCGGTTTCAACCGCGCATTTTTCAAAATTAGAAATTCAATTTTGATCCAGGAGGGCAATCGCGTTAAAAATTATCAACCAAACCGCTACTAAACCACGACCGCATCATAGCTTTTTGACCGTTTCGTATCGCGCTAATAGTTTTACCAAAAGTTGAGACGTTTCTCGACCACAACTGACAGTTAACGCTGTCAAATGAACGGCAATATCGAATTCCACACGCCTGAACCGAAACTAAACAACAGTTGGTATCAAACAACAACCAAATCATAACTGTACGCTGTCATTTCAAATTAGCGCGATCGGGGCCCTGTCATTGGTTAGCGATCGGATCACTATTGCTGTCATTGGTTGGAAGATTGTTGGACAAGTACTTATGGAAAATTGTCGTATATCTTCGTTCTGTAAACAATTCAAGGCATCAACACTAGCCCAGAAAACCTGTGGAAACCAAAGAGAAATACAGATATATCAGTAAAGAGTAGGAACTAATATAAAAAGTTCGTCTACACCTATGTTCTAATATCAGATGTTGGAGTTCTTTTTTGTCCTTATGTTTCCTCTTTGTTTATGCTTGGACATTGATGAATTGCAACGCAATGTGAAAAATATGACGACATTTACACGAGACGACACGATTCGTTATTGTAGAATAAGCGGCGCAAGTGCGAAAGTCGGGTCGATAAATTTGTCATATCGAAATACTAATAAATCTATCGAATGTTGCGAGTACCGAAGTCTGATCGTAAAGTATTGTAGTAACTGTATATTCCCTTTGGAATCGACCTAACTATTCAATAACTTTTTTCAATTGTATCGAGGCTCGATAAAGTATATAAAAAATTGATAAAACCCACTTTATCGATTTTATCGATTTTTATCGATCGAAAAGATCCGTACTTGCGCTGAAGGTGTACGTAGTAACTATTATCTAATCTGTAGTAAGGTGATCAAGAGCGTGGTTCCTAAGAATCTCCAGTTTTTTTATACCTAATACATTAATTTGGGCATTAACTATAAAATTTGCCTTTTAAAAAAGTTACTGACATTGGCTTATCTTCGATCACCAGACCTTCAACTAAATATAAATGACTCTACTCAGTGACTCCATTCTTATTTGTAGTCTTAAAAAATTGCGCAAGTAGGTCTTTGTGCTTTTGTTTCACCGTGGTTCTTATAGTTTCTGAGCTCCTAAACTCTGGGAGAATCTTAAATAGAGGTCGGAGTCCGCATAAAGAACGATAAAAATGGCTTTGGACAAAGGAATATGGCGTGGTTTTTTTTTATAGAAATGGAACGTTGGTATTTCACGTCAAAGTAACGTTTGTGGCTTACTAACCTCAAACCTGTGTGAAACAACTTATACTTTTATCTGCTAAATCGTATCGGTAACTATAAAACTTTTTTAGGCTTGGTATTTAGTACAGCGCTTTTTCAAAGCACCTGTACATCCATGATAGATTGCCTTAAAGCGCTTAAAATTTATGACAGCATTTACGACACTAGCGCCACGGATGTCAAAGGTACTTTGTTTTAGCTTCCATTTTATTAATGGATGGCATAACAGCTATTTTTATTGTGCCATGCACATTGCACAATGCACATTTGGCTGAAAATACATAGAATGTACAAAATTCATTGACTGGTCCATTAGAAATTGCTAGTTAAATGCTGCAATATTGTTAGTAAAATGTCTGTATAAAACGAGTATTATGAAGTTTTTAACTGATTTTTCCAGAACAATCGTAATCGATGGTAAAAGAAAAGTATAATTTCGTTGCGCAATACTATGCCATTTTTAATTAGAATGGCATGCATGGAACTCTAGGTATTTACTATCTGGATTTCATATATTGCTTTGCTCGTGAAGTCTGCTGCCAAGCAGTAGTGTGCAAGCATTACTGTGTTCCGGTTTGATGAGCAGAGTATCCAGTGAAATTACTGGGCTTATGAGACTTAATACCTAATGTCTCAGGGTAACGAGCACACTGCAGTGCCGCGCAGGCCTTTGTGTTTCAAAGTTCGGGGTGGCACTGCAATCGTTATGGGCCGGCGTTATGCTTACCATCAGGCAAACGACCAGCTCGTCTCGTTACCTAATAACATAAAAAAAAAAAAAAAAATATGTTTAGTCATGAATAAACAGTAACGGTGGTATAGTTACACTAAGTATTGTCTTTGTTGCTCTATGACCATTTTAAACTGAATCGAAAGAGACAAAACATTCCGTAACTAATCAAGCGTTATACAGGGTTTATTAGTAAGGCTGATATTAATGATCTTATTCTTCTCTTACAGGTATGCGGCCAGCTCTTTGCCAGAATTCTTAAGCCACCCGAAGAATTCTTAAGACTTCCGATATGGCTTACTGACTTTTGTCTTACAACAACCGGGACCGATGGATTAACGTGCCTTCCAAAGTAAGATAGTACACTAGTCCACTTCTGCACTTCAGCCCTTCCCAAGGCGCTGATCCTGGTATTCGGCTTATAGCCCAGAATAGATAATAGTACAAGGAAGATTTGGCTCATAATGGCCACAGCATGCGGGATGGCGATAGCAGGACGTCACTATTTGCACCAATGACGCTGCTGCTCGTCACTAGCAGTCGTTACTTACGCATAACTTGGTTTTACCGCCATCTATCGGTTGATAGGTGTAAGGTGCCTATCGTCCTGTATGTACCTATTTTTACAACACCTCGATATGAGAGCGGTAGGGACTATTTTGCTCTGCCGGTACCGGTAGTGCTCAGTTGTAAATACCACATAGCGGTCACTCATCTAAGTAATGACAGTAGCGAATGTTGCTTTTACCGGTTAAAAACGGTGACTTGCAATACGTTATCGATGCTATAAAAAAAATAACAAATCAGAACTTATTTCACAAAGAGCTTTTAAGCAACAGATCCGTAAAAAACAAGAAAAAGCATGCAACAAAATCCCATCTATTTTTAATCCCATCACTCGTCCGTGTCATTCAATCTGCTTAAAAACGATCCATCAATGCAAACAAGGAGGTATGTATCAACAGCTAAGGAAAGATCATTTATCTTGAGCCCATTGTAGGGAACAAATTAAACACTCTAATACATGAGGCGTGGCTAAAAAAGGAAAAGGGAACGGGAGAGCCCTATCGTGACGATGTGGTAGGGTTGACTGGATGTGGTAAGAAAAAGAAAGAAATTAATTACTGACTTTTTTGTTTTAATTTGTGGCTAAAATCAACTAATTACTGCCTCACTTTCACACTTAGCTACTTCATTGCAGAAGATAGTCCTTACAGTAAAGTTGAATTTTTTCTGTAAAATAGTACCTATTCAAATTAAATTTTACCTCATACAAACAAGAATAACCAAAACGTAAGATAATATATACTTATGTGGGTAATTTATAGTTTTAATTCCGCGATAATAATGTTTAATGGCCTTAGTTCGATCTATACTGAATTTAACAGCGCGACGCTGTACAAAGAAACCTGGGTTAGTTTGTTATAAAATTAAAAACTTCCTTGAGCTCGCAACGATGGACTGTAAAACCAACAATTAGTATTATTTAGTCAGTTAATAATTGCCACTTCCATAAAAACACTAAATCTATATCATTGGCACTACTAGCCATCCGTCGAGTCGCTCGCGACTCGTAGCTTCGGCAAAAAAGTGAAGTCCCCCCATATCCTGGTTCCCCCTATTCTAAATCCGTCCCACCTCCTCTTTGACATTCCGAACCTTTGATTAGTAATTTTGGATTTCTGTTTAAGTCTGTTTTCTTCCTTTAGGGAATTAAACTTTCTTTTTGTAATTGAATAAGGAATGAAGTTCCG
This sequence comes from Crocallis elinguaria, assembly GCA_907269065.1. Classification (NCBI taxonomy): domain Eukaryota; kingdom Metazoa; phylum Arthropoda; class Insecta; order Lepidoptera; family Geometridae; genus Crocallis; species Crocallis elinguaria. The sequence goes on from OU026065.1 coordinate 36,077,842, forward strand.
CTTGGAACTAATTAACTGGATTTATTTTTAGGATTTGGTGAGATTTGAGGAGTTTTTGTGTTTAACTTGATTTTCATTGTAACCGCCAATGTAGAAAACTTCGGGATATTTTGATTAAGATAATTTGGGTGTAATAGAGTAATAAAATAATTATTGTTCATTTCTTTTGCTTAAGTACAGAAAATAAAAACGTAACTTTTTTCAGTAGTCATCCTGGAAGGCTGACACTGGTGGCGGTGCAGTAAAATATCAATTTAAACCAAATCATACACTATCAGTCAAAGTATTTAATTTGGTCAATTGATATAAAATCGAATTTACAAAAAGATTGTCTAAATTAAAATTCATTTCTTCATCTAAGAACATGTATCTAATAATTGGCATCTTTACCATCATCAGCTGAAAGATATCCACTCTAAAACCTAGGCCACCATAATGGAGTCACGGCCACAATACATCACTCTTGGCAGTCGTGATCGCAGCAGATATTTTGATGTTTACTGATGAAAATGCTGCCCATGATCTGGATATTTCCTTAGCCGGCTTTTATGCAGCCCATAGACGCTTATGCAAGTATGCGTTATGCTGTCAAAATAACCATGCTCTTGCATCAAACGCGAATTACTAGATAATACACGCGCAAGCGCGGCTTGATGCAAAACCATCAAAAAACCACGAAATAGTCAAGAACGGTAATACGGCCAGATAGTGATGTCTCGAAGCCCTGCCTGGGCTCAAAGCGACGACTGCTCCGTTTTACGCTACATACATCACTTGTGCACCACCGCTTATTTACCGCGGCCGGCGTCTATTGTGCACTGAGCGCGCAGTGGTTGTGAAACATTTTTTTTTAATATGGGTCGTAGAAGCGTAGTTAGAAGCGGGTACCACCATCTTTACCATAACAACCTGAAATTCATCGAACTAGTTTAGTTTCGCCTATTACATAACTCATAACGTATACAGAATTTAAACCACAGTAATCCAATCCCATTTTGCATAGCTGCTATTCCTGGAATGGTGTTAGTCAAATAGACTTACGGTTCAGATTTAGATGTCTAGACTATCTACCAGACGAGCTCAAGCTTTTTCAATATGGGCTGCATTTTGGAGATAGAAAAATCTTAACACATTGTGACTTATTTTAGCGGATAGAAATTGCCTTCATATTACGCTACTTCACCTCAAAACACTGCATATTTATTTATTTAGTTTTATTGCATACATACAATATATTAAGCTACCAGCTGACTGAGTGAGTAAAATTTACCGTGGTCTCAGAAAACCAAGATACAAAACAAATATTAGTAAAATGTTTGTAGGATTAAATACATAAATCCAACTTGCATAATACGCAGGTGCTGGGATCACTTCGTAGTCCGTCTGTCTATCTGTTAATACTCTTTTTCTTAGGGGGGTATCAAGTTAAAATTGATTATCAAATACTCAAGCTTGCAATCCCTTGGAGCTGTGAAAAAATTAAACGTCTAAGTCAACGCCAATCAAAAGATACGGCCGTTTATCCCGCATTTGACACTCGCTAGGGAATCAAAACTTCCCGTTGACCTAGAATCATGAAATTAGGCAAGACGAAATGTCTTATAAAAACCAAAACCCATAGACTCGAGTAGCACTGAGTCGAGTTAGAGTTTTCATTTAATGATAAGGAGGTATATTTGAGAGTACACTTGCGTGTCCAGAAATGCAGTTGCTAAAATGTCTTATCCAAACTTTTTCAGATATAAAAATTAATGTACTAATGCTAATTTTGATTTCTGCTATTTATACAAAGCGAGTCGCGTGCCTGAACTTTTTCCAGCAGACCACAAATTGACTATCCCTGGTTTAGATGAAATGCGGCATCAGCTGACTGAGCGACGAAGAATGCGTAGAAACTGAGTGAGCTCATTTGAAACGAATCAAGATGACATTCGGAGCAGAAGTAAACTGCAAATAAGATGGTGGAAAAATAACCTAACGGTGTGTTCCAGTAGCCACACCAGTTCCCCTAACTGGTCTCCAAAGCAGGTGAGATACTTAGTGATAAAAAAAATTACTATGAATAAACAAAGAACATCAGCAAATGTTTCTGTAACTAAACAGTAAATCTGAAATTTTTCCAATTGCCTCAAGAAAAATAATCGAAATAGAAAGAAGGACTCATACAACAAAAAAATTGCTTTCAAAAAGCTACGAACCGACTTCAGTGACAAACTACTGAACCGATTTTGATGAAATTTCTATGGGACCAATCTGAAAGTATATACTTTCAAATAAAAAAATAATTTTCCAAATCGGTTTATAAATGACCGAGATCTGAGGTAACAAACATAAAAAAAAAATACCCGACGAATTGATAACCTCCTCCTTTTTTGGAAGTCGGTTAAAAGCAACGCGTTTGAGGATATGCCCTTCCCAATCAGATCTTCAATACAAAGAAGAAGCTACACATCTACATGGCTACACAACTTCCTATCCATTCCTTTACGATACAGTTTTACGATCAGACGTCACAAGACTTGAATGTCATTAACTTGAGGAGGGATCGTCCGTCAATGGTTTGGCGGAGGAAGTGGAGGAAATGGATATTTTAAGATCTTTTTTTAATCAGGTTTATGGATTTTGTGTTTTGTTTTTACTAAGTACTAGCTGCTGCCCCGCGGTTTCACCCGCGTAGAGATTTTGGATTTCATCGTTTTTTTTAGTGCGGAACCCTAATTCTTTTTCTAAAATTAAAGTAGCCTAAGTTACTCCTTGTAACATCAGCTATCTGGCAGTCCCGCCAAAATTGGTCCAGCAGTTTCGGAGATTACCCAGAACAAACAGACAGACAGACAGACAAAAATTTTAAAAATGATTGTTTCCTCATAGTTACCGTATATACTTTCATATGCATTTGGTAAAAAGCTGTTATTTTGAAATTACAAACAGACACTTCAATTTTATTTATTTGTATAGATTAATAGATTGGATAACGAGACGTGCGTTCATTTGCCTGGGTAAGCATAACGCCAGCCCAACAACTGCAGTGCCGCTCAAAACTTTGAAAGACAAACGCCTGCCCGACACTGCATTGAGCTCTTTACCGTTAGGTAAGCACCTACTAGTGTATTAGTACTACGGCCCTATTTAATAAAGCTGACAATTCGTCATATATGTCAAAAAATGACATATTTGTAGAATTGTCACGCTTAGGCTGTTTAATAAAAGTGACAAATATGTCAAAAATCGACCGATGAAATCTTGACATATTTGTCATCTAAAAACGCGTTTAATAAAACTCGACATAAGTCAAAAAACCACAGTCTTTAATCTGACAATAAGAAAATTGTCGTGACAAATTTGTCAATTTTCCACCATGACAATTTTGTCGCCTGTAAGTTTTATTAAACAGAAAAACTGTCGAATTGTCAGTTATTGACATATGTCGGACTTGTCGGATTGTCAGCTTTATTAAATAGGGCCCTGGTGGTAAGACTAACTCTACTGTGAGTGTCTGGGTGGGTACCTCCGCTTTGCACGTGTATTCTGCCGCCAAGCAGTAATGTGCAATCGTTACTGTGTTCCGTTTTGATGAGCAAAGTATAGTCAGTGAAATTACTCAGGCGTGTAAAAACCGCTTAGGTACTTCAGCTCCGTGGCAAAGACGGAAGTAGCCCTACTTGCAAAGCGAGTAGCTAGGTTCGATCCCCAGCCAGAGCAAACTTTGCTTGGCGGGGACACAGACTATGAATGGGTGGGGATAAAGTTCCGTGTCTTGGAGGTTTGTGTTGTGTATCTGTTTGTGTCCATTTCGCCTGTGATGCAGGGAATCCTAGTGTAAGGTTTTGAGTGTTACGATTGTGTATGCTCGTTTGCTAAGGATAGGGAGTCTGATGGATTCGGTACCGGAACCGGAACATCCCGACGGGATTAATTTGCGGCTTGAGCGTGGTAGCTAGCTAGCTAGACTGCTATACCAACATGCTGGTGGCATCACTATGATTTAATTCTGTGAAAGCTAAAGCTCGTTTGACGATTTGAACCCTCGACTAATGGATCGGCGGAAGATCTCACTAATGAGACACCATTGCTAAAGATAGACATAGTCTTAGAACCAAAGTTATGTTTTTTGTTTAGTTAATAATTTGAGATTATTATTTTATTAAAATGTCATACACATGATTACAATTATTACCGTCTCAAAAAGTTTAACGGTACAGACTGTTCATTAAATCCATTAAAATTTTCTGAGAACTTTCAGTGGGCTGATCCTAATCTGCCAAAAGAGCGAAGAAAAAATTAACGAATAAAGGCAAAAAATGAAGTTAAAGAGGCCGCAAAATCATTGATTTTCATCGATGAATTCACGTATATAAATAGAACGACAAAGTTCAATGAACCACGGAACCCTAGTGAATTGTAGAAGGGCAACATACGTCACCGCACACTTCCAGAGTGAACGAACCTAAAGACTGAAGCCCGAGACATGTCGTAGCATGCGCCGTTCTAAATTTAAAACGAGATACCGTCGGAGGGCGGCCGGCTCCCCCCTTCTTTTGTTCCTATTTTGAATTTCAAAAAATAGAACTGAAAGCCGCCGAAGGGTGTTTCGGGATGCGCGTGAAGCGTGAGTCAGTGGCGGACGGCGCGCCGGCGCGTGCGTCTCTTCCGTAGCGGAAGTGACGAATCTCATTTGAATTTCAAATTCCGTTTTCAAATTGGTCCGTTTTCTCTGAAGTGCTGAGTGTTATCGCCTGTCCTCTTTAGTATTTCTATGGCGGATGTGAGAGTGATACTTTCAGTGTATTGTGTCGCGTCTTTGGAAATATTTGCTTTGGTATGTATTGTTTTATTTGCCTATAATGGGTCTATTTTTAGTGTTAACAGTTTAAAATCGAAATTAAAAATTTAGGACGTGTACTTATCAGCGTGCGTTTATGAAATGAAAAGTATGAAACGCTGTTGGCTTAGTGGTATTGAAGTCACCCAAAAATCTTGAGGTCTAGAATTTTAAATTTACAATCAGCTTCCATTTTCGGTGAAAGAAAATATCATAATAGTGTTGCAACACATTTTCCTCACACATAGCATAGTGGTGTGGCATTTTCCAATAAGTTGCAAGTGTGTGTAGTGTGTGTAATGAAAATCTTCTCTTACATCAAATTATCGATATTTTAAAAAATTACCGTATTAAAAATTACGTATTTACAGAAATTTAAAAAGCCTGAATATTAATCAGTTTTGTATTTATATTGTATTGTGTTTTATTTTGTATATTTATTGCTGAATAAAAAAGCAAAAATAAATTCATGTGGAATAAACTTTATGGCTCTTATCATTTATGTTATATCACTCGGTCTATAACGGTGCTGAAGAAAAACATCGGGAGAAAACCCGCATGTTCAATAACCACAAAATTCGTGGACATCACATCCACCAAGCCACACTGGGCCCGCGTGGTGGATTATGGCCCATATTCACTGAGAGAAAATCAATATCTCAGCATTCGGATCGAATATAAGGCTGATAATGAAGAAAAATGATGATATTTTAAATTCATTCACTTTCAAAGGTGAACATTGAAATTTCCTCGTGTAAAAATTGTTCAATAAATACATTGAATTACTTGCAAAAATTTAAAATTTTATGAAATAACATGTAGCAAATTGCATAGTAATAATTTCATCTGTTATCACTTACTCAAGCATCTTGAAAACGGTGATGAAGAGATGTGGAGCTTATGAGCTACGTGGTCCCACCGCGTCAAAAATATTTTTTAAATATGGAAAATAAATCGCAAAAAAGACCATGCAGAAACTTTTGTTTTCTCAAAATGCTCAATACTTTGAGTGACAGCTATATTGTAACCAAAAAACTAAATTTGATCATCTAGCTAGATACAAAAACATTGTTGTCCATTTTCAAACGAAATAACGTTGATATATCTGACGTTCAACTAAAAACAAACGCATTGCCGTTTTCAACCTTTTTTACTACAAAAGAATTATTATGGCTTATCAGTTATCACAGGGCCCTTGACGAGCAATTTTACTTTCACTGAACCAATCGTTTGTTTATTGAGTCGCTGTCATAAATGAAGGCTTGTTTTACAAATTGAGCGCAATAATTCGTATTCTCTTATCAAAAACAGTGTCAATTTGATACTTCATTACGCACACAATTATGAAACGTATTAATTATTGTGCTGGGTATTTAGCACGGAATTAATATAAAATGGCGGTCAGCAACCGACCCAGTTTTGGCAGTGTTTGTAATTTCGGAATATATTGTAAAGAGGCCGTCCGGCATATAGTCCACCACGCGCTAGCTTTAGGATTTTTAACTTTATCTGTATGGTTATAAATACTATTATAAACATACGTATTATGTTTTCATTGGTCACTGGGATAGAGATTTTCTCTCAGTGAAAATGAAAATACGCAAAAATATTAGAATAAGTACCTAACGATATCAGCTGACCATTTTGGCTGAAGGTTATTTTTTAACTTCCAAAACTTTTAAAAACTGCCTTCCGTAAAATATTTATAATTTGTTACGTTGCTCTATATCCATTGTATTGAAACCGAATTATAAAATTTATAAATCTGTATTTAATATCTATTAGTAATATTACATCCAATTAACTTTATAAACGCGAAAGTTTGTGAGAATGAACGGATGTTTGTTACTCGTTCACAGTGTTGCCAGCGCGTATGAGCGATTTCGGACGATAATCTGTCTGAAAAGGGACGGTTTTGGTGGTTAGCGGACGGTTTTCAAAAAAATGTGTTATTTTATATAGTCCGTACACAATAGTGGTACATTACTGTCGAGGCCATTATTTGCGGTTTCGGCCGAGACTTGATTATGTACGTTTCTCCAACTTGCGAGGAAACTATCAAATTAAAATCCTCAGTTGGGTATGAAACTTACCACAAAACACACCGCACCAAATTTACCGCGCGCGTTATTTTGTACCTTTTTTAAACTTTTGAAAATGAATGTGTATTCATAAAATAAATAATACATTAATTTTTGTTGAAGTGTGCTTAATGTGTAATGTGTATGTTTTACAAATTCCTGTTGGTCTGAAGATTCGTCCTAAAAGGGACGGTCTTGGTGAAGGGACGTCGATAGGACGGACGGACATTGAATAGGACGGAAAACCGTCCTAAATAGGACGATCTGGCAACACTGCTCGTTCACGCTAAAACTACTGAAAGGGTTTTAATGAAACTTTATAGTAATTTAGCTTATACATCAGAATAACACACAAGCTATACAATTTATACATACTACATCCGTTGCGCCATTACTGCGTTAAAAAAGGACAAACAAACAAACCTACAAATACAATTTCGCATTTATTATAGTACGGATAAGGATGCGGTCGAAGTCGCGGGCGGAATCTAGTATCGTCAGAATTAGTAAGAGAGACCCCAAAGCAGCCTTATAAAAATTTTAAATACATTTTAGTGTACAATGAAATTACTAAATCTAATTCCCTCATCTCCATTGTATCATCGGACGACCGTTGGCACGTGGTCCGTCATTGAAGGACATTCATCAATCACGCTTGATCATGTAACGGGCGCCTAAAACAGCTGCTTCAAGATGCAAGTGAATAGGTTTATTCTAGACAAACCTGCTTTGTCATCTGCCACCAGTAAGTATGCCATAAGGAAGACTTATTTGCTGTGTTAAAAAAAGCAGGTGAAACTACAAGGAAAAAGTACTTGTAAATATAAGGTGTAGAGTGTTTATAAGCTGGGCGATAACACAAACAAGTTGGCGCGTTTTAGTTTTGCCGATGAAAACGCAATAGTTTGGTTAACAGAAGTGTTGATACTATTCTTTTGAATTTAATTACTTGTGCTAAGTTCTAACAGATTTAGGACAAGGTATACAAGTCGAGCAATTATCGAACTAAAAATGGAATTTGGATAGTGCTATTCCTCTCACACGTGTACGTATATTTTAAAGTAAGAAAGGGATGGGTTAGTCTAAACTTAAGTATACGTTAATTTTTGTAATTTTTTTCCTCTCTTATTAAACTGTTTTACTTACGCTTCCTTAGAATACATATATGTAATTATGTATATTATTGTATATTCACTCAAAACTCACACACACACAGCGAGTGTGGCCCAGCGGGAACTTGTGCGACTTTCAATCCGACGCACCATAGTTTGAATCTCGACTCGGCCCGCACCAATGACTTATATTAAGTTAAATACGGATTATTCACACTCGCTCCAAAACGGTGAAGGAAAACATCGTGAGGAAACCGGCATATTCAAGAACCACAAAATTCGAGGACTTGTAACATCCACCAAGCCGCACTAGGCCCGTGTGGTGGATTATGGCCCATACCTCTCTCTGAGAGACGGCCGGTATCCGAGCAGTGGGAGCGTAAGAGGCTGATAATGACTCACAACTAAAAAAATAAAATCATCATTAGAGTAATCTCCAGGAGGCGCTTGAGCGCAGGTACATGTACAGGTACAGAAACATTTCTTGGTTAAATCAATAAAAAGATGTCTGTGCACCTTTCTATTGATTTAACCATCAAATACACGCCTATAAAACATGATAATGAAATCTACGAATCCATTAACCCTCTTAACTAGTACAGCTGCGGTTATTTTGACAAACAGTTATCTAAAGGCATAAAGCCTCGTCCACATTGTGTCGGTGTATTATACCCGAGGTCCGGATATAAATCCCAATAGGCTGGTGTAAGGGTGTATGCCAGTTCTGTGAGTGCATCCGTTGAAACATCCTGTGTATTGTGGGCCATTGTGTTATGTTTAGGTACATTTTAGAGGTCTAAAGCGGATGTCAGTGTATTCTGAGTTTTTGATGTGTCTTTTGTAAGCATTTGTGTTTATCTCCATCAAGTTATACATCACTGTTAGGGTCAGGAAAATGTTCTCTTTTCCTGTGATAATATCAGTTGTTATAGTTAGAAAGGAAATTCCTCTTAAAAACACAACGGCTAGAATTAAAATGTTTCTTTGCCTTTTATACCATATATTTTACCATCTATAAAATATACGTACTTATTTTAAAAAATAGTGGGTTAAGGTTCAAAGTAGTTCAATTCAGTTACAAGGCTTACTGTGAGGTTTAATATCTGATGTGTCAGGGTTAAGAATGTACTGCAGTGCTCTTCTAAAAAAAAATTGCATATCCAGTCAAAATCAGCAGAGGTCCGCACCAGAACGTCAACGTGCTATGGAGCGCAGTATACTTGGCGCGGAGTTCACCGTATCCGGAATACCATACTGCGCTTTCAAACAAAAACCACGGACATAGAAGGCTTATATGCTGAAATGGGCTTAGGTCTGGCGCATACCGGCGAAACTTTGGCCCCGATTATCAATGGAATGAGTCCCACGTGACAGGAAACGACATCGCGGCAGGTCCAGAAGGAGGTCGTGAGGTCCGCCGCCCATCTGACGGACTAGAGGACCATAGCCCGAGACTGGAAAAAGTAGAAGAGGAGAGAGGCTGTTGCCCTGCAGTAGGACACTACAGGGTCACTAAAGGTAATATTATTCTAATAATACAGTAAAAGATCACCTACTAGATCTAGAATTGTTAGTCTAAACCTTCAGTGTAGGCGTAACCCAATGCAGATGGTATACGCGTTACAACATGTTAAGATTTTGGCATGAATCATGATTCATGATACATTACTCTGGTATTGTAATAACGTTAGATATCCTAACGGGTTGGCATTCCTAACTTCGACTGTGAGATTCGTAGTTAAGATTGATGAAGGCAATGTCAAACGCAATCTATATCAATATATTGAAATTTGGACAAGGAATTTGATATATACCTGTTTTATTTCAAGGATGCCGAAACTAGTCTCCATAACATAGGGAATTTCAGGCGCTAAAGACTATATTAGGACGTATATACCTATCACGTCGGTGAACGACTTGAATGAAAATGAATCCCGTGGTTTTACCCGCGTAGAACAGTGCATTTTCCGTGATAAAAATAATATATTATTATCACTCTCTAAAGTTAATTTCTCTACGCAAAAAATTACAACCATCCGTTGCTCCGTCGCTGATTGAAAGGAGGACAAACCAACAAGCACACTTTTGCATTTATTATATTAATAATACAAGCTTCTGCCTGCCGTTTCAGCCGCGTGGACAGCCACAAGAACAGTGTTTTTACTGAACTCTTGAAGAATATGACCTTAACCTTATTGATTCCTTAAGCATTTTTTGTGGACTGTCGGAATTATATGTTTTTTGCATTACATATAGTAAAGTATTTCATTTTTAGAATACTATCGTGCTGTTTATATAACAGCACGACAGACAACGTGAACAGGTCATTTACTGGAAAGTGAGCGTCAAATTTATCAGTGGAAATGGTTAATTCTCGCAATAAAATGGGAAAACTGGAGCAGAGCCGAGGGGTGCAAATTACTCTTTAAAATATTTGTCTGTTGTAGCTATACGATTGGTAGCAACACGCCTCGGCCAGCCAAGTTTATTTCGCTTTCACTAATTGGGAAGACAGATGAATAATTACTTTTTTAATTGTGTTGATAACTGATGTTATGATCGATGGGATCAACTTTATATTTGTTTGTTTTCTCGCAGAAGATATAGACGATAAGAGAGAAGATATAAAAGAAGATAGAAGATGTAGACTCTATGTTTACAAGCTTTTATTTAGCTTGCAATGTTTATATAAGGAGGTCGACATGATGTGTTGAATAATTACATCCGAAATTCCACATTTACTGTCAAAATTCAAGCAGTCACCGATTCAAAATGGAATTATACATAAGTAGCTTCTGCCCGCGGCTTTGCCGACGTGGTATATATCTTTATAGCCTATGTATTCTTCCCGAATCTAAACTATCTACATTCCAAATTTAATCAAAATCGGTTTAGTTATTACGGAGATACGTGATGATTATATAAAAGTTAGGCATTTAAAAATTATGGAAAAGTGGGTAATTGGGTATGTGTGGGAACAAACATTCACACACACAAAACCTTCGCATTTATAATTTACATTATGTAGTACCTAAGAGGAATAGAAAAGTAGGATTTGCGATAGGAAGCATAGACTGAACACAATTGTTGCAAAAAAGTTTGGTCTACCGTTCTGTTATACATATTTGATGTACCCCTTAGTGTCTACTACTAATTACCTTTTCTAGCCAAGTCATCATTTATTGCAATAGAGTCTGATTTAACCACCTTTCCCTTCAGTCTCCATCCAGCTTCCAAATCCGACGGTTGTCTCAAAATTCATTTATGTTTTTATTTTAAAATTCCTTTTTTAAAAAGGCTCCAGCCTAGAGTCTTATAACAGTTCGCAGAACTATATACCTACCTACCAGTATTTTAAAGTACCCACACTAGCGGTAATTTCAAGTACGTATAAACATATTTCGATTTATATGTTTACGCGTATACATCCTTTATATTTTCAATACTGAATTATAGAAACGGGCAATTTCCAAACCAGAAGTTAAATTACTGACTCTAATTACTTAACCCTTTGTCCGTGATATAATAAAATATAACTACGCAATACAAGGGTACAATAAATGTGGCAATACATTTACCTTAACCCTTTGGATTAGGGATGCGAGCGCGAATCGATTCGATTTAATCGGTTTGTAAACAACTAGACAAACGGCGAGAAGTCAATTGAGGTTATTCCTCATTTACACACGAATCGTGTTACCACAAAAACTACTTTTAGATGCCTGTTTAGCTAGACAGTGTCTAAAGATACACTTCTAAAATGATTAGAAATGTCACAAGTTAATTGAGTTAGACTACGGTTAGACACTACTTAAATCGGGATTTGCGGTTAAGGCATGTTTAGGAGTTAAACACTGTTTAACGCAGGTTTAAAGTGTGACTAAATATAGTTCAAACGATCCTCAATGTCAAGCAGAGTTCCCAAAATGCTGGCCGCGTTGCCCCGCTGGATCCTTTGAGCGAGATAAAAGCCAGCATTTTGGTCTCACGTCGATTCTACAAGCCGCCCCGCCAAATCTATATAAATTTCGAGTGCTGCCGGTCCGCAAGGGCCTAACGTCTCTACCCCAAACGGCACAAAGATGTAACGTTTATACTTATTAATTCTTTAATAAGGTTTTGTTTAATTTTGTTTTTAATTGATAAATTCTTAGTTTTTTATTGAAATGTAAATATTTATTAGTATGTACTTATAAATTCTTTGTTGTAGATTTTATTTGTCATACTTAATCATTTTCTCTGCAACTTCCACATTAATCGATTAATCAATCGCATTAGCACCCCACGATAGTTAACCATTCAAAATCGAATTAATAAACAGAAAATTATTCTCATCTCTATTTAGGATGAAATTCGGGGAATTCCTTTCTCTTGTTACTGACGTATAAATTGCGGTTAGGTAAAGACGAACATTTTAGATACCTACAAAGGTAAATGACTGCTTGAGATGAATTTAATGGGGAAATTGTCTTGTTCGTGTTACCCTTGGAGTGTTTGAATATCACATATTATCAACATTGTTTGTACCTTGGTAATTAGAGAAGGTGGTTTTATCTAGAAAACCACCAGAAATGCGTAGGTTGTAACATAAGCGTAAAAGGTAAAGAGAGTGTGACATAAGGGCCCGTTACACGCTATGCATGATTGATGGAGAAGCATCAATCACGGACCACGCGCAATCCACGGAGAAACCACAATCACCGCTTGACCGATATCGTACCGTCTAAGATTGTTTGGTGGAAATCTAGTCCGAGTGCTAACCGTACCACGATAACCACTTGGTTAGAGTTATTGGTTAGAGCTGATCCACGTAGTGAGTGTTTAATGATAGTTAAGACTTTTCCAATAAATATGGCCAGGATTTCCAGAAGACATGAGCATGAGATTGCATTGGCCGTGAATTTTTTCACAACTTTTCCAAAATATTTACATTTAACACGCATTTCTTATCATCCACCAATATAAAACATTTTGCAAGGACACTCAGTAAATGAAAGGAAAATCAATACTCCAGAAAAATTTATGGCTTCGATAAATCGTGAAGGAAAATAATGTAAGGTGAACGCACCATTTATCGTCATATGTGGAAGGGGCGGTTTGGGTGCTGATAAAGTAATACCTACGATACCTGCTATCAACGCTGTATATACATTGTCTACCTTATACTCTTATATTTTTTATATGTTATTTGGTAACGAGACGAGCTGCTTGATGGTAAGCATAACGCCAGCCCATAACAATTGCAGTGCCACCCAGAACTTTGAAACTCAAAGGCCTGCGCGGCACTGCAGTGCGCTCGTTACCCTGAGACATTAGGTATTAAGTCTCATAATTATTTACTTCATAAATTGAAGTAAATAATTCATGCCAATAATTGCTTCTAGAACCTGAAATCTTGTCTTGTAACTAGGTCTCCCTGTCTGTATCTAGGAAATATAAGAAACTACTTATAAGGAAAATAAATATCTTGAATGAATATCTAAAATTTCTTACTCCGCGAATGTTTGTGAGAATGGATGGATGGAAATTTGTTTGGATATATGTTTTGTACCGTGCATGTTTCCGGGATATAAATTAGATGTTACTCTCCGGACTATAAACTATATCTATGCCAAAAATCACGTCGATCCGTTGCTCCGTTGCTGCGTGAAAAAAGGACAAACCAACTGACCAACAAACCAAGAAACATACAAACAAACTTACGCATTTATAATACGGATGTCTAATTTTTTTTTTAATATAATATAAACTTTACTTATCCAGCAATCCAGTCCAACAAACCTACAAAATTAAAAAAACAAAAACCGTAGTTTCCAATACTCGACCTAGAATTCTCTCACCTGAAATTACTTCTCGACTCGGAACTGTAGTTTAAAAAAAACCAAGCCGTATTTCAGCGAGAAAAACCTGCAGCCAGTAGTCGTTATAAGCGGATTATTTCAGTGGTTTTTCATGAACCGCGCACCAGGCTACCGTTCGGTTGGGTAGGTAATAGTTTTGTTTTTTTTTTAATTTTGACCAGTGGCACAGAACATATAATAATAGCAGTGGCATAGCTCAAATGTTTAGAACTTATACTTTTTTTTGTTTAGTTAGACTTAGACTTACGATTTACAATGTGAATAATTATTATTGACTAGCTTCCGCGTTCCCATTACATAGGTACCATGCATTATTCCAGGATAAAAAGTAGCATATGTTATTCTCCGGTCCATAAACTATATCTATGCCAAACATCACGTCGATCCGTTGCTCCGTTGCTGCGTGAAAAAAGGACAAACCAACAAACGCATAGATAAACGCATAGCAAATAGACACATTTTCGCATTTATTATAGTAGGGAAGTAAGCATTGGGTAGGTACTTACTTGACTATGTGAGCGTGTATAATATCAGAACTTTGATTCGATTGGTGTGGTAACAACCGAGGATCGACGTCGACCCAACGCTTCTATCGTAGACCGACGATCGATTGATTGGTGTCGTAGCAAGTGACGATCGACGTCGACTGATCCATTTTATATCGATCGATGCCAACGATCGACGGTCGATCGATTAGTGTGATGGCACCCAAACCTTTATGTTGGGTTCAAACCTTCGATCTACATATCGTCCTAAACTCTTACAGCATCTTTTTCATCATTCGTTTTTGTTTAATTATATTGCTTCCTTTACGAACATAACAATACTTGGCACTACAAAAGTATAGTTAAACTTAAAAGATATAAAAGAAGACTAAGTAACAAAGCTGCACCTACGTAAAGTTACCCTCACACAAGAGCCCTATCACTGGCAATAAAGCAAGCTCGCTCGCATTTCGAAGTAAATTTCAGAGGTGCACAGACTGGTTTATATTCGTATACCTCAAGCCCGTCGACGCGGCCGAGTGGTCGACAGCCCGTAATTCCGCAAACTCGACCGAAGGTTAACGCACTTCTGACAGGCGTGAAATATTAAAAACAAATCTGCGGAAAAACTTTTTTAATCGCAATTTTTTCGGTGCGGTATTCGTGGGCAGTTTGGATCTTGGGATGTAAGCAAGCTGTATTACGAACAGGGTTGCCCATTTGTGGCGAATTCCCCAAACTGCGGGGAATCTAAAATAGATTGGGGATTGGAATTTTGCGGGGAATTTGACATCTCACCTTTAAATAGTATTGATAGTTCGATACTTCGATAGTTTCGTAGCTAATTAGATTGCCATAATATTTTAGAAACTTATACATGGCACATCCCTAGTTTGTCAGTTGTCTATGATTAGGGGATTCCTCTGCGATAAAAGTTTTATGAATTAATTAGGTATATTAATTACTATCTTCGTAATTTACGAATTGGTGCACATTTGTGACTTTTACAGAAAGTTTTTGTTTATTATAGTAATTCTTCCTTGGAGATTCTTGTCGAATAATCTAAACAAACTTGACGACTCACCAACCAATGACAGATAGAAATTCGAATTAGAATCAAGTCATTGATTAGCGATCGGATCACTATTGCTGTCATTGGTTGGCATCTGCCAAGTTTGTTTATTATTAGACAAGTAAAGAAAACCAGGATATAGATAGACTAGGTACTAACGTAAACTCGAAATTGTCTCGCGACATGAAAGTTGACACAGCCTGAATTATTGCAATGGAATTGCAAAGACTCAGGTTCCATGCCTAAGCGATACGCATAAATAACATAATGAACTAAGAGATTTTGCTTGCTTGATATTGATATACATAAGCAATTATAATATTCTGCATAGTATTAAAAACAAAACTTCAATTATCCATTTAAAAGATTGGAAATATTAAAATATCACGAACTCTAGAAAACTAGAATAATATGTAGTACAGTCCTGACTAAGAACGTATGACGTTGATTCCAAGAATAGATTTTTATTACACGCTGATCGTCGTTGAAGTAGGTCAAGGAGAATCATCCAAAAAAGTTTAGGCGTGTCTAGTTCTGGAACATCTGGAAAGATGTCTATATGTTTTTTATATAGTCTGGTATCTATACAAATAAATAAAATTGAAGTGTCTGATTGTAATATCAAAATAACTGCTTTTTACTAAATGCATATGTGATATAACAAAACACCATTTTTTAAATGTTTGTCTTTCTGTCTGTTTGTTCCGGGTAATCTCCGAAACGGCTGGACCGATTTTGACGGGCCTTTTACTGGCAGATACTTGATGTTACAAGGAGTAACATTGGCTACGTGGCCGAAGCCATGGGGCACATCTATTATAATGTATATTCAGGGGTGTATTTACCCTAGGGCCAAAAGGGCCATGGCCCGGGGCGGCAGGCTGCGAGGGGCGGTGCAAGCAGAAGAAATTTAATAAAGACTACCTAACTAAGGCTCTTATTAATGAACAGTGTTAAGCTGTTATTTGTCTCTTTCGATTCAGTTTAAAATTGTAAAACAAAAAGGGCCTGCAGGCCCAGGGCACTGAATCCTAAAATACGCCACTGTATATTGATAAAACATCAGTCCAAAATGGAAAACGAACATTTTACGTTTGGTTAAGATATGTTGCATTGTGGTAGCGGTTTGTTAGATAAGGCAAGTATTTCAAAAGGTTACGTGTTTTATAGAAGTTCTTTACTTATATTTCACTACTTCTTGTCCGTGTATTCAGGCGCTTGAAATCAGGATTAAATGTAGCTTATTTATTACTCAGGGGTAAATAAATAAATAAATAAAATAAAATAAATAAGTATGGCTTCCTATTAGTGAAAGTTTTGTTGCCACATACGACCACGTTATCACTTAGATCGGGTGAGACAGTGGTACATAATATCACGTAAAAAATTATAGATTTCATCACTTTCTAACAATCATCGTCAGCCGGAAAATATCCACTGCTGAACATATTAATTGATCATTTACAAAAACTATCAAATTATAATAATACATTTTTAATATCATTTTCCACAACGTTACGTTACACGTTGTAAATTGTCCAAATGTGTCGATTTCCAATAAATCCTTAATTAAAGTTGCATGTAGGAAACGTACCAAATGTTACTGATGAGTGCGATAAGCCCGTCGTTCGTGTTAATTCGCCGGATGGGGAAATAAATATTTACATTGTATACACACGGGAGCTAAGTACGCAGTGTAGTAAGTAACGTGGGAAAGTAAGGCTCTTATTAATAAACAATGTTAAACGGTTGAATAGCTAAACTATGTTTTGTCTCTTTCGATTCAGTTTAAAACCGACCCATAACAACAAAGACAAAACATAGTTTAACTAAACTAATACTGTTTATTTACAAGCCTTAATGATTACTTGTTGGACAAATCAAAACAACAATGTAATTTTTACAAACTAGGTTTTGCCCGCGGTTTAACGCGCATCGAGATTGTGGGATGCATTTTCCGTGATAAAAAGTGGCCTATGTTTCTCACCGGTCTATTCATTATATGTATGGAAAAAAATCACGTCAAACCGTTGCTCCGTTACTGCGTGAAAGAAGGACAAATCGACAAACACACTTTGGCATTGACAATAGTAATGCAAAAGATACTGCTGGGATACCGGCCTTCTCTCAGACAGGCAGTATGGACCATTATACCCCACATCGGCCCAGTGCGGCTTGGTGGATGTCACATGTCCTCGATTTTGTGGTTCTTAAACATGCGGGTTTCCTTACGATGTTTTCCTTCGTCGTTTTAGAGCTTGTGTGATAAATCCGCCCATAACTTGATATATAAGTCATTGGTGCGTGGCCGAGCCGAGATTCGAACTGTGGTGCATCGGATTGAAAGCGCACAAGTACCCACTTCAGCCACTTGTTACACTCGCTCCACGCATGAAAAAACCTGAAAACTTCGTGCGAATCGGCTTAGTCACTGACTTAAAAGATACAAGATTGCCCTCTGATCCCCGAACTATCAGCTTACTTACTATAAAGTATTTTCATGGAACAGCTCTAACTCCTGACAGGAACAGCGACACCTGTGACGTCGGAACTTACACCGCAGCCTCGTTTGTCAAGCGAAACTTCTCCCACTCAAGAGTTATAACACAAAAACTGGAAGGTTGCGTTTAGATGCCACGATTTTGTGGAATGAAACTGCAAAGCTTTGTTGGAATAGACAATCGATCGAAAAAAGTAAAGCTGCCATTAGACACTAATGAATGGTTGATAGTCATGTACACGCGCAAACCATGGAAAGTTAAACACTGCGGGCCTCTGTAACGGTCGTCTACCCGAATCACAAACTAAAACTAATGCTGTCTCTATCAGAACATAGTAAATGACAAAGACATCAACTGATCCAATCCGTGCTCAAAGTCAACGAACCCTCCAGAAACCCGTTCCAAATTGGTATATGCCGAGCAAGAAGAAGGGCAAGAAATTCGTGTCGGCATTCTTTTTAAATCGACATCGCTCTCAAAGTTAGCAGGTTGAAATGGCAATGGGCAGGCCACATCGCTCGCAGAACCGATAACCGATGGGGAAGAAAGGTTCTCGAGTGGCGACCACGAACCGGAAGACGTAATGTAGGACGACCCCCTACTAGGTGGACGGATGACCTTGTCAAAACCGCGGGTAACCGTTGGATGCAAGAGGCGAGTAGCCGATCCAAGTGGCGTTCTATGAAGGAGGCCTATGTTCAGCAGTGGACGTTTTCCGGCTGATGATGATGATGATGATGATTCTTTTTAAAAAATAGTTTTTACTAAACTAGTAACTAATTACTAGTAATAATAATAATAGTAAAAAACTAGTAATAATAGTAACTAATAACTAAACTAAGTAGTAATAACTTAACTGAAGTACATGCAAACGCGTCGGCGCTTCTAAAACCTTCCTCACGACAAAAAGCGCGGGAGTAAAGTTCACCAAACTCGCACGCTGTATTTCTCCCCCAACTTCTCGGAAACTGTACAATGTTATTTCATTTATCGCCTGACCGTCGGTTCGTTGCGAAATTTCATTTATCAGGCCAGTTACCGGTCGCCAGTGTGCGTCGGACTTTACTACATGTCGCCGATGTCGCTTTAGTAAAGAATTGAATTGAAATTCTCGCTTTGAATTTCGAAATATTAAAACGTCAATTAAAAAAAGCCTACACCTTTTATAGTTTTCGAAAGAAAATATTTTATTTATACGTTTTAACTTTCGGCGAAATTAATTTTTAAAGAAGTTTTTATTTTAACATATGTATATTCTTGTAGGTGCAATTTTTTTCAATCACGATTTCGACTTATCATTTCGATAAATATGAAATTTAAATTTACCTACTAAAAGACCAAATCAATTCTAAAAAATATTACATAATTCTCGCAAGAACTAAATCATATTTGCGCGAATTGACTGTACACTTAAATCGCACAGTGTGTAGCTGCCTTAACTATAGTGTTCTATATTTTTTTTCTTATACTTTTGTGTTTATGGCCGTCATTGCAGTTGATATGGAAACAAGAGCTAAGACTAATCCACAACTAGGCTGAGATGTGTCTCTGGAGCCGCATTATGAACCCGTGAAGCGAAAACCAATAGCGTAAATATGTCCTTCGTGGAGTTGGTACCATATATACGTGAAGTGAAACCAGCGACATAAGTTTTTAAGTTTAAAAAAATATATTGGGAGCCAGAAAAAGTTGAATAGAAATACAGTCAGATGATGTTTTTTGAGCAACGAGATTTGTAGCGTGAATAACAAAAAGACCACTCTACAGTAAGAATAAAAATTACAACAGTAATTGCTATTGTGAATGGCAAAAAGTTTCTGTATAATATTATTAAAAAATTTCAATTCAATTGTAGGCAAAATAATCCTTTTCATAAAACTATGTGTAAAAAATCAACTCAGCGAAAAAAATAATACATGATCAAACGAACTTCACAAGCGAAGTTCGATCATTATTATATGAATAGCTCCATTCGAAGATATATTTATAAATGATTAGATATTTATAAGTATATCTGAAGAATGGAGCTATGATATGTAATCTTATTTATAAGAGTCGAATGGATGACACGCAAAGAAGAATAATTCAACATAATACGCCACATAATTGATAGAGATAAGCCACTGATATACAGTATGAGTAACTACTAACAACTAAACAACAAACACGTGTAAAACGTGAATCAACATATTGTTTCTAGTATGAAGTTTAATCACTGCGTCCCAGTTACAATGTAACAGACTATTTTATACTAACCTTTATCTCAATCTGATAAAGTTCAAAATAGTTTGTGCTCTAATTTGCGCTGGTAACTAGGGAAGTGCTGTTATGAAAACGTTGACATGCACTGTGGTATAGAGAAATAAATAACAGAAGTAGCTGTCATGGTTTCTTGCAAACACACATAGACATTAAAAAAAGAAAGAAAGAAAGAAAAGAAAAGAAAAGGAAAGAAAGTAAAGGAAAAGAAATAAAAGAAAAGAAAAGAAAAGAAAAGAAAAGAAAAGAAAAGAAAAGAAAAGAAAAGAAAAGAAAAGAAAAGAAAAGAAAAGAAAAGAAAAGAAAAGAAAGAAAATACATTTAAAATACACACAACATTACAGTTTTACACATAAATAAAAAAAATAATAATAATAAGGGATACATTAAGAAAATGTTCGCTCTCCCATCTGTACATACGGTCTGGTTTTCTATAGATACTTGTCCAATAATGTAAGCAAACTCGGCGGATGCCAACCAATGACATCAGTAGTGATTCGATCGCTAACCAATGACATGATTCGAATATGAAACTCTATCTAAGTCATTTGTTGTTGAGCCAGCGAGTTTGTTTACAGAAAATCTCCACCATAGAGTGTTCGAATCTTACAGTAATATGGAGCTCAACTTTCGGTCAAGAACAGCATTGTGATGTGTGTTTTTTGAGATCGCTTTGATAGTTACCAATCTCAATATGCCATGAAGGTAAGCAAGATAGCTTTGAGCACATTCTTGTCGTGACGAACACGAGAGAGGTACCTACGATAATATTTTTTTTAAAAATCTGAATTGGGCTTACGCTTGACCACGATCTCACATGATGTTAAGCGACGACGCGGTCGACGCTTGCCTGAATGTTAGTAAGTAGTTGAGCGATTATAGCTCAGTGATAGTGACGTCATCCACCGACCTGTAGGTTGATGGTTCGAATCCTATACAATGAGCTGTCCATGAAATAAAACATCGTAAAGCAACTATATCATGGTGGAGCTATATCATGGTGGAGCTATACCTACCTTACCTACCGGAGCTACCACCCTTGACTTGAAAATCTGCTGCCAAATATCGGTGTTTTCCGGCAGCTGTACTTGAGAGCCTGTAATAATCTAGGTTTATTCGCATCTTCGATCACAACCGCAGAACGCTTAAGATCAGGCGAGATAATAGTCAAACTCCTGTCAAGCATAAAAAAAGTTGTATTATTAATTGCCGTCGTACTTCTACTACTGCATATAACACTGTGACCCCGGCCTGTTGGTTAATCTTCGTCTCTAAGGTTAATTCCGGTTTCTAATTTAAGGTGCTTCGGTCGAGAGATTGCAGCTCCATTTCGCTGCAGAGAATTCAGCAGAAGTAATGTAGGAGAGTGCGAAAACATAATTTTCTTTAGTGAATTAGTGTGAATTCAACATGGGTGTATGATTTACGAGGCGACATCAGGCCTTGGAGCTAGGTTTAAAATTATGGAAATATAACTGTAAAAACTTCGTACTTATTGCATGGTGATAAAGCATTTTCTTACCTACATAAAGTTATTATTAAATCAAATCAAATCAAATCAGCACATTGTCACCTACTGCAAATAATCCAATCACGTTAAGTTATGAAAGTTTAAATGGTTTCCGACATTATTCAGACTTTCGCAACACGCGGCTGTCTTGTCCGTTCAGCGTGAAACGTGTTGCGGTGACATATGTCACGCTGGGCCTTCGGACGATTTCAAAGCCGCCAAAACGTACGGAATGCTCTTTGTCCGTTTTAAAATAGAAAACGAAAAACGGCGGGTTTAAATTGATAACCGAGTTGCTTTTAAAGTTGTCTGTTGTTTGAGTACATAATATTATTTTGTTTTCAACTTTCACAATTATTTAGTTATTAATGAATTGTAACGTGGGTATTTACTGCGAATTAATTATTATTGAGCGATGAGCACCCGACATATCGACGCTGCTGCAAGCATCCTGTTCATTAGAATACACAGTATCACCGTAAATATCCCGTTAGAATGTATGAATTAGGTAATATTGTTTTAGTGAAACGTTGATGGAAAATTGTAAAAAGATGGCGTTGGTTGAAAAGATGATATACGGTAAGGTAAGATAACGAACGCAATGCAGTGCCACCCAAGCTTTAATGTTTCAAACTTCTGATTGGTACTGCAATTGTTATGGGCTGGCGTTTGGCTTACCATCAGGCAAACAATCCGCTCGTCTCCATATGCAATAGTATAAAAAACCACGAGGGATCTCTGAATTGTTTAAATATAGAAATCCTTCTAAGTTCATCTTGCCGGTCTGCCTAAGTATTTTATCTCAAAAATGCTTAGGGTTCCAAGAATAATTTTGCTAAGGTCCACTGACGGCTTAATAGGGCAGCACAACATTTAAGTTTCTAGCAAAAGAAGTGGCCATATAACTGACTAAGCTAATTTACATAAAAATGATTACGTCACCAATCTATATCTATATGATATCTATATCTATAAGATATCTATATCTATAGGAACGTAGCAATGAATATATGACTCCTTCATACTTCACATCATTTGAAATACCTTTGGATCATTTTGACGTACCTACCCATTTACGAGCACATATTTTACAAACATCACTGCTAATTTTACACCAGCCACAAAGACAGACCCAGTTGTTTACAGTTTCCAAACAGATTTTCAAAACTTTTCCAAATCAAAACACCTCTCCAAATTATTAAAACAATAAAGGAAATCCATAAATCAAGGTTTGACATTCGCATACAAACTGCAAGTACTATTAACGCCCGAAACTACGCGAATAACGAGGCAAGTTGTGGCAACGATAAAACGAACACTAAAGACACAGTGCATACGTAAACTAGTAGGGAATCTTAGACTGTGATAATATTCTAAGCTAAAAACCCATTTTGCTAACAATTATGTTTATTATGTAAGTCTAAGTATTATAGTAGTGACCAGGAGGTTCCTAATCTGTTTGCCTTCATGCATCTTTCTCATTTACATAGCATCTTTCAAATAAGAAACATAATTATTAATTTTATAATACGCTTTTTTTAGTTTTATTCATTCTGAACTAGACGTTGTGGTAAGTCAGTTATTTTTCTATGAATTTTAATATAGAATCTGAGACCCACCATATTAACCACGAAATATTTTAGTTGATTTTAGAATTACGAGTATCTACATGACGTCAGATACTTTCTATCCGTCATTCACGTGCACTTTCACTACACTGAAAAACTCAATAGTAGAATTTTAGAGTGTTAGTTCTACTATTAGTTGAGTGAACATTATTATTTTAATACTAGTATAGAATATCATTTGATTCGGCATATAAAAATAGTTAATTTGAAATAAGTTGTGTCTACCATAAAACAGGTTAATACAACATAAAATTCAAGAAAATTTAAGTAAATTTTAGTGTTAAATTTACCTACAATAAATAACAATTTCCTTTTAGTCGATGTAACAAATCATGCTTTGTAGGTGCAAAATTAACCCTAAAAAGAGGTTGGAAAAAGGTTGAATCAACCTTTCAGTTTTTCAGTATCTGTATGGTAGATGTTCTACTGCTATATTTACTGTGCTGTGACTAAAGTGTATTGTTCGTTTCACCTGCTCTTTGCGAGATGTTTTTAGGAGTTTGAAGTTGCCGGTAGTTTATGGGACAGCGTTTACGTTCACCGGAATTGAAATTCTTTGTTTGTGTGTTCGACATTTCGGTTACACATAATTAATATTACGTTAACGGCTACTTTCTATCTACGGAACCCTTATAGCCCCGGTTATAGCTCGTAACATGACACTTATCCAGCCTGGGATGATATAGTAAAAGAAAATCTCCCAGATTGGATATGTGTTGATAATTGGAACAGAAGATTCCACTTTCCCCCAAAGGCGAGATGGCTGGGTGGATAGGTCGAACAGCAGACTCCATTTATCCATCCTAGCATGGAAAAGTGGAAAAAATGTAGTTCTATTACATAAAGAGCAAATAAAATTATATTAGAATTTGTGTTTGGTCTAGAAAAATAATATATATAGTGAAAAATTTCAAAACAACATGTTCTAAGAAGCCCTAAAAATGTAACCAAATATTAGCATAAAACATTTTTCATTTTGAATATTAAGTTTCATTTAGTACGAGTACAAAATAGGTACATATGCCCTTAAGAAAATTATTATATCAAGGTAATTTTTTCATAACTATAAAATCATGCGAGTTATCTTATATATTTTATCAACATTTACTTTTTTATGACTGCTACGTAAACTAACAAGAAGGTCGTTTGTCAGATTGAAAGTGAAACGCCTACCCGTAAAATATATGAACACCAATTTTCCATACTTATGGGAAATTAAAACAATTTGTATCAACTCTTCAACTCGGCTTTGATTCGCTATAAAAGGAGGTATTTTGATTGCAGAAAAAATGAAACAGCGGTTCGTGAAATCCAAATAAAATTAAAAACATAAATTACATTTCAATCGGCGAAGTTTAAAAAACTAACGCCTTTTTCATCGTTATTCACTGAAAGTCGCCTTTACGTGAACTTTGATATTTTAATTAAATGGAAAAGTTAGTAAATAGTTTTATACTTTCAAGTGAAAATGAAATTCACTACTTACGCACTGCTTGATCAGGTTACTGTAATTTTATATCTTTAATCTTCTAAATTTATTTATGTTTGAAAATGGATTAATTCACGTAATACAGCTGAATTTCGTTAAGAGAGCTTGACCAGTTTTGAAGGTATTCGAAGCTCTTCTTCTCCAAGTGCCAAGCACCTATCCCTGTGTTCCGTCAGCTGCACTTGAAAGCCACTTCTATTCTAGTTCAAATTCAAATGAGCCCCAAAGGAGTACTCATGTTAAACTCAAGTTGAAATAAATTACTCTAAGTGCCCGTTCCAAACTGGTATAGGCCGATCAAGAAGAAGGCCAAGAAACTTGTCGGCATTGTTTTGAAAAATAGTTCTTACAATGATTGATCATGTTTAAGAGAAGTTGCCATTGGATGGAGGCAAACAGCTCAGGAGCCTCCTGAGCTGTTTGCCTCCATACATCTTTAGTATGTTGCAGGTGCAGGTTTGGTATATTCACCCTATAACCTGGCCGCAACATTGTTTTACATAAAGAAATAGAGTTCAAATATTAAATTCTCGAAGATAATAGGGATGTTGACTCCATTTCTTGTGATGTCAATCAATTCGTTTACTCATGAGAATCAAATGTGTATATCGAAAAAACTTGAAATCGAACGCTAGAAACATCAAAATTGAGAGTCACAGTCGGGAGTATCTACTAAATGCTAAAACGCCCCATACTAATCGGCCAGAACGTGTGATGTCACATGTTCTTTGCGGGCCGCAAAGCTGTACTAAACTACTAAAATAATATATGTAGTTTATATAAACTACACAAACACACTTCTGGCTCCATCATCAGAACTTTGACACCAAGTGCCATCTATTGGACTCGTCAAAGCGAATCATATGAGCTCATAAATGATTCGTATTGACGAGTCCAATAGACTGCACACGATGGCAAATAAACTATTGTAATTTCAGCTAAAACTATTAAAAAGCCTCTTAATAAATCGTCCTTTGCTTTTTAATTTTTTTAAAGCAGCTCTCAAATCGCTTAGAAAGTCTTTTGCAAATTTTAAAAGGTATTTGGTACATTCAACAGGAACAATTTTGGAATACTGTGTCAATGTTGAAAGACCGTTAATTAAATACCTCGTTGCCTACGGCGTCAAGAGCCTGGGATGCAGCTATCTCCCGAGGGCTTTTGTGATGCTGGTAATTTCAATTATGAATTGACAATGTTATTTTGATTAAACGTGCTCCATATACGACGAAATATTCAGCCTGGTTTACAAAATTAAAATAAGAAACTAAGGAATATAAAAGCAAATGCAATTTTGGAGCAAAGGTGAAAGAAAATTATTTTTAAATTTAATTTCACGTGGGCTTCATGACTTTTGAAACTTTAAAGAAAGTAAACTCTGGTAAGTAGCCGGTGTCACTCCCCAGCCCACAAATTACTACCTCTGTGCAAAAAATCTCGTCGATCTATTGCTACGCACACAGCAACGGATTAACGTGATTTTTGGCATAGTTATAGTTTATGGATCGGAGAGTAACATAGGCAACTTTTTATCCCGGAAAATGCACGGTTCCTGTGGGAACGCGGGTGAAAACCGTGGGCAGAAACTAGTAACTATATATACTTGTGAATAGGTCAATCGTATGTGCTTGGTTCTCACTTAGGTGATCTTATATTATAAGAATTTTAATCCCTTATTAACAAACAGTGTATAACGGTTGTATACACAATGTTTTGTCTTTGTCCTTCTTTGACAATTCTAAATTGAATAGAAAGAGACGAAACAATTTGTAAATATTCAACCCTGTATATATAAAAAGATGTGATATTAACAATTAAATAAAATGAAAGCCGCTTACATAGTAACCTGAAAATCGACTAACAAACAATATTCTTTAAATGGAAAGTACAACATTTCTCAGCGCACATCAAAAAGGGTACCTAACATGTAAGGAAAAATTGCGTGTCAGTAGAGTAATTTCACGGAGTTATTTCCACATATCCTCAACTTCCGTTTCGTAAAGGCAAATATAATCAAAAGCGTGGGGAGCGAGAATAAATTATTCTAAGCTGAAAGAAAAATTGAAAAAACCTTATGCGCTTTCCGCAACTTGCAGTGACTAAGCTCGACCGTTTCTATCTAATTTTCTCCTGGCCAAATCTTGATCTAAGCACTGTCTATTGTCTAACCGTTATCTAACTCCATTCTATATTGTGACATCTCTAATCATTGTAATCGTCTATCTTTAGACACTGTTTAGCTAGGAGTCTAAAAGTGTTTTTTTGTGGTAACACGGTTACTATTTTTTACAGGCCGTAGTCGCACAGCAACGACGGCGAGCAAAAAAAATGTAATATCAGTAATTGAAGCAGTAGTTAACTATAAACTTTTATGAACTACCTACAATTATTCTACTACTACTGCCACATCTTAAAATTATGATATACGAAAACTGTGAAGATTGCACATATTTTTTAAAAGTTAAGGCATTCTGATTCATATATTGTTCATAGCTTAGCTACTGTCAATTTTTTGTATACAGTGTCATAGGTACTCAAATATAAATAATATGTAAATTGTATCTCATATCTTGAGATTTTTCCATGATTTTCTTTTTAAGCTTGTAAAGATGTAAATAAGATATGGTATCAATTTGATTTGATCTTGCCATAGTTTTTATTTTTATGTTTTATTTTACTACGTTACGCTCTACTCTACGGACACTTGGTCCATATTCTTATAAGACTAGTTAATATATTAATAGAAATTAACGATAAAGATAAAAAAGACGGGAACTAGGCTCTTAAAACTAAATAAAAATAAACGTTAGAACTAAATAACAAGTCTATAGAAGGATTACAACTGGAGATGACCAGAAACCACAAGCGACACCCGTTCACGAGTATGATCCATGTGCCAGCCATCGCTCTCCTTAACCATTACTGAGGGAAGAGGGCGACCCGCCACTCGATGCCGCCGCGAACAGAACGTTTTTCGTGAGCATGACAGCTCCAGTTGCTTACACAGATAAACATAGTTTTACAGGTACCTATATACTAGGGGATTGTAGAGTGATCGGTGATTAAGGATTATCGTGGATCCCGGATTCTGAAGTCGTGAATTCTTTGCCGGCCTCTGTGTTTCCCAATAGCTATAATTTGGGACTTTTCAAAACGAGAGTCAACAAGTTTCCTCTAGGCAAGCGCGCTATATCGTCGAACGCATCGTCGCTGAGATCGTGGTCAAACGTAAGCGGACTACAGTGCGCTCATTAGGTACCCTTAGACATTAGATATTAATTAATTTCACTGGCTACTCTGCTCATAAAAATGGAACACAGTAGGTAATGCTTCCACATTTTTGTTAGTAGTAGTACTAACTCTTCTGCGAGTGTCCGTCTGGGTTGTTACCACCGCTTTGCTCGTGAAGTCTGCCGCCAAGCAGTAATGTGCAAGCTTTACTGTGTTCCGGTTTCATGAGCAGAGTAGGTGGTGAAATTACTGGGCTTACGAGACTTAATACCTAATGTCTCAGGGTAACGAGCGCACTCCAGTGCCGCGCCGTCCTTTGTGTTTCAAAGTTCTATGTGGCACAGCAATTGTTATGGGCCAGCGTTATGCTTACCATCAGGCAAACGACCAGCTCGTCACGTTACCAAATAGCATAAAAAAATTTACTGCTTGGCGGCAGACTTCACAAGCAAAGCGGTGGTACCAAACCAGACGGACACTCGCAGGTGAGTTAATCCTACCACCTAGTAGATAAGCAGTCTTCAAGGTTTACCTCATTCGTAAATATTACTTCTTCTAAAAGAAATCAGGAAAATTGTGAGAAATATGATTAAACACTAAATCAGACGGGGCGTATAATTGGATAAGGTTACGGGGCATATTTTTAGTGCCGTCCTGGGGGAAATGAAGATGTAACGAAGGACTGGGTAAGTTGACAGTGAAGGGAAAATTAACAGACTTTATTTATACCTAAACGGTGTTAGAAATCGTAATGTTATTCATTTAGGAAGTGTTTGCAGGCACAAAAATGTTCCTCTTTCTTCTTGGACTAATAGAATTACTAAGACGCTTTTGCCCGCAGTGTCACACCCGTGAATATTCCCACGGGAGTCATACTTTTCCGGAAAAAATGTTGCCTATGTCACTCGCCGGCCCAAAACCTATGTCTATGCAAATAGCGTCGTTCTGTTGCTCCGCTGCTACGTAACGTAAGGGGCATCTTCTTAACCACTTTGTGTATCTTTATAATTTAAACCCATCTAAGAAAGATCTAAAAAGATCCTTATTAGGTCCCTGAAAAGGTACCTAATTTTCGTCATTGTGATCATGGCATCATGCTAATTTCATGGGTCTGGGCTTCCAATCGTTACTGGATACTTAACACCACGCAAACGACATACCGTCCCATCACCTAATTATGTAATCGCCCACAAAAGACACTACTTATTTTAGCACGAAATTAGACCTTCACAGAAAACGGGAGCTTAGAGCCCTCTCATTTGACCCTAACCCGAAAAATGCGTAATTAATGATGTGATAAAAGCCGGCTTAAGGGATCGGAGTTATGAGGTTAGGGATGTACAAATAGAGGTTAATAACTCCCATCAAGTCAGCCTTTTTGGAACTCGTTCGTCCTCTGTATTAGATGTTTTTGAAAGAGACGACTTATTGGCGAATATTGGTAGCAGTAAGCTTTTCACTGACTCTTGTAAAGGCTATCGGTCTTACCACAAAAAAGTTAAACACAATCTAAACACATTTTATCAGCGTCTAACCCCTAAACATGCCAGATTAGTGGCAACAAATAAACAAAAAACTTACATACTTTACTGCTTTATAATAGTATAGAAAAACAGCAAAGAAGTAGAACGCTTTGATCTGTGATCCCTGAATACTATAAGAAACCTAGAACTAGTGGGAAAGCGTGCTACACCACATCGTCACTTCACATCAGGTGAGGTTGTGGTCAAAAGTGCCAATCCGATGTAAAAAAACTTTTTTATACTATTGGGTAACGAGACGAGGGACATCTACCTGATGGTCATTAACAACAAAGGCCTATAACAATTGCAGTGCCATTCAGAAGTTTGAAACACAAAGGCTTGCGCAGCACCGCAGTGCGCTCGTTCTCGTTACCACGTAAGGAACGACGATCACTAAATAATTTTGATACCCGCCTTTGCCATTTACAAGAAATAGAAAAGCCACTAAGGAGTAAAAGTTTGATATATCTATTCTGCTGGTATTCCAGCAGTGAGAGTAATAAGGCGAATGATGGTAATGCGTCTCGAACGTCCGATTTATGATTAGGCACAAAATATAACATGCAACGGTCAAAACTATAGAAAATAGAAGAAATATTCAAATAGCTACTTTAGCTACATTCCTTATTTTCTCTTGAGCGTGTCCGAATCAAGATTGGAATGTAAATACGAGACGGAAGTCCAAAGTTGCTCTGCAAGCAACTAACCTCTTTGTGTTGTGATACACTGCACAATAGAATGACCAACATTAATTTTATTTTTAAAAGTTTAATAGGTTTTTTCTGGGATTTATAGCCATCTGACATAACCACGAACCAGTCTACTGTTGGGCTTACCACAAGCTTAAATTACATCATTCAAAATAAACCACGTCTCATTTTATTGATTCTTTGTTACCTAAGCTAGCTCACCTCTGTAAAATAAATTCATCTTCAGTCACAGCAGAGGAAAAAGGAATCAAACATAAAACAATCGGCAACGAAAACTTAAATTACTTAAATATCAGTATTTTGCAAATAAATAGCAATTTAAAATTACGACGTGTCTTGCGTGACGTATCTGTTGCCAACACTTCGACTCCAGCAAGTTTTCTCGCGGCTCACTTTCAGATTCATTCATTCATTCAAACCACATTCAGTTTTTTTTTAAAATGTAATTTGGTAATGAGACGAGCTCGTCGTTTGCCTGATGGTAAGCATAACGCCGGCCCATAACATTTGCAGTGCCACCCAGAATTTTGAAACACAAAGGCCTGCGCGGCACTGCAGTGCGCTCGTTACCCTGAGACATTAGGTATTAAGTCTCATAAGCCCAGTAATTTCACTGGATACTCTGCTCATCAAACCGGAACACAGTAATGCTTGCACACTACTGCTTGGCGGCAGACTTCACGAGCAAAGCGATGGTAACAACCCAGACAGACACTCGCAGAAGAGTTAGTCCTCCCACTAACAAAATTATATAAAAAAATATATTCACAACATTCAAGCAAATTCTATGCTTGGATTGTCATCCGCTACGCCCGTATGTCCCATAGAGTAGCTAACACTTTAGACCCCCAAACGATCAACACGGTCTAATGATTGTTGACACTCCCAACTTAGTTCGTAATTAAAATTTCTTGTAAGTATATACCCAAGTTTACTACATAGAAACCACAGTAGGGATCATTGCACAGTGTTAGTGGTGCGACTGGGTACGATACCTAATTTTCTAATGATAGCCAAAGCAGTATTTACAAGCACTCTGTCTAGAAAATCCTAATTATTTTTGATGTCTTTCTCTTAAGATTGTTCATATTAACAACTTTTGTTTTTTGTGTAAAACAATGACACATTTTTTCCTATTTAAAAAGTGAGCTTTGAAGTTTTTTTCAAAATAGACGCAACACGCTTTCCAACTCAAACAGTGTCCATCGCTAAAACTCGTTATTTTTGGTTTGTAACAACAAAAGAAATTTTAAAAGATGCACAGATCAATCTAATTTTAAAACTAAAAATGCAAAAAGCTTCCGAAGTCGTTAGGACGCAATCATTAAAAAATTATGTTATGTTAGTATACAGTAATATCTGTCCATACTGGGATAGTTCAGTAATACACAATCGAAGTTGAGTACAAGTGACGCTTTATCCCTTAAGACCATAACAATCTGCGGAGAGGGTCGGTTCCGATTTCACTGATTTGCAGGAGTTTGTTACACCGAATTGTAACAAAACATAATGTAGGTTTTTCTGGTGGCAGTACTACCTCTTCTGCGAGTGTACGTCTGTGTGGGTACCACTGCTTTGCTCGTGTAGTCTGCCGCCAAGCAGTAATTTGCAAGCATTACTGTGTTCCAATTTGATAAGCAAAGTAGTCAGTGAAGTCTCTAATACGCTAGGCAACAATTGTGAATGAATGAACTTCCCGTGGTTTCACCCGCGTTCCCACAGAAACCGTACATTTTTTCCGGATAAAAAGTAGCCTATATTACTCTCCGGTCCATAAACTATATCTATGCCAAAAATCACGTCGATCCGTTGCTCCGTTCCGTGAAAGAAGGACAAACCAACAAACACACTTTCACATATTTTATAATATTAGTTAGATTAGTATAGGTAGAAGTAAGAATGACTATTGATGTTTCTCGTACTTCCTCTTACTGAAACACGCAACATGTGGTTTTTATTCCGTGAAATGAAACGTTGAATCTCGGACACCGTCGAATCTGTTGAATACTAAATACTTGATACTAGTATACGAATCATTATGAACAAAGTGCTGATGCCCACGTAGACAGGGTTTAACAGAACAGTAAGTCCTACGTGTCTGTGTAACCCGTATCCATTGTTGAGATTCGAGTAGCCGTAAATGAGGTATACGCTCGTATTTACTGTGACGAGAATGTTACTATAAACGTTGAGAATTTGCGAGAATTCTCGTAACAAGAACTACGAATATTAAAACAACTTCTTAAGCTCTTTGAAGCTAACGGTTTTTTAATTTTGTGAAATATGTATAAATAAAAAATTACTGAGAACAAGTCGATATACCTGTTATGCTCGGTTTAAGTTAATTAAACAAGAACAAAAGACGTTAAGAACTTCTATTGTTAACTCTGTTGAACTTGTTGAACTATATAATCTATATAGTATTTGAAATAAGTTGCTGTCCTCAAATTAATATAAATCGACAGATTAATTTTAATTAGATTAAATTTATTTATTGTCTATAAGCGCTAATTTTATAACTTATTTTTTTTTTGTTGATAGTGTCCTGTTCCCATAAAAAAACAACTCTTAATCGCGTCTGATTACCTAGACAGCGTCTAAACAGAAACGTCTAAAATGATAAGATATGTCATTACACAATTGAGTTAGACAACAGTTAGACACACCTGAAATCCAGGTTTTTGGTTGTTCATATTTAAGGAAGATTTTGGAAGGCATGTTTAATCATAAGGTGGAGTTCATTACGTATTTAGTGTATGTTTAATTTTTAATTTGTTTGTGGTAAAGTCGTACATTTTTAGGTAGTACAAACCGGTGTTCATAACACGCTTTATATATTGTCAGTGTCACTTTCAACCACATCAGACTAGATGAGATTGTTTACACAAATAAATATAATTGACGTGTCTGTTTGTAATATCAAAATAACAGCTTTTTACTAAATGCATATGACAGTATATATACGGTACCAATAACGAAACAACCATTTTTAAAATTTTTGTCTGCCTTTCTGTCGGTATGTCTGTGTGTCTGTCTGTTTGTTCCGGGTAATCTCCGAAACGGCTCCCGATTTTAACGGGGCTTTCACTGGCAGATAGCTGATGTTACAAGGAGTAACATAGGCTACGTGGCCGAAGCCGCGGGGCACATCTAGTTTAAAATAAAAAAGTTAAAAATATGTCCTTTCGTTGGGCGTTTCAGTCGTTTGGTGTTCGCGTTTATGGTTCTTAGCTATCAGATTAAAGTCCCCAAGGGCCAATTAAACACTGAAGCACCAATTTATCACCTCTTGTTTATTACAGGGAAGTATCTTATCGCGTGTATAGTTCCCATTAGCCCTTCTAAGATGCAGCTGTAAGAAAAAATAGCAGAGTATATCTCAATATATCATTCCTTACAACTACTAAACGAAAATAAAATCAGTAACTCAATTGCATAGATCTTTGTAAAGATATCTGTTAAGAAAGTCTTTGTTAGTGGTAGGACTAACTCTTCTGCGAGTGTCCGTCTGGGTTGTTACCACCGCTTTGCTCGTGAAGTCTGCCGTCAAGGAGTAATGTGCATTGTGCAAGCATTACTGCGAGCAGAGTATCCACTGAAATTACTGGGCTTATGAGACTTAATACCTAATGTCTCAGGGTAACGAGCGCACTGCAGTGCCGCGCAGGCCTTTTTGTTTCAAAGTTCTGAGTGGAACTGCAATTGTTATGAGCCGGCGTTATGCTTACCAACAGGCAAACGACCAGCTCGTCTCATTATCAAATTAAAAAAAAGTACTATCATTTCTTGATTTTAATTTAATTTTTATTATTGTTGGTTTCGGTCTATCAAAACAAGGGTACATTATTTATCATTTTTTTTAAACTTTGGTTGATAGAAATAATAACGACCAATTAACTTTAGAATTCCATTCTAGCACTTGTTACCTTTGTCTATTTGCGCATTATATTTCTAGGACTGCTGAAAAGATTTTCATACATAATATGTATGTCTTTATATTATATACGAACTTATCTACTTATCAATATAGGTAAGCCATGTGGAAACTATTTTTTAATTAATACAATTTTTATTGCGTCCGCCAACTTTATTTTTTACTTTCTTACTGGTCTACTTTCACTTACATTCTACTTGACGGAAAAAAGGTATCAAATATAATAATACAAAAACATTACTAGGTTCAGAAAAAACCTGACGAGTGATTGATAAATATTTGTACGTAATTGTTCTACTGTATGCACTGATATAAATATAACGTTATAACGGTTTCCGGTAACGGGTTATTAATTACGGTTAATTTATGGAGAGTCTGCCCTCCCTAGGGGTTTTCATATTTAGATTATTATGATGTAACGTTCCTTTATTAGATTCGGGGAAGCCCGGGCGGGGAATGAAAGCTGATTTTGTGTTCGTAATGCCAGACTCTCGTGAATTACTATGTTTGAAATAGAACACTAATCACATGAATTGAAGAGAGATGAAAGATAATAATTAGGTATATAGATAATGTGGCTTGTAAAAACTAAAAATCACACTGGCTCCATCATCAGCGGTGCTAGTACGGAAGTCGGTTCGATAAATTTGTCGAAT
Organism: Crocallis elinguaria; assembly: GCA_907269065.1. Taxonomy (NCBI): domain Eukaryota; kingdom Metazoa; phylum Arthropoda; class Insecta; order Lepidoptera; family Geometridae; genus Crocallis; species Crocallis elinguaria. Next base: position 36,112,716 of record OU026065.1, read on the forward strand.
CGAAAAAACTGATATATTTATCGAATGTTGCGAGTAACCGAAGTCTGATCGTAAAGTGTTGTAGTAGGTTAAGTAGGTAGACCTAGCTATTCGATAACTTTTGTCGATTGTATCGAGGCTCGATAAATTATATAAAATATCGACAAAACCCATTTTATCGATTTGAACTGTCAATTTTATCGACCGAAAAGATCCGTACTTGCGCCGTAGAACCTCAACACCAAATGCATTTTCTTCAAAACTCGTCAAAATTAATTATAATGAGCCCAAACTCGAACTACATAGACATTAGACATACATACAAAGTAAGCTGATTTGATAATTAGAAGTAAGTTAAGATTGACTTCTAAGATTTTATTACATTGTCTATTAGTTACAAGTGAAGATTACAAAAGTGTGTTAAAAATTAGCTCATTTCTCTAATTGTTGTTCTCTATTCTTTTCCAGATTTGACCAGAGCTACTGACTTCGTATCACGGTGAGTACGTAATCCTTTATCCTTTAGAAAAGTAGAAAGGCAGGATTTGTACAGGAGGACAAATCCTGCCTGTATACTTTTGGAAAACGAGACGAGCTGGTTTGCCTACTGGTAATGTTAATGCCAGCCCGCAAAATGTATTGTAGTGCTGCTCACTTTAAATACAAAGGCCTGCGCGGCACTGTGTTGCGCTCGATACCCTAAGACATAAGTCTTATAAGCCCAGTAATTTTACTGACTGCTTAGCTCATCAAACCGGAACAAAGTAATGCTTGCACATATTGCTTGGCGGCAAACTACACATTAAAGCGGAGACAGAGACCGACTCAGACGCAGACTTGCAGAATAGTTAGTCCTATACCTACCACCAGGAGGCCTACCACCATCTCTTCGAGCAGTATTACTTTAACCTTGCATTGAAAATTTAAGTATGAATTTTCAATCTAAGAGATGGTGGTAGGCCTCCTGGTAATATTATTGTTTACAGTATTTCATCTCTCGGGGTTAGTATCTCGATGCTTTTGTCATAAAAGCCACTGATAGGCCAAGGCCGTTTTCAATCCTAGACGGCCAATCTCGATTTGAGGCGACAAGGTCGTTCCTTAACTGCTTTCTAGGACGACTTCGACATCTATAAATGCTTTTGTGAAAATAATATGCGTATTTTTGGTACCTACTAAACGATTTTCTCTTCCATTCTATTCTAAATTTCGACGAATCTAACAATGTTCCTCTGCCATTTTTAGTAGGTGTCGAGTACAGGATCCCGTTACGTGCCCGAAGTTAAGCTGGCAGAACACGTGAAACCTTTTTGGGAACAATTCGGAGCTCGCACACTTTTTGAATGTGGACTTGTAGCGCTTTTTAAGCTTTCATTTTGTAGGTATCGAACGAATCGGAGACAGTTTTGTTTTTCTTTTGTATCAGAAACGAGTTAGAGTAATGATGAACATAGAATTTATCTAGTTCAAATTCAAATTTAGAATTATATTAATTTTAACACGTGGTACGAAATCTAGGAATAGTACTGGCTGTCAAGATTCTTCTGACCGTTATATCCCTGCGCCGTCCCAAGCTGAAGTTCTTACTGGAGGTGCACTTGAGCTATTCGCAATAAGTGCACCCTTTTTGAGGGCTCAGCGCCCTCTGCGCTCTACCATCATTTGGAGATGCTGACATTGCTAAAGCAACACTTCAGCAAGTATAATTACAGCAAGTTAAAGAGCCAAGCTACGTGAAAATGTCCTGATACCATACTATGGTTGCGTAACAATTTTTGCTTCAAAAACCTCATTGTATGATTTCAAGACATCATCCTACGGAGCGGCGGCTGAACTGACTACCACTGACACATCATGGCTTTTGAAGTGTAGATTTCATATTACTCGGGAAAGGAAACTTTTGTTAGTGGGAGGACTAACTCTTCTGCGAGTGTCCGTCTGGGTTGTTACCACCGCTTTGTGAGTGAAGTCTGCCGCCAAGCAGTAGTGTGCAAGCATTACTGTGTTCCGGTATGATGAGCAGAGTTTCCAGTGAAATTACTGGGCTTATGAGACTTAATACCTAATGTCTCAGGGTAACGAGCGCACTGCAGTGCCGCGCAGGCCTTTGTGTTTCAAAGTTCTGGGTGGCACTGCAATTGTTATGGGCCGGCGTTATGCTTACCATCAGGCAAACGACCAGCTCGTCTCGTTACCAAATAACATAAAAAAAAAACTTGTGAAACTTGTGACAATTGGTGACAATATCCGCAGCAAGTCCTACTTCCACGGCTAATAAACTCTGTACGGCAGTGAACGCTGTACGGGATCATCAATTATTATTATTATGACACTGGCAGGCGTCCGTCAAACAAAGCTGCCTATAGTCGAAACCGAGAAGTAAACGCATTGCAGATACGAGTATAACACCGCAAAACACAGACAGAGATCAGCAGGGCTAGCATGCGCACCACGACAAAATTTTGTCTACTGTTTTGTCTCGCTCTTTCTCTCGCGAATATGAGACAAATGCACGACATAAGCATCGAGAAAATTTTGTCACGGTGCGCATGTTAGCCCTACAGGGACGTTTATTACTTGGCGTGCTAAACGATCACGTGTGTCGTCACGCTTGTCTGATATTTCTCCCTTGCTCACTCTTTCTCTCTCTCTCTGTTTTGCGGCCGTACAAAGTTGACTAAAGTCGAAACCGGCAAATAATCGCCACGTCAAAGTAAATAATAATACAGCTGTAAAGTCTCACAACTGTTATCTAATCTGTAACATAACAGATCTCTTCATGAAGAAACAATACAAAGTCAACATTCCACCGATAGCGTCGGCTACGTACCCAAACATTGCATAAAAACACTATCAAAATAAAAATTACGACGGCAAAAAATTTAAACTCAGTCTTGGCAACAGACAAGCGTTTTTTTGCCGGGCAATTGACACGGTTTGCGAAAGTAGGATACGTGGTCGGGCGTGGGCGGGAAAACAAAACTGTGTTGTACACAGTTGGGCGGAATAGGTACGGGCGGATTTTTTCTATCAAACAATTTTACTAACCTTGATGTTTCAATCAAGCTTCTTTAGATATGTGCAATGTGCATGAATGGACTTGATTTTGTCTTATAAATATTAATTTTATTCGGTTATGTTTAAAATGGGTTTAAGTCCACATTTTTCTTATTGGACTGCAACTTACTGATAAAAGAAGATAGGTATAAGTTGTAAAGTAACAAAACTCAAAAAGTTGTTGAAAGTATATTATCTGTATATACATACAGATAAATAAAATCGAAGTGTCTGTTTGTAATGTAAAAATAATATCTTTATACTAAATACAAAATGAATTTGGTTTTTCTGTCTGTTTGTTCCGGCTAATCTCCGAAACGGCTGGGCCGATTTTGACGGGACTTTCACTGGCAGATAGCTGATGTTATAAGGAGTAACTTATGCTAAGCCGCAGGGAACAGCTATAATACACAGCTACAGTATATAGTATATAGACAGTGTAATGTTAACTAACTTTTTATTTAGTGTCAGATTAAAATAATTTTATTTGTATATAAGTAACTATATTGTTCAAAGCAGTATACAGATTATTAAATAATATCTAAGTTTTCAGACTCTTTTCAATACATCAGTTAGTGACCTAGGTCATGTTGTGTAGACTAAGCCTAGACTTTATAAATACGATTTGTATCTACGTTGAATAGTGTAAAATGTTTGTGAAAATAAATGGTAAACAAGTCTTGTAATAAACACTGTGAATAATAAATGGTGGAAACTATGAGCACAATATATTGTGCTGTAAGTAGATATTACATACCTATAGTTCATATTACTTATTCTCAAAAAATAAATTACTTACATGTAAATGTTATGCCTTTCGGAATTACATACCAATTTAAATTCAGGCTATATATCAATTATAAAGCCCCTAAATTAAATTAAAAAAAAACTATAATTTTTTTATTTCAAACCAGTAATCGGTAATTACAAAAATTAACTAAACAGACTAACTTCACCCACACGCTATATTATATCTTTATAAATTGTAGTCTATGTGTTATTTTAATGTATGCTATGTTACTGTAAATTTTCATAAAAATCGGTTCAGTAGTTTTTGTGAGAAAGAGTAAAAAACCATTCATCACAAACTTTCGCGTTTATAATATTAATACACTAGCATCCACCCGCGGCTTCGCTCGCGAGGCATATATCTTTATGAATTGTAGCCTTTGTGTTGATGTATAAGCTATATTACTGTAAAGTTTCATCAAAATCCGTTTTTGATGTTGAAGTTTTTGTTTGAAAGAGTAACTAAAATCAATCTATTACAAACTTTCTCGTTTATAATATTAGTAGGATAGGATTACTTTTTCAGCCATTGATTAAAAAACAAGAATCACACAATCAATATTATGCAAAACCACAATAAGGTCAGGTAAAAACAGCAATTTCCCCTACCCCGGAACAAATAGGTACCAGAAGGGTAACCTGCATATAAACTACTGTATTTTACCTACACACTGTGGACGCGGGCTAATAACCCCGCAATGGGATTACGTGAGCTGCCACTTTTTGTGCAACACGAAAAAAAGGTAGTTAATCCGCGTGCGGTGAAAATGTTAGGCTAGTAAACTCGTGCTATTTCACCCTTTTACTATTTTCAATCTTTACAAATAAATAAAATTGAAGTGTCTGTTTGTAATGTCAAAATAACAGATTTTTACCAAATGCATATATTGATAGTATTAGTTGTTAGTGGGAGGACTAACTCTTCTGCGTGTGTCCGTCTGGGTTGTTACCACCGCTTTGCTCGTGAAGTCTGCCGCCAAGCAGTAGTGTGCAAGCATTACTGTGTTCCGGACTCCGGTTTGATGAGCAGAGTATCCAGTGAAATTACTGGGCTTATGAGACTTAATACCTAACGTCTCAGGGTAACGAGCGCATTGCAGTGCCGTGAAGGCCTTTGTGTTTCAAAGTTCTGGGTGGCACTGCAATTGTTATGGGCCGGCGTTATGCTTACCATTAGGCAACGACCAGCTCGTCTCGTTACCAAATAACATAAAAATAAAAAAAATATGAATGTATATACGGTACTACGGTACTACGGTACTACGGTACTACGGTACGGTACTTGTACTTATACTTGTAGGTATTTTAGGTATAATTCTTTTGTATTGAAATGAGGTTGAATATAGCGAGCGATGCGGTTGCTTTTAGTTGAAGGTTATTTCGATGTTTTCATTTAATTAAGTAAAAGAGACACCATAAAGTACAGTACAGTAGTCATATTTTTACATATTGTCTTTGATGTTTAAATTTCCTTTTTTATTGTAATAAAAAATAATTGATAGTTGTTGTTCAAAATATTAAGCATTTCGAGACAAAAGACGTTTCCGGAGTCTTTTTTGCGTTTTTTTACAATATTCTGAGCCATTTCGATGTAATATTGTATAGATAAGTCTTTTCTATAAACACTTGGCCATACTACTATATTTTTCTCGCTTGTAATATCTTTCAAAACGAGAATTTGTGCGTCGAAAAAAAAAGCCTTTTTCGGGCGTTTTGCTTTAGCCGCGCCTTAGTTCTTTTCCAGTTCTCATAAATGAAGTCTTCTTTAAGTAGGTTGTAGGTTAGGTACAGTATCTAATGGACTGAGCCATTAGCGAATGTAATAATGCAGTAGAAGTTAAAAATACAGTATCTAAGCTTCAAAACGTTAACCACGCGTCTCACGTACACACGTGCTGATTATAGCTGTCAGTACTGACAGTAGCTACATAAGTACATATACTTCGTAAAGACATTTCAAATAGACAGAAAAATGTAGCTTACATTTTTTTATATTATTTGGTAACGAGACGAGCTGATCATTTTCCTGATGGTAAGCATAACGCCGGTCCATAACAATTGCACTGCCACTCAGAACTTTAAAACACAAAGGCCTGCGCGGCACTGCAGTGCGCTCGTCACCCTAAGTCATTAGGTATCAAGTCTCAAAAGCCCAGTAATTTCACTGGATACTCTGCTCATCAAACCGGAACACAGTAATGCTTGCACACTACTGCTTGGCGGCAGACTTCACGAGCAAACCGGTGGTAACAACCCAGACGGACACTCGCAGAAGAGTTAGTCCTACCACTAACAAACACTACATGCATATAATTTACAATTGAATTTCGTTGATGTATTTGCAGAAGTTCTGTCCAGTAACTTACGTCCAGTATCAGCATTGGCAAGCAAAGTTAAATCATATCAACGAGCGCACTGCGATGCCGCGCAGGTATTTCTGTTGTTCCTAATGTCTGCGTGTTATGGTTACCTTGCATTATAAAAATAATAATACCGAAATTTACAATTATAAACATTTCGGAGGAAGGCAAACGTAAGGAATCTGTCACGCGCGTAAATTAAAATTTTCGGTGGCCTTGTTCTTGCAAGGAAGGGCAAGCTTATGTACTGTCAACTAGTTTATACCACGGTAATATCATCTAATGAGAGATCCAAATTCACGTCTGTGACAACCGTGCCCCCGTTCCGTGTTCGTTTGTGAACAACTTTAAATTTTATGCAAGAAATTCGTACTAATGAAAGTTGGTGATGGTAATGATGACATTTTGATAGCATTTTAGTAGAATGTTAAATGATAAGGATAGAAAATGTTTTTGAACATGAGGAATCCCACCATTTTGCTATTATATATGTATTCTATACAAATAAATAAAATTTAAGTGTCTGTTTGTAATATCAAAATAACAGGTTTTTACTAAATGCATGTGAAATTATATCCGGTACGTATAAGAAAACAACCATTTTTAAAATTGTCTAAAATATACTTCATCTCTTTCTCATGTTATCGTTTAGAAAGAGAGATTGAAACTAAAATTTGGTTTAGGTATGAGATGACACCTGTGGTCAAATGCTAACCCGCCGTGGAATTTTTTTTTCCTTATCTAGGTTTCGTTATGTAACCTACAAATACAATCTAGCCAAATATTAGGCTAACAAGTAATTTAAATTTAACTTAAACTTCTAAATCATAAAGAAAGTGTGTCTAAATAAATGATTTGATTTGATTTGTGTCCATTAACACTTTTCCTATTGTCTCTATTAAGAGGAAGATACTTTGTTCATGTGTTCTTTACAGATAGCACTTGAACTACATAACACTAGCCGTGGAAATGATGTAACTTTTTTATCATTATACAACACAAAACTTCCGAAACCGTTGTATAATCGATAACCAGCAACAAACTGTTTCGTTCATTATAAATTTGATCCCAACATTTAGGTTAGTACTTAAAAGTTTAACGTTAAAAAATTTCCAAGCTGTCCTAAAACTTAAGTGAAAACCTATCCGACGTATGCCTCGGAAACTTCCAAATGGAATTCAAAGTTATCCGCTTTAAAGTTGTTAGCAAGTTTTCTGGCCCCTTTGCTTTCAGCGACCCCAGATTGCGCGGTCTACTCCTTTAAATTGGTACATCACTACTTAACTAGCTCTAAGACCTAGATAAACAAATGTAAACAGACTTGATAATTATACGTTACTCGGACCTAAAAGTTGTTGAAGGTAGACCTTTTGAGAATTTAGAGATTATGTATTAATATATGGGTAATGAGTTTACAACGTCGTTTCTGATGTAAAACTAAGATGCAATAAGCTAAGGCTGAGCAAGCCTGTCTATTACATGCATATTCTCTCTAGACTATAGATTTAAGTTACCTTTCCCGGAAAACAGGCAAGAGTTGTGCTTCTTAGCAGTTTGAATAGTGAAAAAATCTGCGAAGTGTTTAGTCCAGGTGGGATGTTCACAGTTCACACTGTAAGGGTGCAATGACGCCAACGACTAGTCCTGCCTTAGTTTTTATTAGTAGTCATAATCAAACGTGTCTCTGTCTATGTACAAGGAGGAAGAATTATTCAAGCAACTCGATGACGAAAATCAGATTTGAATTTTTAAACGGCTTAGGTACTGTAAGGTTTTCATTATTTTTTCCCTAATTTTTGGGTAGTTTTGGCCTTTTAGCTCCTTTTTTAAGTGGCAACACAGTGGGAACTTGGCAGAGCGCGGTCTCAGGCGGACAATCTTTTTCTGTCGACCGAAGCGCGCGGACATAGCCTAGGCTGCAGTTAGTGATCGTTGTTTTGAAGAAATATACCTATATACCTACACTGTACTATTGCAAATCTTGGGTGTTTTAATTATAATTACCTTTGGCGCCGGCAGCGATACAAATATGTGGATCGGTTACTTTCGTTTACAGTACACATTTTTACCTATAAAGATAGACAGTAAAAAATAACTAGCGTAAATTTTACGAAGCGAAACAGCAAAGTTCTCACACACGGCAAGCTCTGAGGCAAAGTGAGTGACGGAGCGAGCATGAGGGTACTCAACGTGGCGCCTTTCTGCAGTCACTTCATTAGAGCGCCTTTACCAACGCCGAGCGTAATGACGTCACAAAGCATGCGGGTTTTGGAAGCCCTGAATTTAGTCTCTAACAAATAATATTGTTTGTATACGTCGCGTGTTTTTACATCACGCGTGTTTAAAATTAGGGATAAAAAAATCGGTATGTAACCCTTTTTTGCGATTGTATTTTGTTTGTAATTTTTATATTTGATCTTTGACTAAAGCTATCCCTGAGTGCTACATTTTATTTTAAAACCACGCGTGCGAAGCCGCGGGCAGACGCTAGTATATACTACTGTACATATAACTGTACAATTCGCGACAATATCACGAAACAATGGCTTGCCCGCTAACGTGACGTGGGGGGAATTTCATTACTCGCTAAAAGGGCGTATCTTCCCGCTTTTCATTCCCGCTTCATTGTGGACTCGCCTTTGTTTCGTTTATTCACACACCTGCTGTGCGCCCGTTTTGCAAATTAATAATTAATATAATAGCAGGTGGATAGAAAAATATTCTTTAAGGCGCATTAATTAATTTAAGAAAAAATATTTGCTGGGTGCTAGGGTATTTTCTAGTGATTGCCTTGAGCATACATTATAATAGTACCTATCTTAAAATCAAATAAATTTTGAACACTTAATATCCACCACTCAAGACAACTGCATCGAAATCGGCTTATTTTGTTAACAAGTTACAAACTAGTGCTTCAATAAATAGTTAATTTATCCATCTACCTGTTGTTCAGTTCAAAACTTACAGAACGGGAAAACTTAAAAGTTTACTTAAAACTATCCAGTTAAAACTGTCTTGAATAAGACTCTGTGCATTGTTCCATCGCATTTCACAAACAAATTGTAGCGAACATTAGGAGTCAGTAAATTTACGAAATAAACAAAGCCACAGGTGCGTTGGGGTGAAATTAAATTCGAACACAGTGTAAAGAGCGGTCCACGCATAAATAATTCACCCTTTCATTTGGAGCAAAAGCATTGTAAGGGCTGCGTCACTGCGATACGATATCGTAACGTCCAAATCAATTATATTATCGTGTCGCAAAGCGTTTGGAAGCGTGATTTCTCGTTGGTAGCATAGACTAACTATACAGGATGTATAAAACGGGCTCAACATTCTAACACATGTCGTGTTGGGTTCTTAAAAAATATAGGAAGTAATTATAAATCCGCATCATTAAGAAACATCTACTAATATGTCATTAGACTTTGCAAGGTGATTACGAGAGAATATGGACACCCTAACGGTAGTCGGTCAATGACACACGATCCAGCTGTCAATGTCTCGAGCGCAGCTGCCGCCCGCGCGTCAAGTCAGCGGCAGACGTGGTGACTCTGCTTTGTAATAATTTAGGATATTTTGATGTTATTAGAGGTAATTTTTTTTTCTCTTTTGGTTCGTTTCTTATATCACCTATATATTCGACTCCTTAAAATTGATACCGTTTACGTATACACCTTGTATAGTTAGTCGATGGTAGAAGTGACGTCGGCCAGCGATCTGTAAGTCAATGGTTCGAATCCTATAATGAGCTTGAGCGTTTATTGAAGGAAAACATCGAGACGCAACCATAGCATGGTGGTAAGGCATTTTCATGTGCTCGTCTGGCTAGTTGCCACCTCCAATATCTATGCCAAAAATCACGTCAAACCGTTGCTCCATGAAAGAAGGACAAGTCAACAAACATACAAACACACTTTCGCATTTATTATACAAGTATGGATTATATACTTAGGGATTTAAATTTTTTCATTTCTAAGAACGTAACCCTAAAATCGACCTCTCAAAGGTACTCCAGTATTAGAGCTTCAGGAATGTATACATAACTCAACGATTTAACCTTATCAGTTTTTCTTACTCATTGGTTGCGAACCGGGGAAATTCACGCACGATTTGTAACCAACGACATTTAGGTATGAACTCTTATGGAGAGGATTGTGATATTAAAATCTGTGGACCTTGAAATGACGGTTCTATAGGCAATTGATTCGAATAGAATCCTAGATTAGTTATATTGTTACGCCTCGTGCCTTCTACATAACGGACGGTTTTTTTTAACAAATTCATACAGTTAGCTTCACTTGTAACTATTTAATGGAATCTTAGAAGTCAATTTTAACCTACTTCTAATTGTCGTATTGAATATAAACTTTATATTTAGTTAATATGACAATAAAATAATTTGGTGTCATGGAGCTGATCTGATGATGCAGCCTGGTGGATAAAGGAACTCTTCAGTGGCTACAAGTGTACCCTTCTAGTTTGAGTATATATGATTGGTTTTGACGAGTCCAATAGTTTGCACTTAGTGTAGAGGTACTGATGATGGAGCCAGGAGGTGGAAATGTGTTTATTATTTTCTTTAAACCACTTTATTACGTACGTAATTTTGGAAAAAAAATCAAAGACATGTTATATCCACGAAGCCGCATTGGGCTTATTATGGCCTGTTATCATAATTCGCGAGGATTGGTGACAGGTAGGCTGCTGGCTGTAAAAAAAATTGTCAAAATCTAAAACCACGCCTGCGCTGACCCCATGTAAAATGGGACAAGGACAGGAAGGTTTGTGCTCTATCTCACCAGTGGCGCAAGTACCTAACTTTGCCGGTGGCGGAAGCCGGTCTGAGTCCCACACTACCCCCGCCCATTGCACCCAGGGCGGGGGTGTGCGTAAACGAGGCATTCCCCTCACGTTAAAAAAAAAAAACTTTGCAATCCATAGCGTTCGATGAGTTAAAATTAGAAATAGGTAACATTGTTGGTTTTTTTTTTCAAACAATCTTTTTCCCGATAGTGAAAACTAATCTCCGAAACTAGTTTTGCTTATAATGTGTGATTTGAAACATACTATACCAGATTTTAAATATTCCATATCAATGTTGATCCTAATATCCAATAAGCGAAATTCAACAGGTTCATTTTGAAATAGGCATTCGAAACTCTGAAGCTAAGCCGTACCAAGTTTTGTCTTGATGTGGTTTGACTCAAATATAATTAACCTTTGTTGAAAGACTATTAATTTCGCGTTGGAGTAGTCTGTCTCAAAGTTGAAACTACACGACGAGAGAGGGCGTTACAAAGTGATTTTTCATTTCAACTATTTTTGAGTATCCAAGATGCAAATGGATTTTTAAAAAACACAGTTTAAAAATTAATCGAACGGTTTATTTTTAGAATTTCATATATTTATATTTTTTATGCTGGATGGTGCACTTATCTGCCTCATTGGTTCAGCTTTGAGATCCAATTATGTAATGCCGCCAGCATGTTGGGCAGGTTGCCAACAGCTAGTGGGCTGGAACATTTGGATTATCTAATGCCTTTTAGATTATCCAACTGTTTTTGTAGCTAAGTTAGATGTACTTATACCTTTTTACCACAAAAAAACAATCTTTATACCCCTATTAACCTAGACAGTATCTAAAAGATAAACACTGCAACACAACCTTCACAAGAAAACGATTAGAAATTTCACAACAGAAGTGAGCTAGACAACTCTTAAATCACGGTCTTCTAAAATGATAGCAATGTCACAACAGAATTGAGTTATACAACGGTTAGACACTTCTTAAATGCTTATATTTAAACATGCGCTTAAGGCATATTAAAAAGTTAGAAGCTGCTTAACACGTGTTTAGAGTACTTTTATTTTTTTATGGTAAGACTGATAGTGTTCATAATATACTCATCTGTAAGTGTCCGTCTTGGTAGGTACGACCACTTTGATCATGTAATCTGCCGCCAAGCAGATATGAGCAAGCATTATTGTGTTCCGGTCTGATGAGTAAAGTAGTCAGTGGCTTATGAGACTTGATACCTAATGTCTCAGGGTAAAGAGCGCACTGCAGTGCCGCGCAGGCCTTTTTTTCAAAGTTAGGTGCACTGCAATTGTTATGGGGCATTATGCTTACCGTCAGGCAAACGACGTTATCGATCCCCAGAAAAAAAAAGATGGACGCCCACAAAATATCTAATCGTACCAACTGGTATAATTAGACGCGTTATTTTCACGCCTGTTATAATAAGCGACAGATACGAGAATTATTACCTGAAATGTGAAAACATCCAACTTGAAATAACAAGCTTATTAAGGTTCAATGGAAAACGAAACCTCTCGAACAAGGAACTTTATGGTACACACAAATCGGCTCGTATTAGAAAATCCAATCATACTTAAGGCGGTACACCAAGTCAGTGTATACGCCTTAATAAGTCCGGAACTTGAAAACCTAGGCTATTACGAACATATTGTTCTGTAAGTGAGTTAGGAGGTAAGTTCCATGAATAGTGCTTATTTTTGCTCTCAATTGGTTATCGTTGTGATTTATAAATAACTTCTGCCCGTGGTTTCACCCACGTCCCACGGGAACCGTGCGTTTTTCCGGGATAAGAAGTAGCCTATGTTACTCTCCGGTTCATAAACTATATCAATGCCGGCATCATAATGAATTACGTTGATCACTTTCGCATTTATTATCGGACTAGCTACGTTTTCATCCACATTGCCGATTTCCACAGGAACCGTTCATTTTCCGGGATAAAAAGTATCCTTCGTTACTCTCCGGCCCTATATCGAATCACCCGTTGCACCGTCTACTGCGTAAAAGAAGGACAAATCAACAAACACACCAATTTGCGCTTTCGCATTTAATAATACGGATTTGCAAGCGCCAAATTAAATTGTAAATTGATTTCATTTCATTTACATTTTTTTTTCTGTGACGTAAATCAAAGGTATTCACACAAATTACCTAAAAGACAAGTTTTACAAATTATAATCTAAGTATATATTTTTATTTCACTGATATCTCTAACCGATAGGTATATATAATCCATACATCCATACAGATAAATAAAATTGAAGTGTCTGTTTGTAATATCAAAATAACAGCTTTTTACTAAATGCATATGAAAGTATATACGGTACCTATAACAAAACAACCATTTTTAAAATTTTTGTGTCTGTCTGTCTGTCTGTCTGATTGTTCCGGGTAATCTCCGAAACGGCTGGACCGATTTTGACGGGACTTCCACTGGCAGATAGCTGATGTTACAAGGAGTAACATAGGCTACTTTTATTTTGGAAAAAGAATTAGGGTTCCGCGCAAAAAAATAAAAACCATGAAATCCAAAATCTCCAGGCGGGTGAAACCGCGGGGCAGCAGCTAGTATTATTATAAAGACAGTGACAACGGGGTTTGGTGAAACTCTTTTTCTGCCATCACCGTTATCTGCTTCCTACACGATACTTTAGCGTAGCAAAGCTCTTATGCCGCAGTAATATAACAAACGAACAAACAAACGAACAAATCTTTACAATTTTGTTTGAATGGGTTGACTTAATATACCTAATGTATCAGGGTAACGAGCGCACTGCAGTGCCGCGCAGGCCTTTGTGTTTCAAAGTTCTGGGTGGCACTGCAAATGTTATGGGCCGGCGTTATGCTTACCATCAGGCAAACGACCAGCTCGTCTCGTTACCAAATAGCATAAAAAAAAAAAAAAAAAAAAAAGGGTAACGAGCGCACTTCATCACCGGGCAAACCTGTGCTACGTGCTTCAAGGATCTGGATATCATAATACTCTTAATCTGAGTAGTTACTTAGCTTTTTTATGTATCGTCCTCCTACTCTTTTCTGCCCTTGTCCCGTTTTACATGGTGTCGGCGCAGTACCTCTTTAGTACCCCTTACTACTGCCTGCTTGACGTCATCCCACCTTGGGAATTCTGAGATTCATAGTCCATTGCGCGGGCTGCGGCTTGGTGGATAATTTTTTGCTTATCTATCATGTTTTCAAAAATGCTAACGTTAAGTAGGTACAATTTTTTTTTATTCAATTTTTATGTCCAAGTTTTATGATTATCAGGCAAACGACCTGCTTCTGTACCTTGTTTCAAAAAAATACGTTATCCATTATTAGTACAGCCCCCACTTTTTACCACTTACTGTATACCTAATACCGAATTCATAACAGCGAAGTTGATGAAGTATAATACAATTTTCCAGCAAAATGCGCGGAAGTTATTACCACATGTCTCATTACAATCTAACATTTCCCTCCCCTTTCTCAATCCATAAAACCCTACCAACACGATAATACCTTTTATTGCTGCTCCATCCAATACACTGAACCTATGATTTATAAAAAAGAGACACGGCCCTAGAATTTCGCCTGAACAGCGACCTGCAAACACGCTTCGCTCAGCAAGAGCACCAATATTCGGTTATCCATTAGGACTGGCATCCAAATGTATAGCGATAGGAGCTGGGGACAATTTTTTCAACTTGATGGTTGTAGCTGGCGAGAAGAACACTGGAAAATACTCTTCCACCGTGATAATGTTACACTATCCTGGTGCACCAGGAATATCCTACCTTGGTAGGATATTTTCCTAAAAGTGTTATTTTCCATCACCGAAATTTCAAACTCATTTTAAGATTCAAACACTCGATCTACACTATTCCTGTAGATCGAGCCATCTCAACTACTACTAAGTTTGGAGTTCACCAAAATAATGTGGAATAAAGGACAATTACGTAATCGGCAAATCAATTCTCAAACCTAGTTTATATAAGGGTCATAATAATAAACAGTGTTATGTCTTTGTTATTCTTTGACAATTTTAAACTGATTCAAAAGAGACAAAACATTGTGTAACTATACAACCGTTATACAGCCTTTATCAGTAAGGCATTTAAAATATTTGCTGTGTACTACGCAAATATGATCCAAGATTTCCAAGTCCGTGGTTCATGAACCATTCGGAGTTAGCATTGACAGATGGTTAAAAACCAGATTCTCCATACGTAGTTTAAGCTCCCTAAGTAAACCTCGGTTCATGCGTTAAACCTAACTGATAAATAGGACTTCGATTCAAAATGGTTCGTGAACTAAGTAACCACCGCTTTGTGCAACACATCTTTCATTAGTATCAGAGCACAGAACCGAAATCAAATTGGTGGAACAAGCGAAGCAAAACGATAGTCGAGTAGTGGACAAGGTAATGACGTGAGAGGGAAACGATAGAAAGGATTTATTAGGTACTTACTGCGAGCGATTCTGATCGAGTATTTATTGTGTGAGTAAATTATGTAAGTAAGGAAATGCTTAACCTTTTTGCGTTTTGTTAGTCATTTTGGTATTAGATGCTATTATTATAAATATGATTGCTATATAAACCGATGCAAATATGTTTTGAAGTGGAGACAGCAAATTATAAAACTTACAAGTAGAACAACATACAAAAATCTAGGTTTTGTTTTACATATTTTTAACCACAATCTCATCATATCAACTATGCAATTGATGACGTCCCGGTAGGGTGTAAAACGTGTATCTAAAAGACTTTGATGACCTGATTTGATGGCTTGTTCTGGTCAGACAGTAGGTTTATTTTTTTATTATTTAGCTTTTTTTGCGGCGGTAGTTGTTGTGAAAACATCACAAAAAAGTGCTCCTACTTTTTTTTTCAAAATTAATAGCTAAAAGACTAAAATATATGTGTATATACAATCAATAACTTACCACACCCGCCATTAAGTGATAATTTCCTATAAAATTAAAACTTTCACTAAGACTTGCCACTGTTACACTTCACACTGCACTGCACTGCAATGGATGCATTTCAAGAATCCCTGAACCGAATGATGGACACTTTTAACAAGAGGATGGACACATTTGAGGGACAGCTCCCTAAGCCTGCCCCATCAAGCCCTGGAAATCTAGCTGCGGAATTTACGTCCTTCAAGGCTTTTGTGTTGACGTCGATTCGAGCTCTTCAAAGCCAGATTGCATTGTTGGCTAAGCAGGTAGACGCAGCTGAGATGCGGGGACGGCGGAAGTTTCTGTTACTTCATGGTGTTGCAGAAGAACAGAACGAAAATACTTCAACGGTAGTTGTGAAAGCAGTTTTAGGACATTTAAAGCTGGACGGTTTTCGAGCAGAAGACATCAGTAGATGCCACAGGATGGGTCGTGTTGCAGGTTCCGATAGGCCTCGTCCAATACTTTTTAAGCTGCGAGAAGTGACACTCCGAGACAAAATCTGGTCTTCGAAAACTAATTTGAAAGGTTCGGGTATAACCTTATCTGAATTCTTAACCAAGACGAGGCACGACGTATTCTTGGCGGCTCGCCAGCGTTTTGGCCTCACAAAATGTTGGACGAGGGAAGGCTGCGTCTTCGTGCTTGGACCGGACGGTAATCGGCATCGTATCAGCTGTCTTGGTGATCTCGACGAAATCGTACCCAAGGGAGCCGCTAAGCCAGTAGTGGCCACAACGACGGCATCCAAGGAGGTAGCGGTAGTGAAGGAAACCGCAGCTGCGGGGCCATCAAAAACCAGACGTGCAGCTACGTTGAAGAAATAAGTGGTATTTTTATTTAATACGTATTTTTGTTTTGCTTATGTAAGCGGGTACTACTTCAGATTTTAATTAAACTGGAGTATTAAGTATAGGGTAGGCTATTAATATTAACTTGTAGTATTACCTCCTTTTTATTATTTAAATCGTTTTTTTTCCTTTCTACCCTCACTTGTTTTTGTTTTACAAATTTGTTATAAATGACAACATCCTAATGTCACTGACGGTATATTATGTTTTTATTAATGTTAACCGTCCCTGTAATGTACTTAATACTAATTGATAATGCTGGACTAGCGAACTAACAAAGTGATATTCGACTATGTATTTTGTACAAACACGTTTGAAAAATTTTATCGCGTATTTTTCACATTTTTTTAATTTTAAGACATTTTAAAATCGCTAAGAGTTTATTAATTTAGAATGTACTAAATAATAATAATCATGTTGACCTATTGAGTTACTTACTTTTTCTAATGCCAGTCTGGGTTTTTATATCTTTTTTTTTTTTTACCTACCTATGTTGCTTACATTATTTTATTATTATGTTATTAGTGAAAGTTATTACTTTTTTATATATTTTTTTTTTATCACATTTGGCGGGTGTTCATCGATGTTTATAAAGCAGAGCATATATAGTATATAGTTCTTGTATATTATTATATAATATATATGACGGGGCGGCGAGTCCAGGGGTCTTTTTAAAAACGGTGACGTCACCACCGGTGACGTCAACCTCTTCAGGATCATGGTGACCGCTCACCCCTCGTAGAAAGAAAACACGAAGTAGCTCCATTTTATCTCAACCGTTTATTGCGGCAAAGTTATATGGGAGATCTGAACGGTCCGACGGTAGGCGTAATACTGCTTTTTCCAACAGTCGGTCGCTCGTATTTATAGCAAAACAGATTGTGACAAAGAATCTTCATAAAACTTGTTAGATCTTGTCATTCTACTTTAGATTTTAATCTTCAATTGAAATTCATTACTTTTTATTAACATGGGGCCCAGGAGAGCACTCATGATAGTTAAAATAAATGACTCTAGGTGCCCATTCCAAGTAAGAGGCCGTACAAGAAGAACGGGCAAGAAACTTGTCGGCAATCTTTTAAAGAATAATGTTTACAGTGAATTTGTTCAGTTTAACAATCCATTTGTCTAGTTTTAACAATTCAATGAGTAATTAATGGTTCACAAACATTAATTAGTTAATCAAAGTTTAAGTGAAATTATTAACAATGCAATGAGTAATTTATGGTTCTAAACGCTAATTAGTAAACCAAAGTTAACATGTTTTGATTGTTGTCATTTTACACCGTCCATGAAGCTCGCCTGTGACGTCATTGCTCCGATACGGCCATTCTGAGAGATGGTGCGTGCTCTGCACCAGTCCAGTTATGTTCTGAAACAATGAGACGTTTTCTTTTGAGTTTGGTATCTGTAAGCAACCACCGTTGCTTGCAGTTAAGTTTGCAAGAGTAACAGTTTGCATTCTTTAAGAGAAAAGAAAATTTTTTTTTTTTTTTTGTTCTTTTTCTTTTCTTTTTCTTTTCCTTTTCTTTTCTTTTTGCTTTCTTTTCTTTGATCAATTATCTTTACAGTGAAGTTATCTAGTTTCGACAATCTAATGAGCAAACTATTTAGCTAACCAAAGTAGGTAAACATTTAGTTAATCAAAGTAGGTAAACAAGTTTCGTTTCCTATTGCCCTGCTCAACACCCTAGACGTAGCCTGCTTCGCGCCGACTCGGCCATTCTGACAGGTGGTGCGCGCCCTGCACCAGGCACGGTGTTTCTGAAAACTAGAAATTTGGTTTTGAGGTAGGTACCCGTACACCGGTACACTAGCTGTTAATTTTGTTTCTCATCACTGCATAAATTAAGTTACAGTGCTTATTTTCCATATTGTCAAGATTTAAATGTTAGAGTGAAACAATATTCACGTAACAAAATTATCAGCCAACTTCTAGGACCTTAATAATATTCTGTAAACATAACAGTTCACATGCAAACATTCATAGTTAAACATAAATAAATTTGCTGTACAAGGGAATGTGAGTAGCAGTAGTTTTTTTTTTTTGCCTTTGCTCCACGCATTATGGCTGTGATTTATTATTTGTTCAATGCAAATGCTCCACGCATAATTGCATGATTTTAAATTCTCGAAGACAGGGATGTTGCTGTGGTTCTGAGCGGTCTTGTACGCCGTGGTCCACAGGGGCTCTAAAGGAAATGGGATACAGGTTGATGCTGCGGCCTGGGCCTTATTGTTATGACCGTGGTCCGCAGAGGCTCTGAAATACGTCAAGGAATTGATGCTGTGGTTCTGAGCGGTCTCGTACGCCGTGGTCCACAGGGGCTCTAAAGGATATGGGATACAGGTCGATGCTGCGGCCTGGGCCTTATTGTTATGACCGTGGTCCGCAGAGGCTCTGAAATAAAAATAAAAGAAAAACGAACAACAAACACGTTATTACGATAGTAATTATAAATAGCTCGCAAGTAATTGATGCTGTGGTTCTGAGCGGTCTTGTACGCCGTGGTCCACAGGAACAACTAACTTGAATTGACGCTGTGGTTCTGAGCGGTCTTGTACGCCGTGGTCCACAGAAAAATGAACTTCAACCGCTTTATTGCGATAGTAATTATAAATAGCTCACAGGTAATTGATGCTGTGGTTCTGAGCGGTCTTGTACGCCGTGGTCCACAGGGGCTCTAAAGGAAATGGGAAAGGACGATGCTGTGGCCTAGGCCTTTAAGTGACCGTGGTCCACAGAGGCTCTGAAAATGACAAAAATGGAGGGGACATAAGGAATAAAATGATTTGTACAGTCTTACAGACGATTCAAAATTATCAGGTTTTACAATTCGGACCCCGAATCATTAACCGAATATCACTTATCTGTAACATTCCTCGCGCTGTTTCTGGAGCACTGGTTCAGTTGCTGATGACTAGTGGATGGGCCCACTTTCTTGATGACCGAAGAAGCCATGTGTCACCATCACATGTACAGCACCAGCCTTTTACCGCAGTCCTTGCGCTGTTGCTTAGGCATCAGATGATAGATGCAGTAGTCACATGAAACCATAATAAAAATGATTAGTAGGCGTAGTTTACTTATCAATTCCTGACTCGCACAGTACTAAATGAACACTACATGACATGAACCTTGTCAGGAATAATCTTGAGTACCACATCGCGCTGTTGCTAACGCCGCGAATCTAGTTCAATGAAACCTCAGTATCTTCAATGAATTTTTGTAACTACCACATCGCGCTTTTACGTACCAGAATAGAAACAACATTATGAACGCTAGTGGCAAACGCGTTTCCTAAGTAACTAGCATACACACTAGATTCACAGGAAAAACGGTAATCTTAAGTAACACATCGCACTGATGCTAACGCCGCGAATCTAGTTCAATGAAACCTCAGTATCTTCAATGAATTTTTGTAACTACCACATCGCGCATTTACGTATACCGGAATAGAAACAACAATATGAACGCTAGTGGCAAACGCGTTTTCGAAGTAACTAACATACACACTAGATTCATAGGAAAAACGGTAATAGTTTCCCAACACAAACATCGAAGTTCAACTTAAACCAAACAAAACAAACTTCACGCTCACCACACAAAGCTTTACCCGAATTAAGAGTTGTGATGTCGATTAAAGAGACTGCCATACTAGAAACGATTTGGCGGCCCTTTTATTTAGTTGGTCAAAATAAGTTTAAATTAGAATGCTTATTGTCACTTACAACTCACTTCCACAAATTCACAAGACCCATGAGCAATAATTTCAAACACCATAATCAAAATCAATTAAAAGAAGCGACTTTGCTTAGATCGTAGGTAGGTACCTCGCGGGTAACTCGTGATAAATAGTGGGTAGCACACAGATAACTCTTAGATTTTTGAATTTGTGGGTATCTCGTGAAAAACTTTTAAAAATAAAACTCAAGAAACTGAGAAATCTCATGAAAAATTAGAAGTAATCTCTTGGATTATTTGTAGGTTGTAAGTTGCGTTTATGCGCATGCAAGTCTAGTTAAAATATGGTAGAAAAAGTTACGATTCACCTGTATTCTGATGTCATGTGTCCATCGCCTTTTTCTTGGTTTGGTTGCACGTGTTGGCCCGTTCGTGTAGATACCACGGACGCGGCTGGTGTGTCAGCATAATCTTCAGGAGTTGGTAGTTATGGGTCATCTCTCGCCAATACGGTGGTGTGTCAGCATAATCTTCAGGAGCTGGTAATGATGGGTCATCTCTCGCCAATACGGTCCTTTGATCACCATCCAAGTGATCATCCTTGTCTCTGGAACACATCATGGTCCCTTGTTCCCTTGGTCGTCGATAGCTGCTCTGCGCTGGTGTCTGCTGTAGGGACCTCTGCTTCGTCTGGGCTCGGCTGCATTGCCCATTTGTGCTGGTCCTTCAGGTGACAAGCGGGTGAGAAGGCTAGGATTGGAAAGCTAGGTTGTTCCGTTCCAATCCCACTCCATCTGTGCTGGTACTTCAGGTGACAAGCGGGTGAGAAGGCTAGGATTGGAAAGCTAGGTTGTTCCGTTCCAATCCCACTTCTGATGACGGGGCGGCGAGTCCAGGGGTCTTTTTTAAAAACGGTGACGTCACCACCGGTGACGTCAACCTCTTCAGGATCATGGTGACCGCTCACCCCTCGTAGAAAGAAAACACGAAGTAGCTCCATTTTATCTCAACCGTTTATTGCGGCAAAGTTATATGGGAGATCTGAACGGTCCGACGGTAGGCGTAATACTGCTTTTTCCAACAGTCGGTCGCTCGTATTTATAGCAAAACAGATTGTGACAAAGAATCTTCATAAAACTTGTTAGATCTTGTCATTCTACTTTAGATTTTAATCTTCAATTGAAATTCATTACTTTTTATTAACATGGGGCCCAGGAGAGCACTCATGATAGTTAAAATAAATGACTCTAGGTGCCCATTCCAAGTAAGAGGCCGTACAAGAAGAACGGGCAAGAAACTTGTCGGCAATCTTTTAAAGAATAATGTTTACAGTGAATTTGTTCAGTTTAACAATCCATTTGTCTAGTTTTAACAATTCAATGAGTAATTAATGGTTCACAAACATTAATTAGTTAATCAAAGTTTAAGTGAAATTATTAACAATGCAATGAGTAATTTATGGTTCTAAACGCTAATTAGTAAACCAAAGTTAACATGTTTTGATTGTTGTCATTTTACACCGTCCATGAAGCTCGCCTGTGACGTCATTGCTCCGATATATATATATTTATATTAGTTATTGTTATTTTGTGTATTTATTATATTCATATAGTATTTAATTATGTTAATTAATAGTAGTAGCGATGATTACATTTCATGCACCTCATCAGATGATAGTTTCAGTAGTATACCGACTCTTTCGGATACTATTAAGTCCCATATTGATGACTTCCCTAAAAACTTAAATGTTCTCCACATTAATGCGCAGAGCATTCCGGCTCATTACCCAGATATGCTGGCGTCGTTAGATCATAAAAGCATACATGCTATCCTTATATCGGAATCCTGGCTAAAACCGTGCCATCCTTCCACTTCTTATTCCTTACCAGGCTTTATACTCCTACGCAACGACCGTATTGGTTGTGTAGGGGGTGGTGTTGCTATCTATCTTCGCGCAAATATCTCCTACACTATTCTAAGTAAGTCAGCGCAACCCCCTCCAATCGATGCTGGTGAGCACCTTCTCATTGAAATTGATCTTTATCATACGAAGGTGCTTTTAGGTGTTTATTACTGTCCTTCTCTTCGCATTAGCTTTTTTTCTTCTTTCGAGAAACTTCTCCAAGATCATATTCCCTCTTACGATCATAATATAATCATGGGTGATTTCAACACTTGTTTGTTGAAGCGAGATTCTCGATCTTTCTCTTTTGAATCTCTTGTTAACGCCAGCAACATGACTATCTTGCCACTCGACGCCACACATCATTTTCCAAACTCCGTACCCTCTCTCCTTGATCTCATTCTTGTTTCATCTCCAAACCATGTCAGTAAGCATGGTCAATGCACAGCTGACGCGTTTTCCTGTCATGACTTGATTTTCCTCTCTTATAAAATTCGTCCTCCTAAAGCAAAACCCAAGGTACTTCTTTTACGCAATTTTGGGGGTATAGATTTGGAGTGCTTGCGTAAGGATGCTCAGGAAACGGACTGGTCGGCTGTCATTGATGGAATTTCTATGGATGACAAAGTCGAGAGTTTCAATCGTATTTTGATCAAACTATATGATGTTCACGCTCCTGTCCGTCCTGTTAAAGTAAAGCATCTCCCAGCACCTTGGCTTACAGCTGAAATAAGGTCACTGATGCAGAAAAAGCTAGTAGCTAAAGCTAAGCTGAAATGTTGTCCATCCGATTACAACAAGGAAAAATACTTAGAACGTCGTAATCGCTGCAATAGAGTATGTAGGGATGCACAACGCCAACATTTCCATGACTCAGTAGATAATGAAGACCCAAGCAAAGTGTGGAAATTTCTTAGATCTATGGGAATTGGCAAATCCCGGCAGGATAATATCCCCAAAAACTT
Organism: Crocallis elinguaria; assembly: GCA_907269065.1. Taxonomy (NCBI): domain Eukaryota; kingdom Metazoa; phylum Arthropoda; class Insecta; order Lepidoptera; family Geometridae; genus Crocallis; species Crocallis elinguaria. Next base: position 36,136,071 of record OU026065.1, read on the forward strand.
AAATGTCGATCTGCTAAATCAACACTTCTCCTCTTCCTCCAACTTTGATGGGCCTATTAAAACCTCAACGCTTAGCTATCTTTCTTCAATTCTTCCTTCTGGCCACTCTCCTTTTGCGTTTAGTGAATTTACTGTGTCTGACGTTAAGAAAAGCATTACATCCATTTCATCCAACGCAGTCGGTAGCGATAGCATCAGTCGTAAGATGATTCTACCCATACTGGATGAAGTCACTCCAGTAATCCAGCATATCCTCAACTTCTCCATATCCAGTGGCACATTTCCTTCATTATGGAAAGAAGCCCAAATAACACCTCTGCCCAAAAAATCAAACCCATCCTCTTTCTCAGAGTTTCGGCCTATTTCCATTCTTCCTTTTCTATCAAAAGTACTTGAGCGCCTTGTTCACCAGCAACTCTCCTCCTTCCTAACCAGAAACCATCTTCTTAACCCCTTTCAATCTGGTTTTCGTCCTGGCCATAGCACTGTCTCCGCTCTGGTGAAAATCACTGACGACATTCGGTATGGCATGAGTAACGGACAACTGACTGTGTTATCTCTTCTAGACTTCAGTAGTGCCTTCACTAACGTCGACTTTGACATCTTACTTGCACTTCTTCGATCGCACAACGTGTCTCCGCCAGTCGTTGAGTGGTTTCAGAGTTACCTTTGTGGACGCCGGCAGCGTATTCGCATTGATGATACTTATTCATCGTGGTGTGATACATCAGCTGGTGTTCCCCAGGGTGGCGTTTTATCCCCTTTACTCTTTGCAATTTTTATAAATTCTATCTCCCACCACTTAACTAGCTCATATCATCTCTATGCAGACGATTTACAAATTTATACGCAAGCTCCCTTAAATCAGCTGCACGCGGCTATTGAAGACACCAACATGAATTTGAGGCGCATTTCGAGCTGGAGCGAGTCATTTGGGTTAAAGGTTAATCCTGACAAAACCCAAGTAATTGTAATTGGCAGTTCCAGAATGATATCAAGGATTGACTGGTTCTGTCTGCCACAGGTTATATTTGAGGGAACTGTTATAAAAATCAGCGAAACCGTAAAAAATCTGGGTGTGCTCATAGATAGGCAACTATCCTGGGGACCCCAGTTATCGGAGGTGAGTCGTAAAATATTTGCCTCGGCAGGATCACTCAGAAGATTACGAAATTTTCTTCCTACTTCCACCAAAACTGCTTTGGCACAGTCTCTCCTTCTTCCAATACTTGATTACGCCGACGCCTGCTATCCGGATTTAACCGAAGAACAGCTGAGTAAGCTTGAGCGGCTACAAAATTTTTGCATTCGGTTCATATTTGGTTTACGCAAGTATGACCACATATCAGAATTTCGCCACAAGCTCAAATGGTTACCCATCAGACGTCGCCGGGATGCCCATCTCCTCTTTCTTCTTTACAATATTCTGTTTCAGCCCTCCACTCCTTTTTATCTTAAAGAACGATTTCAATTCCTCCATTATTCTCATACTGCTCCTCTTCGTTCTACTAATACCCTTCAGTTAAAGACTCCGGTTAATTCATCAATGTACTACAATAAGTCATTTACAGTACAAGCTATCCGTCTGTGGAATGCGCTGCCTGTTGATATCAGGTATGCAAAGTCTAGCGCAATATTTAAAGAAATGGTGAAGAAACACTATTTGTCAAAAAGTTGCTAATTGCTATCTATTAATTTATTTACTTATGTCAATACTTAATGATATGCATGTATATAGAATTATATATATATATATTTATTATATAATATATATATCGGAGCAACGACGTCACAGGCGAGCTTCATGGACGGTGTAAAATGACAACAATCAAAACATGTTAACTTTGGTTTACTAATTAACGTTTAGAACCATAAATTACTCATTGGATTGTTAATAATTTCACTTAAACTTTGATTAACTAATTAATGTTTGTGAAACATTAATTACTCATTGAATTGTTAAAACTAGACAAATGATTGTAAAACTGAACAAATTCACTGTAAACACAATTTTTTAAAAGATTGCCGACAAGTTTCTTGCCCATTCTTCTTGTACGGCCTATTACTTGGAATGGGCGCCTAGAGTCATTTATTTTAACTATCATGAGTGCTCTCCTGGGCCCCATGTTAATAAAAAGTAATGAATTTCAATTGAAGATTAAAATCTAAAGTAGAATGACAAGATCTAACAAGTTTTATAAAGATTCTTTGTCACGATCTGTTTTGCTATAAATACGAGCGACCGACTGTTGGAAACAAGCAGTATTGCGCCTACCGTCGGACCGTTCAGATCTCCCATATAACTTTGCCGCAATAAATGGTTGAGATAAATGGAGCTACTTCGTGTTTTCTTTCTACGAGGGGTGAGCGGTCACCATGATGCTGAAGATGTTGACGTCACCGGTGGTGACGTCACCGTTTTTAAAAAGACCCCTGGACTCGCCGCCCCGTCATCAGAAGTGGGATTGGAACGGAACAACCTAGCTTTCCAATCCTAGCCTTCTCACCCGCTTGTCACCTGAAGTACCAGCACAGATGGAGTGGGATTGGAACGGAACAACCTAGCTTTCCACTCCTAGCCTTCTCACCCGCTTGTCACCTGAAGGACCAGCACAAATGGGCAATGCAGCCGAGCCCAGACGCAGCAGAGGTCCCCACATCACTACCAGCTCCTGAAGATTATGCTGACACACCACCGTATTGGCGAGAGATGACCCATCACTACCAACTCCTGAAGATTATGCTGACACACCAGCCGCGTCCGTGGTATCAACACGAACGGGCCAACACGTGCAACCAAACCAAGAAAAAGGCGATGGAGACATGACATCAGAATACAGGTGAATCGTAACTTTTTCTACCATATTTTAACTTTAGACTTGCATGCGCATAAACGCAACCTACAACTTACAAATAATCCAAGAGATTACTTCTAATTTCACGAGATTTCTTAGTTTCTTGAGTTTTATTTTTAAAAGTTTTTCACGAGATACCCACAAATACCAAAAATCTACGAGTTAACCGTGTGCTATCCGCGAGTTATCCCGAGGTATCCGCGAGTTATCCCGGGCAATCCACGAGTGATCCGTGAGTCAATCCAAGTGATAACCGTGAGTTAATCCAAGAGGTAGCCGCGAGTTAATCCAAAGAGATAGCCGTGAGTTAATCCAAAGAGGTGGCCGCGAGTTAGTCCAAGAGATGGCCGCGAGTGATCCGTGAGATGTCCGACGAGGTATCCGACGAGATATCCGGAGATATCCGATGAGATTGTCACGCGATTTCCACGAGATATCTACGAAAATCCATACCTAGTAATTCTAACCCAACTTAATAAAAAGGCCTCCAAATCTTTTCAAGTATGGCAGTGTCTTTAATCGACATCACAATTCTTAATTATTATTATCGCTGATTATTTGTCTTTGAGGTATTTTTGTGAATCTTGTGCAATTTATTCAAGGCGAAGTGCCTGTTTGTATGCTAGTTTGAAAACTTAGTGGCACTAGCGTTCATTAAGTTCTTTCTATTCCGGTACGCGTAAATACACGATGTGGTAGTTATCAAAATTCATTGACGATACTGAGCTTTCATTGAACTAGATTCGCAGCGTTAGCAACAGCGCGGGCACTGTTACGGATAAGTGATATTCGGTTAAAAATTCGGGATCCGAATTATAAAACGTAATAGTTTTGAATCGTCTGTAACACTGTACAAATTATTTCATTCCTTGTGTACCCTCTATATTCGTCATTTTAAATTATTTTATTCCTTGTGTACCCTCCATTCCCGTCATTTTCAGAGCCTCTGCGGACCACGGTCATAATAATAAGGCCCAGACCGCAGCATCGACCTGTATCCCATTTCCTTTAGAGCCTCTGTGGACCACGGCGTACAAGACCGCCCAGACCACAGCAACATCCCTGTCTCCCAGTCTCCATGTCTCCTAGAATATAAAATCATGCAATGATGCGTGGAGCATTTGCATTGAACCTATAATAAATCTATTCATGCAATTATGCGTGGAGCATTTGCATTGAACCTATAATAAATCTATTCATGCCATGATGCGTGGAGCATTGGCAAAAACAAATACACTCTGCTCACATTCCCTTGTGCAGCAAATTTATTTACGTTTAACTACGAATGTTTGCATGTGAACTGTTATGTTTACAGAATATTATTAAGAAGGTACTAAAAGTTGGCTGATAATTTTGTTACGTGAATATTGTTTCACTGTAACATAAAGTTAAATCTTGACAATATGGAAAATAAGCAATGTAGCTTAATTTATGCAGTGATGAGAAACAAAGTTAACAGCTAGTGTACCGGTGTACAGGTACCTACCTCAAAACCAAATTTCTAGTTTTCAGAAACACCGTGCCTGGTGCAGAGCGCGCACCACCTGTCAGAATGGCCGAGTCGGCGCGAAGCGGGCTACGTCTACAGTGTTGAGCAGGGCAATAGGAAACATAACATGTTTACCTACTTTGATTAACTAAATGTTTACCTACTTTGGTTAGCTAAATAGTTTGCTCATTAGATTGTCGAAACTAGATAACTTCACTGTAAAGATAATTGATCAAAGAAAAGAAAGCAAAAAGAAAGAGAAAAGGAAAAGAAAAGACAAAAAAAAAAAAAAAAAAAAAAAAAAAATTTCGTTTCTCTTTAAAATGCAAACTATTACTCTTGCAAACTTAACTGCTAGCAACGGTGGTTGCTTACAGATACCAAACTCAGAAGGAAACGTCTCATTGTTTCAGAACATAACTGGACTGGTGCAGAGCACGCACCATCTATCAGAATGGCCGTATCGGAGCAACGACGTCACAGGCGAGCTTCATGGACGGTGTAAAATGACAACAATCAAAACATGTTAACTTTGGTTTACTAATTAACGTTTAGAACCATAAATTACTCATTGGATTGTTAATAATTTCACTTAAACTTTGATTAACTAATTAATGTTTGTGAAACATTAATTACTCATTGAATTGTTAAAACTAGACAAATGATTGTAAAACTGAACAAATTCACTGTAAACACAATTTTTTAAAAGATTGCCGACAAGTTTCTTGCCCATTCTTCTTGTACGGCCTATTACTTGGAATGGGCGCCTAGAGTCATTTATTTTAACTATCATGAGTGCTCTCCTGGGCCCCATGTTAATAAAAAGTAATGAATTTCAATTGAAGATTAAAATCTAAAGTAGAATGACAAGATCTAACAAGTTTTATAAAGATTCTTTGTCACGATCTGTTTTGCTATAAATACGAGCGACCGACTGTTGGAAACAAGCAGTATTGCGCCTACCGTCGGACCGTTCAGATCTCCCATATAACTTTGCCGCAATAAATGGTTGAGATAAATGGAGCTACTTCGTGTTTTCTTTCTACGAGGGGTGAGCGGTCACCATGATGCTGAAGATGTTGACGTCACCGGTGGTGACGTCACCGTTTTTAAAAAGACCCCTGGACTCGCCGCCCCGTCATATATATTACTTTATATATGTACTTATATTTAGTTGTAGATGTATGTAGGTATATTATAATTGTAGGATGTATATACATTCATATTAGTAGTGTGTAGATGTGTGTATGTTTATGTAAGCTTTATAATTAATTAGTTATATATGGTTTTAGATTACATAGTTTGTAAGCCAAGTGATGTACACTATTGTCCGCAACATTCGTTACTACAATTCCTCTCCATCCAAAGGTTGCCTGTAAGAAATTGCTTATAGCGATAAGGCCGCCCATTGTACAACCATTTTTTTTTTTTTTTTTTTTTTTTTATTTGTGTGTAAATTGTTATTTCTATTGTACTTTTTGGTGTTCAATAAAGAGTTTTGTATTGTATTGTATTGTATTGTTTATAGGTTACGGTCTTCAAACTGGAACTCAGTAACGCTTGCACTTAAAAAAAAACTGTAAAACCGAGATAAAGAATATTATCGTCTTACAACAGTAGCAGAAGCACTCAACCGAAAGCCTTATCAATAAAAATCCAATAGATGTAGGCCCCTCAATTCTTTACGAGCTAATAACAACACAGGACACGAGTCAACCGCACATAAAACTCAGCTGAGTGGTTTGTAATAGAATACAGTTGGAGGAACGTTCATAATCCCAAAGTTTTCAAGGGGGTTTCCTGGCGGGATAAAATTCGGAATGAGTAATCCGCAGGAGATCGTTCTCAAGTCCGCGCATTCGACAGCAGATCTCAAAGTTAGCATGTTGAAATGGCAATGGGCAGGTCACATCTCTCGCAGAACCGACACCGATGGGGAAGAAAGGTTCTGGAGTGGCGATCACGAACCGGAAGACGTAGTGTAGGCCGGCCCCCCACTATGCGTTGACCGCTCAAAACCGCGGGAACATGTTGGATGCAAAATGCGAATAGCCGATCTAAGTGACGTTCTATGGAGGAGACCTATGTTCAGCAGTGGACGTCTTCCAGCCGATTATGATGACGTTGAATCTCAAAGTTCATCGCCATCAATACATTGTGGTTATTTCACTTTTACGCATGATACGTTTCGCTTCAAAATGTTATGTACGCTAAAGAGTCACCGTTTTCAAGTATATTTATAAAAAAACAACATGAGAGCTAATTTCTCAGGTTGACAAGGACGGGTGCAGTGACACGCAGGATCATCATAGGAGCCCTGGGTTCGATTCCGGCCGGAGTAAACTTTGTTTTGTGAGCATAAAGTTTGTTCACGGGTCTTGGATGTTTGTGTTGTGCATCTGTTTGTGTTCATGCCACCAGCAGCACAGTGAATTCTAGTATATGATTAAACGAACTTCCCAAGCGAAGTTCGATCATTATTATATGAATAGCTATATACTTCCGAAACTACCCGTTTCGATTCCGAATCTACCCGTGTACCCGTGGTAAGTACTACCTACTCGTGGTACCCGTGTACCCGTGGTAAGTACTACCTGGTATAAAGATCCAATCTGTTATATCTGTCCAATTATATCTGAAGAATGGAGCTATGTAATATAATTCAGGTGTATGAGTGTGTTTGCTTAGAGCGTTTGTTTGCTTAGAGTTTTCAACACCTTCGACCACATTGTCACCTAAGATTAGGTTAGATTATGGTCAATATAGAGAACAAAAAATGTTTAAGCTCTGGGTGTCATTGCAGGGCAACGACACCTGCTTTTCTCTTCACCCTAATAGCATTAAAATATAGTTAAAGCTCACAGCTTTGAAACTAAATATTTCCATGATAATATTTCCCCGAGTTTAAAGGTGCTGGAGAAAATAATGCGGTTACATTTAATTTTACTAAACCCTGCACCACCGTCATAGTTGTATGATACTTTGCATAGAATTAATTAATTACACCGCACCGCATCACAAGTTCTGAAATAATGAATTTAATTACTTCCCGGCAGCAATATCATCTAAAAGTATAATTTAGGCTGGGCACAAACGCGGTGCTTTTTAACTACAAACAGTTAGCTACATAAAGTTGTAGATACCTAATAGCGGTGGAAAACCACTACAGTTCAAAAGCGCTGCTTGTGGCTGTGTACGTACTTGTTGTTTTTGTGGTTTTACACATGTGGCTAGATAATTGTTTAGACACAGAAGTAGCTATTAATGGTTACATTTTTAATTAGATAGTTAAAATCTTTATTGAAATAAAAGAAAACAAGTAAAATTGTTTTTAAATTATCGTGACTTGTGAAATTGTATCCCCACCTTTTTCTACTTTTAGATGTGATATATAGATACCAAGCTAGCTAAATATATAGATATATTATAACAAATATATAAAATTTAAATGTCTGTTTGTAATGTAAATATAACAACTTTTTGTTAAATGCATATGAAAGTATATATACGGTACCTACATTTAAAATATTTATCTAATTCTGTCTGTTTGTTCCGGCTAATCTCCAAAACGGCTGGACCGATTTTGACGAGACTTTCACTGGCAGATAGCTGATGTTATAAGGAGTAACTTAGGTTACGTGAGTGAAGCCGCGAGGCATAGCTAGTAATTTCATAAAATGTATATGGGACCACCTGGAGTGTTTAGCCTTACAAACAAATAAAAAAATCGGTTTTCAACAGACGAAAAAAATCGGTGAACATAAAAAAATACATAACGTCGAACATAGAACCTCCTCCTTTTTTGAAGTCGCTTAAAATTATATTCCGTTTCAAAGCAATTTTATATCCTGCCTGTGATTAAAAAGTGGCCCGTCTGACTCCCGCCTAAAAGAGTAATTTCCTTGGAGCCATTAGCATAATCACGGAAGTTCAACGGATATGCCCCCAGCTTCAGGTATTCGGTGACAATCAGAGGTAAATGATATGTGCAAATGAGATTTAGAAAGAAAGTTTCGCTGGTTTCCCTTTGTGGCTTAAATCGGTTTTCTTACGCGTGCGCTCGCTCGTACACCTGAAAATGATTTCGGCGAATCGCAGTGCTAAGAGGCTATGTAGGTAGCAACGTAGTTCTTTTAATCTCCGACGCAAAAATGAGGGGTTTTACAAGTTTAATGTCTGTGGCATCGTATCTCGTAAACGGATGGACCAATTTTGATTTAGATTAATATTAATTTTGGTTTATTTGACAGGTTACTTCATCGAGGGTGTTCAAAAAAATCTGTTCAGCCGTTTGTAGATAATCGGCCCTTTCATTCGAGTAGTAATGTTGATTACTTCCTAATCAATGTAGTGATGCGTTTATTTGTTATTATCATCCAATCTGTGTCAGGTACGTGTTGCCAAATGAAAAACCGCTACGAGCTACCGCTCGTAATATTATAAACGTAGCACTTTTTTATGTTATTTGGTAACGAGACGAGCTGGTCGTTTGTCTGATGGTGAGCTTAACGCCGGCCCATAACAATTGCAGTGCCACCCAGAACTTTGAAACACAAAAGCATGCGCGGCACTGCAATGCGCTCGTTACCCTGAGACATTATGTATTAAGTCTCATAAGCCCAGTAATTTCACTGGATACTCTGCTCATCAAACCGGAACACAGTAATGCTTGCACACTACTGCTTGGCGGCAGACTTCACTCACAAAGCGGTGGTAACAACCCAGACGGACACTCGCAGAAGAATTAGTCCTCCCACAACTTAGTTGTAGTAGGATATAATAGTTGGATAGGATAGGATTAAAAAGACGGATCCTGATCGTTGTCGTTTGACGGCTCCGTAGCTAAGTTGGTAGTAACCCTGCCTGCAAGGCGAGGGGTCCCGGGTTCGATTCCCGGCCGGGGCAGATTTTGTGTAAGCATAAAGTTTGTTCTCGGGTCTTGGATGTTTGTGATGTGTATCTGTGTATGTCCATGCCACCTGCGACACAGGGAATCCTAGTGCGGGGGTATGAGTGTGTAAGCGTTTATGTTATGTTATGTTATTCCCATCGCGCATCGCTAACGCTTTTGTCCTAAGTTGGGAATGTAAATCTAGCCTTCCCCACAAATTGACGAAGCCACTTCCCGTAACAAATACTTCCCATATTGCTACCATTACCCAACCTTGTAATATAAATTATTCAAGTTAATAATAAGCAACCCTTTGTTTATCTTCGCTAATGTGGAGGGTTGCTCAGCTGTTTCAGGTTATATTAGATGCGTGTGTGTATTACAGTGTAAACAGAAGGGTATCTTTGTGGAAGTATGCTTTTTTTGTATGGTTAATATTTTAGACATATTTGTCTAACAAGGAAATAATTATAAAAAATAACAATCACATACAGTGTATGTACATATAAGTGTAAACAAAAGTTACTTAAATAAAAAACCTGACTGCCCTAGCCAATGTCACTCAGGATGATGTTAGGATTCTAACGATACCTCATACATCCAAATCTGTTCAGGAATTTTCCTGTATGGCCACCATAGCTTTTAAATAAAGCTATGGTGGAATAAAGAAACTCACATACATACACGAACCCTAAAAACATTACACTTCTTTATCACTAATAACGGCGAGTTTCGAAAAAAAAAACAATTTAATAAACTGATCTTCTAAAAATATATTCTTTAAAGTAGGCCTCTATACTTATCTTTTAAGGCTACAAAGAACACCTACTGTTTCAATGGCACTGTGGTCATATGTAAACACGTGCCGTTCACCCTTTAATTTTAACGTCTCTTTAAAGTTGGGATTAAGAGGGTAGTTGAACTTACGTTTAAAGATGTTTCACTTCTGTGTTACCATTGCAATAACATGTTTTTCTGAAAAATGACTTTTCTTTTGAAACATTATATTGTATTTATGTATGTAGTATTTCAAACACAATGTATATTGTTAATGAATAAATAAATACAATATATTTTTTTTATATGCCCTTGATATTTGTGAATATCACTAAATAAAATACTTCTTTTCTTAAGATGAGAGGATCAAAACAAACGACATTCGCTTCGAAGCGATTCAACAGTCACAAAACTTGTATAAAATTGAGATAGGGATTCGTTAAGTTACCATGGTAACCATAATAACATAAGTCAATTCCATACATTTTTGACTTATCTACCTTCGATAGCGATTTTACTAGCGAGTTACTTTGTCCAAGCCTCTGGGCTCTTACTCCGAAAATCAAACGTTGGCTGTCGAATCGCAGTGAAAGACAACATTTCACTTACGAACATCATATCGAACGTTGGGTCCGAAACACTTTCATAGTAGGACGTGAGCTTTGACGTATTATTGTCGGATTAAAGCCCCTGGTCCCTGGTGAGATAATGTTCAAAAGCCAATGTGACGAATAATGTCGCTAGGTAAGTCGATTTCTTGTTAGATTAACAGTATTGTATTTAGTGTCTGAGCTTCACGTTAACTTCGAGTTTCTTTTCGCCTTATCGATGATATAGCTTTAGAATAAAACGACTAGAGTCACTACAACTTTGGAATTACATTGGAACATGTTTCTATCATCAGACGACCAGACTAACAGCGAAGCGGCATCGACACAACGTGGATATTCCTCATATACCCACGAAGTGATTTGCTTCTACTTGAATTATGCGTACCGCAAAGGATTCAAGTGGAATGCCTTGCCTGAGTCAGTGTTCTTTGATCGCTATAACCTGGGTTTCTACCTGACTGAATAGGTAACAAAAAAAACCGAGTTTTTTTTATTTTGTCTAAAGATTGTGTTGTGGGCTGGAATTGCCTTTAGGGCATTTAGCCCAGAAATACTGGTTAGATTCAGTAACCCCCTTTTTCAACACGCATATTCATCTCATGTCATTCTCTCACCACCTGGTGAGGCTGTAAAAGGCCCATCCATCCTAAATCACGACCTTTAAAAAAGATACTTTTTAATAGTACATCAACAAATCTATTTGCTCATAGATTTCTGTCCAGTCACCAGATAAGTTCAAAAATCAACATTCCACCCCGCACTACCCTTATCACTACTACTAAACCTAGCTTAGCTTACATAAACGTACCTATATCTTGAAATCATTTAACCAAACATCAAAGGCGAGGAATCAAGTGGAAGATCCTTTGATTATTCGAACGTAATGGGTTCCAACATTAACTGATGATACGATACTCTTCAAGCTGTGTGGGTTAATGGTGTATTTATAATTTTTCCAGTGTACTACAACTAACTTTTTATATAAGAAAAACGTATAGACGAAATGAGCAGAGGGCCAAGCAATTATCTATCACAATTGCACATTGTGCTGAAAGTCGGTAATGACATACCTGTCAACTATGTTGCTATTGCCGAAGGGAAATCAAACTCCGAATTAGCGTAATGATGACGGCTAGACACCATTATGGCTAGTGCGTTACCAAGTGTCAGTTGTCGTCACAATGATCACAAACCATTACTATAGTGACCATTGTGGTTTATTGAGACATTGTAACGGGATATTTACCGTGATTATTATTGAACGATGAGCACCCGATATTTCGACGCTGTTGCAAGCATCATGTTCACGGGAATATAACCGTGAAAGTTTAAAACATTGTGGTTTAGTTTGCTTGGGACCCAGGTCATTTGTTTGACGGTAGATGTTGCAAAAAAAAACGTGATTACTTCAAAATTAGATGCCTAATCGAAAATATACCATAACCAAGTTTTTGTCACTATTTAATACGTAAGTTAGTTGTGTTAATTTAACAAATATACATTATCAGAGATATTTCATTGCAAACTTATTTTTAGAGGTGACTTTGTCATTTTTTTTGATGGAGTGAATTTGGTTTAACAACCTTGTTTTGTTCACAACAAGATCATCAATAATATTATGATGAATAATGATACACATTTTTTCAGGTGCCAGAAGCACATCTGATAATGGTAAAAAAACCTTTTAAGTGAAGCTATTTAGCTGCTACAAACAAGTCTTCTGAGAGAGTCCAACTGGTCTGATTATTGACAGACTTCGAAAAAGGAAGAGGAGGATAATATGTTCGACTGTATGATTTTTTTTGTATGTTCACCGATTTCTCCGTCAATTGTGGATCAATTTGAAAATGTCTTTCTTTTTATGTTTCTATCTAGTTATCATATATCGTGGAATTTTCATCGAAGTCGGTTTCCACTGTTTTAAGAGCAATTCTGCTCGTTCATAAAGACCTTTCTCACTAGTATTGTACAGTGCCACGTAGGATTTTTTCGTCTAAATTGTTATTGTTTTAGGAAAAACCGGCTCATCTCTAAAAAAAGTGTTTGTATCTAAAAAAAGATATCTCCACGTTTTTTTCGACATTATTACTAAACCCACATTTTCGTTAGCTCTCCTTACAGTCAACTTGTGAAAGCGTAATTCGTCTATCATTCAGCGTCGTACGGGTCAGGAATCCATCAAATCCACAGACCTTATACAATAGAGGATCGGCGAAGGAGGCGAGGCCCGCGGTCATAGTTTTGCGTAGCTCCACTGTTAGACACGCAACCTCACTTGCGTTCTACAAAGTTGCATTTTCTTCATTTTTTTGTGCAAAGTTTTCTGTATTCATTATATTTTGAAATTTTATTATTCACTAGCTGCTGCCCCGCGGTTTCACCCGCGTGGAGATTTTGGATTTCATGGCTTTTTTTGCGCGGAACCCTAATTCTTTTTCCAAAATAAAAGAAGCCTATATTACTCCTTGTAGCATCAGCTATCTGCCAGTGAAAGTCCGGTCAAAATCGGCCCAGCCGTTTCGGAGATTACCCGGAACAAACAGACAGACAGACAAAAATTTTAAAAATTGCTGTTTTGGTGTAGGTCCCGTATATACTTTCATATGCATTTGGTAAAAAGCTGTTATTTTGATATTACAAACAGACACTTCAATTTTATTTATCTGTATTATACTAAACATTTGTTTCTTTTCAAATTCAATTTTTATCCACACGGAGAGCACGAGTACGAGTTTTGGTCTTTATAAAAATATATAATTTTAACACGACATCCCAAAAAAGGAGTGTAATATTTTCAGGGTTGTATATTTGTGAGTTTCTTTATACTACCATAACTTTCAAATGCCTGAAAAGATTTGGTAAGTATCGTTAGAATCCTTTTAAATAACCTCGAGTGGCACGAAGGCAGTGGGCTAAGTCAATCGTGTTTTTTATTTTTTACTACGTTATTATCCGGAATTCTATTTCCAAACCACATGTATTTCTATATAAATATTCTAGTTTTATGCCAAGTCACAAAAAATAAAAAACAACACAACTTTTGTAACTCAGTGGCCATTCTACCAATGCTCTCTGCTCCGTGGTCACATCACAAAATAAGTCACCTCCTTTTCCTTTTCCCTTACAAAAGACAAATCACGCAGAGAAGTACAGTCAGCACCCAGCTGCAATCGGCCTCTTGGATCTTATTACCCCAGCGGCTTAAGCGCCGGTCTATTAAGTTAACCCAACTTGAGTTTACTTTCGACTTATCTTAGTGCTGTAAAGTAAACAAGTCATTGCTTAACTAAAAGCCTAGTCGAGTTAAATTTAGGAGTAATCTGTTTGGTTTGAATAGGGGACGCACGTGTGGTGTTGGGTTACTGACTATTACTGAACTGTGGTTATTTTTAAAATGCGCTTTAAGGCGGGTATTGATGTTTTAGCTTTGTGACTTTAATTTTTTTTTTTTTGTTATTTGGTAACGAGACGAGCTGGTCGTTTGCCTGATGTTAAGCATAACGCCGGCCCATAACAATTGCAGTATCATCCAGAACTTTGAAACACAAAGGCCTGCGCGGCACTGCAGTGCAGCGCTCGTGACCCTGAGACATTAGGTATTAAGTCTCATAAGCCCAGTAATTTCACTGGATACTCTGCTCATCAAACCGGAACACAATAATGCTTGCACACTACTGCTTGGCGGCAGACTTCACGAGCAAAGCGGTGGTAACAACCCAGACGGACACTCGCAGTTAGTCCTCCCACTAACGCTATTAATTATAAATGCTATTTAAAAAGTGGAGATAACTTTTGTGATCTACGGAAAATATCATCAGATATTCTGATTCAATATATTCTGATTAAATAAAAAACAAATATCAAATATTCACCATTATAAATGGGAAAGTGTGTCTGTAGGTTTGTTGATGCTTTGGTTTAGTGGTTTTTTCTTGTTTCGCGCAGCAATGGAACAAAGGTTTGAAGTGATTGTTTGCATAAATATAGTTTAAGGACTGGAGAGTAACAGTGTCTATGTTACTCACTTCTTATCCTGGAAAATGCACGGTTCTTGTGGGAACGCGGGTGAAATGCGGGCTGAAGCTAATAAAAATATAACCATAAAAATGGGAATTGAGAACTTTCCTTTGCAAACTCTTTTAAAATTTGACAACAGCTTCAGTTTATAATAGCTTAATATAATAGTTTTGAAGCGGTGGTTACCGATCTGAGGGTTCCAATCCAACAAGGAACTTGAGTTTTCAGTGAAGAAAAACGTCGTGATACTGGGATACCTAATGTCTCAGTTTAACGTGCGCACTTCAGTGCAGCGCAAGCCTTTGTGTGTTAAAGTTCTGCGTGGCACTGTAGGCAGTCATCGGGCAAACGATCGACTCGTCTCGTCATCCAACTTAATGTTACTTGAACAAACACGGTAAGTTTAACACAGTCCAAATATCTAATCAGATATGTCGGCACAAAATCACCTAATTCCGTATCTACCCGACTCATTCATTCCCTTTGTGTGAGAAATTGAAGAATATGATTCCATATCACGATTGATCGTAACTCCTAGGAATCAAATGAATAATGTATATCAGGCTTTGTGTGGGTGATCATAGGAACGAAATTCGGAGGCTCAACAAATGGGCTAAATCAAGGAATAGTAATGGAATATTTTATTTCTGGATCGTGAGCTATGTGTGCTTGGTTAAAATTATATTAGTGAAAATCATTTTCGGAATCTCTCTTGCTGTAATATTTTCTTCAAACCGATAGAAAAATATAAGAAAATTCTATATGTAGGTTCAACAGTAGATCCGGAGTAGATCGTAGAAGTCTGTAAAATTACTGGGCTTTTGAGACCTAATGTCTCACGGTAACGAGCTCATCATGCTCAGGAAGTCATCATGCTGATGAAAGACTAACTGCTATAGTATAGTATAAAGTTAGCTAAAGCTAACTTTATACTGGCCTAATTGCGTTGCAGAAAATGTATAAGCAATAATTTATATTTAGACAAAAAAAATTCTAGATGATGCGACGCGTGACCAAAATGCTGGCACTTATCTGGTTCAAAGGATCAGCATTGCGACTCAACGAGGCAATGCCGCCAGCTTGCTGGGTACGCTACCAACTGGTAGTGGGCTAGAATATTTGGATTATCTATAGGCCTACATTGGCTTGTTGCCCGTTGAAAGAAAAAACAGTTGATACACAAACCTGATTTTCTACTTTTTTATTCATACGAAAAAAATTACTTTATTTCACAAAAAAATCATAGTAGCTGTTCAACATTTTCCTATCCTCACGCGCGGTTCTTGCGCCAAAAGGTAGAAAGGCATGTTAAAATTGTAAAATAATAAACTGCATACGAACATAAAAATGGTACAAAAGAGCTAAGTAAACAAACAAAATGAAACTCCTGATTTTAATTACAAAGGTAACGGAACACAATTAAGTATTCCCGGAGAGCGTATCAGCAATATCTGCCTACCCGCATGCAGGTCGCGAAGTTGGAATTTTATTGAGTTTCAGTTGTTTTCGCTTTGAATTCTCTTTTTGACATAGAGATAAAATATATTTTAAGACTAACGTGTGTTTATCCGTGTAAGCCTGTGGGATAGTGGTTCCCAAATGGATGAACTAATTTTGCTTTTTAACACAATTTTATTAGCTTCACTTAGTAAACACTGAACTTTTCTGTACCTTGGCCGCGCATCACACCGAAACTACTGAATGAATTTAAATGAAGCTTGGCATGATTTGAGTTCATGCTACGAGGTAGGACATAGGATACTTTTCATCCCGAAGTTAGGCACGTTCCCTTGGGAGAGGGGAAGAAAGTCAAACTGTGTACTTAGTTGTAATTAATTAACGCGTCGTCCGATTTCATTCATTCTGTTAGGAAGGAGGTACTAGGTGTGTGTGTAAGTTTTACTACGTATCTCAACTACACCGAATTTAATGAAATCTGGATAGTTTAGGTTGTGGAATAACACATAGGCTATAAAGATATATAACACGCAGGCGAAGCGACCGGCAAAAGCTAGTAGCTAACACTACTCTGTGGTTTAGTTAGTTTTGACACTCGATGAAAATAATAAGTTTTATGTTACATACTCTCCCGATTTTAAACTGTCTCTATGCATAAAATCACGTCGATCCGTTGCTTCGTTGCTGCTGAAAGGACATAGGTACCAACAAACAAACTTTCGCAATTAATAATAATAGTTATGGATAGTAAGGATTTTCAGTTTACACAAATATATACATCACAAAAATTTCGCTTTCAACAGGATTCGAACCTGCGTCTTCTGGCAAGCCGGGCCACTAGGCAATCGCTACAAAGCGGGCTACGGCTTGTAAGCCGGAAAGAAATACATCATATCAAGAATTTCACAGTCAACATCGATTGCTCCCATAGCCTAGTTGGTTAAGGTGTCTGGCCCGGCTTGCCAGAAGACGCAGGTTCGAATCCTGTTGGAAGCGAAATATTTGTAATGTATATAGGTACCTATTTGTGTGAACATTCGCTAGTGTCGGTTAACATTATAAAATATAATTCATAAAATTTTCAGTTTATTTAACCAGCTAAACTAGCTACGGAATTTATTTAGTACCAATCCGTAAGGTGCCAATGGTTGACACGTTACAAATTTACGGCCTTTCATTTCAACGATAAGAGCGATTCCTAATGTACTTTAATGAATGCACGTGGAAATCCTATTTGTGAAAAATTTGTCGAATTTTGTAAAAACTTCGCCCAAGTTCTATCGGATACCAATAAAAACATTACATATGGACTAGGATCCTAGAGCGCTATCGTTTTACCACAAAAAATAACTTTTAGACTCCTGTTTATCTAGACAGTGATTAAAGATAAACGTCTAAAATAGTAATAAAATTATTAGACATGTCCTAAAAGGAGAGACTTAGACAATGGTTAGACACTAATTAAATCATGATTTGTGGTTGTTTATATTTAAACATGCGACTAAGGTATTGTAAGGTAAGGTAAGGTAAGACATTATTATTGTTTAGGTTTAAATTTTTGTGGTGAGACCGCTAGAGTCTAATTAATATTTCAGGAAAAGGTAGCCAAGGTCACACAATAAATTCCCTTTTATTTATTTTTAAAACTAAAACGTTATTTTTGTTCTTTTCAGATTCCATCAATGCAATTAGTAATTTTAGGTAAGCCATACAGTTCTTATCTGTAAAATATGTATATTTTATAAAAACTGCAATATTCATAAATTAAATTACAATTGTAATCTTAATTTCTCTTAATTCATGAGCTGAATTGAGTACGTCAGAATGAGGCAAATTAACAACGTTTATTATAATAACAGAAAAAGTAAACAACATAAACTAAAATAACTAAGTAAATAAAATACACACTAATTTATTTACAATCTTAATCTAATAATCCGCTACCAGTAGGCAAATTTATAATTTCGTACCGATTTTCAAAATAAAAATTATTATCATAGAAAATTTATTATTCCCACTAATGTCTGTTATTCCGATTATAAAAGAAAACATTAAAACATAACCCCGAACACAATATTAAAATCCATCAGCATCGTAATTTGAATTCTTTGTCGTGTTAATGGCAGCCCCCTTAACAATACCTATACATACAGTAAGGGCAGATGTGAAATAAATTAAAAAATAAAAGTATTTTTTTATTTTAAAACTATTGTTAGGATGAAACGATTGTTTATGGGAATATAAATTAAAATAATTTATTTTTTTGCATTTTGTGTAGAAAAATAGTTAATAATATACAGTGTGTGAAACTATTTACTTCATTTAGAGGTACATAATGAATGCATTACATAATGAATTGAAAACATAAGTTTAAATTTTTTAATACTATTGAACGAGCCAGTCATTTGCCTGATGGTTAACATAACGCCTGTATTATAGTCTTATAAAAAACTAATAATAAATACAAAAGAATAGCTGGCTAAGGGAATACGCAGGGAATGGATATCAGTATTCTCGTCAGTCAACTTTATAATCACTGTGATCAACAAGACACCTGCCAATTGGTGTATTATGGCCAACCTTCTGTATCCTGAGTAGGCATATGCTTATATATATTTCACCGGATTCACTTACACGCGCAGCAACCAGTCGGAGCGCCTGCGTGTGGCTCCGTTGATGAAGAGGTACCGAATACCTCGAAACCAGTCGGGCAATCGTCGCTAAGCTTGGTTTTACCACGTACCTAAGTGAATCCGGTTAAATCGAATTTTTAATCAAGGCATATGTTCAGCAATGTTGGACGTTTTTCGGCTGCTGATCAGATGACATATTGAAAACGTCCTTACTACTTATAAGTTCTGCTCCATATTTGAAATGCGTTTCACATTTAAATGAGACCTTTTGTTATGAATTCGTTCTTCTACGCTTTTCGCACCTCGTTTCGAAGCGATTTTCAGTGTTCACGGGCTATAATAATTATTTTACAAAGGCGCGAATTATAATAAGCGTCGTAAACGTGCAGCTTCAAAATTCTCGCGATTGTTTAAAGTGGCGACCGCGTTTGCGATACTTTTTTATTTGATACTTTAATGTTTTACGGAACGCTGGGCGTATTACAGGCAGTTTTTACTCGTATAAAGCTAGGTTTAGACTACGACACTATACACCGTACACTCAGTATATACACCGAGTGTCTATTTGTGCACATGGGTATATCTGTAATAATTGTGACATGTGAGACGATAATTAGTGTAGCTACGCGGCTGTGTGAACACGATGTCTCCAAGTGATGTGAACAATAAATAAGTTTATGTCTGACATTTGTGTCGCAATTTATGTCGTGATCTAAATTTTACACGTATCACACATGATGACAACATAGACGTGGCGTTAGCGTCTATGTTATTTTATTAGTATGTCGCAAAATACCTTTTCGGTATCCGAACTTAGGAGGATATTTTGACATGTTTCGTAGATGAAAAATGAAAAGAGAGAACCTAGAATTGTAGTAACTTTCAGGGTTTTCTTGGAGCCTTTAAATTAATATTCAGTTCTCTAAGTGAAGCTATGAAGATACAATTCTCTGCAGTGGTTTGATCTTTATTAAATACAATTCATTTTATTTTAGACTACAGAAAATAACATGTTTTTCTAAAACACTAGTCAATAGAGATTTATGTTTCGCAAATGCCAAAATTTACGCTCGAAAACAAAATTTTATTTTGCATTGTACTACTAAGGAAAATAGATTTTAAAACTTACATTTCACATTTTAAAGTGCAAATTCGCTTGTATGTAAATTTTTTGACGGGTATAAACTAAAATGTTTGCACTTCAGGATATCGAAAAGTTCCTCATTTACACCGTTGCGTATCTACAAAATTGTAATAGAATTTCATCTATACAAATAAATAAAATTGAAGTGTTTGTTTGTAATATCAAAATAAGAGGTTTTTACTAAATACATATGAAAGTATATACGGTAGGTACCTATAACAAAACAACCATTTTTAAAATTTTTGTCTGTTGTTTGTTCCGGGTACTCTCTGAAATGGTTGGACCGATTTTGACGGGACCTGCACTGGCAGATAGCTGATGTTACAAGGAGTAATTTAGGATACTTTAATTTAAAAAAAAAATTAGGGATTATATAATATATACACTACAAATACATCCCTATCACAGTAATTATCACTTCATGCTCATGCAAGCAAATATCCGGAACTAGCCACCAGTTGTTTTTCTCGGTGTGAATGCGGACACGGGTCAGACAGACGGGCTGACGTCACGGGAAGCGCGCGGCGGAAGCGGGCGCAGCGTTTCCGCCTGCCGCCGCGCCGCGCAAACTTGATCACGCCTTTAAAATTGGAATTCCGCTTTCGGTACCATGGCGTGTTGCTCGCTGAACTGTAGACGGCGTCTCTTGGAAATGTTTATTTTAAAATTGGGTTTATTGGCATGGTTTGAAGTGTTCACTGGTTGGTTACATATTTTATGGACAAAGGTTTTAGTTTTTTAAAAGTTATGTAGATCTTATAATTTATGAAATATATTTTATAGTGTTAACAGACACTAGCGGATGTTCACAGAAATATATACATCACGAAAATTTCGCTTCCAACAGGATTCGAACCTGCGTCTTCTAGCTTGCCGGGCCAGACGCCTTAACCACTAGGCTATGGGAGCAATCGATGTTGACTGCGAAATTCTTGATAGGATGTATTTCTTTTTTCGACTAGACGTTTTTGATTTTAGTTAGTTTTAAGACCGTGAATACGCTAGTCTAGGCAACTGATATTCAAATGCAGCTGCCGGAATAGTCCAATAAGTGCTTTCCACCCGATTTTCATAAATAATGCGGTAGATATTCCGAAGAGAGCCCTGATGGAAAATATCTTGCTAGCGTGATTGAATCACATGTTTTACTTCACAAAAACTTCAAGCTCATTGTAAGACTCAAGCCTTTGACCTTAAGTTATCGGTGGCAGACATTATTATCTCCAATAAAACCATCATCGAACAGCAGCGCTATTGGCGTTAAATAAAATTATTTAAATCCACACTATAATAAATGCGTGTTTGTACGTTTGTGGGTTTGTCCTTCACGCAGCAACGGAGCAACGGATGGACGTGATTTTTTGTTTTATAGTTTATGGACCGGAGTGTAACATAGAATTTTTTTCCCGCAAAAATGCATGTTTCGTGTGCAGGGACGCAGATGAAGCTGCAGGCATAGTTGAATATAGTATTCAAACTGTGAACTCGTTAGACGTTAAAATACAACATCAAATACCGCCGCACAGATGCACATCCCTATTAATCACCACACATCCACAAATTTGTAGCCCTTAAAGCACAATAACCGCGCGTCTATTTGCGTAGCGTCTATTTACAGACGGAGCGGAAACGCGCGCTCGCTCGTTTGCAGGGGGTCTGCGGACGTTGGCCCGGACCTACTAGCTAGTTAGCTAGGGCTTAATTGAGGACTATTTTTTTTATTTGAAGGGCTTTGTTCGCTGGTCGAGTACATCGACCTGTAAAATACAAGATACGTGTTTCCAAGTTTGAAAATCTTTATCTAAAGCTAAATTAACTAAGTATGTCTAAAAGTTGCTAATGAATTAAATATAGATTTTTATATGTGTAAGAGCGAGTGTGCTACTTTCAAGACGAAGCACCATGGTTCGAATCTCGACTCGCCCCCGCACCAAAGACTTTATGTGCGGATTTATCACACTCACCCTAAAACGGTGAACGAAAACATCGTGAGGAAACCCGCATGTTCCAGAACCATAAAATTCGAGGACATGTGACATTCACTAAGCCGCACAGGGTCCACGCGGTGGAATACAGCGCATACTCTCTCTTTCTGAGAGAAGGCCGGTATCCCAGCAGTGGGAGCGTAAGAGGCTTGTAATGATGATGATGTATAATTTTGAAATAATTTACTATCACTGCCTCGTCATAATTAAAGCACTTTTCATGGACCTTAAATCATACAAGAAGAACCAGTAAACAAACAGGAAAAAGTCCGAAAATAATTGATTTTGATTTCTATGTACGTATTTTGAATAGGTATTTTGTAGAAGTTACGTGCTTTCAACATGTGTGTGAATCCTCTAGCAAATGAAAAATCATTTCAACCCTGACATTTAGAACCTATCATCGCGTTATTTCAGGGACGTTAAAAAAATTCCTGTCAATCTACATTTTCCTTACAACTTGCACGTTTAAAATATTTTTATAGTAATAATTACATAACAAATCAGTTTCTAAAGAACTACTGCCATTGGGAAACACGCACTGATTCCTTGCATCTCCATTTGAATTAAAACTAGTCATAAAATTTAGTTTGCACCAATGGATTTACCGTTAAAAAGTTACACCTCCGTTAAATAATGTTATATCAATTTACACTGAAATCTACTTTTTTGCCCTGCTAAATGTTTTGTAATGTGCCACAAAAGTTATTTCCAGAAAGAAACCGTAACAATTTAATTTGCTTCGTGAAAATTACAAATCAAAAAACTTTTCAGCGAACTTTTTATGCCTGCAAACGAAACCTCTATAGCAGTAGGATTTAAAAAATCCGCTTTATTCCGAATTCGATTTTTCGTTCCTACTTCTGAACTTTTCACTTCGCTTCCGAAGTTAAAAAAGCGACATTATTGGCCGTAAAAAATGTATTTCGTAAAGAATCAGAAAGTTGGGGAAATTCTGCGGGTCGTGAATTTGCTGCCTATAGTTGACAGTTTGTAGTAAGCTTGGAGCTGGCGTGGATGAAAATGTATTGCATAAACTGATAGAAATTAATAGAGACCGAAGGCTCTCAGATCATTTTTGACTACACACTAAGGGGCAGCTTAGACGCTCCAGCAAACGTACGTTTGCTTATCAGAATAACAACGATTTTGCGTCAAGCGCGCATTTCGAGTATCACGAAATCCGCGCTTGACGCAAAAGCGTTGTTACTCTGACAAGCAAACTTACGTTTGCTTGAGCGTCTCAGCTGCCCCAAATGTATGTAAAATAATAATAAATTAATGCGTTGTTGTACATATACAACAACGCATGAATTTGACGGCCATATGGCTAAGTTGGTAGTTATACCCTTCCTGCGAAGCGAAGGGTCCCGGGTTCGATTCTCTGCCCGAACAAACTTTGTGTGGTGAACAGAATTTTATTTTTCGGGTGGATATTGGTAGTTTATGTCATGTATTTATGTGTGTATGAATGACTCCTACGACACAGGGAATCCTAGTGCAGGGCTACAATTATGTAAGCGTTTATGTTTATGTTTAATTATGGTGTATTTACTGAAGTTTCATCGGATTTTACTTTTGAGATCGCTTAGTGTAAATTGTAATTGAAATCGGGTTTTGTATTCGGCTCTGAAAACTTGACTTGATAATTCATGTTTTAAGTTAGTAAATAAAGATTATTTTCTATTATTACACTAATAATAATAAACTCTATTGCCATCCGCATAAGTAATAGAATTCTGTAACTTTTACCAGCTTTTGCCAATAATCCTGTCCCAACAAACCGGTTTGACAGTCGACGAATCCATTGTTACCAATATTTCCGTTGTATGCTGTGAATAGCCTTTTCTGAATAATACTCCATTTATTGTTGTGAAGCAACTGAGTCGAAAGAGAGATTGTAATTATTGGTACTTATGTTTTAATTTCATTATTTGTATCGCTGCTGATCCATTGGTACTGACATCCGCCGATCTGTAGGTTGATGCTTCGAATCTTACAGCGAGCTTCTTTCGGTAAAGAAAAACATCCAACCATAGCATTATGGCAGGGCTCGTCTGGCTAGCGACTACCCTCAAGTTGAAAATCGGTCGCCAAGCATCTATCGATCTGCTTAGATAGCAGCACTTGACCATTATTTCTATATAATCTAGGTTTCGCATATGCCATATCTCCAACCACATCGCTTTAAATCAGCCGAGATATATGAGGGACTAGCTGCTGCCCCGCTGTTTCACCCGCGTGGAGATTTTAAATTTTATAGTTTTTATCTTTTTGCGCGGAACCCTAATTATTTTTCTAAAATTAAAGTAGCCTAAGCTACTCCTTGTAACATCAGCTATCTGCCAGTGAAAGTCCCTTCAAACTCGGTTCAGCCGTTTCCGAGATTACCCGGTACAAACTGACGGACAGAGACAAAATTTAAAAAAATGGCTGTTTAGTTATAGGTACCGTGTCTACTTTCATATGCATTTGGTAAAAAGCTGTTATTTTGATATTACAAACAGACATTTCAATATTATTCATTTGTATAGATTTACACTAGGTCAATTTTTACCGTGCGGCTGGACGATTACCAGAATCACCTCACAAGCCGAATCGCCGCCTCATTTATACAGGTCAATAAAAATCGTAGGTGACTAGTTCATCTTGCATCAAAATTTCAATCAGTCAATAACACACCTATATGCGGCCGGTGATGTCTGCAACTGAGCACTTTCACAGGCGATTTCAGTCACCGCACGCGACCTGTTTGCGCATGACAAACGTCAAAACCTACTCTACTTTGGAACTTGTGATTGGCCTAGCAAGAAGACTTTCCCAAGGTAATAAGCGCACTGCAGTGCCACGCAGCTCTTTGGATTTCAGTATTCTGAGTGGCAATGCAAACATTATGGGTTGGCGCGAAAAAGAAGCTTGAAAATTGCTTTAAAAAAGCGACGAACCGACTTCAGTGACAAACTACAGAACCGATTTTGATGAAATTTCTATAGGACTAATCTGAAAGTATATACTTTCAAATAAAAAAAGAATTTTCCAAATCGGTTAATAAATAACAGAGTTCTGAGGTAAAAAACTTTAAAAAAAAAATACCCACCGAATTGATAACCTTCTCCTTTTTTGGAAGTCGGTTAAAAAGAAGGCTCTCGTAACTAAATAACTAAGATAAATCGTAGGCTGTTCAAAAAAATTACATTTTGAAATTCTCATCTCAAAATACTTCATTATATCTTTTTAAAAAGACGATAAAGCCTATAACATTTACTCCGCGTGGATTTTGAAGCGTTTTTCGTATGAAATCTCATTTTGCGCTGAAGTGAAAGTTGATTTTTAATGTTATTTATTCGCAGTCTGGAACATTATGCGAGGGAGAAGGAGGCGTGATGGAGCCTACTGTCGCGGGCATTAGTATAGCGAATCAATTTACACTCCCCTACTAAAAGACCCCAATTTAGAATTCTGTGTAGAAAAAATACTTACTATTTTTTTTTTACATAGCGCGTAACAAAACTGATATATAACAAGCGGGTACCTACGAGCGAGTGTGGCCGAGCGGGAACTTTTGCGACTTTCAATCCGACGCCTCATAGTTCGAATCTCGACTCGGCCCTCACCAATGACTTATATCAAGCTATGTGCGGATTATTCACACTCGCTCTAAAACGGTGAAGGAAAACATCGTGAGGAAACCGGCATAATTATTCAAGAACCACAATATTCGAGGACATGTGATATCCACCAAGCCACACTGGGCCTGCTTGGTGGATTATGGCCCATACCTCTCTCTCTGAGAGAAGGCCGTTATCCCAGCAGTGGGAGCGTAAGAGGCTGATAATGATGTAATGATGATATATTCCTGCCTAAGCCACGGCAAGCCTCGTCTCGCCCGGTGGCGACGCAGAATCAAACAAATGACGAAAGATTATGCTTTTTTTTACTTTTCAGTGTTTTCCGATAACTGTACTTGTAACCCAGTTTTAACCTAGGTATAGCATATTATTCAACATATTATATCATTCAACATATTTAGTGGTCAAATTTTAACATATCGTGTATAAAAAAAATGAAAATAGCAACGAATTCCTCTGGTAGGGGCAACGTCGGAAGCTCGCGACTTATCAACACAAATAATTTCCTATTACAACCAACACTAAGCTGCTTTTCCAATTTTCTAAAATAAACATCTACTCGGTTAAATCCCGTGGACTTTGTAAACGATTCTGCAAACTCGAAAATTGAGACATTTCTTTTTAATTACGGTTTTTAAACTGTGTAATTTCAACATCAAACCGGTAAATATTTTCCGGTGAAAGAATGTTGATGCTTAAAATTTCGAATAAATGTATTTTTGTACACGACTGCACCAAAAGGAGCGTAATATTTTTAGGGTTCTTGTACGTATTTTGTATGTAAATAAATAAATACGCTTACATACTCATACCCCGCATGAGGATTCCCTGTATCGCAGGTGGCATCGACAAGAAACTCACATGTATGTGAGTTTCTTTACTCCACCATAACTTTTAAAACAGAAACAAGTATCTAAACAATGTATACTAAAACGTTATGTAACTAACATCCCTTGTTTGCAACCAAAATAATTCCGGAAAGAAACCTCTAAAATCCCGGAAATAGCTGTCGGGATAATCTAAAAGCCGCCTCTAACGGTTGAATTTGGCATCCCGCGTCGGAATATACAATTTCCTTACCTTAACAATATTTAGAAGGGATTATAATGGCATTTATATCTGTTTATGCACGATTATTTTGTGACAGTTGAGTTATTGGATGGTATACAAAGCCATAAAATATTTTGGGAATAATTCAGCTAAGAGGTCGCCATTTTTTTCATAAGTAAATTATATCGCAAAATATGTCGATTATAAGTTTTAAATCCAATATATCCATTCCATTCAGTTTTTTATACTCTTCTGTAACGAGAGGAGCTGGTCGTTTGCCTGCTGGTAAGCATAAATTGCAGTGCCACTCAGAACTTCGAAACAAGCCCTGCGCGGCACTCCAGTGCGCTTGTTACCCTGAGATACCTACAGTTAATTATTTAACAGGATGTTATCTGGCTATTGGAAGATCGACCCTAAATGTCATAAGTCCAGTAATATGAGTATAACTGACCACTTTACTTAACTAAACGGAAAACAATAATACATTACTGACGGCTCCGTAGCTAAGTTGGTAGTAACCCTGCCTGCAAAGCGAGGGGTCCCAGGTTCGATTCCCGGCCGGGGCAGATTTTGTGTAAGCATAAAGTTTGTTTTCGGGTCTTGGATGTTTGTGATGTGTATCTGTGTGTGTCCATGCCAACTGCGACACAGGGAATCCTAGTGCGGGGGTATGAGTGTAAGCGTTTATTTATTTATTTATTATTATTACTGCTTGGCGGCAGACCGCACGGGAAAAGCACCTTCCAGGAGGTTAAAAATAATTTTCTTTTTTAATTTTAGTATTTTAATACTTTTTTGTGATACTTTACTTCATTGAAAATTAGTGTAATTAAAAATAATTATTATACTAAATCATTTCCAGATTTTATCATTTCAAAAACATTTTCATAAATAGCAAAATAATTTTTCAACACCCAAATCACATTTTTAGAGAGATTGCTTATTTGCAAACAGAAATTAAATAAACACCAAATAACCCTACATAAATTTGCATTCAATTTCCGCTACAAGCGTTCGCGTGCGAAAATCGTATTAGACTAAGAGCCAACTACAAATTTATGGTTACAAGTATGTATCCGTTGGGTCATTATTGGGAATTATTATTTTATTTTTATGTATCTATAAAAGCCATGATGATGATGATGATGATTGGTGATGATGTCCTCCACGACGTAGTCGTCGACTGCGAACCTTAGTCAACTCCGATATCAGCGTAAGTGACAGGCGAAGCCGAATTTTGATTTGGATTCCTGGCTGCAGCGTGCACAGAATAGCTTTCCAGAATAGTGGAGTGTAATTGTAGGATAGTTTAGCTCTAGTTTTTCGCAATTGGCGATTCATGTCAAGGTTCTTAAAACGAGACTTCTCAAAAACGCTCATAGTTGTGAAAACTTTGAGTATGGCTCTACGCCAAACCGATCTTCTCCCAGCTGTCACTTGCAATGCTACAAGCTGTCAAACGTTGCTTGAAGACGTCCTTCAGAGAAACTGGCCATCAGATTTGCGCTTTCCTTAAGAAAGCTCCGAAAAGAAGACTGCTTTTTGAAAAGAGACTGTCTTTCGATGTATTTGTCATACTTATGTAATAGATTCTACATTTTTCTTGTGTATTATGGTTATAATTTTAATTATGGATAGTAGCTTCAATATGTATTGTTACTGTTTAAATAACGAGAAGTAACAGAGTGACAACAGACTAATGCATTACCTACTTTGCAGAGTTCACAATGTGATGTTGTTCACAATCCTCTGAATAGTTAAATATGTTCCCAGAAATAAAAGAAAGCTATTAAAAATATGTGACTAAAATAGCTACTTAGTTTTTAGAGTGCAAGCACCGGCTCTCAGTCTATATCGTACAAATAAATTGGCAGACCTATTTCGGGCTATAAAAATTAAATTTCGATTATATTTTCTTGTATAGATATTAGATATATAATTTAATTTATGGAACACAATTTGCGTTTTACTTTCGTAAAACTGTGGTTTTTTAATACTTTATAAGAACGAGACGAGCTGGCCGTTTGCCTGGTGGTAAGCATAATGCTGCCACTTAACAATTGCAGTGCCATTCAGAACTTTGAAACAAAAAGGCCTGCGCGGCACTGTAGTGCGCTTGTTAGCCTGAGATATAAACTAATAAGTATCATAAGCCCAGTAATTTTACTGGCTAATTTGCTCATCAAACCGGACCACAATAATGCATGCACATGACTGCTTGGCACCAGACGGACACTCGCAGATCCTCCAGTCCTACCACCAGTGGAAATGTTTTACATGGGTATTATTTACAAAAAACATTAATATGCTTTTATTTATAATAAATAAATAACACAAATGTATCCAAATTGTTATTGGACCTTTTAAACTTTTAAAATTAATTATTGACAGTAGAGGAGGGGGGCTGGCGAAAAAAAAATCTACTTATTTTAATTATTTTTCGAATTTGTCAACTCATCACGCGGGTTCAGATTCAGTTTGTGGCGGGATCAGTTGGCGTAAGTCTATCTAAATAAACGTGAATAGTAAATTTTAAACCCAAAAAATTCGGCAAAATTTTTCATTTTTATTTCTTTGTGTCGGTTCAGTGGTAAAAAAAAACCTTATTATTAAGTCTTCCAATAGAGTAATAAAATAAATTGCTTAAAAATTTATCCTAACTTACGTATCTCTTCGTAACTAAATGCTCTCTTTATTGTTATTCACACACATCTTGAACTTTTACTTTAAAAACCTTATAGTAATAGCACTTCTATCTAAAAGAAATATCCATAAAATACGTTTATTATGAAAAATGTGTGCACTAGGGGGTTGCGTGGGTTCTACAACCACTTTAGTAAAAGCCCGTGATTTATTTTGTAACACTAAGAGCTTTTTGCGAGAAATTTTCGTTATTATAAAATAATGTTTACCATAATGTAAATACGGTAATGCAAAGTGTATGGGCTAATGTGGTAACATATAGGAAGTATCAGTACATTAGGTCAAGACCATCTGTTGATGTTTTATTTGTATAAGAAGCTGTTGGTGTTATTTATATTTCGTTACTACACGTATACTTTTACTGGTTTAAAATTACGTTATAGTTGCCTTTTTTATTCTAAGTAGTTATAATTAGAAAATCCCTACTTCCCTACTAATCCTTACTAATATTATAAAAGCAAAAGTGTGTTTGTTGGTTTGTCCTTCTTTCACGCAATAACATTACAACGGATCGACGTGATTTTTGGCATAGATATATTTTATGGACCGGAGAGTAATATAGGCTACTTTTTATCCCTGAAAAATGCACGGTTCCTGTGGGAACGCGGGTGAAAACTGCGGGCAGAAGCTAGTTCTACTATAGTTGAGTAAACATTAAACTATGTTAATACTAGCATTACAGCATGTCATTTGATTTAGCAAAATAAAAATTGTTAATTTAAAATAAGTTGTTACAACACAAAATTTAACAATAACAAAGTAAATTTTGTTAAAACTACCTATACTAAATAACCACTCTCTTTTAGTTGATTTAACTAATCATGCCTGGTAGGTGCTATATTATTCCAAAAATAGGTTGAAAAGAGTTTGAATCAACCTCTTTGGTTTTTCAGTATTTTGTGTAATCAGTTCATACATTTCGGAGATTGAAGATTTGAAAGTTTGTATGAAAAGCCTCAAGGCGTAAATGCTAATTGTCTAAGAAAAATGGTATTGGATATAGCAACATTACGTTTTCGTAGCAACTGGCGGATATATCAACATTTAGTTAAAGATCAAGATCGACACGAGCCGTTTATCTTTTTTTTTATTTTCATTAGGCTCCCGTTTAACCGTAATCCAATTTCACATTATGGTAAGCGACAATGCGTCAAAGCAAGCAACTGTTTTCATCTATACGTTGCACTAATGTGGAAAAGCGTAGGAAGTTAAGATAAAGAGAGAGAGGGTACCATAAATAGTCATTTAAGTGTTTTTATCCTGTGGAAACGTGCATTCCTCACAAAATAGGGAAGGGCACAGATTTATTGTAACGGTAATTTGCTTAGAAGCTGTGTCTATTCTAATTTTAATAGTTATGTACCAACTTAAAACTAATGTGATCAGAAATGACTGCTTAGAGTAGTGGACTAACTTTCAAATACTATTTTTGGGTTTATTAATACTTTGATTGTTTTATAAGCTAACATCACTGGTTTGTGTGTTCTATTGTGACACTTTGAATTATTTGAAAGCGAATTTTGACATCTGCTGTCAAATTTAGCTCTTGAACCTAGTTCATAGTTGAACTTGGTTCAATATGGTTGGTGAAATTGGCCCTAAGTAGATGGAATATGCAGTATGAATTCCACAGAACTTCATGAATTTCATACGTAAAAATTTGATGAAAAACCGCGCTCTATGAAAAATAACTAGTTTCGAAACTAGTTATGCGTATACACGAAACTGCTTACAACAGATTCGACGAGAAACACGTTACGATCCACGCCTAGTTCATACTCAAAATGGTATCTCTTACATTTTGCATGAAAGTTAAAAGTACATAATAAAAGTGTAAGTAAAGCAAAAGTTCAAACACTAAACCTGAATCAAGATTCAGGTTTAACGCATTCCGTCTCAGAGAGTGGTTTGTTGTCATAAATTTTAATGTCTATTTCTGAAGGCCAATGTTCTACAATAACTTCTCACTCTGTATGTCTTCCTTTATTTCGCCCAAGTCACTTCCAATTACCATCCATAAACGTTACAGTAAGTAATAGAGAGGAAATAGTAGTAATTTAGCCGGATTGTTTATAAATTTAATTTAATTGTCTTAGTTACAGAAATAAATGACTCCTCTTTCGGATACGAATACTCCGTAGGGTATTGTATTTAAGTAACAACATACCTTGTTTTGAATAGTTAGTACATAATCCATACTTACTAATAATATGAAGGCGAAAGTGTGTTGGTTTGTTAATTTGTTGGTTTGTTGGTTAGTCCTTCTTTCACGCAGTAACGAAGCAACGGATCGACGTGGTTTTTGGCATAGATATAGTTTATGGACCGGAGAGTAACATAGGCTACTTTTTACCCTGGAAAAATGCACGGTTCCTGTGGGAACGCGGGTGAAATCCGCGGGCTGAAGTTAGTGTAACATAAAATTGATATTGACAGCTGTCAATAAAGTTTTATAATGTTGACAAGATGATTTAATTTGACACATCAGTTTGACGGTTCCTGTGGGAACGCGAGTGAAAACCGCGGGCAGAAGCTAGTAATTTATAAAACTATGTCGGTAACAGTAAACATTTATACCAGCTATTAAGTCATTTTGGTTTTTTTATTGCAATTTTTAAATATGATAATGACCGCTTGATGCGACAAACTTATAGTACATTAATTTTTTATTTAGTATTTAATATTTACAAATCGTGTTTTGCATTTAGAAACAATTTCCTACTGAGATACATTTCAAATTCTAACTTTTTCGAAAGACCAAAGATCTTAACAAGCGTTCTTAAATCCAGCGATGACTTACCGTGTTACTACAAAAAACACTTTTAGACGCCTGTTTAGCAAGACAGTGTTTAAAGATAAACATCTAAAATGGTTATAAATGTCACAACATAATGGAGTTAGACTATGGCTAAACACTACATAAATCAAGATTTGTAGTTGCTCATATACAAACGCGCAGCTAAGGCATGTTTAGGAGTTAAACGCTTTAACACAGGTTTAGGATGTGTTTAATGTTTTTGTGATAAGACCGCTAGTGTCTGGGCAGATTATAAATATAGCCGGCACAAAAATTTCCGATTTGGCCGGATGGTAACATCCCTACTAAGCAGCAATATAACGTACCTATATAGCACGTCAAGGTGTCGCAATGACATCACGTTAACATGTAAAAGGTTCGCTGAATAATGATGAGACACTTAACATCTCCATCGCCTCCTGGGGAGCAATCTAATGCTGGTTATGAGATAAGGATCCGCCCTTGCGTAATAATAAACGTCATAAAGAGACCTTTAGTGTTTGTTATTGGAAAGTATCAGTTATATTTGATGGAATCAGGCGTTACTTTGCGGAAGTCCATTTTAAATAAGATTATATAATGTGGGTAATTTATAGTTTTTATCGCGGAATTAAAACTATAAATTACCCACATTATATAATCTTATTTAAGTATCAGTTACTTTATGGCAGTAGTTGAAAATAAGACTACGGTAAAGCCAAAAGGGTTATGTTTGGAACGTATGGTTGTATTTCCACCGTAGCGCCTAAACTAATCATCTGATTTTGATGAATGAGGTATCGATCGATTCGTTATCATAGTCTGGGTAACACAGTCTATATTTTGTATAAATAAAATCAGTGTGGTGGATTTTGCATCTATAGGATTAGCAGTTTTTTTTCATCACTGCAATACTAGCTTCATTGAGAACTGTAGTGTTTGAATGATTAGGATTAACAGTTATGGATCATAAGGTCAATGACTTAAAAAGTCCTTGGAATTTATATTTAATGCCTCAATTCAAAGTTTGTACTCACAGGTGCCTACCACTTTTGCAAATATCCGTCTGGGCTGGTACCACCACGTTGCTCTAGTGGTGGTTAATATAGCATATAGCAAAATAAAGCACCGTGCTTTTTATACATATCATATAGCAAATGCTATCGTGGCTCTCACTTGATGCTTTTTGCTATTTGCTTTATTTCGCACTCTCTTATATTATCTGTCCATAGCGCATCGCAAGTCGCAATGCAAAGCATGTAGCAAAGCAATAGCAAGTAGCAACGCAAAGCAAGTAGCACGCCGGGCGGCGTGTCGGCGGCCAGTCGTCGCATGCTAGCGATTGCTATCGGCCGCCGTGCGTCATCGTATAACGCCCCGCGTGCGAATTTGCGATCTACGCGCTATTTTGCGTTGTGCTTTTTAAGTGTAATATTGACTATAATTATTATCTCCTTACATACTAACATACTTTATTTCATAATAACACTTAATCAATTATAGACAGTCCTAAGCCTGGAAACTATGAAGGAAAGTTCATTTTTCTTTTTTACTGTTCTATTTTATCGTAATAAATTCATATACGCGATGTACGTACTTAATATTCTCATAAAGCATGCTGTCTGTCCAACGATAAGGTAGGAGCTGCGAGTTAACAGTCACCTCATCGCATGCTTTATTCGTGCCCGCCAGTTTTGGCGTAACAAATATGCTTTTAAAAAAAGCATGCTATAAAAAAGCACGTAAAATAGCATGCTTTTAAAATAAAGCAAATAGCATTAAGCAAGTTATAGCCATAAAGCAACTTTGAACACTACTACGTTGCTCATGAAGTCGGCCGCCAAACAGTAATGTGTGAGCTATACTATGTTCCGGTTTGATGAGCAGAGTATCCAGTGAAATTATTGGGCTTATAAGACTTAATACCTAATGTCTCCGGGTAGAACGTTGAAACACAAAGATCTGCGCGGCACTGCAGTGCGCCCGCTACTCTGCATCTTTAGGTATTACGTCCCATAAGCCCATTAATTTCATTGGCTACTCTGCTCATAAAAACGGACACAGTAATGCTTGGCGGCTGGCTTCACGAGCAAAGCGGTGGTACCAACACAGACGGATACTCGCAGAAAAGTTAGAACTACCACGTAATAAAAAATTGTCACAATTCTACCATATCCGTTCAATGTTCATGTTAGTTTTACAAACTACTAGGGATGTGTGTTATTGATCATGCTACACTCACATAGGTTACTAAAACTTTATCAAGTATAAAACTAATATCAAGTGTCAGTGCGTTCCGCTTGTCTCTCAACGCGCCATTTGCCAGGTGACATACTGTCAAATTTCATTTGAACTAACGCGGTAAAAGTTCACGGAAGACTGCATGGTTAAAATAAGCACGGAGTAAAAATGATACGTGAAAACTAACTGTTCGGCAACATTGAATTTTTAACATTTGTTAACGTATAACAGTCAAAAGCAAAGGAAATAGTGGACCAATATTAATTTATCGAAAGTTTACCAGGTGGTAGGACTAACTCTACAGCGAGTGTCCGTCTGGTTGGGTACCACCGCTTCCCTCGTGTAGCCTGCCGCTAAACAGTAAGGCCGGCCATACATGCTAATGCATGATTGCGTTTTGCTGTCAATATAACCATGGTTTTGCAACAAGCGCGGATCACACGCCTAAGCCATAAGTCATATGTCATAAGCGTGAACCATCTAGAACCACCAAAAATCCACGAAACAGACAAGAACAGCAATACAGCCAGATAGTGCTATCTCTTTTGTACTCCCTGCCTGGGATCAAAGCGATGACGCTTTACGCTATATCAATTGCGCACCACTGCGTATTTACCATGGCTTCTGCACTGAATACGCAGTGATTGTAAAACTATTTTATTAGGAGCGATCGTAGAAGCGACTGCAGTGCGTCTCTTTCACTCCCCTACTGTGATACGTTGAGCGCTCGGACTAGATTTCTACCAAGCACCACTTTAGCTGGTACGATACGCGTCAAGCGGTGATCGTGATTTTTCCATAATTTTCGCGTGGTCCGTGATTGATGCTTATCCATCAATCATGCATTACGTGTAACGGGTCGCCTCCAGCCACAAGTACATGACCACAAACTAGAGAGAACAGAAGGGGCGCCGGGGCATGCCCAAGCGCCTTATAAGCGTCGAAGCCCCTTCTATTTCGATGCAAGTGCCATTCTATGGGGGAGGTTCAGAGTGTTGTTGTTCAGCAGTGGATGTCTTCCGGCTGATGATGACGATGAGCGGCAGAGAGATTGCAATTGCAATCATGCCACTGAACTAATTACGCCCCAGAACCACACTATATTGTAAACGAAGTTGATGTTAACCTTTTTACTCTACGGTTGAATAATTTACGAAGTCGTTTTTGTTTAAAATTTCGACAGAATGTAAGAGGACTTTTCTCTGTGAAAGTTTTAAGTGTATTAGCATATATAAGCTTTCTAAGCTTGAAAGTTTAGCTAAGTAGTTTCAGTTATACTTAAATAACTTCCTGATATACTACGTGGTAACTGAGGGGAATGAGTAGATGGTATCTTAGAAATGTTACTCCTATATCAGCTTCATTCGTGATAAACTTCAGTTGATATCGTTCATTTTTCAATATGGAGCAGAGAAGGCTTGCAACTGTTCTCCTCCTTCATAATAAGAATTGCAAATCGTTAAAGAGTTCACAATTTTTGGCGTCGCATACCTATCCAGGTACTAAAAGCGAAACTCGAACTCCCATTCAATCCGAGATCGAGTCCGAAAGGATTTATCGCCAAAACTTGCCGTAATTTATGTCCGCCTATAAGTCAGGGGCGCGCAACTTTCGGGTCTACTTCATTATTTGGTCTGCTTGCTTTTAATTTATAGAAGTTTACAATTTAAACGGGCAACGTTCCTAACATACCTGAAAGGGCTGATTTATTAGAAAACCGGAGGAGTTATTTACGGTTTTTGTTTAGTTTTTGATTTAGTTGGGAATAGGCGTTAACGGAAATCTAAACGAATAAGTCGCGCGAGAATTACCGGAAACTTACGTATTTCTGTTAGAGGCTATAATAAGATACATTTTGGTGTATAGCAACAATCAGAGAAAAATAACCAACATCAACTCAACTGGCACCAATAAATAGCTGGCAACCAGGGCTTCGGGCACCCGGCATCTTCATCCTGGTGCCCACAGGTAACGGCTGGTTACCACTGTCGCAATAATCTAAGTTTTTTCAAGTCACGAGTGAATATAGGTCTAGATAAGCGCGCTCTATCGTCAAAAGCATTGTCACTTTCAAACAGGTGAGATAGTGCCATCGAGGAACTAACCCCTAGAGATGGAGTGACGTTTGGTTTGCACGAAATAAATTCCACCATTTTTGCCTAGACATAATGCGCTCTGATTGGCTAAGCCACCGCCTCGCGCCGATTCCCCGTGCAAATTATAGCAAAATCAATACAATGTTGTGAGATCGGATAGTATCTACAGTATTTCATCTCTCGGGGTTAGTATCTCGATGGATAGTGCAAACGAAAGCGTATTACGTATACAAAAAAAACCGTCCATATTTGTTACAACAATTGTAATGCATTATGTTGGATATTGGTTGGTATCCTGATTAAAATAATCAAAATCGAATATTGAATTATATCCTCCATTCCAACACGCACAAAAAATACAAACGAATTGAAATTTTGCAGTCGGTTAAAAACATTTATGTTAAATATGCAAATGTTTATTTCTATAAGGAATGTGTCCAGTAAGAGATGACCCAAATGTTGCAATCCACTGCTATGTGCAAACTAGCAGTGTAAGGAAAATAATATCGGCATAATTTACAAGGCATAAACTGTTATTTCCTCGCAAACATGATATTGTCAAGTCAATTTTCCTAGTAAATAGAGCAAAATCCTGCAAAATGGGTGAGACCGAGCAAGAATATATCGACACTTTGCTCTTTAAAACGTTACTAGCCTTACGTTAGATGGACGCCATGTAGAAGGTATTAAAGCAAGCTTTATAAAATTGGATTTTGCTGGGGTTACTTCATTAGCTGGTAAAATGCTGCAAGCGGTTTTTAAAATAACACGAGCTGCTTGCAGCCCACTTCGCTGTAATTAGCTCTGAAAAAAATGCTTAATTGCCACTTCATTTTTTAATGCTCAGATCATAGCAATGGTGGTGTATTGTGAAAGCATTACAAAAAAATATAATTGGTCTGTTGATAATTAGATATTATTGTCTATATATACTAGATTCTGATATACTCTCCAACGCTTTCAATAGTAGGTCTGAAAGCGTTGGAGATAGAATTTTCACTAGTATAATATCATCATCAATATATTATGTTCCCACTACTGGGGCATAGACCTTCACTCAGAAAGATAATCAGAGATAGGTCATAATCTACCACGCGGGCCCAGTGCGGCTAGGCAGATGTTATAGCTCACAAAATGTCATCTTTGTAATTTTTGGATATGGGAGTTTCCTCACGTTTTCCTCATGTTTTCCTTCACCGTTTTAGAGCAAGGAACATCTGCAATTAGGTGCGGGGCTGAGCTGGAATAAGAACTCTGGTGGGTCGGATTGCAAGTCGTGCTAGTTCCGGCTCAAACACACAATATAAATTAACACAAAATAGCTCGTTATCTGGACGTTCGCTGTTATTTGTACTCAATCTGGCATCCAGTATATTAATTGCCATTAATTATCATCATAACAATGTGTAAGTTAGGTCCATAATTGGTTAATTAGAATACTAGATATACCAGATTAGATCGTTTGATTTAATCATGATAATTATTAATTAAGTGATTTATGCCTAATTGTGTGTTCAACAGGTCCCAAGTGTATTCGCTCTCAGGGTAACGAGCACGTGTTTGTGTATCATATAGTTCTAAGTCGCACTGCAGGCTTTACCCTTACCATTAGGCTAACGACCCGCTCGTCTCGTTACAAAATAGTATAAAAAATGACCCTGTAATTTGTCAAGAGCAATCTACTTCATGAATACATTGATTGCAATTGATGTAACAAAAATTATATAAAAAAAAATACAACTGTCCTAGCCAGTGTCACTCGGGATGATGTAAGGATTCTGAAGATACTCCATACATCCAAATCTGTTCAGGCATTTAAGAGTTATGGTGGAATAAAGAAACTTGCATACAGAGAGCATACACCCATACAACCTGCAGAGATTGCTAGAGAAAATCCCGAATTCGTTTCTGCAAGTCGATGACAAATTGGTAACAGCTCACCTTTAGTTGAGATTACCTTTGAAAAGAACTCACCAATGCATGCGGTGTGTTGTTTATTCCAGTATTCAAGTTCAACTGAAATGCACAATATTTTACACACACTACCAATGATGTGGTTTTTTTTTTAGTCCGATTGATGTAGTTTTAACAAGCATGGCACATGAGTAACATACAAATCAAAACCAGCATGATTTTATATTACGGAATTGTCCGGTTTAATACGCAATGTAGTCAGTAAAACTAGGCATAATATGAGACAATGGTGTCAATTCTATCATTTCATACCTAAACTAATTTTAGTTTCGCTCTCTCTCTTTCCAATGCATAACATGAAAAAGAGATGGAATATATTTTAGACCTGTCAAATTAATCCACTTGCTTGTGTCTAGTGTAAATTTAATGGCAATGAATTCAGTGGCATCTAATTTATCAAGATCGAAAGATATTTGACAGCTCTAAAACAAAATTTAGATCTGTAAGACATCTTCTGTCTCTTTCTCATGTTATGCGTTGGAAAGAGAGAGAGAGTGAAACTAAAATTAGTTTAGGTATGTAATGATAGAATTGACACCAATATCTGAAGAGAATGAGCGCAAGAAAGTGCCGCGCAGGGCTTTACTTTTCAAAGTTCTTGTTGGCGCAGTAAGGTGCAATCGTCATGCATAAGGCTTGACGACCTGCTTATTTCGTTACCGTGCAGTAAATTACTTTTTCCTTCTGTATATACTGCCATTTCATTATACTCGAAAGAATAAAATTATTGAAGGCTCCGTTGCTAGCTACGAACTTAGCTAAGTTGCAACTTAGTTACCTCACTGCTAGCTAGTTAGTAGTAAACATGCCTGCAAAGTGGCGGACACCGCCTCGGGTTCGACTCCTGGTTGGGACAATGTGGTATTTGTTCCCAGGTCTTAGATGTGTTTGTTGTGTACTTTGTGTCCATGCCATCTCTGACACAAGCAATCCTAGTTAGCAATTAAGCATTTAATGTAGATCTTTGTCGTTTTGTATTAAATTCAATGGTTAAAATTTGTTCCGGTGCTATTAAGCTTACATTTCAAATTACAAGCAAAGAAATATATAGTAACTCTAGAAAGTGACGTCCTTAAGCTAGCTTACTGCAATAGATTAGTATAGTGTGGCATACTATGGCGTAGTGGTAATAGAAACACGTGTTACAGGAAAACGAAAATCCCCTTCTGAACCGTATTTTTAGGGAAATGGAAAAAAGCTGAACGCATTTCAGAAACTTTGGAACCGAAATGTGGTTGTTCGAAGCCATCAGCGGAGGGAAATCTCAGGTGCGATTGGAATAAAATATACGGTAAAGGTCTTTTATGGCTTTGGTATATATTTGCGATTTAGGTTGATAGAAAAGTACCTACATAGCGCATTTCTTTCGGCCATTTTGTCTAATAAACGACAATAAGTTAGAAAATTTAATGCAAAATGTATTTAATATATTTAAAAGTAATAATTTCCTTTTGGATAACGTGACGGGTCGTTTGTCTGGTGGTAAGTATACCACCAGCCCAAAACAATCACAAATTTGAAAGACATAGGCCTGCGTGGCCCTTCAATTCCTTGTTATCAACTTGAACTTGAATTTCAATCAGAGCACCACTTCTTATAACAATCTAATAGAGCATGATTAAATACCTAACTGTTCACTATATTCCAACAACTTCCTCAAAGACAACACCTAAAGAAACTTTAGCGCAAAATGACTTCCCACCGACATTACCCGAGATCAGATAGTATAAAGCTGGTCGGGAGATCTCATTTGACAGTTAGTGGCAGTTAATCAGCCGAGCTGTAACTTTGTCCCGGCGTCGTCACCGAGGATTAGATTGGGGAGAGATTTGGTGATAAGCGAAGCGGGTGTTTTTTTACGTACAACCTGACAAGGTAACGCCCTCAAGTTAAAGTTTTCCAAGTGCCTGTTGATGTGTTCCAACAGCTGTACTTGAAAGTCAATACTAATCTAGTTTAGTGCCCCCAACATCTTCATCTTCAGATTTTCTTCTTATTTCATTTTATTCTTCAGAATGCTCACGTACTGAGTACATATAACAAAAATATAATAGGACCACGTTTAGCCACATTCTCATCTGATGTGAAGTGACGCTGTGGTCGAAATTGTAGCACGTCACTGAGTCCCAAGATTAGCCTATAGTGCTTAGTTAGGGACTCACCGTAAGCATAGTCTTAAATAAGAAAAATTCTGTTGTGTATCATACAAATGTGTTAATTTTGTGTTTTTTTTAAATATCGGGATATATGAAAATTCATCCCCACTTCATGTTTACACCTTTAAGGGTGGTATTCTTTCATTTAATATATGGGACCACCTTTTCAAACAAAAAAAAGAACATTCAAAATCCTTTCACAATGGCGGTGAAATCGGTGGACAATTGGACATACATAAAACATACCTAGAACCTCCTCCTTTTTTTAAGTCAGATAATAAAATGGTGACATTATTAACTTTATCTTCGCCTAAGATTAGGCGAGATAATGGTGACTAAATCAAATGCTAACTAATCGAGTAGAAAACAAAAAAATATTCACCTAATTTACAAACTAGTTCGCTGCGCTTATGAATAGAGTCCAGCCTCAACATTTAGGTCAGTGACAGCTCATTTTATCGGAAGTGGTTATAATCCGCTCTCGGAAACGCCAGGCGTACAGAATTTTGTAGAAAATGTGCCCAAAAAGAGAAATTCAGGACAAGGAAAACTGAGAGACTATGGGGTACTATAAAACGTGGAAAATGGTGGCGGAAATACATGCGTGCTTTTTAAGGGACTTTATAAAAGTACATTACGTTTCCGGAATTTGTTTACCTATTCCTGAAACTTCTAATACAACTTGTATACATGATATAACATCCTATCCTACTAATATTATAAATGCGAACGTGTGTTTGTTGGTCTGTCCTTCTTTCACGAAGTAACGGAGCAACGGATCGACGTGATTTTTGGCAAAGATATAGTTTATGGACCGGAGAGTAACATATGCTACTTTTTATCCCGGAAAATGCAAGGTTCCTGTGGGAACGCAAAAAAACCGCGGGCGGAAGCGAGTAATAATATATTATATTGAGAAAAAACATGTTAACAGTTTTACTCGGTTTTCATCTACACTCATTGAAGCAGTCGAATTAGAAAGTGATTAGAGATCTTTAGGACGCTTCTTAATCTGTATCAAACTCAGCTCTAATCGTGTATGGTAGTGTACTGTTCTCATCAGTGACATAATCCAGCCAAATATCAGCTTGAAGCCGCGGAAACCATTGAAATACGATGTAAAAGGCTCGTTGGGAATAATTCGCTGGTTGACGCCAGGGTACAGATCCTAGAGTATCGAGCCAGTCTTTCTTTTTCTGGTTTCTATATACAGGATACAATTTGGAGAGTGATCACTGGACTGCATGACTTGGTAGCCCTGACCCCTGCCAATTCAAGTGGCGTTCTATATGGGAGGCGTTTGTTCAGAAGTGGACGTCTTCCTGTTGATGATAATGACAAGAGAAACATAAAAACGAATGTAGGTATAAATCTGAGCACTATAAAATTCCCTACCACCTTTTACTTTTGAAATCTACCCAATAGTGTTTTCTCTCACAAAAAGCTGAAACTCAGAACTATCGACCCATGGATCTCACTACTACGCACCCACACATAATCGTATTATGGACAGTCGAAAGCGAATAAAAACACAAAAATACAGCGTATAGAACATTTACAGACGTTTTAAATTCAGACCCTAGTTCCATTCTGTCACTTTGTCTATTGATTCCGTCGTGGGCCATGTTTGCATGGGGCGAGGGCGCGGGTAGCCGCTGGCCGCTTCATTTCCGTCCGCTCTCGACTCACATCTGAATTTTTTTCATAATAGTAGTGGAGCTCGTGCACGTTGTAGTTGCTTTTCAAATTTTGATATAAATTCAAAGCAATTTTTATGGTTCCTTTTTTTAAAAACACTTAGTTTATTAATCTTAGTACTTGAAATAAGTGCTTTTGCTATTTTCATCAGTTTTTCCCCATAATAATGACTTGACTGTTGAGTACTCGTAAGTAACATCTACGTTATAGTTGTTAATCATATCTCATCTCTTTAGTTAAAAACTTTACTTATAAACACCGCGCTTCTTTACTTATAATTCTTCCCACTATAAATAACTAAATGTACTAACTAAAAACTAACCTAAAATGACTAGAAATAGTAAAATTGCGAATACCATAACAGGGTCCATGTATTTACCTACTAACCATAAGACTAAGACCTGCTTAGATTTAAGAACCGCTTTCTTAGGTTTAAGGCATTTTGTAAGTGCATGGTAGCAATAAATAAATAAATATATGATCGTAGTAAAACAGGACCGGAACTCCCGGACTAAATCATCTGATTTTTGTCGCAAGGCCGTGAGACATGATACGGCCTTTCAGGCTATTGGCATTTAATTTCCGGCGCTACAATGCTTTCATTATTTTTTGTTTCGAAATTGGATTCGATATTTAACTTAGGCTCTTTTAACAAGATTACGCTGTTATGGTTCACGCTGAGTAACGTTAGTTGTCCAGCGACGCACGTTACGTTTGGTTAAATTCAGTATAGATCGAACTTAGGCCATTAGACATTCTTTATCGCGGAATTAAAACTATAAATTACTAACATTATATAATCTTATTTAAAATGGATTTCCGCAAAGTAACGCCTGATTCCATCAAATATTCAGCTATGCTATAGAAACAATTTTGTATTTTTTTATCTTATTTGGTAATGAGACGAGCTGGTCGTTTGCCTGATGGTAAGCATAACGCCGGCCTATAACAATTGCAGTGCCATCCAGAACTTTGAAACACAAAGGCCTGCGCGGCACTGCAGTGCGCTCGTTACCCTGAGACATTAGGTATTAAGTCTCATAAGCCCAGTAATTTCACTGGCTACTCTGCTCATCAAACCGGAACACAGTAATGCTTGCACACTACTGCTTGGCGGCAGACTTCACTCACAAAGCGGTGGTAACAACCCAGACGGACACTCGCAGAAGAGTTAGTCCTGCCAATAACGAATAGCCACTTGCACAATTTTGTGTTAAATTGATTGCCATTTAATATTTTGATATTTTCCGGTAATTTTTTATGACACATATTATACACATTTCTTTCGTAAATATCTTTATGACAAGGAGGTTGATATAAAAGGTTAAACAACCAATACTACCGCTATTTCCTAGTATTAAACGAAGCTAATTTTCCGCAGACTGCACGAACATAAAATTGAAACAGACGGTCTAGTTGCAATAAACTGCATAAATCAGAACCTTCCCAACTAGACTCTAATTACACTTGCAGCGAATGACGGACGTTATACTCGCAATATAGTTCGTAATAGTGACGGGCCAAAGCCGAAATTCGGTTTCGGCCAGCAATATGAAAAATGAAATATGTCATACAAGCCACTGCACTTTGATACTGATATTATTTACTTTAAAGTTCTCTAAACTTACTCTAAATGTTATTTTTACAATTTTTTTAACCAAAACCAGAAGTAGAAGTGACAGATGATCAACGAGCTGACGCTTACCTCGGTCAACGTATTAGTTTAGCTATTCAGCGAGGTAATGTCGCCAGCTTTTTGGGCACCCTACCTGCAGAAGGCGACCATAATGCCGTTTTTTATTTATAAGGTTTTGTTTAATTTTGTGATACTTATGTGAGTTTTAGGTTAGTTTTGATAGTTTTAATTAAGTAAATTTTAGGTGTTTATTACGTTTTACGAGTATACATATAAATTAAAATTAGTACATTAATTCAATGTATATTATGTACCAAAACCATATAGCCAACATTTCGCTTCGGCTGACATTCATTTTATGTTGACGTTTTCAGCATTCGATTTCCAGTTTTTCGATATAGACATTTGATTCTCATGTTAACCTAATATGGTAAAAGACATAGTGCAGGCCGACCCTTCCCTGTGTGTATCGAATACCTTGTCAAAACTACGATGAGATCATATAGCCAACATTTCCCTTCGGCTTACATTCGTTTTATAACTATAGGCCGAATGACAGCCGAAGCTCGAAGCAATTCAGCTCGGTGGGTTGTAAAGCTTGGACTGTAAGCTAAGACTATAAAGCTCGT
This sequence comes from Crocallis elinguaria, assembly GCA_907269065.1. Lineage (NCBI taxonomy): Eukaryota > Metazoa > Arthropoda > Insecta > Lepidoptera > Geometridae > Crocallis > Crocallis elinguaria. The sequence goes on from OU026065.1 coordinate 36,180,522, forward strand.
TAAAGCTCCTTAGCTGCAACAAAGTACCCTTCTGAGTGGTTTGATTAAACGGAATTTCATGAATTTTAGAATTGGCAATATAATATTTTCATTTTCATTTTGAAAGTTTATTTGAAGTAGGATTTTACAGTTACCCACCCACATAGGATTTTCAAAACTAAAATAAAGCTGTGTAAATAATTAAATATGATATAAGTTCCACTGCCGACGGGACTCAATTCGCGTCGTTCAATTCTATAGTTCTGACGCTCATCCAATTAAGTTATGTTATAGTGAGAGGAATTTGCGATAAAATTTCCATGAAATGTATATTTCTCTTAATCTAAGTTTCCTCTTCTGCGAAGCTTACCTACTGCTCTTTCTATTATGTGAAGATTTTATTGATTGCCAGGTTCTTGGATTACATTGAGATCTATACAAATAAATAAAATTGAAGTGTCTGTTTGTAATATCAAAATAACAGCTTTTTACTTAATGCATGTGAAAGTATATACGGTACCTATAACAAAACAACCATTTTTAAAACTTTTGTCTGACTGTCTGTCCGTTTGTTACGGGCAATCTCCGAAACGGCCGGACCAATTTTGACGGGGCTTTCACTGGCAGATAGCTGATGTTACAAGAACTAACTTAGGCTACTTTAATTTTAGAAAAAGAATTAGGGTTACGTGCAATAAAATAAAAACCATGAAATCCAAAATCTCCACGCGGGTGAAACCGCAGCAGCTAGTTTATAATATTATTAAGTAGTATAGACAAGAAGTAAATAGAAATGCTTGTTGTTATTACATAGAGGTTGTAGCACTTCAATCTTATCACCGATTCCTGGAAATAAAATACCAATACGATGTATCCCAACAACATTAATTTCCGAAGCATTTACAATATACAATTGTGGCCTATCAATATTATTCGGGATCCCTCTGTAGAACTTGCTTCGTTCAATTTACGATAACAATGCTAATCTTCTCTGATACTTGCGTATATAAATAGGTATCCCAATCTTTTGTTCCTTGTTAACACATGCCGAAACCACACGTAGAAATTAGGGATGTGATTTTTTGTCGGCATATCGATAATTTTCTTTCCATTGTCATTAATCATACCGTGGAAGGCTGTTTTCACTTGTGTCAATACAATCTGTTTTGTCGATTTTTTTTTGTTTCACTCGTAATTTTTTATGACTTATAACTTTCTTTAATAATTATCCTACTTTTATGGCAATGCATAATGTTTTAAGCGACCGTTGCTTTAATTGCATTTATTTTGTAATTTTAACATACATTGTTGACGTCACTTAACTTTTAACGATGTCCCATCCTTCAATTTAGTCTCATAGTACTTTCGTGCTATGAGACAAAATTTATATTTGACATTTTGCTCACTCTTTTGTTACTCATATTTTTAATTAAAATCGCTTCTGATAGTGTGATACAGAGCGTTACTTACAAAAGCATGAAGATCTGAGTTTTAAAAATGCCTTGACGAGTTTCTTGCCCTTCTTCTTGCTCGGCCTATACCAATTTGGAACGGGCACGGTGGTTTTCTAGAAGGTTCGTTGACTTTGAGCACGGATTGGGTCTGTTGGTGTCTTTGTCATCTATTATGTTCTGATAAAGACAGCATTAGTTTTATTCTGTAATTCGGGTAGACGAATGTTGCAGAGGCCCGCTGCTGGAGTCATTTATTTTAACTTTCATAAGTGCTCCTTTGGCGCCTATTTGAATAAAGCATTTTGAATTTGAATTTGAACGACTTGTTGATATTTCATCGATATATTGGAAATTTACATCGATAAAATAACAATTTATCCCTATCCCTGATACACTGATTAATTATACAGTAGTGTGTGGGAGGCTCTAATGAAACGCTTGTCGATAGAGACCACTTGCTCGGCGCCCTCCGAACTTCATTCGATCGATTATACGAGTTCTGTACCTACCACCTTTCTACGATTTACTGTTTCGAGAATGACTTCTGATTATTATGTGGTTTTGTGTGTAGATTAGTGGTAGGTTTGTTCTGTAATGATAGCTTTATGAGCTTTTGGAGAGCTTTGAAATCAAATGTTTGTTGTGTTTATGAGTTAACTAGATAACATTTATTATAATAGGAATTCGGCATGCAAAAAATAGTGGTAAAAATAACGCATCAAACCTAGTTAAAATTCAGATCTTCAACAGGTCATTTTATTTCTTATTTAAATATATCAAGTTATATTTAAGGATACAAGTCTTCGCGATATAGGCTTGACTAGTGAAGAGACCATATATGGATAAGCAACAACTAGATATAATTGTCTTATTTAAATAAACAATTGGTTTGATTTTGATTTTTTTATTTTGAACACTTTTAATTTACTTAAATAATTTTATTAGGACTCAAACTCTTCTGCGAGTGTCCGTCTGGGTTGGTACAACCGCTTTGCTCGTGAAGTTTGCCGCCAAGCAGTAATGTGCAAGCATTACTGTGTTCAGGTTTGATGAGCAAAGCAGTCAGTGAAATTACTGGGCTTATGAGACTATGATATGTGAACAGTGCCACGCAAGCCCTTGTGTTTCAAAGTTCTGAGTGGCACTGCAATTGTTATGGGCTGGCGTTTTGCTTACCATCAGGCAAATGACCAGCTGGTCATTGAGATTGAGGTGAGCTCACCTCGTTACTAAACAGCAAAAAAAACTAGGGATGATATGACGATACTAACGCTATATACATATCCCCGCATACATCCAAATCTGTTTAGGCATTTAAAATATCGTGGAATAAAGAAACTGATATAGGTACAACATACCTACATAGGTACATGCACCTAAAAACATTATACTTATTCCTTTATTGTGCTGTCGTGTAAAAATAAGCAGAAAAACTAAACAGAATACTTAGTAAAAAAATACAAATTGGTATAGGTAATTACATACCAGCAACTGGCGCGACAATTAACTCCCGAAGGAGTATCTTGAACGAACTTGATGTAATATTTCGTACCATGACCATTGAGAAGGGGTTAGTTTCACGATGACCATGAGCAATAAGGAAATCAAATCGCATTCCAATTGAACAGCGAGCTACGTCGAGCTAAGAATTTAGGCAACAATTTAGCTTTGCTCTCGGAAACTCATCAATGCTAAGCTAGCTCATAACTGAGGTTTAATTGTTTGCCGATAAACGGAGCTGAATCGAAATTGAACTCGGTTTTGGTCATGTTTTGGAACTAGTTCCAATTTGAAATTTTTGCATGGTGGTAGGATTTTTTTGTGGTCGTCAGTATGAAGAGTGGCCTCAAAAGAGGCAGCCGGAACATAGGTAGGCACCCATTCTTATTCCCAGGCTGGGAACTATTCTACTTACCTACGTTTATCGTCTTTACCATTTTTGATCAGATGAGAATTTAGTCAAAAGCTAAACGAGCATATAAAAGGAAGATTGAACCGTAGGTAATAGTGATTTGGAAAAGTAAAGTTTTGCCAAAAAAATTTCATTTTATTTTATTACTTCGCTGTTAAAAAAATTTAAAATCCTAATATCTCTGAAAAATAGCTAAGTATAACAAAATAGTAATAAATATAAAAATAGTAAATAAAATAATAATAATAATCCAATATTAGCCTCTGTTCATTTCCTTTACTATCTGTCCTAATATTTTATTTACAGTCACAATAATACTAATATTTATTTCATAGTATACTCGTATTATATGTATTTACAACTGTTACATAGGTACATACTACAACCTACAAAAATTAAACTTGAACGCAAGATTGACATGATTGATTAAGCTGCCATCTACCGGGATTCTTTAGAAGCTCAACAAAGACGAGGAAGCTACCAAGTCGTACATTAGTAACTAAGCGCGCTGTTGATTTTTGAGCAACTTTCCCTTGTTATTCTTACTAGCTCGTAAGACATCACCTAGATGGCGCTAGGTGTATGATTATAAAAGCAGTTATTTTTTATTCCGCAAGTTATTTTCTAAAAACACTTCGAATGGAAGGTATTTATTATGCGTTTAGGCTCGTGAGAGGTTGTCTTTCTTTGGTTGTTTGGGTATGCAAGCGAATGTTCCCATTTATCTCCAAAACGGTTTGACCTAGTTAAGACGAGGCTCTCAATATAATTTTCCCACGTTTGCTCCGCCTCCACACCCCGCAACGCGCAACAAGCACTGCCGCGCCGGAGCTCACACCCCGCTAATATTACGCGGCGATAGACCACTGCTAGATCGCCGCGGCCCGAGCCGTTATAGCGTGAGCCGTTCTCGGTTGCGCGCTGGAACGTAGATGTCATAATAGAGTTTCCTTACCCTTGAATACTTTATTATTATAGTATATATTATTTTTTAATTTCAATAATAATGCAATGTTTGATGGTTTACGCTAACGCATATATTCCGCCGTTTTAAATGATGGAGAAAATAATTAGGTAAATCAAATCAATAAAAATTGAAAAGCGGGAACCGACTTCGACGAAAATATCGTGATATATGAAACATCCCCCATTTTCCCACACTTACTGATGGTACTCTATACAAATAAATAAAATTGAAGTGTCTGTTTGTAATATCAAAAAGGACGAATTGACAACCTCCTCCTTTTTTGAAGTCGGTTAAAATTGTACTCATGAGAAAAAGAATTAATGATTAAACGAACTTACCTGTAAGTGAAGTTCTATCGTAATTATTCGAGCTGTTTCGTCCGAAGAGATTACCAATAACTATTAATACACATGTAGTTACACCGTACGGTGACGCCAGTTTGCACTGATAGTTGAGAATAATTTTTTTTATGTGGGTGCTTTATTTTTGTCCTTACACCAACTAGATAAAACGTCATTTAGTTCAGAGTTTTGAGATTTTTGACACTGGGTTATTAGGGTTGGGAGGGTTGGTAATCTCTTCAGACGAAACAGCTCGGATAATTACGATAGAACTTCACTTACAGGTAAGTTCGTTTAATCATTAATTATCCTCGCTGTTTCGTCCTCGAGATTACCAATAACTATTAATACAAATGTAGATTTTGAGAGAAATATATAAGATCCGTTTACTTTGTGAAAAATCTGGTTTTATTGACACAATAGATCAATTATTATAACATTTGTTGAGATTTACCCCAAATAATTATGTTATTGGTAGAGACTACCTGCTAATGATGAAACTTAAAATATATATGCCAAAATCATAATATTGAACTAGTGTTCTTGTAATACTTCTGATATAATTGTTCTTGCAAAAGACATATCACCTTCAGACACAATAGTCTTATTATAGAATTTTCCAAATGTATTGGAACTACCGCTCCAGCCAGCGGTCTTCCTAATCAAATCAAGATTAATACCTAATTTTTTAGCCTTAGATGTAACTGCATGTCTTTAAGAATGTGCTGTAAAAGTTGACACATCTATACCACATTCATCAAGGGTTTTTTAACCCACCTACTCAAAGTTTGCGAGGTTACTTTATGGTGTGGTCGTTTTAGACTCACGAAGAGGCTACTATGATTTTTTCGTAAGGACTCAGTCGCATTAAGGTATGCTTGCAAAGTTTCGACTGGACATATTTCGGGTTTCTCGCGAAAAAGAGGTAACGATAAAATAGGTTGTGATGAGCCAATACGGGATGTCTTAATGAGATCAGGCATTTTAATTATTATGTGATCAGAGAAACGTTCAATATTATTAATATCAATTTTAGAGAACGTCTGCATTCGATGTGCTGTGACCAGAGCAAAAAGGGTTATTAATTTTTTAGAAAGATTTTCTAGACTTATTGATTCGTTGGGATACCAGTTAATCATATGATTCAGTACTAATGATGTATCCCATGTTAAATTATATTTTGCTAAGGGGGTTCGTAATCGAAATACTCCTTTAAAGAACCGTTTGATGCTATCATCAGAGCCAATTTGAGGGCCAAGAATTAATGATAATGCTGATCTACAAGTATTCAGTGTACCGTATTGAGCTCCTGAATCAAAAAGTTGCGTAAGAAAGGCTATCACATTAGAAATAGACGTATCAAGAATGTCGTAATTATTAACTTTACAAAAGTCAAACCACATTTTTAAGCACGTGTCATACTGTCTGATTGAGTTATCAGATAGAGACGCTATTATTACGTGCACAGACGATTGAGGAATTTGTCTCCTTAGAATGGACGCCCTGATAAGACTCCGGCAACCAGTGTAAGCCGGTGGTGCACTTGACGATTGCTGGAATGAGACAATATAAGACTAACACTAGGGTGAAAATAAATTAATTTTGAAACTAGAAATTTCTTATATAAAGGGAACCACGGCTACGTAGGCCACCAAGGAACTACAACAATACCAACAGCTTTTTCTTTCTTAATTTTACGTAGACTTTTAAGTATCATCGTGAAAGGTGGGAAAGCATAAAAAAAATTGCGACCAAGATACAGTAAAAGCATTTGTAGCGAACGCGTCGGGATCCCTATTCCATGAGATGTATTTGCTGCACTTTTTATTAAGTCTAGTAGCAAATATATCAATTTTAGGTGTTCCAAGTTCATTGACAATTTTATTAAAAGCAAAGCTAGCAAGTTCCCACTCATCAACATCTGGGTGAATTCGTCTAGACTCTGCATCTGCAATCGAATTCTCTGCCAAACTTATGTAATAAGCGAAAACTATTATGCGCCTTAATTCACACCACTGCCATAAGTCTCGTGTAACTTGCGTAAGATGTGGAAATTGTACGCCACCCATACGGTTTATGTACGAAATGGCGGTAGTATTGTCAATCCGAAGCAAAATTTGACAATCAGATAAGTCCTTGGCAAAAACTTTAAGAGCAAGGAATGCTGCTCGTATTTCTAAATAATTAATATGTTTTGCACGTTCTAACTCAGTCCAAGCACCGCTTGCAGTTTCCCTACCACACGCGGCGCCCCACCCAGTAGTTGAAGCATCACTGAAAATTTCCAACGAGTATTCATCATATTTAATGCTATTAACAGGTTTATCTAAAGCCCGAGAGAACCAGTCAAAATCGGGTTGCAGTGTGGTTGGTAAATACATATATCTGTAGTAATTGTCTGGGTCATTTAATAGATTTAAAATTTACATCTTTCAAAACTTTTGGTGTAAGCCCTTTTAAGTACAATATCCGATACAGCTGTTTTAATCTCCGGGTTGAGAAGCGGAGCATCAATAAGAGTACAGTTGCTGGGCGGTAAGTATTTACCCTGCAGGTCTTTGCGAAGTTCTTTTGATAGGCCTGTCGTCACAAAGTGTTGAAGCCGTACTGCGAGATCGGGATTAATTTCTTTACCATACGACGTAGTTATAGACGGGTCATCACCTAGTAACTCGAAAATACCATTGTCAGCGTCTGGTTCTACAGCCAATTCCTCCTCCGGTTCGATAAACGGGGCCGGCACAGCCGGCACACAAGCGCTCGTAGACGGCGTGGGCTCGGCACTTGTTGAAGGGACGGGGTCAGTATTTATAACTGTAGGCGCAGACTCGAAAATTTCCACTTCTTCATTCACAAGAGGATCAATTTCGACCGTGGAGTCGTCTGAAATTTTGAGTTATACGAAATAACCGCTGCAATGTGTATTATATGTAGGTAGATATCGAATTATAAGCCATAAAGGTATACAAAATTATTTCTATGACACCTAAAGCCATAGATAAATATGGAGCCGATCTCAAGCAATCTGTTCTTAGAATTGGATAAAAAGATAGGTAGATAACCTATGATACTGTAAGTAGCTGTATTTTTAAAGTTAAAAAATAACTAGCTACATTGCCGCCGCCAGGACGGTGCAGCGCCTACGCGCTGGATGCGCGGTGCGAGCTTAGGCTGTTACGCCGATAATTTGGTATGCTATTAGTTAACGTGATTATATCACCTAACTGTATACATACATAATTAAATTCTGTTACCGTATTGCCAATGATGTGAAGTGATAACACAATAACACTGGCTTATCATGTAACTGCCTACTAATACTAATTTTATTCCAGTAAAGTGTAGGCCACCCTTCCTCGATTGACCTTGTTACCGTATTGTCAGCGAAATGATAATCCTACGAGGATCGTCTAATCATATCACTGACTTATCATGTAACTGTCTGAAGGGACATTCTTTGTATCAAATCATGGAGAACTAACCTTCTTTGTCTGCCAACATTGTGTCGTCGACATTAGGTCCAGAACTTGTAGAAGACGAGGAGACATGCCGCTTCTTACGGCTACGTTTAAGTTTTCTTTCCAGTTTTTTTTAACTTTTTTGCAATGTACTCGTAATTATCGTCTTTCGAGTGTTTCCGTTTACCCATTTTTTACCTGGAAAACTGACTAATGCTGAAAAATGTACTAACTGGCGGAGCACTGCACTGTGAATGAAGTTTTATCTAGTTGGAGTAAGGAGGAAAATAAAGTACCCAAATAAAAATAATAATAATTGTAATATTCTCAACTATCAGTGCAAACTGGCGTCACCGTACGGTGTAACTACATGTGTATTAATAGTTATTGGTAATCTCGAGGACGAAGCAGCGAGGATAATCTCTATCGGTTGACTATTTTATTACGAGAGAAATCGAGAAACATCAAACAAATACGAAAAACTATGAAATGAGAACCTCCTCCTTTTTGCAGTCGGGTAAAAATTGTACTCATGAGAAAAAGAATCTCTATCGATTGACAATTTTATTAGGAGAGAAATCGAGTAACAACAAAAAAATACGAAAAACGATGTATTGAGAACCTCCTCCTTTTTTGCAGTCGGGTAAAAATTGTACTCATGAGAAAAATAATCTCTATCGATTGACAATTTTATCAGGGGAGAAATCGAGTAACATCAAAAAAATAGAAAAAAGGACGAATTGACAACCTCCTCCTTTTTTGAAGACGGTTAAAATTGTACTCATGAGAAAAAGAATCTCTATCGGTTGACTATTTTATTAGGAGAGAAATCGAGAAACATCAAAAAAATACGAAAAACTATGAATTGAGAACCTCCTCCTTTTTTGCAGTCGGGTAAAAATTGTACTCATGAGAAAAATAATCTCTATCGATTGACAATTTTATCAGGGGAGAAATCGAGTAACATCATAAAAATAGGAAAAAAGGACGAATTGACAACCTCCTCCTTTTTTGAAGTCGGTTAAAATTGTACTCATGAGAAAAAGAATCTCCATCGGTTGACTATTTTATTACGAGAGAGATCGAGTAACATAAAAAAAATAGGAAAAAGGACGAATTGTCAATCTCCTCCTTTTTTGAAGTCGGGTAAATATTTTACCATGAGTAAAAGAATCTCTATCGTTTGACAATTTTTAGGACAGAAATCGAGTATCATCAAAAACAAATACGAAAAACGGACGAATTGTGAACCTCATCCTTTTTTGAAGTCGGATAAAAATTGCCAGGAATATGACTGGGTAATAGGTATATATGCCAAGAAAAATAATCAGACCATAACTCCGAGTAATTACATCTTTGCTTCTCTCATTTTTCTTGCACAATCTACCAAACGGTTCTCTCTTTTGCGAACATATAATTTCTTATTGTCCTTGTTCCCTATTGTAATATCGAAAGTTGCATGCTCGCTTGTGACAAAAACAATCACAGGTCCACCCGCATCGGCGCACGGCGCTATACTGAGGACTGCTCGCTTCGGATAACTATTATAACGCGAGGTGCCAGCGTAATAAGGTCGAATTTAGTGTGCACTGTTTGAACACACTTTAACTCAGAACTAAATGACGTAAGTCTCAAATCTAATTTATTTTATTAACAGGTTAATAATTTTTCTAGGTAAATTTTGTCTTCGTCAGTAGATAGTACAATATATTTTCTTGGTGTGAGTAATTATTTTGAAAATAAAATTTAAGCCGTTGAGTAAAAAAGTGTATTTTACACTGAAAAAAGCATAATTTTTGATAAGAAAATGTATCGAATGAAAATGTATCAATCGTGTTTTTGTCTTCAATCATAGAGAGATAAAGGTCTCATAAAACATACATGTTAGTTTCAAGTTGATCACGTATGTGGTTGACCCAGCATCTTGGTGGAAAAACCCTGAAATATCTGGAGTAGCCCCTTAAATAGTTACGATTTTCTGTATTTATGTAAATAAGGTTTGCGATTCATGGCTCTTAGATAGGTGCAGCTACGACGTTAAACCGCCAGGAGGCGCTGAAAAAAAAAAATTCGTAATTCTCTAAAAAGTAAAAAAAAGCATTCTATTTTTTAAATGTTTTTAATTAATCTTCGATTGATTTTGCTTTTCATTAAAGTTTACATGTACTTGAATAGCTTAATCGGTTTTTAAATTATTTTGTTTATTGTTACAGATATCAACGAACGACGAACGAATAATTCCACAACTTAGTCAACCTTAAAGTTCCTAAAGTTAGAAATAAGTAAAGATGCAGACTTACACTTCCAATGAGTTCTTAAACAGTGCTGGAGTCAGTCGCCACATGCAGGCAACTGGTGAAGCACCATCTCAGAAGACTAGTATGAAAAGACGATCCTGTGAGGTACCTTTAGGAGACATCAGCTCGTCTAATAACTTCAAAGTTTCCTTAGGAGATTTATCTAATGACGGTCCCAACTACGACTGCAGATCGCTACGATCAGTAAAATCAGAAGACGTTAGACTTCGGTCTTCTTACCGTCCTATAGATAGTAGAAGCGTAAAGAATTTTAGGTCTTCTCTAGCTGATATATCCACTTATTCCCTCTCGAGGCCTCCGAGCTATGATCAATTGTCTAGGCGGTCCCTAGTGGAAGGTCCAGATACTCAGGGGATAACTTCGAGTATTGAAGGCGTGCTGTGGTCTGATGAAGAAGAGACGGAGTATTTCTACCATGAGAATATCACGGCGGCTTGGAATCAAGGTGAGTTTTTTAAATATACTTATTATTACTTATATCTGACCAAGGAACTCAGGAAATACTAGTGTTGATAGATTAATTTTATCCTCCGTCTGTCTCTGGAGCCTCGAGCGTCGACGCAAGGTTGCTAGTCTTTCTGTCTTCTACAGGATACAATTTGGAGAGTGCGCAATGTTACTGCAAGACTTGATTCCCCCTTCCCCTTCCTTCATCGGACGACCAGACGTACGGCAATTCGACATCCACTTATGGTTGACATTCCTCCTGTCCGTACTAAGCGTTTTGCTTGGACCTTCATCAGGCGGACGGCTAAAGAGTGGAACTCACTGCCGGCGTCTGTTTTTCCTGCACACTACAATCTAGGAGTCTTCAAGTGACGAGTGAACAATCTTTTGGGCGAGCGTGCCACATCGTAGACAGCCTACATGCTATAAAAAATATAGCTTATTCATCATAGTCAGCCACATCGTCGTGAATAATGATCAAACCTAGAGCAGAAAAAAATTTAAAAATAAAGACGTATAATTAGTATATAGTTACTCATAAATGTCAATGACCGTAACACGAGAGACCTGCCTAATAAAGACTAATATAATTTTGGTCCATTCATCTCTGTATTACGACACCTCCCGTTCAATAAACCTCAATACCTCTCCGATCAATTCTAAATACATCATAAGTGCAGCCATCAGTCAAAACCAGCATACATACATACTCCATTGATACGACCGTGCATTCCCCTCAGCCATACTACCTGTTACATTATCTATGGCTTCAGTAGTAGTAACACTGACCTAATCTGTGACTACATCACGATGGCTATACATCAATGATCATCTCGGCTCAGCTGGTATAAGCATTATCATAATTATTTTGAATTACTTGCTAAGCAACTTTCAACCTTGATCCAAGGTGTGAAGAAAGGTTCCAAACATAGAAGTTTGACTATTTCGGCGTGCGATGTTGAAATCGATTGGAGCAAAAGCAAATTAGACGTTTTTTTGTTTGTAAACATTTTTGATGTTTTGGTCTGCAGTTTTTATTTATAATAAATGTAAGGTATGGGTAGCACTTGATCACTTATTCTTATTCTAATTGGGGGCGATATTGTCTGCACTTTACACGAAACTTTAAGCGATATGAACTCAATTATGTAGAGGAGTGCGGTCTTACGTCGCTGGCAAAGTTCCATCAGTAGATAGCATAGATCCAGTAGCGTGGACCCTTGATCTTAAGCGACGTTATGGATGTAAGTTCTAAAAATGCTTAGCCTAGAATAGAAGAAATTAGCTGGCGATTAAGTCAAGCTGCCAGAACACATCGATAGGTGCTGAACACTTGCACACTCATATCCTAATAGGATCCCCTGTATCGCAGGTGGCATGGACACACACATATGTCTGGCTCTGGTGCATTACATTTTTTCCTTCTTCGTTGTAACCAAAGTTTTATGCCAAAAGAAATCTATTCTACTAAGTTTGGTCCGGACGGAGATCGGTCCAGGGGATCCTGCTTCGCAGGCAGGGTTACTACCAATTTACTCACAAAACACATTCAGGACTTTGGGTGGGGCAAATAGTCGGACAAACACCTGAAATTAGTCTAATAGCTATTTAACAGTTTCATTTGTTTTTCTTCACGGAAAGCCATTGGTCAATGGATCGGTGGATGGCGCCACTATAGGTACCTACTTCAGCATATTAAATTTTGCAATGCTCTTGCATTTAAGTCAAGCTTGCATTTCCATTGGGGTCTTTAGATATAGCTTGAAGTTATTGATTAATTGAAGTCTTTCGATCATTCTGCTCAGTGCGTTTTCAGTTTTAATTAGGGAATGTGTTATCTGTAACAACCCTGCCAAAAATTAAGGCAGATAAAGAAGGACATGTTATTGGTAAGTGAAAAGACGTGTTCTTTCAGATCAATATTTTGTTTAAAATGTTATATTTCGTAACGAGCAGATTGCCAATTATAATTAATGGACTTCAAAAAAGGGTTCCCAATTGCTCTGTTTCTTTTGTGGCGATGTTACTCGATTACTCCGCGAAAAGTTAACCGATTTGTAAGTATGTTTGTTTTTTTATGAGTAAGAAAGTCTATGTTGGATGTGACGTCTTCCGGCTGATGATGATAAGGTATGACGCTAAACACCAAGTTCACAATGTAAGTGGTTACCTTGCGTTTTTAATTAATATAGAACATACTTAGTAGATAATGATCACTGATACCTATAAAACTGCTACCTACCTTATTAGAAGTTACCAATGGGCTGGCCGGGGAATATCGGGTCATCTTAATCAGTTATCCGTCCATAAATCGCCTTCGCCAGATTGCATCTTGATGGATAGGAGACAAGTCTAGCGATGCACTAATTGAGGGTCCGGTTTACAATGAGTCTAGGAAGACTAGATTTCTAGGTATAAAAACTAGTTTAAAAAAAATTGCGGATAAGTAGTTACCTTTTTTTTCGTTCACAGGCCATTATCTCACTTTTTGGCAAGCTAGAAAAAGATAGACGATAATTCGTAGGCTTTAAATATGTATTTTATATACTAGCATAGGTTATCACCAAAGCCGAGCCAAGCAAAAAAGCCAAAGAAGTAAAAGTTACGTCAAAACATCTTTTGTACTGGATAGACTTTCAGATAAGCGCCAACGGTACAGGGTGGACATTTCACCTTTACCCACGAAGCCTAAAGAGTGGAGCTCCTTGCTAATCTGTATTTCCCGTTAGCTATTACCTGAGCTCCTTCAAGGAGCAACTGAATATGTATCTTCTAGGCAAGCATGTTTCATCGTCGACCATATCAGCTGAATTGCAACCCCAAAATACACATGTAACTTCTCTGAAGAAAATCAGATATCATAACTTGCCTGCGTTACTCATTCTAATTATAACATGTAAGGTTTTTCACAACTCATTCACTATCTATTAACTACCCCTTTAATGCTCAATAACCTTGAACTTTCCATAACCATAATTATTGACATAAGCCTTGAGCCAGAGAACTGGCTTCCTATACGTTAAATAATCCATGGTGTGTGAGACGCAATTTTAAAAATGACGCCATAATGTTAAAACAAGTGACAGTCAGATGAAACAAACTAGTATATTCTACAGCCAAAGAGTTCTATTTTCAAAGGTTGTAATTACTTTTTAATTATTGTTTATGTAAGTGGCCAGTTCCGTAAAACTTTTAGTACGCCCTATGTACCTACTTAGTTTTAGTTATGATTTTGTAGTGTCCTAAAACATTGTTACTTCAATTCGTTATGGAATATTTTCATAAACATAACGCCACCATTATAGGGAACATAACCATTCATAAAGACTCAAGTAGCAAACTAAACTTTCCCGTAAGTAGGTATAAATGTAGATAGACATCAATTAACTTAAATTAGCTTGTAAATTACCACGGTATACTAGATTTATATGATTGTGAGAGACGGGATGCTGCCTGTAACCTGTATCAATTAGATTTCTCTGGTGATGGTCACTACTAAGAAAGAAATTGTCGAGTTAGATCTGAACTCGATTGTACTTCGTTTTTTTTAACATTACTTTTAATGCGATTTTTCCTTAGTTTATATTTGTAACTGTAGATTCCTTAACGTTTCAACTGATCTGAAGTGGTAATGAGGTAGTAGGTAGATGTCACACTAAATGTAGAATAAAACTGACTGTCAATTGAAGCTACAGAAGCTATTTTTATTTAAATGCGACACAATCTTATCGTCATTCAATATGGTAGGGAACAGGGCCAATCTACTTTTTCTAGAAGTCCTCAACTGTCGCTACTGTCTATTGAAACTTGTTTACCACTACAGTTAATTCTAATGTGCTAGGCAATCGGCCTAGGTACCGGTTTTTCTCTGGTCTTTTCCGACCACCCGTATACAAATGACTGCCGGAAAGAGGGTGGCCAGCCAAGGAAACACATACACAATTATGTAGTAATTACTTATTATTGTAGTTTTTTATCTATGTAAATAATACTCCACCGAGCAGCGATCCGGTACAGAGCATATTCACGCAGTATCGTGCGATATATCATTATGTGCATCTAACATGCATGATGCAACGCAACGCAAGCATTGGACCATTTTGGACAATCGGAGTACCAGAGGGTCACGCCTGGGGAATGGCAGAGGTCTGTGTAACCCTGTAATATAAGAGCCTTGGTGTGACGGTGAAATTGTGATAGTATTTATACAACAGTTATATTACGAGGAATCTTATATAGGTATCCTACATTCCACTATACCATGCTTTGGCAGCATCAAGACGCTTTTCAACAATGCAAACAACATTTCACAAACGCAAGCTCAAGCGTATTGTAAGACTCGAACCAACAGATTAGCATCGCCGGTCGACCTTAATGTTTTTTACAATATTGGCTTACTGACACCTAACTTACCTGCTAGTAAGTGACGACGATAAAGCACGCTTGCCTAGAAGTTACATATTAAGTCACGCCTTGAAGCAGCCAAGGTTATAGTTATCGGGAAACACAGACTCAAGCAGGGAGTTCCATTCCTTGCTGGTACGCTTAATAAACCATAGCATAGTATTCAACTTAATAACATTAACTGATTTCTTTCTTGCGTCATCTATACAAATAAATAAAATTGAAGTGTCTGTTTGTAATATCAAAATAACAGCTTTTTACCAAATACATATGAAAGTATATACAGTACCTATAACAAAACAACCATTTTTAAAATGTTTGCCAGTCTGTCTGTCTGTCCGTTTGTTCCGGGTAATATCCGCAACGGCTGGGCCGATTTTGACGGGACTTTCACTGGCAGATACCTGATGTTGCAAGGAGTAACTTAGGCTACTTTTATTATAGAAAAAGGATTAGGGTTCCACGCAAAAAAATAAAAACCTTGAAATCCAATTACACCGCACGGGTTAAACCGCGGACAACAGCTAGTGATAAGTAACGATGTGACCAGTGAAGGTAGCTACTAAAACCAAATTGATTACTGACTTCCAGCTTCAGATGCCTGTGATACTTTCAATTTATTTCATTTAACTTTAATCGTCACTTGTACATATTTGGGCTGAATTACCTCAGGAAATTAATTGTAACTTTTACTTATTAATTGCTTAATTCACTTATGGCCATTAATTCTTTACAAGTTGTTATTAGTTTTGTTTCAACTTAACGCAATTAATTTAAGTTTCAAAAGGGAACAACACATTTTTCTTTTTAAATACCTTTTGCCTGCGTCGTTCGATATGGTTTGTTATTAGGCTTCACTTGTACTAACAAACAATGTAATAAAATATTAGAAGTCAATTTCAAACTACTTCTAATTGTCGTATCGCAATGAAACTTTGTATGTATTTGTAGTTCGAATGACAATACTATAATTTGGTATCATGGAGCTGATCCGATGATAGAGCCAGGAGGTATAAATAGTGTATTCCTTCAGTAGCTACACGCAACACCCATCGAGTTTGGGCTCATACGATTCGTTTTGACGAGTCCAATAGATTGCACTTGGTGTCGCGGTTCTGATGATGGAGCCAGGAGGTGGAAGTGTTGTTTAGTTTCTTTAAACTACATATAATTGATAGCAAATCATAATGTTAGGTCGTACCCTGAAGCAAGGTTTTCTAGCATTTTATAGCGCTCGCCTGACCAGCTGTAATCCTCATGGTGAAAATCTTTTGCCATGGTCTTATAACGGGTGTTTCAGCAGTTGTAATTGAGATCCAAGCTTTTTCTAAAACTTCAATGAAGATCAGATGGGATAGTGCCAAAAAACTATGAATATTAATGCTTTATTATTTGAATATTAATTGAATATGAAAATATACAAGTAGGTATATGAAATGTATAAAAATATAACTGAATATTGGCAATCAGGCGGAAATACACGCATGAGTAGATGAAAAAGTATAAGGATTCAGATCAAGTTGATTTTCAAATAAGTTGCGGCGAATTCTTTCGAGCACTGAGTAATTGACGTGGGAATTAAATTACTTTGTAACTTTGGGGGGTAGACAGTGACGAATGTAAAAGCCTTATAAGATGTGATAATGATGTAAAAATAAACATTTCACTGTTATTGCTTAAATAAAACCATTCATTCCTATGTTTTAAGACGATAGCCTCTCGTTTGGATGCAATTTATGGTGTTAAATGAAATGTGAGGAGTTCTTGCTGCATCAACATCCGCAGGTACAAGTGGGTTGACGCCATTAATGCGTCTAGACGAATGGCTGACTAAGACTACGATAGCTTGGTGTAAGTGAAAAGTACTTGTCGCAAAACAATGATGAAAATCTTTGTAGGAAAATAATTTATCATCAAGTTTTATTAATTAAAACAAACAGCAGTGTTGCGAGTAGATGTTTCAATAGATTAATGAAATGGTATAAAATTCAAAACTGGTTAGTGAAAGAAAGTTCCTTGAAGGTTATTTGATTGGTTTATCTCAAAAGACCAATTTTATACGATGTTTTACTCTTCAACCTGAAACAGAATCGTGTTTAAACATTTGTATAATACTGACATGAGACCTATAATAATTGTAAAAAAATAAACAATTGTAATTCTTGATAAATAAGCATTTGGCCAACATCTGTTGGCTCTGTAATAAGCTGTTTTTTTATACTTTTGGATAACGAGACGAGCTGGTCGTTTGCCTGATGGTAAGCATAACGCCGGCCCATAACAATTTTATTATTTTGTAACCAAAAAAAGGAAATTTAATCATGACTTCAACAAAAATATTATAACGTTATAGTGTCTCTTTTTTAAATATAAACTACGAAATAACCTTCAACAAAAAGCAAACGCGTCGCAACCACCTACCTACCTAACCAGCAAGGAAATTATACGCCCTCAAATTGAAACTTTCTTCACTTCCAACGCCTATTTCTACTTTAAACCTTCAATTTTGTATAATATTCCCGATAACGTGCACCACATCAACACTATTAATGCACTACATATATACACAACCACTATATATGCAAATGGAGAGAAAATGTGACCGCTAATTCCCTACCTCAGCACTTGATTAAGTGCTCTTTGGAAGCTACTATTAGGGCACTGATAAACTTGCGATTCGATCACGCGAACAACCCTAAACAATTTCTAAAAAAATAACTTAATTATTGTGTTCACAATATTCTTAGAAATGCCTTAGTCAGTTGATTTTAAAAAGAATACATAAATAAAATTGTATTGTAATTGTATTGTGAGTAAAATGACTTTAATTTTCAAATTGCTTTCTATTTACAAAAAAAAAACACCTATTCTGTCCATTCTAGAGTTTTAATATAATTCTCTGCCAAATCTAAACCGAAATTCGTTCAATAGCTTAAACGTAAACAGCATTTTAATCATTCGTTTTAATTTCATTTTAATCGTTAAATTAACCTAAAAAATCAGCTAAGTATATAATAAACGTGTTTTTACACGACCGCCTAAAAAAGGAAGTTTAATCCGTTCAGGATATGTACGTATGTGAGTTTATATCTACTACCATAACTTTTAAATGCCTTAACAGATTTGGATGTAGGTATGCAGAGATATCGTTAGAATATTTACATCATCCCCACACGACCCAAAAAGACAACTGCCCTAGCCAGTGTATTGACACTGGCTAGGGCAGTCGTGTTTTTAATTATTTAAATTATATTTCATAGCTCCATTCTTCAGATATATCTATATATTAATAAATATCTATTAATATATAGATATATCTTCGAATGGAGCTATTCATATAATAATGATCGAACTTCGCTTGTGAAGTTCGTTTGATCATATATTATACTTCATTTCCTTTGTTTAAGCTATCCCGGACCATTAAACACCCGTAACAATGATCTTTAAAAACTATCGCATAAGGTATATTTAACAAGTTTAGTTAGTTATTAAACTTATCATCAAAATAACAAACAGAAAATAGAAATCGTTCTTTTAAATCTAACAATGTATCGATGTCAAAAACGCTAGTGTATAAAGAGCCTAAACAATGTTGGATCCAGCAGCCATCTTTATTTATTTCGCTCCGTACAAACTGCAACCTAGATTTCTAGTTCATGAAATGTCGTGCCTATAAACTTATTTGGGTCATAACTAGATAGGTGCCATTATTTAGGAGTTTTGACATAGGACTAGATCAGCTAGGTTTATGGCCTATTCAAACAGTGTAGTAGATATTATATCAGCGGCACAAGTACGGATCTTTTTGATCGATAAAATTCGATAAAATTGACAGTAAAAATCGATAAAGTGGGTTTTATCGACTTCTTATATAATTTATCGAACCTCAATACTATCGACAAAAGTTATCGAATATCTAGGTCGAATCCAAAGAGGATATAGAGCTACTACAATACTTTACGATCAGACTTCGGCAGTCGCAACATTCGATAAATTTATCGGGTTTTTCGATTCGACAAATTTATCGAACCGACTTCCGTACTTGCGCCGCCCTTTCGTTGGCTCGTTCGCCTATGATGTGATTACCATATCCATACAGATAAATAATATTGAAGTGTCTGTTTGTAATATCAAAATAATAGCTTTTTACTAAATGCATATGAAAGTATATACGGTACCTATAACAATACAACTATTTTTAAAATTTTTGTCTGTCTGTTTGTCTGTCTGTTTGTTCCGGGTAATCTCCGAAACGGCTGGATTGATTTTGACGGGACTTTCACTGGCAGATAGCTGATGCTACAAGGAGTAACATAGGCTACTTTAATTTTAGAAAAAGAATTAGGGTTCCGCGCAAAAAAATAAAGACCATGTAATCCAAAATCTCCACGCGGGTGAAACCGCAGGGCAGCAGCTAGTATTATATACGTACGCGCGATGGGAGGTATAGAGAATCTATTTTATGTGACGTTTTTCGTTCCCTGCCTATGAACCTAATGGCTTTTTCTAGTGCTGGCGGTAGCTTGTTTCAGAGCGCTACCGAATGTTGTTTATTCTTTGCCCCTGCTTAGTATTCTCCATCCATTATCGTATCGATGGCGTAGTTTACGCCAATGTCAAATAATGAGCACATTGCGCATATTAAAATCATATAAATTAAATTCATGATTTAGAGATATAAGAATGAAAGAATAACAGCATATTATGTACTTACTTAATTGTCTGTAAAAAATATAAATCTCTTAGGAATTTTTTAATTTTAACAGTTTTACTGAGTACTTTGATTTGGCTCAGTAAAATAACTTCTGGAGAGCCACCGCATATCTTAATGCTAGTAACATTCAAACAACTCTTATCCCACCTAGAAAAGCCGCCAGCAAAGTGTGCCAACCTCTTGTACTAACTTGTGTGACTTCTTCATAATAAAGTTAATGCTTTCTATGTACACATGCGTGCCTTAGATGGTAAAAAGCATTTATAGTCGATCACGGACACGTCAGTATAAACACCCTCGACCTCAATTTAAACCTTTATTTATATCAAGAATGCAAATCTTTTTCCTCTTGTTTTTTTCTCGTTGTCGTTTATCCAAAGTTACTTACCTAAAATTGACTTATTAGAACACTTTTCGCAGCAGTACCTACAATTTGAGTTACATTTTACTATTTTTCAAGTATGATTATTTTTTTATACAATTGGATTAAGAGATCGGGTCGTCTGCCAGATGGTAAGCATAACTTGCAGTAATTATTACTCTAAAACTCACTAACCTGTCTTTGCAAAAGTAGTCCATTGAGTTTTGACGCTGACTTCACACGATACTCGGTCTGGCTTTGGACACTGTTAGCTATGCAAATTTTTAAGGATTTTTTAGGATTTTATAGAGATTTTAAAGATTCAATACGGCTTGTATATTACTTCATATCATTTTTCTTATGGTCAAGAAATAACTTTATTATTATTCTCCTTCTGCTAAGCTAAACAAATCTAATTCGCCTAATGGTAACTATCACTTGACTGTAATAATGTAATTTTTATATTAACCAGAACTTTTACAAAGTTGATTTGGATTGGCGGCCCAACCCATCGTCTGCGTCATCATCGCTGCAAAATTAAATCTCTGTGAGGTCAAAGTAAATAGGTAATAATTACCTCGTTGTGAACGAAGTTGGTGAACTATAAAAAGGCGTGTGAACGCCCAAAGTGATTAATTAATCTTTGACACTCCATTACTTGAACTTCAGTAAGTGGCGGTGTAAATTCTCAGCACTACTTCATCTCGCCGCTCGGAGAGAAACAGTTACTTTAGTACCTAATAGCTCCTGTTATCTAGATCCTAGTTCACTTTTGAGAGCGCCCTATTTAAGTACTACGCTTCTTACAAAATTTGCGTTAACAGAAGGTCATAGATGGAGTTATGAAATATTCTTGGACTCAATTTTTGTTACATGGCATGATCACTTTTGTGACAGCTGCCCAGTAATTTCACTGGATACTCTGCTCATCAAACCGGAACACAGTAATGCTTGCACACTACTGCTTGGCGGCAGATTTCACGAGCAAAGCGGTCTTCAGGTGGATTCAATTTTCGACTCCAGAATGAGGAGTAAAGATGATCTTAAGTTAATATGTTCTGAATATGTTGGATAACATATAAATTTTGCAGCGTTGTGGGGCGGACATATGAACGCGTGGAGTGAAACTTACTGAAAAGATTTAGCACCATGAAACGAGGATTATTCTTTTATCACCTCGAAAGAGAAAAAAATAATACTTAAATTCGAATCAGCTAATAACACTTTTATTTATTACTTGTCACGTAGACTCAACAATCATTCGTCAATCTCTCCGATATGAAAACCACGATATCACAGTTAATTAATCCGAGTATATCTTATCGCCTAGACGGCTACGGACTGGCACCAGAACTTTCTTTACTTTCCACTGCAAAGCTATAAATAATATTGTTTACACTGCTTGGCTTTTTAATAACTATATGTAACATATACAAGGCTTTCGCGGCATTGGATGTTAGCAGCTGTAGTGATGTTCCTTCTTTGTGGCCGATGTTCACCAGTTGACGTTTTTTAGCCGACGATATTTTTTTAACGCTATTTGGTAACGAGACGAGCTGGTCGCTTGCTTAATGGTAAGCACAACGTCGGCCCATAACAACTGCAGGGCCCCTCAGAACTTTGAAAAACAAAGGCCTGCGCGGCAATGCAGTGCGCTCGGTACTAAGAGAATTAGGGTTCCGCGCAAATAAAAACCATGAAATCCAATATCTAATCCGCGCGGGTGAAACCGGCAGCAGCTAGTACCTTATAAAATCAACAAATAAAATCGACTAACGCAGCGCATCGCATCGTGCATGCCTATTTTCCCCATGCCAAAGATTAGCTATCCGAAGAATGTGCCAGATCTACTCTCCACTGCAATTAGTTGCCTACACGGCCATGCCTGGTCTGTAGCCATTTATCACACGCTAACTATGTCTAATTACTGCGCTCTGGTATGTGTGAAACGTTTTACTTAAGGCTTAATGTATGGTTGGGTTAAGTTGTTGAGTTGATTTCATAAAAGCTAGTCACTTTTTCTTGTGGCTTTTTAGGTGGTGGATTATGGACCGTACCTCTCTCTCTCTCAGAGAAGGCTGCATGGCTGGTATCCCAGCAGTGGGACCGTGGGAGGCTGATAATGAATAATGAAAAATATTACATATTCAATTTAAACATAGTCGCTGAACAACTCATTATCTTCATGATAAAGATTAATAAATTTCAATGTCCCTTTCCGAAAAACGTAAGTAAATCAGACCAAACAATATTAATGAGTGCTCGTGAATAACAAGCAAATTAAACTAAAAGCTGGCAGTAAATAAAATCATTGCCCAAGACAAATAAGGTCCAATCATCATCACTTTAATTAATAAAAAAAGTTTAGCTTTAATCACACGAAATACTTTCGCACGCGGCTTTCACTTTGCCAAATCAACTTTGGTAGGTACTGCTTTACTTAACGTAAGAAGGTAAGGTGTCATTCACATTGCAATGTATCAACGATACAAACAGACATTTTGTTTTTGTTTTGAAGGTTTGAATTCTAGAATGACTCAGCTTTCTACAAGCTACATTATGTTAACGCATATTAAATAATTAGTTGAAAAACACTTGCCAAAAACTTATTGGTGCGTTGTGGCTAGCTGCTCTTGTGATTTTTATCTCCTAGGCTTAGGTCGGAATTCACCAATTGTGAGAGGAACGACGTTCACGTAATCGGCAATTCAGTCCCAATTCAGAGTTAGCTTTGACAGCTAATGTCAAAATGCTCGTTATGCAATGAAGAGTAAATTAAATTACCGGAAATCAAGTGGCATGAACATCCTTTTTTCTGACAGATTTTTACTGTCACACGCTTACCTACCTATCACACAGAATAAGTTATATACTGCAAGTCCCATAGACTTCAAAATATTTATATTTTATTTCGCTGGCAACACGGATCCTGTCATGCATTGCTAGAGCGATCATTATAAAAGAATCTGCAAAATGAACTACTGTTTTTGGACAGATCACAGATCGTTTGTTTGTTACTCAAAACAAAACAGACTTTAATTCTGTGAACGCCGCCTGACATAGCGCAGATGAACTGAATATGGGCAGTCTGAAGTCGCTTTTTTGCGAGTGTGAGATCATCCGGTCAGACTAATTGATTAGTGCAAGTGTTTTGGCGAAAGCTTCCTCTAATCACTCGTGGAATTGATTTCCTTCTTATAAGTATAATAGATTTTTGCGGGTTTATAATCTGCCCAAAAACTCCCGACATATAATTAATTAATGTTGTCTATGTCAAAGAACGGGCCTAAGGATTAGTAGGTAGACCTACTAAAGCAAGCAATCTTTTGAAACGCGTTTGTCACTAAGGTGCCAGTCGTCTTATGGTATAACTCCGTATTGTATTTTTATCGTGCGGCCTTGTGGCTAAGTAAGTTATAATCCTCTCTGCAAAGTGAAGGGCTCCAGGTTCGATTCCCGGCCGGGGCTAATATTGTGTGTTGAATATAATGTCCATAAACTATATCTATGCCAAAATCACGTCGATCCGTTGTTCCGTTACTGCATGAAAGAAGGACAAACCAAACAACTAACAAATCAACAAACACACATTCGCATTTACATATAATAATTAAGTAGGAAGTAGGATTTCAGGTAAGTATAAATATATCATAAACTATATAGTTTCATCATATTCGACTTTATACTCGTATAGTCGTGCAAATATTGAGTTTAAATTATCACATTTTAAGGTCACTAAAAAAATTGTTTTTTTTTTTTCAATCGATCAATCAATCAATGCTTTATTTACTAAAAATGTTACAATTTACTTTATGATAACAAAGATGCTTATTCTAATTATAATAAAGAAGCTTACATCATCATCAATGTCGAATACAAACCCATAACCCACAAACTCGCCACCACATTTCCTTCAGAGATATCCGACTCCGAACTAAGTCAGGAAGGACTTGTATCTCGGAGAAGCCGATCTCCTCCAGCAATGAGCAGCAGATGCGAATCATTATACTAAATTTCTAGTTTTCATCAAAAATTGATTCTATAATAATCTACAGTGATAAAACATTACAATAAAATAGATTATCAAGATTTAAAAATCCTCGTAGCATCTATTAACTCGCACTGTATTGCATGGTCAATAACATTACAGACTATCTGTAACTATCCCATCAGCATTGTGAAAACTGTCTGATTCAAACCTATGATTTCGTAACCCATCCCAAATATATCTTGACTCCTGTCCATCAGACCTCGCCCTAAAAGGAAACAACGAATTGACACACGGTAGTTTAAAATTTGATTACGCCAAATTGTTCTTGCACCATCAGTAATTGCCTATTTATTTGTACAGACTGACTCGCGATGTGAACAATGAAGGTAGATAATAAGTACTACTTTTCTTTGGTACCTAATGAAGTTGAACGAAGTAAGTAGGTAGTTAAAATCTTATTGGAGGAGTTATTTTTATGTGCTCTTTGACGATCTGCCTAACGACTATACCTTCAGAGGGAACTCAATGAAACAGTTGAATAAAATTGGGTGAGTCGTAAGGCACTCGTTTTTTTCCTTATTCATAAACTAGAGTTTGACCAAAATGACAAAAGTTTTAATGTCAATAGTACATAGTCAAACGATTCGGTCATCTCGTAGTCCAATGTAATGAAATAAGCTGGAACCCAGATAGATACTTGGCGACTGAGTTCTTCCTTGAGGATGGTAGGTCAGGTCAGTCTGATCGAAACCGGAAATGCCATAATGCGAACCACGCTGTTATATAGGTACTACTGTAATCAAGTCGTCTCGACAGAACATTTCGTGTGCAATGCAACTAAACCTCTCATTATATATGAAGGCGTTCCATTTAAGGTGCTCAAATAGGGCGCACCTACACTGCAATCATTGCGCTATATATAAATATACAGACGTACCTTCTGTATTTTTTGAAGACACCAGATGCGCAAGCGCAGGAAAAGCGGACGTAAATGTTTATACTTTTTGTATGCAATGCTTCCGTAATCAAATTTTACTACGACTGAAATAGAAGGGTTTGGTTACCGGCAAACGTTCTGTTCAGTTTCATATGAACATTAATGGATGTAAATATTGATATATAACATTTTGAGAACTAATACTTGTACAAATTGAAGCGTAATATTTATTTTTAAAAGCTTTTTTTATATATAACTTGCAATGTTTGTTTGTGTGTATGTATGTCTGTTTAAGTAAAATCTTTCATCGATTCCCAATCTCGAGTCTCGAATCTCAACTCAACGAAGAGTCGGATATCGAAGTGAGACTGTAAGGGTTCTTTTTCCTTTTGCGGTGCGGAACCAATAGTTCTATAATAAACAATAGTTATCAAACTTTCAATATTAATTTTTGGGACACAACCTTTTTTGTGATAGAGGAATGTTGCAGGATACACTTGAAAATGTGGTTATTGAAATTGTCTGTTTGCCCATGAAAGCTATTCATTCATCACCAGATCAATTATTACTTTCTGTAATAAATGATCAAAAGTAAAATGACAACACAAACAAGCTCCGAAAAAAAGTAAGTATAACACTTTTCGATCGTACTGCAGACTCAAAACATATCCAAACGCGTTAAACAACAAAGAAACTATCGAGTCGCCTAAAAACATTAATTTCTTAATCGACAGCAACAAACTTTCTCTTATCTTTATAGTCTACAACTTCGAGCTAACATTGTAAAGCTTGTCAGGAAGCCGTCATGGTCACCACAAACAACGTTATTAATATTGTAATGGTCCAGAGCTTATAAGCTTGGCAAAGTTGATAAATTCAATGATTTACGGCTAATGCGGCCTACGTTCCACCGACGGCTTATCATACTCTAATCTTGTGGAGTTGTGAATTGGACTTGTTGCGTAAGGACATAATTTCTAATTGGAAAGTATAACATGTTGGTTGAGAGGTTATAAATACCCTTAACGGCATTGGCAAGAATGATAGTTACTTGGTTCATCTAGCTGCTCTATATACTACAGATAAATACTATTCCATTCATCAAAGATCTTTGTCCAAGTTCTGTGTCCCTTATTTGATATTTCTTTGACCGATGCCCAATCCACTCGTCCAATATATTTTTCCAAGATTTCTTAGTATATATTTGTATATTTTCTTAGTATATTTTGCACAGTATTTTACGTAGTTAAAATGGAGAAACTTCGAACTTATGCGACAACCATTGTCAATAGAACTTTCAACAGTTGATTCTGTCATCTTGTACCTAAACCTAATTTAAGTTTCAGTGTCTCTTTCTAAATGGGAACAAGAGAAAGAAATGAAACATATTTTAGACCTGTCTAATTAATGTACTTGCTTGTGTCTAGTGTAAAATTAATGGCAATGAATTTGGTGGCGTCTAACTGATCAAGGATGGAAGACATTTGACAGCACTTAAACTAAATTTAGTTCTGTCAAACATCTTCCATCTGTTTCTGATTTTATGTATTGGAAAGAGAGAGAGCGTAACTAAAATTAGGTTTAGGTATGAAACCGCAGAATCAACACAATTATTTTATTTCAACAAATCGATTCCCACACAAAAAAAAATGAAATAACTTCTGAACGCGTTGAGTAAAAGAGGCTAATAATTCCATCAAAAATAACTCATCAAGCTTCCAGACAATTTAATATCTTCATCCGTCAATGCCCATTGTCACCTCTGTACATCTTGAAAAAACTTGGTAGGTATTTACGGCACAATCGAGGTAAAAACAATCACTTTTATGGAGACAAGCCGCTTGACACGTCCATCCAAACATCTCTCTGAGCGTCTGAGCGCAGTTTTGACAGAATTTGTCTTCTTTATAAGTATAGAAGTCTGTAGAAGAACGCATAGACAGGCTCCAGTAAACTCAAAATTAACAAACGTATTGTTAGCGCCAACGTATTTTTTACATACAAGAATAATCTATATCTATACATCTATACAAATAAAGACATTTGAAGTGTCTGTTTGTAATATCAAAATAACAGCTTTTTACCAAATGCATATGAAAGTATATACGGTACCTATAACAAAACAACCAGTTTTAAAATTTTAATCTGTCTGTCTGTCTGTTTGTTCCGGGTAATCTCCGAAACGGCTAAGCCAATTTTGACGGGATTTTCACTGGCAGATAGCTGATATTATATGTAGTAACTTAGGCTAATTTTATTTTAGAAAAAGAATTAGGGTTCCTAACAAAAAAATAAAAACCATGGCTTCCAATATGTCCGTGCGGGTGAAACCAAGGGCAGCAGCTAGTGTGAAATAATCTTCCATCGTCGGTTTTCACAAATCGAGTTCTACAAAAGGGACGTTACCTCTTTATAACGTCAGGACAGCGATATATCAGTGCCTCTAGTGTTAGACGCTTCATAACTGTAGATACATATTCTATCCTACGTTAGGTGTGTCAAACAAAAACAAACAAACAAAATAATAGTAAGAAGTTACTGAAGTCGTGGTGACGCGACAAGTCGTTATGTGTGAAGCTATTTATGAAAGTTTATCCAACAGAGATCATTTTCCAACACCGTCAACTTGTTCACTCGCCATTAAATATTAAAACTAATCAATAAACATACCTGCACTTCAAATAGTGGTACGGGTAATCATCTGGAAGCACAGGTAGACGCTAGTATTTTTCACGTTGAAAATAACAATGGAAACAGGTTCTGGAACCTGAGCCTTTATAACAAATAATTTACTTAATAGAAGAGGAGAAAAATGCTAAAATGCTGCTTCATGTACTTATGTGAAACGTTTTTTGCCCTATGTAAGGGTTGGTGAAAATGGGTATAATACTCATATTCCAATAATTTCACTGACTACTTTGCTCAACAAACCGGAACACAGTACCTAATGCTTGCACATCACTGTTTGGCGATAGACAACACGAGCAAAGCGGTGGTACACACCCAGACGGACACTCGCCGAAGAGTTAGTCCTACCACGGCCCTATTTAATAAAGCTGACAATCCGACAAGTCCGACATATGTCAATAAGTGACAATTCGACAGTTTTTCTGTTTAATAAAACTTACAGGCGACTAAATTGTCATGGTGGAAAATTGACAAATTTGTCACGACAATTTTCTTGTTTGACTGTGGTTTTTTGACATATGTCGAGTTTTATTAAACGCGTTTTTAGATGACAAATATGTCAAGATTTCACCGGTCGATTTTTGACATATTTGTCACTTTTATTAAACAGCCTAAGCGCGACAATTCTACAATTATGTCATTTTTTGACAAATATGTCGAATTGTCAGCTTTATTAAATAGGGCCCTGCTGATGTTACCAGGGCCGGCTACTTTTTTCCGGAAAATGCACTGTTCCTGTGGTAATCTCAATGCGCATAAAACCTTTGCAACAGCTAGTTAGTCAATACTAAAGCTTTAATTTAATGGGTATGTACTAAATCTAAACTTACCAAATCCACTGCGTCAACAGCATCTACTAAATCTAAACTTACCAAATCCACTGCGTCGACTGCACCTACTAAAACATGCTGTAATTTAATGGGTGTACAAAATAATAAAATCACATTAGAAACTGTATATGTAACTTAATAGTTCGTATAAGCCACTAGCGCCTTTTAGCCCTTAGCAACATCTTATAGTACCTCCGAGCGAGTTTTTGCGTTGATGACTCACAAGAGTCAATGTTCGCATCCTGACTGCGCGCGCCTTTGAGGTGCTTTGAGGTGGTTTAATACTGACGGACTTAAATCATAGTACAAACAGAAAAGTATGTTATCTTTAAAGCGGTTTGTATGTATTTGTACCCAGTACGCACGCATCAGAAGGACAATATATGGATATTGTCATTCTTCATGTATGGACACAGCGGCGGTCCAAGATATGTATGTCTTTGTGGTCCGTGCGTACTGGCCACACAAATGCCGCGTTTGGTACGCTCTCTAAAGATAACATACTTTTCTGTTTCTGCTATGTTTAAACGTTCCCTTTTCCCTTCCAACTTCATCAACTGGTTATTTACATAATAATTGATCGACTTTGATTGGTTTTTTTATTTATGAAGATGTTGCGTATTTTAAATGCATAGTGTCGAAATTGCTTTGTTATGGACAAAATTTGGTTTTTACGTTTTGTACGTTTTTGAAACCGGTGCTTTAGTTTTACAGACTTATTTGTATAACTAGAATGCAACATATCTATACTTAAATATACGTGCAAATGATTATATTTATACATAAGTTACATAACTTCCAGATATAAAGCACAGAGATCCTAATAAAAAAAATATATTATTATTAATTTTATCAGCATTATTTAGCGTAATTTTATTAGCGTATTTCAACATTGCAAATATTCTGGTAAGAAAGTTCTTCGTAAACATATCAAAACTATCAAATCTGAATAAGTTAAAACTCACAAGTTAACAAAAACATCAGTAAAAATCCATTAGTGACATTAGCTGCTTATTTCAATTGGACAAGTTAATGTAACATCAACAAACGATAAATCTACTGACAAGTTCAATACAATGAGGCATGAATAACAATTTGGACACTCACTTAACCATTCCTCGGGCTTAAAAAATACATTTTCAATTCGACACACGAACGTGATCCACATTTCTAAATACTATAACTATTTGATTTTAAGTCACCTTTTTTATTTTTGTATGTATTGTCGAATGTTAGTGTCGTAATCGAAGCGATTCAATTTGTCGATGGTGGAAAGGGTCTACAAAAATTGATTCGTATTAACATTAGATGTAACAATTAAAATAACATAATAATTAAATTGTTATATTATATTATTAGATGTTATATCAAAATAAGGTGTATCTGCAGTGTAAGCAACTAAAGTTAGGTAATACTTTTTATAAATCTTATAGGTGTTAAATGTAAAACAATATATAAAAACATCTATTAAAATATGCTTTTAAAATACATTCTTACTAGTTGCTACTCTATGCCTTAAGGGTTGTTTGAGCTCTAAGAGTCGAAGCTATAATTCTACCAAATTTGTCAAATTAATTATTGACTAGGACGAAGTAATAAGCAGATTTTGTACTCTCAGAAAATATTAAGGTAAGATATTTGATCAAAGGACTAATTAACATAATACAACATTTTATCGGATCAAAATATAATTACATGCAGCGCTTTAAAATTAAAACCAAATAAAAAATAAACTGAAATTCAATCGTGGCCAGAAAAACCAACCTAAAAATAGCCACCAACAAAATAAACTCACCAAATTATCCATAACAAGGCCGTCGCATAAATCTGACAAAAACAACAAAAGCGTTTTTTACTGAAAAAAAGCCTATGGGAAAGGAACGAGATGCTCGAACGCCTAAAAATGTAAGGAGCGCACCTTGGCCCGGACGAGAACGGAATTTTAAACAGGACTCCTTGAAAGGAAGCCGGGAATGCCTGGAGTTCAGATGAAAAACGATCAGATGAATCAGGAGTTAGACATTTTAGAAGCAGACGGACAGAAATAGGCCGGCAAAATACCGATTGAGATTCTGTGCATTGTGTTCTCTGGACGACATTGATGCTATGTTGCTAACTGAACTGGATACCGAAAGCATATGTGATACTCTCAATGTATTATGATTCTTACGCAATTTTTGTTCAATGTAAGAAAATATGATATATCACATAC
Source organism: Crocallis elinguaria (assembly GCA_907269065.1). Classification (NCBI taxonomy): domain Eukaryota; kingdom Metazoa; phylum Arthropoda; class Insecta; order Lepidoptera; family Geometridae; genus Crocallis; species Crocallis elinguaria. The sequence goes on from OU026065.1 coordinate 36,211,535, forward strand.
ATAAGTGTAATTATTTCAAGAATGCAAAATGACCAAGATTCCCTTGAACGACAGGTTTTTGAATGGATAATTCGCGCCTACTTACATATTAAATTGTACCCACTTTATTAAACTGTTCAGGTGGTACTCATAAATTTTATTGCGAGAAAAGCACGCCCAAGTTCTGTAAAGTACGGATCATTATGTAAATTATCGTTAATGACACAATGTGAGCTTTCACCTTAAACAGAAAGGCATCTGTATGACAAATGGACAAATGTAAACCTGGAAAGCATTTACATTTTTTGTTATAAATTAGTTTATCACAAGTAGGTTAATATTTATATTTTTTAGATATTTCTAATCAATATTATTTATACAGTGTTACTAAATGTCCCTTTTGATTTGCTCGGTACCAATTTGCAGTGAGCTGAGCGATTTGGGCTATAAGTGTATATTATATTGTAAGACAGTAACAACTAATATTGTGTTTCATTTTACTTATCATCTTTTTTTTAGTATTTATTTATTTATTTATTTTATTTTTCCAAGTATATGTCCAAGTGTTTGAAATTATGTCCTAATGTATAAATGTTCTTCTGAACTGTTATACTTACGTGCACATGTGATAACAAATAAATGATTTCTGTCTTTCTTTCTTTCAAATAGATTGTTCAAATTTTGAACTTTGTTATGTACCTACAGTAAATTTATATGACTGCATCATTGTAATATAATTGTTTAGTCATATAAGTATTGCTAAAACTATCGTTAGCTATCGTTTTTTGTATCAACAGAAGTTGGTGTAAAATTTCTAGATTTTTTTTATTTTGAGCAATTAGTCCAATAATTATTCAGTTCTCTAAATTTAACTACAGTTTTAAATTAAAAAACTGTCTATTTGCATATTATATTCTACTGATTTTACTGCTTAATTCAATATCTAAAAAAACAAAGCAACAATTTTTATTAAGCCATAATACCTGTTGTATACTTTCGCTATCTTGAATTGTCATTCTCGGATCATGGCTAATGATTAATGTCTGACAAAATTATATAGTGGCGAGACAGACGAAATTGCCCGGAGAATAGGACCTCAACCGTTTTCGTCTTCAAAAAGAGACAAAAAACCACAGAGATGGTGTGGGAACGTCCTGTTACACATTACAAAAGCTTTGCTCTTTTTTCGATCATCGATATGAGCACGCGTGTCGATACGATCAAAGCGTTGATCGTTAACAATTTTATGGTTTTAATATTTCCTTATAATGAAAGCGATGAAAATAAAAACAAAACAATTGATAGTGGAAACCAGATTGAAACTTTTAACAGCGTGGATAAAAAAAACTCAAAGGGCTCAAAGTTAATTAATTTGATATTAATAGCCACCCAGTTAATAATAACTCTCAGTGAAACATTGAAATACACATACATAGTGTTAAAACTATTTCAACCTTTCCTATTGGCCTTGCTTGAGTCAAAATAAAAGTCCCACTTAAAAATATTGATCGAAATTTAAATTAGTTCACGAGCACAGCTATTGTCAATTTTAATTTAAGGGCAAGCTCCACCGATAGTATTGTTAGTACGGTTTTGGCGCATGCGTGCTGATGAGAACAATGCATGATCAGTTGAGGGGAGGTGCGTACGACCCTTTCGCAAGTAATAATAGCGACTGCTAATTCTTGTTTCGTACTGTTAGTTACTAGCAGTTTTTAAATTATGTTCTTGTGGGAGCAAAATATTTTTTTTATTTTGCTTCCCATGATCAGACATGGGGTCTGTAACGCTTTCATAATTTAACAGTATTGTTATGAGAGTATAATGACATTGGTACTCGTGTACCAGTTGACCTTGAAGGTTACAGGAAAAAATCTCTATCCTTAGACATACGTTCTAACATAATCTTTTCTTTTAAAAATTAAACTACCATTATAGACCAACAGAAAGATTATTTGAATGGTAAAGGAACTCTACTTTCGTTAGCGGTCTCTTTTTTCGACTAATCAAAGCGTACATAGAACTTAGCACAAAGCAAAATGCACTGTGTGTGTGTATAATCAGATTAGAAGCATGCAGGTCAGTCCGTCCCGTATGAAACTAGGCACATGTCGGCATCGTTCGGGCGCACTCGGCGACAATCGGCGTCATTCACTCGCGTCGGAGGTTCATCGCGCGACGCACGTCAAAAGCGCGCGCGCAACCGTTAACATTCCAAAATTCAAAATTTTAATGTGACATTTGAAAATAAAAGCAACAGACCTATGTATAAACAAAGTGAAATTTAAATTGAGTGTACTGCCAATTAGTTCTGTAACTGTGTGTGTAAAGACAAGTGCATGTGACCTTAAGGAGTGCTCTGGATGGAAATATGAATTCGAAAAAGCTCGAGTGCTTTGAAGACGATGATTCTGTGGATGAGAAGACAAGTCTCAGCTTTTTAGGTAATATTTTTACGTTCATTGAGAATTATGTAGACGTAAACAAAGGAGTGATAGCTTTTGACATTTTAATGTGTAGTTTGTAATGCGATGCTGATACTGCTCTGAATATTATGAGTGATAGAGATAAAGTACATAGTGAAGCTAGGACAGTAGTTATTAATAAGTGTCGTGTCTTGCTTATGCGATACCAGTGCACGACTTTATCGGGGATATTTTGATTAGTGATTAGTATGTTGTTGTTTCTAGATCGTAAAATATGTTTCCTAGATATGACGGTTTTATTTTAGAACAAAGGGATCCTAAAATTAATTCCGTAAACCAATATATTGATTGCTTTTTATTGTTAAAATTAGGGAATGAAAACAAAAACATTTTTGATTTCCAAGAATAGGTAGCTAATTATTTTGTTGGAACATTTATGCGTAAAATTTAAAACTATTCAATTTCGTATTTTATTAAAATACTCCACTCCAGTTGGCGAAATCGTTAGAGAACAATTTTCGCACTATTTCTATAAAGGTACTTCTAAATGTTTTACTTGAATAAGCCATCCTCAATGAGCACAGGATTGGAACAAGTACCAGCTTCTAAATTAATAAAGGCCCACATACTGCTCTTGATTTTGGCCGCAAACGTTTCACAAGGTTTTGTCATAAATTTTGTGGAGGAGGATTACTCATAGACTAACGAAGCTGTACCATATCCATATCCTGTTCTGAGTGAGTCCAACCCTGATGCATCACCCACGCTTTCTATCTGTCAAACTGAAATCTTAATGCCAGTGAAATTCAATATAGTGAAGATGCCGACCCTTGCAACTCTAAGGCTAAGATTCAGAGACGATTCTAAGCGTAGACTTTGGCTTCCGTATGTCAAAACTGTATGGAATTTTGACGTATGGAAGCGTGAGTCCACGCTTAGACTTGTCTCTGAATATCAGCCTAAGAGCCCCGGTTTTACGAGTAATTCTACCTAAAGGTATCATCTAAAGATGAGAGAGATATAAAAATTAAGTCTGCTTGGTAAGTTGCAATTTGCAAAATACTATGTTGCTGAAGTTGTTAAGAAGTTGTTTGTGACTTGAAAGAAGCTAAGGCAACAGCTTTTAATATTATGTTACACCATGAACAAATACAACTAGAAACAAAAAGCTATTGGAATGCAAAGATACAAGAAACACAAAGACACAAGTGCTACGTTGTGCGCCCTATGTATGCATATATTATTATAATTATATTATAAGCTCATTATTGTATTAATTCAATAAAATAATAAACTGTTAAGCAAAAATTATGAAGTATGCGTGTCAATTAATATTCATCATATATGAGTAGACGTGCAATACAAATGATAGCAGATGTTCAAAAATTAGGTCCAGAAGCAATTTGTAGTCATAAATAATACAATTTGACACATCAAGACTTGAGAGACTCTATGCGGCAAATTGGAGAGGAAGACAAAAAATACTTAATTGGCTTAGATTTTGCGTCTTGAGACTTGCACTATTATCTATTCTGTGTCTTGAGTTTGAATCAAGGTAATCATCACTTTTATAAATAAAGACGTAGATGTACCGATGACAGTGATTGTTATAGTGTTTTGTGACCGACGTGAGCAAGTAATACCTAAATGGCATATTCTGCACAAAACCTGGTAAAGCATAATTAAGCAACAGCTAGAGCTTTCTCCATTAACACTGAAGAAAGTAGGGTGAATTTATGTAAAATCTGGCTAATTGGCAATGACCTAAATATTTTACATAAACGATTATACCGGTGCCGTATATTTTTAGTGCTTTTAATTGAAGCATAAGCATTCGTGATTAAGTTGGATGAAGCGATACGGTTAAGATTATCTTTAAATACATGTCTGGCGTATTACCATTTACCGTAGAAATGTTCTCACAGAATTGTTAATTTTTCTATGAGAATAATAAATGACCCCAATGGAACTAACAAAATAAGGCTCAGATGTTAGTTAACATTGTTCTAAGTTTTAATGCACAATTCTATTATAACATCAGATATTCTCATTGTCAATCGTAATTTTGTATTAGAAGGAATAAAAAATAATTGCTTGACACCAATAAAAACAAACTAAAAAATAGATTGGAGATAAAAATAATAGGCATTTGCAGATTTCGCTTTCATCCTCATTTGATATAATCCCATAAAAACTAATGATTTGCCAACTTTAACTTGCAATTTTTGCTACTTTTTAACCGACTTCCAAAAAAGGAGAAGGTTATCAATTCAGTGAGTATTTTTTTATGTTTGTTACCTCAGGTCTCTGTCATTTATAAACCGGTTTGGAATTTTTTTTTGTTTGAAAGTATAGTATTTTCACATTGGTCCCATAGAAATTTCATAAAAATTGGTTTATTACTTTGTCACTGAAGTTCGTCGCTTTTTTAAACCAACTTTTAGTAAACTTTAAGTGTATGTTAGCCATCTCACTATTGAAAGTCAATTTGTCCTTGACTCTAGATTGTTTTATTACTTCTAGCTCATTTGTTTATTAGGTATGTCCATAAACCGCAACGTAAAATTAAGATACAATTTTATTGTACTCGTACATTGCTGCTAGTGCATATATATGCTTATAGTTTTATGATCAATCTGTGGTTATATCGGCAATTAATTATGTAACACGAAAAGGGCTTGTTCTGCCAATTAAACGTGAGCAATAATTTTCATTCAGTACTTATAGCAATAAAGTTATTTTATGTATCGGTGCCGTAACCCGCGGCGGTGTCATGTCAGCTTATGTCACAGCGTGATGATATATTGACGAGCTGGACTTTATGTTTTACATCTTGTATTACCTGACAAAAATGTACATTCCATTGTGAGGAAACATTTGAAATGTTTATGACTATACACGTACGCTTTTTTAATTTCAGAAAACAAGTATTACGCCACAATCGATTCAAGCTACCTTAACTCTTTTTAACCCTTCTCATTCAACCCATTATTTTTATCAGAATCTTATACAAAGGCCTCATGCTCTCATAACAGTTACACAAGGAACGAATGCATTAAGTATCTTCGAACTAAAACGTTTTTAATTTGGTCAAAATATTTATCCTGAAGGTGAAACAACCGACTCTGTTAAATTTTTTTTAATGGTCTAAATTCCTTAATTAATTACATAATACATAAATAAACACTACATCTAACCTAGCTAGCTACAAAAACAGTTGAACAATCTACACGCCCAAGTTGAATTATTAATAAATATTAATTTAACATATCTAACTACTACACCATCAAATTGGTCCATGCAAGTTCGGTATCACAGTTCAATTGAATAAAAAAAACTTATAAAATATTTTTTGCTTCACTTGTTGTCTTAAAATTGAATTGTGACGACTGTGGTCCCTGTCTCATATTTTCTGAATCCTTTAATTTAGTGTGGCTTATTCGAAAACCATTGTAAATTACTAACGGATCTATCCAATTCAATTACTTATCACACTTTTTATTACCATCTCATCTCTAAACCAACGTTTTTTCCTCACAGACTTTTTATGGGATTATTGAATGTATCAACGCTTTAAGACCAATCACCTTACAATGCCTTTCAAATCTACCGCTTTATAAAATTTCATTTAATGCTAAGTAAAATCTTGTAAATAATATTTAAAGAACGGATAATGCCGAGTAAATTATAGGTAAATTGTGATCGATTCAAGCATTAGCCAATGTTAAACATGTCAAATAAGCTTTCACTGCTTTCGAATACAGTATAAACTGTATTGATATCGCTGAACAAAAAGCTGTTTAGTGAGATACAGATAATGGTTAATATTGAGCTTCCAGACGCAAAAAGCAAGAGAAACTTTGTGAAGTAAACATTTGAGTTAAAATGTATGAGTATTAAATGTGATAATTAATGAGCTCCCACATAAATAAAACAATAACAGAACAGTAACGAGCGCACTGCAGTGCCGCGCAGGCTTTTTTGCTTCAAAGTTCTGAGTGGCACTGCAGTTGTTAGGGTCGTTTACCCAATAGTATAAAAACAATAAAGATTTATAGTAAATGTTACTTATATACGCTCATGAATATAGGCACCTACTAAGTAAATAAATGAGAAAAAGTAAATATTTAGGTCATACTACATAATACATACTAATACATAAGACATACATACATACATACATACATAAGAAATATCCAGACCAATACAAACACTTGTGTTTATCATATAATAATATGATTTGTGCCCTGTGGGAATTGAACCCACGACCGAGTAGATACAAAATTGAAAACATTATAAAGTTGATTCTTTGTTTGAAATGACTACGTGATATGATTATAATATAGCTTTTGTTTTTTTTTAATAATAATAGGCATTTATAACTGCTTTGCTAAATGTATACGAGTTGTAAAAGTACAAAGGATCTAGTTTATCAACATTACATTTATCTTCAACCTTTGCATTACCTATTTAAAATCATTGTTAATCTCTACAATCTGAGGTTAACACATAAACACACAAGCATCTAGTGTGGTCCAATGAACTACAAAGGCTTCCTTGTGAACGCGCCTTTACCTTTGTAATTTTTTCACGGCTGCTAAAGTAATGAGGTGGTAATAATAGGCTTACGGTTTAATAGTTGTCTTTATTGATCGTTGTTATAGGTTATTTATGGCAATTCTAAAGTCTACGGTACGACTTTTTAAAATTAATCTTCCTATTTCAATTCTGCGTCATTACTTAGGAATATTTATGTGTTTTTATTTAAGATTTTTGTTCATACTATAATTAGTCTTATCATCCATTTTAGACTCCTCTACTATATAGTACTTTTGAGTTTTAATAATTATTTAATTATTTATGGGTTAGTTTTGGTAAATTCAAATTATTCTATTTCTTCATTCATTTTAAATTAAATTAATATGTATAACAATATGTGCACACCTGCCTGCAGGTTGAATACATTGATCAAAATATTGTTTAAGACCTTACGCTAACATGTACTCTAGCAAATAAACGATTTGATTTTATTTTAGATCACTCCACTCTACTTTGTACTTTTCAAGGTAGGATTACCTACTTGTATTGGAAAATTCGTTAGTGGGAGGACTAACTCTTCTGCGAGTGTCCGTCTGGGTTGTTACCACCGCTTTGCTCGTGAAGTCTGCCGCCAAGCAGTAGTGTGCAAGCATTACTGTGTTCCGGTTTGATGAGCAGAGTATCCAGTGAAATTACTGGGCTTATGAGACTTAATACCTAATGTCTCAGGGTAACGAGCGCACTGCAGTGCCGCGCAGGCCTTTGTGTTTCAAAGTTCTGGGTGGCACTGCAATCGTTATGGGCCGGCGTTATGCTTACCATCAGGCAAACGACCAGCTCGTCTCGATACCTAACAACATTAAAATAAGAATTTTAGTCTGGATTCATTCATTCGAATTGTTCTCGTTAGCTGATTTTTGTGACTGTCCACTGTTATTATCCGTTTTATTACTATCCTTACTTTTAATGTTCATATTTCAGATTTCTTGCTGCATTTTATACACCAAATATTTAACTTTGCGTGTAGGCCTTTAAGACTCAAAATAGCTTGGTTTCAAAATCACTTTCGACTTTTAGCACAGAATCCTCTCGAAGGTTGACCAGTCCTTCATATCCATTCCTGACACAACCAGTTTTAACATCCCTTTCTAAATTTAAAACAGATGGGTGCATAAAACAAAGAAGTCCTAAGTAAATAGTCGGGGTCCACAATTTGGAGAAGCTGACGTACTAATTTGTTTCATTAATATTTGTCCAGCTTTTACTTCTCTATAAGGCAAGTCTAAACAAACGTGGAGTGGAAAATGTTTGATTCATCATTAACTAGGGTTGTGCCTCTCTGCTAAATTAAATGATATGAATTTTTGGTGGAAAATTATTAAAACTCTATTTTGAAGTCAAACCTCATTATTCTATTTATATATTTTCAAATTGTTGTAACGAAGGGATCGTAATATGTAGTAAATTGTATAAAATCTTTTTATTCCAACACGCATTGACAATTTATTGTTTTTAGCAGAATAACATATTATGACACTGATTTTATAGTCTCCGCTAGAATTCCAAAAGTCAACATCGATAGTCAATATAAAAGTAATAGTAACTTTTGGTATTATAATAAAGTTGAATAAACAAATAAAATAAATTTAATATTGATTAAAGAATAAGTTTGCATACTAAATTTGTCAAAAATCTGTTTTTTTCTTTCTTGACTAGGTTCGTTAACAATAGGTTGAAACCTTCGACTACGATCTTTAGCAGTCATAGCTGTTATTTATAATATCGTTACAAGACATCTATATAGTTGCAACTCTTAATTACAATAATTACATATATAAACGCTGAGAATCACAAATGTGTGCAAAACTGTATAATGGAAGCCTGTATATTATAAACGACCATCCCAATATGGTATACCGTCTTTATTTATAAAGGGTGAGGGAGAAGTGACCTTGGTAGCTCTTTTTCTGTACGATATTAATAGGTCGGGGAAAAAGTTTCTTCGCATTTTTTAAGAAAATTCAAAACATTTTTTAATATAGTTTAATTACATTTAACAAAAGTATGTAGGTACCATTTTGTTCGATAACTTTTTGCCATCTTGTAGGTAGGGACATGATCCCATTGCTATATAAATTTTGGGACTTCTGATCAAAATACCGAGACAAGTGGTTTTGGCAGTCCTCTCGTGATGTTAACCTGACACTGCCTAAAGAATTCTGAAGAGACCGAAACAGGTGAAAATCTGAAGGTGCAAGGTCAGGACTATACGGCGGATGCATTAACACCTCCCAGCCAAACTCTCTTAATTTTTTCTGAGTGGCTAAACATGTGTGAGGTCTAGCGTTATCATGAAAAACCATGAAAATGAAAACCACACCCCTTCTGTTGATTAATTCCGCCGCTTTCTCTCAACTTCTTGCTTTAATCTCATCAGTTGTTCGCAGTAGAGTTCAGAATCGATGGTCCTGCCTGGTGGTAACAGCTCATAATGAATAATGCCCTTCCAATCCCACCACACACACAGCATCACCTTGTTGCGAGTTAACCCGGGTTTCGCCACAGTCTGTGAAGCCTGACCGGTCTTTGACCACGACCTTTTTCGCACGTTCTTGTCGTACGTGATTCACTTTTCGTCACCAGTTATCAGCTTCTTCAAAAATGGTTCAATTTCATTACGTTGTAGTAAAGAATCACAAATGAGTACACGGTTCATTAGGTTTCTTTCAGTGAGCTCGTGAGGTACCCAAATATCGACCTTTTTTGTGTACCCAGTTTTTTTCAAATGCGCCAAAACTGTTTTGTGGTCAATTCCCAGTTCTTCAGCTACGTCGTAACTACTGATATGCCGATCTTGTTCCACTTTTTCAAAAATGGCATCCATTTTATCCGTAATAGGGCGACCAGAGCGACGTGCATCTTTGAAATCAAAATTTCCGGATTGAAAACGCTTAAACCAAATTTGTGCTACTCTCACAGACACTGCACTAGATCCATAAACATCGCAAATTTTTTTCGCGGCTTGCGTTGCATTTTTACCTTTTTTCTAGTAAAATTTTAAAATGTATCGAATTTCTTCATTCGATTCACTCATTTTGACAGTACGAAAAACAAATGAAAATCACACATTTTCCTAATTTGAATTTGGAATTATGTTCTTTAAAATTTAAACTTTCATATGATACCAAAACCAGCCAGATACAAATAGTATAGCCAAAGAGATTTTATTACAAGTTCATACATACTATAATGCGAAAAGACTTTTTCCCCAACCTAATATTATATTTCTGGTTTATTGTCGTGTTAATCAGTCAGCCAACTGGATCTTCAATTAAGAAAAACACGGTGATTCAATCTTGGTACAGCGTTAAGACCTTTCTAATGATCATCCACTTACCACTCAAGTCATAAATCTTTCGCTTATCCATGTGTTCTTGCAGTTACATAGTGTTAAGCGGAATCTGTCTGTAACAATTCTTGTTTTTAAAGAGCTTTAAATTACAATTAATTATTCGTTACTCTTAAACAACCACTTTCACGCCTCATACTCATTTCATTGACTATAATGTTCTTTAAACTGGAATACGGCAACACTTGCACACTGCTGCTTGCGAGCATATTTCAATTGTCACTGATTTACACGTAATCTTACTACGATCTACTTTAGGATTTTTCATTTTCTGAATCTCTTGATTTCCATTTACATAATACTACGAACCAATTTTCTAAATTACTGACTGCTAACTCACTATCAATGGAGACTCACCCTCAATGCCACTTCTCTTGATTAAACTACTATTTCCATCCTCAATAATCTAAGAGCTACTATGTTTGTATAGCCACGCTTTATCTATAAGTGGAGTTTACCAATGAATGACAGGTAGTCATGTAAAGGTCTCACTTTGACCCGTACACGCATAGCCTACTCAGGCAATGCAAATAGAAAGTAACGTCAAAAGGTTTGTGTAAAATACAGGATATATGCCATGACTAGGACTGTTATCGAATCGGTATTTGATTACAAAGATTAAGCTTAAATAGGAGAAAACGGATGTGAATTCCGATGCGAAGGAATGGAAGATTGTAACTATTAATTGTATGTCTAGTTTAGTATATAAAACATAACCATTCTAGATTATGTTTATGCAAGTACAGTGTTTTATACTTATCCTATCTTTATTTATGCTGTCGAATGGAAATGTGTTCGTTAGTCTTTCTTTTACGCAGCAATAGAACGAATCGAGGTGATTTCTTTACAATATATAAATACTTTAAAGTCCAGAAAGTGACATGGGCTATTTTTTAATCCTCAAATATTCACTGTTCCTGTTTGAATCTCCACGGTTGCCGCAGGTAGTTTAGATAAATCATTCGTATTTCGTGCATTTTAATTACGTACGTCTATACATACTGCCTACTATACATAAACCTCTTCTTTAGCACGCAACTCTTCACGGTTTTTGTGCTATTTGGACCCGACCCACAGCTTTCCAACAAATTTGATTTTAACCAATGTTATGCTTATGAGAAGTGTTTAAAATCGAATTTGTTCGGTGGCACTACACGTAGAGGCACCAATTACCATATAAATGAGCACGTAATGGCGTCCACAAATTATCTAAGCAGTTATGCGTTACTCAAAATATTGGTAACAATGGATATGTTTCCTTATATGATCGTGATCTTCACTTCAAAATAGTTTTATAATATTACCCGACATCTTTTACGGTCACGGTCAAAGCGTGTAGCCCAATAAATTATATTTTATACAAATAATACGTGACCAAGAGCATACACAAAAAGGTTTAACCAAATGTAGTAAAGAGTTTACTTCTTACATTAACATCATAGAGCAACGGACTTTGAAGATAAAAATAGATCGGGTCAGGTATGCAGGCTGCGTGGCTTTTTTATAATCGCTCATAATAGCTTTTATGAAGTCTTTGAGTGTGATAAAACGCTTTTTGTAATTATTCTTTATGAGACTTAATACCTAATGTCTCAGGGTAACGAGCGCATTGCAGTGCCGCGCAGGCCTTTGTGTTTCAAAGTTCTGGGTGGCACTGCAATTGTTATGGGTCGGCGTTATGCTTACCATCAGGCAAACGACCAGCTCGTCTCGTTACCAAATAACATAAAAAAAAAAACCTACATACCACAGGAGTAAATGTTGACGGGTGTAACAAATTTGTTACACAAATAATAACCGTAGCAAGCTAATAACAATCCATTTACATTTTGAGGTCAGAAGATGTTCAACGAAATTTAATACTAATAGTTTTGAATGTAAAAGAAGTTATATCAATAGATTTACGTCCACTAGATTATCTTCTAGTCTTCCAGATTGTCTTCAACTCTTCACAAATATATAAAAACTAGCTTCTGCCCGCGGTTTTCACTCGCGTTCCCACAGGAACCGTGCATTTTTCGCATTTACTACTTTTAAAAAACGCGTAGTAGAAATGCAAAATTAATTAACAGCAACACTGCGTTCCTAAAAATATCCAAAAAGCAGCAACATTATAAAAGTGTGGCGTCATCGCACGTCATTTTTGGCAGTTTTGACAAATAATAAGCTAGGTTGTCATCTGTAAAATTTTTTTATTGTCTATGGCTACCGTTTTCATACCCGCGGTTTTCACCCGCGTTCCTACAGGAACCGTGCATTTTCCGGGATAAAAAGTAGCCTATGTTACTCTCCGGTCTCTAAACTATACCTATCTATGCAAAATCACGTCGATCCATTTTTCCGTTGCTGCGTGAAAGAAGGACAAACCAACAAACACACTTTCGCATTTATAATATTAGTAGGGATACATTAGTTGCGAAGCAACACGAAATTAAAACTACATTCGCTACGTTAGATAATACGGAGAAGTCTTGTCATGCAAATACCAAGTTTCTTCATATTAGCGCCTTTGTTGACATTACCTATAAACCTAAATACCTACCTATTTACGAATTGTATAACCGCTGATAACGACTATGTAGGTGTTTCTATCTAAATAATGTATGTATGTACATGGTAGTTAATCGTAACAAGTATTTTTGGCAAACATTTAAGTGTTTCTTCGATAGAATAAAAGCTGTCTTTATATTTATTATCATATCATTCACATAAGTTGAACCGAAGGCAAGATTCTCTTTGTACTTCTTTTTAAAGACATATTTTCATTATTTTTGGTAACCCCAATGTGCTAATTCATAAGTAAAATATTTTGGTTAAGCATATTTTAAACCCTGTGATCACTGACATACCTGATACCTTGATCGCAAAACACAGACACAGAAATACTGGCGCTGTTTTTGAGCATACAAATGTATCCTTTTTGGGGAACTCGCAACTCTGGTTTCTTTACGCGCTACCAAACATAGTTTCATTAAGACGTCAACACCACGCACAGTTTTAGAATGAAAATGTTAAATCAATTATTACTTTCTAGTACATTCACAAAAAACTTACTGGGAAATAATTTTAGAAATATCGCAAGACAATTTCAAAAGACGCGTAAACCTTTTTTACAGACAGGAACCATTAAATCGTAAACGTCAAAGCTAAGCACTAAACCGTCAAATTTACTCTCTAACGAGTTGAAAACATTGAAAATGACCACAAAATTCTCTACATGTATTAGTTCTGGTTAATTGAAACAAGATCTTAAAGCAACAGGAGGTAAGAGAGGTAACAGCAAGATCCTGTGGGCGTAAGAAATGAGCCTTACCTCTCTTTTAAATCGGTAAAGTAAGAATGAAACGGAAGATGGGACTATTATTACGGTCGCGAGGTAGCAAGGTTCAAACAGCAGGTTTCTTGTGAAGTCAAATGAAACCGTCAAGTCATGTTAAGGTTAAGAGTGATTGTGTTACGCAAATGCTGCTATTCCTCTTTTCTTAGAAACCTTTTTATTGTTGTAAAGAGGTAGTTTTGTATTTCCTATTGGTAAAAACTTGTTTTCATAAAAATTATCACTTGATATAAATAATAACATTATATGGCTACAGTTATTACAAAGTCATAAGAAATTTTAATGAATAAATATATATATATACAGAATACAAATTAAAAACTAAAACAGAACTCGTAACTCCTAATATCAATAAAAAACTTAAGAATATAATTAAAAATCATTTGAAGTATCAGACAACAAAATGGTCTAAAAACATTGAATATTAGTTGAATATTGGTTGAATAAATGTAACAAATAGCATGGCAACAACAATAGCAATGGCGATGAAACGAAAACAGGGATGTCATAGTAGTATTGTCTAAAAATAAAACTCGTGAAATATCCATCAACGTCATTCATAGATGTGTTAGTCAAATATAATAAGATAAATAATTTAGTCTAGGAGACAAAATGTGTTACTAAATATCAGTTAGTGTACCACTATTGCTTTCATTGCACAAATCATACCAAATGTACTAGGATCGCCAAAACGACTACTTTCTCCTCCTAAAACTCCCACACGGCTTGGTTTAACGACTTGAAAAAAATACTACCTGAATGATCAATTCAAGGGCATTAATTTCACTGATTGATTTTTTTGTGTTACCATTACTTATGGCTTGAAAAAATATTTAACAGCATGCTGTTTTAAAACTATTTTCCCTAAAACTTCTAAATGACTTAGACGTTTGGGATTAATTTTACACCAAAAAATAAGGAAGAAAATTTTCTATAAACTGGCCGTTTCATTTGTGCATAGAGCAATATTTCGCAAAGAAATGATCAAAAAACTGAATTCCAAATGTACAAGTCTCAGAGGTGCTCTGCGCGGGCGCGCGCGGCAGTCATGCACTGGCATTCAGACGGGGAGGTTGTGTCGCTCGTTGCTCTGCAAACGCTGTCCGCCGACGTTACATATTTGTGTGCGTGAATGATATACAATACAAGTATTTGTTTTCGTGTGGGTTTGAAGCTTGCTCAAAGAGTAGCGTCTAGAGCGGTGAAATGTGATTCATTCCGTGATTTGCGCGTGGACGCTCCTCGTAAACATATTGAATGGGTTACATTTTTGATTACAATTTCTTGTTTACGTACTTACATCATTTTTACGAGTGGAAAATATATGTATTGGTAAACAAATTATTAGCGGCAGCTACTGGAATATCGGGAGGTTTAGAACTGTTTAAGAAAGACTGGAAATCAAATTGAAAAGTAAAATTACTCAGGTTAACGAGCACAATGCGGTACTGCATCTTTTTGTTTCAAAGTATTTATTGGCACTGCAATTGTTATGGGCCGGCGTTATCTTTATCATCAGGCAAACGACCACCAAACGATCAGGGCCATCTACAGTAAAAATGATATCGAAAATGATAACAATTTTAAAATCCAAGATATCGGACATTTTTTTTTCAATAAAATGGTATGGGTATCATTTTCGAGATTTCTCGGGGTGCTGATTACAGAAATGACAACCATTTTTAAATCCAAGATGACATTTTTTTAGAAAATCGATAATATGGGTGCCATTTTCTAGGTTTCTCGGGGTGCTGATATCGAAAATGACAACGATTTAAAATCCTACATAGCGGACAATATTTTTTTTTCAATAAAATGCTATGGGTGTAAGTTTCGAGATTTCTCGGGGTACTGTGTACAAAAATGAAAAATTCTTTTATAATCCAAGATGGTGGACAATTCTTTTGTAAAATGATATGGGTGTCGTGTTGGAGGTTTCTCAGGGTGCTGATTTTGAAAATGACTACTATTTTAAAATCCAAGATGGCGGACAAATTTTTTTAGTAAAAGGATATGGGTGTCTTTTTCGAGGTTTCTCAGGGTACTGATAATGAAAATGACAACGATTTTAAAATCCAAGATGGCGGACACGTTTTTTTTTTCAATTAAATGGTATGGGTGTAATTTTCGAGATTTCTAGGGGTGCTGATTACGGAAATGACAACCATTTTGTATACCAAGATGGCGGATATTTTTTAAGAAATCGATAATATGGGTGCTATTTTCTATGTTTCTCGGGGTGTTGGTATCGAAAATGACAACGATTTTAAAATCCATTCAAGACCTATAGGGTGGTTCACGGAGACCTAGAATCATTAAATTTGGCAAGAAGTATTGTCTTATACCACAAGTAAAGCGAAAAATCCGAAAACTAATTATGTATAACACACACACGCGCACGCGCATGCACACGCTCGCGCAAGCGCACGCGCAAGCGCACGCACGCACGCATGCACACACATGCTCACGCACACGCTCGCACACGTGCACACGCGCACACGCACGCACGTACGCAAGCAAGCACGCACGTACGCACGTACGCAAGCAAGCACGCACTTAAGCAAGCACGCCCGTAAGCAAGCACGCCCGTAAGCAAGCACGCACACAAGCAAGCACGCACGCAAGCAAGCACGCATGCACGCACGCACGCACTCACACACACGCACATTATCAATGAGTGTATTGTGTACAATTTTTTAGGGTTAATTATTTTGTTGAATGTAGCTGTAAAAGGACCTAACGATTCCAGTCTTGAACGAACTATTTACATGCTTACAAGTCTGTTCGGAATCCTCGGCGCGCGAGTCCAACCCACACTTGTCTATTTTTTCTATTGTATTGGTTAACGAGACGAGCTGGACGTTTGCCTGATGGGAGTCATAATGCCGGCCCATAAAAATTGCAGTGCCATTCAGAACTTTGAAACACAAAAGCCTGCGCGGCACCGCAGTGTGCTCATGACTAAGTCTCATATCTTAGTAATTTCGCTGGCTACTTTGCTCAACAAACCGGAACACAATAATGCTTGCACATTACTGTTTGCCGACAGACTTCATGAACAAAACGGAAACCCAGACGGACACTCGCAGATGACTCGATACCTCGAAAATGACATCAATATAAAAAACATGACTACAAAAGTAAAAAATAAAAAATAACCCGAAAATCATTTATTTACGTACACGTTCGTTTTTGGGTCAAAAGGTGTAACAAATTTCAACGTTACGGAGCAAATTGGCTGTATGTACTTTTATTATAGTCCACAGCGATGTTTTGAGATAAATCTCAACGTTGTATGATCTCATGTGCGTCCGTCCCGTTTATTTACGAACTAGCTTCTGCCCGCGGTTTTCACCCACGTTCCCATAGGAACCGTGCATTGTTCCGGGACAAAAAGTAGCTTATGTTATTCTCCGGTCCATAAACTATATCTATGCCAAAAACCACGTCGATCCGTTGATTCGTTACTGCGTGAAAGAAGGACAAACCAACAAATCAACAAACACACTTTCGCATTAATAATATAACTAGCTTCTGCCCGCGGTTTTCACCCGCGTTCCCACAGGAAACATGCATTTTCCGGATAAAAAGAACCCTATGTTACTCTCCGGTCCATAAACTATTACTATGCCAAAAATCACGTCGATCCGTCGCTCCGTTACTGCGTGAAAGAAGGACAAACCAACAAATTAACAAACCAACAAACAAACTTTCGCATTTATAATAGAGTAGTAGTAGTAGTAGTAGTAGTAGGATATAGGATATATTTAGTATGGAAGTATGGATAGTATGGATAATGATGATCAAACTTCACTTTCAATGAAGAACTTTCCACTAAATGAATTCAAAGAATTATAGGCAAAGAAGATGCCGTGCGCGCTACTCGCACGCGCGTTCGTTCATCCGCGTATTCTATGACGTTAGGTTTTGCGATGTTCTTGAAAGACGAAGTGTGGACCGCGCGGGTGAAGTGGGATTGACTCCACCCATTCGAGCAAGGCCATTGGGGCGTAGTAGGGTCTTAAGAATAGAGGTCAGAGGAGTAAATACACAGTAGTAGCATGTTTACTCAATCACTTCGCGTTGCAAAACAAAATATCGAATCCATACTAATGGTAAAAATCTGAAAGTCTAAACTCATCTTCATGGGTGAACTTCTAAACCAATTTAGTTTATTTTTCAGAGATTTAGTTCAAAGCGTAGGGATGGATTTATTGCTATGAGCTGTGGGTATATAAGATCTTATAATTAACTAGCTGCTGCCCGCGGTTTGACCCGCGTGAAGATATTGGATTTCATGGGTTTTATTTATGATGGCGCGGAACCCTTTCTTTTTTAAAAATTAAAGTAGCCTAAGTTACTCTTTGTCACGTCAGCTATTTGCCAGTGAAAGTCCCGTCAAAATCGTTCCAACCGTTTCGGAGATTACCCGGAACAAACAGACAGACAAAAATTTTAAAAATGATTGTTTTTTTATAGGTACCGTATATACTTTCATATGCCTTTAGTAAAAAGCTGTTATTTTGATATTACAAACAGACACTTCAATTTCATTTATTTGTATAGAAGATAATGTAAAGTTACTTTTCCTGTATGTTCGGAAGAGTATTAAGTATAATTTTCAATTTTATAAATTAGTCTTATATATTATTATCTTAAAAATGTTTATTTCCACTTTATTATAAACAGTTAACGAGTAAACCTACAACAACAATAACACAAAACTTCAAATTATATACCAACATTTCTAATTCCATTTCCAAGCACTCGAGATCAGATAGGCCCATCCTTTTATTTATTTTATTACCTGTCGATAGCATAAAAACTGGACCGTAAAAAAGCGAAGAAAGGACATCTGCCTTATTTTGTGTTTCCAAACGCCGCTAATTGAAAAAGGTAGACCCGTATTTCGGTTTTTAAAACACGATAAAATTATCACTTGTACTGACTTATAAGTTTATTTTTTAAAAGTTATTGTTTTGGTTTACTTGCTTACTTACTTGGTACTTGGTGCGCGGGTTCTTTTCCGGAACTAGGCCGTTTATCAGCCCTTTTTGCGTGAACGAGTGCGCGTTATTCGATTAACGCGCTCGCTGACACCGGTGCAGGCTTCCCGGAGTGTTCCCGGTGACCCGAGGAACATTGTTCGCTGAGACGCCATCCTCGTGCACTCCTGATGGAGCACATGCTTGGCCGTTTCTTCCGCCTCCTAGCATCCCCTGCATAGTGGTTTACTACTAAAATCTATTCGTCTCACAGAGGCCTTAGAGATGGAAACAAGATTACTTTATATAACTTAAGCTTTAAAAATATTGTAGGTTTTTTTAGGACACTTACGTGAGCTTTTGATAATTATCTCGTTAAACTTAACCGTCATTTTGCTCAAAGATGGTGAATACGCTGAACCTAGATTAGGACCTCAGATATTCTGAGATTAGGACTAACCCTTAAGTCCAGATGCTGGAAGAAACTATAATGGGCTGAGTGACAGATTATTATATTGATAAAATTAGACGCTTTATCTAACTAACTAGCAAACCAGAGGAGTACTAAAATCTCTTACAGACACTCATTCTCCTGTAGTAGGTAGATGGATTCCTGTGTTGCAAGTGGCATGGGCATGTATAGATACACAAGACATCCAAGACCCAAGAACATACTTTATGCTCACCTGCGTGTGATGAAGTTTGCCCAGGCCGGGGATCGGTCTCATATGCTCTACAACCAATCAATTCTGATGTAATTCAGTGTTTTTGACATTTTAACAAAATCATTTCATTGCATTGCATTTGTTTAAGTATCAATTAGAAGCTATAAGTATAGCACAATTAATTTGAATATTTCAATGAATATATGTTGTTTTAGTATGCTCGTAAGAACATACTAGCACTAGTAAATGAAAGTACCTTTTTTCCATTAGGTTTAGTAAAGTGCAAATCTCTATTTTCGATTTCCAATTAACCAAGATGTTCTCGACATTGTAAAGGTTTCCAATACGACCTGGATGCTACTTTCGAATGCGTGTTAGCCGTTCATTAACAGGACCGAGATTATAATTTAGAAAGCATTAAAATCAACAGATTATACCTTAAAATATATAACCTTAGCGGAGTTAAAGGATTTTATACCTTCTTCCATTAAACTTAAGATCTTTCATGTGACATGGTTTATTAGTAATTTGTCTTCGGCTATTGGAAGTACTGTACGGATTAGATTTATAGCCTAGACAATTAACTATTGATTACTTATAATGGTTCGCGTTTAAACCAACAATTAATAATGCGGTAGTCAATTTTGGTTGTATAAGACTGCTCTATTAATAATTTTAAAAAGTTTCTTATTAAAACTTAAGATTTATGTGTTCCGGAAATAATTTCCTTTGAATCTGTGATAATTTATGTGTTATTTATGTATATTTTAGTGTAGTCAAACCACATTTAAGCCTAACTAGTTTCGTTACTCTATGTCCAACATAAATTGTCACGTAGCTTTTTTCTGATATTACATTAATGACTATTGTATAGACGCCACTAAGTTGACAGTAAGTCAGTAACCCTGTCTACATGGCTTCGGGTTTTATCCCCAGCCAAGGCAAACTTTGCGTGGTGGGCATTAAGTTTGTTCTCCAGCCTTGGATGTTTGTGAAAATGCACACTATAAATATAAAATATAATGTGCTCTAATATTACATCACTTGAATCATGATTCTAGTATTACGATAAGTGGACATATTTAATAGCAAACTTTACAAAGGTATGCAAGTGTATCGCCTCTATAAAAAACTCTATAAAACTTATTATCTTCAAGGTACGCCTATAATTTGTTAGTGGGAGGACTAACTCTTCTGCGAGTGTCCGTCTGGGTTGTTACCACCGCTTTGCTCGTGAAGTCTGCCGCCAAGCAGTAGTGTGCAAGCATTACTCTGTTCCGGTTTGATGAGCAGAGTATCCAGTGAAATTACTGGGCTTATGAGACTTAATACCTAACGTCTCAGGGTAACGAGCGCATTGCAGTGCCGCGCAGGCCTTTGTGTTTCAAAGTTCTGGATGGCACTGCAATTGTTATGGGCCGGCGTTATGCTTACCATCAGGCAAACGACCAGCTCGTCTAGTTACCAAATAACATAAAAAAAAAAAATAATTAACGTCCTCATTTTGACAAATTAGGGCCAATACATACAGTATACATCACGAGCCATTACGCAATTTCGGCTAAAGGGTATAAAAGCAATTTAATTTTGGACGTCTTATGTAACGCCTTTTCAATATTGAACCTTGAAAAGTTGACATAAACACTTTGTTACGGTTTAAATTGAATTGGGTATGCAATTATATGCTTCGTAAAGTACATACTCGTATTGTATTGAAGAAAGGTGAGGTTACGGTACTTTCCGATCGTGAGTATGACAGGGCTACTTTATTCGAAGATTGCCTGAATTACTGTGACATTAAGGATGTGCCGTGTAATAACAGTACTTTACTTCTTTGGGTTCGAGTGCCTGTTATGTTCTTTCCTTTGTATAATCAACAAATGTATCTTACGACGAAAGATTTCGCCTTTTTAGAATATTATAGGTAAAACAGGTAAAAAAGAAAAGATTTCCACAATTACCTACTTGTTTCATTCACTTTCTTCGGTCTACAAAGCAAAGCAAGTATGATTAGACGAAGAATATGAACCCCGCTATATAGTTAGGGAAGCTTGGCAATACATAAAAATGTTGTTTGCATTTTTTGTGGACTGTTGTGATGGCCTGGGTGGGAGTAATGCCGTTGTACACATGTTTTACTACCAAGCAATAGTTTACAAATACATATTACTGTTCATTAGTGTTTCAAGAGCGAAGTAATCAGTAAAATTACTTGGCATAGGAGTCTCGAACAAGTTTGAAATATTATTTAGTTTGTAGTTTTATCATCTATTATTTATGTTTGAATTTTTACTACGCTCTGTTATATTAATCGATCAGAAAATCAATGAAACTAAGAAAGTAAGGAAAAAAACTAAAGCTTCCGTATAAGGTGAAAACGATTACAATAACACTTGTGAGTTAGCATTTAGCGGAAGTCTTTAATTTTATGGGGAGTGACGTCCCAATTTTACCGTTAAGAGTCGAGTTGTCGACCAACGTCCTACGTGTGCCTCTACTTCACTATGTCAACAAGCGCCCACAATGGTTTGTTAGATTAGAATCATAAAATTCTGAATAGTCACTATAAAAGTTAGCTATTCTAACAAAAGTCATGGGAAAATATTGATGTTGATATTTTTTTAAGTAAAGAAAGGATTTTATTGCGAAGGTGAAATATATTTTGATTAATTTAAAATATATTTTATATTATTCTGATTTGACCAATTTAAACTGAGTCTACACTTTGTGACATAGAAAAGACAACGTATGTACTTTGTAATCGTGGATGAATACATTATGTACATCAGAAGGCCGACTGAGTAAGCTTGGTGGATTGGACTGGAAAGTATTATCCACTACTTATATCCATACATGATATCACAAAATTCACGTTTTATTAATGTTAAATGGATTTATGCTTTTTTACAATAGCTATAGTGAATATTGTTGAGCAGCCAAACGCCACATACGAAATAACTAAATTGAAACATCCCATGATCGCCAAAAAGCTATGACAGCATAAAGCAACAATAGCTTCGATATTCATTAAGCAATTCTCAAACGTCAAGATAACTCACGACCACACTGATTGAACCGAACAATACTATTCCAAACAGTAAAAGCCCATTTCCATTACGTATAGACTTTCTACCGCTAATACACAGAGCAATAAGCTGTAACTCATTGCGTTGCGGGCAATATGTATCGGGCACGACCTGCACGCAGCTTTCAACGCTGCCTCTGGCATCGGGTCAGAAGGTATCAATGACAGCTTTATATTTGAGACAAATGCAATTGTTACGAGTATATCAAATAACGAACTAAACATTTCACACTTCGACAATTCATTTCCTATTATTTGTTTCTGTGAAATTTTATATCACGCTAAAACTTCATTCTAAAGAATTAGTCGCTTTGTAGTCCAATCATCATTCCTATCTTTTTTGTTTATATTTATATAAATCATGTCTACTATAACATCGTCGCCGTAAATAAGGTCAAAGCATTTCACCAAGTCCTTTCTATTTGCATTATCCATTCTCATACCGTTCCAGTGATTACCTCAAGCTATATCTCATTGTACTACAATTCCCATTACTATTAAATAGGCATCGTGCTCCGAAGACCTTCACCATTGCCATATTTAAGATAGTACGTAGTTTGACGGCTCCGTAGCTAAGTTGGTAGTAACCCTGCCTGCAAAGCGAGGGGTCCCGGGTTCGATTCCCGGCCGGGGCAGATTTTGTGTAAGCATAAAGTTTGTTCTCGTGTCTTGGATGTTTGTGATGTGTATCTGTGTGTGGCCATGCCAACTGCGACACAGGGAATCCTAGTGCGGGGGTATGAGTGTAAGCGTTTATATGTTTATATTATATTTAAGATAGTAGCTCCTTACGTACTATCTCCTTAAGTTAAGGTTTTGACTGTAATATGTTGCGTTAAACTCTGATTATCCATTGATAATAAACGTGCAATTGTTGCAAAAACATTACGCTTTGAGAGTAATAGTAATGATACGACTTCTATGAATTCAGCTTGTGCTAAGGTTAAGATCACATACGCATATAATTTATCTTTTCTACATGCGACCACACATCGTATGCTTTAATTTCATTGAAACCACATATCGAACATAATATTGAAGATAACTTAAAATCATAGCAAAATATTTATATAGAGACATCGGGGTTTCTTAAGGCAGTCCTGAAGCTAATATGGAATCGAAGTGCTTCAATACTGTCTAACTGAATTTTTAATTTTTTTTATATAGTAAATAATTTTTTTTAAATATGTATCTTGCGTCGCTGTGATTGTACAAACTAAAATGTTGTACCAACCTGAACTCCAGTTCTCTAGTTCTCGTATCAATACCGCATTGGCAGTACTCGATGGCTGAACCGATAGCGCTGCGTAATAAATTGGCCGCCGACGTAGAACCGTCTGAATGCATGCACCGTTAACGAGTAATAGTAAAGATGGTTTCGCATGGAGTGACGGAAACGCGGCAATTGTAAATTAAATTTAGACAGAGTAAATTATTGCAGATTTAATTGAAAACCAATTTACTGGACACTGATGATGTGAAAGATCATACGAAAAGTGAATAGGCTAATTATTAGTCTGTGCCTTTGCTGCGATTACCATCCTGGCTAATGAGCTAGGATTATTAAATTCGTTACAAGAGATAATACTCATGTTAGTGGGAGGATTAACTCTTCTGCGAGTGTCCGTCTGGGTTGTTACCACCGCTTTGCTCGTAAAGTCTGCCGCCAAGCAGTAGTGTGCAAGCATTACTGTGTTCCGGTTTGATATGAGTAGAGTATCCAGTGACATTACTGGGCTTATGAGACTTAATACCTAATGTCTCAGGGTAACGAGCGCATTGCAGTGCCGCGCAGGCCTTTGTGTTTCAAAGTTCTGGGTGGCACTGCAATTGTTATGGGTCGGCGTTATGCTTACCATCAGGCAAACGACCAGCTCGTCTCGTTACCAAATAATATAAAATCTAGTGCACCAACGAAAGATATTAACTCAAAGTGTAAAAATGATTTATAGTGTTTAGATAATCCTTAAACATCTTATTATCTCAGACTAAATACCGTTATTAACTCTTAATGAACAATAAATACTATCTACATAGAAAAAACGCTACTCATTCAGAAGTGTCAATCATCTATACAATTAAAGACCTAAAAGAAAGGACCCCATGTATCATTCCATTCAATCTCTGTTCAACAAGGCTTATCTAATAAGACTGTCAGATGCATTTCTGATTAATGAAGATAAGGTATCAAAGGTGATATAATAATAAGACAATTAGAAATAATAAGTGACACTCATTAGCTTAATATAGTACCCATTTCGCATATTGCTAGTAATAAAATCTCCAGTTATGAAAATGAGGATACTGAGAACCGTTCTGAAAATTATGACGGTTGCATTAATCAAATGGAACTTGTGTGAAAGGTCTCTAACAAGATATTAAAATAAATTATTTCACGAGACCTTTAGTAGAGAAATCCGGTAATAAGTATAAAGTAGTAAACATCCGAGAGCCTTCAATTTCGCTTTGCTTTCACTGAGTTATTGTAAGGAGCTATATCTAAATGGGTATCTTAGCCTACAGATACTTGTAGAAGCGTGGGCTATGTTCCATGGTTGCTTTTATGTGGTATTTTTATCTCTTCCATATGAAAAACGTCAGTTTTGTTTGTTTTTATGTCATAGTTTACTTTCTTTTTTTAATGCGCAATAAAAGCTATTTCATTTACTTTCTTTTTTGTAACTAATTTTGCTTTATTCTGGTGCTCAAATACAAGTATCAATGAATAGCCATAAATATCATGGCTTTAGATTTTCTGTTCATGCATGTGATGCCAGTATTTTCTTAACTTTTTTGTGTAGCATGTCTTGAATTTCCTTTTCTAGTTTTTATCTTGTTTTGCCTGCTTGGAAAGTGTCACTTGAGCCAATAAACCTGGCCTTAGCTTTAAAGGATCCATTTTCACTATGTCTGACTTAAGAAAACTTAGCTGTCAAACTTGTTCGAATTAAATTCGAAACCTTATATCCAATTCAGATCAATTCATGGCTGTAAAAACTACCGGTCAATTACCTGTTCCAGTTTTGAAACGTCTACAAATAGAGTCCGTTGCACCGACTTGTGAGCAACCTTATCTACAACTTTGATGTTTTATTTCCCGTGCTTATCTAAGCTGCTTTACTGGCTCGATTTTGGGTCATGTCCGAACATTTCAACTGTTGAAGTAATGATAAAAGGAAATTCTAAATTTATAATCCCTTAAGCTCTTTTCAGCTTATTTACTTTAGCATAATCGTAAGCAACGTTAATGTTCAAGACCATTTCGTAATCAGAAAACTGCATAAAGGTGCAGTTTAGCGTAACTTTATTAAATTGCGTTAAGTGTTTTAATAGCACTTCTTTATAAACATTATAATTGTCGTAAACATTTGGTTGTCCAGACAGTTGAAGTTATAGGAAGTGTATTAGCATTTAATTTGTTTTAATTTAAAACCTAAGTAAAAAGACAGTTAAAAATAAATTAAGACTTTTTCCATTTCTTTTCTTAACTTTATAATAGTGGAAGATTTTGTGCTTCGAAAATAACAAACATGCCGTAGCTTTCTTCATGAAACAATTAATTATTATATTGCTTATAGTTTATTTATGGTAGTCACTTTCTAAACAAATTAAATCTACCTACTCGGGTACAGATCTGAGGTATTAAAAATGAATTGGTCTGATGTACCTATAATAAAGATAATTCAAGTGCATTTTAATTTAATTCATTGAGTTACACTCATTATAACAATTTGCCATAATAAATGTAAGAGATAATACGTTTTAATTGCTAATGCGAAACTGAATAGCAACTAATAAGCAACACTTTGTTCTTATGTGCACTATCACAAATGGGTGTAACACAAACTTTGAGAAGTCAAGTAAAAATTTCATAAATTAAAGATTATAAGAATATGGATGCTGGTAATAATACGCTTAGAAAGAATATCATTGTAAATTAGAGCACACATGCAACGCGTAACCAAAATGACGATACTTATCAGGCTCAAAGGATCAGAATAGCAATTCAACGAGGCAATACCGCCAGCATGCTGGGTAAGATGGCAACTGGTATAGTTAGCTAGAATATTTGGATTATTGACTTGTAATTTTCCATCTTTTAGCTCGTTAAAAATTTCTTAACAAAAAGAAACACTAGATAATATGTGGCAAAGATATATTTTGTTAATTGTGTATAAAAACATCTCTTTTCCAACTTCAAAAATCCCCACAGGCTCCAACGGCATGACGTCGGCCTCTAGATTTTCATCTGCCAAAGTACATTATTGGACGCACTAAAGTTTCTATTACACGTGTTACAAGTTTATGCCTCATTAAAGTCGTATAAACTTAAATTTTATCTGCAAAAGCATTTACTGTTGTGCTATTTATTTTAATTGCTTTAGTAATAATATTAAATGTAAATAGAAACTGATAATTTAAGTGATATTATTATACCAATATTATGAATTGGAAAATAAAAGTATCTATCATTTTTTACAGCTATATTTCATTTTATAACAAAATATTATTTAGAATCCAAGGAAAGACGGAATCAGTTAGTGACATAATATATAATACTAATAAATAATAAACGCTTACACTCATACCCCCGCACTAGGATTCCCTGTGTTACAGGTGGCATGGACACACACAGATACACATCACAAACATCCAAGACCCGAGAACAAACTTTATGTTTACACAAAATCTGCCCCGGCCGGGAATCGAACCCGGGACGCTTTGCAGGCAGGGTTACTACCAACTTAGCTACGGAGCCGTCTAATATAAGTCAGAAACTTATTTTTTTCTCTATTAAATCAGACTGCCTAAAACCATACACTAATACATTGATCGGTTTATTCCATTTGTGACTTGTTTTAGTATACCTTAAAAAGTTAGTTGGAATACAGGATCAGCTTATTTCCAAACATTGCGCGTCTTCAAGCGAAGAACCCAAAACTACCTACCGTATAATTCATGAGGCATTCGTACCCTTATACGGAGGAGCTTGAAAGTGATCCCGAAACCGAGCTCAGATGTTATACTAACAGTAACTCATCTTCTCACAAATATCCAACTCAAGAATTGAATACTAAAGACAAAAAAATCTTTCTATATTTCTAAAATATAATAATGCCCAAGGATACTACAAAGTCCTAAAATTTTATAAGGATTCTAGGAAGTCAAAAACTTCGGTATAACAAAATCCAACCATGGAAGATCGCTAGACAATTATCTCATTGCAGTTATGTTCGCAATTTGAAAATCAAGCTTAAACAAAATCAAATGGACTTTGCTTTAAAAAAAACTTTGGAAAAATGTAGCTATTTAAGTATTATATTTGTTTTCTCTTAACATTTGATCTTTGCGGACTCAATGCAAAATGTTTTTAATATATTTTGAACTACTGCGTCCTTTACTTACTGTCAGAAAGCTGCGCTCGCGCAGTATTTCCGAAAATGGCAAACAATCCATTTCGATCCAGTTTCTAACCGACAGAATGCGCATTAATGTTGGACAACCTCCATTTTGCCTCGGAGTTACGAAATATTTCTGTAAAACAAGCATTTTTCGTTGAATATTCACTTCAACAACAGACTTTGGTTTTTGTGACATTCTGAGTTGTTTTAATTAAATAAGGCTTTGTTACGAGTTAGAGCACAGTAAAAAAATTTAATAATAATATATCAGACTGTATAATGGACATTTTAAGCATTAAAAAATTTAAACGACTCTTTAGTCTATTTCAGTCTATTAGACTAAAACGGGTGACTAAACTAGACTACAATTCTAAATTCCCGTTATGAAAAACTTTTTTTTTGTGTATAATCGCATTGTTACTGATATCGGAACTAAATTATCTAATTGATCTAGCTTCGCTCGGTGGAAACACAAATATATACAAACTAATGAAAAAACTTATTTTTTGTAAAATAGCGTTTTTACACGAAATACAACTGTTTAGGTATACTTAAAATCAAATCCGTATCTAAATAGAAAATTTCATCAAAATCATTAGAACCGTTTCTGAGATAGCCGAAATAAATTTATATATTATGTATTTGTACAAGAATTGCTCGTCTAAAGTTAGATATATCTAACTTTTTCTAACCTTCAACGCTTTGGACTGACTCCAGCATATATGCTGGAGTCAGTCCAAAGCGTTGAAGGTTCCGATTCAAGAAATATTTTTCAGTTACACTTGAAACTCAGGTTCTAATATGTTTAGTTTCTTCAATTAAATTACCACTTAGGGTCAAGTACCTAATATGGTTAAAACTAAGTAGGTACAAACGTTTTCAATACCCCCTTTACCTTTATAATAATGTCATTAATTTTTCACACCCCTACCTTAAAAAATTGTTTAATTTATGACCTTTATTTATCATAACTTTCCCCGTCGCTATCTATTACCTCTTATCACTATTATCTCCAAATCCATGTCAGTATCTAAACAGAACTGTTCAGTACTTATGACCATTAATATTATTATAACAATAATAATGAACTGACCACCTGGCGTTTGCATCACTATAATTGTTGCTTTGATTGATCCCGCCATTACTTGACTTGAGCTTGTGTTTGAATATTTTATGAGTATCGACGGCTTGAAGTCTATCTGGTTTGGATTGCGTTCTTGTAATTTGAATTAGGTTTGCAGATTAGAGGAATCCGCCAGTGGAGGATAAATCAAGTAATTTTACAATCATTCTTATATCAGTGTATACAATAGTTAAACAACAATTATAAATACACGTGATAGTTTAGAAACTCTTTTAATTATGTTAGATATTATGTTGAAAAGTAATAAAATCTTTAGCTTTTTTCAGCTAGTATTAAAACAAAAGTTGCCAATGAATCTGACAATAATTTCAAAAATTATAGTACTGACAGTTCAATTAATTATGGTAACATTTTAACAATAATATAACAGTAAACTAAGCGAACGAGCAGTACTTCAACGGGTGAATTTAGAAAAGTATACATCTCTTTATTATAATAACAGAAAAAGTAAACAACATAAACTAAAATAACTAAATAAAATACACACTAATTTATTTACAATCTTAATCTAATAATCCGCTACCAGTAGGCAACGTTCCCAAAATGCTGGCAGCATTGCCACGTTGAATGGCAATGCTTAATCTTTGACCTAAGTAGAGGCCAGCATTTAGAAATAGTTTAATAGAAATTGAATTATCATTATTATTAATAAATTCCTGTGCGGAACTCCAGTAGCCAAGAGCATAATCCAGCAGGACAAGTTATGTGTTATGCCAATACTCTGATACGTATTCAACTGATATACTATTCCAATGTTTATTTATCCTTACTATAATATTTATGGTGAATAAGTTAAACCTGTAGTTGAAGTAAGAATTTAGATTGTGGCAAGAATTCCATTAAACGCTATGTATCAATCACGGCTGACAGGTGCTGGAAAATTGAATGGAAAACAGTGAACTACTAACCCGTTTTGTAATTGATAAGGAAGTTAATAGAACCGGTTATAAAGCTATCAATGTTAAAGAGAAGGGTTTTAGAGGATTGGAGCTTTATTAGTGTATAGTGATCAGCCTTGGTTCAAATAAAGATGTAGGAAGCTTGAAGATACGAAACGATGTTTTGTTTATTATATAACGTAACGAGATAGTGGTTTAGTAAACATAACGTCAGCCTATAACAATTATTGCAGTGCCATCCAGAACTTAAAAAAGAAAAGCCTGCGCGGCGCTGCAATGCACTCGTTATCCAACACATCGGATAGTATTAGTAAGTTTCATATGCCTAGTGAATATACTCATGTACTCATTTACTGCACTACTGCTTAGTGGTAAACTACAAGAGCAAAGCGGACACAAGCAGACACAACAAGGTATACAAGCGGACACTCTCAGAACAGCCTCAAACCCGCTAAGCCTTACATATGAAGTACCAAAATGTAATGCAATGATTTAGATTGAATATTAAATAGTGATAAAAGAAATGGAAGTCTTAAAGCAATTACAAATATTTCGTTCGAAGTAGAAATTAGCAGAGAGGCCTGATCTGTAGCAGAGGTCTTGGTCCGAATAGATTCTCACTTTCCCACATTTGCGAGAAAAGCTCCTATTGTATGGAGATTCAATCGAGATAGTGTTTGTTTGATGTTTCACTTTAACTTTAGTATGTATCGTTAGCTTAGTTATAATCCTCATTTTCTTTCGGGAATCGATCCGTTATTATCGCGCTTTCTAACGACGATCTGAAGTGTAGCCGTAAGTTTCAGATCCACCCAAAACAGACAGAAAATGTATCTTTATACTTACTTCGTGATGTAGTACCACGGGATTTAACTTAGTCATATTTCACTCTAGATTAGTTGTATATATTTCATGCTAACTTATTTATAAAAATGGTTGGATCATCTATATGCCCCAGTATAATAGTCGTAGCATATAAGTAATCTAAAATGTTCTAGCCAACTTATTTTCTAAGGCTTAGTTATTACCAATGAAGCTCGTTCAGTATACTGGCAATGTTGAATTGCAATACTTATTCATTTTACACAAATACCGTGCCAGAAATTTGTATTTTCAATATTTGTTAGACGAAAGCTGCGAAACGTGATATTATTTAAATTTTACATAAACATTAGAAGAAATTGTAGTTGTAATAATAAACACCAACAATGTTCTTGTCGTTGTTGCACACCTTGTAAACCTGATGATAAGTCAATGCATTACTAAGTTCAAAGTCACGTTTCTTGGATTTGGATGGTTTCCAACTAACATACCTATTGTAATTTATGCATTGTCGGTGTTTCTTAGTTAAAAGAGTACATCTACAGATGTTCGCAAAAAGGGTCAATCGATATCTAATTCTGTGCAACTTTTTCATAGAACCTTAGTGGAGGTGTTTTTATAGTACTTGTAAAGATATGTTTGTTTCTCGCAGTTCATCTTATGTTTTTTGGTTTCAAAAAGTTCTTCAACTGCGGCGCTAAGGTGATACTAGACAAGAGCTAAGATACCTACCACTAGTAACAGCCAATACTGTTGAGATATAATATAATTGTCTATACAAGTACCAATCAAGATTGCTGCAAAGTAACGGCCCACAACGGTTTTCATAACAATTAACTCCTAAACAATAATCTCCAAGGTCCTATTTGTTATTTTGAATATCAAATACACCTACATCACATTTCGATACAAATATATTTTCTGATCTGATGTCAGCTTTTAAATATTCTAGCTTACGTAAGAGTTGTAATGCACAATTTAGTTCCCAACTCACATTTGCATATTATACACCAGTTACTTCATTATAATTCAGATCATTAAAACGGTTTTATTTTTGTTATGCTTCTTTAACGAGCTAAACGACTTAAATGGGGATATTTTTATCAAATGTTTTAGCTGTCATGGTCACAACATAGATATGTTTTAGAAATGGGATGTGTCATAAACCAGAGAGACTATTTTTTACGTCAAAGCTAGCTAAAAGGGCTGACTGAATTACGAATAAGTACAAGTTTTGCGGACATAATATGTTACCACTTTGATCTCCCATCTTCCCATCTGTCATTACTATCAGGTCGAGTGAGCTTGCGTACTTTAGTCGAGTAAGCTCGCGTATTTATATTTCTTACTTATTATTTTATGTAACGTTAAACCATTATCACTAAGTTACTTATAAGAGGTATATATAAATTGTTAAGTAATGATGTGGTTGAAGGCAATATCACGCTAAGAATATAATAGAGACAGAACAAATTTCCCGTGAAATATTATAATGTGTCTATTTATGAATCATGTGTCTTATAATAATTTCATTTGTTCCAGGTATGTCTTCGCTGTTATAATAAACAATCACTTCTTCGTAAGTAACAGTCAACATAATACAAATGGAGATTGCAAGTTGACAGTATACGCAAATGCCATTGAGATATAATGCATCACCTAATCGTTTATATTCATTACCTTTTGGAAACTAATAAACAATTTTTGGATGTGCAAAGATAAACTGGAGGATAGCACGTCATTATTAACTAGAACACGTAAACAAATAGATAAACTCTTTATTGAGACACCACACATTACAGAAATTTCATAACTAAAATAACTTAACAATAGTGTTAAAATATGTGATCGTATAAAGCAATCTTTTCCAGACAGACCAATCGCGAGTGTGACAATGTATTGACAGATAAAAAAATGAAATTGCTACATTCAAAATGTTATGCCTTGACTATGATTCTGAGATGGAACCGTAAGATGCAGATGCACCGAAAACTGATATATTAAAAGAGTTCTTCTTTATACTTAACGTTCACGAACACTGTAAAGGTTCCTCGCGTTAGGTAAAAAAATAAATGTAATAAATATTTTTAAATTTAGTTTCACTGACTGCTTCACGCATTATGATTTCTACTCTCAGACATACTCTTGAAGACAGCCTCTCGTAGAACAATAAGACTTAATCCAAGTAGTTTTTCTGCATCACTACTGGTCTTCTGTTTTACTTACTAGTTTTCTACTTCATTTATTTCCAAGCTTGCGCAACAGCAAACTATATCAGTACACCTTTTATGTGGCAGCAGTAACCGTAACCAATCAGAAGGTCAACTCATAAGGTCTTTGATGTGTATTTACGATCGGACGCAACGTAATTTGGTGAATCACTAACATTAGTGGTATCTCCAAATGAGTTGCGTGTTATTAAGACTGAGTTACCGATGCTTAATGTTTTGATGCTGCTTTGCGATGACCTTACTGCCGGGCATATTTTAGTGCTTCAAGTTTTTTTTATATTATTTTGTAACGAGACGAGCTGGTCGTTTGCCTGATGGTAAGCATAACGCCGGCCCATAACAATTGCAGTGCCACCCAGAACTTTGAAACACAAAGGCCTGCGCGGCACTGCAGTGCGCTTGTTACCCTGAGACATTAGTCATAAGTCTCGTAAGCCCAGTAATTTCACTGGCTACTCTGCTCATCAAACCGGAACACAGTAATGCTTGGACACTACTGCTTGGCGGCAGACTTCACGAGCAAAGCGGTGGTAACAACCTAGACGGACATTCGCAGAAGAGTTAGTCCTACCACTAACAATGTTGTTCAAGTTGTTTTTGAAGGTATAATAGATCAGTGGTAGTGAGAGCACCCATCGAGGCGTAAGTGGAATGTTAGAAATTAAAATAAATTTGAATTTTCGTGGTGCAACCATATCGTGGTGGTAGGGCAATTTATGGTGCTCGCTACCATACGTGGATTAACCTAAAGGTAAGTTAAGAACTGCTATAATTAGACTTGGCAAAAAGCATTTTTATTAACTGGGCTTGCAAAGTGCGAAGCCCCGGGTTCGGTCCCGGCTGGGGAAAAGTTTGTGTGGTGTGGGTAAAGTTTGTTCTCGGGTGCTGGATGTTTGTGTTGTGTATGTGTATATCCATGCAAGCTGTAACACAAGGAATCTTAGTGCAAAGATTTGAATGTATAGTCGTTGTTTATAATTAATTTTTTTATAGATTCATTTCGGATTGATATAAAATATGGTAAAAATTATACAAGTACTATGTAGTAGAATGTGTATGAAGTATGCAGTAAATGTTTAAGATAAGGTTTAAGTAGCTTTTAGTTAAGTAGTAAACACGAAAGGTTTATTATAGCACCGTAAATTAATATGAATTAAAATAGACTTTAATAGCTAATGTTTCTAGTTTGAATAACTTTATGTAAATGCAAATTGTGATTAGATATAATAGGCAAGTGAGAAAATCATCATGGAATTCCTACGTTGATTTTATGTTTCACTAGATATTACGAAGAATCAGAGAATCCAATTAATAAAAAAGTGATCATTGAATAACTTCAGAAATAATGAGGACAGTTTTCATAAGTAAAATGGGCCACAGCTGAAAACCAGCGCGCTACTGCGGTGACGCTTTTATGCTGAGCTGTGTCCATTTTGTAGTCAACTGCCCAATTTTTTCATGTCCTAATTTTAGCTTTAAAATGTATGTACCTACCACAGACTATTATATTACAAAACTGTGGTACCTACCTATACTTTGGGCACTGGCTACAAATAAATGTAGGTATTTTCTTTCTTTTCTTTCTTTCTTTCATAAGTTTATTCTCATCGCAAGATATGTCAAAAACCGAAGCCTTAAGTCGCATTAAAATGGCTTTTATGGACTGATCTTCGAATCAAACAAACTATTTTGGCACGTATAATGGTTATCGATTGACAACTGACATGCTCTTATAAAAGAAGCTATCAAGATGCCGTGGCGTCAAAAGCCATCAATGTCTAACCGTTACACACTCCTTTGGAAAGCTCTCGCTATTGTCACAAATAGCCAAAATACTATGAGAATTTCAGCTTTAATACAACAACAATAAGGTCGATAAGAGAAATGGATATTTTGCAGCTGTCCACATTATCATTTGTGATATTGGCCCAATACTTTTCGATTCATTTCACCTTTCGTCTGAGGTTCAAAAGGGTAGTGCGTTTTCTACTGACTAGAAGTAATAAGCGAAATACGAACAGTGACTTTGTTCAAAATGGTTAAAAACTTTTGTGCACAAACTTTCCAAATTGTTTTTCGATTACGTAGGTGAAAATATTTTCAAATTGAGGGTAGCTAGAACACTAGAAAATGCCATCTACCACCAAACAATGGTCGCATTACGATGTTTTCCTTCACCGGAAGTTCAAACAAAGTCTATTGTAATTTGTTCACGATTTACATCTGATGACCAGAGTCATCTGTTCCTAAATTAATTATTTATATTATAGACCAGCTGCTGCCCGCGGTTTCACCCACGCGGACATATTGGATTTCATGGTTTTTATTTTTTTGCGCGGAACCCTAATTCTTATTCTAAAATAAAAGTAGCCTAAGTTACTCTTTGTAACATCAGCTATCTGCCAATGAAAGTCCCGTCAAAATCGACCCACCCTTTTTGGACATTACCCGGAGCAAACACACAGACAGACAGACAAAAATTATAAAAATGGTTGTTTTCTTATAAGTACCGTATAACGTATATACTTAAATATGCATTTTGTAAAAAGCTGTTATTTTGATATTACAAACAGACACTTCAATTTCATTTATTTGTATAGATGAAGCAATAATTATTCTACACAATCAATTATTTAAAAATGTTTTAGAGAAAGTACCAAAAACTAGTTTTTTTTAAAAAGTGGTTTGTCGTGATTATTGACGTTGGTAACACAAATGGTAAGTAATCAAAAGTAACACTACAAATAAAAGAGCATCTAATCCCGTCCATGGGCTAATAAACCCCACTCTACATGTTTAGTATCTACCTTCACAACTGCCTTACTATGTATGTTCATAATATCTATGATGTATTTGAACCGCATAGTAACGAGGCAAGACCAATCTCAACAGTTGCTCTCAGTAGATCGATATTGGTGTTACGAAATCTGAATAAGGTATGGATGCTGTCAGGTTAGATGAGATGATTGAAATATGATTTATTCACAAGGCGGTCGCTGCAACTTCTATACCCTATGAATAATATTAAGCTGTTGGGTTATTGTGCAGCCCAAAAACTATTCTAAACTTTTTAAATTTGAACCTACTTTAGAATAACTGCCAGTGGTAATCCTACTAATATTATAAATGCGAAAGTGTGTTTGTTGATTTTTTGGTTTGTCCTTTCACGCAATAACGGAGCAACGGATTGACGTCATTTTTGGCATAAATATAGTTTATGCACCGGAGAGTAACATAGACTACTTTATATCCCAGAAAAATTCACGGTTCCTGTGGGAATGCGTGTGAAAACCGCGGGCAGAAGCTAGTCTCTCATACTCCGAACGGGATAAGAAGTAATTAAATATTGTGTATTTTAATTGCCTTAATTGTGATATTTTACGAATGGCAAGGTTAAAGCATTAGTTAATTAAATAAATAAATATTCATTAATTTTAGTTAAAAAATGTAATTAAAATTCCTATTGGTAAACTTGCAGTACGATCAGAAGAAATATGTGTAAGAATGTTAATAAAAATAATAATGTTAATATACTACAGTAAAACAAAAACTTAATACATAATTTACTACGACTACTCAAACTGGAGTACCAAATACGGAAGGTTAATTTGATAAACTTTGGAGATTTATCAATGACCCACGTTTTAAAGATAAATTCATTCACATTTTCACTAATGATAACGATAGTTTTAAGCATCAATACGTGACTTTGCTAAAATATGATATTGTAGATTGGTAGATTGTAGATCAATAACATGCGTTGAAATTCAAATATTATCCTAACTATAAACGCAGTATGAGTTACCTATATTTTTTATTAAGTCTTCACGTGAGCAATGCGACATGACCGTAACAAAAAAATGGCTTTAAAATAGTGACGAACTGACTTCTATGGGACCAATCTGAAAGTATATCCTTTCAAATAAAGAAAGGATTTTCCAAATGGGTTTATAAATGACGGAGATATGAGGTAACAAACATAAAAAAATAACCACCGAATTTATAACCTTCTCCTTTTTTGGAAGTCGGTTAAAAATTGCAAATTAAAAAAAATGAGCGGATGGAAGATGCAAAGTTCCTGCTTCTTGCCCATCAGTGCTTTTCGTATGATCACTGTCAACATTTTTGTAGGTATTTATATTTCCTCTCCTGTCTTTGTGAGTTGGTTATCCCAGTGCAGCAAGTTCCCATACTATTTGTTAATCTGTATTGCGACATAAATTGAAATATTGTCCAGGAAATTATTTAAGATATTGCACGTGCTCAATTATAATTAGCCGTATAATTGTATAATAAATCTTGGATCGGTTTTGAAATACTGTAATTTTGCTTTTCCGATAAGCAGGCAGTTAATTGTTTTAACTCCATAATCTTAGTTGATCATAATTGCTGTTAGTATACCTACACTAGTGCCTTTTTATTATCTAGTTATACTATTATTGACATACGTACATAAAGTATGATTATATTCTACTCGGTAGTTACTTGGCATGGCCTGTTTGTTTTTATTGAAATACTAGCTGCTGCCCGTGGTTTCGCCCGCGTGGAGATTCCGTGTGAACCGTGCTTTTTTCTGGAATTAAAAGTAATACTATTATTAGGTACTTATATTGATGGACTCCTGGGAAAGGCACGGGTGTAAGGTTCAATTACTTGCAACATCAAATTATATACTCCTCATACATTGTTGCAAATACTTGCAGCTAGTTGCAACTTGGAACTCTATAGTCTATTTGCAGTAAATAATGCCTTCGATTTCCTTATATGAAGTTGCTATTATAAAACGTAATTGCCTTCGATTTATTCATTTGTAAATTGAAAACTATTACTGCTAGCTTACAGTAGAGAAAGTATACTTCCTCCTTTTCTTCTTTCATAAAATATAAAACTTTGCGCATTAAATATTTCGAGTATTTCTACTAAAGGTCTTATTACTAAACATATCTTTCAGGCTTCCTTAGGGTTGTTGAATTAATCAGGATAATTGGTCAGGACTAGCATAAATTAGTACGTAGACCTTTTTGATGCCATCATCAGCCGGAAGACGTCCACTGCTGAACATAGGTCCCCCCATAGAACGCCACTTGGATCGACTACTCGTCTCTTGCATCCAACGGTTCCCCGCGGTTTTGACAAGGTCATCGGTCCACCTAGTGTTTTGATACGATCATTCAAAAATACAATGATTTTAATTTATTATGCTTAAATTTCAATAAAAATATGTAATTACTAGCTTCCGTCCGCGTTTTATAAATCTTTATTAATTGTAGTCTATTTGCTATTCTGATGTATAAGCTATATTACTGTAAAGTTTCATCAACATCAATTCAGTAGTCAATGCGTGAAAGAGTAACAAACATCCGTCTGTCATCCTCCCAAAGTGTTGCGTTTATAATTTCAGTAGGATTTTCTCATGAACATTTTTAGCAACATATGTCTTGATATTAACAATTATCATATATTACAAACGATCCCATTCAACTAACCAAATATAATATATCCAATATTATAAGTGACTGAGCATTGTAGCGGCCAAATAAGGTAAAACGGCCGTGCGTCCACGTTTTCTCATGCGTGGGCTGAAAGCCCATTTGACACAAAAAACTGACGCATAATAAACGAATACAACTAAACGAAATGAGGTGTCGAGAAACGGAAATCACACAGTGGTCGAATTAGGTAAAAAGTTACGCCAATTCCGGCAAAATACTTGAAACGTTAAGTTTATCTGCACTTTATAAAAAAGCAACGCCTTTTGTACGAATTTTTATCGATACTAAACCAACTAAAAAAATTTCTGATTAAAAGGTCATCATGCTCGCACTTAATTCTATTTGAGCAGAAAATTATTGTATAATCCTACTAATGTTATAAATGCGAAAGTGTGTTTGTTGGTTTGTCCTTCTTTCACGCAGTAACGGAGCAACGGATCGACGTGATTTTTGGCATAGATATAGTTTATGGACCGGAGAGTAACATAGGCTACTTTTTATCCCGGAAAAATGGAACTGTGGGAATGCAGGTGAAAACCGCGGGCAGAAGCTAGTTAATAATAATTGGCTTCTACCAGTTTTTTTGCTAAGCTACAATATGGAGTTTCAAATCTATTGAAAGAATTCTAAAGGATTAAAAATACATTAGTGTTATGAGACTAGTGATATGATGTGACGCTAGCGATAGCTAGCTAGCTAGTAGGATTAGTATTAATGTAACATATTAATGTAACAAAAACCTCATATTAGTATCATAATAAACAACTTTTGTTCAACGACCTTTCTACAAGTAATGTTCTTGAATTTTTATCATTACCATCAGGTGGTTTTTTGCTGGTCTCAAATCTAAAACTGAAAACACATTATTAAAAATCAATTCCGATTGGGCAAAAACTGTATATTAACTGCACAGTTCATAACTTCGCAAACGACCTGTCAACAAGTAGAACGGGCAAAACTTTCAATGGCGAATTTCGTAACACTATTTGCAGACACGCTGGCGTATTTCTACACAAGTTTTCATTGATAATGTTGTTGTGGGCGGACTTGTCTTGCCCGGCCCATTCATGAGTTGGGCAAGCTGCCCACGCGCTAACGGTCCGTTAAAGACATCGATGTATAACTAGTAAATTATCCGTGTTAATTAATACGGATTCATGTTTTACCGTAAATTCTACGGAATACAGGAAGCGGTTAATCAATCCCCGATGGACCCGTGGTGGTTAATTTTTTTCTGTGATTTACGGTTTTGTTGACTTTTAATAGCGTTTCTCATCAATGAAAGAAATACTGCTAATTGATATCGGGTTTGAATATAAAGTCGGTAGTAAATCATTCAATATTTATTCATGAGATATTACTAAATTAATCCGTTATTAAACTAAACCTGACAAAAGCATTTTTGTCTTGGTGAATTACTAATTCTTATGCTTCCTGCAAAGCGAGGATAACAATTAGTTAGCAGTTAGCCCCGGTTGGGGAAAAGTTTATTTGTTCTCGGATCTTGGATGCTTGTGACATGTATCTATATGTATCCATACCACCTGCGACTCTGAATCCTAATGCAGAGTGTGTAAGCGGAAATTTATTTATTTTTACATCATTGGTGACGATGACAGGTCAAGCAACAAATGACGTTTCTACATTCACAATGTAACTAAACGTTATATTCAAATAAGCATTAAGGGGCAGAATCCGGCGCGCCGCTATCTCCCTCGCGCATCTCAACATTTTTGAAGATAAACAATCACTTAATATAATTATGAAAAATCGCATTCGGTGAAATTGCTGACAATGACATTACAAAGGTTACACAAAAATTTCATTTTGTTCCATTCAGGTTTTCAAACCTAAAAATGGGATTTTATGTTTTGCCCATTTTCATGTATGAAAACTTGATCGGATCAAAATGATACTT
The DNA here is from genome assembly GCA_907269065.1 of Crocallis elinguaria. Taxonomy (NCBI): domain Eukaryota; kingdom Metazoa; phylum Arthropoda; class Insecta; order Lepidoptera; family Geometridae; genus Crocallis; species Crocallis elinguaria. The sequence goes on from OU026065.1 coordinate 36,251,868, forward strand.
TTGCCGTACCTTTGTAATGTTAATGCCAGCAATTTCACCGAGTGCGATTTTTCATAATTATATTAAGTGATTATTTATCTTCAAAAATGCTAAGATGCGCGAGCGAGATAGCGGCGCGCCGGATTCTGCCCCTTAACCACCATCAAGTTTTTTTATTTACATCAATTACACGACGGCTCCGTAGCTAAGTTGGTAGTAACCCTGCCTGCAAGGCGAGGGGTCCCGGGTTCGATTCCCGGCCGGGGCAGATTTTGTGTACGCATAAAGTTTGTTCTCGGGTCTTGGATGTTTGTGATGTGTATCTGTGTGTATCCATGCCACCTGCGATACAGGGAATCCTAGTGCGGGGGTATGAGTGTGTAAGCGTTTATGTTTTATGTTTAATTAGGTTTTGATAAATAAAACATAGTACTAAAACCAGCTACTGTTTACACTACGCCGTTTCCTGATTACATCTTAATAGCAGTTGAACAATTAACATGACGGTAACAGGAAGCAGAACCTAATCTCCCATCAGTGTTACCACTTCTTCTCTCAAAACTGACACAGGTGTGCCCACGCGAAGTGATCAGAATGACAGTTGACGCTATTGCGGACCATAATACTTCTGATCGAGTAGATATGGAACGTGATACTGTTATATGGCTTTTAACTGGTGTGCTTTGATGTTTCGTAGTCTTTTTTGGGTTAATATGTTCGATTATTATCTCAGATTTTAAGCAATGGCGCCTGACGGTGTAGTATGCTTGTCTAGGCTTTCTACTGCTAGAGATGATCAGGCGGAAAGCACGCTCAGGCGAATGAGACGGTTATAAAAAAAATTAATTACATCGAATTTCTCGGCCTTTTAAAACGGGGGTACGCTTAAATGTATCAGTTGTAGTAATGACAAATGCTAGTGCATCCGATAGTTTGAATTCTTTATTCAGTTTTTTTTTTTCGCTAGGTGTAACATATCATCTATCAGTGTTACATATTTAAACTTTAAACGTAAATAATTTGCATCATCATTAGTACGTTACGCTCCCACTGGTACATGTGTACCTTCTCTCAGATAAAGACGAGAGTTCGGACCATAATCTCTACCTGTTCTCGGGCCCAGTGTAGCTTGGTTGGATAACTTTGTATGTGCATGTGCAATACAAAATTACTTTCCTGTTTAAGCAAGCCACTTATTAAGTCAGTATCAACGGATTCCAATTTTATTGCAAGAGAATAAGTTAATTTTACAGAACTGTAAGTACAAAATTAGACATAATTAAAAAAACAAGTAAGAATCAATACCGACAACTCAACGCGATATTTCTGGAGAAAGCCGCAAGTATTTGACAGCCTGAGTTTGAATTGGGTTGTTATCCCTAAAGAGGGTCAATGTACTCCTGGAGGTCATTCACATTTGTTTTACGAATTTTGAAATTCGGAATTTTTCGTTGAAGAAAAGGCATTTAATGCTTACGTCAAATTTCTACTATGTACACTTGTACAGTAATTTCGGGCAGCCCTAGATCAGCTGATTCACTTGAACTATGGTGAACTTTGTTAAATGAGAGAGACTTAGAAACAATACCAGAAGATGATGCGCACTTCAATTTTTTTGAATGGAAATTTTGAATGATCAATTTCCAAGGGAGGTTCTCACAACTTGTGGATAACCAACGTCCTAATCACCCCTTCCTGGGATAACATACTTCGTATACACAAATTTAAAAAAGTAGAGGTTTTTTTTTTCAAATAATCCTCTAACTAATAATCAGCTTAGTATCAAGCTGTTCGTTGGCCACCACTTTGTCAAGAAAAAAATCCCGGATATATATCTAGAACGTGCGCCGTAAAAAAGCAGTTTCCAGCAACTTGCACACTGGTGTCCTTTTATGATTTATGAGACGAGTTGTCCATTGAAACATATATGCGAGCTTTTAGACTTTTTGCCGTTGTAAGCTGCACGGAGTTATTAAATGGAACGAGAGGTGAGTGCTAATGGCTGCAATTATATCGAACTGGTGCCTATCTGTTGGCACTATTATGTGTACCTTTTAAGATACACCAGCAGTTGTTTTTTTTTTGTTTTTTTTTTGGCTCCACGCGATTTGCTTATTTATTCAGTGTCAAGTTATATAAACAATAATATATAATAAATCTCTAGTTTTGGTGCATGAAAGTCGTCAAAGTCACGTTAAAGTTTAGTCTAGGCGCGGTCGAGTCGAAGTGACGCTTCAGTAAATTGGTGGATAGTTTACTGAAGCTTCTATGGAGTTTTGGATAGAATACGAAAATACGTGTTTTTCGTCTTTGTACTATTTAACAACCATATTACAAAACATAAACTTTAGTCACAGTAAAAAAATATTGTAACCACTTCTTAAACCAACTCTATTAGGGAAACCCAAAAAACAATAAAAAAAACGTGTCAAGTTATTTTACCGTTTTTTGCCAGCTCAACGGTAAAGGATTAAGTTATCGGTCAGTCAGACAATAGACCGTTTAGCCGTTAGCCGTCGATGGGCCCCTGAGACAGTAGACAATGGGGCTCCACCGGTCCGGACAGATTGTAGATAGAAACGTTGGAGACATTGATCTACGAATGTAGAATGCAGATTTCTACTCATAGATACAGTGTTTTAGCGAGTGAAATTTTAACAATGTTGTTTTACTATAATCACGGGATTTTTAAATCAGTAACGAAATCTACCACAAATAAATTAAACTCCTACTCCTGTATTAAACAGCGTTTAACTCCTAAACATGGTTCATGGCCAAATTGTTTCAATGATTTGATAAAAAAAAACAAAAAGACGTCACATTAAAATTCGCAACTTTTGTTTTTGAAACTAAAATTTCCGTAACGCTTTGCAGTGCGCTTTTCTGCGCTGTTATCTAAGCTAGTTTTTAAACAAAATTTAGGGTCTTACCACAAAAAAATTAAACACACGTTAAACCTGTGTTAATCACTGTTTAACGTCTAAACATGCCTTAGTCGCGCGATTTAATATGAGCAACCACAAATCCTGATTTAAGTAAGTGTCTAACCGTTGTCTAACACAATTCTGTTGTGACATTTCTAATCATTTTTGACGTTCGACGGCTCCGTAGCTAAGTTGGTAGTAACCCTGCCTGCAAGGCGAGGGGTCCCGGGTTCGATTCCCGGCCGGGGCAGATTTTGTGTAAGCATAAAGTTTGTTCTCGGGTCTTGGATGTTTGTGATGTGTATCTGTGTATGTCCATGCCACCTGCGACACAGGGAATCCTAGTGCGGGGGTATGAGTGTGTAAGCGTTTAAGCGTTTATCTTTAGACGCTGTCTAGCTAAACAGGCGACTAAAAATGGGTTTTTTGTGGTAGCACTAATAGCGTTTATTTAAGACCAGCCAGTAGTTTTGTCATAGCATCATAACCAATGCGATTTGTCTGTCGAGTGGGGACTCTATACAATTATTTATTTGTGACGAGATTTTGATGCTTTTCATTGTTTAATCGCCGATTATTAGTGGCTCCTTAAAAGCAACAATGTTGATCGTTAACATCATCCCAAAATTACAGATATCATCAATAAACATCAGCGTCTGGACCTTAACAAACAGTTTAAGACTTTACATGTGATAATTTGCCATGTTGAATGTTTACAAGAAGGTTGTAAGTCGAGTTTTAAATCGATATCAGAGCATGACATATCGTGTTATGGAGATGTGGGTCAGTGCAGTGAGAAAGTGGCCGGGATCTTAACTTGTTTAATCTATGGTTACTATAGTAACTTGTTTAATGTTTAATCTATGGTTACTACAGTGCGTTACGTCAATGGGCTAAAAGCTTCTCCAATGTGTCATCTGAAATGAATGAAACTAACACTAATGAAACTCGTGTTGGAGGCTTCTTTTGCGAGTTTTTGTGGTTACAATGCTGGAGTCGCTTTTGTGTTAATTTTGTCTAGTTTAAGACCTATTGCAATACTCAATGTGTTTGTGCTATAAACATCGTCAACACAATATACCTACTCATTTTGGTATATAGATTTCATTTGTTTCATATCCACTTTCAAAGATAGCAAGTATTTAACTTTAACTAAAATTTGGCAGAAATAATAATTGATTGCATAGATTTGATGACATTATAAGGTAACGAGACGGATAATAATTGCAATTATTGACAGTTACAAACAAATTAACAAAACTTATTTTAAATCAAAGAAGGCTCAATGTCCAAAAAGGGTATTGCGGGGTCGACGCAGTCAATTATAAAATATGAACTAAGTTTTTATAACTCCACAAAACAAAGTTATAATCATAGTCATAGTCAAATTGGCCGTTCATAATATAATAATCATAATTGGTATGTCCAAATTGGATAACAATTTTCTTGCATAAATTAGACCTTATAAGGTTGTTGCCCTTGACATCTCCGTTATCGTTGCCAATATTAATAATACTATGAATTAATAATATCTAAAGTGATGGTACAACAACACACCTATCAATTATGTGTTGACTGTTATATACTTTATTATTAGTTGACGGCTCCATTGGTTAAGTTGGTAGATTTCTGCAAAGCTCGGGGCTCCGGGTTCGAGCCCTCCCTGCAAGCTTTGTGTCGTGAGCAGGATGTTTGATCTCCAGTCTTGGATGTATGTATGTATTTATTTTGCATCTGTGTATGTCCGCGTCATCTACGAATTCTAGTTGATTCAGGGAATTCTAGAGCTTTTATGAGTGTTAAAAATGTCTTCTAATTTCACTATAATAACTCTTCTTTCCTCGGAATTTATAATAGTGAATTTATTTGTTTCTTTGTGTGGCTTTCACACCGGACTTGAAAATTCTGCATAATATAATATATGTCAGAGATTTTAAATTATAAAAAGCTACGCAATACGTATGTATAAATAAATCAACTGGTAGTCCAACGAGTTGGGCCAATGTTGCTTAATTTCTACCTGTACAATAATAAAATATCAAAACAATCCAAAAACCCAATGTCCTTAATATGATGCCGTTTGCAGGCTTTTATAATAATTGCAAGCGCGTTGTTAAATAACGATTGGCATTTATCTGAGACCGAATTGATGTCGCAACTTCAACGTTTCTGCGAAACTTGCTTTCAGAATAATTACGTGTTGTAATTTTGGTTCATTCATACTTTCGTGGACCTATTCACAATTTATGTTTGGTCTCACGAACTGGAATTTCAACTAAGTTTCCACAAAATATTTGTAACCCTTTAGATATCGGTTTTTTTTAATAAAATTATCGACATAAGGCAGTCGATAACAACAATCTAATTTTGTATTCACTATATAGTATAATTCGTATAAATATATACAGAATGTATATGTAAACGGGCTCAATATTCGAACAATGTCATATTAGTTTCTTAAAAAATATAGGAAGTAATTATAAATCCATGTCAATAGAAAACATCTACTAAAATGTCATTAGACTTTGCAAGGTAATTCGAGCGAATATGGACACCCTATAACGGTATTCGGTCAATGACACGCAATCCAGCTATCTACGCCTCCCGCGCAGTTCGGGCCTGCGCGTCAAGCCTGCGGCAGACGTGGTGACTCTGTTTTGTTTATTACAAGGATATTTTGATGACATTAGTGTTAAAAAAAAATTGTTTTCTGTCGTACATCTGTATCACTATGTTCACCTCCTTAAAAATTGATACCGTTTAGGTATACACCTCGTATATCTCAAAATGTTTGTTGCCAAAAGGATTCGGACCCACGTCTTCTGGTTATCTAGACCACAATAAGAGCGACCGATGTTAGCCCCGAAATTCTTGAGATGATGACTTTCTTTCAGCTTACAAGCCGTAGCTCCAACTAGCAGAATCGCTTTGCAGCGAAATATTCAGATATATAACATATTGAATAATTACATAATTTCTGCCTAAACATAATCCAGGTGTGTTCAAATCAAGAGTGAAGATAATTACTGAGCAAGCGTCCTCCTACCACATCGTCGCTTTCCACCAGGTGAAATCGTCTCAAACGCTGCTTCAGTCTGTAATAAAAACAAACATATAAATTATGGTTTCTTTGAGTATCTACACCTATACATTTTTTTATCAATTCGGAGTGCGAGGTGGTTCTCAAAGCAAAATGCCCTTGTAGGCATTTAGTCCTCTAATTATAATGCCTTTTGAACCAAAATGGCCACAGGGGAAAAGATCAAGAAGGAAATCGTCCGCAAAGAAAAATGTCCTAGCAAGACCTCATCAACGACAAATGACATGAAAGCAAGACGTCCCTTTATTGGGTCAGGAATTGTAATGGTGAGTGATGTAACCATATTATGATTATGATATAGCGTTGCGTATGAAATGAGAAGTCCAATTTAAAGCTAATTAGTGAATCATACTGGTTTTATAAGGGATCAAGGTGGAGCACGCTTATCTTTATTTGTAGCGATTATCACTATTTCTCCACAGTTTTATTGGACACTGATAGACGACGTGTGTGGTCTCTAATAACGCGTAAGTGAGGCTATAAACTAAAATAGATAAGTTCTAAAAGAATATGATGATTTCATGCGGAAATAGCAATATTGACATATGAGGGGATAAAACTTATTATCATTATTTACGTGATGTGAACGTGAAATAAGTTATGTTATTATGTTTACTAATTCATAATATGATTAGTTGCGAGGCATCCACTAAGCTCAGAGCTCTGTCCAAAGGTCATGTCAACCTTCTCAACGTAATCCTATTATGTTCCTACTGCGTAGGTACTACTTGGTTCTATCTGTTTGAAACCATGATGCTAAGTAGTATTGACTGTTGACTTTGCCAATCATCGGTCAATAGTTTTTATTCTACTATTTCTATTTCTACTAATATTACTATTTCTATTATATACTATTACTATTTCTACTATTAGCTTTTTTCAGTGAATGAGATCAGCAACCTTAGCGTGAAGTTAGGGCATTTTCTACTTCTCACTCTGACAACCTAAATTACCCCTTTGTCGCAATAAACCTATATACAAAGCCATTACCATTCCTCAGTCTTCTGAACTGTATCTTTTAAACATAATAGTTTTTCTTGAATTTCTCACTTATATATGTCTATTTATTCTACACAAATATATAAACATAGGCCTGCCTCGTGTCATAATTTGAGCAGTATTGTCTCAAAATGGTTGGAGCCATAAAAACGGTAGCCATCTGTGCAAATACAGGCAACACTTGACACTCAAATACCATCCAAAAACAACAGGCATCATAACTCTTATGATAAAAAGCATAAAGTTCAAAATGTTTTTGAGGCTCTTGACCGTTTGAGACAGTAGTTTGTGCAAGCAATTTTTAGGACAACGAACTATGGGGGTTTGGGAAAATAGTCAAGCATGTGCAAAATTTGTTCGCGTGTGTTTAGTGCTGTGTAAATAATAGACATGAGTCATTAAATTTTTAACTACCCGTGAGGTCGTGAACTGGTGGCTCATTGGAGAGGGTTCTGTATTATTTTAGTTTGTGTACTTATCTATTTTAACGGGTCCCAAATGTAGTGTTGTAGCAAAATTTAATCAGACTTATTTGAAAAAACAGAAAGGACAGTAAGGTTGATGGGGGATTCACTGTGCAGCTGGTGGCAAGTTATGATAATTTAACTCAACAGGAATAATTAAACTACCCACGTAGTATATATCCTACTAATATTATGAATGCTAAAGTGTATGTAATGTGTTTAAGTGTGCGTGCAGTTGTGTGTGTGTGCGTGCATGCGAGCGAGCGTGCGTGCGTGCGAGTGCGTGTGCGTGTGCGTGTGTGTGTGTGTGTGTGTGTGTGTGTGTGTGTGTGTGTGTGTGTGTGTGTGTGTGTGTGTGTGTGTGTGTGTGTGTGTGTGTGTGCGTATGTGTGTGTGTGCGTATGCGTGTGTGTGCGTGTGTGAGCGCGCGCGTGTGGTTGTGAATGTTTGTTACCACGTATATCCGTAACAAATCGATTTTGATGAAGTTTAGAATATAATTTAGGATCTGGAATAACACATAGGCTATAAAGATATATACCACGCGGACGAAGCCACGGGCAGAAGTTAGATTACTATAAAATATTTATAATTTCGAATATACTTTTGTGTCGTATATATTTATAACTAGATATATATGTAAGATATTATAAGTAGATATGTATTTATAACTACAAATTCTAAGGAAGCTCATAAAAGCATCCATCTGGTGTTCTTCAAAAAGCCTCAAAGCTCTTCGAAACCAAACTTCAACACCCTACAGTTTGAAATTTATTGGAATTTCAATAAAAAAGATACGGAACACATGCACCCTGACACGTGGCCAGGAAGGAAGTATTAAATGAACTGGTGTTAATGGCAGCTGAAAGGTCGGGTCGAAACGTGTGGGTGAAATAAAACTGAGCTTTGTTTATGGATCAAAGGATCATACATTGTATACGTATGTACCGTAACGAATAGGTATATAATTATTTATCCTTGAGCAATATAATTATGAGGTAGGTATGCAATAATATAGTTATTGCTTGATATTCAGCGATATATAATCATACAATTTTATATACCGCGTTTACTTGTTTATTTATTATCTAAATTGGTTTATAAGTTTTAATTTACTATCTAAATATTCATTGGTGATTCTAAATAGTTATGTCTGAATATTTATTTATTTTATTAATAGTTCTGCACAAATATGTGTACATGGAATGAGTTAATGCTAAATAGCATTATCTACCAGTCTTCCAGGTCGTGAAAGAAAAAAGGTACGTGCGGCACAAGCAATTTAAAAGAATAATGAATTATGAACATATAGCATTAAAATACTTATTAGAAACATTATATAAAATACAAAAATTAAAATACTACATACACCTAGAATAATATAAACGAACGACCGAACACACCACAAACTTATCTGCAACGCCCCTCCTTTCCAGGTCTGAGAGACATTAAGCAAAACGAGCTGACTCCCCCTTCCAAGGAAAATCTTGGACCTCGAATCTCCATCACTCTCAGCTTTATAGAATTGAGGATAGTCATATCGAACAAAGTTGTATGTGTACAAGAGATCTGGGATTTGTACCTTAACCATGATCTGTGGTTTGAACTGTTTCTCTGACCTGATCTAGAGCGGAGATTTTTTCAAAGGTGGTAAACTCACTACAGCTAGAATTAAACTGGTTCTAAAGAAATCTAGAAAAAATCTGCCGGAACGTCTTACCGCAACCACCCAGGGAACACACTGGTAATGCTTGGTGACTCATTTAACTTCAAGTTATAAATAAAAATTTTGGTCTATAAAGTACGGATTTGCTCTAAGCCGCTGATTTGCAATCCTCAAAACCTGCTCAGAAACAAATTATTGGGAGGTGCGACTTCCACAGTCCAGGAGTACTGACGCCCAAATCTGACTCCTAGTGATATGTTTATGCTGCTGATCATCATTAGCCTGAAGACGTCCACTGCTGAACATAGGCCTTCCCATATAGAGTAACATTTAAAGTAGTTACCTAAGTATTTTTATTAATGTGGAGGCTTCTGTTCTATTTCACTAACATTTCTGTAGTTTTAAAAACAATATCGATTATAGAGATGTTTTTTTAATCTTCGTTATTAAACTGAGAAGGTTTTTATTTATAGCAGTCTGATAGCTTATTGTACATGTCAGTGTAACCCGAGGTCTAATCAACCATCCTATATATTGGCTGGAACACAATACTATATCATTCACAGCCAATACGGAAGGTATATCTTTATATCTCCTATTGTTCCGCCTCAGTTAAATAATTTACTAGGCATTCAGATAGCCTAGGCTGGGCTGAGTTGCCTAGGTACCTATTCATAACTGCCGTAAGGTGAAAGCCTGTATCGTAAACCTAGTTTGGGAAATAGACGGCGCTTATAATAATTATAGAATTTAATGTGTTGAAGACAAAACGATTCGCTTTTATAAATAATTTTAATTTGCTGTAGATGGCATGGATGAGCACATACCATTTCTGCTTCTGTAAACTCTTTGAATTTCTATGTATATACAAAATTAAATAATGTTCTGTTTAATTTGGACGGCTCCGTAGCTAAGTTGGTAGTAACACTGCCTGCAAAGCGAGGGGTCCCGGGTTCGATTCCCGGCCGGGGCAGATTTTGTGTAAGCATAAAGTTTGTTCTCGGGTCTTGGATGTTTGTGATGTGTATATCTGTGTGTGTCCATGCCACCTGCGACACAAGGAATCCTAGTGCGGGGGTATGAGTGTAAGCGTTTATTATATTATTATTATTTTTTGCACAAAATAATAAAGCCCACATATAATTTCGACAATTATTCAATTTGAGGATTGAGTCGAACCAATGCTGTACGATAGAAGACTTATAAGACGCAAACGGGTCACCGTCAATCTGGTGACCCATTTGGCAATCCTAAAAAAGTCAAATCAATGACACGCAAAGAAGAAAAACTTGAGCATGGTACTCAAGCAGCAGAAACTGGTCAATCTCCTTGCTCCTTGCTCAACCATCAATAAATGAATTTGAATGAGACGGAAGATCGGCGTTAGCTTCCCTGGCACAACCTTTATCGCAATATTTATTTTATTTTGTCGTTTAGGACGTTTTATTGTCAACATGATGTGTCACAAACCCTATGCAGAAAACCGTATCTAAATCGGTCAAACCGTTCTGGAGATAAATGGGAACATTCAAGTGTGCACACACTAACAAACAAACAACCTCTCACCCTAAACGCATATACCGTCTCCGTTCCGTCGTGGGTAAAAACAGTTCCAATCAAGCAGACCTATAATATACGCACTGAACATTCAAATATCTTCTAAAACGACGTCTTCCACCCTACAATAAACACGCCACTAAGGCCGTGCCCTACCGTGACCCCACTAGCGATAATATCTATCTTATCGAAGCGATAAACGCACCTACGGCCTGTTCAAACCTCTAGAAGCAAAGCTTTTGAATGTTATCTGTAGATAGCTTGGGCTAACATAGAAATCGATCTTACTAAAAGTCGGAAGTTTTTGTCGTTATTTTTATATCTGTGTAAAGAGCCTTCTGTCATTCTGTCTATGAAAGCGATCGTCGACTTCCTTGGTGAATTAATTGACGTCTTTTAAGTAAGGTGCAGATGAAAACTTATTAATAACTAGCTGTGCCCGCGACTTCGTTCGCGTACATGCCATTAAACAACAATGTGATGCTTATGAGACGGTGCACCTCTCCTCCATTGAAAAGGAAGGATCTTCCGACCGAGCTAGATAATCTTGCATAATGCAAGGATAGGTTGAAGTGGTGTTCTTTCCCCTCTGTCTAACCCAAGGGAAATTTGGCGTAGCGATAGCGTAGTTAGTATTACTTTAATTTAAGTCATGGCGTTATGATTGAAAATTAACTACTTATTTTATTTTTGTTCCCCGCGTTGCTTTCACCGTTGTACTTACAATTTAATAACTTGCATTGCATAAGGTGTCTTAAGAGAAATCCGTTGGTTACTATGAGACATATTGATAAATGCTTTTAAATAATATTAAAGAGCTCAGAAATTTAAAATTATAACTCGGTAAACACAAAACTGAATAAGTTCATTCAATACATTCAATAAACCAAACCGGTCTGGTCTTTATTAAAATGAACGCAATTTTTTAATTCTCTCATTATGTAAATTATGTTCGGTGGCCAATGAAAAATGATCCCAATTCCGAAGCCATTAATTTCAATTTTACTTGTTACGTAATTAAATTATGCGTCTGCCTTGCAATAAGATTATGTAAGCTCTTGAAACAATGGGTTTAAAAGTTCAGTAACTCCAAAGTTAATGGGTTTTCAAAACCTTAAAGAAAACTTTTCCGCGTTTATAGAAATGCTTAATAACACCAGCAAGGGCGGTCCAAACTTATAAAAAAATACTTGGTTTATATATGACGGAGATATGAGGTAACAAACATAAAGAAAATACTCTTCCTTTTTTAAATAGACACGTCCACAACAAAGTGCCAAGCTATCCCCTATTTTAAAAAAATGTCGCATTTCTCATAACGAAATGCAAATTATAACGCTGTCAATGCCCTACACTCTTTAGACAATGCCTCCATCCCACCAGACATCAACATCCGTCAAAAATATGAAATTCATTACAAATACACAATACTAAAAGTGTCCACTGACCAGAACACGCTGCAAAACAAAGCAGATGTTCTAGTAAATCAGCGAGACTATTGTACATTTTGCAAATGAATGGCAAATGGTAGCGTAATAGTAATGGTGACGTTATTTCAATTTAGCCTTGCGTTGAAGCAGGATGTCACACAATGGTGTTCGGAAGCCCACAGATGCATTGTTGCCAATGAGTCAGACTGTTACTATGTTTAGTCATTGAAAACATGGCAGGGAAATTTTACACTAATTGGAGATTCGGAAAAAATAGTCGCAAAGAGCGTGTAACTGTCATTTGTTACTTAAATAGATAAAGAGCCTGATTAACTTTTGAGTAAGCAGATTTTGACTGCAAAAACAAGTATGTTTGTACACAATTAGTCGAAATAATCATATTTAGTCCTTGATTAGTTAAAAAGTGAGAGCTGTTGTCATTTTCAAGCCTTAGCCAGTCTAACAGTCTGTGATGCATAGCGAGCAACTGATTCAACTATTTGTATTTGATATCTTGTGATGGTTTCAGATATTGCTTGTGATTTATTTAACGTTATTTTACTATTGTTGAATTTTATTTCCAAATCAAATTTGGGAAAACATTATACGTTCACCGATAGGTGAATTTAGAAGGAAAGCAAAAAATATAGGTACTTATTTTATCTTTTAGTTCTTGTAAAAATTAGTTTAAATAACAGCTATCAATTTACTCAGTAACACTACAGAACAGGAATTCGTTATGATATCATAGTATGATGCCATTCAAGATAACGATCCATTGTATGGCAAATATAAAGGACTAAATGATGAATGAAAACATATTGTTAATTTCTACAGTTACAGTAATTGCTAACGAGGTTAGAGATAATAAAAATAGGGCAAGAAAACACACTATTACTAATCTCATTATCAGCTTCTCCTCGACCCATTCATGTATCAAAAAACTTACTGTTTCAATCGTTACATGGTTCGAAAACTATTGATTTCATTCTACCTATCATCATATAATAATAGTAATATCACAGTTCTAACTGGTTGTCGTTAGAAAGGATAAACTTTCCAGTGGACCGAATAAAATATAGGTTACACGTATTTATGACAAAATATGTGGAAAAAATGCTCTATTTTCTTCTATTTATCTCCAAAAAGCTATACGTGATGATACAGACGAAAGATAAACGACTGCTTTCACTAGCACAGCTATACAAACAGATACTAAAAAAGCGTGTAAAAGCAATTCCAAACTAGAATCGTGTAATCCTCCGTAAGCATCCGATGATTAAAATCTGCACGCACGACTGAGAAAATCTGTCTAAACTTTAAAGCAGGGTATCTTTAAAAAACGGTGAAGCAACCATTGGCTAATCACAGCAATCAGGATAGCTGTTGGCAATTTAAACATCTAGCGCAAACCTACGATTTTATCGAACGCTGGGATCTATTCACGCAAACTTAGGTAATGGTGCAGACTATATAAGAGTCTTCATCGTTACGTAATCACATTCCCTTTTTCGCTAGTGGTTGTGTAGAGATGCAGCCCATCGCGTGAGTCTGAGCTCTCAAACGAATGTCGCAATTAGCATGGTCTCTAGTGAATGATTTATTTTGATCCTGCGATTCTATTTGATCAACATATCCGTAGGATTATTATAGCTGTTGCAGCTGTATACTTCAAAGCTGATGCTTTTAATTATTTATGACCGCTACAGTAATATTTATCAATTTAATTTTTCCCTGCTTAAATAAATTTAAAATTGACTGCTCCAAAAAGTAGAAGTGCAAAAGCTTTCTCTTGTCTCTCTTTAAAAGCGCTATTAATACTGGCATCATCCAAATGTCACGAATAGTCAACACCAGCTATCATTAGCTCACAAACCTCAACCCCTTATGTAACAACACTGCAATTATCGGTTTACAAGCCGGCAGTTCTTCCTGTATATGCACGTGATTTTATCTCAAAAGCCGGTGTCCATTATCTCGAATCTTCGAGTACAGGCGCAGCTGGTGATGTAAATGCAGCAATGGACGTTAAGTGAGCCGATTTGATGCGATTAGCGGATGTCGGTCGGCGCCGGGCTTATCGCGGTGGGTACCGTGGCGGGTTGATCGACACAGAATATACTTAGTATATTTTCTTCAATATTCCAACTTATAACTTTTACTAATATCGACATCTTAAAGATAAAGAAAATGACGGTGTTTTTTACGAACAATATTAAACCTCCAACAACATAGGCAACCTAACTTTACAAAGACAAGACTGCAAAGCTGCAATAGTTAGGCCGTGCGTTATGCTTTACGTTTCAAACGACCCGCTCCTCTCATTATCTAGTAAAAGTAAATAAGATAATAACATAGTAATAAATATTGTATAGGAAGAATGAACAATACATAAACGGTATAGCTATTTAGCGGTATAGCTTCATTCTCAAGCAAACATTCTCAAACTAATACTTAATACTATAAACACAACATTGAGAAAGCAAGCCAAGATAACAACGCAAAGGAAAAGCCAAATCTTGATCATTTCAAAAATAGGAGCAAGTGAAAATAGACACTAAGCTAAAGGAATAAGGATAAATTTTGTGATACAAAAAAGAGTAACTAGTAAGAGTAGTAATTGCAATTTGTTGTGCCTCTTGTATCATCGGGTCGATAACTTTGTGTATAAAGTTGATTAATTTAATGATAATCACCAAAGCATTAAATCATTAAGCGTTGCTCTACTTACTGTCTAATAAATAACTAGTAATTAAATATGCGTTTACGTTTATTTATATATTTCAATGTTATAATTCATATTATCTTAGTGTAATTATAAAACAATGAACAAATGATGTGTAATAATTATGTGTAGTTGATACAAACTAAAAAACACACTTCCACCTCTTGGCTTCATCATCAGAACCGCGACACCAAGTGCAATATTGGATTCTATTGGACTCGTCAAAACGAAGCATATGATCCCAAACTCGAAAAGTTCCACTATCCATCTGGAAAATTGACTTCTAAAATTGTATTACATTTAGTTTGCTAGTTAGCTAGCTAGTTAGTTACAAGTGAAGCTATTAAATGTATTAATCATAATATTCATTAACTTCAGAATTATGGTTCACGGTAGCTTGTTTGCTTTATTGATGCCAACATCAGTTAACAAGGTAAAGTCATTAATTTTATGTTTCATAATTTTCATTGGACAAGTTACCTGTCAAAATATGATATTTTCCATCATGGTCATCCATTTTTTTCGAAAGGTCATCTTGATTCTTGTCAAACTTGAGAAAAGTAAAGAGCATTAAATGACAGTGACCCTTTTGATTGTTTTAAGATAGATAAATAAACAATGGGAAAAGTGATAAATAATTGACGCGTGCGATAGTGGCGTACAAAACTGGAGAATGCCATCATTGATAAAGTTGCTGGTGATATAAACATAACAATAAATAGAAAGAAAGTAAAAATCACCCTAAAATATCTGATTCATGATAGTTTATGAGTAAACCCTACTATGCTATAAATGTTATGATTATGCTGTAGATATGATATCGTAAAGCAGACACTAATCAGCACTTAGACATTTTATCTAAGGTATCTAAATTCTTAGTATTAGCAGACATAACAAAAGGAAACGTTTAAACCTAAAACCGGCGTCAAATTGTTATCTATAGAGGTCATATTTATCAATTCTATGAAGCAATAATATCAATTTTATCAGTACACATGATAAATATGTTATCTACAACGTTATAAGTTACGTAAAACATGTCCAATAGGTTTTATGATAGGAATGATGGAATTACGATTGAGAAATGGTTTAGTTTGTTTAGTTTCACTTCCTGTTTCTACAACTTATCTACAATAAGGAAACGACTGCTTAAAGTTGTCTGTTATTGATATTATGACATTATTTTACATAATATACTTATTGGGGTACAATTTGCTGTTTAGAGTTATATGTGGCGCCATCAAAATGAGGATGAACTGAACTGTTATTGGATTAAAAGCTTTGTTTGTACTTTTTTTTACATGAAATGACTCGTGTTTGGGAATATCTTGTCTACAATAAAACTAAGATGCGGTCTAAGGTTGAGCACGCTTATGGGGGATCGTCACTAGGTCAATTTTCGCCGAGTGGCTGGTCGCTTGCCAAATAACCTCACAAGCCGAATCGCCACCCCACTCACTCGATAAAATAGTAGCAGGCGTTTAGTTCATTTTGCATCAAAATTCAGAACAGTCAACAACACACCTTCATGTTTAGGTCGATCGCTTGCGACTGAACATTTTCTCTGTCGATTTTAGTCACCTCACACGTGTTGCCTAAGCAAGGAAGCCGATGTTCGTCGTGCGGCTATCTGCACGATTTTCGTCGCAGGACATTACTTGTGTCAAACCCTCATTACCGATGACATGTCTGTTCACTTTATTTTACTTCGCTGAAAACACATAGAGCGTTCCACTCTTTAGGAGTTCGAATGACAAGAGTTTTGTTTTATTGCTATTTGGTAAAGAGATGAGCTGGTCGTTTGACTGGTGGTAATCATAACGCCGGCCTATAACAATTGCAGTGCCACTCAGAACTTTGAAACACAAAGGCCTGCGCGGCACTGCAGTGCGCTCGTTACCCTGAGACGTTAGGTATTAAGTCTCATAAGCCCAGTAATTTCAGTGGCTACTCTGCTCATCAAACCGGAACACAGTAATGCTTGGCGGCAGACTTCACGAGCAAAGCGGTGGTAACAACCCAGACGGACACTCGCAGAAGAGTTAGTCCTACAACTAACAAGAGTATGCGAAATGTTACGTTATAATTGTATAACAATTGTCTTAATACTTCAAAATTGTCTAAATATTTGTAAAGACCGTTATAATTCAGGCATGTTTTATTGATGCAATTTTAAAAACAAATTGAGCAAATCACCCCACCTTTATTATCATTAATTTTGATAAGGTAAAGATAATTATTTATGTAAAGCTTATCTTTTGTTAGCTTATGACTGCCGATTTACCGTAATATGGTTTTTTGTCATGGTATAAAGAGTTTTTGTATTGTATTTTATCTTTTATCTTGGCCTTATCTTTTGACAATTGGCGGTCAATCTTTGGCGCCGTCTATATCAGAAATAAGTATTTTATTGACAGTGTATTTATGTTTCGTCAATCAAGATTTGTATCACGCTTGACAGTCTCAGATATGTAGTCGTTTTTTGAGGCATATTCAGTTGATACAGTAATTTTAAGTCTAAGCAATTGAAGGATAAATTAAAACAATACTTTCTACTTATATAATAAAATACTATTTAGATAAAAGTAGGTACTTCAATCTGCTAGAATTTTTCATTTTATATATTATTTTCCAATTTAGTAGTCACAAATGTAATGTAAGTGAACAAATATTTTATTAGTGTGTTAATAAGTTATTAGTGTGTTTGTTAATTTTGTTAGTGGTAGGACTAACTCTTCTGCGAGTGTCCGTCTGGGTTGTTACCAACGCTTTGCTCGTGAAGTCTGCCGCCAAGCAGTAATGTGCAAACATTACTGTGTTCCGGTTTGATGAGCAGAGTAGCCAGTGAAATTACTGGGCCTATGAGACTTAATACTTAATGTCTCAGGGTAACGAAGCGCACTGCTGTGCCGCGCAGGCCTTTGTGTTTCAAAGTTCTGGGTGGCACTGCAATTGTTATGGGCCGGCGTTATGCTTACCATCAGGCAAACAACCGGCTCGTCTCGTTACCAAATAACATTAAAAAAATAACCTGCAGTTTTTTTAGTAAATTTTGACGAACCTTAAAATTTACCATAAAGTCATATTTCATCTCTCACTCAATACCATAATCAGTTTTTGTTTCAATCTCTTTCGACGTCGTAATTTATCACGTGTAATGTTTATTTTTCAAACAATTATTCGTATTTAAATCCATTACACATGTCGTCACGGAAATAGTGCAGTCGTTATTATTATCATCGCTCGTAAACAGATATCCTACAGCCAATTAATTATATTAAACTTAATTACTCATTTGGTCATCAATATAAAAAAACGAACTCTATTCCAAACGAATAACGCTTAATTTCGATTGACAGTTGCAGGCAAATGGACAGTAAATAAAAGTTGGTTACGAAGCTTCAGCTAACGCAAACCTTTTTTGATTATGGCTCGGAGCGTTCTCTATTTTGTTAGCCGTAAGGTTGAGAATTGCGTAGCTGTACATTTTTAAAACGCAAATAAACCTTTTTAGTAATGTTTTCTTAAGAAATTCCTGTCCATAAATAGTGGTAGTGTAATGTATCGGGCGCCTGGCGCTTTGTTTATAATGTAAGGACAGGAATGCATCACAGGCTTTATAAGAATTTGGCGTGGAAGACATGGGAACTGACAGATGCAATACCATCTGGTCGGTTATAAAATTTTAAGATTTTCAAGCATTTTATTTCGTTTAAAACTTGCTTCTATTTAGAACTTAAATAGGCTAAGTTCACAAAATTTACACTTAAATACACAATTCACATTCAAGATACAATCATAGCTGCTGATGTATCTTCGTTGATGAATAATTGCAAGAAATGTAATATATTTGATTATTTTTCATTAGTTGTCCAGTTCCAGTTTATTCGTTTTTCCAAGAAAATGTATTATGTGAATAAGTATTATAAGTACTCGAAACAATTATTATTAGTCAGTGTACCAAATTTCATTTTAATACATTTTAGAAACAAACACAACGGACATCCAGCTTTTGGCTTTATTAATATTATACTAGCTTCCGCCCGCGGATTTCACCCGCGTTCCCACAGGAACCGTGCATTTTTCCGAGATAAAAAGTAGCCTATGTTACTCTCCAATCCATAAACTATATCCATGCCAAAAATCACATCGATCCGTTGCTCCGTTACTGCGTCAAAGAAGGACAAACCAACAAACATCATAATTTATTATACATCTTTTAAAGTACCTATTGAAAGTTGTGTTAATTTTAGTTTTGCAAGATTTTAGTAATTTTGGCGATTGTAGATTCAGTTTTAAATTGCATTTGTTGTCACGATAAAAGCAACTATTGTGTGCCAATAAGAGAAAAATGATTATCTGAATATTTTATAGCAAAGGAAGAAACCAGTCTTCAACTACTCGGCGACGTCTTTGTCTTTACATTTTACTGCTCAAGCGTGATCGTAATTTTAATCAAAGTACCCTCAGCACTTAGCCGTGATCATATTACAACGTTTATTTAATGTTTTACATGCCTTCTGTTCCTTTTTTGTTTTATTTTAGGTTGGATATAAAGTAAATAAACCCTACAAGGTCTACTTATTACCATGTACTTACTATGAAATGTGATATCTTCACTATTTGAGATAGTATCATATCTTAATATGACTTATCCACCAGCATCACCTTATGAGACTAATATAATAACACCTGATGTCGCATTGTAACGAGAGCATTGCAGGACATTGTTTCCACATCCTGGGTGGCACTGCAATTCTTATGGACTGGCGTTATGCTTACCGTTTAGTCTACATGTCTGTAATTGTAAGCAGCAAAAATGTTAGAGACGCACAGGAGTCGCAGGCCTGGTTGAGCCCACTTTGTCCAGCCCACTTTGTAAGGGCGTCTCTTCTATCAAAGAGCTCAAGATACGATAAGATAAGCTCGAAATGCAGATTTTCCGATTGCTTTCCTTTGGCGTTACGTTTCACCACCCACGCTTTTGGTCATGCCTTTACGCATGTTCCTTGCTCTTCTTCTGCTCGTCTATGTTGTTGGTTCGATGGTTTGTTCTTCTTTCACGCAGCAACGGAGCTGCGGCTCAACGTCATTTTTGCATACGGATAGTATCTGGGCCAGAGAGTAACAATAGTTACTTTTTATTCGGGAAAAATGCATAGATCCATTGGAAATCTCCCAAGCTAGTATTTTATATAAATAAGCTGATTTAATTTTAAATGGTTAATTTATCTTTTTAATTTCAGGTAAGCTACATCGCACAGTGAATGTCATTACTATCTACTAACTTGTAAGTACAAACTTAAAACTTAGATAACTCACAAAAACAGCGTGTAAACGAGCCCTACTATTTGTTTTCGAATTAGTCAACTCGAAGTAATCTCGACTCGTGTCAGTTTATCTTTCATTATCGCCTGCTTTTTCTTTTCCGCTATTTACTTACGTCACTTTTTTAAAGCCTTATGACAGTGGAATAAAGTACAAAATTCCTAAAGCTTTTTACGTATACAAATGACATCGTTGCGTTCCCAGTATTAAACGTTGATAACTTAACTTAGTTTACGGATGCATATGTATCTTCAAATTTACTGAAATTTTGTTCAATTCAAATCTATTTTTTGCTAGAATACATGATCATATACAATAGGTCTGTGTATTCCGCATGCAAGCAGACGATAATAATTTAAATACATTTAAATTTTGTTAGTGTGAGGATTAACTCTTCTGCGAGTGTCCGTCTGGGTTGTTACCACCGCTTTGCTCGTGAAGTCTGCCGCCAAGCAGTAATGTGCAAGTATTACTGTGTTCCGATTTGATGAGCAGAATATCCAGTGAAATTACTGGGCCTAAGAGACTTAAAACCTAATGTCTCAGGGTAACGAGCGCACTGCAGTGCCGCGCAGGCCTTTGTGTTTCAAAGTTCTGAGTGCACTGCAGTTGTTATGTGCCAGCGTTATGTTTACTATCAGGCAAACGCCCAGCTCGTCTCGTTAACCAACAACAACAAAAAAATTGTTTGTTATATTTTGGCTTACCATTGACTAGTAATATACCAATTTAAATTCTAACTTTTGAGATGAGGAAACCAAGATAATAAAGCACGATTTGAATTTACACCGTTATAACTCGATCGTGTTACTTTTACCGACACATATCCACTGCTCCAGCTCTAGAACGTTTCCCAACCTCGCACAAACCTCGCTTCGAAATTACAAATGTCACAATCGTGATAAACCGTTACTGAAACTATTACTTAATACGCGAAAACGTTCAAGTACCTGCGGTCCTGCAAATATCACTATTTCGACTAGTACTTGGTTATAGTATAATAATGCTTTAAGAGCGAATATGTCTTTAGATCAATTTAATTAGATAACATAAATAAATATAGACTCTAAAGTACATAAATATTTACATCACAAAAATTTCGCTTCCAACAGGATTCGAACCTGCGTCTTCTGGCTATCCGGGCCAGGCTATGGTAGCAATCGATGTCAATAGCTACAAAGCGCTACAAAGCGGGTCTGCTAGATGGAGCTACGGCTTGTAAGCCGGACAGAAATACATCATATTAAGAATTTCGCGCTCAACAACGAATTCTCCCATAGTCTAGTCGGTTAAGGCGTCTGGCCCGGATAGCCAGAAGACGCAGGTTCGAATCCTGTTGGAAGCGAAATTTTTGTGATGTATTACATATATTTGTGTGAACATCCGCTAGTGTCGGTTAACACTATATATTTCATAAAAACTCTAAAGTAACTCACATAATAAACTAATAACAACATAATATTATACGAATTGATAGATTTACTTAGTAGTAACGTATCATTTTGCTCACAGTTTATTTAGGCCAGTAATAAACCAAGAAATTTCCCTTGCCATTGTTATGCTTTATTGTGAACTAGCTGCTGTCCGCGATTTCACCCGCGCGGTGATATTGGATTTCATGGTTTTTATTTTTTTGCGTGGAACCCTAATTCTTTTCTAAAAGTGTTGTAAAAGTAACCTAACTTACTCCTTATAACATTAGCTATGTTCCAATGAAAGTCCCGTCAAAATCGGCTCAGCCGTTTCTGGGATTTCCCGGAACAAACACACAGACAGACAAAAATTTAAAAAATGGTTGTTTTGTTATTAGTACCGTATATAATTTCATATGCATTTGGTAAAAAGCTGTTATTTTGATATTACAAACAGACACTTCAATTTTATTTATTTGTATAGATTGCGAGTAACTCATTTACCACACCTCGATCTTCAAACGTTAAATGCGTCTCGCCCGACGAAGTGAGAACTGTCTACGCAATAAATCTTCTCAGGAAAGGAGTTAACACATTTCGTGACTATGATAGCGTCTGCACCGATGTATTGTTTAATTTATTACACTGTCGGTTTACGCTGTAATTGTTTGGTGAATGATTCTCCAAGACTGAAAGTTAGAGGTGTTTAAGAGAGTTGTTATGATGGAGGGAGATAAAAGTGAGAGACAGACAAATGGTAGGCAACTATTTACTTGCAATTCTTGCGCGATTGTGCATTCCAATGTCGCAGGCCGCAGTGCTATTAAACATAGCTTTGTTAAACTAACCCCGAAAACCACATAAAATTTGTTTATAGGTTTGACCTTTTAAACAAGTAGCCAGTCAGGCATTTTTTAAATTAACCAACTATATGTCAGACTAATCTACTTATGCAAATAAGTAAAATTAAAGTGTCTGTTTGTAATATCAAAATAACAGCTTTTTACTAAATGAATATGAAAGTATATACGGTACCTATAACAAAACAACCATTTTTAAAATTTCTGTGTGTCTGTCTGTTTCTTCCGGGTAATCTCCGAAACGGCTGGACCGATTTTGACGGCTGGCAGCTGACACTGGCTGATAGCTGATGTTACAAGAGTAGGTAACTTAGGCTACTTTAATTATAGAAAAATAATTAGAGTTCCACGCAAAAAATAAAACCCATGAAATCCCATATCTCCGCGCGGGTGAATCCGCGGGCAGCAGCTAGTTATAAAATATAATAAGGAAATAAACTTGAAATTGCAATACATAAAATCGATGACCAAGAAAAAGCATGTCATCAGAATTTGATAAAGCATAAAACCTGAAG
Source organism: Crocallis elinguaria (assembly GCA_907269065.1). NCBI lineage: Eukaryota > Metazoa > Arthropoda > Insecta > Lepidoptera > Geometridae > Crocallis > Crocallis elinguaria. The sequence goes on from OU026065.1 coordinate 36,274,827, forward strand.
ATTAGGGAAATCATGGGAAAGAGTAAAATAATCCTCTACTTTTTATGTTTATCCGATTATAATACGGTATCTATAGGCATTGAAAATATATATGTCGAAGTTTTACCCACAAACAGGGCATTGCTTGGCTTTTGAATATTATTTGAATACATATTGAAGTGATTGAATGGATCATGTCAAAATTACTTTAAAAAAGCTACGAACCGACTTCAGACCCAAACTACTGAACCGATTTTGATGTAATTTCTATGGGACCAATTTCAAAGTATATACTTTCAAACAAATATAATTTTCCAAATCGGTTTATGAATGACAGAGATATGAGGTAACAAACATAAAAAACAAAAAAAAATACACACCCAATTGATAACCTTCTCCTTTTTTGGAAGTCGGTTAAAATATCCAATGCTATTCTAATGCTTAGGAAAGATTCAAAAATATAAAATTTGGTTGCAATATACCAAAGTAAAAGAACGATACTGGGATTAAAATACGACTAACGTATCTTCTACACGAAGCGCCAAAGCTATGTTTGCTTACTTACTACTACACTTACTTACTTTTTCTGTGGTGAGGTCGCCTACTGATTAGTATGTCAATGGTTCGAATCCTGCAATTAGCTTGAACTATTGAGTTTTGTTACAAGTTACAACTACAGCACGGTAGCAGGACATTTTCTAGCGCACGCTACCAAACACTCTAAAAGTTAAAAAAAGTTATGTAAGAATTCCTTAATGAGTAATTTATTGTTTCAAGTTTATTTTATTTTAGGTAATAGTCTTCAAACAATATACTTTAATTATATACAAACCACCTTAAAAACTACAAAAAACAGTCTCATAATATTAAATCACAAAAAAAAAATACCTACTGCTAACTCATTTAACATCTGGACGTGACGAAGTGATGACATTAACAAAACAAATAAAACAAAACATCTTCACGCGTTGAGCACGAAACAAAGCTATCTCAGATCAAATAGGTATTAAATTCGCGTAGAAAGTTTAACGATTCTATAACAATACACTGTTCTGAACATAATCGTTTGAAGCTACACTTCGATCGCTTTCTTTCACTTTTTGCGGACATACTGTCCGTCTATCTTTACATTAATCAATTAACAGACGAAACTGAAAGTGACAGGAGCGGGGTACTACAAAGTATTCTCATTAGTTATTCGCCCGCGATACGAATCAAATTCGCCCTCATTTCTTATTCTGATAACGTTGAAAAGGCGCTCGGTTAATCGTAAGCTCTTCTGATTTGTTGCCTCTTATTTATTTTTTGTAATCTCGCATTAATTAGCTTATCGCGTAAGAGCATTAACCACTTTTTGTGCACTGTTTACCTGTGGTCCACCTTTTATGCACTATTTTATTGAGCTTTTTGTTTTAAATAAACCAGACTTGAAATCGCTCTAGTTTCAAAGCGAGTACTTGAGAAACTCAACGTTATTATGGCAATGCATCTACATAAAGCGTGTTTATGGAAGCTTTTGTAAAAAGTAAGTGGTGGAAGGCCTTAAAAGCCCTTATGGGAAGAAGTAATCATATATCCTAGTGACAACCGTTGTAAATTGAGCCCTAACCGCAGGTTTCTCCCAGCGGGTGAACCACTAATAAATACACCTCTCATCTCCATATAAAGCCGTCCATACGAACCTAACGTTGTAGGTCGGAAGCTTCTCGCTCGCAGATCGTGACTAATCCAGTATTGACCGCTAAATAGATATCTAAATTATACATTGTAATGGTCGTGTACAACAAAACTGTTGTACGTTTTTCGATTTCACTTCAGTCTGGCCCCGCCCGTTGATGCGTCCGATCCGATGACATTTACCAGGTCCCAGATATTGTTGCGCTCGCTATTTTCGCATTGACAACCACCGATCAGATTGTAAGGAACGTTTTCATTCGTGTGCGGCGAGTTTATGCGGGATCATGTCTAGTTGATTTTGTTTATCGAGTTGATGGTGAAAGCGTGGGGCAAATGGTAGGACCCGGTCGTGATATCGATATATTATTGGGTTATAGGGTTTATGTCGCTTTAACTTCAGAATCTATTGTTTAATATCCGATGTTACTCTCGTATACTCTGTGGCTGTTTAGAAATCTTCAGGTACTATGTTAGGAGTAAGCGCAAGCGGTTAGGGATATCGATTTCTATATCGACTCGTCAAGGCTGGTTATCGATTTCTCAATGCTCTGATTAATTTGTATCTAGATATAGCTGTCACTTAAAGAATTATTTATAGACACAAGGTGTTTGTAATTATAATTATACCTACAGATAAGTTTGAGATCAAATTAGATGTTTGCTCAGAGAAATGGTTTACCGTCACTTCTTTGGAAAATATGTGGCCACCGCAAGCACAAACATGTAACAAGAAATTTGATTGAATTTAAAGACAAGAAATAAAGGTTCTAGAGATGCGTACTTTCGACTTGACGTCGAATGCCGTCGTCATACTTTTACAAATACTTATCAAATGACGACAGTCTACGACAATCTCCGATTCACATCATAAAATAGAAAAAGCTACGACACATTTTCCCAAACCAGATCATTTCTCACAGTGGAAAGCGAAACTGTGTTTATCTGTCAATCTACATAACGACTACAGTAAAACATAACCGGAATATATTAAAATGATGTACTGTGTACAGTTTTGAGAGCAGATCTCACGAGGCGAGTCACGAAAGTGAAAGAGTTAAGATTTATAGTGTGGACACCGTCGTCGATGACTGACGTTCCTATCATATGGATACAGTGTAACTGTATCAGGTTGATTCTGTACTCTTGAAAATGTATCTAAAGTAAACAGACATAAACAAAAGGGGCGCGACATTTCCGAGACAATATTACGTTCCGAGAATGGGAAAGCACAGGCAAAGTTAATCTCAGATAGCGCCACCATCGCTGGTGCTTGTCAGTGATGTTTAGTTTGAGGGTTAATGAATTAAACTAAACAGTAAACTTGCTCGCGTCTTAATAATCATTAGATGCGAAATGGTCACTACATAACCTAGAAGAATAAATTAAGGTAACATCGCGTTACTAAAAACTCAATTTAGTATTAGAAGTGATATCGATACATACTACTTAGTTGATATTCCTACTTTACGCACGAAGCGTTATGCTTCAATGCTTATTTGGCGTACCGCTAAAGCTCTTTGCCTGAGTCTGTTTCCTGATCAATACCAAATTACCAATAAATAAAATCTGTTTGTAATATCAAAATAACAGCTTTTTACCTAATGCATATGAAAGTATATATACGGAAACTATAACAAAACAACCATTTTTAAAATTTTTGTTTGTCTGTCTGTTTATTCCGGGTAATCTCCGAAACGGCTACGCCGATTTTGACGGGACTTTCACTGACAGATAGTTGATGTTATAAGGAGTTTAGGCTATTATTATTTTAGAAAAATAATTAGGGTTCCGCTCAAAAAAATAAAAACCATGAAGTCCAATATCTCCGCGCGGGTGAAACCGCGGGCAGCAGCTAGTAATATATAAAAAAGCATCCTCGACAGCTGTCTACTATCTCTAACTTTCTCATTACCTCCGATATGACATCGCTTCGACGCTGATTTTTATGGTCTAGATGAAGCAAAGACTAAATTATAAATTGTAGTTTAACAATCTTTTCGTATGCAATTCATTAGTTTTTTAATATTACACAAATTAAAGCATGCGAAAGTAAATTAGACGCGCGACTTTTGTCTCGGTCTGCGCGTAACCTAAATGTTGCAAGGATTACGAGACACTTTCCCACTGACCGAAACGTTTATGCTCAACATTAAAACTTGTAAAGGCTTGTTGATGCCGATGTACCGTGCTATTTACCGATCTGAGTTATGAATCGGCTTCATGTTACTTTAATAAGTATTCGAGTATATAACAATGCAATGAGTAACGAGTAACTAGTTAACGTGTTAGTTTAAGAAGTATCAAGTACATAATAATACTTTTAGTAACGAGATACATAGTATTTATAGATAAAAATTAATATATATGCCACCATCTAATTGTATAAAACATTTATTTAAAAAAATTGCATCGTTATTGTGTTTTCCTATTTATCGGATAGAAAAGTGGCCAAACCTCATAACAAAACTCTCAATTCTCTTTCTAAAGAGAACTCTTCTCCTCGTCTCCCCTTCTCCTCTCTCTTCTTCTTTATCTTCTTTTAACTCTCTTTTTAAAGCTCGTCGTTAACTTCCTAGGAATACTATCTGAAAGCGTCGTACAAATTAGAACTTACCAGAACTTCTAACTAAAATGAAAGATTTTCTTTTCCTATCCTATATCACGTAACATTATGTTATTGTTGTCTCTTTTATTTCGTAAAAATTTTAAGCATTTAAAAACCGTAATGTCATGAAATAATATACTTTCTCTTTTTCAATTATAAAACATATTATCAAAAGAAAATTCTTTTAACCCTCTTGTTGCTATATGACCTTTGGATACCAATTTGGTTAAAATTCACTTTACAACCTGTTATTCTGATTCGATCTCATTAGAATGGTAAGCAGCCAAGTGTCACCACTTAGAATATGTATTTAATAATTATAATTATGTTATTAATTATATGTATATAACATAAATTACATAATGAGCCAAAGACCACGCCCGTTGTCGACGCTTGTAATGAGTGGCTTAAATTTGAAGTACGCCGTAATGGGGAGGCACAGGCAAAGTTAATCTCAGATGCCGCCACCATCGCTGGTGCTTTTCATTTATGTTCACTTTGGGGGTTAATGAATTAGACTAACCAGTAAACTTGTTCGTGTCTTAAAAATTATTAGATTTGAAATGGTCACTACGAAACCTAAAGGAAGAATTGGGTTTCCAATAAAATTTGACGCGCAATGCTTTGATTTTGGTTTTGTGTCATAAAAAATCTAAGATTTCCTCCTACACAGTCGTGAATAGAAGTTCTACGCATACGGGCAATTATTTTTAGTTTGCAATTAGGTATCGCTATAAGTAAATCGTTTGCCTGAAAGTAAACGCACTAAGCAACGCCAGCCAACAACAATTGCAGCGCTACCCACAACTTTGCAACTTAAAGACTTGCGCGGCACTGCAGTACGCTTGCATCAATGTACCTACTACGTCACCCAGAACATTCATTATCAGCCTCTTATGCTCCCACTGCTAGGATACCGGCTCAGAGAGAGAGGTATGGCCCATAATCCACCACGCGGGCCCAGTGCGGCTTGATGGATGTCACATGTCCTCAAATTTTGTGGTTCTTGAATATGCGGGTTTCCTCACGATGTTTTCCTTCACCGTTAGAGCAAGTGTGAATACCCAGAACATTACACTAAGTTATTCCTACCCTACTTCCTCCAGCACCCACCGCATAAGGCGTGCACTGCATTCGTTACAACGGACGATCCAGACTCTATAACGTTACTTAATGACCCTTAACGTTCGGATAAAGAATGGACCAGTTTACTAACATGGCGTATGGCTGATTTGTTGTTTGGCTGGCTATTGAACCTGGCAGCTTGTTTGAATACACTTTTTTTTAATTGACTTCCAAACAGGAAGGTTTTCAATTTGTCTGTTTTTTTGTGGCGGTGTTACTCAATTTCTCCGTGAATTTTCAATCATTGAGTCTTCTTTAATGAGTAGGGTCAGTAGTAGGGATCAAGGGATCTTTTTATATAGAATGAGGGGTGAAATTTCAAATATTGCGATGTTTTCAACAAAGGAAATAGGATAAGCTTACGTTTGACCACTATCTCATCTGATGGTAAGTGATGTTACGGTCAACGATGAAGCATGTTTATCTAGAAAGTGCCTTCGTGACTTGAAGAAACTCAGGTAATAGATTATAGCGATCAGAGGACACAGTTAGGGTGAAACGAGGTTTAGAAGTTTTGGATGCAGATATGATCAAAATTCCTGAAGTGGCAGTGGGTTGGTCTCATTTCCAGAAGAACCGATAACCGTTGGGGCAAACGAATATTTGAATGGAGAATGCGTTTAGGCAAACGTGTAGGACGATCTGCGTCAAGCAACTAGCAGAATCTGGATGCAGAAAGGCCAAGGCCGAGCTCAATAGCGGAGACATACGGCCAGCAGTAGGCAGATGATAAAAACGATGAATGAGTGAAAGTCAATTCCTATTACTATTCCAGCACTTTTACCTGTGTTTGTTTCTTATCTACGGTTTTGCATGCAGTTTTTTATTCGCGATAAAAAAAACGCTATCACTGGAAAGATTTACTAGAAAACGACAAACGCGAACTCAAAGCTGTTCCGTGGCAAGAACTGGTGGAAGACAAACAGCGAAGGCGTCATCTAGTATCGGAGGCTAAGACTCACTTTGGGTCGTTTGCGCTAATCTAGCCCGTAAGTTTTTATTCTCGCTAGATTGCGGTTTAGTAAAAAAATTTAAGATAATTACTATTAGAACCAGTAAGTACGCTTTTGAATATATCTGATTCTATTATCTGAAACTACCGTAATTAACAGCACATAACTTGTGATAACGTGTTAAAATTATCAACATTATGTAAAAATATTCCTATAATGTTGTATGATAAAAAATCTTACACTTACAGTAGCTACTTTACATATAGATTGCCTAACGTTATGGATAGGTATAATTAAGTCACGCTAAATATAGCTTAGAAACATGATTAGTTATTTATAAATTTAAGCTCTTATTTATAGAAGTTTCTTGAGAGCGTTATTGAGTTCTGTGTAGGTGAGTGTTTAAGAATTTCGTTTTTTTTTCTCTAGACCTGACCACGTTTCACACACAGATTCCTGAGGGAACCCGGGATTTTTCTGAGATAAAAGTAGCCTATCTCACTCTCCGGCTCATAATCTATCTGTAGGCAAAAAATACGGCGATGTATCGACGTTACTCCTTTGCTGCATGCGGGCAATCCAACGAACACACTTTCCAATTTATAATAATAGGTTTTTTGATAAACAGTGATAAAAACATTTTACAAGAAAAAAACCTACTAATTCATCAATTTTCTAGTAGTTTGACATTTAATACTGACAGCCTATATTTGGATAACTTTACTATACACATTATTAATTATATTAATGACCAATAACTTTACCTTACGCCGTAAAATTTTGATGACTTATCGTAAGCAGAAAATTATCTAGATACAAATCCCTCTATATAGTCGACTTCAGCATTATCTCAAGATGACAGTACTAACGAATCGCGTCTTCAAAAGGCTCCTTAATTAAGGCTTTCATTCACCGTTATAAAACCAGGTAGAGCCTATATAGTAAACCTGAGATCTAATCAAGCGAGACATTGATTCCCTTTAGCAGGCAAGGTCCGTGAAAGTTGCAGAATAATGATACTTTCAGTTCTTTGCTGATAAAGACAGGTTGGTATAATTATCTGAGCTTTTAAACAACCCTGTTCGTTACCTACCAGACTTCTAACAACGTGACTGTTCAACGAAATGTTCCAAAAATTTGCTGAATTAAATTCTCTGATATTTCTTTCAAATACTGCTGCATGTGTAAACATTACATCTACCTTATCAACTACTAAATTCGCAATGAAATCAAATCCATTCTTCTGAGTTATAGGTACCTTAAGTGAGTAAAATATGCTGACAGGGGCTCCAGCAATGCGTCTTTTGAACACGAAAATCCACTTCAGCCTTTGACTCCTTAGATTAGTTAATCCATGCATGGAATAAGACCAAAGTCAAAGTTCAACCAACTCTCTGACATTTAGCTAAGAGTCTCCAATACATCTTAGAAAAGACTATACAAAGCAAATCTTGCTTAAAACACTATTTAGGTATATCATGGCAGGTTAGTATTAGTATTGAAACAAATAGGTCGTTTGTTTTATTCTAACAACGCTACCATTTCTCCGGCTTCCCCGCCCTTCAACCGGAACACGCCAATAAAGCATCTGGCGGCACATTGGGACCGCACAGATGGACAGAGCATTGCTATCCACGCAAAGTAGTGGCCACAAAGAATTCTCAATACAATAACCAACTTATCATTATCACTACAATATGTATCCTTGACTGTTACATTGATAATATGGACTTTCTCTTGCAAACAGTTATACACCTAAGTTACCACGTAGATTGTTCACGTTATGGTCAGCATCATACTAGCTCATAAAAATTGCAGAAACAGTTCTTTAACGACATAGTCCTAAAACACGGCTAGTTTTTGCATGTAATTTTGATTTTTTTTTTTAGCAAATTGCTCTGTTTTCTTATTCATCAAAAATATCATCAATCTTATTAATTTGACAAATTATCTGTTATATTCTACAAAGTTATATCTTAAAATCACCTGTGGCTCCAAAGTTCTGACAGTATAACACCAGGCGTGTAACTGTACCAATCATCGTTCATTACCGATATGGAAACATCGAGCTTTCCAGTTGGCTGTAGGCTGTATGTGGGACGACTGCCTTATTAATTAGGACTTAACGGACGTAGTGTAATTGCTGACGGTACATTGCCAAACATAGTGGAATAGACCCAAGTGGAGATCGCGATTTGCCAAACGTTGTACGCTCTGCCGAGGTGGAGATGATATGCGCTATCTGGAAGCCATCGGATAACAGAAGGTGATGATGAATAAAGATTGGGCTTGATTTTGTATAATATGCTGCGTAGGCTGATTATGATAATAGCTAGATGGCAGGATGGCAAGACAGAAATCTCATCATCATCCTGAAGATGTCCATTGCTAAACATAAACCTCGGAGGTCGGAGGATTTGCCATGTATCAGTACACCATCCTTGGCAGGCTTATTTGTTAATAAAGTACATTTTGATATTAACCGAGTGCAGCTGCCCATTCTCTGGTTATTCTCTTGTTCAACTCTTATGGCACCAATGGGAAGATAACTCACTTTTAAGAAATCTAAACGGAACGAGATTTAGAATTTGATTGGACAAATTGTCAACTCAAAAATAGCTTCAATCTCAATGACAACACTGTTAGATTGAAATACACAAAAGACAAAGATATAACAGAGTCTAAAGTTGACCAGACCGAGCTAAGAATGCAAATTAGCGTTTCTAAGAAACTATCGTTAGCCGAAAAGGGAAACCATCCAAACTGGTTTTGTGTCGATCCAAAAATAGCATGCAGACAGACATAAAGAAGATAAAAAATAAATAAGAAAGACGTCCCTGACAAACATTCGTTTCGTCTGCCGCAAAAGGAATATTTGCTTTGGATGGGCTGCGCAACCCGCTTCGATATTTAGGGTTCCATAAAACTTAACCAAGGAATAACAATCCAAATTTAAAAATTCATTATTTTAATTTTGTATTTGTCATTTTAAGGTGCAAATAAAATAATAATGAAACAAGCAAGTATGATTGGGACATAATAATAATTATAGGTATGTATGGAGAAGATTTTCTTAGTTGTCCAATAATGTAAACAAAGTTGGTGGCTCACCAACCAATGACATAGATAGAAATTCAAATTTGAATCTTGTCATTGATTAGCGGTCGGATCACTAATGATATCATTGGCTGGCATCCGGCGAGATTGTTTATATTATTGGACAAGTATGGAAAACCAGGCGCTAAGCCTAGATGTAATACGTCATTTGGTTTTTAAGATGACAGTGATGGATGGTGAAGAGATAGTAATATTTTGATCCTAATCAAAAAATTATTTAATATTTTAATACTGAAATTACAAAACCGAAGCAAATTAGGTTTTTTTTTTGCTAGCTGTAATGTTTGCACATCAAGACGCTGACCCACAAAAGCTTCCATCTACGGAACCCAATCACTTACCTCGCGTGCGTTCCTTGACAGTAAACTCCACCTCAGTCGTTAACTGGTAAATGTTAATTGTTGAGTTATAGGTGTTAAGACATGATCTTGATAACCCTTTGTTAAAGCAATAATCTTGGCAATAATAATTATTGCTTGTGTATTTAATAATAGTCTAATAACTCAGTTGCCGCACTTTGGATGGGGATACCGAAATGTCAGGCCCTCAGAGCAAAAATAGGTAGAGCGCGTGTTACCAAGTGGGAACAGTATGCACGGGTGAGAACATCGCACTGTTCCTACCGCAAGCGTTAATAGTCATACGCTCACTAGCGGTGTGAGCGCACGTTGCGAGTTCCTGGCGAGCATTTGATTATTTAACTGCTAAAAATGGTAAAATGTGCAATAAAAACCTGTAAAAACGATACTCGGAAACACACTAAACAGAAATCTAGCATCATATTTCGCCGGTAAACCATTTTTTAATACTTTTAAGTAAATTAGAAGTCACGCTTCGCGGGGTGGAAGGAGACGCGGGACGCAAGGCTACATGCACCGCCCGCACCGCCCCGCAACCCCTCTTGGATTGCCAACTGGGATAGTGATGTGACGCGTTCGGCGCTTGAGTCGATACGGCGAGAAATAGTTTATAATACACCGGCGCGCTATGTGCGCTTGCGACAATTACTTTTCTTTAATACTTTAATTACTTTGTAAATGATTAGAGGCGGTGAGTGTGAAAGCGTTATAGCGTTTATAATATAAGTAAATAATTCAACAATAAATAAGATATAAGTAACATATAATCCTGTTTTTATTTCTTTGTTTCTTTTAGTTTTTATCCTTTACATAAAGAGCGGGGAAATATAAAAATAAAAACGCATTTTGACTCAATTACAATAACGTAAATAACATAAATACGATATAAAAAACCATGTCATTTGAAAATAATTGTATTGTAAATTAAAACTACAATATATAAAATTATAACAATATCAATTCATAGGTCATTAGGATTATATGCGAGACCTATAAATTCGTACCTTAAAATAAATAAGCAGATAATAATGTTTACTTATCAAAAACTCACCCATACATACTTCACATTATACATTAATTATACAACATAATATAACAATAGGTCCCGTGCCGTTCAGCTGCTTTTATCGACAACTACGCTTGCAGCGCTCAATTGCCCATCCCTATCAGTCACTTACCTATCAATATAACTAGCTATAGTTCACTTGCCTACGCTGCGCATTAGGCGACCGGAGCGATGTTCGTACTCTACCTATTTTTGCTCTGAGGTCAGGCCTGTGAGAAGAATGGGAATTTCACTATAACAGGTTCAGCTATTTTAGTACTACATTTTATTTTAAAGTCTTTGACCTAACGTTAAGTCTGCGTTTTAACTATTTTAATAACAGATCAAGTTTTAATTTCGTATTAAAATTAATTTATTGATTGGCGAATTAATTAAGCTCAAGTCTTTGACCTAACATCTGTCTGTGATTATTATTTATTTAGCTTATTTTCCTCTTCAAACTATAAATAGTAAATAGATTCAAGCGTGTCTGTACCTATAGTTCAGACAACTTGAAAAATTCATCAAATTTAAAATAGAAGTATTAATGTAGCCACCAGGTGTTAGGACTAACTCTTCTGCGAGTGTCCATCTGGGCGGTTACCACCGCTTTGTTCGTGTAGTCTGTCGCCAAGCAGTGGTGTGTAAGCATTACTGTGTTGCGGTTTGATGAGCGAAGTAGCCAGTGAAATTACTGGGCTTATGAGACTTAATACCTAGTGCCTCAGGGTAACGAGCGCACTGCAGTGCCAGGCAGGCCTTTGGTCTTGGTGGCACTGCAACTGTTATGGGCTGGCGTTATGCTCTTACCACAGTCAAGGGAATCACTCGTCTTGTTATACAATAGAACAAAAGAAAAGATGTCATTTTTTTAGTTTACACGTTTCATTTCAAATTGCCAACATTAACAATAGATCTCAACACGTCTTAAGACCATGTATCCAGCTAGATCTATAAACATAAAACATAAACGCTTACACACTCATACCCCCGCACTAGGATTCCCTGTGTCGCAGGTGGCATGGACATACACAGATACACATCACAAACATCCAAGACCCGAGAACAAACTTTATGCTTACACAAAATCTGCCTCGGCCGGGAATCGAACCCGGGACCCCTCGCCTTGTAGGCAGGGTTACTACCAACTTAGCTACGGAGCCGTATCTATATAAGGTAGGACCGCTAATTACACGTCATACTTACTTGTACTTACTCTGGCATTCTTACCAGCAACAAGCTTTCACATTAGGTCACTTTGGATAAATAAAACCACTAGCTAAGAACTCATTAGAGAGGTAACAGGGCCGCCGAACTTTGTGAATACATCTTCTTTTACACGACTTCATGTATGTATGTATGTGAGATTTTTTCCACCATAACTTTTAAATTCCTGAACAGATTTCAATGTGTGGGGCATCGTTAGAACCCTTACATCATCCCGAGTGACACTGGCTAGGGCAGTTGTGTTTTTATATGTAACTTTAGTTACATCGACTTGTTTCATAATACATCACAGCAAAATCACTTGTATTTTTTGTTTATTGTTTATAGCTAGCTAGGTACTGCAAAGCTAACACAAAATAAATATTATAGGGTTTCTGTTTATAACAGTTGGATTTTGTGAAAGATGTATTATGTGAGAAAGAAGGAAATATGGGGCCAAAGCTAATAGACGTAATATAAGGTCCACACATAGTGGCACAAATCGCCATTTGCTATTAGTTAGTGTTAGCATTTTATCTAATCAAGTCTAAATTTTGGGACGTCTGCTAAAAATTTACAATATTATAATGTAAATTATTATTGGGCTCGCAAAAATAACTAAGTAAGGCTGTGAAAGAAAGTACTCATAAGATGTGACATAATTCTCGCACGCTCTGGCCTCTAGTGGGCTGTGTCTTCCATGACCTGATAAAACCGAGCTAAGATACGACCGGGCAGACAGATTTACGAGAGACGTTATCGACTAATAGTTACTTGTGGTTTCCATTAGGACCTTACCTTACTTTTATAGCAAAGTGATGTTAATGTACTTCATTGAGAAAGTCTGTCTTGTTATAGGTGTTTGATCTGATAGTAATTTCATCGACCGTTAATCTATAGCTACGTCATTTTTTCTATGTTGTATCAAACCAATCAAACAATTTATTTGCTAGAGTACAGTATATAGTCGTGGTCAAATTTAAAATGTAGGGTACTGATGTGTATTCAGCCTGCAAAGAGACGTACAAATATTTAAGATTTAATAAAGATACAATTAAATTTTAAAATCTAAAAATTCTTTAACACTATAAAGACTCTTTGTCTCATAATGCTCAATATTGTGAGCGACAATTATCATATTTTTTGTAACAAAAATGACGATATTTAATCATTTAAAGAGATAAAAGTACTTAAATTTATAGATGCCCGTTTCTACGACGCTAATTCAACTAAAAGCAAACGCATCGCCATTTTCAACCTTATTTCACTCCAGACCCAGATATCCAAAGATTGGTTTATTATAGAGTCTGAAGTATCAATGGTTATTTACTATCTTCAATCGCTTAAACTAGAACTGGAACTCATGATTGGCTTTCGGTACCTACACGCTAATTGCTCGGCGAATTATTTTTGTTTTGAGGACTATGCTAGCCTGCATGCGAGCGTCAGAAAATTCCCTCCCACTATGTAATATATGCACCAAGTACATATTCCAAGCTCCTTATAGAATTCGAACTAACGGACCAGCAAGCGTTAAGGTTGAAGTGCTAAGGAAAGAAGTGCCTTATCGTTTCTTAAGTTTATTAATAACTCAGCTATCGTTTTGGTATTGTGTTTAATTATAAAATAATTATTATATTTGCATGATCCTTGAGCTTGCCACAGGAATAGAGTTCTATTTATACATAATCGCTATCATTGTAATAATTTTATTTATATCTGTACCGTTCTCTCTGGGAGGTCCTGCGGTAGGCAGCTAGGATTGCGCAGTTTAGTCTAGACTTCATAATGTGTACTTGATAGTGTACCTGCCTACAAGTGATTCGAGCTTCATTCGAGATTCCTTTTAGGTATCATAGTGTTATTAATATCCTGTCATGGTGGAATGACGTAATTAGACTTTGTTTTATGTGCCTTGGTTTTGAAAAAAAAAACATGATGATGATGCACTGATGAGGTCGCCTGACCTCTAGCCTTGGTTTACTAATAACTACGCCTATGAGCTTTCAGCTCTCAAATTTGTCAAAGAAAACCATTGTGAAGTAAACGTTAAGGTGGTGATAAGGTTGACATTCTGATTTAGGGAATCATAACTACAGATTTTGGGGCTCCGTAGCTAAGTTCGTAGTAACCCTGCCCGCAAAGCTAGGGGTCCCGGGTTCGATTCCCATCAGCCGAGGCAGATTTTGTAGAAGCATAAAGTTTTCTCGGGTCTTGGATGTTTGTGATGTGTATCTGTGTGTGTCCATGCCACCTGTGACACAGCGAATCCTAATGCGGGGGGTATGAGTGTGTAAGCGTTTATGTAGTAAATTAAGCAAAGAAGAAAATAGCCGATTTCATGAGTTAAATAACACAGTTTAAATAATTATTTATTAATTTATCATTCAAAATTGAAGAGTTAATACCTACTGTATAGATTTATAACAAGCTAAACAAAACAAAAAGGTCGTAACGACTCGACTCTTCACCTCGTTGGTATAAATCAAATTTGATTCGCTATTAGACTTGACTACTTTCTTTATAATCTATATATAATTATACATACGTATTCTTCTGATTACGCCATACCTCCAAGTAATTATAATTGGTATACCGCCCACTACTATTAATCTTTTCGGGTTTTTTTTGAACTAAATTGAAGTGTATGAGTTATTTGATAGAATTAACAGAAGGGTTTCATTTTAGGCTGGTCTGATCTTCGGCCTCAAATATTCGGTTTCGGCTTTGTGACTCTTGGTCTCTTTCTTGGCTTAGGCCCGATTCGACCAAATTGGAATATGGTTTTATCCGAGAGTAAATAGCGAGTTACTCCAAAATAAACCGTATTTCCGTTTATCCAACCGCTAATCTAAGAGTTAGTTCTATTCCAGAATAATTATTTATACCACGGATTTCGGCGGTGTAAGAGCTACACTGTCATGGCGGACAAGACAACGAACAGGGCCCCGATCGCGCTAATTTGAAATGACAGCGTACACTTATGGTTTGGTTGTGGTTTGATACCAACGGTTGTTTAGTTTCGGTTCAGGCGTGTGGAATTCGATATTGCCGTTCATTTGACAGCGTTAACTGTCAGTTGTTGTCGAGAAACGTCTCAACTTTTGGTAAAACTATTAGCGCGATACGAAACGGTCAAAAAGCTGTGATGCGGTCGTGGTTTAGTAGCGGTTTGGTTGATAATTTTTAACGCGATTGCCCTCCTGCTGTTTAGTGCATTCTGTTTGACATATCTAAGATAGTATTGTATTTTTTTTACAACTGTTACCTATACTATCTATACTTTCCTCATACCAAGTAGTTTTTGCTCTAATAACATTTTTTTGTCTTATCAATGCAATAAAATCAAGTTGGCATGATTTAAAGAATGAAATGCAACCTGAGGCTACATGGCATTTTTGCCACGTTATATTTTCAGTCGTACCGTTCATTCATAGCTAAGAATAGTAAACTTGGTCGAATAACTACAGAATTATATATGCATTGATTAAAAAGGTGAGTAATTATTATAGTACGAGAATTATTTATTACATAGTTATTATTAGTTACACCATCAGGTACTTAAACTAAAGCCTACGAATAGTTTAAAAAAAACACTTATCAATTTAATACGGAGAAGGGACCTCTCATCTTTATAATTGCATAATTCTTTCGCTTCGTAAATATTTATCACATCGCTGTTTTCGTGCGCTTTTGTCGATTACGAGTGATTTATTACAAATACATTTACCAACGCTACATAATTGCTATGAAAACGAAATCTAAACCCTTATACTAAAGTCTGACTTTACTACAATAACGAACATAGAAGAGAAAACTAGTTCAGGCCACTATTCGAAACCGAATTTCGGTATCGCTGACCTTAACCTTCGGCCTGACACATTGAAATTCTAATGAGAAATGCCGATTCGGCTACCGGATAACGGATACAAGATTTATAGCTGTTAATAAAGCCATTAAATTGATCTATGAATGTGTTTAGAGTACGCTCGGCTAGCTCATGGATGCTTAGATTCTAACAGGGGACTTTAGAGTCGCAATAACTTATGCTTGGTACTTGAAGCAATGAACCAATGTATGTATTTAATTTAAACAGCTAAGACAAAAATGCTTATCATTTTTAACAAATGAAAGAAGAGTGACCGCACAAAATAAGAATACGAGTAGTATGTGATTGTTAAAAGTTTTTCGTATTGTTAACAGTATTATAAATTCCGAATTTAGTTCCAGTTTAGAACAAATTATTTCGAAGGTTATCTATATTGGAGTACATGCAAGCTAAGTCTGAAATATTTAGAAAATCAACCGGAATGATTTTATTTCTTATTTGTGTGGAGCTTGTTATCTAACTTAAAATAATTCTACCTGTTTAGTTAAGTCACGGACGATCTATTTTATAAATATGGAAATTCTTATTTAACTTATTTATAGCGTCCTAAAAGCGTACTTCGTGTACTGAGAATTGTTAATTACAACTTTTACTTAATCTCAAGGGTAAGTTGAGGTTTTTGTAATTGTTACGCAAATAAGCATTGCTAAGCAATTTTATTGGAACTTAGAATATAATTTACCTTGTCATTGTACTATTACATTTTCGCTAAGATAAAGTTAAATACAGTACTTCTGTGAGAGACCTTAATAAGCAAGAAATAAACATCACATAATTAATAGTTGTACAATAAAAAACAATGGGAGTTATGGAAAGATGTACAAAAAATTGCATAGGTATTATGTATTAGGAATCGAACCCACAATCATTTTGCTGTTAAAAAAAACAATTCCATTGTCCGATTAACGATAATGGGCAGTCAATTTCACGAATCCTTCCATCCTTCCTGTTTAGACCCGTGTAAAAAAGTTTAGTCTTTTTCACCAGATCGTATTTCAAATAGCTCAACCTAGTTCTATACGTATGTCGCCGGGAATCTACAAATCAGTGTTTGTATTCCACGAATCGATTGGCAAGATTGCAGAACACAATTGATATGAATTGCCTGTAGACGCCGCGCCTACTTAATTGAGCCTATTGATGCCAGGCGAGGACAAGGAACGCATGCCTAAAGTGCGGAATCTATTCTTTGTTGGTTTATATTTGTTGGAAAAATTTCAATTTTCATTCACAATTCTGTCGTTGAAATTGTGATTCAAGTTATGACTCCGGTTTTTCCATTTTTATCGTTATTTAGTACTTTTGGGTATGTACTAACGTTGAAAATGAAAAAAACTTTAAAGATGGAAAACCGGAATCCGGAGAAGCGCAATGAGCTTTGTGAGTGACACTTTAGTTAGGCCTTCGGAGTAGGTATACCTTTGTTAACTGATAATTTAAAAAAAAAAATTAATATACAATTAATTTATATAGCAAAAAAAGGGTGCGAGCCCTGGAGCTTGCAGAGTATAATAATTAAATAATAAAAAAAGCGCACTGAGCTTTTTGAGGCGGTGTTATCACCCTTACGCCTTTTCATATCAAAGCCACTCTCAAGTTCAAATAACGTTCTGTTATTGTGTCCTACAAAGTCGTGCTTATACAAAGGAGTCTTTACATGGGATTGAACAAGCTTGCAGTGTGCGGCTGTCAGACTTCAAACAGGATGACCTTTAGTGCCCTTTCGATGAGTTTTTGGGTTTTGTGAGATATATGAACAACATGACATAAAATACATCAAATGAAAAAGAGCTAGCTAATTTCATAAATAAACACTACATCGAACCTAGCTAGCTACAAAAACAGTTGGATAATCTACAAGCCCGAGTAGGTCTATAGATAATCCAAATATTCTAGCCCTAAAATGAAAATGCTCCCATATTGACATATCATCCCATCCCATCCCATCATAGTCCTTGTCATCGTAGACCACTGTCGTTTTTAATGTTAAGTGACAAATCGAATTATAGCGGTAAAGGTTCGAATTCTACTATGGACTTGAACAAAGAAAAACAACTACTTATAGCACGCTTTTTCGAACTCGTCTTGCTAGACTGTGAAAAATCTCTGATCAGAACATTTTTTCTAAAATCATATTCCGTTTGTGATCTGCTGAGCTCATTCAAGATTCTCATTTAAAATAATTTAAATATATGGACTTTGTACAATTACTGTTAACCTTTCATCTAGACATACCCGACTTCTAATTCATTCGAAGGCCATATTCATAAAAACTGCAATGCGAGTGGTCAATACATTTTAATAAGTGAGAAGGCTGCACAAACAATCGACGACTTCATCTCTCTCTTCCATTATGAAAATGAGCAGGACATTGTTCACGATTTATACTAAACATCGCCTATTTTGTAAGCGATCTTTGAATTCCTACAATCAGACATTTGATACATCTACAACAAGTCGTTCACATGTAAGATAGATTTTAATGTGTGGGTGTAATGATACTGCTCATTCATTTGTATGTTGAGGTATAGATTTCAGAGGCTTTGTTAGCGTCCGCGTCCATGAACGAAATAAACGGAGGCTGCAATGATCGTCTTATATTTACACAGAAATAGATATTTGTTAGTTGTAGGAACAACTCTTCTGTGAGAGTCCATCTGGGTTGTTACCACCGCTTTGCTCGTCAAGTCTGCAGCCATGCAGTAATGTGCAAGCATTACTGTGTTCCGGTTTGGTGAGCAGAGTATCCAGTGAAATTACTGGGCTTATGAGACTTAATACCTAATGTCTCAGGGTAACGAGCGCACTACAGTGCCGCGCAGGCCTTTGTGTTTCAAAGTTCTGGGTGGCACTGCAAGTGTTATGGGCCGGTGTTATGCTTACCATCAGGCAAACGACCAGCTCGTCTCGTTACCAAATAACATTAAAAAAAAAACTTATTTGTTTTATGCCACCCTGTCGTAACAATAGCAAATCTTTAAAGATCCTGGATTAGATCACACAATAAGTTGGCCATACATACTGCAAGCGTGATCACAATTCCCAAACGCTCATTTACAATTGCGCACGTTCCATTCGAGTTTTACAACCTTTTGAACAATAAGTACCTATACGGATTTTTTCACGCAGATTTATCAGAATGAGAACAATGCACTTTTTGTTTTCGTCTGTGAATCCAATTCGCACCAGGAATAAGACGTTAGATCAGTATAATTTTTTTTATTTTTTTATTAAATTATTTTTTATTTTATTACACACTGGCTTCTGTCCGCGGCTTCGCACGCATGGAATCAGCATCAAAAAGTAGCCTATAGCACTCAGGGATAATGTAACTTACAAAAAAAGGGATAAGTTCTTAATTCGGTCATATTTTTTTACGTTTATTACCTCAGAACTCCTTTATTTATAAACTGATTTGGAAAATTATTTTTTATTTAAAATGATACTCTTTCAGATTGGTCCCATGGTCCAAATATATTTATAATCATTTTACCCCATATGCAGGTATGCCTTTGTAAAAATGTACCTAGCCAAGATTCTCAAGAACATGGTTTTGTTGTTAGAGGGCAACTGATGCACAGTGGTCATATTAGATGAAAATTTATCTCAACCAATTTTTTTTCCATAATGGGTTTTGAGCCTTATTCATGCTGAACAATATATCACTGCACAGTGCACATTCAAAATGAAACAATTCGATTACATCATTCGATACTGATCTTTAACTAAGCAAAAATGTAATTTACATACGTAATGGACATGCGCTAATGTGTATGTCACAACACTATCTGCACAATCTGAACATTAAACATAACGTGAGCAAGTTTTAGTTATAATAATTGTCGCATTTAAATGTGCATATGTTGTATTATGTAAAATGAACGCATAAAGTTATGTTTAAATCATAATGATTATGCCGCTCCTTGTATGCTACTTTTCGTATAATTTATTTAGTAAGTACAGCAATTTGTACAATTATTACAAAGTTAACCTTTCCACCGTTTTGTGTAATATGTCTACTAAAATGTAATAAAACTCAATTTACGTAATAAGACGGCTCCGTAGCTAAGTTGGTAGTAACCCTGCCTGCAGAGCGAGGGGTCCCGGGTTCGATTCCCGGCCGGGGCAGATTTTGTGTAAGCATAAAGTTTGTTCTCGGGTCTTGGATGTTTGTGATATGTATCTGTGTGTGTCCATGCCGCCTGCGACACAGGGAATCCTAGTGCGGGGGTATGAGTGTAAGCGTTTATTTATTTAATTTTATAATCGCTGTGTGTAAAAGTGCTTATTGGCCCCCAAGAGCAGTAAGTCTTCAGGGTGTTCATACATTACGATATTATTTATATTTAGACTCTACAAAATTGAATCAAAAAAGTCGGAAATAAAAATATGCTAATAATGTTCCCAAAACCATTACGGAAGATTTATGAGCACAATAATTGATGTGTATGTAACATTTCTAATATTATTATACTAGACAGAACTTTTTACACTGTAATTAGACACAAGATTCTGAGGCGAATCTAAGTGACGCCTCATTCTTCCATAATTATGTTAAAAAGGTATATACTTTTGACATATCTATGTGAGCAAAAGTCCACTCTAACGTCTCTGAATTTTACCCTAAGTATCTTACTTCTTTCATTTATGAGAAATAACGCTCTTCGTCCGTCAATACTTAAACCCTCTCAATATTTATCAAAACTCTGGATAACGTAGGTGTTGTAAGTGCCCCATTAACATACGCCTTCTCCAATCAGCATACCTCTTAATCACATGGCACGCAAGATCATAAGACAATGAGATGCTATCAACTGCCATAAACCATAAATTCCTCTGATCAACTTTTATCAACCATGAAACATGGTGAGGTCAACGCACTGAAGATCCATAAAGATAAAGGTAACTTGTTCTTAATCTACGACAGCACCACGGTTCATACATCAAAGGGAGCATCAGAAGATTCATTAAGGTTCTATAGTTAAATAACATAATTATAGCATTCGACCTTATTTCAATCGATAATTACTGGACTGTTATTGATGGAAATCGTGATATGGAGTAAGTTGCACTGTGTGCGATTGTGTAATACAATGAGAAATGCATGGCAATGAAATGGTAAGCCTTAATTATGGGCAGATGAAGACGCACAGACCGCCGCAAAGAAGTTCTTAATTATACTAATTCAAAATTATAGCGGTACTTGATTGTACGCATTGGTATACATTTGTGAAAAGAAAAATAAGGGATATATCTTGTCGTATTGTTTAACTAAAAGTAAGGCAAATTTGTACAAAACCTTATTGAATCTTAAAAAATTGAAAAGTGATTGAAGATTTTATCATCATAATGCAACTGTGGTAATGAAGAAAGGAATTTTAAATGGTCGCTTAGTTAGCTAGTGTACTTGAGAGGTAATCCACTTTTCTGCCTTTATGCTTTTTAACATCTGAGATAAGAACCAAATATAACTACTCGGAGGTAGACAAAATGTATAAGTGCGAAATGATATATGTCAAAATTCATTAGCAAATATTCCCATACTTAACATGATTGAAATACGACGAAACGAGCGAATAAAAACAGAATATACACCAGTAAAAAGAAAAATCAAAATATTAAACTCAACCAATCCTCATAACCACAACGATCATTGTTTGAACTACTTCGGGACGGGGACATGACAGTCTTTAAACCCATATAAAATTATGAGAAAACATTAAAAGGAGTTAAGTCTTTTAGCACCGGATGGACAAATTGGAGATATTGCCGTTTATTGAGCAAACAGTAACTATTTTAGTACCATTCTCAAATTTAAAGCAGTTGCAATCTTTGCTATCGCACTTGTACAGGCCTTGACTGTAAAAGTGAAGTTTTTTAATATAATAGTTGTAAAGAATAGGGAATGTTGAAGAAAGGTTCTCGAGTGGCGACCACGAACCGGAAGATGTAGCGTAGGCCCTTCACTAGGTGGACCGAGGACTTTGTCAAAACCACGGGAATGCAAGATGATGCAAGAGGCGAGTAGTCGATCCAAGTGGTGTTCTATGGGGGAGGCCTATGTTCCGCTATGGACGTTTTTCGGCTGATGATGATGAGGTAGTAAATAATGTTTGAGCGTCGTTCGTTTTCTCTAGTTTCATTAGAACACGTATGATTTTTTTCCATTATATTATTCTATTTAGATGTGTCTTTATTTTTATCCGACTGATGAAGGAAAGGCGGGTAATGTTTGCCTATTTCTTTAGCACGTTCTGCAGCCTAAACTAACTTAGCTTTAACTTAACTGATTTGATCTTCGTAGGTAAGCTTTGGTCTAAGCTCCGCTTCTGCATCCGGATGCTTTCGCACTATATATTTTGAGTCGATATTCATTCTCTCATCATGATTATGGAACAAAATTTGGCACGTAAAAATAATTTTAGTGCTGATAACCGAGACGGATTGGACTCAATCAAAACCAAGCCAATATAACGGCACTTCCTCCAACTAATACCGCCAATTTTGTCATAAAAACTTTTAATTATAATCAAGAATTGACTTGCGAAAGTTACAAACTTAATGAAATATCCATTAAAGTTATTATATAGTATACATTAGAATGGCACTATGGGACCATGACGGCGTGGAATCGTATTATATGTTTTTATTGCTTTCTTTAAACTTTGCAAGCAAAGCTGTCAGCGCACTAACCTAGCCGACGGCAATATTAACACCACAAACCAATTAATAATCCTCATCATCATCATTGGCAGCCAAATTAATAATATATATACGAAAGCTTGGATTCTTATTTGTTCTTTTAATTGTTGAAGCTTAACAGGGTGTTTCTTATGATTATATTTTTCAACTACCTAGTCTATTCTAAAGTTATGTTCTTCATCGTTGATCCTATCTTTACTTCTTGGCAGGCGAAATATTGGTCAAACATAAGCCTGTTCGTTTTAAACTTTATTTGTATACAAAGGGTTTTTGTAAAAAAAAACTCGAGCAAGGCTTACTGACAACAAATGTACCTCCTTAAAGTTGAAAATTTAACCTGCCTACAGGCCCAAAATAAACTTAAAAGAATATGAACTTTCATTTTGACAAATCAAATAAGCTTTCTCAGCTCAAAAAAGCTCTTTAACACACTTTTATTTAAGCTTCACTTTTAAAATTCTAACTATGTACCAATGGAATCTTGGAAGTCAATTTTAACCTACTTCTAATCGTCGTATCAAAGTGAAACTTTTTGTGTTTATGTAGTTTGGAAGACAATACAATAATTTGGTATCATTGAGATGATTTCATCATGAAACAATGATGGAGCCAGGTGGATAGTGGAACTCTTCAGTGGCTACAAATAAACCCTTCTAGTTTGAGCTCATATGATTCGTTTTGACGACTCGAATAGATTGCACTTGGTGTCGAGGTTTTGATGATGAAGCCAGGAGGAAGTGTGTTTTTACTGTCTTTAAACTAGATATAATTATCCTATACAAAAATGCGTTGTTTCTAAACAGTGCGCTATAATTTAACCCTCTACAAATTTTCAGTGAACTTCGAGTTTGACCTTAACAAACCGAACTTTATTTGTATAGAATATTTTATTGTCTAATTCGAGAAATATGTTTCGTGATAGATCTTTGTTTGCGTCCCATTTCTCTGTTTACTTTCTATTAGGTAGATTGCGCCGACAGCTTTGAATATGTACATTCTGTGGCGCAGCTTTCATCTCAATTGTTGTTGGTTTGCCTACTTGAAGTTTAATATCTGTGGTTTCGTCAAGTCTGTTTGTTATATTTGTTTAATTTTAAGTGACGGGACGTGCTGTCAGTTCATTTGACGCGTCACGCTTTTGATTGTTTTCGTGTACTTTAGGATCGTTTTATGGTTTAGGGTGATCTTTGTTATCAGGGTAGCTTTGATGTGGTTTGGAATATAGTTTTTCAACATTGTTACGTCTCCATTATAAGAGCAACGGTAGTATCAAGCGCTAATGAGTAAATACTACACACTCTACTACAATCTCTGTGGCCTATATTTTTTTTTTATTTATTTAACAAAATCGACAGCTCTTTTTCAATAAATTGTTAGGACTTACTTCTATAACTTATATAACTTGCCAGTAACGGATTTATATTCTATATATCAGCAAAGCTCTCTCTCTGTCGCGTAGGCATATCGCAAACGAACGATAAGAAGTCATTATAGGTTTTTTTTTGTAGAAACAATTAGGTATAAACATAACGCTCCGTAGAAACAACGTAGTAATTAGACGCTTATTCTCTTACTTACAGTGTTTAGTGTCGACATTTCCTTGCAGTCAAACTCAAAAAACATGTCATCTCTCCTTACCAGTTCAATCAAGATACATTAAATCTCTGCATTATCAAGAATCTTTTAATCCACATTCACATCATTAAAAACTGGCCCAAATAAACGGCTATCGTTGTAATTTCGGTCGGTCCATATTTCGTAACAAGAATTCCATATGCAGTTGACAGACGCCGTGTACGGTGCTTGGCGCCGGGTTTGGCGCCTCTGACTCATGCATTGTCGTTGCGTACGTAACACAGGTGGATTTGCATGTGTGCGATTGTTATATACGTATGAGGATTGAGGATGCTTTTTAAATCATTATCATCAGTAGGAAAGTGTCACAGCTGAACTTAGACCTCCCTAAAAATGGGAGGCGGGTTGCCATGTCACACCAAGGTTGGCAGGCATTGGTGGTCGCAGTAGACTTGGCCGTGAAGAATATTGCCTTAGCTGGCTTTTATGGCACGTATCAGAAGAGATGGTGTGATTATATTCATAATGCCGGGATCAGACGGCCTGTTATCGCCAGTTCAAGATCATCTCGCAGTGCTAGGTTTAACGGGAGGCAAATCATCGTGAGCTAGTTAAGGTCGCTTAAAATAAATAGTAATACTTGCTCTTCAATTGGTGAACTTTTTCAGGATAGACAGAGATGCTATGTTATGTCCTGTTCATTTAGTAAGTGTCTAAGGGAAGAAGCAAAGATCTATTGAAAAGGTGGACGAGTACTTAATATATTTTCAAACGTACGCTGCGCAATTTAATGACCTTTTTATTTCTTCCGATATATTTACAGCCGGATACACTATTGCAATGGACAGTTCGCTAGAATGCTTTGATAAAGATGTTAGAACTTCTTTTTTCATTAATATTCGTGCTATATACAGGTAATACATTTTTGTACTTACGTGTACCAATAGAGTCTACCCGCATAAAAAGGCATGTTCCCTCTTTCCATAAAAGGTAAATCCATATACCGTTATCACTCGAGACAGTGTCAACAGACACACTTACGTACACACTCTTGTACATGTGCGTACACACACATAAGTAACCTTGTGAGTTGCGCCTACGCTGCCAGCGTGTTCCAAATAACAATCAACTCATGCGCGGAAATGCTAATTTTTAAACGCTTGACGCTTATGATTTAGGGCTGAGTCGAGTTATAGCGGAAAGCGATCAAATGTTTTTCAGGTGTGATGAAGATTTGAATCGTCATTCTGCAATTTTTTTTAAGTTAAAATTTTTGGTGCTTTGCTTGTGATTCAATCACGCCGACATAACCTAGTACTATATTATGTATTCTGTCACATTACTAAATAAATGTAGCTTCAATTTTATAAAGTAAAGTAAAAGATTCATATACCGTTGCCATTGCCGAGGTATAACGGGTATGTTTAATTCGCACTAAAAACCACCGACTACCATTAATTTATTATAAACACATCGGCTAATTTAAGTGTTTAAACTGTTGTGTGTTGTGTCTGTTAAAGTTTCAAAATATTACTTTAATTCATTAAGCTTGATTTTGTTTAAACACCGTTTTAAACTTTCACGGTTATTTACTAATTCATACATTGTAACGGGATATTTACCGTGATTATTATTGAGCGAAGAGCTCTATACTTTTTAGAAAAAAAATTACATATTGTTTATTTTTCTTATGCCTACTTTAGCTGAGTACATTTTTTGGAAAAAAAATACCTACTTATTGTTTATTTTTATTATGCCTACTTAAACTTCAACACCCATAATGCTTTGTGCCAAATAATAATTACGCTCGAATAAATTATTATTACATAATGATGTCAGAATAACTAAAACACCGCTTTCCATTCCGCTCAGATTATCCACGCTTTCACTACAACCCCGCCTTTAATAGCAAGCTTAAAATGGAACAATTGAATAAGTGGATCTAGTGGGCGACCACCGAAAACGATGTGAACCACTCTTGCTTTCGTTAACGCCTATGTGACATGTTACAACATGTTGTTATAGTTTAATTAGTATAATCATTGCGTAATAAGATCTACATGTGTTTTGCTGATTGAAAAACGAAAGTGCACTTCAATCAACCGAAATTGTCACGCTCTGTCTCATTTTACGGGGAACTTTCTTAGATGGCAAGTGACGCATGGGACCTGCATCTATTTGCTCTAGTCTTGATACCCTAGTTATAGCTAGCAGAAAACAAAATAGATGGAAAGGAATGGGCTACATGTGTTGTGGAAGTGCAGTTAAGAAATTAAAAACATACAAGTTACCAGATTTCAGTGGTAGGAGTATCTCTTCTGCGAGTGTTTGGCTGGGTGGGTAACAACGTTGTTCTCATGTAGTCTGAGCAGTAATGTGCTAGCATTAATAAGGTGTTTTAATTTGATGAAAAAAGTAGTCACTGATATTACTGGGCTTCTCAGGGTAACGAGCGCACATGCCGTGCCGCGCAGGCCTTTGTGTTTCAAATTTCTGAGTGGCATTGCAAGTGTTTTGGACCATCGGAACCTAGTAGTTCCTGATACCTATAATCCTAGTTACTGGTTAGTAGAACCAAGTGTCATCATCGAACGTTAATTTTACTCAATTAAAAAGGGTATAGGTAGTATTAAAAAATCTAAAAACATATCTCCGAAACGGCTGGGCCGATTTTGACGGGACTTTCACTGGCAGATATCTGATGTTACAAGGAGTAACTTAGGCTACTTTTATTTTAGAAAAATAATTAGGGTTCTGCGCAAAAAAATAAAAACCATGAAATCCAATATCTACGCGCGGGTGAAATACGGGCAGTAGCTAGTTATAGATATATTTTTAAAATCTAAAAACAGTTAAAGAATTTCTAATCGTATCAACAGTTCTCGAAATATTCGTAAACAATCAAACAAACTGTCAAACTTATACATACAAATTATTTAATATTATACTGCCTTCTTGAATCTAAAAATAGCAACAAAACAAACTTGAAACCTAAAAGGCAAATCGTGTGGCGTTCGAAATCCGCATTTTTATATTGCTAACCGCCAAATGCTAATGTTTTAAGTAGGCTGCACCGGTAGACCGTCTGCATTTTTGTGTGAATCATGACATGTTTAATAAAAACAAGCCAAAGTAAAATGAATCATGTGAGAAGTATCTTCAGCGGACACATCACACTTCGGTACATACCTTTTGAAGACTAGTCATTAGATTTTTTTTATGTTATTGGTAACGAGACGAGCTGGTCGTTTGCCTGATGGTAAGCATAACGCCGGCCCATAACGATTGCAGTGCCACGCAGATGATTGTGTAATCGAAATAATCATAGTTTTGTCCGTTCTCTATATTGAACGGCGTTGTTTTTGCTACTACTCCAGCAGTGGGAGCGTAAGAGGCTGATAATGAATGTGATTCCACTGCAGTGCTATTTTATGTAGTGCAGTCATACCTTTAAATTATTTTTTATTAACCTGAGTAATAAAAATATTTAAGCTTATTATTACCAGACAACAAAATAAGTGGCTCCTGTGGAGTAGTGTTCGTTTTTATTTCAACGTGTTAAGGTTCAAAAACGCTCGAATATTTTATTATGTAATTTTATCAAACTGTACGCAATAAGGCTATGTATGACTTATCACTTACAATGTACAAATGATTATTGAATCGATTTCACATAAAATCATCGATATTATTTGCAATCAAAAACGAATAAAATTGTATATATAAAACAGTTAAAAATTTCGAAATCTTAATTGTTAGGTGTATTTTTTTATTAATTCGCTGACACTTTGGAAGTGTTATATTATTAAGTATTTAAAATGTGTATTATTAAATTGTATAAACGATTTTTTATGTCCACGGTTGCCTTTCTCGTAAAGTGCATGTTTTAAAATTGCAGGTTTGAATCGTTAATGCTGTCGATAATAATTTTCGCGCCTATTATGTACTTAAGTTACGTAAGTCACTTAAAGGTTAAGTTACGGTTTTTGGCCGTAGTGAGCGTACCTGTTAAGTATCTTACTTGATCTCTAAAAGTGGAGACTGTAGCAAAGTTCAAAGTAGTTTTCATGTTGGATTCCATGAGATGCATTATTTTATGAAACAGTAAACGTCGCGTTTAAATATAGGTAAACGAATCTGCATGTAGGAAACGCGATCGAAGGATGAAGGAGAAACCTTTACCCAGCAATGGGATACAATACGTTAATTAAAAAAAGCCTTCTAGACGTTTATATAAGTATGAATATTGCATGTGATGAGAAATAAAAATAAGACGAGTTTTATTACTAAACATATCAAAACCTTAGTTGATCGTATTAGATCTCGTCAAATTTATTAACCCCTCATAAGTTAACCTCTTTATTTATTTATTTTTATTTAACAAAATCCACATCTTGAAGAAACAAAACTTAATTAAACACAACTTATAAGACTGACACCGAATTACAGATTTACTTTATATAGATAGGAACGAGTGTGGCCGAGCGCGAACTTGTGCGACTTTCAATCCGACGCACTATTGTTCGAATCTCGACTCGGCCCGCACCAATGACTTATATCAAGTTATGTGCGGATTATTGACACTCGCTCTAAAACGGTGAATGAAAACATCGTGAGGAAACCGGCATGTTCAAGAACCACAAAGTTGGAGGACATGTGACATCCACCAAGCCGCACTGGGCCCGCGTGGTGGATTATGGCCAATACCTGTCTCTCTGAGAGAAGGCCGGTATCCCAGCAGTGGAAGCGTAAGAAGCTGATAATGTAATGTAGATAGGAATATATTCAATATAATCATTTATACCGTAATTCCCATATTTATTCTTCAGAATAATCTAATGTAGTTTGCGTAAAATATCGTAAATAGTACATACTTATCGTAATTGAATCTCGTACTCAAGTAAGTTACTAATACCTTATGATTTGTGGTAGAATTAAATCAAATTGCCATGTTTAATATTATAATTATCCATCAATATTCATAGAACTAGTTCGTTTTAGGGTAATTCGTTAAGCTGATGAAGTGGGACATAGCGACAAGTCGTTTTGATACGAATATCGTACTTACTTGTCATTAAAATTTTGATACGCGTATCAAACTAAGTAACAGTATAAAGAATCACATATTTTTTTAATCTGATTTGACCAGATGTGGACTTAATATAATAAGGATGATGACTTTTTTTTTACAAGTGGACAACGAGACGTAATTTTCGTTTGCCCGAGGGCTGAGGTTGTCCTCAGCCCGTAACAATAGCAGTGCCACTGAAACACAAAGTTCGGCGCGGCACTGCAGAGCACTTGTCACCCTGAAGGCTGAGATATAAGCTCAGTAATTTCACTTTTTGAATTTTAAAGCGATGTTAGTGCATTTCCTAATTTTTTTGCGTCTACACAAAAAATGATAATGTTTTCAGGGTTCATATATATGTTTGAATGTGAGTTTCTTAATTCCACCATAACTTTTAAATGCCTGAACAGATTTCGATGTATAGGGTATCGTTAGAATCCTTACATCATCCCGAGTGATACTAGTTAGGGCAGTCGTGTTTTTTTATGGAACTTTTGTTACATCGACTTGTTAGCCGTAATCTTTAACTATAAGAATGTATTCTTGTATAATAAGAATAATTGGATATCATGGAATTATATCCAATTAATAAAGTATGAGTGCAAATCATAATACAGGTACCAGCTGGGGGATTTTAATTCACTCGGAAAGATTCCGTGTAGGAAGCGACTATCTCTGATCGTTTATATCTCGGAAACGCATCCCGACAGAGAAATATTGTCAGGATTATTATATCCGTGTTTATGCAGCTGAGTTGTCGAACCTCAACGGGAAATTTCTCTGACGGGATGCGATACCGAAATATAAACGATCTATACAATCGCTTTCGACACGGATATCATTCCGAGTGAATTAAATAACCCTGTACATAGTCAGGCACCAGAAAATGCCTTACAAACCTCACGATAAGTTGATACATTCATACGTCTTCACTTGAACCAAGTGTCCCATATTTGAGCAGGTGGGCCAACTGCCCCGTGTGTTTGAACAGGGGTTTAACGGGAGAACTAACGTGATCTCTCCATCTTTGTTTTGTTATGTGTTACGGGGCCCAGACGTGTTCGTTAGTTTGTTGACTGTTGGTGTTCTCGGAAAGTAGGGGCAAGTTTAACAAATATGTTCGTGTTTTGGTTTGAACGGTACTGTGTACTTCAATAACTTTAGTTTGGAATGTGATCGTGGACTGTTGCTTTTAAAAATGCGGGAACTGACAGATGCAAATGTCGTGATATTTGAAATTTCATCGCCCAATTTTCCACCTTTGGTAGTATTCTAGAATCAAATTTGTAGAAGGCCACTTCGAGATATATACTCTGCTCATTAAAAAATAATCGTTTGAATTGTTTGAGAATTGACGGAGAAATCAAGTAACATCACCACAAAAAAATACAGATGAGTTTGAGAACCTCCTCCTTTTTTGGGAGTCGGTTAAAAATATAATTGGACCTCAGCCGCTACCGAAGCCTCTACAGAATAAAACAAAACCAAATGAATTGCGGTTTCAGATTGTTATTCATTCCTGTAACAATTATTTATTCAAAACTGTCGACTAATAAAATATTTGTTTTTGTTTCAGGTATTTTACACTTTCTACTCTTCTCTACATTCTTTTATTACCAACGCGAGAATGATCAATCTTCATGAAGGTACATTTTATAACGATTTTGAGAGCAGATTAGCCATTTTTCTATATCATGTGTGTTTTTATACATATATAATATATTTTACCTTTTTAACTCCCGACGCGAAAAAGGAGGGGTGCGTATCCGTCTGTGGTATCATATAACTCCTAAACGGATGGACCGTTTTTTTTTTGTTTGAAACGTCTTTGATCGAGAGTGTTCTTAGCTATAATTAAAAAAACGGCGACTCCTTTAGTCGGGGGTTTTTAAAAAAATAATTTTATGTTTTTGATAACCGACAGTTGACGTTTGACAGTTGACAGTTGACATTAATGACAAAATAAAACTCAAGTGTCTCCTGGCACCAACTCTAATATAATATTAGACATACATTTTAAACATTACATTACTAATATTAAGTACGTAGGTACCTATTGTTAGTAATTTAGTATCAGAAAAAAGGTATAAACATTTTTGAAAAAAAAAAATGCCGTCTTGTTTCTTCCACTTCTTTTCGATCTAGCTAGAAATAAGTAGTAGAGTCATTTAACTTCCATGAGCGCTCGTCAGAGGGCCTGAAGGACTAAAGTATTTTGAAATTGAATTAACTCGAATTGTACTTCAGGTAGGAAAATTGCTGTCACGATCGCTACAGGTTATACGTATAAATTTATACGGTTTATTCTTAGCTGGTAGAATAACTTTGTATCTAATGGCACCCATTACAACTGCAATTAACACCAGCACTGGCAACACCGTAAACACCAGTTTTTACATGTCGTTAAATGGCAACTTTCTCGTAGTGAATTTTTAATAGACGCAGCAATTTATTTCTTTTTATAGATTAACACGGCGTGTGTGTTGTACTAAAAGTGTTGCCAATTTAAATAAAAAGAGAATTATTAAAAAGTATTAAAGCATATTATTTATATTCAAAAATGTATAAAGGCTTTTAATAAATATGTTAAAAAGTGTAATTGCTTAAAAAAAAGTGTGAACTGACTGGTGAAAATATCCCGATACATGGAATTTCATCCCACATTTTCCCACCATTTTAGGGGTAGTATTATTTCATAACATTTATATGGGACCACCCTGAAAGTACATCCTGTCTGACAAAAAAAAATTAAATCAGTCCACAATAATTGAAGGATAAATGATAACAATAGAAAACTGACTACAATTGGATGAATCTCTTTATTTTATAATGATATCTATATAAAAATCGTGAAGTCTGCCACCAAGCAGTACTGTGCAAGCAGTGTTCCGGTTTGATGAGCAGAGTAGCCAGTGAAATTACTGGACTTATGAGACTTAATACCTAATTCCTCAGAGTAACGAGCGCACTGCAGTGCCGCGCAGGCCTTTGTGTTTCAAAGTTCTGAGTGGCACTGCAATTGTTATGGGCCGGCGTTACGTTTACCATCAGGCAAACGGCCAGCTAGTCTCGTTATCAATAAAATGAAAAAATAAAACAATAGGTTCTGTGCAATAGGTACATAGTCAAGTGTCATGGCCTAGATAATTATAAGAAGCAAAAAGTACATGTCACATGTTTTAGCGGGCTATAAAGAGGTTTGTTGGTCTTTAACACCTAGCACTGGCTGAATATAAAGTGCACGAAAAAAAAAACTTCCATTGACCTAGTAATAATAGATAACGCCTGAGATAAGTTTTGTCTGCTCAAATGCTGTGACAAGCCCAATTCCAATCACTCGCTCTAGACACTAACAGCGTAATAAAATTCTTAACTACCGAATTGTAAAATGGACAACTGATCACTTATCTGTCACTTTGAATAATTGCCAATACCTACGTTGTTCATTTTAGCACAGCTAACGAGTCAAACGTGAGTTCTTATATGGATTGTTGTACGTACAGGAAGGTAGATAATTACATTAAGAGGTTTCACACCTCGATGCCTTATTTGGATAGATATTTATGTAAAGTCATGCACAACATAAGGTTATTTTGATCAGGTTATGAGTTAGCGGTGGGATCGGGAGCAAATATGCATTTTGGCGGGTTTATTCGATTGTATAATGCCACTGAATATAACTTGACACTGGCTAAATACGCTAACCGCGTGGAGCCAAAAACAAAAAAAAAAAAATGCCACTGAAAGGGATTGATTTTAAAATTAGAATAGAGTAAATAGTCGCAAGAACTATAATGAAACTTCTTTCACAAACGTCAAAAGTCAAGGACCGTTCGAGTGACTAACGCTCAAAAGAAAAAAAAGAAGGTTAAGTTCCAATTATAATAATTTTTAAAGGGGGGTCATAGATCGACACTTACGTAATTGACAGATCAAGCCAATACGGGAAATCCTCAGCTGCGCCCGCACTTTTATACACTTTTAATATGGCATTGTCTAGCCAATTTTAGGGGTGGTTTTTTACACAGTCCATGCCTCTATTATTAGACATTCATTTTTCTATATCTCAGGTGACAATCATGGGTGCACACAAATACACAACACAAACATTTGTTCACATTTGGTCGGATACTTGGTTGGACTCTCGCCGTATTAAGTATACAGGTTATATATACACTCATCCAAACATTTAATATTAATACTACTTATCATGGGCAGACTCCCTTTGTGACGTGGCGAAATACTAAATTTAACCGACGTATTTTTAATCTGGTTTTAAGTGTGCCTAAGTAAGTACTTACCGGCTTGTGTTCCAGTTTGATGAGCAAAGCAGTCAATGAAATTACTGGGCTTATGAGACTTAATACCAAATGTCTCAGGGTAATGAGCGCAACGCAGTGCCGCGCCGGCCTTTGTATTTCAAAGTTTTGAGTGCAATATTGTTATGGCCTTGCGCAATCAAAGGACTCGCTTCTTTTCTTTATTCATTAGTTTAATAAAACTAATCATAATGGGACTCCGTCTACTTTATTTCCGTCAGTAACTTGAGTACCAAAACATAAACTTAGTAGACAGCTGTTGTCAATTGTTGAAGGTAGTGCGCGGGCGCAAGCCTCATAATTGAATAATCTGGCCTATCTAGAGCGCTGCTACCGGTCGTTTGAAGCTTAGAGTAAATGTAACTGTATAGGACGAAATGCGGAAACATTCAAGTTATTATTGCACTTAGAACTGAATATGTTTTACAAGCGCTTATTTTACTTCATTATTTAGTTTGTCATTTTTTTGCAACTGAATTTTGAATTAGCTAACGTAAGTCGATGAGGCTGAAATTTTCCTAGTTTCAGTAAAAACAGCAAAAGCGAAAAGAATCTCTTCAATTATGGGAGAGTAGGTATTTAAAAATTGTGAAGTTCCTTTCGCTGCATGGTTGTACCAATCAAAACACATTGGTCACTTAACACTTGCTGAGACAGTGGGTTGCGCCAAATAATCAAGAACTAAAAAGACTTCTCCCACGGGCCTGAGCCCACGGGAAGGATAAAGGTTATCGCTCCTTGGTTAACCTCAAATTAGCCTCAATTCGAAATGAGTCATTCTAGTATACAGTTTTATTTCAAACAGTAACTCAACGGAAATGAGCCTGCAGAAAAGTTTAAGACGAAAATAACATATTTTGTAACAAGTTACGTGCAAGTAGCAACACAGTGTTTGCGCTATAACAATTTATATTTTGCTGGTAAGGTTAGTCAAGTTGTATAATAAAGTTGTATAATAATTTTATTGGCAAGATTAAAAAAACTTTGTGTATATAAGCGTAAGATTCAACAGTTTCAATACGGGCTTGGAATATTAGAATGAACTTATTACTTACTTTATACATTGTAACGGGATATTTACCGTGATGATTCTCAGTATTCCCGTGAACATGATGCTTGCAACAGCGTCGAAATATCGGGAGCTCACCAGCTTAGAATAATCACGGTAAATATCCCGTTACGATGTATAAAGTAGTGAATAACCGTGAAAGTCTAAAACAGTGTTTAACTTATTACTTTTACTTACTCTTTGTAAATATAAGTGAAATTACTGGGCTTATGAGACTTAATACCTAATGTCTCAGGGTAACGAGCGCTCTGCAGTGCCGCGCAGGCCTTTGTGTTTCAAAGTTCTGGGTGGCACTGCAATTGTTATGGGCCGGCGTTATGCTTACCATCAGGCAAACGACGAGCTCGTCTCGTTACCAAAAAACATAAAAAAAAAATATTTTGCACGTTAATAATCCTCCTAGGGTAATTATAAAGTTCCGGTTTTTTATAATGTTATGGCGGTATTGTAAACTTTGAACTGTTGTTTATGGCACAACCTTTGAGACAAACCATACGTTGCGTCGGTAGTTGTCAACCAACTCTCAACAAAACATTGTTCAGCAACTTTAGAGCCTTGTAGACTACGTAGTATGTAGTAGAGTAGTATGTAGAGTACTGAATAATACTCGTTAGAGTAGTTTGATGTGGCACAGGTTTCCGCCTTTCGATTCGAGAGTACGTTTCCGATAGGCAAGTGCTTGTGCCTTCTGTCATTTTATTTAGGGCTTTGGAATTATATTAACTTAATTTTAGTTGTGGTTATGCTTTTTTGAAATTGATAGTAGACGCTATTATTCCTTTAAAAGAAAATATAACGCTCTGGTTCCTTTGATCTAATTTGAATGAGATGGCAGGATAAGCTTTACTACTGATGCCAATACAATCTATGTAATTTAGGCAGATTAAAAAAATACCAACGATCACAAAGGTAAAAATGTAGGTCATTATGCCTAAGTAACATTCCCTATGTCTAGAGAATCGAAAATACAAGGAACAGATAAATAAATACAACTATGTTATACTTACACTACAGTAAATAGGTAGTTTCTTTCTTGAGAGTCATCTTATGCCTAGTTATGCCTTACAACGATTCCAAATCACTTTACTTTTCAATGTAAGTAGTTACACATTCACTGTCAGAAGAAATTGCAAATCGCTTTGTAGCCCCAAGTGAGAACGATTAGCTCTCATAATAATACTTCATTATTGTGACCTTTACTGCGGAGAAATAGCATAATTAGCTTTGGTTGAAGCTTGAAGAAATACACATACCTAGAGCATAATTGGCTTTTGTTGACCAGCTTGGAGAAATGGGTGTTCTTGAGGTATTTAATTTAGAAAACCATTGATTTGAAAGGTGGAAGCTTCAAGCATCTTACAATAACTTTAAACTTCGTTCTTGTTGTGAGGTTTGTGGAAACGGGATATCAAAGCGCTCAGGCCCTCTGGACCATACGCTTCTTATTGCGCTCACGCTAACGCCAATATCATATAGAGTAAAAAAACCAATACCGACGACCAATTATAGCATATCATTATCGGTTGATAAGTACGTTGATACGTTTGCATAAGCGTCTACGCTGCCCCTAAGTGGTTACTTAGGGGCAGCGTAGACGCTTATGCAAACGTACGTTTGCTTGTTAGAATAACAAATCTTTTGCGTCAAGCGCGCATTTGAGTATTTCTCAAAATAAATGTACGTAACGAAAAAGTTGTAACGAAATATAGTTACGAAATAGTCCAACATGTAACTAAATAGTAAACATAAGGCTTATTACACAATGGCAAAACCTTATTTATTTTGTCAAATAGTCGTGTTTTTTTATGTACATAATTATTTTCTTTTTTATTGTAAGAACTAATAACACATAGTTATATTTTGTTTTACCTATTGTAAGGGTTTTAAAATGAAACAAGGTTATATTCATTCATTCATCTATTAAATAATCATATTAAAAGAGGTTTCTTTGGAAACTTTCTTTTTTGTGTGTATATTTTCCAGTTTTTCTTCATTAATAATAGCCACTCCACATGTTTTGCCTTTGGTTTCGTGAGTATCTTCAATTTGCATGATATTTATAACTATATACTTAGTAGCAAGGAATGTTACTATGTTAATCAGGTTGTAACTGTATGCACTCAACTTTATACTGTACTTTTTCGTAACGTAACGAAATTCACACAAAACGTTACGAAATTTCAATAAGAATTTAACAAAACAAGGCTCTAAGAAATCAACGGTTTGTTATAATCTGAAACTCCAAATGTATATAGAAGCTTAAATGTATCTTCCACACATATTACGATATGGTAAAGAAATCAAGACTTACCGTAATGTGAAAAAATGCTATGAAATTTCTTGTAACGAAAAAGTAGTTCCACTTACACAACACGTTTTTAGTGATTTTCACACTAAAAGATATGGCGGAGACGCCAGACCAACAAACAATCAGAATGAAGCTAGTGTTGGCCGTGTTAAACAATAACGGATGCCTTTGGAAATTATTTGGAAGTAGGAATAAAACGTAACTAAAGAGTAGTAACTAAAAAGTAAATTGTTGTGACTCATTTTGTTTTTCGCATTTAAATAATTTTTTTATTATGAAACTCCATAGAAAATCACTTTAATACAGAAACTACATTTAATCAAGATACGTAATACATAAAAATATACAATTTTAACGTGACACATCTGATTTTATGAAGTTTAACAGTACTCGGGAGGTGGGGTGGCAATTTCATTTTTGTATGAAAGGCAAAAAACACTGTTTTAAAAAGTTGACTAAACTAAGTTGGATATTAATATTATACTTTATATTCTTTCTTAATTTTATAGCTAAATATATTTCCTTCACGATTATGTTATTTTTTTTATTGTATGAATGAATTAAAACCTGTAACTTTTCTCCAACGTCGAGGCACACTTTTTTTTTTAAAGATGTACACTTATTTTGAGAAATACTCATTTCGAGTATCACGAAATCCGCGCTTGACGCAAAAGCTTTGTTATTCTGACAAGCAACCCCTTACACTCCCACTGCTGGGATACCGGCCTTCTCTCAGAAAGAGATAGTTCGGGCCGTAATCCACCACCCATGCCCAGTGTGCCTTAGTGGATGTCACATGTCCTCGAATTTTGTGTTTCTTGAACATGCGGGTTTCCTCACGACGGTTCCCTTCGCCGTTTTAGAGCGAGTGTAATAAATCCGTACATAACTTCATATAAATCATTGCTGCGGAAAAATTCCGAATTTTAAAAACTCGTAAAACAAATGTTGTTGACCTCCAGGAGTAGCTTGACCCCCTTTCGGGAATAAAATACCAATTTAAAATCTCGTTGATCTATCGAGTACTTATGCAAAATCCGAATAAAATTTTCAAAGTCAACACAAACAAAAAAGTTGTTAAATATTTTCTCTATTAATTTACACGTTGTCATCGATACTTTGGTCTGTTCAAATTGATTGCTACACGTGTAATAATTTATTATTATCCGATGGAGTCGATTTGTTTTCTCAGATGACTGAGCAAATCATAATAATTGACGTTCACGGTATAAGTTACCACATAAGATGGATACGGTGACGTGGTAAAGTTACGAGTACCTTTTAGGTACATAGCTTACTATGTTAATATATATAAATTACGCGTCACGTTGTTTGTCCGCGATGGACTCCTAAACTACTAAACCGATTTAAATCAAATTTGCACACCGTCTGCAGTTTGATCTAACTTAAAAGATAGGATACATCTCAATATTCTATTAGGGTTCCGCGCAAAAAATAAAAACCATGAAATCCAAAATTTCCACGCGGGTGAAACCGCAGGCAGAAGCTATTAATATAATTTTACAAATTAAGTCATCTGTAAAAAGAGGCTGCGCCCATCATAAGAACTAGACATACATCAATTTATTTTTTGTGACAGAAAGACAGATTGCCATAAACTAATGAAATGTAATATTTTATTCGAACTGACAGTGACATTAATAAAACACGAACGGACATGTTGAAAAAAAATTAAACCGCAAACTAGTTGTAACCGGTTTGTTTTAATTAATAGGCTTAATTATTATAATTTCAAAGTGCTAATTCGATAGCTTTACGGATAATTAAATATTATCGAGCAGCGTGAGTTCGATTTTTCTATCTGCAATTTATTTAGCATCAAAAGTTGGCACTACTCTAAATTTATTTTATGCATAGTAATTACATATAATTATTATTAGATAATTTTTAAACTATTCGATAACTAGACGATCTAGTCGATTGCGTGAAATTACA
This sequence comes from Crocallis elinguaria, assembly GCA_907269065.1. Lineage (NCBI taxonomy): Eukaryota > Metazoa > Arthropoda > Insecta > Lepidoptera > Geometridae > Crocallis > Crocallis elinguaria. The sequence continues at coordinate 36,313,782 of OU026065.1, forward strand.
CTGCCTACCTTAAATATACTTTAGACAGTCTTCTGTTGTAAATTTTTGATTGGAATAAAGTAAAGAAGATTCTAAAATTTTATAAGAAAGAAAGAAAGAAAATACATTTATTTCCGGACAACACAACATTACATTAGAGTACAATAACACAACAGAATTTAAAACTAAGAACACACAATATAATGTTGTGATGTCAGGAAAAGGTCCCGACTCAGCACATAACTAAGGTCAACGACCCTAGTCACTGATTTTCAGTCGGAACCCATCATGACATCACGAACGTAAGGACGATTAAAGATTATCCAATACCAAGATCTATCCAATAGGAATAATAATATTTCTTGTCAAAATGTAATAAACAATATTTGGGCCTTTAGCATGCTTCGATTGTGGCTACATTTATTAACAATGTATCCAAATAATCCGGTCAAATCCCATACAAGTCATGTTCAAATCCTTCATACATATCGCTGCGTTTAAGAGGTTAATCCAGTGAAGCCTTAACAACGCGTGCCTTGACCTAGTTGTCCATCGTTGACGGAACTAATAAAGGTAGGTGACATCAAAGGAAGAGTGTAATAGATAATGGCTTGTGTTATTATGTAATATATAACAGTGTTATTGTATCATATAATGAAGGTGGTGATTATTTTAGATACCTTTTTAGTGTGTCACAGCTTTACGAATCATATTTTTTGATACCATCAACCATGTGTATCATATTTGCTTCATTATATTTTCAACACACCCAAGTCACAATATCCACACGAGTATCATTTTTACCACAGCAGTTTAGTCTTTACATAGAAGAACTTCAGTTAAATTACTGGGCTTATGAGATTTCATTCCCAATGTGTCAGGGTAAAGAGCGCAATGCAGTGCCGCGCAGGCCTTCGTGTTTCAAATTTCTGAGTGGCACTGCAATTGTTATGAGCTGGGCTTATGCTTCCCATCAGCCAAACAACAGCTCGTCTCGTTATCCAATAGTATAAAAATTCCAGGTTCCTGGATCAGCCAAATAAAGTATATTATGTAAAACTAGCTGCTGCCCCGCGGTTTCACCCGCGTGGAGATTTTGGATTACATGGTTTTTATTTTTTTGCGCGGAACCCTAATTATTTTTCTAAAATTAAAGTAGCCTATGTTACTCCTTGTAACATCAGCTATCTGCCAGTGAAAGTCCCGTCAAAATCGGTCCAGCCGTTTCGGAGATTACCCGGAACAAACAGACACACAGAAATTTTAAAAATGGTTGTTTTGTTGTAGGTACCGTATATACTTTCATATGCATTTAGTAAAAAGCTGTTATTTTGATATTACAAACAGACACTTCAATTTTATTTATCTGTATGGATATCTTGTTCCTAAAGAGATTAAAGGCATACTAAAAGGATATAAAACCCTCGAGACTCTTAGATAGGTCTTAAGATAAATAAAAGTATTAGCAATAATAGGTAAACAACTACAAATAAAATCTGAAAATTCACAGTATCAAGAAGTGCACTTAAACAGCTATTGAGACCGACATCAGTATCTCTTAATACCAGGTATTTATGTGTCCCGCCTTTGAAACATGGTAGGGGCTGTCTATGGATAATAGGTATAATCTATATTGTCGATAGTCAGGAAACTAGACCTATTCTACTAAACCTAGGGTGGTCTTTAGTACCAATATACTAATTAGCTAAATAGGCATGGAATTAGCTATACAAATAAATCGAATCGGAGTGTCTGTTTGTAATATCAAAATAATAACAGCTTTTTACCAAATGCATATGAAAGTATATACGATGAATATAACAAAACAACCATTTTTTAAATGTTTGTCTTTCTGTCTGTCTGTTTTTTCCGGGTAATCTCCGAAATGGCTGGGCTGATTTTGACAGGACTTTCACGGGCAGATAGTTGATGTTATAAGAAGTAACTTAGGTTACTTTTATTTAAGAAAAAGAATTGTTGTCCGTGCAAAAAAATAAAAACCATGACATACAATATCTCCGCGCGGGTGAAGCCGCGGGCAGCAGCTAGTTTTACATAATTTTCCCTTTTCAAATTAATCCAATTTCGTGGTTAATTTTGATTATTGTAGTTGTGATCAATGAGTGTATATTTGTTTGCTGTATTAACTTACCCTAATATAAAGACTAAATGTAAAATTGCAAATACCTACTCATTTTATAAATACGAGTGTGTTTATTAGTTTGTCATTCTTTAAGCAACAGAGCGAAGGTTCTACGTGTTTTTTTGCATAGAGATAGTGTATGGACCGAAGATTAATCTAAGACTTTTTTTCCCGGAAAAATGCACAATTCTTGACGGAATCTGGCTAGGAAAAACGGGGGCAGTAGCTACTGTATTTGGCTCAACTCCGTTAGCGATGGTTATTACAAGTCGAGTACCTCTTGCACACGTACAAATTATAGCGAGAAAAGTAAATGATTATACACACTGAAATGTAATTTTAATTTTTGCGTGCTTCTTTTTAGATGACAAATTGCACCAGGTAAAGTATTAAATTTAAACCTTGCGGTTGCATTTATAAATCGGCTGTATGTAAATAAACATTCTAGAACAGAACTTAAAAGAAATAGCTTACATAAAAAACAGACACATCAAGTTGTGATTTACGATTTCGCAGAACCTACAACTTTTAGTCCACGAGCAAACACATTCAGGATAATGATCTCTATTTCGAAAGACATAAGGTAAAACGGAACGATCGTGTTTGCAAGTGAATAATGAAGGTATATTGGTCATGTTTTTATTTGAAGAAAAACAGATATTCCAGTGAGAGACTAGGATGCGTTTGTGGAGTAACATGATGCTGGAAAAACATATCTTGTCCACGATGATATTGGTATAAGTAATTGCTATGTGTAGTTGTTTTAATGTTTTGCTTTCTTTGTACCTAACTAAGTATAGTAATGCGGACGTGGAAAATGTTATGCAAATTCATTCCAGCAAGAGGATGCAACACTCATAAAGGAAGAGGCTCCACTTAGTGATTAAAAGATAAGTTTTATAGATTTTATTCGCATAGATTGAGATAATTGCTTTTTAGTTTTGTCGATGAAAAAGACGTGTCTGGCATATTAACTGTCGATAAACAAACATTGTAATAAATATCTAAAGATATTAAACGAAGTCACGCCGTTAAATAAATTGCTAATACGAATCTATAATAATTATTATGAGCGAGCGAGTGTGGCGTAGCGGAGAGCGAGTGTGGCCGGGCGGGAACTTGTGCGACTTTCAATCCGACGCACCATAGTTTGAATCTCGACTCGGCCCGCACCAATGACTTATGTCAAGTTATGTGTGGATTATTCACACTCGCTCTAAAACGATGAAGGAAAACATCGTGAGGAAACCGGCATGTTCAAGAACCACAAAATTCGAAGACATGTGTCATCCACCAAAACGCACTGGGCCCGCGTGGTGGATTATGGCCCATACCTCTCTCTGAGAGAAGGCCGGTATCCCAGCAGTGGGAGCGTAAGAGGCTGATGAATATTATTATAGTTTCGAAATAAGCAATGTGTAATCAATAAATCAAAACACAACATTCAAGCACATGTGACATGCACCATGAATTCTCAATGTATACGAATGTTGATTATCCACGCAATTTCTCCGAGAGAAGGGCTAATTCCTGACAGCAAGAATATAATAATGCTGATGATGTTATACATTTAAGTGCAACCGATATTGATGAAGATATCTGAATACTCTTGGACGAGCCTTCTAAAGATACGCTTTGACATGTTTATAATGACCACTTGCATATATTTACGGCTCTCGACATAAGGACTTTAATGTGCCAAAAATATTGTTCCACTAATGAATGACGAGTTCATTCATTTTACGACTTCGTTTTATTAATAATTAAGTTTTGATGGGGCTATTATGTCTCTCGATTCGGAAAAATCACACTTCAAAGTTCGTTGAACTTTTTAACCGTGTGTTGCTGTTTTTTTCTAAGTTTAATGTTGTGCGTTCTTAACAGCTCTGTAGCAAACAAAATGATGGTATAGAAGGCGGGCAGCGTCTTTAAGGATGACCTTTTGTTGTTTCTCGTTCTTGACTATTTACTTTATAGCTCTAGAAATCACCGGTGTGTCGCTAAATACCGGAAATAAATACAATATCATTACTTTTATTGAAATTGGTGTATAGCTTTAGTCGCAAAATATTCTCGCAGTCGTAATCCCATTCATTTTCGCCGTAAAGTGTTTCAATCTAAGCTATTCATTTTCAACCTCTTACGCTCCCACTGCTGGGATACCGGCTTTCTTTCATAGAGAGGGGTGGGCCATAATCCACCACGCGGGCCCAGTGCGGCTTGGTGGATGTCACATGTCCTCGAGTTTTGTGGTTCTTGAACATGTCGGTTTCCTCACGATGTTTTCCTTCACCGTTTTAGAGCGAGTATGAATAATTCGCTCAAAACTTGATATAAGTCATTGGTGCGGGCCGAGTCGAGATTCGAACAATGGTGCGTCGATTGAAAGTCGCACAAGTTCCCGCTCGGACACACTCGCTCTTAGAGCTATTATCTTGTGAGAATATTTTGTATTTAGTCTGCACACACAAATACATCTATGAACATGCCGGTTTCCTCACGATGTTTTCCTTCACCGTTTTAGAGCGAGTATGAATAATTCGCTCAAAACTTGATATAAGTCATTGGTGCGGGCCGAGTCGAGATTCGAACTATGGTGCGTCGATTGAAAATCGCACAAGTTCCCGCTCGGCCACACAGCTATTATCTTGTGAGAATATTTTGTATTTAGTCTGCACACACAAATACATCTAAGTACGAAACGTTATCTTACTATACTGATCAAAATCTATCCTATGCCTCCAAACAACTAAACATCGATTAATCAACCAAAACGCCCTGACACAACCTGTCACATCTGTCTAAAGAATCAAAATAACATTTTCATCACCGACTTCATCCATTTATTTTCTGTTTTATTAACTTTACTTATCATCAAACGCAAGATGAAACATATAAATCACTTCCAATTTTGTTTTATCGTGATTTACCGTGTCGATAAATTTCAAAATGATCCATAAAACTGAGGTGGCGTAATCAATCGGTTTTATCGAATAGGGATTATATCGATACAAATAACAAAACCCCGCGTCGCATGCAAACCGACAGATAACTTAAATTATTATCTAAAATTTTCTAAATTATTTAATTTAAAATGTTTTAAATTGGTATCTAAAAAGTTATTATTATACTAGTATGTATTAATTATAAATATTATTATTAACTTAATTAATAATTATTGAATTATTTTTATAATTATTTATTAATTTCTGTAAAATGTAGAGTGGGAATCACGTTTTCTAGCTCCATGTTATAATAATGGACTAAAATAAAACATCTAGGAACGAGTAATAATTTATTTTATGGGTAGACATGATTTGTATCGATATTCTACAATTGAGTTAATGCCAAATTGAGATTTTATCGATATACCTATGCCGTTTAAAACGTCTCTAGTAGCGTGGAGTTACGAGTTACAACCGGTCGGCGAGAGCCTTGTAAAGGCTTCTCAACAATCTTCTTAAACCACAATTACAGTATGGACACGAACATGCCCCAATAAAAACATACTGCTTGGGTCGTTTTATCACTATAGTTTATAAACAAATCAGTCGTTATATGAAAGGCTTTAAAAATAATCGATTCAGTAGATAGTTGAACTCTATCATTCTAGCTTGAGTGCTTTCTCTGCCATAAAAAAAGTCTTACAGATTTGCCATCGTTTATGACGACGAACAAATACTGGTACGAGTATGTCCAATCACAAAATTCAAAAACATATGACAACTCACAATTGAGGGTTACAACGAGTCCCACTTGTGTAGTGATTACATAAAAGTATGATTGTGATGTTATTACAAGCAACTACTTTAACATCCATACTGCTAATATGAATGCATAGTGCAATGCATGCAATAGCGTCTTGTGGTAATTTTAAGTTTTCAAGGGAAATTGTGTGTGTTATTATAGACTCATGTCAAACACAGACAGAAACATCTATTAGTCTTGAAGTGATGTTGTTGTAAGGTCTGCCGCGAATCTGTATATCGATTATTTGAGTTCTACGATTATTGAGCAATTTTTTTTTATGTTATTTGGTAACGAGACGAGCTGGTCGTTTGCCTGATGGTAAGCATAACGCCGGCCCATAACAATTGCCACCCAGAACTTTGAAACACAAAGGCCTACGCGGCACTGCAGTGCGCTCGTTACCCTGAGACATTAGGTATTAAGTCTCATAAGCCCAGTAATTTCACAGCTTTCGGTAAAGAACCGTACTAGGGGCAAAAAGCGAATAATACAATATAATACAAATAACCACTCCCTTATTCTAAGTTTAAAGTATATATTTCTTTCGATCACATCATCTCATGAGATCAGGTGAGATAGTACACGCTAAACTATACTACTATTTGCTACTTATTACTCAGTTACTCTACTCGAAGAGATGGCGTGCAATTACAGTTCAATCAGCAATTACAGTTTAAATGTCAACTTTCAATGTTTTAGGCTGTAAAGGTAAACCCACACTGAATTTCTCGACGAGAGCCTGCGTAGGTGCAGATTGAATACGGCCTTACCATCTGAGACCACGAATAAGCCAAGCTATAAATTTCCAATCCGTCTCATTATTAAGGATGACAATCAGATAAATGGCTCAATTATGGTATTTTTACTACTATGTTTGTGAAGGGTTTTATTAGTTATACCATACCGGAAGACACTGACTGTTGAACACAGAACAAACATGCCAATCGAAATGGTTGTTATAACTCGCACCAAACTTTATGGCCGGTCTACTGAGACCGGCTCTTGTACTTCTTGCTGAACCAGCTACGTCGCAGGAATTGTACCAATATTAACATAGGCCAAACATGACAAACCTATGACAGTTAACACCCAGCGGTTCGCCAACACTCATCGACCCTCTGACAATCAAGCAAGCAAGCCCTCGAAAGACGGCAGCTTGGTGTGGCCCGGCCCGTCGTAACATGGATGTCGGTAGACATGATATGAGCAGAGCTTCGAGCTAAAGATTGTAATGAATAAAACGACAAAATAGCCTATTAAACACTGCCTCAGGCCAAAAACTGAACTCGTAAAAGCAATAGTTAATTCAACATTAAATCCTTTATGTACTTCGTTAGGCTGATCGTAAATGCCCTTATCCGAATGTACAGCCTTTTGCAAGTAATGCTGATTACCCTTCCGCTCTATTTGCGGTGCTTTATTTACTATTCATGCTAATAGGTTTCTTTGACTTAAATATGTGGCTGATTTAAGTGAGAGCTTAAGTTGCACTTTCTTATGGTAGGTATATAACGTTAAGTTCGTTCAGAAATACGCTTTAGAAAAGACTTCTTTCTTGCAGTGAAAACGCTGGAAGACGGTTGGTTGAAAGGTCCAGAGACGCAGAAATTACACGCGAAAAACGTAGAGTGCTGGCCTTACATCACAAAACTTATAACCCACAGATTCGAGTTGCGAGTTTTTAATAAAGAATATATAAAGGTTCGATACTATTACAAAACAGAGACAAAAAGGAACCTTAATCCTTGGTGCACTAGGAGGTCATATAAGCCTCTAAAATCTAAAAGTCTATAAATCTCCATAGAATCATTGCACATGTAATGGAGATTCTAAATGACCAACATTTTTTTTTCACAAACTTATAAGGCATTTTCAAAAACACGTATTTCCTGGAACAATTTTTAGGAAATTACAACGCACTAATTGTCTTCGGAAATTTTGTTTGGATTTTTTTTCAAAATTTTCAGAATGCCAACCGACCGCTCTGACGTTGTCTCTCCTTTTCCGTAATGCCTGTTTTTCTTCGATGAACAAAAAAGCCTTTAGGCAAATGCGTTCTAGGATTTTTGCGTTAGGCGGGTCATGTAGCGGCACCTTAAGTGTTACTTATGCTCTCTTTCTATTAAATTTTGATAGACCAATGTTTTCTAATTGCGAGTGTTGGTCCAAAATAACAAATGAGTTACCTACTATAACTATTTCGCTTCTAGTTTGTCACTACTTCCAGAGCAATTCTAATTAAGGTCTATCAATAGCACCTTACCTCACGCTTTTTTGTCCACGTTTTTGTCCCTAAGAAGCGGGCTGTAATCGCGACGATCAAGCCAAAATGTTGACTCATGTGGTATTATGTCATGATCTGGTGCGTTCACCTGTGTCCAGTAACCTTGGACTATGGAACTGGGGCTGGTTTATAGTTCTTACAGGTCTTGTAATACAAAAGATTTACAAAACAATCTTTTTTTTTAATTAATTTGTTACTTTTTCAGTGTGTCATCGACAGCTTTTGACTGCCATAACGTACTGCCATAGAAGTACAAAGACCAAATACAAATTATGTTTTTTTTTTTCTAAAAAATCCCATTCGTCATCATATATTAATCATTATACCTATATTAGTCACTAGCTGTCCCTCGCGGCTTCACCCACGTAGCCTAAGTTACTCCTTGTAATATCAGCTATCCGCCAGTGAAAGTCCCGTCGAAATCGGCCCAGCCGTTTCGGAGATTACCCGGAACAAACAGACAGACAGACACAATTTTTAAAAATGGTTGTTTGGTTATAGGTACTGTTTATACTTTCATATGCATTTAGTAAAAAGCTGTTATTTTGATATTACAAACAGACACTTCAATTTTATTTATTTGTATAGATGTAGAACTCGGCATTATACAATGCCCTACCACTACCTCTGTTATTCTAAGCTGCATCACGAGATTTTCATTGAATGAAAGCTCAAGGTTGTAGATTCAAACCCATGACCTATTGGATCGACCACTGATCTCCCCCACTGGACGCAGTAGCGGAGGTCACTGCATTCAAAACAACCTAAAGTGGTTTGGTGAAATAACCTAAATTTGCGGAGTCGATGAAGTAGCCTTAGGATGGTGATCAGCAATTGTAACATTTAACTTATGAACCAGAATAACTGGCTTTTGTTATTTATGTAATGGCTTTGACGCGCCGACACTCGGCACTCTTTTGTAGTATCCAGTTTAAAATGGTTGAAATGTACATGTTCATGTTCGTTACACTTTATTGTAGTGTAGAGGTTAAAACAACAACGAGTAACTGGTAGAAAATACATTTTTGGACGCTTTTTCAACACCTACACACACTTTTGAACAACAGCTAGAAAAGCCAGAAACAATGTTTACTGAACGTTTCAGCAAAATTACAAAAAAATGTACTATAGGGAAACAAGACAAAGTCGTTGGCCTGATGGTAAGCAAAACGCCAGCCCATAAAAATTGTAGTGCAATTCAGTACTTTGAAAAATAAAGGCCTGCGTGGGACTGCAGTGCGCTCGTTACCCTGAGCCATTAGTATCAACGTAAGTCCAGTCGTTTCAGTGACTACTTTGCTCTTCAAATCAGCACACAGTAATGCTACGACTTGGCGGATACAATCGTACTAAGAACCAAACAAATCAGAGATCAAAACAAACGACACATTCCAATCTTTTAGTTAAATACTCTCTAGTTCATATAAATCAAGGTTCTGTTTTACAGCTTTATCTTAGACAGTACCTAATTCTTTATTACCTCAAACGCCTTTCTACGGCTGTACTCTTTCAATGATCGCAACAAAGCGCATGTTTCTACTTTAGTGCACTTTATATTTCTTCTTTTTTATCAAATTCTGAGGGTAATTAAAAATGCGTAATATTTTTTTAAATAAAAAAAATTATGGTACACAATTTTTTATTTCTCCACTTCATTTCAGTTCGTAAAATCAGCCCCCAAGCAGTAATGTGCAAGCTTTACTGTGTTCCGGTTTGATAAGTAAAGTAGTCAGTTAACTAGCTAATACATAAATAAACACTACATCTAACCTAGCTAGCTACAAAAACAGTTGGATAATCTACAAGCCCGAGTAGGCCTATAGATAATCCAAATGTTCTAGCCCACTACCAGTAGGAAGCGTACCCAGCATGCTGGCGGTATTGCCACGTTGAACCGCAATGCTGATCCGTTGAGCCAAATAGTTACCAGTTAAAATACTGGGCTTATGTCGGCTTATGAGACCTAATAACTGATGTCTCAGGGTAACGAGTGCACTGCAGTGACGAGCAGGCCTTTGTATTTCAAAGTTCTGAGTGGAACTGCAATTGTTATGGGTTGGCGTTATGCTTATACACAGATTATTTAGCCTGTGCTTATACCATCAGGCAAATTTGGAATTATATTTTGAAGGTTTTGTGAAAAATAACGTTTAACGTATTTTATATCTCTGTAGTAACAATTATACTCTCTATAGAATTCACTTGCAACACTAAGTACGCATAAAGTTTTACCGATGTCTTCTATCAATAAAATGATAATGCTAATTTATATTGACACATAAAATAGTTGTTTCTTGAAAACGTTGATTAGCAATAAAAATTAATTTAGCAATAAATAAGAGAAACAAACAAATAAATTGTTAAAGTCCATTCGCTTTCGAATACTCGCCGTGATAATGATTCAATTTCAAAACTAAATAATTGTTTTTTTTCTATTATAGATATATTCAAACATATTTAACACTTTTACAAAATAAACTAAAATAATTAAATAAAATACACACTAATCTATTTACAATCTTAATCTAATAATCCGCTACCAGTAGGCAACGTTCCCAAAATACTGGCAGCATTGCCACGTTGAAAATGCAATTTAATGCAATTTTGATCTGTAGAGTTTTTTGTCGGTTTATTGTAGTAAGTATTATAAAAATATATGTAATATTTTTCAAACAATTTTTTTTTATTTTTCATCACTGGAACTGGTTCAAAACTTCTGTTGCAAGATTTGACCCACACATTTTAGCAAAGTAGCTAGTGATGTTAAATTTTTAATTTTAATGATTAAGATTATAAATACGTATGTTAATTTTGTTAATAAATTGTTAATAAATATAAAAGTTCATTTTGTGCTGAATAAATATACTACCTACTAAACAAACAAACATGCTTTTGGATTTACAATAAAAGTAGTCGCGAGAATTCCTACTAAACAAAAATGTAGAATCTTTTATTTCCTTCTTGAAGCTCTATAAAACAATTTTATGTCGCTCAATGCATTATATTCCTTATCCGACAATAAATCTGGCAATAACCGTTCCATTGAACCTTAAACCAACAGGTCTTTGTTCCCTGAATCAAAACCTCTCGTTCCGTGATACAGTTATAGCGGCAGCAGACGGGCTGCATTTTGGTCACCAGTTTTACCACTATCGGCCACTCAAAATTGCTTTTAAAAAGCGGGAACCGACTTCGGTGAAAATATCGCGATGTATGAAATTTCATCCCCCTTTTTTTCACTCTTAGGGATGGTATTCTTTCTTAAAATGTATTAAAGAACTAACCTTGAGATATAAACTAACTCATAAATAAAAGAAAGAAATCAAGTTACAAAAAATACACAGGTATTGAGTTTTCTTTCTTTTTCGAATGAGATTAAATAGGCAAAATTAAGTACAGAAAATATGGCTAAATAAGGAATAGTCAAACGTTGTTAAAGAAGAATTAAACCAGTGATTGTAATCAAAAGACTGCAAAAGGCTTTGACTGCAAATGAATATATGCGAATATTACGGCTTACAGAAAACACATCGATGTTACAGAATGATGGAAAAAAATGAGGATTTTGTCTACGCCATAGTGTCTCAATATTTTGGACGAAAAAAAAAATACAACATTGTCAATACCTAATTTTACAAAAGTTACTGGATATTTTATCTATTCCCATAAAAATAAGGGAGCATAAAATGTAAAACCTAACTGTGGCTATGATTTACAAATAAGTGGTCTCTACTTGCCAAAGTGGTGTCCACAAAAAAGTGTCCGGTCAGCAGCTTCTTAGAAAGGCAACAAAACGCATATCAAAAGCCTCGGGCTCGAAAGTGCGGACATGAGAATTACGATTTCAATTCCCGCCACTGACCGTCTCATTACCCGTTTATGGTGTTTGCCGTTTGCTGCAGGGTCGTAGCTAGAAAGATAGCATCCTCCTATCCATTCTAAAAAAACACAACATGTACAAAGTTTTTATTTTCTAAACTAGCTGCTGCCCGCAGTTTCACCCGCGCGGAGTTATTGGATTCCATGGTTTTTATTTTTTTGCGCCGAACCCTAACTCTTTTTCTAAAATAAAAGTGGCCTAAGTTACTCCTTATAACATCAGGTATCTGCCAGTGAAAGTCTCGCCAAAATCAGCCCAGCCGTTTCGGAGATTACCCGGCACAAACAGACAAAAATTTTAAAAATGGTTGGTTCGTTATTGGTTTCGTATATACTTTCATATGCATTTGGTAAAAAGCTGTTATTTTGATATTACAAACAGACACTTCAATTTTATTTATTTGTATAGATTATAGCTTATGTGTACAAAGTTAGTCAAAATTGGAGTCAAGGAATTTAAAAAAAAAACATTAAAGGAAAAGGATGAATTAGACTAACAAGGCGGGATTTACTAAAAAGTTAGGGCAGAACTTTCAATTGCAGGGTTAAAGAACTGCAGATTGCTATTGAATCGATAAATTTAACTGATCCATTCTCTGCTTGGTGTTTTTTCGGGTCTTTCATTTCGAAATTAATGGACCGTTAGCCAAATAAGGTTTATTTCTCTAGAATGGCAACAATTTATTTACTGATCTTCACCACAGACTTAGCATGGCTGTGATTATTCAGGGAATTATCAAACAAGACGTTATCTGATTATTGAGAGATCGGCCCTTAGTTAATAATTGGGGATACGGAGAAGTTTCTAAAAAGATTATAAAAGAAAAAGATAAATTCAACATCCGAATTTTTCTAAAACTTTTTTACAACAATTTTTTTTATTTTCCCCCTTTGGTCAAAATCCTCGTTACGTCCATAGTGTTTGGTGTTCGCCGTTTACAAGCATGCGTTGGGCGGAACTTGCCCTGGTTTACGTGATAATGGATATGCCAATAAAAGTGTTCATGTTAATGCAGTGAAGTAGGTATTGGAGGCGGAGAACAACCGAGCTTAGTTTTTAGTGTATGTACTACTTAGCAGTGCAGTTATAAAGTTGACTGCTACATAAAAAGTGCTTTCAAAAATAATCTATTCAATCGAGTCAAAATCGATTTTGACGAAAACATCGCGACATATGAAATTTCATCCCCCTTTCTCCACCATTAGTAGAAAAATTCTTTCATAACAAATATTAAAGGACCCTACTCATGAAAATAATCATGTAAATCGGTTGACAATTGCCAAGCGTAACGTGTTACATCGCCATCAAAAAAAAACTGACGAATAGAAAATGTCCTCCTGTTATGGGGGAATTTAGGGAAATATTCAAGACAACAATTCAAACTTGCAAACCTACCATTTTTATTAGCTTGTAACGAACTAAGTAACAAGTCTATACAAATAAATAAAATTGAAGTGTCTGTAATATCAAAATAACAGCTTTTTACTAAATGCATATTATGAAAGTAATACGGTTTGATACGGTATAAACAACCACTTTTAAAATGTTTGTCTGACTTTCTGTCTGTCTGTCTGTATGTTTGTTCCGGGTAATCTCCGAAACGGCTGGAACGATTTTGATGGGACTTTGACTGGCAGTTAGCTGATGCTACAAGGAATAACTTCGGCTACTTTTATTTTAGTCAAAAGAATTAGGGTTCCACGCAAAAAAATCAAAACCATGAAATCCAATATCTCCGCGCGGGTGAAACCGTGGGTAGCAGCTAGTAATGTAATATAATAGTACTACTAATACTACTACTTTTAATTGACGTATCGGAAGGCTACAAGTAATAGTCTATTCTAATCTTGTTTGGGCTCATATGATTTATTTTGAGGAGTCCAAAAGATTGCACTTGGTGTCTCTTGGTGTCTGTTGGTGATGGAGCCAGGAGGTGGATGTATGGTTTTTATAATTAATACTTACTACTGGCTAACAAAAGGTTTGAAAAAACCTCACGCTTGACAACATTTCGCCTAAGCGCTTAGAAGCACGCTTACCCATGATAATCACTATAGATTTCTTGGCTCAAGTTGAATTACTGTCCTATCATCCTCAAAATATTCGTACAATTGTTCGGTTGCATTGATTTCACAAATAGTAAAGTGCAAGCTGCGGCCGATTTCATCCGCATAACAGACTGCCACAGCATAGGAACTGTGTTCTGAGAAAATATCCAGTTAGTAAATACTTATCCAGTGAAATTACTGGGCTTATGAGACTTAATACCTAATGTCTCAGGGTAACGAGCGTACTGCAGTGCCGCGCAGGCCTTTGTGTTTCAAAGTTCTGGGTGGCACTGCAATTGTTATGGGCCGGAGTTATGCTTACCATCAGGTAAACGACCAGCTCGTCACGTTACCAAATAACATTAAAAAAAAATAAGAAGCTTATTTATGTTTCAGTCAATATAAAAATTGATAAAGGATATAATCAGACGATTATTAATAATAATAACCATACTTTGAAACCAAACATGGTTTAATTTTCACAAAAACCTGTTGAGACCATAAAAAATACCTCAACCATCAAGACTTTTTGCCTTATCAGTATGATCAAAAACGAGCGATGCTTTCAAAACTGCCGAAAATAAACAGGTCCACGATTCGCTACCGGGCACTATTAAACATATCTTATTGCTTATCCGCCCATTTAATATGGGTTCCGGTTAAACCTTCTCTGCATAGTTATTAAGAAGTTTGAAGAATAGGGTTATTATAAATAGTGAAGTTAAAGTTGAGCAATTGGCTTAAAAGATTAATATCAGGTAGCGAGAGCACACCTGACCGGGTATCACTGCTTCAACATAATCGTAATTAGTATACTTGAAATTTTGATTTGTTTATATGCAGTTCTATGAATATGGGTAGTTGGCAGGCAGTCGTAGTGATGTTCTATGGGGGATGTCTATGTTCGTCAGCGGATGTCTTCCGGGTGATGACAATAATAATGAATAAGAACTTGCAAAGTGATGTTCAATCAAAAGACTAGAGCAATGCAGGACCGTGCATAGTACGATCTCTTTTATTTTACTCTTGATGAGTTTGTGTTCTCCCTCACCATCTTAAGTGGTGATCTTATCCATACTTCCATACTTATATAGTAAATGCTAAAGTGTGTTTGTTTGAATGCCCGTCTTTAACGGAGCAACGGATCGACGTAATTTTTGGCGTCGATATAGTTTGTGGGTCGGAAAGTAACATAGTCTACTTTTTATACCGGAAAATGCACGGTTCCTGTGGGAACGTGGCTGAAACCGCGGGCAGAAGCTAGTATCTATATATCTATAAGATGGTCGTAAAATTCTATTCCAACTAGAGATCTGTGATTCCAACTAACATGACAGATCGAAATAGCACAAAACAAATCCAAGAGATAGGTACTTTATATTTCACATGAAAAATTTGAACAATATTGACAGTGCCACGTTGGCCTTTGTTTTTCATAGTACTGAATGGCACTGCAATTGTTATGGGCTGGCATTATGCTTACCAGCAGGAAAACGGCGTGCTCGTCTCGTTACTCAATAGTATAAAAAAACTTGCCACATCAAAATGGTAAGCTGAAGCATAAACATGAAGCAATTTATCTTTAAAATAAGCACCAGATCAACATATAGTAATTTGATACAATTATTATTAAATTTGCATACTGGCAATGAATATAGTTTTCCATATGCGTCGGAAAATAACGGAAGTCATGAGTTTTATGAATATTGTGTTTACGCAAAAGGCACGAGATTGGTTATTTTATCACTTTGTTTAAAATGATACTGTTCACTTAAGTTACTTACACTGTTCACTTAATACAGCTGTAAGTAACGCTATACTTATGAATTAAAATTTATTTTCTATTAATCAATTAATAAAATCTTGCACAAAAAGTATCACAACCAATTCCTGATGGTTTTATATTCATATTCATTTATTTAGCATTTTATATTCATATTTATTTATTTTGGTATCCGTAATATAGGTGATAAGTTGATGAACTTGAGTTACGGGTGGTAACGGGTTCGCTTCCCATAACGAGAGAAATATTTGGGGCAGAACAGGCAGAAAGGTGTGACCATGGTCCTCGTTTCTGATTCCTCATAGGTATAGAAAGAAAGAAAGAAAGAAGACATGAAGACATTTATTCCGAGCAACGGTACAAAACAAATTGCAACAAGGAGTAAAAATAGTTATTATAGTTAATATTAATAAATATAGACATAAATTTAACACGACAAAATAAATATAGTAGACAGCTGTCGTGTACAGTCTCGGAAAAGGTCCGAGCTCAGCTAAATGCCGCGGACACATCCCACGGCGCTGATTTTCAGCCCTGGGCCCCGATCGCGCTAATTTGAAATGGCAGCGTACAGTTATGGTTTGATTGTGGTTTGATACCAACTGTTGTTTAGTTTCGGTTCAGGCGTGAGGAATTCGATATTGCCGTTCATTTGACAGCGTTAACTGTCAGTTGTTGTCGAGAAACGTCTCAACTTTTGGTAAAACTATTAGCGCGATACGAAACGGTCAAAAAGCTGTGATGCGGTCGTGGTTTAGTAGCGGTTTGGTTGATAATTTTTAACGCGATTGCCCTCTTGATACTATGCTACATAGTGACGCACGTACGTCGTACGTAGATAAAAAAAACAGTATATTGAATAAGAATAAATAAACATTAGATAATTTAAAGTAAGTAGATATATAATTATAGTTTATTGTAGATATATAATATAACACTTGACCATAAAAAAATGGAGTACAAAAAAAAATAGAGAATTCTCCCCTAGTTAGTAGAGCGATATGTATGCAATCGTTGGATAATGTTTATTTAGTCTATTTATTTCAACTTATCGCGTCAACTGACTTCTAACATTCAAAGCTAATACTCCGTTCGAAATCCATAAATACTAAAGGTGTTATAATTGCATAAATTCCACTCAATCTTATTAACATAATCATACAACTTAAATCATTTCCTTACCTCAGATTATTATGCCCACAAAGGGTAACACGAGCCTCTTTGTCGACCGTTTTGGGAAACATCTTTGGTGGTAAATGATCGCATCCTTTTGTTGTCAAGATAATAAGCCAGTTTCAATATTTGGGCGTTATTTATTGGTAAGGCGTGTTTTTGGGCAGTATCGGACCTCTATTGCCGAGATTATTTGATACACGGGGTCGTTGACTCCGTTAGGCGTTTGTGAAATAATTCCTTTTTTCTCTTATCTATACAAATAAATAAAATTGAAGTGTCTGTTTGTAATATCAAAATGACAGCTTTTTACCAAATGCATATGAAAGTATATACGGTATAACAAAACAACCATTTTTTAAATGTTTGTCTGTCTGTCTGTTTGTTCCGGCCAATCTTCGAAACGTCTGGGCCGACTTTAACGGGACTTTCACTGCCAGATAGCTGATGTTACAAGGAGTAACTTAGGCTACTTTTATTTTAGAAAAAGAATTAAAGTTCCGCGTAATAAAATAAAAACCATGAAATCCAATATCATTGCGCGGGTGAAACCGCGGGCAGCAGCTAGTTTTGTTATACTATTGGATAAATATAGACTAAGTTATTCGTTTGCCTGCTATCAAGCATAACGCCACATTACTGTATTCCTGTTTAATGAGCAGAGAAGCCAGTGAAATTACTGGGCTTATGAGACTTAATACCTAATGTCTCAGGGTAACGAGCGCACTGCAGTACCGCGCAGGCCTTTGTGTTATAAAATTCTGAGTTGCACTGCAATTGTTATGGGCTGTCGTTATGCTTACCATCAGGTAAAAGACCAGCTCGTCTCTTTACTAAATAGTATAAAAAAATCTTTTGGTATAGGAATGAATCGTACCTATCTTATAGGACTGGCTAGCTACCGTCATTAAATTGTTTTTTTTTTCAATCACCTTTCGGTTTGCTTAGGCAGTCACACTTGAGCGACAAATGGTCACTTATCGAAAAACAAGATAAAAATTAAAATTATCATCGCAGATCAAACTTATGCAAATTTGCAAACACGTCTGTATGGTAACGCTAGTAAAATATACACTAAAGAAATCATAGTATCGTCAATTTATAACTGCCATATCTTTCCTCATCTAGACTTCTTTCATGACAAATTGCTTCATTAAAAACTGAATAAAATACGTCTTAAACGTCGCATATTTTATCTCATTCTCAGGCGATTCGAAAAGCTATTTAAAATGGGTTTTCGGCAGTAATAAAACCGGTGATATTTCACGCATTCCCGTTACAAATGTCGGCAAATATTGCCGCCAACTGCTTGATACAATATTTAACTTCATACATTTTAATGGTTGTATAGTGTGAACAGAATATATAAATGTGATTTTCACTTTTTTGTGGTGAAAACTTGGAGTGAATTGTGAAGTGATTATAATACCTTCAAGTAGTATAATGGGTGCGCTTAGTAGTAAAAAATGAGTGGACTAGCGATGGATACATCTCTACTATAATATTATAAATGCGAAAGTGTGTTTGTTGGTTTGTTTTCACGCAGCAACGGAACAATGATAGACGTGAATTTTGGCATAGATTATTGGTTTAGGGACCGGAGAGTAACATAGGCTACTTTTTAACCCGGAAATGCACGGTTCCTATGGGAACGCGGGTGAAAACCGCGGGTATGGAATGGCAGCCATAGACAATAAAAAAAATTTGACAGATGACAACCCAGCTTATTATTTGTTAAAACTGTCAAAAATGACGAGCGATGACGCCATACTTTTGTAATGTTGCTGCTTTTTTGATATTTTTAGGAACACAGTGTTGCTGTTAATTAATTTTGCATTTCTACTACGCGTTTTTTAAAAGTAGTAATGTTATTAATGCGAAAAATTCACGGTTCCTGTGGGAAAGCGGGTGAAAACCGCGGGCAGAAGCTAGTAAGTAAATAAATGTGATTTTCACTTTTTTGTGTTGAAGACTTGGAGTGGATTGTGAAGTGATTATAATACCTTCAAGTAGTATAATGGGTGCGCTTAGTAGTAAAAACTGAGTGGACTAGCGATGGATACATTATGGTATAAATAATATAATGTTTATTTTATTCAGAAACCTTATAGGCCGCGTGTTTAGAACAGCACATTCGTTAGCTTTTTTAAATACACGCAATGACTTGTCTGGCTTCAGTTTGACTTCAGCTATGATTTTTTTTTATACTTTTGGATAACGAGACGAGCTGGTCGTTTGACTGATGGTAAGCTCAACAAATGCAGTGCCATACAGTACTTTGAAACAAAGCCTGCGCGACGTTGCAGTGCGCTCGTTAACCGAATAAGTACTGTAATTACGACTGACTACTCATCAAACCCGACCACAGTAATGCTAATTTATTACAGCATTGATATATAATAATTAATAGTGTATTTTGTGTAGGCTCTGAAAATATTTAACCATTATATCGATGTATTTAACAAACTACCGTCAGACTCATTAACAATTCAATTTTAATATCTTTCAACGTGAATTAAGAACACTTTTATTGACAAAATTACCTACGATTTCGTTTTTAATATGATGTTGACTCTTGAATGTTAATTAATTAATTTAGTAGAAGTGTTTGCTTTAAATGGTGTTTAATTTTATTATTGATATTTAAGCTTGTTATTATTGTAAAATTTATTGAATTGTATTGATATTTTTACTACAAATTTTATCATGAATTTTTCCATATGGACACATGTTAAGTATCGTTTATAATCTCGTTTAATTGTACGTGTAGGTACACACTTACATTCAAACATATAATTGGCTTTCCATTTCTTACGTTATACGTTAATATTTTACCACTTACTCATGTGAAAATCATTGTAGTACCATAGTAGTCTACGCATGAGCTATAAATTTCCCTCAAAACGCTACACTCTACGCTACGCTTAGAGCGTTAACAAAAGCGCCGTCTTAAAACTAGTCTAAATTTCAAATGCACATATTATTATCTTTATCACCGTGTTAGATATTTACAAGAGCTTTTAATCTGGACTTATAAATCTAGATATGTATATCTTTTAATGCGTTAAAGTGAAGTTTAGACCAATCTGGAAAATAAGCAGTTTTGCAACTGATCTAAATTGTAGATTGGTTTGCACATTCTGGGATTGCTTAGGTATGTATATATTATTATATTCTATTATATCAAGTTTGTTTAACTTCAATATAAGCCCTAGACACGTAAACGGGGAGAAGTCTTTGCGGGTATTATCACAGTAGATACGCGAGAGGCAGAACAAAATTTAATATTATAATTAGCTATTGCCTGCGGTTGCACCCGTGTGGAAATTCCCAGAGTAACCGTGCATTTTTCCGGGATACAATCTAATAATGCTAAAATCTAACACTAGGGGGAAGGCCAATGTTCAGCAGTAGACGTCTTCTGGCTGATGATTATGCAAAAAAACACGTCGATCCTATGTTCCGTTGCGACGTCGAAGAAGGACAAGCAAATAAACACACTTTTTCATTTATAATAGCAAGAATTTTCTTCTCATTTCACTTTACTCTAAGTACTTTTATATCTTGCGCACAAAGCTTTCTGCTGAATCAGTTTTTATTAAGTACTCGTACCTACTTCCTTTCTAAAAACTTATTACCAAAGACAGCCATAGAATAAATGCTACAGTAGAACGTGTCACACGAAGGCTTACCTTCGTGTGAGAAGCCTGTATAGACTACATAAACTAAGTATGTACAAGAAGGCCGACGACGCAATTAAAGTAATCTTAGATGTCACGAAATCGGGACATGACTCACGAATAACACTAGGTCTCTAGTTCTCAGACTAACCTGGGACCTATTTTGTTACAAATTACTGTTCGTGCATGTTTCTTGTAAACAGTTTTGTACTTACTAAATGTTAACCACTTTTAACTTTGTTACTTACCACTAAAATTACTGAGCTGGGCTGAAATTACTAATGTCTCAGGGTAAAGAGCGCGCTGCAGTGCCGCGCAAGCTTTTGTGTTTCAAAGCATTAGCATTAGTTTTAGTCTGTGATTCGGGTAGATGAATGTTGCAGAGGCCCGCTGTTAGAGTCATTTTAACTTTCATAAGTGCTCCTTTGGGGCCTATTTGAATAAAGACTTTTGAATTTGAATTTGAAAAGTTCTTTGTGGCACTGCAATTGTTATGGGCCGGCGTTATGCCTACCTTCAGGCTACAAATAATTTTTTTTAATTAATTGTTGGTTGACCTCCTGTATACCTTTATTACCTGTATGCATTTAGCTTCACCTGTGGTAGAGATATAATAAATATAATTATTTCTAACTTTCAGTGAAATGATTAAGCTTTCTTCTATGTCAGGGTAACGAGCGCACACAGTGCTGTACAGGTCTTTGCACTGCAATTGTTATGGGCTGGCGTTAAGTTTGCCATTCAGTAAAACGACTCTTGTAATACAATAGCATAAAAATACTTCTTTGTTTCCTGAAAGCTATGGAAATCGGCTAGACAAAAAGATTGCCTACATCTCAATTACTGAAAAGGACCTAATTATTTTCGATAAGTAAGAGTTTGAAGCGACACATGCGTGGCCAAACACTTATCTGTCGAGAGAAAGAGTAACGAAACTAAGTCAAAACCAAATATGTTGGCCCAAATTTAAACCGTCGGCGTCGCGTCGCCCGCTCCACTCAATTTTTATTACATTTTAATCTCCGCATATCGAACAGAACGCATAACTATTAATAAAGTTTTATCGAATATAAAAAACGAATAATAATATCTATTAATCCACACCCTATAAATGGGCGTGTCAGAATGTGTAGTAAAAGTGTTTAAGAGCCTTTCAATATATTGATATTACAGTCATAAGACGTATTAAAATTTGAAACACGTTTGATGTAGCATTTTATGTAGGACATGAGAACTTTAATAAAGTAAGTCCATTATACGTTGACATGCCCGTTGATAGATAGAAATTCTATTCACTCGAAAGTCTTTTCATTAAAAAGTATTAAGAAATTTTATTTAGCCAGTTAGCGGTGAATAAGAACTTATGAGTAAGTTGTCAATATTCTTTTATACTTAGATGAAAGGCGATGATATGTCACTTGGTTGGTCAATTGCGATCTGTACCTAAATATATTATAAGTGCTTAATATATCCGCTTTGCTCGTGAAGTCTGCCGCCAAGCAGTAATGTGCAAGCATTACTGTGTTCCGGTTTGATGATCAGAGTAGCCAGTGAAATTACTTTGCTTATGAGACTTAATACCTAATGTCTCAGGGTAACGAGCGCACTGCAGTGCCGCGCAGGCCTTTGTGTTTCAAAGTTCTGGGTGGCACTGCAATTGTTATGGGCCGGCGTTATGCTTACCATCAAGCAAACGACCAACTCGTCTCGTTACCAAATATCATAAAAAAAGTCTTGTCTAATGATTAAATCTTGTCTAATGGTTTGAATCCTACAATAATCTCGTGATGCAACCAATTGAGTCGAAAATCTATTGGCAGCACCTATCGGGTGTTCCAACAAATCTGAATATTATGCTATCGTACAATTGAGCAGGCATATGACCCTATTAGGGGCATTAGTTCAGTCATTTACATACACGCGTTTACTTTTTAATCGACGTCATTTATTAAAAGCGCTGATCCATTTATAATATTTAACCACGTCGTCGTTAGAGTTAGTTTTTAATGTAGTTAACGAGGTGCGTGTATAGACACATTAGGAGTTAATTTTGTGGTAAAACAAGCTCAAGTACGAGCGCAGCGAATCAAGTTATTACTCAATGGTGGCAGAGATAGCTTTTTTATTCGTTTTGTCGTGTTACCGTAGTTTTTAATAAACAGTGGAGTAGGCAATCGCTACAGAGCGGGTCTGCTAGATGGAGCTACGGCTTGTAAGCCGGAAAGAAATACATCATATCAAGAATTTCGCAGTCAACATCGATTGCTCCCATAGCCTAGTTGGTTAAGGCGTCTGGCTCGGATAGCCAGAAGACGCAGGTTCGAATCCTGTTGGAAGCGAAATTTTTGTGATGTATATATTTGTGTGAACATCCGCTAGTGTCGGTTAACACTGTAAAATATATTTCATTAAGTTTAATAAACGTGTACTGCAATTCACTTGTAATATTTCCATAAAAAAAAAAAAAACATAAACATAAACGCTTACACACTCATACCCCCGCACTAGGATTCCCTGTGTCGCAGGTGGCATGGACATACACAGATACACATCACAAACATCCAAGACCCGAGAACAAACTTTATGCTTACACAAAATCTGCCCCGGCCGGGAATCGAACCCGGGACCCCTCGCCTTGCAGGCAGGGTTACTACCAACTTAGCTACGGAGCCGTCAAAAAATAAATAAAAATCATCATCATCAGCCGGAAGACGACCACTGCTGAACTTAGGCCTCCCCCATAGAACGCTACTTGGATCGGCTACTCGCCTCATGCATCCAATAGTTCCCCGCGGTTTGGACAAAGTCATCGGTCCACGTACAAATAATACATATGTCATAAAAATAACTCTTTTAATTTAAAGGAACAACCGTAAAGTTTGTATCGTGTCTCGGTAAGATTACCTGGAAGCAACGGTAGCTAAAGATCGTAAATAAGTGTAGGCAGAATTCTTGTGATTAGCGTAATTTGGTGCCTCTGCTGGTTTGTCTTTGCACTCATTTCCTTGTTTGTGGCTTTTCTTGTTCCTTAAATTTTTACTTTTTAGTAAAGTAGTTAAGAATAAACAAAAGTATGTTTTTTTTCTTCTTATTATGAAGCCTTCATTAGCCACAAGACGTCCACTACTGAACATAGGTCCCCCTATAGAACGCCACTTGGATCGGCAACTTGCCTCTTGCATCCAACTGTTCCCCGCGGTTTTGACAAGGTCATCGGTCCATCTAGTGTGGGGACAAACACAATACGTCTTAGGTTACCACGCCACTCGAGAACCTTTCTTCCCAATTTGTGTTGGTTCTGCGACAGATGACGCCTGCGTGGGCAGGCGCCCATGTGACCTTGAACTTGCTTAATCTAGGTAGGCCTGGCTGGCGAGTTCTAGAAATTGCTCTACCACCATGTTAAGGTTGCATCAAGAACCACTATGTTTTATTTATTTATTTATTTATTTCTTGCATACATACTTTCAACCATAGATCTACCATCCAGAAGACGTCCACTGCTGAACATAGGCCTCCCCCATAGAAATCCATTAGCCTCTTCAGCCGCTTAAAAATTAAATGTCAAATAAAACTGCTGGTAAATTCCAACTGTAGTTATAAATATTGCATTAGCTACGTACGTGACGATAATTTTGAACGGTGGATAAGGGGGGAATATCAAAAAGGGTGAAAAAAAATTTAATGCCAAATAGTTAGGGGACAGTTGTAATAGAAATTATTGATAACAATTATTGTCAGGGGTAGGTTTTTATGGGAAACTTTCCATTTTAGTAATTGTGAGAAAGGTCGATGATTTGATAACCAGACCCAGACTTGACCCCTAGGACTAAAAAAGTGTATACCAGACCCAGACTAGACCCCTAGGTATCGCTAACGCAATTGACGAAATAATTCAAGAAATTAAAGGTCAACGTCCTAAGATTTGCTAATTATTCAATAAAATTTCCAAATAGGCATAAAGAAAACCTACGCAAAAATTAATTACTTTATTACACGCGTCTATAAATAACGCCCACGCGTTGGGGTTAAACACCACAAACCGTTATCTGAACAATGCCGTTGTAGGAAGTGAACTCGGGAAGTCACATTGTTGTGGTGATCACGGCATGATGGTATTTAATTAGAGCAAGTTTAATTAAAGTAGGATAAAAATGTAATTAAAACGCGGTCTTATCGTGATTTTAAGTTCGTTTTTCACCCGCTCATTCCTCAGTCAATTTTTTGCCTAATGCCCCTTGTTTTAAGTCGAAAATTGCAAATCACACTTGTTGGTGATGATGTCTTGGTGTTCGAAGTTGTTGTATATTTTTGCGGGTTTTCATTTAATTACTTACAATATATATATAAAATTAAAAATCTAATTCGGTACTCCCTTAGACAACTAGCTTGGCTATTTGTTTTGTAAAAAAAAAGTGGGTGTCGTCGCTGAAAATTGGGAGTACTCGAATTTATGCAGCTTTTTGATCTGACTATTTTTATTTATTTTTTTAAAGAGAAACCGGATATCTATTTGCAATTATATTTCGGTTCTCCACCTCCACAGAGTTTTGCCTACCTACAGTATTTTTTATATCTCACCGTTTTGTTTTTGTTACCAACACACTAAGCGTTTAGAAATACCTCTTTTAGTTGATTTCGGAATAATACCGCGCCTTAAGGATAAGTCCAAATAGAGCTTGCTGTAGACAATTGCCTACTCCATTGTGATACGTTACAGTATCAAAAAAATGGCGAGAGGATTATTAAATACTAACTGCTCCCCCGCGGTTTCGCCCGCGCGGAGGTATTGGATTTCATGGTTTTTATTTTTTTCCGCGGAACCCCAATTATTTTTCCAAAATTAAAGTAGCCTAAGTTACTCCATGTATCATCAGCTATCCGGCAGTGAAAGTCCCGTTAAAATCGGTCCAGCCGTATCGGAGACTACCCGGAACAAACAGACAGACAGACAAAAATTTTAAAAATGGTTGTTTTGTTATAGCTCGCATATGCATTTGGTAAAAAGCTGTTATTTTGATATTACAAACAGACACTTCAATTTTATTTATTTGTATAGATATTTTAAAGTGTTAACCGATCCTCAAGATGTAGAGAGCTTTTAACCCATTAATCGAACTTACTAAATTATAAAATGGCAGAGATAAAATACGGCACGAGGTGGAACTGAAAATAATCGCGTAAGTGCATGCACAGTTTGAGCGTTTAGCGATTTTACAAATATCTGTAGCTTCTACTCCTGTCGGTCAGAGAAAAATATGTCGCTCGATTTTACGACCGCTTCCTGGTATTAAATCATATTGAGATTTTGCACGGACCTTTTGTTCTGAAGATAATACAGTTTGTTCTGTTAGTAAAATAAAAGCAAAATTATAACCAACGACGGATGGGAAATTGATTAAAAAAGAACTAAATTTTTTTGTAACCCCCGCCTCCTTTGGAATCTGTCGGGGCTGCCATTCCTTGCTCTTATGCTCCTTGCTACATTTTAATTGAAATTGATAAAGGAGACAGCAATGGCCGACGGCAGCTTTGAGGAATTCTCTCGGATCTGGGGTTTTTTAAAAATTTGATTTACTCCTTTTTCAATCAAGATCACATCCGTCGTAAATGACTGTTTAAGAATTTTAATTCACTCGGAATAATTCCGTGTAGGAAGCAACTTTTTCTGATTGTCCACATCTCGGAATCGCATCCTGAAATAGAAATATGTTCGGAATCATATCCGTGTTTATGCAGCTGAGTTGTCGAATTTAAACGGGAAATTTCTCTAACGGGATGCGATTCCGAAATATAAACGGTCAAGACAGTCGCTTCCGGAACGGATATCGTTCCGAGTGAATTAAAATAACTCTGCTGGTAAAATGTTAGTGGGAGGACTAACTCTTCTGCGAACATAAAAAAAAATAAAAAACCAATTTTAAAAATTAGAAACTTTTTAATTCGACCCTGTCTACATAGCAGCCTTAGTATAACCGCTGTAATATTATTTGAGGAGTAGGCGAACAAAACGTCACTTTTCCATTTTTTAACGTTTTTATTTTTTTGATTGATTCGTGTTGGTAACCCTGAGACACATCGTTTCATGCGTTAAAATCTCGACAAAAAGCTTTTTTTATGCTAGAAAATCGACTTCAAAACACAACTACTCCTTCAAAATACTTTTTAAGTTTCTGTAAAAAAATTAAAAGTGGAAAAGTAACGTTTTGTTCGCCTACTCCACATTTACTAATCGCTTATTATAAGACCATATCCGAATATCGAAATTAAAATCGTAAATACCACTTTTTATTTAGGTAAGTAATCTTATCGTTATTGGCTCCCGTTTTACATTTTAACGGCATTAACAAAATATTAATATGATCAAAACATAATGGTCAAAGAACAAAAAAGAACTTGCTCGTAACGGTCACAAATTTCATGTCTTTCGACTTTATTGATTTAATAAAAACGGTAATAACAATTTGTGCGATTTACTAAAAACAATACTTACAGCAATTGGTTTTTAGTATAGACATTTATGAATATTTTGACCCTGTTTTATACATTACTTAATCTTTATGTAGACTATTAAATATGTTTTCAAATAACAATGGAGACATTTTTTATTACACAGCTAAAGTAAAAATTGTAACCAGCACACAAAACTTGAAAAATAACAAAATTATTGCAATTAAAATTATAGTCTGCTATTCCCGCCCTTTTCTCGCTTCGCTTCTTTAAAATGGCGCCGTCCGTCCTCCATCTTGGCTAATTATCCCAGTCTTCACACATCGCGCCGCGCGCGTTTCGCATTGCCGCCCAAATTAAATGGCATTTATTATCTGTTACCGTCAAATTAATTTAATAACCCATCAATTGTCGTGTTATTTGCACGATGTTACTTAATACATTTCAACTTTCAATGTGCGTGTAAAAAGTCGAAAGTAGAGATGTTATGTAGTTATCCGGACACAACTTGGTATCCGACAATTTTTTTTTTCTGTTAGATATAAAGTATTATTACTAATGACTGT
This sequence comes from Crocallis elinguaria, assembly GCA_907269065.1. Lineage (NCBI taxonomy): Eukaryota > Metazoa > Arthropoda > Insecta > Lepidoptera > Geometridae > Crocallis > Crocallis elinguaria. The sequence continues at coordinate 36,341,518 of OU026065.1, forward strand.
GTCTATTTCAACTGACAAACATTATCAGTACCTATTGTCACGCTTGAAAAGTAAAAAATATACCTAGTAGGTACTCTTTTTGAACACCGGAAAATATAGAAGCCACCTGAAGGAAACTAAACGTTAGTCAATTTTCTATGAGCGTTAAATGTGAAAAGAATCGCCTAGAACCTAGAACACAGATGCTAAAACTCCCACAGTGAAACAAACCGCATATTGTCATTAATCCAATTTTTAGAAGATGACTAAATAGTAGAATAGTTAACCAATAGATATATGTCCGGAGTGACATCTTTTTTCACGTCTCTACTCGTATCCGATTATATTGTATCTTTTTAACTAGGTACATTTCGAAAAAGAAATCCAATTTCGCGGAAACGCAGTATGGACGGTTCTGATGGTTATCGACATTTCGATTATACAAATCGATTGCGTATCGCCAGATATACAATTCGTGTTTAAGTATGGCATTAACTTGAACATGTTCAAGTGAATGTTATAACTTTAATGGGCTAGACCTTGAAAACATTTTTCTTATTTTTTTAAATATTTTATTTTATTAATTGATAGCTATTGTAAGAATATTAACAATCATTATTATTTTGACCAACAAGGATCACATATTATTATTGTTAGTAACAATAAAATAAAATTTAGGCTAAATTGTTAGTATAGGTAGGTACATTAGTGTCAGTTCAATCAAATGTCAATAAAAATTAAATTAATAAAAATAAAATAAAATCAATACAATACTAGAATACTACAATACTATATTAACTGGCCGACTTTCGCTAAGCCTATAAGCTATTCCAAACTGAAATTCTATCTCTAAAATAACTTGTATGAATTGAAACGCGTTATGATAACTTCCAGTGACAATTTACGGGACCTATTCAGTAGAAGCTTGTCCAGTGATTCTTCAAGAGTATAATAAGAATTGATGTTATTAATGGAAAGTACTATTAATTCGGTACACCGGCTATTAAGCGGTAACATAATACAATAATGCGTACTACAAACCAGTTAAGTAATAACTTAAAGTCGTAACGGTGCCTTAAAGCTTGAAGCGTAGGTAATATAAGCACATACAAGCAGTAGGTTATATTAATACAAGCGGACTATGTAGATTCACGCACACAGATGTATAATAATTATACAGCTAATCAGAAAATAAAGAAGCACTAATATTAGAATACTACTTCCTGTGAGGAGTAAATACTCCATAGGTATATATGTCTAAAATAATGCTTCTTAATTATAGAAGAACAAGGCTCATAGAGATTCACAAGATACAAATCATGGATGTCAAAAAACTGTTCTACCTTTAAAGTTGAGTGTGTTTTTTTAATTAATCAATTTTAGTGCTTTAGAATAGGTTAGCAGAATTCGACCCTGCCTAAACCGATTTTATTTCAATTGGTGCTATTGGCGTAATTTCACTGTCTCAATTCATAAAGAATCCCTTTTCGTTCCTTACCATAGCCAATTCATTGCTCATAATTTGTTTTCATACAGGAAAAATACTTCTTTTTTTTTAAAAGGAAAAATCCTTTTCTCTTGCAAGATTAAATCCCATGCAGCAGTCGCATGAAGTTGATTTACTGTTTGCACCTGTATTGCGATTAAGTAGATAAGTGTTTAAGAACTCGAACTTAATGTAAATTATTTGTTAATTACAAAACATTTGGTTCAACTGCGGATATTTAGGCCAACGATGCCAACGATGCTGATTTTCGATGTTAAATGAAACATTTTAATTTGGCAGATAGCGTTCGACGTTTTGCGTTAATTGAAGCGTTTTATATTGCGGAAGTGGCTTGGAAAGTTTTTACAGTGGTGTTGTAAAGATGAAGATGCTACGTCCTATATCTTTTTTAAATTGGACACGTAATTGCGGTGATATCTTGGCGGTACCGACTTCGACCACCGATCCATAGTTCGATGTTTTTAACATTTCCCTTCGACCGCATCGTCAATTCCCATTAGGTTATGTTTTGTCTTTGTCGTTCTTTGACAATTTTAAACTGAATCGAAAAAGACGAAATATTGTGTAACTATTCAACAGATATAGTGATAATGATTAGAAAAGGAACCACATAAAATTTTTGTCAAGTTTTAATCATGAAAATATACATGTATTTAAAAGGTTAGAATATTCATTTAGTATAACTCTAAACGAAGTTAACCTAACGATTAACTTGTTCTGACCGGTTGCTTTAAGGTTATTACATGACTGCACAAAAAGGAGTGTAATGTTATTAGGGATTAAGTATGTATGTATATGAGTTTCTTTAGTCCACCATAACTTTTAAATGCCTGAACAGATTTGGATATATGGATCCATACATCATTCCGAGTGACACTGACTAGGACAGTTGTGATTTTTGTGTAACTTTTTTTATAATATACAGTTCAAATCAAACACCGTTTTCGGTGCTAAAATTAAATATTTTTTAATTCTCAATCACACTGTTACCCCAGGTGTTCCAAACCTCGAAAATTAATGTATCCAATACAAGCATTCGACAATTACCAACATTAAATATCACTCTTAAAAAAAACTCCATTGAAAAACGTCAATAAAGAGACCCTATAAATCTTAACGTGCACAATCGAATATCGAATCGACGGCGTTGTGGTTGAAACTGGTCATTAGGCCCCGGGCCATCGACCCCAGTCCCTCTGATCCGAAAAGAAATGCACATCCAAAATTTATATTAAGGACAATGATGAAAAACTCGATGTAAAAATAAAATAACAACTAGTTAAATAATTATTATTGATTAACCAGGTAGTAGGACTATCTCTTCTGCAAGTGACCAGTGGGTGGGTAAGCACCACCGTTTTGCTGGTTTAGTTAGCCACCAAGCTGTCATGCAAGCTTTACGGTTTGATGAGCAAAATAGTTAATGAAATTACTAGACTTATGAGACTTAATTCTTAATGTTTCAAAGTTCTGAGTGACTCTGCAATTTGTTAAAACTGGGTTTATACCTGATGGAGGCATGCAACTTGCCCAGTTACTTAAAAAAAACTGATTATCCAGCTAATTTTTATTTTATTGAATACGTCTTTGTCTTTGTAGGCTCTATTTGACAATCTCTATTCATGAAATTAGGCAAAAATTATTCGGATGCACTGTTAAATCGGTGTATTAGAATTATAAAATTGAAGAAAGTTAATCAAAATTTTATAAAAATCCAACTTTCTGTTTACTATGTCTATTTACAAAACAACCACTAACGTTTAAAGTGAAACTCACCTTTTCTCGGTTAACACGTTAATCGTCTGTCGCGACACGCGTAATCAGACGTTAATTGTTTAATCGGCCAATTAACCGATGGTTAAATACGGGAAAATCTGTTGACATCGTTTATACAGTCGTATTTTAGAATTTTTTACGATGTTGTAAATCCTTCGGCTATTTAAATTTGCGGTGATTTATGTATAACGTTTTCAAATTGATTTAATGTTATGAAAAGCGTTACTATATGTATATACCAGCAATTATACTACATACCTAGATGTTTTGTTTATTTTTGATAATATTTTCAATTAATGTTTATTGTATTACTTAACGTAATCTTAAAAACCATTCACTATTAATAAAACTGTTAACAACACTTCAAAATACTTTGACATATTTATCACAATGCCTATGAACTGCGTAATTTTGAACATTATCTATTTTATGAAAATTATCACTAGAAACGGGATATTTATCATCTATATTTTGAATATTGGAAACTCAAATAATATGACATGATAAATATCCCGTTATCCCGTATCGTATAGTGAGAATTTTCAGTGTTCATAACCATGATATTAAAAATCTAACTAAGTATATGGAATTTTCCACAATCGTTTATTATTTTTAAATAGTTTAACCATATAATATGCCATTACCTAACCACGGCTTAGCCAGCTTACACAACAAGTCTAACCACAGATTAGAACCAGCTGATTTATAAACAGTTGTCTGCCATACAAGGATCTACTGTCATCGTCGCTGTTGACATTTTAATTCAAATGTTCCAAGTATTAGTTAGGTTAATGCGTTTTAACCGACTGTTAATCGGTGATTTTAGGATTATATGGTGAAATCGTTAGTGGTCAGCTTGAGGTTAACGCGTTTTGCTTATCTTAACTGTTTTAACTATTTGTACAAGAATGATTTTCATAAATTATGCGTTAATACATAAGTCAACGATGGTTCGGACAGTGATTTGCTCGTTAATGTTACACCTTTAAGGCTTTGGTCAAAAGTGAAGAAAGAAACAAACAAAATAAATCCGAATGTTTTACTCTTGTTAGGTTAACGTTTGTAATAAACAACTGTAATTAAAAATTAAAATAAATTCTAAATAGTTAGAAGAGAACATTTTTTAAAATCGCATTTAAACCTAATTACTTCTAGCAGTTTTCGAAATAAACAGAAAATCACAATTTTTACCTTTTTTGAATTAAAATGATTGAAAATGATCAGAACTATTTAGATTTACGTAACTTGCCCTATGCATATAAGTTTCATGAATAAATAACAATTTTCAGAGATTTTGGACTTGAACATTTGCATGAAGAGATATGAGTCGTAAACGCTCTTAAACTAGATTGTATTGAATGAACGACATACGTTACAGTGAACACTACATCTGTCTTTAGTAAGAGGCCTCTGAGAAAACATTGATTTATTACCTATGGAAGCCAAGCTCAAATGTGAGCAGTTTGATTTTCTAAACCGTAATGACTTCTGTTGTAGTATTGTGTTGTGTGTTTTGGTTAAATAAGAAGATGACGCTGATTGCTACCGATTTGATGAATGTGTGAAGTTAATTCGTAAATTCCAATTTAGAACTTTATATAAATAAGGCAAGAGTTTTGTATTGATCAAACCTAACCTAAATATAATGTCCTAGCATTATGTTTCGGTTAGGTTTTTTTTACCGCTTCACTACATCCAATCATGTTCATTTTTTGCAGATATTTGTGATATTAAAAATTCAAATCCATTTATTATCAGATAAAATCCAACCCATAATTATTTAGTTAGTGAAAATTTTTAAAATTACGTTAGTTATACAGTTTGTACACACATAAAAAAAACATAACCTAAAAGAATTAAAATAAAATTATCTACACAAATGGCAACTAAATCAGGAATTCAAATGAAATCAATGATTAAATGCAATGCAAACTAGTATAAACCTAAAGTACTAGTTTCTAAAGAAAACGAATAAGCATTTATACTGTCTCCTATATAATAATTAACGCCAAAAAGTCAGTTCATAAGCGACGGAGATGTCGCATAAAAAAACAAAAACGGGTCGAATTGAAAATCGGTATAAAAAAATTAACTTAAAAAAAAGACGGCCGGATAAAACAATTACATCTATAGATAGAAGACAACCGAACTCTCTCCAGCTTCTAACGAACGTCAGACCTCCAAAGGACCTCCTACATCGAGCACGGGCCACAATACCCAGGAAGTGAGACACAGCGCGTCATTAACACTAGGGGCTTGTATTACATAAGACGAATGTATATCTATATTTATAGGAATACTTACCCGTATATATGTAGAAAGTAGAACTTGTGTATCCGAACTTTTGCTGTACAAGTAACCTGTATCCGAACACAACTAGGTGTGAAAGAGATAGTACTACTCTATAGTAGTGCTATCTCTTTCACACCTAGTTGTTAGTTGTTTGTGTAATAGTGAACCATACCATAGGGTATGGTTCACTTTTCACATTACACGACGAACGACGAACTAGTAACTACGGTGTACCATTTTATATTTTTTGAGATATTAAAATCTAAGTTTGTTGCTGCAATCCTGGGTTTTCTTTCTGCCTCCACGCACACGAATCCTACATATATTTACGCATTGAAATTAACCAAATTTCATACCCTTTCCAGCTAAACGTCGAGTAAAAGTCTATAGAGAAAACAAAATTAATACTATTTTGTTATAAACAATTAATAATGAATAAGAATTACAATTCTATGAGGGCACTGTTTAGTAATTTACCCGTGAAGAGGTAAGAGACAGATGGACCTTCCTTTCTTTTAGAGTTTAAGCGTGGACTTAGGCTTCCATATGTCACAATTCTATAAAATTCTGATATATGGAAGAAATAATCTTCTACCGCGGCTTGACCCGCGTGTAGAAGCTAGGCCATAATATTACCCAGCTTTCTACTATACCACTAAGACTGAGATCAGCAACTTCTAAACAATCCTTTAAAATTAAAATAACCGTTAAACAAAAACTGTCAAACGGTCGTTCAAGGATTAAGCGGATGTTTATAATTGGAGCGTCTGTTGGTGTGATTAACACATTTGAGTACCTATCAGTTTTTTAATGTTTAAAAATTAACACTAAGAATTCTTTTTTTCTTGTTCACAGGTAAACAACACGACCAGCCATCATTATTATGTACAGTTTACGACTATTTCTAAATATCCAGGTATTTGCATGATCTTTACCAAAATCTGGTTCAGTTGACGTTAATACCTACAATACATTACGTCCCTAAGTACTGTTCTAAATTCGAGCCATTGTAGTTTTCAAAACAGCTGTCAATTTACTAACATTTAAGCCCTTTCAGGCTTTGCCAATCGTAAAATAGTGAATGTATTCCGCGCATATTTTAAAATAATCTACATAGTATTTCAATACCTTGTCCCGATTATCTTTGCGTAATTTACCGAAAATATTGTTTTTTTATCCTACAAGGTAACTAGGTGAGCTGGTCGTTTTCCTGATGGCAGCCTATATAAACGTAACACCTGCCCATAGCAATTGTAGTGGCATTCAAAGTTTAACATACAAAGATCTGCGCGGCACTGCAGATTCGCATATCTTGAGATATTAGTATTGAGTTTTTTTTTTAATTTGGTAACGAGACGAGCTGGTCGTTTGCCTGATGGTAAGCATAACGCCGGCCCATAACAAAAGTGCCACCCAGAACTTTGAAACACAAAGGCCTGCGCGGCACTGCAGTGCACTCGTTACCCTGAGACGTCTCATAAGCCCCGTAATTTCACTGGATACTCTGCTCATCAAACCGGAACACAGTAATGCTTGCACACTACTGCTTGGCGGCAGACTTCACGAGCAAAGCGGTGGTAACAACCCAGACGGACACTCGCAGAAGAGTTAGTCCTCCCACTGAGTCTCATATGCCCAGTAATTTCACTGAATACTTTGTCAACAAGTCTTACCACTTGGCACCACCACCATCACATCATGTTTTCTCATTGCGATATCGTATGTATATCGTATGTAATATCACAATGATATCGTATATGTCGTATAGTAGTTCTAACTCTAAATATGTATGTCAATTTATTGGTATTCATGTGCGTGATTCGTTAATGTATTCCTAAAATCTGTTACTTTTTTCTTCTTTAACCTCTTTTTGCCGTGTCGTTCAACGATCTCTATTTATTTCGGCATTGAGCAGCGTCTGAATTTTTAATCTCATCCTTCCAATTCGTTTGTTGTCTTCCTTACGGGCGTTTTTCTCTCCAAGACTTCTAAAGCCATTTGCACCACGGCTTTTCTTAACTAGCAAGTAGCATATCCATTGTCCACCCCCTACATAAAGAGTGCCACTCTCTTTATCGCATCAGTGGTTTTGATTTGGTTTTGAAGTAAATATAACTCCTTAAAGACTAAATTTGAATTTGAAAAAAAAAAAAAAATTCGCATAGCCTTTTAAAAGGGGAAGAAGCTAATGTTTCATTCTGGTCTAATTAGACGACTGAATTGCCAGCAGTCGACTGCACGCCATGGCGAGCGCACGATCACGAGAACTACTGTGGGAACTCGAATTACCCGATATAATTCGATTATTTAGCTATCCATATACGCCTCGGGCTATCTGATTTTTGTGTATCATCATAATTTGCGTAACCAGGTTGATTCGGCGCAATGTGGAAGCGTTCTCCAGTTTTAGACCCCTACCAGGCAATACAGACCTGGTTTCGCACCATGTTAAAAATCTATGGCCAGGCACATATATGGAAACGGATTGTGAATATATAAACTGTCTGTCAAATAGACCAGAATGCACCGATTTGGTGTGGTCCTATAGCCACGGACGCATTCTCCATTCTGGGTTGGATGCATTTACCATCATTTAGTTCTTCCACAACCTTCTGTGGCGTGGAAGGTGAGGCCTCAGGAAATTAATCAGTTTGCCAAAGCTGTATCGCCAGGGTGAAATTTGTATTCAAAAGCTAACTCATCAGAGTTAAAAGTTATTTCAATATAAATATTACCTTTTTTAAATTATATCACGTAGCAAAAACTTATTTATAGGTATACACTATACATATGAATGTTTAGATGGTTCTAGTAAATGTTAATCAGACAACTTTCTCAGTACTTAAAAAATTACTGATGCTGTAATTCGAAGAACAAGTAATTTTTCCATTAAATTATATAAGCTTTTCCGGCCTTTGTTCTCTTATCGAAGCTTCGCGAACATTGTTGTTTTACTTCAATACGGAAGAGTAAGATTTCCTTACAAGCTTTCACAGGGTTACGATCGAGTTTTTACGTCGAGAAAGTAATGAGTTACAGTTCAATGGTAGCAGATTGAACGGTTCACACGGTTGTAAAGAACTGAACGGTCCAAAATGTCAAATTCTTACAATTGTTAGTGCAGTCAGTGGCAAAAGTAGACAAGCTTTAAGGCTACAGGCGCAATCGGGGGCTGTTGATCTTACATCTATACCACTATCTCACGGATCTCACCTGATCTTAAGAGACGATGGGGTCGACGATGACGAATGTACTAAGCCTAGATTAGAACTGGCTCCCAAATGCAGCCGCATTTTTAAAATAGAATGCTGATGAGTTTCTTGCCCTTCTCCTTGATCAGTGCCACTTAGATATTTGAAACACAAAGGCCGCGTAGCACTGCAGTGCGCTCGTTCCTGAAACAATAGGTGTAGTAAGGCTCACAAGTGTAGCAATTTCACTGACTACTTTGCTCAAACCGAAACATAGTAATGGATGCACATTACTGCTTGCCGGCAGACACGAGCAAAGCGGTGGTACGCACCCAAACCGACACTCACAGACGAGTTAGTCTTACCAACTGGTATATGGGTTTTAACAGGGAAACTTACACTCGGCATGCAGATCCTTTGCGCGTATCATTTATTTCTCAGTGCCAAGACATAAAACAAAGATACAGCAGAAGGGACGTCAACCGCGTCTAATAAATATCAGATGGTCTCAGATGCCTTTGAAACCGTCGCATATTTCGCGGGTGACCTGAGTTCAAGAGCACGTTTAGCGCACCAAGTGTTAAGCGTCCCTTCTACTCTCTCTCCGCTTTGTGGCCAAGATCACATACAAAATCTCGATTGCCATCATCGTTGACAATCCGGGCAGCGCCGCCAATAATTTAACATTGACGCAATCTACTTAATTGCACTTTAATTAAATTGGTATTTAATATAATTGGCTGGAGATTGCGCCGGCATGGTTTGATAGGATGATTGACTGGAAATCGCTAATTGAAGCTGTTACTATACTGATGCAGCGGATGTTGTGAAGGGTTTTTAATTGAAGATAGTTTGGAATAACTTTGGTGCGGATGGGAAATGGGATTGGGAAAGTGTTGATTAGTGATTAGTGTAGTGATGGTGGATGATTGTTTTATTAGCGTTCCATTACATCCATTATAAAACTGGGAACCCTTAAAAGGTCCAATCCCTGCGTCTCAGTCGATCACGAGTTTATGATTTTCATAAAAGATTTGAAGTCCGAAATCACCGAAATGTTAATACTACTCTTACGCACAAGATACATAGATCTAAATAGTTAGTAGAGAATATTTTTAAAATTGTTCATATTTAAAAACTAGCTGCTGCCCCGCGGTTTCACCCGCGTGGAGATTTTGGATTACATGGTTTTTATTTTTTTGCTCGGAGCCCTTATTATTTTTCTAAAATTAAAGTAGCCTATGTTATTTCTTGTAACATCAGCTATCTGCCAGTGAAAGTCCCGTCAAAATCGGTCCAACCGTTTCGGAGATTACCCGGAACAAACAGACAGACAGACAAAAATTTTAAAAATGGTTGTTTTGTTATTGGTATCGTATATACTTTCATATGCATTTAGTAAAAAGCTGTTATTTTGATATTACAAACAGACACTTCAATTTTATTTATCTGTATGGATTATAGATTTTAAATTATTTTGACTAGATCGTCACTTAAGTGATGAGAAAGTAGTCAAACCTATTTTTAATAAATAATGCTCCGCCCGAATGTAAATTTAGTAATGAGAATTCAGCATATATACACAAAATCCACATCTAATAATAATAATACATCTATTACCAGGTTGGCCATCAACATAAAATGCCTTATCACCATAGTATGTTAATGGTTACTATGTATTTTTTTATGGAAAGCTGAAGTTTATTGGATTTTAACACTATTTATGAATCAACTTATTATATTTCTATTGCGCCACCATCGCTTCAAAATAGTTGTGATTCTCTCCTTCACTACCAACGTTGCTTTTGAATTCAAAGGAAATTTAGATAAAAATTGCTCTAGTTTAGTCCAACTGTGTGCCTTGTGCAACATTATCTTGCATCTGACGTCCGCAGATGGTATTCAATTCCCAAATAATATTGCCTAACAAAATTGGATCATACTGATAACCCCGGGTGCCGACCACAGCATCGCTCGATATGAATCGCCTGATATCTGTCGATCGCTCGACACCGGCGCGTGATACTATCGCACGAAAGACGTACCACGAAAAACCACAGAATTGGGCCCAGTAGACTTCCAAAGCAGTAATGCATCTAGGACTAAACGCCTTGGGTTACAAATCCATGTTATGTCAAATTCGCGTCAGTACAATGAATGTTCATACAAAATACATCATTTTGTATGAACATTCATAAAATATTTATAACTAGGTGCTGCCCGCGGTTTCACCCGCGTGGAGATATTGGTTTTCATGGGTTTTATTTTTATTTCGCGGAACCGTAATTATCTTTCTAAAATGTAAGTAGCCTAAGTTACTCCTTGTAACACCAGCTATCTGCCAGTGAAAATGACAACAAAATCGGTCTAGCCGTTTCGAAGATTACACGGAATAAACAGACAGACAGACAAAAATTTAAAAAATGTTTGTTTAGGTATAGGTACCGTATATACTTTGATATGCATTTAGTAAAAAGCTGTTATTTTGATATTACAAACAGACACTTCAATTGTATTTATTTGTATAGATAATATCTATCATTAATGTTGTTATGCTACTGTTCTATAAATCTACTGTCTCTTTTCCAAACTGGCGCAACGTCTCGTGCAAACTTATGAATTTGTCGTCACGATTGAGCTTCAGATTATAATCTTCCTTAGAATAACACCGTTTACTTAGAAACTTCTTAGAACCCGTATTGCGAACCAGTTTTTATTAAAAACATGTACAAAAAGTTTTGTTCGCACATCGGGCTCGGGCCAGGTGTGTTATTTTTTCTTTTATTTTAAAATGTTTCGACTCTTTGGTGGTCCAATAATTTAGGTAGGTGTAATCGTATTGGGGCAATAAATGTATAACAAATTTTATATTTGAAAAGAGAATTGAAATTCTGAGGCAATGTAGATAAACAAAGATTATTCATTTATTATAGCAAGGACACCGGTTTAACCGGTTAGTACCTACGCGTTAGCAGCAATGTTTTTAGCCCACTTCTAAAAAAGGAGGAGGTTCGCAATTCGTCTGTATTTTTTTTTGTTACGTTATTACTGATTTATCCGTCAATTCTTAACCGATTTAAATGACTATATATAGTTTTATTAAAGAATAGGGGTCTACACTTGGGGGTCTAAAGGTGGGAAAACGGAGCATGAATTTTCATATATCGCGATATTCTTGTTCGAAGTCGTTTTTTTTTTAAATAAATTTATATACTACAAGCTAACGGAAACGGCAAAACATAACAATTGCAGTGTTATCTAGAACTTTGAAAAACAAATGCCTGCGCGGCACTCCTTTGCTCTGCTTTGAGACAACAAGTATTACGTGTACGTCTCATATATATCCAGTAACATTACTGACTACTGTACTCATCAAACCGTAGAACAATAATGCATGCACATTATTTTTAGCGGCAGACTACACGGGCCAAGCGGTGGTACCCTCTCAGACTAAAACTGGCAGAAGAGTTAATCCTAATCATACACTTTAACCGGTTAGAACGCGTTAGCAAAGATGAATATAGACTGATTTTCTTTACGGTTAAAAGGCAAAGACTGTCGTTCCCATCGTATTGTTTTAGATTGTTGAAACGCAGTCACGACCAAAATCTGTTTTCTCCAGAGTTACGGTTATAGTTTCGGTGTTGAGTGAGAATTATTGTTGACCATTATATCTCACAGGTTTGGCTGTAATCTGACACTTTCACCTCGCTCGACTTTCTTACTTTTTTCTCGACTTTACGAGCGGACTTTGAGAATCGACTCCTTTTTACACGGTTGCACACACGAAAAAGGGTTGTAACGTTTTTAAGGTGCTTGTTTGTGAGTTTCTTTATTCCACCATAACTTTTAAAACAGATTTGGACGAACTAGCTATTACGTAAATAAACACTACATATAACCTAGCCACAAAAATAGTTGAATAATCATAATTATATTATCATTTATAACATCTAGGTGACGGTTTTTACATATTACCCGAAATGGATTATCCAGATGACCTAGCTTTACTCTATACAAACAAACAAACAAAGCGAAAACAATTGGCTCAAAGGATCAGCATTGCGGTTCAACGAGGCAATGCCGCCAGCATGCTGGGTACGCTTCCAAGTGGGCTAGAACATTTGGATTATCTATAGACTTATTAGGGATTGTAGATTATCCAACTGTTTTTGTAACTAGCTAGGTTAGATGTAGTGTTTATTTATGTATTAGCTAGTTAATAAAGGCATTTAGCACGTAAAAAAAAATTTTTTTTTGTTTATAATAACGTGTTTACATGAAATACAACTATATAGGTACCTAAACCTAAATAGCAAAACCTTATCTACTTAAATACAAAATTTCAACCGAATCGTTATAGCCATTTCCGAGATAGCATAGCTGATACAAATTCATATATTTAAAAATGTATATATATGTTAATATACGAGAAAGTTATAAGATAAGTTATCCGACGTATCACGAGCAAAGTTGATGGAGTACTGGATACAAGTACTGGATACATATATAAGTAGCATATATAGTGTATAGGATATATCGACATCGAGATAAAAGTGGGCCAACTGAATTGATGATACGGTTGACCGCGCTTTATCCTTTCTTGTGCAGTTTTTCCAATTATTTTTTTGGGGTCAGCATTTAAAAAAAAGAGGATCCAATTTACCAGTAACCACTACTTTAATAGGACGGTCCAACTTTTCCGACTCACAAATCGTCGTACTTGCTAATTAGGAGTTATTGTGGAAAAAGAAGTACTGTTGACTATGCATCTTCAACTTTCTTTGAGTGTCAACATTAAAGTTGACTTAATTACTACACGGCTTGACCGGAAGTTTAGACACCAAACCAAGTAATGTATGTAGAACCATTTCTTCTCTACGCATAACTAAATAAAAACAAAATTTAAAACACAGAGAATATCGATACATTTCTTCAATTAAAATTATTATTAAAGTACACTTTCTCACGATTTCGAATGTAGAATCAATATCTATGCTTCGTTTACATTACTTGACTAATAGCTAACAAGAGAAATAATGTGTTAGTACTAGCTAGTAACTTAGAATGTAATTTTATTACAGGTGGCGTTAGTAACGAGATTTTATCTTTATTTAAACAACTTGCGTGTATTTATTGCATCCGGGGTTTAGTAACGAAAGCTAAATATTAGTAAGTCTTGTGACTAATGAAAAGGGACTGTAAAATTTGCATAAGTTTTCTCATGTTTGTAATTTTATTTGATTTGTGAAGAATGTTGGACCATTTATATGATTTAGTTTGTTTAGAAATTGTAATGCATTTTACGACTTAATGTGGTGAATGGATTAATTATAATCCACGTAGACGGTAGTTTCTGAAAAGGCACAAATTTTTATTCTCTAAAATAAATTATTCTATATATGGGTTTTTTTTAGAAACCCCAAGGAAATTGGTTACAAATTATGTATGTGTTATTTGGTCGTTATTTATATATTTTAAGCTTTTCTTACTAAGATATTTTTATTGAAGGTCAGTAGCTATTAAAAGTTTGCATATTGGATTAAACAGTTTTACTAAAAACGAAGGCCTTAATACTACAATAAGTTAAAAAAACCGATGAATTACTACAAACGAAATTTCTATTTTTACCTTGAAATTTGCATTAACGATCCAGTGCATTAGTTGAGTCACTCGCCCGTCCGAACGGGGCATAAGGCGTGTTTACATTGGGATGCATCGAAGGTTCCAGACCGATAAGTGCACACGTCAGTCTGCCCACGCCTTGTCAACTTTTTAAAACTGTAATTTAATGGATAAACACGGCGTGGGGCATATTGAACTGAGGCTTAATGCCCTGCCGCCATCTTTTAAGGTAACTTTAAATGTGGAGCTCATTATTGTCCTCAATCAGTGTTTTTTCGGCTGTCATATGAAAGTCGTGAAGATATTTTTTACTGTAATACATTAAAGAAGCATATAAAGGACACTTTGAAATTGTATAAAATAGATAGTGTTTAAAAAACAAACGTAAAAAAATTTAAAAACAAAACGAAAGTTTAATAAATCATATGATGAAATTATAAATACAAAACATACGGTACTCGAAAGCAACTCGTTAGTATTTTCTAAGAGGAAATTCTAAACCGATCCATTTCTTTTATGCATTTAATAACACATTCCTGAACACACAGATAGATACTTGGCTACGAGTATTCAACTTCAGGGCGGAAACTAGCCAGGCGAGCACTAGAAAATGTTTTACCACTACGCTGTGTTCAATATACGAGTGCGAATCTGCAAACAAAACTAGTTGCACAATGAAGGTTTTCTATTTCCCTTCAACCTTTTAACTATTCCTTCAACGTCCAAGGAAAACAAACGACATAGAACGGCCGAAAGCAACAGGTGTACAATCAGATAACAGGCGACTGTGACCGCACGCGCCGCCTCGCATAAATCCACCGCCCGCTGATCTATAGATCACTTAATAGATCATTCGATACGAGAGATCTGGAAAGAGAAACTTGTGACATGGTTACTTTCAGGTCTTCTGTTTAGTTCAAGAGCTTTGTTTAGATTATATTTTGTGTCAGTTAGAAATTTAAACTGGCTGGCGTGCCGCACTCGTTGAAGACTTCAATCAACGGGTAGGTATGAGGCCTGATGCCACATTTTGAGAGCGTCACGCATCACAATTTCTTAATTCAGACTAAAAAAACTGGTTGGCAACTTCACCGAAAGCGATTTTTCGTGATTCGTTTATCTTCAAAAATGTTGAGATACGCGAGCGAGATAGCGGCGCCTCATATTCTGTCCCTTTCCGAAATATCTTGTGTTTACAAACGACTACAAATTTTTCCTTGTATTTTAACAAATCGCGAATATACATGAAAACTGGTCGCTCTAGTGACCGATTTTCCTTTGTGAACAATTTATGTATTCGGAAGTTTTTTTGAAAATGAAACAAGACCTTTAGGGGCGATGTGGCAGGACTCTGGAACATATCTCACATAAATCTTTGAGCTGATAAAATCATCAGACAGTCCTTGTATCACATACCACCCGTAATCGCAAACGCGATCTTTAGCATATAAAACAAATTATGACACATTCTGTGATATTATTCTTAACTAGCTAAAGTGGTAGGTGAGGTCGGTAAAGGTTGTTATTATTTGCTAACTTGAGACAGTAGTTTATAGTTTGTGCAGGTGGTAACATGGCCTAGTTCTTACCCGACTACGGCGAATAAAAAAGGAGAATTATGATTTTGACCGGTATGTATATGGGTATGTATGCATGTGGGTATTTATTTATGTATGTATGGTCATCTGTTCCCTCTCAACTTCTAAACTACGTAACATAATTTTTTCATAAGTGATTGTGTTAGAAGTAGGTACATGATGGTTTACATTACGGTAAATATAAACTTTTAGTTTACCTACCTATACTCGACTGGTTAAAATTTGACTACTACCTCGCCTGAGAGCCTAGTGTGACTTTTACAGTGACCGCGTTTACGCAGAGTTTGTATTGAAATTTACAGCGCCCCTACCGCCGCGTTTATGAATTAATATCACGCACGCTCATATGGCGTTTACTCGACAAACGCGGTCGTCCTATAAATGGGCTTTAAATCGAAACTCACAGTCAGCACACTGCTCAGTAATCGAAGATTGTGAATATATTTACTAAACCTATAGAATTAAAATAAGCTAATCTCTGAAATCACTAATCATATTCTAAAAATTCTTTCAGTATTAGGAAGCTACGTTATTCCTGAGTGCTATAGACTATGTCTTACGAGTGAGGAGCTGCAGGAAAAGGCTAGTGTAGAATAAATGTAATATCTCGACGTTGACGTGAATACGACCGGTCTCACTTGTACCTACTAAGTTCTGTATGGTCTGTTTTTCTGTACTAGTCTAGACATCAATAGGGACCCGATCGCCAACCAATGACATGATTCGATGATGGTTCTATGTCATTGGTTAGTGAGCCATTGTGTGTTTACATTATTGGACAACTAAGAAAATCTCCACCATAACATGTTACAACTTTCGATAGCTTTATAATAAACTTAGGAAGAAGTAACAATTCTCATAAATGTCTTGTCTTTGTTTAGGTACAGCACAGAAAGAGGAACTCCGTCGTTTGTGAGTCTTATATTTTAGACCCCAACTAATCAACTGACAATATCGGCTGTGGTGGTCTTGTAATTTGGAAATGGTTCCACAACCTTCGGATATCCATAAAAACTTCCTTAAATAGTACCATGTCATAATAACCAATAATTAACTGTTACTCATTGATGTAACTATAATAAATAGGTATCTATTTATCCTACAGTTCTTAACAATAACTGAAATCTCGTTACATTTTTCCTTAGGTTTACTTTATCCATTTAATACTCTTCCTTATGCTTAATAAAACTTATCGCATTTTAAATAAACTTTTTACTATAACTTTATTTAATTTAATTATATTCATACAAAAGTAGCTATTATGTATTGTCATTTACAACATTTTTATGATCACGTCAAATAAATAATTTATCAAATTAATTTAACATTAAATTTTACTGCCGAGTAATATTTCAATAATTTACAACTTGTGTGGAAGTAATTAAAAATATTTACATAATAAGTTTTATAAGTATTAAATCATCAACTGACAGAGTTTAAGTACAATGCCTATAATAGGTTAATTATAAAATACCTTTTAATTGCATTTAAGATGTACCTACAGTAATACAGAAATATTTTTTTTTTTATGTTATTTGGTAACGAGACGAGCTGGTCGTTTGCCTGATGGTAAGCATAACGCCGGCCCATAAAAATTGCAGTGCCACCCAGAACTTTGAAACACAAAGGCCTGCGCGGCACTGCAGTGCGCTCGTTATCCTGAGACATTAGGTATTAAGTCTCATAAGCCCAGTAATTTCACTGGCTACTCTGCTCTTCAAACTGGAACACAGTAATGCTTGCACATTACTGCTTGGCGGCAGACTTCACGAGCAAAGCGGTGGTAACAACCCAGACGGACACTCGCAGAAGAGTTAGTCCTAACTAAGCGAAATAATGTCAGTAAAGTTAAATTAGGTAAAGTTTCCATCCAACTATAGGTTGTATGATAGGTTAGCGTTTTACCATTATGTGACACATGTCACAGACCTACTACTCGTATCAGACACAGAGGCCATTATCCGCCATGCTGGTCCAAGCTTATGAAACCTAAACTGTCTAGCTGTTAACACTTGCCATGACACAATCAAGAGCTCAATTAAGCAATTAATTTTACGGCGGCATTCATTAGCTCTTTGACTCATAGATACCATAAACGTGGGATGTACCTAAACGTTAACAGTTTCAGTTCCTGTTCACATTATAGTGTGTGCACATGTATTGTATACCTATAGGATGTCCCGAAGATCAAAGTCAAGCGGGCACGGGGCGAGAGGGGTGGGCATACCAGTCCCGAGAAAAATAAAAAATCCATATCAGTTATTTTAGTTGTAGTGAGTCAAACATTAACCTAATGTAAATTACAGAAGAGCATCAAATTCGGATACATGATTTTTTGTTAGTGGTAGGACTAACTCTTCTGCGAGTGTCCGTCTGGGTTGTTACTACCGCTTTGCTCGTGAAGTCTGCCGCCAAGCAGTAATGTGCAAGCATTACTGTGTTCCGGTTTGATGAGCAGAGTATCCAGTGAAATTACTGGGCTTATGAGACTTAATATCTAATGTCTCAGGTAACGAGCGCACTGCAGTGCCGCGCAGGCCTTTCTGTTTCAAAGTTCTGAGTGGCACTGCAACTGTTATGGGCCGGTGTTATGCTTACCATCAGGCAAACGACCAGCTTGCCTCGGTACCAAATAACATTAAAAAAAATGCTTAGACTTTCTTAGAGTCAGGAAAGTGAACTTATAAGCGTGTTACAAACTCAAAGTGGTTACTCTAAATTCTTTCAACGCACCAATGTGGTATACGTAGTATCAAGTAGCTTTGCACAGTTAATGGTAAACTTACCTATTTGCATCTGCAATTAGAAGGTTCCCATATAAGTTTTGTGTAAATTATGAAGTGATGACAGCTTATTCGCGTTTAGCTTGTGTTGGAATGAGAGTGTTAATTCGAAAATCAAATATTAGGTTTTGTCTCGTAAAATCTAGCAGTTGCAATGTACGCCACAGTCCCTTTTATGTGTACATAAAAGGGACTTTGGCATAATGAACTCGGTTATACAAAAAGTAGGTATTACGGTGCTTTACGTACCGTTATAAAAAATCTTTCATTTATTTAAAATACTGTTATTGTTTCCATGCCGATACAAATAAGTTACTATAATTGGCTTAGTTAAAGAAGAATTCTGACCAAAATCATTGTAAAACTTTTGCGAAGAAAATAAATGCATTTATTATTATTGTTATTCAAAGCAATTATTTTCGGCCGCACGTACGTAATTTTTTAGTCATGAAAAACTAAGAATATTCCTATTATTTCCATGATCAACGGGTATCTTCACCATCCGACATTGGTTTAGTTTTGGGCTCACGCTTATTATAGCTGACTATTTTAGTAGTAATTCAACGTATGTATTACCAGCCTTATCTCGGACAAGGTCAATATCTTAAATATTTTCGTTTTAATACTAAAGTTTATTAGCCACTCCCTTTGATTTCAATAACACAAACGGAATTACCATAACTTCTTAAGTTTATGATGACCCAGAACCATATGGGTTCAATGTAATCAAAGACATTCGAAAACGAGTTCCAGAACAAAAACCGAACAAAACCGTTGGTAATAACGCTGTCTAGCCTCTAATAGAGCATTCCGACAAAAAACATCTAACGACTACGGAATTGATGAGTTCTCTTACCGAAAATTACTTTAATATGCATGTTAACGCGTGACCTAAACCCCAAACGTGGAATACCAATGTAACTAGACCTGTCGTATCCATGCCATGCATATAACCTTTGGACCTAATTACAAACGTTATAAGAATTAAATTGCCTTCGACAGTAGACGGAGAAGATGGTGAAGGTAAAGTGGTAGTGTCATGCTTGCAAATGTTTTTTATTCTTACCTTCTGTCTTGCGTGATTCAGCGTCTGGAGAACCAGACGGACGGGTCCTCGTATCATAATATGAGAAGCGATGTAGTAGGTATGTGATTTTGAAAGATAACGGATAAAACACAGAACGCGTTAAAATTACATTTACAACTTAGTGACTTTTAAATTTTTATTGGCTGGCGTGATAACATTATGAAAGCTAAGTTATTGAAAAGCTAAATATAAGAATAAATAATTCTAGAAACAACACCTACCAAAAAGAATTTAATTTCACTCAAATATTACGTGCACCAAAATGGAATCATCGATGTAAGTACTTTAAATCATTCTATTATTTAGTTTACCAGACCATTATATCAAGAAATGGTAGCTAAAACTAAATAAAATAAACAAACAAGACCCCACCGATGTGTCATCGGCGACAGATTGTAAATTTGAGAGTGGTAGCTAACTATAAGCTGCCTAGGTTAGCTCTGGAAAAAGCCCTACCACGACGCTATAGTTGCTTCAAATTGTTTCCATTCGCGAAAGCTCCAGCTTTCTTTTTTGTTAGTGGTAGGACTAACTCTTCTGCGAGTGTCCATCTGGGTTGTTACCACCGCTTTGCTCGTGAAGTCTGCCGCCAAGCAATAGTGTGCAAGCATTACTGTGTTTCGGTTTGATGAGCAGAGTAGCCAGTGAAATTACTGGGCTTATGAGACTTAATACCTAATGTCTCAGGGTAACGAGCGCACTGCAGTACCGCGCAGGCCTTGAGTTTCAACGTTCTGGTTGGCACTGCAATTGTTATGGGCCGGCGTTACGCTTACCATCAGGCAAACGACAAGCTCGTCTCGTTACCAAACAACACAAAAAAAAGATCTTCGAAGGCTTTCAGCTATCGGTCTACGGATGAGCAGCAAATTTACTTCTATTGAGTTATCATCGCATCAACGATTACATTTACAAGGAAAAACTAAATAATTGAGAGTTTCTTTTATTTGTGAATTTATGGACATTACATTAAATGACTCTTTAATATTTTCACGCCTGCTTGCAGGTTCTATACTATGACTATTTTTTTCCATGTCCAATATATATAATATGTATAATTGCAAATGTTTGATTTGATTCAATAAAGTAGACACTAGGTACGTTTTTTCGCTACTGTCGACTCCCGTGGTGCGGTCATATGTTAACTTTTTAGATTGGTGATCTCATTACACTGATATTTAAATGAAATGATAATGATCTTTTTTGGCGGTTAATCTAATTAATTCTATCGAAACTAGATTTGAATATAATATATCAGAATTTTAGGTATAGATAGATAGATAGATAGATAACACTTTATTGCACAATAAGGGAAAAAAAAGGGTATGTGATGTTTTGAGCAGTATCATAATTAATACTTAGATATTAATTATTCAATATGTTGTGGTATATGTACTCATTACAGTTTATTGACATTTTATAATTCTATGGCACGTTACTTACAATATTCTGCTCTCTTTCTAGTTTTTGTATTGTGTGATATCTTCAATAATAACGCCTTTGATTAATTAACAAATGCAGTTTTATTATAAGTTCAGTTTTACTCGCGCACGCCATCAACGACTAGAGAGAGCAAGGAAGCTTCTATCCAGAGACAGTTGCGTTCCGAACCTCACATATTGAAAATCTTAAACGAAAATGTATCTAATAATTGCTAAATAGTTTTTCCAAAACTTAGAAAGCATTTTATATACCTGAACTAGTGGTATTTTAGTAGGTAATATAAGTCTGTTTAGGGTAGGTAGAGAACGCCGATTCACTTTATTCTGGCATGCGTTATTCAGTTTAAAAACATTCAATATTTTTTAAGCGTATTCGCCGGTTTCGTGTCTCTACCTACTCCTTATTAAGCACAAAGAAATACATCCTTAATCACACATACATCCTTCATCATTTAGGAAGCCTAAAGCTCACTTATAAAGATTAAACGGATATTGGACTCGAAACACGTAAGTATATCGATAGTATATCGATTTCATCATTTTTTTTTCATTCAATCTTTCAAGAGCTTGAAGTCTAGTTCATACCACCGCTTTGCTCGTGTAATCTGCCGCCAAGCAATAATGTGCGAAAGTAGTTAGTGAAATAACACAGTGCACACCTTTGTGTTTCAAAGTTCTGAGTGGCTGGCACTGCAGTTGATATAAGCTGGCATTATAACTTTTTTTATTTACCAACGGGCAAACAACCCGCTCGTCATTGCCTAGTAGTATAAAAAAGGTATTTCACCGCATTTAATAATTACATACCAATATAAACAACACAACGCATTTACCATCATTATCAACGACACTAACTATGTAAAAAGCCGTAAACAAAAAAATTAACAAGATGACATAAGCCATATAAGTGAAACCAATCAACAAAAGAATGGCAAAACTTCAGAAACTCCAAGTAATTACTGATATGAAGAGACATTACAAGCTTGGACTTTTTTGGACCGACATGTTAAATATAGCCAAGAAGAAGGATTTATTAGCTCAATAATTTACTGTGTTTTAATTAAAGCTAATGAAAATGATCTTGGAATCCAAATTGATGGTTCAAAATTTGAAATGGAAGGTGGAGACTAATTTGTTGATGACACATTAGAATTTAATATTAATGTTGATCGTGATGTGGAGACGGAACGTGAATAATGTTCTATAATTTAGATTAAAAATACAGGCTTGGAATATTATATTATTATCGTATTATATTATTTAAATCTGATGAATATGACAAATAAACGAGATTCAAAGAAAGCGACGGTGACAAAATAGTTTCGATTATATGGACATGATTTAAAACTGCAAATAGGGATTAAATTAATAATGACATGGCAACTGATAATTGGACAGAGCGGACAGAGAATAATTATAACAAAAAGCTGTGCATGCGTCTATACATGCAATTTTAAATAGTAGCTTGTATCAGACGACGTAATTATAAGAGCTACAACTTTATGTAACACATACGCGATTATTTTAACCGGTTTCATTACCTTAACGTCATAAACAAGTTCTTTTCTGTCACAACTACAAGTTATTTTGGAAAGGTCACGAAAGGAAAGCGACGTGACGGCGCCGAACGAAGTAACCAATGCTATAAAACATTGTTTACGAGTAACCATTTCAATTAATAACTTTAATCAGGTAGGCAAAAACTAATTTTGTGTTCGAGTAATAAGATATTGCTGTGGTAATGGCAATGAATAAGAAGAAAAACATGTGAAAGAGCTCTGAGCATGCGCAGATGCGGTGAATCTTAGCGTAATGTCATTTGTCGACGTCGTCGCAGATTTAAGCTTCGGACACAACATAGTCTTGTAAAAGTCTAAATTACAGTTGCATTTATGTTTCGTACTGCGTGTTTAGATTTTTACCTGTCCAATCTAATTCTTTGTGTCTGCTAATCAACCAGATATCAAATAGATTAAAAAAACACAGCCCTTATTGAATCATTTTACACACTAGTTCTTTGCAGTTCTTTATTCTTATTAACCAGAACCAAACAGAGGGGTGCTTAAATAAGTTTAAAGTGTGTCGTATCTGTGGCATCGTATTTGTCACATGTATATTTATTATTTTGTTTGAAAGATAACTTGATCGAGATTTTTCTTAGTTTATGATTTAAGAAAATCTGTGCAGCATGTTTGAAAATCATCAGCTCTTTTCAGTCAGTACGGGTAAACTGTAAATTACCATAAGAGCAATAACATCTTGCAAAAATTGTATGATGCAGTTATCCAATAAGGAATCCTTCTATTCTATTCTATTCAGGGATTGTTTTTACTTTTTATGCCCACAATTATTGGTCCCTTTTTTGGCCGAATCGAACCCGGAGCTCTTACGCGTAACACAAGTTCTACAGGAAGCAAATTGAGATATGTATACATCATGGGTGTTTCTCAACTACCATTTTATGATCAAAGTCAAAACCGTTGTTAATGTAACCTCAGCATTAAAACCTCGCAATCCCGACAAAGATAGAAGATTCCTGTCTCCTTTCCTGAGCTGACCCGAGTCGTGACTCGTGAGGTAACACTCGGATTTAATTACTTGTACAAGCAGAGAAGATTTACACATTACTTATTACTTTGGAAGTGTGGATTTAAGTTTTGACTGAGGAGAACATATCAGGAGTTATAGTGACGCAGATCGATAAATCAATGATTTTAATGAAACCGCCTTAAAAAATAAACGATAAACTGAGTGAAAGTTGTTATTATAGGTGATTCGGAAATTTTATGTTGCTCGCGGTTTCACTTGTATAGTTCCCTACAGGAACCGTCCATGTTATCGGGATAAAAATGGCCTATACCATCGATTCTTTGTTCCGTTGCTGGGTAAAAGACAGACAAGCCAACAAACACTTTGGCGCATTTGTAATAGTAGGGATGTAATCTTCTTTGAATTATTGCTAGGTCGTAGGAACTCTTCTGCGAGTGTCCGTCTGGGTTGGTACCATCGCTTTGCTCGTGAATTCTGCTGCCAAGCAGTTATGTGCAAGCATAACTGTGTTCCATTTTGATGAATTTAGGATTCTGTTTTTCAGGATAAATTATAGAAAACACTACTGCCCTAGCCAGTGACACTCGGGATGATGTAAGGATTATAACGATACCCCATACATCCGAATCTGTTCAGGCATTTAAAAGTTATGGTGGAATAAAAAAACTCGCGTACATACATGAACCCTGAGAACCTTACACTCCTTTTTTGGGCAGTCGTATGTATATCATGAACTTCGTACCTACGTAGTGTGTAATAGGTGTAGATACACCAGAATAAAAAAGTCCACATTAACTGTCCATTCTATTTAAATTCCATCGCCATATCCTCATTGGTGTAATTGGTTCTAACAGTCTACGTGTTGGACATCATGAGTTACACTGTTATAGTTATATTATATCATGCAACGTTGGAATAACTTCAAGGGCCGTTAATACTATGCTTCAAGCGACAAGTCATAAATGTCATAAAGCTAGTTCGTACTGTACTAAGTTTTCAAGCGAGAATAAGATTTAGGGTTCCGTGCCTCAAAAGAAAAAAAGAACCTTTGTAGGATCGCTTCGTTGTCAATCTCTCTGTCTGTCTATCTGTCTGTATTTCAGTATGTTAAGAACTTTTTTCTTAGGAACGCGTGTATATCAAAACGAAAACAAACTAAGCTACTGCTCGTGTTTTTGTTTCACTTGTACGATGTCAAATATTTAATCGAATTCAGTCAATGGATTTCATAAATCCATTTCATGGTTTACATTTAAATAGTCAGAACCTAAAATATATTTCTATTTGTTACAGACTTGGCGGCGATCCGGCAGCTACTCGACAGTGAGACAGGAGGCACCACTTGTCCCAGCTGTAACATGCCCTTTGACAAGGGCAAGAAGAGAAAACTGATCGACACCTGTGGACATGAGCGCTGCTACTCTTGCATGTTCCGAAACGAAGCCTGCCCTTTATGTGCAAGGAATTCTCAAAGAAGGCCAATGATGGAGCGGTATACTCCGTCACCGCAAAGGCCTGACGACTGGCAGTCGCCCATGCGACTTCCCAAACCTCCAAAACAGACCACCAATTTAGTACAGAGCTGCCCCACACCACCGCATACCAGAAGAAGATTTTTTCTCAGCCCAAAATCGCTCCGGAGCCCGTTCGGACAGCGCGCTCGCCATTCACATGACAACCACGTGCCTCTATCTGGTGAGTCCATTTGCATATCTCTAAGCGCGGTGATTTGCATTGAACAACCCGGTTCATTGATGTCTGAGGTAAAGTTCGTTCATTCACAAAGCTCCTCTCACTTTCCCGATAGGCTTTATAGAGGATTCCACGCGTCGTAAATATCTATGAGTGACAGTTGCGACAGGGTGCGCCCACGCACTCCCCGCCGGATGTACGTAGGGGTTCCGAGAGACCGGTCTACCGTATTTATTAGTCAAACGTATAAATCCCAACTTTTGCAACCGCAGACTGCGGGCCGGCTGCGTTGCTATCGCACGATCTGTTACATTTTCTATTTCCATTAATTTATGTTGTCCGTGAGTAATTGAAATATTCACCTCACAGCTGCGTTAGTTAATAAACTGGGTATTAATTCGGGCCTTTGCCCCTGCGGTTAATATGTCGATTAGTAGGCTCGGAATACAAACGATTATATTCCATTTTGCGATTTGCAATGGTAAGTTGTACAAGTCAAGCCGGTCGCGTCCAGTTTGATTGGGAGAGGAAACGCTCTTATCCTCATCATTTCTTGATCCATCTGCACACACCTGACACGGGTTATGGTTTAACAGGACTGCCGGAGGAAGGGCCGAGAAGTGCAGCGTGGCACAGTCTGGTCTTCAATAAGATCAGGTCGCTGTGGTCAGCGCATTCTTCAGTTCCACAGGGCCTCAACCAATTGACAGGCACGGAGAAAGAGATATCTTTAGAATGCGGACTCTGTTCTGATGAATCTTAATGATGTAAAATGATCTTGAATACGGGACAATCGATGGCATCTAAACGCGTACTGTGAAATCAAATGCTCTTCCAGACAATAAAATATCAACAGATCGATTAAGGTTCCCTACTCCATCGATCTTTGTTAAAATTGATTCATCGGAATGCGGTCCACATTCCTTGCATCTGATCAGCACGGTCGTCTCGATTTTTGCACATCTTATTGCTTGTTTGCAACCAGACGTTGTTTTACTCATTTTGTCGCACAGCTTTGACCGGTTTGGTTTAATTGTGTTTTTTATGTGTGCGTTTGAGTTTTGGTTTAGCTTGAAAGTTTTTGAGTGTTTCAGAAGATTTACGAAGGCAATGTAATGTAACATTATTTAGACTAGAACAACTACAAATATAATGAACTACTTATTTTAAATATATTATAAAGTGTTTACCGATACTAGCGGATTTTCACGTAAATATAAACATCTCAAAAATATCTTTCTAATTGGTTAAGGCGTCTCTGGTCTAGATAATCAAAAGACGCAGGTTTGAATACTGTGGCAGCGAAATTTTTGAAATGTAAATATATTACGTGAAATAGTTACCTATAATTCAAACGAAACATAGAATGAATGTTATTTATGTTGAGTTGATTCTTAATGTTACGAACACATTACATTATCTATATTAATTATATTAACAAAAACATTCATATTATATTGTGATGTAAATAACAGATCATTGATGGTAACTGATAACAATTCATCACACAAGCTGACAAGCTCGTCATTTGAAAGAACATATACAAGCATGATTAATAACTTTGTATCACTAGGTATCAAAATACGAACAATAGATTGTTTAGATAAAGAATCAGTGACAATTGTAAGTAATATTTATCCCGTGGGTGTACTTGATCATTTCTATAGGTATCTTCTAGGCAAGCGTGATTCATCGTCGACCGCATCGTCGCTTACCATCAGGTGAAATAGTGGTCAAACGTTAGCCTATAGTGAATAAAAAAAAAAAAAAAAAAAAAAAATTACACTGATAAGGAGATTTAGTAGAGGAATATAATAAGATCAATATCTAATGAGATATCTTTGGAATTGTAAATGTAAATTAGTTTGTTTATAGGCTAGATGAAGCATAAAATAAAATCAATAAGGATTTTATGGGAGACATAAATAAACCGGAACGGAAAAGAAAGTAACATATATACGTGGGTTATAGCGACACTTATGACAACACCCTACACTCTTGTTATATCTATCTTACATATTGTATAAGCTCAACATGACGGATTTGAGTGTTGATGAGAGTTATCGCAATTCAACCATATAAAGTTGGCAGGAAATTAATGAGCTCGTCTGGCTAGTTACCATTCACAACTTGGATAATTGGACTTGGATATTGAAAACATGATATTTTGTTTATTACTTTGTCTTTCTTTCGCGCAGCAACAGAGCAACGGATCGACGTGATTTTTGCAGAGAGATAGTAACTTTTATCCAGCTAATATGTAAATAAATTTAGACATGTTTTTGTTTCTTTTATTGCGTCAATTGTTTTGATTTGTAAAAACCACCAAATTCGCATTACAAATCTCTACGTAACACTTCAATATGCAGCGCGATCTTGGTAAGCCAATATACAATGGACTTAGACAACTCAACAAATTAGTTTATCTCCAGTTAATACAGACCTAACAAGTTGTCTAATAACTACCAGCCAGCAGGAGACCAGCTGTCATAATGTTCTGATTTATTTATGGATCAAGGCTTCCGCCCTCGAAGCATGAGGCATTCGAGTTTCGTGACAAGCTATAGCTGATGACAGTTCTACTCCCTCGCAAGTCTGTGGGTTGGGGTCGACTGATATGAGTTTTGATCGTTATAAAGTTTTTAGGCATAGTGATTTTGATCACTGGATTTGTTATGCTAATGGCTAATGCAAACTACTGAACCGATTTTGATGAAATTTCTAAGAGACCGATCTGAAAGTCTATCCTTTCAAATAAAGAAAAAAAATCCAAATCGGTCTGTAGTGACGGAGTTGTAAGGTAAAAAACATAAAAAATTCAACTGAATTGAGAACCTCGATTTTTCAAATTTTTTTGATGTCGGTTGTGAATAGTACTCGTGCCACAAGCAAGAGCTTGTCTATAAAAAAAGTGGTTACCTAACACTTGACCTCAAGCTCACCGCATTGTCTACCCGAAGCCCGGCCAAGGCAAAGGTGTGGTCACAACGTCCGACGTAACCAGATCTGGTGCACCTGCGGAAATGCCGTGGGAACAGTTCCGCAATTCAACAGTGTACATGCTACTTTAGGGTCAGGGAGTAAGTGGGAATTTGACACGGGGTTTCTTTTATCAAAGGAACGAGAGTTACTCACAACATAAACTAAATTCACATAAACTAAAATAACTATACTACAACCTGAGCTATCCCGAAAGGGTATCAATCTACTCCTGGAGATCAACAACAAATTCCAAGCGAGTTCGGATGATAAAAGAGTTGGAAAAACGAGATGTACCTACTTATAGGTGGATAATCTAGAGAATTACTTTATTGTAAAACTAGCTTTCTTTCCGCAGTTTTCACCCGTTTTCCCACAGGAATCGTGCATTTTTCCGGGATAAAAAGTAGCCTATGTTACTTTCAGGTCCATAAACTATATCTATGCCAAAAATCACGTCGATCCGTTGCTTTGTTACTGCGTGAAAGAAGGACAAACCGACAAACCAACAAACACACTTTCGCATTTATAATATTAGTAGGAAGTAGGATTAGTACGATCACACGTACCTATCAATATTTGGCGTTCGATCGATGTGGCCTTAATCCAAGAAGCGAACAAACAAAGACCATTGTAAACCGATTTCAATTGTAGTCAACCATCGGTGCCCATTCTATGGACAATGTTCACATTCGCAGAACACCGTTGTTGTGATCATACGAAATTTACTTTTTAAATTCTACGTGTGATTGGAAGTCTTCAACAACAGTCCATGTTGTTTACTCGTATATTGGTGTCTGCCTACACCAAGCTAACACAATTCTGTTGTGACATTTCTAATATGTTTTGACGTTTATCTGTAGACGCTGTCTAGCTAAACAGGTGACTAAAATGCTTTTTTGTGGTAACACTGTAACAGTAGCATTTAGCTGTGAATTTATCTGTGGGCAAAACTGGTCTATTCGCGCATTAATCAATATCAAAACAATATTATCTTAAATTGGCCTCGACGTTTTAATCAAGTTGCATTGATTGTGGTCACGAGAAAATATCTTGGAAACATAAACAGTATACTTAGTAGTGTAGGTACATGTTTGTCGTAGTACAATTATTGCAGTTACATAAAGGGGTTAGGGGAGGCACAGGCAAAGCTAATCTGCGTCATAAAAATCATTAGATTTGAAATGGTCACAACATAAGTTAAAAGAATTTGGTTTCCAATAATTTTTGATGCGCAATGCTTGGATCCACAGCTTCTGTTTGTTCTCGTCAGAAGGGAAATGTACCTTTATTATTACACTGAATTACACTTCACAGAGGGGTACTTTATTGCAGGGATGATTTTTTTGTGTACTTACAAAAAATTTATGTTGAAGTTTGACAGCGAAACAACACTCATTCTCTTTGACAACACCAGCCCTAATGCGCCACCTAGCGGAATAAATTAGTAATATGTCTCCCCAAATCACAACTTAATTAACCGACTTCCAAAAGAGGGGAAGGTTCTCAGTTCGTCTGTACTTTTTTTTGTGGCGATGAAGATGTTTGACAAGTCTAAATTTCAAGTGTTAGAGTTGTCAAATATATTCCATCGTTAACAAATTAGACACCGTTAGATTCATGGCCGTTGACAACACTTGATACAAGCAAGTGTATTATTTGGACAGGTTTAAAACGTATAACATTCTTTTCTCTTGTTCTTATTTAGAAAGAGAGAATGAAACTAAAATAACGTTCAGATTTGAACCGCCAAAATCAACACCAATATCCCTCAGTAACAAAAATCATTTACATAATAATAATTAAAGACATTATACAGTTACTTTTTTGCGTCCCTCAGTACGTAACTTACTAAAATCAATTATGTGGAGACATTATAGTCACTTTTTTGCGAATAAGTGGCTGTAATCTTCCCACATATTTGTCTGGGAGAGTCGGGAAGGAGTAAAAAGTGTGCTCTCCCACGCTAGGGCAGGTTCGAGTCAATGCTCGTGGGTAGAGCCTCGGAGAGCCTTGTGGCTCGTAATGTAACATTGTCTCTAGAGAGTTTTTAATGGCATTAGTTCAAGTAGGCTTGGAATTACTAGAATATCTAACTTGGAATACCTAGTTGTATTTTTTTGTGAATAATTATAATTAACTTTATGAAATATACTAGCTGCTGCCCCGCAGTTTCACCCGCGTGGAGATTTTGGATTACATGGTTTTTAGTTTTTTGCGCGGAACCCTAATTATTTTTCTAAAATTAAAGTAGCCTATGTTACTCCTTATAACATCAGCTATCTGCCAGTGAAAGTCCCATCAAAATCGGTCCAGCCGTTTCGGAGATTATCCGGAACAAACATGCAGACAGACAGAAATTTTAAAAATGGTTGTTTTGTTATATGTTCCGTATATACTTTCTTGTGCATTTAGTAAAAGCTGTTATTTTAATATTACAAACAGACACTTCAATTTTATTTATTTGTAGGTATAGATTATTTGAATCGGTCTACTTCTCACATTAGTAATTATAATGCCTCTCACACTTGCCAAGGCCGCTATTAATTTGATCCGACCGAGCATAAATAACCCTAATTCCCGAGACATAGACCATTACAGGTGGTCACTAGACACCCATTATGGCTTCCGTTGAGGATAGAGTGACTATTATTCCAGAGAATTACCGGGATCAGTTTCCCTGTAAAATTCTGGTATAATTTAGTCAGTGGCAAAAATAGCTAAGCCTTTGGCCTACGTACACAATAATTATTGTGGCAAATATTTGAAAATAAATTAATTTTAAATTAAAACTTACTAAGTGTAGGTACTAAGGCTATCATTACCTTCATTCGGCTTACTTGCCATCGCTTTTCCTCTAGTTGAAGTCGTGGGAAACCTTTTTTTATTTTATTAGGATTTTACACGCAAAACGTTAAGGGACTGTAAGTTTTCGCAAAATGTGAAACATACAAAATTTCAAACATTATTGAAAGCACTATCGTGCACCGTCGCTTCGAACCTTATTTTAGAATAAATACCGTAAAACACGATCAAATTTCTTAGTCTGGACTATAAACCATGAGAGAAGAAAATCTCGAGAGCTCATGAGAATAAAGAATATATCCGAGCAAATAAGCGCGCTTGGGAACCCTACTTTAAAACGGTTGGTGTGAAGTGGCCTTTAGTATCACGTTACAATTTGGGCATGTTTATTGGTCTAAATAATAGTTTATTGTTAGGGGTGATAGCTACGAGAAAAAGAAGGGAAATTAAATATTAATTAGAGAAGGTATCTGTGGGATGAAAGTAAAAAATAAAAAGTCGATTGAAGCAATTTATTAGTTAGAGAAAAGAGCAATTGAAGCGATTTTTATTAGAGAAAATTGGCTTGTAAAATGATTATACTAATGATTATACGAATGATGCAAGAAAATTCACTTGGCGTCGGTTTTACAATTTTCGTTAATATGCGTACGATAGATTGCGTAACGTTTCAACCCAATCATTATTTTTTAAACTTTGGATAAATCTATACTAATATTATTATTATAAATCTTTATTAAATGCTTACCTACCTATATATACGATATAATGTCATAATTCAAGCGTGGTAGATGCAGTCTAAATTACGCAGGCATGAAACCGTTTCATAACCCCATCAATTTAAAGTACTCAACCTTGACAATGCCTGCTCATCCGTAGGCAGGTTGAATGTTAAATCGCTTCAACTTTCAAGTGAAATAATACTTAAAATCAATGACAGAAAGTCACAAATTGTTTGAACTTGATTGTCAAATGACAATAGTACCTATACGGGAGGCTGACATTTGGATTGAAACCGAATACAATGCGATGTAGAAGGCTTATGTCATGGTCGACGCTTTTTTGTGGAGTGTTTTATGTGTTAGACTATCATGATTTCATATCTAACTTTTATACTGTTTCGGTTGATAAATTAGAGAGCAAAAGTAAAAGCATGTTCGTTGGTAAATAGACCACATTATTGTTCTGAATTCAGCAAGATTTTCAATCAACTTTTTGCGTCTCGCGACATGACAAACGTTCCATTGATCTGTTACTTGTATGTAACTAGGTATTTTTATGGTGATATTTTCCGTAATTCATTAAAAAACTATTATAATTATTTTGTACGCACACTTCTATATGCGTCAGAATCGCTCTCTAATCTATACTAGATGAATCCTTAAAACTAAAAGCCGTTTAAATCACACGTGTACAATTGTATAAACAGTTATTGCAGTGCATTGTGCAATAATCTTGATGATTAATTCTAGAATATTTAAACATCGTTACATAAATGAAGTACCTACTTAAGAACTATGACCGTTACCATAAGAACGAAGCCACTGAAGTTTTGTCGTGATGTAAGTTAATAGAAACAAAGGTATTATAAAGCATAGATTTGAATGTAAATCTATTTCTTTCCTACGCAATTTCGTCAATACTCTAGGACACGAGTCACATATCGGCGTCGCGTGGGTCTACCATTTGGTTATAGGTTTGTTTTGCTGCATATTTTGTGGTGGTGTGTTACCAACCTTACTAGCAGTTTTAAAAATAGCTTGGATACAGTCTCTAAGGTTGTGAATAATAAATTTCATAAAGAGGTCTCGTGCACAAAGAAACTTGAGCCAGGCTTGTTTTAAATAGTATTGTAACTTGGTTTGAATGTCTTTAGGTTTTATTTTATTGTTTGCGAATGTTTTCATTGCATGTAGTTGGCATTGATTTTATGATTGTGATTCATATGTACAATATTTTACCGTTAACTGACTGTGTTTTAATGTTTTATTAAGATAGATATCGTGAATGTTTCTCACATGTGCACAATTAATACTGCACTATTTGTTTATCTACAAATTATTTCTAAGAAATACCTAAGTATTTTTTTTATAATTTCAGATGATGAAGGAGGTCACATAAAGCAGGGGTACGAGTCGCGGCGGCAAAATGACCTCTACATGAGGTTAGGGCTGCTACTCGGCGAGCGTAGAGGGTCGCGAAGCAAATCTCGAGAGAGTTGCACTTCGCTCGCTTCGCTCGACGCGCACACGCTCGCTTCGCACAACACAAGCCCCGTATGTCCATTATCATCATACAATTTTATTATATTACTGATTAAATCAAATCAAATCGTTTATTTGCTAGAATACATGTTAGCGTAAGGTCTTAAACAATATTTTTGGTCAATGTATTCAACCTGCAGGCAGGTGTGCAAATATTGTCATACATTTTAATTTCAGTACATGTCATAATCAGTTATTAAAATTAAGTTATTAATTAGTTGTTAAAATAAAATTATTGTCAAACATTATTTAAAGTTAAGGTATTCCTTTACACTATAAAAACAATGAGTCTTGGTACTGAGTCTTAGTACCGGGCACAGACTGGAGAATTAATTGGCTCAAACCAGCGTAATAGATTAATTTTATGCTTTTTTATAAACCGCCCCACGGAAATCTTGTTTCGTCCACGGCTAAAGCCTCCTGTAGCTATGAGCACATAACTAGTTAATGCATACAGATGCTGCTTAACAATCAGTGTACAACTATGTATGTATCTATGTATGTATGTAGCAAACCGAAGAATGGAACTGTTAGCACTGGCTGCAGTCGTCATGAATAAAATACCATATTCATGCAACTTGTTTCTAACTATGTGGAGAAACACACCTTGCGGTAACACAACACTGATCGTGGCTTAGAAACCAGATACCTATTTAATATATTCAGACGTTACTTTGCAGAAATCTAGACTTTGTGTAATGCAGAAAACGACTTACTTTTGATCTCGTTACATACACTCCCAAGAGTCCGCGCCACGACTGAAGTCCTGCGGAATAAAGAGGAACTAAAATCGCCCTGTCTTCGCATTTATTCATATATCTTTAGATTACTTCTTTAACACTTGGAATACTTTAATTGCTTTAATATTTTATACTGTGTAAGGGAAAATGGGAAATATCGTTGGCCTCATATTTCTGAGCTACTACAGCGCCGCGCCTATCCGACTTCAGTGGTGGCGCGGACTCTAGTTTAGATTCTGTGTAGGTATCTATTATATCTACGGCCCCCTAATTAGCAGGATTGTGATCCCATCCAACGACAGCAATTTTTTTATCGATACACCTATTTGTATTTTTGACCCAAAATCAAAAAATGAGATTAGTCTCGAAACTTGGCTTTGCATAGTCTAAGTACTTACTACCAAACTAAAGATAAACCATCGTTTTGAAATGTCCATTATAACATGACCCATAAATCTAATCACATAATCCTCATTCTAGGTATCAACTCTCACTGGTTCATCAGAAGTGGACGCGGCCACACCTCTTGGCCGAGATTCCCTTGGTTCCCTGGCGTCCATGAGCCTTTCTGCCGCCAGCAACTGTTCCTCATCCAGTCCTGGCAGCAGACGGCATTCTGTTAATGGTAAGCTCTCTCTACTCTATACATGAAAACCCGTAAGGTATAGTTGAGAACTATACTAAATATTCAGAGTGATCTAATACTACATACTAATATACCTTATTGGTAAAAAAACATATTAACAATGTTCTAGACACAACTACCCAGGAGCTTATTAAAAAGAAAGAATGAAATAATTTATTTCGAATAAATTCCCACAGTTTGAGCAACTAAGAAACAAAGAGAAAAAACATATAATAGTATATACTCATCATACATAATGAAGCAGCTATGTACCTACTTTCTAATCATGCAGCTCCTGGTTTACATTGTTGGCAAGCACCTGTCTGTATGATGTTATTATAATTATCTGGTATTTGCACTTGGGAGCCAGTCATATTCTGGCACCACCTTCAACCGCATCGATACTTAAGATCGTGTCCATTCTATTACATAAAAAAGTTTAAAGGATAGCTGCAACTTCAGTTCAGATTGCATAATTTGATTCAACGTCCGCTGAATAAATTGCGCCTATTGAAAATATTAATGCTGCACACCGATTGCCAACGCACATCCTTGTGCTTCTCCTGGCTTTTAAACATTTGTGGTCTAAACTATCGGTACTAAACTACATATCCAAGCGACCAAACATCTTTTTTATTTTTATTTGTGTGGGTAGTTTATAGATCTAGGATTCATAGTTACAATAATCCAAAGATTGTTTAATAGTTGCCAGACTTACCACAATCCTCTCCTCGTGCGCTCAAACGATTATTATAGATATCAAACATCTTTTTCAGCTCTCCAAAGTGGCAGGCCAGAGGAACTGACCCGGATGTCCAGCGGTTTCTTCAAGACACGGAAGACAGCCGCTCGTAGATCGGCCAGGGTCAGCAGCAAGCAATCCACCACATCTTCTGAACTTAAAAAAGGTAAGGACTAACTTTTTTAATTCTGTGATAGTGACAATTTAGTGCAATGGTGTAATAAGTAGACCGATCCAATATACAGGATGTATATGTAAACGGGCTCAATATTCGAGGACAATGTCGTATTGGGTTCTTAAAAAATATAGGAATTAATTATAAATCAATAAAAACTGACTTTGCAAGATAATTATGAGAGAATATGGACACCTTAACGGTTTTCGGTTAGTGACACGATACAGCCATCTATCTATGCCTCCCGCGCAGCTCGCACCCGCGTCAAGCCTGCGGCAGACGTGGTGACTCTGCTTTATAATAATTAGGGATATTTTGATGATAGTAGAAGTAAAAAACATTTTGTTTCTATACGTTCATGTCATATATTACTTGTATATTCACCCTTGAAAATTGATATCCTTTACGTATACACCTTGTATTTACTATACCAAAACAAACAAAAAATCGTAATGCAACCATTGCATGGTAATAGGGCTTTTTCTATTGTTTGTCTGACTAACTACCACCCTTAATATGAAAATATGTCGCCAGGCAATGCACCCCAATCGATATGTTCTGGCAGCAGCTTATGAGAGCCAGTTTCCCTTTCTAGGTTTAATGCAGTGGTCACGCCAACCTAAAAAAAGCTCTCCTAATAGAATTGTTTTTCTTACAGTCCACCCTTCACCCCAACTGACACTACGGCCTCTTTTCTTCGAGGTCCCATCATCAGACAGCCAGGGCTACTTCGCAGGCCGACAATGGCTCATGAGGGAAATGGAGAAGTCGCTGGAATCCAGCTCTTCTGGTAGGTTAAAAATAAGAACCATAAGATGAATGATCTCCTCACCTCTATAGCTTAATTTTTTTTCACAATTTCAAAACATCAGCAATAATGTAGCTTGATCGCTCTAGTTGCCAGAATTAAAATTCGATTACAATCGACATCACAATTATTGTAATGTTACTAGATAGTTAACGTACCTTATTATACCAAGGTACAGATTGTATTTTTAGACCGAGAAATAAGGTAGTGCACCATGACCATTGTAGCTAATTCTACAAAACATTTTTAGTGGACGTCCTTAATTTTTGAAGATCCAATTGCAATCATTACAGGCAGCCAAAAAAATGGGCAGTTTACATAAAAGCTTTTTTTGATCCTGTTTCTTTGAAGGATCAAAAGACTATCAGACCCATTGAGGTTCGGGTACTAGGAAAGTCAGAAATCGCTAAAAACTTGTTGTTTGTGCGCTCGCTACTATAATATGAGACACTAAGTCACAACATGCCTAGTAATGTCACTGACTTATTGGATTAAAATAAGTATTTTGCAGGCTTTCTATTGATTTTATGCTTTTTTCCGTAGGCATTTTAATCTCAGGCTGCCCCGGCACAGGAAAAACCGCCCTAATTCTCCAGCTTGTCGAGTACTCCTGCTTCGGACGGAAGAGGAACTACGAGTACGAAGAACTCAGGGAACAGTCGGACATACGAGAAATGTTGCCAGAAGAACTGACGGCGGGGTTGTTCACCCATCTGGCGTCGCATGTGGTCGCTTATCATTTTTGTCAAGTGAGTAAAAGATCAGTATGGTAGTATAAGATATTAAGTAGAATCGATCAATTTTATTATGCATTTATTTTATTTTCGGAATAAATTACCTGTTTCTGTATTCGAACAAATTTGGCTGCATAACCCTAACGATAATGTTGTATTTAACTTTTTCAGGCTGATAACAACAGCACATGCTTAGTGGGTGAATTCGTCCATTCCTTAGCAGCTCAACTTTGCCAAGCTCCAAGACTGCAAGCCTACAGGGAATACTTACTCAGCGAGCCGCATCTCCTTGCCTGTCTGTCACTGAAAGAATGCATAGCAGACGCAGATCTGGCCTTTATGAGGGGTATCATTGAGCCTCTAATCTTCTTGAGGAGAAACGGAAGCATAGACACCAGCAATAGTATCATCCTAGTCGATGGTCTTTGTGAAGCGGAATACCACAGACCAGATCATGGCCATACATTGACGTCTTTCTTGGCAAGACACGTTCCAGAAATGCCTTCCTGGCTTAAAGTTGTGGCCACCGTTAGGTCACAGTTCTTAGACCTGACAAAACAGCTGCCTTACACGAGACTAAGCTTGGACGAATCAGATAACGTGAATAAGGATTTGCTAGAGTATTTCAATGCAAGAGTCCAAGCAGCACCTATCATAGAAACGAACATTAAATGTTCGACAGGAAAGTTTGAAGGCGTCCATAATTCCGTGATGAAGTTCGCTCAGTATGTTCTTCATTTGAGCCAGGGCTCGTTTTTGTTCCTAAAATTAATATTAGACTTGTTAGAGAAGAGCCACATCGTCGTCAAATCTACCAACTATAAAGTAGTTCCAATATCATTGGCACAAATATTTTTGCTGCAATTCAATCTGAAATTCCCCACGGTGCAGTCTTTTGAAAAAGTGACGCATATCCTAAGCGTCTGCTTGGCAGCGTTGTATCCACTCACCCTGGTAGAAATTTACTATTCAGTAAACTCTTTACTGGTCCATCATTTTCTACCTTGGGAAGAGTTTTGTCACCGATTCGAAAGCCTCACAGAATTCTTGGTGAAGCGCATGGACAACACATATATGTTCTTCCATCCGTCATTCAGGGAATGGTTGATACGACGAGATGACAACGAAAGTTCGAAATTCTTGTGCGATTTGAGAGCTGGACACTGTGGCATTGCTTTTAGATTATCAAGAGTCCAATCTCCATTAGATTCGGAGAAGACAATGGAATTGGGACATCATATTTTGAAGGCTCACATGTACAGAAACTTGGGACCAGCACAGTTGGGATTATGTCCAAGAGATCTCCAGGCCACGATGGTTGCGACAAGTTCGTCCAATGTTGGGGAAGCGATAGCGAACTTAAGAAATATTTACACTCCCAATGTCAAAGTTTCGCGCCTGATGTTACTGGCTGGTGGTTCACCAAATCAGATATCAGAATGTCTTGGGCATGCTCCACTGCTGTGCATGTATGCGTATCAGGGAATCTTAGCCATGGTCGGCCTCCTGATCGAATTTGGCGCTGATCTCGAAATGGCTAACTCACAAGGATGCACTGCTCTATCACTGGCCTGTCAGCGGGGACATACTGATGTCGCCAGGAGACTCATTGCTGCAGGTATAATTCCGAATAATATTTAACATATGTCTTAAAAATAGCTTTAATAGCAATTGACAACAATAACTTTTCTGACTAAAATTTAGAAACAATCCAGTGTAAACCAATTTTTATAAACATTACAGGTGCATCACTAAGCCACACAGACACAGCAGAACAAACTCCCCTAGTTCACGCTGCCAAGAACGGACACCGAGATACGGTGATCTACCTCCTCGGTTGTCAAACAGGACGCGACGATAGGAACTCCCTGGATATTGATGATGGGAGCATTGAGCAGCTTGTTCCAGGGTCCAGGCATGCCTTGATCGCAGCCGCACAGAATGGTCATTTGGATATTGTGGAATATTTGCTGGATACTGCTGAATTGATCGTAAGTTTCAACAATAAAATATCGGTGCTTAGGACAGTCAGCTTTATTGAAGTCCTTCAATGAAGTTTTCATCATTATCAGCCTCTTACGCTCCCACTGCTGGGATACTGGCCTTCTCTCAGAGAGGGAGGTACGGGCCATAATCCACCACGCGGGCCCAGTGCGGCTTGGTGGATGTCACATGTCCTCGAATTTTGTAGTTCTTGAAAATGCCGGTTTCCGCACGATATTTTCCTTCACCGTTTTTAGAGCGAGTGTGAATAATCCGCAATTTCGGTAGTGGGAGGACTAACTCTTCTGCGAGTGTCCGTCTGGGTTGTTACCACCGCTTTGCTGTCTGCCGCCAAGCAGTAGTGTGCAAGCATTACTGTGTTCCGGTTTGATGAGCAGAGTATCCAGTGAAATTACTGGGCTTATGCGACTTAATACCTAATGTCTCAGGGTAACGAGCGCACTGCAGTGTCACGCAGGCCTTTGTGTTTTAAAGTTCTGGGTGGCACTGCAATTGTTATGGGCCGGCGTTATGCTTACCATCAGGCAAACTACCAGCTCGTCTCGTTACCAAATAACATAAAAAATAAAAAAATAAAAAAATACAAATCTATCAAATCCATTGCAGCCCGACGGCATCTGCCCAGTCACAGGCGAGACTGCTCTCACCGCTGCTTGTTCTACGGGCAACGCTGCAATCGCCGACGCTTTACTCATTCGAGGAGCCACGCCATACTCTCTCAACGCAAGACAACTGTCCCCTCTGGCGTTAGCTGCTAAAAACGGCAGAACAGCCCTGGTGCTAAGGCTTTTGGACTCTGGGGCCGATGTGATGGGATCAGGAGGAAAGAGTCCTTTGATCCTGGCTGCAGCGGAGGGGCATGCTGATGTGGTGGAAATGCTTTTGGAACAGGGTGAGTTATGACGTTTTGCTTATTTTCGCTAAGTGTGTTTTTTGAACGAGTAACTCTCCGTGTATGGTTGTCAAGAAGAGATTGATTTGTGCGATAGACCACCAATTGTAGATATAATTATCTTGATGTTCCTGGTTGATTATTTTTAATCATTTCTTTCACAGGGGCCGATCCGGATGCAGTTGACAATGATGGCATATCGCCGCTCGGCTGGGCCTGTCTTCGCTCTAGGATACCGACAATGGTTGTCTTGCTGGACAAAGGAGCTACTATTGGTAAATTGCCCAATATCTACAATTCTACATCATTGCCATATTTCATGTTCAACGGTTTCGCACTGGTATTGCGTTTCATTCATTTTTATAATAATAGGTTGCACAGAACAAGAGAACTCTCTGAGACGGCGTTATCTTCGTATAGGTATTTCTTAGACCTACTTATATAACGCTAAGTCTGTGGGACGTGGCTCCATGCGCTGTGACTCGTATCTAAGCCCGAGTTGAGATGTCGAATGCTATATATTCCTATTCCGGCATCTCTTGCACAAACATCCTCACTCAACTGGGTTACGAATTTGAGGTACAGTTTCGACCGGATTAGATATTCAGTTCTATAGAAGCAGAGGAGTAGGGCTGTTTTACGTTGCATTCTTTGTCCAGTTCTGTGGAAGCTGAAAGGTGGAAATGTTCTTTACGATAATATTCTTTGCCTCTCCGGTAGTTTATTCAGTTACCTGATTGCATGTTTACTGAGGTCATTTATCTTAAGAAACTACTTGTATTATTCAGACCAGCCAGACGGCAGCGGGCGCACCCCGTTAGGCCTGGCTTGTGGAGGACCACCAGACCTGGTGGATATACTGCTGGAAAGAGGAGCTTCCTTAGAGAGGGTGGATCATAGCGGCTTGCGGCCTTTGGATCGGGCTATTGGGCAGAGGAATGTTCCCGTAAGTATTCAATGTTATTACGCAGAAATACTTGTGACTTGACCAGTCATATCGCAAAAAATACTTTGATAAGTAAGGTATGAAGATAGAATACTGGATATGAAAGCAAAAAATCTTTTTGATTTTTTCTGTGTCAGCTTTGGACTCTAACATCCCCTAAAGTCTTATTGGGCAGAGGAATGTTCCCGTAAGTATTCAATGTTATTACGGAGAAATACTTGTGACTTGACCAGTCATATCGCTAGTAAAAAAATACTTTGATAAGTAAGGTATGAAGATTTAAGAATACTGGATATGAAAGCAAAAATACTTTTTGATTTTTTCTATGTCAGCTTTGGACTCTAACATCCCCTAAAGTGTTCATTGTTTATTTACAGGTCGTCAATTGTTTTTTGAGGAAAGGTGCTAAGCTCGGCCCAACTACATGGGTCATGGCATCAGGCAAACCAGAATTCATGTAAGTTATGAAAACTATTTCAGATTTGAAATTACACAAAATTCAGGTTCATAATGAGAGACTTGAATTTTTAACAAAATCTTGCTACAATGTTTAACGATTTAATAATTTGGAAAGGAATTACGAAGGAAAAGTGATGTAAGTTGTAAATGGTTGTCACTAGTACACTCATGGAATTTAAATACCCTTAATCGGTATTTTCTGTTGGGCTTTATAGAACCATATAAGTAACGAATAACGATGAATCTCATATTTTTACTAGGTGGTAGGACTAACTCTTCTACGAGTGTCCGTCTGGATTGGACCACCGCTTTGTGAGTGAAGTCTGCCGCCGAGCAGTAATGTGCAAGCATTACTGTGTTCCGGTTTGACGAGCAAAGTAGCCAGTGAAATTACTGGGTTTTATGAGACTTAATACCTAATGTTTCAGGGTAATGAGCGCATAAGCAGTACCGCGTGTTTCAAAGTTCTGAGTGGCACTGCAATTGTTATAGGCCAACGTCATGCTTACCATCAGGCAAACGACCGGCCCGTCTCGTTATCCGTTAGAATAAAAAAAACTATCCT
This sequence comes from Crocallis elinguaria, assembly GCA_907269065.1. Taxonomy (NCBI): domain Eukaryota; kingdom Metazoa; phylum Arthropoda; class Insecta; order Lepidoptera; family Geometridae; genus Crocallis; species Crocallis elinguaria. Next base: position 36,383,778 of record OU026065.1, read on the forward strand.
TCCAAAATCAGCTATACAGTATTTTTAGTTTATTCAAATTTGTAACCCTTATTTACAGGCTAGTACTCCTTAACAAACTCCTCGAAGACGGCAACATGCTGTATCGCAAAAACCGCCCCTCCGAGGCGGCGCACCGCTACCAGTACGCACTGAAAAAGATCAACCCCCTCATAAGCGACGAGGGTCTCCCCGGCGCCCCCGGCCAGCCCCTACCGCAGGAACACGTCGCAGCTTTTGTGCAGCTGAAGACAAACTTGCTACTCAACCTGTCCAGGTGCAAGAGGAAATTGAATGTGAGTTTGATGTTTGTCATACTTCCTTCTCTGTCCAAATCATACTTCCTTCTGTCTCTGTTCCGCGTAACTTTAGAACATGTGAAATTCAGCAACTTTCATTGTGGCATCGTACTCGATTTTCGCCCACCTGTCCCTCTATATTCCTCTCTTCATACCTAACGTAACATATACCATACAAATTACCTAAGTATCGATAGAATTACAAGACCCTAAAGCAAGAATTCTTTACAGGAACCATCCGAAGCCTTAGACCTGGCGGCACGCGCTTGCATCCTCCGACCGAACGCGTTTGAATGCGCATACGCAATGGCCCGAGCCATCCTCGCCCTTAACAAGCCCTCTGAAGCCCTACCACACGCCAAGAGAGCCCTACTCCTCGCACCAACAAACGACATATCAGCAGTAAGGACTCTGAAGGCGTTGCAGCAGGAAATATTGACGAGAATTAATGTTGGCAGTCATAGTTTGAACGGAGATACGAGATCGTTAAGGAACTTTGACAGCATTAGTTTGAACATGCCTTGAAGCTAAATACAATTAACTTTGCAGGAGATACTTAGCGTCTTACCACAAAAAAATTAAACACACGTTAACCCCGTGTTAATCACTGTTTAACGCCTAAACATGCGTTAGTCGCGCGATTAAATATGAGCACCCACAAATTCTGATCTACGTAGTGTTTAACCATTGTGTAACACAATTCTGTTGTGACATTTGTAATCATTTTTGACGTTTACCTTTAGACGCTGTCTAGCTAAACGGAAAACTAAAAGTGTTTTTTTTTGTGGTAACACTATTGTAATAGTCTAGGCCGTTAGGAAAGCGCTCGTTTTTATGAACTCGTAAACTAATAGCAAAATTCATCGGCTACTGGATACTCCCCTTTTTTATAGGGTCTGCGGCGCAAGTACGGATCTTTTCGGTAATGTGGGTTTTATCGATTTGAACTGTCAATTTTATCGACCCGAAAAGACCCGTAATTGCGCCGCTGTTTACTAAAATCAATTTAACAGATGTTGATGATATTTTTCGAGAGCTATTGTAATTTTGCTGTCTAAATTAATGATTTAAAAGTTATGTTTGTAGCTTTCTAATAAAAAAGTTTTATTGTAGCATAAACGATTCGAATGTACAACGTTATTTAATCATCAAATCGATTACGATTATTCTACTACTTTGGTTATCATAATATAAGGTTCTAATTAAGGTGTCTCGATATTTGTCTTTCTTAAACATTTTATTTTAACAAATGAATGACAATATAAAACATAATATGTCATACCTTCGTGTACGTAAGCATATTTTGAACGATGAAATGAGGTTTTACTTTACATTACTACGTTTGACATTTTTTTTTATTGTAGATAGTTTTAATATTATTACGTGTTCGTGCAGTTTCAGATGACGGCGACTTTTTAAACTGTAAATATGTAATCCTTCGATCAAGATGATGATGTACAGATGATCATTTTATTATGTTAGAACCTCGAATATATTATTTTATTTTTCGTTTATTGCTTGCCATTTCGTAAAATGCTTTAATACCTTTGGTTATTTTTTAAACATGACATAATTATAATATTATATTAATCGGTGCCTTCAGTTATAGTAATTTGGTAATATATATTTTAAAAAGTTCCGAGTCAAACTCATATATGCCCTTTTTGCATTATATTTTTATTTATTATATCTACCTTAAAATGATAAAGTTTTGTGAAAGTTTGTTGTTTGCGTTGTATGTATATCTATAGAAAAATATAGAGTGATTTAAGAATAGTTTTAATGTTATGTTATTTATTTTGAACACATGTAGTCCATAATACGATAAGTACAAACATATTGGAAAACAAAAATGTTAGAAAAGAATTTATAATTAAGTGGTATTGCATTCTTTTGACTTTAATTTAAAAAAAAACAAGATAATTTGTTTAAAAAATATATTTTAAGACTGATGAAAATTGGTGACATTACAAATTGAACTTTTTCTTATTACTATAGAGAATTAAGAAGTATTTTAAGTACAATAGTTACTGTGACAGTACATAATTATTATATTAAATACACTTTTCATATTGCTTCAAAGTGTTTCGTTTTATTTTAGACTTATTTCGACTTTTAAAGTTCGAGCTGGATTATTCCGGTTTCAACATTTCAAATTTGTCATTTTCGGGGAAAATAGAACGAGTAGTAGACCACAGATATTTATAATTTGATGTGGTAGAACTGGGCGGAGAGCTATATACCGATGTGGTAGAAATAGGAGAAGGGGTAGAAATACGATTGGTAGAAATAGGCCACAAATATTTAGACATCGATGAAGTAGAAGTAGGCTGAGAGCTATAAACCGATGCGGTAGAAGTAGGGGAGGGAGTAGAAGTGCGATTGAAATGCATAGGCCACAAATATGTAGACATCGATGAAGTAGAAGTAGGTTGAGAGCTATAGCTCTCAGAGCTATAGCTATAAACCGAGGCGGTAGAAGTAGGGGAGGGAGTAGTAATACGATTGGTAGAAATAGGCCCCAAATATTTAGACATCGATGAAGTAGAAGTAGGCTGAGAGCTAAAAAATGTCGGGGTAGAACTGGGCTGAGAGATAGGAACAGATGTGCCATAAAGAGGAGAGGATGTTGGCTTTGTTGTTGAAGTTGAAGTGTAACCTTGAGCTATATGATTATGCAAAAAATAGGGGCTTCTCATGATTCCATCCCCGAACGGCCTTCGTATTACTAAATTACTATGAGGTACTCTCATATAAACCGGCAACAACACAACAGGCGGTTTCTCTACTTTAGGTTTAAGATCGATTGTAGTGACTTTTGGTGCGTTTTCATTATTTAACATCCCGTAGTTATATAAAGACATCTTCTTAACTTTCTTTATGTGTTTAGGTCGGATTGCTTTAGGTGGTGAAGCTGCAGGGAAGAAGATATGGTGGAAGTGGTTTATTAATTGTTGCGTATACTCCTGGCTTACGTTTCTGTTGTTGGTAGGAGTGTTGATGATTTTATGGAAAAAGTTATCGCATTGGGCCGTGTGCTTTCTCCTTGAGGCGGGGCAAGTCTGTAATTTAAATTGGTATATAAAAATACAATACAAAGGCTATCGACACCGATAACGAATACAAAATCTTAACCTGAGATCTGGTGATGACCAGAGATCGGAATAGATAGATTTTAAATAAATACATATAGATTATTTTTTACGCTGTTTGGTAGCGAGACGAGCTGGTCGCTTGCTTGATGGTAAGCGTGTCACCGGTCCATAATAATTGCAGTGCCACTCAGAACTTTGAAACACAAAGGCCTGCGCGGCACTGCAGTGCGCTCTTACCCTGAGACATTAGGTATCAAGTCTCATAAGCCCAGTAATTTTACTGGCTACTCTGCTCATCAAACCGGAACACAGTAATGCTTGCACACTACTGCTTGGCGGCTGACTTCACGAGCAAAGCGGTGGTACCAAACCAACATTGTAGGTACCTATTAATTTAAGATATCGCTTTCCATGCAAATATAAACAAATCATTTATATGTACAAAAATAAAGTTATAACTGCTCTAATTATTCATTGGAATTGTTCAGTAGTGTGATACACTATACTAGAAGAAGACTTAGAAACCGGTGTTTTACGCTACGTACTTAGTTTTGTATTCACAAAACGGTAATGTATTATTAATATTAAATTTCACTTACCATCATCACAGAATCAATGACATTCAACAGCTTTTTAGCCGAATTACAATGTTCTATGTACAGTGGCCCATTACTAACGGCATTCAAGTAAAACCTCTGCAGGTTTGACCATTCGTTCTGAGCTGTAAATTGGCGGATACGATCGTTCATTTTGAAGTAGTCCATAAATCCGTATTTGTTGAGTACTCCCATTTTGTTCATGAGGCAGGAGGTTGATGGAGTTAAGTCCTGGCACTGGAACATTAAGATATTGGATTTTATGGTTTTTATTTTTTGCGCGCAACCCTAATTATTTTTCTAAAATAAAAGTAGCCTAAGTTACTCCTTATAACATCAGTTATCTGCCAGTGAAAGTCCCATCAAAATCGGCCCAGCCATTTCGGAGATTATCCGGAACAAACAGACAGACATACGAAGAGACAAAAATTATAAAAATGGTTGTTTTGTTATATACGTACGGTATATGTCAAATGCATTTAGTAAAAAGCTGTTACTTTTTATATTACAAACAGACACTTGTTAACACGTGTCTTGTTAGTGGGAGGACTAACTCTTCTGCGAGTGTCCGTCTGGGTTGTTACCACCGCTTTGCTCGTGAAGTCTGCCGCCAAGCAGTAGTGTGCAAGCATTACTGTGTTCCGGTTTGATGAGCAGAGTATCCAGTGAAATTACTGGGCTTATGGGACTTAATACCTAATGTCTCAGGGTAACGAGCGCACTGCAGTGCCGCGCAGGCCTTTGTGTTTCAAAGTTCTGGGTGGCACTGCAAATGTTATGGGCCGGCGTTATGCTTACCATCAGGCAAACGACCAGCTCGTCTCGATACCAAATAAAATAAAATAAAAAAAAAAAAAAAAAAAAAGACACTTCAATGTTATTTATTTGTATAGATAGTAATAATTTGTAATTTAAGTTTTTTGTGGTAAGACCGTGTATTTTTTGAAGCTCTCACCTTAATCATCGAAGACAACGGCCTGTGACTCTTGGGTTTGATCACCGTCGTCAAAGGTTCCAGTTTACCGATCGAGTTTACTCCGCACTCGGTGAGGACGTTTCGGTCTACTAGCTCAGGCAAGGCGCATATTTCGCGGCGGTGCTTCTGAAAATTTTAATGTTTTTTTTAAGGTGGTTCGATTTTCATACTAACGTAGTTTTCCTTTTTTTAGACGAAGAGAGTATAATTTTACACTGAAATGATTGTTGTTGGCTTTTATATTGGTCTTTGTCTGCAGCAAATGACATTTAGTTGATGAAAATATAACATTGAAATTTTAGTCCATACTAAAATAAATGCAAGGTTCCTGTAGAAACGTGGGTAAAAACCGCAGGCAGAAAGAAGCTAGTAAAGCTATATACCAAGCGGGCGAAGCCGCGAGCGGAAGCTAGTCTCCAATAAATAACGACTGTACTGTTATAAAAATTGCTTTAAAAAAGCGACGAACCGACTTCAGTGACAAACTACTGAACCGATTTTGATGAAATATCTATGGGACCAAGCTGAAAGTATATCCTTTCAAATAAAAAAAGAATTTTCCAAATCGGTTTATAAATGACCGAGATCTGAGGTAACAAACATAAAAAAAATACCCGACGAATTGATAACCTCCTCCTTTTTTGGAAGTCGGTTAAAAAACGCATTTCTACTACTTACAGGCCTGTACTTGGATGCGCTGATCTGGCATACTCTATCCGTTACCGTGTGTCTGTCAACAAACAAAAAAACAGGTGAACTTGCCAATGTTAATAATGAGCAGGAAATAGAAGATTAAGGAAGCTGTAGAAAAAAAAAGAGCTACGAAGCTCATCAGCAAGGTTAAGGCTAAGAGTATTTGAATCCATTTTTTATATGATGTCAATCAATTTGTTTTCTCATGAGAATCAAATGTCTATATCGAAAAAACTGGAAATCGAACGCTAGAGACGTCAAAAATGAGAGACAAGGAGCGTTAAAACACTCCATACAAATTTCTCATGGTATGTTACGTCACATACCATGCGCCGGGGCCGTGTTCAACATGCAAACATGCAGTTTATTAATATTGGCCTTAAAAACTGCGTTTAAGTAGGTACATAGTTGACATACATTTTTTTATTCATTGTAATATAACGAATCTGCTAGTGGGTATCATTTAAATTACGAAGGGATGATAAAAAATCGTTGAATTCGGGAAACTTTTAGGCCCAGTCTGTACTGGGGCTAAAAGGCTAGTATGTTTGTAGAAATTATATTTTTTTTTATGAATTTCATTTTTATTGTGTTAATGTGATGTTCTTAAACCTGTACAACCATAATATTTATGTATTTTGTGTTTCATGCAACTCCCTATTGTGCCAAATTGCAGAGAGATAACCTTATTCTTAAAAAACGTATTTCAATGCTTACTTGCATGGATCACTCTTCTTTGCGTATGGGCAGTTCTGAAAACAGAAGAAGGCAATCAAATTTATTGGCAAAATTGTCCAGGAATTGATATTAAAGCTACTTTTGATTTTTGATCCCAAATAATGTAGCGATGGTGGCTGAGTAGTTAAGACGTCAGCTGCCGATCAGGCCGGCGGAGGTCGGTGGTTCGAATCTCACAACGAGCTTTCGTTGAAAGAAAATACCGTGAAGCAACTATACGTGGTAGGATATTTTCTAACGTATTTTTTCAAACATTTTACTAGTTGGTAGAACTAACTCTTCTGCGAGTGTACGTCGGTTTAGTACCACCGTTTTGCTCCTGAGGTCTGCCGCCAAGCAGTAATGTGCAAGCATTACGGTGTTCCGGTTTGATGAATATAAGTAGCCAGTGAAATTACTGGCCTTAGCGAGGTAACGACCGCACTGCAGTGCCGCGCAGGCCTTTGTGTTTCAAAGTTCTGAGTGGCACTGCAATTATTATGAGCCGGCGTTTTACTTACCATTAGGCAAACGACCAGCTCGTCTCGTTATCAAACAGTGTAAAAGAACTCGGGCTGAAGCAAGCGGACCTAAGTCACTTAATATATTTAATATAGTGATTAGGAGTAGTTCCTAAAAGATTTAATATCAATTTACCTCAGTAAGAACATCCAAAGTGCAAGCCAGAATCTTGTTAATCTCGCACTGGGCGCCATACTCCGTGACTGGTTTCCTCAAACATGTGGTGACCACTCGGCCCTTAGCGCTAGTCCAAGAAGGCTGGGCATTGGTCAAATTGTCTAGGAGCTTGGTAAAGGCATCTATGTCGACTGTTCCGGATGATGAGAGGATATTGAGCTTGTTGAAGACACAAGTTTCTTGTTCACACTAGAAATGGAGAAGGGAGAAGGTTCAATTCAGTCATAATCAAGGACGGCAAGGGGGATTTGAGAGATCAAAAGCCAAGAGCCTTATAGCCAACCAACCATTTTAACTAAAATATTTACAAAACTGATCTGTGGTAGTAGGCAGATGTATGGCGAAGTCGTGAGGATAATATATATAAATGCTCACTTGCATTGATCACTCTGCGCAAGACCTAGCCAATTTGGTCTTACGCCTTATTTAAATTTAAAAGCATTTTATTTTATTTTATTCTTGTAAGGAAACTAACAGCTAAGTACATACAAAAATGCATGCTGCTGTATATTTTTTGTTTGTTATGTCATCATGAATAGTTTAACTGATTTGGCTGAAACTTGGATCTTGAAGAGGCCGAGAGTAAATAAAAAAAATAGTTAACTTTCAGTCAATCTTAGAGCACAACATAAATACAACGACCCGAAAAATTCATATAACATGTGTGTAATTATACTCACAGTTTGAGGTACCAAAATGACGTCTTTTCTCACGACGGGGCTACTTGTGCTGGTCATGATCGGGGCCACCATTGAAACTGCAGAAGTTTCATGCCCAATGACCAGTCTACTGTGATCGTCCCAGTTTAGTTTGAAGTTGCACTCTTCCCGCCAAGATGGTTGGATAAATTCGGACATTTCGCAGCAATCGAGCAGAGGAATGTCACCCTGGTGATTCATAATTTTAAGGCAAACTCTCAAAGTCTTAAGGTCCTAGGTACTAGGATCGGAGCACTTGTAAAGACAAATCAAGCGAGCTCAAACTCGTTGGGTTAAGTCGTTTCGTTCTTATCGCCACCTTTCGGCTCCATCATCAGACCAGCTCTGTGACATCGTTATATTGCACTGTCATCCGAGTTACATATTTATGTAAAATTTCGATTTACAGGACCGGATTATTCATAAGGCAAAGTAGGCAACTGCCTAGGGGCCCAGCACCGACCAGGGGCCCCGCACCCAGGGAAATAAAAATTGAAAATGTTTCTCCGAGTGAAAATTAAATTTGAAGATTTGAACAAACCCTCAATGACAATATTATTAATATTGAGTTTGTTTTTTATATTATATCGTCATAATTCAGAACGCATTTGAAATTATTGTAGCATAATATTATTAGCGTTAGAAAAGGGGGTTCGAGGCTTGCCAATGCAAATTTTACATAAATATGCAGGGCCTGCATATTTATGTAAAATTTCGGCTCAATCGAACATCGGGAAGTGGGTCAAATTTAGCACGCCTGACCTAAACAAACATACATGTTGTTAGTGGGAGGACTAACTCTTCTGCGAGTGTCCGTCTGGGTTGTTACCACCGCTTTGCTCGTGAAGTCTGCCGCCAAGCAGTAGTGTGCAAGCATTACTGTGTTCCGGTTTGATGAGCAGAGTATCCAGTGAAATTACTGGGCTTATGAGACTTAATACCTAATGTTTCAGGGTAACGAGCGCACTGCAGTGCCGCGCAGGCCTTTGTGTTTCAAAGTTCTGGGTGGCACTGAAATCGTTATGGGCCGGCGTTATGCTTACCATCAGGCAAACGACCAGCTCGTCTCGTTACCTAATAACATTAAAAAAAAAAAAAAAAACATGTACAAACAATGCAAGTTAAATAAAAGCTAGTAATAATAGTAACATATCCATGTATGGCTGCGATAACATCCATATGTTATCGCAGCCATACTGGCCTATCCAAAGTTCTCAGTGGTACCTTGTTGTGCAATTGTTACGGGCTGCGTCGTTTGCGTCATTGTAAGCATTGTCTCGTTATCCAGTACAATAAAAAAATGCAGAATATCATTATACCTACTTACTTCAATATCGCCTGGATTGACTTGGAAATCACTAAGGCTTACAACTTGAAGCGAGTCACCATTATTTGCCGGTGTAGTTGGCATATCACGTCTCTGAAAGTGCAAATATATTTGGCTTAATTATATAAAATAGGGTCGTGTGGCTGAGGGTATTCAGAGACGAATCTTAGGATATACTCGTGCTTCCAAATGTCAAAATTCTATTCAGTTTTGACTTATGGAAGCAAAAGTCCACGCTTAGTCTTATCTCTGAATCTTAGGCTAAGAGTAGTAACACTACATCTTTTCCCTTGGCTGTCGTAAGAGCCACCTAGGTATACTATAAGTTTATATGGTTCTCTACCTGTGAAGGCAAAACTCCTTTAGTTTGAACCCGCGTGTGGTTACCGTGGATGTAAATTTCAATCATCGACGCAAACCCGCATTCAGACAAAGTAGTCGAGTTGAAGAGCTCAGGCAGGTTGCAGCATTTCATGTTGAAATACTAAAACAAAAAACAATTCTTTAAATAAGCGGGAACAACTTCTGTGACAAACTACTTAACCGATCTTGATGAAATTTCTATGGGACCAATCTGAAAGTATATCCTTTCAAATAAATATTGTATATTAATACAAATAATCTTTAATTATTGTAATTGGTGCGTGCCGTTTTAATTAAAGTAAAATAAATAAATAAATAATTTACCAAATCAGTTTATAAATGACAGAGTTCTGAGGTAGCAAAAAAAATACAACTGAATTGAGAAGTTTCTTGTTATTTATAGTCGGTTAAAAACAATAAAAACGATTACCTACCTAGCTCATTCTTTTTTTATTCCCTATGACCTGAACTTATCTGACCTTAACTGATCTGAAGTATTAAATTGAGACTGGCTCTCAAGAGCAGCTGCCGGTACCCACCGATACGTGCTTGACATCAGATTTTCAATTTGGGGTTGGTAGCTAGCAAGAGGGCATTAGAAAATGTCTTTGTACGTATAGGTGTGTTACACCAGCCGCTCTTAAGAGCCAGTTTTGATTCTAGATTGAGTGTATTACATGTTCATATGTGACACTGACCTAACCTTAAGTGAACGTAAAAAAATTTGGTCCCGCTTACATTTTTTAAAAACCAATCTGGCCGATGTTCGTCTGCACTGCGCGTCTCGATATTTTCATATCGGCTGTAACAAAAACAATGGATCAGCGTTAAAATAAATAGAAAACAATTTATTAACGCGTTCATGTTTGGGGTCACAGAAATTGATTATGTGTACCAAATTTCGACTCAATCGGGTTACTAGATTGGGATCAAATTGGATGTAACAAGACAGTCACACGAGTGATATGGGAGTCAGCGTCGAATGCTGAAAATGGACCTCCCAAATAGGACGCCACTTGGGTCGGGTAAACGCCTCTTACATCCAACGGTTCTCCACGGTTTTGCATTCGTCGGTTGGGGGCCAGCTAATACCTACGGCTTACGTGTTCCGTGGTTCGTTGTCGCCACCCGGGAACCAAATATAAAAAACATACCTTTGTGAAAACATTTTATTGAATCCCGCTACCGAGGCCACCGGCGCACACGCATCATTTTTCCTTAAGCTTGATTCTGGACAGTTCTGTAACAAATCGTTATATTATGAACTAGCTGTCTCCCGCTGCTTCACTCACGTAGCCTATGTTACTCCTTGTAACATCAGCTATCTACCAGTGAAAGTCGCGTCAAAATCGAACCAGCCATTTCGGAGATAAACCAGAACAAACACAGACAGACAGAAAGACAAACATTTGTGTTTTTGTTATAGGTACGGTATGTACTTTCTTTTAGATTCTATACCTGCCACTTACCATCATGCTTTTGACCACTATCACGCCTGCTTAGCTGACGATCTGTCCGAAGATGGTGAACGCTAAACCTATATCAGAAAAGGCTCTCAAGTGCAACACAGCGATAGGTACCCTACTTTGCGACAGTTTTCCAGCCAGATTAGCATTAGAAAATGCCCTACCACAATGCACCACGATGTTTTCGTTCACTGAAAACTCAAGCTAAGAACCATCGACCTGAAGATCGGTGGCCGACGTCATTATCACTGATCCATCACCCATCATCACTCCATTAAGTGAACTAAACACGACTTGGTATAGTACTACTGGCTTTCAGGTACTCACTGTAATCAGCTGATCAACTGCACAATGCATGATCGCCTGTCCAGGGCAAGTGTTGCTGTATCTCCTGGGACGGTCATGGTAGCACGTTTCCAGGACACTGTCTACTACATCCTGCCACTGCCCTGGAGGCTGCAACCTTCGGAGGACGTTGCCAAACTCCTCAGAGGTTGGCAACGAGTCGGATAGACCGAGTCTTGAGTTGATGCATTTCCATTGGCGGCACTGTAAAATTAAGTTTTTGACGCTTAGCGAGAAATGAACAGCGGGTCTAAAAAGGCCACTTTGCTCGAATCATAGTATGATCAAATTATAATCCATTTCATAAATCGTAAAATGGTTACCTAAAGGGAATTCATAATGTGACTCTAAATAATTTCAATAATAATTTATCTACTTATTTGTTCACTCATTTTCTTCGACAATTCGTAAAATGGTTTACAAAATAGGAATTGATTAAGCGTCAAATATAGCAGAATCTTATGAAGTTACTTATCTACCAATTTCCTTGCTCAACATTTCTGTTCTAAAATAATTATATGCGCGTAGATATCATACCCAAGTGGTTTCTCTCGTATCATCTTGAGTTAGATATAAATAGCTTTGCTCCTTGTAGACAATTAGCACGAACACGATACGTAGTTAACATTTCATTACAATACTATTTAATTACTAATTGAGAAATATCTGTAAATGTATTTTATCAATAAATGATTATGATTATGATTATTATGAAATGTACACATTTTTCTTCAAATTAGTACAATCTGCAGCACTATCGCTTAAAAGCATAATCTTCCAGACAACCATAATGTAAGCTAGGGTAGGTAAATGGTAAAAAGAACTTACCAATCGAGAGTTCCTCAGATAAGACGTTCCAAACCCAGATTGTGCGAGTGCCTGCAACAATCAACTCCAAACATAACTTCTTTTCTCCATCTATTAGGTACTTGCATTCTTATCATAACGACCCAGAAATAAAACCTATTCAAAATGTATTATAGAAAAGTCTACTATTGTAACTTTATTGCAATCAAGCACGTTTTCACTTATAGTCTCACAAAGGCAAATAACACTCACCGTTTGCAATATGACAAGGAGACACAGTATCTTCATGTTACCAGTAAGAAGGTTCAGGAATAACTGAGGGACCACGATGATACAGAATGCTCGCGTTGGGGTCACGACATTATGATAACTTTTTTATTTTGCGTTGTTTAATAGGAGCAGGGCCGCATTGCCAGTAACTTGTGGTTGGTGTAAATTACTTCTTTGTGACGTACGCTATACGAGTACATGGTCATAGTAAGATAGGCACCGCGCCACGTAGATGCAACCTTCCAGCCAAGAGTATTAGGTATGTCAAATTACCCCTTCATAGAGAGTCAGATGTTCATTATGACTGGATACTTTCAGGCCACGGAGGTGGGAGTCTTCGGTTCGGCCGATAGTCGATCACTTCTATTTCTTTGGTATTTCATAGCGCTCGACAGCCACTAGTGCGGGCTGTGGCATGCTACATTTCAAAGTATACCTACCTAATTTTATGTTACTTAACACTTAATACTTTTAAAATAGTATAATGCTGGAATAGGTTATAAGAAAACAAATAGCAAAAACAATATGCTACCACTCTGTAATTCCTGTTCTAACTTTTAGTAAATATTTACTTAAAACCGCTCATTGTTTTGTTCCGTGTAATAAGATGAAATTAGGTAAATAACTTTATCTATACCTACATAAAATAAACCTATATAAATTACATACCTACCTTACAACTTTTGTAGATACCTATACTTTACTATTTTTTTTATCAGATGCACGTATTTAACCTTTGACTTTTTTTTAAACTTCATCGACCTTACTACAAAGAAATTTATATCATGTGTTATACAGCGTAACTCCCTAAACATGACTTAGTCGCGTGTTTAAATATAAGCAACCACATCTCTTGATTTAAGTAGCGACTTACCGTTGTCTAGGCAATTACATTCTGTTGTGACATTTCTAATCAGTTTATCGTAAAACACTGCCTAGCTAAAAAGGCGTCGGCACGTTTTTTGTGGTAACAGGATTTTTTTTCTTGGTAGTTTTGTATATGACTTCAACTCTGACGATGTTGTCGATGGTGATGAACGCATTTCAAGTGCAGCGGAACACACCGATAGGTTTTTAAAAAAAAAGAAAAAAGCTTCGACAAGAAGTGCGCGGCATTTTCGGATTTTTTGTCTAAGACAACATTATCATTTTACAAAGTTCATCATGGTTCAAGTGAATCAGCTGATCTAGGGCTGCTCGGAAGTTCTGTAGTAGTATTTTGACATTCTTCAATGAAAAATTCCGAATTTCATAAACTCGTAAAACAAATGTTGTTGATCTCCAGAAGATTGACCCCATTCAGCTGCCTTATCAGCTAACAATCTTGTGTTCGTTTTCAATACCAGACCGATTAAAACCAGCGGTCACTAGTCTTCGTGTGGAAGGAGTTGTCAATAGTTTTCGCTTCTTTTCGTTTTGTAAGAGCTTATTTCTTTAATAACCAGCGAAAATTCTAGACTATTCCTTCCACACGAAGACTAGTGACCGCTGGTTTTAATCGGTCTGGTATTGAAAACGAACACGAGATTGTTAGCTGATAAGGCAGCAGGATAACATACCAATTTAAATTCAGGTTGTTTAGTATGCCTAATGCATGTAGGTACCTTTAATCCCATAAAATATACAGCTCGACTGACAAAAGTAGAGTAGAATGTACCACCGCAACTCTCAAAAAAAAATGGGGTCGAATTGAAAACCAACTCTCCGGAAGTCTGTTAATAATGAAACGCTATAGTATTTATTATAACATAATTTATTGGAGTAATCCATAAATTAAAAAACACATCAAATACGTTTCAAACAACTACTTACAAAGAAGCGAGAACATAATGCAAACCATTACAAAATTCATGTACAGTCCAATAACGAAATTTATGAACGCGGCAAAATGGTAGAACGCCATTGATAAAACAACGTCAGTAATTGGGGACAAAACAGAGAGTTTGTGAATTGGGTAAGCTTTATTAGTGCAAATTGTTTCACTGTACGCCCACTGAAATGTTCATAAATTTCTTTGTCGGACTGTATTTAGCTTTAGCTATAACGATTAACTAACGTTTAAGGCACCGACATACGGAAATATATATTCTGTATTCCATACGTATTCTCATCAAAATGTATTTGATACCTATGTCAAAAAAGTTGGGGTAGTCATAAATTACAATCTGATCATGCCATATTGGATTTAAGTTCACCATTCGCGGTCACTCCAATTCCCTCGCTCCGTGCATCGTGGATTGAATGGAATGATTGTCCAATTTTCGAGTCGGCCACTCCATTCCGGGTGTGTCATCGCTCCATTTTTCGGTCACGTCTCAAGTACTGCTAACTGAGCGCGAAATGGATAGTCGTATAGGCCACACGATGAGTCGGAATGTTGTGGAACGTCGGATTTGGAATGTTTGGCATCTTTTGGTCATTTTAAAGTAGCTCACTTGACGGAGGCCAAGAATGCTTGGGGGTTGGCTTGCCCGAATACCGATTTCTAAAATGTGCTAACCTCGGGAGTGGTTATATATCTGAGCCATTGGTGTTGACATATTGGGTTCGTGAAGGCCGGGAGCTCACATTTCCAAAATTTGGTCAGAGCGTTTGATTGATGCGACGCGTAACCAAAATGCTGGTATTTATCTGGTTCAACGAGTCAGCACTTTAGTTCAACGAGGCAATGCCGCTAGCATGCTGAGTTTCCAATTGGTAGTGGGTTAGAACATTTGGATTATCTATAGACCAGCTTTAGCTTGTAGATTAACCAACTGTTTTTGAAGCTAGGTTACGTGTAGTGTTTATTTTAGCTAGTTAATAAAAGCTATTAGGCGGTTGAAAAGAAATATTTCTATCACTCCACGTAATCCATCTGAGATTTCCCACACACGGGTAGTTTTTGGAACGTTTGCGTGGAATGTTATGGAGTGGAGTGCTCGTGAATGGTGAACTTTAGACATAATAATGATTGACGTCACTTGGCTAATATTGCATTGTCGCCAAAACCAAAAGGGTGCATGTTGCTTAGCGATTGGTGTTAAAGGGACTTAAGGGTAGCAACCAAAATATATACGACAAAAATCGTGAACTTGTATAATATGTCGACGCCTTATATAAACTCGCTAGCAAGAATGTTAAGTTTAAATCACAGCTGATAATGTAAAATGGAGTAAAGTACCTTGACTTCAGAGCTAGAAGACTAAAAGCAAAACTATTTACTACAGAGAAATCAACTACTCGCATGGTTTGGTTTTAATACTAGGTACCAAAAAACCAAGAATTCCGGGTTTCAAGCGGATCGGAATAACTTCACTTTCAGACGCCATTTTGAATCCGCCATCTTTGCTAAATGGGCTTATTTATTCTATTATTCTAACCACTATCTCATGTGATAAACGATGTGGTTTAAAATTAAGCTAACTTAGAAAGGTTGAATATCCATAAATAATTGATTGGGCTAAATATTCTCTATTGCAATAAATCCATTCGAGTTTTCCATCCGAAACCAGACAGAACCGGATCGTACCGAACCAGTTCGAACAGAATCAGCGGCGCCAGTACGGAAGTCCAAACAATAAATTTGTCGAATCGAAAAAACTGATAAATTTATCGAATGTTGCGAGTACCGAAGTCTGATCGTAAAAAATTGTAGTAGCTTTATATTGTCTTTGGATTCGACCTAGCTATTCGATAACTTTTGTCGGTTGTATCAAGGCTCGATAAATTAATAAAAAATCGATGAAATCCACTTTATCGATTTGAACTGTCAATTTTATCGGTCGAAAAGATCTGTACTGTTGCATCGAACCAGATCAAACCTGACCTGACCAGACACTATATCGTTAGTTAATGAAGCCTAAATAAATACCTCTATATGTAAGTACAAATTATTTTGCGTGTTCTGTCAAAAACAAAAGTGCAGTCAAATCTTAAATACAAAAACTAAGCAGAAAAAAGCCATTAAAATCATTGCTAGTACATATTTAATTAAATTTTTCTTTTTTTTTTTTCTAAATCCCCAATTCCCAATAGCTTTAGTAAGGTACTTTACCCCTCGACATTATGTTACTAAACCAGCGCGATAGAACGGTAAGACCGACTTTCCTAGTCTATGGTACGAATGTGATCTGCCGCAGTGTCAACTATCAACAAACTGGTAGATTGGTACCTGCGAACAAAGATACATTTTATTTATTTATTTACTTAATCCGCAGCTCCAACTTAGAATACCTTATTGCATGCTTGACTTAATTAATTTAATTAACGGTCACAATATTTCTCTCCATGCACGGTTCTCTGGAAGGGATCGCGTTAAGCGATAAGACACCTAGGTCTTACCACAAAAAAATTAAACACACTTTAAACCTGTGTTAAACTCCTAAACATGCTTTAGTCACGCGTTTAAATATGAGCAACCACAAATCCTCATTTAAGTAGTGTCTAACCGTTGTCTAACTTAATTGTTGTGACGTTGCTAATCATTTTAAACGTTTATCTTTAGACGCCGTCTAGCTAAACACGTAACTAAATGTGTTTTTTTTTGTGGTAACACAGCTATTGTTAAATTGTTTTAGTTTTAAGGTTTCTGTATTGTAATGTTTCAATTAATAGTTTATCTATGTAATACTTATTAGTTACTAACTGTGCCCCGCGGCTTTTCCCTCTAAGATTGCTGTAAAATTTTTGTTAGTAAAGTAAAGTAAAAGTAAAAAGTTATTTATTGACATAAATAAATATTACAACAAGTAATGAATCCATAGGCTCCCGAACTAGTAACAACTGTGTTTCAGGAGCCAGTGGCTTCTCCCATTATGTGACACTACGATAATTATATTATATAATGTGTTAAATAACAACTTATTACAAAAATAAAACAAAATTAGATGTTTTACTATTACAGATGTACATAAGAAATAAAGTATTTAAATTTATGCCGTTCTACTAGAAGTGTGTGTGTGCGTGTGTGTGTGTGTGTGTGTGTGTGTGTTGCGTGCTGCTTCAATTAAAGAAATTACTAAGCATCTCTTCTATGCCGTCGTAATCAAAGTCCTTTAGCCATGTGAGTATAATATGTTTAACTTTATTATTACTTAGATGTTTAATATTAATTTTCTTTTGGAGTGTGTTATAAAGTTTTGGTACAACAACATCATACCTCTTTTGTGCAAATCTAGATTTGACATAGGGAACTGGACAAAGATCTCTCCTTTTATTACTCTGTGGTAAGGTAGGTACAGCTTTTTTGTGGTATCTTCTAATACTTTCATATATAAATATTTTGCGCACACTCAACACACCTGCCTTCTCGTACACAGCCACTGTTGGGTATCTATAGGGTAGATGTTGAAGTACCTTCAATACAGCTCGCTGTGCACGTTGAGCAGAGATTAGATATGTTTTGGCTGCACTACCCCATGCGCATATACAGTACCTAATGAGGCACTCACACAGTGCCCTGTACGTCTGGATGACTAGTTTGGGATCTGCAACTTCTCTAAGATTTTTAAACGCATATATAAGTTTTCTGATCCTAGAGGTCAACAATGCTATGTGAGTGCTCCAATTGAGTTTGTCATCAATCTGTACCCCAAGGTACCTAATAGCGCCAACACGTAACAGCACAGTGCATCTACACTGTGTGGCTCGAACGGTACTTAGGTTGCATGGAAAAGTGTGTAATTTAAGACTTACACAATCCCCCGGGTCACCCGATATAGTTTTGCTGAAACACATGAACTTCGTCTTACTCGCATTAAGTGTTAAAAGACTATTTTCCAGCCAATGTGTTACAGTTGACAAGCAGGTCTCCGCTAATTCTACAACCTTAGGCCACGACTCATCATGGAGTAAAAGCACTGTATCGTCAGCAAACATTAGGAGATCTAATCCAGGCAAGGTAGTGTTACATAATTCATTTATGTAAACTAAAAAGAGGGTAGGTCCTAACGTACTACCCTGTGGCACGCCGTAGGTACACATCGATTCATCGCTTTTGTAACTATCTATCTTGACCCGCTGAGTTCTTCCTGTTAGATAGTCTTTAAACCAGTCAAGTGCCATTCCTCGGACACCAACGTTCTCTAGCCTTATTAACAATATTGGAATTGACACGGTGTCAAAAGCTTTTTGGAGATCTAAAAAGATTCCTAGAGCTTTATATCCACCGTCCAAATATGACGTTATTAGAGACGTTAGTGTCAAAACCGCGTCCTCAGTTGACCTACCCTGCCGAAACCCGTATTGGTTTTTACTAAGAAGACCATTTTGTTCAAGATACTTCATCAATCTTCTCTTGACAAGCTTTTCTAGCACTTTAGAGAGAGTTGAGAGCAAAGAAATAGGCCTGTAATTTGACGGATTACTTTTTTCACCAGCTTTGTATATAGGACATACATCAGCTTGTTTAAAAGCTGATGGAAATGTTCCTGTCTCTAGGCTAAGGTTACAAATAAAAGCTATTGGTTCAGCAAGATATAGCACAAATTGCTTCAAAAGGCTTGAGGTAATACGGTCCCATCCAGGTGCACTGTGTGTTTTAAGTGAAAAAATAATGCTTTTAATTTCAGCAGGATCCGTGGGATAAAACGTCATTGAGTCGACTGGCGGGTTTTTTTCTTTTGCAAGAAGAGCAAGTTGATTTTCTGTTGTCTGTAGTTTACAGAGAGTTTCGTCAGCTAATGTTTTACCGATTGAGGTAAAATATGAATTAACATCATTTAGTGAATCTGTAGGATTATTTTTAATTGTAAGCAACTCCCGGGAAGGCACTTTAGTTTCTTTAAAATTACATACTTCTTTTATTATTTTCCAGGTTTCTTTAATATTACCTTGACTCTTAATTAATTTGTTTCTATAATAATCCTTTTTTAAACATTTAATAACTTTATTACATATATTTCGGTAACTTATATATTTCTTTTTTATTATATTATCTTCAGGTGACTTTTTAGCTTTAATATGAAGTCGATCTCTTTTCCTTATACACCTAACAACGCTTCTAGTGATCCAGGGTTTAAGAGGTTCATTTTTCTTAGAAAAAGATTGTATTCTAGTATTAAGATCAATAATATTAATTATTTTATTTAAGAATAACTCCGTTGCAATATTGGCGTCAATAATGTTATATAGGTTTTGCCAGGAATGCTCAGTCAGAGAATCTTTGATGCCTTGATGGTTTATTACTAACTTCTTATAGGTCATTAGATTTTTGGTAATTTTAGTCGTATTCATGTAGAGCAAAATAGGTGCATGATCTGTTAATGTCTGCTCGAAAACAATTGTTTTCCAAGCTCCATTCGATTTAACCATAAAATGATCAATGCATGTAGTAATTCGTGTAGGACGATTTACACCTTGTTTAAGTCCATGAATTGCCATCATATTTAGATAGTTTTCAGAGCATGTTGTTAAATTATCTGCTAAAATGTCTATATTGACATCTCCGGTAAATATAATATTTTGTGTATGAATACTCTCGAGAAGTGTGTCTATAGATTCTAGAAATTTATCAGTACTACGGAAACATGGTGGACGATAGACACATATTAACGTATAATTAGGCAAAATTGTTAAAACAAGGCAGTTACCCTCACATATATTCGGTTCATATGAGTTGGCTTGGATTTCCTGTCGTATGTATACAACTACACCATCGTTTTGGTTTATACTATTTCTAGTCCAAAACATATTAAAGTTATCTAGCTTGGGTGGTAAATTATTATTGTTAGTCCAACATTCAGTTAGAACAAAGACATCCACTGAGACATCCAAACTAGATACAAATGCCAGAAATAAATCAAAGTTACAGTTGATACTTCGAATATTTACTGTCACGACCAATAAAGCGTGTTCACTATATACTTCACAATTTAAAGTCTTAAGACAGCAGTTAGTGTTGCTAAGTGTTAAACATTCAACTTTATTTGAGTTATCTACTTCAGTGATAATGTAGGAGTTATCATCCATACTTAATTAAGGCAGTAATAAGGTGCAACGTGAAAACAGAAATAAATAAAAATTTGTCTAAATTTACTGACTTGAGTATGTTTAAATTCTGATTGTTATTATTATAATAAACTATTATTAAAAGGTAGTAAAAGAGTCTAGTTCTATTCGTTGATTTTGAGTATGTAGTTGTAGAGTTTCCAATGTGCGTGTAGTAAATGTAGCAAGGGTTTATATTATGTGTGTATATGTTAAGTATGAAAAGTGAGTGTTTTATGTCAGTGTGTTGAATGTTTTGTGCGTGTAAAAGAAAAAAGAAATGACAATGTCGTGTATACTGAATGATGAGACTAACGGCGTTAACAAATGTAAAGAAAATTAACAATAACAAATAGTATGAATTTAGTAACTGTACTACGGTGGTAGTTACATTCATAGTCAGAACTAGTCATTTGGGGCTTAGGACCTCTAAGTCACTTTCCTTATTTACTCTAACAAGAGGCGCTCCATCAGCTCTTCTCAAATAAATTTTGCCTCGCGAAGCCCAGCAGTACTTGTAGTTATTTTGTTTCGCGAACTCCCTGGCTAAAAAGAATAGTTTCTTCACCTGCACAGTCAGGCTTTCAGAGATAAAAACTGGCTTAGGTGGGCCCTGGATCTTTAAATTCGAGGTATTAAATTTATTCGTCGTATACTTCCTGTTGTAGTCCTTGACTGCACCGATTATTTTGTCTCTAAGGATGACTGTGGACAAGTTAGCCACTATGGGTTGGTTTTTATCATTTTTATTATTTATGCGATAAATATCACGTACTTGTGACGGCTGGATCGGTACATTAACGGCGCTTCCCACTGCGTTAATGATTTTCAAGAGGTCTTCCTTTGTTTCGCTCGATGTCTTTGGTACATTGCGTACTTCGATGCTTGAGCTGTGTATGCTCCGCTCTACCTGTTCTAGTCTAGCCTCCAGAGTTTCTATATATTTACGATCTGCAATCCGTTCTTGTTCCATGGTTTGAACCCTTAAGACCATTTCTTCATATTTTTGAAGGAAGGAGTGGTAGGACTAATTCTTCTGGGAGTGTCCATCTGGGTTGTTACCACCGCTTTGCTCGTGAACTGCCACTAAGCAGTAATGTGCAAGCATTACTGTGTTCCGGTTTGATGAGCAGTGTAGCCAGTGAAATTACTGGACTTAACAGACTTAATACCTAATGTCTCAGGGTAACGAGCGCACTGCAGGCCTTTGTGTTTCAAGGTTCTGAGTGGCACTGCAATTGTTATGGGCCAGCGTTATGCTTACCATCAGGCAAACGACCAGCTCGTCTCGTTACCAAAGAGCATTAAAAATTATTGTACAGGTTCAGATAATAACATACCTATAGTGAAACAGAGGCTTCACAAGAAAGCCCCGAAGCCGAAAGCCCTCTTGATACTGTCGAAGTAATACCGCCGCCAGTTCTCACGCGTGTGGTCCACCTCTGATGTCGGCACCAGTTCCTGCTTCAGATTCACCAGGGTATGATCATCCTGAAAAGTGATACAGTTCCTTTAGTTTTTTTTTTTTATTTATTTATTTTAGATGATATTGGATGTCATGGTTTTTCTTCTTTTGCGCGGAACCCTAATTGTTTTTCTAAAATAAAAGTAGCATAAGTTACTCCTTGTAACATCAGCTATCTGCCAGTGAAAGTCCCTGTTAAAATCGGGCCAGCCATTTCGGGGATTACCCGGAACAAACAGAGAACCATCACCAACGAAAGAAAACCACCACCAATAGTGACATTAATCCTCTCTTCATATTACATGGATATTAAACAGGGTGCAGACGGTACCAGTGCGCTTCGCAGCTCGTTCGAAAGACAGAGAATTGTATAGCTTGTTTTTTTGACGTTTGCCGTTCTACTGCTGCGACTACATATATGTTTCTATGAAGTTAGTGTCATCACCAAAATCTTAAATCAGTTTCGTTCAAACTTCAGACAGAGTTCAATCTGACAACATCTCAAATTTTTGAATTGGAAATTGGAATTACATGTGGGAAATGAGGGGAATGAGCAACTCAATTCAAACATGGTTATGAGAATGTATCTCACCTTTTCCTCCATAGTAAAGGTAACTTCCGAGAAGTGCTGTGCAGGCCACTGTTTTAATCGCCAGTATTGTACTATCTTCTTGCCAGGGACCAGCTCTTTGAACTCCCCAGTAACATTGCCGCCGAAGAGGGCAAATTTGCCGCCTTTCTCTGAATCCAATTTCACATGGCCCTGAAAATATTACAAATAATAATACAATTACTATTGTCATGTATGCTTTTCGCGGGAAATTAGAATAATAATAACAGGGGAAAAAAGGCTAGCATTTGATCACTATCTCACTTATTTAAAATATATGTTTGGTGGTAAACATGCTAAGCCTAGGTTTTAAATTAGGTGTATGTATATAAAACGGTACTTTCTACACTAATAATAGTCGACCCTTTTATATGACATGGAGCTAATCACCTAATTATTTTGATGGTGAAATTTCCACATATTATGGAGGAATCTCAATATACGGGCACATCACTAGTAGCTGGTCGGATATAACCACCTTGTGGCCCGCCGCAAACAAAGACAATTGATCTATCAGGCAAGCACGCTTAAGCATATGCTTAATCTCAATTCTGTAACCAATTTCACAAGTCACAAAATGGGAGACACAAAAACGAAATATAAATAACCATCGGTAGCAACTCAGTTCAGGAATATTAATAATTATCTCTTATTAGTTTGTGGTTTTTGTTTATCAAACCAAATAGGAAATGTATGTGATAGGTAATGTCGACTTAAACCAGAGTATGATTATGCAGTATTTTCATCAATGTTGATTCCCGCTTTAATAAAAGCTTATTTACTTGTTTGTAGTTTTCTTATTCAGTTTTGTGTGATTAGGCTTGCACCAACATCCCACTTGGTGTGTATTGTGCATTTCCTCCTACCAGCTTTGTAATGTTTTAATGAAATAGCTGTCATTTAAGGATTTTTATTTTATTTTATTTATTCAACAAAATAAAATAAAATAAAATAAAAATCCTTAAATGACAGGATTTATCAATTGCTTCTTTTCATACAATGACAGGATCACAATTAATTTAATTACAAAAATAATAAAACATTCAGTTAAAGGAAAGGTGATGTGATCTGTGATTGTCAAAAAGAAATTATTATGTTACTTTCTGCTTAGCCGTTTACGATAAATCTCTTTGAATCTATTTCATGAATAGCATATATATAGTGATTATAATACATTAATTTTAGAGCATTACCTGTGTGAAGGCCGTAACCATTTCTATTCTCGTCATTGCATCATAAAACTCTTGTGCCCGACATTGGAACTTCTCAGATAATTCAATACATTTAGTATCAAGCTTACAACCAACAGGTTTATTTTCCTTAGGGGCTAATACGGGTTCCATATTGACTTTCTTATTGAAACCACTTGTAATCATGGAGACATTGTCAGGTTTGACCGATGCTTCTCCCTTCTTGGGTAAGAGGAGGCCTTTGGAGAATTCTTCCTTGAGACTGCGAATGTATTCAGTAAGTTGTTTCCGGATTTCATCCCGTCCAATGTTGTGCATGAATGCTTTGACTCTTTGGGCCTCATCACCGCTTCCCTTTAATGTGACTGTTATCTAAAAAATAAATAAAAAATATTAATAATTATCTAAATAAAAAAAAAACAAAAATATGGGGAAATGATGTGATTATTTATAAAATGCACACAGAACTTGACGTTTGCTCAACATTTGCAGACTTGATGGGTTAATTAGACCAGCTGTTCAATTTACTTAATCTTATTTATTATTGATGCAAATGGGAATGTTGACAAGGTTTGCAATATCACTTCAAGTCAAACTGAATCTGCATGTAAATTCATTATTTAAAATGACAAAAATATATACAAAATAATTAACGTGTTTCTTACAATCTTAAAATATTCCATTACCAGCTATGGCCCAGCTTATAACATAAAACAATTATTAATAGCTCAGCAAGATGAACATTTTGTAAGCCTATGAAAATACTGTTTTAACCAACAATCTGCTAACTGACTGTATACATTAAGAATTTTTTCAGAATACAATTCTTCTTAGAGGTTATATCCTAACTTCAACCTACTGAATAATGTCATACATAAAGAGGAAGGCACATTACAATATTGAGTACTTACATCCACCTCACTGACATCATTCTCTTCAGATAAATTAGGAATTTGTATATCTCCTTTCACAGTTTCACTGCCACCAGCAAGGTTACCTTCCCATTTCAACTTAATGTCCCATTCAAAGAAAAATATTAACTTCCCTTTCCTATTATTCGCTGAAGCCTCTCCCTCAATCTTGTCCACTTCAGACACTTTACAAGTAATACCATTTTGAGCTATTACAAAATTATGAAATAATTCTTTTATCCGATCTTTTGACCACGGACCGGCGTTTTTCTCGGTCCAGTGCCAGTTGTTCACGTTTGTAGCATCAGGGCGTTCCTCTACGATCCAACGAGGGTCTCCTTCGCCCCATTTGGCCATTTTTCCACACCGTAACTAGGGCACAAGGTCTAATAATCTTAACGCAATTACAAATCAGAGTGGTTGGCCAAACTTCACACGGTAACTAACTGCTTAAGTTTACAACTATAATGACACGGAATATTTGCTTAACTGATGTAAAACGCTTTGTAATAGTTGTACACAGTCACGCCTTCAATAAAACTAGCTTTCGTTTGGAGAATAACACAGAAATCGTCAATTTTCCAGAAACGTCGCGATGACTGCCCCAAAAGAAAAACTGAGCATGCCTCGAGAAATGACACTTCGTGACTTGACAGCTGTCGTGCTGCCAGTCATAGAAGACACTTTTTCCTTTTAAGATAGGACTATTACTATTATTACAGTTGGTAATATTTTAAATAAAAATATGAACGAGTAAAGACGAATTGAGAACATCTTTCTTGTTTGGGAATCACCTAAAAATGACATTCAGCCGTAGTAATTACTTTCTCAGTTTTTGCAATACCTGCATGAAATAAAAAATAAGGAAAAATATGAAAGATAGTTCGACAAACAATTATTATTATAAGTTGATACAATCTGTAGACATGTAACAATATTATGCAAAATAAAAGAAAATATTTATGTAATTAATTAAAGCCATGTTCAAAGAGGTTAGAATTTCTTATATTGAAGCTGGTAAGAATCCCAAACCACCATTCTGTCCTTATTTATTCAAAATCACTTTACACTATGTATCTTATTTATCTCGGTTGAGGACACAAACACGAACAAAAAAAATAAGGGAGAAACATACAACTGGGACCTTACAATATTGACATCCAATTATCTACATAACGTGACAGTTTTGAAAATTATGTTATGTGTATATTTGTTCGTTTATGTGTCCCCAACCGAAACATATAAGTTCAATATAGAGTCGTGATATTGAAAAAAAAAACAAAATGGCGGGTTGGGACTGTACCAGCTTTTATACAAAATAATGTAACCCCTTTGAATATGACTAAAATTACATATACACATATTTTCCTTTATTTAGCAAAATATTCCTATGTCTATGACATGCACTGACTGAGAGCTAAAACAAACCGTTTTTTACCTATATTTTTGTAATGTTCCTAAAATTTAACATAGATACCTAGTGTGTTCTTGTGATTGTATTCCCAGTCATTAGATAAACCGTTGTTCATTTTAACATTATAGAAATTTTATATCTTATAGTAATTTATCTGAGTTAGAGTTGGTGAACCAAGTGGACAGTCACCACGTAATAAATAAAATGATCCTGTAATTATGGAAAATATTTATAGCTAGCAACATTTTCGTAGTTTCTGCAAGTTTCTAGAAATTTATTGCCAACCTAACAACAGCAACATCCGGGTGTCAAAGTCAAATTGAAATTACGTTTCATTTAACGCATCAAATCATACAACATAACAATTTGAATACCCAGTTGGAAACAGAACCAGTTTTATTATTATTAAATTTAGAATCGAATTTATTTAAACGTCAATGGTTATGTAATTCAAATTGGTTTGAATATTTAGACGGTTCCTCACCTAGACTGTAAAAGAAATTCCCTCTACCGTGTATCGGACGTCCGTCTTTCATATTATAATCCTACTTCCTACTAATTATTTTTTTATATTATAATTGCGAAAGTGTGTTTGTTGGTTTATTGGTTTGTTCTTCTTTCAAGCAGCAACGGAGCAACGGATCGATGTGATTTTTGGCATAGATATAGTTTATGGACCGGAGAATAACATAGGCTACTTTTTGCTTTTATCCCGGAAAAATGCACGGTTCGTGTGGGAACGCGGGTAAAAACCGCGGGCAGAAGCTAGCACTGTTACAAGGAGTAACTTACTAAGGACTTTTATTTTAGAAAATGAATTAGGGTTCCGCGCAAAAAAATAAAAACCATGAAATCCAATATCGCCGCGCGGGTGAAACCGCGGGCAGCAGCTAGTTAAGAAACTAAAGAAAGAACGAAGAAAACGTCTCCGTGGCTCCGTCTAATAGACCCACTATTAGTTAACTATTATCGGTAGCTATGTAGGTATCCACTTCATTTGGGGGCAAAGGGCGTGTTATTATGACGTAATATGTACCAATCAAATGACAAGACACGTTGCAATATTGTTATAAAGTTCGGTAACGAAAGAAGGTCATTATCAGAACATCGATTGTTTAAATGATCTTCAAATTTGACCTTTAGGGATCCTGCACAATTTATATGATTAAATATCAGGTTAAGTTCTTGCTGCGATTTTACTTGTCTTCTAAGCAGAAGTGCTTCATAGTCGTCTTGGCATAATCGCTTATCACCAACTGGTGGAGTGGGTTACATGCACCCCATTCCCACTAGATTCTACGTTTGACCACTAGTGGGATAGTGGTCAAAATGTTAGGGAGTGGAGCTCCACGCCTGAGTCTGTGTTTCCCTGGATTCACTTGAATTTAGGTACCTACCTATGCACACAGAATTATAGACAGGATAATAATGGGTCATTACAATTATTAATAGTAATATTATTTTACTAATTAAATTCATTAATTTACGACCAACCGTATAGAAGTTATTGTGAAAAAGGTATCACTCCAATCGTTAACCCGTATTGCCATTATGCCAGATAATTTGATATCAGAAGGCCATTCCAACGACTGTGAATAAATATTGTAATTCAACAACAATTGGCCGAATGAAACTCGTTATCTTGTGCGAGGGAGATAACCAGCCAACGAAACATTCAGAACTCAGAACCAGTCAGTTAACATTTAGTGTCGCAGGCGCACACTAAATCGCGCGCGGTTTCGCAAATAGAATTACAAAACAATGATCCCATTACGCCGCGTTGGCAGTAAGGTGCGTGACCAGTGCTATA
This sequence comes from Crocallis elinguaria, assembly GCA_907269065.1. Classification (NCBI taxonomy): domain Eukaryota; kingdom Metazoa; phylum Arthropoda; class Insecta; order Lepidoptera; family Geometridae; genus Crocallis; species Crocallis elinguaria. Next base: position 36,411,494 of record OU026065.1, read on the forward strand.
AATTGAAATTAAAAGAAAATAATCTAAAAGTATGGAAATTCGATATTCAAAATTGGCGCGGTTTTGCAGATTCTGGAGCAATGGCGGGCGCCGGTCACTGTTGCCGCCAAGCAGAAGTACAGCTCAGAGGTTCGACCTTTGACCTTGCTGACTGAAGATGAACAGACTATGAAAGAAACAAGTGAGCAATAATTTTCAATAGTACACTTGTTTTAATTATTTGGCATTTCCTACTGTTGTCTCACATGCCAGTAGATACCTAAAGTAAAATTAATTATGCAAACATTCGTTTCACTAAGCTAGCACTCAGCCTACGACATCACTTGAATACGAATAAGGTTTGAAGGCTGTGTCGGTTTGAAACCCATAACAGTGAAACTTGCTGTGCAAATAATAAATCCCTTAAAAATTCAAAGTTAGAGCCGCCATATTTTATGTACACTCGCAGTAGGAAAAGGATCTATTTTTGTTTGCGCAATAGTTGTTTTGTGTTAAAACTCCTTGTTTAAACGTATTTGTTTAGACTATGCCAGTATTGCGTTACCGTGACAACGATTCTGTTATAATATTATGAACAAAGAGAAAATTATTGGGAGATGCAAGTGATACTGACAGACTGACAGTTAAATAAAACAAATTTGATAAGCCATAATCTGAACAAGAAGAAGAACAAATTTTATTTATTTTTCTAAATAGGCAGGCCATTATAAGAAGGTTTTATGTTAATGTAAACTAGGCATTGGTCAAAGGTGAAGACTATTTTAACCTTTGTTATCAATGCAATACTAGTATTCTATACAGTAGTCTGCTAACTGCCGTAAAATCACAAAGAACTAAATGTCCTTAGGTGACAAAGAAAATAATTTGGAAAATGACGAAGTTAATCTTACCGTGATTGTACCTAATTTAGATATCTAGTCCCTCAATAGAGTAAAATAATAAAATATTTCATAATTTTTACTATTTTAATTAAACTTAAAATAGGTAATAGAATAATATAGCGAGTAAAATATAGCAGGACGAAAATTTTCTCAGACACCCTAAACTTATTATTACTAATTATGTACCTATACCTATACATAATTCAAAGCGAAGCAAAATGATGCTAGTTGCATACTATTTTACACCCATCTTTTCCATTGTCCACTCTGGGCAACTGTCTGGGGCTCTGCGGTCCACGGGGCCCCTAGCTCTTAGGCTCTTATTAATAAACAGTGTTAATCCATGGTTTAGTTAAACTATGTTTGGTCTCTCTCAATTCAGTTTAAAATTGTCAAAGAACAACAAAGACAAAACATAGTTTAACTAAACCATGGATTAACACTGTTTATTAATAAGAGCCTTACTGTGTTTGTAGATAGTAAATCAGTCCTCTCTCTCTCCTCTGTGATCTGTCATAATTGGGCCCATTGGACATATATCATGAAGTGCCCTGGGCCTGTCATAGGATACAGACACTATAGTTATTAAAATACTTGGCTGCATACTTATTTGCTGGCAAGGCGATGTATCTAGTAACATGGACTAACTATATACTAGTTAGTCTATGTTAGTACCTATTCATCTTCCGAGACCTACGAATTTTACCTAAGTGTCTTAACTACGATTTAGGAGTAGTATATCCATGTACCTAACTACAGATTCGCAACAATTGTGTAGGTAAATACTTTTTACTATACAAACATGATAAAATATGATAGGTACTTAGTGCTACACAACATTATATACCTACCTCTATGTTATAGATAACAGAATTATATTATGATAAACATTATTTTGAAGAGCTTATCGCAATCAAAACTACATAACTTTGGCAATAATATACAGGGGCAGTAATGAAGGTTTTATGATATAAAAAAACCTATTATATATTACATACTTTTTAGTCAACGTTTTTTTCTTCAATGCACTTTTTCTTGTAGTGTTTGAGACACGTTTGAGAACGGGTATTTGAAATCTTATCTTGAGGAAAAGGCAAGGATCTTAGAAAAGTAGTTTTCTTCTTCTTCTTCTTTCTTTATTTCCTGGCTTCTGTGGAATGTTAACCACAATTTCGCCAATGTCAAGGAAAAGTAATTTTGTCATTGGGAAACATCGAGGAAGTGACGTTTTTTTGCTCGAAATAATTCCACCATTTTTGCCTAGACATAATGCGCTCTGATTGGCTAAGCCACCGCCTCGCGTCATTTCCCCGCGCGCTGATTCGCTAAGCGCTGATATATGCTACAGCAAAATCAATACATTGTTGTGAGATCGGATAGTACAGTATTTCATCTCTCGGGGTTAGTATCTCGATGTTGGGAAAAGACCAACGACTCCAGAAATATAAATACAGCACTGAAGTTCTTTATTGCCGGAATGATACAAAAATAAATACCATAAAAGTAAGCGGCAATTTTGATACCTATTTATTTCATTGAACAGATTTTAATCTGCCCATAGCGTATCGTCGAAGTCGAAGTCTGATCTTGACCAAAGAATTGGACTTACCCTTTCAGAGGAAAATAAAAGTTTTAAATCGCTTTTCAAGAGATGGGTGCCAGTCACTGATAAATGCACTAAAAACGACTCTTAAGACGAAAATCGTCTTTTTATAAATAAAGAAACAAGGAAATTGAGAATTTTTCTCTTTTTTTAATAAGGAGTAACTTAGGATACTTTTTACGTATTTTTTTCCTTACGTGTGCGGAGACGCAAGACACAGCTTAATTAGTCCTAAAAATAAAACTTGTACCTACTTTTAGGCACAATTATTGTAAAATTGTGCTATAAAACGTATGTAGGTATACCTATACCTACTTAACGATTGCAAATATGATATAGGTACATCTGTACGATACCTACTTAACGCCAATAAGAGCAAATACAGGACGTTTCAATGTGACTTTCATAAATTACTGTCGATAAACATAAAAATACAGTAATAGGTGCATATGCTTAAGCCACTAAACATAGGTCTAGGCTAGGTAAGTAAATTTTAACTGATTTGAGTCTGAAACAGAAATAAATAAAGTCTGAACGGTCAGAAATGGGATAGTTAATTAACAATTAAGGCGATCATATTCTTTTAAACAAATCCGTCTCCTTTATAGTAATAAATAGTGGAAGTGTGTTTGTCTGTGTGTTGCATGGTCCTTCTTTCACGCAGCGACGGAGCAACGGATTGATGTGATTTTTGAATAGATACAGTATATGGACTGGCAAGTAACATACGATACTTTTTTTCCTGAAAAAATGCACGGTTCCTGTGGGAAAGCGTAACTAAAATTTTAGGTTTGATTCCCGCAACAGCAACAGGACAAACAGTATTTGTGTCCTATCAAGTTGATATGGAACCAAGGTCTATGTAGTTCCTGATATCTTATCCTTAGATGCAAGGAATCTTATTAAGGGAGCTACTCGTTTATAATTATCATAACGCGGTGGTCATCATAACTACTCGGGAACTCTGCTCTAAAGGTCTAAGTAGATACGTAACTACTTAATCCTAATTTTTAAGTATACTTAGTAGTGTCAAACTCAGTATATCAAGTCACTCAAAACTCACAAAAGTCACATACAAGCGATCTCATGACGAAATCATCATAGCAATGACAAATGTTAACGATAACAATTGTAAAGTCACAATAATTATAGAATAGGTAGGTAGGATAAGAACTTGGTAACAGTTCGGTTTTATCAGTACGTTATATGTACGAATAGTTGATAAGGAACGTTAAAGTACTTACCAACGATAAAGAACTAATGATATGACAATACGATTGTATAATGGGTAGGTACCTAACTATAATCTACTTGAAAAGGGGGCCGGCTGGCCTTACACTTGAAAATTATTTATCAAGATAATAAAATATCACCTTTACGGAGGTACTGTTATCTATTCTGTGCTTTAGGAAGCGTGATAAATTTTGAAGGTTTATGACACGTTAATGTCTTTATGTTGAGACAGGATAAATGCATTGTTTATCAATGTTATCATACATGCATATACCTAGTACCTATAACTGCATAGCATGTTCAAAAAAACCGGTCCATACACGCTACGGTCAACCGGAGAGATATGCCTGCCAGAGACACTGGAGCGTGTATGGGAGTAGGTAGACCTGTGTAGTTCTAACCCAATACACGCACCGTGCACCGGTCTGCCTGTACAGTTGCGCCTAGCCTCTCCTGTAGACCGTAGCGTGTATGGCCGGCTTATTCTATCTACGGCTATGAACAGCTATAGCATAGTTTTACTATCCAAAACTGTGGCTATAATTTATGTCTACTGAATGGTCATAGTGGTTTCTTTAGAGACTATATACCTTGTATTCTGTTAGCCTATAGAGAGTAAATAAAAATATTAAACAAACAAGTTAGAGCCAAGAGGTAGGAGGTACCTGCGTAGACAGGCTCTTACTAGAAGACCTATGTACCTACTGGGTTTTACCTTTAAAATAATGTTCCTTTTAATTTGTGATTTCAGTCAGAAAACTGGCGACAGAACAAATCGCGCCTCTAGTCAGGAAGATGGAAGATGAGCATCGCATCGATGATGGCGTTCGACAACTGCTCTTTGACAATGGTGTAAGTACATACTTAAGCTGCTAAATAACAACTAAACCCTTACACGTTCATAGTCGTACTTGCACTAGGATTTCCTGTGTCGCATACTATGTATACCTGCATTCTGGCAAATAAAGAACTTTGACTTTGTCTACTCTGCTCATGAAACCAGAGCACAGTAATGCTTGCACACTACTGCTTGGCGGCAGATTACGCTAGCAAAGCGGTGGTACCCACCCAGACGACACTCGCAGGAGTTAGTCACACCACCAGGTAACAAAACTACTTAACACAGTTTCCCTTTTTCAAAACAGTTTTTGCACTATTTGACAAGATCACCTGTTCCTTTCAGCTTATGGGCATCGAGACTCCAACCGAGTACAGCGGCTCTGGCTGCGGTTTCCTCACCATGATGCTCGTGGTGGAGGAGCTGTCCCGAGTGGACCCAGCGGTAGCTGCCTTAGTGGACATCCACAACACGCTTGTCAACTCTCTGTTCATGAAGCTTGGGACTGAAGAGCAGAAGCAAAAGTACTTGACCAAACTGTGCACTGAATATGTGAGTGTACTTATTAATTTATATATTCTAGCATCCTGTTATTGGAAAGTCAGTGTTCCATAAATGGTTAAGAAGATCCTTAATATTATACAAAATAATAACGGAGTGAAAACTTTTCCAGACGTCTAGTGTACAAATTTTAATTTAGAACTAGGTATTAGTAGGTATAGTAAGTGAACTTTGGCGTGAAGAAGTGGAATAATTATATTCTTTCACTCAAAAACTACTGAACTGATTTTGATGAAAATTTACAGTAATATAGCTTTTACATAAGAATAACACATATACTATATTTTTTAAGATATATATCACGCGAACGAAGCCGCGAGCGGAAGCTAGTATATGTAAACGCGAAAGCTTGTAAGGATGGATATATGAGTGTTTGTTATTCTTTCACGCCAAAACTACTGAACGGATTTTGATGAAACTTTACAGTATAACAGCTTATACATCAGAATAACTATAGACTAAAATTTATAAAGATACTAGCTTCTGCCGCCGGCTTTCACCCGCGTTCCCACACAAACCATGCCTTTTTCCGGGATAATAAAAGTAGCCTATGTTACTCTCCGGTCCATAAACTATATCTATGCCTATGCCAAAAATCACGTCGATCCACAGTTTTTTGGTGGAAGAAGGACAAACCAACAAACAGACAAACATACTTTCGCATTTATAATATTTGTAAAGATATATACTTCGTGGGTGAAACCGCAAGCACGCGGAAGCTAGTAATAAATAATATACCCACTAAAGCCAACGTTTTATTTTCCAGGCTGGCAGTTTCTGCCTCACGGAGCCAACCTCAGGCTCGGATGCCTTCGCTCTCAAGACCGTTGCGAAGAAGGACGGCAATGACTATGTTATCAACGGCTCTAAAATGTGGATCTCCAACTCTGACATAGCTGGCGTATTTCTGGTTATGGCTAATGCTGATCCTACCAAGGTAAGATGGGTGTGATAGCTTACAGTAACTCACAAATACTAAAACTAAATAGGTATATACCTAGATAGTGTTCAATATTTTAAACTAAAGTTGGCTGCCTTTTTTTACTTCAGACCAGGATCGCGTTTGACCTGACGCGACAATTTCACACCTGAAGTGACAATTTGGCCGAAGGTGTACCACACCTTCCCAAAGACGATACGTCTTTGCTTTCCCGTAGCTGTAGTAAGGTTTCCCGAAGAATTAGCACGCTTTTCCGAAGGTGTAGCACGCTTTCCCGAAGGTGTATCACGCTTTCCAGAAGGTTTAACACGCTTTTCCGAAGGTCTTTCACACACGCGTTTAGAAGTCCGTTAACGGCACTTTTGAGAAGTTTGTTTCCCATAAGTTTACTACATAGACTGTAGAGGATCAACTAATGGCACGGCTAAATCCCTAATACATATTATGTCAAAAGACTGATTATTGGGATTGACCATATACTTACTCTTTCAGGGTTACAAAGGAATTACTTGCTTCATTGTCGAGCGTGAGTCCCCCGGCCTGACCGTGGCCAAGCCTGAGAACAAGCTAGGTATCAGGGCCTCGGGAACTTGCATGGTGCACTTTGACAACGTCAGGGTCCCTGAAGCCAACATCCTTGGAGAATATGGGAAAGGGTCAGTATTACCTTGTTTCCACATCCAGTTTGATAATGGTTCGCTGCATTATCTTTATCTGTAGGCATGTGCTCTTAAAATCCGGTCCCCATTCTATGTTTACCGCGCAGCAATAACCAAAACCCCTACTGAAACATCTTTTAAAAGGTTTTACTATACCTATAGGTGTTTATTTCCCACAGCTATAAATACGCAGCCGGTTTTCTGAACGAGGGCCGTATCGGTATCGCTTCCCAGATGATCGGCCTCTGCCAGGGATGTATGGACGCCACTATCCCTTACACACTGGAGAGGAAACAGTTCGGCAAGAGCATCTACTCCTTCCAGGTAATCTTCAGCTCTTCTACCTGCTAGTTCAACGTGCACATATAGTAAAAAATCTGTTAAAACAAACAAAATAACGAGACATTTTTTAATGTTCATACGGCAAAAATTACTTTGGATTGATAATAAATGTTCACAGCTTAACCTTAATTCAACTCGAATGAACTATATGACAGTACGTTTCTAATTATAAATTGTGAAACAAAGCAATCTAATGTGAAGCACGCTTTTCCGAAGGCGTAACACGCTTCCCCGAAGGTGTAGCAAGCTTTCCTGAAGGTGTATCAAGCTTTCCTGAAGGTGTAACACGCATTCCCGAAGGTTTACCATGCTTCCCCGAAAGTGTAGCACGCTTTCTCGAAGGTGTCGCTACTACAACGAACTTCAAAAGCTAGTAGTATCTACAATCACAAAATCTCACACAGCTACAGCACACTTAATAGCACAAAGTCTTAGATGGTCATTATCATGGTTGTAAAGTCCAGTCAGCTCTGCTCAACCTAAGCATCTCAGAATAATGTCTCTAATGTGTAACACGCTTTCCCGAAGGCGTAACACGCTTCCCCTAAGGTGTAGCAAGCTTTCCTGAAGGTGTAGCACGCATTCCCAAAGGGGTAACAAGGTTCCCCGAAAGTGTAGCAGCTCGGAATAATGTCCTTAATACCTACCGAAACTTATGTAAAAAATTTCAGGGTATCAACTACCAAATCGCCCACCTTCAAACACAACTAGAAGCAGCGCGCCTGCTGACTTACAACGCTGCAAGACTCAAAGAACACGGCATGGACTTCGTGAAGGAAGCCGCCATGGCTAAATATTTCGCTTCGGGTGAGAATTACCGGCCACTTAGACTTGACTCCCCTGATGACTCCCTTGAGGGAGACATGGAGATTATGATGACATTTGAAACCCTATTAATATTATAAATGAGAAAGTGTGTTTGTTGATTTGTCCTTCTTTCACGCAATAACGAAGCAACGGATCGACGTGATTTTTGGCATAGATATAGTTTAAGGACCGGAGAGTAACATAGACTACTTTATATCCCGGAAAAATGCACGGTTTTTGTGGGAACGCGAGTAAAAACTGCGGGCAGAAGCTAGTTATATCATATTCAGGGATCAAAAAACACTTTTACAATTACGTGAAATGTATGGTACTTTGTCTATCCCGCCCGGGCAAGCCAAGACCACTACCAAACACTTATCTCCCCTAAGTGAGACATCAGGGGAGCCGAACTACCTTATTTTTGATCTGTAAACCATTAATTTAAAAAATTTAATTGGGCACACGCTCATCACTACTTTTCATATTAGAGTCTCGTTTTGGCCTTACCGGTCGCTATCCGAACCTATACAATGTACTTAGTACATTCCTACCTACTTTAGTTCACATTTTTACAAAAATATTGTCCGCGTCGCGAGTATCTATTCGTTATTTATCTACTTTATTTGACTAATCAATTTCCCTTTCCAGAAATCGCTCAGACCTTAACATCCAAGTGTATAGACTTCATGGGTGGTGTGGGTTTCACCCGCGACTTCCCTCAAGAAAAGTTCTTCCGCGACGCAAAGATCGGAACCATATACGAAGGCACCAGCAATATGCAGCTGCAGACAATCGCCAAGTACATCGAAAAGGAATACGCTCAATAAAAAGATTGAAGAATTTACATAGTAGAAAGAAGTGTTAGGCATAAAATTATAAGACCTCTGTTGGGGAAAATAAGGAACTGTGCCAAATGCTAAGTCTTACTTAGCGCCATCTATGAGACAGAATGAAGCACTTCCTGTAAAGAGCAGTTATAATATAATTATATAAGACCCAGTATAAAGAACTAAACTTTAGTGTATAAACTTGTAAATTCTAAACTGATTTTTGATTTAACACTAGTAATGGAGGTCATATAATGTTATGCCTTCTAGTCTACTAAACTAAGCCATCTTTTTATAACAAAATGTTCTCAATAAAGATTATTAATATTTTAATGAAAGAGATTATTGTGCTAGTAGTTTGGTTGTAAATTCAGTGAGTACACGATTTGTTTTTGTAAATATTAAACCTTTTATAAAATCCTACTACTATAGTTATAGTATTAAGGTAAACAGCTGTTGTACTTTATTAAATATTTTAAATATTATTTCTGCGTTTTATTTTTTGCCTTTGCCACAACATTGATTACCAAAATATTGGAACGAATTAAAAAAGCAATTAGAAAATTCTCTTCTGTACAGTTAGTAGGACCAACTCTTCTGATAGTATCCATCTGGGTGGTTACTACCGCTTAGCAGTCTGCCGCTAAGCAGTAGTGTGCAAGCGTTATTGTGTTCCGGTTTGATGACCAAAACAGTCAGTGAAATTACTGGGCTTATGAGACGTAATACCTAATTTCTCACATATAGAGCGCTAATCGCAATGCATTGCCGCGCAGACATTTGTGTTTCAAAGTTCTGAGTAGCTCTGCAATTGTTAAGAGCTGACATTATGCTTACCATCAGGCAAATTATCAGCTCTTTATCCAATAGTATAAAAAACTCCTAAATTCCTTTCAATAATCTAGTTCAACGAATCATATCTACAAAATACTCGTAAAACCAATCAGGACTTCTTAGATTTAGACAGTTTTACAAACGCCTATCAATGTATCTGGAATAAAAAAAACAAAACAATGTAATAAAAGGCAAAATATAATTAATACATTTATTTTAAAACATTTATACCAACTACAGTGCTACCTCTTGAGATAATGTATTCATGAATGGATGGCCGGTGGATTTTAATCATTTATACAATGCAAAATTTAACCAAAATTATAATGGTGTTGATTCTGGTGTCTCATTCCTACACCTAATTTTAGTTTCATTCTCTCTTTCGAATAACTAAGACGAGAAAGGGATGCAAGAGGTTTGATTGGCCTGAATTAACCTAGTCTTAACAGTTGTCAAATATTGATCTTTGACAAATTAGGTGTCACTAAATTCATGGCTGTTTCTTTCTCTTATTCTTATTGAAAGTGAGAGTAAATAAAAAACTAGGTTTAGGTATGAGATGCCAGAATTGACACCTATGTCAACCTAATAAACTAAAATAATTTAGTGCTATATTTATTTTAACCTGTATTAAAAAACAGGCAAGTTTCAGGAATACACTCTCTGTGGCTGCACTGTACTAATACATTGAATCCCCCAATCATTTAACAGTTATTTAGGATCATGAGGCAATTTAAATCCCACCATTTTTGCGGTTTCTTCAATGGACCGTTCACCTTTTCCTTTAAATTCAATATTTATTTCCTTATATTTTCTTGTATGGTGCAAGTAATCGAAATAAGTTCTTGCTTTGAAGTGCATTTCGTCGATTGCTTTGCATAACTGCTGATCGGTTATCTGATGTTTACGGTACTGTTGAAATATGTACTGTGCCATCTGATTATCAGCAAGTTTTTTCGTTGAACTCTGCTTACGCAACTCGGACAGCAGTTGCCTTAGTGTTACAAGTACCGGTCTTGTAGTTATAGTTGCCATGTTTCAGACCTTTAAACAAATTAAAGGTTCAGCTTTTCTATCATGAGAGATGTGATAAACTCTTCTGTGTTTTCATACATTGGTTTATCAAGTTTAGTCCAAAACTCCGATTCTAATAATTCAAGTTTCTCTTTTGGAAAATGGTGAATTGATGTATCATTAAAAATATCAGTGTATTTAAAATTGTTTGTTAATATCAACTCTATTGTGTGCGGATGGATTTTAGAAATGTATGGAACTGTTTCAGATATGATTCTCCTTGGATTGTTGTCAATCAAGGAGCTAAAGCTATTACAGATAAGCAGACAGTTATGTAACTTTACGCCCCAGTTGCTCCAGAGAAAATTATTAGTTAATTGTTTCGGGCAATGAGGGAAGTATGCTAGAGTAGTAACATTATCAGATGTTATGTAACTGCCTTCATTATTTTCCAGTATAACTTGAAGGCCCAGTTGTTTTAAAACTTCGCACTCATCTTTGTAGAATATGGGGTCGTGTACAAACACTTTGGTGGGGCTACAGAGGTCTTTCAGACACAATAACAATGCTAGTTGATATTTAGATATGTTGCATTCAGCTATGTGGCCTAATCCAAAACAAATAACTTCTACAATATTTCTATCCTGCAAAACGGTACTCACGGCTTTAGAAAAATCTTCCAAATAGTTGGATATTCGCAATTCTTCAACTGCAGTTTGTATTTGTCTGAAATTAAAATGAGCACAATCGTAATATAACCTCAATGTAAGAAAAATTTGAAAATGAAATAATAGTAATATTTACCGTAAAGCTTTTCGAACGTCTATTTCAATATCCTCTTTTTCAATAGATATGCCTTTAGCAGGTATTTTTGTTTGTTTGTTTTTATAAATTCGCCTGGATTTTACTATTTGGAAACCATCCCGGTCAACTTCAGATTTTGACATTTTAACTTTTTGACATAAAGCAGTTTGTACCAACATGAAAAACTTAATTCTTATCTGCAATTACATGAAACGGAACGGAAAAGAGAAATTTTACCTAAACCTACGGAACAAAAAGCATCGCGGCCAGCCCAAAGGTTTTTGCTATAGAATAATGGAATTTTTATAATAGTTTGTAAGTACATATGTAATAATAATTTTATTATATTACAAACTACACGGAATCTGAGAAAATAACACGAACCCCTGCACTAGGATCCCCTGAGTACCTACCTATACATAAATAACGAAAGTTTTGAAAACGAATATGAATAATAAATATGAATATCCTTGGCGCCTGTTCATGTCACACCTTATAGGCTGCACCATCACCAAGATGCATATGAGGAATAGTCAGTGAAGTGGCGGGAAATTTGAAAAAATATACTCTTGTGAAAATTACTATATCCCTATTCCAATAGGTAGTGTAGCATCACCAAAGGGCCGAAATAGCTGGTGGGTGGATTCTACACAAGTTTGGGACAATACGATATACGAAAACAAAAACGATGGTTCTTAGATACCCGCTAGACCTAGCAATACAATGCACCACTTACCTTGGTATGCGGAGGTCTCCGTTTTCAGTCTTTCCACCGCCCAGTTCACATGCCTATCGCGCTTTCGAGGATGCGGTTAGCGGAAGAGGTTCAGATGATAGGTTCTAGCACCACACACTGATTTTTGAGGTTTTTTGGTTTATTTTCAAGTTACGATCAGTTCGAGTCGCTCACGCAAGTTTTTGACACACACTGGCGGCGTTCTAACCAATCACGAGGGTTCCTGCGCTCCAATTGGACGAGTAAGTGATGCATCGCAGTTATTGGCTGCTTTGCTAGGCGGCGCGAGTTTTGAACATCGCTTTTGTATCGATTGTCCAAACTTGGAAGAAACCCAGTGAATTGTGGTAACGATACAGGTAGTATGCGCGCAGAGCATTCCGATTTCCGTCGATTTTTTACAAGTAACAAGCAAACTACTATAGAATAAGGTTAATTTCGGAATTCAAATCTCCGAAACGGCTGGAACGATTTTGACGGGACTTTCACTGACAGATAGCTGATGTTACTCGTATAAGGTGTAACTTAGGCTATGTGGGCAAAGCCGCGGGCACAGCTATTGCTAAATATTGGCATAATTATTTTACGATTTTAAATTACAGCTTAAAGCACTCAGTCCTCATAATTTAACGCCTTAGTAAAATACAATATTATATGCGTCAAGATTCAACGTCAAAAAAGTTGCAGGAAACGAGTTGGTGAAGAAAATAATAACTACAGTCATATCTGCAAGTAATTATTATTACCAGGTGGTAGGACTAACTCTTCTGCGAGTGTCTGCTGGGTGGGTACCACCGCATTGCTCGTATAGTCTGCAGCCAAGCAGTCATGTGCAAGCATTACTGTAGTGTGTTCCGGTTTGAAGAGCAAAGTAACGAGCGCAACAGTGCCACGAAAGCGGCCCGTACACCTAATGCATGATTGACGGATGAGCATCAGTCATGGACCACGCGAAAACCATGGGAAAACCATGATCACCGCTTGACGCATATCGTAGTCCAAGGAGCTGGGTAGAAATCTAGACCGAACGCTAACCTTACCACGGTTAATAGGCTTTAGGTGTAGTGAAAGCCGCGTTCGCGCACAAAACCATGGTTATTTTGACAAAACGCAAGCATGCATTAGCGTGCATGGACGGCCTTAGAGTTTCAAAATTCTGAGTGGCACTGCTATTGTTATGGGCCGGCGTTATGCTTACCATCAGGCAAACGACTAGCTCGTCTCGTTACCCAATAGCGTAAAAAAAGTAATGCGGTACGTGGCCAACACACTGCTATTTATTTGGCTCATTTGCTGTTCAACGGATAATGCCGCCAGCATGCTGGATGCAATGCACTAATTTTGTGCTTAGAACATTACGGCCTGTAGAATTTATTTTGACACTGTTCTTGTATATGGGTTATATGGTACAGGCGTAATTATAAAACTATATTTAAAATTCATTATTCACGTGAGCCCTATGCGAGCTCTCAAAAAATGTGACATTCGACCATTCTCGGGTGTGGGCCGTTCCCACCCCTGAAACCATTACAGCGCACTATACTTGCTTCCAAATAAAAAGTACATAATTGTGTCGAAGAGAGTCGACCGAGTTAGGTTTACGACATCACGTGATAGCTCTAAATAAACCTAAAAAGCACGGCCCAAATTAGGCCCCATATGACCTCTACTCTCATTCCCACAGACGTCCTTGATCAAGTATTTGGGTTGGAAAAATTGCCTACTAACAAACTAGCACAGGGCGCGGGCCCGCGTCGCATAGTAAAGTGGCCATTGTCCTTTATAAATGGCCAGCATCAACTTGGCCACAATCGGATTTATGTCTGTGGTATTCGTATCACGCGCCTGTATTCGTTCCAACATACCGTAACACAAATAAGGCGACAAAATACCTACCATCGATATTATTAACCTCGCGAGTTTAGTCACAGGACGACGCGCTGCGTTCCTTGCCTTAAAAAAAGAACGTTTCCCTTTTGTCTACCCGCAGATTGCCTTTGTTTTAGCTCGCAAAGGTTTTATTACTATCTATTTTAAAGGGTATGGTAAAGTTATGCGAAATGTAATTAATTCTATTTGCTTCGTTACGTTTTATGTAATATTTTAATGTGTTTCGCGGTCGAAATACCAATTTTTTTACACTTAGTTCTATCGCGGCTTTGAGCAGCGACTGCCGCGTGTTTTGGAAATATATGTGCGAGACATTGACGGTTAAGTGCGGGAAAGAATGGAGCGTTACGTAGTAAGCCGTCGATCGAAGAGGAATAGTGGAGGATTTTTAGCAAGGTGGAGGCGGAAGTATGTCGGTGGCATCCTGAGTAAGCGGTCTTGGATCACCAGCAGATACGATTTGCACGTAAGTTTGCATGAACTTATGGTAATGCAGTGAAATCGTGAGTGCCGATGTAAGCGTTATAAATAGCTTTCAGTCATGAAAATATGAGCGGTAGTCTGGTAGAACTAATTGTGTACCTACTTATGGTACATTATACAGACGCGGTATGCAAATCTTTGCAAATTTATGTTTATTGCACTCGCTTCTGGTTAGCAAGTGATCAACTAGCCTTTTGAAAATAATATTAGCAAATAACAAGTTTTAAGTTTTTATTGTCATGTGCATAATGCATTTTAATGAACCGGTTTTGTAGTTTTTTTTTTAATTTATTTTACCTACTTTACATCACTCATCATCAGCTTATTACGCTCGCACTGCTGGGATTCCGGCCTTCTCTCAGAGAGAGCGAGAGTAAGGGACATATCCAGCACGCGGGCCCATGCAGTGCGGCGTGGTGCGGATGTCACAAGTTCTTAAATTTTTACTAGTTCTTGAACATGCGGTGTTTTGCTGCAAACGTACATTTGCTTGAGCGTCTAAGGTGCCCCTTAGACCGAGTGTGATAAATCCACACCTAACATATTTTGTCATTGATGCGAGGTGAGCCGAGATTCGAACCATGGTGCGTCGGATTGGAAGTCGCACAAGTTCCCGCTCAGCCACACTCGCTCTCTCTATATTATATAAATATACACTTTATTTTATAAAGTATCCTTTGATGCCAATTGCTATGGCGTAAAACCTTCTTACAACTATATAGGTAGGTACCTATAAAACCCTGTGTATAAAAGACCCAGAATTTTTAAAAGCAATGCACTGTGTTGATAAGTCATCATTTCCCAAGAGTTCCTGAGCGGCTCAAATTATGTGAAAAAAAATTTGAAACAAAATTGCAGACACCTACAGTTGCTCACCTATGTCTAAGTCTTCTCAGTCCATAGACTACAGATTAAATAATAGCTAGTACTACGTACCTACGTAGTATACTCCTTCACCCTATTTACCTGACTATTACGTCATACCATTTGAAACCGCTCTACATACAAAATAATTCTAAGCAATTTTTTCGTTATTCTAAACGCCTCCACACTTTCACCTATAGGTACATCACATCATGTCTTATTTCTTTACGTTACAAGTAGGTGTGACTAGTCGCTTCCCTAACGATTCTAGTGGTGGAGTTAATGGCTTATATGTTCACGAGACAAAGTGTACCGAGAGGATAAATATATGCTCCAATTATATACTCTTACACACAGCACGTATGCAGGCACATCCGAGCCAGAATTGAAAATCTGCCGCCAAGCACCTATCAATATTTTTAGTATTCGTCCCATTCTTAAAGTAAATAAAATCGTGTAGGATAGTAGTCAAGTTATTGTGTCTATTCCCCTAAGGGAGGACCGAACTACCCCACGTAATTGTTAGCTGCGGGGAACCAAATTGGCTGTGTCGCGGAACACACACAACTGCCACTAAAAGTAAACCGCATTGTTTGGGGGCATTCTGCAGAGGCTCTGCAATTGGACTGGTTCAAGTTGCTCAGCGAATTAACTTATGTCAACTTATTAACGATAAAAAATGTACCTACTACTTACCCCATTCCTCGAATCGTGATAAAATTGCACAGTAGCACCTCTACCTACCTATAAATGTTTACATTAAAATGCGTCCCGCACACGAATGCAAATGTGAAACACACTGACACCTTATTTAATGTAAATGGTTTAAAATCTCATGTAAATTATTTTGAATGCGATGTTAACTCCAATTATGTATAATAGAGACCAAAGTTTTACGTTGTATATTAGGTAGTACTTATTTTTTTATTTTCTACGACCATTTTCGTATATACTTGAAAATAAAACACTAATAAGACAAGCTCCTTGTTGCATGTATGTTTGCCTTTTTAAACATATATATAAACTAGTAGGTCTGTATAGACGTACTGCGCCGGCCCCGTGTAAAAATGGGACAAGGGTAGGAAGGAATAAGCTAGTAAGTTACGTACCTTCTCCACAATATTTTGCTTCATTAAATTGTCTTTGCATTATAGTTTTGTAATTTACAAGTAAAATGTCATTTTTAAGTAAATAAGAACTGTCTAGCGAACTTTTATCATCATCGACTTATCATAATCCCTTTATAGGGTCACAATATAGGGTCGGTTTCCGTTTGTTTAGTTGAATTGGGGCTCCGTTACAATGTATACAATGTAACCTTTTTAGGCAGTGTATTATTCAAACTTCGATTTTTTTTATTTATTCCTTCACAAAACGCCAATTTACACCTTACTTTTGAAGCCAAGCATGAGTCTAAAGACTAACGTGTACCATACTGCAAGGAATCGAAAAATAGGTGTTATGGCTTGTAAGTTACCCATATAGGCCGCGAAGTCTGTGCTTGGGTGTGCTAATTTAATCGAAATGTAGGTAGGTACTAATGGAGTTGAAGCTATGATGTCAGTGGTACTGATGCCGTCGGTAGGTCGGCTGTCAGTAGTTCGAAACCTACAGCGAGGTTCCGCTTTCGGAAAAGTACAACATTGTAATCAGTGGTCTAATCTTACACACCGCAAATGAATCGGAAGCCAAACTACCCGTAGGATATGTACATATGTGAGGAACCCACTGCATTTTGGAGTAAATAGCTTTTCTCGTGTAGTCTACCGTCAAGCAGTAATATGCAAGCATTACTGTACTATGTGTTTATGAGTGGGCTAATGAGACCTAATCCTAATGTCTCAGGGTATCGATCGCAATGCAGTGCCTTACTGGCTGTAACAAGGTTCTGAGTGGCACTGCAATTGTTATGGCGCTATGCTTACCTTCAGGCAAATTGCCGTCTCATTATCTAATATTTCGTACACTTAATAAATAGTCATTACTTTATAATTAACAGTAAACTGTTACCTATACAACCTCTTTCCCTTTTCATTCTATCAAAAGTAAATAAACAACTTAACACTGGCTAAATTATAACTTTGATGCGCATTAAACTTTTCTTTTGGTTCCGCTCTTCTGCCTTCACTTTCATTATATTTTCGAGGTTGAAGCATAAATTAGAATCGGTTGTATTCACTGTAGACTTACCTTTGAGTCTTGCACCTACAAAACAAACTTGGCTCTTTGGAGCCCTAACTTAAAACCAACTTAGAAATTAAAGGGGTAGAGTACAAAATCGATTGCGCTCTCAAATTGCGACACTGGTTGCAAGTCATAGTTTCATACTTCTAAACATTATTGGTATTTGTTGCGTGTCTTAGTTGACTACACGATGTTAGAAGGGAAAGGTCCGTGTTCGATTCCGTCGTAAACAAACAAAAAATACATAAAACCGGCTTTTGAGTTACATAAAAATAGCAAACAAAAATTAGTAGTTATACAAAACAAAAACGAATCAAAGTGACACAATACTTTTTTTAATAACTTGACACTGGTGAAAAACCAATAAAAATGAATTGCAATAATCGCAAAAAAAAAAGTGATTTAAATTTGGATCGGCGTGTGACAAATTGATTTGACAAGTGTCTGCCATAGACTATAGTGAGGTCAGAGGTGAAAATATGCCCCAGATTTTCTTCAAAAAAGTGATGGTGCTGCGGGAGCCAGGTTCCTTCGAGGTAAGTCACTTTCACTTTCCGCCGACACAAGACCGTACAAAATCCTGCTGGTTTAAAATTGTATGGGACTGAATCATCAGTCACTTCTACGAGTATAACTATATGCATGACTTTATACTATAATATATTGTAAATCTAAAGATTGATTTTTACGATTCTACGTGTATTGATTGGCAATATCAGTTGGAAGCATAGCGCACGATGAGAATTCCAACCCAATCAGGCGTTTGTTTGTATTTAGAAAATTAATTATGTTTTTTTAAAAAGATCTACGTTTAGAGACTCGCCTGATGGTATGCGAAGATGTGGCTGAAGTTTTTTCATTAACTTTTACTAGCAACTTGTATCTAACTAGCTAACTAACTAACTAACAATGTTATAAAATCTTAGAAATAAATGTTAAGCTAGGTAAATAGTTCTATCGTCTCGAAATGAAACTTTGTATGTAATAAGTAGTTCGGATGACAATACAATAATTTGGTATCGTGAAGTTGATCTGATGATGAAGCCAGGAGGTGGATAGTTGAACTCTTCAGTGGTTTCAAGTAAACCCTTTGAGTTTGAGCTCATATGATTCGTTTTGACGAGTCCAATAGATTACCATCAGAACCTCTACACATTGTGTAGCCCCCTCGCTTTACAGGCCCCGGGCCAAGTGTGAATCTGAAATTATTTATAGTAAAACTGCGAAACCTACACAACGGAACACTCCATGTTAGGTTATCTCAGGTTTAGGAACACTCCGTTTTACCTGTTATACTTGCAAAATCTAAATCTGAAATTAATTATTGTAAATCTTGTGCGAAACGTATACACGGGAACACTCCGTGTTTGGTTATCTCGAGTTTGGGAACACTCTGTTTCACCTGTTATACTTGCCAAGTGTGAATCTGAAATTATTTATAGTAAAACTTATGCGAAACCTACACACCGGAACACTCCATGTTAGCTTATCTCAGTTTTAGTAACACTCCGTTTTACCTGTTATACTTGCCGAGTGTGAATCTGAATTTATTTACTGTAAATCTTATGCGAAACGTACACACCGGAACACTCCATGTTCGGTTATATCGGGTTTGGGAACACTCCGTTTTACTTGTTATACTTGTCAAGCGTGAATCTGAAATAATGAATTGTAAAACTTATGCGAAACCTACACAGCGGAACACTCCATGTTTGGTTATCTCGAGTTTGGGAACACTCCGTTTTACCATTTATTCATACAACCTATTATACTACAACTAGGAAAACTGTGTTCAACTATGTTGTACTCGATTATTTTTCCAAATCGCTGCAATAACAGTGGCTATACTAGTTTCACTATCTCCAATCTAACATCTTCCGGTGACTTGACGTAACTAATTGATTGCCCATATCAGCTATGTTAATAGACAATCAAGAGTAATGTAACTAATTGGTGCCAGTAGGTCTATTATTACGTATTCGAGACGTAAGGGCCAGCTCTCAGGGTATTGAGAAACAAGGAAGATTGGATATGCAAAAGTCGATTGAGTAGATAATTATGCAAAAGGGTCGAGCTATCGGGAAATATATTTTAAAGGTATTCCGTTAGTAGGATGGCAACTTACTGTCCGAATAAAATCATTAGAGTAGTGCTCGTAGTGTAGCTTGACTCGGCGCTCTTAACCGAACGATAAAGTTGAATACAATTCGCTGCGGTCAATACTTGGATGGGTGTACGTTATGCAGTGGCGTATTTTAGGATTCAGCGCCCTGGGCCTGCAGGCCCGTTCAGTGTATACGATAGCCCCGCGTCTTGATGTCTATCAAACTTACACCCACGAGCCCCCACGACCATCTTACGAAATTTAGGCTCTTATCAATAAACAGTTGTTAAACGGTGGTTTAGTTAAACTATGTAATAACTAAGTATTCGACCATTTAACACTATTTATTAATAAGATAGGTAGTTAGGTAGGCTTGGCTTTTTTAAATCTCTTCTGCTTGCACCGCCCCTCGCCAGGCCTGCCGCCCCGGGCCATGGCCCTTTTGGCCCTAGGGTAAATACGCCCCTGCGGCTCTATGACGTATTTATAACTGACAGAAAGAAAATACATTTATTTCAGGACATCGGACAATGTTATAGTTTTTACATGGTTTTGATAAAATACAAAAGACAACAAGTAAATAGAATAAAAACGAGTAGAAGTAAGTTCGGGTATTACGAGTAGAAAAGTAATGTCGCGTGATGCAATGATATTGGAATTATTATAATATAATAATTATTATGGCTAAACTTTCCTTTGTTGACCGTCGATTTGGAAACTCACGTTTTTATAGTAGTTAGTACTCTTAAATAGAAAGCTTTTTACAAATATCTCAAGGTGCGGAGATTCACGGTTTACGAGATATAATTTTTTAAAGTTTCGATATAAATTGGAAAATAACACGCCATTTGCAAGATTTTTATGGATAAACTGTCATGGTAGACGTCAAAGTTGACATTTACGTTCCGTTGATGCTAGAGGTGTATTTTATTAAATTTTATTTCTTATATTTTCTAAAATATAATTTTATTTTCAATTATTAAATTTGGTGTGTAATTAATGTGCACAATAACCTTGCTTTATTACACAATTACATTGACTTTTTTTTACACAAAAAATAACGAATTTATGTTTATACTGCGGAATGGAACGTTAAGCGACGCCATTTTGTTTTGTAGCGTCTTTTTATCTGTTTCTGTTGTCAGTGTCAGTCATTGTTTGTTGTTGTGTTTTATTCTCACTACATGAATATCCGAAAAATACCCAAAACCGAATCAGAGCACCCCACTTTCCACGTGGTCTTGTCTGCCCTACCCCTAGAGTGTATATAAAAAGGCGGAGGCGCGCAAGGAAGAGCAGCCCTCGCCCGCCGTGACGAAGCACGGGAACCGTGCGAGGTGGAGCGGCGGAGGCTGGTCGCCGAAGGCGACCAAAGCCGAAGCTGCGGAGCCGAGCACGAGTGACCGTGCTTCGTCACGCAAGGGCGGAAGGGCTGCTCTTCACGCAGCGCCGAAGCTAGGGCGGAGTCAAACTGTATTCTAACCTCAAAACTTTAATCATGGGTATCTTTATAACCATGGGGCTCCGCGGGGTGGGGATGGTACAGGGGGTGTAGTTCTCCTCTCCCTACCCCCTCCCTCCTCTCCCCGCCCCATAAATCGATAGATATTTATGGAAAAATGTAGTCTAACCTCAAAACTTTAACCATGGATATCTCCATAACCATGGGGCTCCGCAGGGTGGGGATGGTACAGGGGGGTATCCCTCCTCCCCCCCCTCCCCCCCTCACCCTCCCTCTCCCCCCAAATCGACGGTCAACAAAGGAAAGTTTAACCATTATTATAATTATTACCATTTACTCCACAATTGATAGTCATACAGACGGTCATGCCTAGTGCAAATTAATTAATAGTTTTGCAATAATGTAACACAATTGCATACAGAATTTCAAGTGTTTACTTACAACAGAAAATGTTCATAAAAACACGGGTTTGGATCTCCTGCGTGATAATATGGATTTCTTATCTATCTGTTCTGTTGTCACATCTGTTAAGAAATACTTGGTAAATACCTACATATTGTCAAGAAAGTCCAATGCAAAGTATCTTATTAATTATTTTGCAATAATCAAAACCAATTTAAAGCGGAATGCGAAGTAGAATTTGAGAGCCGTTGTGGGAACCGCATTGCAAAATGCGGTCGGCCTCGCGATCGGTGGCTATCTGTTGGGTTTACTTTAGTATTACTAACGAGTAATAAGCTCCTAGCAACTACTCTAATACTTATGTATAGGAATGTACTTAAGACGCGACTAAAGCAAAACGTCCGAAAAAGTTCCATTTTTCGTCGCACAAATCTCCGTTGTCAAAAAAAAAGAAGATAAAGAATTACAAGCAAAAAAATACAGTAGTATAGCCAAGTGTTAATAGAAAAGATTTAACTATAAAATATTGCACAGAAATGGCCCAGAATCTTCTAAAAAAATCGCAAAATATTCAACAACAATTATTTCGTGTGGGTATGTTACCGTACCGATGTAAATTTAATTACTTTCAGTGAAAGTTTGAACTATCTACACCGTAAAAGGGCAAGCTCTTTGCCGACAATGTGTCTACAAATTACACCATACGATTTGACCTCTTGTGCCAAGCACAATAACGCTCCTAACCATGTATTAACCATTGGTTAGTAACATATGATTATCGACCGTCACGTTTCACGGCCCATTACCCAGCCAATCAGACCAGGGAGACCCTGTTGCGTAACCATTGGAATCACGTACTTGGGTCGTTTAGACTGTAAACTAATCTTATCATCTAACTTTTTATGGAGTGATGACGGCTCAGGTGGTGATAATTATCGGCGTCGATCTGTAGATAGGCAGGTAGGATAATTCGAGTCCTTCATTTAGCGAATTTCCTTTGTTGAAGGAAAACTACCTGATGCAACCCTAGCGAAGTCGTAAGGCCAGCAACTGTAGGTGTTTTCTTGCACTTAAGAGCGGGTTATCTTTCCAGGTTTGGCATGTTCATCACATCATCGGCATCAGGTGGTCAAACTCTCACATATCGAAAAAAGAATAATGAACCAAAGAAAAAAGACGATTCCCATAAGAGGATCAACCCGCACCTCTTAAACTAAGCCACTACATCAAAGCAGCAGTCCCTTTCTTTATAATCCCTGGCAGAAAATTGTTTCAGAACACACCTTGCTTCAGCATAATTACTTTGACTAGTTAGTGTAATGAGTGTAATGACGTTATCCACACTCATCTTAATATATTAAGATCAGGCTACGTGGAAACGTTAGGAAGCATTGAGGTAACTAACTCGACTTCAAAAAAAGGAGTTCACTATTCTTCGGTATTTTTTTTAGCTTGATGTTACTCAATTTCTACGCCAATTGTCAACCGATTTAATTTTTTTCATGAGTAGTGTATACGTCAAGGGCAGTCCCTTCGTAAATTTTATAATTGAATACCACCCCTGAGGGTGAAAATATGATGATTCAGAGAGCAAGCATCTCCACTCTAGGTCTCTAGGAAATCCTACCTTCATCTTGTCTCTTTGATTTTACGATAGCCTTTTTAACGAAAAAGAACTACCCAGCAAAGAAGGAGTCTCTATTTTAGTCGGGTGATCGGGTTTGCTTTAAGCACAATAAAAGGAAATGTGATTTATGCACCTTAGTTAAGTTACACTTCAAGCGTTAAGGACATTCAACATTCGCCTGTGTTGCTTAACCAATAAGGTATATAAAAATAAGTAAAACCTGAGCCCAGAAGAACTTGTAAGAACAATGGAATTTGAGCTATAAGGAAACATAAATAGATGCTTGTACTGCACTGCACTGTTTTGTGGTATGTGCGTGACGTCAAGTGGCACCAACAGATGGCGTTGGCAGTGCGTGTGCGTCAGTCGGTTGATTGATGAATTAGGTATGTTTGATTGGTCCTTTTGTGCTTTTGCAGCGGGCTTACTCATACATAAAGTTACTTAAATTATTCTAATAATAAATAGAACTAAGATATTTTCTGAATAAACTTTCAACTTTTTTTTATGTTATTTGGTAACGAGACGAGCTGGTCGTTTGCCTGATGGTAAGCATAACGCCGGCCCATAACAATTGCAGTGCCACCCAGAACTTTGAAAAACAAAGGCCTGCGCGGTACTGCAGTGCGCTCGTTACCCTGAGACATTAGGTATTAAGTCTCATAAGCCCAGTTATTTCACTGGATACTCTGCTCATCAAACCGGAACACAGTAATGTTTGCACACTACTGCTTGGCGGCAGACTTCACGAGCAAAGCGGTGGTAACAATCCAGACGGACACTCGCAGAAGAGTTAGTCCTCCCACTAACAACTTAGCCTGATAATAACTATGGATACTGATGTAATTTAAAGAAACTAAAAACACACTTCAACCTCGACTCAAAGTGCAATCTATTGGACTCTTCAAAACGAATCATATGAGCTCAAACTATGGGTTTACTTGAGGCCACTGAAGAGTTCCACTATCCATCTCCTGGCTCCATCATGAAACCATCTATCTAGATTATAACTACGAGTATCTTGATCTAAGAAATTTCCACTTACGCAATGAGCCAACGTAAGATTTCATCACGTCAAACAGACAATACTATCGATAGTGTTTAGTCACGTGCGGTAAAAAAGAGAAAACACTAATTTTTACAAGTTGTGGTTGTCATAACAATGAACGTGATAGCATTCGACCTTGTTGTTGGGCCCAAGTGAAAGAAGGGCGTGGGTTGCGTGTTTCTTTTCTTTTTAATCTACGACGTAAAAATACGGGTGTTGTAACTTTAACGTGTGTATGTAGGGAATCGACGGTTCAAAAACAATGTGAAAAATATTAAAAATCGGTTCGATTTGAACCGGCTTCGGCTTGCTGCCGAAAGCTCTAGAATTTTGACGAAGGTAAACTTTAAATGCCTTTTCTTCAATGAAAAGTACCGAATTACAAAAACTCGTAAAACAAATGTTGTTGACCTCCAGGAGTAAATTTACCCCCTTTCAGGATAATATACCTATTTAAACTCAGGCATAACGTCTAAGAACACATATTACTATATACATACACACACACACACACACACACACACACACACGCACGCACGCACGCACGCACGCACGCACGCACTCACGCACGCACGCACGCGCGCACGCAAGCACGCACACACGCACGCACGCACACACGCACGCACACACACAAACACACACGCACACACACACACACAATTATTATATAGGTACTTATTTATAAATTGTTTGTATTTTTTCTGAATTAAATTCGATTTATTTTTTAAGGCACTTTAGCGAGCTGCCCGGCTACTGGCTACTTAGAAAATAAAAACTACAATATTTTCGTGTAAAAATAACTTTAATGAAGGCAGAAAGCTAGCACCGATCCGCTTTTACCTTATAACAAACACCAAGGCTGGTCATCATTGCATAACAACAACACCTTTCTCATAACCTCTCGACCGAAGTACCTTCTACAACTTACTCTATCATCTACTAAATCTATATTTAACTTTTATTAGAAGGTGTTAATGACGGTTTTCGTATGAACAACAATTTTGCAAACTCCAAGTTATTTGGGTGCGGATGACAAGAAGCATCTTTATTGCGAGTGAGTGATGGGTTAAAAGTGCTTTCTTTAAGATGAATTAAGTTATTAACTATAAATTAACACTTTAGTGTTATATAAGTCGTCATAGCTATCGTGGGAATATCCCTAAATATATTATTTTCGTAGTAAAAGCAGTGCTCTTGTTACTATTACTACCGGTCTAGACCGGTAAGATTGACAACCGAGTAAAATATTACTCGGTTGTCAATCTTTTTACTTGATTGTCAATCTTACCGGCCTAGTAATAGTAAGGACGAAGTGAAGCCAAGTCATTTTAATTGTTGAATCATTTTAAAATATATATATAGTAAAATGACCTACGCATGATCTCAATTGTCTCAAAACCGATTTCCCAGCAACTGACATGTAAAACAAACTATTAGTCATTGGTGCAGGCCGAGTCGAGTTTCGAACTATGTTTCGTCGGATTGTAAGCCGTACTAGTTCCCGCTCGGCCACACTCGCTCTAATAAAGTATCTCAACAATCTATTAAAGTACCGTTACTAATTTATACTTAACAACTCAATTATTTATCAACGAGTCGTTGTGCAACACTCGTACAATTGCGCCTGCATTGCTCGTAATTTCAGCGAACAATCTTATCCAGAATATCTAGCTTTTCAGGTTTTTGATGCCCGTATGCTATGTACGGGGTTTGTTTCGTCATTTGCTTATTACCTATGTGCATATTATATACCTACACTCAGAGATAATATAATCTACAAATATTATAAATGCGAAAGTGTGTTTATTGGTTTGTTGGTTTGTCCTTCTTTCACGCCGTAACGGAGCAACGGATCGACGTGATATTTGGCATAGATATAATTTATGGACCGGAGAGTAACATAGACTACTTTTTATCCCGGAAAAATGCACGGTTCCTGTGGGAACGCGGGTGAAACCGCGGGCAGAAGCTAATACTGTATATTTTACTAGTCCGTACTAAATGCGAATATGTGTTTGTTGGTTTATTGCTTTGTTGGTGTGTCTTTCTTTCACGCAGCAACGCCGCAACGGATCGACGTGATTTTTTGCATAGACATAGTTTATGGACCGGACAGTAACATTCCTATGTTACTCTCCTGAGTAACTTTTTATCTTGGGAAAATGCACTGTTTCGCCACGCGGATGACACCGCGAGTAGAAGCTACTAATTTTTTTATCATATATTGTATAACGTGACCAGCTGGTCATTTGCCTGATGGTAAGCATTGCGCCACGTAATCCATCTGAGGTTCCCCACACACGGCGGTTTTGGGAACATTGGATTGGAATGTTGTGGATTGGAGTGCTCGCTCAACTGCAGCTTGAAGTAAATACATGACAAATCCATGAAACAGACAAGTGCAGCATTAGGGCTGTTTCTTTCACTCCCTCGAAGCCCTGCCTGTGCTCAAATCAAAGCGACTACTACTCCACCTTATTTTACATACATCACATGCGCACTGAACACGCAGTGGTTGTGAAACAATTTTTTTGCGTAGAGATCGTTGAAGCGTCTTCCGTGTGTCTCATTCCTTCCCTCGAATACCACGGATTTCCACCAAACACCACATTAGATGGTACTATAGCAATTCAAGCAGTGATCGTGGTTTTTCCAGGGTTGGTGCGTGGTGATTCACGGATGATCATATCGTGTACCTAAGGGTTCCGATTTTTCCGTGTATGGAACTCTAAAAAATTGCGTAAAGCTATGACGATTGCGAGAATTTTGTTCAAATAGACCGCGGAACCGCACCGGCTGCTTAATAATGGCGGTGGGAGTCAATTTCACTTTGTTTACTGTTTAACTAATTAACGGAAGTAATGAGGAAGTTATAAAAATATTCTTTGAGGAATATAGTCCGGCTTGTGGGCGCCGCGCGCCGCGCTGGATGGACAAATATTCGTTGAATAGCAACTTACATGAATAAACGTTATTATTGGAAGAAAAAACATTTTATCGACTATTTTAACGACTTAAGGCTCCAATAAAATTACTAAACACGACTTCCCTTACTAGACATTGTCACTCGCGATGAAGTAAGTAGTCTAACGATAACTCGAATGAATAAACTCACATACCTACACACATGAACCCTGAAAAATTACACTCCTTTTTTGGGTGGTCTAGTAAAACCTACCTACTTGCTGGGCTCACCAACAAAATATTACAAAACCACTTTGTTATAATGAGTTCGTTAAAAAGCGTTGCGTAATCCAATAACGTCTTTTTAACGTCAATGAAAAGGGAATTTGGTGAAAGACAAACACTTTCTTAAAATGTCTTTAAGTGTATTTTAAATTTTAAGATACACAGAAAAAGTAAAAGGAGATCTCTGTACTCGGTAGTAAAACTATTAGGTACAGTAAACCAGTCCTTGTTTAGAAACTAGCTTTTGCCCGCGGTTTTCACCCGCGTTCCCATCAGTAACCGCGCATTTTTCCGGGATAAAAAGTAGCTTATGTTACTCTCCGGTCCATAAACTATATCTATGCCAAAAATCACGTCGATCCGTTGCTCCGTTGCTGCGTGAAATAAGGACAAACCAACAAACGTACAAACACGCTTTCGTATTTCACGCAACAAGGAAGCAACGTGATATTTTGCTTAGAGATAGTTTATGGACCGGAGAGTGACATAAGCTTTATCCCGAAACCGCGGGCAACAGCTAGTATTGTAATAACAAGACCTTTCAAATCTTATTTTAGGTCGCGATATAGGGTTAGGACCTGTGCCATAAATAGGGAGGTGCGGTGCCCAGACACAGCGTCCAGACCCCGGAGGCACGCAGAAATGACTAGACCTGGGTTAGATTACAACAAGGGGCAGTGATTGAAGCTTGCGCCGGTCACAAAAAACGCCATTAGTGCACAGTAATAGAAGCTCAAAAGGCTAGTAAATGAACTGGTTAGGCCTAATCTCAAACCCCCTTATTCATAAACGTTCCGTAACTTACTTAATAACTAGAAAGTGTTTTGTCTCGTTTTCACGCGTAACAGCTTCCGTCAACGAGAAGTTAACAGAGCAGTTTAAAGCATAGAGTATCTTATTGAGCTTTTATGAATAAAGTGTAAAGTTAGTAAGTATAAACACCTCAAAACGACAACTCCAATAGACACCGAATATGTAAAACCATCTAAATAAATCAATGCTCTATCGCTCTACATTCTCACTAAAGTTCTTATTTACATAAAAAAGTAGTATTTCACATATAAACACATTATATCTCGTTAATTGCGGTTATTTGAACTCGGTATAAGCCTCAATTAGTCGTGTGAAAGTACGCGCGTGTAAAAGTTGTTTTAACGTTCTTTAATGCTTCCTAAACTGGTTTTTTGTCTTTTTCTAACGCGTTTAGACTTTGTGTTTATCTCTTTCATATGTTGCACCGTTGTGAATGCTACTGAGCATGAAAGAAAGCTCTTCTGGCTTATCGTAAGGAGTAGTAAGTCCGATTTTTCAATTTTCAGTAAAATGTCTTGTGAACAATTTATTCCAATATGTATATTTGGTAGTCAGATCCATTTTAAATGACATAGTTGTTTAGTTTTGTAACTTTGACAAGTTTTTCACATTAACTTTGATTATGCTTTCATATCTATATCATTTTCATCTCTTTATCTTATCTATTATCTTTATCTTAACTATTTTCTTTCATAGTTATATTTTGACTTTATGATTTTTAAACAAACATCACAGCTATAATCTAAGGAGCTTTATATGCTAAAAAATCAAATCCCCTAAATTAAATTTTTTGGAAAATTAGACTTTTTTTATCATGTTACATTTTTTGCTATTGTTGGGTTATAGTAATTAGACTGTAATCAATTAGAATCTGAACAGGTAAATCTCGACTGCTATAATTATTTAATTATTACACACTTTACTATTGCCATTTATTTCTTAATGCCAACATTTAAAAGTGACGACTGAAAACATCTGTTTTCCATCATGCGCAGTATAAATTTCAATCACTTATAAATTAACATTTATTGTGTTAATTACAATGTTTTAGACACCATTAAAAATATTAACGATACGAAAGTATCTACTAAAATTAATATCACTGTCAGACAACTAATAGATCAGAACATAAGCAAATTAATGTTTCTCTAATTAAAAATAAATAAATCAACAGAACGATATTTCTTGATTTATGCCCTTTTGCTACAGGCAGCTCTCTTTTTGTGAGCTATCGTGATTACCGGTGAGTTAGCTCTGAGTCTACATTTACTGGTTCAAGATACTAGAGCTACTTAGCAGTTTTGAGGTCATACACAATCTTCTCTAAATAAATGTATTCTAAGGTTATGTCAGACTATTGGAATGTAACTTGTAAGTTGTAACTGTATTTAATTAACGTGTCTTTTATCACTCGACCACGGCAATGCCAAAATGAAGGGTTATGTTTATAGCAATCTATGTAGATGTGTTTGTATATACCGCCACGTCCACCTACTCATCTCATCATCATCATCAGCCGGAAGACGTCTACTGCTGAACATAGGCCTTCCCCATAGAACGCCACTTGGATCGACTACTCGCCTCTTGCATTCAACGGTTCCTCGCGGTTTTGACAAGGTCATCGGTCCACCTAGTGGGGGCCGTCCTACACTACGTCTTCCGGTTCCTACCATCCTCCTACTTATCTAATTCTTATTGATGAGGTGTCGATAGATTCGTAATTATGGTCCGTATGGCATAGGTTATACATATTATACAAACAAAATTATTATGACGGGTACTACATCCAAAAAACTATTTACTAACTTACATTCATTAATTTTTTTAATACGTACTGTTTTAACACGTGAATTCCATGCCGATGAAGGCTCTGAAACAGCCCTCTCTAACTTCTAAATACTATTAATTTACATATTTCTATATGAAATGAGACATGCGGTTAAAGGCTAAAGAAAAATATTAACTGAATGTAGCAAACGTTTTTTACAATGAAATCATAATGCTATTTTTGTGCTGGTTTTTAGTGATTCCACGAATGAATGCTTGATTTTAGTTTTTGCCGCCTCATTTCAATAGGTCAGCTCAGTGACCTTCTGTCTTGTAGGTGCTAAGTTACGACTTAGCATAGTTTAGTGTTTACAAAGATTTGTTTAGCGCTAGACATTGCAGTTTGAACGTAGGCTTGAACGTAGGAGGGTATGATTCAACTTTTAAAGTTTTATTTGTCGCACTCTTAGTAAAATACTGACCTAATTCAAAATCACTAATTTTTGGCAATTGAAGTGTCACTAGAATTTTTTTTAAATTGCTGTAGAATTAAAACTAAATATCCTTATAATAATAAAATAAAATACCTTACAAGCAAATTAGGGTTGTTTTTTTATTAGCTAGGTTATCTGACTTGCTTTTTTAGGTCGCTATTTCACTATAACTCATTTTGGTCAAATTT
Source organism: Crocallis elinguaria (assembly GCA_907269065.1). Lineage (NCBI taxonomy): Eukaryota > Metazoa > Arthropoda > Insecta > Lepidoptera > Geometridae > Crocallis > Crocallis elinguaria. The sequence continues at coordinate 36,442,088 of OU026065.1, forward strand.
TGAGTTCGGTCGATGTTTTACTAAGGGTGCGTTGTCCTGGCTAGTTTCCACCGTCAAGTTAGAAATCTGTCGCCATAGCAACTATCGATGTGTTCCGGCTGCTTCTCTTGATAGCCAGTTCTAATCTAGGTGCAGCATATTCTCAATCTTCGACCACATCGGCTCCAAATAACAGACGAGATAGGGGGTCAAGCACTAACGAGAATAATTATAATTAAAAAAATTAAAAACACGACTGCCCTAGCCAGTGTCACTTGGGATGATGTAAGGATTCTAACGATATACATCTGGCCGTTTGCCTGATGGTAAGCATAACGCTGGCCCATAACAATTGCAGTGCCACTCAGAACTTTGAAACACAAAGGCCTTCGCGGCACTGCAGTGCGCTCGTTACCCTGAGAAATTTGTCTCATAAGCCCAGTAATTTCACTGGATACTCTGCTCATCAAACCGGAACACAGTAATGCTTGCACATTACTGCTTGGCGGTAGACTTCATGAGGCATTTAAAAGTTATGGCGGAATAAAGATACTCAGATACATGTACATGAACACTAAAAATATTACACTGCTTTTTGTGGCATTGTGTAATAAAGAAACTCTCATGCAGTCGCAAGGCTTGGAAGTGCACCTGCCGGAATATACAGCCTGAGTGTGAATTGGTATCTGGTATATGTTATGGGTTATATTGGTATAGTCCCGGATCAATTGATCCGGTAAAAGAAGAAAAGTGGGAAAGTTTCTAGTGAAAAGGCCCTGCCACCATGCTATGGTTGACACCACGATGTTTTCATTTACCGGAAAATCAAGCCCTTACATTTATTTGTTGTTTTGAGCGATGGACCAGAGATATTTGGTGTTAATGGTTATTGTGTTCGTCATTTTCTTTAAAAAGTTGATTTCCTTAACCCCCTGGCCTTGATATATAATTATTCGTCCATTACAAATAAACAAGGATGTAATTATGCAAGAATGAGAGTGAACGTTCAATTTATAAGTTTGAATGTGCTTCATGTCATAGATTAGGTGGTGTAGATAAGGCACACTTCCACATAATCGAAGTTGGATTGATACCTACACCAATCGTTGCTTTAAACTTATTTTAAACAATTATTAAAAACTTTTTAAAAAAATCTGCAGAATTAAAACTTATTAATTTTAATTTATTGATATAAAGTTTGACTCTTGATAATTAACATGAGAACCGATTTACAATTTTTACCATTAATGCCGCATGTGTTAATCACCTACATGAGCACACATTTATTATTTTGCTAATTTTGCTTATTATTTTGTCCCTCTTTCACGCAGCAACGGATCGACGCGATTTCTTGCACTGAGATAGTGTATGGACCGGAAAGTAACGTATAAAGCTACTTTTATCCCGGAAAAATTCCCGGTCCGTGTGGGAATCCTCTATGCGGGTGAAACCGTGGGCAGCAGCTAATATATTCACATTTTTAGTGATTTAATTGTTCGACAAGTCCTACTAATAATATTTACCTAACACTTAGGTAAATATTGTAATCTGTACCCAAAACAATAAACCACATATTTGGACTGTCAATTTACCTAGTCTTTGAAGGATTAATTGACACATCTGTTAGCAGTAACTCTAGTTACTCTTTGGTCAGTTGCGCCAGGTCGCTGGCTGCGCCTGCGCCGCGCGCCCGCCGGGTCGGCCGCCGCCGGTCGCGGTAGACCTTGGCGTATGTTTCCTTTGCTTGCTCACGGCTACGGCTATTTCATATTAACCTGTTTGCTGCAAGAAAAATGTCTTAGCATTTACTTATGGCTTGCTTATAGGAAAAAAGTTCTTTGCAAACTTGTTTAGAATTCATTAATAACTTGATTAAAGATTGGTTTTTAGTTCTAAGCACAGCATCTAAAAGCGTGCTAATGTTAATTGTCTTCATTCGATTTTCCTCTTATAAAAAAGGCGTAAGTACAGAACTCTTAGAGTAAGTTGGCCACCTGTATGGATAGAACTACACACATTAGATAGGTACTGCTAGGCTAAATTATACCTTATTATTATAAGGTCATACAGGCGCTGTTCAGAGCGCCAAAGTTTTCAGTCATCAGTTTCAGAACTGTTTTATGCATATCAACCTATCAGCGAATCTCCAAAAGGGTCATCGTCTCCAAAACAATTATCAAAGCACTAAAGTTCTTCAATCCACACAACTCGAGTGTAGGACGATAAATTGACCATGGAATAGTATAAGCCAGACATTAAAGTCAAAGATGTCCAAAAGCATTATTTTTCAAGTACCTAAATGATCTCCAAAGAGATCGCAAGGTGACAAGGTATAGTAGCTTAGTGCTAAAGCTCTCAATTAGTTCCACTAATCTGAAGAGTTTTCAATGTAACCATAGCGCCAAAGCTCTCAATCAGTTAGTTCTTTTAATCTGAAGAGGTTGAATACCGAATAGATGATCTTTCAACGATGCATTTCCGTCTGCAGCCGCGGTTACCGTTGCACATGCGGGCGGCGCCTTCCCCAGTGGCCCTCCGCGCTTCGCTGGCGCGCGACGTTTTTCACCAGCACCGTTTTTTACTCCAAAACCAAATTTTCAAACTTCGAACACTTAGAGAACCGGTTCTCGAATCGTGACGTTTGTTGAGTTGTTTGAACGCCCAGTGATTGTGTGTGAACTAGTGAAGAGAAAGAAGTGTTGTGTGTGAAAGGATTTGGGATACAAATCTTTGTAGGTAAGTTTGCAGAAAGTTGGTTGCCAATTAAACTAACAAGTAGCTATATAAGGCCACATAATGTATTATAAAACCATTATTTAACCTACTGCCAATAAATTAAGGCTGCTCTGCGTTATATAGTCACGCAGAACGCCGTCTGTGTGTTCTGAATGTTCTAATCGCATGTCAGAAACAGGATGGATACATCTTCTTTATTACCTATTGTAGTTTTTTTTTTGTATTTATATAAGTTCACTTTTGACCACAATCACACCTGACTTGAAGGTTATTTAATCGAAGGTTAAAATCTTAAACTTAGACTAAATTTGGCTCTCAAGTGCAGTTTCTGGAAATCACCACCAGTTACCACCCTGCAAAATTAATGTTACTTACTAGGTGGTAGGAGTTAAGACTAACTCTTCATGCGAGTGTCCGTCTGGGTTGGTACCACCGCTTTGCTCGTGAAGTCTACCGCCAATGTGCAAGCATTACTGTGTTCCGGTTTGATGAGCAAAGTAGCCAGTGAAATTACTGGGCTTCTAATATCTCTGGGTATTGACACACGGGACAGGGTGACCGCACTGCAGTGCCGCGCAGGCCTCTCTGTTCTGATTGATGACAATTGTTATGGGCTGGCGCGGCGCGGCGTGGCGTTATGGTTAACATCAGGCAAACGACCAGCTCGTCTCGTTATATAGTACCCATATATAAAATATGTACCTAGTCATTATTTTGTTTTGATATCTGGATTCTATTTTAATTATTCTTTGTTGAATGCGCACAAATGAACTCCGCTTTGAAGCTAACTTAATTTAGTAGTGCATTGCCCTGTTCCATTATTACATTATGACATCAGTTCTGTTGTTCTCTTCCTGATATAATAGTATTGCAAATAAATAATATCGTTATCTGCCCGTTGTAATAAATATATAAATATAGTCTTTGTTCGTCTGCATACATTTTTTTAGCTTTCAATTATTGTTTTACTAGCTTCTGCCCGCGTTCCCAATGGAAGCATGCATTTTTCCGGGATAAAAAGTAGCCTGTGTTACTCTCCGGTCCATAAAATATATCTATGCCAAATATCACGTCGACCCGTTGCTCCGTTGCTGCGTGAAAGAAGGACAAACCAACAAACCTATGGATTATTGTTTTATTATCAAGTTCTACCAATCGATATCTACCTACTAATATTATTTTCTGAGTAAAAACGTTTATTTGTTACCTTTGTACGGTTAAACTACATACTGTATTATTTACATTATAATAATTAACATATTGCCGAAAACGAAGGACAGAGTAAAAGATAACATAGACGGTGGTAGGGCATTTTATAGCGTTCGCCTACTGACAGTTGAAAACTGCACTTGAGAGCCAATCCCATTTCTGATCTAAGTTAGCGTGTTCACCACTGTTGAGTACATCGTCACTTTTTACTTAGTGGTCAAATACCTAAGTTAACAAACATTAAAAAAAACCTAGAATGAACGTACCTATAAGCACCACAGTAACGCGTCACAAAACAAAAGCACATCGAGTTGGGTTCCAAGACTGGACGGTTCGTTTCAACTTTGGTTTCAACAGAGCACCGTTAGTGCACCGATTGATTTTTGTAGGCGACCTCAATCACAAAATCTTTGGGATGCTGCTTCCGCGTGCCTCTGTCGCTCTCTTTGCGATTACCTACCTATAGAAAGATAAACAATATGGACTATATAGTAACACATATATGTGCTAGATGTTTACAACCTAATTACTAATGTCCGTTGAGCTCAGCATCTGTATCATTATAAGATCACAATCATGAGATCATCGGTACGATACAACTGGACATTTGCGTCGATATATAGATTATGAAATGGTTGCAACGTTACAAGTTGATATTACAATAGATTTTGTGATTTGTACTGGATCTAAGTGTACATTTATTTGTTTTTGTTGATCGTGTGACCTTTTGATTGTACATCCAAGAGAGCGAAAGCCTCAAGTGATGTTCACGTGCGTCCTTTTTTCGACATGAGCTTTTCAATTTTGAAATGTAAATAGAGGTCTGGTCAAAACGTGAGAAAAACACAAAGGAGGAGTCAACGAAAATTTCCTTACGATAAAAAATTTTCAAATAAGAATCTCTTTTGGAGACATAAAAATTTCAAATGGATTAATTCCTTAAGTAGGTACCTAGTCTATTCAGAATCCACAGTAAAAAAAAAGAACTAACACATTTATTAACGTTAGCAATTTAACGTTAGGTAATAAATATGTAGATTGTTTTAAATTTGCGTTTTTCTCATCACGATAACAATAAGTCGGCATAGCGTGTGATCTTAGCTACATTTAAAAAAAACAACATTCTAGAATCAATAATTGAGAAAAGAATCTAGCTTGCTCTTTTGGACCGCGCATTCACCATCCGTACCGTGGCGGCGTGCTTAATTGAGCTGGTATCGTGCTGGAAGTGGGCCATCTCAGAGGCACATCTACAACGGGACACCAACCAGTTGTCTTGTATATCCTAATGTGATTATCTAGTTAGTACTATCACAGAATAAGTAATATATTACATGCCTATGTAGATTGTAAGTAAATAAAGAGGTTTGAATTGGAATTGGCCGTGCGATCCTGGCTAAGAATATTACTACTCCATCTCTTTCTGATCACTCATCTCATCACTCTCGCTCTAAAACGGTGAAAGAAAATATCGTGAGGAAACCCGCATGTTCAAGAACCACAAAATTCGAGGACATGTAACATTCATCCAGCCGCACTGGGCCCACGTGGTGGATTATGGCCCGTACCTCTGTCACTATAAGAGAAGGCCGGTATCCCAGCAGTGGGAGCGTAAGAGGCTGATGATGAATTTCTTTCTAAGGCACCCCTTAAAAGCCGGCTAAGAGAATAACCAGGGAATAGGCAACAGCATCTTCTTCGGTCACATGATCTACTGAGATAACTGCCAAGCGTGCTATATTATGGCAAATACCCCTCTTCATGGGGGAGACCGATGTTCAGCAGTGGACATGCTTTCAGGCTGAAGATGATGATCATGATGATGAATTTGATTTTGGCTACAGTTTAACCATAGTTTAACATAAACAGTTAAGATTTATGTACTATAATATTCTAACAAATAACCTACTTATTGTATGCAAATGAACCTGCAGAGACCTGTTCAAAGACCGGAAATTTTATTTAACTTTTGACGGCGAAATGACTAGACTCTGCGAAGGAAGGAAGGGTGAAAGTAGGATATTACCTAACTGTCTCTTACGTCATTATTATCTAATAATATTTTAATATCGACCTACTGTTCTAAGATGTTGCATCTGGTTAAACACGTTTGACCATCGTTTTAGTCAATCGGTTTGTTTACGTTTAAAAACGTAAAATGATTGACTTATAAATAATTATTAAAGAATGATTTTTCTGTTAATTAATTTATTGTTAACTTTCAGCTTTTCTGTTTTTTTTTATTTAAGACCTGTTTAGACAAGCGTTATCCGCTACCGGTGGTAGAGGGAAATATCGAACATGAATATCACCTTTATCTGTTTCAAGTTTCATGCCCAGTTGGTTTTATGTACCACGGACGGGCGCGGCGGTAGCGAACCACAATTAGAAGTAAGTTAAAATTGGCGTCTAAGATTTTATTATATTATTTATTACATATTTTAATTACAAGTGATGCTAATAAAACTGTACCCTACCCAGTATCACTCTGGATGATGTAAGGATTCTAACGATACCCCATATACTTCCAAATCTGTTAAGGCATTTCAAAGTTATTGTGTAATACAGAACTTCATATACATGCATACATGAACCCTAAAAACATTACACTCCTTTTTGTACAGTCGTGTAAAAAGTAATTGCTATACTTAAATATTTATAGTATAGTATAATTATAGTAGTTATAATTTATAACCCTGAGATATAAATATTTTCAGAAGATATCAAAATCGACATAACAAACGAACTTCCACCCGTTTAGGCACGTCACACGATAACTACGTGCCTTGCATTACGACGTCTTGACTACATTTCATAATTATTATCATCCACCATCATCATATCATCATCATTCTATACCTTAATATCTTTGCTGAGTCATTTTGCGAAAGTGAAAAAGAAAACAAAAGCAAACAGTTGTCATAAGTGTCAAGTGTTTTGTGTGCAAAGAGGTTTTATCAACTCAAATGTCTGACGAAAAATTTGTTGATATTTCTAATTTTAGTGATTTTTGTTTTATCAGATGATATGTGACTTTTGAAATTCTACCTTCGTAACCCTTACCCCGTAAAACGAACGTCGAAGCTTCGGCTGACGGATCGGCATTTTCCTACTATCAAAGACCAAATGTCAAGTGCAAAAATCGAATCGAACGTTGGATCCGAAACACTTTCATAGTAGGAAAACTGCGATCCTTCAGCCGATGCTTCGACGTTCGATTTACGGAGTAAGGCCCCTGTACCTAATGTTAGAACGTATTTCATACCAAGTGACAGATAGCAGTTGCAACAACAGGATTGCGTTTTGAATTGCAAGTTTCAACCGCAATGTCCTCTCATCCTGGCAACGCAAGAGCAGCATGGCGCAACGTCACGCACGGGATGTTGCAAGCAACATTTGCATGCACCTGATACGTTCTATTGTGATTTTGTTTGTATGGTTGGTAAATAGGATGCTACTGAATGAGTATTCAGTGGCATCCTCTTTACCAACCATCGCAATAATTGTCCGATGAGGCCGGGAACTTAGGAAGGCTTGGCTCGTCTTTTGTTATCGTCCAATGCACTATAGGGAGTTGAATACCTTACAAGCCACAATCGTTTCAATAGACTTCCAAAGGCACATTCGTCATTCAAAGCATGGAACATATTTTAAATGTCTGATATCTTTTAGATATTTTTCTTCAACGGGAAAGTAGTTATCACCAAATTCATGGATCACATCCACAAATTCGGGTTTTCATTCGTTTTATCGCAGTCATCATTATTTGTAATCTTCCCAACTTGCTTATATGCAACAAGAATTTAAAAGGTCTTGAAATATGTTCCCTCTTTTTGGCATGTTTTTTTGGAGATGTACCTACTATGTTATGTCAAAGCTGTTCAGAATTTTGACATTTAGAAGCATGAGTCCACGTTTAGATTAGTCTCTTAATCTTAGCCTATATAAGTGACATTTAAAAGTTGGTTACGTCTATGATTTGTGAAGTCGATGTTTGTGAGCAACGCAATTACTACCATTAAATAAAAATAAATAATAAAATGTCTTTATTTCAGGCATGAAACCCATAAAAAATTAAAAATCCTACACATATCAATTTACAATTAGAAGTTAGAAATTAGAAATAGGCGATGTATACCATTTCGTAGAACAAGCTGAGACAGAATCAAAGAAATTTCTTGAGGCACTGAAAACGACTGACATGAATAACATGAGGTAAACTGCCAACTACCTATATCATACAAATACAAAGTGGGATTATATTTCCCAGAAGTCTTTCAGCAAGATTACAAAACACACAATGAAAAAAAAAATAGTTATAGAACTTGGTACCTAACATTCTTTCACGTAGCATAATATCAACCGACTCCATGGTTCAGAAATCATAACACAAAGAGATATCAACATTGAACTGCCAGCGTTCTATAATACTAATATTATAAATGCGAAACTTTGGGTGTCTTACCACGAATCTCCGTAACAACTAAACCGATTTTGATGACATTTGGAATGTAGATATTTTATGTTCTGGAATAGCATATACGCTAGCGAGCGAAGTAGTGGACAGAAGCTAGGAGTTTCATAAATATACGATTTAATCTCTCAACAACTTGTCTCAGGCTCTACCAAGCAACTGCTCTGGTAACCGCAAGAGCCCTGAGGCACCTCAGGTGTTTACCGACATTTAAACCGAAGTTTAGTAGCTTTCGCTTTCATAAACATCAGATTTCAAAACGAAACCAGAGTGACAAATAAATCAAAAACATTTAGGCTAAGATTCAGAGACGATTCTAAGCGTAGACTTTGGCTTTCATATGTCAAAACTGTATAGAATGTTGACGTATGGAAGCGTGAGTCCACGCTTAGATCCGTCTCTGAATCTCAGCCTTAGTTCCCTGTTTTAAGTAATACGGCTATGAATTAATGTCGGAAACATAGAGATGTTTTGGTTTGTAGGTATGTATATTATAGGTATATTTCATAAGTGCTCCTTTGGGGCCTATTTGAATAAAGACTTTTGAATTTGAATTTATAATTAGGTGTATCTAAAGTAAATCAGTTCATACTATTATGTATGTACATTGTACAGGTTAAGTGCAGTGTGACTGTTTATTATTCTCAATGGGTAGACGTTCTACCACTACTTACTCGTAACCCCAATCACACGTATCAACTCGACGATGTGGTTGAAGGTGCTATAAGGACTAGGATAGAGACTGGCTCTCAAGAGCGAGTGTCGGAAAATACATAGAAAACTAGATAATGCCCTAATATGTCCATGATGTGATTGCCTTACAATGTTTTCCTTTACCAAAAACTCAAACACATTAATTACCTACACTCCCACAAACTAGTCACCGCTTCTAAAGTGAGCACCAACTCAAACGTCCACTGTTTTGTGGCACGATATTTATGTCTCTCAGATTGTCGTTGTTATTATGCAAACGACCTTTTCATCAAAACAATCCATAGTATACGAGCTCTTAGTGCGGTTTTGACAGAACCATCTATTTCTCAAAAGCTTATCAACCAGCAAGCTACCGATCACTTACCGTAAGTACCCTCAGGCAGTCGTTTATACGCCGTCGCCCATAATTACGAGAAAGCTGGCCTACTTGCCTGCTTCTAGTAACGATACGTCGTAGAAAATCGACTAGTGTAGCGGTTTACGACATAGGTTGTGAAACATGACCTTGAATGCGGAGACTGCATATCTTAGACGCATCTGAAATTTAACATACCACTTAAAAGGTAGCATGCTAACTCTTCTGTGAGTATGGGTACCACAATACCAACGGGCATTATAGTCTGCCATCAAGCTGTGCAGCCTGCTGTGTTCCTGCTTGATTACCAAAGTAGTCATTGATTTTACTGAGAATGTCTTAGTAACGAGCGCACGACATCAGTGCCGCGCAAGCCTTTATCAGCCTTGTTTATTACCCATAAGTAATAATTACTTTCTCGTAGGGCTTACCTTACCAATACCATTATATTCGATCAATACATCAAATAGCGAAACCTTGTTCCACAAGGTTCTATTCTATCCCCTAAGTTATTCCTTCATTCCATAACCTAGATTATAATATAAATACCTGTTCAGTCCCTTCCTAGCTAGTCAATCTTCTGCCCACAGATTAAATAACAATACAATACGTACACCTATTCAAAGCCATCGACAATTGTTCACTATTAGCAGACAAAGCGGATAATAGTGCAAATTAGGAGCTATGTGGAGCAAGTGTAAGGTTACTACCACGCAGGGTACAGAGTTTTGGTTCATTGTTAAGTGTTACCTTGTTGACCTAACATCAGTCTGTTCATTAAGACTATCCGACATTTTTACATGCTATTATTTTACTTCGATTTCTGTTTGTCTGTCACAAATGAGTCATCTAATATCAAAGGCGGCAATATTGTGGACAGAACAATTATTAGTCCAGATCATGCATTATACATACAAGACTAACAAATTATCCACAATGTTCTCCAAGTGTAAGGTTACGAGAGAGGATGTTACATATGAGTGTTGAACGCCAGTAATGTAATGCATCCGATGACCTTACTGCCCACTTTGTGTTTATTTGTTAATGTAAAAGGGCTCGATATAACGACGTTGTTATCGAAGAAACTGCAATTTTCGGGGTAAGCGACCTAAACAGTCTTTATCTGTTCAGTTGTTTTACTCAGCGAAATTTAATAAGTACCATGAAGAAGCAACATAGAAAGAGGCTCAAAGGTAAAGATGAAACGCATACGCATCGTCGGCGTTAAATTAACAATCATATCCAAAATATATAAATGCAAAAGTATAGTATTCTTGATATGCCCTAGTACTTAAGCTAGGGCTTAAGTACTAAGGCATATCAAGAATAAAAAAACATCTGGAAAAGCACCCTAATCCAAACAACCTACTATTTGTCTCTTTACCAAAAAGAGTGAATAAAAATGTGGTCTCCAAACGGATTCTTACAGAAGGGGTTTCACGTTCTTCCACTCTCATACCACACTTAAAAAAAACAAATGTCAAACTCGTAAATTGTACCTGTCGTCGTGTATTTACGTGACCTCAAGATGTGGGAACTTTATTAGTCAAGTGCTGCTAAACGTTGATTTATCGTTAAGATTGCCGTAGACGCCGTGGGAGCGATGCGCAGGCGACTCAAAGCCATTATCCGTCAGTCAAGCTCATTTGAGATATACCTTAAAAATCAGCATAAACTGTTTTTTTAACGAACGTGCTATTGGTCTTACGGCCTCTCCCACATCACTGCCTCGTTTTAAACCTTACACCATCGAAAACGGGGCAAATAATTCGATGAAGTGATGTAAGGAGTAAGCACCTGGCAGTCCTGCTACTGCCTTTGCATTGCGCTCTCTTGGTTATCGGCAGCATAATTATTTCATAAACACTCACTCCCGTCGATTCTGCCACGGAATTACTTACAGCTGTGCGAGTAGCAACATAGACATAATGTAAACGGGGTATTATATTAAAGACCGCAGATTATACTCTCCTACTTCATTCATCATCTATTCCATAATAGTTTTAGGTCAGTGGCATAGCTGACAGATCATTGCATTAATCATCCAGATCTAGATGTCGCCAGAACTGTGATAATGGCGTGCAAGAGTGTTATCATCATTTAATATCGAGACAGGTTGTGACACTGTGTGAAAGTATTGTGTGGTCGTGATAAATCGTATCGACTCCAGATAACGGTAGGTTCAGAGACACGCGACTGGCTCAACTGTAAAATTAAGTACCTACAGCAAAAGAAACAATAAGTATGTATATTACGATGTTAAGCGACAATGGTCCAGTTGTATTGGGAATTGGGATCGTCCAACCATAGGTTGATGGTTTGAATCACACTTACCATGTATGGTGTAATCTTAGCTCCGTGGCATTTTTAACCAACTACCTAAACCGGAGTTCTCAATTATTCGTCCGTGTTTTTTTTTGTTTGTCGATTTTATTTGTTTTCTCGGCCAGTCGTCAACCGATTTAAAAGATTATTTTTTCCTGATTATACATAGAGTAAGGCTGATCCTTTGAAAAAATTTTATGAAACAATACAGCGAGATAAACGGGGGGTGAAATTTCATATTTTCATTCGAAGTTAGTTCCTGCGTCACTAGGGCTAATATAAGATGCGTGTCTTTTGTCTTGTCGAGATATAGATGTATCTCTTTTGGTCTACTGGTGCTAACATTCAGCGCAAAGAACTTTATGTCAAATGAAGAGATATTTTTTTTTTCTTTCGTGGCCAGACACGGTTTGTGTATTTTGCCAATTTCAAGTTTAAAAAGAGATATTATTATTTTGAATTTGGAACACCTCTGCGAGAGAAGTTACTCGTGAATTCATATTTACTCGTTATGACATTATCTCATGGTGAGCACCTTTAGCCCTACTAATAGGTGGCCTACTAATAGGTGCGTTCCAGTGACTGTACTTGAGAGCCAGTCTTTCTAGGGTTATGATTTATCGTGTAGTGAAGATCACCCGATCTTAAGTAGATCGCACCCTTAGTAAAACATCGACCGAACTCAAAATTTGGCCAAAATGAGTTATAGTGAAATAGCGACCTAAAAAAGCAAGTCCGATAACCTAGTCTAATAAAGTAACAACCCTAATTTGAAAATAAGGTATTATATTTTATTATTATAAGGATATTTAGTTGTAACTCTACAGCAATTTTAAAAAAATGCTAGTTACACTTCAATTGCCAAAAGTTACTGATTTTGTATTAGGTCAGTAATTTACTAAGAGTGCGAGATATCGATGCTGTCGTAGAAGCACGCTTGCCTAAATCAGCTGCTCGCGCTGTAAGCAACCTCTTATACCTTTGTGAAAACCTTTCTATTTCAGAAAAACCATGGGAATAGACTTTTGGATTAAAGGTTTTGTGGTTTGACTTTTGTTTTTAATTAACCATAGTGTAATATTATCAGCTATAGTACTTCCACGAATTCATAACAAAAGACCTTAAACCAAAACAATTGAAGCTCACACAATATCACTAATTAATCAAACAAATGCCGTCAATAATGATGACTTCTAACACCTACAAAACACCTACCAGCTGTAAAGATCAAATCGTAGGAGCAAATCATTTATTGCAGTCAATCATTAGGTCATACATAGAACGGGACAGGATGTACCGAAATTTCTCGTCTCACATACTCTTGACATAGCTACCTATTAAGCGATTGTAACTGCAATGCGCAATAAAGTAAGTAATTATAGAAACTGTCCATAGATCTAACATGTAACTATAGACGGGGTGCTTGGAGCCCATTGAATCAACGTAGTAAGCCAGCTTGTACCTATTCAATTAATGTCTACTTGAACTACAAATAGGCATTATTTTGAAACAAAAATTTCATCATCACTTCACGTCTTGAAGTGATGATGAGAACAATAAATAAGAAAACCAATCCGTAAATCAAGGCTCTACCAATTAAGGATTAAGGCAGCATTTTCTTAGATTGTTGCGATAATTACACAGTAACTAAACCGCATTGAATTAAACCACTTTTAACGGCTTATATCGCATATGTTTACATTATTTTTATTCCCTTTTATTTTAGTTCGTGGTCACGGAGTATGAAATTAAAATAATCTACAAATACGTAACATAAGCCGTTAAAAGTTTTATTCAAAAGATCAAGATAGTGATGTAATCATAGCACGGCAGTAGTGCATTTCCTAGAATCCATCTGGCTAGTTACCAACTACCACATTGAAAATCTATCACCAAGCGGCTGTCGGTCTGTTCTGAAGGCTCCATTTTAGAGCCAGTTCCTTCAGAATATTAGCATCACCACCTTTGGCTATCGAGTATTAAATTTTAATGTATCTAGAAAGATCCTCAAGTGACGTTCACAAACCGAAATGATGCAGGCAGGGCGGCACAAGGCGAAACAACGAGCAGTAGGGCAGGGCTAATATGCGCACAGTGACAAAATTTTGTCGATGCTTATGTCGTGCATTTGTCTGATATTCACGAGAGAAAGAGCGAGACAAAACAGTAGACAACATTTTGTCATGGCGCGCATCTTAGCCCTGCTGGTCAAAAGTATGCAAGAGGCTAGTAACAAATCCAAGTGGCGTGCTATGGGGTAGGTCTATGTTAAGCAACAGAAGTGCTCCGTCTGATCATGACGCTAGATTCATATATAATTTGATTAAATAATCTTATTATGAAGGTCAGTAAAATAGCGACATTATACTTTTGCTATAAATATTTCCGTATTTATATTAATCATAAGCAGGTTGGCTTACTTTGGAGACTTCACTAGAACGTTCCAAGCGCCGTCTGTATAGTTCTACTAGTCTATGTTTTTATGTAAATGATGTACGTTACTTTGGTGATCATAACGTCAAACTGCAATAACATAATTATGATTAACTTTATTTCTGCAATGCGCAGGCGCAATGCAACGCAACTATGACGAAAACTCATTATTAGGTTACACAGTTCGCTATCAATCGCGACTCGCGAGTGAATTTTAAAGTAATTAATATAAGCGTGATAAGTCTCAACTTGTTTTTGTATTCGTTATGTTAGCGCATGGATTCTTCAGATGTCTATGGGTTAGCATTTGACAACTATCGCGACGAAGTGTGGTCAGAGATGGTGAAAATGCTGCTGGAACACATCTATAGGAAGAAGACAGAAAGAAAAAAGTAAAAGTGCTTTCGTAGCAAAAACAGGATTAAAAATATATGCAGTAATCCCATACATGTACTTGGGTGCGCGTTGTCTTATTATGTATAGGTGCTTGGCGATAAATTTTCAACTTTATGTTGGTAGCCAGCCAGACGAGCCTTAGAAAATTCCCTACCATCTTGCTAGCTATGGTCGCATCACTGTCTGTCCTGTACCAAAAGCTAAACAGCAAATTGTAGGGTTACAACTGACCTACAATTCGGCGGCTGACGTCTCTGCTATTGAACCATCACCGATTGAGGACTTGATTAAACGATTTAAAAGTAATACTTAACATCTAATTAGTTAAAAACACACTATGGTAATATTCTCTAATAAACATATTGCAACAGACAAAAACTTTATTTAACTAACTTATCAATATAATTATGTGTATTTTTAACAAAACTAATCTACGAGATCGTAGATAGAGAACGACAGACGGACATCGCATTCGTCTAATGGACATTAACGAAGGGAAATAACGCTTAGTTTATTATAACGAGCATCCTTCGTGAGTCGGAATTAGGCGGGCTTCATTTATAACACCGTATTGAAGATAAGCAGTAGCGCATGTCCATAAAACTTTATAATGTTTAGAATTGGTGCTGTATCATTTAATTTACTATAATTTATTTGGATCAATTTCACTTTGCCTTTGAGTGTCAGTTCTAATTTAGATTTAGCACCACAGCCTCGTTTAAGATCATGAGAGATAGCGGTCAATTGCTGAGCTATCGAATATAAAAACCACTCTGATAGGACTCTTGAGTTTGTTCCAGTCTCCCCTCTATCTATAACTATCACAAAATTAAACAAGCAATGGCACAAGTGAAGAATTAAACAAATTACCTAACTTTTTTATATTATTATTGATAAAATTACATGACAATTTATTACCTACCTGTCTATAAACACATAATAATAATTAAAACGAACTATAATATACAAACCTAATCTAACAAACCGTTCCCAGTAGGCAACGTTCCCAAAATGCTGGCAGCAATTCAAATTCAAATTCAAAATGCTTTATTGTTAGTTATGGTTAGTTTTTCGCTCACTAAAGAAACTTTTTTTTAGGCGAATTGTGCTTAATTGAGTCACTTCTAAAATTTTTACGTCGTCTTTATGAAAAAAGTTAATAACTTCACGTTTGAATAATTCGTTACGGGCGAATGAATGTGGTAGAAAAAGTTGTCCCGGCTTCAGTGTCATGTCTTTAAGTTTTATGATCTTGTAAAATGGTGTTCAAAATGTTCAGATGTATTTTGTAACCTTCGGCTTGTTCAAAATGCTAAGAATTTTATTTTATTTTTAGTAGAAAATGTTGGCGTATTTTCAACTTTGTGTTTTTTCGAATGCGCAACATAAGTAATGGATTCTCTGAGATTAACTCAATACTTTCGTTGAAACCAAGCTGGTTAACCTTACTTGACAAAATGAAAATTCCAATCGTAATGCTTACAGTATAAAATTAAAAAGAAATTTTGTAAACAAATTGTCAATTTTCTGTGAAGCCACTCATACATAACAACACAATCTTGAGAGCGAGCTCCATTCTGAGTTTAGCATGTGTATCACTTATAACTCCTTTAACCATATTGTTACTCAAGATTGACCTAGATAAAAACTACCTTACCTATCAGATGTAAAAAAAGTTTTGACCAAAAGGCGCAGCTAATTTTAATTTGCTATCATAGGAAAACTAATACCTAAGTACTTAAAAATTACTCTACAAAGGCGATGAACCTACTTCAATGACAAACTCGATTTTGATAAAATTACTATGGAACCAATCTGATAATATATCATTTCAAGTCGGTTAATAAATGACGGAGGTCTGAGGTACCGAACGTAAAAAATACACCGAATTTAAAAACACCTCCTTTTTTGGAAGTTGGTTAAAACTCATTGCGTTTCTAATTCACGTATGGCTAATAGTTTTCACATTATAATGAATATATCGATGTTAGTACTGTATAGTTGACGGACACGTACAGAAATAACTAACGACTAACTAAAGTTAACGAATCGAAAAACAATAAAAAGAATTTAGTTTAAAGTACTGGTACATCTTCAAACACTTTCATTATTTCAGGTTTTAAAATAATAAAAAGAATTTACGTTTAAAGTATATTATACACTATTCAAATACTTTCAAACAGTTTTTAAAAGGTTATATATTTTTGTAGCCAAGCAACACATAAATAAACGGCAAGATTAAACGTAGCAGCTGTTGGTCTGAAGTAGAAAAAAAAAATCCCATTTAAATCCTTAATAATCCAACCAGATAAAGCAGACGTTTCTAAAATTGAACGCCGTAACTTCGGTTTATCTCAATCTATTAAGAGAATAGCTAGTTTGAGTCCATCTTGAGAGATAGTTTTACGTTCCTAATTAAACAGAAGCCCAGTAAGTACCAAGCAAGGGCGTACTCAGGTATTTTTTGGGAGGGGCTAGTTAACGTCTACAGGGGCCTGTTTCATAAAAAATATTAGTCTAATATTATGAGTCTTTTTTTCTTTTTTTTCATAGATAATGTATACTCATAATATTAGACTAATATTTTTTATGAAACAGGTCCCAGGGCGAGTTTATTTTTCTTTTTAGTTTCTTACTCTCTGTGTAAGGCGAATCTTGTTTACCTTTTTTGGCATATACTTCGACGATAATATTAAAAATAATGAAATAGTGTGTATTTTATTTAGTTATTTTAGTTTATGTTGTTTATTTTTTATGAAATATTAATTATTGCACTATTACATTCGTTTTTGTCTTTACGCCATTATAATATAATACAACATGAAAACCTCATTAGATATTGATTTGCCTTTTTGATATTGATTGATTGATTTGAATTTTTTATCATTGCCACTCGAAAAAGGGTGTTTGAATTCATAATTGAATGTTTTATCATCTAGTGACTAAAAGTGAGTTTTCACTGTTATCGATGAATGAAATACCTTTTTATGGCCTTAATAAGTCGTAAAAAAAACCTGGTCCTTGTATCCATCGGTCCAACCCTGTTTTCATCTACATTTGGTGGTGATAATGAACGTTGGCCGTGAACTCGGCATGAAAGAAAGCAGATGCTTCTGTAAACAAAGCTTACTAATCAAGTGAAGCTCGTATGGAGGGATCAATGAAGCCGCTTTTGTTAAGAAATATACAGAGTAGAAATTAGACAGAGCACTCATTAGTCTGCATGCATTTTATCCACTTCTCCCACTGCCTAAAGTCCTTTATTATAGCTTTGCAATTGAGACAAAATGGTTATGCTCTATGGACCAGTCATAGAATATAGGTAACCAATTCATACATTGTAACGAGATAGGTATTTACCGTGATTATTATTGAACGATGAGCAAATATCCCGTTACGATGTATGAATATAGGTAAACATTTTGTCCAACGTGCATCTTCGCACCTTCGACCACAACCTCGTCAAAGCTTCGATCACATTGTCATTGAGATAGTGGTCATACGCTAGCCTACAAAGAATAAAAAAATCCTTAATTTCAAAACAAAAAACACGATTCTGTTTTCTCAGACCGCCATACGAGACATTAGTAAAACAAAGGTTCAGATACTTTATGATATCAACAATGCAGTAGTCTAAATCTGCGTGCTCTACAAATTTTGGACACGTACATAATTAATCGGAAGAGGGAATTCAACGTGATACTACCTGGTAGTAAACTCAGCTCTATAAAGCCATAAAGAAATAAGATGGCAAACATCACGCTGAAAGTTGAAGCCAACGTTGTTTCGAATCGACACAATCGTTCCCATATGTTTCTCTTCCGCATTTCTTCAAATTTGTAACTAAAGCAACTGCATCTCATACACACTTAACCCATCCAAAATAAACACCACATCTTTGATCATTAAATTCTATGCACCACATTTAAATACAACGACTCGGTGACATCACCTGAGATAGTCGCGGGCTACGTAGTATTATTTCCTCTGTGGTCGCGGGCATGCGCGTGAAAAGCTTCCGTGTGTTTTCAGTATGCATCGATCGTTTTGTTTTATTTGGACAGTGAGTAAAAATAAATTATACAAGCGGGACGGGAACAGCGTTGTAAAGGTTATAAATGCGCTATAGGCGATTTGTTCCTTTCTTGGTTTAACTTTTTTTTCTTTCTTATAAGGCATGGACAGTCTTCAGCTTGTCATTCTGGAGGGTTTGTGATCATAGACAAGACTTCTGAACCTCGTTTGTGTTTTGACCATGTTTTCTTTTTTAGTTTTGTATTTACACGGTTTGTGCATTAAGCCAGTGCTAAGTATTATAAAAAATGTACTTAATGTGTTGAGGACAGCATAATAAGAGCCATCAACAAGACCCAATATATACTTTAACCACTTATGTGTTAGTAAAGTGACACTCAGGACTTTAGTAACACTTCGTGTGATGTCTATGGGAAAACATGGAACATGATCCTTTTACAATGTTCTACGGGGGTTATATCTAAAAAGTGGAGGTTTTTTATTTCGTTATTGATTGCCTATTTTTTTTACTTTTTTTAGTATCACAGATTATCCAAACAACAACTGCCTTGTTTTTTATAACTCAGACTAGTGAAGCCTCCCTTCGACATAATCACAAACTCCTACTTAAACTTTTCATCCGTGCTTCCTTTCAATAGCCCAATCTCAAAAATTCCATTAATATGGTGGGCGGTATAAAAACATGCGCCGGCGCAGTCGAGTGTGACGTCTTCCAGACGAATAACGCTCCCACGAGAAGGAAGGCTGCCGGGGTGCGGGGGGTCAAGCGTGGGATTTAATACGTATTTGAAAGCATTTGAAATTACTATTAAACGAACTTTAATTGAGGTTTTACTCGCTCTGTTGAGCTGTGATCATGCCAACACTAACGGACAGACTTTGTTTTGGGAAAAATCTGCATTGTTTGTATCTTATCATAATTGTCAACATTTATAAAGGAACACTCATTGTATAGTGCCTTGTATGTTTTCAAAAGGAATGTATGAAGTTCCTAAAGCTCTTTCCAGCACCTTGATTACCACCTCGATGTGATCGAAGATGGTAATCACCTTAACCTGTAAAGAAGACTCTCAAGTGGACGACTGATTTTATGGACACTAAATTGCTTTCCTCATCATCAACCAGAAGACGTCCACTGCTGAACATAGGCCTTCTTCATAGAACGCCACTTGTATCGGCTAATACAAAGTAAGCATCCAGAATATGTTAGTAAATGTATATTCCTAACATCCCCATCAATGACCCTACCATTAGGGCCGTTGGGAATTTAAATTCCCATCGGCCCCGCTATGTAAATTAGTTAGCCCGACGATGGGGGCTACCACCTATTTCTAAATTTTATAAATCAAAGGCGTGATCCACGTCTGTTTGTTTGTTCACTTAGTTCTTTGCGAATTTTGACGCATTTGAACGGATTTCTTCTGAAAGGTTAGTATGTATACGTATAGTGCAAAGCTGAGGCAGGTCGCTAGTGTAATTTGAAATATATATCACAAAAACTGTAGAACAAGAGAACAGAGGGCTTTATCCTGCTTTACTAATAGTCCAAACCAAAAGATATAGTAAAACCGCACTATTTACTATGTAACCATCGTTTCGTAAGACGGTAATCGATCACGAATTACTAACGTTCATTGAGATTGCTATCGTTATCGTAATGGTGATCCAGATTGAATATAAATATACAGTTTGTATAATATCGCGTGTTTAGAATATAAAATAAACAGGGAAATGCCTACCTAGAGCCAAAAGTTATTTAGGTGCCGATCATTCGATGATGTACTTACTTATGTGAAGTAAGGATATACCGAATATAGCTCGCAACTAATCTAAGTTGAAGATGCTGTCATTTTTTTTCTTTAGTGTCTATTTTGATCGCTAGCGCCAACGCCTTTAAAATGTATTTACCTAGGTACCATAATAAAGAAAATTAAATGGTGTCCGTTGGTAAGTTCATCACTAAAGAACGGCAGGATCGAATTGTGTAATTTTTAGTTTAAATGAAGATTTAGGGACAGAAAATTTTTAAAAGTTCCGAGTAATTATCGACAACTCAATTTGATAGATATTTGGACATGACGACGTCTGTCGGGTCATATAGTTATAATATTATACAGTAAACATATTATGAAACTGTATCTTATAATTTTGTAGGAGAAACAGAAACAGGCAAATAGTGCGTCTACTTCAACAGCAAAATATTCAATCTAAAGTTAAATCTTCCTGAACAAGCATCGCGCTCCCGCCATTAGCATATGCCTCAGACGAATTTGATGAACTGAAATGAATGATTTATTATAACAAATACTGAACCATGACCCGGAATGGACTTCACCTACATTCTGTTTCAGCGTCTGTCTTTGTCATCGAATAGAACCTTGAACTCGTACAAAAAAAAAATTAAAAATATCAATATTTCTCTATCACTTATTATTTATCCGCACTATTCCAACATAATCCAGTCATTAGAAAACTTATTAAAGCTAGAGGGAGTAAACAATACTACAGAACGAGATGGGACAGGTTCAATGCACCACTGGGACCTGTTAGACCAGCTCTCAATGGGGCTATAAACCATATGAAGTCACTATTTCGTAAGCTCTATAAGGTTGATGTATACAAATCTTTCTCTAATTTATGTTATAAGAGACAGCGATCAGGGAAAGTGACTGTTCAAGAGAGATAGCGGACCTAACTCGTGGGAGTTGAAACGGAAGAAGACACTTCCAAACTATTTATAGCTTGAGACATTGCATCATGTTCACGGGTATACCCGTGAACATGATGCTTGCAACAGCGTCGAAATATCGGGTGCTCATCGTTCAATAATAATCACGGTAAATATCCCGTTACAATGTCTCAATTAGTAAATAACCGTGAAAGTTTAAAACAGTATTTATAGCTTCTGTATAAAATTATTTTTCTAGACTACGTTATAGAAGATAACAATGATAAGAAGCTAGGAGAGGTAGCGGGTGTTAAATGCTTTTAACTGAACTATAACTGTAAACTATAATTATGAAAATATGATTTCTTGACGTATATAAATCTGTCTCTGGTCTAAGTTACAGGAGACAACGGATACGTAAGAAGAGAGATACATATTCTCATTGGAACAAGCTTGACAAAAACGGAGTGTGTTAGAGTAAAGCGTGAAAAATAATATTAAATAAAAAGTAGCGGCATTGCTGCTAATGAGAGATAGCACACTGATCTTCTAATCTTTTTTTCTACACAAAAGAATTCAACGCCTGTCTATTTTGGAATATTGACACGCGTTGAAGTCTTTTGAATGAGCTATATTTTTTATGATAAAGTGATAAGATAAGCGTACAATTATGTAGAGCCCTATATAGTCAACCGTATATATCATATTTCAAATAAAACACGCCCTATCAGTCCAAATATCAATCCAGTTCATATCAATATTTGGCAGTAGAACATACGGCGCATTGGAACTCACCCAGATAGACTCATACCAATTCAGTAATTTTTTCAACGCCCCATCGTATTTTTTTTACGTTTCAGCGTTCCGCTCTCTCCTTTGCCCGAGACCACACCAGCAGTAGTCTCCCAACTAGTAAAGAATGCGCATTGAACCTGAGATCCGGGTCTCATGCATAACTAATTTTGTACGCAGCTCTGTTTTAACAATTGTTTAGTGTGAGAGCCACCTTTCATTTTGTAGAAGGTATATTAACGAAACTAAAACTGCTTCTAGGTAAGGCAAACTCAAAGAAATAATTATTTAAATGGCTATTATACACATTTTGTAGGGTGGTTTGAGAGTTTTTTTTGTACGTAATTTGACCACTATCTCATCTTTTTTTTTACTATTTCGTAACGAGACGAGCTGGTCGTTTGCCTGATGGTAAGCATAATGCCAGCCCATAAGTCACTAAGAACTTTGAAATACAGAGGCCTGTGCGGCACTGCAGTGAGCTCGTTACCTTGACACATTAGGTTATATTAAGTGTCATAAAAAAAATTGTATTTTAGTCAAGATGATTTACTCGAAGAAAACAATGGAAAAAAAATTTAAATTTTTCATTAAACTATATTATTTCATGCCACTATCTGGACCATTGCGATTGGTGGTTATTTTTTGTGCTAACATCTTAATTGCTCGTACAGTATTCGAAAACAACGTTAGCTCTCAGCCTATCCAGTTACAGTTTTTAATAATACCATATTTATAAAACGTTACTTGAGAATAGTTTCGACACAATACTGTTTCTCAGAGCAGCTGTTGTTTTTTTGTTTAATTAACTGCTGTATGTTATGAAAAGGATAACAAAGCCGAAATTGTGAAGTGGTTCCCAAAACTTTTCTTAAATATTGATGTAACTATTTCAAGTTTTGGCTAAAAATAACAAGTCTCTATCTTCAGTCAAAAAGAAACTTATAAGTCGCTTTAACAAAAGTTACATAAGAAACACGACTGCCCCAGTGTCACTTGGGATGATGTAAGGATTCTAACAATACCCTTCATACATCCAAATCCAAATCTGTTCAGGCATGTAAACGTTATGGTGGAATAAAGAAACTCACATACATACATGAACCGTAATAAAACATCACACTCCTTTTTTGTGTAGGTAGTAGTAAGAAAATAATCTTCTATCACTACACTACAGCAAAGTAACCAACAAAACTATAAATTTTCAAACAAACGAATTTTTCCATTTATAGGCGAAGAGAGAGTATAATTTTACACTGAAATGATTGTTGTTGGCTTTTATATTGGTCATTATTTGCGGCAAACCATATTTGGTTGAAGAAAATAGTGTTTTAATCCAATAAATTATCTGACAGCCCCGTATTAATTGAGAGCTTAGCTTCTGTAGCATGTAAGGGTTGCTTTTGCACACTATATAGCTTCACCATGTTTTACGATAAACAACTACATTGATGAAACAAGGTTTTAATTTATGTTCTTTCTTTTTTATTACAGGTAAGTTCGAAACGTCATTTAACCTCGCAGAGTAGAATATACATTCACACAGTAAGTAAACCTCATGAGAAAACAGACACAAGTCCCTTTTCTTTTCAACGATTTTGTGTTTACAAGTTGCCAGTGGCCACTGTGAAGACTACGAGTAACAGTTTTAATCCGGCAAAATGTTTCCGATAAATTTCGAACATTCTAGGTCATTAGGCCCCAAACAAATATCTTTATCTAAACCAGAACATACAGAAGTACTATTCTAAATATTTAAATTGAAATGGCAACCTCATTCGGTGTAGTTAAATAAATAAACTTGCGTAAAAGTAATAAAATAAATATTTTCGCATAAGTGGGTGATTGAACGGAAATGATCGAAATGAACCACTTACATGTCAAGTTATTATGTACGCGTAATTAAATAAGTAATTGATAGATTGGGAGACTAGTAATTGATGGATTAGTTTGAAAATATTACCGACACCAAAACTATCGCTTACTTTTTTAATGTCACTAACAGTATGTGAGCATGATGCGTGACATTATGGTATATTTCAAAATTTCTCGTAAACTTTTTGAATCTGTGCTTGCTACTAATTGGAGATCTTCGTTAAAAATTATTATACTCATTTGCCGGGAAATGCCCACAGCTGAACGTCCGCCTCCCTCACGAGGGGGTGGATTTTGTTATAATACATCATGCTTGGCAGGCGCCTTGGTGATGGCAGTAGATCATGATGCCAGCATTAATTTAACTTGACTAGTTTCTGTCCTAGAATATGTAGGTCAAATTCTGCAATTGAATTTTGAACCTGTCCCCTTAACTCAAAAAGGCTGACATTTTGTATTCATGTGTACAATATTATGGGAAAAGGCTGATTTAACAATTTTTTTAAATTTAATTAATTCCACTAAATTTCACATCATAAATAAATGTGATTCTTGTATGTATTTATCTAGTCCATTTCTTTTTAAGACTAGCAATAAATTACATTAAATTTTAGACAGAACAGTAAATCATCTGTGAAATGTGTGTTTCTATAAAACAGACGATTTCTTGAGTGATTAGATTTTCTATGCACTCTCAACCTACAAAATGTTATTTTAATGTTTGGCCATGATGATATAAGTTTAATTGAAAACGGAGGCTGTGTTTATCAACCCGAGGGCATAAAGTAATGGGCCTAAACTTACAAATTGAATACGAAAGTGTATAGCACAACACCTCTAGGCTGAGCAGAAAAGCATGCTCTCCGATAGGTAAAGCGAAACTGCTCATGAGTGACAAAGGCAAAGCCGCTTGCTTCACTGCAGTCAAGATTCACTGCGCGTATTCTGAAGTATTGTAATTCATTTGGGCAGTTAGCTTCAGTTATATACCTATATGTATAAACTGAGTTTAAATCGCTATGTTGTCTTGAAAGGGGGTCAAAGTACTCCAGGAGGAGAACAATATTGGTTATACGAAATTCAGAATTTTTCATTAAAGTAAAGGCATTTCAAGTTTACGTCAAAATTCTACTATAGGACTTCCGGGCAGCCGGAATCTCCTGCCTCAAGGTCAGAGTGGGATTCGAACTAACGACTTACAAATCGACGTCCAACTTCACCACCACTGATGATCAATTCAGTGATTACTGGTGAAAATATTTCCTAAGAATTCTGACAAACCCCAATGATATTTCTTAGTTGGCAACGAGGTTGGGTCCTCGAAAGATGACGTCGATTCAAATAGAAAACACTTCGCTGACTACACGTCAGTGGTTTGAATCATATTTTTGAAACGGCGCCAACGAGTACACGTATCTTACTCATTCATTGAACAGCGCACAGTGGGCTGGATAATTGGGAAAGACAATAAACATTTAGGTTTCTGAAAAAGGCGAAATTAACGAATGGCAAATCCGTACTCTTACAAATACGTTTATTTTTTTAATTCTATTAGCGTTTGCGTGATGATAATAGCATGACGCTGGTTGTTTTTTCTTGAATTGTACACTACCACTGAGCTCACATTTGCTTGAATAATTTTTCTTTAATTTATGAATCCATTTTATGTTCTGGAAAGCTACTAAATATTGACAATAAATCAATGTATTTTTTTCACTTTTACATTCCTTCCTACTTTACCTCACCACGGTCACATTCGGCCCACTGTGCAGTACCGGGTTTCCCGTTACTCACCAATGACTGTTCGACCAGACATAACACTAAAATTAAACACAGGCGTTTGAACCCACGACCGATATACATGTGGTATGAAAGTGCCACTTTTCACGCGAAATCCGTGAATCCTAGATTTTTAACGAGGTTGTCGGAAAAACGTATGTTGACGAACATTCGGTGACTTTTTCCGTGTTTTCGTTTTGTTGAAATAAACATTCAACATTTTGGCTGGGTAACCTAAATAACTTTCTGTTCTCATAACAGTAATATCAATCACTATCGCTCATCAAACTGGAACTTTGGTGGCAGACTATACAAGCTATGTATAGTCTATATATATATTTATCGTCCTGCCCTTCCTTGATGTATGTGACAGTGCGTGTGAAATAATAATTAAAATTTTATTGTACAAGTACTTTACAAGTTCATAAAAATATACGCACATTATGATCTCACTTTGAATATAAATTACCAAGCAAAAACGCGTAAGCCAGTACTACAATCATGTACAGTATGTTCCCACTTTTCAGGCTTTTTTGACAGACCTTTAATGAATGTTCAGCTACGCTAGTTGTTACCGATCCAAACGGATACTCGCAAAAGAGTTAGAAGCATCTGCTGAAAATGTCGGACACTCGCAAAAGAGTTGGAAGCATCTGCTGAAAATGTCGGACACTCGCAAAAGAGTTAGAAGCATCTGCTGAAAATGTCGGACACTAGCAAAAGAGTTAGAAGCATCTGCTGAAAATGTCGGACACTCGCAAAAGAGTTAGAAGCATCTGCTGAAAATGTTACTACTTTATCAAATAACTTTCTTTATAGTGCATGTATCAAGGATTGCGTAACCGCATAGTGATACTCACTGATGACTGGACGATGTCTGTAACATTATTAAACTTTGATCTTAACGCCTCAACCACATCATAAGCTTGCCAGCACCACCAGCACGACGAACAACCAATACTAAACTAAATTTATTGATTTATAAACAGACAGCCTCTGTAGTATAACTGATAAGTCGATGGACTAATCTTCTGTAATGCGTGAGGGTTGCGAGTTCAACTCTGGCACAAATATTAATGTACAGTAAAATACAAGTATTATAGATTTTATTATTTTATTATTTCACTTTGGCACCGTCTCATATTTCCGAGACACAAATTAGGGCTGGCGCCGCGGCTTCTTCGGCTGAGCGACTCAAGCGGCGCAAATATGCTAACCTCGGGAGCGGTTACATATTTGAGCCGTTTGGTGTTGAAACATTGGGTCCGTGGGGGCCGGGAGCTCATAATATTTTCAAAATTTTGTCAGAGCGTTTGATTGATGCGACGCGTAACCAAAATGCTGGTAACTATTTGGCTCAACGGATCAGCGTTGCGGTTCAACGTGGCAATGCCGCCAGCATGCTGGGTACGCTTCCTACTGGTAGTGGGCTAGAACATTTGGATTATCTATAGGCCTACTAGGGCTTGTAGATTATCCAACTGTTTTTGTAGCTAGCTAGGTTAGATGTAGTGTTTATTTATGTATTAGCTAATTAATAAAGGCATTTAGCCAAAAAAAAAGTATTATAGATTGTTTCATGTCTAGGCGTTTTGGGATCAAACTCGTAGTTCCTAGTTTCCTCATTTTGTTAATACTTAGGTAACAGAGACGAGCATGTTGTTTACCTGACGGTACCTAAACATAACTCCTGCCTATAACAATTGCAGTGCAATACAAAAGCCTGCGTGACACTGCAGTACGCTCGTTAACTTTAAGATGTCAGGCATATATTCTGCAATTTCAAAACCTACTTACTCCTCTAATGACGTGTCCTATTCAGAAGCACCACTTTCGAATCACACCTTAATCTCAAAGGATCCCAAAGAATGCCAAAAGATTGAGGTGTGCTTCGAAAGTGGTTTGGCATATGTACCATAATTAATAAATTTAAATGTAGAAACGCATGTGCGGACATGCGTTTCGTATTGTTTATTCGTTATGTAGACTACTGTTTGGCGGTAGACTACTATACGAGCAAATGGGTAGTACCTACAATGGACACAAACAAATAAATTATTCCTACCAAAGAGTAAATTAAGAAGAAATATAAAGGGGAAACTGTAACTAGCAAACACACGACAAAGACTTGTCACGCCTTTGCTTGCCTAATGTCTCAGGGTAACGAGCGCACAGCATCGCTACGAAGGCTTTTATGTTTCAAAGTTCTGGGTGTACTGCAATTGTTATGGGCTGTCGTTATGCTTTCCATCAGGCAAACTATCTGCTCGTCTC
Organism: Crocallis elinguaria; assembly: GCA_907269065.1. Classification (NCBI taxonomy): domain Eukaryota; kingdom Metazoa; phylum Arthropoda; class Insecta; order Lepidoptera; family Geometridae; genus Crocallis; species Crocallis elinguaria. The sequence goes on from OU026065.1 coordinate 36,470,132, forward strand.
AGCAAGTCAAGTATTTTTTTTTTTTATGTCATAGGTGGCAAACAGGCTTACGGCCCGCCTGATGGTAAGCAGTTACCGTCGCCTATGGATGTCTGCAACACACGGGGTAATACTGACACGTTGCCGACCTTTATAGCCTCTGTTCACCCTTCTTTTGAAGAGCCCCATGTTGTAGAATGTCGGAAAGACCGCGGGTGGGAGCTCGTTCCACAGTTTGCACGTCCTCGGCTGAAAGGATCGCGAGAATCGCACGGTATGAGACGTCCACGTCTCAATAAGGTGTGGATGAGCTTTCGACCGTTGCCGGCTAGTACGGTGATGAAACCGTGACGCCGGCATCAGGTCAAAAAGTTCTTTAGAACACTCCCCGTTGTAGATGCGATAAAAGATACAGAGAGACGCGATGTCTCTACGCATACTGAGCAGCTCAAAGTGTTCGGTGAGCTTGGGGTCGCCGATAATTCTAACAGCTCTACGCTGTAGTGCATCAAGAGGGTCAAGTTGATACTTGGGTGCTCCATTCCAGAGATGGGAGCAGTACTCTACGTGAGGACGGACTTGCGCTTTATAAAGCAAAAGCCTTTGGCTCGAAGTAAAGTACCGCTTCGCTTTATTGAGCACACCAAGCTTCCTGGACGCAATCTTGGCCTTACTTGCAATATGACCGCGGAACTGAACATTAGAAGAAAGAGTATAATTCAAGATAAGTAAATACTAGACCATTTACGATGTAGAAATCTCGATTCTAATATTGTGTAACCAGAATCCGACAAAGAAGCCAGTCGACGCATTTGTATTTGTCAAAGCAACGTTTCCGATGATCTATCGTCATTGTCCCCAATAGAATTGTTGACAAATAAATATACCTATTACTTATTTACATCGAATTCTCCACGGTCGGCCTGTCTGTTTCCTTGCACTTTTTATGTATTTATCAACCTTGTACAGTCACGGTCGGCAATGATTTATTTGAGTTTATCATTCAAGCAGAACGACTTATTTAAATTACATATTTGAATATTAGATGTTGCGGTTTGTTGCCGATTACAACATAATTGTAATGTCAGAGAATAGATTAAATTTAATAAAGTAAAACTCTTTTGTTTGTGTTGCGTCCCCTCCTCTCCGCTTACCCTGATGAGGACTTGGACTTATCTAACCAGCTGCGTGACCGGTTAATAAAATTGTCTTCATTTTCAACTCCAAACAAAAACCATCGGCCACTTGTCTTCGGCTGGAAGTAATGTATAGAGTTCTCGTTAGTTTTCGTTTTGGAACAAGCTCTATCCTTGATATAGTTCGTTGCACAACGAAAACTACTCGTATGTATAGTGACAACTCTAGACAATTCCTTCCAGCTGAAGACAAGCGACTGCTGGAGTTAAACTAAGTAAGCTGATCTTAAGAGATGACGTGGTTGAAGGTAGTGACTAATCAGCACTCCACACCTAAACACTTGCCACTTGTCATACTCACGAAAAAGATTCTGCTCGCGGCGGCATCGTGTGGTGGGTCGCTCTCTTCCCTCAGTAATGGTTGAGGAGAGCGATAGCTGGCACATGGGTCGTAAACGGGTGCTGCTTGTGGTGTCTGGACAACTCCCGTCAAATTACTGGGCATTTATGTGATGCGGACCTTTGTATTTCAATGCTTTGGATGTTACTGCAGTTGTAGGGCAGGCGTTATTCTTACCATCATATGGATGACCTGCACATCTCTGTACCTAGTAGTATTAAAAAATGCGACTAATCTTGCCTAGTGCCTTGTTTGCCTCCACCGTGTGTACTCTACCGAAGATTCGTGAACCATGAAGCTCTCTACGGCTACTTAGATTTTTTTTATACACTTCAGAACAATTACGAAAGCGAAACCACATTAGTGAGAGATGTAACCACGACTTCAACTTAACGGTTCGTGACTTCAGGTTGACCTACTTGGGACGAGTACATTTGGCACAAGACTAAGTATTGTATTGTACGCAAGTACATTAATTCCGGACATCACAACATTACATTAGAGTACAATAACACAACACACAAGTGAAACTGGTTACAAAAAGCGAGAATCGACTGCGATTATAATTATGTAGTGATATGTCACTATATTTCATCGTCTATTTTTCGCCCTACAGGGATGGTATTCTTTCACAAAAGTTATACGGGACGACCTCGAGAGTACCGTGTACCCTTTCAAACAAAAATAGACTTTCAAAATTGGTCTACAATTGACGGACAAATCGGAGAACAAAATAAATACAGTTGAACATCGAATCTACAGTCGAATTCTAACAGGTGTATAATTGTATAAGTCAAGTATATGTATAGGTACTTTACTTTGTCCTGTACATTCTTGGTACCTACCACTTGGTCGTGCCGTACACATTACATATCTTATAAAAACGTAAACTAAAAGAAGTATGTCAATAGGTAACTGTGATTCCATGGGTCGATAGGTATCACTCGTATCTCTGGGTGCTCTGGTGGCACCATTTTTTATCGGTATCGTGAAAAAGTTACTTAACCTTAAAAAGTATAGTAATGATAGTATTTTTAATTAATCAACTCCGATTGTAACTCTTAGTATTAATCCCAATTATTTTGATACATATCAAGGGCCTATCCTTGATATGTATCACAATAAATTTTTAATTTATGGGAAACGTTGTAAACTTGCAATCTATACAAATAAATAAAATTGAAATGTGTGTTTGTAATGTTAAAATAACAGCTTTTTACTAAATTCATATGAAAGTATACATATTCGGTATTTATAATAAAACTTTTTTTGTCAAGATTTTTGTCTGTCGGTTTGTTCCGGCTGGTCTAGGAAACGGCTGGACCAAAGATTCGCTTTATCGCAGGCGGCATGGATACACACAGATATACAACACAACATCCAAGACCTCAGAACAACATTTACGCTGACTACAAAAACTTGCCTCGGCCAGGCATCGAACCCGTGGCTGTCGCTTTGCAAGCAACGTTACGACCAACTTAGCCTCGGAGCTGACAACATACACTTCCTTCCTTTTCTAGTACCATTTTACAAGATGTCGGCGCAATTCGCCTTTACAAACATACTGCTTTAGGTTTTGTCATTTTTTACATCCAGCCGCCCGTCGGCACCAGCTCTCCTCATCATCAGCCGGAAGACATCCACTGCTGAACATAGGCCTCCCCCATAGAACGCCACTTGGATCTGCTACTCACCTCTTGCATCCAACGGTTCCCCGCGCATTTGACAAGGTCATCGGTTCACCTAGAGCCACTCTCCTAGAGCCGTCAAAATACACTTGGTACCTACTGTACTCGTATTTAATTACTTAGTGCCTACTACTGATATACACGTGTGTCCATAAGGCATAACATTGTATTGCAATAAAGCCGACGCTGAAGATCAATAAAATTAAATACCTAACATGCAATATACATGTGTATACGTGTCCAGCCCTACATGAGGCATCATTTATAAAAAATATACCTATATCTTAGCCTCAGCCTTGAAAATCTCAGTAGTGGCCGAGTCATTTGGAGACTAACTACAATATAATTACTGCCTTCCGTGCCGTAACACAGGTCCATCAAAGTCCATAATAGCTTCTAAAATATGGCATCGAGACAAAGAAATATTGATATTGCAGTGCGAGTTGCGCTTTATTTTTGCGTAATGCCTATAAGACGATAGACTAAAGGATGTATTTACACCACGCGTTATTAAGATTGTAGTACAGTCTACTTTTTTTACTAAGACCGAATAGTAGGCTAACTCTTATCACGCTACACAAGTTAACAGACGGTCTTAGTAAGACAGTATGAATATTACGTGTAAGTCATTTTAATATTCCTTCGAAAAACTGCGATTACTACTTTCAATCGCGACACAGACCCAACTATTTACTATCAGAAGTCAGAACTATCAAATCTTGACCAAAATGTAGGTACCTACAATATTGGACCACCCTGGCTTTAAGCACGCACAAAAAGCTATTCAGAAGCATTCCGTAGCATTCAATGTAATTACGTAGTTAAAATATGAGATTGTTTTTGCTGCTTCTGCTGCACTGGAGTTTTACACTATCGTGACCACTTCCAATCCATAGAATGATGCAGAGTTCCATCATTACGTACTTCATCGATAAGAACTGTTTTGCACTGAACGTTAACGTTAGGCGTTACTTAATTATTAACACTCACCTAAAACAGAACGAACCCAAATCAGAAATACATTTGCAGGAGTTATATGAAGAGAGTACACTATGATTCCAATTCTCTGGTCTCCACAGACAGTACCTGGCGGCATTGTTAAAGTGGACAACAATGTTCCTAAAATTGCCATCATCTAACTAATACACTGGACTACACATAATGGTGTTTCTAGTGGCCATTACGCAACAGCACTGTTGTGTCACTGCCATCAATAAGGCAAATCAGAGACGTAGGGGTCATTGTGAGCATCCGCATTTTTTAGGTCAAAGGAAAGTTATACCTTCTTGTTATATAGTGAACGGTGAGCTGTTATGAAATGGAGTTATTGCCAGGCTTGGCCTTAATTTGAGTTTGTAGGTAAAGTCCTAACAAAAGGTAATTCCATCCACCAGTAAATAACGCCTTTGGGATCCTGTTTGATGTCACAAACTTATAAGTTCCTATTTGTCCATCTGCAAAGCCCCTATAGGACTTAAGAAGGTCATACCACCATGTCCAGTCCTTTTACTGGTGGGGCACCAGTAAGACCAGTGTAATAATTAAAAAACATTTTTAAACATGTAGGAACTTATAATATGACTTGACTGCCAATAAACTCCGATTATCTTTTAAAAAGTGTCTACATATGATATCATTTTCATCACCATCAAATTTTATCAGCCCACATGGACATAGCCTTCTACCAAACCAATACTCACGTAGGTCAAAATTAAAATTAAAAAAACATGTTTACGTTAGACATCATTATTGCACGGTTAACAGTTACAGCTGTCATTTCGTATCAAGCAACCAACGATAGCTTGTTCAATTCCTTTGTCCATGTTCGTGCTGTCTTGCATCAAGCAAAATGCCCACAAGAATTAACGTAAAGGGCATTCACATCCACAATTGAATAATCAGCAGTTAAGAGCCCGCAGCGGGACAAATTGACGGCTAACTATCGGTTAACCCTTGACAGATTAATTTATAGTTAATGGTTGAAACTGGAGAATTTATTGGGAGATTGAAATAGCTTTGTTTTGCCGCAGACTTTTCCTTTATTTGATCTGTTATGACTTGTAATAGATAGAACAAAACGATTATGCAACGAAAGAAAACCATCAAATTGTTATGGTAGGTATTAAGATTTCGATGGCACAGCAGATAATCTTTTCTAAGTTTCACCAGGTGGTAGGACTAACTCTTCTGTGAGTATCCGTCTGGGTGAGTACCACCGCTTTGCTTGTGAAGTCTGCCGCCAAGCCGTAGTGTGCAAGCTTTACTGTGTTTCGGTTTGATGAGCAGAGTAGCCAGTGAAATTACTAGGCTTATGAGACTTAATACCTAATGTCTCAGGGTAACGAGCGCACTGCAGTGCCGGACTTTGTGTTTCCAGGTTCTGAGTGGTACTGCAATCGTTATGGGCTCGCGTTGTGCCAGACAAACGACCACGTTATCCAATAGTATAAAAAAGTACTATTTTGGTTTTCAAACCTCTTTTCCAGCTTTTGTGAATACTCAAACGCACATCCTGCAAACCACTAAAAGTGCTCAGCGCAGCTTGTGACGGGGCGGTCATGACAGTAGCATGTTTTTTTTTTCTTTGGGGGACAGAAACCTGCGCAAATAAGCGAGGGCATGTTGAAATTTAACACCACTTTCAATAACTTATGAGTCAGATATATTCGGTTTCGGTTTGTTTTGTCCAATTAGGTTTGTTTGTACAAATGTAGCGATTGTGATTTCATAATAAATGGTTGTTTGTATTGAAAGGCAGATGTTTCGCTGTACCTACTAGACGTCGCGTACTATGATCTAAATATCGGACAGTATAAAAATCACTTTTAATTACTTTTAAGCAGATTTAATTTAGTTGCAAAGTTGAGTTTCATTGTAATTGCTCGATCGTTTTATAAGTACATAACATTTAATAAGACTTGCGTTTAATATTATACCGTCAAAGCTATAACTTCTCTTTCAGTAAGCTAGCAATTGTCGCGAATTTTCAATTCGAAATATTTTTAACAGTGCGTTCATTTCAAAATCAACGGTCTTCTGACACCACTGACAGGTAATTAAAAGCACACGTGACAGCTCAAGGTCGGGGGAACTGGATATATGGCTCTATGGTGTCAGAACGGATCACATACATTGTTGCAATCCAGCCGGAACGAGATATATCTGTTACATTTTACGTACAATGTAGTGCAGAACTTAATGTTCTTTTTTGGTCATGGTGGTCAAAATATGGTGGGCATATAATATGATATGCGGCATACTATATTTTATAATGTATTTTACTCTATGTTAATTAACGTAACAACATGGCCATCGAATGTAAGCTGACCTGAAACAAAAATCCTACTAATATTATAAATGCAAAAGTGTGTTTGTTGGTTTCGCCTTCTTTCACGCAGTAACGGAGCAACGGGTCGACGTGATTTTTGGCATAGATATAGTTTATGGACCGGAGAGTAACATAGATTACTTTTTATCCCGGAAAATGCACGGAAGGCGGGTGAAAACCGCGGGAAAAACCTAGTTTTTATTTTTATTTTCTTTTGTCTGGCTTGCTGTCTGCTCAACGCATTATAACTGTCATGTCTTAATATTATTTGACACTGGCAAAATGCTCAAACGACGCGAATCCTAAAATGAAAAGTAAATAATTAAATATTTGAACGAAAAAATCCATCAACGTAGCATATGAAAAAGACACGCACTATAATCACCTTGACACCATTATTTCCGCAAAATATACTTCTATTATTTACATTTGAATGAATTTAATCGTTGCGAAAAACAAGATATTGCGTGGTGCACTATCTGCGAATGGAAAAAAAGACATATCAGCATTCAGCAAACAATAATAAAGCTACTGAATTTTATATTTTTTCTACAGAATTATTATTAGTTTTTCCGTGACTATTTATTGTAGACATTTCGCAACGTACATACTCCGTCCATTATAATAACCGCATAAAGGTACAGAAAAATAATTATATAAACCACTAGCTGTGCCCCACAGCTTCGCCCAAACAGCCTAAGTCACTACTTATAACATCAGATATCTGCCAATGAAGTCCCTTCAAAATCGGTCCAGCCGTTTCGGAGATTAGCCGCAACAAACACACATCCAGTTTTAAAAATTGTGTATTTGTTATAAGTACCATATAGTACATATATCATGTACATTTAGTAAAAACTGTTATTTTTACATTACAAACAGACGCTTCAACTTTATTTATTTGTATAAGTAGATAAATAAAATAATTTACTCACTCGAAGTTTTCTAAGTCACAAAAATGACAAATTTTAAAAATATCAAAACTAAACAATAATTATTTTGCCGCTGATCTATTCACGGTTTACAAAGGTTTTACAGCCATTCGTCCGAGCCCATTCTCCGAAACCGTTTCTCCGTGCATCCTTTGGTTTTGTTCTGTTTGCACACATGTGCGAGATGCCATCAGTCGCAGTACCTTGGCATTACTAAAATATCCTTATGTTACTGCAGTTCCGAATGCTGCATAACAAATTCTAGTTTACAGTTACATCTTCGAACTGTATGTTGTAATTTTTGTAAAATCCATCTGATACGTATTATGAATCTGAAAGTAATATAGTGTCACAAAAAAAACACTTTTAGTCGCCTGTTTAGCTAGACAGCGTCTAAAGATAAACGTCAAAAATGATTAGAAATGTCACAACAGAATTGTGCTAGACAACGGTTAGACACTACTTAAATCTGGATTTGTGGTTGCTTATATTTATCGTGCGACTAAGGCATGTTTAGGCGTTCAACCGTGTTTATCACAGGTTTAACGTGTGTTTAAGTTTTTTGCGGTAAGACCCATAATGTTTATTTATCTGGAGACAAATAAACATTATCCGTGTAACTACAAAAAAAAACACTTTTTGATGACAGTTTAATAGTTGATTAGAAATGTGACAACAGAATGGAGTTAGACACGCGCAGGCCTTTGTGTTTCAAAGTTCTGGGTGGCACTGCAATTGTTATGGGTCGGCGTTGTGCTTACCATCAAGCAAACGACCGGCTCGTCTCCTTATCAAATACCATAAAAAACGTCTTCACATTTGGATCGATTGAGTTTAAATTAGGTATACAGAGGTAGTTTAGGAACCAAAAAAGGACATATTATATAAGGAATTAATGTAATATATTGAATAGCGCTCTGCTGCAAGTCTGCAACATTCTGGATGCACGATCAACTGATAGTTGAATTAATCAACATCTATATTACGAAGGTTTATAGATGGACCGAATAGGTTTTCAGATTACTTGCCCAGAAGTTTGAATGATCAAGCCCTGGGCATTGCACAGCGCTTTATTGAAGCATCAAATTTTGAAATTGCCAAGCTTATGTGACCAGTAGAACCCACAGAGATTGGACTCCCAGCGAAGAGTTCCTATATAGGTATCACCAACAGCCTCATTTTGTCGTAGCTTATTTGGCAAGTCTGATCATTACTGTTTATAATTAACGTCTTTGTACACAATAGCTTACCTACCATTACTTGGAACTATGCTGTACTGCAATGACCAATTTCAAAAATAAACCCAAAATATATTTTAAGTTTGATAAATTACCTTTTCAACCATTATCCTACTTAGTAAAACGTTCGAATGACATTAGAAGTTTAAAGGTCATGTTTGTATAACTGAAATGTCATTTAAAACTTACGTCGGTGCTTATTTTAAATTTATTTGATTTTGTTTATTTACATAAGAAACTTTACTAGGAATATTACTCATTAGAAATACATTTCTTCTTTATTACGTAATGTTTTTCGGCATTGAGCCATTCTAGACCGAGTTTGCTCTGCAATTTTGGACAGCATCTTACCATCCCACTTGTAGTATTCTTATTAGATCCTTCTTTCTTTTGACCCGAAATTCCATTCTCAACTTTAACAATAATGTAACTAATGACAATGACATTGCAAAATCTTTGACATCACTACTAACTAGAATATTAAACGTATGTTTGTCACGAACGCAATCAACAAGGTTAATAACAATCTTTAATTCTTTAACTCCAGCATTTAACATTTTAATGTTATTCTCAGTTTTTATTTCATCTGTTTTAACAAGCTGTTTGAAACGTTCTGCCTCGTCTAAACCTATTATAACGGTATCAGGAACGTGACTCTTTGCTAAACTTGTTTTATCTTCATCAACATTGCCAGCTGCGCTGACGTAATAATATAAAGGCATTTGAAACGAAAAATGCGATAAGTAAGAAAAGGTCAAGAAGGGCGAGGCATAGAAGGCAAGGGCAAAAAGTTAACTTTATTGGGAACAGCGTGCACCATTCATAGGGAGGCGAGCGAGACGAGGCGGGTAGAGGATAAAACATATGCTTGAAGGCGCAGCTTGAGGCGTAAACATACTAAATAATCAGTGTTGAAACTTCTTACACGCGATGGCGCTCTAGCCACAAGACATACAATACAAAAAGACTCGCTCAATTTTGATTCACGAATATCCTTTGTCAATGATGACTGTGTTGTGTCTTGCTTTTTAAGTTAACTGAATTGATTTTACTGAATTTGTAAAGTAACATTGTTCGTGATATTTTAAATTGTCAATTAAATTTAAATATTTCCGAATGACTTAACGGAACTATCAAGGTTCTCAATTTACATTTTTTTTGTGGCTGCACTTTTTTTCTGTGCTTAGGCATTTAGGTGTCATAATTAATACAAATAAATTTCTACATTCACTCTATATTAACAAATCAAACTGAACATTTTAAAAACCATCTTTTGCGCATCTCTGCTGAACGATTGGTGTTATGAGAGAAACTTATACAACAATGGCAGCTGATAATACAATGTTGAGAACTGTCGCAAGATTCAGTACCGTCTATACAAGTACGCTGTGCTCGAGAGAGCGAGGAAGATTGCATTCCTAAAGAGCACACCAGTCGTGCGCCCGCGCCGTTCGATCCGCTTGCTTCGTTCACTTCGCTCGCCGTCCCTCGCGCGGACACCACGCGCACACACCTCTCGTGACTGTCCGACATAAAAAAACGACAATTTCGTAATCGATAATACGACTATACTTCCGGTGATGTCATAAAGTTAAGTGGCGCAAGTTTTTGAGTGTTGTGGTCAAGTGTTTTGAGTGCATCGAACTGTAAAGAAGAGACACCGAGGATACTTTCACTGGACTGAAAGTTGTAAAACATTCTTTCGGAGAACCTCTTTGTAAGGAGCTGGTCGATATTCAGAACGCGGAAAGGTAAACATTGATGTATACTTCAACTTATAATTCCAAAGTTAAACATTCCCACAGATTTGTAATTGTGAACATTCCCAAAGAAATACGGGATTATAGGAAACAATACGATGGAAATAGAAATTAATAGAAATGAAACAAATGATGACGCAAATAGAACAACAAAAGTTAAATTTTAATTAAAGCTAAATTATTTAAAATTAAACGTCAAGATAATAACTGACATTAAGTACCGTCACGCATAAAAAGCTAATTAACAATAGAAAAGTAGATTAGCACACGTCGTCACGTGAAAATATTTTCTCTAATATTTTAATTTGGTTCGCTAGACATTATCTTTTGCATATTTCTCATCTCAAGGCATATTTGTTCTTGGTATTTACTTTAGATAACGAATTAAGATAAAAGATAACGTAGCAAGATTTGAGAAGAGGATCATAATATTTATGTCAAGGCATTAAAGAATTTCGTTTTGTATTCTAATAAACGACCGTACAACAGTACCGAGAGTAAAGATCTTTGATCTTCTTCCATTACCAGATCTGAACCGAATTTAAATGGAACCAAATTATCCGAGCCACATAGTATAATAAATAAGTAAAAAAACTGGTCGAATTAAAAAGCTCTTTTTTAATTTTATATAGAAGGTAATCATCGTTATTTTTTAAACGGGAAGATTATACTTATTAATAACTAACTACTAGTGCTACTAATGAATCTAATCTAATAAAAAAACAAATGCACGAAAACAATTGAATCATTTACAGGAGGCCTACCACCATATCTTAGGGCAGTATTACTTTTTTTTTTTTTTTTTTTCATACCCCCGCACTAGGACTTTAACTTGGCATTGAAAATTGTAGAATGAATTTTCAATGTAAGGTAAAAGTAATACTGCTCTAAGAAATGATGGTAGGCCTCTTGGTCATTGTAAGAGGCCTATAGATGATCTAAATCTAAATATATAAACTCGTCGAAATTGGGATGTTGACTGATTTTGGGAAAGTGTTTAAAACGATGAGTATGGGCCTAATATAACCCAAAATATTTAAATTTACTTTTTAAAACAACTAATATTTTAATTATCATGTATTTAAAATGCCGTTTTAAATTTTGCTCCAAAACGGCAGTGACGTCACGTGTTCAATTACCACAGAGTAATTTTCTATAACACTGTAAAGTGACAAGCAAAGAGAATATAACCACTACTACCTAGTCTGTGCTACGTTTAGTGACAAGTTCATTCGATGCTTTCTGTGTATGTATTGTTATGTATTAAAATATGAGTTCTAAGTTTTTTGAGCTTATTGATTTATATATATGCTTTGGTTAATTAATACACTTTGGATCTTAGAATCTACGATTACTGTTATATATTCATTGTTGGTTATAGAAATAATGATTTTTGGTATAATATGTAGGTACTTACACGGAGGTCTTCACATTTCTAAATTCAGCAGAGCAGAAATTATCGTTTGTCGAGAAGAAATTGGCCACCGTAAAACAATCAATTCTCGGCAAATTGGAATTATTTGCCTTTATGAAGCCACTTTCCATCATGGGAGAATATTCAAGAGTCGAAATAAATTTAGAAAAATAGGCGCGGAATTCACAGCACAGATAAATAATCACAGAAATCACTCTAAAATACTAAGCAGTTAAGCGCAACGAACTATATACTCATTGGAGTTTTGGCGGGAATGCGAAAATGTGCTGTTGTTGATTTTGTGTTATTTACTAAAACCTTTGTTTTATAGAGTGTTAATGTGTAATAATAGTGGATTATTAACCATTAAGTGTTCGTAAACTTGCATGAGTGAAAGGCAAATAGTACAAAGACGAAAAACGTGTATTTTCGTATTCTATCCAAAACTCCATAGAAGCTTCAGTAAACTATCCACCAATTTACTGAAGCGTCACTTCGACTCGACCGCGCCTAGACTAAACTTTAACGTGACTTTGACGACTTTCATGCACCAAAACTAGAGATTTATTTATATTATTATTTATATAACTTGACACTAGTTAAATGCGCAAATCACGTGGAGCCAAAAACAAAACAAAAAAATATATATATACTCATTCCGATTGAAACCGTGACGTCACGGGCGTTTTAGGTCACGTGACTTCGGATTGATGTGATTACATTTTGATTATTTAATTTAAATTAAATTCCTTAAAAGTAAACAAAAATATTGTGTTTAATAGGATTTCTGTCACAAAAACTACCGTTTCGCGGCAAAATTATATTTTTATTTGAATACAGTCAACAACCCAATTGGTGCGTTAAGAGTTAAATGTTCCTTAAAGAAGTAATGATATTTTTTCAACTTTTTTAATAATAATTGTGAATAAAGAAGATTTCAAAAATATTAAAGTAAAAATCAGAGAAGAACTCAATAAAGCTGGGCTGGGCTGTTTTATCTTAATTATGTTGTATCTTAATGCCTTATGTTGTGCCTTCATGCTTTCTTAGTAAACTTTAGTATATATATCAAAGCTACTAATCATAGGAGAGGACACAGGACATAGATCATTATCACGCTGGACCAGTGCAGTATATATATGAAACATTGCACTGAATTTTCTTGTCATACGATATTTGTATTGCTTGTTTATACAATATAATAACATTATACAATACGAACACTATTGCACACCAAATATACATAAAAATCTAAAACTTAAAAATGTCACTCGCAACCACCATATTGTACATATTTTGCGCAATGTCCCAGTTTCCTCTACGGCTATGTTTACCTCTATTGTTTTTAGCGGTGATCAAATAATAATAATGAATAGGTTATTATAATGAAACAAACGTGCTAATAATAATGGTGGTTATTGCACCTTTATTATGATTTACTATTGCTGCTAAACGGTAATCCTGTCCAGATATACTACTTTAATAAGTCGTTAGACTTCATCGAGGAACTAACCCTTAGAGATGCAGTGACGTTTAGTTTGGACGAAATAAATGCCACCATTTTTGCCTAGACATAATGCGCTCTGATTGGCTAAGCCACCGCTTCGCGCCGATACCCGTGCGCTGATACGCCAAGCGCTGATATTTGATGACAGATCACGGCATTGTTGTGGAATCGGGTAGTACGGTGTTTCATCTCTCGGGGTTAGTACCTCAATGTTAGACTTCAACTGACTTGATTCCCGCATAGAACAAAAAAAAATGCGCTCTTAAAAAACGCCGTAGCCTCGGCATTATGGCGTTGAGGAGGAATACGGTCTGTTTTTAAATTGGTAGGTCGGCCTCATTAGCCGGAATCCATTGTAACCACCATGCTGGGCCCGCAGCAGATAGTATCCAAGCTATTGGATTACGTTGAATATCTCCACATTGCATTGTGTGACACTAATTTCAAAACAACTTAGATAGATACAACTTTAAAATACAATTTAAATGCTATTTCTTCCATTTATAACCTTTCTCACCTACATACTTGTTCATTTCCCCATTCCTGCGCCATATTTGTGGTTCGCCACACACAGCATTCTTGTTTACGGTCCACCATTAGGAAAGGCGTCGTAAATCGTCGTTCCATATTTCTGTGGTTTGATCCGGATCTAAGCTCGCTGGCCTAGATATTATTCGTTCTTTTGTTTTTATTCTAGTACTTATATTGACAGTTCCAGAGACAAAACTTAAGGCGTCTAAAAATCATGATATTAAAGTGTCTTTGTTTTTTAGCCTTGTTAGGTGCATTTGAACGTTGTATGGCTCGCACACTTTTTTGAATACTGGATACAAAGTTTTGTAGAATTTAATTGACTTTGAAAATGATAAAAACAATGGAAGTCATTGTAAACTAGCACGAGTAGAAGAACAAATCACTAACGGAGATAAATCGTGACTGCAGCGAGGAGAGGAATTTAGAACTACGTCTTTAACTACTTGTAATTGTAACCATGCTTTGGAACAGAGAATTTGAATTCTCAGAATATTCAGTGTCGTATCAACTAAGTACACTTATTTATACGCGTTATTTTTCTCTTGTTGAGTTACCCGCGGGCGTGGTGCGTTAATTCTTAAGATTTTTATAAACTACTGTATTATATTAATTATAATTGAGCCTTTTGGAAGACGTTTACGACCGTAGGGAGCAGGAGAGGAACGCACCATTGGCGACAGAAAATTGAGGGTAGCTAGTCACGAGTATTACGCGTATACTAAAAGTGTCCTACTACCACATTACAGTTAAACTGTTGTCTACTACTACGCGTATGCTATTGTTGTATCACGTTTTCCTTCCTAAAAGCTCAAATTCATTGTATAAATTCGGACCATCGACTAGATAGACTTCGGATTCGTAGCGCTTTTTTTTTCGTGCCACGGAATACCTACAAATTTAAAATACTCGTAATCATACACAAAACACACCACCACATGGCCGCTATGACCATTATGGATTCTAAAAAGCAACGATATAATATGTAAATGATTAGGCAAAATACTGGGTAAATACTGTTAGAAAGTTAAACGTTAAAAAATAACAAAGTCTATTTAAGGAAGGAAAGGAAACCGTTGACCGACTCGGGGTCAGGTTAGGTCACTGGTTAAAAAAAAAGATTAATCCAATTTGATGATGTAATAAACCTAATGTCACAGATCGAATATCAAAAATATATAATTATATTATAATATTAAAGACGTCGAAACAGCGAGAAAAATAGTTGTGTAAGATGTTGTTTCTCGATTAATTTCGTATGTCGAATATTTATGGTATTAATTTATTTACGATACTATCTGCTGCCCGCGGTTTCACCCGCGCGGAGATATTGGATTTCTTTAGATTTGTTTGCGCGGAACCCTAATCATTTTCTAAAATAAAAGTAGCCTAAGTTATTCCTTGTAACATCAGCTATCTGCCAGTGAAAATCCCGTTAAAATAGGTCCAGCCGTTTCGGGGATTACCCGGAACAAACAGACAGACAGCCAGACAAAGATGTAAAAAATGGTTGTTTTGTTATATGTGCCGTATATACTTTCATATGCATTTATTAAAAAGCTGTTATTTTGATATTACAAATAGACACTTCAATTTTATTTATTTGTATAGATTATATCATTTATATTATAATGGATCTAAACTTTAGTAGTATACACTAATAGGACAAGTTTTTTTTTACTTCGATAAAACCTTTGCCTTTGTGCTAATTTGTAAATGTCACGTTTTGAATTTCAGAAAGTACTGGTCAGTCATAAAAGTAGTAGAGTGAAAAAAGCGGATCCAAAAACGGACATAGGGAAAGGACATAATGAAATTGAATCGAATTATTCAACTAAATTATAATAGTGATCATAGTATTAACAAACAAACGCGCTGTCAGTTATAACTGATTTATAACTTTAAATCTGATTTAAAAATGACAGTATCCAGTTATTAATAACAGCTGTTCGTCTGTACCGCCAACAGGATTCGTTGCGTTATAACGGCAGTAATTATTTGACGTTACAAAGTATAACGTGTGGGCTAAATAGCTGTGCTATCTACCTGTTCTTAACCGTGCATTACCTGCTAGTTAGCTTCGTGTACGTGATTTTCATTAACGGTTTGTCTTCGGCCAACTAATCCATTAGAAAGAGCGTGCTGTAACGCCTGTAACTTCTTGACGGTGGAATGAACTGAATTATGTGACGGTCCTGTTACTTTTCATCGTTTCGATGCAGAAATGTTTAGGCTAGAGACATACAGATGCTTTCTTTTATTTTTAACCAACTTCCATAAAAGGAAGAGGTTTTCAATGCATCTGTTTTTTTTTCTGGCGATGTTACTCGATTTCCCGTCAATTTTGAACCGATTTAGATGTTCCTTTTTTCATGAGTAGGTAATCTATATTTCAAGACTGAAATTTTATGAAAGAATACCACCATTTGGTGTGGTGAAGTGGGAGATGAAATTTCATATATTCAAATTCAAATCCATAATGCTTATTCATATAGGCCCAAGGGAGCGCTCATGAAGGTTAAAATAAAAGACTACAGGTTAAAATAAATTAGACGCTCAAGCGCGGCTTGAAATAGACAAGAAAAGCAATACGGCCAGATAGTGCCGGCTCTGGGTACCAAAGGAATTAATAATTGATTATAAGATACTTGTAATGTTAACCCACAAAGTTTTAATACAAATAAGGAAAATTTACTTTTAGTTAATAACTTAGGATGCATTATAAGTCATAGGTTGGTAAGCCTAATTAATTAACTGATAATAAGTAGTAATGTTAGCTTTACAAAACAAATATTATTCACCAATTTCCTAAACCACTCGTGGAATAACGAATAAATATTCAATAGTTAATTATTGAATACAAATTGTTCATCTCTATTTTTTATCACTATCCAGAATAATAAAAAGTATTTGACTGACTAATTGATAACAAGTAACGATCGGCGGAAACACACCGTTATTTACCGATAGATTTTAAACTTGAGGATGGTAGCTAGCCAGACGAGAACTAGAAAATACTCTACCAGCGACGCAAGTACGGAAGTCGGTTCGATAAATTTGTCGAACCGAAAAACTCGATAAATTTATCGAATGTTGCGAGTACCGTAAGTCTGATAAGTCTGATCGTCAAGTATTGTAGTAGCTCTATATTCCCTTTGGATTCGAACTAGCTATTATCGAGCTACTTTCGATAACTTTTGTCGAAAGTATCGAGGTTCGATAAATTATATAAATGTCGATAAAACCCACTTTATCGATTTGATCTGGCAATTTTATCGATCAAAAAGATCCGTACTTGCGTCGCTGGTGGCTTTGTTTGCATCACGCTGTTTCCCGTTACTGAAACTCAAACGTTTTGTAGAATTCGAACCCTTGTGTTGTCGTACCAATGAGCCATCATCGCTTCAAATCATATAATACCAATGATTTGTACATATAAATTAAGAAATTACATAACTTACATAATATTAACAACCAAAATCGTCGAGAAAGCGAAAGGTACGTTTAATCAAAGAATCACAACATTCATTGACACAGAATGGTCATTTCAAAATAGTCCATCAATCAGACAGTCGCTAGTCTAATTATATATAAAAAACTTCATTAATTTTATTTTTATGACGTAACTGACACTTCAATAATGACATTTGATTAAATATTGATTTCATAACAGAATGAACAGCTGACTTCGTCGTATTATTGCTGACGCAAATCATGTAATTTTAGATAGTTTATTGATTTACCTTATTGCTGAATATTAAGTCGCTTTTAAAAGTATTTGGTTCGTTTTGGAGCTTGGATGGCATGGATTTATATTAGAAAATTATGACGTGAATTCGCGAGTTACAAATAAAAAAGTAATAATTTGCCGTTCTACTAACTTGTTGTTTTAACTTAGAAAAGGAATTCATTTTGGAGGTAAGTCTTCGATGCAGCCTGAATTTATTTAGAATTAATTTCAACCAAATGAGTAACTAAATCAGCGGAATTAAGAAAACGAACATCCAAACTTTCGCATTAAAAGTGTGAAATAATTTTATAATCCATACTAATATTATAAATGCGAAAGTGTGTTTGTTGGTTTGTCCTTCTTTCACGCAGTAACGGAGCAACGTTTCGACGTGATTTTTGGCATAGATATAGTTTATGGACCGGAGAGTAACATAGGCTACTTTTTATACCGGAAAAATTCACGGTTCCTGTGGGAACGCGGGTGAAAACCGCGGGCAGAAGCTAGTCAGTAGATATACGATAAATTTGTCAATTAGTCATTGTTATCATTCAACTCTCATTTAAATATAAATTCTCTTTCATCATTGTGCGTTCAGAACAGACAGATTACGACACCGGAAGCAAGTGCATCGCTGGGCGCCGACCGGTCAGATAGGCAGCTAATAAATTACCTACTGATAACTCTGTCCCTACTTAATCTATGACATATTAAACTAAATATACTTCCTATGACGTGTTGGAAGGAGAAGTGTGACGTGTATTACGTATTTCGTTTCGCGATAATTTATTGATAATTATGCACTTCTTGATAATAAAGGCCCTTTACTGTCGTGTCTAGACGGAATTTGATAAGAAGTCTACAATACATTGAACCATCTTACGTTTGTATGACAGTTTACACTGCAAACTTTACTAAAATTACCACGGCGTTCAACATCACCATATTATTTCATTGAAATGCTGTCAAGTCATAGCTAGTGGGTACAATTGTACATACTTACAAATTTGAACCGTATAACGTGAACTTCCTGAGTAATTATGTTAGTTAAGGATATAACCGTTTGTTTTATGAAATATATTTTATAGTATTAACCGACACTAGCGGATGTTCACACAAATATATACATCACAAAAATTTCGCTTTCAACAGGATTCGAACCCGCGTCTTCTGGCTTGCCGGGCCAGAAGAAATAAATAAATACACCATATCAAGAATTTCGCAGTCAACATCGATTGCTCCCATAGCCTAGTGGTTAAGGCGTCTGGCCCGGCAAGCCAGAAGACGCAGGTTCGAATCCTCTTGAAATTTTTGTGATGTATATATTTGTGTAACCGTTTGTTTTCTATGGATTTAACTTCTGTAACAGATAAGGACTTGAATCTAAAAAATAAATGCAATTTGAATAATGGAACTCATCAGGGAAAATAACAAATGTTAAAATAGGTAATACTTTTGGTTGAATATTCCAGTTCGAAATTTAAAGGGCCGATAAACGCTAGTTGCGGAAAAGGGCCCGCGCAGCAAGTGAAAAAAAACCTTCAATAACAATGAATGCAGAGAACTAACATCGGAAAACTTGTCAACACTCTCAAAATATCACACAAAAGTAGGAACTATCCCAGAAATGTAAGGAAGTGAAAATACGATCGCCAACTCCAAGCTGGAGGAACTCTAATCGCTTTACCACTTTAAACTTTATTCCCAGTGAATAACGCTTAAAATAGCAGTTACTAATAACTACTATTTCTAAAAGTAGCCAGGAAACGGCCTATTCCTGTGAAGCATTAATCTTTCGTCTAACTCTCGTCACAAACCGTCAATGCTCGTTGGTTCCCGCCATATGTTTCGGTTCCCATGTGCCTTTGATTAAAACCCCATAAAAAGCTGTTGGAATTATCTTTGGACGTGTTGAGTGAGTTACTTCGTCGTTATCTTAATTAGTTTTCAAAATTGGAATGGCATTTGAAGTGTCAAAATAGTACGGTGTGAAAAAGTGAATCATGAAATTCCAATTTTTCGTTGCATGGAGGTTGGACGGTCGGTTGCGCTTTTTTTTTTAAAATAACAAGTGTTATTTAATATGTCATTTATAAATGTATATTAATAGAATTAACAAGAACTTACGTTTTATATAATAATAAAAACTTGGTTGTGGTAAATTATCCATTGGGCATCTAAATTTGAAGTAAGTACGCTTTCTTTTGATTTCTACTCAATTTTACTGGCCCGCGCGGTCTTCCCTCTCTTTTACACCAACGCAAACAAACAGTGTGTAAAGAGGACAGAATGATGAATGTCATTGACTCGGATTTGTCTTCTACGTTTTTTCAACCCGATAGTCCCGATACGTGTGTCCATTAATTTATCATTTTTATTAAATAAATAACTACAAACTGTTTTCTTCCAAACCAAGCTAATTAAAATCGTTTAAAAACTATTTGGATCGTGCTAACAAAGCTGCTTAAATATTTTGTAACTTTATTTCTATTTTCTTTTTGTTCATTGTCGCCAATCCAATTGTTTGACATAGCTCCGGTTGAATAGAACTCGCCATGTGCCACGCCACGTGTGCTTTTTCTATTCTTTGCATTTCTATTGTCTTGAGAACGTCTTGCGCGTCGTGGTCGTGCATAGAGCCTGATTTATTGAGGAATTTAACAGAAACAACTTGTATGAGAACTTAAGTTGATACTAGTTTAAACTGTAAATAACTGTCTATACATACAAATAAATAAAATTGAAGTATCAAAATGACAGCTTTTTACTTAATGCATATGAAAGTATTAGGGTACCTATGACAAAATAACCATTTTTAACATTTTTGTCTGTCTGTCTGTCTGTTTGTTCCGGGTAATCTCCGAAACGGCTGAACCGATTGTGACGGGACTTTCACTGGCAGATAGCTGATGTTACAAGGAGTAACTTAGGCTACTTTAATTTTAGAAAAATAAGTAGGGTTCCGCGCAAAAAATAAAACCCATGAAAACGAATATCTCCACGCGGGTGAATCCGCGGGCAGCAGCTTATCTAAAATATATCTTAATTTTATATGTACCTATTACCGTAAGCTAAATACCTACCATCCGCAGAGATTTATTGTAAACCACTAATGTCTTTAGCACGTTTAGGTACGTTGGTCCCTTTCCCCTTTGTTTATTTTATGTGTTATTTTCTCTTAACTTTTTTTCTAGTTTTATATTTACTGGTATGGTTGTTTCTTTAGACATGACAGATTCTTCAGGCAGATTGAACATTCTGCCACTGGCTGGCCTCTGCTTTAACGAGAAGTGAGGAAAGATATATAGCAGTAACGTCCGCAAAGTTATAATTAAAGTAAGAAAAAAATAGGAAGGAAATACTAAGACTTGTTTAGAAGTTTACAGACTTCCGTCAAAGTTGAAACCAGCAAACAAGTTCGAGTGTCCCCTCTACGGTTACGATATGGATTCCTAAATATTATTATCTATTTATGTATAGAAACATGGTCTAAGTTTAAATCATAAAATAAAATAACAAAGTTTAATATTCTAATACTCAAGATATAATTCTACTTCTAAAAGCAACGATATTTGTTATCTAATTTCCAATTTTCGTTGTTTGAAAGTGTAAAAAATGATAATAATACTATGAAGACTACTGATGACTGATCATGATGCTTCCTCAGCGTAAAGTACGTACTTAAATAGTAATAACGCCGGTCGTTTCGTTTTCCAAGAGTATAAATATTTCAATAGTTATTTAACCTGTGGTGGCTAAAATAGTCCTAGTTAATATTATAAATGCGAAAGTGTGTTTGTTGATTTGTTGGTTTGTCCTTCTTTCACGCAGTAACGGAGCAACGGATCGACGTGATTTTTGGCATAGATATAGTTTAAGGACGATGTTTTCTCTTCACTTTCAAGAAGTCTAAGTTTTCTAAGAACCAATCAAGTTTTAATATTCTCGTGGAAATAGCAAGGACTAGCATCTTCCCGCGGCTTTTACCCGCGTTCCCACAGCAACTGTGCATTTTTCCGGGTTAAAAGTAGCCTATGTACTGTACACTCCGGTCCATAAACTATATCTAACTCACATCATCAACCTTTGCTTTTTATCAGGGGTATTTCCCATACCTTTCAAAAGGTCTATCATACATCCCATTCATAAGAGCGGGGCACGGGACAATGTCAATAACTATAGGCCAATTTCAATTTTACCGGCCCTATCAAAGGTGATTGAGAAAATAATAAACATTAGATTGATGCAATTCATTGAATGTGAAGGGTTGCTCTCTGAATCCCAATACGGGTTCAGAGCCAACAAATCAACTGAGCAAGCAGTTTCTGGTTTGACAAACTTTATAATTAGTAGTCTGGACAGGAAGAATAAATGCATTGGTATCTTTTTAGACATGGCTAAGGCTTTTGACACCGTCTCCACCCCACTACTCTTGGAAAAGTTAGACCAAATAGGAATACGAGGAACTCCACTCAGATTGTTTCAAGACTATCTTGCCAACAGAAGACAAATTGTCAGTATAAGTGGTGTAGTCAGTGATGATGAAAGCTGTACTTATGGTGTTCCTCAGGGGTCTATACTGGGCCCAAGTCTCTTTCTAATTTATATAAATGATCTGTGCAGATACAGTCCAGCTTACGGAAAAATTTTTACATTTGCTGACGACACAGCACTGATATTTGAAGGGCCGACTTGGGATCTTGCTCGTTGCAATGCCGAACAGGGACTACGTGATGTAATTCACTGGTTACAACTCAACTTACTCACTCTCAATTTTAGTAAAAGTAAATTCATTACATTTGGCATTACAAAGAGGTACATCCCGCACAATGATAATTTTAAACTACAAGCGCACACACCTAATTGTTGTTCACATGACGTTTGTGAATGTACCTACCTTGATCAGGTGGACTGCATTAAATACCTTGGAGTTACCATTGACGAACAACTAACTTGGATGCCTCATATAGAATCTATTTCGACTCGCACTAGGAAACTTATATGGATATTCAAGAACCTGAGACAGGTGGTACCGCTCGACTTACTCAAATCAGTTTACCTTGCGGTGTGTCAATCGGTCTTAGCTTATTGTATTTCGGTATGGGGCGGTGCATATAAAACCAGACTTATTAAGCTGGAAAGAGCCCAACGCTCTGTTTTGAAAGTAATGACGTTTAAACCATTCCGTTATTCCACAAAATGTTTGTACATAGAATGTCAGGTTTTGTCCGTGCGCCAACTCTTTGTTTTGCACCTTGTTCTTTTCTATCATAAAAATATATCCTTTGATCCAACCCTTACCGCCGCACGTTCTACAAAAAGCATATGCAAAACTAAACTTTGCTCCACCATATTCGCGAGAAGGCAACCTTATTTTCTTGGAGCATATATCTATAATAAATTAAATAAAATTAAAGAAATCTACCCGATGTCTCGCCACGTATGTAAGGAAACTGTGAAGAAATGGCTGCTTCAGCAAGATTATTTCTCTACTGAATCAATATTGACCATTATTTCTTGAATAAACCAAGCTATTGAGTGTACATGTAGGTACAACACATTACACAACACATCCATTCTACACCCTAACACATCCTACTTTATTTTCCATCATTTCATACACACGCATATTAGTAATAATGTATGAGCGCTCACACATACCTGACACATACCTGTATGCATCTACACATCTGCCCTAAACACACATACAAAACACACTCACAAAACACACACACTAAACACACTCACAAAACACATACCTTTTCTACACTGCATGACTTTGCACCATTAATGTAGCTTTCCTTTTAATGTTTAAATTTTCAGCTTGAGAACGTATTGTTTATTCACCATGTCCGGCGGAGGGCACTGGTATGCCATAACACAGGTCTTCCTAGTATGGGTACCAATGTTTTCCAGCAAGGAATAAAATTTATGTACTTTCTACTGTCATGATTGTTTATGTTGAAGATAATGTTTGTTAAAGCCCAATAAATTATTATTATTATATTATTATTATTATTATCTATGCCAAAAATCACGTCGATCCGTGGCTCCGTTACTGCGTGAAAGAAGGACAAATCAACGAACACACTTTCGCATTATTTATAATATTATTAGGATTGATGGAATGGCTAAAAGAATAAACTAATAAATATATGTAAGAGAAGTTCACTTTCAATAACTTTCAATTTGTTTTCATGACATGCAAACAGTACAAAATTATTCTATGACAATAATTCAAGTAGCACGTGGTAACGCCACCATTCGAGATATAACTCAAAAACTAATAATCCCGTGCGACGGAAACGTTAATCATAACAATAACGTTGAGAACAACGTTATATAACCTATAGCGTAGTAAATAACAGGGTTCAGTAACTCCTGCTAATAATAGGTTACGTATAAATGGTACAGTTTGGGTGCATTAGTGCTCTTTGATATACGAGCACTGCGATTAGAGAAGTGTTCCTGTGATTTGGAGCATTAGTGTCTTGTTTATTTATTGTAACAGCAGTTACTCAGACTGATGTTTAGAGAGTAAATATAGCACTAATTATTCTTGATAGGTGGCTATCTCAACATAACTTTTTAAACGAGTAGGTACACTATGTTTATTTATTTATTCTTAGGATTTCCATCGACAATGACACTGTAACATACACACTACTAGCTTCTGATACCGTGCTACCGTGGTTTTCCCCCTCGTTCCCACAGGAACCGTGCACTTTTCCGGCATAAAAAGTAGCCTATGTGACTCTCCGGTCTATAAACTATATCTATGCCAAAAATCACGTCAATCCGTTGCTCCGTTATTGTGTGAAAGGAGGACAAACCAACAAACACAGATTCACATTTATAATATTAGTAAAAGATTATTAGGATATAATCGAACCAAATTAATTTTCTTTAATGCACCATCTATTTATACACACATCACACATCTATTTATACAGCATGCATTAAAACTTATAGGTACTTACTACTTATAAGAAAAAATATGATGACTACCCCACCCCCCGATTAATAGAGCCGATTATGTTCTAACGGCTGAACAGATTTTTTTAATTATACCTAAGAACACACCTTTCAAACAAAAAAAGCTAAATCAAAATCGGTCCATCCGTTTAGAAGCTACAATGCCACAAACAGATACACAGAAACACAAATACGCCCGTTAAACTCATGATACCCCGCGATTTTTGCGTCGAGGTTCAAAAAGAGCTCAACATAGCCAGCTAAAATTAATGAACACAGTGGCATTTCAAATATAATTTCAAAACTCCCAGTTATAGGTAGGTACATATATTTAATCGTACTATATAATAATTATTATACTTAACTGTTTGTCCAGTTGTGATAACATAACATAATAACTGTGTAAATACGTTACGTTTTATTTTAAGTTTAACATAATCTAGATAGCTATTAATTTTTAAACATAATAGGGTTGTTGACTGTATTCAAATAAAAATATAATTTTGCCGCGAAACGGTAGTTTTTGTGACAGAAATCCTATTAAACACAATATTTTTGTTTATTTTTAAGGAATTTAATTTAAATTAAATAATCAAAATGTAATCACATCAATCCGAAGTCACGTGACCTAAAACGCCCGTGACGTCACTGTTTCAATCGGAAGGAGTATATATATTTTTTTTGTTTTGTTTTTGGCTCCACGTGATTTGCGCATTTAACTAGTGTCAAGTTATATAAGTAATAATATATAATAAATCTCTAGTTTTGGTGCATGAAAGTCGTCAAAGTCACGTTAAAGTTTAGTCTAGGCGCGGTCGAGTCGAAGTGACGCTTCAGTAAATTGGTGGATAGTTTACTGAAGCTTCTATGGAGTTTTGGATAGAATACGAAAATACACGTTTTTCGTCTTTGTACTATTTGCCTTTCACTCATGCAAGTTTACGAACACTTAATGGTTAATAATCCACTATTATTACACATTAACACTCTATAAAACAAAGGTTTTAGTAAATAACACAAAATCAACAACAGCACATTTTCGCATTCCCGCCAAAACTCCAATGAGTATATAGCTCGTTGCGCTTAACTGCTCAGTATTTTAGAGTGATTTCTATGATTATTTATCTGTGCTGTGAATTCCGCGCCTATTTTTCTAAATTTATTTCGACTCTTGAATATTCTCCCATGATGGAAAGTGGCTTCATAAAGGCAAATAATTCCAATTTGCCGAGAATTGATTGTTTTACGGTGGCCAATTTCTTCTCGACAAACGATAATTTCTGCTCTGCTGAATTTAGAAATAGGAAGACCTCCGTGTAAGTACCTACTTTTTATACCAAAAATCATTATTTCTATAACCAACAATGAATATATAACAGTAATCGTAGATTCTAAGATCCAAAGTGTATTAATTAACCAAAGCATATATATAAATCAATAAGCTCAAAAAACTTAGAACTCATATTTTAATACATAACAATACATACACAGAAAGCATCGAATGAACTTGTCACTAAACGTAGCACAGACTAGGTAGTAGTGGTTATATTCTCTTTGCTTGTCACTTTACAGTGTTATAGAAAATTACTCTGTGGTAATTGAACACGTGACGTCACTGCCGTTTTGGAGCAAAATTTAAAACGGCATTTTAAATACATGATAATTAAAATATTAGTTGTTTTAAAAAGTAAATTTAAATATTTTGGGTTATATTAGGCCCATACGCATCGTTTTAAACACTTTCCCAAAATCAGTCAACATCCCAATTTATATATAGGTATCTACGTATACAGAAGTGAGTTGTTGACGCTCAAATGATTATCTGAAAAATAAAAACAATGCCTTGTCAATCGATAAACTATCTCAATGATAAAAGTAATAAAACGATAAAAACGAAAACGTCAATGACTAATACGTATTTTTTTTTTCATAGAAATATAATCGATTATCTTTACATTACATGACTCATTATGACAACAACGGCACGCAATGCTCAATAGTCTGTGCCTTACCTCGATGTAACATTGTAGTTAGTGAAATAAAAATATATAAAATACGGTGAATAATAATACTCAATATAATGTTCTCCCTGGGACCTTATGACGTTAATTTGAGGAAAGGAAATGTTAGGAAAGTAAGTGAAGTGTTATTTTTGTTTCTGAGCTTGTTTTTATAATTTTGTGTTGTTTGTTTTTACTGCTGTTGTCATTATAAATTAAAGTAGCCATATTTGAGCTGTAGACCTAAATACATAGGTAGATAATTGTCTTTTATTTATTATATTATGTTCGTACAATCGGATGGAATATTGCGTGATTCTTCCCCCTATTTTTAACAGACTTCCAAAAAAGGGGAAAGTTATCAATTCGGTGGGTATTTTTTTTTATGTTTGTTACCTCAGATCTCCGTCATTTATAAACCGATTTGGAAAATTCTTTGAAAGTATATATTTTCAGATTGGTACCATAGAAATTTCATCAAAATTGGTTCAGTAGTTTGTCACTGAAGTCGGTTCATCGCTATTTTAAAGCAATTTTTTTTAAATACTGTTTGATAACGATACTAGCCAGTCGTCTGCCTGGTGGTAACAATTGCAGTGCTTCTCAAAACTTTGCAACACAAAGGTCTGCGCGGCACTGAACTCGTTACTCTGAGACACTCATATGCCCAGTAATTTCACTAACTACTTTGCTCATCAAATCGGAACAGTACACATAGCTTGTAGTACATTACTTTGTACTAGTAATTACAAGCGGGTTACTATTAAGTGTTCTTGTTCAAACAAAGGGTGCGAGCCCTGGAGCTTGCAGAGGAAAAAAGATTAAATTAAAAAAAAAGTGTTCTTGTTCATGTTCTGTAGTTTCTAAACTATTCGACTCACTGACAAATGAGCCAATCTGACATGAGGAGTCAATACATTCATCTTGACTTGAGAGTAAATTCAAAGGTCACCAAAAGCGGGCGTTACCCGGCCAACTTTCGAAATCATTTAGCACTATCTGAGTTTTGTGGCACAAACCTTGTTCTAAATACATTTGCAACAACAATATATCTAGATAACCAAAAGGAGTATGTATTTACCGTAATTAATTCACATCTCGTGACATGATACACCGGTATGTCATAGACAATAGAATGCGCAGAGAAAGCTTACACAAAAAACAGACTTACGTCAACTGTGCGACTATAGATCAAATGGAGCACCATTACGGTCTACATGGATTTTTCTAGTACTTTTCTGTCATAATAATGAGAACATGTAATAATATGTCACCAATTAATGAGTGTAATAGCCGTGCAGACAGTCGTAGATTTAGTTATGGTGTGATTTGTTACAGACGCGCAAACAGTTTAGTCATACCTACTATGTTTATACTAGGAATGTTGTATTCTATTGAATACGTCCTAAAATATTTTGCGTATATTACCGTTTCTATTTGATCAATGTTATGACAGTTGTGTAGGCGTTAGAGGTGTTACTTTTAACAACTTGTTTTTAAAATGCGTTATTAGTTATTACGAACAATATCATTTGCTTTGATTTTTGACGCTGACAACTGCCGAAACGCTGTCACTGTCAGTCTGGATAAAGAGAAACAACTATTGCGTCACAGAGGGTTCGAGCCTTACAAACTATGAAAATAAATTATTTACTCTAAAATATAAAACAATAAAATTTTAAAATAAAGTGTGATAAGTTAGTCTTACATTATTATTTTTAATACCAGACGTACTTAGATTGCAAACGTAGTTTAAGAGCTTTAGGATTTTTTTTCTATGCAGTAAATTTTGTGATAACGTGTTTTGGAAACAATAGAGACCAATTATTTTTTCCCGCCGTCACAAACTAAATAGATTTTGCTATTAACGGTTTTAAGACAACCTAACTCGAAATTGGCAAAATACACAAACCGTGTCTGGCCAAGAACGAAGAAAAAAAAGACAACCTTTTTTACACAATTTGATTGTTGTCTGCATCTGAAGTGTAGGATATTGCAGGTGATGGAATTAGTTTAAATTCCCCGCCTAGCTAGCAATAGCACAGAAAACCTCAAGTTGAACGTCGGTTTATGTTTCGGCAACCGTACAACTCCAAAATTTTTGTTTAATTCAAAATTTCGCAATATTGTGTTTCCAAAGCCTATTTGAGATGTACCAAATCATCTACAACACAATATTCAATTCACAGCAAACAAATTGATCACGCTCGCTGAATTAAATCAATAAGTAGTTGTGTACCTTCATTCCCACCTTTCATCCGCATCCCAGACCCACCTTCGCCGGTGGCAACAACCAGTTTGTGCCGTTACCATCGTCTCCCACGGCTATCGCATCTATTCTGTGTAGATGGTAATGTGTACAGGAAGCTAATGTAACTATACTTGATTAATTGATTGTGGTTTAGACCATATCTGGTTGAAGAACCAGAAATGGTCGAACAGGCGCTTTGTAGTGTAAGTAGATACTTCCTAATAGATAAGGCTAATTAGTTGGTAACACTAACATGAATATTATTATCATCAACGTCATAATTATTGTCACAGGAACACACTAAAGCTTTTCAAATTCGAATTCAAAATTCTTTAATTACGTGAGCCCCAGAAGAGTACTTATGAAAGTTCAAATAAATGATTGTCAGTGCCCTAGAGACTAAGGCTGAGATTCAGAGACGAATCTAAGCGTGGACTCGCGCTTCCATACGTCAAAATTCTATACAGTTTTGACATATGGAAGCCAAAGTCTACGCTTATAATCGTCTCTGAATCTTAGCCTAAGAGTATTCTAGGTCTCTTAGTACTGGATCTCTAGTGCAGCTTTCGGAATACATACAGCAGTAGGCAAAAGATTTTCCAACTTGAGGATGGTAGGCAACAAACCTAGAGATCTCAGGAAAACACCATACCACAATTCTATGTGTGGTGTTGTACATGTGGTTACATTTGGGAGTTTTTCTTCACCTAAAGCTTATCGTAGGATTTGAACCAACGATCTGCTACGATCAGTGGCTACAAAGTCACTACCCTACCACTTAGTCATTATCTCTTTAAAATCAAGCCCATCTACAATTATTTATTTAATCAATTTGCCATCTTTGATTATGGGGTTTTGTTTTGCTACTACCGATACAACAAATATATCTTTTTTATCTAGAGTTTAATAGTAAGTACCCTTTTATTTTCATAAGAACTTATAAATATTCCTAAAGTATAAAATAATACCTGACACAATCCACTCAGAGGTTGCGATTTATGTTTCTTAATTTGTTAGTTATTTTGCTTTAATTTTCTTGACCTCCGCCACCCAAATGTCAGCATGACCTTCAGTCTCCAGCGATTGTGCACCACGTGACCTTCATCTCGGTGATGTCATCTGTCAGGTGGACCGGTTAATCGGTTTACGGCACCTGTAAAACGTTTGAAATTCGAGTCTTCTACATGACGACAGTTTGGCAGGTCTCGGAATTTGCATCGAAACTTTTTGATAAACGAAGCCAAAAGTTTTTTCACTATACAAACATTCCTTATTCTGCATCCACGATAACAATATTTTATCTTTCTATTGAAATTCCGAGATTGATGGTGAAAATCTACTGTTACCACTTATCACACATAAAAGTTGATGTATAATTATTATGCCCTCTGCAGTTTGCACCATGTATTAATTGCCGTGACATTTTCCAGACTCGGTCTCAAATGTTAATTCGTTATTCTTCTTTCTTTATTACCTGGCTTATGTTTATTCGTTTTCTCGGTTATAAAGATGTTTATTCGTAATAAAGCTATTTTTTTCTATGGTATGGCACTTTTCTGAATCGTCTCTTTTGATTATATTCAAATTATTGATCGTATAATTAAATAAATGTGTTTGATACGACGCTTTTACATTCTGTTAGTGGGAGGACTAACTCTTCTGCGAGTGTCCGTCTGGGTTGTTACCACCGCTTTGCTCGTGAAGTCTGCCGCCAAGCAGTAGTGTGCAAGCATTACTGTGTTCCGGTTTGATGAGCAGAGTATCCAGTGAAATTACTGGGCTTATGAGACTTAATACCTAATGTCTCAGGGTAACGAGCGCATTGCAGTGCCGCGCAGGCCTTTGTGTTTCAAAGTTCTGGGTGACATTGCAATTGTTATGGGCCGGCGTTATGCTTACCATCAGGCAAACGACCAGCTCGTCTCGTTACCAAATAACATAAAAAAAAAAAAAAAAAAAAAAAATGAAGTTCTTAATCCTTCTTTTGACCCCTTTTTACTCACGTTTCAAAATTTATCTCGTCATAATTTTATTTCGTTATTTTATAGTTCTGCATAAAGTGATACCTATCACTTCGTACATGTAGGTATTAATGCCGTGGAATGAATTAAGGCTAACATTAAAATTTTCAGTATCCCATTCCAGGATGTGAAAGAAAACTGTAGCAAGTGAGAGGCAATTTGGAACAAAAAGAAAATAAAGATAACCTACACTTTAAAACATGCTGCACCGTTCCTAATGGGATTTATTTCCTTTGCTTTTAGCTTTATATTTTCATTAAAACTATAAAATACTTCACTATCAAAATCAAAGCATGTGAATGACGTTATATTGAAATCGGGAACCAATTCAACATCCATTGTGTCCACAATCACAATGCCTTGGCATATATAATACGTAAGCTATTGTTATCCCTCTTTTCATCGTAATTCATAGTATATACTTACTACGAGTATGAACATAATTATTTAACATTAGGGCTTTCATTCAAGAACGCAATAACTTCATTCGTTCACTGTTTAGACTTCACGGTTCATTTCTCACATGATCAGTAGACCGTTAAAGGTTCAAAGAACGAATATGTATGTGATTCAGATCATTGGTATTCCTCCAATACGATTTCAGTTATGATCATTATTAAATTATGATATGCTTATGTTTGACCTTTGATCCGGATAACAACCATATTGGCTAGCAGAACACGCTGGCAAGCACCTTCTGTAATACAGTTAATAGGATTACAGGATTTAACTTCTGTTGTGCGTTAGGATAACGATTCCTGCGATGAGACAAATCTGTGGATTATATTTATGTTATACTAGCTTCTGCCCGCGGTTTTCGCCTGCGTTCCCACACAAACCGTGCATTTTTCCGGGATAAAAAGTCTTTGTTACTTTCCGGTTCATAAACTATATCTATGCCAAAAATCACGTCGATCCGTTGTTCCGTTGCTGCGTGAAATAAGGACAAACGAACAAACCAACAAACACACTTTCGCATTTATAATATTAGTAGGATAAGTTACTGCCTGGGACAGAGATTGAATTGTCCTAGTTAGTGAACTAGGACGACAGTGGTACAGTACCGTGGTATTCAAAGTCATAAATAATGTTTCCTACTTCACAGTAAAAGCAAATTCAGGCAAATTGTCCAAAATTAGCTTTTAGTAAGAACCGGATCATGTAAAGACAGTCATTGCCGGCAGACATCAAGTATCATTCCCGCAACAAATTATAGAGGGAAGTCTAAAACGGTCTCAAATTGCAGTTGCGAATTGCCAAACGGACTTGATACACGTTTACCCAATGCCGTGGGAAAACTACGCGATTTTCGAGAATTTAATAAATATACGTGTCCCAGTTTTGACATCATGTGTGCCCTTGGCATTTGTCTTTTAAATCTCTTTGTAAGTCTTTGCTCAACTGCTTACTTTAATTTCTGAACTATTCGAATATATTGAATAGAAAAAAAAATACTAAAAAAAAAATTGTAAGCTAAAAAGTAAAAAGATAAAAAGTATTATATCTTATTCTCCGGTCCATAAACTATATCTATCCAAAAATCACGTCGATCCGTT
Source organism: Crocallis elinguaria (assembly GCA_907269065.1). Lineage (NCBI taxonomy): Eukaryota > Metazoa > Arthropoda > Insecta > Lepidoptera > Geometridae > Crocallis > Crocallis elinguaria. The sequence goes on from OU026065.1 coordinate 36,502,578, forward strand.
GCTTCGTTATTGCGTGAAAGAAGGACAAACCAACGAACCAACAAACACACTTTCGCATTTATAATATTAGTAGGATTTGAAGTAAAAAAAGTCCAAAGAAGACAGATCAACTAGAAATCTTTAAGTAATAATTCTTTAATCTTTTAAGTAATAATTCAAAACTCCTACCAAGAACTTATTGGTTCTGAGTGCAAAAGCTGATTAATTAAGCCTAGCTCTGGATGTAATAATAGTTCGTCTGAATACGGAAATTAAATGTCACTGACCATCACAGTCCTAACTATTTTTGAGCTTTGATGCTCTTTTAACAAAGTTGAGAATTATCTGACAAGAAATTCCAAGAGATGCGTGGGCATTCTTTTTGGTCCGACCACTCACCTTGCATAAAAGGTGTCCAATAAAAAAAGTGGTTTATGAACGTTTCGGATTAACTTTTCGTGACTAGAATACGAATTCAATGTAATGATGTTATTATGTATATTTCTTTGTTTTTTATACGAAATTCCTTTACAGTCATTTTTGTATTGATGGGCTTAGGTATCTTCACCTAATACTACGGATTAATTCTTGTATTGATAAAACATCTTAGGTACTTTACAAAATTCCTTTTTTTGCACTAATTTTTTCTAAACCACGTTTTAGTTAGCGTTTGACCGCTAACTCACTTGATTCGAAGGGATTTTGTAGTCGAAAATGATATAATAGTGCATTCGGGTAATTCCGATAAGTAACAATTTGTACCAAAGTAGGCAATATTTTTTGGTCTGGCAACATTTAGCTGTCAAAATAACTATGTTGCAACAAGCGCGGATTACGAGGTAATACACAGGCAAGCGCGGCTTGATTACATCAAGCATCAAAAATCCATGAAACAGACAAGAACAGCATTACAGCCAGATAGTGATGTCTCTTTCATTCTCTGCCTGGACTCAAACTGACAACTACTCCGCTTTACGCTACATACATCACTGATTGTACCTTATACCCCTAACCGTGGTACGGTTAGCGCTCGGACGAGACTTCTACCAAGCTCCACCTTAGACGGTACGATATGCATCAAGCTGTGATCGTGGTTTTGCATGGTTTTCGCGTGGTCCGTGATTGATGCTTATCCATCAATCATGCATCTTACATTACGTGTATGGGCCGCTTAAGTAAATACCGTACCACTATATATGGTTGCGTTATTAAGATGTTTTCCTTCACTAAAAATTCGTGCTCATGATAGGATCCAAACTCGACCTACATACGTACACTACCTAATACTCTACTAGCATCAGTTATTAAATTTAATACCAGTTGTGTAAATAAGTCGCAAGCAATGGAAATAAGTACATACTATCACTAAAATCTGGTTACAAATACCTGCCTATCCTATAACATCTTGGTGAAATACATAGGTATATGGCATGTTCGTGGCAAATTATAGGTATTTTACTTAAGTTAATGCGCACCCAAGTATATGGGATTCCTGCGCGTCGTATATATATATTTTTTAATCCTGATTTTGCTACGAATAAACACTTTTTCTTTCTTTCTTTCTTTGTATATAAAATAACTTAAACTTTACTTTTTTCAACCTATCTTGCTTAAAAACTTGCTTGTTGTTAAAACAACTTGTCTTGTTAAAAATTTGCTTAATTTACTTCAAAGCAAAACAGCATTCCGAACAATATTCACGGAAATAAAGTAAACAATGAGTAACGTAACATTGATCATAAAGCCTGACCCGAGGCTTGTAGCCGACGTGCTTGGTTCTGAGAAATCAAGGTCACAGCAAGAATATCTACCTCACATTACAAGAATACTTTTCAAATAAATAAGGGATAAGGTTAATGAATTTTAAACGCGTGTTGCAGATGACATTTTAAAGATGCTTAAAAATATTATAGCTTGTAAATGTTTTTTTACTAATGATCGTTAAGCACCAGTCTTTTTATGTTTATAGGTGTAGTTTATATCCAAAGTTTTGTAATAAAACCTAATTAAAAACTTTGTAAAACCCACGATGTATGTGAACTAAAAAGACTCAATAATTTTTTTGCAAAACCATCCCTTGCTCTTACTACTACATTTTAATTGAAATTGGGAACTGAGATAGCAATGGCAGATTGGCAGCCCCGATATCTAAAAGATTTTGTTTGCAGCGCCCCCTAACGGGTTAACACCTTGACATCTATCTAAGAACCATCGCCGATGAATCACAAACTCTATACAGAAAATCGTAACTAAATGGGAACATTCATATCATTCGTATGTGCACACACAAACAAATAACCTCACGCTAAAACATCGATCTAAGATAGAAGTCTCATGCCCATTTTCACCAGTGGCACCTAAACAATTCCCTAACTACGGATCTCTTAGCGTAAGACGTCACCGTGCTAAGTGACAGGTTGTTAAGGGACACTTATGTAGGTGACAGTCGCGAAGAATGCAGAGTTAGGTGATGCCTTACGCTAAGGGTTCCGTAGTTAGAGGATTGTTCAAGTGCCACTGGTGAAAATGGGCATCATTGCCCTAAACGCATAGTAAGTATACCTACTCTTATCCGTCGCGAATAAAAATAAAAACAATATCACTTCAGTAAATCTTTATCTGTCAAAATTAGAAGCTATTTTTTGATCGCCATTTATGAACCAGTTTCCTTTTTATTCCTTACATTCCCAGTGCAAAGTTTTTTGGTCAATATCTTTGATTGTTTTCCGTTTGTTTTAGCCAATACCGCCCTTAATTCTACAAGATCATTTTGTAATTTGAAACTTCGTAGGTGTGTCGTGTTGTTAGTACTCAACAGGACTATAGGTATTACCAATGAAAATCCTATTAACGTTCTATGATAAAAATACAAATATACCTAACCTAGCATACTTCATACTCGTAACAAGTGGATAAGCGCCTAAGGTTTTGTAATTCTAACGATACACGTAATTAAACGTGTGGCTCCACGTCCAATGAGATTTGTTTCGAAACATGTTACTCATTGTAGCTGATTCATATTGTTTGGAAGGCATTGTACTACCACTTACTACGCTATAGGTAATTTGCAAACACCTTTTTACATGTTTGAGTGCCTACAAACTATATTTTTAGCGTCATATTTTTACAAAAATCACAACGTCTAGGATTTTAATTACAGTAACTTAATACTACTCACTTCAAAGCAGTTAACGGATTTTGTAGCGTACATTTGACAGTATTTTTATTCATATCTTTGCGATTTGGAAGTTTTAGTTGTCCCAATAGTAGACTCCCTGCGATTGTTTTTGAAAAAATCACATCTAGTATTTTTAATTACAGAGAATTAATACTCACTTTGAAGCAGATAACGAATTTTGTCGCGTACATTCAATAGTATTTAAATTCCTATCTTTGCGATTTGGAAGTTTTAGTTGTCCCAATAGTAGACAGTCTACCGGAGACCATGAAAAGTATATTTAAAAACCATAGATTTAAATCGTTTCTTATATTTTCTAAAAACTAAAGGGCAGTCGTGTTTTTTATGTAACTTTTCATCTATCACAACTTTGCTATTTCTACAAGAATATAAAACTTGATTGGTTCTTAGAAAACCAATTTACCTAAATCTGGAAAATATTCACTTTCCACTTCAAGAGACTTCTTGAAAGTGAAGAGAAAATATCGACAGAAGTCGAACTTGTTTATGTTTCTCTCCTTAGATACAAAACCTGACGCATGGTACTACATGTCATGTTTTCTAGAAATCACAGCTTTTCACTTTTTCCGATAAGTAGGTATACCTACTGCACATCACTAGTGATAGGTAGTCTGATATCGTATATAATATATCCCTTTAGGAAAAGTGTTACATGAAATTGATTGAAGTATTAGAAATTCTACAACTGTTATGTTTTCGTTTTCAAAATCGTTTATAGAGAATTAATAACTTTTTATTATTCACCAAATTGTCAAAAAAATATAGTAAAAATAATTCAAAACTCAAAATGGGTGGTTTCACAGCTAAAACAAACTTTGGATGAAATGGAATTGAGGAACGGCAATATCCTTACATCCCTACTAATTATATCACAGAATAAGTAATAGGACAAGTATTATATTTTAAATGCGAAAGTATGTTTGTTAGTTGGTCATCCTTGCATGCATTAATGCAATGGATTGAAGTGATATTTTGCATAGACATCGTCTATTGGGCCGGACCATGACAAGGCTATTTTTATCGCGGAAAAATGGGCAGTTCATGTGAGAAATTTCACGCGAGTGACGCCGCGGGTCACAGCTAGCACGGTTATAATTATTATGAGAAAAAGGCCTTTTATAAAAAAGTTAACACTTTAAAATAGCAATTTATAATGTTGAATGGGAAAATACCGAAAAATGTTCTCACGGCTTTATCTTTAAGTTGGTTATTTCTCTTTTAAGAGATAATATTTTGCGGTAATCTATGATATCTCTGGGAAACGATGTGTTATCAGGGAAACGTAGAAAAAGCTGTGGCATTGTGTCACTATTCTCTCATTTTGTTGGTTTTATATCGTCATATTTATTATGTGATGATGACTCCGTTGTCTTCTCGTATCAGCGGTGCGAGTACGGATCTTTTCGATAAATAAAATTCGATAAAATTGACAGTTAAAATCGATAAAGTGGGTTTTATCTATTTTAACTGTCAATTTTATCGAATTTTATGTATCGAAAAGATCCGTACTCGCGCCGCAGTTAGTATGAGCATTTATTGGTGCTCGACTGCTATCTACCACCTACAATTCGAAAATCGGTCGTCAATCATCAAACGGTATCTCCAGACAGCTGCATTTGAGATCCAGTTCATTTTACGCAGGGCTTCGAGATAGCACTATCTGGCCGTATTGCCGTTCTTATCTATTTCGTGGTTTTTGATGGTTTTGCATAAAGCCGCGCATGTGCGTGCACGTCTCGTATCTCGTAATCCGCGCTTGATTCAAAAGCATGGTTATTTTGACAGCAAAACGCATACAATGCATGCATAAGCGTCTACGGCCTGCATTACCTAAATGCTTCAACAGATTTGGATGTGTGGGGTATCGTTAGAATCCTTACATCATCCCGAGTGACACTGGCTTCGTGTTTTTTAATTGTTTTAATAATAATTGTTTATTATGCAAGCGTTTAACCACTATCTCACGTGATATTTAGTGATAAAGTCGATGGTAGTAAGAGAAACACTTCACTAATCCAGTACCTTCTTAAACAGATTAACCACGGATAAAAATCTAGATCTAATCTACCTCATCCATAAATCTAGGCACCCAGAACCTAGCGTTTAGAGATGTCTATCTAGAATCTAGACACTCTATAATCACAATATATCCTGTCGTACCGGTGCTAGTGAAAGTTGTATGTGAAATAACTTACCTTTCCTTTAAGTGTTTCCTTATAACTTTTATTTCATATTTATTTGTTTTATAAAACTTTTTAATGTAACTTAGGGACAATTGCGACGAATATTATTGTATCAATTATTTTTTCTCCTAAAAGGTAACGAAATAAATAGATAGTTTTCCTGATAAGCACAACGCATACTCATAACAATTGCAATCCTACCCACATGTTTGAAACACAAAGGACTTTAAAGCACTGCAGTGCGCTTGTTACTTACCTTGTTTCTGCTCAGTGTGGCAGATTGCACGATCAAAGCGCTGGACCACCGTAAACTTCTTCTGGAAGTAGGTATTTCTTAGAAAACAAAAGCATGGTTATTTTTACAACAAAACGCATACTTGCTATGCAAGTTTGTTTCTATGCCCTGTGGCCTAAGGTTTGAATCAGGCCATTTGACTGTCAGGGAACCCTTTAGCAATAGATAACTACTAGGTCCATAGATGTAGTCAAGGTTATTTGTGAGCGATTTTTAAAGTTATTTCACTACCATATATCCTTCATGACTATTAATAAGCAACAAGTAGGTAGAAACCTACAAACAAGCTACCAACATTATATTCTCATATTTCTCAATTACGCAAACCTTATTTATATCGTTGTATTTACATTAATTAATATAGGTAACTAGAGTAAGCAGGTCCTCAAGGTAATATAACGAGTTTATACAATTTGTGCCTATACAACTATTTGGCGTTATATATATTTTATTTTTATTCTGTGTTGTAGATATAATTACTAGCTGCACGCTATGGCTTTTCCCGCGAAAGAGACTAGATGAAACGTAACCTATATGTGCTGTTTATATATATCTATGGTGCTGTCTCAGAGGTCTATTTTCTAAATCAGTAGTTTCCTGTGATAACATCCAAACTTTCCCATTTATAATATTAGTAGGATACTACCTTCAACCGTGGTTTCCCCGCGTGGAAATTCCATAGGAATCGTGCCTTTTCACGGATAAAAGTAGTCTATATTAATCGGTCCATATACTTACTATACCTATTTATGCAAAAATATCACGTGGATCCGTTGCTTCATTGCGTGAAAGAAGGGCAAAGCAACAAATCCTTTCACATTTATAAATAGTAGATACGTACGGATACGGAAGTACTAATAACATATCATTGGGATAAGGACTGCAAATGCACATTAAATGTTTTTTTTAATCAAGTAAATAACACTTAAAAATTGGTTTTGAAATGTTGCAATGTCTTTTTTCCATTGCATCATGAGTATCATGACGCAATATTAAGGATCATTTTACGACCTTTTCGAAAAAATCATAAAAAGCATCGGAGGTAAATATTTCAAATGACGGCCGTGTCGACGATCGCATCATTGATTCAAAATCCCCCTAAGAGTGTGATGCTTTTATAATTTTTTTTGCATTTGCAGCTGTCAAAGGCACGTGCAATCAGCTAGCTTACCTTACAACATGCCAGAGGTTTATACAGGCAGTATTTGAAAAGGTGCGATCACACGTGCCGGTCAAATTTCACCTCGACCGTTCCGGTAGCAGGCAGCTGTCGACCTGAATCCCATCAGGGTATTGTGATAGCGAATCTTAATGAGACCTTAGAGTAGTATGGATTCTTCATAGCGAATATCAATAATAGAATAGTGTGAATCACAGCATTTTATTTAATCTTGGTAGGTAAATAGCGATGTAGCCGAGCGAAGACTAGACAGGATTATTTTATTTTAAAAAACTAGCCCTCATGTGCAGCCGGAACACACCGTGACGACAGATTTTCAATTTGAAGGTAGTCCAGCCTAGCCTACCACCGTGGGATAGTCCAAGCCTAGCTCTTTGAGATTCAGCCAAGGCTAGGAAAGCAAACCTCGAAGGTTACTCCGGCCACTAGACCCACGAAATCTTTTAGGAGCATCACAGTTTAAAAAATAGTAAATTCTTCTTACAAAGGAAAGTAAGTACATGATGTATGTCAATACTACAAATATAGTACACAGGTTTAGTTTAAGTTAAACTAACAAATAGTTCGTGGCTAACGGTTACAATAATAAAGATTTCTAAAATAAAAACTGTTACCACATGGAAATTTAATTATAAAGAGTATTATAAAATCAAGGAAGGATTGTGTAAATGACAAAAAAGCACGGAAACAAACAGCTCTGCAGCCTCCTGGCGACTTAGATAGATAAACGTAATTGTTAGTCAGCATTACAAACGTTGTAAAACATTTCTGAAAAAATAATGCAAACGCATTTCTTTCCATTCTTCTTGACCGGTTATATTCTTGGAATAGCCGCATTGAGTCATTTAACTATTATGAGCGCTCTCCTGGAGCTCATGTCAATAAAGAAACTTGAATTAGAACAGTTTAGTGTTAGTATACTTAACAGTTTCATAGCTATTGTAGGTAACGATAGATAGTAATAGACAATAACGAGGTCCTAATTACATATTTGGGTGAATTTACGAGATCTTATTGGAAAGGCAGTTAGAGAGTTTGTGAGGTCAGCTCGGGTCAATATTCCATTTAATATTGGTCATGTCAGGTTAGATGTTATGTATGTACCTATATAACAAGTTTACATGCACCCACTGCATTGTTATTTTTCGTGGGAAAATTGTTTGAAATCTGAATTCAATCAATCTTTTGATGAATTGACAACGTAATTGGTTGATTTATCTATCTCGGTTCCAAACCCAACCCGCCCTTCATTCCCAATTTATTTGTGACTGAAACCGAAATTATTGTTATTTCTTATACTATTTGACAGCGAGACGAGCTGGTCCTTTGCCTGATGGTAAGCATAAAGCCCATAACAGCACTCAGAACTTTGAAACACAAACGCCTGCGCCTGGGCGCACTGCAGTGCCGCGCAGGCCTTTGTGTTTCAAAGTTCTGGGTGGCACTGCAATTGTTATGGGCCAGCTTACCATCAGGCAAACGACCAGCTCATCTCGTTACCAAATAACATAAAACAATACTTATACAATTCAAACTCTCATTACATGTCAATGTATTTGAACGTAGCAAGTTTCTTGCCCTTCATCTCGAGTGGTTCCATGTTTACTTAGAGTCATTTAGGTTTCATGGACGCTCTTTTATTCACATGGGCACCAGGCCTATGCAAATTAAGAATTTTGAATTTGAACAAGTTGGTACTCGAGCAAAGAGTCATCGCCGGCAGAGTAGGTGGGTTAGGTACCTACTGGCATGGCAAATTCGTGACAATAGGTACCTACAGCTGATGCCATCGACGCCCAATTCGTAAAAACGTTATGAACAAAATCGTGTGTGAAGCTCTCCTAAAATCTTGTGAATCAGGCAAAATAATAGTCAATCGCTAATCTGATATTAAAAAATAAACTACCTAAATACGAGTACAAAACACGGACTTATGTCGAAATTTAGTTAATAAAATAAAACGCACGAAGCTCGTAAGTAGGTGTTTTTAAACTGACCATACCATTATTTCAGCCAAGGATGGCGAGCAGTGCTTGCGTGCATCGACCTCGATACAGATTGTGAAAGAGAATGCAAATGATTCAATGAGTAAACAAAATAATGCTGATAGCGTTACACGCATATTGCTATAGCACGTTGTGTGCACATTTGTGTTAGGGGAAACATATGTTTTGATAACTGTTCATTTGTTGGCATTAGCAGCATTCTAAAAATTATTGGCAGCTTTTAGTTTTATTAATGGTTCCTTATCCTTTTTCTCAATCGGTATGTCTACTCGTATACCTACAAACCTTGGCCGCCATGTGAGTAAAAAAATTGAATTGTAAATATAAAGATTTCGCTGCGGGATTCCATCGTCTTCTACTCTCTGGGCTCTGGCCCAAGGCCCGCTTTTCCTAACGAGCTATAATGGGAGCGAACTGTCCTGTAAATGTGGGCTAACATTTTTAAACTCCATTATCAAACGATTATTAGTTATTAGTTGGAGCGGGCTGTCAAACGTAAGCTAACGCAGTATAAAAAAAAGCGGCAGGTTAGCAGCATTCCCAGCAAGCTAGGGTACTTATTATCCGTTGAAATGCAATGCTAATTAGTTGAGCCAGATAAATAACAGCATTATGGTCACGCGTCGCATTTATTTAGATAAACATCAAACTTTCTGAAAACAAGATGTGTTCTTATTTCTTTACAAGGTTTAATATGAAGGCCACTAAAAATGCAGAATAGTACATTACGATATTAGTGCGTAAAGATGGTTATAACATGCGAGGCGTAATTGAGCCGAGCATGTTATAACCAATACGCACGTATATCGTACGACGTTTTTTAACACACTTGCGAGTAAACAGGAAAAAAAACATTTAAATAAACTCAATCTGTGAATGCACACTGTTGCTTTCCCGCCATTTTACCAGCGCGCTTGAATAGCAACAGCGCGCTGCTCACTAGCTGGAGTGGTGCGGCGGCGATCAGTTCCATATTTGAAATGGCAAATAATACTGTTATGGAATTTGTATGGACTAAAACTTAACTATTTGCTTTGATAACACACGCGTTTTTTATGACCCGCTTTACATATTTAAAACCGGTGGAATTATATCAGTTTTACGAGAGAGGGTGTTAAAAAATACATTAATTTACAATATCTATTAGTCATGGAATATGTTCTTTTACGAGTAGTTTAGTGATAACTATGTCTAAATTATAATAGCATAATGATTCGATGCTATATCGATAAATTTATATTAGGTTATATCTATTCATTCATCGACTATTTAAAACAGTAAGTATATGTTTAAATTATTCTGTCTTAGTTAAAGAACGAAATAAAAATAAACTTCATTTGTAAACGTATTTTGTAGAATATTAAGTCCCGACACTATGTTTCTTACGTTGTATTGTACACATATACCATCGACAACGAAAATAAAAATATTTGTTTATATATAATTTAGTTTGTATTGTAAAGGTGAAATATATGTCATGGTACACTTAGGAAGGTATACCAACGAATTATATGCTTATAACTAAATGTTTTAATGTGTACCTAATTACGCAATCACTAAAGAACTACCTACTACCTATTGTTCAAAATGTTCAAATAAACCACCTGCTCGTATTTCTACGGAACCAATCAAGATGTTCCTGTATATTTCTCAATAGTCTATACTCTATTCCGTTTCCCTTTATATGAATATTTGATTAGTATGTAAAATGCGCAGCGACATCAAGTGTTTGCAGAGAAAGCACATGCCTAGTGTAGCATATGTGACGAGTCACGGGCGAAAGCAGTATCGATATGGAAGTCATTGTCTCATCACTACTTTGACATAAAATTCATAACAATCCGAACATTTGCTTGATTGTTCATTGGTACATTGTATCATCAATTTATACTTATGTTGTAAGCTTTTTTTACGTGTATTGTATTTAACTTGCAATGTTTGTATGTATGTTTGTTCTGGTCAAATCTTGCAAGCTAAATGTGACGATTTGAAAAGGTGGCCAAAATATTACAGTACCAATTAACGTATTTATAAGAGTCTGTCTGGAAAAATACATTTTTCCACAAAAAACTTGTTTTTCATAAACATTATTTTAGGGCCTATGTGCACGAAGTACTGATTATAAAATCATTATACTGATTATGAAATCATTGAAATTTGAAGATCTGCTGGTAATAAAATTTGATTATCTAGGAAATGAATTGTCAATCTCGATTAACTGGTATACTTCATGAAGAGTCAAAACACGTAATAAAAGATTTCATTACGACTCATATATCTACTGTGATAACTGATTTACTATACTATATACGTAACATTGGGAAACTATTACGCGACGCAAAAAGAAAAACATTACGTTCTGTGTATTTATCGCGTATTCAATAGGTATCTATTCCATAGAAATGTCTAATTTAAATACATCGGTACTTTGGTTACATCGCTTTTCTTGTTCAGCGTTACGCAAAATTCGTGCGTGTTTTAATCAATACTTTGTTATGTAAAAACTTCGTGTTGAATCATTATGCCTTGATTTAGCTCGAGACTTGCATAGTGATGCTAGGGTATGTACTCTTCACTCGTTTTCTTCTTACTACATGTTTACCGTTCCTCTATAGGAAACCAGTACGATACGACTATGGAGTTATTTAGAATTGTGGGACAAGATATGGTAGGCTAGGCTATAAAGAGCCTTCTGGGGCATTAAGGACGTAATAATGATGTAGTTGGTCTATGTTTTCTCCATCTAGACTGTTTTGTTGCTATTAACTCAATACATTTAAACACAATGTTAACGATTTATCTTCAATGTCCATTCATTAAGAATATATTTTTCTTTATTTTCAGAATGCCAGTTACGTGATCAACCGTCGGTATTCAAGAGACAAGATGTCGCCGGTATGCCACAGCTTCGTGCAGAACGCTTGGAAGAAGGACTTCTGCTCCAACTGCTTCAAATCCAGAGAGGAGCATGTCAAGCACGACCGCCAGACGGAAGGCAGCAAGTACCTGGCCACGGCTTTCCAAAACAGAAGCACATTCTTCAAAAAATCACCACCGAGTATACTTAAAGTACACCCAAAGAAAAAGAACAAAAGAAACGTAAGATTTCCCGAAGAAGTGTGCAAAGTAATCGGTTTTGGTGGCGATGACTGGTCAGACGACGAAGAGTTCGAAGTATCAGAAGATAACGATGAAGACGACCCATTCCCAGACACAGAAGAGGAGAGAGAGCTCTACAAGATAACTAAATCTAACACAGATTTTAACACTGTAAAAGCTAATCTCTTAGGAGATTCGTCAACTAAATCTTACACTTCACTAATGTTAGGTAAGATGCGAACAGACTCTGATGGTAAAAAGAAGACATTGCTAGTGTCTGTTACTCCATTTGGACAGGAAAATAAGAATGTTAAGTCACATACACGTAAACCCGCCGCTGTTATTAACGTATCCGAAACGACTACCGAGGATACGCAAACTAATTATAAAACGAATATAATTTTGTCTACTTACGTTAAGGAAACAGAAACTATAATCAGTGCTGATAATATCACTACCGCTGCAAGTATATGCACAGAAAAGTCATTGCTCGAAGAAATATCAGAGACATTGGAACAAAATAGGAGAACCAGTGGCACTGAAATGACGCTGGGCCAAAAACAAAACACGAAACCAACTGTCGTGGAAGAAAAGATGAAAGAGAGCATGTCTGAGGAACCAGATAAAAAAGATATGAGTGAAACAAAAAAGAACGGTCTTGTAAGAAAGTCGCCATTAATAAAAACACAAGAAAGGCCCAAAGTCAATCTAAGTAGGTCAGAGTTTAAATTCTGTAAGATAAATATTGAGAACAGCAGCGTTGACTCAGCTGTTAGTACATTGAATTCCACCGCGAATAATTCTCTAGCATCGGATGACGAAAGCTTTAGCGGCCGGACAGACTCCGATAATGACGACAGTGGTCATTTTTCGGAGCCACAGAAATGCGAAGAAACCGTTAAAATAAAAGTATTCAATGAGAACGATAAAGGCATCAAGTTGTCGCCGATTGGACAGCTTAGGAAAGTGGATGGACAACCTGGCGGCGGTTATTCAACATTCCAAAGTCCGATCATCGACTTGCCGCCGATTCTGCCCAAACAACCGGATCATATTTTTTCCGCGGAAGCCAGTCGAGAGTTAGCGGGCGAGCCTGACGGCAGAGCCGACCCGGACGAGGCCACTGAAGCTCCAGCTCTTCCTAAGAGCCCTATACCTACACTAGACCCGCGACCATCATTTTTACATGGCATGATTACTGATATAATGCCCGCACATAAACCCGCTCTACCCGAAAAACCTAAACTACCGGTCAAACCAGTTATAAAGCAGACGACGAAAAAAAGTGTTACAGCTATTCAACAAATAACTATGCATTCGCAACACATGCTTAAAATGGAAGATGATGACAAAATTATGAAATCTGAGGAGAGAAATAACGAAATCAGTGAAGTGCATGAAGACAAGTGTGAAACTATATATTACGCTCAACCAGTGTTAACCAAACAGGACAGTGATTCTTCACTCAGCAGTTTATGCAAAAGAAAAGCGCCAACTCCACCGATGTCGCCAACAGTCGAAGAATACCCCAATCTGTACCAAAGAAATACAAATGGCTACATGAAATCCGATTCACCAGTGGTAAGAGAGATGGAAAAACGAGAAAGAGCCACAATGTCGTTGATGCCAAAATCCAAAACTACGGAAGAAATTGAAGTTAAAAAGGCTGACATGGTACCAGAACCGGCGCCGCGAAGGAATATATCACTATCACACGATAACCTACTAATAGATGATAAACGAAAGGGAAAACTAAAGTTTTCAATCAAGAAGTTACTTCGAATAGGTTCGTCTAAAGATTTAGATAAAAAAGAGCTCACCGTGCCGACAGTGATGAAAGTAACAAGTAAGTCTGAAGAAATCTACGATTTGACTCCAAAACCTAAACCACGACTTGTCATCATACATCCACTGGACATCAACGGTTCAAATGTCGAGGTTGTAAAATCCAATTGTGAAATTACTGAGTTGCGTAGGCTAAGTCACGACGATGTGTCTATCTACAGTGGAAGCAGTTCCGCCACGGATCCAGATACTCCTAAAGTGTTGAACAAGCCACCTCCTCCACCAAGGCACTCCAGTGAAGATCACAAAACTGTGGCTAACATTCCGAAGCCAGCAAGGCCACCTCCACCAAAATCTGTAGCTTTACAAAAGAAGCAGAAACAGCAAGCGTGGACCCCGTCCGGAAATAAGACAGACAACATTTATGCAAATCTTGGTAAGATATTCATTAGCAACTTTCTGATTGAGCGTAATAATCTTTAAATTAGTTTAACTATATTTCTTAACCTAATCGTTTCCGCACAAGTTTCTTTAACTGTAAGTTTGAGGTCATGATGGCTAACTGGTAGTGAAGTCGGCCAAGAAAAACAACATGATGCAACCATAGCATAGTGGTAGAACATTTTCTAGTACTTGCCTGGCTAGCTACCACCCACAAGATCAAATTCTGTCACCTTTTGGTGTGTTCCGGCAGCTGCAAATGATATTAGCCAAACATAACCTACGTTTAGCGTATCCGCTAACTTCGACCACATCATCGCTTTAGATTAGACGAGATAGTGGTCAAACCCTAACCTATAAGTAGTACCTAGTAACCAAAATGTACTAATCTGGTAAATGTACGTATCTGGCTCAAAGCATTGCGATCCAAGAAGGCAATACCGCCAGCATGCTGGGTAACTAGTAGTGGGCTAGAACTTTGACGATTATCCAACTGTTTTTGTAACTAGCTGTTTAATAACCTGTTTAATAAAGGCTTTTAAAACGCTGAAAAAAATTCCTAGAGTAGGTAATAAAAATTTAGTTATAAAACTTTTAATTGGCACTTTCCAGGAGAGATCAGATCAGCGTTGGCTCCGAGGAAACCAGAACGGACAGCGAGTATGCGCGAAAGAGAAGCACACTTAGAACTTCCTAAACGTCGGACTCCAGTCGACGATGACGACAAAGATGAACTTGATGACGGCCCTGTTGAGGAACTCGTGCAGGCCACCAACGATACAGTCATTCACAACTACGACGACGTATACAACTCAGCCAAATACGATGAAGAGAACTGCGACTCAGCTAAAAACAGCGACAGCGATTACGAATACGTCCACCACGCTAGATCAAGCTCTCCTGAATGCGATACTCCAGTCAAACCGAGAGAAAACGCTTCAGAAAACCGAAGCGAAAGTAGAAAAGATGAAGTGGAAAACGCTGTCAGCTACAGCAACGGAATATTCAACCGATCGTCACTGCCCTACTGCGGAAGCGAGACCGAATCGGAAATCTACTCGCCCTACAGTTTCTACAGTTCAAATGACAACATGGACTCGACTGGCAACGAAGATTACTCCAATGATATGACTCCTAAAACGACGACAAGCAAGCTTCGCGTGAGGAAAGGGCGGAGTGTGGTCCACAAGAATTTGGAGGATAACTACGGGGCAGTCGTCATTGCTAATCACGAAGCGCTGGCGCAGGTCTTAGAACAGGTAATTTGTTTAGATTACACTATATTTATTGTACTAGATTGTACTGTATTTACCAAGAATTGTGTTAGAGATTGCACGACCTATACATACGCTGATTGGATGCAGTTAGTCTGTACGTACGTGAGAATTCTGAATGTGAGATTGTGTTTATTTTGTCTCTTCCAATGTCATGCAGTAATACGCATATTTGCCTTCCTTCTGTAATCTTAGTTACTTACGTAGTGACAATTTAATTATTATACGCAGTAAATGGGATTTATGAAAACCCATTACGTTTTATTGAGTTTGGCTTAGCTATTTACCTATGTCATTAAATCATGTGTAGGTAATGTTGGTTGTTAAGACATTTGCAGTTATAAACCTTAGGGTAGGTGCATAACGCAGAAAAGAGAAATACTCCTTTGTTTTAATTTCTTGATGCACGTAAGTTTGGTGATTTGCTGTATTCTGGTGTTGTATGTAATACAAGAAGCCGGTTATTTATTTGGTGCATCTCATCTCTGTCATAAAAAAACAACAATCAGTTGCAGTCAGGCCACGCATATTAGCGTAAGGTTCCATGCCTTGAAAGTCAAAACAAGTGTAGTTTAGACATTCACTATTACTCTACTTACAAGTTGATAGTACCTAATGCATAGGTATGGAGTAGTCTATTCTGAAATAACAGAGGAACATTGATTTCGAAATTGGCAAGCCCACTCTAGTCACAATTCCTTTAGTAATTTTTTATACGATTTTGAAATCCGGAAACACAATTTCAAGGTTCAGCAAAGCGCAACAATGCAGTCCTCCCTCCGAGGCCTGAAAGCCTGCACCAACCTGCGCTGGAGCGATTTCTCAGTCCAGAACATCAAGACCGTCCGCGCTGGCAAGCGTATCTTCTACCCAGCTGTGTGGAGCTCCAACCAAGGGCCAGTGAATGTCACTCTGATGCTGTACAAGGAGCAGATGGCTTCGCAGATGGTGTGCCAACAGTCGGTGCAGCCGCAGACGCTGAGCTTGAATGCGATCACGGAGTTCTGCGATCTGGTGCCGCTGCAGCAATTCGGAGAGGAGGGAGAAGATTTGGTCCAAGGTATAACAAACTCTTGTGGATTAACATATACCATAGCCAGTGAAATTACTGGGCTTATGTCTCACGGTAACGAGCGCACTGCCATGCCACGCAGTATTTGTGTTTCAAAGTTCTGAGTGGCACTGCAATTCAACCTATGGATGTTATGGGCCCCCGTTATGCTTAAACCAATCAGACAAACGACCAGCTCGTCTCCTTCCCAAATAGAGCATAAAAAAACACCTCCTTCGTGCAACATTTAAAGATTTTTTTTTTCGTCTTTTCTGGCCACGCACATATATATACTAACCTCCTTCAATTCTCGTTCCAGCAACAATCGTGGTCCTAGCCCACGCTCAAGTCGACACCATCCAATCTTACGGCGAAAGCCTGCACTCCACCGAAGGACTCACGAAAGAGCACCAGCTCTTCCAAACGGAACAGATCCATGAGGCCATCTTCATGATGCTGCAGCTCATAAACGGACTGAAGTGTCTTCAGGCGCGAGGAGCTGAGGAGACGTCTGAGACGCTGACCTCTTTTATATCGCTCAAGGAGGTCCAGACGGGGAGGGAGCCCACTACTGAAGATAGGTTGAATTCGCTGTCAGCACCGAAGACTAACTGCTATGGGCGGTTGTGTATATTGCAGGGGTAAGCTTTTTCCTTTTTAAACTGTCATGGTCATCAATACTACGAACAAAGAAAGAATGAACGGGATATTTACCATGTATATCATTTGTATTGAGGTCCCGATATTTCGGTGCTGTTGCAAGCGCAACAATAAACGGAGAAAGCTAAGCTTTTTCCTAACTTTTTTTTGTCTAATCTATCGATAGGTACAGTTGTAGATCCCGCTCTAATAGGTGTCTAATTTTCTGTAAGTTTTGCGGGAACGTTAAAGAATCGCTATTGAAATGAAGTACCTACTGTGTGTATGCTTTACTCACATGGGCACCAGGAGAGCGCTCATGAAAGTTAAATGACTCTAGGCATTTCTGAAAGAGCACCTAATGGTCCTTTAATGATCAAGCTCTGATGATACATTCCAAATTTAATGCTGGTATAATTATACCAGCTTAATTAAGCTTTATAAAAAACTTTTATTTACAAAAAATTATAAAAAAGTATTTGAAGAGATATAGGGTACAACCATCTGGTCAACCATCTCTCTGCTATAGAATAATAAACCACCTTTCCATATCTAATTTAATCAAAAAGCAGTGTTGGCAGTCAAAACACATCAGTATTTTAATAAATTCAAACAACAAAGTTCTTTACGTCATTCCATTGTATTGCAATAGAAAGTTGTTTTTACGATAGCATAGTCACTTACATCTATTTCGAGAGCAGGAAATGTCACTCCAGCCGAAAAATACGCGCTTCTGGTTCGTCTCGATTAACAAAGGGGAGTTTTTAACGGTTGTTCCACTTCTCGTTTTGTAACCCCAGTTCAGTCTTAAAAAAACTGTTCTCGAATTTCGTTTGTTTCTATTTTTTTCTTATTCTTGTCCCTTTCGTGCATTGGCCCACCGATCGTTGCCATTAGACACAGCTACTTGACGTGGCCACCAGTCGTAGAGCATAACGAAGGACTGTAGTCCTAGAGAATAATAAAAGTAAAGTAAAAAGTTATTTATTGACATAAATAAATATTACAACAAGTAATGAATCCATAGGCTCCCGAACTAGTAACAACTGTGTTTCAGGAGCCAGTGGGTTCTCCCATTATGTGACACTACGATAATTATATTATATAATGTGTTAAATAACAACTTAATAGTATAGTATAATAGTAATAGAGAATCGAATCTAAATCAATAACCATCTGTCATCGAAAGCATTGTAGGTGTAGAAGGTATATAATACTAATAAACAGTGAATACGGCAGGGTCGGATTAACCATGTCGGGGTCCTTTTCTAACCCTTATAATATTATGCTATAGGTAATAATTTGAAAAGTGTTCTGAAATATGACGATATAATATAAAAAACAACGCAATATTAATAATATTGTCATTGAGAGTTTGTTACATATACAAATATTCAAATTTAATTTTCACTTGAAGAAACATTTCAATTTTTTTTTTCGGTGTGCGGGGCCCCTATTTGTTGCTGGGCCCCTAGGCAGTTGCCCACTTTTCCTTATAGATAATCCGGCCCTGCCTAACGGTGGTATAGTTACACAATGGTGTCAATTCTATCATTTCATAACTAAACTAATTTTAGTTTCACTCTCTCTCTTTCCAATGCATAACATGAGAAAGAGACGGAAAATGTCTGACAGATCTAAATCTTGTTTTAGTGCTGTCAAATATCTTTCGATCTTGATAAATTAGGTGCCACTGAATTCATTGCCTTTAAATTTACACTACACTCAAGCAAGTGGATTAATTTGACAGGTCTAAAATATATTCCATCTCTTTCTCATGTTATGCATTGGAAAGAGAGAGAGTGAAACTAAATTTAGTTTAGTTATGAAATGATAGAATTGGTACGAATGTTTGATCTTTATATTGTTCTTTGACAATATTAAACTGAATCGAAAAAAACAAAACACTGTGTAACCATACGACCGTTATACAGTGTTTTCAATGCTGCTAGTGTTAATCGGGGTCCTATTTACAAACATCTTTTTTATTTACAGATTAAGCGACGAAGTCAACAGCAACAAAGCAACAGACGACGAGCACAACTCCCTCTGCAAATGCGCCATCAAAGCCTTAGAGATCCTCCTACCAGGAGACAAACTGACCCCCCTCCTCAAAGACATCCTCCAAGAAGAACGCGCCATATCCCTAAACCAAGCGAAATCGGTACTCGAGTTCATGTTATGGGGACCTTTAGACGTGGTACAAGGGGTGCCAGTTGATGAGAGAGAGTTAAGTCTTCAAAGGTGGTTGGATCTCGAAAGGGCCACGGTTCTTCATGGGTTGGTTCGAACCAGGGTTCAGCTGAATGTCTTTGAACAGCTCCACCTTATGTTCTTAGTCAGGTCAACGGCTAAAGCCATGTGTGACGCGTCCGTGTTGCTGGAAAAAGCGAGCGTGTATTGAAGCAATAAGCTTTACTTAGGTAGGTATTGTGTATGCTAAGGTTTTAATGTCTTTAGCAGTTCTTTAGTGATAGGACTAACTCTTCTGTGAGTGTCCGTCTGGGTTGTTACCACCGCTTTGTGAGTGAAGTCTGCCGCCAAGCAGTAATGTGCAAGCATTACCCAGTTTTATGAGCAGAGTAGCCAGTAAAATTACTGGGCTTATGAGACTGAATACCTTGTCTCAGGGTAACGAGCGCACTGCAGTGCCGCGCAAGCCTTTGTGTATCAAAGCTCTGAGTGGCACTGCGATTTTTATGGGCCGGCGTTATGCTTACCATCAGGCGAACGACCAGCTCGTCTCGTTAACAAATAGCATAAAAAAGCTATGTTTTCTTGTATAACTTGAGCTCCTGACAGCAAGATATTGCTTGCTTAACTAGGAAAGAAGCATTGTAATGTGATTTACCTACATATAAATGTTCAACTATCGAATGCAATTCTGATGCCATTTGATATTATTAATCAATTATTTTCACCTTTTAATGTGTGCAAAGCCTTTAAGATTTTAGTTTAAGGTGGCTTACCAGAATTATATCCTGTATATATAGGTAACCTACGTTTCACTGAAGCAGTCATAAGTCTATGAAGTTAAATTATGGAAATCTTTTAATTGAATACAAAATGGTCATTGAAAACAAGATTGGATAAACTGCTTAGTTGTTCAGAGTTTTGTAGGTATCTAAAGATTATTTTATTGAATTCGGCCTAACAGTCTCATCCAATCATAGTATATTTTACAAATTCATGAAAAAAGAAATTACGTTCTATACCTATATACATTTCAATTTGATTACTGAATTAGAATTCACTGAATTTTTTTTTTATTTGTAGGTAAATGTTGAGTCAGTGAGAAGTGAAAACTAACTTAAACCCAAGAAAGACCCTTGGTCTAGCTGACACTGACAGATCGATGCACTTGCCTTCGTATCCATAAATGAAACTCCAGCGAAATTCAACTCAAGTCTATCAAATCTGACATATGAATCTGTCAAATACATAATCAAAGCAAACCCCGTGTTTTGTATTTTGTTTCAGATGTAATATTCTTACAGTCGGTTCTTATATTCACAGACTAAATTATTATCTCCAAACACTGAATCTCCTTTGCTTGATCGTCTATCATAGTACATGACATTGGCGAAATTGTGCTGAACATTCCACAGAAACCACGAAATAAGTTTCGTTGGAGTTTCATTTATGGGTACGAAGGCTAAGGCTAAGATTCAGAGACGAATCTTAGCGTGGAGTTTTGCTTACATATTATATCAATACTGTATCGAATTTTGACATATGGAAGCATGAGTCTACGCTTAGATTCTAAGCCTGGACTATGCTTCCATATGTCAAAATTCTATAGAGTTCTGACATACGGAAGCAAAAGTTCACGCTTCTCTGAATTTTAGCCTAAGTTTCGAGTTAAAGGTTAAGTTTTATTCCCATGTGGTGAAACCATGGCCTTTGTAGTGCATTGATTCTCTAAATACATGGAATCTTAATTAAGGGGTCAGGGTTTGTGTATCTAAATCATCATCATAGTCGTTTTTCCAAGACATTATCTAACCTTAGGCGTACATGTAAGAACTTAAATTTAAGCCTTAGTTTAGAAAGGCACCTAAAGACTTATAAATTATATTATTTAAAAATGTATTTACAAAAGCGTCTTCAATTCTTTTAAATCTAACATTATCTGGTTTAGATTTAGGTGCCAATATTAGAACTGAAGGTTTATACTCATGTTAGCCGGTGCCTTATAATTATTAATACCTATTGTAATATACTTAAGAATTGTACATTAATACTTGTAATTTATGCTTTATTTAGAGTTTGATGAGGAGTTCAAATAATTATTATTCTCTTTTGTAAGGATTTTATCGAATATACCTAATTATTACTTATTTTTTGTTTTATTTTGTCCTAAAGGTAGGATGTAAGGTAAATAATATTGTACCAGGTCAAC
This sequence comes from Crocallis elinguaria, assembly GCA_907269065.1. Classification (NCBI taxonomy): domain Eukaryota; kingdom Metazoa; phylum Arthropoda; class Insecta; order Lepidoptera; family Geometridae; genus Crocallis; species Crocallis elinguaria. The sequence continues at coordinate 36,524,111 of OU026065.1, forward strand.
AAATTACAAGTTTGTATATAACAATAGCGTCCACTAAATTTATGTTTAGTTCCATTCTCTTTCTAATAAAAGTTACATATAAAAACATGACTGCCCTAGTCAGTGTCAGTCAGGATGATGTAAGGATTCTAACTATACATCCATACGCAGACATCTGTTCAGACATTTACAAGTTATGGTGGAATAAAGAATGTCACATACATACAATACATACATGAACCATAAAAACATATACATTCCTTTTTTGTGCAGTCGCGTAATACGTAATACAAGAGAAAAGGATGAAAAATGTTTGACAGATACAAATTTAGTTTTAGAGCTGTCAAATATCTTCTATCCTTTACGAATTCAACGCCAATAAAATCACTAAATTCATTACCGTTAAATTTACACCAGATATATGTATACCAGATATCGTAATTTATATATTTTATCTTTATTTGTGTATTCGTTAATTTATTTTTGAATTATGTATGTAGTTTATAATAGTATTATTTATTTATTTATTTTATAAGCATGTGTATATATATATATATATATTTATATTTATTTATTATTCTTATTCATTTTAAATAACTAGCTAAGTATTTTATGTATATTGTATTCTGCCTCCTATTTTTTAGGCCTTGGCTGAAAATCAGCGCTGAAAGTCTTTTGACAATCAGCTTATTGCTGAGCCACGGCCTTTTCAGCACTTCTTTGTTTTTTTGTTTGTATTTGTAGGTAATGTCTTAAATTGTATGTGTATATTCTTCTCATGTATGCTTTTCTATATTTACATTGTATGTATGTGCTGAATAAATGTTTTTCTATTCTATTCTATTCTAGATACAAGCAAGTGAATTAATTTGACATATCCCTTTCTCAGGTTCCTCCATACCTTTCTCAGGTTCCTATTTAGAAAGAGACATGTAACTAAAATTAGATTAGAGACGCCAGAATAGTCACCAGTAGCTCTTAGTAGCTCTCGTTTAGCTCTTGTTTAAAATTCGGGACAACCAACTGCTCAACCGACTCATCAGTTAACTTGCGGGCTTTACAAATAAAAGGCCATGAATGGTTTCTAATAGGTATTTTATTGTCTTTGCGTTGATAAACAATGCGCGTGCTACAATACTAAAATTATACTTATCATTAACGTAAATCAATAGAGCTGGCAATTCTAGTAATGTACAGGTGAGGTCTCCTATTCACCGGTTAATGGTGTCAATTCTATCATTTCATACCTAAACTAATTTTAGTTTCGCTCTCTCTCTTTCCAATGCATAACATGAGAAAGAGATGAAATATATTTTAGACCTGTCAAATTAATCCACTTGCTGAGTGTAGTGTAAATTTAATGGCAATGAATTCAGTGGCGTCTAATTTATCAAGATCGAAAGATATTTGACAGCTCTAAAACAAAATTTAGATGTGTCTGACATCTTCCGTCTCTTTCTCCTGTTATGCATTGGAAAGAGAGAGAGCGAAACTAAAATTAGTTTAGGTATGAAATGATAGAATTGACACCAATATCGTACATGTTCAAAATAAACGGTAGATAACTTTTCTTTTTTTTTTTTTTTTTTAAATCTACTTTTTTTAAGGTGCTTTAGTCGCTTAGCGATTATGCCAGCACCATTGTATACAATCATTCTTAATTGCTATCCTTAACTAAATCAAACACCATTCTGTAAAGCGCTCTTGCCGCTTCACAGTGTGGATCTGACAACACAGCTTGCAATGCACCAACATCAAGAAAGTTGAACCCATATTGAGTGAGCATGTCTCTTCTGGTAGATAACTTATAACGATAGATAAGCGATACGGCCTTGACATTGGTTGATTGGTGGCCAAACATAGCCAAAAAAGCAATGGCCATAGTTTTATTTATAAAATAGGCCAACGAAAATTGGCGCCGCTTTAATAAGGTTCTAAATTTAAATCTAACCTCCTTCGAATTCAAAAATGCTTATTTTAGCGCCAAAACTACGTAGTTTCTATTCGTATCAGCGGCGCAAGTACGGATCTTTTCGATAAATAAAATTCGATAAAATTGACAGTTAAAATCGATAAAGTGGGTTTTATCGATTTTAGCTATCAATTTTATCGAATAAAACACACTTTATCGATTTTAACTGTCAATTTTATCGAATTTTATTTATCGAAAAGATCCGTACTTGCGCCGCAGTAGTCTGTTCAGAAAGAGACCCGTCGTGGGATTTGAGGGCGCTGCTGTGCTTGATTACATTTTTTGTTTAGCGGGCATTAAAATAGCGCGTCAGTTCAGGTTGAATCCTATTACAACTGTAACTATTTCTTTACTCTATTATTTAAACAACCAACAGAAAGAAGCCGGCGCCTAATTTTTGTTGAAATAGGTATGGAAACGTTAGTTCAAAATTTGGCCGCGACGGAACTCTTTCTGTACAGACTCTAACATGTCTCAGTTGTTTATTTTCATAATTTCGTCCAAAATCCCGACCTCACCCGTACACTCAAAATCATAGGAACCAATAAATGGCACAAAAAATAATATGTTACTGACAAAATTGAGCTTTCTAAACTCATCAAGAAAATTAAATTATTGTTTTTTGTAAAAACGTACGCATATCAAAAAATATAACAAACTTAGTACTTTGTTTAATAATATAAAAGAAGAATACATAAAAAAATTAAAATAAAAACATTTCAAAAGAATAAAAAATACATTAACTAATTTCGGCTAAGTTGCAATTACACGAACGTCAAAAATAAAGGAATAGTTTGTATAGTAGCCAAAGTACTAGTACTACTATTACTACTAGTACTACTAGTACTACTAGTACTACTATTACTACTAGTACTACTAGTACTACTATTACTACTAGTACTACTATTACTACTATTACTACTATTACTACTAGTACTACTAGTACTACTATTACTAGTATTACTACTAGTACTACTATTACTACTAGTACTACTATTACTACTAGTACTACTATTACTACTAGTACTGCTATTACTACTAGTACTACTATTAGTAATAGTACGCAGCATACTTAAACGCGCCTCGGGGAAAGTTAGCTGCTATAAATTATTCCATGATTGATATTAAACTTATTTTTTATACAGAGGCGCATTTAGGTGTGTATTCATAAATTACATAAACTACTTTCTTTTAGACGTTCATGTAATAACTTTATTTATTGAAGTCACAGACCAGTTAACCTAGACGCCGCAGTTTTGCATAAGAACAGAACAGTTTTGCTGTTTTTATTATTGTTGTGTTACCTATTATTGCACGCCATCGTTATGGTAGAATGTTCTGAACTTTTATGCACGAATTTGTCACCAATCTGTACAACATTCTCGCAATAAATGATTTTTACTTTGACTTTGACTTTGAACACATTCGTCGGAAGACGGCGTATTGTGATTGGTCAGTTTAACTCGAGTGAAGACGGCGTGTTGTGATTGGTTCGGCTGGGCGGCGTTAAGCAGTGGTAATGCTTAACCTTGACGAGCAGGAGTGCCCGGCTAAGCGGAGTCTATAGGTTTAATGGTCTGTGGTTGAAGTAAAAATGCAAAAAAATACAATATAAAAGCGATGAAATACCGGAATGTAACATTTAAACATAACGGAAAACAATAAAAGTTAAAAAAATAATAATAACAATCCAACACTTTAACAGATCAAATAATACATAAGACTGTTATTAATCGAAAAATTATTGTTTAAAAAAAACACAAAAATCACAGCATCAAAATACAATAATAAATGATCATTCGATTTGAAAATTCGAGTTGCAATTATTTTAACGAGCGATTTTTTGTGGTTATGTTAGTGATTGGTGTATATACTGATTGTGACAATATGGTCAAGTCAGTAAAAACGTATTTAGGACTGGCTTTTAATAAAGCTGACAATTCGACATATATGTCAATAAATGACATAATTGTAGAATTGTCGCGCTTAGGCTGTTTAATAAAAGTGACAAATATGTCAAAAATCGACCGGTGAAATCTTGACATATTTGTCATCTAAAAACGCGTTTAATAAAACTCGACATAGGTCAAAAAACCACATTCTTTAATCCGACGATAAGAAAATTGTCGTGACAAATTTGTCAATTTTCCACCGTGACAATTTTGTCGCCTGTAAGTTTTATTAAACAGAAAAACTGTCAAATTGTCACTTATTGACATATGTCGGATTTGTCGGATTGTCAGCTTTATTAAATAGGGCCCAGATCACACTGATATTTGTTTAGCGTCATATTTTCCATTTGAGGTTGGTAACTAGCCAGGCGAGTAGTAAAATGCCCTATCACCATACTATAGTTGTATTCCAACGTTTTCCTTCACAGAAAGCTTCATCGACCAAAAGTTGACATAAAATAAATGTTGAAAAGTTGGCATATTGATCAAAAGTTGACCTTTAGATCGGCGGCATTACGACCGAATTTTTTTCTTTATGAATTTTTATTTGTAGGTACAAATTTCGGTACGCATTCACTTGTAACTATTGCTTTTCGTTTAATCAAGCTTTTTTTTATTCGTTATTTTTTTTAATCATTATATCAAAATCGCCCGTTAAAATAAACAATCAGTTGAGTAACTAAAGCACTATTTGCTGGTCTAAATTAAACGCTTACTCTAATATAATGATCTGTTTCACCAACTACTAATAAACTGTTATTGGTGAATATAAATCCCAAATTTATCGACTTAGATTATGTATAAGCTACGTAACGCTCAAATATCAATTTTACCGACACGGGGTCTAAGGCCTGTGTTTTTATACTTGTCCAACAATGTACATAAACTCAGCTGATGCCAACTAATGACATGATTTGAATTCGGATTTCTGTCTGTTTGGTGATACGCCGTATTTGTTTATATTATTAGACAAGTATAAAAACACGGATTAATCTCTTTTAATGATATGGGACATCTATTGGACGTTTCTTGAGTGAGAAAAATATAAGTCGTTAGCTAATCGGTCCCTCTCCGGTACGGCTGTGGCCTAAAGGCATATTCACACATCGACGAATCGTTTTTTTCTGTATCGTGATTAAACACGATTCGTATTTCTTTTTCCAGTGACAGCGATTCTCCTGTCGCCGTGTGAAATCAAGAATCGTGAAAAAATCACGAACACGAACAAAAAATGCGAAACCGTCAAATCACATAAAAATCTCTATACGACTGTGTCGAACCGTTACTTATGACGATCGTTTTGAGGAATAGTATTAAATCACGATTCGGTTTATAAAACGACAGTCTATTCGTTTCTAACAAATCGTTGTTAATCATGACTCTATGATTGTGTGAATGCGCCGTAAGGTCGATGTTTAATTTCGACAGAATTCTTGTAACATAATATATTAATTCAAAACTTTTATCCTTATATGTTATTCGTTAGTTATGATGTACCTAATAGATGGAACAACGACCTCGAATCTGTTGTCATTTACTGAAACCTAATTTTGGATTCATTCTCTCCTTCCAAATAAGGACATGAGAAAGTGATGGATATATTTTAACCTGTCAAATTAATCAACTTGTTTGTAACCAGTTTAAATTTAACGGCCATAAATTTAGCGCCGTCTTCAAAAATTATATAAGTAGGTAAGGTGCGTTCGGGTAATTCCGAAAAGCGGAATATTCGGAAAGTTACCCATTTCTACCAAACACGGCAAGAACCATTGATCTGGCAACATTTATCTAGCCGCCATCTTCTGCTTCCCCGGTAAATGTTGCCAGACTAATAAATACTGCCTCGTTTGGTAGAAATGGCGACAATCGAAATAACCCGCCTTTCAAAATTATCCGAATGTACTATACAATTAGTTTAGATCTGTCAAATATCTTCTATCCTTTTCTCGCGTTATTTATTGGAAAGAGAGAGAAATTAAAATTAGATTTAAGTTTGCTTCAACAGAATAGAAGCTAAAACTTAGTACATTACATATTTACAACCCTTTATTGAAGTAGACATACTGGGGTGGTTTCCCGTCTGTGTTCTTTAATATTTCCTCGTAGTTTTCTTTCTCGAAGCGCTTGATTGTATCTATTGAGAGTTTGCTGGAAAATAAACGTACACAGTTTACTTCCATGGTTTACTATTAATAAAGATGGTTTGGAAACGAGATAAAAAGTAGTTTTACCAGATGTAGGTCACCTACACCTAGGTCTAACTCTTTGGGTGAGTACCACTGCTTTGTTTATGTAGTCTACCGCCAAGCAGTAATGTGCAAGCATTACAGTGTTCCGGTTTGATGAGCAAAGTAGTCAGTGAAATTACTGGGCTTATGAGACTTAAAGCCTGTCTCAGAGTAGCATGCGCAATGCAGTGCCGCGCAGGCTTTTGTGTTTAAAATTTCTGAGTGGCACTGCAATTGTTATGGGCCAGCGTTATGCTTACCATCACGCAAACGGCCAGCTCATCTCGTTATCAAATAGCATAAAAAAACACCTCTACCACACGCGCTACTTTACTTCGCTTCTCGAAACGACTCCCTTACACATTCATAAAATTAATAAAAGCATCTGAGACATATACCCTACTCATTAAAAAAAGAAGCATTGAAATCGGTTCAGAATATATTGAGTAACATCGCCACAAAAAATACGGACGAATTGAGAACCTCCTCCTTTTTTCGTAGTCGGTTAAAAGTAATATTAGTGAAGTTTACAACTTACCATTTTTGTGGGAATATCGCACAAGCGGTTGGCACCATGAAAGTTAAGCTGAAATAAAAAATAGCAAAATATTATTACTCTCACAAATGGTGTAGTTTTGAGATATTTGCCTATTTATAAATTCCAGTATTAATATGAAAGTACAAGTACCTAAGTACGTGTACAAAACCACTTCACAATTTTAGTGATATACCCTATATATTTATGTTAGTGGGAGGACTAATTCTTCTGCGAGTGTCCGTCTGGGTTGTTACCTCCGCTTTGCTCGTGAAGTCTGCCGCCAAGCAGTAGTGTGCAAGCATTACTGTGTTCCGGTTTGATGAGCAGAGTACTTATCCAGTGGAATTACTGGGCTTATGAGACTTAATACCTAATGTCTCAGGGTAACGAGCGCACTGCAGTGCCGCGCAAGCTTTTGTGTTTCAAAGTTCTGGGTGGCACTGCAATTGTTACGGGCCGGCGTTATGCTTACCATCAGGCAAACGACCATATGGTCTCGTCACCAAACAGAATAAAAATAATTACAAATTTTAAATATTAAAAGTTGTAAATCTGATACGTACAACATGCCAACGATGCCGGTCTGGATCCCAATATGGGCCCACTTAATCTTCTGCATCCAACGCTTGGGTTCGATTCGTTCCATTATCACCGGCAGAAGCAGCATCCCTGGAGCGCACATCACGATCCTGCAATTTTAAAAATACCAGTAGGGATGTTGTTTTGTATTTATTTATTCATAAAAACGACTTATGAATGAATAAATTTAATTTTATTGGGTATACTTTAGATTTATAATTTAAATGAGTGCCTATTTCTGTTTGATTAAAATAAACAAATTAAGTACCTTAGTACCTTACTCGAAATCTCACGTTAAACAAAGGTTTTTTTCTAACGCGAAGTTTATGTAGTACCTACCTAGTTTAGCACTAAGTAGTTGGTTTAAGATTTTTTTTGTGTGTGTATATGTAGTGTGTATGTGAGTACCAAGACAAACCATTACGGTTTATACGGTACAACATACAAATTATGTTACACTATGCAAAAGAAAGTAATGAAGAATAAATAAAAAAATAAACAAGAAAAAAAAATCTTTTTCTCATGTGAATCAAATATCTATCGGCGCGAGTACGGATCTTTTCGATGAATAAAATTCGATAAAATTGACAGATAAAATCGATAAAACCCACTTTGATTTGAAATGTCAATTTTATCGAATAAAAGCCACTTTATCGATTTTAACTGTCAATTTTATCGAATTTTATTTATCGAAAAGATCCGTACTCGCCCCGCTACTATATCGAGGAAACTGGAAATCAAACGCGTAACGTCAAAAATGAGAATAAAAGTCGGGCGTGTCTACTGAGCGCTAAAACGCACCATACAAATTGGACAGAGCATCTGACGTCATTTGTTCAACGCGGGGGCCGTAGCTGTACTAAATACATGTATTTTGTTGATTTGGTCGTGAGAAACTGCTTTTAAGTACAAATTTTTGTATGTCTGTCTGTTTGTTCCGGGTAATCTCCGAAACAGCTGGATAGAATTTGACGGGACTTTCACTGGCAGATAGCTGATGTTATAAGGAGTAACTTAGGGTAGGTGAGTGAAGCCACGGGGCACAGCTAAATATATTACCTGGAGGTAACAACTTGCGAGATTCCCTTCACCGGAGCTATTTGCGATTTACCAATCACTTTTCCATTCTCATCTGTGACATCCAGACCTGAAAATTGAACATTCAAATTAAAGGCGTGGACTAATCTGTACAAATAAATCAAATGTAAGTGTCTGTTTGTAATATCAAAACAACAGCTTTTTACTAAATGCATATGAAAGTATATATGGAACCTATAACAAAACCACAATTTTTAAAATGTTTGTCTTTCTGTCTGTCTGTTTGTTCCGGGTAATCTCCGAAACGGCTGGGCCGATTTTGACGGGACTTTCACTGGCAGATAGCTGATGTTATAAGGAGTAACTTAGGCTACTTTTATTTTAGAGAGAGAATTAGGGTTCCGCGCAGAAAAATAAAATAGCGGTGGTAACAACCCAGACGGACACTCGCAGAAGAGTTAGTTCTAGCACTTCCTGTTTTTCATTTTAAATCAAATTTAGTCGAAGAAAACAGTGGTTTAATAGCGAAAATAACATTGAAATTCCAGTGGTATAAGTAGTTAGTATAAGTTTATAAAAGAAATATAGTGTTACCACAAAAAAAGCCATTTCTAGTCGCCTGTTTAGTTAGACAGCGTCTAAAGATAAACGTCAAAAATGATTAGAAATGTCACAACAGAATTGTGTTAGACAACGGTTAGACACTACTTAAATCAGGATTTGTGGTTGCTCATATTTCATCGGGCGACTGAGGCATGTTTAGGCGCTATACAGTGATTAACACAGGTTTAACATGTGTTTAATTTTTTTGTGGTAAGGCTCTAATAAGCTTACCTAATACGATTTCATTCTGCCTCATTAGTGGAATGTTCACCCAATTGGAAGCTGCCACCGCCACGAACGGTACGAACCTCTGAAAACATAAATAGTGTTACCACAAAAAAACAATTTTAGTCACCTGTTTAGCTAGACAGCGTCTAAAGATTAACGTCAAAATGATTAGAAATGTCACAACAGAGTTGAGCTAGAAAATCGTTAGACACTACTTAAATAAGGATTTGTGATTGCTCAAATTTAATCGCGCGACTAAGGCATGTTTAGGCGTTAAACAGTTATTAACACAGGTTTAACTTGTATTTAATTTTTTTGTGGTCAGACTCAGACTGTTACCACAAATAATCCACTTTAAGAGGACCCTTCCCGCCTTACTTTCTATACAAACGCTCGTACTTAATTATAGTGTTGTATCAATTTTTTTTCTTTGGGTGTTTTGAACAAAGAGGTATCTTGTGCATTATATCTAGGATTTTATGGAAACAAAAATTTAAAATTTTGACAATCCAAACCAAAAAGCTTTAAAAAAATAACCTTTTTAAACAAATTTTACCTTGTGTTTGGCCGTTCACAATATTGTCATAAATGTAAAAGTAAAAAAAGACATCCATAGGAACCTTGGACATGTAATGGAGATGTCCTTAAATAAATGTATTTTCTTTCTTTCTTTCAGATTCAAAATAACAAATATTTTTTTCACAAACTTGTAAGGCATTTTCAAAAACACGTATTTCCTGGAACAAGTTTTAGGAAATTACCACGCACTAATTGCCTTCGGAAATTTTCTTTGGAAATTAATTTCAACATTTTCAGAATGCCAACCGAAGGCTCTGGCGTTGTCTCTCTTTTTCCGTAATGCCTGTTTTTCTTCGATGAACCAACAACTTACCTTTGAACTTTAGGTCAGTTTGCGTTCTACTTCGGCGGGCCAGGAAGGGGCACCTTAAGGCAGACAATTATAGAAGTAATAGTACTTACAGCCAGAATAGGGTTCTTCGCTCGTTTTTGCACTCCATACTTGAACACCATCGCCGTGCCCATAGCGGCTGACATGGCAGAAACGTAAGCCACGCCCATCTGCTTCGTCGTCAAAGGAGAGTTGGCATTCCGGTTGGTGTAGTTCACCAACGCATTAAACGATTGGTTCACCCACTGCCAGAACACGACTGCTGTGACCGTTCTGGAAGAAAACATTTTTTTTATTATGATAAAAGGCGGGTCGTTTGTCTGATGGTAAGCACAACGCCGGCCCATAACAATTGCAGTGCCACCCAGAACTTTCAACACAAAGAACTGCGCTGCACTGGAGTGCGCTCGTTATTCTGTGACATTAGGTATTAAGTCTCATAATTTCACTGGATACTCTGCTCATGAAACCGGAACACAGTAATGCTTGCACATTACTGCTTGGCGAGCAAAGCGGTGGCAACAACCCAAACGGACACTCGCAGAAGAGTTAGTCCTACCACTAACTTGAGCCTTGGGCCTTTGTGTTTCAAAGTTCTGAGTGGCACTGCAATTGTTATGGGCCGGCGTTATGCTTACCATCAGGCAAACGACCAGCTCGTCTCGTTACCAAATAAAATATTTTTTTTTTTAAAAAGTTGCTATACTTTTTGCGGCTACTTTTACTTTTGAAGTGCAGAACTATTATCGTGTCCTATAACAGGAATCTTGTTCTGTTCTATAACATGAATTAGGGTTGGCTGTTAACAGTAAGTAACAGTTTTTATAGTAATGTGCATTGTTTCTGATTAGTCATTCCCCATGTCACATTCATTTTCTGTGCACTTGGCACAAATTCAAAATTCCTCAGGTCAACGACTTTGGCAGCATAAACGTAAAAATAAATTAATTCATGTTGGTTAAAGTGAATGCATTTAACATATAAAACGTAAAATTTAATGGCATTAGGAAAGGTCAGGGATGTGTGCATACGGTCAAACAATAACTTACATAACAATTGGCAAAAGACCAAAGTAATTTTTAGTGTCGAAAATGTAAATATGAATGAACTAGCTGCTGCTCGCGGTTTCACCCGCGCGGATATATTGAATTTTATGGTTTTTTTTTTGCGTGGAACCCTAATTCTTTTTCTAAAATAAACGTAGCCTAAGTTACTCATTATATCATCAGCTACCTGCCAGTGAAAGTCCCGTCAAAATCGGTCCAGCCCTTTCGGAGATAACCCGGAACAAACAGCCAGACAGACAGACAAAAATTTAAAAAATGGTTGTTTTGTTATAGGTACCGTATAGACTTTAGTATGCATTTGGTAAAAAGCTGTTATTTTGATATTACAAACAGACACTTCAATTTTATTTATTTGTATAGATAGATGACTTCATGGTCTTTATGATATAATATCTTTCTTTTTGTGTGAAACTTTCGGCTACTGATGACTATATAAGAAGGGAGATGCAGATATTTGAAGATAACAGATTAGCCACATATTTTATTTCAATTAGTAGCTATCAATGGGGACGCACAGGCAAAGCTAATCTCAGATGGCGCCACCTCCGCTGGTGCTTGTCATTGATGGTTACTTTGATGATTAATGAATTAAACTATAACCAGTAAACATAAAACATGCTCGCGTTTTAGAAATCATTACATTTGAAATGGTCACTACATAACCTAGAAGAATAATTGGTTTCCAAAAATTTTTGATGAGAAATGCTTTGATCCACTATTTCCGTTTTTTTCTCGTCAGAAGCGAAACGTGTGTACCTTAATTTTACACTGAATTGCACTATACAGAGGCATACTTTGTTGCAAAGACGATTATTTGTTTATTTACTAAAATTTTATAATAAATTTTTATAGTGAATCAGCACCAGCGATAATGCGCCACCTAGCGGGATAAGTAAGCAGTGTGGCTCCCCATTCTTTCTCACTATGTCCTATACAGTATGATACATATATATAACTGTGGTTTATATTTAATAAAATATTTCAAAACATATATTATGTATGTACCTGTACCACTGCAACATAGCCCCAGTGACCAAACACCCTCCTGGCATCTGGAAGGACATCCGTCCAAAGACATTCTGCAATTCACCGCTGTCCGGGTGAAATGCTGACTCGTATAACTGCTTGGCTCGAACCAGCTGCTCCATTTTAGTGGTTGTTGGCTCTTGGCCTTCTCTATGGAAATATAAGTCATAATTCTTAAAGTAGACTCCGTGTAGAAGTCACAGTGGGTTCTGCGAAATTACATATTTTGTTATTGATCCGTTGGATTATTATTGGCTATATAAATAACTAGCTTCTGCCCGCGGTTTTCACCCGCGTTCCCACAGGAACCGTGTATTTTTCCGGGATAAAAAGTAGCCTAAGTTACTCTCCGGTCCATAAACTATGACTATACCAAAAAGCATGTCGATCCGTTGCTCCGTTGCTGCGTGAAAGGAGGACAAACCAACAAATCACCAAACCAACAAACAGACAAACACACTTTTGCATTTATAATATTAAGTACGAAGTACCTATTGGTGTATGTTGACCACCTTACATGAATAGTGTGAAGTTGGTTCACATTCTTTGTTTAACATAATATTTTCCTTTCCTTTATATTTTTATTTGTTGGCCAATCAAATGATATAATGATTGAATGCTGCCCTCTATTATCAGTAAAAGAAAACATATACAAGGTAATTTCTATAGTAGGTACAAAGCAACAAGGATTATTTAACATTATAAATATGTAGATTGGACTTTATAACAGCCTTTGTTCTTTGATATTTTTAATTCATTTACGACATTGATTATGGTATCAAAGTGCTGATTGTACTCAAATACAATAAATTATTGAGTAATATACTGGTGTCTTATAGATAATATGAACATAGCTGAATCAATAATCCTAGCCTACTAATATTATGAATGCGAAAGTTTGTTTGTGTGAATATTTATTTGTAACCATGTATCTCCGTAACTACTAAACCTATTTTGATGAAATTTGGAATGTAGATAGTTTAGGTTCTGGAATAACACATTGGCTAAAGATAAATACCTACCATACAGCCTATAATGTACCATATGGCATAATACCTACAATACAGGCGAAGCTGAGGGTGGAAGCTAGTGTTTAATAAGAATAAGTCATACTCCAATACTCCTAATTACTATACTAAATAGTGATGTATATAAAAAACTAAGTTGAGAGCAGTGGAGACTAATTAAAGGTGCTGGCTATGAAACACAAGCTAAAATACATACTACATAATAATATGTAGTACATGTATTACTGTTTATGCTGTATATGTAGGTGTTATTTACTATATAATAGGTCGGGGAAAAAGTTTCTTCGCATTTTTTAAGAAAATTCAAAACATTTTTTGATATAGTTTATTTACATTTAACTAAAGTATGTAGGTACCATTTTGTTCGATAACTTTTTGCCATCTTGTAGGTAGGGACATGATCCCATTGCTATATAAATTTTGGGACTTCTGATCAAAATACCGCGACAAGTGGTTTTGGCAGTCCTCTCGTGATGTTAACCTGACACTGCCTAAAGAATTCTGAAGAGACCGAAACAGGTGGAAATCTGAAGGTGCAAGGTCAGGACTATACGGCGGATGCATTAACACCTCCCAGCCAAACTCTCTTAATTTTTTCTGAGTGGCTAAAGATGTGTGAGGTCTAGCGTTATCATAATGAAAAACCACACCCCTTCTGTGGATTAGTTCCGGCCGCTTTCTCTCAACTTCTTGCTTTAATCTCATCAGTTGTTCGCAGTAGAGTTCAGAATCGATGGTCCTGCCTGGTGGTAACAGCTCATAATGAATAATGCCCTTCCAATCCCACCACACACACAGCATCACCTTGTTGCGAGCTAACCCGGGTTTCGCCACAGTCTGTGAAGCCTGACCGGTCTTTGACCACGACCTTTTTCGCACGTTCTTGTCGTACGTGATTCACTTTACATCACCAGTTATCAGCTTCTTCAAAAATGGTTCGGTTTCATTACGTTGTAGTAAAGAATCACAAATGAGTACACGGTTCATTAGGTTTCTTTCAGTGAGCTCGTGAGGTATCCAAATATCGAGCTTTTTTGTGTACCCAGTTTTTTTCAAATGCGCCAAAACTGTTTTGTGGTCAATTCCCAGTTCTTCAGCTACGTCGTAACTACTGATATGACGATCTTGTTCCACTTTTTCAAAAATAGCATCCATTTTATTCGTAATAGGGCGACCAGAGCGACGTGCATCTTTGAAATCAAAATTTCCGGATTGAAAACGCATAAACCAAATTTGTGCTACTCTCACAGACACTGTACTAGGTCCATAAACATCGCAAATTTTTTTCGCGGCTTGCGTTGCATTTTTACCTTTTTTGTAGTAAAATTTTAAAATGTATCGAATTTCTTCATTAGATTCACTCATTTTGACAGTACGAAAAACAAATGAAAATCACACATTTTCCTAATTTGAATTTGGAATTATGTTCTTTAAAATTTAAACTTTCATATGATACCAAAACCAGCCAGATACAAATAGTATAGCCAAAGAGATTTTATTACAAGTTCATACATACTATAATGCGAAAAGACTTTTTCCCCAACCTAATAGTAAATAACATAATTATGTCCTGTGCATTTGTATTTGATATCCAGTTGGAGAAAGTCTCCAACTCCAAGAGAATTAGTCACATTGGAAACCTAATTAATTGAAGCAAGGTACCACATTGAGGTATTTGCAGCTCAAATTGACGGATCAACTTGCATCACAAAATGGCGTGAGAGGACAAAAGAGCCATTATGTGGGTTCCAGTTAACCACACCCATCTCCAGTTTACTCCTAATAAAAGTGATAATCAGGAGCCTGATAACATGTCTCTTTTGGAACACACTGTATATCAAAAGACAAAAAGACAGCCATAATATTCCTTGCTGGTGGTGGGTGTTGACATTATTCTAGTTATTCCATTGATGGGCTCAATTATTTTACCAAGCATTTCTTAAATCTTGTTTTCCCGTTTTCCAATTATAATTATTATATAGAAAAAAAGGGTAAGTACATACTTATATTTAAAGTAAAGCTCTTTGGCCGCATATAGTTCTTTCTCAGATGCCAAAGACAGTAGCGGGTTTGAGATGAAGGCAAAATGCCGGAACCTTCCGTAGAAAGTGCTCTGGTCCCAGAGTGGTTGGGTGATGTCAATCCTCTTTTCTGTCGTCATTTTCTGGAATGAGAAAATAAGATATCATAGTGTATATATATTACAAATTTATTCAATTGTTTAATATAATATCATAGGATAAAGGCAACTGAAAATGAGTTTTATTTTAAAAGACAACTATAAGATTTTGTACTTTTATTTTAGTGTTATTGGGTTTGAGAATTGTTTACATAGTTTTCAGACCTATTATAAATATTTGGTAAGCTCTAGTAATTTATTTATTGTACTATTCTATTTTTTGTACAACTTTATTGTAAATTGGCCCTAACACTTACGCCAGAAGTAAAAAAGAAGTGATTATTGGGCTTAAGAGCAGCGGTACTCAAAAAGTCAATACGCTACGTATATACAAACAAGGCAGCAGGTATCTTCGTATACTAATATTAGAATGGGAAACAAACCACTAATTACCATTAGCAGACCTTGAAAGTAGGTATTAGTTTCGCACCGCAATTTATAAAAAAAATCACAAAGTATACCTAGTAATTATGTAAGTGCCTTAAAAACTTGCTATACTTTTGTTTTACCTGCTACAACTAATGAATAAAGAATATACTTACGTGCCTTCTTGTATACTTTAACGATGTTATGTGTTATAATGTAAATTAAATTAAATCTATAGGTATATTTTATTTTTTTCAAATCTTGGAGCGATCAGCGATAACTGGAGCTGAGATCGCAAAATCAAATGTCAAAAAAATCAGCTGAAAATGTCAAATAGAATACAAATACCTACTACCTACGTAAGAGAAAATGCCAAATTCTGTGGTAGGTAGGTAGGTACACTTACGGGAAACAGTGTTTCTCATCACTTATCAGAGACACATTTTATTATAGTTATCCGTGGAAACAGTTTTCCGATACAAAAATTGAAAGGAGCCATTTGGTAATGTAAACTGTAGAAATATAATATTGCGTTTTTTAATAACTAATATAAAGTGTAAAAAATAAGCATTTATGCAAGAGGATTTTGTTTTGCTTACCGTCATGTCATTCATAGATCATAGACAAAAATTCCATTGACAACCCAAATATGGCGGCTGTCGCCGTAACAGCCGATATGATTATTCAGAAAAATTCCCAGATTTTAGTAAAAGTGGAAGAGGCTCTAGCCGATTTAATCGTTGTTTCTTATTGTGCCGATGATAAAAAGTTTCAGGGTGTGCTTCTCGATTCCAACAAAGGGTAGGTTTTTGCGAAATCAGCGTGTGTATCATTATCGATTAGTCGCGCAGTTTTCAGTTTTTAGCTTATTTTGATGTATTTATTTGTATTTCAGTAATTTACCCTTTGGAGTCTACAGTCTCCATCCAGCATTTACTAAACAAACTACACCAGCCGTTAACAATGGTGATAAACTACATTCCGTTAGTCAAAGGTTCTTGTATGAGGATCCTGATTACGAAATTGAAAATGCACACAAATCTAAAAAGCCTGCACCAAAAAGTAAACCGCAACAGCGACAAAAGATGACAGTGCGATTAAGACCTAGGAAGGTGCTATGTTCAAATTGCAAAGGTATTTGCAACGAAAACAATGAGAATGTAGACGTGTCCAAGAAACGGAAATTAGATTCCGATGACGATACGCCTCAGGAATCTGACTCATCAACACTTCAAAAGAAATACTTGACGGGCAGCATGCTGATACCAAAACTTTCGCGGCTCCAACCGAGTGAGATTTCGAGTGCGATCAAAGGCGCATCTAAAAATTCCAGTAAAGCTAATGAAAGACCAATCAAAAATATTAAAAGCAGTTACAGTGACGATGCAGCTCCTGAGCTAGCATTCGTCAGTGTGCCTGATAGCGAGGACATTGATGATCACAAAACTAAAAGCGAAAATGATACTGCATTCAATTCAATGTTTTCAAGTGCACGGACACTCAAAATATGTTTTGGGGAAGGAGAAGGCACTGTAGTCAAAATACCACCTCTCGCAGGTGACTTCAATGAGGATTCAGGTGTTTCCTGTGATATGAATAAAACACCCACAAAACCAGAATCAAAAGCTGCTAAGAGAGCCCTAAAGAAAGCTAGGAAACAGGCTAAGAAAAACAATGACAAGAGAGATGTAATAATTCAGTCACCCAAACATATAGGGGCTCTATCACCAAGGAATAACCAATCAGGAAGTCTGATTGATCCCTTAGAAAAACGGCATAAACACAAAGTTAAACACAAAAAGAAGTACAAATCTCAAAAGAAAAGGGATGAGAACATGCGTAAAGATATAGACAATGCATCAACTGATTACTTCAATGATATAACAGAGCATTGTATGAACCAGAAGCTGTCAATTAGTTTACGAAGGTTAAGTAGCAATTCATATGAACAGCAGAGTGAGAATGACATAGAAAGTGGGTCAGATGAGTGGGAAGGGGATATGGTACCAGCGTTTCCTGCAAACAGTGCCGAAGGGGTAGGTGGCCAATTACTTACTGTATCACCCGGGGACATTGTTTGGGGGAAGGTTTTAGGGTTTCCATGGTGGCCCGGGAGGGTTCTGAGTGTAACAACAGCATCTCGAGCTCATGTTGCGTGGTTTGCATCAAAAACATCATCGCTTATACCATGTGATAGCTTGAGTCCTTTTCTAGCAGATTATAATGTAAGTGTGTATTTATTTACATTTACATGTTTATAGTTCTTTTTACTCAAGGAATCTTATCAGCTAGGACAATGTTTATATATATTATTTATATTAGATATTAAGTATATAAAATTTTTATTATTGTATATTTTTTATCTATAAAATTTAATATTAGTATATTTATGGTTTTAACAACATTTACTTTGTTAATGCAATATTAGCTGACAATGTTTCTTTTTCCATGCAATCCTCTCCATACAAAGGTTGCCTGGAAGAGATTGCTGTTTAGCAATAATGCCACCCATTGTACTTTTACTGTTTTTTTTTAATTAGTTTTTCCTTGTACATCTTGGAGTGCAATAGTTATTGTATTGTATAATGAAGCTGTCTTGCATTGTGCAATCCACCAATTATTTTTATACATTATCTGCATAAACAAATGAAAGATCTGTAAAGTTCCTGATAGCTTATTTATTATCACAGTAAGCCATTGCACTGACTAATAACACATAATTATGTAACATATTATGATCCATTACATAAATAGTAAAATCGTCATTTAAAGGGAATTCTTTGGCTTTTCCAGATAAGATTCAACAAGAAGAAGCGAGGACAATACAAAGAGGCTGTTAAACTGGCTACCAAAGAAGCGTTGCAGAATGAATCTCAAGTTAGCGATCCCTGCGATCCTCTAGCCAGCCCCTCCCACAACATGGCGTCGATGTCTCCGCACCCCATTGATGTGTTCTCGTAATGTGATGTACACCCGAATTTATTCAAATTCATGTGATATTTAATTACTCAATGCACAAATGTTGCATGTCCATTTCATGTCAGATGTAAGTTGAATCAAGTTGGTCATGGGGACCTGTGTTGGTTCATGGTTGATGGTGACCAATATTAGAAATGTTTCTTTCATATAGGTCAACCATATACAAGCTGATACAATTCCAATTTCGTAGATTTTTTGACAATAATTTAGTAGTTTAATTTTCTTCATTATTGTGCTTCATTACATAAAAAAATATTTTTTGAAATGGACTGTAACAAAACCAACATTCTTTAGATTAGGATTGTAAAATTTTATTATGTGATAAAAATGTATATTGTTCTGGATGTTTGTCAATGGTCATAAAGGCTTGGTCACACAGTGAGTGTATCAATAAGTTACAACTAAAATACAGGACTCCATGTTTTCGCTATGATACATGCTTTAAAATAGTAAGGAAGTTAAACAAAGAAAAATTATAAATTGTAACATAAATATATGTATAGTTGCATTGTTCTGAATGTGCAATAAAATGCCATAAATGTTGAATATTATATTTGTATTAATATTCTCGTGACATTGGTGTTATAGGACCACTGAAATAACGGTGCAATATTTTTTTTTATTCTTAGTGCACACGCGCATTATCTGTCAGGTCGCAGATGCCGTTATTGTCGAACTGGTGGCCGTTGACCACTTCTCGGTAACTTCTAGGTGGATTGATACCTCGATGGCCAAACGATAACTTTCAATCTGCCGATACTGAGTTCACATCCCTGCCCAGTGAGGTTATATTTTTAACCGATTTCAATAAAGAAGGAGGTTCTCAATTCGTCTGTATTTTTTTGTGGTGAATTTTTCGCGATTTCTTGAAAATTGCCTAATCGATTTTGAATGGTTTAAAATTTTAAACTGGAGGTGGTGCCATACTTCAATTATTTGTCGGATGCTGCACTCTGAAGTTAGACGATGAAAATCGGTTCCGGTTTTTTTTTAACAAATTTTTATGTGCACATTACATTATACTTTGCCTCACATTGAGCAATTATACGGACACTGATGGATCACACTGGCTTACAAGATACGTATTTGTTACATGCAAATTAAACAAAACAACGTGGTACCGGTTTTTTCTTTTTTTTATGTCTCATTAGGCATTGGTCCTATAGTAGTATAAAGGCAAATGATTTATATCGGTGATCATCGTGACTCGTGCGACTAAACCGACTAGTGCGTGCTAGCACTAAATCTGTGACTTAGAAGTAATGGTAAGGGAGAAAAGGGTTGTTAGATGATAGTGTCATTTCGGGCTTGTATATTTATAAATCATAGTTAAAACACTATTGTACAGATATCAATATTGTGTGTTATAAATAAGTTATGTATACAGTTTAATAATACGGTTAATTTTACCCTCGTAAACAAAAACAAATTTGAATGAATCATCTATAGTTATTGAATGAATCATAATTATATAGTTATGTCGTACGGTGTCTCGGCTTGAAAAGCTTTATTTACATTCGTATCCAATATAAATAATGAAATAAATAAAAAATTGTATTTATTACCACAGAAAGATAAATAATACAAACAATCAGTAACTTACAAAATTTTATAAAGGCAATAGGGGTAAATTCAGCAATTCCGGCGTACATATTTTCATGTGTAGAACTAGAACAGCAGATTTCCCGGCAATTCTGGGTTTACGGGTATAAATCCTTGATAGACTCGAGTAGCACTGAGTGGAGTTTCGCTGGAATTCATTTATAGGTAAGAAGGTTGTCCTGCAACAGCTTTATGGAACTTTTTATTGATATTTAATTGGGTCATTAACTATGAATACAATACGTGTTACTTAATTATAAAGTTAATTTCAATTAAGTTTTGTTACTAGTTTATCATTCCTTTAAGTTTTTCCCTTGGCTTATGACAGTTAGTTGATAGAACCTGTATATTTATATGGCATTTGCGCAGATCAAGCAAAGTTTGGAGTTTTCATCCGGAAAAAAAGTGTAAACGGACCAGGAGGTTCTCAAGTCGACCTGTATATTTTTAAAGTCTAATATTTTATGTATGACTTGCTATGCGTCGCGGCTTCACCCACGTAGCCTAAGTTACTCCTTGTAGTATCAGCTATCTGCCAGTGGAAGTACCGTCAAAATCGGTCAAGCCGTTTCGGAGATTACCTTGAACAAACACACAGACAAAAATTTTAAAAATGTCTTTTTTGTTATATGTTCCATAAATACTTTCATATGCATTTAGTAAAAAGCTGTTATTTTGATATTACAAACAGACACTTCAATTTTATTTATTTGTATGTAAGTACCTATAGATGATTGGTCAAGACATACAATTTTACACAGTAGTCCGATTTTGATGATTCTTATTTCATTGGATAGGATATAATTATATAACTGAGAGTTAGCGCTGCACATGAATTATGAAAATAAAACATTGCTCTAAAAGCTATAAATCATGGTTAGTTTTAAAAGCAAGGGAAATTAAGTTTTGCAAGCTGAAGCATTTAATTTAGATTTCTTTATGAAATGTTATTATAATAAACACGGTCATTTGTTATTTACTTTTATTGATTAAAATCCATTATTCCATTAATGATATTTTTTATGTTTCGTGAAGAAGACGTTGTAGGTATACATTTTTATTTTATTATACATGCTTTATTTTTGTTCACCGTTATAGGCAAAAACATTACTTATTAATATTTTAGTCTGTGTTTAAACTTGTTTGTGTAGGTACTTACTTGTTTTCGACCAAATCCAATTTCCAATTTAGATAAATATGGTTGTCAATTGACTCTCTAGGTACTTCTCAATTATAAACCGGCTTCTATGGGTCTTACCACAAAAAAATTAAACACACGTTAAACCTGTGTTAATCACTGTTTAACGCCTAAACATGCTTTAGTCGCGTGATTAAATATGAGCGACCACAAATCCTGATTTAAGTAGTGTCTTACCATTGTCTAACACAATTCTGTTGTGACACTTCTAATCAATTTTAACGTTTATTTTTAAACGCTGTCTAGCTAAACAGGTGACTAAAAATGTTTTTTTTTGTGGTAACACTATTTGTATCTGCAGAGTAATTTTAAATGACTCGGAAAGGTTCCGTGTACGAAGCGACTGTTTCTGGTCGTTTATTTTTCGGAATCGCATCCCAACTGAGAAATGTCGGGTTCAGGTGTTTATGCAGCTGAGTTGTCGAATTCTCTGAAACTGTCTTGGGATGCAATTCAGAAATATAGAAACAGTCGCTTCCAACACAAGAATCATTCCAAGTGATTTAATATAACCCCGGGTCTCGCAAAGGTACTTCTATAAGTATATAAATTACATTTTCACCTAGGCCAATAATTTATCTGAAATCGGGCCTAGCTGGTATGTTGTAGCTAAAAATGGTCTGCAAATCATAATGATAATATTTATACCAACTAGAATATAATGAAAATGTATAGACAAAACTGTGTTCATAGGTTTGCCGTGCAGGCAATTAATTGTATTATTTTTATTAAAGTTATTCGTATGCAAGTTTATCAGTCTGAAATGTATTTAAATCTTATATAAATGTTGTATTTTTACTCTGATCATAATAAGTAACTCAAAAAACTGCTTTTAAAAATTACTGATATTTCATGTTAATACATAATAGAAAAAAATAGTTTTTAAATAATGACACTACAAAATTTACAGAACAGTCAGACTATGCCCTTAATTGCACGCTGAGTGGAGACTTTAGCATGGCATCGCGCAATTCACACATTGTGTTTTAGTTGACGTACGGTCTACTTATTTGTTCCTTATTTTTTTTTTTGTAAGTATATGTAAAAACTGTTATGTTGTGTGATGTCACGACGAATAAATGTATTTTATTTTCTTTACTATTAAGTAAATAAGTCCTGCTCTAGGTTTTAATTAATTCCATCAAGTGATATGTATCGTATAGGTATTTTGCTATTTTGTATAAGATTAGGTAGTACCCTTTGAATTTTCAGCTAATTCATTCCTCTACAAAATTTCCGTGAATAGCGAGCGCTGTTATAGACGCTCTAACATTACAGATTTATTATATTCACAAAATGTATGTATGTAAATTATCATTTGTTAGCGATTACTCGTAAGCAAATATTGGTATTTTGTAGCATGCTGTATAAAATATTGTGTCTCACAAGTTTCATCAAGACAATACGAGCTATATGATTCTATGTTGTTTGGCGCCATGTATCATGCGCTATAGAGTGATGAAGAGTAGCGGGCGTGGCGCTTTTGATTAGACGCTGTTTGCCGCAGTCCAAAACTTGGTCGACGAATCGACGATTCATTCGCTGCGCACGCTTCGCACTATCTGGACGCACCTTTACTTTATTATTAGTACTGTGACAATTTCTGGGGGCATACGTTCGCGTTGTAGAAAATTTGAAATATGAATTCTGCCAAAGACTTATTATCTTTGTCTTACGAGTTCAAAGGCTATAAAAATTCATTAAAAAGTAAAACTTATGGTTAATATAATAAACAGTATGTAAACAGTGTTAAATGGTTGAACAGTTAAACAAGGTTTTGTCTCTTACGATTCAGTCTAAAATTGTCAAAGGAAAACAAAGACTAAACATAGGTTAACAACTAAACCGCCGTTTAACATTGTTTAATGTTTATTAATAAGAGCCTATGTAGTGTAATGCAATGTATCTTACAGTCACATCATTACATACAGAAAATGTATTTTAAAATATAAACTATTCTGAAGACTTGGGTGTTTTATTTTGTGTCTAAACAAATATATAGATAGGTAACCCACCGTATGTATTCATCTCTATACTAGGCTGTGTTCACTGCCTACACACCAGGTACAACTGTACGCTGGACTATAATAAACTGTTTTCTCTTTCGATTCAGTTTAAAATTGTCCAAGAACAACAAAGACAAAACATAGTTTAACTAAACCACCGGTTAACATTGTTTACCTAACTCGTTCAAAGGAACCGGTCGGTTGCAGTCGGTGCAACTGATACGTCTTCTGGGCAGTGGAATAAGAATATTTATAGGATTTTTATTCTGAATAGTTCGTTCATAAAACAGCAGACACACTAAAGAATAATATATATACAAGAACACAACAAAAAAATGAATTCGTTAGCGGATAAAAGTATAAGAAGTGACATCACAGATCAGTATTTAAGTAGCTAGAGTGACATCACAGATATACGTACCTAATATCCCTTAGTAGTTTGTGTCACTAATCAGTAATATGTATGACATCTTCATTATATTATCAACAGTCAACCTTTGATTATAAACTGCTATGCAGTCAACGACCACAGTCTAACTCTATACTTATAATATGTCGCCTGTTACCTCCTTTCACAGTTTACTGGTTCAATAAAACAGTGTTGGAATTTTGTTTTGTATACGCGCGTATTTTTTTGACGCTGGAGAGATCTAGTAAGTGGTAGTAGGTAGTAAGTAAGTACTTAAGTAGTAATAATTAAAGTTTTTTAGCGCTAGCAACTAAAATAATTCAAACACTTATGATAGTTTTGAAGTTGACGTGATTGATTGACAGTTGACTTCAATTTCAAGTTTGAAAAATTGTATAAAACTTTTGGTTTAAATAGTTATATTTTTAACTACTAGCTCCTTTGTTTATTTATAAGTTTGAAATATAAAGAATGCGACGAACGTATAGATCTAAAAAGGACGTAGATGGGGCGCTCGACCCAAGAGATGTGATGTGCAACATGGATGAAAGAAGCTCGGCTTTTGATGCATATTACATTCAAAATATAAAGCAAACCAAGCGTGAATTATCATGTGTCGCATCATCTAATTATAGTAGAGTTGCCTCTAATAAAGTGCGTAAAAGAAAATACGTGAAAAGAATAGTAAAAGAAGTAGAACCAGTACGCCAAAGGGAGACGATGTCTTCATCGGCATACTTGACTCCAGATAAGTCTATCCGTGTGAATAAAGTTCTAGATCCATTCGACATGCTGCTGAAGTCTTCGCCATCTTACCAGGATGCACCCAAGGCTATGAGAGATAAAAATATTGACAAAATCATACAAAAAAAGTAAGTAGTCGTTCCTGTTAATTTCCTATATGAATTATTAGTAAAATATTTCTGATTATTAATATTTTGCCTGCCTTGCACATATTAATTATTATATATCTGAGATATTTTGTAATGATGCTGGCTCAGTTGGTGGCTAATCTGTAGCTCTGTGATAGGAATCCTATAGTGAGTTTCAGCTTTTAGTGAATGTAATGCAACCAAGCGTGTTGGTTAGCCAGTATAAGATACTTGCCTAGCTAGCTACTACTCTCAAGTAAATCTGTCACCAGGGACCGGTCAGTTTGTTCTGGGAGCTCCACACTAACCTGTTAAGTGTAAAAAATCTTACGTTATTAATCTAGACCTACAAAGAGGAAAACACATATTCAAATTCCTGCACTAGGATTCCCTGTGTCACAGATGGCATCAACACACAAACATTCCCGACAAGACCCAAGAACAAACTTTATGTTCACTATACAAAATCTGTGTCAGCCGGGAATTGAACCTCGGGCCCCTCATTTTGCTGGCAGGATTACTACCAAACTACCCACAGAGACGTCAGGTTCTTATATGATCTGAGGTTATTTAAATTAATTTCCCAAAATGTGGCTTATATCAACATTTGCTTCAGTGAAGTGTCTACGACTGTAAAGTGTTGAGCTATTTTGTCCGATCATTTTGATTTACTATAAAAGTCCGTTTAGTCACATAATAATAATGGTTGATAAATACACTGCTCCCCAATGCATAGTTTACTACTACTTAGCACTTACCCAATGCATAGTACTTTAATTAAAAAGAGCCTATTAAAATTGGCTATGGCTTTATTAACACCTATCAAAGGTATGGGCAAAGACACAGGAATTAGACTAGATAGGATTGATAAATAGTATCGCAACAAATCAGTAATAGCTTGGAAAACAGTGTGCCTACCACAATGTATGAAACATTTAAAAAACATTTTTCTGACATGCCCAGTGGAATAGTCAACTAAGTAATTTTTGGTTTTCCTAATATTACTGGAAAAAGCACTCTAACAATAAAAAATCATATCATGTTTCAATATATCATAGTAATAAAACTCACTCTACCTACTCCAATCACTGATTATTATAGTATAACAATTTAATTTGGGCTAATTTTAAAGAACTTTCTAAAAAAATGGCAGATAATGAACTTTTATGTTTTCAGAGAAAGTAAGATTTATACCAGAAAAAAACTACAAAAGGTGAAGAAGCTCAATTACTCAAGTACTGATAGTAACTCGAATGGTAAGATAAGAAAATTATAATTAATTTGCTGTAGTATATTATGCTACATTAAAGTAAATTAGTAAATTAGAGAAATACAAAATACATAAATATGTATATATATAAGTTAAATTTTATTTAATTGTGTATGTTTCAGAGTCTGATAAAGAAAATACATCTGATTGTCAGTCAAACTTAACAGATATAAGAACACATGAGTTAGTTGTAGAAAGAGAACCTAGTAACAGCCCTAAATTCCTAGATGAATCAATCAACAAAATAGTTAATAACATATCTCTAATTAACAATTTTAAGTATAAAGGCTCTAATGGTTCTTTTAATACTTCCTTTAAGTATGGTAGAAATAGACTGACTAAAAACTTTAACTCTCCAATTCTACAAAAATCACCTTTATGCAGCACTCCATTCAAAGAAAAGTACAGAGGTATATCGATTTTTAAATTTTCTCCAATATGTCAAAAAGAACAAAGTCCGAACTATGCTACAATATTAGAAGAAAAAAATGTAAGTGATGCTAATATAGTTGTAAGCAAAGATCTTGGTCCTAATATAACTCAAGAATACCAGGCATCACCCCTTACTAATTTGCCTAATATTGGTTTAAATTACAAGTCTGATTTGTTAGTCGATGAAATTGAACATCGCACCAATGATAACATACAAGCTAATATTTCCGAAAGTTTAATAAAACATACAGATAATGATTTCGAACATTCTGTAACAACTATAGAACAATGTTCTTGTCAAACTACTGAGGCTGAGCCTTTTTTGGGTTTCTCAAATAATGCACTGACAGATGTTACTACAGAAAAGATTTGTTTACTTAAATGTTTAGAAGAAAACGAAATTGTTGATTTTAATGAAATGGAATTAAAATGTATTGAGTACAAAGATGAGTCAGGAAATCACTCAAAAAGTAGTAGTGCTTCCAACAAATGTAACACCAGTGAATCATCAGTGGATTCACAACATACTGATAGAGAATCATTGTATGATACTTGTAACAGTGAACAACATTCTTTAGCAGATAATTATAAAGATAACAGAAGGCCAATAGTTGCTATTGAAAGACTGAGCGATTCAATATTCATAAAATACTATGACAAGATGCAGGTAGATTCTCACGATGACCAAATGAGTGAACAATTAACTGATAATGACGATTTTGAAAGCTTAGCAAGTGACTCAAAAGAAGAAATGTTGCACATTTCGTTCAGCACCGAGTCAGATTGTGCAGAAACTAAACCAAATGCAATTGTGATAACTGATTCTTCGACAACGGAAGATGTTGTATCATCTAATGATGAAGACGCAAGTAGCAATGAGGAAGAGAAATGTGTTAGTTTTGTCACTACTAGAAGAAAAAATGAAATAACAAATGATTCTATGTTCATATTTGATCATTCTTACGGCAGTAGTAGCATTGATTGTGATAAGACTGTACTTAGCAACATTAAAGTTAATTTAGAAAAGTCTGACATAGACATAAGTTTAGATAATGTTACTGAATCCAATTTAAATAGTGTAGACACTGAGGAAGACTTCATAAATAAAGACTATGATTTGACTGAAAGTCTTTCTGACCGAATATCTAGAGTATCTAAATATCGAAAAACATCGAAATTTTCGAGTCAAAATGACTGTCTAAGCCATGTAATTAAAGATTTTAAATTGACTGATAGCTCATCTGATAAAAGACTTTCGAGGATAGCTACTAGAAAGAGCTCGAGATTAACAAGACAAGATAAAGATGTAAGCCCAGTCTATGAAACTAACAATTTAAAATTGATTGGTAGCAAATCAGATGAAATAATTTCAAGAAAATCTACTAGAAGAAGCTCAAACATACAAAGGCAAAATCATTCTACAAGCCCAGAGTTAGATACTAATAAAAATGAAATAACTCTTGTGGATACAAATGAACCTAACAATAATAGCAGTGTTGTAGAAAGTAATGCTTTAACTATAGATTCATATGAATTAGAAAACAAGGATCCAATATCACCATCAACATCAACATCAAAAAAGTCTTCTTGGATTTCTGAAGAAAGAACATTAATTAATCATCCAGAAAGATCATCTTATGCTGGTGTTGAAGTAAAACCAAGCATAGTCTTACAACCAGGAAAGAAATGGGAAAGATCATTGAGCATCTATAGAAGAATGACAATGGCTGAACATTATGAACAATCCATTTTAGAAGATGAATGTGTTCATAAAAAGGGACGGAAGTACAGACAGAGTGTTATTAGTACTATGGAAATGCAGGAACGTAGAGGTAATTTCTTTTAAATTGTTGTTACTTGAATACTTCTTTAATTATTTTGGTACTGGCACACAACAATTTTTGATATGAAAAATTATACCTAATAATGACAGTAGTATGTGACATATCGTGGACATATCCATCCAAAGTTTCAGTGTAATGACAGGTTTGTTATTTTTATCAAAATAAATATAGATAGCTAGGTATGTAAATACAACCCGTGAATAAACTGCTTCATTTTTTACAGATTCACTACACAATGATTCAATCAATAGTCGAAGAAGCACATTTATTTCTAAGCCTAGCAGACCTACTATTAGATTTGTGAAAGTAAGTTACAAAATATCACACGGAAAAATTAATATTTATAACATTGTAACAAATCTAATGCTGTTTTCTTTTCAGGATCCTAATATTTCCAGAGTAAGCCTGAGCACAAGTTCAATATTCGATGATTTAAAAGGTAAGCGCGCCGACCACGATCCCCTTCATTTATGGTAGTATTTTTATGTCGACTGGGAACACCGAGACTCGAGCGTATTTTCTACCGTATCAATCTGTGTTTCTTGTTCTGACATCTGGCAATTCCAATTCGTGCGTTTCGCGGAAGAAGACGCTGCGTGGTCTTTGTCCGAAAATTTTTATTTTAATTTTTATTTAGTAATTGCGTGTTACACTACTAGTGTAGTGTGCTCACTGACGCTACTATTACTAGATAATAGTAGAATAAACTTGCACGTGTGAAATACAGTGTTGTAGAATACAATTACTGACTGCCATTATCCGTAACGGGATAGTAGCTGAGTTCTGCGCCTTTGTTCTGTAAAAAAGTGTCCAAAGCCAAGTGCATGCATCTTTCCCTGCAATACACAGGTTAGTTTGCATAAAATTCTAATAAATCCAAGTGAAATGTATTGAATTTACGTTGCGTCAGTAGATTACGCGCTGGGGAAAGTTCGTCACTCACTTCCTAGTATGTGTCATGTCGCGCTAACCATCCGCTGGTTTTTTCCCAGGATTTTTGAACGAGGAGTGTGATGATACTGTTATCGAGTTATCAAAACTCTCGATTGCTGATTCGGAGCACGAAGTTACTATACTAGATAATTTCCATGGGTCGGAACGAGTAGCTACTGCACAGGATTACGTGTTGCGTCGATGCAATCAAACCGAGCCCATCCTCTTTGATGAATGTTATCCAGAATCGTGAGTACCTGCACTCCATTTTCCTTCGCAAATGTACCTCATGCCTAGAAAAGTCACTAACATTGTTTGTGGTTATGTAGGTCAAGCATACAACAAAATGGTGGTATTTTGGTAAACATCTATGTTGGATCAGTAGTTGATAGCCAGTTCTACCCTATTTTGTCTCCTATAAATATTTTTTGGGGCAATACCATGATATTTTTCAACACCTGCTACCATCAGCTAAAATAGTTCAAAGATACATTGGCCTTGCCAAAAAGATTTAAATAAAAATTAATTACATTTCCCAAGCCTGCATAAATTTATAACTGTTCATTTGTTTCTTTTGTGCAATCCTACATTAGAGATGAAGATAACAATAATGCTAACCACTCAAGAATAAAAAATATTGTTATATAAATAATGATAGCTCATACAGTATACTGTATAACCTTCTTGCTCTCATGTAAGGCACATAACATTGATGATACCTAATTTGTCATACTCCTACACACAAAATTACAAAGCCATCCATAAGTAATTTTAACGAAACAATTCTGAGTAGCTTATACATGGTACTCAGAAATATGATTCACAAATTTCATAAAAAATATATTTTACAATATGTGTAACCATGCATGACTCGTATGTTGTTGGGACTATGTTTGATAACTTGTTTTATTTTATCTGTTGAAAACAAAGTCGGCAGGGGTCATGCAGAAACAATGCAGCTACTTTTTCGCCTCTTTAACCGCTTATGAGTAAAAGACAGAAATTGACTTTTCCTTCCTCCTTCTTCAGCCTTATTTATTCTTTAACTTAAAAATATTTTAATTGTTTTTGTTTTTCAATGTATGTAATAGTAAGGGTGGTGTTCCACTCATCAAATATCTATGTCCAATGTACATTTGATCAAATAAATTGGATGACTTCATCAAATCACCTAGCACCTCCAATAGTAATTGATCAAAGATTATGACAAAGATAATAGGAGCTCATAAACTTGAAGTTCTTCCATTTTCTCAATTTACGCAAAATACTGTGCAAAACATACTAAGAAATCTTGGACAAAGATATTGCATGAGAGGAATATTCATCTGTCAAAGTTTGATCAAATATTGGACATAGAAATTGGACAAAGATATTTAATGAGTGGAATACCACCCTTATTTCTGATAGAAGTAGCTTGTATGCTATAAATATTGTAACATATCACAAAAAAAAACAAATAGTGAACTAAAAATGTTTTTTTTTAATTGTAGATTACACACTATGGACATGTGTTCCATACTCTTATAAGATTAGGTCATAATTATGATCTATAGTCTTACAACTAAATAAATAAATGTTAAAACTAAATTACAATAAATACAAATATTAAAACATGTTATAACTTTACATCTTGCAACTTGTGCAAGAGAACAATGCAAAATGTGCTGTAATAACTTACTTTTTAAAGTTTGTTGTTTGTTTCATACAAATAATGTTCTCAAATTCAGGTCATAAGAGATGGCCTTGCGGTAACAATACCAACATTGTTCTTTTCAACCATCATTACATAAGCAAACAATAACTTGCAACATCAAAACTATTGAAAGCTAACTAATGATCCAATATATCTGTACTGTTGGCTATTGTATAACATCTCAATGTTTTACATAAGATGTTTCTTGATATTTGTGGTTTGTAAAACTGTAATAGGGTAGAAAATATACCAGGTGCTAGGACTAAGTTATCTGCATCTTTTGCGTGTGCCTGTGTGGGTCATTGGCTTGTGTGCATAGTAATGCATAGTAATGCACACAAGCCAATTACCCACACAGGCACATGCAGAGCAGAGGCATTAGCAGAGCAGTAGCTCTGCTGCCTTACCGGCTAACAATCTCATGTTCGTTTTCGGTTCCAAACCTTACCAGCGGTCACTAGTCTTCATGTTGAAGGTGTCTAGAGTTTTCGGTTCTTCTCGTTTTGTAAGAACTTGTTTAAATAATAATGTTAATTCTAAAATGATAACCAGTGACAATTCTAGGCTATTTCTTCCAGCCGGAGACTTAGCGACCACTGGTTTTAGTCAGGTTGGACTTGAAAACAAACATGAAATTGCTAGCCGGTAAGGCCCCTGGTTTGATAGGCAAAGTAATATATGCCCAATGTAGTTGTGTCTCAGGTTATCAGGATAACAAATGTACTGCAGTGCCATACAAGCCATTTTGTTTGAAAAGTTCCAGGTGGCACTGCAATTGTTATATGCAAGTGTTAAGCACATTATAAGACAACATGCACTTTTAAAAAAATCTACCTACACATGAACATCTACACTTAAATTAACATATCTATTTGTATTATTACTTATTCTGTGCTATAGATAGGTTACTAGACAAGATGTTCTCAATAAATGTGCAAAAAATTTATCTAAAACTAAAAGCTAAAAGAAAATGAGATCTTGGAATTGTGCCCAAGAAATATAAGTCAAGCTATTAGAACTCGTGTTGGAATGTTGCCCAAATAATCTTTTTCCTTGTGCATATTGTTTTGAAAACAATTTGCTGTTTCTGCTTGGTTAAAAGCATTTCC
The DNA here is from genome assembly GCA_907269065.1 of Crocallis elinguaria. Lineage (NCBI taxonomy): Eukaryota > Metazoa > Arthropoda > Insecta > Lepidoptera > Geometridae > Crocallis > Crocallis elinguaria. The sequence continues at coordinate 36,556,151 of OU026065.1, forward strand.
AGGAACATTAGCAGATCTTTGTTGGCAGCTGCAGTGTGCATGCGTTAGTTGCTGATACATAAACAAACATTGTTATGTTTCACAGTTTGCACAATTTGCAGTAAGTAGGAAACTAGTGCAAATTGTGAAATGGTTTCGCAATTAATGGACCACATTTCTGCATGTTATATAAAAACTTGGAATAAAATTAAAAAACAAAGTCAAATCTCTTGGGGTAAAATCATTGAATATTTTATGCAAAAGTTTTTGCACCTAGTAACAGAAGGATCTAAACTAAAATAAAACTAAACGTTGATAAAATGACCGCTAAAGTAATAGATCTTAAACATGATAATTTGTATTTATTTCGATTATCTTATCAGTTATCACTAAGTGCAGACTTAATTATGCCCTATATTACAAATCTCGTTACATAAGAAACCACTGTTATTATCCGTAGGATCTTACCTGATATTAAGTGATTGAACATCAATTTAAGACTGTTCAGTATTTAATAATTTAAGAATGCTTAAGCTTATATAAGGCAATATAACATGTCAGTGTTTTTCTTCATCCCTCAGGGTTCTTAAGAACTGTCACAAGATCGGTGAGGGTGTGTACGGGGAAGTTTTCCTGTGGCGAGGCAGAGATGGCCGAGCTCGGGTTATGAAGATAATTCCCATTGCTGGCGCTATCAAGGTCAACGGGGAGGACCAAAAGGACTTCCACGAGATCATCTCGGAGATTGTGATTGCTATGTAAGTGTATTTTAAATATACCTCCTACAGTTAACAAAATAAATCCGGTCCATAAATTATATCCATGCCAAAAATTACGTCAATCCGTTGCTCCGTTATTGCGTGAAAGAAGGACAAACCAACAAACACACTTTCGCATTTATAATATTAGTAGGATTAGTAGGACTGAACCGTGCATTTTTCCCGCACAAAAAGTAGCCTATGTTACTCTCCGGTCCATAAACTGAAGCTATGCCAAAAATCACGTCGATCCGTTGCTCCGTTACTGCGTGAAAGGACAAACCAACAAACACACTTTCGCATTTATAATATTAGTAGGATTATGTTACTAGGTACATATACATTTCTGTTACTAAGAGATGGAAATCAGTTTATAACCGAATTCCAAAAAAGAGGAGGTTATCAATTCATCGGGTTTTTTTTTATGTTTGTTACTTCAGATCTCTGTCATTTATAAACCGATTTGGAAAATTCTTTTTTTATTTGAAAGGATACCTATACTTTCAGATTGGTCCCATAGAAATTTCATCAAAATTGGTTCAGTAGTTTGTCACTGAAGTTGGTTCGTCGCTTTTTTAAAGCAATTTTTTTTCAAAATATACCTTTTTACAGGGAATTGAGCGCACTACGCGCTCCCATAGCCGATATTGTCCGACAATTGGATGAAGGGGACGACATTCACGCCATCGATCTGCACGCCATACAAAACGCTACTGATACCTTCAACGAGGTTGGTAAATAAATTTTTAGATCATTTGTACAACTACCCGCAACTTTTTTTAAAGTCAAATTCAAATTGCTTTATTCAAATAGGCCCAAAAGGAGCACTTATGAAAGTTAAAATAAATGACTCTAACAGCGGCCCTCTGCAATCAGCTCGTCTCGTTACCAATTAGTACCTAGACGATCAAAATCATTGCGCAATACGTAATATTGTACAATATAATTGATAGTATTATAATAGAACCCGCTGATGGCAAATCCCCCCTTCATGAGGGAGGCAGATGTTCAGCCGTGTACTTTTCCCGGCGATGATGACAATTAAATGATATTATCACCTTATCAGTAATACTTTAGTGCACTAAAAACCCAGCGCGACGTTGGTAAACCATGTTGTATTGAATAAATACGAGCGTGTTGAGAAAACAACGTTTATTGTGCGATTTATGTTGAAAGAACAAAAGGCGAAAACCGGAAGATTACGCGTCACAACATTGAACCGATGATACATAATCGAAAGAATGAATTGTACATTGAGAAAAGTTAATTCTTACCGTGTTACAACAAAAATCCACTGTTAGACGCCTGTTTAGCTAGACTGTGTCTAAACATAAACGTCAATTATGATTAGAAATGTCACAACATAATTGTCTTAGACAACGGTTAGACACTACTTATATCAGATTTGTGGTTGCTCATATTTAAACGCGTGGCTAAGGCATGTTTAGGAGTTAAACCGTGTTTAACACAGGTTTAAAGTGTGTTTAATTTTTTTGTGGTAAGACCGTATATTTTTACTAAAGATTGTATAACGGTTGTGGTTTTGTGGTACCACAAAAGAAATAAACCCACTTTTAACCATTGTTAAAAAGTGTTTAACTTTTAAACATGCCTTAGTCGCTGGTTTAAATATGAGCAACCACAAATCCTGATTTAAGTAGTGTCTAACCATTGTCTAACACAATTCTGTTGTGACATTTCTAATCATTTTTGACGTTTATATTTAGACACTGTCTAGCTAAACAGGTGACTAAAAATTATTTTTTTTGTAGTTACAATGTTATATAATTTTTGGGCATATAACCAATACATCACATAATTATCGTGTTAGTAATAATAAGGAGATGTCCAATGTCCATAGGCAACGGTGACCGCTTACCATCAGACAGGCCGTTTGCTTGTTTGCCACTCGTTTATATAAAAAAAATAAAGACAAAAATTAAGAACTATATACATACATTCTACATTGATATGAGAAGAATTTGCCAAAGCAAAAACCCGTTGTCTAACGTTTCCCCCTGAACAAACATTTATTCTATGACTCATGTGATAATTGTGCGTGGATAAGTCAAATATAAAATAATTAACTGTCCATAGAGTTTCCGTATAAGTTTGAAATTATTCCCAAGCTAATGTTTCAACGCGTGTACAGGAAGTGTTAATGACCTCGAAACAAGGCCTTATCATTTGTAAATAAAATGCAATTAAGTCATTGAACAACATACCGGATAGCGTGATAAGGGTGTCAGATTATATCGGTTTTTACAAGTTGCAAGCCTAAGTATGTTTGATACGATTCCTGTTTATCTGTATGTCAGGGAGTCGGATAAATCTGGCCATCCATTTCTCAACGTCTTCCCAATATACAATCTAGCTAAAACTATACAGGCGTTTGGTTTTGAAGGCAGTTTAAAAAATATTTTTAAAAAAGTTTGAGATATTTTTGAGACTGTTGTTTAACCTTACAATTGGGCTTTCGAAACGGTTGAATAGAAATTCCTCTACCTGCTTTTGTATCCCAAAAAAACTACAAAAGGTTGCATTCCACCACATACGCTCCAAAACGGTCGTAAATCTAGGATGGTCATTTATCAGTATTTTAGAGGCTGGCATTCAGTAACGTCTCGACTAATTTTAGAATAGCATCCTTTGTTCACGTCATACAAACGAAGAATAAAGACTAAGAATAAACGTAATACAAATTCAAATTCAAAAGTCTTTTGAATAAAGACTTTTGAATTTGAATTTGAAAGTTGCATTGGAACGTTTGAAAATAACGCACAGAGAAAACTGCTTGGGAACACATTTGGTTCTGCAACTTGCGATTAGGGAACGGATAAAGCTGACCCCCCACAGTTGCGAGCCGACCTCAGCCGATAACGCTTCAAAATAAACGGGGTCGCATTACCTAATCATCGTTCGAGCTAATTAATTTTTGCGGAATGTTCATTGCGAAAGTTACGGCGAAAAAATACGTCACGTTTTTGAGAAGCGGTGAGTTTCGGATTTCGAAATATGTAGGTACCGGGTAATTATATGAATCATTTCGTATTGCAGACAGTAGTACCGTGCGGCTCTTTGATACCTTTTAATTACTCCAATTGATAAGAGAACTGGGTCGGAGTTGTTATCACAGGGGCAGACTTTGTGCAGATGGCCGAATGATTTGCGCGTTTCAAATTGAAGGATACTCATTTACAAATGGCGACGTTTTTTAGAGAGTATTAACTCCGCAACTTTTTTTTACTTACCTAAGCCAGTTTTACTGAAAACATAGACAACATAGAAAAGCATGGTAGCTACCCTGTTAATTATTAATGATATTAGTAACAAAGTAGATAATAAATAATGCTTTAAATACATGAATGCAATAAATAAATCCATGATCATATTACAATTTTGAAAGTAAATGGCTTCTGACTTCTCTGTTAGCAAAGACAGGACTTCGAATAAAAGCAAGTAAAAAGAAAAAAAACCGTAGCTCAGTATTATGCTGATTGCCAACAATGAGGTTTAATGACATTCAGTCAAGGTTTAGGCATAGACGGCAAATCAATACATAAGAGAAAATATAAATTCATGAATTTAAAGTCAAAATAAATGAGTGCTCAAGTATTAGAGTATATACCGATCTAGAAAAAAGGCATGAAACTCGTCGACAATATTTTCAAAAAGGTTTTTACAATGTTTTGACAAAAATAATGTTTAAAATTTAAGTCAGCAGTCGCAAGGATGCTCCTGGGTCGATCGCCTTCTACTAAATATTATCACTTATCAAGGAAGTTGTTGAGCCCTAGAATTCTGAATTACTGATAACTAATACATAAGGGATGCAGAGTTAAATATAAAAAAATATAAATAAATCGCAAGTAATACTACCAAGTTTTTGTTCTCAATTGAATTCATTGTGTCATTGTCTCATTCATTCATTGAACCTTGAGATAATTTACAGATGAGTGAGTGCTTTAGCTGTTTCATTAAAAACACGTACTTAACAGTATTTACATCTCAACGTGTTTATAACTTGTTTAAAATACATCCTTGCTAACTTCTCAGTAAACATGTTTGTCAGTTTCAGCATCAATTTTTGTTGTTTATCGATTTCATCACGTATTTTTCTTTGGACGAGTCATGCGATCGTACTTACTCGAACCACCGTATTGTTATCTGTGCTTACCACTTATTGTAGTAAGCATGTTGGTTTGTCCTCCATTCACGCAGCAATGGAACGAAATGTTTTATTTTGTGTAGAAATACTGTATGCATACACTATTTCTACACATACTTTTATTTAGGAAAAGTACACGTTTCTGGAAATCTCCACGCGTGTAAAACTGCGGATTGCAGTTAGTACTTACATTATATAGACAACTTGATTGAAAATTGAGCCAGGCCGCGTTAAACAAATGACGTCAGATGCTCTGTCCAATTTGCATGGTGCATTTTAGTGCTCAGTAGATACGCCCGACTTTGACTCTCATTTTTGACGTTTTTAACGTACGATTTCCAGTTTTTCGATATAGACATTTGATGCTCTTGAAAAAACTAATTAAATTGCGTCACACATGGAGTCAACATCCCAATTGCAGTGGCTCTGGGTGGCACTTCATCTTTGATATACAAAGGCCTGCGTGGCACTGCATTATGCTCATGACCCTGTTACATAGAAAGTTTTTTCTAGAACCTGCTACGTAATAGATTCTGCATTACGACATCCACTCCGGTTATAGTAGAAAATGCTCATTGCTATCGATTGTTGATACCGTTTACGCAAGAACACGTGAATTGGCTTACGAACCGTGATTGGGAGCAATTGGAAACGTGTTTCTCGCGTCTAACGCCGACTGGCTGACGTTCAATGGCTGTACTGATTAAATTCCATTGTTTTGATTCTTCGACGTGTTTTATCATTTAGAAGAGCCCAAGTCATCGACTGCGTTTCTCCTTACGTATGAGTTAATCGAGAAAACAAACGATAATAAACCATTGTTAGACGCCAGCCACGTACCGGCTGATGACTGATACGGAAACGTGCGATTGGTCGTAATATGAACAAAATTGAATAGGAGATTTAAAATTGAAAAGCGACAAAGAAAGTTCTTTCCTTCATATTTTGTATGTCGATTATATTGCTTCGAGAATTTTCGATATAGTAATTGGATTATATTATATAAACGACTAGCTGTGTCCCGCGGCTTCGCTTACGCTATGTTACTCTTTATAACATCAGCTATCTGCCAGTAAAAGTCCCGTCAAAATCGGTCCAACCGTTTCGGCTTACCCGCAACAAACAGACACGGACAAAAATTTTAAAATATATGTTTTTGTTTTGTCCGTATATACCTACTATCATATGAATTTAGTGAAAATTATTTTGATATTACAAACAGACTCTTCAATTTTATTTATTTGCATAGATTAATAATAATATAGACAAAATAATAGATAGGATAAAGAAACCATTGTTATAAGCAAGCTACGTAACATCTGATGAATGAAACAGGAATGTGAGGTTGGTCCAAATACGTAGAAATTGATAAGAGTTACAACGAATAGTGTTTGATTCATATATTCGTTTTTGTTTATCGATAGTATTGCTTCGAGAACTTTCGATATACTAATTGAATTAGGTTTTAATGCGTTTTATCGTTTGTACTTTTGCGATCTTCATGTAATCTTGATTGTAGATAATTTTTGTTATGCAATAATTGAAAGTGCAACTAGTTCATTTGTCTGTTAAGCGTCATTTGCTATCAATTACTGCGCCGCCTAGATTGTACTTTGGATTGTAAACACCTGCAATGTGCAGTCCTTCGTTTTAATGTCCCTAATCTCCACAGTAGAGTCACTGACTGTTCTTTTCAAACAAGTACACAGTGCGATGCGACAGATTAAACGAGCAAAGCAGTGCTACTGATTCATATATTATATTATAATTGTTGTTAGTGGGAGGACTAACTCTTCTGCGAGTGTCCGTCTGGGTTGTTACCACCGATTTGCTCGTGAAGTCTGCCGCCAAGCAGTAGTGTGCAAGCATTACTGTGTTCCGGTTAGATGAGCAGAGTATCCAGTGAAATTACTGGGCTTATGAGACTTAATACCTAATGTCACAGGGTAACGAGCGCACTGCAGTGCCGCGCAGGCCTTTGTGTTTCAAAGTTCTGAGTGGAACTGCAATTGTTATGGGCCGGCGTTATGCTTACCATCAGGCAAACGACCAGCTCGTCTCGTTACATAATAACATAAAAAAAAAAAATTTTGCTGAAGAATATGTTACTTACTGGCAGTAGTTAGTAAAGAAATATATAATAAAGTCTGTCTAACAATGAATAGTTACAAAATGTTTTATCCCTTTCGATTCTGTTTAAAATAGTCAAAGAACAACAAAGACAAAACATTATGGGTCTTACTACAAAAAAAATTAAACACACGTTAAAGCTATGTGAAACACTGTTTAACGCCTACACATGCCTTAGTCGAGCGATTAAATATGAGCAAATCCTGATTTAAGTGAGCAGTGTCTAACCGTTGTCTAACACAATTCTGTTGTGACATTCATAATCATTTTTGACGTTTATCTTTAGACGCTGTCTCCGCTAAACAGACGACTAAAATTTGTTTTTTGTATTAATACTATATACCTATATCACCGTTATAAAATCTTTATTAGTAAAGCCCTATATCGTCGTCTAGTACGCAGTTAAAAGACCGCATCTTGTGTTCCATCGGCTTCATCGTCTAATTTGATTTCGTTCACCTCAGAGTCGGGTAAATAACCTCTCCCCTTGCCATTCGTCCGCCGCCTGTCTGCCAAGTTTTGATACACGTATTTTACATACTCTTACTTTATAGACGCAATTTGTGATGTACTCGTGTTGACTTTGATCGCCGTGTTAAGGTCGGTCGTAAAGGTCGTCAAACTCGTGTGTGGCATAAAATCAACGCTGATAGTAATATCCGTGTGGTAGTTTGTTTATCTTTATAAGGAAGGAAAGAAAATATATTAATGACTACATTAAACATTTCTCGAAACTCTACGAGTAATTTAGCTCCAAATCTTTCCAGATTTATTGCTACTTTGTTTAATTTGGCAGATCCTCTGCTAATGAAATGTTTTGGCTTCAGTTTTTAACTTAGTTTCTGGATCTTACGTAACTAAAAACAATATCTCAAAGTGACTGTCTCAAAATGTCTGTTTGTCTACCTCTCCATGGCTACAACCGATTGATGTTAAATTAAGGTAGAGATTTAGCGTCGAACCCAGATAGCAAGTTACTCTAAAGAAATACGAGAAAACTTTTATGGTATTTAACTCATAAGTATAAAGGACTTATACCAAATTTGTATGGACCTTGGTAGTTTATTCCCAGAAAAAATGAACTAGCCTAAATTTTGTTTCTAGATATGTACCTGAAATAAAGAACCTAGCAGAACAATAACAAAATTTTTAGGCCTGCGTTTTTTTAAAACTACTTTAAAAAACCAAGCGCAGAAGAAATGCAAAATTAATTAACAGCAACATTGCGTTCCTAAAATATCCAAAAAGCAGAAACATAAAAGTATGGCGTCATCGTCACGTAATTTTTGACAGTTTTAACAAATAATCGGCTGTGCTGTCATCCGTTCTGTTTTTTTTTATTGTCTATGTTCTTTATCACATTCAGCCAAAAAGAAGCTGTAGAGACCGTTCCGTTTTGACAAATAGCGTTCCGTTTCACGTTACGTACTAAAAAAATCATTATGTATTTTCAGGGAATCGCATGCCTATAAAATTGTGGTTTTATTTTAGATAATCTAGATTTTGAGGGCTCATTCCAAAAAACCAACCGATTGCAGGTGCTAGCCGTGCGCTGCGTGTTCGGTCCGTACCCGTCGCGGCTGCTGGACCTGTGGGAGCTGTACGACGAGTGCAAGGGCAGCGAGAACGACAGCCCCGCCGCGCTGCCGCCCGCGCAGCGGTACGTGGTGCTGGAGCTGGCCAACGCCGGCCAGGACCTCGAGAGCTACCAGTTCAGCAGCGCACAGCAGGCGCATGCGCTGTTCCAACAGGTACGTTTCGCTCTTCACTTGTTTCTCACTTTTTTTTTAATGTATTTCTTGACCTGGATACAAGCCCTTACATGATTCTCAACTTTATTAGTGTTACCACAAAAAAAAAAACATTTTTAGTCGCCTGTTTAGCTAGACAGCTAAAGATAAACGTCAAAATGATTAGAAATGTCACAACAGAAGTGTGTTAGACAATGGTTAGATACTACTTAAATCAGGATTTGTGGTTGTTCATATTTCATCGCGCGACTAAGTCATTTATAGGCGTTAGTGATTAACACAGGTTAACGTGTTTAGTTTTTTTGTTGTAAGACCCTATCAACAGATAGGGTCAGCTAAACATAGCTGCTGTAGTAGTTAGTAGCTAGACAATGGTGTCGATTCTGTCGTTTTATACCTAAACATAAGTTTATTCGCTCTCTTTCTTTCCAATACATAACATGAGAAAAAGATGGCAGTTGGTAAACTGATGTAAATTTAGTTTTTGAGCTGTCAAATATCCTCCATCCTTGATAAATTAGATGCCACTAAATTCATGGCCGTTAAATTTACTACACACGAGCAAGTGAATTAATTTGACAGGTCTAAAATATATTCCATTTCTTTCTCATGTTTTTATTTTGAAAGAGAGATTGAAACTGAAATGGGTTTAGGTATGAAACGACAGAATCGACGACATTATTATATCAGTGTGTTCCGGCAGTTATTTTAAAGCCCATACTCACGGTCCAAATAAATTAATATAAAATGTGAAATAAAATGTATATATACTACCGTCGTATGATGTGTATTAGTATAGTGTGTGTTAGTGGGAGGACTAACTCTTCTGCGAGTGTCCGTCTGGGTTGTTACCACCGCTTTGTGAGTGAAGTCTGCCGCCAAGCAGTAGTGTGCAAGCATTACTGTGTTCCGGTTTGATGAGCAGAGTATCCAGTGAAATTACTGGGCTTTTGAGACTTAATACCTAATGTCTCTAGGTAAGTCTTTGCATCGGCAGGCTCACTCAGGAGACTGCGTAATTTCCTTCCCATTGCCACCAAAACTGCGTTGGCGCAATCACTTTTACTCCCGATAATAGACTACGCCGATGCTTGTTATTCTGATTTAACCGAAGAACAGCTAGACAGGGTTGAGCGTTTGCAAAACTTCTGCATTCGGTTTATATTTGGTTTGCGGAAATATGACCACATCTCCGAATTTCGCAAAAAGCTGAAATGGTTACCTATCCGTCTTCGCCGGAATACACACATTCTCTCACTTCTCTATAAAATCCTTTTTATTCCTAGCACTCCTTCATATCTAAAAGAACGTTTTGAGTTTTTGCAGTCTTCTAATTCACTTACCTTACGATCCTCCAATACCCTTCAATTAAAAAGCCCTGTTCATACTTCTCAGTTTTACCACAAATCTTTCACCGTACAAGCCGTCCGTCTGTGGAACGCATTGCCTATATCGATCAAGCAAGCTAAATCTCTTACTATTTTTAAAACTATGGTATCTAAGTATTATCTATCCTTGCAATGCTAGTATTTATGTAGTTGTATGTAAGTATAATATTATATCACTTTAATATGTATATGTATTTATTTATGTATGTTATATCTTTATTTATTTATTTTTATGTTAGATATTGGTATGTATGTGTAATATGTATTAGTATATAGGTATATCTTTGTATCTTTGTACACCACCGACCACATTGTTTTTCATTTGAGTCCTGTCCATCCAAAGGTTGTCTGGAAGAAATCGCTATAAGCGATAAGACCGCCCAATGTACTACCATTTTAAGTTATTGTTTTCTTTTTATTATTTTCCTGTTAATTTTTTTGGTGTGCAATAAAGTATTATTGTATTGTATTGTATTGTATTGTCTCAGGGTAACGAGCGCACTGCAGTGCCGCGCAGGCCTTTGTGTTTCAAAGTTCTGGGTGGCACTGCAAATGTTATGGGCCGGCGTTATGCTTACCATCAGGCAAACGACCAGCTCGTCTCGTTACCAAATAACATAAAAAAAAAAATTATACATTTTGTAATCAGAGAATACAAACCCATTTTGTAAAATTTGAGCAAAGTATACAACCTGAGTTTAAATTGGTATGTTATCTCGTAAGGGGGTCAACTACTGGAGATCAACAACATTTGTTTTACGAGTTTTTGAAATTTGGAATTTTTTGTTGAAGAAAAGGCATTTAAAGTTCACGTCACAATTCTGCTACAGAACTTCCGGGCAGCCCTAGATCAGCTGATTCACTTGAACTATGTTGAACTTTGTTACATGATAATGTTGAGGAGAATAAGGTTTAGCTTAAAAAAATCCAGAAAATACCGCGCACTTCACGTTTGTTCTTTTTCATTATTTTTTTGGAAATTTAGAATGACGTTTATCTAAGGGAGGTTCTCACAACTTGTCGACACGTCGGTCCTAATCACCCCCTCCCGGGATAACATACCAATTCAAACTCACCCTGTATAGATTATTATGTGCTGTGATTTTATTTTTTCTTGTTTATTTTGCTTATCATGGTCATTGTCACTATGTTTTATCAAAATGTGCACTTAGCCTAATTATATTTGTGTGCGTGATATCTAATTATTTTATTGTCTGATCTTTTCCCTTTGTAATCAGTAGTAATCACAGTAAGTAGTATTATCGTCCAAAATGTTGTTTTCGATATTTCATGCCATTCTACATTTGTTTTGCTTTCTTATTTGTAAACACTTCTAAAAAAATTTGCTTTTTGTTAGTGTTATTACGAAAATGATTTTCTTTGATAGGTAACTGTTATAAGCAATGAAAGATTGTTTTTTTAAAAGTCAAGATATTTGAAATGTTTGAAATTTTAAATCATTCGCTGACCATATTTAGCTCCTGTGGAGTATTTAGGAACCATGAATAATAATAATAATGGAACATTTGACTGAGGAATACACAGTCTCTCTCTCTCTCAGAGAGAATGCTGGTATCCCAGCAGTGGGAGCGTCATAAGGCTGATGATTATACACATTACTATGGTCAATAGAAATCATTGCCGTCCCTAGGCCCTGTGGTGCAGGATAGAGCGAGATGGTCTATCGCGGTCTTTGGTCGACCCTTTCAGATCAATTCTATTGTTTGCTGTTTTTGGTACCATTACATAAACATTAACTATATATTTGTATTATAAATACCAAATTATCCAAAAACCAACAATTTTTTGCAAATACGAAACGATATTTCAAACATTTTATTTTGCTTAAAATTTGGCCCCCACGCCATTTGGCGGTCCTCGCTCCAGTCCTCTCGCTCTAACCGCAAAGCCGGTGCTGATAGAAATCATAGTTAAAATAGAATCAGGCGCCAGATCTCCTTTAGCGCGTCCGGACATTGCTTTATATAATACTATAATACTTCACATTATATTGTTGTTGTTTTTGTTTGTGTTTATTTTCAGCCGCCAGCGAGAATGCATGGCTTTCTCGGGTGATAGGTGAATTTCTAGCGTCAAGTTTCGACTATCTTGACTAGATTTTCACTTATCCTCCGCGTGAGCTCACAGCTTTTGTTGTTTTGCCGAGTTTGGAATGAAGCTAACTTCTTGTTTTAGTTGGTGTGTTTTTTTTAATTTGCTATTTACGCTGTTTATTGTTTTATTTTAAATTTATCTAGATGTCACAAAACCGACAGAGAGGGAAATAACAGAAGAGTCGTATAATTGTCGCTTCGGCGCGCTAAACGCTCCCTTGAGCTTACGTCACCCGCTTCAATGATATATCAGTGTGTTTCAGAAGACTCACCTTTTGAAACTTATATTCCATTGACGTTTAGCGCGCCATTGGGCCACCGAATGCGGCGCAATCACTCGCGTGCCATCGAGATACTAACCCCGAGAGATGAAATACTGTACGAGCCGATCTCACAACAATGTATTGATTCTGCTATAATGTATATTAGCTCTCAGCGTATAAGCGCTCTGGGAATTGGCGCGAGGCGGTGGCTTAGCCAATCAGAGCGCATTATGTCTAGGCAAAAATAGTGGAATTTATATCGTACAAACTAAACGTCACTGCACCTCTTGAGGTTAGTATCTCCATGGTGAGCGCCAATTCCATATAAAATGTATGAAAAATCTTCAACGCAGGTGACCACGCCTTAATGACAGCGTTCAGAGCTCAATGTGCGGCTGCACTAAGGGTCACTTCTGCTCTCTCTCTCTCTCTCTCTCTCTCTGTCTCTCTCTCTGTATTGTACTATTGTTTTGTGCATGATTGTTTTTTTTGTTTTTGTATACTTTGAATTTATAAGAAAAATGTATAAAACACTGTATGTTAATATTAATCTTATGTTACTAAATACTATGTTGTAAGCTTTTAATATTTACGTTTCTTAAGGAGCTCTCTAAAGCAAAACGTCCTCTTTTTAGTCGCACAAACATCCGTTTCCATACAAATTACCAGCAAAAAAAAAATACAGTAGTATAGCCAAGTATTTATAGAAAAGACTTTTCTATAAAATATTTTATAGATATGGCCCAAATCCTGAAAAAAATTGCAAAACCATATGGGCGAAAAGAAATTTTTTTCGGGAGCATCGCGACAAATTTCTTTTGTCTCGAAATACTGAATATTTTGAGCGACAACAACCATATTTTTTGTAACCAAAAGAAAGGAAATTTAATCATCTAAAGACGTGACGTACAATATTTAAAATTAATGGTATCTCGCTTTCTTTAAATAAGAACTACGAAATAACGTTCAACTAAAAGAAAACGCAACGCCATTTTCAACCTTATCTCTTTACAAAACGATTACACCTAAAGATGGCTTATTACAGCGCCGTAACACATTAAGTGGTACATAAAATTTGTAAAGAATATGATCACATTCCATTAAATAAATATTTTATTGCACAATTATTTCAGATCGCGTTCGGCCTAGCAGTTGCTGAAGAAGCTTTCCAATTCGAGCATCGCGATTTGCACTGGGGGAATGTTCTGATCGCACCCACCGAGCAGAAGGTGACATATTTTGACTATTATTTCATGGGACATTTTTTTTTTATTATTATCATGACACAGGTGGGCGATTTGGTTGGAGCTAATGAACAGTTTAAACGTAGAACTTTTTTTTTATGCTATTTGGTAAGGGGACGATCTGGTCGCCCGCCTGATGGTAAGCGTAACAATTGCAGTGCCACTCAGAACTTTTAAACAAAAGCCTGCGCGGCACTGCAGTGCGCTCGCTACCCTGCGATTAGGTATTAAGTCTCATAAGCCCAGTAATTTCACTGGCTACTCTGCTCATCAAACCGGAACACAGTAATGCTTGCACATTACTGCTTGGCGGCAGACTTCACGAGCAAAGTGGTGGTACCAAACCAGACGGACACTCGCAGAAGAGTTAGTCATACCACTAACAAAATCCACTAGATCATAGACATCATAGATAACTTTTGTATTTTCGCAGTTGGCAACATTCGTGCTCCGCGGCCGCGCGTACCGCGTGCCTCGCTGCGGCGTGGCGGCGACTGTTATCGACTACTCTCTGTCGCGGCTGACACTGCCGCTGGCTGCCGACTCGGCCTCGCTCTACAACGACCTGGCCACAGATGACCAGCTGTTTGATGCCGTCGGAGACTACCAGTTCGAGGTCTACCGCCTCATGAGGGAGAAGCTGGGGTCAGTATCGAGGACTCTTATTTTTTTTTGTAGATATGTGCCTAAAATTAAGAACCTAGCAGAATAATAACAAAATTTTTCACGCCTGCGTTTTTTTAAACTGGTTTGAAAAGCGTAGTGGAAATGCAAAATTAATTCAAACAACACTACGTTCCTAAAAATATCCAAAAAGCAGCAACATTATAAAAGTATGGCGTCATCATCGTGATATTTTTGACATTTTTGACAAATAATAAGCTGCGTTGTCATCTGTCAATTTTTTTTTATTGGTAAAGAAGCTGAAAAAACGTTCTGTTTCGAGAAATTGCGTTCCGTTTCACGTCACGTACAAATTTTCAGGAAATCGCATGCGTATAAAATTGTAATTTTAGTGCAAAATATCTAGATTTTGAGAGCTCTTTCCAAAAAACCAACTGATAGCCTGGTTAAATTCTACATTTATTTTAGTTCTAAAACGGAACAACTCTTTTGCTATGTATGATCGGTTATGACTGTATAGCACTTTGGGAGCCATGCCCCTGCTATTACTACTGGAAAATAATGTGAGAAATGACCATTGGCCATTGTGGCTCTTATTAATAAACAGTGTTAATCCATGGTTTAGTTAAACTATGTTTTGTCTCTCTCAATTCAGTTTAAAATTGTCAAAGAACAACAAAGACAAAACATAGTTTAACTAAACCATGGATTAACACTGTTTATTAATAAGAGCCTGTATGTTTAGCAATAGCATAGCCATGTTGTAAGTTATTCTGAACATTTTGTTTGACATACAATATTAAATAATTTTTTTTGTTACAGTAATGATTGGAAGAATTTCGAGCCATACACAAATATACTTTGGCTGCATTACACAGTCGATAAAATGATAACGGCTCTCCGCTACAAGAGGACCAATACTAAGATTCACAAGCACTATATTGAGAAACTGAAGGGAATCAAGAACAGGATTCTCGAATACGGAAGCGCCGTACAATACGTCCTCACAGACATCGAATTGTAAACAACGAACAAATTATGATATATTTTTTTATAACTACCCACATATTTAACAAATTAGCATAATATTTTTCTAGTACAATATGGATATTCAATGCTGTTGTTGCAATTTTGACATTACAAATTTTAATGTAAATAGACATTCACGCTTGAATATTAAATTTTTAGACGCCAAAAGAATTGTTTACGATATTTTCGCATTGTACCATCACTGTAGTAGTTGGCTGGAAGGTGTCTTGGCGAATAAGGTAGTGCCTTGGTTCAGATTAATAAATTCATATACCATATTATTCAATACTCATGTTTTATTTACTAACCCTTTATAATAAAAAAATAAAATAAAAATAAAAAATTAATTTATTGCCATAAAACAAAAACATATAAAACCACAAATACATACAAAATTTTATAGGGCAATAGGGGTAAACTCAGCATTTGCGGCGCACACATTTTCATGTGTACGCCGCGCTGTTTTTCAGTTTATCCCTTTGCTCGGACTGATCTTCGCCGAGATAAATAGTGATAAGCGAGATACAAAAAAAAAAAATGCTATTACCATAATTTCTAATTAATATAATATAATGCCGTTCAGACAAAATTAATTTCTTTTATTACCATCGTTTGACCACGATCTCACCTGATGTGGCGATGCGGTCAAAAGTGTAGCACGCTTGCTCAGTAGATCCTATTCACTCATCTTGAATCCGCCCTGATTGTATTTCGCCGGAAGCACATACGTGTCGGTAGAGCGTTCCACTTTGCGGTTCTAATCCCAAACCAGTAATATAGAGGTTCTAATTTTGTTTGTTTTACAAATTTTACAACCCATATGCAATAATACTGTGGTTACGGACTGAGCGCCAAGTGCATGTGTTACAGCCTCCATACACGAGCGTTCCTATCCACAGTAGGTATTCCACGCCAACGCAAGTTCTAAAACCCACCCGAGTGTGGGGAATCTCAGATGGGTTACGTGGAGTGATAGGAGAATAATGGATATCTCATCATCAGCCGGAAGACGTCCACTGCTAAACAAGGCCTCCCCAGAACGCAACTTGGATCGGCTACTCGCTTCTTGTATCCAACAGTTCCCCGCGGTTTTGACAAGGTCGTCGGTCCACCTAGTGGGGGGCCTTCCTACATTACGTCTTCCGGTTCACGCAGAATCATAGAATAATATTACTCCTGTAGGGCTAACATGCGCACCGTGACAAAATTTTGTCGATGCTTATGTCGTGCATTTGTCTCATGGTCGCGAGAGAAAGAGCGAGACAAAACAGTAGACAAAATTTTGTCGTGGCGCGCATGTTAGCCCTGCTGAATGACCGAAAAATGGAGCAATGGCATGGCGCGCCCGAAATTGTTTGACCGTCCGTCAGTGTGCTGCTCGAAATTGAACCACTCAATCCACTAAGCGCAGAGCGATCGATTTGGAACCATTTGGAATGGCCATGTTACAGATGTGTGCGTGGAGTCACACAACTCTAATGTGATGGAGTGGGCGGTAGTAGAAGGATTACTATACTAGGTACATGAAGTGCGAAGTACAGCCCACAGTAGTAACTAGTATATGGTACGGCCGTCCCAATGAGCACTAGTGGTCTAAGAAATACTGTTTGGTCTAAGCCAATTGTTATATATTTTCTATAGTACCTAGTCTGTGGCCGTGTCTAGTTACAATAACAAATCATTTTGAAACCATTTATTACTTACAAGCATGGTGAGCAAAGCGAAATTTTGTTCAAGTGAGTGAATTAATGAATTATAATTATAATGTAGTCTTAATTAAATATTTGCCGAAACAATGTTCATTTCGTTCATAGATCCTGACTTGGCAATGAAAGTCGTTGTCGCCTCCTTTATGGATAGTTATTATACTCTTTGGTTGTCGCGCTGTTTCTGAACGAGTAGTATCTGTCAACTTGTCAAATCGTTATCATTTCTTCAATTTCTGATTTTTGCTATTTTCGTACAAAGATGTAGATTAAATGATTATATCCCTCAAAACGACTCTTCAAAATAAACATTATATTAGCTGTTACAATATAAAAGTTATTGCGAGTGTTTAATTTTATTGCCGAATTATTGATAAAACTCACTGCTAAACCTGCGATTCAAATATTACAGAGTACAACAGCTTCTGTTTTTCTCGTATTTATCTTTATGATTTCATCGAATGTCTGCTAAATTCAGTTTAATTATGGAAAGTAGCAGTGACTCTTTATCTAGTAAGTGAACATTTTTCTTATGAAACGTTACGCGACTTGCTGTGTCTATTACAATGGTTGTTATTGTTTTTAGTCCTTGCACCACAAATGGGTGGTTCTCCAGCTGTTTTACTCACCCCTGGGCGTACAAGGAATATTGCTCAGGACATGGAGGCCTTACGAGTGTCTCGACACGACAATCCTTATTTACAGGTGCTGATTACAATTATATAACGTAAAATTTCTTTACAGGAAATATTCATTCAACTTTATATAATAACTGTTCTTCCGCATGTAGTTACGTTTTTCTATTTGCGTGAAAAACTTTGACATAAGTATGCAAGTAAGTTGCATGCAGTTTACGCTAGTCGTAAACAAAATCTCTAAAAACTATTATCCAGGTACTTACTTACAAATGTCTGAACTCGCACAATATAAAACACTTGAAAACCTTAATAGTGAATTTTAATGTTGACTTTGAAGCTGTAAACGAGTGTCAACTCTCAAATGATAATTTCATATCCTCTTTCATAGTTGTGAACTAATAAAGGCACTGTAACTGTTTTTTTATACTTGTAGCAAGTAATGGCAAGCCGGGAAAGCCTAATTGACAGCCATCATGAGGAATGCGAGTCGGATGATACAATACTCATGTCACAGGTAAGAAATATATTCATAACTTTACCATAATAATGTAATTTACTGAAAAGCTTTTATGTTTGATAATTACTAGCTAAAAAGCACCTAATACTATTACTAAATATTTGGTGGGTATATACTAGGTATGTTCTTTTACTTATTGTTTTTAGAAACCCCTCCATCCTTTACTGGCAGAAATCTATTAGCTTAAAGAATCATTTATATGAGGAGTAGGCGAACAAAATGTTACTTTTCCACTTTTAATTTTTTTACAGAAACTAAAAAGTATTTGAAGTCGATTTTCTACCATAAAAAAGCTTTTTGTCAAGATTTTAACGCATGAAATGATGTGTCTCAGGGTTGCCAACACAAATCAATTAAAAAAATAAAAACGTTAAAAAATGGAAAAGTGATGTTTTGTTCGCCTACTCCTCATATTGAACTTTGTTGATTATTTTGTTATTTACTAAAAATGAATTGTCTAACAGGTCCTGAAGAATTCTGTTATGGTATGGTTAATGGTTTACTTAAAAAGGGTAGCTAATGGTACAATTAATAGGCTAAAATCAATTACTAGGAGTGACTCAAATTGTCATGTTCACCTATAACCACATCTAGTTGGCGACCCCGTGAATAGCAGCTAAGGGCATTTTATCTACGTATAAAATCCATAAGCACAAATCATGATTATAGATAATTATTTCGTGAAATAGCAGCTAAATGCTAAATAATGATAGTTACATTAAAAATAACTTCATTAAAAATAACACTAGTAATTTCTATCCATTTCACTCTAACCCACATATAATTTTATTTATCAGGATTGCTATTCTACTTCATACTGTGAATTTCATGTATGAATTCATGTGTTTTGTTTCATGAGATATACTATGGTAAATTGAAATTAGTTTTCTTACGTAATACATATGTCTGTATTCAAATTGTGGTTTTACACAGAAAATATTATGTGATTTATTTCT
The DNA here is from genome assembly GCA_907269065.1 of Crocallis elinguaria. NCBI lineage: Eukaryota > Metazoa > Arthropoda > Insecta > Lepidoptera > Geometridae > Crocallis > Crocallis elinguaria. The sequence continues at coordinate 36,575,416 of OU026065.1, forward strand.
GGCAAAAAAAAACTATTATTACTAAGTACAATTTTTAACCGACTTCCAAAAAAGGAGGAGGTTATCAATTCATCGGGTATTTTATATTTTTTTTATGTTTGTTACCTCAGATCCCGGTCATTTATAAACCGATTTGAAAAATTATATTTTTATTTGAAAGGGTGTACTTTCAGATTGGTCCCATAGAAATTTCATCAAAATCGGTTCAGTAGTTTGTCACTGAAGTCGGTTCTTAGCTTTTTTAAAGAAATTTTTAAAATAATTTTAATACCTTTAAGAAAGTCAGGGCTCAGTGCCTTCCTTCTCCTTTAATAATATTTTAAAATCATTTCTAGATTTTTAAAGTCACATGAGTAAGACACAATAAGAACTTGAAACATAAAATAAATAAAATTATAGTGTCTGTTTGTAATGTCAAAATTACAGCTTTTTATTAAATGCATGTGAAACTATGTAACAGAAAAAATAACAAAAAAAAACAATTTTTAAAATGTTTGTCTATCTATTTGTTCTGACTAACCTCCGAAACGGCTGAACCGATTTTGACGGGACTTTCACTTGTAGATAACTGATGTTATAAGGAGTAACTTAGGCTACTTTTAATTTACGAGGGCGAAGCCGCGGTCCATAACTAGTAATAAATATAGTCAACAAAAGTTTTGAATCACATATTATAATGGCAATGAAAAACATCCCTGTTGTATAAGTCTGTTAAAAGCCTTGAATTTGCGAGGGGTGTCTAAATTATTGAAACCAAGGACAAGGGCAGGGTATGATGAAACACCCAAAACCTCTTTGCCTAACTCTTGTAACGAAATATGTACCTCCACTCCCATTCATTGACACATAGATATTGATTTTTCCAGGAATTTGGAAGCACTGCCTTAGATTTTGTGGAAGATGACCCGATAACCTTAAAGGAAGTTCACGAGCACATGATAAGGTCACCACCTCCTATCAGCTGTTGGCCGCATGGTAACATTTTTTTCTTTTTCATTCTTCAATAATCACATCAATTTTAGTAACTTGTCCCATCCCATTTGTACTGAAACTTAAAAACTGATATCTTGACACTTTTGACTGATGATTTGAGACAGTACATTGTTAAAAAGTGACAAGAAAAATGAACTACCAGAAGCGTTAACAATCCCAAGCTCTGGGTGGCACTTGTGTGGGTACGCGGGGCGCTTACCATCAGGGGAAAGCCAGCTCAATGTGACTACAGAAAAAAGCTTAGGTAAGAGAATATAGACTATTTTTTGTTTAATGAAAATAGTAATTATTATTTATTATTATATTATACATCGAAATGCTTTCCATTGATTTAAAATAGTCAACTCAACTGTAATCTACAAACGGAATTTGAAACTGCAATAATCTGCCAATGCGCGGCTTTATCCGGCGGACGACTCGAGCTCTTGAGTGACTCGAAAGATATCGGTCAGCCTTATTCCGAACCAACGCAAATAAAATTTATGCTAAGCAGCTATTACTGCAAACACGTATAAAAGAAAGTACAAATACTGAAAATTCCTTAAGTAAACGATTTTCACGTAGGTAATTTACGTACTATATCTACTATTACTCAAATGTGGGTCACACATGTCGTGCTAACGACCGATTAACGTGATTAAAGGCTTATCAGTCTGATAACGGCAATAAATAAACATTTTCGGCAAGCCCAGGATTTTGTTTATTAGCGTGTTATGCCTTTAGAGCCGCGTGTGTAATGCCTGTTAGTTTTAGTACTAAATATTTTACTAAAGTGACCGGACTAGCCCATCCTATGGGATAGGTTGACATTAGTTTGGATTTAGGATTGAACTTGTTATGACCGGTTTTTTTACTTAATAGGTAAGTTATTCTCTAAAAATGAATAAACTTGATTTATCGGTGAAGGAAAACGTTGTTTCGAGATGCAACCATATAAGCGAAAAGTGACTCACTCACTCACTGGCTATTCACAAAATCTCTCGATCTCACGAAATTACCTGACCCATGAAACTGAAATTTGGCAGGTAATTTTTAGGTAGAGACGTCAGTCAGCTAAGAACGGATTTTGCGATACGGCCGAATTAAGGGGGTCTAAAAGGGCTAGCGTAAGTTTATATGAAAGTCCCGAGCGAAGCCAGGGCGGGTTGCTAGTCCTACTATCCTTCTTCAATACGTTTGTTGGTTTGTCCTTCTTTCACGCAACCACGGAGCAACGGATCGACGTATTTTTGGCATATGTATAGTTTATGGACCGGAGAGTAACATAGGCTACTTTTTATCCCGAAAAATGAACGTTTCCTGTGGGAACGCGGGTGAAAACCGCGGGCAGAAACTAGTCATATATAAAAACAAAATAGAATTAGGTACTTTGAAAAACTGAGAGACTGAAAATTCTGTAATGGAGGACTTTTGCAAAATTTTGTCTGTTAAATTTTTGTGAGATCCACCTTAAATGGATTAATGTGAGACAGTGACTAATGTAACGCAATTAGTTGTGGAAATAGTTTTTCATTACACCTGCCAATACTATTATATATTTATGGTTTCTGCTCGAACTAAGCCAATTAGAATTATGTTCAAGCGAATTTGTTCAGCGACTGATTCCGTTAATGGTAGATACTTGTAGACACAAACAACAATTGCAATCTAGAACGATTTCGAATCCAATTTTGGGCCCTGTGGCAACACTGAAGATCAGCTGTTAAATATTTTGCTGTATAATAATTTTAAGTTTTTATTAGATTTAAATGTAGTTTTGCTGTTCTGTGTTGTTTATAAATGTGTACAATTAACCTTACGAACGCTAGTGAGTTTAAATTCATGTGATAGAACGATCAGTGAAGTTATTTGGTAAAATCAAACGCAGGACCAAACGGGCGAATTCAAACTGACGTGTGACGTCGATTGGTTGCATTGGAAACTTATAAATCCTGGGAAGTATTGTGTTATTTAACATTCCTGACTTCTTCTCTTCTCGATACCACTCACATTCATACACTGGCCTCACTTTTGTGAGCTTCGTCCATAATCACACTTCGGCCGCGTTACATCTCGACCTACTCGACAAATTGTGGGAGTAGGCTTGAAGAAAATAACACTGGTCACATACATGTTTAAACTGCAATTTTACACTTAGTTACTGTGCCCAACTTACCCTGATAAACAGGTTTGGTGTCAAACTTTGTAATGTGTTGTTAGACCTTTGAATAAATTACCAGTTTCCAGTAATATTTTGGATTTATTTTTATAAACAAAGATCTAAATAAAATAATACATTGTACAGTTATACACAGGTAAAAGTTTCGAACTTTTGTCTGTCTATTCTCTGTCATTGCTTGTTTCTAACTTAAAAATTGTTTTATATCTCTTTTGTTCTTTAAATTTTTCTGTTTCAATTTCCCACTTTTATCTGTTGTACTGTGCAGAAGGCACTTATTCTCATCCCTAACTTGTTTTATGTCTAGGATTTGGCACTAAACTTGAGTTAATATCACATATTACAGTAAAACCTTAAGTTACTGTGTTATCTAAGCACTTTTAATTGTTTTCCAGTGGCTGACCACGCGGTGCAACTTAAAATGACCATGATGACTAGAAAAGCCACCGCAAAGGACATGGAGTCCAAACTTAAGGCAGCACTCCTGGAATTGAAAGATAGCAACAAGCTTCGTGACCAACTATTACAAGAACGTGAAGATAGCGAGGCTGAGATAGTGAGAATTAACATCAAAAATACCCAACTCAAGAATCAGCTCACCGAGCTGGATACATTGTTGGAGGACATGACAGACCAACGGGACCGGCTTCAAAGTTCTCTAGATGCCACCAGCCAAGACCATGAGTGCTATGAGTCAGCTTTGTTGCATATAAAAACTCAAAACCAGGAGCTGTTTTTAGCAAGAAAAAAGATTGAAGAATTAGATAGTTTAATTAAAGACAATTCCTCTTTAAGTACTTCAGCTTTGTACAGTGAGTTGGTAACCTGTGGGCCTAACATACCACTCATTGATCTCACTACTCTAGACTCAAAATCCAAAATCTTGCATACAAGTGGATCAAATAAAATCAAGAAATATCTAAAACTAAATAGATTCATAAAAAAGGCTCAAAAAACACTTCATTCTTACAGAAAGTTTCATAAAACATCACAATTAAGGAAAGATAAAATTGATTTAAATATTGAGTTAGAATCATGTTATAATTTACTAGGCCGGAACTCAAGAGAACTAGATTACCTAACGGCAAGAAAGGATCATCTCATGAGATCACTCAATGACCTAACATGCAAATATGAGCAGTCACAACAGCAATATAGCCAGTATGTTGCCTCCATGACTAACATACTACAATTGAACACAACATGTCAATCAAAAGATATGTGTGCTAAGTGTGGAGACACATCCCTCAATATTCCAGTGTCGGAGCCCATTATGCTACCCAGCAATAATGGCTCTGGCCTGATGCAACCGCTTGAAGTAGGAACACCTACACTGTCTGTGTCTTTGGATAATCAGTCTGATACTTGCCAGCATGCTGGGTACAGACCTAGGTCAGTGCTTTATTCAGACATGATTGGCACTGGTATGGGCATGATTCTTAACAACTATCTTGAGCAAAATGTTACAAATAACTGCTTACCAAATGCCCCTATCGGACAGATTATCCAGATGATTGAACATGACCATTTTGACAGGGATACCTCACTCATTGTACAATTAGGAAATAGTTTAAGTATACATAAGAGAGATTTAATTAAGCTAATTGACATGTTAACTGTTAAGTTAGAGTCGGGTGTGAGGAAGATAATACTATGTGCTTTCCCATACTCATCTAAATTGACGGACAAACAAAATAATGACATTTTTAATTTAAATATGACATTGTATAATTTGACATATCGTCATAGCGACATATTGTATTTTGACACTAATTTATTTATTAGTGAATTTACTTTGACTCAGGATACATTGTACCTGTCAAAATTTAATAAATTAATTATTGCTAAGTTGTTAGCATTTAATATTGAGAACTCCGTTATATGTAGTATAACGCAGACAAATGACAATCTCATTGTTAGTAGTGTTACTAATGAGAGCTATTTAGATCAAGCGTCAGGTTACAATAATTTAAACTGACTAGTCCGACAATGGAAAAGCTCAATACCCCACAAATAGTACAAGTCAATAAAAGCATTTCCAGCAAAAAGGTAGATCCCGTTATTTGTAGTGATTTACCGACGACAGAGAAGCATCAAATGCAAAGTAATGAATTAATTTTATATCACCAAAATATTAATCGCTTCTCAGGCAAAATTCTAGATATCGAGTTATTGACCGATAAGTACAATCTAGACATTTTATGCTTCTCTGAAACATGGCTGAAGCCAAATACAATGCAATTCCATGTAAACAACTATGTAGTCGCCAGTACGTTCAACAGGGTGTCTGCTGAAGGCGGGGGCTCAATAATATTATTGAGAAATAATTTGAAATTTAAAGAACGAAGTGACGTAGTGGCTTGCTCTGTGGAACGAGTCTGTGAGGTTGCCTGCGTTGAACTAGCTGGATATATAATTTTATGTGTGTATAGACCTCCTGCATCTTGTTTTTCCCACTTTTTACTGATTATGGAAGAGATTTTAAGAAAAATATTTAAATGTAAAAAAAGTATATGTGTTTGTGGGGATTTCAACATAGATTTATTAGGACAGTCATCAGATAAACAAAAATTTGTGTCCCTATTTGAGTCATTTGATTTGAAATTTCTGTTTACAGAACCTACTAGGGTATGTCATTCCTCTGCTACCTGCATTGACAACATCGTTGTTAATTTTAGTGTTAAACAAAAAAGTCTATTAACTGGTGTTAGATCCGACCACATGGGACAGAAAATAGGCTTAGAAAATAAAACTAAATCTATAGACGCTAAGATTGAAATACGAGCCCTTACAGATAATAAATTAGAAATACTAAATGAAAACATAGATTCAAGACTAGCCCTCGCGAATTTTCCACTTGAAGACCCAAATGATATCTATGCAATGTTGTCTTCAATTATTTGTAATGAATTTGGCAAAGTGTGCCCCAAGAAAACAGTAAAAGTAAAGAACAGATTTCAATTTAGTGACTGGGCCACTAAGGGTATTAGAAAAAGTAGAGATGTTATGTACGAATTATATTATAAAAAATCACTCACTAAGAACAAAAAATTTCACGAATATGTCAGTCAATATTCAAAGATCTTTAAACGCGTATGTATGCAAGCTAAATCCAACTACATTAGGGATAAAGTAACAAAATCTAATAATAAAATCAAAACTGTTTGGAAAATTATTAACACAGAAACTGGTAAAAATAAAAACAGAGATTGTGAATTTAAACTAAAAATTAACGATAAAGTAGTTACTGATCAACTCGATATAGCCAATGAGTTTAATAAGTTTTTTACAAACATACCATTGGAGGCTACTAAATCACTAGACTCTTCTCCAGCAAAAGCAGAAATGCTTTTGCTAAACAGCTTTTCTAAAATAATTCCGGATTTTAGTTTTCGTTACATAACAACCACTAGTATCAAAAAAGCGTTTAAATCCATCAATATGAAAAACACCGAAGACTTGTGGGGTATATCGGTAAAAGTAATAGGATCCTTAATTGATACAATTGCGCCCTATCTAGTTATTATTTTTAATCTTTCTATAGATCAGGGTGTCTTTCCTGATCTAATGAAACACAGTAAAGTCACCCCTATTTTTAAATCTGGTTGTAAGGACACCCCCTCTAACTATAGACCAGTTTCTGTACTTCCAGCTCTTAGCAAAATCTTTGAAAAAATTATTTTAGAACAGTTACTTTCACATTTCAACGAGTATAGAATATTGCACGGTCACCAGTTTGGTTTCACGAAAGGCAGATCAACAGTCGATGCCGGAGCTAAACTGATGTCCCACATCTTTGGAGCTTGGGAGGGTTCACAGGATGCTATTGGAGTATTCTGTGACCTCTCCAAAGCATTTGATTGTGTGGACCACAGAACGCTTATTAAAAAAATGCATCATTACGGCGTGCGTGGGACAGCTCTTGATCTTGTAAATTCTTACTTGACGGGTAGACAGCAGAAGGTTGGCATCGATAGAGTAACATCTTGTGGTTCTTCAGTGAAGATAGGCGTACCGCAGGGATCAATACTGGGCCCCTTTCTCTTTCTAGTATATATAAATGACTTACCCTTTATGACAGACCATATAGCATTGGACATAGTTTTGTTTGCTGATGATACTTCACTCATTTTTAAAACTGATAGGAAAGACAGTGAACTAAAGGAATTAAATGATAACCTTGACAAAATCTCAGAATGGTTTGCTGCTAATAATCTACTACTTAACGCTAGTAAAACTAAATGTATTAAATTTTCACTTCCCAACGTACCACACGTGGAGTCTAAAGTGGAATTGGAAGGCAGCAAACTTGACCTGGTGAATAACACTGTATTCTTAGGATTAACTATTGACTCCAAAATGCAGTGGGGTCCTCACATCAATGCCCTATCGGGTCGTTTGAGTTCCGCTGCATTTGCAGTACGTAAAATTAGGCAGCTGACTGATGTGGCGACGGCAAGGTTGGTATATTTTGCATATTTTCATAGTTTGATGTCTTATGGCGTCCTACTTTGGGGATCTGCTGCCGATATAGATACCATCTTCATATTACAAAAGAGAGCAGTACGCGCCATCTATGACATGGGTCCACGCGAATCTCTAAGAGACTTTTTTAAAGAAATAGGTATTCTAACCCTGCCTTCGCTATACATTTTGGAAAATATAATGTATGTACGGAAGAATATTACTAAATTTAACTTAAAAAGTGATGTACATGAGTTAAATACTAGAAGTAAACATAAAATTGTTGTACCCGGGTTCAGATTAAGTAAAACTAACAAATCGTTCCTGGCAAATGGTGTCAGATTCTACAACAAAATTCCTAAAGTATTAACTGAATTACCACAAGGAAAGTTTATTCCTGTCTCAGCTGGAGTCGAGGCCGCTAGCGAGCGCCGAACCGGATCCTGGAGTGCAGCGAGAGCTAGCTGCAATGAGAGAAACGTTAACAACAATGGCCGCGGATAAGATCACAGCGCCTTTGCCTCTACCGACGCCACAACTTGACCTAGGCGAGCACCTACAACCGATAACCGAGCGCCTGGAGGCGGTCTCGTCAGAGCTCCGCACAATCAGGGCGGAAAAGATGAGATCGCCACCGCCGACTAGAAGCCTGCAGGCAGAGCTCGCACTGGTGGAAGGTGTAAAGCCTACTTATGCAAAGGTTGCCGCTAGACCACCACCCGCCCCCAAGCCCAACCATACCCTGATTATCTCGTCGACTAATCCAAATAACACCGCGGATAACGTCATAGAAAGAATCAGGGTAGCGCTGGACACTTCTACCACAGGAGCAAAGGTTAACAGGGTGCGAAAAGCCAGGAATAAAAGGGTGGTCCTGAGTTGCCCCTCAAAGGAGGACCTCAACCTTGTTCATGGTCAAGTTCAGCGCGATAAGGACTTGAGGGCGGAGGTGGCAAAAGCCGGTAACCCTCTGGTTGTAGTGAGGGACGTCCTATCGGTCCACACCGACGCACAACTAGTGGCGAACCTCTTAAAGCAGAACAACCATCTTCTGCAAGGCGTCGACCTCAAAGAGACAACAGTGAGAGTGAGGTACCGCAAAAAGGCCAGAAACCCGCATGAGTGCCACCCCGTGTTTGAGGTTTCCCCACAGCTGCATAAGCGCCTAGTGGAGGCAAAAAAAGTCTACATAGGTATCCAGTGGAGACCTGTAATGGACCAGTCGCCTCTCGTACAGTGCGCCAAGTGCCTGGGCTTCGGGCACACGAGAAAGGTGTGCCGGGAGTCCGAGGACCAATGCAGCCATTGCGGGGGGGCCCACTCTTGGGAGAAGTGCGGGCCGCGAAGGGAAGGAATTGCACCTAAATGTAAAAACTGCCTAGCCACCCATCGAACGGGTCAAGAAATCAGACATAATGCATTCAGCGACGAATGCCCGGAAAGGGAGAAGTGGGACTCGATAGCGAGGTCTCGCATATCCTATTGCTAAGGGCACGTCAGTAACCATAAGCTCACCCCCTCAGAGATCAGGTGGACCAGGTTTGCATTTCATCCAAGTAAACCTGCATCACTCCAAACTAGCAACGACCGAACTGCTTCGGGTCGCAAAAGATACTGGTGTTTCGGTCGCCCTCGTACAGGAACCTTATGTGGGTAAAAGCGGCGTCCTAAAACAATATCCAGGAACACGAGTTATCCAATGCACCCTCGATCGTCAAAAACCGGTTAAGGCAGCCGTAATCATTTTCGGGGACCGGCTGGAGGTAATACACGACCCGCAGCTGGTAACAGAGACTGAGGCGGCCGTCTTGCTGGTAGGCGAAAGCCTACGGTTGGGAGTTATATCCGTTTACTTTGAGGGGGACCAAGACATTGAATCGAACTTGGTCCGAACGAAAGCAATGTGCGAGAAGCTGGGCACGCGAAATCTTTTAATTGCAGGAGACGTGAACGCCTGGAGCCCTTGGTGGGGAAGCGTAGCCGAGAACCCGAGAGGGGCAGCCTATAATGCGTTCCTGAACGAAATGGACTTCCAGATTCTCAACGTGGGAGACGTACCGACCTTTGAGGTATTCAGGGGCGGCAAAGCCTGCACGAGCATAGTAGATGTCACCGCTTGCAGCATGCCGCTCCTGAGTAAAATTGAGGGCTGGAGAGTGAACCGAGATCTTACAATCTCAGACCATAACGCTATAACCTTCACATTGCGGTTGGAGAAAGTCTTAAAACCACTAAGGCCAATCACAACGCGCAAATACAATACTAGGAAGGCAAAATGGTCAGAGTTTGTCTCACTCCTAAAAATCTCCCTGAACGAAAGGAACATTACTTCTGCTTCCGTAGGAGATTCTGGATCCACTAACGAGCTTGAGGACATAATAACATCTTACACTGAAGCTATCCACGAAGTCTGCGAAAAGACCATTCCTGCAGCAGGAACCTGGCAAGGTTTAGCCAAACCACCAGGATGGACCAAGGAACTGGATGAGTTGCAGTGTGACGTCCTAAGGAAAAAGCGTAGGATCAGGAACGCATGCCCCTCCCGTGTCGACTACTGCATAAACGAGTACAGGAAAGCCAAGGAGAAGTACGCCAATGAGGCCGAAAATGCCAAAACGGAAAGCTGGAAGGAGTACTGCACGACACAAACCAAAGAGAGCATGTGGGACATGATATACAGGGTGATCAGGAAAGCCTCGGGGAGAAAAGAAGATCAGCTCCTCAGGAATGCCGAAGGCAACACCCTAACCCCACAAAAGTCTGCAGAGCTCCTGGCCAGAACTTTCTACCCCGACGACGCAGAAAGCACCGACCAACCGTGCCACGCCCAATTACGTGCACTGACAAGCAACTATGAAACCGAGGCACTAAGAGAAGATGATCCCCCATTCACACTTGCAGAGTTGGAAGTTGTACTTCAATCACAAAATCCCAAAAAGGCCCCCGGGCCTGACGGGTTAACTTCTGACATATGCGAAGCTGCGATCCGATGCGAAAGGGAGGTATTCATGGCGATAGCTAATAAGTGTCTATCGCTAGCATACTTCCCCAAGCAATGGAAAACAGCACATGTGGTGGTAATTCCAAAGCCCGGTAAGGCCGACTATACCCATCCAAAATCGTATAGACCGATCGGCCTTCTGTCAGTGCTCGGTAAGATAGTGGAGAAGCTTCTGGTCCGCAGACTCCAATGGCACATCTTCCCCACCCTAAATAAGCGCCAATACGGCTTCATGCCGCAACGAAGCACCGAAGACGCCCTCTATGACCTGGTGAACCACGTGAAAGAAGGAGTAAATAGTAAAAAGACTGTTCTCCTAATATCTCTGGACATAGAGGGAGCCTTCGATAATGCATGGTGGCCCGCCTTAAAACACCAACTTCGGGCGAAAAACTGCCCGAGAAATCTGTACGCTATGGTAGGCTCGTACCTCAACAACCGAAAGATCAAGGTCAACTACGCCAGAGCAGCATATGAGAAGGAGACTACAAAGGGTTGTGTCCAGGGATCCATTGGTGGACCAACCTTTTGGAACGTTATACTAGACTCATTGCTGCACAAACTGGAAGCAGAGGGAGTATACTGTCAAGCGTTTGCAGATGACGTAGTTCTCGTTTTCACAGACCAATCATCCACCACCCTAGAGCAGACAGCCAATGCCACGCTGGAAATGGTTGTGGATTGGGGATGTCGAAACAAGCTAAACTTTGCCGCACACAAAACCAATGCTATGCTGCTGACAAAGAAGCTGAAATACGACATCCCCAATCTGACTATGGCCGGCACAACGCTATGTCTCGTCGACGAGATAAAGCTCCTTGGTCTTGTGATCGACAACAAGCTCGCCTTCAAAGCACACGTAACCGCCTTATGCAAAAAATGCGCGGACGTATATAAACAGCTAGCGCGTGTCGCAAAGGTGACTTGGGGTCTTAACAGCGAGATAATTAGAACTATCTACGTCGCAGTGGTAGAGCCAATCATGCTGTACGCTTCGAGCGCATGGTCCCAGGCAGTAGAACTACAGCTAGTAAAAGACCAGCTAAACACGCTCCAGAGAGGTTTCGCTCAAAAAGTATGCAAATCGTATCGAACTGTCTCGTTAACATCGGCGCTAGTGCTTGCGGGTCTCCTCCCCCTGGACCTGAGGATACAGGAAGCATCTCTCCTGTATAAAGCCAAGAAAAACCTTACCCGTGATTACCTCCCAGCAGGAAAGGAACTCGAACTTAACATCGGTTACCTGGACCAAAAACATCCGTCCAAAATAATAACCACCGACTACGAGTTACTGAATGAGGAGGCCCACCAAGTTACCGGACCTCAAATCTACACCGACGGTAGTAAGATAGAGGGTCGTGTAGGTGCTGCACTAACTTGGTGGGATAAGGGTAAGGAGCTCCACTCTTCCACCTTCAGGCTTCACCCGTCCTGCACTGTGTTCCAATCGGAGCTTTATGCTCTCTACAGGGCGACTCAAATGGTGAGAAGTAGCAGCGACCCAACCGTCAGTATCCTGAGTGACTCAAGATCCTCACTCGAACTGCTACGTAACCCGAAAACAAGTCACCCCCTGGCAGGAAGTATAAAGAACTGTATTGGAGAAATCAGAGCGCAGGGAAGAGAGATTCGGATGCTCTGGTTGAGGGCGCATGTCGGGACTGCTGGTAATGAAAGAGCCGATGAGCTCGCAAAGTCAGCAGCACTCGCAAATACGGCCCTCGACTACGACAAAATCCCGCTGTCCTACGTCAAGAAAAAGATCCGCGAGGAATCGGTCCGCAAATGGCAGGATCGATATGATACCTCAAGCACAGGAGCCGTCACAAAAATGTTTCTCCCGGACGTCAACAAGGCATACCGGATGACAAGAACAACAAAGTTGACGCCCACGCATGTGCAGATCTTGACAGGACACGGAGGGATTGCCGAGTATCTCTACAGGTTTAGACTGAAGGATAGCCCCGCTTGCGAGTGCGATCCCGGTGTGAACGAGACCGTTTGGCACATACTGCTAGAGTGCCCCCGTTTCTCGGCTGCGCGACTTGACCTGGAGTTCGAGATGGAAAGAAAGCTAGAGCAGTCGGATCTCCATAACATCCTAGCGGATCCAAAGAGCAGGTCGGCATTCCTTTCCTTCTCCGAGAAAATTTTCCTCATTGCAGCAAAACGAAACAGTAATCTTCCCCCACCTCAACCCAGACAGACGCCTCAAGATCAGATCCAAAGCACCGCACACACCACCAGTACCCAGCGGCCAATCGCCCTGCGCACCACTGCCACATCCAACCTTTTGGCGAGTGGAGAAACTGGAGTGCCGAGGATCAGATTGAGAGGTGTGCCCCTCTTCATGGACGATGCCAAGGAACGCCTAGGCATCAGCTTCTGCAAACCTAGAGGACATAAATACATTACCATCTCTCCAGGATTGGGGTTGCTTCTGAACGGCAGCAACTTCAATATCTCCATGAAACGCAAGACCTATGATGCCATGCCGGTGACGAGGGTGTCGGGAAGCCAATGTCGACTGGTACGATCGCGAAACAAGACGATTGCACTTTTCGAAGGGGCGGACGAGACTTCCTTTTCTCAGGCATGTACGATGTTGACTACGCTTGCAGAAGAAGCGGATACCATCGCCCGCATAATTAGCGTAGACGCAATGGTGGTTGGGCACGAGAGGGGTGAAGTCACCGATCGGTTGGGTTGCATAAAAGCCTCAAAATACCACGAGATTGTGGTGTATGAGGATAGAGGTGAAAATCTCAGTTACCTCAAAAGGCAAGACGCAACCGACAGTTGGGGACACCCTGTACCGGACCCGAGCACCATCAGTGGCTCCCAGCGCATGCAGCAGAAGGCGGAATCATCCGCCAAAAACGCTGCCATACAGCAGAGCCCGAAGCGTAAGTCATCAGGTCGCATCAGAGCGTTCGTGGATGCCTTCAGTTGTGCAGCACAAAACCTCCTAAGGCTGAAACCATCATTGCCCAAAAGAAAAGAGGAAACGATACGGCAGAGTCAGGTAAAACCAAAACCAGCCCGAACGAGAGCCGACATGGGACAAGTCAGTCCGCCTCGCCTCAGACCAGCGACGGGGCCGCGAGACCACGTAATAAACGCCTTCATCGAGTACCTAGCTATAACTAAAGCAAGCATAGTGGTCGACACTATGATCTGCAAGAAGATCCTGCAGTGCTATCAGCTGGGTGGCGCCATCAACGAAAATCTGCTGAAGGCGTACCTCGAGGAGGAAGAAGCTGCTATATACAACAACAACGACAGCCTAATCCTACGGGGTCAGATGGCGGGAAGTTATATGGCAGCTTTTAATGCAACAAGTGGCTTTGTGGCTCTGGTAAAGGAGGGGACGGAGCGTACTGGTCCAATCAAATTCTCTGCCCCGCATGACGATCCGATTTTGGTCGTTGCTCGGCGAACTCGGACGATGCTAGACGACAGGATACTTGAGACGGCGAAATCCGTCTTGGGAATCTCTGAAGCCGAAGCATCTTGGGACGACTGGGTGATGCCTAAGATCGAATGGGTAAACGGGGTTCCGGGAAGCGGAAAAACAACATGGATTGTTGGCAACTTCAATGGGGAGGAGGACGTTATCATCACCACAACGACGGAAGCAGCCAAAGACTTGCGAGAAAAACTAGCGCAACGAATAGGCGACCTGGTCAAAACCAGGGTGCGCACTATGGCCTCTGTCTTAGTGAATGGTTTTAAAGCATCCCATAAGTGCAAACGTCTTTTGGTTGATGAGGCACTTTTAAACCATTTCGGGGCCATAGTCATGGCAAGTCGGCTGGGTGGTGCTAACGAACTTCTTCTCATTGGAGACGTCAACCAGTTACCTTTCATTGACAGGGAGAACCTCTTTGTCCTAAGGTACTGTCGTCCAAACCTGGTAACAACAATCACTCAGGAACTGTTGTGTACGCATCGGAACCCTATGGATGTCGCCTACGCCCTTCGGGAGGTGTACTCCGGCATTTACTCATCGGCATCCAAAGTTCATTCTCTGAAGCTGAAGCGGTTTACAGGTGCACTAATACCCGTTACCCTTCCCGACACTCTCTTCCTAGTACACACACAGGAAGAGAAAGAATCCCTGATCACCAAGGGATACGGGGGAGGCACTGGGTCACGCATCTTGACCATTCACGAAGCTCAGGGACTGACGTACGAGTCGGTGATCGTCATGCAAACCAAAGGACAAAAGCTGAAGCTGCACGACAGCGTCCCACATGCGGTGGTGGCATTGTCGCGTCATCGAAATAGCTGTATATACTACACCGATGATAGCGACGATGCGATAGGCCGCTTCGTGATGAGGGTTAAGGCGGTTTCTGCTAAAAGGATCATTGATTATAACCTTAAAATGGCCATCAGAGACGGGAACAATGTGGTGGCGGAGGCCATCGCAGAGTTCGAACGGAGTGGGGCGGCGACGGGAAGTAATTAATATAGGTTACCAAGTAACATAGGTTAAATAAATTGGGTGAACAACCGGAGTGGCCATGGCCACTGGAATGATCTTGCTTGCAGTGGCGTCGTGTGGCGGGTCGCCCTCTTCCCTCTGAAATGGTTGAGGAGAGCGATGGCTGGCACATGCGTCAAACTCGTGAACGGGTGCTGCTTGTGGGATCTCGTCCGCTCCGATTGTGTACTCAATTCAGCATTCTAGTTTGTAATACTTGTATTGATATAAAACTATATATATATTATATATGTTATGTGTATGACACTTAGTTAGGCTTTCGAAGTAAGTTACTTTTGTTAAATAGATGATAAGTAAGTAATTTTTCAAGTATATTAATGTAAAAATATCAAACAAAAGGTGCGAGCCCTGGAGCTTGCAGAGCAAAATAAATTAAACTAAAAAAAAAAAAAAAAAAAAAAAAGGAAAGTTTAAACGTATAGTCAAGAGTGTATTAATTAAAAAAGCGTATTATAAAATTAAGGATTATGTAGATGACAAGGATGCATGGAGGCAAACAGCTCAGGAGCCTCCTGGCGACTACTAAACTTTAAATTGTTAGTTGTTAGCATTAGAATCATTGTAATAAACTACTTTTTTTTTTAAAAAAGAATGCCGTGACGAGTTTCTTGCCCTTCTTCTTGCTCGGCCTATACCAATTTGGAACGGGCACGGTGGGTTTCTGGAAGGTTCGTTGACTTTGAGCACGGATTGGGTCTGTTGGTGTCTTTGTCATTTATTATGTTCTGATAAAGACAGCATTAGTTTTAGTCTGTGATTCGGGTAGATGAATGTTGCAGAGGCCGGCTGTTAGAGTCATTTTAACTTTCATAAGTGCTCCTTTGGGGCCTATTTGAATAAAGACTTTTGAATTTGAATTTGAATTTGAATACCTAAGTAATTTTAATGAATGAAGGCAACGGCAAAACGTATTTTTTTAATTTGTCTTATTAATTAGCGGATACAGCGTCATTGGCAGATTACGGATTCCAGCTGTCGTTCTATAATAAATAAATTCTCAATATATTAGACCTTAAAACTCCTTTTACTAATGTATTGTCTCTGACATCAGCTGATGATATGATAACATCAAACATTTCTGAATCCTGAGTGTCTAGACAAAATGATGTCTAAACCCTCTGTCCTAATTACCATAGACTAACAAATTATAGAGGGACCGCTTGGAAGCCGCTTGTTGGCCAGCTTGCATTTAGAAAATTATGTTAGCCATTCCCACACATTCTTCTATACATATACGGACACTGTTATCATTTTAGCTACTTATAATAAAGCAAGATTAAGATACGTTCAGTCAGGTACAGAAGTACGTCACAACATGTACTTCTGGTAGTAATAAATAAAAAAGCTATATTGTTAGAGCTTGTTATGAAAGTTGTAAGTAGGAAACGAAGACGATTCTGGCGAGCCATTTATACCAAAAATAAAGTTAAGAGAACGCTTTCCTTTAATGTTAAACGTTAATTAGAAGAGAGAGAGAGAGAGATGGCCTTTTCTAAATTTTAGCTTTAAAATCGTGACAAATTTCAGTGTGTTTTAAATAATAATCATGTCCGTAAAGTTACAAAACAACTCTTTATTAGCAAATCAAATTCCGAATAACAAACAAAGGTACAATGGGAGACCTTATTGCTAATAAGCAATGTTTTTACTAACAAGCTGGCTGGCTTACTTTCTTGGCTTCGCTATCAGGTTCCGAGCGCTCCATCTATTGTTTTACTACCCTATGCCAGTGGTTCCCAATTAGCTTTTCCTGACAACAATTTAAGAAAGAGCTCTATACGCCTACTGCCGAAATAAAAATAAAAAATGAAATCGGTCCTAGAATAACAATCGCAATTGCAGTGCCGCGCAGGCCTTTGTGTTTCAAAATTCCGATTGTCACTGCAATTGTTATGGGCTGGCGTTATACTTACCGCACTAGGATAAAAATATTAATCTTTTTATAAAGAGATATTAATCTTTTTATAAAAATATATTAATCTTTTTATAAAAATACATTAATCTTTTTTAAAAGATATTTCTCTATTTTTTGTACTAGTGCGGTAAGGGCAAATGTGTGTTTTTCTTTGCACGACTGAAAAATCTGTACCCCTTCAAGCAATCTCACCTACGCCTGGGGGTACGCTTATTAGGAACCGCTGGCCTACGCTAATAAAAATCTGCTAATTTCATATGTCACTAAAACTAACACGTCTTCCCCGCTTGCTTGGGACGCAGACACACTGTCGCAGCGGACATCGAGCGCGTTCGACTTCGGAGTCGACACGAGGCTCGCGTATAGCGCGTTCTCGGTCGACTCGCACGATAAGGTTACTAACATACAGCTATTTGTGTGCCGTTTTTTACGTTCGTGTGTAGCGCTTCGCAGCTTGCATGTTTAGCTGGGCTTCTCAATAGTAAATCCGTGGATGGATTGGTAAATGTGGTCTGTTTCTAAACTTGTCCAATGTAATAATGAGCGAGTGTGGCCAGGCGGGAACTTGTGCGACTTTCTATCTGACGCACCAGCGGCGCAAGTACGTGTATCTTTTCGGTCAATAAAATTCGATAAAATTGACAGTTAAAATCGATAAAACCCATTTAATAGATCCGTACTTGCACCGCAGTTCGAGTCTCGACTTGGCCCGTATCAATGACTTATATCAAGTTATATGCGGATTTATCACACTCGCTCTAAAACGGTGAAGGAAAAGAAGTTCAAGAACCATAAAATTCGAGGACATGTGACATCCACCAAGCCGCACTGGGCTCGCGTGATCCGATCTTCAGCCAATGGTATGCCGCATGATTCGAATTGGGATTTCTATCTTTCATTGGTTGGTGATCCATTGTTGGTGTTCGTTGTAAAAAAATAGATAGATGTATCTATCTGTATTTCGGTTAATAATCAAATATTAAATTGTAGTTGCATGTCTTCGTAGTTCCTAATTAGGTTAGTGAGTAAGGTCTGTCAGAAGTCCATGTTTTTCAAACTGTCTAATAATGGAAACAAAAATGGAGGATCACGAACCAGTGACATAGAAGGCCGCGCATGACTAACTGAGGACTCCTGCTAGTCATGCGCGGCCTTAGTGTGTACTCTGAACTTTATTATTAACAAATACATAATGATAACTATGGACACAGCACTGTATTTCCTACATTAAGTTTATGTTTACGTAACTTTTTTTTTGATTAAATTTGTTTTTTTTTTTTTATTATTATTATTATTATTATATAGATATAATTCCATCACGATTTATATCGTTGGCTGGCGATCCAATCACTGTTTTTGTCATTGGTTGGCGTCTGGCATAAATTAGTTTAAATTATTAGGATAGTTTAGAAAATATGGGCCTTATGTTTTTAACGTTAGTAGTCTATTCTTTTTTTTAGTCCCTTTGGTAACGAGATGAGCCATCTATTCCTGATGGTAAGCATAACGCTGGCCCGTAACAATTGCAGTGCCTCCCAGAACTTTGAAACAAAAAGGCCTGCGCGGCACTGCAGTGCGCTCGATACCCTGAGACATTAGGTATAAAGTCTCATAAGCCCAGTAATTTCATTGGCTACTCTGCTCATCAAACCGGAACACAGTACCTAATGCTTGCACATTACTGCTTGGCGGCAGATTTCACTCACAAAGCGGTGGTACCAACCCAGACGGACACTCGCAGAAGAGTTAGTCCTACCACCTAGTAGTAATATTCGTATGTTATTCATTATTGACGGGCAGATTGTGTTTATTTACCATTTACTACATCAACATAACAAATATGCCATCAAATATCAATACAACAGTTAAATACACCCAACTCCATATTTTGCCTCTGATTTTAGTACTACAACGGGTAGTAAAACTTAGGTACCACCAATTTATTATTCGCTACACTAATCAGCTTTTATTAGTACAATAAGTTATAACTTAACTATAGTTAACATATTGTGGCGTGGTTGTTAAGCATTAATGCCCATGTCAAATGTAACTTAACGAGTTATGAAATGTTTTACAGAACAAGCTGCTTGCAAAACGTTTAAATTGTTTACATATTTCGTTTCATACCTATAAGTGCCAATTAGTCGGTATAAATTTGGTTCTAAGGGCATGGCCCCACTAGGCAGACTGTTAGGCAAACGATAGAATGATTATAACTGTTAATTATAATTGGTTATTGATTAAACGATAGATTGCATTTTTTTCATAATGAGATAGGCTTGCGTTCAAACGCAAGCGGTCAACCGCAATCTCACCTGATGTTTAGCGACGCTGCGGTCGACAGCGTAGGCCCAGAAGATATCGGTTCACTCTTATCTTAAGACTTTCAAAATGTAGTTTTCAGGAAATACAGATATGTCGGTTATATTAAATATTTGTTAGGATTCATTTTTTTTAATACTTGCGACATGTGTTCCGATCTTCACCCAACATTCAGCAGTCATCTCTCCTTAGAAAGTATATATTTTATAATGACATCAGATTTTATTTCTAATTTTTAAACAAAATTCTTTTCCATCTGAGTTAGTGTACCAAATTGGCTGTGGCCGAAATGTTGAAATGTGGCCTATTATTAATAATACATTTTTTACGCTAGCTAACAGCTTGTTCAGTGGAGCGCTGCCCTTAGTGGAGCTATTAAAGCTATGCTAATACCTAGTGCCTATTCCAAAGCCTTGAAATACTTGAGAGTAATGCGGATTCCGTCTAATGATTAACATTTCATTGAAATGCACACTTATATTTCAACTACATTTCTTAGCTTGGCTGGATAAAAACCGAGCCATTGATGAAAAGCTTTTAGCAAATTTTATAAATGTGATATGTCCTCGTAGGCATGTTTTGTTCTATAAATACGTACTTTATATTTTTATGAAAATTAAAGTTACTATATTCCTTTATTTTAGAACTCGTCATGACTAAAGTTTTTCTATAAGTATAGTAGGTGTCGATTCTGTCACCTCGTACCTAAACCTAATTTTAGTTTCAACCTCTCTTTCTAAATGAGAACATGAGAAAGAGATGGAATTTATTTTAGATCTGTCTAATTAATCCGCTAGCTTGTATCTAATGTTAAATTTAATGGCAATGAATTTAGTGGCGTCTAATTTATCAAGGATGGAAGATATTTCACAGCTCTAAAACTAAATTTCGATGTCCCATCTTTTTCTCATGTTACGCATAGGAAAGAGAGAGAGAGCGAAACTAAAATTAGGTTTAGGTTTGAAACTACAGAATCGACACATTTTGTGATTTAGAAAGGAAGAATAATTGTTGTTATTGTTTCTTTCGCAATCTTGCAATCGGCTTGGATGTAGTAGCTAAATGTATTTGAAGGAATGTTCGGTTGATTAGTTATCTTTTTTGGTCTGGGAATCATTCCATTTCACATTCGAACTGAAAAATAAAGGTCACCGCACACAGGAACCGATGCGTTCGCCGCGTCGCGCGCGCTGCGAGGAGGCGCGTAACAACAACACGCCGAGCCGGCCGCGCTCGTCTAGGTCTGCGTCGCCGAGGTCGCACGATCTCACTATGTGTGGAAGGCCTTTGTCTTTACCAGGTACCAGGTTGAACTATTTACCATTTATAGCATTTATTCAGTTTTCTACTAGCTGCGCCCCGCGGCTTCGCTCACGTAGCACCTAAGTAACATCAGCTATTTGCTAGTGAAAGTCCCATCAAAATCGATCCAGCCATTTTGGAGATTACCCGGAACAAACAAACAGACAAAAATTTTAAAAATGGTTGTTTAGTTATAGGTACCGTATACACTTTCATAAGCTTTTATTAAAAAACTGTTATGTTGATATTACAAACAGACATGAACTTCAATTTTATTTATTTGTATAGAGTATAGATTCTAGAGAACTCATTTTATAGTTATTTATCAAATTATAACAATTAAAAGGTTAGGTATTAGGTAGCAAAAAAAAATTTTATCCATGGAATGTTACACGAACGGAAAAAACCGTTAGGTACTTTAAATTTTTATTTAAGTAACGACCGACAATTTTATTTATTTATTAATTCACTGTCATTTTATTTTTAACACACTTTTCTTAGCTACACATAAACATTGTTGTCTTCCAGGAGAAAGCCACCTCCGCACCGCACTCAACAAGAAGACATGCCAATCCACTGAGCGCTTCTCGCTCCTTCCCCACTCGCGGCCGCTCCGCCGGCCGAGCGCCCGCCGCGACGACAGCGTGCGGCTCGTGCGGCACTGCGACTAACAACAGCAAGTGTGCGAGCACCTTTATCTTGTCGAAAGACACGTGTCCGAAAAAACGCGGTTTTGGAAAAAGTCTACATGGAAAGATTAGAAAATTCTTTGCCGTGTTCGTGTTTTGAAATGGTTGGTTTGTTTGTAAACACGTTTTCGGAAAGTCGATTTGAAATGGTATCGGTCGATTTGGTGTTTCAGTATTTTTGGAAATGTCTAATTGTTGACGATTCTCCAGTCTCGTTCTTGCGATGGTTATGGTCTTTTGTGGGGAAAAATTGTTTTTGAAACATCGTAATTGTAATAATGCTTACGGATAATAATCAAAATAAACATTTAAGTCACTAGCCGGAAATGGGCATGGCTTAGTGTAGGTGCATATACGAGTATTTAAACATGACTAAAACCACTAAAAATATCTGTTTTTGTCAATATGACAAACTAATAAATAGTACCTACTTATAATCATATTAGTGCAGACTTGATACCTATTGTTCATAGTTCGAATAACGTAAATGCTAAGGCAATAAAACACCTTGTGAACGTACTTTGAGCATATTTTCATTCATAACAATTTATGTCAACACTCGCTTGTAACAAACCACTTGCGGCGTGCTTATTCTTCTAGTGGCGCCATCTAGTTTCAACACGATACAATTGTGTGATGGCGCCACTTGGTGTATAACAATTATTCACCTATTATTAATATCAGCGCATTTTAACCATTTGGAAAATTTAGAAACGGTTTGCTATTTCTTTTTAACTATTTTTGATGTGTGGTTTGTTTTGTGCTTCACAAAAGTCAATTGATGTTCACAGTTTTGGATTTTCTGAGATTGCCACAGTGAATACTCATTTGAAAGTTATATTTCCACTACAATAAAAGCCTTTATTGCATACCACAAAAATACATACATTGCATACTATAATAATTAACCCTTAAATATGGTAATACAATGGGCGGTGTTATCGCTTTAAGCCATTTCTTCCAGACAACCTTTGGATGGAAAGTATCGAACTAAAAATTAGTAGACGGTATCACCGCTCTCATCCGAGAAACTCCTCTTGTGTAATTAGAGTTTTATTTTAATATGTACTTGGTTTTCATGTCATGTTTGGTAGTGATACTATGTGGTTGGAATCGTCATCTACTCATGTAGATGACGATACCAACAATCACTGAGCATTACCAATGCCTCATTGAATTCGAGTTTTCGCAACAAGCCTTTTTAGTAAGGCATTTTTAGGGCTCGGGTAGCTAACACCCCGATGTTGCAAAATCGTGTGCAAAGCTCCTAACGGTGTGTTCCAACAGTCAAGTTTGAGAACTAGCCTCCATTCTAGGTTTAGCGTGTTACCAACTTCGACCGCATCATCACATACCGTCAAGTGAGATAGTGGAAAAATCATCATGAGTATGTCTGTCGAGTCGAATCGATAATTCAGTCTAAGACAGAATCAAGATATTTTTCAACGGATGCTAGGTAGCCGTGTATATTTCTGTAGTATTAAAATATTGGAAGTTATGGTGAATTTTGGACCAGTCGATTGATTATTTTGCAAGTTACAAATTGATTTACACAGTAACGTTTATATCAGAGTTTATGCTTTGGAATTTGAATGAAATTGAAAATAGCAATAAACGTAACGAAGAAAGTAGCGGACAAATAGATTAGCTAGCGAACTGCCTTTTGAAAAGAAAAAAATTGAAGGCAACGAGAAAAATATTTATTGAGTCCTGTATCTAAGGGCAAAAATATAGGCGTGTAGAATATAATTATATATAGTCTAATATTTATTTGGTTATGGCTTCGGGTAAGTTTAACCAAGTTCAAAACGCAGTAATGGGGAGGCACAGGCAAAGCTAATCTGAGATGGCGCCACCTCCGCTGGTGCTTGTCATTGATGGTTACTTTGAGGGGTAATGAATTAACTATAACCAGTAAACATGGTCTCGTCTTAGAAATCATTACATTTGAAATGGTCACTATATAACCTAGAAGAATAATTGGTTTCCAATAATTTTTGATGAGCAATGCTTTGATCCACAATTTCCGTTTCTTCTCGTCAGAAGAGAAACGTGTGTACCTTAATTTTACACTGAATTGCACTTCACAGAGGCATACTTTGTTGCAAAGACGATTTTTTGTTTATTTACTAAATATTATAATGAAGTTTCATAGTGAAACAGCACCAGCGATAATGCGCCACCTTGCGGGATAAGTACGCAGTGTGGCTCCCCATTGATATTCCGGTTTCATTCAATTGAATAAAAAAATAATTCAAAATTGGATCAATTTAGGAATTGTTAGCAGTAAAATTAAAAATGATAAAAAAGTAAGTTGAATTGGTTTAAAAGTTAGAACTTATTTTTATGTAGGTAGTAGCAGTTAAATACACCAAACTTTTAGAATACATACATTCGCGGCTTCTCATATTTTATTACATTTTTTTTAGTTACAAGCACATACCATTAAGCCTATATACTCCGGTAACCCAAGCACCCCTGCTCGTCAAGTTTAAAGCATTATTACTGCTTAACGCCACCCAGCCGAACCAATTACAACACGCCGTCGGGCGCGTTGTGTCGGGGCGCGTTGTGTCTGGGCGCAATGTGTCGGGGCGTGTTGTGTCTGGGAGCATAGTGTCGGGGCACGTTGTATCGGGGCGCGTTGTTACGGGGTGCATTGAGTCGGGGTGCGTTGTGTTGAGGCGCGTTGAGTGTTGTTGTCCTTTTCCTTTGTATGAATTCGCTATCGTTCTGTCGCGCCACGACACGTCTTGGGCGGGAGAAGTGTGCCCCGACAACAATCTGAATCCTAATGACACGTTGTGAAACTTGGGTTT
Organism: Crocallis elinguaria; assembly: GCA_907269065.1. Taxonomy (NCBI): domain Eukaryota; kingdom Metazoa; phylum Arthropoda; class Insecta; order Lepidoptera; family Geometridae; genus Crocallis; species Crocallis elinguaria. Next base: position 36,599,589 of record OU026065.1, read on the forward strand.
ATTAAGCCTAAATTAGCTGAAACCCTATAATAGTAATTATACTAACAAATAGGTATTATAATAGTATTATTGTTAGTCGTTACCAATCATAAGCTTTATTAGATATTATTAATATAATAACAAAAACGCTGAGATTAATACGTAATGCATCAAGTTAATAAATAAGGTATGTTAATTGCTTAATTAAAGAATAAACTGTTTTTTATTATATCCAATTTTGTTTTTGTGGTATGACCTTCAACATTCCAAAATGTAATGTAATGTAATGTTATGTGTACAAAAGGATATTGCGTTTTGTGTTTTAAGCAAATTGTTATCTTAATTGATATTCAAGGCAATCAAGGTACTTGTTAATTTTAATATTTTATAAAAACCTTAATTATAGAGATCTACGTTCTTCTGTATTTACATTAAAAATTATTAAATGTTTCTGTTAAATTATTAGGTAATTTTACAAAATTGAACTGTAGTAAAATAATGGATTTGACCACTTTAAGTGAAACAAATGTTGTTAGTTGTGGTGACAAATATTTAAATTATTTTTTGATTGAAAATGTTTTAGAGGAATCGTGAAAGAAAGCATTGATTTTATTATTTCTCTAAATGTAATCTAAATAAAATATGCTATTGATTTAATGTTTCTGATTGAATGTATTTTAACTGATTTAAAGTCGAGCTTAACTTAGAAACTGTTAAATTTTTATTTACAATTTTTTTTTGTTATACATATTATTATGCCTATTGATTTTCATTGTTGTATGTACATTCCAAATACTCATGTACTTAATATTAGTTGTCAATTGAGAATGTTTTGTAGAAAAAGCTTTCTAAGATACATAAATAAAGAATATAGTTTATATGGATATTAAATTTACCAAAATTCAAAACACTTTATTTACATGTACGTACTGGGGTGCTCATGAAAGTAAAATGACTTTAGGTGCCCGTTTGACTTGTACCGTTCGAGAAACGAGCATGAAACTGATTATTTCACTCTCTTGTCCACGGAGAGATCGGTACCAGATCTATTAAACTTTTTGAAACGAATTGTAATTGACCCTTGTTAAATTAAGTAGGTACTTACAATTACATACTGATTTCTGTTATTCATAATTACTGATTTCAGAACGATATTGGTGTCGGTCCTGTCATCCCATTCTTAAACCTAATTTTAGTTTCGATCTCTCTTTCTAAATGAGAACATGAGAATGAGTAAGATTCTATTTTAGAAATTATGTTCTGCCAAATTAATCCACTTATTTGTTTCTGGTGGTGTGGCAATTAATTTAGTGGCGTCTAATTTAACAAAGACTAGCTTCCAACCGTGGCTTCAACCATGTTGTATATATATCTTTATACATTGTAGACTATGTGTTATTCTGATGTATGAACTATATGACTGTAAAGTTTTATCAAAATCCTTTCAGCAGTTTTTGTAACAAACATCCATCCATCCTCATAAATTATTAAACCACTTCCATCTCTTTCTCATGTTATTTAATGGAAAGAGAGATTAGGTTTTGGTATGAATTTGTCCAATGTCTTCTAACTTAAACTCTGTATAGTAAATAGATAAGCTATTCACTGTTTAGCTTTTAATTATTGCGTGAACTGCACCTTGACACAACCAAAGAGTAGGCCAACGTTTGTAATATGATAAGTGTTTTCTATGAAGCTGTTTCTTCTGGTATTCGCGGGTCGACGTTTCCAGTGTATCGATAATTTAGGATACCTAATAAAGAGAACATTCGAATTGACACATGCCTTTTTTTTCTATCCTATCTAGTCATCAAACAGAAACAAAATTCTCGAAAAAAACTTACGTATCCATACAGATAAATAAAATTGAAGTGTCTGTTTATAATAGCAAAATAACAGCTTTTTACTAAATGCATATGAAAGTATATACGGTACATATAACAAAACAACCATTTTTAAAATTTTTGTCTGTCTGTCTGTCTGTTTGTTCCGGGTAATCTCCGAAACGGCTGGTCCGATCTTGACGGGACTTTCACTGGCAGATAGCTGATGTTACAAGGAGTAACATAGGCTAATTTAATTTTAGAAAAATAATTAGGGTTCCGCGCAAAAAAATAAAATCCATGTAATCCAAAATCTCCACGCGGGTGAAACCGCGGGGCAGCAGCTAGTACTCATAGGATAAATCTCGGAATCCTATCAAATGTGAACTAATCGAGAAATCTCAAGATTACGTTATTCACACTAGCTCTAAAACGGTGAAGGAAAACATCGTGAGGAAACCGGCATGTACACGAACCAAAAAATTCGAGGACATGTGACATCCACCAAGCCGCACTGGGCCCGCGTGGTGGATTATGGCCCATACCTCTCTCTCTGAGAGAAGGCCGGTAGCCCAGCAGTGGGAGCGTAAGAGGCTGATAATGATATAGGATACAACAAAGGAAATCTGTACGCTTTGGGAGACGCTTAAATTGTAACGATCAGCAGGGCTAACATGCGTGCCACGACAAAATTTTGTCTACTGTTTTGTCTCGCTCTTTCTCTCCCGAACATGAGACAAATGCACGACATAAGCATCGAGAAAATTTTGTCACGGTGCGCATGTTAGCCCTACAGGAGTGAAGCTTAACATCAGACGAGCCGGTCGCTCGCCTCGTCACCTAATTGCATAAAAAAGAAATGTATGCTCACTGGTCGGTAGTTTTGAGTTATTTATAAACAACTAGTTATTATTATACCTAACATGTCGAGGTTTAGCCTTAGCTAAGTTGCGCCGTGCGCGTAAGGTATATACGGTAGAAGAATAGTTAGATACCTGGCAGAGTGTTCCGGCGTAAATAAAATCCGAGGATTTCACTGCACAGTTTATTTGCACACCACAATGATACACAATAGTTATGCACAACACAAAAGTCAGAGAAGGAGAACGGAGCGAGAGAAGAATGAAGCAAACAGAGAGAACACATATATATACACAGAAAGACGAATTGCGCGAGTAAAGTAAGCAAGCGAGCGGGGCACAAGCGGGCGTGCGGTTGGCGTCGGGGCGTTGAGCTGACTGGCGTCACGAGGCGCGCGCGCTGACGCGCATGCGCAGCTAACAGTAAATTAGCCGGCCGGGCGGCGCGACTCGTTTCCACGCGATTACGTTAACCAACTGGCACGGTGTTACATGTACGTGTATAGGGTGTGGTGTGTGAAATGTATGTATGTGGGTGCATCCCACATCACTCCCCCCCAGAGACCTGGTTAGGGACGATAAAAATCCGGAAACCGCACATGTCGCCCGGAACGCGTCTTTTTAGGCACTGCGGTAGGGAGTGGTGCGGGTGCAGTGTCTCTGACAGGTACAGTGCATGAAGGCGTGTGTGTGGTGGGTAATGTTGGAGGTGGTGGTGGTGGTGGTGGTGGTGTTGGTGATGTTGGTGGTGGTGGTGTACCTGGCGAGTCCTCCTTGTTGGTTAGTACGAACGCAGGTTTTAGGCGGTCTACTGTGACAGTTACTGGTTTCCCCTTGATGAGGAGTTTGAAAACTCTGTCTCCTCTGTCCAGAACTTTGTGAGGGCCTGTGTAGGCTGGCTGAAGAGGGGTACGTGAAGCGTCCTCGCGTAGGAAGACGTGTTCAGTGGTAGCGAGCTCCTTGAAGATAAAAATCTTCGCCTGACTGTGGCGAGAAGCTGGAACAGGCTTAAGCTTCTCGACGAAAGAACGTAGGCGCGCAGTAAAATCTGACAAATCCGATGTACAGGCTGCGCTTGGATTGAAAAATTCGCCGGGAAGCCTGAGCGGTTCGCCGTATAGCAGCTCCGCAGAAGAGGTTTGCAGGTCCTCCTTAAAGGCGCTGCGAATGCCTAGCAATACCAGCGGTAAGGATTCAGACCAGTTATGATCAGCGTGGCATGTGATGGATGCTTTGAGCTGTCTGTGGAAGCGTTCCACAAGTCCATTACATGCCGGGTGGTAGGCCGTCGTGCGTTTGTGCTGGAATCCAGATGTCTTCGCCAGATATTGAAACAGCGTGGACTCGAATTGCCGTCCGCGATCTGTGACAATATCCGTTGGGACGCCGAATCTGGATATCCAGCTAGATATTAATGCCTTGGCCACCGTCTCTGCTGTGATATCGGCTATGGGTATTACCTCCGGCCATCGTGTAAAACGGTCTATAGCCGTTAAACAGTATTTGAATCCCTGTGAAATGGGGAGAGGGCCTATGAGGTCGATATGGACTTGCTTGAACCGTGCGCGGGGTAAGTCGAATGTGCCTATTGGTGCGGACACGTGGCGACTGACCTTCGCACGCTGACAAGCTAAGCAAGTCCGAGCCCAATCTCGGCAGTCCTTCCTCACCCCGGGCCATACGAACCTTTCGGCTACCAGTTTGGCAGTCGCTGAGGCGCCGGGATGACTTAGGGAGTGGAGACTTAGGAATACCTGCTTCCGGAACCCTTTTGTGATGTATGGCCTGGGAGTCGGTGTGCTGATATCGCAGTATAGAGGTGTGCGACTACCAGAGTACTCCATCTGTTTGAGACGGAGAGATGAGGCACCAGTGAGGTATTGCACAAGTTCGGGATCATTTTGTTGGGCTTGGGCTAGGTCGGCGAGACAAATTGGACTTTCCAGTTCTTCAATCCGACTTAAGGAATCGGCGACGACGTTATCCTTGCCGGAGATGTGCCTTATGTCGGTCGTGAACTGGGAGATGTAATCCAAATGCCTGTATTGTCTTGGCGAACAGTTGTGCTTCCTTTCGTGAAAGGCGTAGCTTATCGGCTTGTGGTCTGTATAAACCGTAAAGTGTCTTGCCTCCAGCATGTACCGAAAGTGTTTGATGGCCTCATAGATCGCGAGAAGCTCGCGATCGTAAGGTGAATACTTTAGCTGGGCTGGGCTAAGCTTTCGGGAGAAGAACGCCAGTGGCTGCCATACACCGTGCTTGTACTGTTGTAAGACAGCTCCCATAGCGACATCGGAAGCGTCTGTGACCAATGCAAGCTTGGCTTGGCAATCTGGGTGTGCCAAAAGAGCTGCATTGGAGAGGCTTTCTTTGGTCTCTGAGAAAGCCTTCAGAGCATCGTCGGTAAGGCTGATGGGTGTGGAGCCTTTGACAGCTCCCATAAGGAGAGCATTGAGTGGTGCTTGGGTTTTAGCGGCGTTAGGCAAAAATCGCCTGTAAAAGTTGGCCATGCCCAAGAACCGTCTCAAAGTTCTTACATCCTTGGGCGGGGGAAAGTCGTTTATGGCCTGCACTTTCTCGTCCAATGGTTTGGTCCCACTCTCGGAAACGCGATAACCTAGAAAGGTTACCTCGGGAGCTCCGAAAACGCACTTAGACACGTTGACGACCATGCCGTAATCCCGAAGTCTGGTGAACACCTGGCGTAGATGGTCCTCGTGCTGGGACTGGCTTTTGCTGAAAATCAAAAAATCATCGACAAAGGGATACACAAAATCCAGTCCCCTTAACATTCCGTCGACGAAACGCTGAAATGTTTGGCCAGCGTTACGTAGGCCAAACGTCATGTACGGAAATTCAAACATACCGAATGGTGTGGTAATTGCCGTCTTCGGAATGTCCTCTGCGCTGACAGGAATCTGATTGTAAGCCTTCACGAGATCGATGGTGCTGTATACCGAACAGCCAGCTATGCTGTGAGCGAAGTCGTGAAGGTGTCTAATCGGATACCTGTCAGGAATGGTGCGTGCGTTGAGTTGTCTGTAGTCACCGCAGGGACGCCAGCCGTTGTCCTTCTTCGGAGCCAGGTGCAATGGAGACGACCAGGAGCTCTCCGAAGGTCTGGCTGTGCCATTGGCCAGCATAGCCTCGAACTCTTCCTTGGCCACCTTCAGCTTGTCCGGAGCTAAGCGCCTAGGTGCACACGAGACAGGAGGACCAGGTGTGGTGCGAATGTGGTGCTGTGTGGTATGAGGTATTATGCGATGAGTACCAGCTGGTCGCGTAATTTCAGGAAATTCCCGCGACAACAATAGATGGTAAGGAGTTTCGCCCGTTTGAACCTTCACAGAAAGAATATCATTACAATTACGTGCCAGTGAAGCTGGAGCAGAAAGAGTAGTGGTATTGTCCATAAGTTTCTTATTTTTACAATCTACAATTAAATTGTAATGACATAAAAAATCTACACCTATAATGGGCTTCGTCACATCAGCCACGACAAACTGCCATGGGTAGTTGCGGCGAAGTCCAAGGTCGAGGCTGAGATACGCGTAGCCGTAGGTGTTGATGGTGGTGCCGTTGGCTGCAGTGAGTTGGTAGTTCGTCGGTGCTCGGCGCTCCCGTATCTGGGACCGGGGAAAAACACAGAGGTCGCTGCCGGTGTCGACCAAAAACTGCGTTTTCGTGATGCGGTCGGTCATGAAGAGGCGACCTGGAGAGGTGAGGCAATCGTCTGTCGCCATTACTGACTGCCCATGGCGTTTCCCGCCCTGAAGTCACATGGCTTCTGGCATTTCTGCGCTTGTGACCCAAATTTTGCATGATACCAGCATAATGGGTACCGCTGGTACTCAGAATCAGATCGGGTCCTGGTGCGAGAAGATTCACGGCGTTGGGGTCTGGAACGGTCGTAGGTACGCGACGAACGTGTATGTTCGTCAAGCTTCACCGCGAGACGTTCCACCATCTTCCGTAGCTCGGCGATTTCGTTGGAAGAGCTGCTGCTGGTTCCAGGTGTTGAGCTAGGTGCCGAAGTTGAAGCCACAGTGCTGGGTGCCGAGGTGGACGCTACATTGCCGGGTGCCGTGATGTCTTGGATACGATCCGCCAGGTTGGCCAGCTGCTCAAGGGAGTGGGTGGGCTGCGAAGCCAGCACCGTCTGGATGCTTTGTGGGAGGCGATTGCACCAGATCGTTCGCAGGAACTCTTCAGGAATACTCGGTCCAGCCAGGTCTTGTAGATGGCGAAGGAATTGTGACGCCTTCCGATCACCGAGTTCTTCGTGGGTGAGCAGCTGCTTAACTTTTTTCTCCTGGGAAGCGGTGAGTCGCTTGATGAGTTCGCATTTAATTTTTTCGTAGCGGTTATTGGACGGAGGGTTGAGGATTACATCTTTAACAGCCTTTGCGTGACCAATGTCAAGATTGGTAATGACATTGTTGAACTTGACCTTATCTTCAGTAATTCCAAAATTGTCAAATTGGCCTTCCAGTAAAGCGAACCATATCTCCGGGTCATCTGGTGCAAACGCTGGAACTTTAAGATTAAATTTTCGCACGTCAAAAATTTCTCGTCCATGCTCAGTGGAAACGCGCATTTTCTTTGGCCGACGTGCGCTAACGTGGCCGCCATTCTGTGAGTCCTCGGTTTTAACCGAGTCACTGCTATCGCTCATCGTGTCCTTTCGGGGTCACCAATTTGGTCTTAGCTAAGTTGCGCCGTGCGCGTAAGGTATATACGGTAGAAGAATAGTTAGATACCTGGCAGAGTGTTCCGGCGTAAATAAAATCCGAGGATTTCACTGCACAGTTTATTTGCACACCACAATGATACACAATAGTTATGCACAACACAAAAGTCAGAGAAGGAGAACGGAGCGAGAGAAGAATGAAGCAAACAGAGAGAACACATATATATACACAGAAAGACGAATTGCGCGAGTAAAGTAAGCAAGCGAGCGGGGCACAAGCGGGCGTGCGGTTGGCGTCGGGGCGTTGAGCTGACTGGCGTCACGAGGCGCGCGCGCTGACGCGCATGCGCAGCTAACAGTAAATTAGCCGGCCGGGCGGCGCGACTCGTTTCCACGCGATTACGTTAACCAACTGGCACGGTGTTACATGTACGTGTATAGGGTGTGGTGTGTGAAATGTATGTATGTGGGTGCATCCCACAGAGGTATTAACCGTGGTCCCACTGCTTTGCCCCACGGGTTTTTTTTATAAAATTTCCTATTACACAATAATAGTAAATGCGAAAGTTTGCACTAAATACCACATTTTTTAATCGACCGAGTGTTAGTGCTGGGCAAAGTCCTCACCCTACTTTCAACGGTCTCTGACTCTATAAGACGCCTCCATCCGACCTCGGTTGAAGCCTTCAACCGAGGTCTTCGCTCGTTTCCTAGGATGGCCTCGTACGTCCCTAGGGAGTGCTGTAGGGACGGACCACAGGATAGTCACTAATATTCATCCCGAAAATAAAGCACAGTTCTCGGCGCAACTAAAGGATACTAGGATGTATGACAGGTCAAAATGATACAAATACAATATTTATTTATAATTTTATTAAATTAATTCTATAACCTTTTTACATTTATTATAGGTATGTGCAACGTGTATGCTGCCTCGCTCCAGCAGATGTCACAATTGTAGTACCTAATGTTTGCCTCTACATTCAGACCAACGATCAACTGCAGTCGTTCGTCGCGAGCTAGCACTGAGACGACCGACCGGCTTGCTCTTACGCCAGAAAATAATGCTTTCATCTCACAAATCCTAGGTCTACAAAATAAAACACGAACAAAAGTATCAAATTAGTTTTTGAATGTAGGTACTTGCATTACAAACAAAAGATTGTTTGCTACCCACTTTTTATAATTTGAAACTTTATTGGGTTTTACTTCACAGTCCTAAAAATGTTTGAAAATGAACGCATATTCTTCAAATTAAGTTTTTTGAACGCATCACTTTTAAAATCGAACCGTTGCGTTCAAAAACAGAGCGCGCCGTCTGCAGACCGCTTCGGATGTCGCAACGACTCCGCGCGCAACTTGGTCCAAGAATATATTTATGAATAATTTTGTATAAAAATTTTGGTTCCATTATTTACAACGTACTGATATCTTTACAATGCCGGACTAATATTTCACAGCGACTAAGTTGAGTAAAATGACGCGGAGTCGGCACAGACGCCGGCGGCGGTTTAAGGACATTGAATTTCAATTTCATTTTCTAATAACATTTTCTTATCTAACAAGACGTGCGCGTACAGCCGCGTACACATTCTAATACCCTATCGTTACAGTGATACACCTGTCTTACTCGATACGCTACTACAGAACAAAGTAGGAAGATACCGCAACTTAAAACTCACTGTAGCGATAGGACACAGATATAATAATAATTAAGAAGAGACAACATCAATGGCAGAGTCGACAGGTCCGCGCAAGACGGCCGTGCCCGCGCTACTTTACACTATTCTCTAATTCCGACGATTCCCTGTTTCGTGATCAAAAATTAGTAACGAAAAAGAAGTAGGGGCTTATACAGAATTTGTACTCTTTTATCGTCCCGTCGCCACTAGCACCCGTTAAAACTCCCCGAAAATTACGTGAAATGTGCAACTGCGTATTGCGAATCGCTAAATTGTTATAACGTTGACAGCGGTTATAATTTGACAGTTACCTAAACCCAGATTCGCTTTCGTTCGATAACAAGTCGGATCAACTGTTTCACATAATATATAATAGCACAAGACATTATGAAACTGTGCGACGAAGCTTTGCTCGCTTTCACGGAGATGATATATTTACAGATCGATTCATAAATCTCTCCTGACTCCTGAGTCTGTCAAATTAAAATCAGCTCCGACATACAAATCAACATTTAAGTTACTATTTCTGAACGAAGCAAAACACTGGTACATGACGAAGCACAATTTATAAATATAGATAAAAATAAATTAAATTTTGTGATACATAAATAATTTCCGAATGATAAATTAATATTTTGTTGACATTATAAGTTACTGAGCGCTCAGAATAGCTGACACAAGTATCGGGCACTTGTTTTGCTGTCCACTCGCAACAATCCACTCGAAGGCACTAGATAGAGAAGAAATTATAAGGTAAACTCAATATTTAGGCAGAACATTAAAAGTTTTGTGAAAATAATCACTAACGGTTCACACTTCATAGCCAACGGCAGGCCTTAATTCATACCTAAATACCTATATAAAAAATAGTCAAAAAGAGATGTTCTAACAAAATCGAACCATTTGCTTTTGCCTAAATAACAAGTCATTCCAAAACTGCGTAGCAGCTTTGTCCAAGAATCTCGCTGAACAACGCACTTCCGAAGCCAAATTGAAATATTTTTTTAAATAATAGTGAACTACGCGAGTGAACAGCAAGATGTTCTATAGCGTGACAAGTCAGGTCACGGCGCTTAACGCATTTCATTACCGTAAGAGATCATGGCTAAACAAACATTAAACTTACAAAAATGATATTTCAGCGCCCGGCAAGGAATACTGCTAACTAATTTTAATAGAGTATCGCGTCCACCAGGGATGTGCGAGAGATGTACCTACCAGGCCTAGCGTGCATTATGTCAAAGTGGATAAAAGTGAAAGCAATGTGGCGGGAAATTTGAAAAATATGTGTAGATTTTTTGCTGTTTTAACCCTGTTAGGAGGTTTAAATATTTGAAAATATTTTTTAATTTGCGTTTTGTATTTTGTAATAATATACAAATTGGCTACTTTTACCGACTCAAATTTAAAATTTAGTTCTCATTTACAATATAATGTAACCGTTTTTTATATTTAAGAAACAATAATTTAAATTTGGATTAGTTTCAAAGCTAAACTAAGACATTAAAAATAGCCTTTAGTTCATTATCTGCGCGAATTACAAAAAAAAACTCAAAAATTTTATTCTAACAAGGTTAAACCATAACATTTTTAAATTTCCTGTCAGTTAACTGCCCTTTCACCTTTAACCTAAATAAAGCTATTTTTAAAGAAAAAGCTGGTAGTTTCCACACAACTTTAGTTTTATTCGCTTTTTAGTCGATGGAAATGCAATTTTATAATCAGTTAATGATTTTAGATCTTAGCCCGTTTTGTTATGATTTACATGAGCCATATTTTTTGCCGGACACTGCACTTTAAAACTAAACTTACCACTTACTAAACAAATTTACAATAAGATTTCATGTAATATATTAGAAAAAATATTTTTGACGCGTCCCTTGAGACCGCAAAAATGGAACATCTTTCAAGGACCCAAAGAACGACGCCGAAATAATTATAAACAATTATTATAATACAATAAATTCAGTCGAACATGTCAAAAATTAACAATTTATTACAAGTTACAAGTATTTATATAAACAAAATTATCGTGTACTTACTATATTTTATATCCTCTCGCGAATCAGCAGGATTGTCTCGGTTTTATTTTGTATTTTTTTTTTGGTAAAAGAAAATATTTTGTCAGCATAATGTAAAATATAACTAAGTTTTTGTGTCACAATGCCCTTGTTTTACGAAGTAAGCTAAAAATTAAAAGTTCGTTAAAATGTTTTCTCTTATCGTAAGGAATGGTACATATATTTGTGATTTATTATTCAGTTACATTTTTTTAAAAGAATTTTACTCAGTTATTTTCCGGCTACAAAGTTAGGTACTATCTACGTTCAATTGTTGTCTATAGTAAAAAGTGTCTGGAGTTGAAATAACGAATCGATATGTAACTTAACGAAACTATATGTCAATTCCCCACACATTTGACTTTTCTACTATTGACAACGATTTTAGAAAGTGACTTTGTCTAGGCCTGCTTTACAGACGAGATAAAAAGATAGCGCTATCTCGTTCCTCAAAATTGCTTGTCTGTCAGGTATATAATTAGTGAGACGCTAAACAAATTACACCAATGACACCAATATACCTTTCCTTACTCTACTATGGTTTGATTACACTTGTCCAGTAAGTACATTCCAGTGATCCAGTGCAACTCGTTTGAGCTCTACACTACTCGACCGTTTTGAACTTGAATTAGTTGGGTATGAAGATTATACAGCGAACAGTTAATAAATGTAAAATATATCCTAAAAAAATAAGCGCAATAAATGTATAAACGTAAGTATGTACTGAGGCCACTATTTATAAAGATCTGGGGACCGATTTTTGAAAGTCACGAGTGATTTCGATATCAGCGGTGACAAAATTCTCAGCGATAACTTTGAAATCACTAATTTGCAATAGTCGTATTTTTGAAAGTCATACCCTGTTTACCAACATGCAACTATTTCTCAGCTTTAATCATAGACAAACTTATGATTGTGTTCCATTCAATTTTATTTTTTAAGTTGGAAATTGTTTTAAGCCAAAATTGGCACTAAATAACTACTCATATCTATGATATTGTTTACGAATGGGTACCCCACTCGTAAACGATATCATAGGTATGACAATTTTAGTCACCCGCTGAGATTCAAAAATACGACTTTGTAAATCGATGACTATCGGTCATATCGCTGATATTTAGTCACTCGGTGACATTCAAAAATCGGTCCCCTGATGGCACAATGTGGAAAAAAAAATCACGTAGGTCAACAGACTCCGGAAGTGTAATTATTAATATTGAAACTACGATGTGCATGTAGTCCCATAACTGTGAGCAGACAACGCAATCATATCATCAAAAAAAACGTAGAAAACCCCAATTTAGAAAGATTAAACTCATGACACTAATGTAAAAGTGGTTCTTTTTGCGATTTTATATTAGTTGCCAAACATCAACATTTTTCCAATTCTGAACAAGGACCTAATGGTACATGTATTGATGAAATGTGTATGTCCATCAAGTAAATGTTCCAATTACTCTCTTCAAGCACTGGCACATAGTAATCAAACCATAAAACAAAAAAAAAAACATACGTGTAAATTTGTATACGAAAGTAAACAGGCACGTTTACAGAGCCTGCGTGTGACAATGAAGTTGAGATCATTCATAATCAACATTAATACTAAAATGATTGTTAGTGATGACAAAAGTAGCTCTGACAACATTATCAAGTAACACTTTAGACAATATTGATTTAATAAAGTCTAAAGAAACATGGATAAAGCGACGTTACGGTATAAATAGATGTTACTAAGTCAAGCCTTAGCCAAGATCTAGTACATACAATCTAAACAGTTCTAATATTAAAAAACAATTAAACACGATTTAAAGTCCAAGGAATGCTGTTTAATTTTTTAGACTGTGATTTTCTCTCGAGATAATTGTATGAAATCGTGTTTTCACATCTTATAATATTTAGAATGAACCCTGAATTTTACCATATATTTATATCAAAGTGAAAGTTTCAGTAATGTTGATATAACAAAGGATCATGCTAAATGATGTAGTGCGGACTCTTAAAAATAATTTTGTACCTATACAGAAACTGTGTTATTATTCTTACTATTTATTCAGCAGGTAGTATTTTGGTTAAGACTTGGCTTTGTAACGTGTATTCATTTTAGCCTGAGAAATGAAACCATTACTGGAGGTAACGAAGTATCTAATATTTGCAGTTGATATAGGGGCATAGACAATATATACAAGGTGTATACGTAAACGGCATCAATTTTTAAGGAAGTGATACAGGTCTTATACGAAACCAATCAATATAAAAAAAATAAAAAATTATCTCTTGTGTCATCAAAGTATCCTTAACTATTACAAATCAGAGTCACCACGTCTGATGCAGGCTTGACGCGCGGGCGCGAGCTGCGCGGGAGGCATAGACAGCTGGATTGCGTGTCATTGATCGACTACCGCTAGGGTGTCCATATTCTCTTTTAATTACCTTGCACAGTCTAATGACATTTTTAGTAGATGTTTTTTATTGATATGGATTTATAATTACTTCCTATGTTTTTTAAGAACCCAATACGACATTGTGTTCGAATATTGAGCCCGTTTACAACCTGTATATTACACACTCGTAGGTGTGGTGTCTACAAGTAGATACTTATGTAGTATATAATAAAATTTGGCCGGACGTCGTCGTATTGTTCATTGGTAAAAATATACATTTTTAAGTAACAGATACTCCATTGCCTGCAGAAATGTTTCATTAACATCAAAAGCTACGGCGTTTAGAAAATATAATAAGGATTGGATGGATGATACATAAAGTGATTGGATGACACGATCTTCAAGGGCGTAGCCAAAGTAATTGAAGTGTGTATTTTTGATTCAATCGTATTGTATATCCAAACAAAATTACAGTGTACCACGCGGAACGAAATTTTGTGAATCTCGCGGTACAAAATTTTGTAAACCGTCGTTTACGAAAATTTGTAAACCACGCGGTACGAAATTTTGTGAACCATGCGGTATGAAATTTTGTAAACCACGCGGTACGAAATTTTGTAAACCACGCGGTACGCAATTCGGCTTGGGCCGTCGCTGGGTTACAGATATTGAGAGTTAAGAGACGATGCAGTCAAGTCTAGAACGGAACATGCTCTAAAGTGCATCAATAGAAGCTTGATTATCACAAGTCATTGTACAGCCAGCTGCAATAATATGTTTATTTTTGCAGATTTTCAACTGTGTGCAACTAAGAGTAGGTACATATTAATTTCAAAAGTATTACGTGTTCCATAATTTTGAATTGCAATTCAGGCTCTCTAGGCAAAACCCACAATCTATATGGGACTGTATTGGCGTTAGTGTGATCAGAAAAAGAAGCGTTGGACATTTATTTTTGCACAGTCATTTAGTTATACACATTTGTAAATCTGAAAGTTTATAGGTACATATTTGTGTAACCGACTGTACATTGTAGGTGAAGTGAACGAAGCAATATAATTTATAAAATATTAATGTTAATATAGTCGTGATGTATGAAAATAAACCTTATCATTAAAGTAATAAACGCTACGCCCATGTCAATCTTGAATGAGTATGTTGCACTCATAGATAATAATTATTATTGTTTATTTGTATAATGTATTTTATGTTAGTACTTGAATTCGGATGAAGTTAATACAAATACTTAAAATTACTTTTTGGCGGGTCTCAGTTAATATGGGACCCGTACAATCATCCCAAAACGAAAAAAAGAGCGTACATACATTCACAGATCTAAACTATTTGATTAATTTATACAGAGAAAAAAAATATATAATATAAAATTGATATTTTTTACATTTGCCCTAGCAATGTGTTTGTGGAAAATAAGTACCTACATTTTCGTTTGTTTTAAGGACCATAGGAGTTGATACAAAATTTTATAATGTCCAAAAATATCATGGTCATTGATATTGCATTGCCCATTTTAATAAGGATTATACTTCATATATCTATTATTCTATCTATATCAAAAATTCTAAGCCCCCGAAAGATAAAAGTATACGTAAAAATTAAAAAAAAAATGATGAAAAATATGTTTAGTTATTTCCATAAAATTGCAGTGTTTATAACACGGTGAACGAAGTGGAGTCGACGTTAAATAGAATGGAATACGCGTCGACTTCGCCTATTGCAACTGGTCGAGCCTAGCTCGACGATCGATTGAAAGAAGAGAAAGAATATGAAAAAAATAATCTGATAGTATGAAAAATATTTGAATTATAAATTTTTGGCAATTTTGTACTTAGTGATGGATCGTAGTGGATCGTAGAGATGTGTTTATAATTACAATTTACAACATTGTGTGTGTATGTTGTTACAACATGTGTTGTGTATGTTGTGTATGTGTGTTGTGTATGTGTGTAGCGGCGCGGGCGCGTTCGTGCGGCGACGGCGGCGCGCGCCGTCCCCGTCTTCAGTCACAGAAACGTTTGCTTAGTACATGTATCAACAAAATGTCCTACTATTTATACGTCATAGTTATAACGTCGAGTGAGCCTCAGAAAGACGCGGGCTCGGGCCGCGACCCGCGCACACCGCACCACACCTGGAAACAACAGACAAACAACATTGGACACGGTGCAACTTGTAGAAGGACTTCTAAATGTAATAACAATAATAAGAAGCCGCTTGTGTAGGTAGTTTTTTTTATACTATTTGAAGAACGAGACGAGCTGGTCGTTTGCTTGATGGTAAGCATAACGCCGACCCATAACAATTGCAGCTCTATTAAGAACTTTGAAATACAGGCCTGCGCGGCACTGCAGTGCGGTCGTTACCCTGAGAAACGTAGTGTATAATTATAACATAACCATATTACATACATACATACATTTATACAGGATGAGTTTGAACTGATATGTTATCCCGAAAGGTGGTAATTGGGACCATGGGTCGACAAGTTGTAAGAACACCCCGGTGGGAATGCGTAATTCAAAATATCCATACAAAAAAAAACACTTCAAACTTGAAGTGCTTGGCATTTTCTGGAATTGTCTCTAAGTTTCTTCTAATCATTTAACAAAGTTCAACATAGTTCAAGTGAATCTAGACGTTCTGTAGTAGTAGAATTTTGACGTAAAAAAGTTTACGTCAAACGTTTAGTTTACCTTACCTACGTATTTAAAGAAATACCTTTTCTTCAATGAAAATTTCTGAATTTCAAGACCTCGTAAAACAAAACATGTTGTTGACCTCCAGGAGTAGACTGACCCCTTTTCGGGATAACATACCAATTTAAACTCAACCTGTATAGAGGGAAAAAAAGTCTTACCTAGACTCTCGTAGAGCGCGCGGCGCGCCTAGGCCGGGCGGAGTAGGGCGGCTGGACGGCTTGGCGTGCGCACCGCGCGCTGTACCCACTGTACGCCGCGTCATGGTGCCCGCGGTGCCCCTGGTGCCCCTGGTGCCCCTGGTGACCAGAGTGCCCCTGGTGCATGGGCGAGCGCACACGCCGCGCCGCGACACCCACTCCGCTGTCCGCGCTATGTCCGGACACTAGCGACTCGCTGTCGCTCTGGTTAGACGTGTAGCCGATCACGTCAACCTCGTCTGGAATAGAGTAGAATAACGTCATTAGTCTATGGTGAACAATATCAATAAGGGTGACAATATATTATAAGTGATTATGATTTCGTGGTTTGGTATGAAAACATTTAATACGTATTAGGTAGGTAGGTAAGTATACAATTTTCCATCGAGTGAAAAAAAATACAACGCATAAGTTTTGCGGTAGATTCTTCCTTCCTTGAAAAAATTGCAGTCAAAAATGTAAAAGTCAAAGTGTTCCTGCCTTTGTCGTATTTTACATGGGGTCAAGCCTTTACAGTCAGGAGCGTTTAGGTTTTGGTATTTTTTAAACAGCCTGTCTAAAGCCCTCCTTGAGAATTCTGAAAATATATGTCATAATCCACCACGCGGGTTCAACACGCCTTGGTTTAATTTGCTTATAGTATACTAAATAATTGTCGAGGAGTATTGATCCATATATCTCTGCCTCTGTCTTTAATTTTATTTTTACTGCTGGGTGGTCAAACCTGAATCACACCTGAATCAACCTGAATCAGACCTTCATCAAAGGTCACGACCTTTGAAGAATTTCACTATGAGTTGGTGCGATCCAGGTTGCGTTAAGACGACTTGGTGAAGCCATGGCCACGAGAGACCAGACTAACGAATTCATCATATTAGGTCGTCAAATTTTCTGTTACCGGTTTTTTCGGACGTGCCAAAGTTAATGCGAGATCTTGAAGTGTGAACATCTAGTTTCAAGAGATCAAGACATGTCGAGCTAAGTGTGTTAATTATGCTATAATTTATAAAAGAATTTTTCTGCTATAAAAAGACGACAAAAAGGACAGTTCCTTTAGTCACCCTAATTGCTAACTAAAAAAGCTCTCACTCAGCTGAAAACGAGCGCCGGACAAATAGTTTACTCATATGCTGGTTATATAATTTATTAGTATGATGTAAATAGTATCCACAAATTTTTATATCAGGATGCCCGGTTACTCATTGATAAGCCTTTATAAGGTTGAACGCGTTCTTACAAAAATAAAATCGACACAAGCGACAGACGCAATAAAAAGATATAAAAAAAAATTAGACCGATCGGGTGGTCAACACCTGAAAATATGTTTGTAAGCAATTTTTAAAACGGTATGTAAAGGAAAGAAAGTAAAATATATTTAATTTCAGGGAATCACACAATATTACCAGTTTTCACACGGATAACGATTTGACAAAAGACAATGACGACAGTAAATAGAACAAAAACTTAACGTTGCGTGAGCGAGATGCCATGATATAGGTCCCGTTCGACTCGGCATGCAATTAAGGCACTAAACCTCGTTATTATTTCTGAGTGTCCGTATAGTTCCCTATAAGTACAGACTTGCGGAATTTTCCTTTATAATTATTGTAGGTACCGTACATCCTATATTCCAACCGTTCTATAATATTATATAATTGGGATGTTGACTGTATTAAAATAAAAATATAATTTTGCCGCGAAACGGAAGTGTTTGTGACAGAAATCCTATAAAAGACAATATTTTTGTTTATTTTTAAGGAATATAATTTTAATTTAATAATCAAAATGTAATCACATCACTCCGAAGTCATGTGACATAAAACGCGCGTGACGTCACTTTCTCAATTGGAATGAGTATATTGCTCTTTCTGCCTAGTATATTAGAGTGATTTCTGTGAATATGGTTATCTGTGCCAGGAATTGTGACGTCACATCGACCACGTGACTAGTATTGGCGTTTTGGAGCGAAACTTGAAATGGCATTTAAAATACATGAAAATAAGTATAAAGTATTAGCTGTATTTAAAAAGTAATTTTAAATATTTTGGGTTATATTAGGCCCATTCGCATCGTTTTAAACACTTTCTCAAAATCTGTCAACATCCCAATTAAGAATTTCGGAGAGAAAACCCGCAATATTTCTCAAACAGAAATTCACATCTTATCATAAACGAGGAAGAGAAGCTTAAAGCAAACTGTTAAAACATCACTCAAACGCACAAATTGCTTTGAAATTACGCAGTCAATAGAATAAAGGCATTCAGTTATTACTGCCGGAGTAAGTACCATAATTACTCGTTCTGTACCGAAGTAAAATCAGCATTACGGCACGATATGCGCGCAATAATCCCCTTGCATTTCGGTTGATATTTATTTTCCTCGTGTCTGCCGCTCAGGCGCGGATTAAAGTAGATTCAGCGAGCTCCTCCTTCGCACCAGTTTCGGAGATAAGCCGCTATGGAAATTTGATTCACGAGATTTTGCCTCTTTATTGAAAAAGAAAATGATATTCCTTTGATATCATCGTTAATACTAAAACTCTAGAACATTCTCGCTACTATAAAGGCGGCGTCTAAAAGCAATATCGGACGGGTGAAAACTGACTGTAATTTTCTCGGAAAACTTCTTATCGAGCATAAAAAATGTTAATAACTCATTCCTTATTTTCTTTATCTCGAAAAGCGTTCAGTCTATCCTTGAAAAGGGATATAATTTGTATTTCAAAGGCGAGGAGCAATTTTTCCTGAGTCTCGGTGAAAGTTGAACGTTAAAATGTAATTTCTACACAAAACGTTTTTGAGTCGACATTATTCTTCATTTATTCAATGTTCGTAGTCTTCAAGCGAGTTAATGACATCATTTGATGTTTAAGATTCTCTGTTATTTCGGTCGCAGCGTGCCTGAAAAGCTCTTAATTTCTGTCGCTAACTAACTAGACGGGTACAGTCTCGGAATTAACTGGGTACACGTGCTGACAAATGTGGGCGGGTAAACAGCTCTCCTAGGGAGTTTCCGCGGCGTCGGTAACATGTGTCGCTAATTCGCCATTCCTACGTGCAGGTGCGGGCGTTCGACTGTACAAGTTTGTCGTGACTAATTATGCCTTGAACGCAGCGGCCAGAATTCGGATTGCAATGCGCCGGAGCGTCGGTAGGTGGCGGTAGTGCGCGCCAATTTCCTGCAATACAAGTTAAATGGTGGGCAATCGACCACCCCCCCGCCTCACTGTCCCCGCCCGGCGACGCCCTTCCGGCGTCCTAGAGGGCCGCTCGTGATAAATGGGATGCAAAAAAAGTTTCTCTTATTTCGTCGACCACGAGTCACTTTTTTCGTCAATGTTCGGAGCATCGATGGCCCGGAGTCTTTTGTGATAAGACACGAAAACACATTAAAAAGTTTATCTTGACTTCTTTCCTTAGCGGCGAAGTTTCGCGATTCGTTACTTCGTCATTCGTCCCCTGAGAATGCGACAGAGGAAAATGTCATAAAGCCCCGTGGAACTGTTCTGTCAACAGGACTGAATCGAACTACAATTTTCAATATCGTTAATGGGAAGTGACAGCGGGACGGATTCGTAAACGCGCTGCTCCGCTCACAATACCTGTCGCACACTAATGGCGCCCAACGTGGGACACCCAAATGTCATTAAAATAAGAACACACGTAACCAATACTCTTTTACACACAAGACTGCAGATACCTATAGAAATAAATATAGTTATACTCCACAGTATTCGAGTGAAATGCCACCTTTGAGCGCGCCGGCTGTGCGGCAGATAAATGAGCGCAAATTCCACATTCAATAAACGTTTTGTTTGGTCCGAATGCATCGTCAGTTTACAGTTTGCGGTGCGATATTTCGACAGGAGAATTTATTTCGACAGAAATTGAATAGGATCTGGTGTCGTGGCGCCCGATGCGACGCCCAAACTGCGTTAAAATATTACACACATTCTCGTACGTCTATGCAGATGGCCGAATGTAACTCTACAATTAGAAAATAGTGTTTTTTTTACAGAATGAGTCGCTTTAGAGGGCAACCTAAAAAGCAGCCAAAAGTTAGTAATTTAGGGTTCTAAAATCTATCGAACCCACTACTATAATCTATCACTATAGGTTTTTCACTCTTTATCGTTGATGGTTAAATTTTATAATAATTTAATTCATTGCGAACTAACTAGAATAATATTTCATTTATTGTAACGGGATATTTACAGTGATTATTATTGAGCGATGTGTCCCCGATATTTCGATGCTGTTGCAAGCATCAGGTTCACGGGAATAATAATCACGGTAAAATATATCCCGTTACAATGTATGAATTAGTAAATAACCGTGAAAGTTTGAATCAGTAGGTAGAATAATATTTTCTAAAGCTTGTCTATGATACGATGGTGGGATACGTAAATATATAGTTCCGAAGCCTTGAGCTCAAATGTAAGTCATCGCTTTGTAACCATAGTATGGTATTACGGCTTTTTCTTGGACTTTCTTAGAAGTAGACGTGTAGCCAACAACTTAATTACTGAGTGTTCTAGCAACTGCATTGAGAGAGTCAGTACTATTCTAGATTCAACATGTTAACCTCCTTTGACCACATCGTTACTTCAGACCTCCTCAATCTCCTTTCTGCCCTTATCCCATTTTACATGGGGACGGCGCAGTACTTACGTCTTTAAAGATATATTATATGTTTAGGTTTTGACAATTTTTCTTATGACACCAACTCTCCTTGGAAGTTCTGAGAGTAAACGCCACTTCAGATCTAATAGTACCAATAATATATAATGTGTGTAGCAATGAAACAAATACAGATGATCTAAGTAAAGGCTATCCTAGCAATTGTTTAGATTAGTACATATCTGAAGAGCTTTTACAACCTGTAAAATGTTTTACAACGACGCACGCATCATTAATAAATATACTCATAAATAAATAATTAATGATTTCAGAAGTGGAATTTATGTGATTTCCGTCCGATATCGTTCCCGGCCGCTAATTGCGTACTTCCAGGCGCTGGCACCGCGTTTCAATCATTACAAATTACAAGCGTTTAGTAATCACCAATCGTTTGCGATGCTCCGAGTTGTGGATATATTTTAATTAGAGGTGGGAATCCGGACAATGACTCGTACAGGCCTATCCGGCAACTTCTGCTGTTTACTGTGTGTTTTGAGCAAGATATTGAATACCTTATCGAGGCATTGAATACCTTATACTCATCTATACAAATAAATAAAATTGAAGTGTCTATTTGTAATATCAAAATAAAAGCTTCTTTCCAAATGCATATGAAAGTATATACGGTACAAAAAACGAACCCATTTTTTAAAATTTTATCTGTCTGTCTGTCTGTTTGTTCCGGGTAATGTCTGAAAAGGCTGGGCCGATTTTGACGGGAGTTTCACTGACAGATAGCTGATGTTATAAGGAGTAACTTAGGCTACTTTTGTTTTAGAAAAAGAATTAGGGTTCCGCGCAAACAAATAAAAACCATGAAATCCAACATCTCCGCGCGGGTGAAACCGCGGGCAGCAGCTAACATTGTAATATTTTGGGTGGACGTAACGCAGCTTGCAATCTATTTTTGGATAAATTGAGAATGTATGAATGTCCATTTCATTGGTAACCGGTATGGTTAATAAGTTTTCCAGCTTTTGGCTGTAAAAAGTTATCAAAATGAACCAACATTGTGCGACAGGTTTCGGAAGATGCATAGCCAAAAGCTTGCTACTGACTGAACTGATGTCCCACCAGTGGCGTATTTTAGGATTCAGCGCCCTGGGCCTGCAGGCCCCGCCGCTCTGCCGTCACTGCGCCGGCCGCCGCGCCGGTCAGTATATACGATAGCCCGACGTCTTGATGTGTATCAAACTTACACCCACGAGCCCCCACGAGCACCTTACGAGATTTAGGCTCTTATTAATTAACAGTGTTAAACGGTGGTTTAGTTAAACTATGTTTTTTCTTTCTTGTTCTATGACAGTTTTAAACTGAATCGAAAGAAATAAAACACAGTTAAACTAAGTATTCAACCCTTAGTTAGGTAGGATTTTTTAAATTTCTTCTGCTTGTGCCGCCCCTCGCAGCCTGCCGCCCCGGGCCATGGCCCTTTTGGCCCTAGGGTAAATACGCCCCTGTGTCCCACCTATCACGTTGTTTAACCAAAACCGATCCTGCCGCTTAAGCTGCAGGTGTTGACAGTAAAGCCGCACACAGCGTGAATAACATCACGCGCCAAGCGCCCCGTAGTCAAAAATCGATTTCGCGCATCCCGTACCCGGCAATCCGTCCAAAACACCAACCACACCTCTAGCACCAATAATTTCTCTAAGCTCCCAGTTCCCGGTATATTTTAATGGTACGTAATTTACTATCTATGTTAATGCTCAGCCAACGTCGGATAATTTACGAGCGACTAGCTAATGGCCCCGGGTGCGCCCGCGAAAATTAATAACACGTGTGAAAAGTTGAAAACTCGCTTCGTTTGTTGCCGCTTCACCATTTACTATCCGGATTGTGTTGCCATGCGTTTTGATTTGGTGAGACATCGTCTTATTTTTCGGAGTCGGCAAACACTATGAATTGATTCATAGAGTTTACAGATAAGATTCTAGGGTTGTATTTGACAAGCTTATATTCGATTTTGGTAATCAAAGTAGTCAGTGAAATTACTGGGCTTATAAGACTTAATACCAAATGTCTCCGTATAATGAGCGTACTGCAGTGCCACGCAGGCATATGTTACTAAGTTCGGAGTGGCACTGCAATTATTTTGATGTGGCGTTATAATTATATCAGGTAAACGACCCGCTCGTCTCGCTACACAACAGTGCAAAAAAAGCGTTAATTTTTCATGTTGCTTCAGTGACCCCGCGTTTTCAGACAACACACATTCCCTCGGGACCCAAATGCCGGGCTTTTGAATATTCCCTGTCATCTGAATATTCGCACCAACCCCCAATTCTGAATAGACACTGATTTATTAATGCCTCCATTAAACTACGTCTCGAGTTGCCTAAACTATTGGAAGACGTCTTAATGCATTTTGTATGAGTGCGGGTAGTGCGGAACAGTTCCTTAATGGGAGTAAGAGGTTTCGAATTACAATTAACGCGTGCATATTTAATGAACACCCTGTATTGTCGCGATGTGTTAGTTTACATACTGTAGGTATGTTGTTTTAAGACGACACTCAACAATTCAAAGACCCGGAAGGAACCTTAAGAGTAGCCACACATTGGTCCACAGAACGCGTCCACTAGAGGCTGGGAGCAGCCTGCAATGGGAGCCACTGGTAGCTACAAAATTAAGAGGATAGAAGGGGCGCTCGGGCGCTTTTTTGCCGGCATAAGCGCCCAAACGCGCTGTTTGTTCTCTCTCTATTCTGAGCAGGCGGGGAGAAGCCGGTTTTTGTGGTTGAGTGTGCGCGGGAGGCGAATGCGGCCACGGCTCGGTTGCGGCCGAAACGATCGCACACTGATCGTTTCCATATCCACCGATGCCATATACAATGTATGAAAAATATTATCCGCAGGATGTGGTCGCGTGGTGGACGCGTTCGGTGGACCCAATGTGCCCAATAAAGTTTTGTAAAGGCATCTACTTAATTTTCAAATTCAAACTTATTAATTATGTAAGTATAGTCTTCTATAATCCTTATAATTTATGGCTCTTTTATACCGTGAGCCTCTCAGCGCTCACCTGTCCAGTAGAGATCCCATAAATCTTGGGTCGATAAATTAGCGATTGTTTGTCCCTCACGACAATAAATCTTCAGTGTTGTGACGTCACTACTCACTACCTACGCTTAGGGATGCCACTATTTTTCAGATATAGGGCCAAACAACGAAGCCTAACCAACATTTTACGAAATGTAGTTAAGTAATTAAAATTTAGTCTATTGATTTGAACTTATGTATTTTTAATTTACTTAAGTTGTTTTTATCGTAGATGGTATCGACTGATGGCCTCGGTGGGAGCTGGGTAGCAGCCCTAACGATGCTCTACCCAATTTTGCACCTTCCTTAGATAACAGTCAATTCGCCAAGTAAAAGTTTCGTTATTTATTTGTTTTGCTCGTACAAATTATGTATCGAGAGGGTCGCAAAGTTGAACCGAACTCTTTTTGTGCGATACAAATAGCTTAGTTAGGGAATATTTAAAAGTTGCTTATTTTTGTTGTTGTTGGTTCAATGGTCGTTGATAAGGAAGTTTTAATTCATGCGTCATATACTTTTATTAGAAAACAATACAAAATTGTTACTAATTATGCCTACACCTAGTTGTTTAAGTTTTTTTTTTAACGCTTACACTCATACCCCCGCACTAGGATTCCCTGTGTCGCAGGTGGCATGAACACACACACAGATACACATCACAAACATCCAAGACCCGAGAACAAACACAAAATCTGCCCCGGCCGGGAATCGAACCCGGGACAGGGACAAGGGTTTAGGGAGTTTTGGATCGAAAAGATCCGTACTTGCGCCGCAGGTGAGATAATGGTCAAACGTAAGCCTTATACTAAATAAGTAAACAAAAAAACTTAGGTACGTCGTATAGGCGAGTTTCTAAACGCTTGCTCGACAAGGTATTCGGTATCTCTTCATCATGAACCTACGACCGCGCGCGCACCGACTGGTTGCCGCACAAGCACTGATATATTTATTCAATTTGGCGAAAGTATAGTAGCGGAACAACAGCAGATATTTAAACTTCTTTACCAAATAATCCAGTAGACAACTGGCGAATATTCACTACAGTTCCTCCGAAAAAAGACGCTCACGAAAAAAACAGAAACCTATTTGCGTAAAATTAGGATCTCATAAGACGTTTGACGCAAGGAAATTCGATTCGATTGAAATTGAAGGGCAAATTCGATTGTACATGGGAGGCTTCGGAGGTGTGGAGCGACCTCTGGCGGATCGTTATGTAACTTGCGTTGGGATTATCAGCTATAGAACAAACTACAGTGCCATAAATCTTTTTTTTACAGGCTATTAGTATAGGCTACTTTAGTATGTTAGCATGTGGGGCTTAAATTTAGAAACAGAATTTTGAAGCCGTTCCTCTAACTAGAAGTAGGCAGAAAGATTGTATTCATATGTAAACTTGGTGACGGTGCAATATAAAGGAGAAGAAGCTTGTTATAAAAAAAAAAAAAAAATTATTTTTTATACACGTTAAATATAGTAAACCTAAGCTTTATTAGGTAAGGCTTTGACCGCCATCCCACGTGATCTTAAGCGATGACGACGTTGTAGGGGGTAAACACGCTAAACTAATAGGATTGGCTCTCAAGAGCAGCTGGTGGCAAGTGGAACTCACCGATAAGGGCTTGGCAACCTATTTTCCATTTGAAGATGGTTGTTCTCAGACGAGGACTAACTCCCACCACTATGCAAATTTTGACCGTGAGAAGGAAAGAAGAAAATGTACGATCTTACTAGGTAGGACTAACTCTTCTGCGAGTGTCCGTCTGCGTTGGTACCACCTTGCTCGTGAAGTCTGCCGCCAAGCATGTGCAAGCATTACTGTGTTCCAGTTTGATGAGCAGAGTAGCCAGTGAAATTGCTGGGCTTATGAGACAACCTGTCACAGGGTAACGTTCGCACTGCAGTACCCGCGCAATCCTTTGTCCAAAGTTCTGAGAGGCACTGCAATTGGTATGAGCCGGCGTTATGCTTACCATCAGGCAAACGACCTGCTCATCTTGTTACACATTAGTATAAAAATATACTACTGCTTGGCATGCCAGAGAAGTTCTCACAGAAAACCAAGTCCTAACCATTTGGTAAAATTATTTATTTATTTATTTGATCACCAACATAACAAACATCAGTTCATGCATAGATAATTCTTTCATTTAAAATAATACAGCCAAATGTCGTTATAATTAGAGGTGAAGACTACATGCAATTTCCAGTTAGAGCGAGTTACAGAGTTATAAAGGCACAAAAGGTAATATTTCAATGCGACATTTTCCAAATTATATTTTCCCTCTTCATATTCAGTTATAAACGTGATAGTATGAAAACTTCTGTCTTTATACAACCACTTTATCATACTTACACCACCATATTGCTTTTCAACACTATCTTTATATTTCTCGAACAAGTAGCGCTCGTTGGGTAGCTGTACTCCCTCTTAGGCCCATTGTCCACGTAACCGCACGTCAAACGCACGCTTTCGTCAATTGACGATTGCAAGACGAATGCTTGCATCTTACGTAGAAACAATGAACTCTGTGTCCACGAAGCGGCAACGTCGCGTCAGCCGCTCGTCCTGCGTTCGTCATGCGGTGCGCGCGGCAACAAGTCACTACTCGATCTACTCGATCGACTCGTGAGACGGACGCTTGCATTTTGTAATTATTCGTCTTGCAATCGTCAATTGACGAAAGCGTGCGTATGACGTGCGGTTACGTGGACAATGGGCCTTAGTCAAACGGAAAAGTCATCCAACATACGCTGCGGTCCGTATTTGGATGGGTGACCGCTGTGGTATTATTATTATTCTCTTATAACACGACTACACAAAAAAGGAGTGTAATGTTTTTAGGGTTCATGTATGTATGTTTGTATGTATGTATATGTGACTTTCTTTATTTGTATAACTTTTAAATTCCTGAACAAATTTGTATGTATGGTAACACTGGCTAGGGCAATCGTGTATTTTTTTTTGTGTAACTTTTGTTACCTACATCGTCCGTCTGGGTGAATACCACCACTTTGCTCGTTTAGTCTGCCGCCAAGCAGTAATGTGCAAGCGTCACTGTGTTCCGGTTTGATGTGCAAAGTATTGAAATTACTGGGCTTATGAGACGTACCTAATGTATCAGGGAAACGACCGCAAGGCAGTGCCGCAGGCATTTGTTTCTGAGTGGCACTGCAATTGTTATGGGCCGGCGTCATGCTTATCATTCCGAACCGACCGTCTAAACAAACAATCCAAAACGACCCACTCGTCTCCGCATAAATATAAAAATCGTTCGTCCATGTCAGAACCTTTCAGGCAGCTTCAAAATTCTGACGACGACCGTATTTTATTTCCACTTTCATTGTAACATAAATTCGCTATTAAATAAAATACACTATACCAATCATCGCAGTTCATATTTACTTTTACTCCCCATATTATGTTACTGTTACCCCCAACCCCTAAGATAATATTTTGGACGCCCCATTTTATTTTCTATCAGCGATAGAGAGTAATCTATTTAAGTAGCTATTGCTTTTTTATTACAATAAACTATGTTTATTATTCTTTTACAGCCAATAAGTGTTTTTATTATGTATCGAATCGGTCAACTAGTTGCTCATATATTTTCATTTATAATAATATATGAATCATCATATAAAAGAAGGTAGGAGCGAAAATAAAAAACAGTTTCGAAATTAACGGTTTACGTAGCTTTTTAACTATTTAATGTCTACCTATGTATGTAAAAACAAATGTGATATCGCTTGTAATTACAAATATTTGTATGTGTGTGTGTGTACTCCATATTTTTTAAATTGGTGATAAATGTCATAAAGATCTATCACAATAAAAGCTCTAAAACAAGTCATTGGAACAAAAGTTACATAAAAAAAACACGACTGCCTTAGCCAGTCGGGATGATGTAAGGATTCTAACGATACCCCATACATCCAAATCTGTTCAGGCATTTACAAGTTATGATAGAATAAAGAAACTCATATACATACATGAACCCTAAACACATATACAGTCCTTTTTTGTGCAGTCGTGTAATAAATTAGCTTAAAATGTCCTAAAATGACTAAAAAGGGCCCGCATGGTGGATTATGGCCCATACCTCTCTGAGAGTAGGCCGGTGTATCAGCAGTGGGAGCGTAAGAGGCTGATAATGATTAGCACCTTCCTGTTACATTACCACACGATACCATATCGTTGTATTGTCATCGGAACGGTCTTGATTCAACACCATGTCAAGCCTCTTGACACCATTAGAAGCGAATGGCTTCTTAGATTTTCTTATAGCCGTTTGATAAAGGTCAAAAGCGAGGTGAAAAGTTACCCTTCGCCATTAAAGATAGGGTAGCTATATCGGAAAACTAATTTTACATATCCTACTATCCAATTTGTTTAATTCTGCTTTATGAGTCGTGTTTCTGATAGAAACGATTCCGCGCTGCGTTAAGGCGGGACGTGGGCTTTTTGAATTAGTTCTCGACATGAAGGGGCCTGTCTCCACGGCCACAGGGGCGACAAAAAGTTGCGAATGTTTAGTATGTAATACCAAAAATGGTATTATTGTGTCAGACGAATTTAATTTGAAAATTGGAAATCTTGAAACAGAGTTATTTAAGTACAGTCTCGGTAAGAATACCTTCGTCAGTTTCCGAATTCTTTTAGTACCTTTTGATCTTACGGCAATTAGCAGACTACTATTTAGAATACTATTATTTAATGCAGTGATAACAAACGTTAAAATAGCATTTAGCTTTGACCAATGTCTAGTTTACATAAACATAAAACCTTCTTAATGCCCTGGCTATTTAGAAAAATCAATCTGATTTGTTTTATTTAACAGCCAAAGTCTGTCAGTATCACTTGCATCTCCCCATTAATTTCCTTTTTGTGCAAAAATTTTATTATAATAGAATCGTTGTCACGTTTACCCACTACTGGCATAAACTAGACAAATACGTTTAAGTAAGGACTGCGCAAAAATAGACCTTAAGGGGGCTTAAGGTGACGAACCTTTTCTTACTGCGACTGTACTTGAAATATTAGTTTAACACTGTCACACTCTTGAATACGAATAATACTGGCGTATTAGTCCTACTAATTCCATGTTCATGGCCAATTCCGTGATGGAACTAATAGGATCTCTTGGTCCCAGTCTGGTGCTAGTTGCAAGCGTCAATCTAATAAAAACGATGCGGAAAAATACTCATTAAAAAAATACTCAATGCGGAAAAAGTATTTCTTTGTTTCGTTCCACGTCAAATATCTCAAAAGATCTGTAATAAAAAACTTTTAATCTGTCCAACCTAATATCTGCCAGTCTACAAGGCTCACCGAACTATTGTCGGCCTTTTGACAACTCAGTGGGAACAAGCACAAAGGAAACTTAGTTCAGTAGAAGAAAGTGACTAATATTAACGAACAGTTACCTAATTTGGCGAAATTTTTAATTAAACTCGTTCAGAGCTCGAGACTAAGTTTATTATTACATTTACAAATTGGTTAAAAGTGAGTTGATAGTGGTTTCTTTGGTGTTACGCGGTTAATTGAAACTTATACCTTAAAATTGAAGCTAGATATAATTAATTTATTTACAACTCGAAACTTTGAAGTGTTACTATTTTTTATTAAAGTTATTAAGTTTATTGAGAACTGTACAGCGAACTTTAGATGATTTACTTATAAAAGTTTACCTACGTAAAATAGGTGAAGCTGATTTTGTCATATTGCACCGCGCTTAGCACGCGTCTTGGTGATCACAGTAGATTATAATGTTGACCGTGAAGAAGGCTGCCCATTCCCTGGATATTCCCTTTGGCGGCTCTCGAGACACCCACGGGGTGGACGTGAGCACTATTGTATATATTGTGTATTGGAAAACTATATGTTCTGATAAAGATAGCATTAGTTTTAGTCTGTGATTCGGGTAGACGAATGTTGCAGAGGCCCGCTGTTAGAGTCATGTATTTTAACTTTCATAAGTGCTCCTTTGGGGACTATTTGAATAAAGCAATTTGAATTTGAATTAGAATTGCTACTTTTAGTAACTATTTTTAGCCAGGACTACACGGCCATCATGGATGAGATAGTAAGTATTAAAACAATATTTTTTTATACTATTCAAATCAAATCAAATCAAAATCATTTATTTTAATATACTATACATGTTTCTAACATATATTGTAGCCCTGTCTCCTGGAGAAGCGTTAGCTGTGGCCCAGGAGACAGTTCATCCCCTATTGGATAACAAGACGAGCTAGCCTAATAATTACTGCAGTGCGCTCGTTGCCCTGAGACGTACTAACATTAGGTAGTCTCATAAGCCCAGTAATTTCTCTGATCATCACCACTATTAAGCAAACAAGCATAAGTCGCGTCTAATATGAGACCAGCAAAACATATTTCGGAGTGCGTATAAAGGAAGAGCTCTGATGGGGCAGGCAGCCCGCATTTTGCAATTTAAACTTTGACCTCGGTCACAAAACTTACATCAACATGAATAAATTGAAACGCTTTCGCACGAGCGGGTTTCCGCCCTGCGAGTGGCTCCTAGTTCGGTATAGGTATATATTACGTATAGTTTGGATAGAGTAATCCTTACTTCCGTCAAATAATTCAGTGTCATTTCATTTGATTACTAGAGTATTTTATTCATTGATATTGCTACATAATAGGGATGTTGACTACATTTTTTTATGAAGTCAATCATTCCGTTTTCTCATGAGAATCAAATGTCTATATCGAAAACAGTTGTAATCGAACGCTAGAAACGACAATAATGAGTGTCAAAATCTGATCTGTACTGAGCGCTAAAACGCCCCGTACAAATTGCGCTGAAGATCTCAAGTGCTGCTACCAGAACACACCGACAGGTTCTTGGCGACTGATTTCCACATGGTTGATAGCTAGCTCGAAAATACCTTACCACCAAGCTATGATTGCCTCATGATGTTTTCCTTCAACTATATGTCAAGCTCATTTTGGATTTCGAACCATCGAAGGCGATTTTGAAGGCATGATGGCTCAGTGGTGTGGTCTGTAGGTACAGATTTGCCGCGGACGTCACTGCCTTGTTTATTTATTGTTTCTTAATTTTAAACTACGTATAACCTGCTAGGTGTCTTATGTGTTGACTGCCAGGAAGCTGTGGCAATAGTTACCCGCTGTTGACACAGTACGGAGCGCCCTAATTAAAGTTAGCTGCGGTAATTACCGCCCGCCCGCCGGCCGCCGCCCGCCCTGCGCGCTTCCGCCGCGGGCTGCGGAAAGCGCAGGGCCTTGGGGAAATATGTGTCATGCAAGTTTACATGCTAATGACGCCATGCCACGGTTAGTCGACATGAACTATCATGTTTGTGCAATTAAAACTGTGCGGCACTATTAAGACCAAAACTTTAGAGTGAAATGTGGACCGCCGTTTACATAGCCGATCTTGAATGATATGAGATGGTAGCATGGTAGGTAGGTAGGTATTTTCTAGTGCTCACTTGGCTTGCTACAACGCTGAAATACTGTCACTAAATACCTACAGGTGTGTTCCAGTAGCTATTCCTTTGAAAATCAGCTCTCATTTTAGATATTAGGTACCTAACATTAGTTTCTACCACAGTGGATTAGGTGTGATAATGACCAAACTCTAAGCTATCCAGTATTAAAAAAATGGTGTAAATACCACACCGCGGTCACCCATCCAAGCGTTGACCGCAGCGAACGTGGCTTACCCTCAACTATCGGTTACGAAAGGTGAGTCGAGCTACGCTGTTTCCCCTTTCCCGGTGAAATAACACGACCTAATTACATTTCAACTTGACCTGCGGAGTCCGTTCCTCGACACCCCTCAGTTCCCTGCTCACTGATAACGGCCCAACACGGAAGGCTTATCAGGAGAAGCGAGAACACGCCATGATAGATACGGATGAACACGCGACCCCTAGTCGAAAACTAAAGCAACCAACAACTGTTTCAACCAGGAAAGCGGTTACGTTTTACTAATTAATTATATATTTAGTAGACCCTTTGAGCAGTAAAGTAGTTGTTCTCAAAATAGAGCGACGCGACCGTCGCAAAGGGCTCCATTTTGGTGTTTAGTTGGGGAAGGTAGTTGTACGCAACGTGGACCGACGTGGTGGTATTGAATCGTGTAAATTATTCTGGCAATAGTGCTTGAGAGTGCTTCATTTTAGGCTTAGGGACCGGACCTCGATCGCATCCTCATTTTGGCTATAGTAAACACACACCAAATACTAAAAAAGGGTCACTTATAGCCACGCAAAAGCAAGCCCATTTTTTATTTTTGGACAACCAAACGAGCTGGTCGTTTGCCTAATGGTAAGTATAAGTCAGCCCGAAACAATTGCAGAGTCACACAGAACTCTGAAACACAAAGGTCTGCACGGCACTGCATTGCGTTCGTTACAATGAGTCATTAGGTGTTAAGTTTCATAAGCCCAGTAATATCCTACTTCCTACTAATATTATAAATGCGAAAGTTACGTTAGTTGACTTGTTGGTTTGTCTTTCTGTCACGCAGCAACGGAGCAACGGATCGACGTAATTTTTGGCATAGATATAGTTTATGGATCGGAGAGTAACATAGGCTGCTTTTTATCCCGGAAAATTGCACGGTTCCTGTGGAAACGGTGGTCGCGGTTAAAACCTCGGGCAGAAGCTAGTATAAAAATAAAAATAATGTAACTGACTACTTTAATTTACAAAAGCAAAGCGGTGGAACCCACCCAGAGAGATAGCCCTAACTGGTGGAAAAAAACCGTTTTCTAGTACTGGCGTATCAAGACTATAGAGACTCATCTGTCATCTGTACCTAATACAATGAATTGAATGGATAAATAAAGCTTGTCATTCACTAAACCATAGCTTCGCATATCGGGTAAGCATCGTGCACGCCATGGTCTTCCAGGTTCCATTAAATCCCGAGTTTAGCCGACAATAGCTACGTACGTATGTGGTGCAGCCGTGCTCAACTAGCGGCCTGCTTAGTACTTCACCGCGGCCTACAGTTTACATTTGTTGAGTTTTGTTAATCGTTCTTCGTAAGAAAGGTAGACATTACTTTACATCAAGCTACAAACTTGTCATCACATTAATATAAAAAAAAGTTTAGTTTTAGTATTTAAATAATTAAGCTTGCAACTACAGTTTCCACATTTGTTGGACAAATCAAAAATCTGAACGTAAGTTCTTTTAAAACGAAGAAGAACATTGAACATTTTCAATTTCACATTTTATTACATTTTCAAATTCAATTAATTAAAATTAACTTTACTTGATTATTATATCATAAAAAAAAACAGGTCAATCAATATTTAAGAGGGAGATTGGTTCGTATTTTTTTTAATAGAATTTCTATAAATACGAGCCGCACGAGCTGTTTATATTTTTTTTTTCTTTTACGTTTTATATTTCATTTGCATTTGCGACCCGCGACTTTAATCAAAGCCCTCAAACACAAAAGCTTGAGCGCGACTGCCTTAGTGCGTACCAGTCGGTAGGTGTAATTAATAAAGCGGGAGGTGGCGAGAGAGCGCGATAAGCCGAAGCCTCGTAAATCACGGCCGCTAATGACTGCGCAGTACCACCTACCATCTGCGAGGCCCCTAGATGCGCCACTATGCCACTATTGCCACTATTGTTAGTGGGAGGACTAACTCTTCTGCGAGTGTCCGTCTGGGTTGTTACCACCGCTTTGCTCGTGACGTCTGCCATCAAGCAGTAGTGTGCAAGCATTACTGTGTTCCGGTTTGATGAGCAGAGTAGCCAGTGAAATTACTGGGCTTATGAGACTTAATACCTAATGTCTCAGGGTAACGAGCGCACTGCAGTACCGCGCAGGCCTTTGTGTTTCAAGGTTCTGGGTTGGCACTGCAATTGTTATGGGCCGGCGTTATGCTGACCATCAGGTAAATGACCAGCTCGTCTCGTTACCAAATAACGTAAAAAGAAAAACTTATAACTTAACAACTTCACCACTTCAAACTGTTTAAAGTGCGCAGCTTTTAAAAATGATGCGCGATTACTGAGACTTATTCGGCGAGGATGCGATATGTTTGGAGTGCAAGCTATATATATAGATTGGAGCTATATATTTAAAGAGTGTAAGCGATATGTCTTAAGCGTTACCGATTTATTTAAACTTTGCTTGGAATGTGTGTTTAATAGCTGAAAAATGGGGGTTTTCGATAAATACTGTAGTCGTTTTTAGTGTTTGAAATATTCGTATGTAAATATCATTCTTCATACTATGTAAATTGTTTTAATTTTTTAATCTACCAAAGGATGTTCACGTAAATATATAAAATCAAAGTTTTCGCTGTAAACAGAGTTAAAACATTTTTGGGATGTATCTGAAACTGGCCGAAACCGAACGTTTGGTCGGTCACTATACTTTTGCAAACTGCAATGTATGTACAGGTTTATTTTTATTTATGTTAGGTTTGCTTAGCGGTTGACCATACCTTGAGAAATGATATGAACGAAGGTGTTGAACACGCCAAACCGAGAAGAAACAGACAGAGAGATGAAGACATTTGTTCAAAGGAACGATGTCGTCGATTTTAGAATTATGAATATTATAAAGTTTTAGATTTCCCCCATACTGACCCGTCCGATGGATCATCCTGTATACGTATGCTATCCCGTATAGGTATGCAGAGTAAGCAAACGACGAGCGCGCCGCGCGTCACTTCACTCACGGGATTATTATAACGCGATTGCTTTGCCGAACGCTTCGCTTGCGGCGGTGGGTGCATAGCCTATAATGAATATTACCACCACCCCAATATGAATTCTATTCGTGCCGTTTTAGGATTGACTTTGGTTTAAATTAAAGCTTAGTTATTAGTATCCTAATGAATTTATCGAATTGGTTGATGTAATCAAGTACAAAGTAAATTGAAGAGTAATTTTGTTTCCATTTGCGGTTGATTTATAATTATTTAATTTTGCACGTACAGGCACGCAGTCTAGACGGTTCTCGAGTCGAGGTAATTACATTTTTTAAGTCTAAATGTTAATTTGAAATTCGTTTTAGCTTTTTCAATTTACTTTTTGACCTTTAGGGTCTGTAATGAAATTTATTGTGATTCCCGACCCCTATATCGCGTTTACGTTATTATTTACGCGAGCGAGCATAGGCAAATTCAAATTTCCTCATACACGTAAGCCCCAGGAGAGCGCTCATGAAAGTTAAGTGCGTGAAAGTTAAGTGCTCTGCGTATATCTTAGGGGCAGCGTAGACGCTTATGCAAACGTACGCTTGCTTGTTAGAATAACAACGCTTTTGCGCGGATTTCGTGATACTCGAAATGCGCGCTTGAAGCAAAAGCGTTGTTATTCTGACAAGCAAGCGTACGTTTGCATAAGCGTCTACGCTGCCCCTTACAACTGATCAAGAAGAAAAGCAAGACACTCATCATTATTTTTCAAGTTATCACAGCAACGCATTTCACGTTTCACTGTCTAAAGATAACAGAGTTGAACCCGCCCCACCCGAGCGCAGTGATACTCTCAGATCCACTGTTTACCCTAAACATTCAATAGTAATGCAAATATATATTTTTACGAGGCCCGCATAGGAATGCAAACGGCCGGTCCCCCGGCCCGTCTTCGGCTAGATCATCGTAAATACGGCCAGGACGGGAATTATAAACCCTAAAGCGGCCCGGGCCGTATAAACGCGGCCTAATGAGACGGTTAATCGCCCGCTTGTTTACCATATCAATCCTTAGCGAATAAAAACGCAATAAACGAAGAAAGGGAAAGTTCTCCGGAACGACAATAGATTAGAAATTTATGGTGGTAGAGGAGGTTCTATGGCCAAAGTTAATGCATAAATAAACGGTCACAATAGGTGAGGGCCTGAGGACGGAGTTTTAGGTGCGTACGCGGGCATTGGAGCGTGCTCTGATAATGGGAGATGCTTCTGGAGGCCAACGGGTTGCCATATTTTCTTAGTCATATCAATAGGAACCGTTACTTATTATTTGGTGTTTTTAACAAGTATTCTCGTACTTTAGCGTCACGAAGTAGGTAGTAGAAAGTAGCAATGGAAGTAACATATAAATAAAGGTTGGTAAACAACAGCCCCCTGAACTTTATTGTAAGGATTTTTGTAGTCCAATATCAGTATTTCCTAAGTTTTGATGTATATGTCTGAATAAATGTCTTTATTATATTTTTGTACTATTGGATAATGAGACAAGCTAGTCGTTTGTTTTATTCATTGTTGTTATAAGGACCTGATACATGTATACGTAGATGCAGAATCAATGTAGAGATTGTGGCGCAATACACGCTATGATAGCTTGTCGTCGTTTTGCGAGACGACGCGTCTACATATATTCTATACAGACCACGTCTTGACGCGCATGACATTGTTTTGGTTTTTAATAGATTTTTTTTATCGTGATAAAATTAATTAGGTATATTAATCGCATTTAGAGAATACAAGTAAAAAATTTGACATAATAATATTGTTTGTGACCACAAAGCCAAAATTACCAACTACCGATATTATACTTTATTTTATTAGTTAGTTGTTAGTCAATACGAGTTGTCATTATCGAATCACAGCGATTCACGATCATTTATCACCGCCCGGCCATTCATCATTCCGAACATCATGAGTGTTGCTAACACACAATAGAAACGACATAGACAACATATAGGTACTGGTACATGTGTTCTACAGTTCGACAGTAATGAGGTACATAATAGAATTGTAATGAAAAACCTGGCCTCGCGTAAGATATTATTAGGGTTCATTTCGATTTAGGAATCAGATCGATCGCGTAATTGTGAACGCTCATATCAATATCATAATATGTTGTCGCAAAAAAACTTTAGTTAATCGTCATTTGATGACTCATAGTTAAGTTCGTAGTAGCCCTGCATGAAAAGCGAGGAGCCCCGGATTCGATCACTGACCGGGCAGACTTTGTGCGGTGAGCATAAAGTTTCTCGGATCTTGGATGTTTGTGTTGTGTATCGCCACTCGTGACACAGGGAATCCTAGTGCAGGGGTATGAGTGTGTAAGCGTTTTATATCTTTGGAATCGAACAGTGTTCTAATGAGTGGGAGGGAGGCTTGGCAGTCCAACTCCTCCTCGGTCTATCAGTTGCCTCAAAAAGAAGACGAAGTTTGTTGCTCGCCAGAGCAGTCTTCAAAGGACATTAACAGCATAACACGGGTCATCTAGTTTGGTAATCAATGTTTCCTAACATGGATTAGAAATCGATGTCAGCTGACTCAGTAAATTCAGAATCCACCGCCCGAAACGGAAACCAGCGAGCAGTCTATGATAAAGACACCCTGCTCTCAAGCAAGGACAGGGCATCGCATGAGACATGAAAATGTCACTAGTCCGAGCAAAGGCGATTCTCTGATACTCACCGCTCTCGGAGACTGAGGACGGCGAGCGGTCGGCAGTGGAGACGCCCGACGAGCTCTCGAGCGAGGAAAGCGAGTCGGCGCGAGTGGAGTGCGCATGCGACATGGAGCTCTCGGAGAGAGTGCGCGGCGACGAGCGCAGCTGCGCTAGCCGCCGGCGCAGGTACCGCTGCTCACGCGCGAGCTGCTCCTTGTGGCTCGAGTTCTTCTTGTCTCGCTCTTCAAGACTCTGTGAAAGAATAGCTGGCTTAGTACTGCGGAAGACCCGGTACGAGATAAGACTAAAGTGGGATTGAGCGATATCTGCTGATTGCGTATTGAATAGAACACACTGAATAGCGAACGCATGACGATGACGCTTTTGTGTTACTAGCCACGTGAGCGAATGCAGCAGGACGAATGGGGCAAACGTAGAACACTTTGGTGTCCAAGATTGTGGGTCCAAGGTATAATAAGATTCAAGAGCCAGCGTCTAAAATCAAAATCTGGTTTGACACAATTGTGACGATTAATAATGTAGTCGAGAAGCTGAAGCTGAAGAAGCGATGATTGGTTACAGAAAAAGACAATGATAAAAAATCTGCTTCAGGAGTAGATAAGGAGTATTTGCGAATGGATCACGGTAGTAGCAATTTGGCTTGCCATCGCGTCTGAAATCAAAACTCCTTTTTTAACTTTTCAAGTATTACCTAAATGTGGTTGAACTTCAGGGGTACAGTTTAACGTTTTGCTCAACGACAAACTCCTAAAATATTAAAAAGCTCGACCGAAACATAAACCAAAACCAAATGAACGTTGACAGATATAGCAGCGGTTTAATTCGCACAGCGAAGCGTTTCCGTGAAACGTAACGTTAAAACGCTCCTTGTTAAACCGCTTTTTACCGCTGATGAAAAGCACTAAAGCGCTATCGTCGATTAAACTCGAGCGCGGTTCTGTGCCAGCATTTACGGACTTATATAATCTTCAATTTTTTCCTCCATCCTGTAGCTTCCTCCGCAAAGCCATTTCCTAAGGGCCCACAAAAAACTCGATTAGAGATAGCTTAGCCTCAGTTTAGCCTGATACAATAATTCATATAGATTACAGCGACCTCCACATCTGGGGCATTGGTAAATCAATTTTATGATTAATATCCTCTGTTCGTGCGCTCTGTTAGTGGATAATTCTGTTAGGATTAGGGCCCGAGTTTGACATAGGCTGAACGAATATGAGATTAGGTTTAAGCCGCGCTGGCAGACGTAACTCGTGGTTAGATTACGTCTGCGAAATTTTATTAGTGTGATTAGTCAGCCGTGAATTTTGCTGAAGAGTTTTCTATACGTCACAGACACATTCATCTATACTAATTGTATGAAGCAGTAAAGTTATTTTTGGTTGTTTGTTACCGCTAATCTGTGGAACCGTTGTTCCATTTCTAAATTCAAACGCTTTCACTAATAGGAAGCTACATCATACCCGAGTGTTATAGGCTACATTTTATTCCATATCACGCGAGCTTAGCCGCGGGCAGACGTTAGTGAGTAATAAAGAAATGCTACCAAGAACTTATTTTGTTTGTTCAAAGGTGGTGATGACAAACTAAGCCTCCAATGAGACCTGACGTATAATTGCCGGGTGCTGAGAATACATCGGTAGGTGCTTTGCACAAGATTTTTAACCAAATATGTGTACCAATAATTATTGTTATCACGTATTTATTTGTCTCATGTATTGTTTCTTTCTTTTTTCCTATCTTATTATTTAAAAATGTTTTTGTTCTCTTAGTTGTTACTTGCTCAAGCTGTGTGTGTCTGGTTTCGAAATAAATAATTTCTTTTTTTTTTACCTGCTTACGATTAAGTCCCCGTCAAAAAACTCTGGTAAAAATGCGAATCATCAGCGAATAAATCGACCGCACTACGTACTAATGAGGCATCATTACTTCAAAAGCTTCATTGACATCGACTCTTGAGAAAGAGATTTAACGTCTTCGAAGATTCACACAATACTAGATCAAGGCTTTCATGGAAGCAATCATAATTGAGTGCGCACTTGCATAGCACGTAGCGCTATCTCATTGTACAAATTCAAATTCAAAAGTCTTTATTCAAACCCGAAACATAGCATTACTCAGCAGGGGAGTAGGATGGCGGGTGGTAGGACGCAGGGTGTAAGGGTGTCAGGTCACATCACGCTATCGCCTGCGGCCGCAGATGAAATATCCCCATATAAATCTGCCAGCACTCAACGCGGCCGGTGTCTGTGTATATAAAACGGTAATCTCGGACTACTTTGTTACTGAACGTATGCTATTTTATTTTCTCCTATTTGTTAGGACATTGCTTCGTTATTAAAAAACAATAGTCGATCGACTGTTTTCGGTACACACTGACATAGCACGCCAGCAATTTCCAACACGACAATAATAGATAATTGCTAGGTACTTATTTTTATTATTCTTGGGAGTGCTAGCGTGTTTTTTTAAATACATACTAATACAATTTAGATGTTTTGGTACACGATGTTTTTATGCTATTGGATAATGAGACGAGTTGGTCGTTTACTTGATGGTAAGCGCAACGCCAGTCCATAACAATTGTAGTGCCATTTAGAGCTTAAAAACACAAAGAACTACGCGGCACAGCGTCGCAAATAAGGGGAAAATACTACACAAGTCTCGGCATTTAACAGTTTCGTTTAGTTAAAAATCACTTCGGAAGTACCTGGTGTATTCGGTTTCGCCTCGTCCTTCCAATATCATCATACTTATATTAACTAAATATACCTAGATATAATTTATTCACTTGTATCATGAACCCCAGGGCGACCAAGGCTTATTCCAAGGCTTGGTCAACTTCTATAAAAAGCATGTCAAAATTTCATTTCAACTACCCTCCTACCAAGATTGACACAACAAGAATAAAGGGCCATCGATCCGTAGTCTCGAAACTAACCATTGATTATTTGAAGGCTGTATTAAAGTGTAATCTTAATCGAAATTACCCTAACCTTTATCGCCCCAGCTCTGTTTAACTAGAAACCTGTCTGCAGGAGGCAGGTGATGTATAATGTATAGCATGTCATATTCGGCACTACCTACCCCGCTCGCTGACAGGTAATCGATGAGTCAGCGGTGCGGCTCGGTTCCCTTCCCCCTTACCTTCGTTTACCTCGGTTGTGGCGTTAGCCAGCGGTGTTAGGGGCCTGTTAGACGCAATGCATGATTTATTGATAAGCATCAATCATGGACCACGCGCAAACCATGGAAAAAACAAGATCACCGCTTGACGCATATCGCAGCGTCTAATGTGATGCTTGAGGATCTAGTCGGAGCGCTAACCGTGCTGCTATTCGAAGTAGTTTTACTTCAAGCCGCCCGTCCGCATAAACCTTGTAATGCGCGCATGTTGCTAAACCATGGTTATTTTGGTAGCAAAATGCTAACATGCATTAGCATCTAAGGCCGGCCTTATGGCTTTTGAACGGAAATGAGAATGAGAGCTTTGGTTGAAACAACTAGGGATCTCTTTGAGAACTTCATTATCAGAATCAATTTTGAGGTCACAACTTTCATATAGCACAATATGAAACAAATAAAAAAGATAAGCCTCTTTTGGATATTTGTAATGTTTTTTTCGAATGAACCTTGTTCTTCTTTGTCAATTTAAATTGTTTCAAACATAAAGTAATGTAAAGATTATAAAAGCAATACAATAAAAGTTTGATAATTAATCTATAGATGTAAAATGGTGTGAACACATTAGTTTACAATTTTTAAGCCACCAGATGGCTTCTAATATAGCTTAGCATGGCTTAGTATAACATTGAAATGGCTTAGTATAACCTATTAACAATAAATACTCAAAAGTCTGATGTCTCACAGAACTGAACTCTACCTCCACGAAATATACGACCAAAGAGCAACAAAACAAGTAGATACATTTAACAAGTACTCCCGGTTACTCAGCAACTAAAAGTCCCGGGCGGCCACCGCTCCATTCCTCATGCAGATTGGAAAACTTTTCAAATAACCAATTAAGTTATAACCGATACCCCGCTTGTCTCGAACACAATGTTTAAAATTCATCAACCGACTAATTTGCATGTTTATACCTTGTACTTTGATAAATAAAAAAAGATGCGTTATTTTTTAGACTTTCGCGCAAACGGCACGATTTTAAACGAACTATTCATGTAGCTGGTACTGAGCTAGTGACAGCTATACGCTATACGTAGCTATAAGCTATTAATAAAAAAAATTACAGTTGAATTTAGACGTTTTTTTTGGGTTATCAAATTTTGAATTGCACCTAACTTCTCCGCAACGTGCTTGAAGTACAGCAAAGTGCCATAAATGTTTGTTGATTGAAATCCTTCAGTTTCCTTGACGTTTTCAGTGTAGATATTGTTAGGTCCACTAGTCTCTACATTTGTTTTCATAAAACGTAGTACCAGCCGTGGACGTATCTTCCTTTATTTTATGTATCAAAGCTCAAACATTTCTCGGTATCGCGAGGTGGGTTTACACCCTTTTTATTGGAGTTGCGGCGAGACTTGAGAGTTTCGGACTTTCGGCTTAATGAGATTTCTTTTAAAACCGAGTTTTGAAATTGTTTTTTTTAATCAATTAAGATAAGTAAGTGAAAATTAATTTTAAATAATACTATCTCTTTTTGCAACCTTTTAGTAATATGATTAAGAGTACAGGCTACATCTATTCTGTGGTTCAGTAGAGAATTCTGATAGTAAATTATTTGATTTTTAATACTTCTGAGTCTTGAATATTGGCGCAAAGTTGCAAGTCTCTCGATCTTTTACCTTCACAATATTGACGGCTAAGGAGTGGAATTCTTTGCTTCTGTGTTTCCTAACAGCTATAATCTGGGAGTTATTAAGACGAGAGTGAAGAGATTTTTTTAGGTTGATGATTGTTTAGGCTTGATCATCGTCCACCGTGTCTTTGCGTAACATCAAGTGAGATCGCGGTCAAATTAAGCCTATATAAAGTAAAAAACCAATGATTTCCAATTTCATTCTACTTATACATCCTCAGCCGGGAACATCGATTGGCATCGCCTTCGCATCATAAAAGAGACCTCGACAGTTACAGTAACTTCCGAATATGGTGAATGCGTGACTTTCACCCAACTTCGGAGTTTTCTCGCGTAAAATGATAGATGGACGACGACCTATCGCGTTTCAGACGGCACCTTTTTTACTTGGAAACTTCGCTAAGTGCTCCATATGATGATATACCAAGTATATCATATATATTATGTTGTAAGTATTGGATTTAGGAAATATGGTAGATTTTCGATACTATTGGATAACGCGAAGTGCGGATCATGTGCTTGATGGTAAGTCTAACGCTAGGCCATAACAATTGCAGTGATACTCAGAACTCTGAAGAACAAAGCGGCCTGCGCTGCGCGGTACTTAAGTGAGCTCGTAAGTCGTATCGTAAGTCTCATAAGCCCAGTAATTTCACTGACTACTTTGCACAGCAAAACCGGCACTGTAAAGGCGGTGGTACCCAGCCCGACGGATACTCGCAGAAGACTTAGTACTACCACCTATAGTGATGGAATCCTACTATCCTACTAATATTATAAATGCAAAACTGTGTTTTTTGGTTTGTTGGTTTGTCCTTCTTTCACGCAGTATCGGAGCAACGGATCGACGTGATTTTTGGCATAGATATAGTTTATGGACCGGAGAGTAAGGGGCACCCTAGAGGCTCAAGCAAACGTACGTTTGCTTGTCAGAATAACAACGCTTTTGCGTCACGCGCGCATTTTGAGTACCACGAAATCCGCGCTTGACGCAAAAGCGTTGTTATTCTGACAAGCAAACGTACGCCTGCTTGAGCGTCTAAGCTGCCCCTATCATACACGGAGACACGGTGAGTTCCTGTGGGAACGCGGGTGATAACCGCGGGCAGAAGCTAGTTACTCTATAAACTCTATACAGGCGTCTCTCTGCTAGAAAGTATAATTTATAATAGTGAAATAACTACATATATACTCATATTAGTAGTAGGGATGTAATCGAGCCTCGGAATCGTATCTCTTAAGTTGGTAGCAATTCAGTAGGCTTATCGGCTCGCTTGGGAACGCAGATTAGGGTTGCCGAACTACTTTTGGCGAAATTAAAATATACATAAAACTAAGGACGGATAAACGATGTATGGATATAGGAGTAGGCTGTGTGCACAATTGAGTCGACACGTATTCTAAATAATCCGTACTTTTATAAATGCGGAAGTGTTTGTTGGTTTGTCCTTCTTTCACGCAGCAACGGCGCAACGGATCAACGTGATTTTTGTATAAAGATGGTTTATGCGCCGGATAATAACATTGGCTACTTATTAAACGACAAGCAAGTTTCAGTTACTTATGTTTATAAAAAAAATCGCTGTCGGCAGGCGAATCGTAAGACGCGAATTAGAAAATTTAATTATGGCTTAGTTTACGACTAGTTTATATTTCAATTTTTAGTCTGTTATGAAATAAATCTTTGTTACATTTTAGGGCTAGGAATACTCATTAGTGTCTTTATTATAATAACAGAAAAAGTAAACAACATAAACTAAAATAACTAAATAAAATACACACTAATTTATTTACAATCATAATCTAATA
This sequence comes from Crocallis elinguaria, assembly GCA_907269065.1. NCBI lineage: Eukaryota > Metazoa > Arthropoda > Insecta > Lepidoptera > Geometridae > Crocallis > Crocallis elinguaria. The sequence continues at coordinate 36,643,721 of OU026065.1, forward strand.
ATCCGCTACCAGTAGGCAACGTTCTCATTAGTTAGGAATCAATTTCAGGTGGCAACCCTACGAGGCGCGACGCAGCCGCGCTCATTAAAACGTTCGCAGCGCGCATAATCGCGGATTTACGGTCGTACGCGACTAGATCTACTTTATATATATAGTTATACATATTCATTCTAGCGCCTACTTCACACACTTATACCAGCGCCTACTTTGCACACTTACACTAGTGCCTGTTTTGCACACTTTTTTGTAATAAATAAGCTTGTGCTTCACCGCAATCTCATCTGATGTTAAGCGACCCTACATCCGAATATGTAGCACGCTCACCCATACTTGACTCTTGTCTTGAAGACACCCACTTTACACACTTGCACTGGTGCCTTCTTGACACACTTATACCACCTTATATTGGAACCTACTTAACATACCCACACAAAATAATGTCAACAAAAGTGATATTTTGTTGTTAGTGGGAGGACTAACTCTTCTGCGAGTGTCCGTCTGGGTTGTTACCACCGCTTTGCTCGCGAAGTCTGCCGCCAAGCAGTAGTGTGCAAGCATTACTGTGTTCCGGTTTGATGAGCAGAGTATCCAGTGAAATTACTGAGCTTATGAGACTTAATACCTAATGTCACGGGGTAACGAGCGCACTGCAGTGCCGCGCAGGCCTTTGTGTTTATAAAGTTCTGGGTGGCATTGCAATTGTTATGGGCCGGCGTTATGCTTACCATCAGGCAAACGACCAGCTCGTCTCGTTACCAAATAAGATAAAAAAAAAATTCTTGCTTCCATTGACTGCCCCGATCTCTTCAGCAAATTTATATATGCGCCCACTAGATCGTACCGTAAAAGTCGTCTATTACTTGTTCCTTCAGGAGCGACTAATTACCGTCAGATTAATTTTATCCATCGTTCTTGTCAACTATGTAATAATCTATGCAATGATATGAACAAGGATCTCGATCTGATTCATACTAGCTTACCAGTTCTTAGAGGGCAACTCGGCCATAATTTCTAATTTGCTCTCAGTGAAGATGCACTTAGTTTTTGTAGATGATATTATTCATAGTTACTTTAGATTTCATGTACCATTTTAACTTATCTAGCTTGTTTCTAGCAGTGGAGACTTGTAAAAGTTGTAAATGACTTTTGATTTCTGTCTACTTCAATATATTAATAGTCTTCCTAAAATGAATAACAAAATAATCTTTAAGGCATTCAAAGGCACCTATGCATGGCCTGGGTAGCATGATCAAGCGAGGTAGAAGTCAAAGGATAACCTTGCGAGTTAAAAAAAGAAAAACGATTTACAACGACGAGTTACTAATGTGTTTACATATTTATAGAGCTGCCTTCATGGGTGTCGAGCCCTATCGACTTATCTTAATTATATGGGTCGGCAGAGGGTAGTGCGAGAGGGTAGTTTTAGGGTAAGACGCACTGACGCAATTTGCGTATGCCCTGTAATCTACGCATCAAGTTACATCGAATATTAATAACTGTAATTGTATGTTGTATGACGTACGTTTTTAATGTAGTTTGTTTTGGCATTCGATTATAAATCAGACTCAAGGAAGTGTGAAGAAACTATGGAAAATAAACAATAGGGTTCCTACCAAAACTAAAAGATTTTTTTATTATTGACTAAAATTTATAAGCCCATTACTTATCTCGTTAAATCGAAATTTCGTTCGTTTTTTCAACTTTTCCAAAGTTACCTATTTCTAGACCAAAGATAGCTGACACTCCGTAATTTTACATTATTGAGAAACAAAAATCTGTAACCAGCTATTTACTTACATTTACAAACACTTTGTTACTATAGTATATCTATTATAATATTTTAAATGTTTTATTGTGTCTGTAGTTTGTAGATGTGCGAATTTTACTAAGGAATTAATAATTATAAAATTTTTACTACCACTAACGCTTCGTCGTTACCTAAAGTAAATGAACATTTGAACTGAATTAATAGAATAACAATAACATCTATAAAAAATAAAGAACCAAATACCTATAAACAAACAAAAAATATTACCAAAACAGCAACAAACAAACACTTCACCAACTAACGGCAACGGAAACAGAACTATTAAAAACTCCAAGTTACCAACAAAAATAACGGAACCGGAAACACGTACCCTCCGACCAATAGCGGAATTCTGAACATTACACCGGAAGTCGCAAAGTTGTACGAATACCATCAATTATACCAGCTACGCAGTTCAACAATTACAGAACACTCGGTTGTTTCCAGTTCCGAGTGAAAAGTGCCGACTGTGGAGCAGAAACAACGACAGTAGTTAATATTCTGTATATAAGCTACATGCACGCAGTTGATATAGTTTTGGCCATGCTTGTATAACACTACAGCACCGCTCTGCTCGTGTAATCTACCGCCAAGCAGTAGTTTGCATGCGTTACTGCGTTCCGGTTTGATGAGCAAACTCAGTGTAATTACTGGGAATGGGCATTGAGCTCTACAGATCAACGCAAGCCTCTGGGTTAGTCTGCGCTACAATAGGGATGTTGACTCCATTCTTATGATATCAATCAATACGTTTTCTCATGGGAATCAAATGTCCTTTTCGAAAAAACTGGAAATCGAACGTTAGAAACGTCAAAAATGAGAGTCAAAGTCGGGCGTATCTACTGAGCGCTAAAACGTCCCATACAAATTGGACAGAACATCTGACGTTACTTGTTCTACGCGGGCCTAAAAACATGCATTTTGTTGATTTGACAGTGAAAAACTGTGTTTAAGTACACAGTTGTCATCCATTTTTTTACTCACTAAAATGTAAAGAATGTTATGGTATCATTTAAATTACTAATAGATGATAAAAAAAATTGTTGAATTTGGGAAACTTTTAGATGCAGTGTTTTGTTTTTCTTGCAACATCCCAATTGTTGTGGAAGGTGGTATGCTTACCATCAGGTAAACGACCTGCTTGTCTCGTTATCTTGTTGTAGAAAATGTTGCGAAATGGTGCGTTGAACGACGCCAATATATATTAATCGTTGTCTTTCCATTACTGATTTTCGATTTGAAAGATATTTTTCTTTTCTGTTATTTTTTTCAACAAAGACAACGCAATGCGAAATCCACTACGATAAATGATTTCGACCGTGATTGTGATTCACACAAACTTTCGCATTTATAATATAGGATAGGATTGTAAATAGGAAGTGTGATGGTAATAATAATAAAGGATAGTCTATGATAGAATTATTAAAGAAAGCCCTCCACTACTAGCAACATAACTACCAGAAAAGTGCTTTAAAAAAGCGATGAACCGACTTCAGTAACAAACTACTGAACCGATTTTGATGAAATTTCTATGGGACCAATCTGAAAGTATATCCTTTCAAATAAAGTAAGAATTTTCCAAATCGGTTTATAAATGACGGAGATCTGAGGTAACAGACATGAAAAAAAATTACCCACCGAATTGATAACCTTCTCCTTTTTTGGAAGTCGTTTAAAAATGACCTATACCTAAATGGTAACACAATGGTTTTCTTTATTAAAAGTTCAACCTCAATGTGTTAATTTTTATTTTCCTAGTATTAATATTAACAGCCTCCGAGCTAGTATACTGCGTACATTTTATTATTCAGCGGTAAAGCTCCCAAGAGACGCGACGAAGCCTTTTAATTAGTCCCGCATATTAATCAACCGAAGAGCCAACAGCGAATCGGCTGAACTAACTGCAATTAACATATTAGATTCATCCGCACGGAAAAAAGGACGGTTAATAGTTCCTTAGTTTCGTTCTAAAAGCCCCTCGCCCATTCGTTCGTTCTTTGTGCACGCTTATTCCCTTTCGCGGCGGTGATTGTCTGTAATTTTGTCTTTAGTTAAATTGACAGTTAACAAGCGACGTCGAAAATATAGAGCAATTTTTTAGAGTATATTTTTTTCGTTTGTTTATAACGCTGCATCGTCCCGCGCTTATCGATATTTAATCAAAAGCGTTAAAAATAGTACATTGACATTAACAGAGATATTTAACAAGTTAAAGCCTATATTTGATTTGTAAGGCGAAACCTGCAATAACGGTTTAACTTTGGAATCAGTAATAATGAAATAATACAACGGGCTAAAATACAGTTTGATTGGAAAACTTACTTTGTTTAATTTGAATCCCCTTACAGACGGAGTGTTTGGTTAGTAGCTTTAGTTAGCTTAGCTTTAAGTACCTATCCGTAATCGAAGTGGGACAGACTTTAACGAAGTATACTTGGGAGGCGGAATTTCGGCATAGAATTTCATAAAGCCGAAGGAAGCAAATAATCAAAATAACGAAAACAAACGTGACTTCATTAAGACTAATGAACTCCACGTAAGAGACAACAAAAATAAATTCATGCCGCATCTGAAGCCTACACTGAAACCGCACTAATTGCGAACATTAAACAACAAAGCGATACCGAACCGTGCCGCGGCGGTACAGAGTGTATCCCGATTCCCAACTCAATAATACGTCACGGGGCAAGTTTGGTTTAGTAACAGCCCGCTCCAATGACAGCGGTTTACTTTACACTCAATTAGTGGAGCGTCATACGTGCCACCCTCCACTGGTTAACCCCCCTTCCGCCTAACTCATCCAGTCGTCAGTTGTTCCCAGTTTGTTCCCTGAATTAATGCTCTTGGGAACAAATCGCTTGCACTGAATTCGCTTTAAATTATGGTGAAATGTGTATGAAATATTAAACAGCGGAACAAGGACCGCGCCTTGTGGTACACCTATACAAAACGTTGTATAGACAACAGTTTGTAACGCGATTAGGAGAAGGTAGCGTTAAATCTGCGGCACGAAACTGCTCGATAAACATTCGGTACCAACTTCGTGATTACTGCGCGAATTTTGCATTGTTACGGTCGAGCGATATTGTCAAAAGCTTTTGGCAGTGCCGTGTCCCGTGGGATATCTTAATTTAGGGAACCGGTTGCCGTTTTCCGCAAACGTGACTAAGTGTGAGATGCGCTATCGACGGACGAATCTCTCCAATTACAATGGCCGTTCTAATCTCGACGTGGTATTTATTTAAAGCACAAATAAGGAGTTGGTCACGTTTTTATTGGGCAGATTTGTCCATTCAACTTTAAGATAAACGTTGTCATTAATTATGCATTATTTACTATCTATGCTTGTCGGTATGTCATTATACAGATATAACGAATACTTCGAAGTCTTAGTACTTTATTTTTAACCTTTTATTTATTCAATCAGACGGTTATTAAAACGTCAATTCACATCATAACTTTTGCATCGAACAATCACTTATTTAAGTAGGTAGTAGGAGCCTGTATTTAAGTAAACACTACACTACGCGTGGCACGGGTCATTATGAGTTTTATGGGCCATAACGCGGCCTCCGCCTTATAATTCCTTTTTTCCAACTACGTGAAAACAAAAATAAATCACGACATCGATGCCAGGGGAATGATCGAGGGAAGCTAGGTGATGTTGCGCGGTGTTGTGGGTGTAATGTACCCATCGAGGTACTCGATGAATGTACCCGTAGATAACGTATAGACGTTCAGTTTGATATTGAATTTGTTTGGCAGATGAGGCCCGGGGGTTCATCGGGTTTTGTGGTGATTGGTGTTTTGTTTTGTAACGGTTTAAAATTACTGAGCGAATATAGATTTAATGCAGCGGTAGTGAAATAATTCGGATAAGTTTGTCTGTTTTGTAATTTTTTGTGGTGCTCTTAACATTTGATATGGAGTGTTATTATTTTTCACCGTTTCGATGGTTTATAGTTTTAGCATGGGAAAAAACAAAGAGGATTTTAATAAATTGTTTAGTTAAATTGGTAGAAAGAGCAGTTCTATTCAAGTCAATCCTCAGGTAGGACAAAACATAATAGTGTAAACAGAGTTGATAATTAAAATGTAAGCTACATTCGTAGCACAACTGAATAATTTCTTCCTACAATGCCACTTCGCATTCCTTAACCGTATGCCGTGTCACGACTAAGTACTTGATGTATTTACAACTGTACTATAATTATGTTTCTATTATACGTTCGATAAGCGTGTTGGCATTTGACAGTATCTCACCTGACAATGGTATGACAGTGACACACTTAGCATGAGATATCAGATAATATGCTGTCGTAGGTACTATTAGTATAGACTAGTGTCTAGGCTTTAAAAGCAAGATATGTCCTACCACCATGTTAGGATTGCATCAATTTTTTTTCTTCACCAAACGATTAAGTTATCTGTAGGATTAGAAACATCGAATTACAACTCAGTGCTCGTTATCACTATAACAGACACATCATCATTTAAACGATGTTCTCAATCCACACTCGAATTAAAAAACAAAATATTTTAATGATCAAAGCCTCTAACCAATAATGAATCTAATTATAATTATACTACGATTATGTTACATAATTTGCAACTACGTTCGAGTCTAGCACTTCCAGAGCGTTTGCATCAAACAATTGCCTCGGGCGTTGGAAGCGAGCCTTTGATTCTGACACGTAGCGTCATGTACAAGGGTCTTTACATACATTTACGGCTGTCAACATTCCAGTATCCATAACATTTTGACATCAGCCTAGTCATTGAGAACTGATCGAATGGTCGTATTCTAATTCTAATAAACTTTGTCCAAAAGATAAACATTTGACGTTTTGTGTTTTAGTGTCACGTCATTTTTATCGTGAAACTATCAGTGTGTTCTCCCTTCCAACACTTGAGGACTAGTTCTAGTCGAGATTTAGCGTATTCACGTCCATCGTTCATCTTCGCTATGACCGAGAGCCAGTGGTGAAAAGGTTTATGTTTGACACGGCGTTTCGTCACCCATTTGTGAAAAACATGCCTTCTAGCCGCACCAAACGGTTTGCTTCAACATTCATCACGCGGACAGCAAAGGAATGGAACTATAATTTGGGAGTCTCCAAGGCAAGATTAAACTGATGACAAGATTGATCTTCTAGGCAAGCATTCTACATCGTCGACTGCATCATCACTTAACCTCAGATGAGTGTGCGGTCAAACGCAAGCCCATAAAGCTTTGATTTTGTATTAATAATCAAAGCTACAAAGTATAAAAAAAAAGATAACAAATTTTGGAAAAAATAGTAAATCATAATTCATACAGCATACTGAACAAACGAATTTTGATACATTTATATGTAGAAACCACTATTGTTTTATAACAATCCTAGAAATTAGAAAGATAATATATATCTTCGCCCTCAATCACACTTTCACAGTACGTGACGCGAATGACATGTCACGTTACGTCATAGTTGCAACTTGCAATACGATACGACGCGATGGAAACTGCAAAGCGATGATAGCGAGACGCCAATCACGATCCGTCGCGCTGACACGAACACCACGTTGTCAAATGAAATCCTCTCTTGACGTTTGGTAAGGCGAACGTGATAGTTCAAATATCTGGATTTCTCTAGTTTTATTTTCACATTGTTATTCTTGCGTTTTGGGATTTAAGGACAATAGAAGTATTTATAAGACAGTTACCCAGATCTAACATTTGAACATTTCTAAAAGCTTCAATTATTTTGTAACATTTTATTATAATTAATAAGTTTTTTCTACTTGGAAAATATGATAGAACACGTAGAACTTTAGAGTCCCTTGCATTTTTCTCGAGGTTGCACCTTAATATAATTTAAACGTGAGTCGTCTGTTATAGAAAATTGAGTAAATTAATGGAGAATAGAAAATTACAAAAAAAATGCCCTTTCTTGCAACATTGTGCTGTTTAAGCAGTCAATGTCTACAATATTTTTAGGATCAAAAATCAAGCAGCAGTGCGTTCAGATTCCTCATAATACTAAATTGTAAGAAGAGCGGCTGCGACATCTCCTGCCGCATTAACATAACTCCGCCGCACATGGAAAGTGATACCGAGGGCTTGCCCGAAGGCAACCGAAGGCCTGGCTGGTGATTATTTAGGCAGCTATGGCAGTGCAAAAACGTAGACAGTAGTTAAGTTTGAAGAGAACAATAACGTATTTGTTAGAAACTGTATCCGAGATCTGAAAACGGAATCGCGATTGTCTTTGAGTGCTCAATAAAGTTAAATCAACCACCAGTCTTAGTCTACAAAACGATTGATGCCTCGATTGAATGACCATCAATCACAACTTTTATCTCCACCCACGTTACGATCGATTAACCGTTTCCGGAGCTTCTATTTCACGAGATATTTTTTTTCAATACTTACATAATGATAATAGATACAGTATTAACAGGCTGTGGCGCGTAGCGCATATCTAACCTGGCCATAAATGCGCACTAGTGTGCGTGTGCTGAAACCGTCCGTTTGTCCTACACCCGAGCCCTGCCGCACACTCCCCGGTAGTGATAAGTCAGGCACGATCCGCTCACTACACGGCGCCGGGCACATATTAATTCCGCCACAATACCAACGTCCCAGTTAATGGCTGCTCCTTCCCCCACCATAATGCCCCTATCTTCCCGTTTATTGCCGAAATTTTCTTTATTGCCCAACTTATGAATGGCCCACGGCCCGCGAAGGAGTACTGCGTTTTTGTGTATCATAAAAAAAGGAATAATTAAATCTTTCAGAGCTCTTCCTGTTGCGCTTGGGATTATTTAATTATACATTTTTTATGGCGGGGGTGATCTCGACGGTTTAAAACTGTCGTTTAAGAAGTTTTTTTCGGATTTTTAAGTGCTTCAGAGTATTCAGGGGCTCAGGGGCGTGGTGTAAGGAGGAAAGGCACTTAAGTCTGAATAGAATTTTCATGAGACTCACTCACAAAACATGCCGAGATGATCCATGGGCATTAGCCCATGCATCATCTCGGCTTAAAGTGAAATTAATATTTCACTTTATTGAGAGTACTTTCCTCATATTTAGCTTGTTCACTTATGCTACTTACAAAGGCATTTTTTTTTTAATTTTTTTATGTTATTTGGTAACGGGACGATCTGGTCGTTTGCCTGATGGTAAGCATAACGCCGGCCCATAACAATTGCAGTGCCACCCAGAACTTTGAAACACAAAGGCCTGCGAGGCACTGCAGTGCGCTCGTTACCCTGAGACATTAGGTATTAAGTCTCATAAGCCCAGTAATTTCACTGGATACTCTGCTCATCAAACCGGAACACAGTAATGCTTGCACACTATTGCTTGGCGGCTGACTTCACGAGCAAAGCGGTGGTAACAACCCAGACGCACACTCGCAGAAGAGTTAGTCCTCCCACTAACAAAATAGGCATACTTGACGACAAATAAAAATGTTTGCAAATAGATAAACATATCTTTTTCTTCTGTATTTTCGAGACTGTTACCAGCATGTATAAATTTATAGTCAATAAAAAACAATAAACAATCAATCAAAATTTCACGATCCAATTCACGCTCACCTAATAACCTACAACTAAAGATATAAACCCGTATCCTACCCAGGACCCTATTCAGTAGTCGTGCGACAATAAACCGATTCACGGTCGACGACGGCGTGCGATTCGAGTGGGTACCGAAATTTATTATCTCCCTTTAGTCGTCATAAATAGTTTTCATCGATCGCTATCGGTTCGCGCGTCGTAAACATGTCCCGAGTGGAACGACTTACGGTGGCCGAGGGCCTATTCTGCGTAACTAATCGATCGAAGCGTATTAATCGAAGTTGCTTGCGCTTGCAATGGAAAAAAATTCAAAATGAATGTAGAATTTTCTTTTAGTGGTAGGATTTATCAAGTGTTGAAGGGCCTCTTAATTTTTGCTGCGGCTCCAAGGCCCGAGAGTAAGTTTAAATTGTTTATATTAAATTTTATTTCTCAACACAAAAGAAAGAAGATGGTGGAAAAAATTACAAAGTAGTTCCCGTCCCTATTTAATTATGAAATTCTTTAGTAAATTTTCGATTCAAAATAATATATTGTTACTAAAAGCAGAATTCCAATTTTCAGTAAATTTTCAAATTGGTTTCTATTCGATTAACTTTCATTCAATTTGTAAAACAATTACCAGAATCGGCCTTTAGTTTAACGAAAACGGAGGTTTAATAAAACTGACTTTGTGAAACGGACTTATTCTAGTCTTAATTAATCGAAAGTGGCATTCATAAAATGTTTGATTTTACATGTCTGGACTAGTTTCAAGCGGATATTTTTCTTTAAAACTTATTTTAAAACACAATTTAGACGAGAATAACTTAAAACATTCATGCATTCTTCACATAAACCAAAAGTTGAGTATAAAATCCTTAGAGCGTAAGCTGCAAGATTTATTTAAATAAGTTTTGATTTATCCTCATTCTCGAAATAGAATGCTATAATTTTTAAAGGAAACTTTGCAGATCACTTTAGAAACTGGGTTTATGCATACGCACCTTCCCATAACAACAACAATCTAGAAAAAAAATACGAGACAGACAATTATTGGCCATCTACGCGTATCTCCAACAGTCGTAGAGTTTACGATCGCTCGTAAATCACGCACTATCTTCGATCGTTCAGTCGTTATCAGAATAGGTCGCCGGCAGTGGCTCGCTCCTAAATAATTCATAAAGCTTGTGGCCTTTTCGCGGAGAGCTGCATCGCCAATGGTGCAACTTACTGCTAACTTCAGTACATCTATACAACTAAATAAAATTGAAGTGTCTGTTTGTAATATCAAAATAACAGCTTTTTAGTAAATGCATATGAAAGTATATACGGGACCTACACCAAAACAGTTATTTTTAAAATTTATGTCCGTCTGTCTGTCTGTCTGTCTGTTTGTTCCGGGTAATCTCCGAAACGGCTGGACCGATTTTGACCGGACTTTCGCTGGCAGATAGCTGATTTTACAAGGAGTAACATAGGCTACTTTTATTTTGGAAAAAGAATTAGGGTTCCGCGCGAAAAAATAAAAACCATGAAATCCAATATCTCCGCGCGGGTGAGACCGCGGGGCAGCAGCTAGTAGGATATAAATTCTACTGAAACTTCTCCCGATGTACTTCGCTCCCAATGGCTTTCATATTTCAGAAATGTATTTGCGGGCCGACGCGGCATTAGCTTCTGTTTTACATGCATTGCATTTATATCGTCCATTAATCTTTTTACACATGCATGTCATATGTACATTGCTTTTTTAACACGGCATGGACGTGTTAATGTTTGGTCGTTGGCATGTGAACGGACGTGAAGTATAAAGATTGTGTCTTATTTTAGCATGTCCATAAAATTGGTGATAGATAATGGAATTTCTATTCTTTATCAACAATACTTTAGTAGTATTTACTTACTACATTTTTTTCAAACGGTAAAACGGATGTCACTATATTCATGACCGTTTCATCAGACCTAAAATATATTTCATCCTTTTCTCATGTTCTTAATTGGAAAGAGACATATTATTGATAATTCTGTTTGTGAGAAATATAATTGGGATCAATATTACCTATTTACTTTTCAATATTGACTTCAGCTGAAGCGACGAGAGGGTCATCAACTCATCAGCTTCTTAAGAAATATTTAAGTAGGTATTTGAAAATAAAACAGCGAGGTTTTTTTCGCGGGGCGTAACCTCAGAGGCTGTATTTGTGACAGTTCAAAGGAAACTTCGTGAATATCATTGCGGTGTCATTGAGTCCATTCTGTAGGGAACCGACGCACAGTAGAAAAAGAAAAGTACGTTATTTTAATAGAACGATACTGAACACGTCTTGTATACCTGCTATAGAACGCGCGCACCATACATCTCAGATCTCACTCACCAAGAGTTAAGACAAATTCTTCTGCGAGTGTCGTTCTGGGTGGGTTCATCACTTCAGCTTTGCTCGTATAGTCTACCGTTAAGCAGTGATGTGCAAGGATTACTTGTTCCGGTTTGAAAATCAAAATAATGAAATTACTGGGCTTAGGAGACTTAAAACCTAATGTCTCAATGCGTTAAGTCTCCAAAGCCCAACCTGGGGAACCAGCGCACTGCAGTGCCGCGCAGGTCTTTGGGTATCAAAGTTCTGAGTGGCACTGCAATTGGTATGGGCTGAAGCTAGCATTTGGCAAACGACCTGTTCGTTTCATTATCCAATATTTCTTTAATTTTTTTTTAATGTTATTTGGTAACGAGACAAGCTGGTCGTTTGCCTGATGGTAAGCATAACGCCGGCCCATAACTATTGGTGCCACCCAGAACTTTGAAACACAAAGACCTGCGCGGCACTGCAGTGCGCTCGTTACCCTGAGACATTAGGTATTAAGTCTCATAAGCCCTGTAATTTCACTGGATACTCTGCTCATCAAACCGGGACACAGTAATGCTTGCACACTACTGCTTGGCGGCAGACTTCACGAGCAAAGCGGTGGTAACAACCCAGACGGACTTTCGCAGAAGAGTGAGTCCTACCACTACCAAAAATAGTATAAAAAAAGAAACAATACGATGTGAATCGAACTTGTCCTTGTACTTGTCCACATACAAGCCACGTTCGTTACCGTTGTATCAATGTAACATACTTTTCTGTTTCTACTGTGGCCAAGGTGAGGCGAAAATTTATTATTTTTATTTTCGGTTGCAGATAAAGGAATTTTCGTTCCCGCCGGAGTACGGCCTCGTGGAGACTGATTGGGCACTTGAAGCCCTACTTGCCGCCATTTACATTCGGGCAAAGAAGCGCCGAGTAAATATTTAGCAGGTAGAATTGAGCTATAATTTCGTTGGACGGTTCGTAGAGCTAAAGTTTATTTTAGGAACTGGCCAACAAGAACACGTACTTTGATTGTGTATTCTTCAGTTTTACTTCTTATAACAGGATTGCTTATGATCATTATGTCACCCGGTTTTCAATGACGATCTGGGCCCTATTTAATAAAGCTGACAATCCGACAAGTCCGACATATGTCAATAAGTGACAATTCGACAGTTTTTCTGTTTAATAAAACTTACAGGCGACAAAATTGTCATGGTGGAAAATTGACAAATTAGTCACGACAATTTTCTTATTGTCAGATTAAATTTGACTGTGGTTTTTTGACATATGTCGAGTTTTATTAAACGCGTTTTTCGATGACAAATATGTCAAGATTTCACCGGTCGATTTTTGACATATTTGTCACTTTTATTAAACAGCCTGAGCGCGACAATTCTACAATTATGTCATTTTTTGACTTATATGTCGAATTGTCAGCTTTATTAAATAGGGCCCTGGTAAAGGCGAAACTTAGAATGGGGACTGGCTCTCAAATGCAGCTAACACAACTGCGATAGGTACTTGGTAACAGATTTTCATCTTGAGGGTGGTAGTTACGGTTTCATAACGTCTTCCTTCACCGAAAGCTAAAGATCAATGTAGGATTCGAACCCTAGATCCATCGGCGGCCGACGTCTCTACCAGTGAGCCATCGTCGCTGTTATATAATAATTATTGTAATGTATTATTATTCATTACTGAAGTTGAAGATCAGTCGCCAAGCACCTAACGGTGTGTTTCTAATCTAGTGTTAGGTCCAGAAATGAGACAACTCTGTTTAAATAATCGACACACGTGTATTTTCATTCGTAGTTCAATGAGGACTGCCTGTCCTTCCCAGCGTCTTGTCCTTGCGTAGCGCTGGGACGACTACGGCGTAGCACTGACTTCATGACGTCATGGCGTAGCACCCAGCACCATATCATGCTCTACCTTTATTCTTACACTAGGTTAAGCGTTTTTATTTGTACAGTATAGCCTTGAGTTTGACCGCAATTTCACCTGATGGTAAGCTACGATGCGGTCGACCGTGTAGCACGCTTGCTTACCTGTTCACTCTTGTCTTGAAGACTCCCAAATTGTAGTATTAAGGAAATACAGACAGCCGGCAAAGAATTCCATTGTCACGTTGCCTAGCCAAAGAAATTAATATTAGAACAGTATTGTCCGAGGTGCAGAGTAATTAAAAGTTTTGAGACGGTTTGTGCTTAGCTTTTTTACAGCTTCATTACGCTCGACAATTTTCTAGACAACTTTCCGGAAATAATACGTTTAACTTGAAAGGCTTGCCACTTTTCTTGCCTTAGAAGTTGCTTTAAAACAAGAAATGTATCTACTCCTTTCCCGAGTCTATGTTTCCCGATCGTTATAACGTGGGTTTTTGGAGTGTCAATAGGTATATTTTCAAGTGCGCTTCATCGTCGACCAGAAGAAGCAGATGCCTGATAGTAATAGTATGGTATGGCAATTGGTATGGTATGGTGTGGTGGGGGTAAGAGTTTTTTATGATCTGTACAGTACAATCTGGGTTGGACAGTAACTGGCCAACCCAGATTGTCCCATTTCCTTCCAGACATCTCGGTCATGTGCAATCTCAGACCGAGCTTCTCAAAAAGCGTTAGGATCCAGGCCTACAAAGAAATGGCGTGGGCCATCTAGGTAGACCGACGACCTGGTCAAAACCGCAGTGCGTTATTACATGCAAGAGGTAAGTAGTCGATCCAAGTAGCGTTCTATGGGGAGGCCTATGTTTTATTTTATGTTATTTGGTAACAAGACGAGCTGGTCGTTTGCCTGATGGTAAGCATAACGCCAGCCCAAATCAATTGCAGTGCCACCCAGAACTTTGAAACACAAAGGCCTGCGCGGCTCTGCAGTGTGCTCGTTACCCTGAGACATTAGGTATTAAGTCTTATAAGCCCAGTAATTTCACTGGATACTCTGCTCATCAAACCGGAACACAGTAATTCTTGCACATTACTGCTTGGCTGCAGACTTCACGAGCAAAGCGGTGGTAACAACCCAGGCGGACACTCGTAGAAGAGTTAGTCCTCCCACTAACAAGTTTAGTTATTAACAATGTTTAGCAGTGGACATCTTTTGGCTGATGATGATGTTCCAAGCTAAGCTTAAACTTTATCCAAATGTTTCATTGTTCCGCTTAAGAGGTGTAAAGAACACTCAGGTATTTTCAGCAACATCTTATAATTAAGACGTCCACTCCTCAAAATAACAACCTGCGCACAATTAAAAAAGAACTGTCGCCCCATTCCGCGGCCACAGATTGTTTACGGTTGCAAATCCGCTACATTTTTCCTTGCTTGGCGGCTCCTAATTAGGGTTGCTACAGATATTTATGTAAGGGCCTTGAGGGTAAAGGTCGGGCTCTTGCGTTACTCTAGCGGGGAATATAGAGCAGTGACGCGGCTTCGTAGTTAATGCTTCTAGCACCGGACGTCTTCCAACATGTAGTCTTCCAACTTCCAACATAGTAGTTTACAGGCATTAAGCCTATGGACAAATGGCATTCGTTTCAAAGGGATTATTGCTAAGTGTATTATAGTACAAAAGTAGAAAATGAAATATATTTTTAAAAATATATTTCATAAAGTTTAAATAAAGCAAAATCTCTCGGCATTTGATTGGTACTGTAACGTATCACAAATGGAGTAGGCAATCGCTACAAAAGCGAGGTCTGCTAGACGGAGCTACGGCTTGTAAGCCGGAAAGAAAAACATCATATCAAGAATTTCGCAGTCAACATCGATTACTCCCATAGCCTAGTTGATTAAGGCGTCTGGTCTAGATAACCAAAAGACGCCGGTTCGAATCCTGTTGGAAGCGAAATTTTTGTGATGTATATAAAAGTAAAAAAAATGTTGTGAATTAACATTACTATGGGTACAGTTTCAATTTCAAAGAAAGTTAATAACGACTCTAAAATTAGAATCGCTACAAAGCGAATGTTGTTTGTCTAAGACCTCAGATTTGAAGAGCTATATAGTGAAATTACTGAACATTTGAAAGCAGGCACTTGCGAGACGGGCCTTAAATGCAATTTAAATCTGGAAGATATGTATGTATGTAACTAGGAGGCCAAGGAAAGACAAAAACAATAGCTATAGTAGCAAATAATAATATCATTTAAACGACTTCCATTATCATACCCATCACAGTAAGATTTCAGTGTCCGCAACAGTTAAAAACGCGTGACCATAGCTACTGCTAAATTTTATACCGTACCATAACAGTAACGGGAGGCATCTACCAGGCTGTAGGTTAATTATGGTGGTGATTAATACCAGACTGTAGATTAGGATGCGGTGTGAACTGCCCTTTATAAATTGAAGGCTTTCGGGCTAGGCTCGCGATCTTTAACAGGGAGTTAATTTGATGAAGGGTAGAAATAAACGCAAGACGACATCGCACAACGCATCGCAACGTATAACTTTCCGATGCGGTGTCGCACTGGACAAAGTTTCGTATGCGATGAAATGTTTGCGTTGAGTCAACGCATCGCAGTGTTATGGCCTTTCTCTTAAGCAAGATAAATTGATTTATCAAAAATCGATCTACACAATACAATAACTCTTTAAGCAAAGCAAAGGGCACCGGGTTCGATTCTCGGCAATAACACACTTTGTTTTGTGAAGATAATGTTTGTGTTCGGTTCTTGGATGTTTGTGTTGTGTATCAGTGCGTGTCAATGCTACCTGTGGCACAGGGAATCCTAGTGCCAGGGAATGAGTGCGCGTATTTTTACACTATTGGATTACGAGACGAGCGGGTCGTTTCCTTGATGGTAAGCATAACGCAAGCCCATAACAATTGCAGTGTTACTCAGATCTTACAAGACTTACTTGCATACCAACACATTTTTTTGCATTGACCGCTATCTCGACTGATCTTAAGCGACGATGTAGTACAACATGAAGAGCATGCTTAGCATTGGGACGGGCTCTTAAGTGCGGCCACCGAAACATAATTAGCGACAGATTTTTAACTTGAAGGTGGAAGATAGCCAGCCGGGCACTAGAAAATTATCTACAACTACTTATACAAGAATTTTCTGGGCTAGGTACTCCTATAAGTTTGATAAACGTTACACTGTAGAGTGCGGTCACAAAAGTTTTATAAGGAAACTTATAGAGACCACCGCTTCTATAAGTTTATCTTTTTGGCCAAAATAGGCGCCTGACTTTGTCGTTTCTTCATCTTTATTTATAAACTTGTGTTTTGTTGGACATAGCATTATGTTTTGGTTGTCATTAAAGAAACTCTAGTATTTTATATAGATCTGACAGCTTCCATGGTTCAGTTGATACGTTGATGGATTAAATGTTTCTGTAGCACATAAGGGCGGCATTAGATGCTAATTTGCTAATGCATGTTTGCGTTTTGCTGTCAAAATAACAATGGTTTTGCAACAAGCGCGATAAACGAGGTATTACACGCTCACGCGCGGCTTGAAGTAAAACTAAAGCAGAACAGCAATAGGGACAGATAGTGATGTCTCTTTCACTCACTCAAAGCCTGGATTCAAAGCGCACCGCAACATACATCACATGCGCACCACCGCGTATTTATCACGGCTTCTGCACTGTACACGCAGTAATTGTGAAACTATTTTTTTGAGTAAAGGTCGTAGAAGCGGCGGTAATCGCGGTTTTTCCATGGTTTGCGCGTGGTCCGTGATTGATGCATAAAGACCAATCTAATAAAAGCGTCTAATGTGCCCCTAAGAGTTGTAGGTTCGATTTCCACAACGGGACAACTACCTACCAACCAAGTCAAGTAGAAATCACTCCTTTAGCATTAGTGGATGCACTTGAGAGCAGTTATGATATGCTGGTAAGCACATTAAATCGCTCTTAAGATCAATTGAGATATTGGTAAACGTTAAAATATCATGAATAAAAATAGCAAACATAACTCCAAATGAATATAATATACATAGTGTGAACTTTGAGGGGTTTGACTAAACAAATGTTGTTCACTTCAAAACTCGTTCAACTACAAAATGAAGACGCCACAGTTAACGCCTCAGTAACACACACACCATACATTTCATATTTCACCCCCTCGCATTTAAAGTCCCAATATCTTCGTAAGGGTAGTTAATCCGTAAAATAAATACGCAAACCCTCACTCGACTCACTTAAGACCATCCACCCTACACAGCGCAAACAGTTACACAGCCTTTGTACAACTCTACCGGGTACACGCAAAAGGTTTCCTCTGGTAATAGATCACAGTTGACTTTAAGGGTAAACTGTAAGTTATTTATTTCTTGTCGATCCGGCCCGACGTTGAGCGATCGGGAACGAAAGGGACACAAGCGTGGGATGTGCTGAATGGGGCTGTTACGATTTCCGTACGGTTCGCCCTTAAGGTGCTCTACTGGACTTGTCAAGCTTATGTGCGCCTCTGAAGTTTGTCGAAGATATGGTGGGTACGGAGAAAGAATGCCAAATATATCTATCTCACTCTGATTTACGATATACACAGGGTGTATTTTTAGACGGGCAGTACCTAGGAGTATCCTAAGCTTTGTAGGTACAGGAAAACGTTCTTAAAAATTGGCTCTAATTTTTGAAAACATTTTGTGCTGCGCTTACAGATTTTGGCAAAATGTATAATCAGCAAGAAAATTTGCCTTTTAGATAAACTGGGACAGTTTCCACCTAGAGTATCTCTTCAGTGGTATACTAGATGTATTTCCTTCATGAAACGGGGGAAGAAATCCTTATAGCGATAAGTCCGTGGAACTGCAACATATTATTTTGATGGATGGTAAAACACTTTGTATTACATTCCGTACATTTCCGAACATCGAAAAGCAAAACCACTAAAAATAATCTCTGTAATTACAGCAGAATTACCAATATAAAATAAACACACATCCCCGCCTATATTCAGCATGGCAACCCCGCTAAAACTGAGCCTGTCAGAGCTGTCAGTATCAATTTGCCTTCGCCTTGAAATGTCTAAATGACGTCACGGCCAATTTCCTAAATTGCTCTTTTCAGTCGCAAATGTAGCAAACTTCTACATTATTAAGTCTTTATAAATGTTGCCATGTTTAATGCTAAGTTAAAATGGAAGTGGGTTAGCGCTTTTGCCGAGATACAGCCAGTTATACTTTAAGCAATTTAAGAAAAAAAAAAAGCTGTTTAAGTTCAGGTTTTTATTGAGAGCCACATCGTAGCATCCAATAAGATTGCGGTCAAATAAGCATAACTATCTACAATAGAAAAGATACACCTACTTTTTTCATGGTCCCGTATTGTTAATGTTTGGAGTAATAGCGTTTTTTACTGGCAATCAGAATTTAGTGCCCAATTTTCATTTAATTAAAGTGTCTTTCGAGCAGTGACAACGTATAATGAACATTTTTTCTTACAGATGTACAAATGCTCGTCCAGCTACGTACATAACTAGTTCACATTCTTTGACTACTACGTTACTGATAACATAGTGGTTTAAGGCTTAACCTAACGAAAAAGACGTAAACAACCCAGAAACTCATAAATCACACACAATAATTAAACATTCAGCAAAACTAAAACGTATTTAAAAAAGAAATAAATACGCGTCAAGTTCCACCCGAACGGGGCATATTTCACACATTTCTATACGAAAACTAGCTAAACAACAGTTTAGTTATTCAGTTGCATGATGTCAGAAGTTATGTTACATTTATCAAAGTAAGTTAATGTATCTGAGCGCGAATGCATGCGTGTAGCACGCATGATGGTAACTTGAACGCGCTCCTTGTATGGGTGTTACTCCGTCAATAACCGTCTCGAAGGAGATTTACTGAGTTGGTAAAGTTAGCCAATTAACTGATACTCCAATATGGCGACTAATGGCCGCCATCTTGATTTATGCTCGCGGACGTTTGGGCGAGTATCAATTGGTCTATAATAATCACCATTTGCGTCCGCGTCTGTACAAGCAGTTTCCCGGAAACTTCATTTTACGAGAGGTTAAATTTCAATAAATTTTCTAAACATTTGTGTAAAGTATCCACGTGAACGAAAGTGTTACTGATATTATTAGACAGAGAGAGAGACACTGTAACAATGATATTCCCAAATATAATACACTAGCCAACCACCCTGGCTTCTCACGAGTATAATATGAACCATCCGGAAGAAATTCTCTAAATGATAAAAAAACCGCATTGCGTATAGAGACTTTGTTTTATACTATGAGTATTTTGAAAAGTATGGATTTAATTAGTTTTAATTTCGTTAAGTTATCTTATAATATATATAAATAAATTACGCGTCACGTTGTTTGTCCGCGATGGACTCCTAAAGTACTTAACCGATTTTAATCAAATTTGCACACCGTGTGCAGTTTGATCTAACTTAAAAGATAGGATAGCTTACATCTCAATTTATAGCCGCAATATTATTTTATTGTAAATTCTATTAGAGTTCCGCGCAAAAAAATAAAAACCATGAAATCCAAAATCTCCACGCGGGTGAAACCGCGGGGCAGCAGCTAGTAATGCTATAAGTATTTTTTGTTGTAAACATAAATTTGTTGACAGACACGTTATTGTAAAAATACTAAGATTGCACGCCATTCACAAACAGGTCTGTTACCCACCAAACACTTATTAAAGTAACGTTTGTTAATTACGTTGTTTAATTAATATAAAACGTTACTAATGGGTTTTGGATAAAGCTGTGCAGATTAGTGGAATTAATAGTAATGGGCGCGTTAGTGGCACGTTTAGTAATATAAATATGTATTTTACTAATTAATTAGGATTAGTATGCGGTCAGTTTTTTATTATGTAGATTTCCGAATTCCTTTGTTTATTACATAAATACTAATCTACACATAATAATGAAATCTAACTAACTAATCAAAAAATGAACTTGCAATTCTTTATTACTGTTTAGTATTTGGCACAGTACTTCGCTCTCATGTTTGTCTAAGTCCTAGGATGTTGTCCTAGATATAATGTGTTGACACTAATTTAATGATTAAACGAACTTACCTGTAAGTTAAGTTCTATCATAATTATGTGAAGTAGTGAGTTTGAAGAGATTTTATATATACACTTGTAGTAGCACGCATAATGTCGCCTTGTCTATGCACTAAGTTCAGAGAGAGAAAAAAAAATATGTAGGTAGACCGCACAATTTCATTATTTCGTGCGGTCGGCTGGTTCTTCATTTAGTTCAGAGCTTATCAGTTCAAGTAGATATTTCACTATTCGGGACCTATGAAATAGGTAATCTGGGTGGGCGGGATGCTATCTCTTCAAACTCACTACTTCACATAATTATGATAGAACTTAACTTACAGGTAAGTTCGTTTAATCATTAAATTATGTTACAGTATTGAGTTTGAAGAGATTTTATATATACACTTGTAGATGTTGAGAGAAGTTGTGAAATATCTATTTCAGTTGAAAGTATTACAGAAGTAAATATATTTAATATTTCTTCAATAAATGACATAATAAATGTACTTAATCACTCAATTAAAAGGTAATGTTTCTTAAATAAACTATTAACATAATAGCTACAGTAAATTTTAGCATAAATCAATCAATTTTACTTCTAGCAAAACAATGATTTGATTCTGTATAAGCTGTCTGTTATATGCCTGTTATAAAAATTGTAGAGCCGCCGGACCAACCGGCAGTCTTCCTGATAACATCCAAATTCACACCGAGCTTATGAGCTTTTGAGGTGTCTAGTACTATGTGCAGAGTACTGTGTGATATCTATTCCACAGACCCACAACGTATACTCTTTATCCATCTGCTAAGTGTTTGGGGAGAAACTTTATTATATGGTTTTTTATAGAAATAAAAATAGAGGTGTGATGATCACGTAATGCCGCTACATTACTTTTAGATAATCCGTTAATAATTAAGCCGGACCTATGTCAGGTCTGTCTCGAAAAATTGGCAGCATCAGCGTTGGCTGAGTTGCGTTTACACTTGACGTTTTTATTAAGTCAGGGATCCTAATGGAAATATCATTCCGCCAATTTTGAAAATTTCGGATATCTATTTTTGAAATAGTTTGTACTCTATGCGCTGTTACCAGCGCCAGCAGGGTAACTAGCTTCTTTAGTGATTTTTTCTAAAGAATGAGATTAATTAGGAATCCAAGTGGCTAGAGTTTCAATTACTAATGTAGTATCCCAGTGGATTCATACTTGGGTAAGGGAGGGCGAAGCCTAAATATACCCTTAAAACACAGTCGTCTGTGCTTATCTGACTTCCTAATACTAAGGAAGGTGTAGATCTAAACCCATTTAGAGTGCCGTATAGCGCTCCCGATTGAAATAACTCTGTTAAAACATGAATAATAACTGGAATGTGTAAGTATCATATTACTTAATTTAATTATCTGACAGAGACGCTATTAATGTGTCTAAAGACCCGGGAGGAAGTTTTCTTATTAGAGACTCCCGCACAATACTCCGGCATCCAGGGTAATGTGCCGCTGGATCTGGCAGAAACTGGAATGAGAGATTATTAGGTCCTCAGAAGTTTGAAAAAACCAGTGGTTTAGTTTGTAAAAAACTGGTTAAATAGGGGATACCAAGGTTCAGCTGGCCATGTTGGCCCGACCAGTATGCACTTAGCTTTGTCGCTAATAATTTTCATCAATGTTTTTTTTAAATTGTTGAGAAGGAAGGGAACCCGTTTTTACGGGTTCCTGGTTCATGGTATTTTTATACAATTTTGACCAATTCACAGAGAAAGCGTCAAGCATCAGGGTCTTTGTGCCATGATATGTATACAGGACATTTTTTATTTATTCAACTAGCAATCATGTCAATCTCTGGTAGCCCGAAATTGTTAATGATTTGCTGAAAGGCAAGATCAGATAGTTCCCATTCAATGTCCGGGTGAATACACCTTGATTCAGTATCTGCTATAGTATTTTCTGTAGATGGAATGTATAGCGTTGTTATAAATAGAATTCGCGCTTCACACCATTGTCGTATATCTTTGGTCAGTTTGTGAGATGGGGGAATTGGATTCCTCCCATACGATTAATGTAAAAAATCGCAGTTGTATTATCTATTCGCAAGATAATATGACAATTGGATAAATCCTCTAGACAAATTTTTAATCTTATGAATGTGAAGTTTTCTTTCATCCCGACTTCAGCTACCGCTTGCCGTTTTTCCCGCACAGGCTATCCCCCAACCCCCCATAGTCGAAGCATCTGAATTCGTCAAATTTAATTTGATTTTTTGGATTTTCGATAGATTTAATCCACCAATCGAAATCTGACTGTAAACTTACAGGCAAATTCATGTATGTACTTTTCATTTTTGTAATGTTATCCATACATTCGCTATAGTTATGTGATATTAGACAGGTATCGTTAAGATATATTGCCGATAAATAATCAGCACAGCGTGGCATTCTGACCACCGTTTTCATTATTTTTGTGAAGACAAAAGGTGCCGTATTGACACCAAACGGTAGGGCGTTAAATTCATACAAGTTACCGTTCAAACTAAATCTTGAATAATTTTTAAAGTTATCATGAACTTTCACTTAATAATATGCGTCTTTGAGATCAATAGTTGACTTGAGACAACATCTTGAGATTAGTTTGATCATTATTCTAAAATCTTCTAATTCAAATGAACATGTTGAATGAACTCGTTTAGCTTTTCAAATTTAGGATAAAGCGTGCTTTTCCGTTCGGTTTGGGTAAAAAGATATTGGATATCCTCACAGGGCTCACAGTGAGGTATAGCACCTATAGAAATTAAATTATGTATAGCTTGATCAAATTCAAGTTTTTCTGAGTGTGCATAATTTCGGGGTTGAGGTATACAATGCTGATATGGAGTTTCAGTGAACGGAATTTCATAACCACGTATCCACGATAAAATTATTTTATCTGCGGTTATTTGTGACCATTGGTTGTAAAAACCAGATAGTCTACCGGCGTAATTTACCGTATTGTCTAGCGGCGGCCGCGACTGAAGTTCAGTCGCGATGTCCTCGATGATGGCGAGTGCTGTTGCCTCTGAGGTGCAGACTCCTTCATCTTTGAGGGCGCCGATGGCTGCTGTCTGTGGTTTTGAACCGGAGCCTTCCCGTTTCAATTTCTGTTAACGACTTGATGCTTTGGTTTTGTAGCAGTAGTCTTGTTAGAGGTGGAAGCTTTGAGATCCACACCTGTTTTATTGATCGCTTTTGCGGTCTTTAAAGTTTCGGCTAGTTCTTGGCTACAAGAAAACTATCTATTATCGTGAGCAGCATCTGATCTTTCAAGTCCTTCTTTAGTACAGCCAATATGAAATTTCGCCTCGTTATTGACTCACTGAGTTGTGTGTCACAGATGATGCGCCCAGCATCAATCAGCAGCTTTAGAACAGTTGGATCTTTATTATCCTTACTAAGAAGAGTCTTATAGGCTCGTCAAGACAAGCAATACCGCTGCTAATTTTGCCTTAGCTTGGTTCTGTTCGTGGAACATCCTCACTGCTGGAAGCACCTTTAATCACTGGTGGTGGAGATACATCCTCCAGTATTGTCACGTTGGCTATATCCAGCAAACGATCGGAACTCGCGTGTAACGCGCTAGTCGACGGTCTTGGTTCGCGTAGCTCTTGATTTTCGTTTTCAACATTAACAGCAAATTGCAAATTTGTGTCTAATATACGTAATTATACGTATACCTTCATATTATTATCATAGGATAACCTCAACAAGTTGCTATATGCATGGCGTATTAGGTACGCATAGGTATACAGCGAGTAAGATGAACTCGTGGCGTTGCATCGTGAACTCGAGTAAAAAATAGGTTAAGTAACAACTCGAATCGTTGGAACGTGAAACCTCTTATACATTATTATCGGTAAGTGGCAACTCGAATTGTTGAAACGTGAACATTAGAACTTAACTTATATAGTTAAAATGTTACCTTCCGGTTCGTTTCATATTATTATTATAGGACAACCTCAACAGGTTGCTACATGCATGGCGTATTAGGTACGCATAGGTATACAGCGAGTAAGATGAACTCGAGTAAAAAATAGGTTAAGTAACAACTTGAACCGTTGGAACGTTAAACATCGTATGTATTTAAGTGACAACTCAAACGTGAACCGAAGAAATTGCAAATTACTTAAATAGTTAAAATGTTACCTTTCGGGTCGTTTCATCTTTTTATTATTATAGATAACCTCAACAGGTTGCTATATGAATGGCGTATTAGGTACGCATAGTTATACAGCGAGTAAAATGAACTCGAGTAAGAAGTAGGTTAAGTAACAAATTGAATCGTTGGAACGTTAAACCTCGTATGCATTATTATCGTTAAGTGACAACTCCAATCGTTGAAACGTGAACATTAGAACTTAACTTAAATAGTTAAAATGTTACCTTTCGGGTCGTTTCATATTATTATTATAGAATAACCTCAACAGGTTGCTATATGCATGGCGTATTAGGTACGCATAGGTATACAGCGAGTAAGATGAACTCGAGTAAAAAGTAGGTTAAGTAACAACTCGAATCGTTGGAACGTTAAACCTCGTATGCATTATTATCAGTAAGTGACAACTCAAACGTGGACCGAACAAATTGCAAATTACTTAATTAGTTAAAATGTTACCCTTCGGGTCGTTTCATATTATTATTATAGGATAACCTCAACAGGTTGCTATATGGATGGCGTATTAAGTACGCATAGGTATACAGCGAGTAAGATGAACTCGTGGCGTTGCATCGTGAACTCGAGTAAAAAAAATGGGTTAAGTAAGAACTCGAATCGTTGGAACGTGAAACCTCATATGCAATCGATAGTTATCGGTAATTGTGCAAATTACTTACAATTATTCCCACTCGTCGTTATGTTTCCTCTTCGGCATCTTGATTTTGACGAAAAAACTTGTTAACACGGAGAAACTTAGAAAAACCAACTTTGTAGTGCGACGCGGCGGAGCACTGCAACGTGAATGAAGAACCAGCCGACCGCACGAAATAATGAAATTGTGCGGTCTACCTACATATTTTTTTTTCTCTCTCTGAACTTAGTGCATAGACAAGGCGACATTATGCGTGCTACTACAAGTGTATATATAAAATCTCTTCAAACTCAATACTGTAACATAATTATTATATGGAACTACATTTATTGTCACCTAACACAACGGTGTTACTATTATTGAATTGCTCCCAAAAGCTTATATATTAATTAATGTGTTCTTATGAATAATGACATAAGTAGTGTTAGGTCCAGAAATGAGACAACTCGGTTTGAATACCAGTAATCGACACACGTGTATTTTCACTCGTAGTTCAATGAGAACTAAAGTATGTTGCCCAGTTAATTAGTGTACATTTAAAATAATTGTTCTCATGTATTCTTTTGAGGAAATAAATTATCTTAAATCAGAACTTTCGTGACCGCTCTCCTGAGGGCATGGGAATAGAGAAATTTGAATGGCTTCATCATGATGATTTCATTCACCGAAAGCATAAGGTGGATTATAGGATTAGAAACATGAGGGAGGCCTTTGTTCAGCTGCAGACATCTCCCGGCTGATGATGATGAATTATTAATTGTTAATAGTTGTAATTAGTACCAGCCGTTCTTATTGCAATAAATAAATTTGAATTTGAATCGTCTAGCAGCATATTACAAACCTACCACATTTCCGAACGTAAGTTTCCCGATTAGTCTACCCCCACTCCCGCCCCACGGAAATTGTAAATCTTGATGTTGCCTACCCCTGGATTTATTATGCCATTACATAGCCAAAAGGGGAAAATTGATAATTATTTTTGTAGCAGCGCAAATACTCGTAAATTACAGGTATTTTGCTTCAGGATGGAAATTTCGCTGTGTAAGGTAATGTGAGATGCGGCAATAAGGACCTTAATACATTTTGTAACTTATTACGGGAATTATGAACAAAGGAAATTATGGAGTACTTCCTTTGGAATGGATATTTTTGAGTTACGAGATTCTGAAAGCTTTATAATCGACTTCCAAGTATGGTAATCGATGATAATTGATTGAATTGGGTTTGCATTTGGTAACTATCTAAACCGAGTTTGCATTTGATATAATTTCACCTGAGCTTAGTACAGATGTGTTTTTGGTAACGAGACGAGCTGGTCGTTTGCCTGATAGTAAGCATAACGCCGGCCAATAACAATTGCAGTGCCACTCAGAACTTTGAAACACAAACGCCTGCGCGGCACTGCAGTGCGCTCGTTAGCCTGAGACATTAGATATTAAGTCTCATAAGCCCAGTAATTTCACTGGAAACTCTGCTCATCAAACCGGAACACAGTAATGCTTGCACATTACTGCTTGGCGGCAGACTTCATGAGCAAAGTGGTGGTAAAAACCCAGACGGACACTCGCAGAAGAGTTAGTCCTACCACTAACAAAACATTACACTCCTTTTTTGTGCAGTCGTGTAATAACATCGTGACATTTGTGACGTAACCGTAGAATGACAGGATATTTTCTAGTGCATGCCAGCCAGTATCAAGTTGAGAATCTTTGCCCAGCCCCAGTGCGTTACGACTGCGGTACTTGAGACCCAGTTCTGATCTAGGTTTCGTGAATTCATCATCATCATCATCATCATCATCAGCCGGAAGACGTCCACTGCTAAACATAGGCCTCCCCCATAGAACGACACTTCGATCGGCTACTCGCCTCAGGCATGCAACGGTTCCCCGCGGTTTTGACAAGTGAGGGTTAGTGAATTCACCAACCTTGAATAAAAAAACCCTAAATGCTTCTAATATATTTATATTGTTCATACAAACACAAAACATGTTAACACTTGGAAGCTATTATGAACGTATCAGCATTTTCAAACTACTCAATACATCACACATGCCAATACTTATACCAAGCGCCTATCATACGAAATTCACGTGAATTTAATATCGGCATTTACCGATATTATCCGTAAACTAAACCCCTTTGTGCCACGACGACGCCCCTTAGTATCGCGGCCACAGTCTACTTAGAACGCAGTGGGAAATCTTACTATTTAGAAACTATAGGTGGTGGCAGCCAACCGGGTATTTTTATTAGGTGGATAGACTAGATAGTTTATCATGAAAAACTAAAAACAAACCTTTCCTCGATTTGGAAATAAGGGTTTCGATTCTAAGATACCGTTATAGGGCTACAAAACAACATAGAGTAAATAATAATAAGAATTTATGTGTAATTTTAGTTCCCAGACTCTCAGTAAATTATAGTTATTACTTGTTGGTATATGTATATATTTATATATACGTACGTTTCGCGTATATCGATACATTATCCCAGCAGGAAAAACGCTTTTTTATTTTCTGTTCTTTAGAAAAGACACTGTGGTCAAAGGTCGCTCCATATCTAGAAATACGAGGAC
The DNA here is from genome assembly GCA_907269065.1 of Crocallis elinguaria. NCBI lineage: Eukaryota > Metazoa > Arthropoda > Insecta > Lepidoptera > Geometridae > Crocallis > Crocallis elinguaria. The sequence goes on from OU026065.1 coordinate 36,671,822, forward strand.
GATAATCTCTGAATAGCTTTTATTTCAGTATCTAATTCAGTATTTATCCGGTCATAAGGATGTCACCTACTACTTACTCAATTTTTTTCCAAACCACAGAGGAACACGTACGGAAGTTTAGAAGTCAGTTAATTTGTTTCTATTGGTGAACCAGCCATCGGTATAATAATAATATACCTAAAATAACAAATTAACATAACTAAGACGTGTTAAGAAGTGCCGCATAATGTCACAGGAATAATTTCCAGCCTCCTGCAACAGACGCGACGCATACCTTTTTCGCATTCGCTATGCGCGAGTCCAATCAAAAATTTCGTCGCATTTTACCTACTAGTTATGTATATACTGCGGCACTTCAATGCGAGCAGAAATTCAATATGTCAGGGTCCATCCGGACCCCGGTTCCGAATCTAATTGAATACTACATGTCCACGCCCGAGCCGGCTTTAAAACCGGATAGAACCGGATAGTGCCAGCATATTGTGCCGGGTAAAAGCGAAAATTGCCGTTGACGTGAAGAGAAATTGGACAAGGCACGGATATTAATTAATAACTTGTGACAGTGTGATAGTTGCGGTGGTGCAGGTTGTTTGGTGTTAGCACTCGTACGTCGGTGGTTAAAATTATATACAGTGGTCAAAGGTTAACCAAAAGCCGCACGCTGGGTACGCTTCCAACTGCTTCTACTAATGACAGTTTTTTAAATGCAATGTTTTTACCACTCTTCGTTTTTACACCCTTATCATGGCATCACGCAACATTGGATTTTTTATTTATGTACTTGTCTGTCCCGTATTTTATTTTTTTTTACGTGTGTAAAACTGTAATGTTGTTAGATGTCTTGAAATAAATGTATTTTCTTTCTTCTTTCTTTTTTTCACTCTGCAAACCTCTAACATTACTTGAAATGGAATGCTTCATTTTCTTTTCAGTCGCAATGTACTGAAATAAAAGTTTTCTTTAGAATTGAGTTGGTAGAACGTTCAATCTCGACTAAATATTACTTTAGTGAACTAAGCTTTGGCCACTAGAAGCTTCCAGACCAGACTTTATTCAGAAGCTTCTATAAATGTAACGTATAGCGATTGCATGCATTTTGTCGTTTCGTATCAAGCGTTTTGCTCCGACTTGTATACGTAGGTATTGCCAGTGATAATTACGTATAAAGGTGTAAAATTCTTTCGAAGCATTAAGTATCTGCGTTACCCTAAACTATAATTTAGAAGTCTAGAACGTCCTAGGCAAGCGTGCTGCCGACCGCATTGTCGCTTTGTATCAGGAGAGATTGCAAATCTTAATATATATAAATTACGCGTCACGTTGTTTGTCCGCGGTGGACTCCTAAACTACTTAACCGAGTATCAAATTTGCACACCGTGTGCAGTTTGATCTAACTTAAAGGATAGAATAGCTTACATCTCATGTTATAGCCGCAATATTATTTTAATGCAAATTTTTTATTTATTATTTGACAGTCACAATTATGCAGCTAGGTAGTTTATATGTAGGAAACGTTGCGATAGGGCCGAATTAATTAATTAATTAAGGGCTATCGTAAGTTTATATGAAAGTCAACTACTACCCGTGCGAAGCCGGGGCGGGTCGCTAGTTGCTAATAAAAATAAGATCTTTTATAATTGCAACTGCAATAACACAAGCTAGGTATCATAAAGCAGCACAGCCAACGTAGCCCCAGTGAAGTGCCTGTTACAATCACGTAACTCTATCACACTATGATCCGTTGCTACGCGAAAGAAGTACAAAGCAATAATAATAACCGTAAAGTAAAGCATATAGAATAAGTTCGACGAAAACGAAAGACGAAGACCAAAGCTGTACAGCATATGTAGAAAATAATCCTAAAAGCGTATTGTAAGAATAAAGGTAGAGCATGGTATGGTGCTGGGTGCTACGCTATGACGTCACGAAGTCAGCGCTACGCCGTAGTCGTCCCAGCGCTACGCAAGGGGAAGACGCGGCGAAGGACAGCAGTCATTGAACTACGAGCGATAATACACGTGTCAATTATTCAAACCGAATGTCTCATTTCTGGACCTAACAGTAGTCATAACTACATACATCCCTAACTTCCGCCAAACGGCACAGCGGCTATGAATTCACGTTAAATTATTAAAATAACCGCCGCAAATCACGCCTCGGGCCGGTAATAGCTTTTTTAGCATTCAACACTTTAAACATTAATTTCACATGCAAAACCGACGGCGTAAGCTAGCGGCAATATACGTAGCTGTCGGGTAACAAATAAATTAACAGTATGGATGTTTTGTAAACGAGGGATGTTTGAATACCTAAGTAGCATATGTTTTTCTAAATTAACCGTGCTACTACAAAAACACTTTTAGACGCCTGTTTAGCTAGACAGTGTCTAAAGACAAAACGTCAAAAATTATTAATGTCACGAAAGAATTATGTTGAACAACGGTTAGACACTACTTAAACCAGGATTTGTGGCTGCTCATATTTAAACACGCGACTTAGGCATGTTTAGGAGTTAAACCGTGTTTAACAGGTTTAAACTGAGTTTAAATTTTTTGAGGTGAGACCGTAAGTGTCTTTTATACTAATATGGCATGCATAGTTTTTAACTGAAGGGAATATATAACTGTTTTTAACTGAAGAGAATATATAACTGTTTTTAACTGAAGGGAATATATAACTGTTTTTAACTGAAGGGAATATATACCTGTTTTTAACTGAAGGGAATATATAACTGTTTTTAACTGAAGGGAATATATAACTGTTTTTAACTGAAGGGAATATATAACTGTTTTTATAAACTCAGGTGATGCAAAGGTTTGGTCGATGGACTCAGCTTCTATAGAACGTAAAGGTAACAAGTGTTTGTATATGCTTCTCACCTGGTTTGTAGAGCCATGGTACTTTAAATTCCTGATAACATAATATATACAACGAGTCTTAGAGGTCTGGATCTATCTATGTGATTGCTAAGAGTTATGATGTTATTATTCGCAGATAAAAAATCCATATCAAATCAAACTTATCAAAAAAATACAGGCACACAGGCGAACAAAAAGCTCTCCGTACTAAATTCTGATTAACCTTGGTGTTTCGGGGTTGCTTAAGCAAGATTTACAACGACTATAAAAAACACAAAGTTCAGTATGCGTAAGTGTCCCTACTGTTTGCACGAGTGTATTGGGGAGCGCGTCCGGCCGACCGGACCGGGCGGACATGACCGATGACCGGACGCAGGACGCGGCGCGCATTCGTCACTCGCCATTGTGCACGGCCGTACTACGTGTCTACGAGCGACTGATAAATATGCGAGTGTGTTTGTCATAAGATAGCTGGGACACGGTCACGGTCCGGGTAGAACATCGAAATATGTTGAGCTGTGCCTGTTTGGGTAACGGGGCAGGAATTGCGGTTGAATAAAAGCAGTTTCCGTAAGGTAAGTTAACTACATCATTTTTTTTATTCATTACTGACTATGCCCCGCGGCTGCGCCCACGTAGCCTAAGTTACTCCTTGTAACATTAGCTATCTGCCAGTGAAAGTCCCGTCAAAATCGGTCCAGCCGTTTCGGAGACTACCCGGAACAAACAGACAGACAGACAAAAAATTTTAAAAATGGCTTGTTTTGTTTGACCTCTATCTCACCCGGTGGTAAGCGATGATGCGGTCGACAATGAAGCACGTTACATCATTGTATTTTTGCTGCTTCGTTAAATTCGGATTATAAGGGTGACGTGATTAGATTAGAATATTTGCACGTCTAAATCGGCAAATTATAGCCGATTCTGATTTATTACACGACTGCACAAAAATATGTGTTTAGCTATCATGTATGTATGTTTCTTTATTCCATCATAACTCGTAAATGTCTGAACAAATTTGGATGTATTGGATCCTTAAAATCCTTACATCATCCCGAGTGACACTAGTTAGGTAACTCGTGTTTTTATGTAACTTTTGTTATTTTAATACCGGCTTTTATCAATATTTTATGCAAATGAAATTATAAATCTTCAATGCAACGTTATTGAATTTAATGATTGGGAATAAGACTAGTTCTAAAGCTGTTTGAAGTTTGTAACAAAAAATTGAACAGAATTCATATTTAGGTTATAATTGAATATAATAATATCTTTGCTAGTATATAAAATAAATAAACGATCTTCGCACAAAGGTGTGACACAGTATTACAGTTAAAAAGAAAAAACAATGCTTATAAATACCTAGTCGGTTTATTGAAAAATAAATTAACTCACTCGTAACTCACTTTGAACCCGCGATCGAGAACACATAGTACGCGTTATAAATATCGCCAGCGCCAGCGACTATTCGTTTTGCACATCACATTAGGCCTGTCGTTGGCGACACTACCTAGAGATATGAGCCGCTATGATGTAACTGTGTTTTTGTGCTGACCGTACGAATAGAGAAATTTGTTATTGTCAAATAGGACATGCAAAATATATTGCAAATATGGTATATACGAGTATTGTAAGAATTAAGGTAGAACATGGTGTGGAGCTGTGGTGCTACGCTATGACGTCAGCAAGTCAGTGCTACGCCGTAGTCGTCCCAGCGCTACGCAAAGGGAAGACGCGGGGAAAGTCAGCAGTCCTCATTTAACTACGAGGGAAAATACACGTGTGTCGATTATTCAAACCGAGTTGTCTCATTTCTGGACCTAACAGTATATAAAAGCATATAAGTATTATTAAGATATTTTTCGGAAACAAAAAAGTTATACGAATACCGCCAGGAAGATAAAAAAACCCTTTAGGATGCGTTAGCAGCTAATACTAGCTGAAACTACTTTCCGTTTATTTATTCTCATCATCAAATCTTTAAAGAATGTATGTGGCATCTGAAATTGAGCCCTTTCAGAGTAAATAAAGATTATAGATCGAACATAAACTTCAAAGTGACCAATTAATGTACATAAAAAGCAAGTCACTTTTTTTGTATATAATCGAAAAAGTGTTACCCTATCCTAACCGATCCACTGTGTGTTTTAAGCTATCCTACCCGATCCATGACCCTCTAAAAATGTCTAAGAAAGAGTATTTAGTCTCTCCGATATCGTATTCAAGATACTGTTTTGCCACGTATTTTTTTACGTCCGATCCATTAGTGTGATGTTAGTCATTTACTTTAACTTTCATGAGTTATCCCTTGGGGCCTATATGAATAAATAATTTTGAATTTGAATTTGATGGCCAATTGAGATAGTGATGATATGAGATGTTAAATACCACAATCTCACTTGGTTTCTTTTTTTCCATTGGCTAAAAGCCACCACTAACTAACTAGCTCCTCGAAAGTCTACATATAACTTACCTACGAAAACGGTTGGATAATCGGCAAGCCATTGTAGGCCTATAGATAATCCAAATGTCAAATGCCCACTATCAGTTGGCAGCGTATACCCAGCATGCTAGCGGCATTACCTCGTTATGCTCCCTTGAGCCAGATAACTTGGTTACGTAAACATTTTAGTTGCCATTATGGTTACGCGTCGCATCAACCAGGCTTTCCTCCGTTAGATCGTATATTATTATATTCGAAATATGTACGTGACGAACCCACAGCTCTTTCTTTTTTTATACTATACGAAACGAGACGAGCCGGTCGTTTGCCTGATGGTAAGCATGACGCCGGCCCATAACAATTGCGGTGCCACTCAGAACTTTGAAACACAAAGGCACGCGCGGCACTGCAGCGCGCTCGTTGCCCTGAGACATAAGGTATTAAGTCTCAGAAGTCCAGTAATTTCACTGGCTACTTTTCTCATCACTTTTACAGCAAACATTATTTATGTCTTTCAAACTCTCTGATAGTCGTCATAGCTTTGATTTCTCAAGTTTACGACAGCTTTAATTACGGTGCGATCAAATAAGAATAGATTCCGTCGATTTCTAGAAACACGTTCGAATTTGAAAGGCAATTTGAAGAGGTCTCGCAGTAATCGGTCATGTTTGACACCTTCATGAATGAATGATTGTGGGTAAAGGCCTCCACTCGGATCTTGACTGTGGGAGACGTGGGTTCGACGTGGCTCTGGAGATATACAATGGAACTCGGCTTTTGTATGTTGATTTAAATACGATCTGTGTTCGAAATATATAGTTATTGTTGTAAAGAAGTTAAAAGTGTTAGTTTGTTATGTAATTTGTAACGGCAAAATTCTACAGTTTGACCGCAAGTTAAAGAATAAAAAACAACAAGAAAGAAAAAAAAAATATATTTTTTGTTGCTCATTTATTAATCATTCTGTAACAACTAATTCTATAATCGAAAACGATTTAAAGCTAATTTGTACCTACTAGTGATATTACTACAAGTTTAAGTTTATGAGCTGTTTGTTATCCTATGATAAATAAAATAAATAAATAATCCACAAGGCCCAACATACAGCATCAGCCAATATTATTTCTCGAGAAATATCTCACGTGTTTCCGGTGCTACGTATTCGGACGGAGTGTTTCAATGACAAAGCACTTACCATTACGAGCTGAAAGCGTACGCAACGAGAAAAAAAAACATCGAGCGTGGTAGTAGAGAAGATAGCAGTAGACAGTGTTCATGCGAGGTGAGAACTCACACGCACACATAGACGTATGTCCGCTGCGCAAGCTATGCACTGTTGCAAGGGTCTATTGAGGATTGATTAATTTGTTTTATAAAATAAAAATATCAACAATAGCAATAAATTACATCTTATATGTGGTAAGTTAGTTTTATTGTTGGTTTGTCCTTCTTTCACGCAAAAACAACGAATCTACGTGATTTTTGCCATAGATATAGTTTATGAACCGGAGAGTAAAATAAACTACTTTTTATCCCGTAACGTTTCAAAGTTCCTATGGGAACGCGAGTGAAACCGCAGGCAGAAGCTGGTAAGGAATAAATTTAACAAGACAAGAAGTTTTAACCAAATAGTTCGTGGCTTGCAAGAGACAAATTGGTATGCTGCATTCGCCTGCATGCTGTATACAATGCTAACAGGTGGCAAACTCGAACACTAGGAATATCTATAGGCCAAGACTACAAATAATTCGACTATTTTTGTAGGTCGGTTGATGGATTTGCCATTTGTTAGCACAAAAGGGCGATTTTACGAAATAGTAGGAAAATTATTAAGTCCGTTTGAATTTGTAAACTAATTAATCAAGAAATTCAGTGATAGCGACAACGATACTTTGATGGTCGCAAGTTAGACCCCGACACTAAAATTTACGTGACCCAACTACGGAAATACTTCCCGTCTTATCAATATCTATACTTAGAACTGGTCAAAAGGTTTATTATTCCGGATTCCAGCCAATTTATCTTAAATATAAGAAATCCCTTATCCAATTATCAATCGCAGAGTTTTGTACACAAATTTGAAAAGCTGTCATCTAAATTGGATTCAAAATTATATAAATTTCAGTGAACGCTGCTTAAATCATTTGTTTTATCAGGGGTCCCAACAAACATCTATTTCAACGACAGATGACAGTCTCTGGGAACTCTGTCAAAGGAAGAGTTTCCAGAGAATTAAATAAAATAGGGGGGAAACTTCGTACTGTTTGTTCATGTATTGCGAAGTCGGAGAGAGTAAGGCAACCTCTCGGGATCCTGCGAGAAATGGATGGGCGCGGGGAGAGGGGGCGCCGGAAGTGGCGGGCCGGAAACGGCGCCGGGCGGAAGCGCGCGAACCCTTTGCCACAGCCCTTTGTTTATCGAAGGTTTTCTCACAACTATTACGCAAAACGGGAAACGGACGTTGTATGCCCCTGACACCCGTCTCCTGAACCAAACTCGGAAGATAATGAAAAAACTTTTTTAAAAGCCAAATTCTAGTCTTTTTTGTACAACTTTTGCGGGTAGTCGAAATACCTTCAGGCGGGAAGTGGGCGCCTAAATATCAAATGTCACTGGACGGTAAGAGAACGTTAAATGCCTTTTAAGATGAAGAGATGTTTCGGCCGTGAGTTAATTAAATTCAGAAAATCCTTTTCGGGTTTGGTCATTTTCAGGTACCTACAGAAAATTACTTCAATTTTGTCGACTTTTGAAAGAAATAACTTTATAGAATAGGGCTTTATCATTGTGTTACAGATCGTTCTAGGTATTTATAAAGAATTTCTGAACATGCAGAAAAGTATTATAAAGATATTTGTTTCTAGGCTTCTATTATAATATAGGTTTCTATTATAAATGGGAGAGTATGTTTGTTTGTCTTTCTTTCAACTGAAAAACGGATCGACTTGATTTTTTGCGTACAGACAGTTTACGGGCCGGAGAGTAACGTATGCAACTATATTTTTTATCCTGGAAAAGTGCACGGTTTTTGGGAATCACTAGGTACGCGTGTGGAATCGTAGGCAGCAAATAATTCAGACTATGAAATAACGCAATCGATTTTAAATTCTTGTGTATCAGTTACAGTACGTAATTGCTGTGTTTTTATAATATAGATTATTGAAACAAGCAGATGGTGAATATGGTAAATATGCCAGCCTGCTACCGTGAACACCTACAACACTCGTAGACGTCGTAGCACCCGGTGCTACGAGTATTTACGTGGACGCCTAATACTTTGCTGATGCGTTGCCTACGCTTCAAGACTCTAGTTTCTTATGTAACTTGACGACCGAAAAGTAGAGCACTAGGCTATGTCCTACAATCATGGTATACTTCATTTTTTCCTGCAGTGAAATCTCAAGCTGTAGAATTGAAGACCGACGGGCGATCTCATTGCCAATGATCTAGCATAGTGGGGCTAACTCTTCTGCGAGTGTCCGTCTGGTTTGGTACCACCGCTTTGCTCGTGAGGTCTGCCGGCAAGCAGCAAGTATTATGTTCCGGTTTGTTGTGCTGAGTAGCCAGTGAAATTACTGGGATTATGAGACATAATACCTAATGCCTCAGGGTAAAGATTGCACTGCAGTGCCGCGCAGCTCTTTGTGTTTTAAAGTTCTGAGCGGCACCGCAATTGTTATGGGCCGGCGTTATACCATCTGGCAAACGAATAGCTCGTCTCTTTATCTAATAGAATAATTGAGCCTTAATCACTTCAAAATGTCTTGTCTCGTCACTCCAAAAAAAAGTTACACAGCCTGCTAATGACACCATTTGTAGACAGCACTAAGACCGAATTATCGCGTCTATTTACCCACTAATATGTATTCTAAAGTCAGTTCCGATGTTTACCCAGCTTGCGAACGGAACGGATAATATCTTGGCTGCTTGCCCGGACGCCCGGATGGACGGTGTTTATTTTCAATTGTATTATTATGCCAAATGCGTGTCGTGTGTATTGAGCATAATAGTCTTGTGTTAAGTTCAATACGTGCAGTTAAGTGTTTTCGGCTGTCTTTAGAGTCATTTTAATAAAATTGGAGAAACACTTAAGTTTTATATGTTTAAATAAAAATTACATGCTTTTCGATTTTGTTTTGTCGTAGATTTAAAAATAGTACTTTCTGATCTTTCGCGAATTGAATACATAGGAGGAAAGCGGGTCTATTCGCGCACACAATAAAAACATAATTTTGACTAACCTCGACATTTCGATAAAGTTGTTTGTTTTCGCCATTTGAAACTTGACCTAAATACTTCTACAATAAGACCTACCTGTGACAAAAAATGGAACACTGAACGCGAGTAGTATTAATCCGATGTCAAACGCACAACTTTCCATTCCAATTCGTTCTTGATCGTTTCTAAAAAGTATAAGTTTAAGTATTTTGAATTTCTACAATTGCTTTTCAGTAAGAAACTTTTGTTGTACCTATTATAATCTACATATATACCTAGTAAGGAAGTTTCCGCTTGAAGAGTTGAAGTGAAGATGGTAAATGAAAGTTTATCTTTCCGATGAAACTACAAGAGCCAAAAACAACTATCATATACTCCTCCATTATCTGTAGTAGAGTAGATACTTATTACAAAATATATAAAATTACTTGTTCCACGGCAACACAACCACATATGACGACAAAACTACTCGAAAATTTCGTATGAATAGCTGTGGCATAAATAAATAAAATTTAGTTCGCGTTCATTTTCATGCCAACTAACTTAGTCGGATTTTAGTTTCACGTCTCTAATTTTAGAACGTAAATTACGTACAACAGAATAGAAGAATGACAGCTTAGACTAAGTTAAGTAACTAAATTAATTATAGTGCTGTCAAACTAAATTTTAGTTTAATCTTGACTTTCCTCAGTAGAAAACAACGTTAGACTAAACTAAATTTTAGTCTAGTTTAAGTTGTAGTAATGGAGTAGGCGTTCGCTACAAAGCGGGTCTGCTAGATGGAGCTGCCGCTTGTAAGCTGGAAAGAAATACATCATATCAAGAATTTCGCAGTCAACATCGATTGCTCCCATAGCCTAGTTGGTTAAGGCGTCTGGCCCGGATTGCTAGAAGACGCAGGTTCGAATCCTGTTGGAAGCGAAATTTTTATGATGTATATATTTGTAGTTTAAGTTGTGTCAGCAGAATTGGCACCAATATACAAGTACCGTTTATAAGTAAGGCCGTTACGGTACTGGTCGACATTTCAACGAGAAGATGTTTTTGCCCGATAAGACCTGACAGATCGATATAGACTAGAGCTGATTCAATCAGTCTGTTTGTACAGCTCACCCCTTTTTTATCAAAAGTATTCCAATAATTCTTTTCGCCGTGAAACTTTTTCCATAATTCAATTTATACGGCAGTGAGTAAATTGCGTCAGAATTTCAGAAACTGTCGGCCCTGGAAGCCGACGATTGATAAATTAGTTCTGACGTACTGAAGTAAGGAAAGTTTTATAATTACGTCCGTTTTACACGAAAGGGGACGATGGAACTACGCCCTTTTGGTCCTAATTCCAGGCATTGTCCGTTTGATTTATAAAACAGGGTGAACTAACTGGAAGGATAATTACGTCTCGTTAAATTTGTGGTTGTTTAAGCGAAATGTGTTCAAACTAAGTCAGGGCTTTTAAATAGGGTCTGAATATTTAATTTTGCGCTGTCGATAATTAAAAATATCGTGACGCAATCTTAGAACGACAGGGTCGCTAATGCTCATCTGACTAGCTAGTTCAGAATGTAAGTTCCAGTTTCTAGTTGAAAATCGATCTCCAAGGTTTTTGCCGGATATTTTTTTTATTTTTATTTTATTTGGTAACAAGACGAGCTGCTCGTTTGCCTGATGGTAAGCATAACGCTGGCCCATAACAATTGCTGTGCCACCCAGAACTTTGAAACACAAAGGCCTGTGCGGCACTGCAGTGCGCTCGTTACCCTGAGACATTAGATATTAAGTCTCATAAGCCCAGTAATTTCACTAGATTCATATGGTATATTCCGGCAGTGTTGCATTTGAAGCACGCTCTCACGTGCAATGCTTAATAGAACTGCTTCATTATAGACTTAGCGTGTTACCTTTCTCATGTTTAAACACGTGACTGAGGTATGTTTAGGAGTTTAACACTGTTTAACGCAGTTTTAAAGTGTATTTAATTTTTTTGTTGTAAGACCGATAGAGTTTGGGCCATCGAGTGTACAAGGCCGTGGTTTACGTGCTATACGCTTACCTTTATGAACCTTTTTGCTTTTGTTAATAATCCTAATGTGGTGTGTCTCGACGCCTCGGGGCCCAAGGGTACCATGTCCTTTAATTTTTCTAAACAGCTTCTGAGGTGGGCTCTTCTGCAACAAAAAGAGAAACATCGTTAGAAAAAAGAGATATACCTAGTTGTGTACAATATATCAGATACACAACATATTACGTTTTTTTTTTTTTTATTTGGTAACGAGACGAGCTGGTCGTTTGCCTGATGGTAAGCATAACGCCGGCCCATAACAATTGCAGTGCCACCCAGAACTTTGAAACACAAAGGCCTGCGCGGCACTGCAGTGCGCTCGTTACCCTGAGACATTAGGTATTAAGTCTCATAAGCCCAGTAATTTCACTGGATACTCTGCTCATCAAACCGGAACACAGTAATGCTTGCACACTACTGCTTGGCGGCAGACTTCACGAGCAAAGCGGTGGTAACAACCCAGACGGACACTCGCAAAAGAGTTAGTCCTCCCACTAACAAAGTAAATATAACACGAAAAAAGCACCGTCTATTGCCATCTTTAATTTCTTTTTTCAAATAGTTTCTGGAATAAGTTCCATTTTAGCGTAAGGCCAGGTGGGAGCGTTTTGGTGGGTACCAACTCTTTGCACGTGAAGTCTGCCGCCAAACAGTGATGTGCAAGTAGTACTATGTTCCGGTTTGTAGAGCAAAGCAGTCGAGTGAAATTATTGGGCTTATGAGACTTAATACCTAATGTCTCAGGGTAACGAGCGCAATGCGGTGCCGCGCAGGCCTTTGTGTTGAAACGCGTTTTGATACAAGTTCTGAATAGCACTGCAATTGTTATGGTCTGGCATTGTGCTTACCATCAGACAAACGACCAGTTCGCATCGTATTACGATAGTAAAGGCTGCCACTCTCGACTACATCCTAAAATTACAATATCCTACAAAACACAAGACAAAAGGACCATTATATTATTAAACCAACCGCTAAGTTTCATTGACAATTCTAAGGTTAACATCTTTAAAAATTAAATAACTCATGAAATAATTTAAAACCCCCATTCATATAAATGCTATTCCTCTCCTCTCCATGCACCATGTCGAGAACCGATAGCTTTGAGCGACAAGACCGTCAAATATAAAACCGATATAATTCTGTTTTGTACTATTTCAACAAAGAATTTATCTTTGTGTCTATATTATTTAGTGACTGAGTTATCATTTCCATCGCTTCTTTTATAGGAGCACAATAGAACTCCGACATCAGAAGTGGGTTACAATTGAATAAGCCTCTATTTGTGCCGTTATTATGTTATGTCGTCGCAAACTTAATATATACGATAACCGAAATATATGTAACACTATTATTGAACGCAGACAAAGAGGCCTAAGCTTTAATTACATCGAACCATATACAAACAACTACGCGCAGTTATAATTCACACACACACACACACTCATTCATATATGTTATATAATACATATTATTACATTTAGGGACGTTTTCCCGTTTCAGCACAAACGAAATATACGCTTTACCACAATTTGCGATTATGGGCTACTATGGAGTTTCGAAAGCAATAATTTATTTTAAAAATGGTTCGAGTTGAGAATAATAAATAGTTTTGGTTGTAAATTTTTTTTTCACGTTAGCTCTTATCATATTTTAATATAATTATATTTATAAGTATACAGCCGTACGAAAAGAAAACCCAACAAAACTCGTCAGTATCTTTATATTCATTGATTGATTTATTTAATGATTTTTATTTATGTCAATAAATAACTTTTTACTTTACTTTTACTTTTATTTATAATCAAATTTAAATTAAAATGATTTATAATCTTTCTAATGCTAACAAAATAATTACGTTTAAAAGTTAAGTCTTTGTACTATTTAAAGTAGACGCCATGTATATTTTCAAATTTATTTGAGGAGTTGTATCAAAGAAAATGTAAATCAAAAGAGACTGTTAAAAAGTAGGACAATAATACGCCCCCTCCCCCTGTAATTACCCTCACACGCTTTTTTTAAATTAACTTTTGTTATATATTAGCGATTGGCCTAAAAATCTTAGAGATAAAGTGACAACAGGCATACAAATAAAAATAATAATTACCAAAACCTCAATACAGTATGTTTGTTAAGAAGTACTACACCGACCCCATGTAAAATGGGAGTAGGGCAGGAAGGACGAGCAGGATATACAAATAACAAAAAACATTATTAAGTCGAGTTTTCTTCGAGTAGCACCAACAGTGGTAGCCCCACCAAATAAGCTTTGTTAGTGAATGCCGGCAGGGCGTCCGCGAGCCGCGGCTCCGCGAAGCTTTCCCTCTGCAAGGCCGGCTTTTCCCCGGCTTTCACTACATCCACTAATTTCATTTGTTTCTGTACTTGCATTGTTTTAAAAATGTAACAAGGATTTCCAGTACATTTGATGTCATTAACGTTAGTCCTTTGTGCTGAGTCAACTGAGCTTTAAGCTGACTCAGGAATAAAATTGGAATGCCTGGAGTGAGGTAATGGGTTCCCTTTTTCGCATTTATTTAACGTCATTTCAAAGCAGCGCTGTAGTATTTATTTTAAGTGGAACTAAATTCACTTTCTTCGCTTCAGTGTTTTATATCTTTTGCTTTATTCCTTTTGCCTGCGCGGCACTGCAGTGCGCTCGTTACCCTGAGACATTAGGTATTAAGTCTCATAAGCCCAGTAATTTCACCGTCTACTCTGCTCATCAAACCGGAACACAGTAATGCTTGCACACTACTGCTTGGCGGCAGACTTCACGAGCTTGTGTGTGTGTCACAAAAGATTTTTAATTTGCTCGCCAGATTTGAGACAAAATCAAGATTAAAAGATATGTTATGATAAAAATTAAACACTAAAACTATTAAACAAACAAAATAATGGAGATCGAGAACTCTCTCGAGAAGTCTCAAACTCATAATACCAATTTTAAAAAGTTCAAAAAAGTACTTATCATTACTCGAAATATTTACGAGAACAACTAGCCAGACTAATAAAAACAATAAGTCTTAATTTTTTTTAGAACTTATTAGATCAAAACTTAACAAGATATATAGAGTGGAGTAGTCAGTGAAATTACTGAGCTAACGAGACTTGAAAAGTGATGTCTGAAGGATGATCTCTTCATGTATTGGTATATGCAATAAAGACTTTTTGTATTGTATCTCTTTGCGCGGAATCGTGTTAGTTACTGCCTTACTTATAAACTTTTCTTAGACATTGGTAGCCCATTAGAGTAGCCGTACATTGGGCCTCCAGTCGCGCCCACTAGAAGCCACCAAATAGAGAGGAAGGGGCTCTGTGGTGCTTTTTGACGGCCTAAACACGCAAGCACCACTTCTGTTCTCTCTCTATTCTGTGCGGGCGGGTAGGAGCCAGTTTGTGGTCAAGTGGGCGCGGCCACTAACGCGGCCACCGCCTCAGATGCGGCAACTCGGACTCCCAGTGCACCGGTGCCATATAAAATGTATGAAAAATCTTCTCCGTAGGTTTTGGGGTCGCATTCCGTGGCTCGATGTGCGGCAGCACTTAATGTTCTAACTAGCTACTGTGCAATTGTGACGCGTGACAGTTGGGGATTATCAGTTGAACAACTCTCGTCTCGTCACTTAGTAGTGTAATAAAAAAATGACCGCCCTGCTGCAACTAACTGCTACAGGGTACAAAAGTGCTATCTCCCCGCTACACTGTTTCGAAGGTGCCATTAATATCCTCAGTGTCGCTTAGTGCGCTCTCTCGCTAGATAATGCTCACATTTTCCGGCTCCATATCTATATATACCTATTCAGTGTTGCCAGTGTGAAGAAAATTACCCGAACCGGGGGAAACTGTACGTGGTTACGTTTTTGCAAACCAGATTATGAATCGTCTCATAAGTATTTCATAGAACGCGGGAACAAACGCAAAAATATTCGCTATTTTTCCTGTTATTGATATTAAAAGAATTAGACCGGCCAGAAAATAAATAAACCAGTCCGGCGAAAAAACAAAAGTATAATTTCTCTAAATCTTTTTCTAAAGTTGTGTCTGTTCGGGAACAATTGGAGGTAAATTTACCCTTACACCGGCCACCCATTACAGTACAGCTCCACCTATACCATAATTACTGAGCCATACCTCGTAATTCCGCCCACACTTTATCTTGCCTCGTAAAAGCTAGTTTGTAAGAGTGTATTTTCTCGGATATAACTAATTTATTGTTATGTTATTGCGGACAAAAACCACACTGTCTCCAGGAAAAACTGGTGAAATGTGGAAAGACAATTTTGGTGGGTAAAGTAGTTTTATTGCCAATTAAGGCTCAAACATTCAGCTGGACTGTGCGAGTTATATTTACAATTATATGAGGTGGAACGACCTCTACGACGCAGTATTTTCTCATTCGGGATATGTTACAAGTTATTTTTGCAGACGAGTAAAGTTTAGTATTGATAATTGAATCAAAACAAGTTCGTCTAGGTTGGTCTTCACACGCAATTAAGCACGTATGGTGTGTACAGGTGTGTCTCACCTGTACTGTACTTGTGACATGAAAAAAAAACGCCGAAAATGCCGCGCAGTTCAAGGTTGAAGTTTTTTTCTTTAGGAAATTTTAAATGTCGTTTTTCCAAGGGCGGTTCTCACAACTAGTCAACAGCCATAGTCCTAATCACCCCTTCCGGGATAAGTACACACATATGAAGGACCGCACGACACTAACACCACTCCGCACACACTGGACACCCCAGTGGGTTCGGTAAGCCGTTAAGAGTCTGAGTTAGCATTTTAAGTTGATCAAGTTTCCTGAGTAGTCAATAGTCAAGTATCAGAATTAGTCAAGTATTATCACAAGTAAAAATCAACAAAATACATATCCATAACCTAGTTTAAATATCACAAACCAGAACACTGCACAGTCACAATAATTGCTGGAACAACGCAGAGTGAGCGAGCGGCGTCAATATCCGGCGGAAGCGCTCGGCTTGCTCACGACCCGGGTATAGATCTGCATTCGCCTGGATAAATTGCAACCGGCTCCCGTGTCTAGATATTATTAGCTCTATTTGAAGGTGGAACTGTATGATAATTATCCCAATATAACGGTGATGGTTAGTTGACTTATTGCCCATACTTTCTATGTCTGATCTGAGATCTGATTGTTCTGAGATGCCGTCCAGCGCAGTCAGATTTCAAACTGTTCAGGGTGCATAGGCTAGCAATGTGTGATGGTCTCACTGAAATATCATTTGCATTCTCAAAAAGAATTGTCGTACCTCGTTTAGCATATTTCATAAACTTTTAAAGCATATTATTTTAGGTAATTGGATTGATTAAATATAACGGTAAGGATAGTGGTCAACCACTACTCTAGAAAGAATGAAAATAAACACAGACTCGAAAAATAAAGACGAAGCAATAGCAATAAAATATTGTAACAAGAACGCAATAAACAGCAAATAAGTTATACACGATATCCCAAATAAATATTTACTCAAACTACTCAAAACATTAAATCCAAACGTTTTCATCAATCCAAAACACCACCAATAAAACTTACAACCCACACTTTCCCATCCACCCTTCACTTAACAGAAGTGTTAAGTGCCCCGAACATCAAGGCGTTGGGAGGCCAGTAAAACATTTTACTGTTTATATTTGCACGTTTATAAGTCGTAAAGGCAATCTCGCGATGTCGCCGCGACTGTCTGACGGGACGCGTCAAATCTTCGGGGCTAATTTATGGAGTAACAGTCAAAACAACCGTCATTTTAAGTTATAGACTTTGTTCACAGTACCTAATCTCTGCAATATTCCAAAATCATTACGAACCATACCGCAATGAGTGTCTGAACCGTCCTTATTCTCTAGTATAAGTAGCATTAAATTGCTAATTTAATGTACTTGAACTTTGTTATTTGTCTATATGACTGTATGATATATGTCTTTTTTAAACTATGTATTTGATAACGAGACGAGCTGACCATTTGCCTGATTGCAGTGCCACTCAGAACTTTGAAACACAAAGGCCTGCGCGGCGCTGCAGTGCGCTCGTCACACTGAGACATTAGGTATTAAATGTCATGTCGAGTAACTTCACTAACTACTTTGCTCATCAAACCGGAATATAGTTATAGTTGCACATTACTGCTTGACAGACTTCACGAGCAAAGCGGTGGTACCCAGACGGAAATTAGCAGAAGAATTAATCCTATACCACCTTGTCTTTTGTTACATGCACATTTGCGACTGCATTGTCTGGCTAATACAAATACCCACTTCTTCACGTTGTAAATCGGTACTGAATTGAGGCACTGTCAACATGATTCTAGTTAGGTTGACTACAAAATGCAAGCGTTTCCCGCTGGGATGAATCGGATTCCTGCCTAGGAGTAGTAGGGGTTGCTCTTTGTTTGTGGACGAACTTTGTCACGTTGCTAGTGTTGGTACAAGACAGTAATGTGCTACACTACTAGATTATGTAAGAACGCGAGTACAATTGTAAAGAGACGCTAATAGTGTTACCACAAAAAAACCATTTTTAGTCGCTTGTTTAGCTAGCAGCGTCTAAAGATAAACGTCAAAAATTATGAGAAATGTCACTACAGAATTGTGTTAGACAATGGTTAGGCACTACTTAAATCAGGATTTGTGGTTGCTCATATTTTATCGCGCGACTAAGGCATGTTTAGGCGTTAAACAGTGTTTAATACAGATTTAACGTGCGTTTAATTTTTTTGTGGTAAGACCCTTAGTCATTTAACTTCCTTGATTGCTGTCTTGGGACTCATGTGCATAAACTACTTCAAACAGCATTCGTGGTACATAATTTACATATCAAAACTGGTTTACATTTGGACTTGGCAACATTTTGTTTCATAGTACAAAACATACACATAAAAATACATTCAATAAGTGCCACCCTCTCCATTTGGATGCCTGGAAAAAATCGCTTTAAGCGATAAGGCAGTCCTTACTAAAAGATTAAGTTAAAATTTGGTTAGTTTTGTATTTTAGTTAGTGAGCAAATGAAGATTTTATCTGTTTACCGTTTAAGCAAAGACCTTCGAAATTAACAATGCAATTTGCGGTCTTTTCGCTTAATAGCAATCTCTTCCATGTATCCTTACGACAGAGAGGATACTTAAGAAGCAATATTTAAAATCGTTAGTCACACACTTAACATATTTTCACATGAGGCGGAATTGGCAGGTGCTGGAGTCTCATTTCATAGATCGGTTCAAAGTAATCAAACACTCATTATAATATTCCCGGCTTTTTACTCATATCAAATACACATAATACACACAATAGTCCATCTCATCACAAACCTTCCTCTCACACATAGTTCATTTGTACTTTTGGCTACGGCTCCATTAACGCCTATCAAAAGTACGGGCCAAGACCCGAGAATTATAATACATTATCAGCCTCTTACGCTCCCACTGCTGCGATACCAGCCTTCTCTCAGAGAGAGAGAGAGAGAGAGATGTATGGGCCATAATCCACTACGCGGGCCCAGTGCGACTTGGTGGATGTCACATGTCGTCGAGTGTTGTAGTTCTTGAAAATGCGGGTTTCCTCACGATGTTTTCCTTCACCGTTTTAGAGCGCGTGTGAATAATCCGCACATAACTTGATATGTCATTGGTGCGGGCCGAGTCGAGATTCGAACTATGTTGCGTCGGATTTAAAGTGGCACAAGTTCCCGCTCGGCCACACGCGCCCTAGAACTCGCTCGAGAATTGTAATATATGGTGATATAAAATATCTCTGCGAAGAAGTACTTCGTAATGAATCAAAAGGGAACAATCACAATAAGCTCCAACACCTGCGTCAAATCGTAAAGTTGGGAACTCCCTTTCTTTTGGACAGATGTGTTCCGTTACAAGTCGTTTTGATATAAAATATACGAGTATATATTATTGCGCGTAAATCGTTACATTAATTAGGTTAGGTAAATCGTTACTTTCATAAAAATAGATCTATAAACTCTTTATTGAAACAACACAGAACAAAGAATAATTAAAACCAAAATCTTAACACTAAGTGTCACATGTGGGCAGTCTTATCGTCCATAGCGATCTCTTCCAGACCACCCTAAGGCTAAAGTAATAAAAAAGGATGGTATGGTGCCTTTCAGTTATTGAGCATGAAAAAATTTATATGAATCTAATAAGTTTAAACGAGCAATTTTTATATACTCTAATAAATTTGTTTCGGGTATCTTGGAAACAGCTCTAACGATTTAGATGAAATTTTGTATTTTGCTTTTTAAGTTTACCTATATATAATTTAGAAAACACAATCAACATCCCTCACCACCAATAAAGTACGACATTGGTTTGCGTACATTTTGACTTTAAAAAAATACGGAACTTCATGCTCATGATGACAGCAATTGACAACTGTCCCAAGTATCAAGCTATAATTTACAAACTATAGCTACGTAGCCGTTAAACAGCAAACTGCTTGACCGGATATGACGTGTTCGAGCGAACATCACGTTATTTCATTTCATTTGGGGTCGGCACAGTAAGTCTTATCCTTCCACTCTCCCCTGTCAACTGTCAGAGTTTCATGCACTTCCAATGGGGAGCCACACTGCTTACTTATCCCGCTAGATGGCGCATTATCGCTGGTGTTGTTTCACTACGCAACTTCATTATAAAATTGTTGTAAGTAAACCAAAAAATCGTCTTTGCAAAAAAGTATACCTCTGTAAAGTGCAATTCAGTGTAAAAAGGTACACACGTTTCCCTTCTGACGGGAAAAACGGAAGTTGTGGATCAAGGCATTGCTCTGCAAAAATTATTGGACACCAATTATTCTTCTATGTGTTTCAATGTAATAATTTTTAAGACGCGAGCATGTTTTGGATAAAGGTTAATTCATTAACCCTCAAAGTAAATATCAATGACATGCGCCTGCGATGGTTTTTTTTATGTTGTTTGGTAACGAGACGAGCTGGTCGTTTGCCTGATGGTAAGCATAACGCCGGCCCATAACAATTGCAGTGCCACCCAGAACTTTGAAACAGAAAGGCCTGCGCGGCACTGCAGTGCGCTCGTTACCCTGAGACATTAGGTATGAAGTATCTTAAGCCCAGTAATTTCAGTAATGGTGGCGCCATATGAGATTATCTTTGCCTGTTTCTCCCCATTCATTCATATCCGCCTTTACACAATTCATCCATCTTTTCTTTTCTCTTCCTCTACCCTTCCATCCTTCGACATTTATATGACACTCTCTTAGCAAAATACGTTTCACTCCTCTTCATAACTTGCACATCCCAAATCAAACAATTACCTTTCAACTTGTCTATCACTGGTGCTATTTTCAAACTCCACCTAATATCCGAAGATCACGAAACTATAGAACATAAAATCTGCCGTTCAAATATAATCATATTTCGTCTGTAACTACATCAAACTCAATAACCTATAACAATATAACCGCACTAACCGAATTCTCTACCTACACATAGATCACAAAACGCGACACCCAGCAATAACATTCCCAATTCAAATGAAGATATTCCATGAATATCATCCATCCACTCTTGTCTCCGAGTGTACCCTTCACCAAACATTGTTATCGTCGGGCGTACCCAAGTACCGACCGCGCGAACGGTTTACGACCTCATAAATTACATAGGACTGGAAAACTCATAAAAAAGTCATCAAGACGAAATTGGGCTCACTCCACTATGATAATGCCGTGGACAATCGCAGTAATTACTACCCCACCCACAGTGCTGGGCTACCGTGGGAAGGACGTAAACTAGTCGATTTATTGCGCTAGAATAGGTTGGAACAGTGTTTCTAAATCTGGGAAACGCGGCCTTGAAGGGCGTCCAAGACAAAAACAGGAAAAAAAATGTAAGTATATTTTTTTCTAAATTTAACTTTAATACATTTTTTCTAAATGCAACTAATTAATTCATTCGTAAATCAACCTAACAAGAATTCAGCAACAAGTATTCATTAAAAAGTTTTAGCTTATTTCAAGCTTTGTCTATTTTCGATAATACAGTATACGAGAGGTATACTCTAAATTAGTAACTAAAATGTGTATTGTTTTTGATACAGTAATAAAAAGTCTACACATGTCTTGTCTCTTAGAAAAATATGCCTAGTATTTTTGACTGTGATGTACATACAGTTTGTATTCAGAATAAATGACTTCTTAGTTTTAAAAATATGAAACTATTATTGAAATCTAGTTATTAACGTATTTTGTTTAAGATATTTATTTAAAAGATAACTCATTGAAGCGTCACAACAGAAATCCATTGTCACATAACATCAAGTGAAGTAACGGAAGTAACTTATTTAAATTGAGTTAAATTACCATTTTTTCTTGCGTCATTAGATTCTTTCTTAAATTTTAATCCATTTATGTTGTTCTAAATCCGGATTAGTTAATCTAGCTTTTGGCGCAAGTGGGCCTTATTATACCAGTATCCAAAAAGTGTTCTTTTTTTCACGTTACAAAGGGCTTCAAGAAAAAGTTTAAGAAACGCTGGTTTAACACATTGTTGCACGTAAAGTGCGTTAAGTGAAGAGTTCGGTGGTAAGCGGTAAGATTTGCATGATTGAGTGAGGTGGCGTGGACGAGACGAGGTGGCTGTTGATTGATTTCCATTTTCCTCCAGGATCATTCCCGCTACTTCCACCATATCGATTTGATAGAAAATTTAATACTGCAAAGTAAAGGAAGTAAGTAAATAAAGCAGTGAACTAGAAAATATAAGATAGTAAAACAGAGTCCAAAGATTTATGATGATTACAGCGGGAAAACAATCAGATTATTGCTAGATGTTATATCCCGAAAATATAAAAGTTTTTTTTCTTTTCGATTAAGTTATTACCTTTGGAGTCAGTAGTGCCTATTAGTTTTATTAACTCACCTTGTATTGGTAGATTTATTATGATTAGACTGATACTGGTAGTAAAAACTTGGAATACAACTCTGCTCCAGGGGCGTATTTACCCTAGGGTCAAAAGGGCCATGGCCCGGGGCGGCAGGCTGCAAGGGGCGGTGCAAGCAGAAGAAATTAAAAAAGCCTACCTAACTAAGACTAATAAACAGTGTTAAACGGTTGAAAACTTAGTTAAACTGTGTTTTGTCTCTTTTATTAAACTGTTCTGTTCTAACCCTAATCTCGAAAGGTGTTCGTGGGGGCTCGTGGGTGTAAGTTTGATACACACCAAGACGTGGAGCTATCGTATATAGTGACCGGCGCGGCGATGGCAGGGCGGCAGGGCCTGCAGGCCCAGGGCACTGAATCTTAAAATACGCCACTGCTCTGGTCTTATATTATTTTTGATCGAAGGATAGATAACATGAACTTTATGTCATATGTGCTTTAAGATGAAGATGATGGTAGGTGAAGGATGGTTTTCAAGCCATATTGAGTACTTAATCAAAATTATTAAAATGTTTCAAGATTTTCCATCCATACAAAACATCATAATTTAAATGTATGATCAAATTATCTCCACCGCTATCACGGTGTGTTCGTAATTTTAATTTTCCGAGCCATACATTCTCTTTTTTACCCCGTTACGGCAAGGCCGGTCACCTTTTTCTTTTTGGCATAATTGTAAACTTAGCATTTGATAAATACTGAACGATATACTTAACAATTTTTTTCGCTTCGCTCTCTTAACTGTTTCTTCCTATCTTTGTACCAAATTACTACACCAACCAGTTTCAAGTCAACTTATGCAAAGTAACGAACAGACACACAAAGAACTTATTAACTTAGCAACTTAAACGCGCCGGCTGTTATTGTGTACCAAGATCAAGGAGCCACGTCTCGCTCTATAAACGCGCCGGAAGTAAAAAGTTGTTAGCTCCACGGGACCAGAAAGAAGTCGTAACGAAGAGATATGGCCACCGATACAAGTTAGCAATCACAACAACGAGATCATTAACAACACTCGTACCCACCGGGCAAATACAAAGACGCAGTTATTTTATTTCAGAACTATTAAAAGTAACATTTATAACGAAACCTTAATGGATACGTCCAGACCGACTAGACCAGAAGACGCAAGTACAAATCGTGTTGGCAGATTTTTATATTTACGTAAAACCAACCCGTTAGTATGGGTTAATGTATTTGTGTTCTTTATTTAAAAAGTTAGTTCATTCAACTCTTTTTTATCATTGAAATGGTACTAACGCAGTGGCACTGAGGTTATCCACAGATTTGTGGGCGGTGCGTTAGATTTCTACACTGAGATTGCTTTTTACACGACTGCACAAACAAGGAGTGTAATATTTTTAGGGTCATGTATGTATGCGAGTTTCTCTATTCCGCTGTAACTTTTAAATGCCTGAACAGATTTGTATGATCGAATCCTTACGTCATCCCGAGTGACACTGGATAAAACAGTCGATTAATGTAACTTTTGTTACATCGACTTGTTTTGTTTGTTTCTTTATCACCCCTAATCAGGAATAACTTATCAGATTCCAAAGAATATTTCACTATAACTACATAACTTTGTTATCCCTGAGTGCTACATAGGCCACATTATTCCTGATACGTGCAAAGCCGCGAACGAATACTAGTGGCTTATAAGTAGCGAAGTGGCTCACCTACCCGCAGGTCGAGAGAACCAACGAAGCATGCCCACTTTTATCAATTCCTGCTCGGAACCTTTAAAGTGCAAGCGGTCAGGTCAACTCGCAAACGCGGACCGGCGAGTTCCGTCCAAAGTTACGCCGTAAAATATGAAACAAGTCGTTACGTTGTCTTGTGAATCAACAGTTTTATTCGTTATTACTCTGTTTTCATTGTGTTTTGTGGCTGAGAGCAGGTTATTCGTTTCATTTTTTGACTAGGAAATTGCCATTTCCGCGAAATAATAAATCATTATCATCATCATCATACCCATCCTGTGTCTATTGTTATAGTCTACTGCTAGATATATGCTTCTTTTGAACCAAGCCATAGATCCCGATCTTTGGTAATTCAATATAGAAAATAATTTATTTACATAAAAAAATTGCTTTAAAAAAGCGACGAACCTACTTCAGTGACAAACTACTGAACCGATTTTGATGAAATTTCTGAAAGTATATCCTTTTAAATAAAAAGAAGAATTTTCCAAATCGGTTTATAAATGAGCGAGATCTGAGGCAAGAACATAAAAAAAAAATACCCGACGAATTGATAACCTCCTCCTTTTTTGGAAGTCGGTTAAAAAATAACATAATGTGGTGTACATTAATCCCGCTCGAACCCAATATTCTACGAGTAAACAAAACTAACTCTCCATTGACGAAGCACACACAACAGACTCACCCCCACCCCAACCCAAATAGCCCGTAGCACAGATAATAAAACAACAACGCACACACGAAAAAACTTCGGTCAACTTCCCTTCAGCCGAACAAGAGAACTGAGTTAGCATACCCGCGGATTGGAAAACTTTTCGACCGAAAAAAAACTCTATTAATGGATTTTCGACGGAAAAGTTAAGTGGAAAGGGGGTTGTCTTTAAAACTTTTTGTGGCAATTAATATTGGCCGTTGATTATGTATTTTATCAAAACAAATTAATGGGGATCTGGGAAGTGAAATGCTTCAGCACTTTTTTATACTGTTGGGCAATCAAGCATAACGCCAGCCCATAACAATTACAGTGCCACCCAGAAATTTGAAACACAAAGGCCGGCGCGGCACTGCATCTGAACGTTTGCTCACGTATATATATCAAATTCTGCTAAAATTTTTAAATAATCAAAGTTAATTACTCAAAATGTTTAGCAAACAAATTCAGAAGTAGGTATAATACGACTGTTGTTGTCTAAGCATTTTTGTGTTAAAATTATTTAATCACGGTTGAAGATCAATTTTTAAATTTAATAAACATCTACATACTAACTTCTCATATTTACGAATAAATACAGTTTGTTAATTTAAACTTACATGCTTTACTTAACTGGTTATATCTATTCATGTCAGACTAAGTTAAGCTTTGATGTAGGTAGCAAAAGCTTTAATGCTTAGAGAATTATTAGAGCCATAGTGTAGTTCGAAGTTGTTTTAAAACTTTAGTCGGTGTATTGAAGCTTGGATCGCGAACATGCTACGAACTCAACATGTTTGCCGTAACGCCCTACGATGCTACGTAATCGCGTAGCGCCGTTACGTTGTAGCTGCGTCGTAACCTTGCTACATGACTGCGCTACGAATATGCTACGCATAGGCTGATTGCTACAAAGACTGCGTCGTATATTAGATTCGTGTCTGGTTATTGTGAGATCATGGTAAAATGCAAGTTAGGATCTTTATGTTTGTGATCGTGGGGCGTATTTATTTATTTGAAAGAGTTTGCTCTCTGCGTACCTTAAAGCAAATATATATAGCAGCTAAATAACTTCACATAAAAGGTTTTTTAGCAAAAATCAGATGAGCTTCTGGCACTGGAAAAAATATATGTCATTAATCATCATATTACTGATAATCTTGTTGAAATCGAAACAAGTTTGTAACAAATTTACTGATTAAAAATAAGTTTGAAATAAAGTATCTCTGTTATTTATAAATATATATCGAAAAAATTAACAAGACTTACGTATTATATAATGACAAAAAACTTAGTTGTGATACTTTTTAGATTAGGCATCTAATTTTAAAGTGAACACGCTTTTTTTGGATTTTTACTCAATTTTGACGCGCCAGCGATATTTTTTCTCTTTTAAATTAATGCAAACCGACAGTATGTGTAAAGAGGACAGAATTATAAAAGTCATTGACTCGGGATAGCGCCTTAAACGCAGTGTGCCTGCTCGCGTAAAAACCAAACGGAAAGTATGTATTGAGATTTAGGTAGGTATTGGGTTTTAGATCAAGAGCGAGCCCGATATAGTGAGACTTAGATCTATTGATTTGTAGTACAAGAGCGAAATAGATCTAGTGAGACTTAGGTCCATTGAGTTTTAGTTCAAGGACTGTTTAATAGCTGCACCACGCGGTTTCACCCGCAAGATGGAAACCTTTTTGTCGGTTAAAAAATATCCTATATCCGACCTTAGGGGCTCAGCTATATCCATACCACTCTACTTTATTTAAAATGACGTTTAGGCATAACGCGATTCAGGCACCCTACGTTTTAGGTACGCAGAGAGCAAACACTATAGTAATTTATATATTGTAAATCTATACCCATATAAATGTAATAAGTAATGTTGAATCAGAAAAAAATATATTAATAAAGAAAATAAATAATAAATACTTATACGTTGAATTGAAAACGTTCTAATTTTTGAGTTAGTAATAGAATATTTCGAAGCTAACCTTTACACCTCGACTTATTATCAACTCTGGATCATCACTAATTTTTATGCCTATTATATGATTTAGTCGTGTTGAACACAATGTCAAATGTACAAACCTATGCCTCTCAGTTCAATGTCCTACTAAAACATAATCTTGGCCACAGCAATGACCGGCGTCATCTCACTAAAAATATTGATCCTTTAGAACATCCCAACCGCAGCTGTTCCAAAAATATTATGTAAATCATTTAAGCCGTCTCGCTCTTAATTGCCATGCGGTCAAGGTCCAAAACCATAATAATCCCAAAATGCCGGACGATCTATTACATCTATTCCGTTCAATCCCTACATTTACTCTTATTTCAATCCAATGAAAATTAAACCTTATGACCTTCCCACATAACGTCCAAAATCGCAAATAAAATTTACCTTAGACGTGGATCTACATAACTAATAGTATGTCTTTCTACTTAGATTGTAAGGTCCAAAATCCTCTGCGATGTTAAGTCACCCACGTGGAACCCAATCTGTATGCAAAACGTCCCGCTGTGCGCCACAGTGCACGCACGTGCAGTAACTCCAGTCGAAGCGAGCGATAGCGTCACGTACACAGCGTTTAATTAACGTTACATTGCAATGGTCGAATTGCAGTGCCAAATGAGTATTGTAGATATATGCGGTTTATAAATATGGTTGTCGAATACACATGTACTCGTTCGGGACGCAATCATTTTGTTTGCAATAATTGCGTTTGTGTTAAATTCTAATTGGACTGTACTTCAAATAAACGTAGTTTTTGTTGTACTGTAACAAGTGGAACTGGGCTGATGCAGCAGTGCAATAAGAACATATAAGTATGCGAACTACCAATAATAAATAAATAATATTTAACACCTGGTATTTAGATAAAATGAATCCAAACCCTTATACTAGAATCAACCTTGCTCCCCTCCCAATACACCCCTTTATAGATACTCCGCACTAAAGCAATCAATAACTACTACTAGTATAAAATACTGATTTTGATTTTATACTCTCATGGCTACATTCATAATTAAATAAATAAATAAATAAACGCTTACACACTCATACCCCCACACTAGGATTCCCTGTGTCGCAGGTGGCATGGACACACACAGATACACATCACAAACATCCACGACCCGAGAACAAACTTTATGCTTACACAAAATCTGCCCCGGCCGGGAATCGAACCCGGGACCCCTCGCTTTCCAGGCAGGGTTACTACCAACTTAGCTACGGAGCCGTCAAAGTTCGAATAAGTATTAAAATTTTTAACATAATAAGTGGACAATCTACTAGCCATTGTAGTTATAATGATTATCCAACTATTGTGTACATTTTGTAAGTTAGATTTCTTATTTTCTTAGTATTAGACGTTAGAAGACTTACTTGATATTTTTGACCTGTGCTAGAACCTCATTTACTTGTCTCCTCTTTGTGCTGCTTGAATAGATTGACCCGCGTCCTGTCCAAAGACGGAATGAAAGAAACTCTCTTATTAGAATGAGGAATTCACACCGCTTCAGTGAAGGGTAAACCTGAATGGAACCTGAAGGGCTATTTATAACTCGTATGCCCTTGCAATGAAGGGAAGTGACCTGCATAGATATAAGAGATTCAATTACAGGGAACATCCTTATTTCACATGGATTTTACATTCTATCAAATACTAAGTCATGGGTGATACCCCTGATGAATATTAAGTATGCGAGCTAATTTTAATAAGATCATGTTTGTACCGTTTTACGGTACAATCTGTGAAGCACTTGTCAATACAATGGCGGAGCTTCTAACCAGCTCTAAGATCCTACAAAACTGAATTAAATTTTTCGATTTTATGTTGTTCAGCGTGGCAGTACTAGTCTCAACACTTACCGTTCTACCATACCAAAATACTATTTCATTTTCAATCTTTACTAAAGTTTTAACATTGCGCGCTGCGACAGACAGCCGAGCTGCGGCCAACGGTCTGTTAGATCTACTTTGCCTGTTCTAATAACCCGACGCGTTCGTGCTATCTTTGCTAATCTCCAATTCAAAGTTGTTAACACAAAAAACGCTACGTGAGCTCCCATTTTACGTGTTCTCAACTATACTCTATAAAAAACGGTATCGAATTACTCGTTCCGCGCGCAATTGAAAACGTAAACTCCCACTGACGAGTTTTTGCAAAATTCTTGTTTATTTTCATTTCAGTGAATTCACGAAAATTCGGAAAATTCGCCGCCTCGAAACTATTTTACTCGTAACCTCGTTTTTTTTGGGGGAAAAAAAATAAAATTTTATCATTAAGCTCACAAAAGCTTCGTTATCAACGGGTACGTACAATGCCATTCTACAATGGCACTGTACTGCAATGCAACGGAGCCAATATAGCCTTTGTATCGAATTGATTCGAGCCAGGCGCGCCTCGTAGAAATAGGTAACACAAAGGAAAGTGTTGCTCTCACACCGGTACGAAATTGAAACATAATATTTATTGGTGGTGCTGGCAGGCGAGGGCGGTTGCCGAACTGGAATGGTTACAGACGATAAAGAGCCGTCGGAATAATTCATTCATGCTTTTGAACAACGCTACGCACATTTTTGTTAGTGGGAGGACTAACTCTTCTGCGAGTGTCCGTCTGGGTTGTTACCACCGCTTTGTGAGTGAAGTCTGCCGCCAAGCAGTAGTGTGCAAGCATTACTGTGTTCCGGTTTGATGAGCAGAGTATCCAATGAAATTACTGGGCTTATGAGACTTAATACCTAATGTCTCAGGGTAACGAGCGCACTGCAGTGCCGCGCAGGCCTTTGTGTTTCAAACTTCTGGGTGGCACTGCAATCGTTATGGGCCGGCGTTATGCTTACCATCAGGCAAACGACCAGCTCGTCTCGTTACCTAATAACATAAAAAAAAATTATTGGTCACTTTTCAACCCTGACGTAAAGTAAGGTGTCATAAGTTTGAAATCTGTGGCGATTGATGCTACGAACAAGGCGGGTGAACAGATTACAATACGATTTTGATATGGATTTTACGATGGCATTTTGTATTTCATAAAAGCCTCTTTGGTTTACTTGCCATTAGATTTCCGTAAAATGTATAAAAAATACTATTTCCAAATATAAATCGCTATAACCTGGGTTTCTTTAAGTCACAAGTGAATAGGTATCTTCTATGTAAGCGTGCTACAGCTTCGACCGCATCGTCACTTACCACCAGGTGAGATAGTGGTCAAACGCAAGCCTAAATAGTATAAAAAATGTTACAAAACTTGAGTTTTGGACTAAGCATAATGGTGGTAAACAACTAGCGTCAGTCATCCGTTGGGACCGTTTAGTAACGTCACGATACGGACACAACTTAAAACTTTTCTAAATAACTGTTTAATACGAGTAATAGATCAATTTATTTGAGAAAATAGTGTTTATAGTTTGGAGGATTACTTCGACAAGACATTTGTTTAAGCTTGTAATTCTATTTGTTTTTTCTTAATAATGAAATTATCAGTACATTGACTTAATTTAATTTTGGACATACTATGTAATTAATCAATGACTTAGACCTTTTTTGTACGTTAAGCAATGTTAAGCATAACGGAAGACGAAATTAAAAAGTAAAAACAACATAACTAAATAAGTATAACAAACATTAAATTCAACGTTTTCATGGAGGTATAGTCATGCATGCTATTTTAGTAACAATTTAATTATACCCAGTTACATTATCATTATAACATCATTATGATTATTACATCCTACATACATACAAGACACAATTGTATAAACGATAAAGCACCATCCTAAAAAAGCGCACTCCCTCGCAAACAACACAAAGCATCAGCTACAACGTGAAACCGGCGGTAGTTTACATTGATCAACTAATATTCCTTACACTACGTAAACGGAACCGCGCGAGCCAGGGGCGGACTAGGGCGGGCGGAAGCGCGCCGCTCGCCGGAAATGAGCTTTCGATATCCGCCCCGCCCTGCGCCCACTTTGTCCAAATCAATTTCGCTTTACACGGCACCGCTTGCTACTCTCACTGACGTCCCTGGCGAAAATGCAACGCAAATCCACCATGTACGTTTAATTATAGTTTTTTCCCAGCCCTTTGTTTGGGTTACGGAGTGAATTAAATTTCGCCGAAATTGTTACGCCGCGTATTAATTACGCATGGAAACATCGCCGAAATTTCGGCTTAATTTAATTTCGCCTCGAAACGAGTGTCAGTTACGTCGTTATTATTAAACGCTTTTACGATGATCGCTTCTGAATTAAATTTCAGATATTTCGCGTTGTTTTCGAGTTGAAACCGAAACTTACGAGATTGAATGCGCTAACAAATACCGGGGATGCGCTAACAAATAGCAAATGCCGGGGAAACCGAATATCCGGTGCGGAACTCGACGTTTCTACACAAAAAGCCGCGAAGTGCGCGTAACCGTGTTTGCTTCCAGAGAATTTTTAACGGACTAGATTGAATTTAAAAGTTGGGAGCGCCGGACTGCGCTCGCATTACCTTCACGGGGTCCAACTCGGTTACAAGGAGTTAAACGAACACTTACTCGCTTCCTAGGTTTTTTTATGGTAGTGCTCGGATGCTCGGATGGTTCGCGGCGGACGTGCTTCCAGACTTTTGATCTACAAGTTTAGTTTTAAAACATCGGAAGTCCATCTAGCCACAGATTAGCAACTTATCTCGCAATTTCTAGGCAATCTGGTTGTTGTTTACAGTGGGAATGTTCAGCACTTGCATGGTATTTAGGTCAATTGGATTTTGCAACGTAAAAAGTGTACGGGCGACGAGTAAAGTGGTTCCGTTTCCCAGTTTGACGGATTGAAAATTGCTGGCTGACGGTGTCTCACATGCATTACTAAAATTCTTGGCGAGAATAAACCCAATCGATCACATGTTTTGAAAAGAAAGTGGGGAAGCTTTTACGTTAGAGCATATTCTCTATGTTTGAACCGACAGCTCAACTATGACAAATGTTTGCGCTCGATTTTATAAAACCGAGTTCCGAGGGCAATCATGAATCTAAATCTTTAGTCGATTAGTCCATCGACCTGAAAGAGAACAAAAATACATTGGGTGCAATGGTAGCACTAACTCTTCTGCGAGTGTCCGTCTCGGTTGTTACCACCGCTTTGCTCGTGAAGTCTGCCGCCAAGCAGTAATGTGCAAGCATTACTGTGTTCCTTCTTTGATGAGCAAAGTAGCAAGTGAAATTATACTTATGCTAGGCTTATGATACTTAACACCTAATGTCTCAGGGCAACGAGCGAACTGCAGTGCCGTTAGCAGGCCTTTGTATTTCAAAGTACTAATTGGCACTGCAATTGTTATGGGCCGGTGTTGTGCTTACCATCAAGCAAACGCTCAGCTCGTCTAGTTATCAAATAGTA
Organism: Crocallis elinguaria; assembly: GCA_907269065.1. Lineage (NCBI taxonomy): Eukaryota > Metazoa > Arthropoda > Insecta > Lepidoptera > Geometridae > Crocallis > Crocallis elinguaria. The sequence continues at coordinate 36,704,108 of OU026065.1, forward strand.
TATAAAAAAATATACTTGTCAACAACTTCAATAAATAAAAATAGATCACAATACAGAAAAAGAACACCTAAATTACATTTACCTCAAAATTCAAATATGAAACAGGTAAATATGACAGAAGCAAAGACTGCTCCATTATTAATAACTTCTTTATGTCTCATCTCTATTCAGACGCCTACTATTTACACACTTATTGACACAGCATTCTTCTTAAATTTCAATGATTTCTGTCCGGATGAGTCTATTATGAGAACATTATTGGAATGTAAGACGTTTCCATTCTATCTCCGAAATAAGAAATCTCCGAAAAGGACGAAAGGACCGAGAATGCCGAAAAGGCAGACAGTTTTCCATCGTTCGTTATTATTATAACGAAAAGTGACACTTGACAGTCGCCATTACGTTTGATATTTGCGAGCAATTGAGTGGAAATCACCCTAATGTGCTCGGAGCCGGGCCGGATTGGAATCGACCGGAATGCGCATAGATTAGTTGGCTTGACGCTGCAGATGCGACATTTGTATAACAAACAAACTTAAACAAAGGAGTTTAGGCAAAAAGTAGAATAGATAATATATATTTTTTAATATTATTTGGTAACGAGACCAGCTGGTCATTTGCGTGGTAAGCCTAACGCCGGCCCATAACAATTGCAGTGCCACCCAGAACTTTGAAACACAAAGGCTTGCGCGGCACTACAGTGCGCTCGTTACCCTGAGACATTAGGTATTAAGTCTCATAAGCCCAGTAATTTCACTGGCTACTCTGCTCATCAAACCGGAACACAGTAATGCTTGCACACTACTTCTTGGCGGCAGACTTCACGAGCAAAACGGTGGTAACAATCCAGACGGACACTCGCAGAAGAGTTAGTCCACCCACTAACAATTTAATTGAAAAGTTAATATATTGTTAATGTATTAACCTACGACAGCTGGACGAAGGCGTTCAAAGGTTGCGTTTGCCATGAACTGACAGTTGCTTGCTATTTTCCAATCAAATGCGATTTATTCAGTTCAGACCAAGTTTTATCACTGCGAATAATATGAAGGAAACATAATAAAAGAAAGGAACTTTCATATTTACGATTAATGCATCATAATAGCCAATGGCTAGACGGTTCCTAGCCAAATGTCGCTAAAAGTTTTACTATCTCTCCAGAATTTCTTCTACAGCCTTCATAAACTGTATCCACAATCCATATTGAGATGATACTAACAATGAAAACTTTTCCAAAACAGAAGACGAACTTCGTTTCCAATTAATGTAAAAGTCTAGTTCATCAGTGTAGGCATAATTTCGCCGCCAGCTACAACATCAAAAGAGTTCACCCTCTGTTCTGTCTATTCCTCTCTCATTCGCATCCCCATTCCTCATCGGCAGAAGTTTTATCATACATATGTCAATCATAATAATGTCTGTGACGCGAAGATTTGTGTGCCATCCACAATTTTGTTTGTGTCGCACAGATATGACGTTCAAAGTACTTTGGGAATAAATATCTCGTAGATTTACGAGAAGGCTCCGATTTAGCGAAATGCTTTAGATAATGTTACATTTTCATTATTGTAGTTTCCTTTTTTCCAATTTCTTTTCTCGTTTTTCATCTGTTTTTAAACTTTCACGGTTATTCACTAAGCCATACGTTGTCAGTATACGTATGTTGGGATATTTACCGTGATTATTATTGAACGATGAGCACCCGGTATTGCAAGGCTGTTGCAAGAAGCGTCTTGTTCAATCATAACGGAAATAGCAGGTGCTCACCGCTCAATAATAATCACGGGAAATATCCCGTTACAATGTATGAAACAGGTATTAAGTCTCATACGCATCGTAATTCCACTATTTGGCTCATCAAACCGAAACACATTATGCAGATTACCGAGCAAAGCGATGCTTCCAGCCCAGACAGACTCGCAGAATAGTTAGCTCTAATACCTGGTAATAATGTCTGACAATTATAACATAGTTCTAAAATAATAAATACGTTGATAAGGAGCTCGGCCACTGCTTTGTTTGTTTGTTTTACAATAGTGTGGTAATAAAAAACAAATCGTAAAACTTGCACTTAGTACCTAAAATTAGGAACTCAAGTATCTCAGCCGCCATGTCCAGAATCGCTAACGAAATGATCGAGCACAAGTTTAACTTAAAGCAATACATTAATGAGTAAGTGACGAAGTGAACTAAGTAAAGAAGCGGTTCTCTCTGCTCCGCTGCCTTAAGCTATATTTTCCGGGAGTTACAGCCGCGTCCCAGTGAGTCGAGGCGGTTAGCCATCAAGCCGGGCTATATATCGCTTTTAATGAATTGGCGCTCGCTTTAACGACTCCGCGACGAATGCGCCCCGGGAGAGCGATTGTAGCATCGCTGCAATGAGCTCCTCGCATCGCTGTGTACAGTGCTTTATAAATGCGGTTTTGACTAAGATGTTTACGTGAAGTATGTTGTCTCACGGCAGAATTCGATAGAATTATCGTACGCACGATACAAAACAAACGTAACTTATCGATAAAAACGGCCGCCATTGGATAGAAAACAGCAAATCATTACCAAATCCTTGGATAGAAAATTGAATCGGGATTACTCATATTTCCATATAATAATAAAAACGTTCTGAATATGTGGAAAATCGACTTCATAATTGCCATATCTCTGGAGGCGATCACCAGGTTTTGACCTTATTTAGGTACGAGCTTCTACCCGCGGTTTCAGAAGCATTCTCACAGGAAGCGCGCATTTTTCTGAGATAAAAAGTAGCCTATGTTACTCTTTGGTCCCTAAACTATATCAATGCCAAAAATCACGTCGATCCGTTGCTCCGTTGCTGCGTGAAAGAAGGAGAAACAAACAAAAGTACAAACTTTCGCATTTATTATAGAACGGATAAGCATTTATACAAAAAACTTTAAATCGCTACATACATTTTTGCCGTGGTTATGTTGGTAGAAAAGCGAGGGTTCAATTTCCGGCCGGTGCAAACTTTGTGTGGTGAACATAATGTTTGTTCACGGGTCTTGGGTGTCTGTGTGTCCATGCCACCTGCGGCACAGGGAATCCTAGTACAGGGGTATGAGTGTGAAAGCGTTTAAATAATAAATGCCTCACCATCATTGCATCCCAATATTCACGATGCTTCCATTCACCGTAAACTCAAGCTCAATTCAGGATACGAACCTTCAGCCAACAATTCAACGTGCGACCTCAAAACCACTGATCCATCATCGCTTCAAAATTTGAACATTAACATTAATACGTGTAGCCTCAATTGTAGAGTAGTGGACTGTATTTCGTGGTGGTCGTAGTAGTTCGAGAGAAAACACTGAGTTTAGCTTTACTGGTTTTTATTATAATAAGCGAAAGGCCACACCCTTTCGGTAGTAAGGACACATCAAGAGGGAAAAACACTGGGTTGCCCGATACATCTACTAAAATCACCTAATTCAATCTGGGCAACCGTATAGTTAGAAATAAGTAATTTGTTGTGTTGCCAACAATACGAACATACGAAATGAACCTCTAAAGCAAATGTCAATCTTGGTTTGATTGAAATTAAGACACGTTTCATTCAAAGCACTCCGAACGTAAATTAACTACTGCTTAGATGTGAACTGTGGCCTCAACACAGATTTACATACATACATACATTGTATATGTGTACAGATTTAATGCTACACTTCGAGACGTTTTATGACTTCGCATGGTTACATTAATCCAAGTGAAGGGATCTATATACATTCGTATATAGATCCCTTCTATAATGTATATTGAAGAACTTCTTCTAGAATGTATATTGACGGCTCCGTAGCTAAGTTGGTAGTAACCCTGCCTGCAAGGCGAGGGGTCCCGGGTTCGATTCCCGGCCGGGGCAGATTTTGTGTAAGCATAAAGTTTGTTCTCGGGTCTTGGATGTTTGTGATGTGTATCTGTGTATGTCCATGCCACCTGCGACACAGGGAATCCTAGTGCGGGGGTATGAGTGTGTAAGCGTTTATGTTTATGTTTATGTATATTATGTATAGTACGAATGTATGAAGATGAAAATTGTTACCAATTCTACAATGTTAACGCGTTATAAAACTAAATTACTTACATACCGAAAAAGACATTGAAGCTTGGTAGCTCTAATAATATAGCTTAGCAAAATGGTATTCCAACAGTCGGGTTCCAATCTCTTCTTTTTAACCGACACCAAAAAGCATATCGTCTATATTCGACTGTGTGTATTTTTTGTGTATGTTCTCCGTAAATTATTGTAGATCGATTTTCTAATAAACAAATAACAATATACCTTCTTCTATATAGTCCAAAAGTCTTTTACAGTCCAAATCAAAGTAAAACTAAAGCAATATCCCATATATTGCTCCATTGCTCATCGTGGCTTCTAGTTTTGTGAAGTCGAGAGTAAATTGTAACCTGGCAGTGCACGACATCTTTGACCAAGTCGTCTCGCATCAGCGGCGCGAGTACAGAAGTCGGTTCGATAAATATGTCGAACCGAAAAACTCGACAAATTTATCGAATTTTGCGAGTACCGAAGTCTGATCGTAAAGTATTGTAGTAGCTCTATATTCTCTTTGGATTCGACCTAGCGTTTCAAATTCAAATTCAAATTCAATTTATTTGTCAGAATATTGTGTTAGTGATCTTAAATAATAATAGTTACAAATATTCTACCGTTTCCGGTGTACAAATGCTTTCTTACTCAAACAAAAAAAATATCATTACAGTACATATTACATAAGAAAAATTATAAACTAAAATAAATTTCAATGTTAAGTTTTAGGAAAACAGTCAAAATTAAAAAGATATTAATGTCAAAAATAGAATAATGATAGGTAATGTCAAGAGTAAATAAAGAATAGTCATGTAAATTTGTCATCCAAAAACTCACTCAAAGAATAGTAGCATTTGTCAATTAGTAATTTGAATAGTATATATCTTAGTCTATTTAAACATAAGTCTTTGTAGTCTGCTGGCAGTTTGTTATAAATGCGAACAGCCATACAGAATGCATTGTCCCTAAATAATTTTATTCTCTGCTTGGGAACATATAATTTGTATTTATCACGACCATTCTTACCTACAACATCGCTGTGCAACTCAAACAGAGCTTTATGTCGATGGACAAACAGGGATATCTCAAAAATATACAAACAAAAAGCGGGTAGGCGCGAAAATAGAAACATCTCATAAAAATAGCTCTCTGTTTAATTAATTATTTTAAATATATAACAATACTTACAGTGAAAATATTTATATGTGTTAAACACTAGTTAACCTACTGCACCTGCCAATAAGTGTTATCTCCTCTACACTGTTCACATAGGTCTATATTTTTGCACTTTCCACTGCATATAATTGAACCAACTAAGATGGATGCTTTTCAAGAAAGCCTCAATCAGATGAAGCAAATGTTCAGCCAGAGAATGGATGCCTTTGAAAATCGCCAAGCTGCAAGTCCTCCTTCCAGTGAGAGTGATATATTAGCACATGATTTTGTAGCCTTTAAGTCCCACGTACTTTCATCCCTTCGAGTTCTTCAATCTCAAATAGAGGTAATGGCTAAGCAAATTGACCATATGGAGATGCGTGGGAGGCGCAAAATCCTTTTATTTCATGGCCTGCGAGAAGAACAGAGGGAGGATGCATCTGCTGTTGTGGTGAAGGCAGTGGTGGAGCGCTTAAAACTTTCTAGCTTCACAGCTGGTGACATTAGCCTCTGCCACCGGATGGGCCGCACTATAAATACAGATAGGCCCCGCCCAATTCTGGTCAAGCTCCGTGAAGAGTCCACCCGAATGAATATGTGGTCATCGAAGTCCAGTCTCAAAGGTTCCGGCATAACCTTGTCGGAATTTTTAACCAAGTCTCGTCATGACGTCTTTGTGGCAGCTCGGCAGCAGTTTGGAATCACAAAATGCTGGACAAGGGATGGTAACATTTTCGTGATCGGGTCAGACGGATCCCGGCACCGTGCCAGCTGCGTCGGAGACCTCGCAGGAATCGCTACAGCTGCTCGTTCGGACGCGTCAAATCCTCCAGTGGTTAAAAAGACAGCAGTTTTAGATCCAGGAACGACGGAGGTTCCTCAGAAAGCCAGACGTGTGGCGGCGTCCAAGAAGAAGTAGGTGGTTTAATGTGTAGCGTTTGTTGTTAACTTGCAGATACCTTACTTGTATTCATTTATTTTTCTTTTAATAACAAGGTATATTTGAAAACGTCTCGTCTCTTACCCTTTTAATTATTTATCTTGTCTCTCTACCTTCAACTGTTCTGGTTTCAACGAGTTAACGAAAGTGTAGGTTAGATAATTTTGTTTTATATATTTTTACCTTCACTTTGTTTTACAATTATTGTTACTGTTACATACTGCAATTTTGCTTTCGTTTTGTTTTGATGGATAGAAAGATGACATTTGTCAGTTATCAGTTGTAACCAATTGATTAAAGAATGTCACTTAGACAAATTAATAATTTTATCAACTGTCATTGTCATGTTAGTTGTCAAAATGTTTACGTTCCGCAGTATTGAAGTAGTTTTTAAGCATTGTCACTTGCCATCCATAAAACCTTTAAGGTTATTCATAATAGTTTTGTGGAATATTGTGGGAATATTAAATAATTATTAGAACCACTAGTAGTGATACCCACAGATCATAACAAGTGGCTAGCGTGATACCTAGTACCTATCTGTTGTTTTGAAAACTGCTTTAAATGTTTCTAGTATTTTAATGTGAAGTGTGAAGTGATAATGTGTATTTATTTGAGTACAAATGTTTGTAACACAGTTTGGCAGGTGGTTATCAGGTGATTACGTATATTGTATTTTTATTTTGTATACATATTATATTTGTGTATTTGTATTTTACTTTTTGTATAGTATCTATTTTTATTTGTATTTATTTATTTTTTATTGTATTGTATTTTATATAAATCAAAACATAACTGCGGATTAGTTGAAATGGTTGGTAAAGGAAATTTCAAGATTGGTTTTCTCAATGCGGGTTCGCTGGGTACTAAGCACGACGATTTTGTAGGTGGCATGGTTAGGCATGATGTAGATATAATGGCTATAAACGAGACCTGGCTGCGTGCAGGCGAAGAAGGGCGCGCGCCCTCTGTACCTGGTTACCGCCTGCGTCATCTGCCGCGACCTACCACCGTACGCGGTGGCCGCGGTGGTGGAGTGGGCTTTTACATCCGGCGCGGAGTCAGTGTTCGCACGCGTCCTCACCCGGTCGACCCACGGTATGTGTCCGTAGAACAAATGTGGCTCACCTTCTCAATCAGTGGGAAAAAGATTGCTATTGGGACTGCTTATCGTCCTCCTTGGCTTGACGTTGAGTTGTTTTTAGATGCGCTCACAGATTCAATCAACTCATTTTCGAGTTGCGATAATTTAATAGTCTTGGGTGATTTTAATATTAATATGTTGAATCTTGCTGATAGTAAGACTAAACTTTTTAGTACTGCATTGCGTTGCTTGGACTTAGCGCAAATAGTAACAACTCCTACGCATTTCACCGATAGCAGTCAGACGCTTATTGATGTGGTTTGCACGAACCTACGCCCAAAAACCGTTTCTGTTGAGCCAGTTGGCTCACTTTTAGGTCATTCTTTTGTAATATGTGAGTTTAATATGAAAAGGGTCAAATTCGTCCCTTATACCGTTACATACAGACCTCTAAAAGACATTAGCATGGAGTTATTTAATAGGGATTTGAGTGCGGTTCGCTGGGATTTAATTGCCGCTATTGATGATGTTAATGAAATGGTTTGTACTTTTAACCATACTATAAAGGCCCTGTTCGACTTCTATGCACCGTTGAAAACATCAACGATTAGAGAACATGGTTACCCCTGGCTTACAGATAATGTCAAGCTAATGATGTATTTACGAGATGAAGCCTTATCGGTCTATAGATTAACTCAATTGGACGTGAAGCTATTATATTACAAGAGCCTAAAATCATTGGTCAATAAATCAATGTATTTAGAAAAGGTAGCCTATTACAAGTATAATATAAATAACAAAATACATGACCCAAAAACTCTTTGGAAAAACCTAAAATCTACACTTTTGCCACCCACTAAAAATATGGATCTTCCTACTCACTTTAGGGACGCAAACATAATTAATAATCATTTTCTCAATGTCCCCGGCAAGGCAAATGTTACCCTCTCTCTCCTTACACGCTTTGTTTTTGATCGTTTTCACGATGAGCACATATTTTCTCTCAAAACAGTTTGTGGTAGTGATATTTTTAAAATTGTTAATAGCCTTAAGTCTAACGCGGAAGGATCTGATCATATTTCTTTAAAAATGCTATTTCTGACTCTACCCCATTCCTTAGAAGTTCTTACATCTATAGTCAATACGTCGATTTGCACATCAACCTTTCCGGACTCATGGAAAACAGCAATTGTGCGCCCCCTGCCTAAAACTAACAGTCCAACGGCCGTCACGGATCTCAGACCAATCAGTATCTTGCCGTGCATGTCCAAAATTTTGGAAAGGGTTGTAAGCCAGCAATTGACGGAGTTTCTGGAAAAAAACGACATTCTCCCAGAAGTTCAGTCCGGTTTCAGAAAACGTAAAAGCACGGCTACGGCTCTTCTAGACGTAACCGACAACATACTGGCATCACAAGACGTAGGCATGTGCACATTGTTGGTGTTGCTAGATTTTTCCCGCGCTTTTGATGCGATTAATATCACACTGTTGTTATCCAAACTATGTTATTATGGATTTGATTCAGCCGCGCTTAGTTGGTTCCATAGCTATTTAAGTAATCGGCAGCAGTACGTGGAATTGTGTCATTCTTCCGGTGAACCTCTTCGTTCAACCCTTACAGAAATCAAGAGAGGTGTACCTCAAGGTTCTATTTTGGGCCCTATTTTGTTTATTCTTTATAGTGCAGATATCATCAAATGTATTAAACACACTAAATATCATATCTACGCTGATGATATGCAGGTATATATACACTTTGACCCTAAGGACCTCGATGGTGCATTAAAAAGTCTCAATGAAGATCTTAGCAGTATTGCTTCTTGGTCTGAAGATAATTGCCTGTTGCTCAATGCCTTAAAGACTAAATTTATGGTACTGGGCAGCAAGAATCAGTTGGCTTCATTGCCTGATAAAATAGATGTCATGTTAATGGGTGCGACAATTGAGAGAGTGTACGAAGCGCGGAATCTAGGCCTAAATGTTGACGCTTGCTTGAGGTTTGAGAAACACATTACCGACTCTGTAAAGAATTGCTTTTATAGGCTTAAAACCTTATACAAATTAAGACCGTATCTTAATGAAGAGTTGCGGATACAACTAGTTGAGTCCCTTGTCCTATCTAAATTAAATTACGCTGACACTGTATATGGACCGCGGTTGCTATCTCGTACACAACGCCTAATCCAAAGAGTGCAGAATGCGTGTGCGAGATTTTGTTTCTCGATCCCGCCGAGGAGTCATGTAACGCCATTTTTAAATAATCACTACGCTCTAAAGATGAAATCTCGTCGTAAACTTCACCTTGCCTGCCTACTTTTCGGTGTCATTAACTTCAGAGAGCCTCCTTATTTGTACAATAAGCTTAAATGGGTAACCGACACTAGGCATTGCTCTATTAGGCACGGCTCTCAGCAATTGTCTATTCCACGCCATCGCACGGCTAATTTCAGAGGTGCTTTCCGGTATGCTGCTTCGAAGTGCTGGAATAATCTGCCGCCACCAATCAGGATGCTTCAAAATTTGAGTGCTTTCAGGCTCAAACTTAAAATGTACCTTGTCAGTGCGCAGAGGCAGCATGAAAATGTAAATATTGACTTGTCATTCTTGTAATCATTTATTTATTTTTTATTTGTATTATTAAGTTCTGCAAGTACCTACCACGTGAATTCAATCTCAATTTTTCAATATTTCGTTTTTTTCCCTTTTTTTACCTTTTCTGCTTGTATGTTTGGTTCTTAATATATTTCTTTTAGTTTACATTAGTTATTCGTATATTAACATGTACTGTATATTATATTATTTTATATATATATATATATATATTTATTGTAGGTGTATATTATTTTATATATTTTATTATAGTATATTTATTATAATGTGTATTGGTTTATGTATATTTTTGTATTTATATCTACTATAATAATAATTATGTAATGTCTATGCTGTATTTTTATTTATGTATTTTGATTAATGTTTTAATCCGCCTGTCATCACCCGCAGGGTTTACCTGAAAACCAGCGTCGAGTGTATTATGCACACGGCATTTATGCTGAGGTGAATCCTTTTCGGCGCCACATCACTGCAGATGTTTTTTTTAATTTTGTTTCCAGTCATTTTTTGTATTGTTGTTAATTTTTATCTTGTCATTTTATCCTTTTGTTCTATTTAGTTTGTTGTGAGAGTGCCGAATAAATGTTTTTTCTTTCTTTCTTCTTTCTTTCTTTCAGGTAATATATTATGTTTTTTAAACAGTGGCTTACAACTATGTAGGAAATCGACACCGCACAGTGATCGGATACATTTTTTCTGAGCTCTAAATGCTCTTAGAGAATCAACCGAGTTACCCCACATAATCAAACCATAACGCAACAACGAGGACACATAACCATGGTATGAGCTAAGTGCAGCCTGTAATGTAGCCACACGTCGTATCCGGCCCAAAACGTAGACATACCGATCTAATTTGGAGCATAGTTTTCCAATATGTTCCTTCCAATTACAGTTCTTATCAATGATAAGACCTAAAAATGTTGTTGAGTTTACTTGTTCCAGTACATTATTTTCGTGAGTGATATGTAATTGCATCGGATTACTATTATAAGTTTGGAACTGTATGAGTTTAGTCTTATTAATGTTTACCTTTAGATCATTACATTTAAGCCAAGTAATGATCGAACTGATTGCATCATTAATGTCAATCTCAAAATTGGCTTTATTATTTCCTTCAATGACGAGGGTAGTGTCATCTGCATACAGAACACATTTGTGTTTAGTTATATCAGGAAGGTCGTTTATATAGAGAAGGAAAAGTAGTGGTCCTAAAATACTTCCTTGTGGAACTGGATAACTTTTGTCGATTGTTTCGAGGCTCGATAAATCCCACGTTATCGATTTGAATTGTCATTTTTATCGAATTTTGTCGAATATTATCGATCCGAATAGATCCGTACTTGCGCCGCAGATGGCGTTGCGGTCAAGCCCTGCACTGACTCTTAGTAATACGAGTAGAAGCTGAGACAAAGCGAGACTTTGCTAGTACCTAAATGGGACAGACGTCATGGATGATATTTGCGAATGTGACCAGTGTCTCTGTGCATGGGTGTGCTTAATTAAACTACCGTAATAGATACAGTACTATTCCTTTCAGTAGTCATATTATCGCCATTCACTGTGTTGTCTATTGACCTATCTATGCAAATAAATAAAATTGAAGTGTCTGTTTGTAATATCAAAATAACAGCTTATTACTAAACGTATATGAAAGTATATACGGTGTCTAAACAAAAATAAAAAAACTTTTGTCCGCATGTCTGTCTATTCGTTCCGGCTAATCTCCGAAACCGCTGGACCGATTTTGACGGGACTTTCGCGTGGTGTGCCCTGCTAGTCTAGTCGACAGTAAAAAGAACGTCCATTAAATTCAATCTGTACTGTATTAAATGTGAATGTGTGTTTGTTGTCGTGTTGGTTTGTCCTTGTTTCACGCAATAAGCAAGTAGTGAAATTACTAGGCTTTTGAGACTAGATAGGTAATGTCTCAGGGTAAAAAGCGCACTGCAGTGCCGCGCATACCTTTGTTTTCCAAAGTTTCAGGTGGCACTGCAATTGTTATGGGCCGGCGTTATGCGTACAATCAGGCAAATAGCCGGCTCGTCTCGTTACTCAATAGCATAAAAAAGTAAAGGTACGACTTGATTTTTTGCATAGATATATATATATATATTTTTTTTATTTCTGTAACCAAAAATGTATATACATACAAACAAGGTGCACCGGTGTTTTATGAACCGGTTTTACTAAATTTTAGCCCAGAGAAATTCACGGCTCCCGTCGTAATCGCGACGCGGGTGAAACCAGGGCTGAAGCTAGTAATATAAATTCTACTACTGCTTCAAGAACTTAACTTTACTTACTTTCTACAATGTTGATAGTATCTCAAACTAAAGTTACAGCTAAGTAGTTCAGGTATGCTAAGTTTATTGCATTTCTTCGTGCATGCACTTGACTGGAGTATTGTAAAATGTGGGTTGTCGGGACTTCTTCGACTAATGAACTACATTGTAGTAGTTACTACTGTAATACTATGAGAACTTTTATAGTTTCTGTACACGTTAGCGTGAAGTTACCTTGAATGTACTAGATTGGTATACATGCGATCTATCGCTTTGCTAATAAGAAACAGGGCCCCGATCGCGCTAATTTGAAATGACAGCGTACAATTATGGTTTAGTTGTAGTTTGATACCTACTGTGGTTTAGTTTCGGTTCAGGCGTGTGGAATTCGATATTGCCGTTCATTTGACAGCGTTAACTGTCTGTCGTTGTCCAGATACGTCTCAACTTTTGGTAAAACTATTAGCGCGATACGAAACGGTCAAAAAGCTGTCATGCGATTGTGGTTTAGTAGCGGTTTGGTTGATAATTTTTAACGCGATTGCCCTCCTGGGGTAATGCTGCATAAGGAAGACTGTCGCATTCCGTGTATTGTTGTATATCCATATAATTGTATTACATACATGTGCACAGGTACATATCTTTTAATTTCCTTTTAGATTTACTAACATTTTTGTGTACATAAATTGCACTTTATTTATCTATACTCTATAAAAATAAATAAAATTGTAGTGTCTGTTTGCAATATCAAAATAACAGCTTTTTACCAAATGCATATGAAAGTATATACGGTACATTACAACATTAAAACCATGAAATCAAATATCTCCACGCGGGTGAAACCGCTGACAGCAGCTAGTCAATAAATAAATGAATATGTCCTTTGTTTTGCGAGTGATTTTTTTTTATGTTATTTGGTAACGAGACGATCTGTTCGTTTGCCTGATGGTAAGCATAACGCCGGCCCGTAACATTTGCAGTGCCACTCAGAACTTTGAAACACAAAGGCCTGCGCGGCACTGCAGTGCGCTCGTTACCCTGAGACTTTAGGTATTAAGTCTCATAGCCCAGTAATTTCACTGGATACTCTGTTCATCAAACCGGAACACAGTAATGCTTGCACATTACTGCTTGGCGGCAGACTTCACGAGCAAAGCGGTGGTAACAACCCAGACGTACACTCGCAGAAGAGTTAGTCCTCCCACAAAATCATTTACAGGAATGAATATTTCACTAAGATCACGCGAGGAGGCTAAATATACTTATTCATAGATGTCTAGATTACCCATATTACCCATTCTATTACAGGTTTGAGTTATCAGGTCTCACATTAATGTTCCCGTAAGTCTAATGCCAAATTAACAACAGCTTACTAAAATCGTGACTACATGTCGTCTAATCCGAACGAAGAACCCAATGAACCGAGAAACAAACCTAACCTTTGCTAGAGCCTACACTCGCATAGCAACTCCGGCCGAGGTGGATTAAAGTCAGTAATTAATCAAGAGTTCCTTCGCGACAACACCCCCTCCCACTCCCTATTTCTCACCCCCTCGCAACACCCTGAAGCAACTCGACTACAGTGCAATTATTAAGGCAGTGATTCAGCTTTATGCAAATCTTGGTAAGAAAAAGCAAAGTTCACGCAACGAAAATCAATTTGTGTTTGGGATAGTTACCGTTCGGCGTTATGCTTACCATCAGGCAAACGACCACTTCATCTCGATATCAAATGGCATAAAAATACTACTGTATGTCCGTATGTAGTTAATTCTAGTAAGGTCTTACGTCGAACGACGTATTAAAAAATAATCAGACAACGTTATTTTCTGTAGAAAATATAGTACTCAGATTAAGACCTACTATGAAAACGGCTGATGTTTCCACATGATCATCATGTTATTGTGATTTCGATAGTAGATTGAAAGTCGCACAAGTTCCCGCTCGGCCACACTCGCTCTGTAACCTAACCATAACGTAACGTTTCTAACCTAACGTATAGCTCTAAGGCTTATTAGACAAATATGTTACAACTAGCTGCTGCCCGCGGTATCACCCGCGCGGACATATTGTATTTCATTGGGTTTTATTTTTTTGCGCGGAACCTAATATTTTTTTCTAAAATAAAAGTAGCCAAGTTACTCCTTATAACATCAGCTATCTGCCAGTGAAAGTATCGTCAAAATCGGTCCAGCCGTTTTGGAGATTACCCGGAACAAACAGACAGACAGACAGAAGAACAAATGTGAAAAATTGTGTTTTTGTTATAGCTATCGTATATACTTTCCTATGTATTTAGTGAAAAGCTGTAATTTTGATATTACAAGCAGACACTTCAATTTTATTTATTTGTATAGATATTCCGAAAACGCGAGACCTTCCCCACTGCCACCATCAGCGCATATTACCAGAGCTCTATTTTTACCGTTCAGATCTCCATTTCATTAACGCTCGACAAAAGAACACAGCGCGGATCTTAGAATAAAGTCGACATTAACTACGTAATGAACCTGCAGGTGCTTTAGCTGCGTTGAAAACGATTTATCTGTCTGCTGTATGTTTTTTTATATCGCTGGTGTTTCAGTGGTTAAAAGATTTTTAATGTGCTCAGACTTATTATAAGGCATGTGAAATCTTACTGATTCTTAGGTTACATTTTCCTTGGCTGAAGTGTTTTTGTAAATTTAGAATGACATTTTAATTTGCTAGTGGTAGGACTAACTCTTCTGCGAGTGTCCGTCTGGGTTGTTACCACCGCTTTGTGAGTGAAGTCTGCCGCCAAGCAGTAGTGTACGATGGTAAGCATAACGCCGGCCTATAACAACTGCAGTGCCACTCAGAACTTTGAAACACAAAGGCCTGCGCGGCACTGCAGTGCGCTCGTTACCCTGAGACGCTAGGTATTAAGTCTCATAAGCTCAGTAATTTCACTGGCTACTCTGCTCATCAAACCGGAACACAGTAATGCTTGCACACTACTGCTTGGCGGCAGACTTCACAAGCAAAGCGGTGGTAACAACCCATACGGACACTCGCAGAAGAGTTAGTCCTCCCACTAATAAAAGTGTGTGCTAAATACGTACATAATCTAAGATGCACTAAAATGATGTATGATCGGGAGCAATCCTGAATTATAGTTAGGAGATGTTGATATTTAGTTATTCTATATACAGATCTATAAAATATATATTTTATAGAAATTGATTCCCACTGTCATAAAAAATCCAAAAAAACAACATCACAGACTATATCAAATTTTTAATTTTATTGACTTGTCTGTGCTGGTGACGAGGTATCTTTTATGACATGATGGTTGTCAAATGGTTGTTGTAGACTGTAGTTCCGCATAAGTTTCAAGAATCCAATCACTAGGATATCCTTGAAGACATAGGGGGAACGCAGTTTTCTGCTTCTTTAAAAGCAGGTAAATTCAGAACGCAAACGGAAAGGAAACGGCTTCACGTTGACAAGTAAACAGGAAAATTCTTATTTCCTGTTAAACAGGCACGAAGTGGCCACAAAAACAATTATGTTACCTCGTCACTCGTTCATTGTACAAGAGCTTCATCTGGAGTGTTTACCTGTAACAAATAAAACGGTTTATTTAGAAATATACTTGTTAATGTTTAACGATATTATGGGGGTAATAGTCACAGTTAATTATATTAAATTAATTACCCGCGTTTTTTTTATTCTATTTAATAACGAGCTTGCAGAAGATGAAATCGAACGCTAGAAACGTCAAAAATGAAAGTCAAAGGCGTATCTACTGAGAGCTAAAACGCCCCATACAAATTGGACAGAACATATGAAATCACTTCGCGGGCCGTACAACTATACTAAAATATGCATTTAGTTGATTTGGCTGTGAAAAACTGCGTTCAAGTACAAAGTTGTCTAACATTTTTTTATTAATTAAAATATAAAGAATCTAATGCTATCATTTAAATTACTAATAGCCAAAATAAATTGTTTAATATGGGTAAAATTTTAGATGCTGTACCTTTTTGGAAATTATATATTTTATGTAAATTTCATTTTTATTGTGTGTTCTTAAAACTGTATAACGACATATATTATGTATTTTGTGTTCCATGCAACATCCCAATTAAGTATGTCTATGACTCTCTTTGCCTTAATTCCCCTTTTCGCATTTTTATATCGCATTAGATCTAACTAAATATAATTTCTAGCTAGCTAGGTTAGATGTAGTGTTTATTTATGTATTAGCTAGTTAATAAAGGCATTTAGCCCGTTAAAAAAAAAAAAACTAAATATAATGTCTACTTCGCACTATGGTTAATCTAAACGCAACTTAAGCCCCTCTACGCATTATAGGTACACTGATTTGAAAAGATTTTAAAATTTACTTCCAAAAAAAGAAACAAAAAAAACATCTCCAGTTTAAAAAAAATTTTGCTACGGCTACACTTTTGGCGCAGATTTCCAAATATGAACTAGATAGGTTACATTATGAAATTTGTGCCCTATTATGTAAAATGGCTGCCGTTAAATCGCGCCTTCTGGCAACATTCACCTTCATGCATAAATTGGCACTTATTTCCCAATAACTTTGATTCTGCAACTTTATCAAAGCCCTTGAGAATTGGCAAAGTTAACCCTTTAACCACCCCTTTACTTACTAACCCTACGCATCATAACTTGAGCAGGAAAATATGAAATCGGAAAACGTTTTTTTGAGCTTGGCAACACTCCAACTCTCGGATTCAATATGGTCACCATCTACCAGTCATCGTTGCATAAACAAGGCGAATTTTAACAGCGTTTTATTGCATTTGCTTCTACCTTTTTTAACTGCTTCGAAGAGAATTTGTAGGTAATAAATTGGGCCGGTCGTGGCTTTATTTTTTGTTTGCAACTTATGTTTACGCGATGTTTTAAATGGCAAACTTAAAATGCTACCCCGAGCCAATGACATTCATCGTTCTGTCTTCTTTGCACACACCTCGGTTTGCGTTGATGTAAAAGAGAAGGAAGATGGCGCGGGCCACTAAGATTGAGTAAAAATCCAAAAGAGCGATATTTCTAAATTAGAAGCCTAATTAAAAATGTACCACCAACCATGTTTCCCATTATACAATACGTCAGTCTTATTAATTTTTTTCAATATGTACATTTATAAATAACAGGGACATTTCATTGCAAACTTATTTTTGCGATTGGAGGTAATGTTAATCTTCGCACTTAACTATTTTCTTTTGTTTAAGTGATATGAGAGCTGAAAACCGTTTGATGAAATCTGGTATCTAAAAAATATTGTTTTCACGCGCATACGAATACATCTATACTGAAAATGTTTATTTGTTTAATTTATTGATAAGATAAACTTTTGTTTATGTCTATGTACCTAGAATATACATTAAAGACAGTCTATTATGCAACATGATACACAATAAAACCTGTATACCTCCTTCTCCGCTATTCCTTTGTTTCGCTTTGTCCGCTCGTGTTACCGTCCCCGGGCGTCCAATAATCCTATTTATTGCGAAAATCGTACAACAACACCCTTATTCCACAAAACACCCTTGAAATTACCGAACGTTTGAAATTCCATCCTGTCATCGGCGGTTATTGAGAACAAATTATAATAGCAAAGTGATTTTTAGTTTTCTTCACGATGGTTTAAAATTACACCTTTTTTTTTACAAGCAAAAAACACTTAATTTTACACATACTTACAACACACATGCCTATACATTTCTAAGGACAAACTATTGCGAGTTTTCCTTTATAGTATTTGATAACGACACGAGCTGGTCGTTTGTCTGATGGTAAGCGTAACGCCCATAACAATTGCAGTGCCACTTAGAGCTTTGAAACACCAAGGCCTGCGCGGCACTGCAGTGCGCTCGTTACCCTCTGATATTACGGTACTAAGTCTCTCAAGCCGATTAATTCCACTCAGTACTTTGCTTATCAAATCAAAACACAGTAATGCTTGCACATTATTGCTTGGCGGCAGACTACACGAGCAATGCGGTGGTGCACAGTACCACAGAAGGGTTAGTCCTACTATACCACCTGGTAATATTGCTTCCAAAGCGTAAAGAAAACCAGAAGTGCAAGTACCGATCCTTCCAGTACCGAACTTTTCAATAAATAAAATTGACAGTTCGAACGGTAAAAATTTAATTTAGAGATAGGTAGTTCTTGATTTCTTCGAAAACGAAACGAAGTCGAATCTACTTTCTTCAATATGAAGCGAATATTCGCATCTCACAATTCGAAGACTGGTTTATGGAACGAAGACTAAACATAAATGTATTAAGTGGTTTTATCGTCGTTCGCAACGGTCCTCACAAGTTCAAAATTAGTTATTCGGTCAATGTAATGAAATTTGAACTTCATTTGTTCGAAAATCGGAAATGCAATCGATAACAGATTACAAGTAAAACTTGTCGTCGTCGCAAAACTAGTTTCGGAGATTAGTTTTCGTTCTCGGGAAAACCCTGTTCCGTTTCCGAAAAAATCAACAACGTCCTAGCTAGTTCTAATTTTAACTTATCGAACTGTCAACTTTATCGATCGCAAAGTGCGGTACTTGCACCGCAGGTAGGTATAAAGAAATGTTTCAGAATTTACTTATGAAACTAACACATATTAACAAATACATGAAAAACAATTGTATCTGACAAGCTTGACAACAATTCCAAGAACCCTCCTTCTAGACTTATTAGAAATCATTAAGCCCATAAACGATAACAACTTCGCTAATAACCAATTTATATACGTATTTGGCAATATTAGGGACATATATTTGTGTAATTGGAAAATACGTACCTATATATTTCTGAGAAGAAATACTTACACGCAAACAATAACAGCTCTTTGAAACGTGTCGTCAGCTTAATGTGAAATCAATTTATCGAAAATAGAGGTTGCCAAGGCGTCCCACAGCGCTAAAATGTAAAAATTGCTTTAAAAAAGCGACGAACCGACTTCAGTGACAAACTACTGAACCGATATTGAGGAACTTTCTATGGGACCAATCTGAAAGTATATCCTTTGAAATAAAAAAAGAATTTTCCAAATCGGTTCATAAATAACAGAGTCATGAGGTAACAAACATTAAAATATTACTATCAGTGCGTCTGCATGGAAGACACAGCGCGGCACGATAATGTACATAAACAGAAATAATGGATCGCCAACCAATGACATACCTAAGTATTATTTCTATCACCATTTACGTCACTATGGTTGGGGATCCGCCAAATATTTTTAAATTATTAGACATTAATAATATAAAAACTGGACTTAACGCTTTATAAAAAACACTATTTCACGAGCAAAGCTCAGTTAACGAAGTTAAACAATAACATAAACAAAATCAACCATCCCTCTTCTTCTTAATCCAAAATAGCTGAACAGACAATTTGACTCCATTACGTCCACAATTAAATAGCAATTGAAACAGTTTAATGGTGTTGAAACCCTATAAAGCTTAAATAGAAAGTTATTGGCAAAAAAGCGAATTCAGCGGTCAACTGACGACCGCGATTACCATAATGTGGTAATTTAAAGCGGCTTTAAATGATGCCAGCCGATTAATTTACCAGTGCACTTTCGGCTCATTATTAAAGCATAGTTTGGGAGGGTTATCTAAAGATCTTGTCAGACCATGACGGTGGTCGGATTTGTTTAAAATTATCAGTTATCGATATGAATAAGCCAGCCTATTATTAGGCGGCCAGCTGTAAAAAAATTGGTATAAGTACCTACCTATAGTACCATGTAAATATGTTTGCACTTCAGTCGCAAATTTTGATAGATATAAATAAATAATAAACGCTTACACTCATAACCCCGCACTAGGATTCCCTGTGTCTCAGGTGGCATGGACACACACAGATACACATCACAAACATCCAAGACCCGAGAACAAACTTTTATGCTTACACAAAATCTGCCACGGCCGGGAATCAAACCCGGGACCCCTCGCTTTGCAGGCAGGGTTACTACCAACTTAGCTACGGAGCGGTCTAGATATAATAAAGATATAAGTTATCTTCAGTGTATCAAATTGCAACTTAAGTAAAAACGGTCAGACGGTGCTCAGGATAACTTGGAAACTCAAAGGTCTCGTTTTACTTAGCTGAAAGCCCAGGTAAGTGATTTCTTGGTATTAAGTTGGAACTTCCTTTAGTTGGATCAGATTTTCTCTAAGTAATCGAGAACTTCTGATGCTTTTAGACAATGAGTGTTTTCAAACAAAACAAAGTTAATGATTCGGTTAAAATTACAAGAGAAAAGAGGGGAACAACTCCAATCTGACATGACAATACCAAACCAAAAAGATATTAAAGCCACATAATCTTTTTAAAATCTCCGAACCTCATAACACGCACGCGAGATTTATGTCGCAATTAACCTTTTATCAGTTTGAAAATTTAATAAACCGCCCTCACGAGGCGACAACGCAGGCGTGAAATGAACAAGGGGCCACATAAAGGTCAGGCTCTTGTTTCGAAAATAGCGATAATCCTAAAATGATCAAAGCTCGGCCAGAGCGTTATAAAATAAGAAGCGCGGTAATCAACCCGGGACGATGGGTCAGCGAATAACTAATGGAATTACCGGCGAGCGTGATTGCTTCGCTCGTTCGCTCTGCTCGCCCGCTCTGTTCGCTCGTCTGCTCGATGCGGTGTGAGAGGTGCGCTTTGAGGGCTCAGACGAAACGTGTATTGTTACTTGTGGTAATTTGATCGTGAAGTCTGCCGCCAAGCAGTAATGTGCAAGTGTGTTCCGGTTTGATAAGCAAAATAGCCAGTGAAATTACTGGGCTTATGAGACACCTAATGTCTCCGGGTAGCGAGCGCACTGCAGTGCCACGCAGGCTTTTCTATATAAAAGTTCTGGGTGGCACTGCAATTGTTACGGGCCGGTGTTATGCTTACCATCAGGGCAAACGACCGGCTCGTCTCTTTATCAAACAGCATTAAAAAAATGCTTACAAGGTTTTAGGACTAACTCATCTGCGAGGGTCCATCTAGGTGGATACCACCGCTTTGCTCGTGTAGTCTGCCGCCAAGCAGTAATGTGCAAGCATTACTGTGTTCCGGTTTGATGAGCAAAGTACTCAGTTAAATTACTGGACTTATGAGACTTAATACCTCAATATCAGGGTAAAGAACGCACTGCAGTGCGCGTAGGCATTTGTGTTTCAAAATTCTGATCTCTCTAATTTAAAAAGAACCCTCTGACGTGCTACAGTGTGACTACGCCCTGACGCATAATTTGACTAACATGATTGTTATTCAATCTCGTGAGAGGTAACTCTCTCCAAGGAGCTTAGTAGAATTTATGTGAGATGTAGTTAAACAGGTTATGCGTTTGTTCTTTGGAGTGTGTGAGTATGTTGAAAGGGTCAGAAGTTATGAAGTGTTTTTTTAAACTGTCGTCGTTTCCAGCCGACCAATTATTAGTGTGGCGTTGTTTACGATGCTACTCTATGCTCGATATCCAGAGATAATTTATAAAAACCAGAGCTAATTACGCGTCGATCATCTTATAATAAGAGACGCTGTGCTTCATTTCTGATATTCCTCATTTTTAAATTAGATCCTCGGCCAGGCCCTGAAAATCCAACTGCAATAGGTATCAGATCTTGGGTGGTATGACAATGTCCCTCCCAGCAGTGAAGTTCTCGTATCCATAATAGTTAGAAACATTTTTCCCCTAGCCAAAATATTAACAAACTAGCTGTGCCCCGAGGCTTCGCCCACGTAGCCTAAGTTACCCCTTGTAACATCAGCTATCTGCCAGTGAAAGTCCCGTCAAAATCGGTCCAGCCGTTTTTGAGATTACCCGGAACACACAGACACAGAGTTGTTTTGTTATAAGTACCGTATATACTTTCATAGGCATTTAGTAAATAGCTGTTATTTTGATATTACAAACAGACACTTCAATTTTATTTATTTGTATAGATATTACGATTTTTTTAAATTACATGATCAGCCGAATATATGATGACGTCAAAACGCAATGAAAATACAATTTCAATAAAGTCTTTAAGCTAAAGCTTTATTTATCCAACATGAGAGCAGCTTTTACAAACTGCGTAATATTTGGATAAATAATGTTATTCTTCTAAATATGAAATGATTTGCAATATTATGCCTTATTCTCCCTTATCCAATGCCAGCCTTCCTGTTACACTTAAATAGATTAAGCAACAATATACTTAAGTACATCGTTGCTCAAGAAACGTAATCTCGCTGGCAAACTACAATAAATAATAACGGAATTAAGACAAATTTCCGAGTAAATTACTTCAGAAACAAGTACAGTATTTTCTTTGCGCGTCTCTATTACTTTTATTTTAGGTGCTTACACTTTGAAATGAACAAGTCCAGAACGACAAACCGGCTACGTTTTGCTGGGTTTTCTGTGGTTCGTACCGAAAGGATGAGTCAAAAGTTAATGTGAATTTTTAAACATATCAACAATCAAACAAACTATAAGTAGGCACATAACATATAAAATGAACACAATAAGCTGGGCTATTTATAAATGTACTAGCTTCTGCCCGCGGTTTTCACCCGCGTTCCCACAAGAACCGTGCATTTTTCCGGGATAAAAAGTAGCCTATGTTACTCTCCGGTCCATAAACTATATCTATGCCAAAAATCACGTCGATCCGTTGCTCCGTTACTGCATGAAAGAAGGATAAACCAACAAACCAACAAATACACTTTCACATTTATATATTAAGTATAAATGAGACAAGAAAATCCTACTAAATATTAGTAGGATTTTCTTAGTTTCTTGCAGTTTTGCAGTGCCGCGCAGGCCTTTGTGTTTCAAAGTTCTGAGTGGCACTGCAATTGTTATGGGCCGGCGTCTTGCTTACCATCAGGCAAACGACCTTCTCGTCTCCTAACCAATAATAAAAAAAAACATGACCGACAAGATCGGCGACCTACGTCAACGCTACGAACTATTACTTGAACAGAGTATGCTTAAACAAACTGATTAGGACAGAAATCCCTTAGCAAGCATTCTAGCTTCACTTCACTTGACATAATATTTTAATTAAAGCTACAGGCCAGCGTTACAGCCGGGGTTCTCGATGGCGAACGCGGACACTAATTAAGATAAGTCCAGGGTACAACGGGCAAGGCTACAAGGGCCAACTGAATTTATTTTAACAAATTGCCGAGGCTCGCGTAAAAATTATGCTGTAAGCGTTTGGTAAGCCAGTAAGGACGTTGTAAGCTGTATTAATGTACACTTTGTTAGTGGGAGGACTAACTCTTCTGCGAGTGTCCGTCTGGTTGTTACCACCGCTTTGCTCGTGAAGTCTGCCGCCAAGCAGTAGTGTGCAAGCGTTACTGTGTTCCGGTTTGATGAGCAGAGTATCCAGTGAAATTACTGGGCTTATGAGACTTAATACCTAATGTCTCAGGGTAACGAGCGATCTGCAGTGCCGCGCAGGCCTTTGTGTTACAAAGTTCTGGGTGGCACTGCAATTGTTATGGGCCGGCGTTATGCTTACCATCAGGCAAACGACCAGCCCGTCTCGTTACCAAATAACATAAAAAAATAAAAAAAAAACTCGGAATAGAGGAGCGAGGTAGTATTTATAAAGAACTTAGTGAAATTATTGGGCTTATCTATCTATACAAATAAATAAAATTGAAGTGTCTGTTTGTAACATCATAATAACAGCTTTTTACCAAATTCATTTGAAAGTATTTACGGTACAAATAACAAAACAACAATTTTTAAAATTTTTGTATGTCTGTTTGTTCCAGGTAATCTCCGAAACGGCTGGACCGATTTTGACGGGACTTTCACTGCAAAATAGCTGATATTATAAAGAGTAACTTAGGCTACTTTTATTTTAGATAAAGAATTAGGGCTCTGCGCAAAAAAATAAAACCCCTGATTTCCAATATCTCCGCGCGAAACCGCGGACAGCAGCTAGTCAAAAATAAACACATAACAGTAGTATACGAGGGACATTGACGTTCACTATTACAATTTCCGAAATAATCGAGTTGGAGCATGAGCCTGACGTAACAGGGTTGTCAACTCAGTAATTTAGCGGCGGACAGAGGGCAGCGCGGGGCTAATTCGCGGAAATATTTCCATTTCTGGCTTCGTTAGCCCCTGTGATGGGTAGCTGTAACTTCGTTACTGTAACTGGACATATGTGCCGGCGAAGGCATTTAGCAGACGATGCGGTAATGGAGTCGGGCCAGCCGGTTGTAATAAATCGGCTGGTTTCTTTTACAGAATAGGACTGGGTTCATTGACTGGTATCTCGCCTGTTGAGTGACAATGCGACAGTAAAGCACGCTTGCCAAAAGTACCTGTTAACTCGCGAGTTAAAGAAACCTAGATTAAACAGAATGGGAAACACGGCCAGGAAAATGGGAACAAAGAAAGTTTTGAAGAAAATTCTTAACAAGTCATTTTGTAAAACTGACGAGCAATGCAATTTCATGCAAACATAAAACAAGTAACCTTTAAATTAATCGCCCAAAAAATATGACTTGTTTATTTTGGAAAGCGAAATCGCCGTAATTTATCAAAGAATGCAAATTAAATAATATTGAATGAATTTTGTTACGGGATTAGGTGTCTGCTGTTATTCCCTCCGCTCGTTTTTGTTAATCAATCTAAGATGGGGGGGATTATTTCTCATTTTAGCCCCTTTTGCGCGCACGTCTAATGACTCCAATATATCAAACGTCAGTAAGTCTTAAAAAATATAAGTTCAATGGTTAAGCCATCATCTCAGTAATATCTAATAACTGAGAGCCACCATCCCTTCTCACTTTTTATGTTTTCTTTAGCCTTTGGGTTGTCTGGAAGAGATCGCTATGAGCGATAAAACCGCCCATTGTGACACTTAGTTTCTTAAGATTTTAGTTTTAAATATTCCTTGTACTGTGGTGTTTCAATAAAGAGTTTATCTATCTATCTATCTATCTATCTATCTCAGCTTATTGTTAGTGTCGTCCTTAAGTGCGTGATGTCGTGATGGGTTCCGACTGAAAACCAGTAACTAGGGTCATTGACCTTAGTTACTGGTTAGCTTATTTGGGAACATTACATTGTTAGTGTTTTTTCTTGTTTTATGTTGTGTGATTGTTGTATTTTAATGTAATGTTATTTTGTATGTTCGGAATAAATCTTCGTTCTTTATTTTTGAAAAAATGATCACTCACGAGAAGTGAAACCGAACGGTTCTTCGAGAATTTGAACACTACCTTGAACTTTCAGTAAAGTACCCAGGCACCCGCTACTTTCAAATTGAAAATCTACCGCCAAGCACCTGGGCCCTATTTAATAAAGCTAACAATCCGACAATCCGACATATGTCTATAAGTGACAATTCGACAGTTTTTCTGTTTAATAAAACTTACAGGCGACAAAATTGTCATGGTGGAAAATTGACAAATTTGTCACGACAATTTTCTTATTGTCAGACTAAATTTAACTGTGGTTTTTGACATATGTCGACTTTTATTAAACGCGTTTTTAGATGACAAATATGTCAAGATTTCACCGGTCGATTTTTGACATATTTGTCACTTTTATTAAACAGCCTAAGCGCGACAATTCTACAATTATGTCATTTTTTGACATAATTGTAGAATTGTCAGCTTTATTAAATAGGGCCGCACAGCTCTCACATTTAAGAATTTTAAGGCTAGCGTCAAGCTATCATTTAACATCACATAACCTACTGTATAAAGTTGAATATAACCTACGTCACGGAAAATATCTGCATTCAACAATCCAAATTATGCATTGCTAATAATATCATTTATATTCTATTCAGGTAGAAAAATTCTACGAAATGATTTCTTGCCCTGATTTCTTGCCCTAAATAAACATAATATTTGACAGAAAAATTACCAGCCATGTCTCATTTCAGATTAACCTGAAGTCATTGAAAATAAATACAGTTATATCGGTGGCATGGTTTCAAAACTGCTGTATTATGCAATAGTGAAACCTGACACAAGTTGGCGAAGGAAAGCCTTGTGGGATAGGGTAACCATTTGTTTGATATTCTACAAAACGTGGGATTGGTTTAACGACGGGCGTATTGCTTTCCATCAGACTAACGACCGGCTAGTATCGTTACTTTGTAGATTAGAACTGTTATACTAATTTTTTTTATATGCTTTTATTTAACAATGATTTAATTAATGTCTAAAAAGTACTCGCTCATCTGAATCAGGCCAAAGTATTCAGTTAAAATCGTGTTTCAATATAGATTCGATAAAAATTTGCTTCGAACTGCTAATGATCAGAAACAGATAATTCCTATTCGCTGCTTAGGCCTTAGGCTGGAATTATGACTTTTAATAAAAAAAACTCTAAGAATCATAAATAGTACTTACTTACCGATTTTTTTTATTGTATTTGATAACGAGACGCGCAGGTCGTGTGACTGATAATAAGCATAATGAACGCCAGCCCATAATACTTGCAGGATCACTCAGAACTTTGAAACACAAAGGCCAGCGCGGCAATGCAGTGCGCTTGTTAACTATTTGTTCATTTTAACGTAAAAAATAGATTTGGCCAGCATGTATTGTGATAGTGAAACGACAAAAGAAGTAGGCAAGCATGTTTTTAAATTAAGAAGGCACGCTTTAGTCCCCTACACAACTGATGTATTTATTTTTCTTTGTGTAGTCTCTATAGTACTTCCTAGCGTGGTCATACGAAGCGCAGGTGACGTTTCGCATACACCCTGCAATTTGTGGCCGTCACAATCCCTCCACTTGCAGAAGAAACATGACAATTCACAAATATAAACCATACCTACAATGCAATAGGGTTCGAAGGATCGCAGCCCAGACTGCCTAAGACCTAAGACATGCTAGAATTAAATATTCACACACAAATGGGCCTTATTAGTGTGCAAAGATTGGTAAAAGGATATAAGGATCGATTAAACTGAAGGGTGGTTTATTGATTTCATTTTATGGTATTCTTAACTACAGGTTCGCTGTTTCAAAGAATCACTCGTTTCTGAATTTTAGCCTAAGAGTTTTCGGGCATTAGGCTCAATTTCGATTCATTCTTTTCGTGTTTTTGGTCATGTTCACAGTCGCCACACAGTATCAGATATTCATTTCTCCCAGTAGATCTACCTTCGCGTTGACTTTATGCGGAGATACGCAGGTTGGTCTGAGACAAATAGCACATCGCCCCGCCCATTCGCTGTATCGGCTCGAATACTCGCGACTGCCGACTGGCGTGGTGGAAGCCGATTCATGGTAGTGTATTTGTATCAGAGGAGTTTAGCACTATACACAAATGAATCTGTTGATTGTATTAACTGTTGATACTCACTCAGTTGGACTTTCAGAGAAGAGTATTCTACCGTGTTGGGACTATTGCCACTTGCTATTCGCTTGCCCACAAAATAAACAGCAATAAATTACATCCGGCACTGAGCGTGCCAACCGCCCGAGCTGTCCGATTATCTCGCGAAAAAACTAAAAAGCACGGCTTTTTTTTTACTTCAGCCGTATGGCGATACGGCATAAATTAGGGGTGTTAAATTATGCAGCCGGGGGTGGTCGGCGATACGAAATTACTGTAGGTTCGACGTAGAAATATGACCCCTACACGGTTAAGGAGTTTGTACGCAAGCAATGCATTTTTAAGGGTTGAACTAGTTGATCAGGTTTAAGTTGCTATTTATGACAGTTTGCAAAAGGACTAACTCGAGTGGCTGTCTGGGTGGGTACCGTCTCTTTGCACATGTAGTCTTTCGATAAGTAGTAATGTGCAAGCATTACTGTGTTCCTGTTTGATAACCAAAGTAGGCAGTGAATGTACTGAGATTATAAGACTAGGTAACGTGTCGAATAACCACTTATCAGCATATTTCAGCAGTCTCACTTGAGAGCCATGGATCATGTTAGCCTAACGTCTAACTAGATCTAACTTATAATAATAAATATTTGTAAGCAAAAGCGCTGAAAACAATATTATGCCTTCGCCTTTACAGAATCGCGTGACATCACTTAATAAATACATTAATGCGGGAAATGATACATACGTTTTTCCTTTTTTTCGGAGTGTAATCAAAGCCCATGCAGGGCGGCGTGCATGCATGCATAATCGGAACGCGATGCCGGCATCAATTCCCGCCAGCCGGCATGTGGCCAGCTACAGACGAAATAATCCAGTGCGAAACTGCAGTTCAGTGCAAAACAGTTCTGCATCTGATCATATTTTGATGTTTCTATCTTTGCTACTCGCTACAAACTGTCATGTTAAACCTCGCTAAGCTGAAGTGATGACGATAGTTCTAAAAACGAGTGGCAAATAGATGGCTCATCAATTTTGCCTGGATGTACAGTAATAACACATGGGGCATATGTGAAAGACAAAATTTCAAGTTACGAAGTTTTGTTAGTGGGAGGACTAACTCTTTTGCGAGTGTCCGTCTGGGTTGTTACCACCGCTTTGCTCGTGAAGTCTGCCGCCAAGCAGTAGTGTGCAAGCATTACTGTGTTCCGGTTTGATGAGCAGAGTATCCAGTGAAATTACTGGGCTTATGAGACTTAATACCTAATGTCTCAGGGTAACGAGCGCACTGCAGTGCCGCGCAGGCCTTTGTGTTTCAAAGTTCTGGGTGGCACTGCAATTGTTATGGGCCGGCGTTATGCTTACCATCAGGCAAACGACCAGCTCGTCTCGTTACCAAATAACATTAAAAAAAAAAAGTTACGAATCGATAAAAAATGCTTTAAAAAAGCGACGAACCGACTTCAGTGACATACTACTGAACCGATTTTGATGAAATTTCTACGGGACCAATCTGAAAGTATATCCTTTCAAATAAAAAAAGAATTATCCAAATCTGTTTATAAATGACGGAGACCTGAGGTAACAAATATAAAAAAAACCCGCCGAATTGATAACCTCCTCCTTTTTTGGAAGTCGGTTAAAAACAAAACACACACCAAAACACTTTCATGGTAGGAAAACTGCAATCCGACAGCCGACGCTTCGACACGGAATTCCCGTTCGAATTTCGGAGTAAGGCCCCTCAACCCTGAGAACTAGAGATTCACAAAACACAAAAGCTAATCCACTGTCCGCCAGTAAACAGCAAGTGGCAGCGTTCCACTCACGCCGGAAAGCAATAAAAAACCGTTTGCTTTAAAGCTGACATTTTAAATCATGAAATACATTCGGATAAAGTAATAAGGAATTCAGGATATTGTTCGTTGCTAGAATGAAGTTGTCCGAGTTACTGGATGAAGACTATCGTCTGTTATTCTCCTTTAGTTTTGCAAGGTGGTATATCTAAACCCTTGTCTAGATGGGGTGGTGAAAGCACTGTAAGCGGGGTTCATTTGAATTGACTCCTTTGTTTCATAACACGTTTAGCATTTTACTGACTGGCTCCGTTAGCGTAGCTCTACACACCGTTCTCAACCGATCGGTAAAGTTTTTTTTATACTATTTGGTAACGAGACGAGCTGGTCATTTTCCTGATGGTAAGCACAACGCCGGCCCATAACAATTGCAGTGCCACCCAGAACTTTGAAATACTCTCGGCTCGGTCATTCCACTGACTACTTTGCTCGTCAAACCGGAACACAGCAATGCTTGCACATTACTGCTTAGCGGCAGACTTCACGAGCAAAGCGGTGGTACCAACCCAGACGGATACTTGCAGAAGAGTTAGTCCTATACCGCGTAGTTGATTCTCTATAGATTTGCATTTGACATCTCACCATGTCATGTGATTGAAAATGGTGAACATGCTAACCCTAGATTAGATCTGGCTCTCAAGTGCACCTGCCGGAACACACCGATAGGTACTTGAAAGAAAGAAGAAAGAAAGAAAGAAAATTTGAGGTTGGTAGCCAGGCGAGCACTGAAAACGCTTAGATCAGCGGGTGACCTTATCAATGAAACACATCATCGGTTTCCGTAATAGTAAATCAAATATTATTCGTCAACTTTGCCGAGGTTACATTTTAATCTGTTTATAATCTTACTTTTTAAACTTTCGCGAATTGGATTCATTGTATTAAGACAAAAACGGGTCTTTTCGAGGTTAGTCAAAATTATATTTTGATTTTATTTGTGCGCGAAAAGACCCGTTTTTGTCTTAATACAATGTTTATAATCTTTATCAGAATCCACAAAGCTTGATTAAAATCTATTTCACAGATTTCCAAATCCAGATCTATCCATGTCCACCGGTTCTATACAATCAAAAATGTAAACAGAGTCTCCTGTGAGAGTCTCTCATAAATGTAAATAAACTTCGAAGCGGTCTTGGTTCAACTTCTCATTACGACGCTCCAACTCTGTTATTCGCTAACGCAATACGTCGCGACTTCGCCCCGGGATCAAAAACCGCGTCCACATAAAAAAACTGTCCCCTTCCTTCCGTTTAATTTACGGATCGGGCTAATTGGCAGGACAAGAGTCCGCAATCAAGCATAATACACGGACCGACGTCCAAATAATGAGCTCGGCTTCGAGCATCAAGCCATAAACCCCCGGTTTTACTGCGAATTTTACGAGTTTATTTGAAGAGGCATCACCGTCCCCGACGCGCCTCGGTTAAGTGATTAAAATCGCGACTGCTGCACCGAAACAAAGCGGGCGAAATGTTCAGATGAATTTAAATGGAGGCACGAAACAAAGGAGCCGTAGCGGAATGTCAGTAGTCGGCATGTCACCTTGTAACGAGAGGGCAGGCGTTGTCGCGTCTGCCTCGCCCCGCGCCGCTCTGCGCGCCGCGCCTCGCCGCGTAACGCCCTCTCTAACATTTAAATGCACGCTACCACGACCTTTTCATACCGGTGCGCCGCTGCCAGGAAATGCCAACCCCCGTGCACCTGAGCTACTACTCGGTAGCTACACGCCTTTTCAAAGCCACAAAAGATTTTTACCACATTTTATTAATCTCAGATCGAGTTCTCACCTGCTTTAATTCTTGCAGACTAATTGCGATTTCCCATTTCCGATGGCGAGTTTTACGATGAGTATTTACTAGAATAACTCGTACCCTCTATGTTCAGCGGAACCTTTTTTGCGAGTTTCCGAGACAAATTGAAAGCATAATTTGATAGGTCCAAAGAAAAATATAAGTTCGCGAAAGGGGAATTCATTTCCATAAAAACACACGTCTCCGTAGATTTTTCATCCATACTTAATTCTGGAGAGCATATTTGCAAGCCGCCTCTCGAATAGCAAACCCTTATTCGCGTAATGATGTTAAACATGTTATTTTGTGTATTCGTAGAGACGGCAATTTTGCCCCTCGTAGATGAAAAGTATGTAATAACGTCAGATCTAATTTGGCCAATAACGAGACGCTAAGAGAGCTCGCATCCTCCGCAAGAATCAATAGTGTCGTTTCGCTGGGAAATACGAAGAAATAAGTAGTGTTTGATTTTCGTAGACAATAAACAGCCATTGACAAGTGTGGAGCGCGCCGAGCCGCGGCCTTTAGGGTTGGGTGGGTGCAGCTTGTAAGTTTTATCGACAGAACTATAATTTTACTTAGTTATTTATTTTACCTTTATAGATAATAGAATAAATATAATATATAACTAAAACGTGGACGTACAATACATTTTACAAAACTAAAAGGAATTAGAACAATGTTGGTTTTACCATAAAAAAATTAAACACACCTTAAACATATGTTGAACTCTCGCATAGTGTTAAACAAGCTTTAATCGTGTGTTTAAATATGAACAACCACAACCTTGATTTAAGGAGTGTCTAATCGTTGTCTAACTCATGTGACATTTGTAATCATTTGAGGCGAATCTTTAAACACTGTCTATTAACTAAACAGGATTTTAAGAATTGTTTTTTCCGACGACAATGTGTTTGTTTAATGCTCATTTTAAGACTTACGACAGACGTATCTAACCCAATTTTGAACGAATAGATAACTCAGACTTCAGTATAACGATGTCATCTCTCTGCTGCTTAAATAATGAGACGCAAAAAACTTTGATCAGGATTCAGCAGCTGTAGGATTTACTCGCCGGCGATTCAGCAGCCGAAGCGTGTAAATTAAATAGTATGCAAATAAAAATCGATACCCCATCCCTAGCGGCTACAAGGATCCAATTAGCCGGCTGGCGCGGCTAATGATTTGCATCGCTCCGTGCGTCCTCGATAGTCTTGTCTATGGCATCTTTGTGAGGTATGCAATCGATGGATGCACGTGAGAATAATTGGTATTTTATTAGGACATAGTAGCTGTTTGAGCTTTAGGTAGTACTGTAATACTTAGACTTAAATTTTAAACATGATTGTTAGCATTAGAATCATTGTAAAACTATTTTTAAAAAGAATGCCGAGTCGCGTATGTTGCCCTTCTTCTTGCTCGGCCTATACCAATTTGGAACTGCCACGGTGGTTTTCTGTAAAGTTCATTAACTTTGAGCACGGATTGGGTCTGTTGACGTCTTTGTCATTTATTATGTTCTAGATAAGGACAGCATTAGTTTTAGTCTGACATTGGGGTAGACAAAGGTTGCAGAAACCCGCCGTTAGTCATTTATTTTAACTTTCATGAGTGCTCCCTTGGGGCCTATATGAATAAAGCATTTTGAATTTGCGGTGTGGCTTTATTTCAATCTTTGGTCTGGAATGGAGGACACCCGGTGATACGGCCTTAAGGTCTACCCCTGAATTTTATTGTTAACATCTACAGGAACATAAGTCATAACTGTACATTGAGCTTTGGTCTTTTTGAATATTTTTTTGGTCTTTTATTATTATTTATTTAAATTTTGATGTAAGTATAGGCCGAAAGTTGAAGTGACAAAAGCATCATCAACTAAGTCCTCCTTGTACATATTTTGATGAGCTAATGAATACTTTTTTACTATTAAAATTTAACCTAGGTCGACAATATCGACAAATGACGTGAGTTATAGCCGGTTTCTAATGAATACTAATTAATTATTGTAATAGCGTGCATCCTTTTCTAACAAGTATCACCTAAAACCATGTGAGATAGTGTCGAAACGCCCACTAATAGCGAACTTCCCAACTTTGGAGATTTTATTTAGAGAAAGAAATTAACGAAGCGAAATAATGAAAATGGCAGTAGCCGGCATAGCTTCATAGTAACCTAATCTTTGTAAGCTAGGAAACAAGCTAGTCTTGTAACCCGTACCCGGCTAAGAACGGGCACAAATAAAAAGAGAAGGAGTAGAAGAAGAAGAAGAAGAAAAGAAGAAAAGAAACAACAACCTTTGTCTTGACAGTTTTAGGTTTATTTTCTCATACACATCGTTAAATACACAGTTTTAGCACTTATTACTAATTTGACCGAAATATGATGATGATGATGCTAATGATATACACAATTTTGTTAAGATTAATGATCTAGGACAGAAACGGGATAAACACACGCTTATTCTAGGTATATATGGTACTTAGATTTAACGATACACAATTCAAGATAGTTCACCGATAAATGGACAACAAAAGTCTGGTTTATATTTGTTAGAATTTTGTCAAAAGAAATGGTTTCTGGATGACGTCGACACCTACTTGGCTTCGGATACAGTAGCTTGCCTTTTCTTCCCTTTCTCTAAACGATCGTGTGTCGGGGCCCTACCCGAACGCTCAAAGGTTGACCGTATATGGGGCCTTTCCTAAATGTTCCAAGGGACAATTGAAACAAAATGTAATACGTAGGGTCCGAATAGACGGTCAAGAAAACTACTTAGACGACGCGTCTACCAAGTTGACCGTGTGTGGGGCCTTTCCTAAATTCTTCAAGGGAGAAGTAAAACAAAATATAATACGCTCGGTCCGTATAGACGGTCAAGAAAACTACTTAAACGACACGTCTACCAAGTTGTCCGTACATGGGGCCTTTCCTAAATTCTTCAAGGTGAGTAAATCTGAAACCCCGACCGCTTACTTGCGTTGGGGCTTTACCCCGTAAAAGTTGCCTTCTCTGCCCTGATGCGGAGACGCCGATTCGTCAGCCCGCGGTGTAGAGAAAAACGTCAGCCTCCGGTGTAGAGAACACGTCAGCCTGGCCACACCCAAGCACGTGTGAGCTGCTCCTTTTACTCCTTGTGTTAGTCGTTCAGCACGGCTGGTGATCCCTGGTCCTCGCTGCCCTTCGCCCCTGGTCAGGATCGCTGCGCCGGTCCGGGTTGCGTCTTCTCTCGGTAGGACTGGCCAAAAAACCGACCGTCCTCTACACCGAAATTTGAAACACTTTTATAACTTGACTGGCCTCGTCGCCGTTCTCCGGTGGAATGTCGGTGCACGAGCGTCCTTTGCTCGTCATTGGAAGAGCCACCTTTCCCCTCGCGTCGCCTCGTTCCCCTGGAACCTTCTAGAACTTCTCGACGCAAATGGCCAAAACCAAGCAGAATAACTCGCCCCGAGATGGCGTTCCATGCGAGAGTGGCTCCTACTAAATGGACCGTAAAAATTATGTTGTCTCCTTAATAAAATATGGTCAGTGCCTGCAAACTGCATGCATATTTTTTCTGAAATAAAGACTGAAAAGCTGCTCTGAAATTGAGATAAAACCCCGCCTTGCAATCACGCCCCCTACCGTGTTTTCCGTGAACTATTTAATCCACCGCGGTAGTCGGCTTCCGAAACGCGATGAACGCGGCCCGTCGACCACAGGTGGCGTCGCTGAATTTGTCGATCTTTTAAGACGATCAAGTTAAATTTGAAGTTATTACTATTCCCGTTGCGTTCCAGGTACGCAGCAATAATTCCTGTAATTATTTATTGCTTCGTATCCATCTAAAATGCAGGCGCCACTGAAATTTCAATATGTTTATTGCCCACCTGATGTTTTTTTAGACGACCTCTGTCGGCGAGGCGTGGCACTAACAAGGACTGTTAACAAGTTACCTTTTATCTATTTCTTCAAACGTTTCTGCTATTCCCTACTAGATTCAGTTTGTTGCACTGAATACGACATTATAGTGTGAAATGAAAGTTTTTACCTAGTTTTTAAATATTTTTATTATTATACTTGAGAATTGCAATTTTAAACTTCACTAAAATACACAAATCCACTTAACCTTACCACTAAAAACTTAAGTAACCAAAAAATACACTAATCCACTTAACCTTACCACTAATTCGAACTAACCAAAATAACACAAATCCACTTAACCTTACCACTAAACATAAATTCCCTCCCCATAAATATATACCCGTTATATAATGTTTATAAAAGAGAAGAAGAATAGGAAGAGACAAGAAGATGAAGAAGAAATTTGAAAAAAGAAATATAAATAAGTGCCGAGTAAAGATGTTTAAGTTGATATAGAAATAAAATACATATAAATACATGTTTATTGTTTTTAAGAAAAGTATATAAATTATAAGTAAATACAAGCTTTCCTCATGTGTGCATATCCTCATACGAAATCTTTTACTAAATCATCTTGCATACTTCTCCTTTCAACTTCAAGCAAACCCTCAAGCACACATCTTTCACGCAATTAGAGATAATCTACGTAATGTTGTGATTACTCCCGAAATGTCGCAGCAGCTCACCTCCGATTGTGGCTCCGCTTCATCGTTACCCTTTCATCAACCCCCCATTGGCACTCATGAGTAGTGAAAGAAAATCCCTTTTATTAAATTTTGTAGTATTTAGGGCTTTATTTTTAAGAGGTCATACCACCCGCCTCTGGTCATTGTAGCTTTAAATTAAAAGAGGTAACCAACTGCCTCTAGTGATATTTTGTTGATTGTGTGAGCTCACCACTGCTCTCACCCGCCTCGTATGATCAAAACAAAAAATAAATATGACAATGACGTCTACACTATGTATACAATGATGCTAACTCTTCTACTGGCGGAAAAAACCAAACGACTATGTCCAAAACAATTGACGTCACTTATATAGTTGTTATAAATAATATATGGAAAAACAGTGAAATAAATAAATACTACAATAAAATAAAATATAAACGTACCATAATATAAACCTAAATACACTACATGCTAATATAATCTTACATACAATACATAAATTTAATACCCCTTATTAAACTAAGCTGAACCATTCTGTAATACACACCAATAAAAAAACCATCTGCCAGGACCTATGTTCTACCAACTGAAATTCTCACCATGTCCGGGCGAATCTCCTACCTACTTCTTTCTTCTTTATCTTTCTGTAAATCACATCCCTAAAAGCCTTCTGCCAGGACCTATGTTCTGCAAACCTAAAAAAAATCTCATCTTGTCCGAGCAAATCTCCTGCCTACTTCCTTCTTCTTTATCTTTCTGTAAACCACATCCCTAAAAGCCTTCTGCCAGGACCTATGTTCTGCAAACCTAAAAAAAATCTCATCTTGTCCGAGCAAATTTCTACCTCCTTCTCTACCTTTCTGTCAATCACAATCCTAAAAAGCCTTCTGCCAGGACCTATGTTCTGCAAACCTAAAAATCTCCATCTTGTCCGGGCGTGTCTCCTACTTACTTCCTTCTTCTTTATCTTTCTGTAAACCACATCCCTAAAAAGCCTTCTGCCAGGACCTATGTTCTGCAAACCTAAAAATACTCCATCATGTCCGGGCGTATCTATGCGGCACCCGAAAACGGACCGTCTTGAAACTTGTGTAATAAATCCTACTCTTCTTGGTTTTTATATGTTAAGGGTTAACGTAGGACGCTGGGTTTCTGCAATAAAAAAGAATTAGTCCACCCCTGCTAGGAGCCCACAACCCAAACGTCCCCGCGCCATCTAAATACGTTAGTTAGGTTCTCCTAACTAACTGGGCCTCTCCTCTCGGACAGAATACTGGCAGCGACGTCATGAAACCGTAATTTGCCAATGATCGACTATAACTGTAAGAATAAGAAAATCAAAACCCCCTATGTTTTCAGGTCTTTTACGTGCCAAGACCCCAAAACCTTGCCATTCATGTCCGCTAACTGGTACACTAACTGTCCCAATACCTTTTCTACGCGACACTTCTCGTATTTTGGACAAAGTTTTGCAGCCTTATATTTCGCTGCATCACTCAGAGGATAGGTTCTTTTCCAAACTATATCCCCCACCTTTAAAGAAACGTCTCTGCGCCGCAGGTTATAATATTTCGCATTTGACTGATGCGCCTTCAGCATCAAATCACGAACCTTATCAAAAACTGGTTTGAGCTCACCGAAATCGCCAGCATACTCTTCCCTAGGCATCCCGGGTTCGTACTCGTCATCACTCGACGCATAAAATGATCCGTCTATGACCGGTTCCCTGCCGTGAACCAAAAAGAAAGGTGAGAACTCTGTGGTTTCGTTTACCGCACTGTTTATAGCAAATTGTATCTTAGGAAGATTAATGTCCCATGTACGATGGTCCTCTTTTACATATGATGACACCGCTGTCATCACCGTCTTGTTATAGCGTTCCACCAAGTTTACCTGTGGTGTATAACGTGGCGTGTAATGTGTTCTGGGGATGTTATATTTCTTTAGCAAATTTCTAAACTCTGATCCCGTGAATGTGCCTCCGTTATCGGCAATCACGGTTTCCGGTATCCCATGGACCAGCAATACTCCATTTTCAAAAGCTTTTGCTACCACGGCAGCTGTAGCCCTACGAAGTGGGAACAGTAACGTATATTTCGAGAAGCAACAAGTTACCACGAACAAGAATGTGTGACCAGCTCTTGACCTAGGCAATGGTCCCACCATGTCTATGGACAAAACCTGGAATGGACGATGGCAGACTTTCGGTTTTCCCATCACTCCCGGAACTTTTTTGTTGCTAATCTTATAGGCGGTACAGGTGTCGCAACTGCTAACAAATTTCTTTATGTCCCCAAACATTCCTGGCCAATAATATCGTAAACTGATCCTGCGGTGGGTTTTAAAGGTACCAAAATGTGCTGCTGTAGGTTCACAATGGTTCATCTCGATCACCCTTTGTCTATGGTCCGCCCGCACTACCTCCTTCCATTCGAATTCTTTGCCCAAAGAGTACTTCGCTTTGGTAAACCTTAAGAGCTTCCCTCCTTCTACGCGATAGCCTGGATAATTCGATGGATTTGACGTGACCCCTTGCAAGACGTTGTCGAACCACGCGTCCGTTGCCCGTCCTCCATCCTGAGATGCGTTGCCAATCGCGTCAACTCTTACAAACCGGGACAAGGCATCTGGGACGACGTTCTCTTTCCCTTTGCGATGAACGATTTCAAAATTGAACTGTGATAGCCGACAGCCCCATCGTGCTAGTCTCCCAGTGGGATTTTCGAGCCGCATGAACCATTTTAACGAGGCGTGGTCTGTAACAACTGTAAACCTTCTTGTCCCTAAATATGCTTGAAATTTCTCCACTGCGAACAAAACAGCTAAAGCTTCCCTTTCTGTCGCACTGTAATTACGCTCAGCTTTAGATAGGCCACGACTGACGTATGCTATTGGGTGCTCCATTCCCTCAAGTGTCTGTGTTATCATACCCCCTATACCAAACGCAGAGGCATCACAATGCACTGCAAACGGTTTGTTGAAATCCGGACAAGCAAGAACCGGGGCTGACACTAGAGCGTCTTTT
Source organism: Crocallis elinguaria (assembly GCA_907269065.1). Lineage (NCBI taxonomy): Eukaryota > Metazoa > Arthropoda > Insecta > Lepidoptera > Geometridae > Crocallis > Crocallis elinguaria. The sequence goes on from OU026065.1 coordinate 36,742,796, forward strand.
AGTTTAATAAAAGCGTTTTCCGCTTCCGCCGTCCATTTGTAGTTTGTGCCTTTCTTTCCTGTTGACGTAAGCGCATGCAACGGAGCCGCAATGCTTGCAAAATCTCGAATGAACCTACGATACCACGAGCACGTGCCTAGGAACATTTTTACCTCACGCGCGTTCTTTGGTGTGGGGAAATCCAGGATGGCGCGGATCTTTTCCGGGTCTGTTCTCAGCCCGCCTTCATCGACTACGTAGCCTAGGTAATGTAAAGAGCTTCTAAAGAACTTACACTTCTCAAAATTCACGGTAAGGTTTGCCGATTTTAGTTTCTCTAACACCCTGTTCAACAAAATCAGATGGGAATCAAAATCTGGCGTTGCTATCACTACGTCATCAACATACACAAATACTAGACCATTTATGATGTCGCTAGCAAACCCATTGTCGAATAACATATCCATCAATCTCTGCTGTCTCGCCGACGCACCGCACAAACCAAATGGCATCACCTCGAATTTAAAAAGACCTCTGCCTGGAACCGTGAAGCTTGTCTTCTCTTTCGAGGACTCTTCTAGAGGAATCTGCCAAAACGAAGACGCTAGATCAATGGAAGAAAGGAAACGAGCCTGCTTAAGACTATCCAAAATCTGTGGGATATACGGCATTGCGTAGGCATCCCCTCGAGTAACGGCGTTTAATTTCCGACAGTCTAAGCAAAACCTCCAATTACCGTCCGCCTTCTGCACTAACAACGCTGGATTGTTCCAAGGACTTTCACTTGGAGATACCACACCCTGCGCCAGCATCCGATCTAGCTCGCTATATAAGGCTTCCCTCTTTTCCGGAGACAGTGGGTATTGTTTTGTCTTGATTGGTGGCGAGTTTTCTGTATCTATGGTATGTTTGATGAGTGATGTTCGACCTAGCCCGATGGTCTCTGAGGAGTTTTCCTTAAACTTAGAAATTACCAAATCGGCCAGCTCTGCGTGTGATTTGCCCAAGGCCCTGTATGGTTGTATCGCATGCACCAACCCCTCCTTTACTGTTCCGACGAACGACTTCGGCTTCCCCGACAGAGACAAGTCAGAATTAAAAATTTCCGGTGCTAGCTGAAAAGTTCTCCAAAAGTCGACACCGAATATAACGTCAGTTACTATGGCTGGAATCACGAAAAACTTTACCACGTGTGTTTTGTTACCTACAGACAATGGCAACAACATATACCCCGTGGTCTGTATTTCCTCTCCGTTCGCTACCACCACAGCATTGCTTGACCTGTGTAGCACGCATCCCAAGCCCTCCAGTTTCCTGTGTGCATTGTTACCTAAAATCGATACACACGCCCCTGAATCGAGCAATCCATAAAAGGGCAAATCAAAAAGATCTACTTTCAAGTATGGACGTACGTCCCCCTTGTCAGGAGAAAACAGAACCGAAGCAATTGGATTCTTCATAAAGTTTGATACGAACCCTAACCAGTTGCTCCACTCTGAAACAGACGTTTCACCTCGGTTCTGCCCTACAAGTTTTTTGAAGTGGCTCTAATGGTTTCTTTCGAGCACTTGGGACAGCTCCTTGTTGTGTATCCTACCTCACCGCAATTAAAACAATGTATTTGTGTACCGTTCCTGCTGTTTTTGCAGTCTTTATAAGCGTGACCCGGTTCATTGCACTTAAAACAACGCGTTCCTCCACTGACCGTAGTGGGTTTACCTTCACTGCAATCCCTTTGCATGTGTCCGGGTTTCCTACACTTAAAACACACCATAGTCTGCCTATTTTGAGACGGAGTCGTGACCACTGCAACCTGATGTTGGCTTTTTGAACCTCTATACGCAAACATCGGATTTAACGATTGAGAACTATCTCTGCTTGGTTCTACAAATAACTCTGATCGTTGGCGTGCACCTTCAAGCCTCCTACAGTATTCTTTCAAACCGTGAACGGACTTTATCTCAACCAAAGCCAACTGTTCTGAAAAATGTGGGCGAATGTTATGTAAAAGTAGCTCTAACTTGGCGTCATCGCTCAGAGGCGCCTTCAATCTAGCGAACATGCAATTCATTATGGAAAAGTATATGTGAACCCGTTCGTCCGGGCCCTGGGTTCTAGCCCGGATTTCCCCCATAAGACGGTAATCGTAGTCTACTGGATCGAATTCTTCTAGTAACAATGTTCGCAACTGGCTCCACGAGTCAACTGATTCCCTGATGCCTCTATACCATAACAATCCTTGACCCGAAAACAGTTCAGACGCTGAAGCAAATACCTTTGATACCGAAACGTCATTTGCTTGTGCGAGTTCTTGAACCCTTTCTAGAAAAGATCGTACGTCCGAGCTACCATCAAACTTTACACCCCACTTGCCGATGTTGCCTGACCCCGAACACTCAAACTTGACCTTCGGTTCTGGTTGGATGGCCTGAACAACGCTGTCAACCGCTATCGTTGCCGAGGGTGGAACCGAGACTGAAGACGCGCCCTTTGCCTCTACTTTCGCTAAACACTGCGCTATGCCTTCAACCAACCTTGTCTTTGTTGCTTCCCATTTCCCTTCGTCACCTATTTCCAACCGAGAAATTCTATGACTTAAATGGTTTGCCAAAGCCCTGGCTCGGATAAACACACCCCGTTCACTTGTGTACTCGTATTCTTCTAGCTTGTCTTTTAGATCCTGCAATTTATTCGCAACCAACCCCAGCTCTTCCTCAATGTCAAGTTCAACTTCTAAAATGTCGTCAGCTGGAACCTCAATTGCTAACCGCTTTAATTGTTTACGTAATTTGTCTACAGTGTTTTCGGGGACTTCTGAACGAATAGAAATTTCATATTGAAGCTCGTCCTTGGTAAGAGAATAAACGTGTACACTACGTGGCTCCATGGCAGCTAAAGGTTATGTGCAAATATTTCAAAATCAAATGTTTTGTTGTCCACCTTGCAGTACTTAAAAATATGCAACGTTCTTGTTGTGAAAAAGTATTCACGACAGTAACGCTTAAATTGTAGTGTAAACAGAAATATTACGTAAAATGCAAAATGGTTTAAGTGTAAAAAACTTAATATTAATAGCACACGCTTAAATTTGAGTGTAAGCGCAAATATCACGTAAGAATGTAAAATTGTTTAAGTGTAGACAAGCTTAATATTAATGGTAAACGCTCAAATTTGAGTGTAAACACCAATATCACGTAAAAATGTAAAGTGGCTTAAGTGAGAGAAAAAACTTAATAATAATGGTAAACGCTTAAATTTGAGCGTAAACACAAATATCACGTAAAAATGTAAAGTCAAAAAATGTACGTTGTATATTCAATTATTCACACGACGTATATTTCCAATACAAAGGCTGGTGTTTACTCCAATTTTACGTTGAGCGCCATTTTGTAACCCGTACCCGGCTAAGAACGGGCACAAATAAAAAGAGAAGGAGTAGAAGAAGAAGAAGAAGAAAAGAAGAAAAGAAACAACAACCTTTGTCTTGACAGTTTTAGGTTTATTTTCTCATACACATCGTTAAATACACAGTTTTAGCACTTATTACTAATTTGACCGAAATATGATGATGATGATGCTAATGATATACACAATTTTGTTAAGATTAATGATCTAGGACAGAAACGGGATAAACACACGCTTATTCTAGGTATATATGGTACTTAGATTTAACGATACACAATTCAAGATAGTTCACCGATAAATGGACAACAAAAGTCTGGTTTATATTTGTTAGAATTTTGTCAAAAGAAATGGTTTCTGGATGACGTCGACACCTACTTGGCTTCGGATACAGTAGCTTGCCTTTTCTTCCCTTTCTCTAAACGATCGTGTGTCGGGGCCCTACCCGAACGCTCAAAGGTTGACCGTATATGGGGCCTTTCCTAAATGTTCCAAGGGACAATTGAAACAAAATGTAATACGTAGGGTCCGAATAGACGGTCAAGAAAACTACTTAGACGACGCGTCTACCAAGTTGACCGTGTGTGGGGCCTTTCCTAAATTCTTCAAGGGAGAAGTAAAACAAAATATAATACGCTCGGTCCGTATAGACGGTCAAGAAAACTACTTAAACGACACGTCTACCAAGTTGTCCGTACATGGGGCCTTTCCTAAATTCTTCAAGGTGAGTAAATCTGAAACCCCGACCGCTTACTTGCGTTGGGGCTTTACCCCGTAAAAGTTGCCTTCTCTGCCCTGATGCGGAGACGCCGATTCGTCAGCCCGCGGTGTAGAGAAAAACGTCAGCCTCCGGTGTAGAGAACACGTCAGCCTGGCCACACCCAAGCACGTGTGAGCTGCTCCTTTTACTCCTTGTGTTAGTCGTTCAGCACGGCTGGTGATCCCTGGTCCTCGCTGCCCTTCGCCCCTGGTCAGGATCGCTGCGCCGGTCCGGGTTGCGTCTTCTCTCGGTAGGACTGGCCAAAAAACCGACCGTCCTCTACACCGAAATTTGAAACACTTTTATAACTTGACTGGCCTCGTCGCCGTTCTCCGGTGGAATGTCGGTGCACGAGCGTCCTTTGCTCGTCATTGGAAGAGCCACCTTTCCCCTCGCGTCGCCTCGTTCCCCTGGAACCTTCTAGAACTTCTCGACGCAAATGGCCAAAACCAAGCAGAATAACTCGCCCCGAGATGGCGTTCCATGCGAGAGTGGCTCCTACTAAATGGACCGTAAAAATTATGTTGTCTCCTTAATAAAATATGGTCAGTGCCTGCAAACTGCATGCATATTTTTTCTGAAATAAAGACTGAAAAGCTGCTCTGAAATTGAGATAAAACCCCGCCTTGCAATCACGCCCCCTACCGTGTTTTCCGTGAACTATTTAATCCACCGCGGTAGTCGGCTTCCGAAACGCGATGAACGCGGCCCGTCGACCACAGGTGGCGTCGCTGAATTTGTCGATCTTTTAAGACGATCAAGTTAAATTTGAAGTTATTACTATTCCCGTTGCGTTCCAGGTACGCAGCAATAATTCCTGTAATTATTTATTGCTTCGTATCCATCTAAAATGCAGGCGCCACTGAAATTTCAATATGTTTATTGCCCACCTGATGTTTTTTTAGACGACCTCTGTCGGCGAGGCGTGGCACTAACAAGGACTGTTAACAAGTTACCTTTTATCTATTTCTTCAAACGTTTCTGCTATTCCCTACTAGATTCAGTTTGTTGCACTGAATACGACATTATAGTGTGAAATGAAAGTTTTTACCTAGTTTTTAAATATTTTTATTATTATACTTGAGAATTGCAATTTTAACCCGTTACAGTCTTTAGAAAACAAGTCTGACAAAAAAACCCTTTCTCAATCGAATTCCAGCGGCGAATAGTTCTCGAAAACTAATCAACCTTCCCAGAATACCTAGAGTATAGTATACCTAGAGCGTGAATGTGAGTACCAGGACAAACCATCTCTGGTTTCTATGGTACAACATGCAAATTTCTATGTACAAAAGAAAGTAATGAAGAATAAATAAAAAAAAAAAAAAAAAAAAAAGAAAGGGCCTGCGAGATAAATGACTCCAGTTCAACCGTGACCGCAAACTTTGGTCACTGACGGTAACACCGTGTTATTGAACATTCTATCGTACTTATATGATAAGGCATATCACTTGGTCATACTTCTTTTATACATTTCTTTTTGTTTATGTTATTTGGTAACGGGACGAGCTGATCGTTTGCCTGATGGTAAGCATAACGCCGGCCTATAACAATTGCAGTGCCACTCAGAACTTTGAACCACAAAGGTCTGCGCGGCACTGCAGTGCGCTCGTTACCCTGAGACATTAGGTATTAAGTCTCATAAGCCCAGTAATTTCACTGGCTACTCTGCTCATCAAACCGGAACACAGTAATGCTTGCACACTACTGCTTGGCGGCAGACTTTGCGAGCAAAGTGGTGGTAATAACCCAGACCGACACTGGCAAAAGAGTTAGTCCTACCACTAACAAAATTTTAACGTACAGGTTAGCGTCAACGCTAGGAATTCTTGTATCGCAGATGGCATTGATATGCAAAGATACACGATCCAAACATCCAAGAACCAGAGGACAAACTTTATGCCGACCAAACAAGTGTGCCCCGACGGGCGACCGAACCTACGTTTGCACGCAGAATTACAACAAACTTAGCCACGGAGCTGTCAAAATAGAATGTTTGACTACCATCTCGCGTCTCTCTCTCAAGCGACCGCATCTCGCCGATCTTAAGCGACGATGTATAGTCAAAGATAAAAAATTAAGCTTTTAAGTCAGTAGTACCATTGACTAACTAGTCATACTATTCATCAGTATTCATGATACTAGTATCATTGTAGCGATACGACAATATTCATGAAGGTGCTACCTACTGATCCTATATTAGTGTCACTAGTACCATTGAAGGTACTAATGATACAAAGATGTGTCACTTGTACCATCAATGGTACTAGTCAATGGTACTAGTCAATGGTACTAGTCAATGGTACTAGTCAATGGTACTAGTCAATGGTACTAGTCAATGGTACTAGTCAATGGTACTAGTCAATGGTACTAGTCAATGGTACTAGTCAATGGTACTAGTCAATGGTACTAATAACATAAAGGCGAATAAGCTACACCTAGACGGGACTGGCTCTCAAGTGAAGCTGTCGGAGTACAGCAATAAGTGTTTGGCGGCAGATTTTCAACTTGGGGTGATAGCTAGCTAAACGAGACGAAAATGCCTCACCACTAAGCAATTTCTATAAATATTTTATCTACGTCTTGTTTATTTAACAGCTCTGCACTGAATGCACTCGTCAGCCATTCGCAAATCAACGTCGGATGCAATACTCCGGAATCAGGATTCCTTAATTATCGGATCCGGATGAAAACACCGGAGGGTCTTTGTTGCGTCAAACGCGAGACGCCCCCGGCCGGGATGAGGGTCCCGCAGATTAATGTGTAATAACATTCCTGGGAATGTTTGAGTATCGGGCCTGATGATGAGTTTGATTTATTTAGGGTGTTACGTAAAGGGATATATTTGTTTTGTGTGATTAATATTGGGTTTTATGGAAAATTTCGCCTGCGTGAGTACATTTGAGCGGACCTTTTTACACGACTGCACAAATGAAGGAGTGTAATGTTTTTAGGGTTCATATATGTATGTGAGTTTCTTTATTTATTATATAGCTTTCTTTATTATATAGCTAAACAGATTTGGATGTATGGGGTATCGTTAGAATCCTTACATCATCCCGAGTGACACTGCAGGGCAGTCGTGTTTTTTTATGTCACTTATGTTACATCGACTTGTTCGAAAGTCGTGTTGGTGTAACGACATTTACAACGTCAAATACGATCTTGACAAAAAAATTGGGATCACCTGGGGACAGTTACACCATCATCCGGAAGGCGTCTACTGCAAAACTTTGGCCTTCCCCACAATGGAAGCGGGTTGCCATAATACACCAGCGGCGCGAGTGCGGAAGTACGGAACCGAAAAACTCGACAAATTTATCGAATTTTGCGAGTACCGAAGTCTGATCGTAAAGTATTGTAGTAGCTCTATATTCTCTTTGGATTCGACCTAGCTTTTCGATAACTTTTGTCGATTATTTCGAGGCTCGATAAATCACACTTTATCGATTTAAACTGTCATTTTTATCGAATTTTGTCGAATATTATCGACCCAAATAGATCCGTACTTGCGCCGCAGGTTCGGCAGGCGACTAGGTGATGGCAGTAGATTTTGAATTCGACCCAAGATAATACTGATGCTGCCGATTCCCTGGATATTCCTTTAGCCGGCTCTCAATACACCCACAGGAAGAGATGTACTGGTCCAATTCAAACCAAGATCAGTAAAGCCGATACCGAGAAGTAAAAAAAAACTGCTTTTAAAAAGCGGCAACAGGACTTAGTTGTTGTATTACGATGAAGATATCGCGGAATTTGAAATGTAATGCCCCATTTTTCTACCCTATTTTTTTATTTTTTTTATTTAATTTGTTTTGCTCTGCAAGCTCCAGGGCTCGCACCTTTAGTTTGATTTTTACATACTTATAAAAAAAATTTTTTCTTTCTTACTTATCATCAATTTAACAAAAGTAACTTACTCCGAAAGCCTAACTAAGTGTCGTACACATAACATATACTATATATATAGTTTTATATAAATACAAGTATTACAAACTAGAATACTGAATTGAGTACACAATCGGAGCGGACGAGATCCCACAAGCAGCACCCGTTCACGAGTATGACGCATGTGCCAGCCATCGCTCTCCTCAACCATTTCAGAGGGAAGAGAGCGACCCGCCACACGACGCCACTGCAAGCAAGATCATTCCAGTGGCCATGGCCACTCCGGTTGTTCACCCAATTTATTTAACCTATGATTTTTCTACCCTTAGAAGTGGTATTCTTTAATGAAATTTATAAAAGGCCACCCTTAGACAAACCCTACTCATAGAGAGATACAAATAGAGTATGAGCTGACTATACCTAAGAAACAACTTTTTAAAGTCGGTTAGGAAGAAACCATGCAAGTGAATATAAAAATCTCGTTACGTAAGCCAGGGCTGCTCAACCTTTGTTCGTATCAGCTCGAAGTTATATTCGTGTGACATAACGAACGGTGGACTAATTATACGTACTGCGCTTACAACACCCTTTTCTACCGCCCGCTGTAATAGGGCTGTCACTCTTTTGCTATGGATGGAATTAACTAGTTACCCGCAACATACGAGTATCCTAATATGGGTCTAGTACACTATCGGCAGTCAAACGCTAATCTATACATATAAATAAAATTGAAGTGTCTGTTTTGAATATGAAAATAACAGCTTTTTGCTAAATTCATATGAAAGCATATAGGTAAGGCCTTACCCATATACGGTACCTATAACAATATAACTATTTTTTATATTTTTGTCTGTCTGTCTGCCTGTTTGTTCCGGGTAATCTCCGAAACGGCTGGACCGATTTTGACGGGACTTTCACTGGCAGATAGCTGATGTTACAAGGCGTAACTTAAGCTACTTTAATTTTAGAAAATTAATTAGAGTTCCGCGCAAAAAAATAAAACCCATGAAATCAAATATCTCCACGCGGGTGAAACCGCGGGCAGCAGCTAGTTTTTAGTATAAATAATTCCGCTTATTGGAGAAATTTACCTTATTTTTGGTGAATGTCTCTATCTTTGTTGTAACGTTAGCAATTGATCACTATCTCACCAGATTTCAAGAGACCAAGCGATCGAAGATAGCGAAAATGGATTCTTTTTTTCAAGCAGCAACGAATCATCTTGATTTTTGGCATAGAGAAAGCTTTGTTTTCGGAAAAATGCTCGTTTCCTATGTGAATCTCCACGCGGGTGAAACCGAGTGCCTTAGCCAGTTTCAAATAAAAGCCATTACAATATCTATACCTACCTCACGACTCACGACCCCTTTACAAGAGCACGTCTACCTTAGCGGTTATCGAATAACAACTATCAATGCTGGTAATAAATAATTCTACTCGCCAGCCCTAATAGGAACCCCTCCCCCCCTCTCCGCCCCACTTGTTATACCCCCAGCGAGCACGGAGCGCCATGAATTAATAATCAGGCCATTTTACGTCCGCACCCGGTCGCGTTGCTAGCGAATCACTACTACGTACTACTGCTACTATTAGCTGTTGTGCAGAACAACATTTACAACAAGACGAAGCGACAACGGCTGTATGTAGTAGTCTACATACTACTGCTACTATTAGCTGTTGTGCAGAACAACGTTTACAACAAGACGAAGCGACAATGGCTGTATGTAGTAGTCTACATACTACTGCTACTATTAGCTGTTGTGCAGAACAACGTTTACAACAAGACGAAGCGACAATGGCTGTATGTAGTAGTCTACATACTACTGCTACTATTAGCTGTTGTGCAGAACAACGTTTACAACAAGACGAAGCGACAACGGCTGTATGTAGTAGTCTACATACTACTGCTACTATTAGCTGTTGTGCAGAACAACGTTTACAACAAGACGAAGCGACAATGGCTGTATGTAGTAGTCTACATACTACTGCTACTATTAGCTGTTGTGCAGAACAACGTTTACAACAAGACGAAGCGACAACGGCTGTATGTAGTAGTCTACATACTACTGCTACTATTAGCTGTTGTGCAGAACAACATTTACAACAAGACGAAGCGACAACGGCTGTATGTAGTAGTCTACATACTACTGCTACTATTAGCTGTTGTGCAGAACAACATTTACAACAAGACGAAGCGACAACGGCTGTATGTAGTAGTCTACATACTACTGCTACTATTAGCTGTTGTGCAGAACAACATTTACAACAAGACGAAGCGACAATGGATGTATGTAGTAGTCTACATACTACTGCTACTATTAGCTGTTGTGCAGAACAACATTTACAACAAGACGAAGCGACAATGGCTGTATGTAGTAGTCTACATACTACTGCTACTATTAGCTGTTGTGCAGAACAACATTTACAACAAGACGAAGCGACAACGGCTGTATGTAGTAGTCTACATACTACTGCTACTATTAGCTGTTGTGCAGAACAACATTTACAACAAGACGAAGCGACAATGGCTGTATGTAGTAGTCTACATACTACTGCTACTATTAGCTGTTGTGCAGAACAACATTTACAACAAGACGAAGCGACAATGGATGTATGTAGTAGTCTACATACTACTGCTACTATTAGCTGTTGTGCAGAACAACATTTACAACAAGACGAAGCGACAACGGCTGTATGTAGTAGTCTACATACTACTGCTACTATTAGCTGTTGTGCAGAACAACATTTACAACAAGACGAAGCGACAATGGATGTATGTAGTAGTCTACATACTACTGCTACTATTAGCTGTTGTGCAGAACAACATTTACAACAAGACGAAGCGACAATGGCTGTATGTAGTAGTCTACATACTACTGCTACTATTAGCTGTTGTGCAGAACAACATTTACAACAAGACGAAGCGACAACGGCTGTATGTAGTAGTCTACATACTACTGCTACTATTAGCTGTTGTGCAGAACAACATTTACAACAAGACGAAGCGACAATGGCTGTATGTACATAGTATGTGGAGGAAAACGTGATAGAACTATAGAGCCTAGTGTTAGTGGTAGGACTAACTCTTCTGCGAGTGTCCGTCTGGGTTGTTACCACCGCTTTGCTCGTGAAGTCTGCCGCCAAGCAGTAGTGTGCAAGCATTACTGTGTTCCGGTTTGATGAGCAGAGTAGCCAGTGAAATTACTGGGCTTATGAGACTTAATACAGTGCCGCGCAGGCCTTCGTGTTTCAAAGTTTTGGGTGGCACGATCGAAACGACCAGCTCGCCTCATTAACTGATTAACTCGCCTGATTAATATTACTATGAAATTAAATTAATTATTGTATTGAAGATGTACTTTTATAATACTAACATAATTATATAAACTTATTTTTTACTAACAAAATTTGGATTGCATTTTATCTGATATTAAATGATTATTATTATTATATTATTATTATTAACAAATAACATAAAAAAGAAAGACGAAGCGACAATGGCTGTATGTGGTGTGGAGGCAAACATCGTGATTGAACTATATATATAGCCTAGTAGTTGGCCATTATCTTTGTGTTAGTTTGGCTACTAAAACCCTTAACATGTAAAATCTGTCATGTCAGGACATTCATGCAGCTGCACTTCAGAGCCAGTCTTAATATATATTTAGTGTTATCACCATCTTCACAATGTCGCTTAAGATTTGGCAAGACGCCGAAAGCTAACCTATCCAGTATAAAAAACGCTATAAGAATGCTTCTGGCCCTTTATCTCCGAAAATCCAACACAACATATCTATGGAAAACCCATTACCCTGTATTTTTATGTACCTAATCAATTCGTTCAAGTATCGGCCCACTCCACGACGAGCATTACTTACCGTCTTGTGCCGAACATCCATCATGTTACCATAGTAGAAACAGAGCAGAACATTATCTTCCTACAGCGGTACCTAGCGCAGCTTGTATGTGTATGCGCTAGTAGCACGCAAATTCAAATTTCTTTATTCAAGTGGGCCCCGGAAGAGCACTCATGAAACTTAAATGACTCTAGGTTGCTGTTCCACGTAAGCATGCAAACTGATCGAGAAGGTAAACAAGCATTATTTTTTTTGAAATGTTTTACAATGTTACTACTGCTCTAAACATTTTGAGTCTAAATATTCAGCGGTCGCCAGGAGGCTCCTGCTTTTGCACCACACGGATAAGTCACAGCGCAGACTTAGCAGTCCAAGATATGTCCTTGTAAGCGCGCATAAATACAATCAAGGGTCAGCGGCGCAAGTACGGAAGTCGGTTCGATAAATTTGTCGAATCGTAAAACCCGATAAATTTATCGAATGTTGCGAGTACCGAAGTCTGATCGAAAGTATTGTAGTAGCTCTATATTCTCTTTGGATTCGAACTAGCTATTCGATAACTTTTGTCGATTATATCGATGTTCGATAAATTATATAAAAAGTCGATAAAACCCAATTTATCGATTTTAACTGTCAATTTTATCGAATTTTATGGATCAAAAAGATCCGTACTTGCGCCGCTGTACCAGTAGAAGATGGCATACTTCTCTGTTTGAACTATGACGCTACTCTAATGGTGGCGCGATGATACAGCCTCGTGGTTATTAAGTCACATTACTCGGTTCATTTACCCTGTTTTACATTAAATATAGATGAGCGAGTTAATTTTGTGATTAATTATGTTGTTGGAGGGAATCGAGGTTTTGGGAATGTGGCTTAAGAAATTGTGCTTTACGTAAACGAAGGATGTTTCATAAAGTTAGACTGAGCTATTCGAAGCGATGATTCTAAGTGGTGTTTCTTCTCTGATCCGTCCGGTCGACGAGATGGTTCGAAATTTAGAAAGACCTGAAGGTTGCGGATATAATCTAAATGTACAAGATAGATGAACACTTTATTGTATACACAAAAATAAAAATACAAATGAAACAAAAAAATTAGTACAATTGCTACAATTGGTACAATCTCTACCTTTGAATAGAAAGGAAGCATACAAGTCCAAGAGTAAACTTCGACCGAAGTACGTTGTAATATGCTGATTATAACCTTAACCAGTCTTCCTTCACGGTTGAACACGAGTAACAAATTTGAACGTGAATTTCTGTGTTCGCCCAAATCCGAGCGCCCGTTTGCATAGTTCGAGGCACGTAAGCAAATACGCCGGACGCTTGTCCTAGACGCTAGACAGGCGTGGCTCAGTTTGTTCTGGGTTGCATGTTCATCGGTGCGAGAGGACTGCGCTGCCTTTGAACACGGAATTTCACACTTGCCCGTTGGATGTTGCTATTGGGACTAGCGAGTGTTATTTTCTCATGTTCTCAACAGAGAAGTTGTGAAATAAATAACGCCCAACATTCGCATTCATAGTCCCTGGGGCCTTACTCTGAAAATCGAACGTCAAAGCTTCAGCTACCGGATCGCAGTTTTCCTACTATGAAAATGTTTCCGTGTGTGTTTTGTTTTCGATTCGATGTTCGCAACTTGACCTTTTGTCTTTTTACACTTTCGTGGTAGGAAATTCGATCCGTTCTATAGGAACTACGAGAAGTGACGAGAACCGTGGTCATGCAGCCAGATATTACAAAAATGCTTACGCTTTTTAAGTGTTTAAGAAGTTCAGTCCTAACCACTGTTTTAGACTTTCACGGTTATTCACTACTTTATACATTGTAACGGGATATTTACCGTGATTATTATAAGCTATTCCCGTATTCCCGTGAACATGATGCTTGCAACAGCGTCGAAATATCGGGAGCTCACCAGCTTATAATAATCACGGTAAATATTCAGTCCTAACTCCAAGCAACTGCTCCAATGAGGCATTAAAAAACTTGTAAAAAAGTTCTGGGCAAGTGTGCTGCATCGTCGACCGCGTCGTCACTTAACATCAGGTGAGACAGCGGTCAAACGCAACCCCATTTGCAATAAAAAAGTATCATATAAAAAAAAAGTAAGAGCGCTTGACAGTGCCCTACCACCGTGCAACATTCTTTATTTTTAGCATAACCTAATCAACAGATAGAATGCAAGTTAGTACGTACTTGTACTAACTAGTATTACACAGCTTAAATTAAAGCGAGTCTCACAAAAGGGCTTTCCTCGCTCGAGACTTAGCGCTTCATGACTCAACGGGGCCGCTTAGAAACGACGAGCAAGCAACTTCCCAGCTAAGTAGACCGAAGACTTGTCTCCAAATTAGCTGTGCAATGTCACTAACAGGTCTTCGGAACTGCACAGACTATAAACCGAGTGTGGAGTTTGTATACTGTATGCGTTTTGATGTACAAGTTGGGAGCGAATTTTGCTGTTGAAGCGATAATGGCTTCGTGATAGAGAACAGAGACTCTCTTTAGGTGAAGGAAAACATCGTGGTGCAAATATACCATGTTTGCTGGGGTATTTTACTACCCTCGAGTTTTTTTTTATGTTATTATGTAACGAGACGAGCTGGTCGTTTGCCTGATGGTAAGCATAACGCCGGCCCATAACGATTGCAGTGCCACCCAGAACTTTGAAACACAAAGGTCTGCGCGGCACTGCAGTGCGCTCGTTACCCTGAGACATTAGATATTAAGTTTCATAAGCCCAGTAATTTCACTGGAAGTGATAGTGAAAGTAATATACCTACTGGAAGTAATTTCACAAGTTGAAAATCTGTTACGTAGTAGCTATCGATGTGTTCTGATGCCTTTAAGAAACTTGAAGATCAGGTACTGGCCAAATTTTAGTCTATTTATGCATCATCATCATAAACCGTAAAACGTTCACTGCTGAACTTAGGCCTCCCCCATAGAATGCCTCTTAGAACAGTTACTTGATTCTTGCATCCAACGGTTTCCTGCGATTTTGGCTGACCTAGTCAAAAATTGCGTCCACCGAATTCGTTGGTAATTCTATTTCTTGAAAAGTAGAAAAAAGTAATACAATTAAAAACAGACAACTAAACCATGATTCACGGTAGAATAACCAAATACGACGCAGTTTTGTTAGAGAAGTTCCTGACACTGTACAACTTTCGAGATTCATTTGGGTTACGGAACGTAAGACTGACTTCCAAACTTTAATAAGGTGACACTTTAACGGGGTATACTTAGCTAAATGCTTCGCTTAGTTAACTAATTATTTGTTTGTTCTCTAGAATTATAACATCATCCACGGTGGGTGACAATGAACATTTATGGAAAAATCGTAAGGGTTTTAAAGAAGAAACATAAACCGTTTACAAATTTTACACCGTTATTTATAAAATTCAGCGCTAAAAATTCTATTCACCATGCTAGGGTTGAAGCACGTTATTTTTATTTTTAAAATTCGAGCTTTTTGCTGAAGAAAAATTTGTCTTTTAATTTAAACTTCTAACCTACGAATCAGCGGGCAAATGCAATACCACTGAAATATCAAAGCCATTCACACAAATAAAATAAGATACCACTACCTAACAGGGGCTGGTGTAGCATTATAATTTATTTTAAACTATAGAAACTAAATATCAATATTTTCTCTAATGAAGTTTCCATCTGCACAGAAGATCGAGAGGCTGTGACTCCGATCACTGATGTCGTCGTCGATACCAATCAAAACTTTAACGCCTCCTTACCGCAGGCGCTATTTGCTAGTCTAACAAACTTTGCTCAGCGCATAACCATTGGAGAGCTTGAGGCACGTTTCAACGCACTAGCTAATCTCAGAGCATCAATAATTGCAGTCAAAAGCTTTTTTTTTATGTTATTTGGTAACGAGACGAGCTGGTCGCTTGCCTGATGGTATGCATAACGCTGGACCATAACAATTGCAGTGCCACCCAGAACTTTGAAACACAAAGGCCTGCGCGGCACTGCAGATCGCTCGTTACCCTGAGACATTAGGTATGGTGTCTCATAAGCCCAGTAATTTCACTGGATACTCTGCTCATCAAACCGGAACACAGCAATGCTTGCACACTACTGCTTGGCGGCAGACTTCACGAGCAAAGCGGTGGTAACAACCCAGACGGACACTCGCAGATGAGTTAGTCCTCCCACTAATAAGTTAGTCTTACAACGAACGCTGATTTTAAAACGGAAAAAGATTTGCTCCAAGTCCTTCGTTCCGTTTTGCGTCAGAGTTCTGGTTTCGTTCACCATGCTCTTAGAAACTTTGAAACAGCTCTCCAGAATTAACTTTTATACTTTTAATATCAGTATCCAAATAGTAGTAGGGCTCTATGTAGTAACTAATGAATTTAATTAAATTCAAATTGTGCATCTGATTTAAGCTCGCTAAGTCACGCTGTAGTTGCCAGACAGTCACTCAAGTTTGTCTATTAGCAATTAAATCCTAACCAATGCAGTGGTCGGCAATGCTGGAATGTGTCAAAGCAGCTGATTGATAGCCGGTCTCTCCTGACCATTTCAATATACATTAATTAATGGCGTCGCGTTCTCGTTAATTAGAGATATTGAGGATACCGGTATCGGATTATTGGTTGTTCGCAGACGGTAGGACTACCGGAATATACTTTCCAACACAATGGAGGTAGTCCAGTTTCAGTCAAACCATTTTTTTAGCCATTCAAAGACCAGATCTACCAAATTTATTGCGTCACCTGCCAATCAGAGAATTTGTACAAATTCTTCAAACTTTACCTCGCTGCACTACGCGCTAGTTGCCAGACCATCATATCATTATTCAACTTTGCGTATGCTCGCAGCCGCGTGTGTCGGAGCTGAACGATGGCACACGTTATATTTTTTTATGCACCATTGTGTACCTCGTTCAAAAAAAGAGGTAATTCGGATTTTTTGTTTCATACTCACTTATTTCACTTTGCAATGGATTTACATACCTGAAACAAAAATAGAGATTCATTAGTGATTAAGATAATTTGATCATAGAGGGTTGTACAATTTAATTAATGATTGTGTAACGCTGATTTCGATGACATAATGTAATTCACTGGCATTCATTTGCAATTTGTGGCAATCATTTTTTAACGACTACACAAAAAGGGAGTGTAATGTTTTCAGGGTTCATGTATGTATGTTTGTATATATGTGAGTTTCTTTATTCCACCATAATTTTTAAATGCCTGAACACATTTGGATGTATGGGGTGTCTTTAGAATCCTTTACACCATCCCGAGTGACACTAAAGCAGACGTATTTTTTTTTATAAAACTTCTGTCACATCGACTTGTTAACTATGTATTGACACATCTTTTGATCAAGATGGGCTCATTGAAGTAATTTCCCACTATATTATAGGTATGTTCTCATTTTTAGTAAATTTACGCTCGGCTTTGATTAACAATGATTGCTGTTAGCAACTGTTCAGACTTCAGAGCCAATCACATATCTGTGATTGATACCTTAGAGCATGTTTGGAATTAAAGTCCTTGACAGACAGACTGGCGCATTAATTAAAATGAACCTAAAAGGATTCTTTTTTGGTCCATTCGCGATTCGGAACACTTTAACAAGAGCACAAGTCCACTACAACATTGTATAAGGTGCATAAACCACAAATATACAATATTCACACGGTAAAATATCAATGAACACATCCCTACCTAACCGGTCAAGCGGAAGACAGACTCGCAACTTGTAAACCACACACACGTAGTCTTTGTAGAAACCGCATTGCATCCGAAACGGAAGCCAGACACGGCATTACAAGTATTGCTTACTTTACAAGTTTAGTATTACCGTCTGAGACCTAGATGACTCCTTTCGGTTTAATTTCGGCGAGGGAAGCCGCAAGAACGCTGCTCGCTGACCGGTGGTTGTCGGGTGCGGGGAGCTAGTTCCAGCGAGGCTGGTACAAAAAACGACTTCTCAAATAAAGAGATTTCGTCAAATAAGTCAAATTTTGCGGCGTAAAAAGGAATCATTGTTCAGATATTTTTAAGTTCAAATTTCTTTGTCCAAATGGAGATACTATCTACACCTGAATATCACTGATTTTCTTTATTATTTAAGTAGTAGTTTTTTATTTATTGGCTGCGTTCCCAGTTGAACATAATATACGTTTGTTGGTCAGTTGGTTTGTGCTTCTTTCACGCAGCGATGGAGCAACGGATTAACGTGATTTTTGGCATAGATATAGGTTATGGAAAATAACAGAAAGTGAAAATAAAAGAAAATGGGGTCAAATTGAATCCTCTACAAAGTCGGTCAAAAATGCCTCATGCGGTGATCCATAACACAGTTTTCGATTGAGATTGAAGAGTAAACCGTTAATTTTTTGACGTAAACATTATATAAAAATCTTGCCAACATTATTTTAGGATGGCTACGAATTCTTAGCTTGTTACGCCATCGCTTATGAATCCCCCACGCTACCCGCTCACTCTCGGCCCTCACGGTTTCCACAGAAATTGAAATAGCTACTCCACTCAATCCAAGATCGTGTTGCGGCGCAAGTTCGCAACAACTGCGGCGGGGGGGTGGGGTGAGGGCGCGGGGCGCGGGGCCGTGCGGTCGTTTTGTTCACTGTTCAATGTCTGTTCACTCCAGCTATTTGATTAGGATGCTTCAGCGGACCCGTAGGCACCGCTGTTTCGCTGATTTCGGTAGTCAATGATTTGTCTGATGTTTTGAGGTTTTGCTGCTTTACAGCAAAACCTGGTTATACACCGAACTTTACTGCGCCTTTGAAGTTCGTTGCGTACTTGAAGGTAGATAGTATAGTTTAACTTACTACTTAGTTGTTACTATTATCTTTAAGTACCCACAAGGCGGAAGCGTATGAAATATTGATGAAAGGTAATGTAGCGCAAAATTATGCATGGAAGTGGTACATCTTCGATGTGTTCTCTGCCTCTCAGGTATCACGCATGATTAAAGTAGTAATAGTTGAAGGCCTGTCGTAATTGCGCCAAACGAGATTTAAGAATTTATAGCATAAATAAATCGATCCTATAATCCTAACACAAACGTTTCAATAACAATAAAACAAAAAAGTCGACAACACATTTTAATTGTCAATACAAATATAGAATAGATAATTGTCTAATTATACAGAGGGGCAACGGCACCCATTATGCCTTACTCAAAATTAATAGAGAGAAGTGTTAATATTAGGACAGCTAAATAATGAGCTCCGAAGAAACCGAGGCTATTAATTGCCTGTTAAATATGAAAACGGACGTAATAACATAACAGGGATGTTGCATGAAACACGAAATAAATAATTACTGTCGTTACACAGGTTTCAGAACATCACATTAACACAATAAAAATGAAATTTACAAAAAATATATAACTTCCAAAAAGATACTGCATCTAAAAATTTCCCGAATTCACTTAATTTTTTACATTTCAATGAATAAAAATAAAAGACAATTATATGCACTCTTTACGGCCCGCACTGAACATATGACGTCACTTGGTCTGTCCTATTTGTATGGGGCGTTTTAGCGCTCAGTAGATACGCCTGACTTTGACTATTTTTTGTATTTTTTTTTGTAGTTTAGAACCTATACTTGCTTTTTATTTTTACCTGGCTTGAGAACATGACCTCTACTCGCTTAACACACACACTTTGAAAAACAATGTCCTGTACTTTCATCTACTAGCTAGATGTTTTGAGTAAATTTTGGATACTATAATCTCCTAACTAACAAATTAAGCGGAGACCACACTATCCTTCAGTCAAAATCCTTTCTAAAACTAAGACTTCGGTAGAACAACAAAAGACCAACCAAAGACAAAGAACAACTAACCATACTAATACCTACCATAATGAGTGACATCAACGTCCAAACATGAAATGCTGAATGCTAATGTACTACATATAGTGTACGTGCTCAATCCGTGACTACACAATAATGTCTGTAAGCGAGCTTCGTGAGGCAATTACCAATTAGGCATGAATAATACATGCACGAAAGTGCACCTCTGTTTATTTAGTCTATGCCTTAAGTACGTAATGGCGATCGGCCTTCTTTCGATCCTTACTAGTAATTTGTAGGTAAATGGAAGTTGTTTATTTAAGTCTAGGCAGACAAAAGAAGGCTGGCGCATTTTTAAAGGCTTGCTTTTGTAGATAGTGAGTACTGGACTACTCAACTGAGGGAATTGTACTTTGTTGTTTGTTGACGTTTTTGTTGTCATTGCACCCCGTTTTGCCGCAGTTTACCTATTTTCCAACAGGTAAACAAGAAAACCTACTTATCGAATCTTTTTAGTAACTGTATAGCAAATTTCAGCTATAAGTTCCTTCAGTAGCGTCAGCAAGATTGAGTAACAGATATAAATCCAAACTTGTATATTTTGAAATATTAGTAGGTCTAGTCACGCCTTCAGTTTCGGCGACACTATCCATTTTACCCCGGGGAACGGTATTTTTTCCCGGATGACAAGTTCCCTATTTGTTAATCCTACTAACTATTATCTATATCTCAACTTTGTGATTTTAGTTTTAGTAGAATATAAAATACTTATGCTCGGGGTAGGTAAGCAGAGAAGGGAACGCCATTTCACTGTATCCTTGCAAAGCTCATTTCACAACTTTCGATTCATCATCCGTCTATATTCTCACGTTTGCCTTCTACTTTTCGCTTTACAATGTTTCAGTACAAAGTGCTAAATACCGCCTACTTAAATCCATTTGAAATTTGAAATATGAAGCATTCGTGTATAACAGTCAGGGTTGTGCCAAGCGCGGGCCGCGCCGGGCCGCCCGGGCCGGTGGGCCGGCGCGCCGCACACAGAAATCCATTAAACCGTGCCCTCATGATATATGGCCCAAAACTGTCACAGCTGAATTATCTACCACTGTAAACTAGGGCTGCCGCTATGTTGGTAAATAGGGATTTTCGCACGGAAACCGAGGGACAATGAGAGATGGATGATGTTGCGTTAAATATACTAATTTTCAGTAGACAAATTTATTAGTTTAATTTATTCCATTCTAGATTTAGTTTGCGGCCGGCTTCGTCACTGTATAGGTGTAATTGGTTAACTGTATTAGTAGTTTCAAGACAGTTTGACCTAAACGCAATAGTGGCCTACTATTAGTGGGACACAGTAGAAGCTCCCGGATAGAGATTGAAGATGTTCAGAACACCTTAAAACCAGTCGAGTCGTAGCGAAACTTGACTGTACAACCATACGTTAAAACATAAATAAAAGTTCTAAAATATTTAAATTACATACATTAGTT
Source organism: Crocallis elinguaria (assembly GCA_907269065.1). Classification (NCBI taxonomy): domain Eukaryota; kingdom Metazoa; phylum Arthropoda; class Insecta; order Lepidoptera; family Geometridae; genus Crocallis; species Crocallis elinguaria. The sequence goes on from OU026065.1 coordinate 36,763,985, forward strand.
GCGTCTTGCATATGGTTTTCACACTTGAAATAAGAGTTACATGTGCCTATAATATCAGGTACCAGTTTTATTCAGAACTTTTGTTTAGCAGTTCAAGCGGTATTATTGTCATCTGACATAAGGAAGTACGGCCATGATAAACAGGAATGACTCAATACCAATTTTACGTCAAAGAAGACGAGTAGCAGCCCTAGCTCGGGCCGAATTGGCCTTCCACGGCGGCGGCTTTGTACAGCACAACCGCCGAAATCGTTCACGATATTAATCTGTATTTTGACAACTTGTTTGTATTTCCATTTTCGGATATTATTTATTGACGCATGAGGGGGTAACTGGGGTAGGCAGTAAGCGCCTCACGTTGGTAGGCAAGGTAATTACTGATCGCCGCACCTCAATGTTTAGACCGAGCTTTATTTTTGTGAGAATGATTTCTTTTTAACCTGTGAACATAATTAAAAATACATTTCTTCAACTTTTTATGAATGTGATATTATACCGACGTTAAGTACGGTGAGGTGAGATTATTAGAATCGTAATAGAACTAGCTTGTGATTGTATTATACCTCAACATCAGCCGGAAGACGTCCACTGCTGAATATAGGCCTCCCCCATAGAACGCCACTTGGATCGGCTACTCGCCTCATGCATGCAACGGTTCCCCGCGGTTTTGATAAGGTCATCGGTCCCCCTAGGGGGGGTATTATACATACTTCTGTCGTATCCGCAATTTCAGGTGGTAGGACTAGATCTTCTGCGAGTGTCTGTTGAGTGGATACCACTGCTTTGCTTGTGTTGTCTGCACTCTGCTGCCAAGCAAGTGTAACACATTACTGTGTTCCATTTTGATGAGCAAAGTAGTCAGAGTTGTTAGTGGGAGGACTAACTCTTCTGCGAGTGTCCGTCTGGGTTGTTACCACCGCTTTGCTCGTGAAGTCTGCCGCCAAGCACTAGTGTGCAAGCATTACTGTGTTCCGGTTTGATGAGCAGAGTATCTAGTGAAATTACTGGGCTTATGAGACTTAATACCTAATGTCTCAGGGTAACGAGCGCACTGCAGTGCCGCGCAGGCCTTTGTGTTTCAAAGTTCTGGGTGGCACTGCAAATGTTATGGGCCGGCGTTATGCTTACCACCCAGGCAAACGACCAGCTCGTCTATCTATTTTGTGTTGTGTTATTGTAGTCTAATGTACTTAATGTGATTTCCGAAATTAAATGTATTTTCTATTGTTGCCTTTTGTTTCTCTCATTTAGCTGGCGACTCTGCGAGTATCGTTATAATAATAAGCTACAAATATACGCATTGTGCGAGTGTGACCGAGCGGGAACTTGTGCGACTTTCAATCCGACGCACCATAGTTCGAATCTCGACTCGGCCCGCACCAATGACTTATATCAAGTTAAGTACGGATTATTCACACTCGCTCTAAAACAGTGAAGGAAAACATCGTGAGGAAACCCGCATGTTCAAGAACCACGAAATTCGAGGACATGTGACATCCACCAAGCTACACTGGGCCCGCGTGGTGGATTATAAATCAAATCTCTCTCTCTCTCTGAGAGAAGGCCGGTATCCCAGTAGTGGGAGCGTAAGAGGCTGACATTGTAAAAAAAATAAGCATTTTGAAATCATGATTTCAGCAATCATCAACCTCACTTAACAGAACTCCAAAGTAATATCTTCAACCGTATTCCCTCTATTGACCCAAAACCAACTTTCCAAATCAATTATACCAATCAAAACTAACTCCATACCTACCTTAATACATCTGGGAACGTTTCCAACTCGGCCGTTTAGCCAACACTGGCAATGCGAACTGGCAAACTGGCAATAATGGCGGAATTTCCATATTTAGAGAAGTGGCATTATAAGAAAGTTTTCCATTGCCGACCCTGAGCCCTCTGATTAGGGTTGCCAGGTGTTCGATATTTAAATTAAATGGTAATGCATGAGTCGATATTGCGTCGACCTATCAAGTTTGGGTCGCTTGAAAATTGGAATAATGTTAAGTAGTAATTTATTTTTAATGTTTGCAATAGACGACAAAGCAATAATTGATTTAATTAGTTAAGTGTACTTTAGCGTTTATAGTTTTTTTTTAGTTTGAATCGTCTAGAATTTCTAGATAAATCAAAGTTCAGCTTTTATAGATAGCTCTAGTTATTTTTTTTAACTGTGAACAAAATATAAACAAAAGTTATGGATTAGCACCATTTGGTCTATTCTTTTGCTAAAATAAAAGTAGCATAAGTTACTCCTTGTAACATCAGCTATCTGCCGGTGAAAGTCCCGTCAAAATCGGCCCAGCCGTTTCGAATATTACCCAGAACAAACAGACAGACAAACCGACAAAAAAATTTAAAAATGGTTGTTTTGTTATAGGTACCGTATACTACTACTACTATACTACTTACTTACTTTTATATGTATTTGGTAAATAGCTGTTATTTTGATATTACAAACAGACACTTCAATTTCATTTATTTGCATAGATTTTCGGTTAAACTTATCCCCAAAGTTTTGACTATAACTTTAACATGCATTAACAACGATAGATATAGTTGATACGTACACTCGCCATCATACTTCACGCCTCCCCCCGTATCTGTATGAATATATATGAAATATAAATCTTTGTTCGTGCACAAAATTTACTTTTCAAATTCAATAATATCCACTAGTTTTTTTTTTTGTGGCGGCAGCCCTACCTTTTAGGCCCGGCGCGTGTGTAAAGCAACTTTTCACCTTTGAGTGTTACGTAATAAGGGCCCTGGGAGCAAAGGGGAGTAACTAATGAAAGAAAATTGTAAGTTTGTCCCTGCGATTTAGATTCGGTAAGTTATGCTGTCAACTTTGTTTTCAAACTATGAATATATGTCGACAAGTACCTATCGGTGTGTTGCGGCTTACGACAGTTGCATTGTGAGGTAGTTTTTGATCAGTGGGCAACCCTAGATCGCATCTTTTAGCATCCGATGAGATAGTGAACAAACGGTTGTGAATTTAACAAAAAAAAACTTGAGTATATATTTTTTCACTGAGAAGTGTCATAAAATAGAAGACTGATTTTGGCCGAAAGTTACGCCAATGAGTAGCCGCTGGCAGCTGCTCTTAAGAACCAGTTCCCAATCAAGGTGTAGCCTATTCCGCTTTTAACTACTGCCTACATAAGATTAGATTGTGGTCTATCGCTAACCTATCAAGTGTAAGAAACCAGTATTACTGTGTCCCTGTGTGATTAGCAAAGTAGACAGTGGTACTACTGATCTCATCAAAACTAATCCGCATTCCTTATACCCGTACTTCTGTACGTTTGTTATATAAATGCGAAAATGTGTTTGTTGGTCGGACCTTGAAACATAGGCTATGTTTTATCCTGGCAAAATGCACTGTTCTTGTAGGAATCTGAAAAATCCCCGGGCAGAAGCTAGTGTCTAATATTCGAGAACGAGCGCACTGCAGTACCCCGCAAGCCTTTGTGTTTCACAGTTCGGAGTAGCACTGCAATTATTATGGACTGGCGTTGTGCTAATCGTCAGGCAAGCGACACGCTCGTCTCGTTATCCAAAAGTACAGTAAGTATAATCAATCAAGGCAATCGCTACAAAGCGAGGTCTGCTAGATGGAACTACGGCTAGTAAGCCGGAAAGAAAAACATCATATCAAGAATTTCGCAGTCAACATCGATTGCTCCCATAGCCTAGGTGGTTAAGCCGTCTGGTCTAGATAACCAGAAGACGCAGCTTCGAATCCTGTTGGAAGCGAAATTTTTGTGATGTATATATTTGCGTGAACATCCGCTAGTGTCGGTAAACACTATAAAATATATTTCATAAGTATAATCAAATTCTCAATGTAGAGCATTCACACTAGGCAAATTATACGCCATCGTTTTTACCTGTCATGCGGCGAACTTTGACGAGGGCGTGGCTAAAAAAGAAAAAGTTTCCAACGCCGTTCCCTGTCGAGTTCTAAAACAGTATTACACAAAGGTTCGTTGTCATACATTTAACGAGCCATCAAACTGTTCGAATGAATGAGGATCACTAATACGGCAACAGAGGGGTATTGTCATGTAAATTTGGATTAATTTCATGGGATAGCATTCAAGGCTGCCTCACAATGGGGCGACATCGCAATAGCCTCATCTTGTGAGATTGTTGGATCGGATTTTGGAGACTCGTCTTAAATCTTAACATACTTCTTCTATGGCGGTGAGCTTTGTTTGATTTAGGCATTTTTTTACTTCTGAATACTACTACTTAATTATTTTTCTTTAACTATTACTTACACTTTATATTCGATTATAGACGAACGGACTCCATCTTAACTCCGAATATTTTTTTCCACTACTACCCCTTGTCGGCTAGTCACCAGTGATGATGTAGTGGAGGGTGCTAGCTAACCACGCTATACCCAGAACAGTTTTGCTCTCAAGTGCAACTAGGGAAATTCCAGGTATTAGGTCAATTTCCCTGCGAGTGTACGCTGCTGCCAATCAGTAATGTGCAAGCATTATTGTGTTCCGGCTTGATAAGCAAGGCGGTCAGTGAAATTACCGGGCTTATGAGATTTAATACCTAAAGCCTTAGGGCAACGAGCTCAATGCAGTGCCGTGCAGGCTTTTGTGTTTCAAAGTTCTGAGGGGTACTGCAATTGTTATGGGTTGGAGTTATGCCTACTATCAGACAAGCGTCCTGATCGTCTCATTAACCAATAGTATAAAAAAATCGCTGCGCGCTTAAAAACTCTTTACCATAAAATACGAAACTAATTTAACAAAAACAATATTGTTACACAAACGTGATTACACAATTTCCATAAAAGATGGCTAAGCCTTATTTTAATAGACTCCAATCAACATATTCCACGCGAGATTATGCAAAGCGCATCTCATCCCATCTGACTTATCTTAACAACTGTACTCATTGCTCCGTATCACTCACCGCCCCACACAAAAGGTACTCTTGACAGCGTTATGCGACACACACATACGCACACGGACAGTCAGAGACATAAGGTAATCGGTGCGTGATTATTTAAGCTTAACAATATTAATTTATTCAATAAATTTTTATTCTTGAAATAATATATCTACCAGTAAAAAAAAATTTCATGAACTTCGTCGCTAGCAAGCTAGCCACGGTAAAGGCTTTTGCATTTTTGCTAATCTGTAATCAAACTGAGCTCCATTTATTAGTTCATTTAGTTAAACATGAACCGTGTTACCACAAAAAACATTTTTGACTCCTGTTTAGCTAGACTGTGTCTAAAGATAAACGTAAAAAATGATTAGAAATGTCACCACAGAATTGTGTTAGACAGGTTAGACGCAACTTAAATCAGGTTTTATGGTTGCTCATATTTAAACAGGTGATTAAGGCATTTTTAGGAGTTAAACCCTGTTTAACACAGGTTAAAAGTGTGTTTAATTTTTTTGTGGTAAGACTGGAAATTTTGTAGCCCTATAATAAAAGATCATCTACGCATGTCGCTGATTGTACAAGGGACAATACGATACAAGGCTGCAGCGAGTCGGGAGTAATGACGCGTAAACTTGATACCGAGAACATGAATCTTCCCTCCCACTCACACGCATCAGCGTGGATATTGCCCCTCTCCTTGCACAGCGAGGTTCAGAGTAATTAGCGAACTTGCTAGAAACTTAGGAATCGATATCATTAAAGTTTGACGCGTGGTAATGTTGGTAAGTATAAAAAAGAGCAGTAACTCGAGTTAAAACAAAATATATAACCTAGCAATTATTGAAGGTCTACCTTTTTTGTTCTGAACATTTTTCTGTCATTTACAGCGGCCGCTGCAATTCATATCATTTATTTACTTTCAGTTCCAACTTCCAACTTGGTCGATTTTTAGAAGCTTTTATTTAACATTACTATAATATTAATAGCTATAAGTTAGTATGATAGTTAGAATTTTTGAATCCGATTTTCCAACTGAATTTTGAAACAGTTCCCGTGGCTCGAATTGGCTGAAATTTCGTATACACGTGTAAACGTGGTGACAGTGCGATATTATGGGGAACAAATCAACAAATGTTATCAAAAAAAACATGACTGCCTTTGCCAGTGTCACTCGGGATGATGTAAGGATTCTAACGATACCCCATACATCGAAATCTGTTCAGGCATTTAAAAGTTACGGTGGAATAAATAAACTCACAAACTCACTACATAGAGACATACGTCCATGAACTCTAAGAAATTACACTCATTTTTTGTACACTCGTGTAAAAAAGCTTGTTGCTTGAATTTTGTTTTTTTGTTTGAAATTCATTTGTCATTATTTTATTTTTTTTAAGATTGTTTTTTTCTTTAACTGAGTTACTGCAAGATACCCATATTGTGATAAGAGCAAGGTAGGATTTCGCATCGAGATCGGAGAGATTAGCCGACTAAGCAGTTCGTTAATGAGCGGTGAAAGTTATGGCTGAGCCGAGGACCCGCAATTAGGGGTAGTTTTATACCGTAAGTATTCGCTAAACTGTTTCATGGACCTTGATAATTAGCTAAAGTGAACTATATGTGATGATCCAGGTGGTAGAATTAATTCTTCTGCGAGCGTCCGTCTCGGTACCACCGCTTTTCTCGTGTAGTCTCTCGCCAATTTATGTGAAAGCATGACTGTGTTCCGGCTTGATGATCAGGCAATCGATCTGGGCCCCAATTCTACTAAACAAATGGTTGAAAAATCACAATGGTTTCGTTTCAAAATTATCACTTTAGGCTCTTTCGGTATTTTACTGCACAATCGTTTTTCTATGGTCGTCTATGACTATGACGGTCATCAAGAAACCATTGTTAATTTTCGTATGCTCTTCATCAAAGTGATCATTTTGCAACAAAACCATAGTAATTTTTTTACCCACGACGGAACGGAGATACTGGATAAAGAGACGACCGGGTTGTTTGCCTGTGATGGTAATCATAACGCAAGACCGTAACAATTGCAATACCACTCAGAACTTTGAAACACATAGAGGCCTGCACGGCACTGCAATGCGCTCGTTACACTGAGATATTAGGTATTAAGTCTCATAAGCCCAGTAATTTCACTACTTTGCTCATCAAACCGGAACAGAGTAATGCACATTACTGCTTGATGGTAGAGTTCACACTCGTAGGAAAGTTGGTCCTACCACCGATTCGTTTAGTCTTTACCAAGTACTAAACACCGAACCTCACTTATGTGTCGATACTTCCTCAGCGTTGCAGTCCCCTTCAAGACTTGAACCTAGTATAAGCAGCACTAGAGCCCCTAGGGGCCACTACAGCCCACCCTGGGGGGGAATAAGCCCTGGTTCAAGCTCTGGGGAGCAGTTTGTTTGCACTACAGTCGACGTAGGTCGTAGCTCGCTACGTGACTTTGGCTAAGGAAAGTAATGTAGAATTGCAGACGTTAGTTTCTGGAATCCTTTTATTGGCAGTCAGGCGAATGGCTTGATTGATAAATGGAAAGATAAATATTTCCTCACACCAAAGAATACTCGAAAAAGTTAAATTTTAGTTTAATCTTATTAACAAATTGGAGAACGACACAACAAAGGAGAGCATTATGCCCGCGGTTTCGACCGCGTCTAGATTCATACCGATTTTCTGGGATAACAAGTCATTGTAATAAAAGTTATATTAAAAAACACGACTATCCTAGCCACTGTCAGTCGGAATGATGTAAGAATTCTAACAATACCCCATACATCCAAATCTATTCAGGCATTTAAAAGTTATGGTGGAATAAAGAAACTCACATACATACATGAACCCTAAAAACATTAAACTCTCTTTTGTGTAGTCGCGATTGCTAATGTTACTCTCCACTCCGTAAATTTTACTTATGTCAAATTAACGTCGATCCGTTGCTCCGTTGCTGTGCGAAGGAAAGGCAAACCAACAAATCTACAAACATATTTTCTCATTTATTATAGTCAGGACGGATTTCTCGCGTCATTACTAACATAAAAGCACTAGCTTCCACGCGACGCGGATCTAATTCCTCCCGTCCCATTAAAAAAACGCGAGTAAGCAACCCCCCTTTATTTGCCTCGTTCGATATCTGCGAGGGTAGGAGGGCGGTAAGTGGCACACCAGACATGTGTAGCAAACAACGGCCCTCGAGCGCGTCGCGAGGATGTGCAAGGCTCTTTATAGACTAAGGGTCTTACTAATAAAGACTGTATAACAGTTGAATAGTTACACAATGTTTTGTCCCTTTCGATTCAGTTTAAAATTGCCAAAGAACAACGAAGACAAAACATTCTGTAAATATATATACCAATAAATATAAATAAATATGTAAATATATATACCATCGTTATACAGCCTTTATTAATAAGGCTTAGGCCTAAACGTTTTGAAACTTGTAGAACAATGAAATAGTTACAGATTTGTTGTTTTTAAAGGTTTGTTGTTTGATCACTAATTCAACTGATTAAATGACAATGCATTTTAGGGACAGCCTCGATTGGAGCGCCTTTAACCACTTTGTCGCTTGAGATCAGGTTATCGAGGAGAAAAAACTGAATTCTTACACGTATGTACATTGTACATACGTACGTAAGTACGTACTTATCCGTATGATAAAGCGAATGTGTGTTTGTTGGTTTGTCCTTCTTTCACGCAGCAACGGAACAACGGATCGACCTGATTTGTGGCATAGATATAGTGTATGGACCGGAGAGTAATATAGGCTACTTTTATCCCGGAAAAATACAATCTTACTGTGGGAATAGCCACGCGATTCAAAAATAAAATTATAAACCAGCAATAAAAATAAGAAATATACACAAATAATCATCATTCATCAACATTATTTATTCGACTTTATCTTTTTGTAAAGGAATTAAGTTAAGGAGTATTAAGTTGTGTACTCAAATTACGAATTCACTTCGTAGTTAATTAGGCCAAGCAGCAAAAACTAGTCCTATAAAAGACCATAGAACGTTTTGGAAAAATCTGTTTTTGCTCCTAAAACCTTATAGAACAAAGTAAAGACCCCACAACAAAGACTACCTTTAGAGATATCCGCAACAATCCAAAGACTGCACAGCGCGCCATTTCCGCATTATCTCCGCACCTCACGAACTCATTTTGCTCAGCGGCAGCGATCAAATTTCGAACTGCGCAATTTTGAAGATACCGCCGATACGCGACTTATGACGTGACATTTCCGCTGCAGCGGCGCTCACCCGCGCGATCACCGCGCAAACGACGCCGTATCATGTTTATTCCTCGTCTAAAACTTATCGTTTCTACATCGTTAACGCCGCCGACGAATGAAGCACTAAACGATCCCCTAAAAGCTGTTTAAGGTCCATTATGTGAGAAAATACCGAGGCACTTAAGTCGAGTGAGGATTCCGTAGAAAATTTTGCGGGAGTACTTTTTCGGATTAAAATTTTGGCGGGGGAAAGCGGGAAGCGGGAAAGCGGCGGGTAATGAAACGGGCACGGGCCATTAAGCGCGGCGGTGGGCCATTAGTTCGTCCACGTCCGCAATTACACCGGTTGTGAGTTACGATTGTTACGCGACGCGGCGAGCGAGCGGCGATCGCGCACATCGATCGACGGACGCTCGGACACGGTTAGGGCTGGCGCGGTAGCCAATTAGCAACAGCTTTTTACAACCACAAAGCGTCTTTATTGGTCAAATGTACATGTAATACAATGAAATATCACAATCAATGTGAAGTTAAGTGAAAACTATATTTATTTATAGAGAACAATAAACGTTCATTTCAAGAATTTGGTCACTAAACTTGACCTGCTCCCATAGCTCAATTGAAAGAGCGTCTGTCCCGGAGAGAAACAGACACGCGTTGCTCTAACATTGCATATTTATATAGCAATACAATATCAAAATATAAATTAATTAAGAACTTAATATATTTCTTTCGAGATTATAAAGCTGTCAAAACTTAAAACTTATTTTTATCGTTACACAAACTAAATTACAAAAATCTCTAATTTAAAAATTGTACCAGCCCATAAAACAACATGAACCATAATCTTACCCACGAGCGCATTGCAGTGCCGCGCAGGCCTTTGTGTTTCCAAGCAGTACCACTATTATTATGGGCTGGCGTTATGCTTACCATCAGGCAAACGACTCGCTTGTCTCGTTAAACAATATTGTACACACATCGTTGAAGTAAAAAAATTATCCTTCAGTGTGTGCGAACCCTATGCACTCATAGGTCTCTGTCATCGCCGGATCGGCTGGTCCCACAGCTGAGTAATTACTTCAAATAACGGCCAGCCATCATTCCTGTATGGAGCCAGAAATAAAATAACACGAATGACAAAAACCATATCACATTTTAGGTGTATTTGGGATGGTTTCTGTGGGTAAGGCAAGGGCGACGACAATAACAATATAGCCCCCGTGAGAACATCTTGTAGACTTCTTGGAAGGATACTCGTGTATGGAAAAAAATAGCATTGGAGCATCATCAATTTAAATAAAACTTCTTATCCATAAGCTTTGCCATCGCTAAGCTTATAGATAAGAAAGTAATATATTACAGCTTTTCTCGTTTTTTTACTCTGAGACATTCTAAGTCATAAGCCCAATAATTTCACTGGCTACTCTGCTCATCAAACAGGACCACAGTAAAGCTTGCACATTACTGCTTGCCGGCAGACTTCACGAGCAAAGCGGTGTTACCAACCCAGACGGACACTCGCAGAAGAGTTAGTCCTACCAGCTAGTAAATTTATCTGTAACGGAAAACAGAAACAATACCGTTGAGTTACAATTCGTAGAACAATTACATAAGACAGTCGTTTATCTTTATGATATTGAGAAATACAGTTTGGACAGCTAAAATTTTACAACACTTCCTATACTCGTAAATTCTCATGCAGTGCTATATCCTTTACATCGCGTCCCAATGCCGTAATTACACGGCATAACGGCCAGCCATCATCCGTACGGCGTGATAAAACAGAGATGTGCCACCCCTGACAATTTGTACCGCGAAGTGTACCAAACAAAATGTTTTATGTCATGTGCGTAAGGGATAATTGTAGACTTTATATTCTGTGATGAAAATTCGTAAACAAGGTCTCCAGGTTCCCAGGTGCTACAGGCCATGCTGGAATAGGCCTGTTTAATGTGAGGAGCGAGGTGAATGGGTTAATATGGGAGAGCCTTTGAAGCCTGTATGTTAATAGTAATGATGAAGGTGGAAATGTAAAGTAGCAACGCAAACACACTATATACAGAGTACTCTTGCGTTTGACGCCTTCTGGTTTTTTTTAATGTTATTGGTAACGAGACGAGCTGGTCGTTTGCCTGGTGGTAAGCATAACGCAGGCCCATAACATTTGCAGTGCCACCCAGAACTTTGAAACACAAAGGCCTGCGCGGCACTGCAGTGTGCTCGTTCCCCTGAGACATTAGATATTAAGTCTCATAAGCCCAGTAATTTCACTGGATACTCTGCTCATCAAACCGGAACATAGTAATGCTTGCACACTACTTCTTGGCGGCAGACTTCACGAGCAAAGCGGTGGTAAGGAAAGTCAACGATAAACAAGGGGGGTTATTCCTATAAACGAAATAATCGTCATTCTCACGATACGACATTGTTCCGCATATATCAAACTAACCTTACTATAAAAAATATTCAAGTGCTTTTGATATCGTTCATTCGATCGCGCATACTACAGTAAAATTGATGAAACTTAAGAGGGTACGTCACGAAAAATGCAACGATATAATTATTACTGATAAACGCTGACAATCATAAACAAAATAACCGTTTCATAAATATTTGTTTATTGTGCTGTGAAAACAATTAATTTTGCATATCCTAAATAAGTAACCTTTAAAAAAACAATCATGAAAGAAAAGACGTTACAGGTAAAAGAAACTGTATTAAGGGTCTTCAGGATATAGGGTGCCCAAAAAGCTGGCGATATTACCTCGCTGAATAACTAGACTTATGCGTTGACTGAGGTAAACGCCTGCTCGTTGATCACTTTTCACTTCTATACTGCGTCGGGACAGCTCCTAAAAAAGCCTAGCAAATTAAAGATCAAAAATCTACCAACAATTAGCTAAACAAAAAAGGCGTACCACATCATTAAACTTATCAAACCTAAATGGTAGCAAGCGACGCACAATCCCAAACTCGCCTCAATTCACATTCAGCATCTGGAAACGGTACACATAAACTCCTTACTTTATCCCCATTCCCCACATCCGAATACCGAAACACACCGAACTACGCTCGGCTAGTTCAATTTTAATACAAATTCAATTACCAACCGGCCAACGTACCCGTAATAATCAAGTTCGATGAAGAATAATGCTCACGATCCCATGGCCCGAGGCAATTCTCGTTTTACTAAACAGAAAATATGTAACTAAATTCTATTCTGGTTCTTTGAACTGGAAAACTGCGGTAGTGGGTGCCTAGTCTCATATGAGGGAGAGGTCGATATTCTATGTTTCGGTGCTGTGTTGTTTCTGTTTGTCACTGGTGCTAGCTTAGAGAATACTACATTCTAAAATTCGGAGATATGGTGCACTTTGAATCTTTGATGGTATTTGCGGAACGTTTTGACCTTCTGTAACTCTGTACATTGTAACAATGGTTCGTCTACTTTTAGGTCTCGTTTTAAGTCCTTATCAACTTGTGTATTATTTGATTTAAAATATTTTCTAATGTTTGTTTTAGTGTTGTTATTCTTTTTTATCTATTTTTTTTGTAATCGTCTGACCATCGGGCGGGTTTCCATTTGGCTCTCTCGTAGATCTATACCACTCGGTAACAGCCTTAGTGCCTCTGTTTCCATCTCGCTTTGCCAAGAGTCCTACTCGATTCTACTGTACACCTATACCACAAAAATTCTCGATACAAAAATCGATATCTGCAGTATCGATAGATTTGCTCTCTCATGGATACCACTTGGCGACTGCCTTAGTTCCACCAGTTTACAGCTAGCTTTGCCAAGCGTCCTGCCCGTTTGTTAAGTCTACACCTTAACTCTTCCCGATACAAAAATCGATACCACTATCGATAGATTTACCCTACACTACGTGCACCGCTTGCCGGTAGCTCGTTACACGGCGGCTCTCAATGGCAGCCCCGTCACGTCTCAGCGCCGACTTAAGAGGATTAAGCATTACTTCCGCCAGAGCGCAGCTTTGCGATGTGACGAAACAATGAACCCGGACTGATTCGACGCAGCCCCGGGGAGGTAAGGTGACGCCCGATTCTCATATTGTATCGACTAGGTTCGGTTTACATCGGAGCATCAGGGAGTTTCAAAGCGCGAAAGAGTTTGAAAATACCAAGTAGTAAAAGGCGTAAAGATTCTCAGAAATGTTCATTCACTGTATGTATCTTAAAACACGTTGCAATGTACTTGTGTAGATCCTCAGTCCTCACAAAGTAACTTGTGTCTGGTCCTATTTCACATGCCATGGAAACTATCATTGGCAGCGATATGTGACGAAACATTGAACCTGAACTAATTTGGAACGGGCACGGTGGGTTTCTGGAAGGTTCGTTGACTTTGAGCACGGATTGGGTCTGTTGGTGTCTTTGTCATTTATTATGTTCTGATAAAGACAGCATTAGTTTTAGTCTGTGATTCGGGTAGATGAATGTTGCAGAGGCCGGCTGTTAGAGTCATTTTAACTTTCATAAGTGCTCCTTTGGGGCCTATTTGAATAAAGAATTTTGAATTTTGAATTTTTTTTTTGAATTTTTTTTTGACGTGATCACATCAGTGAACCGGTGACGCCAGATGTAACTGTATCGCTGTAACTAGGAACAATCTTGGGGCCTTTAGGGTCATCTACATTTGGCCGAATGGTAATCGTGCACTACGGCTATTCTTTTCTGAATCTCTTATTCCGGTACACCCCATGTAGTACACCAGTTTTTTTTAGGGTAGAGCCACGGTGGTGACTCTATAAAGATCACTAAATACAGACTTAGGGTCTTTCAAAAATATTAAGAGACCACCTAAAACAAAACTCAATGAACATGACATAAATGGTCTAAATAAGATTATATAATGTGGGTAATTTATAGTTTTAATTCCGCGATAAATTATTAAAAAAATAATAAATTACTAAATTTATCGCGGAATTAAAACTATAAATTACCTACATTATATAATCTTATTTAAAATGGACTTCCGCAAAGTAACGCCTGATTCCATCAAATATATAAATGGTCTAGTAATAGGTTCAATGTATCTAGAGATCTTATGTTTACATATTCCCCACTTAACTGTATAACTGTTAAGTCCCATAGTTAACCGCTTGAAAACTAAAATATTCGCAGCCGTGAATTAGCTTCTAGTCGCAGCCTAACAATGAACAATGTTAAAGTTGCAGAAACTACCCAGGTCCCTGAAAAATCACTGAACATTACTTTTCGGATCTTATTAAGATAAGTCCGCAACTTAGATCTTGGATTCAAACCGGAATACGTTTCCTGCAACGTGTATGCAGTTTACACCGTGAGACTTAAGAATTAAGCACCCATAAAGATCGAATGTAACTGCTAGTCCGGCTAACATTGTTGGCTACGTAACAATGGCTGGAGTACAAAACGACTTTTTCTAAATGGCCTTTCTCGTAAGTGGTCGCTTTCCTCTCCCATGGCAGTATCGCTCACAATGCTCCAAACGCTCGAATGCGAGCTGAACACTTGGTGAATGTTAACACTTGTTGAGCTGCAATAAAATGCAACTGATTGCCTTTCAGATATATCGTCTTGGATGCACAGTGCAGCGTGCATGAATGTGCGGTTTTATTTCCATGTTTAGTATCCATTTTTGCGTTGGCACGAGCTTGGGAGGCGCTCATCGCTTTTCTCATCACGTTTATTGTGTTGGACGATTATGATCTGTGTAAACGGTTATTGGTAATACAACTTAAGCTCACCCAGACGGACGGACTCTCGCATAGGAGTTAGTTCTACAACTTGATATGGTATGCACCTGACATGCAGACCTACCACTATACAGCTTTATGAAATATATTTTGTAGTGTTAACCGACACTAGCGGATGTTCACACAAATATATACATCACAAAAATTTCGCTTCCAACAGGATTCGAACCTGCGTATTCTGGTTATCTAGACCAGACGCCTTAACCAACTTGGCTATGGGAGCAATCGGCACTATACAGCTGTCTTCAAGAAACGTGCTCAGAAAATACTCAGGTATAAAATACGTTATACATGTCCACCCTTTGTGCAATCTGTAATCATTTTGCTTAGCTATTCCCCAATCTGTCCGTGTAAATCTCTATCGTGATAATAACGGGGGATGTTTCGCGTTTTTGTGCAACATACTCGGGTAGTAAGCAATTCCATTGATGAATTGCGACGGGGATGAAACCATTCGCTCGTATGTATCGTGTAGGTAAACAAAGGCACATGCGGGCGAGTAACTACTGTAGAATGTATTCCTGTCTCGATTTTCCCTACACTGGGACTTCAGTTGTATATGGCAATACATATCAGTATTACTATATAACCTTTCTTGCAGCTCAAGAGCCTCCTGGCGACTACTAAACTTTAAATTGTTAGTTGTTAACATTAGAATCATTGTATAAAAACTATTTTTTTTTCAAAGATTGCCGAGACGAGTGTCTGCCCTTCTTCTTGCTCGGCCTATACCAATTTGGAACGGGCACGGTGGGTTTCTGGAAGGTTCGTTGACTTTGAGCACAGATTGGGTCTGTTGGAGTCTTTGTCATTTATTATGTTCTGATAAAGAGAGCATTAGTTTTAGTCTGTGATTCGGGTAGACGAATGTTGCAGAGGCCCGCTGTTAGAGGCACTCACAGGTGTTAAATTCACGTACAAAACAGCACATACATCAGATTTAACACATTCATTAGTAATTCAAATAGGAAACATTCAGAACTATCCACCCCCGCAGCCCCCGGGGCAGGGAACGGCACATCTCTGTCAGCTCTTAATTCCGGCCGCCGACACAGGCCATAAATAAGCCGCGACAATACACCACCGCTCCAGTCGAGCCACAGAATTAACATAATAAAAAGGGTGCACATTCATACCGGCCTCGTAAATAAACTTTTATAGCCATCGGTCTAATGCGCCCGAAAACGTCGCGCAAACTGTACTGACAAACTTTATGTAGTAAGGTTGAATATTCACACCCGCGCCGTAGTATAACTAGAACAGTATGTTAGTGTAGAGCGGTATCGAACGCGGCTTGTATGTGTGCGTGCCAGTAATATATTAGAAGCAGAAAATTACGTTACATTCATAGAGCGGTACGAAACGCGGCTTGTATGTATGTGTGTTTTCCAGCACGAATGCACCACAATGACGTAATATGTAATATTGTGTCGTGACGTGAATGAAAATACGCGCACACACATACAAACCGCGTTCGATCCCGCTGTATGAAGCATAAGATGCTTTTCTGCTTCTATTACGCCAGTAGTCAATAAGAACGAAACACAAGGGCAATTTTCATTCAAGGCATAGTCCTGGCAGTCCGAGATTTGCGTTTCTACTGGAATGCTTCACTCATATAAGCCCCGTTGGATACCGCTCAGCGCTCTATATGAATAAGAGAACATTTTTAATGAAGTCAATGATAGGCTGATCCCTGGCAAGCAAGTGGAAAGGCAATATCAGCTCGCCCAGAACTCCCATGGTCAGTGTTCCCCTGGCGTCCAACCTTGGCAAAGGGATTAAGTTCCCGAGGCCATACACCACCACGCCGCGATGCACACGCAGGCGATGGAACAACTAAAAAAGATAGGATACTCTTCTGTTTATACTATGCCCGCGTTGGAGCTAGCTGAGAGCAGGGTCGCCATTATGAAAAATTCAAAAGAAGAAATCCGGACTTTCTTCCAGCGGCGGATGCGTAAAAAATGACAAATAAAAAATGTCATTAAATATACCCGAGGTGATGTGTAACTGGTATATAAGCGGGGTTCGGCGACGTTGTTTATTTGCTTAATTTTTAATGTACTTTTACGGTTATGGAATGGAAGTGTCGTCGTAACTTACAAACTTGCATAATAATGTACCGGTGCCTACTTATTTATGATGTTTTTGAAAGCATTTCAGCTTCTTTGAAGGAATGAGATAAGGTGCAGATGAGAAACTAGTTAAATATGAAATGACCATACTTATCTAGCGAAGTTATTTATTCTTTAGCATAAAAACAAATATTTACAAGGCAGGACTTAATAGTTAATAGCATTGGTTTTTTGCTTCCAAAGCTACTTAGGGGCACCTTAAGACGCTCAAGCAAACGTACGTTTGCTTGTCAGAATAACAACGCTTTTGCGTCAAGCGCGGATTTCGTGATACCCGAAATGCGCGCTTGACGCAAAAGCGTTGTTATTCTTACAAGCAAACTTACGTTTGCCTGAGCGTCTAAGGTGCCCCATAGAGCACAGTCTTTGGATTAGAAAATGTATAGACTGGGGATCAGTCCATGGTTAATTAATTAAACATTGCCACCACCCAATGACATATTGCTATTTGTCTGCAGTAATTAATTCAATTGGCAGTATTGTTAGTAATCCTTTACCATTTCAACCCAGTTATAATGTATTAATGGTACTTAAGCGATATTTAGACTTAGTATAACCACGAAAACTACAAATAAAAATGTTAATCTTAGTTTACTTAAACTTTAAGAAGATGTTCCGGCAGGTCTAACTAAACAAAAATGCTTTAAAAAAGCGACGGATCGACTTCAGTGAATAACTACTGAAAAGTATATCTTTTAAAAAAAAAAATTAATTTTCCAAACCGGTTTATAAATGACGGAGATCTGAGGACACAAACATTTTTTTTCTTCAACTTTTCAAAGAATTGAACCTTCTCTTTTAATGGAAGTCGGTTAAAACCCATGGCGACCATCCTCTTTATCATGGACGATTAAACCTCTGGTGTCCAGCATCTTTATATTTTGGTAAATGGTTTTTGCAACTTTAGGGTCGGTTTATTTCAATAATAAAATCAATATTCCCACCCCCCGGCGCGATAAGATTGTTATTATCTAAGCGAACAGCGTAAAGCTTTTGCAGCACGAGTTTTATTGAACTCCGGTTTTGTTATGAAAATGGCGAATTTTCGGTTTGAGAAGAGAAATTGAAGTTGGAATTGAAAATTTTCTTACTAGATGCAAAACCGATTGCGAACGTTGCTGACCAACGAGACTAGGCAAATGGCATTAGCTTCAAAGCGATTCTAATTCTACAGTCGTTATCGCACTATTAAGCTTGTATGAAATTGAGATTAAGATTCGTTAAGCTAACATGGTAACCCCATGGTTACTTAACGATATCAATAGCGATTGTGGAAAGTCACTTTGTCTAGGACCCGAGGGCTAAGGGCTTTTTATTTGTGTAACCTATCAACATTTCGAAATATACCAAGGAAGAACCACGACGAACAACAACAAAAGTACAAAGATTATTTTTACATCTAGCGCAAAATTAATTTTATACCAATTAAATAATAACAAAAACGAAACCACAAGAAAGTATGCCTTTAAACTATCACAAAAGACCAAAAGTCATCGTGATGAATAAACACAAAAGCTCTTACAATCCGATTCAAAAGATCACACAAAGCAAGCGAGGTATATTGGAAAATTAGTATAACTAAAGTGATTTGCGTTTACTGTGACAATATTACTCAGACCCGCACCAAAACCTGTTGTGGTCCGCGCACATTCACTATTTTACTCATTCTTCAGTACTTCCATTCGATTTTTCTATTTGATCACGAGACGAGCCGCTCGTTTTCCTGATGAGAAGCATAACGCCGGCCCATAACAATTGCAGTGCCACTCAGAGCTTTGAAACACAAATGCCTGCACGGCACTGCAGCGTTACCCTGAGACACTAGGTTTTAAGTCTCATAAGTCCAGTAATTTTACTGACTACTTTGCTCATCAAACCGGAAAACAGCAATGCTTGCACATTACTGCTTGGCGGCAGAGTACGAGTAAAGCGGTGTACCAACCCAGTCGGACCCTCGCAGTAGAGTTAGTCCCACCACCTAGTAAAAATTGATTTGAAAAACCGCCACGGTCAAGTTAAAATGGCCGGGCGCTACGAGTATATGGGTCGAAATAGGGGGTTCCCTTTGTCACGGCATAAATATAAATTGCGCCATAAATGTCCAATGGACACAATTGCTCAGCTGCCCCGTGATTTGGGATTTAAGTGGTCCTTGGAGCCGGTGACAGGCACGCGGAATACGCATATTAATGTATTTGCTGACACTTTTCAAGAGCAAAGGAATTGGGGAATCCATTTCGAAGAGTGGAAGGTTGATTCAGAATGGAGCGAGAACGAACAAAAGCCGATTATTTCAAGTGTTGGAAGTCTTTGCGCATTCATAAGGAAACAAGGCGCCTTTTATATTGTACTCGTGTTCCCAGAAACTTCATGGAAATACGATTACAGCTATACAAGAGCAGCCTTTTCTGGCAGAAAGTAACAATTGCAGTCTCACATTTCAATGTAAACACTCGAGATTAGAGACGCTCGCATCCTTGAGAGGGTTAAGAGCAAGACACCTAATTCAACGCTACACTTGCTCCACGGAAATAAAATGTAAATAACCCCGCAGTTTCAATTGTAACGCAGCAACCGTAAGACACAATCTCGGCAGATGTATCCATAAATATTTCAGAGGAAATGCATACCTTTGAAAAGAATTGTGCTCGTCACAAAGCGACTCTTTGCAACGCATTACGGCTCACAGGAACGGCTGCTTTCCAACTCCTTTATACTTTTGTGTTTGCACCTTCTTTGGCGATGCTTTAGACTTCTATACGGACATATAAGTGAAAAAATTTACCCCAATTTGGTACGTTAGAACCCCAGGCGAGACAGCCTGCAAACCTTTGTTGATAACCCGCAAGAAGTGCTTTTAAGTCTTTGGTTACTTTTATATTCCGTTTAAAATACTCGTAAACATGGCGAAAACTAAGAACCGAAAGTTCGCTAAGCCCAAACCAAATCCGCCGCTAAAATATGCAAGCCTTAGTCGGTATAATCGCGACCATTTAAGTTCAGGAACTTTTGGAAGTTCATGCCAAGAGCCTATCCCATTTATGCACCGATAGCGGCGAACAGACGATGCGATCGACCGGGTTAATGCGGACTAGTCTTCGAAACATGTGGCCTGTACCGAGTAAAATAGCTTGCACACTTTGCGATGATCATCTTTACTACTTAATTTTGTATTTTCCTGTGGAAAGTATATACGGTACATTTATAATAAAACAACCATTTTTTTAATTTTTGTCTGTCTGTCTGTTTGTGCCGGGTAATCACCGTTGTGATTGTGCTATTTTGACGGGACTTTCACTGGCAGATAGTTGATGTTATAAGGAGTAACTTCGGCTGCTTTTATTTTAGAAAAATAATTAGGGTTCCGCGCAAATCAAATATATTCGCGCGAGTGAAACCGCGGGCAGCAGCTAGTACATCATAATTTCGCGGAGTTAAGCTTAGGATGTCGTTTAACTGTGTCCCCCATAAAACTACAAATGTCGGTCGCGTCCCGTGCTGTCTCACTAAACTATACGTTTCGACGCAGCAATTTACGGAATTCCCCAGAACAATCCAGGGACTACGCGACGAGGATCTATCCGGGAGGAACTATAAAAGGACGCCCGGCCCTCGCGATATCTTACCCGCTTGGGAGGTATTTCTATCTTTAACAATGTCTTAATATCGGGTATTGGTGTGTTTTATTGGGAAATATCTTTATTGGAATGCGTGTTATTTAGTTGTGCTCTTTATTTTTTTCCTCCTGTCTGTGTTGTTTCCTCATTGGCGACAATTGGGGTTGCTGCGTCTACAAATAGCTTTAGGCGTTAACGTAATACGAGTCAAGATTACTGTGATATAATTGGTAATACGCAATGATTTTAAGTCTATTATATAGACTTAGATCAATTATGCTGCTATTGCTTTGCCTATCTTTCTGTTTCGATTTGTTTCCGAGATATTTACATTTTTTTTTTCACTGTGTGTGTACTTTTTAAACCCCAACGCAAAAAGGCCCCTCCTTTTTGCTTTATTATTCTTTTCGTGTTAAACGAGTGTAGTATCCGTGTGTCGGTCTATGGACCGATCTTGAATTAATTTTGTTGTTTGAAAGATGACGACTCTTAGCTTTGATTCAAAAAAATCTTTTCAGCCGTTTGAAGATAATCAGCTCTTTTAGTTGAGGGTTTTTAACAATTTTAATTTTATCTCGTTACTTAACTATCATATATAGAGTACTTGTTTTAATTGTATTGCGTTATATTATTATTGCATTTAGTGCAGATGATAAAAGTTCCGATATATGTCGGGCTAGCTTCCGCCCGCGGTTTTGACCCGCATTCCCACAGGAAGCGTGCATTTTTCCGGGATAAAAAGTAGCCTATGTTACTCTCCGGTCCATAAACTCTAGCTATGCCAAAAATCGCGTCGATCCGTTGTTTCGTTTCTGCGTGAAAGAAGGACAAACCAACACACTTTCGCATTTATAAGGTTAGTAGGATAATATATCAAATATCAGATATTTTGATATTTATTATAAATACCGGATTTTTAACAAACCGTTATTATACCTGTCTCTCAGTCTCTCGAGTTAACGATAATGCGATGAGACGCTGCACCGGGTTCGGTCTAAATTACTAGCTGGCAGCGGCCGCGGAAACTTTCGACAGTTGCAGTGGATGGCGCGAGAGATAATTTGTTAGAATGGGACGCAAGATTAAGTGGACGGCTGATTCGAATTATGAGAGATTGAAAGCGAAGTGGCGCTCGGTATTAATGAAACATGTAAAACTGCAGTTAAACTACGCTTTTTACGAGTATAAAAACGCTATTAATTTGCGAATGAATCTCCAAATGTTAAGTGCATTAAAAAATTTGATTTCATATTACGAGTATGTGCATAACATTTATGAAGAATAATGAAGCTGTTGGTCTCGGAGCGATCTGTGTCGGAGGTCGGCCGCAGCTTTGTCCACAAGCAAATAAAACAATTAAGAAAAAAAATTATACGAACGAGTAGATCGTTTGATGATAACCATTATAGGTCTCATAAGCCCAGTACTACTTTGCTCATCAAACCGAAACGCAGAAATTCTTGCACATTACTGCTTGGCGGCAGACTACGTCCAGCAAAGCGATGGTACCCACCCAGACGGACAGTCGCAGAACAGTTAGTCCTACCATACCTTGTAAAAGGTGTCTCTCTGACTCTGGCAGATATGATGCGCCAGACTAAGAAGTGTGCAAACGGCTTATTTGACCAGCCCACTGCATAAACTCTTAGTAATAATTGTACCCCAGCGGGTTCAGAGACAGCCAGCGGTGTCAGCACGGAACACCCTTGGTAAAGCTGTGCGACATGATTTCCGTAACGGGTAAGGATTGCTGGTTCAATTCCCAACACGTTGAGTATTATTACACTAAAATCGATAACCCCGCTCCCAAAACTATACAAAAGCATATACATTTATGTGTAATAATAATTTCGTTACCATATCATTACCCATACCCGCTCCACTAATGTGCTCAGGCGGTAAGGGCACGCGCGCACTACACTAGCAGTTGGGACCAGAGGCGCGTGTACATAATTGATAGTAATCGGTTGGAGAGCCGGAGAGTTGCCCGATAGCTGCGACTGATGACCAGGCCATAGAGCGCGGCGCGAGTCACAAGCGGTGGCGGTTTAATAGCCTTATTCTTTTTTTATACTCTTTCTTTATGCTAGCATTTGACACTTATTACGTCTAATCTTTGTTTTCTTTTTATTACATGACAGATTTTTATTGAACTTGCAATGTTTGTTTAGGTCAAATTTTGCAAGCTAAAATATGACCCACTTCACGGTGTTCGATTGAGCCAAAAGTTTAAATACATAAGTAAATTGGATGACAATGCAATATAATGATATCACCGAAGACCGATAGACTGGCAACCCTGCGTCGATGCTCTATGCTTATGGCTCGTCATTCAATAGTTTCCAAGGCAAAGCTGGTATAATAGAGGTATTCATAAAGCCGCGTAGCCCAGTAATTAGCAAAACTCAAACGAACAAATATTGCCCGTTGTTAGAATTAGCCTACATAACAATGACAACCAGTTTTTGACAGTCATTAATTACAACTATTGACAGTTTACAAGTTGCCAACTTGTCAGAATTGTGTTGTATTTTGTTTGACAAACGATTACAGTTGTAGCTGAAAATCATCACAAGTGTTTGGAAAAAAATATATACTACATAGATTACTAAAGCTATTGTGAGACAGTGGTGTCAATTCTATCATTTCATAACTAAACTAAATTTAGTTTCGCTCTCTCTCTTTCCAATGCATAACATGAGAAAGAGATGGAATATATTTTAGACCTGTCAAATTAATCCACTTGCTTGAGTGTAGTGTAAATTTAATGGCAATGAATTCAGTGGCACCTAATTTATCAAGATCGAAAGATATTTGACAGCACTAAAACAAGATTTAGATCTGTCAGACATTTTCCGTCTCTTTCTCATGTTATGCATTGGAAAGAGAAAGAGTGAAACTAAAATTAGTTTAGTTATGAAATGATAGAATCGACACCAGTGGTTGTAAAATTGTCTACTATAATGTTGAGGTCGAGTATGTCTCATAAGCCCAGTAATATAAATTGACTCTTACCACGTCGCATCAACAATACGCAAGAAGATATCTTCATGAAACTACGCTGGTATTTGATACACATCACAATAGATGAAACAACAATTGTGTTAACAATAATCAGAGTTAATTGAAGCCATATTTCGTTATATTAATATCGCAGACAGCGAACAGTACAATTTGATTAAATTAATGAAAATACCAAACGACTGACTCGCATGTATATTGCATAACTTGTGTAATAATGAAGTTATTATTGTAGTGTCTAATAATTCCTGGATTGCTTCTTAATTTCTATTAGATCTTAGACCGCTTTTATTACTCTATTCGCCGCATACATGTTACGCCAAAAAATTGTTACAGATTAGCATCCTCTGTTGTGTAGGTACTAGTGACATCTGTCTATTGAATACGGAGATATAGAATTTCGGCATTTGATACAAATTTTTCTCGCTTCATTTTAAATTTTTATATACTCAGGTATTCCACTAATTAATTATTGAGTATAATCTTATTTGCTTTGGTGAATCCAATACCTATCAAGGTGGCTCTGTCTACGAATGCCCCATTTAGAGAATATCCCTTTTGCAAAAGGTCTATGGGGCACCTTAGACGCTCAAGCAAACGTACGTTTGCTTGTCAGAATAACAACGCTTTTGCGTCAAGCGCGGATTTCGTGATACTCGAAATGCGCGCTTGACGCAAAAGCGTTGTTATTCTGACAAGCAAACGTACGTTTGCTTGAGCGTCTAAGGTGCCCATATGGGTGCAAATGTTGTACGATGGCTCTGCAGTAAAGAGGTAACCCGCCAAACCGTAGCTCGAAATTTGCAAGTTTTGTAGAAATATTGCGATCCGTCAGCATAATATTCGACGTTCGATTTTCGGAGTAAGCCCTCACCAATCAAACCTTAGTCTAAATATTCAGTGACCTCTTATAGAGGTTTAAAAAGAATACCTTGAAAACATTTTAGCATCAAAAGATAACAACATAAACGTTCCCCTTATTCCCTAATTAGATCACTCCATTTATTCTTTGGCTCAAATAGGCCAGTTTATTTTTCAGAGCAAACGAAAGCGATGCTGCCGGTCTCTCGATTAGAGTTTTAACCGTTTACTAAAGTCAGTTCAAGTCCAGAGGCCCCGCAGTCCGGGGCCCCTGAGGACCACGCAGAAGAAAGGGGGTTTATTATCGATAATTATTCGCAAAGAATTAACGTGATTACGAGAGACGGAATACTTTTAGGGGTGTCGATGATAGTTTTGTTTTATAAGTTATTTTTTTCTATAGAAAAATGAAGTTATATCATATTCAATACGATTTAATTATCCAATATTAATGATTTAAAATGAGGCATTTAATCGTATATCTTCTAGAGTAGATAAAAGTCTAGTGAATCCAGATGCTATTTTTTATTCGCAGTTAGGCATTCAGAAACTACAGGAATTATGGTCACACCCAGATAATACAGTTTTTTTTTTTATAATCTATAATATATCATACCATCTATATTCTATAATAAAACCGAAACTTTAAAAAGATGGACGGTCTTACAAAAATTAAACACACCCTAAGCCTGTGCTAAACGGCGTTTAGCTCCTAAACATGCCTTAGTCGTGTGTTTAAATGTTAACAACCACAAATCTTGAATTAAGTAGTCTAACTATATTATGTTGTGACATTTCTAATCATCTTTAGACACTGTCTTGATTAACCGGCGTCTAAAAGTGTTGTTTGTGGTAATATGGTCTGTCTTTGATTTAATTTGATTTAAACTGTATATTGTGCGATGTCCTGAAATAAATGTACTTTCTTTCTTTCTTCATTTATTTGATGAATTAGTATTATCTACTGTCTGTGTGTCTAATGTCAGACAGAGACTTCGGAGTGGAGTCTCCAACGTTATATCTACACTGCACTGTTCTCAAAATCAACAATTTAAACTCTACGTAGTAATTTAGTTTTCAGCAAAAAGTCCGAAACCAACGCTCCTATTCTCCAAATCGCCCGATATTGCACTGAAGAATGTTCGCCGGGCACTAATAGGCAATTGCTTTAATCTTACATCTTGACTCTCATACATAATCGGTAGCTGTCGTGCAGCGTTAACTTTAATGAATCAATTTTCGTCGAGTCTTGCGAATTGCTCTTGCCGTCCAATTTTATCAGTCAAGGGACGGAGAAAGAATTTCTCCCTTCATTGATACCACCGGCTTGTCGTGTAGATTGCCGCCAAGCAGTAACGTGCAAACATGAATGTTTCCCGATTTCATACGCAAAGTAGTCTGTGAAATTACTAAGCTTGACACTTAATACCTTATGTATCAGGGTAACGAGCGAACTGCAGTGCCGTGCACAGGCCTTTGTGTTTCAAAGTTCTGGGTGACACTGCAATAATTATTTTAGCACTGTGGCAGCCCTAGGCCCGACCCGCTCGCAAGTCGAGCGGCCCTAGCGGCTCGAGCGAGCGCGAGCGGTTCGATTTTTCTCGAATGACTTGCGAATACCCGCCGTTTGTTTGAAAGTGAAATGGGGTATTAACTCGGGAGTAGGAAACTAATAAACAAGGCGCGTTAACAAGGAGCCCGGTGCCTACTGCGGAGTCATCGCCAATTCTTGAATGTTCATTGCCGTAGTTTATAATATTCGGGTACCTTGTTACGTAATAGTCCTTTTCCCTGTAACGACTAACAGAAGTTTGGTTAAAGGAAATCTCTTGGTGCCACCAAAAGCTTATTTTTGGCACCAAACTCTTTACATTTAATTGGTTAAAATGAAGATTCTACTTGAGGTTTTATAAAAGCCTTTGTATAGAGGAAAAAACTTAGAACCCACATTATTGATTATATGTTCTGTGATAATGGTGAGACATATTTACCTGTACTACTACTAAATAAGCTATAAAAGCAAATTCAATTTAGTAATTTTTTGGCGATTATTAGATTGAATCGAACAACTTTTAACTGTTTTGCCGCGTTTATTTTACGTTTCGACTCCTTTGCAGTTTTATATTTAATTCAAAGATTCATTCGAATCTATTTTAATTTTTTTACAGGATCTCCGGGTAACCAATTATTCTTTGTAAACCTTCAGATCTTCCAAATTGTGCAACCACCGGGGTTAGTTTAGTGACAACACTATTTTAAATTAGTAATCGTTAAGAAACTATATTAATAATTATATTTATAACTATATTATATATACACATCATCAATGTTAAATTTTTATGCAACTACCTTAGGGTGTAGTTCACCAAATGCGAAATTGCCGACTTTTACGTGATCGTCAGTTCAAATTTAAACCAGAGTTTAAATTTTGTTCATCGCCCACATTCGATACAAGATTTTCAAATAGGCGTTTCACGAACCATTCAGAGGTAACTTTGCCAGCGGATCTGACGGTTAAAAGATGATGTCAAGCTCGTTTAAAATAAACCGAAGTTTAAGATATATAAACCTCGGTTAGTGAGTTAGACTCACAACTAGTGAATAGTTTAGTTTAAAATTGTTAGTGAAACCATCTTTCTATCTCAAAATTACTGACACGAAGTCCCAAAACTAGAGCAAACGTACTGTGACCCGAAAAGTCAAACAACGTCCAATAATATCCTCATTTAATTTGCATGTCTATTGTAGCAATAAAAAAATAAATATAAAAGCCTTTCAATGTATCGAAGGTCGCGCCATGTCTGACTTTTACAATGCCCATTGTAACTTTTCAATGTGCCTCCCCTTTTCACTTTGTGTGTGTGTGGGTGGGTAATGTGACAAATCCATTATTAGGACCTTTTATGTAAGAACACCTTCTACTTTTTTTTAATCCCGGACGCAAAAAGGATGGGTGTTATAAGTTTAACATGGGTCTGTGGCATCGTAGCTCCTCATTTGAAGCGGTCTATCTCATTATATGGACCGATTTAGGTTTAATTTTTTTTTGTTTAAATGTTGACTTGATTGAGAGAGTTCGTTTAGCTACGATTCGGTACGATAAGGTAGTGTTTAACCGTAGTCTAATACTATTCTGTTTTGACATTTCTAATCTTTTTAGACGTTTATCTTTACACATTGTCTAGCAAAACATGGCGTCTAAAAATGGTTTTTGTGGTAACACAGTATGGAACTATTCAATCGTTATACAGTGTTTTTAGTAAGGCTTTAAGAGTATAACGAACGTAGGTATCCACCCAAGAACGAAGCGCCCTATTGCGAATCGATACACGTGTACAATCTTACTTGAACACCAATTATGAAAATTCCCTGAAACAATTTGAACACATTCAATTATCATTTTCAGTATATTCTCCAGACTACACAAGGGTTGTTAAGAATCCCTGGCTCATAATTATAAATCAAGTATTTTATCTTAATCTTTTATTCTATCTTAGGTTGGGCTTATCTTTCTTATTGCAGTACTCAAAGTAGGGAAAGTTATTTATGGAATGCCTGAATTTAAACAAGGCTGCTAATTAAAGGGAACGACTTAAGGAGTGCTTTAGTTTGCGTCTGCAAATTGCGTACGGATTTCAGAATTAAAAAATGCCTTAGAGTTGAGGCACTTTAAAAATGGGCTTGTATTACTATAACATCTTGGAATACTAAGTGATAGGACTTCTGCGTGAGTCTGTCTGGGTTGGTATCACCGATTTGTTCGTCTAGTCTGCCGCCAAGCAGTTGTGCGCATGTTTTACCGTGTTCCGGTTTGATGAGCAAAGTAGTCTGTGGGCACAATGAGACCTAAGTCGTAATGTTTCACGGTAACGAGCGCATTGGAGTTCCACACAGGTCTTTAGGCAACAAAGTTCTGGGTGGTACTGGAATAACTGTAATAGTCTGGCGTTTGCTTATCATATGCTAACGATATGCTTATCTCCCTACGTTGTTAGTATAAAAACACATGTACACTAAGATATCTTTCTTTTATGTTATTTGGTAACGAGACGAGCTGGTCGTTTGCCTGATGGGAAGCATAACGCCGGCCCATAACAATTGCAGTGCCACCCAGAACTTTGAAACACAAAGGCCTGCGCGGCACTGCAGTGCGCTCGTTACCCTGAGACATTAGGTATTAAGTCTCATACAATATCTAGTCTTCTAGCATGCATAGAAATTGAATTAGCACGCCAAAGTGGGCCGAACATAAAATATGAAAATGGTAGAGTTTGTCGCCACAGTCCACAGTCATATTTGGTAGTCTACAACCATCGAGATATTAACCCCGAGAGATGAAATCCTGTACAGTCCGATCTCACAAGAATGTATTGATTTTGCTATAATGTATATCAGCACTCAGCGTATCAGCGCGCGAGGCGGTGGCTTAGCCAATCAGAGCGCATTATGTCTAGCCAAAATTTGTGGAATTTATTTCGTGGAAACCAAACGTCACTGCACCTCTTTGAGGTTAGTATCTCGATGTCTACAACCATCCAATCACTTGGAAAGGATTGACCTAGTATTTTCAGGGCAAATATCTGGATGTCTAGATCTCTATAGACACATTTGCGTGTGGAATGTAGATGTGGATGCTGAACTACACACGCACACTTTACTTTAATAAAAATAACTAAACGTGAGTGTTCTTTTAAGACTCTACCATTTTTTCTTTCTTTTGAATACTTATAGCATTTGACCACTGTGGCAACTGATCTATAATACGCTAAGCTTATGGATACTGGCTCTCGAGACGATTAGCGGCGCAAGTACGAATCTTTTCGGTCGATAATATTCGATAAAATTGTCAGTTAAAATCGATAAAACCCACTTTATCGATTTTAACTGTTAATTTTATCGAATGTTATCGAATTTTATCGACCCGAATAGATCCGTACTTGCGCCGCTGAATGGACGATAGCGAGTGTTATCTAAAAACGGACCTGAGGGCCTAGACGAATGACATTCGCTTCGAAGCGATTCTAGCGCTACACTCGTTATTACCAAAGTTGATATGAAATTGAGATATAAAATATCATAGTAATCATGGTGACATATTAAGTCAAATTTCCTAAAAAAATTACTTTAAAAGGTAATTCGCTTAGAAGCGAATACCATTAGTCTAGCCAACTGCTAGACCGTCAGATCTTAAGTAACGATGTCGTGTGCTCTTTTTGCTACTCTTCTTTGTACATCAAATCTAGGTATACCATCTGTATCGTTAGGCATCTAATTTAAGAAACAAAATAAAGCTAAAGAGGTTTCATTAAATTTTATGCTCAACCTATTTCGTTAAAACTCTTTGTACATCGACGACATTGTTATTCAGATGGCTCACAATGGCTCATTCCTTTTAACGTCGACCTGTTCGGTTTATCTCCTTGCTTACTTAGCGATAAACATAAACACATAAAACTTGTGACAGACAAGCTCCGCATACTGTATCAGTGCGATACGGCGAAAAAAACAGTTTTATTACTCTGGGCCCGAATCGACTCGCAAAATCAAACGAACTGTATAAGACTATAAGGCATGGTTAAGGGTGCTGAGAGTGAAAGCCCATGAAAACTGCGGCAATAAGACTTACGGCTTATGCCGGGTTACGTTCCGTTCTACGGACTTGTGACGATTACGTTTCGAGGCGTCGCCAGATTGAGCGCGCTAGAGCGACTAAGCGGGAAAGTCTGGCGGTGTCGCTCGTTCGAATACGAATAGCAAAACGCGCGAATGCATGTGGACGGAATGTAGGCTTTTAGTATCTCACAGTTGCGAGATCGGCTACGCGCAACTCGACTCAAAAAATGCCTCATTCATAAGCGATGTGGAACATAGGACGTAGTGCATTTTTAATGAGATTCTTATGATATACGACAGCGTCTGTGGTGTTGTTGATAGGTCGATGGTTTTAATTTCTGTAGAGCGCAAGGATTGCAGGTTCAATTCCCGCAATAGAACCAATTAAATATTTACCTATATATATTTATATTTTCATTATAAACCGCAATTAAATACACTAATATTTAATTGCACTCGAAAAAAACGTTAGTATTTGGGTGTTAACTGTTAAGTCTTATTGACTAAATACATGGAAATACAAGGAATCTTAATTAGAGGTATAAGTGTATAAAGCCAACACTCTATTGTGCACAAATACGACAATGCATTGGTATTAAGACGAAAACTAGCACTAGTAGTAAAATACGAAACAATTCATTTGTATGGATCTCAAGATGCCGCGCATTGAAGGAGAATGACTCCAGCGGCGCAAGTACGGATCTTTTCGGTCGATAAAATTGACAGTTAAAATCGATAAAGTGGGATTTATCGAGCCTCGAAACAATCGACAAAAGTTATCGAAAAGCTAGGTCGAATCCAAAGAGAATATAGAGCTACTACAATACTTTACGATCAGACTTCGGTACTCGCAACATTCGATAAATTTGTCGAGTTTTTCGGTTCGACAAATTTAGCGAACCGACTTCCGTACTCGCGCCGCAGACTCATACAATGTAAAATTACAATTAATCTCATTGCATTTGTATTGTACGTATCACCTATACCAGGGGTCTCCAAACTACGGTTCGCGGGCCACATCCGTGCCGCCAGTGCCATCAATCCGGCCTGCGACAGCCAATGTCTTATTGTTGTTACTATTGCTGTGATAAGTTGAAGAAGAAAACACAGAAATAGATAGTATATAGTATAATACATAGTACCACTATACGCCACTAGATTTCGTTAAGTGTCACAATACACAATAGTAATTGAAATGCAAAAAAGCGTATGTTTGCTTAGGTCGCGTACTGTGCGACTAGGCTTGGAACAAGACGGGCTGGCCGTTTGCCTGATGGTAAGCATAACGCCGGCCCATAACAATTGCAGAGCCACCCAGAACTTTGAAACACAAAGGCCTGCGCGGCACTGCAATGCGCTCGTTACCCTGAGACATTAGGTATTAAGTCTCATAAGCCCAGTAATTTCACTGAATACTCTGCTCATCAAACCGGAACACAGTAATGCTTGCACACTACTGCTTGGCGACTTCACTCATAAAGCAGTGGTAACAACCCAGACGGACACTCGCAGAAGAGTTAGTCCTCCCAATAACATACTGAATCATTATGGCCGTAATGCTTCAAAGGTTGGAGACCCCTGACCTATACGGTAAGAGCTGCTGCGAGTGTCACTCTCGCGCGCAGTCCGGCTGCCCCTTTACGGCAGACGCTCCGTCAGACGCGCGACTCGATTTGATTTACGCCGAGTGGTGCTTACGTAAACACGAAAAACATTTTTACTTCCCGTCCCATAAATAACGTATCTCTTTATTGCGCCAGTTGTGTTTTCTATAGATTTATTTATTCATAGTACGGCAACACTGGCTTCCCAATTGCCAATGTAGCCATATGGGAAAAGTTTCCGCGCGTCACTGGCGACGCATAAAATTCTTGGGTTAGTCAAGGTAACAGCATAAAAGAAAATTCCTTTGAATATTTATAAGCAATGGGTTTCCTTTTCGGAGTGTTACGAAAGTAAAGGAAAATTGACGAGTTGGTTTACGTTTGACGAAATACACGGGGTTAGGTATATAATACAATATAAGCACTTTACAAAAACCATATTAAAAAGCTATAACAAAAAAACTTTAGCTAAAAATCAATGGGTGGATTTATCGCTTACATCAAACTCCTTTATTGAATTAGGCCATGAAAGCGGCCATGAAAGGTAAATGACTCTAACAAACAAAAGCGACCTCTTCCAGTCTTCCAAACTTTAAGTTCAAAGTTTATGTTCAGTTGTGCACAGTGCAAATTCCAGAATATTCCTATTTGTAACATAATAACTCTCAAACAGTTCTTACCTAACTATATCAAATTCGATGCTTTGCCAAGTTTTAACCTATAACCGTTTTAACTTTTCTTTTTCACTAAGTTTAAGTGCACCGAGAGGCCTTCGATGCCTCCCGATAAATCGCGGCCACCCGTCGCCGCCGCGCACTGACCGGGCATCGCGATCAGCGTCCGAATGTACCGCGGATCTGTACAGATATACAGTAGTAAAGCTCCTGCGTGTTAGGTCAGTTAAGCATGGTTACAGTGGCCGCAAAAAACTTGGATAACGCTGCTTCTAAGCTTTAACTTAATTATTAAAATATTTTGTTCTATGTTCTAAGAAAAATCTCAATCAACAAGTGTTCGCTAGAACACTAAATCTCTTGAAATATAATTCATTTCTTTTATTATAAAATTGGGCACACTTACAGGATCGATGGCGGAACGGAAGAGAAGAGAGATTCTTCATTCACATCGCAGAAAAAAAAAGTAAAAATAGCATAGATAAAAAATATTAATAAAGAATCTTTATGGTATCTATTTTAATGTAACAACTAGATTGGATTACTATTTTTTTTTTCAATTCGTTACACAAGATATAAATAAATAAACGCTTACACTCATACCCCGCACTAGGATTCCCTGTGTCGCAGGTGGCATGGACACACTCAGGCACACGTCACAAACATCCAAGATCCGAGAACAAACTTTGTGCTTACACAAAATCTGCCCCGGCCGGGAATCGAACCCGGGACCCCTCGGTTTGCAGGCAGGGTCACTACCAACTTAGCTACGGAGCCGTCAGCTATAATACCCCGCGGTTCTCTTACGAATAGTTCAATCAGTACAAATAGTTTTGTTAGTGAGAGGACTAACTCTTCTGCGAGTGTCCGTCTGGGTTAGTACCACTGCTTTACTCGTGAAGTCTGCCGCCAAGCAGTAATGTGCAAGCATTACTGTGTTCCGGTTTGATGAGCAAAGTAGCCAGTGAAATTACTGGGCTTATAAGACCTAAATACTAATGTCTCAAGGTAACGAGCGCACTGCAGTGCCGCGCAGGCCTTTGTGTTTCAAAGTTCTGAGTGGCACTGCAATTGTTATGGGCCGGCGTTATGCTTACCATAAGGCAAACGACAGCTCGTCTCGTTACCAGTATCATAAAAAAATAAAAATAAAAAAATCTCCACAACTGCAGTGAGCTGTAACCGCATAGCACGTGGCGCGCACCGCTCCCAGCTGACTCCTCTCAAGCCCCGACCGCGCTTTGTCCAAGCCCCAGTTCGTCTTTTATGTCCCCGATGTTAGATAGCCGACGCTCCTCTTTTAAAAGAATTTCTAAAATGTGCACCCGCTTGAAAGGGTTTATGCTTTCTTTTCATGTTTTATGATTCGCGATGCGAGTTAAGAAATATTCTGCTAGATTTAGCTGCCGTTCGATGCGGGGGAATTCCTATCTCGATTGCAATAAAATTTAGTGGCGCTTTGTACTACCTAATATTGGGATCGTGTTTCTAAATTTTGGTTCAATGGCACTGCCGTTTTACGAAAAACTGGGTATGAGTGTGAGAGTGAATCAGTTATTTCTCAGGCCAGCCGTCTGCTTGTTTGGAAAGGTTATGCGTTTTATAAATAGCTAGTAGCATCCTAGCTATTTATAAAACGCATATAAAACACGTGATTCCAGTTGCGGCAATCGTCAACTCACTACTAACTGTTTTTATACGATTTTCTAAGCAAGTGCGCACACGAAGCAACTCTAGTTGCGAATTTCGGCAATTGGCAACTTGTAAAAACGGCTAATTGCGAGTTGCCGGTTGCCGCAACTGGAGTTGGCTGAGCACTTTTATAACGCTGTGTTGCGGCAGCTTCACTCTAGCAAGTCCTAGCCCTAATCTAGGATGGAACCATCTTTTATCACATAGTCACTTAAGATCAGGTGAGATAGTAACCGAATACTAAACTATTGGGAATCTTGCTATCCTACTTCCTACTAATATTATAAATGCGAAAGTTTATGTGAATGTTTGTTACCACGTATCTTCGTGACTACTAAACCGATTTTGATGATATTTGGAATATAGACAGCTTAGGTTCTGTAATACGTACGTACATAGGCTATAAAGAGAGATATATATATATATATAAAACGCGGGCGACGCCGCTGGCAGAAGCTATTTGGAAATAATATAAAATGTACGTTACGTGAACACGTACCTATTCATAATGAAAGGTTGGTTAAACTACCTGATTAATGTTATCAATCAGTTGAAAACCCACGAGCAAGTATGAAGCAACAAGCGCGGAAAGCGTCGCATACTATTCATTCATACCTATAATCCTACTAAATAAATGCGAAAGTGTGTTTGTTGCTTTGTTGATTTGTCCTTCTTTCACGCAGTAACGGACCAACGGATCGACGTGATTTTAGGCATAGATATAGTTTATGGACCCGAGAGTAACATAGGCTACTTTTTATCCCGGAAAAATGAACGGTTGCTGTGGGAACGCGGGTGAAAACCGCGGGCAGATGCTAGTTTATAATAAAGCTTCTACATAAAAAGACAAGAAATGCAAGACACTCGTAAACACGCCCAGCTTAGTTTACCAACTACTAAAGAACGAGACGAGAAAATCTTTTCCCGAACGTGGATTTGACATCGGTACGCAACTTATGTAAGTTACGAATACAGAAAGCCTAAAGAAAAATCCATTGTAATGCTAATAAATGGTCTCAACGGGGCCTTTGACACTTGCAATTCACAACGGTTTCTTTCAGAATCACGTGGACTCTTCCACTTTGATAGACTTCCAACTTCCATTTTTTTTTTATGTTATTAGTAACGAGACAAGCTGGTTGTTTGCCTGATGGTAAGCATAACGCCGGCCCATAACAATTGCAGTGCCACCCAGAACTTTGAAACACAAAGGCCTGCGCGGCACTGCAATGCGCTCGTTACCCTGAGACATCAGGTATTAAGTCTCATAAGCCCAGTAATTTCACTGGATACTCTGCTCATCAAACCGGAACACAGTAATGCTTGCACACTACTGCTTGGCGGCAGACTTCACGAGCAAAGCGGTGGTAACAACCCAGACGGACACTCGCAGAAGAGTTAGTCCTCCCACTAACAAAAGAACAATTCAGAAAAAACTCCTTCTCGGACCCAAAATTTCCCATGAACCAAACACAGTCGAATAACTCATCGAGTAACCAGGAGAGATGGCAAGATTATGCCGGCCTCGTTACCCGGACGCAGCACAAACTTTACAGTAGTTAAAGTAGAACTTCATCGGAGGATATTGAAAGTGGCAGGACTCAACGTTTTCAGGTGCTCTTGAAACTTTGAAAGGATTCCGAAGGTATGGATAGCTAATAACCACTTGGAACTTGGAGTGGAGGCTAAATACACAATGCGGTTTTCTCTCAAGCGTACAGAGTTGGATCTGAACATGCTAAGCGACAATAACTTTTAAGGTGGCCCCTTGAAGTAAAATACTATCAAACAAATACATCAATCTTCAGAACTATAAATTCAAGGTTATGTCATGAAGTAACATTCATGATTGCACTGCTTTTTTTAAAAAGGAGGAGGTTCCCAATTCAGTTGCTTTTTTTTCTTTACATTCTTTCGTGATTTGAAAGGATATACTTTCAGATTGGTCCCATATAGGCCCATAGGTACATATAGGCCCCAAGGGTGCACTTATGAAGGTTAAAATAAATGGCTCTAACAGCATAGAAATTTCATCAAAATCGGTTCAGTAATTTAACATTGAAGTCGATTCCCGCTGTTTTAAAAGCAATTCTATACTTGTTACACTTCTAAGAGACGGAGGGGTCGTTTGCCTGATGGTAAGCCTAAACTCAGATCCGTAACAATTGCAGTGCACCCAGAACTTTTAAACGTAAGGTCTGAGCGGCACTGCAGTTACTTTAAGTGACACAGTACTTATATGATCCATCAGAGAGAATGTAATTTAATGATGACCGCTTAGGACTTATACAGACAGTATCTTATACATAAACCCCCTTATTCATAAACGTTCCGTAACTCACTTAATTGCTAGAAAGTGTTTTGTCTCGTTTTCACGCGTAACGGCTTCCGCCAACGAGAAGTTGACAGAGCAGTTTAAAGCATAGATTATCTTATTGAGCTTTTATGAATAAGGGCGAAAACGTTTATCTCCTTCCCTATCGACCGAAGTCTACGTCCAATATATGAGTGTAGATCGGAACGAGCCTCCGAAGCTTAGAATAAAGATTATTCTACTTTTATTCTACTGTTCACTTTCAGGTTCTTCCTTACCCTGTGTCCGTTCCCGACCCAGGCACATTTCTCGCAGGCAGGGTCGGTCCCTGCAGATAAATTTACGCGATTTAGAGATGATTAATGTAGAGCCAGCCTCCTACACTCGATCGTGATATAAGCAGATTTTGGAACTATGGATTTGATATGCGTATAATTCATGAGACACACCTTACTCGTTTGTTACTTGCTTGTTAACCGACTTCCAAAAAAGGAGAAGGTTATCAATTCGGTGGGTATTTTTTTTAATGTTTGTTACCTCAGGTCTCTTTCATTTATAAACCGATTTGGAAAATTCTTTTTTTATTTGAAAGGATATACTTTCAGATTGGTCCCATAGAAATTTCATAAAAATCGGTTCAGTAGTTTATCACTGAAGTCGGTTCGTCGCTTTTTTAAAGCAATTTTTTCTATGTTCATTGTAGACACAAATGGCAATGTCATGGACGGTGTTTTAGATTAGTTGATTATTTTACTTTGAAGGTTTTGTATCGAATATGTCGAAGGATTTAAGCAAATCCGATGATTCCCTGATGATGAGGACTTAACTCCGTTAGATTAACATCTAAGACTGGGGGTCTACTACGAAAAAGAAAAATGATATAATCGTGATGATATCTAAGCCTTACTAACAACTGTGCCTACGACCAGTCTTTTTCAATAATCAAACCTAAAATATATTATTAATCTATAGAAATAAATAAAAGACACTTCAAGTGTCTGTTTGTAACATCAAAATAACAGGTTTTTACTAAATGCATATGATGGTATATATATAGGTGCCCTATAACGAAAACACCATTTTTTAAATTTTTGTCGTCTGTCTGTCCGTTTGTTCCGGGTAATCTCCGAAACGGCTGGACCGATTTTGACGGGACTTTCACAAATACTCAAATACTTATTTATTCGTAAACCTGTTTACACGTCACTTATTATGAGTAGATATTCAGTTATTTATGTGTACTTATAAGAAATGTATACACGCCAATTGTACGAAATACAATAAAATAAAAAATAAAATACAAATGTCAATATAAATAGCAATAATATCAATAAAAAATAAACAGTCAATGAATGATAGTAAAAATGGATTAAATAAATTAAATTTTCAAAAATTCATCGTAGCTATAAAACGTTTGCTCGATAAGCCATCGTTTAAGTCTGATTTTGAAACTTGCAGATAGCTGATTTTATAAGGACTAACTTAGGCTCAGTATGTGGGCGAAGCCGCAGGGCACAGCTGGTAAATTCCTAAAATCGTAATATGATACAGTAAAACCTAGCTCGCTGAACCACAACAATTTTTCCATCAGAAACCTGTTCAGTGAAATCTAAAGGTATCAAAGAGTTGCCAGCACAAATAGAATCGTGTGGGTGAGCAACGAGTAGCGACCTCCGCAGATAGCACGCTCTGTCAATTTTCATATTCTACAAAAGCTATGTCCACACTGTGCAATTTCTCGTTCATCAAAGGCATGCGTCACGGCGCAGGCAACAGTTCACGAGGGAGGCATGCCGGCCGGCTGACGCATGCCTCAAATCAGTCAGCACAATGCGTTCAAGATGGGGGACGAAGAAAAAGAAATAAAATTGTTGATAACCTAATAAAATTTTTAAAAAGAATAAATACCTATCTATATCGTCTCGTACCCACAACTTTCGATTGGTTCTTTTTATCTGTTATTTTGTTATGATCAAGTAAGCGGCACATATTCCAATAAGTACTTTTTTTTAAGTTGACTACCGAAATGACTCTGAAAATAATGCCTCCTGACGCTGATGAGCGCAACAATTGAATGCGCCAAAAGAAAATTGAAAAAGGAGAAACGAAAGTTGAATATGAATGGGGCACAGTGTGGACGTAGCTTAACAATAGCTGCTAATAGGAAATGGAACATCTTTAAACAGAAATAGTAACGGCATTTGTTAACATCTCGGAAGAATAGAGAAATAGCGGGCGAAAAACATTTCCTCGGAAAACGATAGTTCCAGCGATGCAGTTATGTAACAAGAATAGCTTCTGACCACGGCTTTCAACCGCGTTCCCACTGGAACCGTGCATTTTTCCGGGATAAAAAGTAGCCTATGTTACTCTCCGGTCCATAAACTATATCTATGCCAAAAATCACGTCGATCCGTTTCTCCGTTACTGCGTGAAAGAAGGACAAACCTACAAATCAACAAACCAACAAACACACTTTCGCATTTATAATATTAGTAGGAAGTATGATAGCAGGATTTCTTGATATAACAAGTTTCTTGATATGGAATATCTCGAACTTGGAGCTTCTGTACCATTTCTGTTTATTGGCTTGGTAGGATGACGTTCTAACTGATTTATTAATGAACACAAATTATAGAAATGTAGATTTCATTAGAAATCCACTTTATATGTATTCTATTCCGTTGGATCCGATTTAAGCATCTCTCCTTTTGATGTTCAAAATAGCCATATGTATAGACTCTTTAACCGCACAGTCGGCTGCAAAAATATGTACAGATTATGCTTACCATCAGGCAAACGGCCAGCTCATTTTGTTATCCAATAGTATATAAAAATAAGATCGATAAACGCTTTATTGTACACATAAAAAAAATACAAATCCAAAAGTGTACACATATTATCGCAGTCGACTGTACATATTTAAATTGAAACTACCTGATCTTCTAAGGCTCCTCTTTCAAAAAGGGTTACGTTATGAGAAAATAACATAAAGACAGCATATAGAACACGCTCTCTCAGATCATTGTTTTTGTTTACAGAATAGATTCTAATATCCCTCTACTGGAGTGCGAGTAGAGCTTTATCCCTTTTTGAAAATATTTTTCATATTAAATAGAAATTCTCTGCTCACTGCGAAACGTTCTCTCAAAGGATGAATTTAAACTGAAATGGGATTTACATTACATGCTAAAGGTCGTAGTTTATTAACTCAGGGAAGGCTTTTGATGAAAACTGAAATTCGCTGAAAGGAAAGTATTACGGTTCATAGTCTTTTTGTGAAAAAAATAGCTGTTTTTCTTTGTCCGGTGGAGTTAAAGTTAACAAACGCTTTTAAGGCTAGTTGCAGCGTCGTCCTTTTGCGAGCTTTTGTCCGCGGCTTTGTGAACTTCAACGTGTTTCAGTTTCAGAATTTCAACAGGAGGCACGACGTGATGACTTATGTATGGTATAAATGATTTTTTTTAGTCAGTGAAATTACTGGTAGATATACTAGCTTCTGTCCGCGATTTTCACCCTCGTTCCCACAGGAACCGTGAAAATTTCCGGGATAAAAAGTAGCCTATGTTATTCTCCGGTCCATAAACTGTATCAGAAAATCACATCGATCCGTTGCTCCGTTACTGCGTGAAAGAAGGACAAACTAACAAATCCACAAATACACTTTCGCATTTATAATATAAGTAGGAAGAGCACTGTGGTGCCGCGTAGGCCTTTGCGTTTTAAAGTTCTGAATGGTACTGCATATAAGTAAAGAAATATTTGATGGAATCAGCCGTTACTTTGCGGAAATCCATTTGAATAAGATTATATAAAGTGAGTAATTTATAGTTTCAGTTCCGCAATTGAAACTATAAATTACTCACTTTATATAATCTTATTGAAGTAAAGAAATACTTTTACTAATGACTGGTTCTTAAGTACTGGAACATACCTATTCCATATCATTCCAGGAACATATCGATTTTGGTATTGTGTAAATATTAAAGTTAGCCTTGTGGAAATACCATCATATTTTATATTGCTGAAGATCTCCATCGCCTGCCTCTGAAGTCGTACATAAATCTCATGGTCGCTACACGCCGCGATCAGAAGAGACGTGCGCTCCAATGCCCTCTATAAATAGGGTTGCCACGCAAGAAGAAACTAAAAGAAATTTATTAAAATAATACTTTCTTTAATGTATTGTCATCGATCAAATATCGCCTAAAATCGGGTATATATGGCACATAAGTGTTACAAAAACTCAGTTCAATAAAAATGAGTACAGAAGAGAGACGAATTATGTAGTAACTTTAGCTATAGCTTTTAGTTACAAGAACATGGTTAACAAACTAAATATAAAATGGAAATTGTCCTATTCCATAGGTCTATGATTTTCATCTAAGATAACTAAGTTTGTCGAGCGACAATGCGTCAAAAGTACTTACGTAAGTAGTTACTTAAGTTTACTGGGTATGTTTCTTAGTAGTACTTTTTAAACTTTCGCGAATTGAATGCATTGTATTAAGACAAAAACGGGTCTCTTCGCGCACAAATAAAATCAAAATATAACAGTGACCACGATCAATGCAACTTGATCGAAACGTCGAGGTTAGTCAAAATTATATTTTGATTTTATTTGTGCGCGAAGAGACCCGTTTCTGTCTTAATACAATGTTTCTTAGTAGTTTTTATTCTTCAGTTTTTATTAACACCAGAAAAGATGCCATCATTATTTTCGTTTAGTTATTGTAACAGCGGCGCAAGTACGGATCTTCTTGATCGATAAAATTCGATAAAATTGTCAGTTCAAATCGATAAAGTGGGGTTTATCGACTTTTTATATAAATTATCGAACCGCGATACTATTGATAAAAGTTATCGAATAGCTAGATCGAATCGAAAGAGAATATAGAGCTAATACAGTATTTTACAATCAGACTTCGGTACTCGCAACATTCGATAAATTTATCGAGTTTTTCGACAAATTTATCGAACCGACTTTCGTACTTGCGCCGCAGTTTAGCGGCATCCCTACCAATATCTAAAATGTATCTCGTCCGCACCATTTGACGATTCGGCTCTCCCAGCGCCGCCTTTTTACAATTTATGTCCCACTGCTGCCACCAGCCTACCATCTTATAGATTCCCCCTCTCGTCCTGTGCGACTTGACTCCCCTTTTAATTTTTTGCTCTGCCACAAGCTGATAATTTGACTAATTTATCTTCTGCCCGTAGAAATTATACGACTCGGTTTTCCTCCCGAGATTTTTTACGGGATACGTCTTCATTTACGTACGTTTTTGTTGGCTTTCAGTATTTTAATTCTGGATTGCGGTTTTTTTGTCTTTCTTCCATTTATTATAAGTCACGGTTGACCACTTTGACTCGCTTTGTTTAGATTACGTTTCTTGCTCAGCGGCTACGTGACGTGACAAAATTTACAGGTTTTAATTTCTAGCTCTACTACTATTATTGCTCCTCGTAGTACCTGATTTCCCAGGCCTGTACAGGGAAGCTTAGTTTGGAATCTGAATCTATGTACCTATGTAATGCTAGGCGATTCCTATGTAATAGGCTTGAGTTCCAAACTGTTTATAGCTAAATCAATGTAGTTTGTGGCTTTAGTATGTAAGTAAATCTTAATCATATTTCTGAAAGGCCTATTGTTTCCAAAACATGTAATTACAAAATTTACTGGATAGTGCAAAAACCTAAATTTACCTCTTAAACTACGTTACCGATCTAAGTACGTCTGGTATTTAACATGTGTTGGTAAAATTAAGCCAAATAGTTTATCATTCTTTAAACTAACTTCATGGTTTTTTATTTTCGAACAACTAGTTTTAAGGTAAATAATTTTGTTTCTTGGTTTTTCAGAATCCTCTATGTCGCAATAGTTGCCTCTCTCTCATTCCTATGCAGACTGACAGTGACAGCGTTTTGGTTGTTGTCAGCGTCTAGTATTAGTAAATGCCCTACTTTCATAATGGTAGCATAAATATGTTTTCGTTCACCGAAGGCTATTGACAATTTCAACGATCGACCTACAGACCAGAGCGGACGACCTAACGCGCCACGACACGATCGTTTCAACAACAAAACAACATACATTTTACAACACACTCATCCCACTCAAAACTCTCCACTCGAATCTGACAAGGAAATTTCAATTTTGATCTCGCAAGTTTATACATGTTTGCTCGTAAAACGGAAGCTGTCAAAACAGTTATTCCTTACTCAATAACTCGGCTAAACCGAGAGCCTGTCTAAACCGGCGTTATCTTGGACTGACGCACGCAAGGAAGACAAGACTTAAGCCAGTGATCCGGGCTTAGGAGCACCATGGTGCTGCCACGCGTTTGTATCGTCTGTTAATCTGTTGACTCCGTGGACCTCACATCATCTGAAGCTTTAAGTCTTTGTATGTATATTAATAATAATTCAGTCTAGAAACGTGTGATGAAATATGTTGTTGATGTATGGGCGCATGACTCAGTAGTAGTGAGATACGTAAGGTTATAGTTCGAATCCGAGCTTTAACTTTCTGTGCAGGAAAACATCGTGATGGTGAGAGCATTTTCTAGTGCGTACCTGGCTAGTTACCACCCCTCAAATTGAAAGTGTTTGTAGCCAACAACAACGAGCTCCGGATTTTTTTCTTTCTACGCTTGACCACTACCTCATCTGATCGTAAGCGACCGAACGTGGTAAACATACTAAAACCAAAACTAAAACTGGAAATCAAGTGTGAACATTGTGGTACTCCAATTGAGAGTATATGGCTGTCTTTGTAGAGAGACGAATGAAACCACGAGAGCCTTTATCTATCAACATCCCTGTGGTCAAGATACTTCACTAAAGGCTGGAACAAGTGAGGTTTCCAAGCTCGACATCGGCCACACAGTTCCTTCAGGTATTTTCTCATCTTGAATCCTGCTCAAGCCTGCGTGCGATGCAAGCATTGTAGCATTCAAAGTATGAAGCAACGCAGAACGTCAAACAGAAGATCTAGGACTGAGGACACTTGGCATACAGATACGCTACGCTTCAGAGCTATCGATAGGTTCGTTCTCTTATAAATTTACCCTTTTCTACTCGTTATTTATTCGATAGCTAGCTCAGTTCCTACAGCCAGCCTATAGGGTTTAGGCAAGATCGCATTACAGATACCTAGTACCTTCACAGCTGCAATATAATAATTCAAGTTGGTTATATTTGTGGAGGTTATAACACACCTGCCCACAATCCCTACTTCCCAACTAATATTATAAATGCAGAAGTGTGTTTGTTGGTTTGTCCTTCTTTCACGCAATAACGGAGCAACGGATCAACGTGATTTTTGGAGAGTAACATAGGCTACTTTTTATCCCGAAAAAATGCACGGTTCCTGTGGGAACGCAGGTGAAAACCGCGGGCGGAAGCTATTCTATCTATATCAACGTTACTCAATACCTTTCAAATCAGCATGACGAAGTAACACAATGCCATACCTGCAACAAAGAGAAACAATTCCGTTAAATCCAAGCATACAAACACTAAACGGCTAAAGTTACAGAAACCTCGCTCCTCCCAACAAACATTAGCTCCACAAAGAGACACAGTTAGTTGTAAATACTAATAAGCATTAGTTACCTAAGTTTGAACAGATCTCCTAAATATCTAAAGTTCCTAGCAGACGCAGACAAAACATAATAAACCAAAACAGGGTGCCTATTACACCGTATCGTATCACATCATCGGAAACAACAAAGCGCTGACGTTACGGTACACAAACAACTGTCAATCAAGCGGGTTCTCTTTTTAAAAATGTGTTGGTTTTGTTCTCACTCGACCTATTTACACGTCGACGGTGGAAGGAACACACGTGCGGCGTTTATCGATCGTTGTCGGGTAAGCAGGGGTATTTGCAATTTGTATTTCAAAGATTTGCCAAACATCGAGAATTGTGCAGTAAAAATAACAGCGACAAATGAGTGTGCGATGACGTA
The DNA here is from genome assembly GCA_907269065.1 of Crocallis elinguaria. Taxonomy (NCBI): domain Eukaryota; kingdom Metazoa; phylum Arthropoda; class Insecta; order Lepidoptera; family Geometridae; genus Crocallis; species Crocallis elinguaria. Next base: position 36,808,426 of record OU026065.1, read on the forward strand.
TAGAAAATGAGTTGAAGTCTTGCCACACCGTCGCGTCGTGTCACGCGTATCGTGAAAACTCTAAAGCAAAATACTGCTATAAGTAGTGTATCGATTAATCAGTACTTTACAATGAAATAAGCTTTTTTAATCGACTTTCATAAGCAAAAACAAAAAAAAATTTATAAACATTAATAATAAATTCCTAAAACAATTTATACGGCATTTATGAACTAAGTTTTTTTTAAAACCAATAATTCATAATAAAGACAGTACAATGAAAATCGACCACGTAGTCTAGCCTAGTTTAAAGATTTAACTTTCATGAGCGCTCTTCTAGAGCATAGGCCTAAAATATTCCACATTCACTCATTCACAATCGATGCATAAAGGAATTTGTATCAGGATTTATTTATTCAAACGGATTATTTTCACAGTCGTGTAACAAAGGAAGTATTGACACACGGTCACCGTGTCCGATCGGTGATAAGCTCTGCGAGCGTATTGCAGACCGTAGACGCTTATGCAAACGTACGTTTGCTTGTCAGAATAACAACGCTTTAGAATCAAGCGCGGATTTCGAGTATCTCGTAATCGACGCTTGATGCAAAAGCGTTGTTATTTTGACAAGCAAACGTACGTTTGCATAAGCGTCTACGGTCTGCATATGTAACGTACTGGCATGGCGAGCGCGGTATTCTGCCAAATTATTAACATAAACATTCTGCGAAAGGTTACATTGTACATATTCACTGTTGCTACATTGTTTACAGATTTTATTTATTTATTTATTTATTTATTTTTAAGGAAAACCAACAGCTGTATTACAATAACTTATAAAACTAACATAACATTAGAAAGCCAATTATAGGTTCTCACGAATAGTAACAGAGAAAAATAAAAGGGTGAAAACTAAAATATAACAGTGGTGTAGAAAATTGTAAAATAGTAGTCCGACAGTCACAAAACCTATCAACCGTTATTAAACGGGCGCTAATGTTGCGCCAAAAAGAAATCTCTGCTCAGTCGCATCCTTGCTGAGGTGGCGCTGGTATGAAAGAGGTCAAGATCAGTGTGTTTACTCAGCTTATTAAAGTTGTCGCTCGCTCGCCATAAGTAAGAGTTTTGCCTGTAATTGGTTGAGACTACGGGAACATTTAACGGGGGATTAAATCTAATATTTTTAACTGGTACATTAAGCTTTATCTTACATGTTAGATCGGCAGTCAATGATATTACTTGTAAGTTTCAAAAGAAATGTTAGGTCCTTAGTTTTACTAACCCTTGTAGTGTAATCTATTCAATCGATCTATTCTATTTGTTCGTCATAAAATATCTACGGAATTATTTACTGTTTCTCTTATCTTGGCTTGAATGTAGTAAATAAATATTTCCAATAAGCTAGGATGTTGGAGGCGGACTTATTTTTCCACCTCGGCCTTTCTACTAAATCCTAATCAGATAATGTAACAAATATATTTGATCGGTATAAAACATTAACGTTTTTTTTTATGTTTTGACAATGACACCAAGCAAAACCATTTTCAGACTTCTGACTACAAGCCTTTAAAAAAATCCATCGAATATTATAAATGCCAAAGTTTGTGTATGTGTGTGTATGAATGTTTATTACCAAGAATCTCTGGACCACTTTTGCTAAAATTTGGAATGTAGATAGTTTCCCACTACTGGGATACCGGCCTTCTCTCAGAGAGAGGGGTATGGGCCATGCCACGGCCCAGTGCGGCTTGGTGGATGTCACATGTCCTCGAATTTTGTGTTGAACATGCGGGTTTCCTCACGATGTTTTCCTTCACCGTTTTAGAGCAAGCATTATTGGTGCGGGCCGAGTCAATATTCGAACTATGGAGCGTCTGATTGAAAGTCGCACAAGTTCCCGCTCGGCCACACTCTCTCTATATTCGATGTGTAATAATCGCGAAAACCTGAGAAAATACTATCTTAATTTGATTTCAGTACGGTGTGACACACGGCCACTAACATATCCGATAAGATCTCCGACTGGCATAGCGCACGCGGTATCCTGCCAAATTATTAACATAAACACCACGCAACCGTCCCGGCTATCAACATTATTGACTATCCCAATTTCGTTCTTGGCGGGATGGCTGAGCCTACGGTGGGAGATAAGTGGGGATGCTTTTTGGCAAGGTTGGTCGGTTAATGTTATGGTCATTATGTTTCCGGTATGGGAAAGCGAGGTTTGGCGAAAGAAGCAATGTTTTGGTCCGATTTTCTTATTGGCTTGAAAGACATCAACAACAACGCTTTTGCATCAAGCGCGGATTACGAGTATCTCGTAATCGACGCATGATGCTAAAGCGTTGTTATTTTGACAAGCAAACGCACGTTTGCATAAGCGTCTACACTGCCCCTATGGACGGACCGCGCGCACTGAAAGCGCTCGTCGTAAAACCAACAATTTGGAGGGAACCAAGGAGCGCGCTGCGAATGCACGTTGCTTGCGCGCAGTTGTTTTTAGTCCATTCGGGAACACATTAAAATGGTTTATTCAAATGCATGGAAAATGTTGCATTGCATGGGACTTTATCAAACGGACAGGGGACACGCTCTACAAACAAAATGGCGCTCTTTATAATGAAACATAGCTATAGCATAGAAACAGCGCATTGCGCGCCTAGTCCGCTTGCTATATTATGTTCCTAAAGTTCGATAGTATCTAAACCGGAGCTCGTTACCTCTATATTCTAGGTAAACTGTGTAATGGACCGAATATACCAAGCAAATTGATAAAATCCCTTTTCGTCGTAAAACTCGTAAAAGATCGATGATCGCCTATCTGTAACGCACCATGCGTTATGGATAGGCGGTAAAATGACAAAGTGGTCGGTAAAATCACACGGTGAGTCACGTACCAGATTTGCATCTTTGAGTAAATGGTGTTAAGATGACGCATGAAAATCATAAAAATCAATCTCAAAAATGAAGACGCATGCATATTTGCATCATTATATCATGGTAACGTAAATAATTATACTACGGGTATTTATGTTACCAGTACAAACAAACTTTCGAGTACGTTTCTTTTCTCCTATCAGTATAGTTGTGACCACAGAGTAAAACATATCAAACAAAAAAAAATTCAAAATCGCTCCACAATTGACGGATCAAATCAGTGAACATACACAAAAAAATACAGAAAGTCGAAAAAATAACCTGCTCCTTCGTTTTCCAAGTCAGTTTAAAAAACTGTCGAACGTATCCTTAAGGTAAGGGGCACCCAGCCCATCTGGCGCCTAAGTAGAACGCAAAAACGACCTAAAGGCTTGTTGGGTCACCGAAGAAAAACAGGCATTACGGAAAAAGAGACACAACGCAAGAGCCTTCGATTGCCATTCTAAAAATTTTGAAATAAATTTCCAAAAAAAATTGCTGAAAACAATTAGTGGATTTTATATCCTAGATATAATGCACAAGCTACCTACTTGTTCAAAACACCCAAAGAAAAAAAATGATACAACACTACAATTGCATAAGAGTGTTTGTATGGAAAGTATGGCGGGTTGGGACCTCTTAAACCGCACGTTATAAAATTTTATACGATCTATAAAATATAAGTTTGATCAGCTATTCTCAACGGAACAACGAAAACAGTAATAAACAGCCAAATATTGAATTCTAATGTAATGGAAATTATATACCTAGGAGTTTGTCGTAAGCCTCAGTCTAGACTCCAGGCGATGGTCGTTAGAGCCTATAAATCTTCGAGGAAATGTACGCGGCGTATGTTTGAGGTTTTGTAAAAAAACAGTGTTTCCTCCTGGGATACTCGCATTTATCATTCGAAAACTCGTTATGACCTAAAAGATGTACCTAAATTATATATGGAAAATAAAACATATTATTTGACACTTAAAATAAATATACTTAATCGATCAATAGCGTGTACTGCTGTGGTTTATATCTATATATCTTATTTACCGGTTTATTACAACCACATCTATTTATCGGTTTCACCCGCGTGGAGATTTTGGATTACATGGTTTTTATTTTTTTGCGCGGATCCCTAATTATTTTTCTAAAATGAAAGTAGCCTATGTTACTCCTTGTAACATCAGCTATCTGCCAGTGAAAGTCCCGTCAAAATCGGTCCAGCCGTTTCTGAGATTACCCGGTACAAACAGACAGACAGACAGACAAAAATTTAAAAAATGGCTGTTTTGGTGTAGGTCCCGTATATACTTTCATATGCATTTAGTAAAAGAGGCTTAAATACGAAGAAGAAATAAAACAATGTACTCAATTTTGGTAATATAAAGAAATGTTACCCCATTCTAAGTTTGTCAGGAAAAGATCGTTCTGAGCGATGAAACCGCCAAATGTTAAATGATTCAATTGGGGCCCTGAGCTCATACGTGAGCGAAGCGGCGGCTCGCAAACGCTAGCGCAAAATAAACGCAACTCAGCAAAGCATACCGTTAATTTGCAGCGTAATGAAACTACAGCAGGACTTCAAAGTTCCCAGTGAGCTGGTCAAACAACGCCTTGACATGAACTGTGGTCTGTGCAACATGCAAGACCAATAAAATTGCCGGGGAAATAAATAGAATTCAAACTACTGAGAACTACGTAATGGAAGGTAGCCCTGGAAAACGAGGCGGTGGAATTTAAGTTAAATATTACCACTGACGTACCGTATAGTTTATAACGTATATTTACTAGGAGGTAGGATTAACTCTTCTGCGAGTGTCCGTCTGGGTTGGCACCACCGCTTTGCTCGTGAAGTCTGCCGCCAAACAATAATGTGCAAGCATTACTGTGTTCCGGTTTGATGAACAAAGTAGTCAGTAAAATTACTGGGCTTGACCTAATGTCTCAGGCTAATGAGCGCACTGCAGTGTCGCGCAAGCCTTTGTGTTTCACTGTTCTGGGTGGCACTGCAATTCTTATGGGCCGGCGTTATGCTTACCATCAGGCAAACGACCAGCTCGTCTCGTTACCAAATAGTAGAAAAAAATGTACTTCTCCACCCTCTACGCACTTAGACGGAAGAGGGATGTCGTGTCGTACGAGGAAGTGTAGCGCCTGGCAGAAGCAGATGGAAAGCACTCCACAGAATAGCAAGCGTCTTACTGAATGAATCAGGTGTTACACCAGCCAGACTAACATGCGCACCACGACAAAATTTTGTCTACTGTCTTGTCTCGCTCTTTCTCCTGCGAATACGAGAGAAATGCACGATATAAACATCGACATAATTTTGTCACGACGCGCACGGCAGGTGGTAGGATTAACTCTGTGATTGCCCATCTGGGTGGGTACCATCACTTTGCTCGTGTAGTCTGCCTCCAAACACTGCGACGTTATAACGATAGAATAACCAACAAACATTTATTATTCTGAATCCCGAACAAAACACAGTTGTTATATGTTTTATGTGTATCTGTAAGCTGTAGTCGAAGGGAATTATCAAAGTTGTGCTTCCGCATAATCATTCCATGTCAACTGATCCGTATGTAAACCAATATTGATAAAAAATTTCGTGATATGTATGGTAATGGATTCAGCGAAAAATATGCCTATTTTTGCTGCATGCGCATGCAAATGTAACGTTTGAACTTGCGTAAAAAAAACGTAGCGATGAGAAAATATCTGCTTGTTTATATACGCATCAATATGTATGTAAATTTGGAAACAGACATGTCGGTAAACATGTTGCGAATCAAACAGCAGATATTTGTGATGAGACAGGTACTCGTATTTCTATCAAAGCAATTTAAAATGTCAAAGTAAAGGCTCGATGACACTGAGCGAGTCTACTAGCTACTAGCGCCGGTGACTAAGGCTGAGATTCAGAGACGAATCTGCGGCGCGAGTACGGAAGTCGGTTCGATAAATTTGTCGAACCGAAAAACTCGACAAATTTAACGAATGTTGCGAGTACCGAAGTCTGATCGTAAAGTATTGTAGTAGCTCTATATTCTCTTTGGATTCGACCTAGCTTTTCGATAACTTTTGTCGATTGTTACGCGGCTCGATAAATCCCACCTTATCGATTTGAACTGTCAATTTTATCGAATATTATCGACCCGAATAGATCCGTACTTGCGCCGCTGAGCGTGGACTCACGCTTCCATACGTCAAAATTCTATACAGTTTTGACATATGGAAGCCAAAGTCTACGCTTAGAATCGTCTCTGAATCTTAGCCTAAGACTTCACTCTGCTAGTAAACTTGCTCAGTGTAATCAAAAATCATATTGGCACGTTTGATATATCATAAGACGTCTGAATAACGCGTGGTGTAATAAGTCCTTTATAAATTCGTACCTACAAATTAACTAGTTAAATAAGAGCTTGTAAAAATAATAGAGATTTTACACTCAGATCAATTTATAGGAAACGCCACAATTTCCACAATTTGCCCCAACCTCCAACCCAGATCCCAAGCCCCCGGAACACTTAAAACTGACATCACTAGCGTGCAATAAAAAAACGGGCGACACGTTTGCACAAGTAATGCTTGGGTCAACACTGTAGAGGAAAATCTTTTTTACAGGGAAGTGGTGGGACAAATACGTCCCGTGCAGGCGCGTATTGTCGCAAACGGGACGTATTGTCGCGAAAGTGGGACGTATTGAGTTGCTAGGTGTCGGGACACAATGGGCCTGGAGAGATGCATTTGTCCTGAAAGAGACGGGTAGTCAGACAATGTGGAATAGTCGCTGTAATTACAGTCTTTTCAATAAAAGGAATTTAGTGTTTTCTTCGAAGATTGTAACTAGAGAAGTTGTGTTTTAAAAGTCGTTTATTCTTACTAATACATGCGAGATTATCTATTGTTAAAGATGGTGGATATCTTTGCCATATATATGTGACGGGTAATGCTAGAAGAAGTAAATAGAATACAAATTTGAATCCTTTAGTACGCAGATAATTTAATTACCATAATTTTTGCTGCTGACCTTATGCTAATTTGTATATTTTTATTTATTGTATTCATGTATTGCAAATCAACAATTTGATTTGTTTATTTATTATTATTATATTTTTTTGTTTCATTTTTTATTTGTTATTCCAACAACAAAGATTGTCTTACCCAATGAAATATTAAAATGAGTTAATATAGGAATGAATTATAAAATTAAGTTTTAATTCGATGATCAAAAATGGCGAAGACGTAAGAAGTTACCAAAACCCAAATTTTTGTTCTACCGATTCAAAACACAAAGTAAAAGCGGCGAAAACGCGCGAATATTAGCCGTACATTCAAAAATTACTCGCATATCCAAATACTAATCGCATTTTGTTATGGGCTTACCAACAGACAAACAGCCGGCCTGTCGTGTATAAAAAAACAGCCGAATATTACTCCCACATCCAACTACTCGCACGTTTCCGTCTTTTTCCTTCAAAACGTACTAGTTACAAAACAAATCAATCACCAAAAAAAACGGCGTACATCCGCAAAGAAAATCTTTACCCATCCATACTTAACAAAGACAAAGACTCGAAAAAGATCGTTTCCGATCATCCCTCGGCCTGATTACGTTCACCGTCTCGTTCTGATTACGTTCACCGTCTCGTTCTAACAGCATTAGTGAGGACAGAGACAAATCGACAAGTCAAAATTTGGAAATGTTGTTTTTACGGTTCTCGATGTTGTAAGATTGTATAAAAGGCTTAGAGGTTAGAGTTGTTTGTCTTGTGCTTACGCCGTTATGGTTATGGGCATGTGCGGGTTAGGTGATGGGTGATATAGGGGGTTTTGAACTGAATAGACTTTACTAATAACCGAGTGAAATCTTGCCGTCACAGCTAAGGAAGGGTTCTGTAACTCAAAATTAACTTTAATTCAATACAGTTCAAATACATAACTCTATTGAATATTCAATATTTCAATCAATGAAAATACAATGACAATTTCTTATCCTGCCTTATCTGTATGGGCACTTTCATATATGGAACTTTTAGATGAACATTGGACAGGAATAGTAAATGTGGCTAAAATATATTGGAGGTTTATTTTTCATATTTTCAAAATTAAATCCGAAGCAATTGCATCTCTTCATAAATACGAAACAATAAATGCAGCAAAGGAGTGACTTTGCATAGAGATAATTTATGGTTCCGAGCGTAACATAGCACTAGCATGGTATATTATTGTGTACTGAAAGAATAAAGGTAGAACATGGTGTGGTGCTACGCTATGACGTCAGCAGCTACACTGTGAAGTCAGTGCTACGCCGTAGTCTTTCCAGCGCTACGCAAGAGGAAGACGCGGGGAAGGACAGCAGTCCAATTAATATGCAATGGGTAAATCCCTTTTGTACTGTTTATTTATCAAAGGAATTAATTAAAGATGATTGTAACCAGAACATGCGGTAAAACAACAACAGTTTTGATTTATTTCAATAACAATAACAGTGGTTTTAAAATAAATATTCCGATGGAAACACTGAATCTACAAATAAATGAAATTGAAGTGTCTGTTTATAATATCAAAATAACTTTTGATATTATTACGAGTACTACATGCATATGAAAGTATACCATAGAAAAACAAACATTTTTAAAATTTTTGTCTGTCTGTCTGTTTGTTTGTTCCGGATAATCACCGTAACGGCTGGACCGATTTTACAGGACTTTCACTGGCAGATAGTTGATGCTGCAAGGAGTAACTTGGGCTACGTGAGCGAAGCCGCGGGGCATAGCTAGTACAACAATTAAATTGAGAGGAATATAATAATAAACATTTACGATGTCTATATTATCACATGCATAAACAACGTTAAAGCAACTACGAAACTGATGTACAAACTTACTATACGTATGATACTGTGCATGCACAGTACTTATCTGTGCAGTTTACTGATGTGCAAGCGGCGTTACTTCCGCAAAGTGACGTAATCCCACACTTTGCAACTGAATTTCATAAATAGAGACAGCGTCATTCACAAACAGCTTGCGAGAGTTGCAAAATTTGATATTTTTCTCGTTATTTTGTTACGAATCTGAAGGTTCTCTATGAACGGTTTTGTGTATGTTGCTTTGTGTTGAAAAGTACCTATTATTTTGCAGGAGAAACCAAACAAAGTTGCCGAGTTTTATAATTTACGAGACAAAGAGGTTTTAAAGGTTTCTTTGAGTTTTTTGTTAAGTATGACATAATATTTTGAAGAAATGCTTGGGTGCTCTGTAGACTACGTGGTTGCGTAAATTATATTTTAACTCCATTTTGTTTAAGAAATGGGTTTTTAATTTTTTTATAACACAGTTATGGAAATGGAACCATGGTCCCATAAGTCAATTCCCTACATTTTTGAAAGCTACGAATACATCAACTGATCCCGCTTGGATTGAACCCACGGGGTCAGTTGATATAATGCATTTTTTTAATTGATCTACTGATACTGTGACTACACTATCTTCTTTTGTATTACTATCGAGAGCGAAAATATCTTCTCTGTCCTCTTATAAGACAGTGGTCAAACCTATCAAAAAAAAAAATTAAGACGGGAAAAGGTTACAAATATAAATTAGTGGATAAAATACATTATGGTTCGTGGCGAATAACCTTTTATTCCAAAACTCTGCTAACAAAGACCGGCGGCAAACATTCTCCAATACCTGTCAAGTACCCCAACAAAGTGCAAAACAAAAACCGCACGGTTATTAATTAATAATCAAATAAATTAATATAAGCAACCCTACAACAGAAACATAATGAATAGATAACGGGCAACTTTACAGCGCAACATTAATTTCACATTCCCCATCAAAATATTAAACATTCTAATGTTATTCTGAAAGTAAATAAACGTTACAACGAAAAGCCGTTATCGTTAACTTTCGAAATAAGCGTTATAACGTGCTGGTTAGAAAAAGCTCTTAACGGTGTCATGCGACGAGTTGTGGTGTCAACTTGTGTCTCGTTAAGTCGCGTAGAGTCGATCACGCATAGTGAATATTAATGAAGATTAGGAACAAGGTGAAAATTGTGATACTACATTAGTTAGGTAGCTGCTACATAAATTATAGCAATTATAGCAACTTTTTAATTGCTTCCTTGAAACAATCGCTTTTTTCGAATGTTATCGCTGTAGCTAGTGTATAAATCTTTTAACCTTTGTATATCCATGTCATTTCCATTATTAAGAAGATTATTATAACACCCTATTTATTATAATCCCTTATAATCCTTACGACGGAAGGAGCAGACAAACAGCTGATAAAAAAGCAGTTTGGAAAAAGATATATTTATAAGTTATGGTGGAATAAAGAAACATGCATATATACATGAACCCTAAAACGATTTTTCTTTTGTGCAGTCGTATAAAAATACCCTTTTGCCATTTAAAGCTACGTCTTTGCCAGCAAAAAGAAAAGAGAACCTAACTCTCTTGGTTCGCAACGGAAAATAAATGACAACGAAACTTTTTCAAAAATAGCTTTCAAAACCGTTATTATCACGACTAGTAAACAACCGAGAAAATATATTTTGTAGGAAACAATAACCGAGGCGGTTCGCAACATTGTAATTTATATAACGCTCATAATTCCTATTCGGAGGCGTCGGAATTTATTACCGGCAAATTAATTTGGCCGGACGGCCGTAATCCGGCCACATCTGGGACTCGACTGCTCTATGCACCTTGTTTACGAGGATGATTGAGAATATTGTGGGAAGAAATATGGAGCGAATCTTTCTCTTTCTCTGTTATCTTTTTGAAGTAATAGTTCAATGGTAGTGAGGTCGTGCAGTGATGTGTATGATAAGAACTTAAATCCTACGTTGACCTTCAGCTACCATCCGCAAGCCCGTCTTTTTAGCAAGAAAAGTACATATACCCTTAAATATTACCCACATTCCACATTTTATACTGCAAGTTTGCAAACCGTGAGACTATGAGTAACAAGCCTTCCTCGTGTTTCCCACTTGTGTGACCATTTAGTAGATCTAAGTGTAGGGGCCAGTTTTCCACGCTTTCATTTTCCCAAGATAACCGATAGATGGCGTTACTAATTCCTGAAAACGGTATCACAAAACAGCTGATCTTGTTTACGCAACAATAAAATAGCTACAACGGGTAATATGTCCCAGCATATTATGTTTTAATTTTATATAAATTTGTTCACAAATTATTTTGTAAAAAAAAGTACATATTTGGCTAGTGACCCACCCTATCATAAATCATTACAGTACTTTATCAACAGCAAATCAAAGTCGAACGAAAAACAAAAACAATGGCATAGAACAAAATAAAAACAGACGGTACAAAAGTTTTGCCTACTTCTGAAAATCTTGTAGCTCCCTGATGAATGGAGAATAACATCGCAGATAGGACAACCCAGACGGCCATAACTGCAAGTGCCTATAAATAATCTAAGCATTATTGTGCGATTACAGACGATCGTAAAAATAAACAATTAACTAGTGTCCACTGTCCACGTTTGTGACATCTGTCACAATAAATTTATGGGACATAATAACGCTTTGGTTCGATAAGTTGCTCTCATCATAACTTTGTCTCTAATCTAAGCTAAGTTAAATCGCTTGGACTTGTTTAATTATTGATTTATTTTGTAGCGGCGAGTACCCATCTATTATTTCTTTTTAAGTATGATCAATAATTATTGTTAATAACTTTTTATATAGTCTTCCAATTTTGATGATTCTTTTTTCATTGGCTAGGGTTGAAGTAAACTTCGAAGTTGAAATTGGAACCTTTTCAGGAAATTTGATGCTTTAGTAACAAACCTTTATCAAACTGGCGTTTACAACATTCGTTTTCGCCTATACTAGACATTATACTTCATAATTCAGTCCACCGCAATATAATTACAGTCATTGCAAACATGCGCAATTGGTTCATAAACTACAATATTGTTATAGTGACACTTGGCAAGCGTTCGAAATATTTCAAATGCATTCCTGTAGCATAATGGTAGAAGTACTATTTATAAACCGGTCTTAAATATTATATAATAACATCCCAAGGAAATATTCAAGCGGATTTATTATAATCTAAAAATATAAATAAATAACTATGTGGTAGAAATAACTCTTCTGCGAGTGTCCGTTTGGGTTGGTACCACTGCTTTGTTCGTGAAGTCTGCCTCCAAGCCGTATTGTACAATCATTACTGTGTTCCGATCTGATGAGCAGAGTAGTCAGTGAAATACTGGGCTTATGAGACTAAATATATGACGTCTCAGGGTAACGAGCGCACTGCAAAGCCGCCCAGGCATTTGTTTCAAAGTTCTGATTGGCACTGCAACTGTTATGGGCCGGCGTTATGCTTACCATCAGGCAAACGACCAGCTCGTCTCGTTATGTAATAGTATAAAGAAATAAATTCAAAAAAGAATATCTAGCAAAAAATACCCAAAATAATTCAGCAGTTACGGCATGATTTAGCACGGACAACGGTTCATTAATCAACCATCTTACGCATTTATAAATAAGGAAGGATAAGAAAGTAGGATTACTTCACAAACTTTAAATGCGTAATTAAAACTACAGCCCAGAAAACAACAAAGCCCTTTTAATCATAAACCAAGCGGGGCTGTTACTTTTAATGAGTATCAGAAACTTGTACAAAGTTTCTGGCGACTGTTGCCAAAAGCGGAAAGCCATCCTCTTCACTTAAGCACATTATTAGCATATAATCTGTGACCCTGCAATACTTCTACTATTAATGTGTAAAACAGTACGTAAGCTCTATGGAAGAACAATCTTATTCCCATTGACATATAAATATATACAATTTAATTTAAAAAAATACTTACATTTGACATAGAGTACAAATAAATAAAATTTAAGTGTCCGTTTGTAATGTCCAAATAACAGCTTTTTATAATAATATGCTTTTTATAATAAAAAGCATATGAAAGTATATAGGGTACCTATAACAAAAACACAATTTTAAAAATATTTGTCTGTCTTTCTTGTTTGTTCCGGTAATCTCCGAAACGGCGGGACCGATTTTGACAGGACTTTCACTGGCGGATAGCTGATGTTATAAGGAGTAACTAACTTTACTTAATTTACGTACTTTTATTTTAGAAAAAGAATTAGGGTTCCGCGCAAAAAAATAATACTTATGAAATCCAATACCTCCGCGTGAAACCGCGGGCATCAGCTAGTAAGATAAATGAGATTCCATACAAATTTAAAAATTTTAAGACCTTTCTGCATCGTGTGTGCAATTTGTATGAACATGCTCTACTGTCTACGATGTGATGCTCACGAACATTTAGCAACATTTTACACAGATTGGTACCACTATTGGGCCTGGCATGAAACCAAAAGTACTAAAAGTGGTTATAGAGATAACCCGTCATGTAAATGCAGTTACACTGCGGGACTTTGTAAGTACTTGTTTGTTTAACCTGCACAATTACCTAACTAAGATTTGTTTACGTTTGTTGATTTGTCCTTGTTTCACGGAGCAATGAAGCAACGGATCGACATGATTTTTGGCATAGAGATAGTTTTGTTTATTTTCAAGCACGGGACTTAATCGCGATAGAAACACAGGTTTATATTCGCGATTCGAAAACATTGTTTATTTTTAAGCACGTTAAAAATAAACAATGTTTTCGAATCGCGAAGGTTTAAAAGTTACTATAGAGATAGTTTATGGACTGGAGAATAACGTACTACTTTTTATCCCGGAAGCGGTACGGTTCCTGTAGGAACGCGGGTGAAACAGTGGGCAGAACCTTGTACGAAGTACAAGCAACATTTCGTCTCGATTAAAGGGGTGAAAAATATTTCAGCAAAAATATAAGCTCTACTTCCTAAACATCCCCAATAGAGAAAACCATACAGCAATCTGTTTCTTTAATCCAGGAATGCTCAGACTGCGGCCCGTGAGCCGCATGCGGGCCTCCGTCATTATACGTGCGGGCCGAACGAAAATAAAATAAATAATAGATAGTAATTAGTAATTTTCTTTTTTAAATGCCCACTATCTGAATATAGTAAAGCAAGTAGCGCTCATTGCTAATAGAGCAGGTCTGTGCTTTGTGAGTGACTGATGAAACTAATTATGGTGAAGTAATTTTTTAACTATTTTTAGATAGCTCCATGGCTAATTCACTGCCTGCATAGTTAGGGGCCTGCAAAGTGAACATAGTTTGTTCTCGGGTCTTGGATGTACGTTTTGTGTTTTTTTTTTTTATGTTATTTGGTAACGAGACGAGCTGGTCGTTTGCCTGATGGTAAGCATAACGCCGGCCCATAACAATTGCAGTGCCACCCAGAACTTTGAAACACAAAGGCCTGCGCGGCACTGCAGATCGCTCGTTACCCTGAGACATTAGGTATTAAGTCTCATAATTAACATAACAGTAATTTCACTGGATACTCTGCTCATCAAACAGGAACACAGTAATGCTTGCACACTACTGCTTGGCGACAGACTTCACGAGCAAAGCGGTGGTAACAACCCAGACGGACACTCGCAGAAGAGTTAGTCCTCCCACTAACAAAACGTTTTGTGTATCTCTGAATATAATCCTTCATCATCATCGGAAGACGTCCACTGCAGAACATAGGCCTCGAGAACTCCACTTGGATCAGCTACTCGCTTCTTGTATCTAACGGCTCCCCGTGGTTTTGACAAGGTCGTCGGTCCTCCTAATGGGACTATTCCTAGTAGGATTATTCGTAACTATTCTTTTATTTTCATGATTTTAATTATTGCGGCTCCGGCCCCCTTTGTTCCACAGTCTGCTCGAGTGGCCCCTGGTCCGAGTTAGTCTGTTCATCTCTGCTGTAACCTGTGCATGATATCCGTCACGTACATCCTGACGACGCACACGTGACGGAGCGCACAGACGGGCGTTTTGCGGAATTTGCTTATCGCTCGTCTACATGTGTATCGGACGGAATGCGCTTGATGCCAAAGCGATGTATGTACATACACTGTTTACAGTGTATATATGGTTTGTTTATACGTGTTACTAGCTGCTGCCCGCGGTTTCACCCGCGCGGAGATATTGGATTTCGTGGTTTTTATTTTTTTGGGGGGAACCCTAATTCTTTTTCTAAAATAAAAGTAGCCTAAGCTACTCCTTAAAACATCAGCTATCTGCCAGTGAAAGTCCCGTCAAAATCGGCCCAGCCGTTTCGGAGATTACTCGGAACATTCAGACAGACAGACAAAAATTTTAAAAATGGTTGTTTTGTTATAGGTACCGTATATACTTTCATATGTATTTGGCAAAAAGCTGTTATTGTGATATTACAAACAGACACTTCAATTTTATTTATTTGTATAGATTTAATATTTGGGATTTAAAAAGAAAATGTTGAAATGTAACATAAATATGGAGAAAAAAATCATTCCCCTTTCTTTAGACCCGTCACATTTATTTTTTTCGTATAATATGTTGAATATGTGGACTAAAATACTCGCTCGCTCAATTTGAAAACTCATTTATCAAAATCAGATACCTACAGTGAAACAAACATAAAGATACGGACATAAATAGAATGCTAAAAGTAGACGGAAAATAGACCGCTTTGCCGTTGTCGGGTAAAATTTTGATGTATACAGGGTATGTAGGTACAGCTATAGGTAATCTACAACTTTTTTGGAGTACCTATAGCTTTGTGGTTATGCGGGACCAAACGCATTCTGCCCGTTATTAATTACCGATTTAGGTTATATCCAAGTTAAATTTATGCGGTGAAAACGCCATCAAAATCCGTAGAACAATTTCCTCGCAATTGCAGCTCAAATATAGACAAATGACAAATTTTAAAAGCTGTTGTTTTCGTTTCTTCTCGATTTGGTAATTATTTTAAAAGGCGTATAATCGTATTTGTTAAAAAAAAGTGAGTCAGATTCAGAATTGCTCCAGTGCTACATTTCGTTTATTATTTTATGTTGTTATGTGTCAAAATGTACGTAAATATTATTACATGCTTATCTGCGTAGAGGTTGAATAAATAAAAAACATTGCATTAGCTGCACTTGTTTAATAAGTAAGCAGTGCGCGGGTCAGCGCAGGGCATTGTGCAAGGTCGAGAAACCTGGCTAGGGTTGCCACTTACATCCGCCTATAATCTATTAACATCTACATAAAAATATCATCATCCACGACCTATACTAGAGCCAGTCTCTCGAGTAAAAAAAATCATATATATAAAGTAATTAAAAGAAAACTGATAGTTCTTCGAAACGCACAATGCTTTATTTTAAATGTTTTTTTACCACTTTACTCTACGGACACGTGGTCCATACTCCTGTAAAGTTAGGTCATATATTAATAGAATTTAACGATATTAAAATGATAAAAAAAACATTAGGGCGGCATCTTAAAACTAAATTAATTGCTGACAATGTATATGTATTATGACATGCCTAATATAACACGTACTATGTTACAATGTGGTCAAATAATAAATAAAAAAAATACGTGAGAACTAAATTAAAGGTCGACAGAAGAATAACAACTAGAGTTGACCAGACACCACAAGCGGCACCTGTTCACGAGTATGACCCATGTGCCAGACATCGCTCTCCTCAACCGTTACTGAGGGAACAGAGGGACACACCACACGATGCCGTCGCGAGCAGAACCTTTTTCGTGAGCATGACAGCTCCAGTTGCTTACACAGATGAACATCGGTTTACATAGGTATATGGTATACGGTGGGTCAAAAGCTTATTAAAAAATAAACATATTTTTTACTGGCGACTGACAGCCCTTGCAGTCCCGACCTCCGGCTCCGATACTCGATGCAGACTGCATCATGGCAAGGCCGCGCGCGTGTCTCGACGCACGTACTTACATATTGCATACGTGCATAATGCATAGTGAAGTGATATGTGCCATCTGACTGTGTGGGTGATATGATACTTATGGACCGTTGTTTCATACTAGCCCAATAATATAAACGAAGTGAACGGATGCTAACCAACGACATCAATAGTGACCCGACCGCCAACCAAATTTTACTGGACAAGTATATAAACACGGACTATATATCTAAACAGCTTGTAAAACATTTTCTAAAACAATTTTTTTCCCATTGCATTGTCACCAGATTTACATATGAATACAAAATTTCAACCAATTCGATACACAGGGAAAAAATAATTAGGAAATCGGATGGAAAATCAGTTGCATTAGACCCAAAGATTCTAACATACAAACTAGCTAGGCAAATTAAACAAAAGCTTGTAAATATGGGCCGTTAGGAGAGGGGAGGGGATAGACGTGTTGAGTAGAGACTGCAGTAGTTGAAGGGATATATACAGGGTAGACGATATATACAGGGTTGCCGGTTGCTGAAGAAGAGCCAAAGATCGAGTGAAGAGTAAAAGAAAAAAACTGGCGCTATTTTTATTACAATTACTCGCCAACTGTCTTGCAAAGTGGTACGGTCCGGTTAAATACATATAAATATGAGTTTTTTTTTATGTCTTAGGTAACGAGACGAGCTGGTCGTTTGCCTGATGGTAAGCATAACGCCGGCCCATAACGATTGCAGTGCCACCCAGAACTTTGAAACGTAAGCATAACGCCGGCCCATAACGATTGCAGTGCCACCCAGAACTTTGAAACACAAAGGCCTGCGCGACACTGCAGTGCGCTAGTTACCCTTTTTTTTTTTTTTTTTGGTTCCCGGTGGAAAAACTCCTTTATGAGCTTACCCCTCCGTGCCCCTCGGGGGAGGTCACGGAGAGAGTGTGGGCTTCCCGCTCGCCCACTGCGCAGCGGACTACCCACCAAAAAACCACCGGGGCGTTATACGGCTCAGCTTCTGGACGGGGTTGCGGTGCCACTAACGCACTACACGCGGAACCCCGTCAGCCGTCGTCCGCCCCCCAGGGGCGGACCCGCCTCGCGGGGAGAGAACCTCTCCCCCGCACAGCCAGGCGATGCGCCCAACGCAAGCGCATCGCCTCCGCCTCGGGAGGACCCTACCTATAAGAAGGTGCGGGACGCCGAATGCCCCCGCATCCGACGCCCCAGGCCCTCCCGGAGGCGCTAGTTACCCTGAGACATTAGGTACTAAGTCTCATAAGCCCAGTAATTTCACTGAGTAATACTTACGAAAGTTTTAATCAAGAAACTGTATATATATAACTGTACTGTATACTATTTGAGCGAAGATCGACACCCTTTAAACTAAGATTATATAATGTGGGTAATTTATAGTTTTAATTCCGCGATAAAAACTATAAATTACCCACATTATATAATCTTATTTAAAATGGACTTCCGCAAAGTAACGCCTGATTCCATCAAATATACCCTTTAAACTATAAAGTGTAAACCTATACCTATGCATGTATGCTTCTACGGACATAATAACAGTCAATACAAGCACGATTTCATCCAGATCAAAGTAGTTTACAAAAGCATCGTGATTTGCATAAGCATGATATTTGATATAATGCAGCCGCTGCAGCGCTGTAGCCGTCCACATTCATGGCGCTGGAACAGATAGATTATGGACGAGATTGTTTATGTTATCCGCATACTCTGTTTAGTGCAGTATGCTTTGATGTGCAATTATTAAACTCGTATTAAACTAAATTCTCGGGTGGTTTATATCCTGCCCCGGTTTTTCATAGGTATTGATGATAGCAACATTAAGGGCATTTTTACAAACATTTCAATACCTGAACCTCTAGAAGAAATTGCATGGCTTTTTTCTTCTTATAATTTTGTATAATTGTTAACCTACATTTTGTAAATATATAAATGTATTATTTTTAAACTCAGTAAACATAGGTTCAAATCCTGTTAGCTGCGTAAATATTTTGAGATATTTATACACATACATTTTCAATTTTTAACATATTTTTCCTCCCTTCTCTCTTTTTATTAGTTTAACGAATGTAGGTATATGTGTTTGTGGCAATGGCAAAGGGCGATTTAAAAAAATATCTTTTCACTGTTAGGTCTCTGACCTATCCAACGCGACAAAACAAACGTAAAGATAGAATAGAGACTCCCAAAAACAACAGTAAATAATTAATCACTTCGCCTGTCACTATAAATCGTGACCCATCCATCCAATTTCACAATCTAAACTGCTGTCATAATCACTTGCACTTCACATGAAGCAGCCGTATTTCTTCAGCGGACATCAAAGCCGCACCGCGAAGGTCGTCAGCTCATCACTATGCGCGTGCGCATCTCTGGGCTCGCAGCCAACTACAACATGAATGGATCAGTCCGATTCAGTCCTACATTGATTTATGCTGGTTGGCTACAATGTATGGCTTACAATGTAAGGCAGGAATGGTATTGTACCAATACATCTGGAAATCAGCAACAGAATTTAGATGTAGTGCTTGAAACCCGCAAGTGAAGCCAGCAAGCCAGATTCTATTTTCAAAAGTGTGTTTTTGTTTTTTCTCGACAGGTTCGTGTTGGCTATAGTTTCACATGAGTGCCTGGATAAAGTCACTTTCTAAAATCGTTAGAGAGAGACTAACATAGGGCACTTTTTATCCCAGAAAAATTCACGTTGCTGTAGGAATGTCCACGTGTGAAACTGCGGCCATCACCTAGTATTCGTATATTTATTAAAACTTACGTGTTCAAGGTCCCGTCCGTTATTTTAATACAGGTATTATTAATCAACAGACGCTATGACCTAGACGAGCAAACAAAACGAAATTTGTACCAGATAACATGTAAACACATCCAAATTATCGTTTTTGTGTCACTCTCATGAAGACCTTGTGACTGTACTTCTAAAACTCGCTCAGAATTATATTTACTACAAGCTGCGGCCCGCGGTTTTACCCACATGGAGCTATTCACAGGAATATTGCATTTTTTTACCAAAAAGTGGCCTAAGTCACTCTTTGACTCTTATGAACCAGAGAAATGAAAAAAGCCTATGTTACTCTTCGGCCCATAACCTATATCTATACCTGGAATGCTTCTATATTAATTGGACCTGTTTAATTGTTTTATTTTTATTTTCTATTATTATGTACCTACTAACAAATTTTATTTTATATGTGTATACTAACAAAATGGATCTTAGATATCTAGAAATAAATAAATATTTGAATTTGAATTTGAATTATATCTATGCCAAAAATCACGTCGATCCGTTGCTCCGTTGTCGCGTGAAAGAAGGACAAACCAATAAATGTACAAACACACTTTTGCATTTATTATACTACGGATAAACCTGGCAATTTGTACCGGGGAAATGTCCCAACATAAAAACCGTTGAACACTTCCCAACAGTTAGCTAGTTAGTAACAAACTCCGTAACCTTAGAAAAACTAACAAGGTGGCGGGATAAAGAACGTCCTTTTATCACAACGTCTTTAAAGGGCTGAAATCCACGTCAGTGCAATGCTAAGAGATAAATAGCTTATTAGACTATGGGAGCAATCGATGTTGACTGCGAAATTCTTGATATGATGTTTCTCTCTCCGGCTTACAAGCCGTAGCTCCATCTGGCAAACCTCGCTTTGTAGCGATTGCCTACATTGAAAGAAAAACATCAGATCAAGAATTTCGCAGTCATCATCGATTGCTCCCATAGCTTAGTTGGTTAAGGCGTCTGGTCTCGATAACCAGAAGACGCAAGTTCGAATCCTGTTGGAAACGATATTTTTGTGATGTATATATTTGCGTGAACATCCGCTAGTGTCGGTAAACACTATAAAAATATATTTCATAAAATAGCTTTTTACTCGATAGGCTAGCGGTTCTAATCTAAGGTCAATGTTTTTTAACTTGTAAAGAAGGTCGAAGATGGTGAATGCTGATCCTAGACTATAACTGACTTTCAAGTGCTCCTGCCAGAATGCACCGTATGTGCGAGCACTAGACCAGACCCTATGGCCTATATCATTATGCAAAATAAACTGGCGTTTTTACTTTTACCGCTTGGCGTGGTTGGTGTAACGCGTAACCAATATTTGGCTCAACAAATCAGCATTACTATTTAAAGGCCTTTTCAAATGTAACCGGTATCCACTTCCGTGGGCAGCGGTAATAGCCAAGCGATATCCCGCCTGTATTTGGTATGGCACGTCCGCAGCTGTCGCGAAACCGAAACCGCGGTACTGCGTGTTCGGCGAAACTTGGTTCGCCGAACAAGCAGATTTTCTATAGCAGAATATCTGTAGCAGAATTTTGACGTTAACTTTAAATGCCATTTCTTCAAAGAAAAATTTGGAAATCCAAAAAGTCATAAGTCAAATCTTGTTGACCTCCAGCCGTGCTAGCATGCGCACCGTGACAAAAATTTGTCGATGCTTTTATCGTGCATTTATCTCATATTCGCACGAGAAAGAGCGAGACAAAACAGTAGACAAAATTTTGTCGTGGTGCGCATGCTAACCTGGCTGTTTCGGGATAACATACTAATTCAAACTCAGGGTGTATACATTTAATATACAAACTGAAGAACATCCTCCAAGCCCGGTGGGTACCGAGCCTGACGGCGTAACAGACTGTGCGAATATAATGGAAAATTGAAAAAATTGGAATTCTTTATCTCAGATGAGCGCGCAGAAATAATTGAGCCGCATCGAAGGGCAACAAAGGACCGTGCGTGGGTGCCGCGCGCAGAGAGTATGAGAAGAGCGAACCGCACGTAAGGGCTGAGGGTTCTCTATTTTTTATTATTTTTTTATTCTACTTGTGGTAATGAGACTTGTGGGTCGTTTGCCTGATGGTAAACATAACGACCGCCCATAACAATTGCAGTGCTATTCAGTACTTTGAAACACAAAGGCCTGCGTGGCACTGCAGTGCGATCGTTTTCCTGAGATCATAACCCTAGTACTTTGCTCATCAAACCGGAACACAGCAATTATTGCTTGGCGGCGGACTACACGAGCAAATCGGTGGTATCCAGTACCCACCCAGGCAGCAAGGAGTAACTTAGGCTACTTGGACGAAGCCGTGGGGCACAGCTAGTTAAAACCTATAATTAGTGAAGGTACAATACAATAAAAAAATTTATTGCGTACCAATGAAACATCATGCAATGAAAGAAGGAATAATTACAAACTACGGTAAAATAATCGGTTGTTGGTGGACGGTAGAAATCAGTCACCAAGCATCTTTGATGTGCTTCGACATATGTACTCGAAAGTCTACAACCTTAAAACCATAAAAAGTAAAAAAAAAATAAGAAACATAACGAATTTAAAATAACGATGGTCATACATAACGGCGGATCCCTAAAAAATGAATGAAATTGTTTGATATTACGCGTTATAGAGTTGGAATTAGGAGTACTGCCTCTTACGGAAGATATCAAAGGCAATATCGAATATCCTTTGATATATCCAACACATTTATGTACCTATTCAAGTTTTTTCATTTACTATTAAAACCACCCGTATATATTTGCTCTTTTACATAATAAGCCGACTAGGGCTATTTTTGTAATAGTGTGGGATAACGAGACGAGCTGGTCGTAGTCGTTACAGGGGTAAGCGTAACGCTTGCTATGCACCTAGAACTTCTTCACACAAGGGCCGACGCGGCACTGCAGTGTGTGTTAAGTCTCATAAGGTCAGTAATTCACTGACTACTTTGCTCATCAAAGAGGAACACAATAATGCTTCAACTATTCATGCTTTACCATGTATACTCGTATATTGTCTAGTTTCTGCCCATGGTTTTCACCCGCGTTCATACAAAACCGTGCATTTTCCGGAATAAAAAGTAGCCTATGTTACTCTCCGGTCCATAAACTATATCTATGCCAAAAATCACGTCGATCCGTTGCTCCGTTACTGCGTGAAAGAAGGACAAACCAACAAGCACACTTTCGCATTTATAATATTAGTAGGATTTCCAGTTTTTAGTGATAATTTAAATTTTAAAGTGTTGCTTATTATGACATTTCAACATCCTATACGTATTCTCTTTAAGTCTGTTGTTAAATATCATTCTAAAATTGTTGCTAAACTGTAATTTTGTATTCAGTCAGGTAATAAACTATGCTTTCTATAGCCTATTGTATTCAGAGTCGTATTGTAGTCGCCACGCTGTCTGCCTTCACCAACTACATAACATTCTGTGACTCCATAGAAACAGAATAGGCCTATATTACGCTTGTAATAGTCTCTTATCGGCTCTATTGAATTCGTTAGCAGGATTGGATCAGGAATATTCAAGGAAGTTCCGTTACAGAGATAATGGGCAATTTTTGTGGGGAAGAGTCAACGTTGTCTCTAATACGAGGGTTAGTGGCCCGGGTTTTTTTTTGTTAATTTTTTTTACGTTATACTCTTGCGATTGACCGCTTTCTCAACTGAGCAGAGTAGCCAGTGAAATTACTGCGGGCTTATGAGACTTAATACCTAATGTCTCACGGTAACGAGCGCGCTGCTGTGCCGCGCAGGCCTTTGTGTTTCAAAGTTCTGAGTGGCACTGCAATTGTTATGGGCCGGCGTTATGCTTACCAACAGGCCAACGATCAGCACGTCTCGTTACCAAATAGCATAATAAAACAATAGGATATATATATCTCTGAGATAATGACCTATCACATACATATAAGTCGAGCTATACAGCTAGAGCGATACGGTTAGCAGTTGAAATGTAATGCAAGAAGCCCCGAGGACGCCAAGCGGTCTGGTCACGCCGTCTAGGTCCCCGCCTACGATTGTAAACCTGCCAATAATGTAACTTACGTCACGCTTTTTGAACGTGTCGATAGAAAAGTATTTAGTTTATTTTAAATTATTATTTATACTTTTTGTTTTTCAATAAGGCCCGATTTCGCCCGCCCGGCTCTTATTTTTAACCGACTTCCAAAAAAGGAGGAGGTTACCAATTCGTCGGGTTTTTTTTTATATGTTTTTTATCTCAGATCTCGGTCATTTATGAACCGATTAGGAAAATTCTTTTTTTCTTTGAAAGGATATACTTTCAGCTTGGTCCCATAGAAATTTCATCAAAATCGGTTCAGTAGTTTGTCACTGAAGTCGGTTCGTCGCTTTTTTAAAGCAATTTTTTTTAGTTGCTAACACGGGCATAAATTTCCGTTTTGTCTTGCGTCATGAGGTTCTTTTTTAAATTGTAATCCGCCGATGTTGATCTTAATCCGGGTTAGCTAAACTAGCTTTTGGCGCCAATGCGCTTAAGTGTTGAGACATTCATAAGCACGCAATGATCACAGATAGACCAGGATCATTATAAACAGTTCGAAACGTTGAGACAATGTATAAAGCCTAGGAAAATCTAAAAGCATGTCTCGATTTTTTTAGTATTCCTTACACGTTTGACCATCACCTCATCGGACCTTAGTGACGATTGGGACGAAAGTAAAGAAAATGACAACTCTAAAGTGGACAGGGTCTGATGCGCTCGCCTACACCGTCTCTAGACAGGCAACACTTTTAGTTTCTTTTAATTTTAGCTTGTCTGACCACCAAAAGACTCCAAGCGATAGTAATATTATTTGATATTTCACGCAGTATTACCACGTCTAACAACCAAACGTCTTGGGTTTGGGTTGAAATTAAAACCTTATTGCCTTGTCAAGTTGTAGTACAGGATTTTGTATACACTGATTTCTAAAGTGCAGTTCGTGCGGAGCTGATAGGCCTCCGAGACAATCAATCACGCTGATTGAAAAGGAACAAAACAAATGCATGCAAGTAAACGAGGCGTGTTACTATCGATACCTCTATGCAAATCGCGAACGTGTATCGATTTAGCCGTCGATTCCGTCGATTCCGTTGATTCAATTACTTGCTTTGTTATCAATCAGGCTGATTGTAAGGAAATTGTTTTCGGCTTTCTTCCGGTGTAGGGGTTTAGCCTTAATTCAGTGAACTATGAAAGTTCAGGCGATGTTTTCGACAATCAAAGCAGACAATCTGTTCTTACTAAGTAATCGAGTCATTTATTATTCGGGCAAGTGTGGAAATATGAATCTACTTATAGAATACTTTGCACCTAATTAATTTACAAAAAGAGTCGGATCTACCGGGCATCTATAGCATCATCTACAGGCTGTTGTCTTTTTTTATGCTATTTGGTAACGAGACGAGCTTCTCGTTTGCCAGTTGGTAAGCATAACGCCCGCCCATAACAAAAGCAGTGCCACTCAGAACGGCACTTCAGTGCGGTCGTTACCCTGAGAAATTAGATATTAACTCTCATAAGTCCAGTAATTTCACTGGCTACTCTGCTCATCAAACAGGAACACAGTAATGCTTGCACATTACTGCTTGGCGGCAGACTACACGAGCAAAACGGTTATAACAACCCAGACGGACACTCACAGAAGAGTTAGTCCTACCACTAACGGATGCCGTTGTATAGCAAATACATATTTAAATCATTTTTAGCATTAAGTCGCTCCTTGTACATATTTGTATTGTGTGCTAAAGAATAGCTCGGAGCCAACTAATAGTTCGGAGCATACCCAAACATACTGGCTGCACTTCACCAACTTCAACTTCGTGTTGAGCCATATCACTACCAGTACGAAAGTCACGCTACTCATAACGCGCTGAAAATATTTAGCTCGTCATGAATCCGTGCAGAGTTGGGGATCCAATGCCACGAACCCAAACAACGACTCAAATCAAATTAATTAAATCCTCAATACACCTTTTCTGGTAAAATGTTTGGTAGGTTAAGGCAATTAATATACGCTTGTTAGTGGGTGGACTAACTCTTCTGCGAGTGTCCGTCTGGGTTAGTACCACCGCTTTGTGAGTGAAGTCTGCCACCAAGCAGTAGTGTGCAAGCATTACTGTGTTCCGGTTTGATGAGCAGAGTAGCCAGTGAAATTACTGGGCTTATGAGACTTAACACCTTATGTCTCAGGGCAACTCAAAGTTCTGGGTGGCACTGCAATTGTTATGGGCCGGCGTTACGCTTACCATCAGGCAAACGACCAGCTCGTCTCGTTACCAAATAACATAAAAAATAATAATAATATACGCTTAATTATAATTTGTTCCTCTAGATCTGCTATTTCCAATTACGACTACTATTGAGTGCCAAAAATTATGTTCTGATAAAGACAGCATTAGTGTTAGTCTGTGGTTCGGGTAGACGAACGTTACAGAGACCCGCTGTTAGAGTCATTT
This sequence comes from Crocallis elinguaria, assembly GCA_907269065.1. Classification (NCBI taxonomy): domain Eukaryota; kingdom Metazoa; phylum Arthropoda; class Insecta; order Lepidoptera; family Geometridae; genus Crocallis; species Crocallis elinguaria. The sequence goes on from OU026065.1 coordinate 36,834,461, forward strand.
ATTTAACTTTCATAAGTGCTCCTTTAGGGCCTATATGGATAAAGCATGTTGAATTTGAATTTGAAAAGACAGATAAAGGACTTCACAACTTAAACGGCTCTCTTTTATCGGGATTTAAAACGTATTATGACTAAAGTGTAGAATATTGTGCACTTCAGTTGCTAAGTGCGGAAACCTTGCGTGGGCGGTGGCGTGACCGTGACGTCACTCGGCCTTGCTGTCTCGCTGGCTGCGCCGCGGACGCGTTGCAGTGTGTACAACAAACTGATATCATGATAATCAGAGATCCGCGGAACTAGTTCTAGAACTAGTGAGACTGGAACTAGCTTTGAAGGAACAAGTGATAAGGGAACGTTACTCACAAGTCACCATCTATATTTAACTTGATAATTATCAAATATGCGAGGCGATGTGATTGCATTCAAAGATAATTCGTCGATGCTCACAACGCAGAAACTGTAACGCATTTTTATTCATATTACCTATAGATTTTTTTGCGCATCTATGCACAATTTTCCTACAAACTGCAGTGCTATAATAAATCGAATCTATTGAATGTTTCAAGTTATGTTTTTACGATTTAAAAACTACTTTTTAAAAAGCGAAATAGTTACAGACTTCTATCGCCATGTCTTCGGATTCGTATCATTGCCATTGTAGTTAGGATCGAAGTCTCTTCTGGAACACAGGGGTGTTCACGTTCAGGCGACGACGTCCCAAGCCGAGCCTCGTACTGCGTGGTGCTACACTCCATTCAGAGCTCTAGAACTAGTCCCAAACACCATTGTTTTTATACTGTTTAGGTTAGCATTTGACCCATATCTCGCCTGATCTCAAAGGACAGTGTGGTGAAAATTCTAAACCTAGACTAGAACTGTAGGACAATCGCGTTAAAAAATATCAACCAAACCGCTACTAAACCACGACCGCATCACAGCTTTTTGACCGTTTCGTATCGCGCTAATAGTTTTACCAAAATTTGAGACGTTTCTCGACAACAACTGACAGTTAACGCTGTCAAATGAATGGCAATATCGAATTCCACACGCCTGAACCGAAACTAAACAACAGTTGGTATCAAACCACAACCAAACCATAACTGTACGCTGTCATTTCAAATTAGCGCGATCGGGGCCCTGGCTCTCAAGTGCCGCCGCCGGAACACACCGATATATATGTTTGAAGATATGTTTTAAACTTGATGTTGGGTGCTTTGATTATCAACTAACAGATACACAATACGGCCGAAAACAACGATGCTAGTTTTGAGATGGGACCTTCCGCGATTTATGTCAGTCAATGAAGTCAGCGCCGCGCTCGTAACCATAAGACAAATTATTGTATAAAATGTGACGGTTTGTGCTATTAATTTCTGCCAAAACCACACTTCTTAGGGTGAGAGCTAGCCAGGTGAGCAATAGAAGATGACATACCACCATGCTTTGGTTATATCAAGACGTTGTAGAGTTATCATTAAGGTGCTGAACACCTGTGCTCCTATAGTCCGGTAACGCTATACAGGTCGTAACAACAACAGCGCGGTATATAAAAAATAACTTTGAAAAAAGCAAGACAAAACCAAAATCCATATTGCAGAGATGACATTAAAATCCAGCCGAGCAACAACTGCCATGTCTCTAATCTCCCACATTTCCCGTTATCGCTAGATAACCAGTAAAAACCGTATCAAACTTTCACCGATCGGCTAATCACTAGATAAACATTCGGTAGGTAACCACCAACCCGTGCAGTCGACTGCGACTGTTACCATGTGTACTTAGATAAGCTATCGGTGAACAACATGCAGTTATTTTTGACTTTAGAGAATTTTTTGTTTCAATGTCATAGCCACTGGAGTTGGATTTTAAAACGGAACCGTAACACTTCATTGTTTACGAAATCCTGTTTTTTTTAAATTATATATAGGCTTGCGTTTAACCAATAAATAAATAAACGCTTACACTCATACCCCCGCACGAGGATTCCCTGTGACGCAGGTGGCATGGACACACACAGATACACATCACAAACATCCAAGACCCGAAAACAAACTTTATGCTTACACATAATCTGCCCCGGCCGGGAATCGAACCCGGGACCCCTCGCTTTGCAGGCAGGGTTACTACCAACTTAGCTACGGAGCCGTCAATAACGCAATTTGTCCTAATCATAAGCAACCATGAAATGGATATATCTTTTTCATACTTCTGATGATGAACAGTGCCCTCTCCTGTGCAACGTCATCTAGAACTTTGAAATTCAAAGTCTTGCGCGGTATTGTAGTGAGCTCGTTGTGCTGAGACTTTCCCAGTAATTTCACTGACTACTTTGCTCTCAAAACGAAATGCGGACAACTGTTTGGCGGCAGAGTACAGGATCAAAACGGTGATACCTATCAGACGGAACTCGCATAATAAAACCGGTCTGTTTTAGTGTAGCTTTGTTACTGGAAATGTATAACTTTATATAGAACATACAATGAAATAAACCCGGTGGCTCTTCAACTCATCATGTATGAAAGCGACTATCAAGACATGGGTTTTAAAATGGCTGGCTGGCTCTGTAACATTGGTATGGTAATTTCATGAAATGAAAATATTTTAATTTACTAAAAACTGCGCTGTACCAAAAATATGTAAAATTGTAAATTGTTGAAATAAACGCGAAATTCAGTCTCTTAGTCTTCATCAAAATACAGTAGGATTGGATTTAGAATGAGATGCTTCAGGAGCGTACCACTCTTGATAACTTTAATATAATGTATGTTACGACAAAAACGAAGGGAATTTACCATGGTTACCATAGTAACCCATTTCTCATTTTCAAACAACTTTGTCAACAAAGACGGTAGTACTAATTTGACTACGCCCTCAGATCTGGCCCAACCTTGACCTAGTCCGAAAAAATCCCTATAGATACCTAAACATTGACTCAGACACCTAACAACACTAATGCGGTTACATAACCAAAATAACCTACATCTTTCAGTAAGTAAACAACACATACAAAATGCTACCTATTCTGTGTACACTCGTGTAGGTATAGCCATTAGCCACACGAGCTGACATTTACGATGAACAGCTGTTTACTTTTTTCATCGTTAACAGATGACATCGACGTCAGGTGAATGTCAAATTTAAATGATTAATTACGTCATCTATGTTTGCGTGTGTGCGAAGCTGTTTGTATGTGCGGTGAGATTTGGCTGGTTCGGGTTGGTAGATTTCGTGAAAGTGCAATTGTGCATCTATACAAATAAATAAAATTGAAGTGTCTGTTTGTAATTTCACAATAACTGCTTTTTACCAAATGCATATGAAAGTATAAACGGTACTTATAACAAAAACACAATTTTTGTCTGTCTGTTTGTTCCTGGTAATCTCCGAAACGGCTAAACCGATTTTGACGGGACTTACACTAGCTGATAACTGATGTTATAAGGAGTAACTTAGGCTACTTTTATTTTAGAAAAAATGCCAACACATGAAATCCAATATCTCCGTGCGGGTGATAACGCAGGCAGCAGCTAGTTTTATATAAAATTAATGATTTATTGCATTATTAATACTGTTTTTAACCTACTTCGAAAAAGGAGAAGGAGTTTATAATATTCGACTGTATTTATTTTGTATGTACCTACTAATTACTGATACTATACTGTGAATTTATCGAATGTTGCGAGTGCCGAAGTCTAATCGTAAAGTATTGTAGTAGCTCTATATTCTCTTTGGTTTCGACCTAGCTATCCGATAACTGTTGTCGGTTGTATCAAGGCTCGATAAATTATATAAAAAATCGATAAAACCCACTTTATCGATTTTAACTGTCAATTTTATCGATCGAAAAGATCCGTACTTGCGCTGCTGTTCTTTTAAAATTTCATAATGTTCGAAATCTACCTCCCGACCAGTTTAACATCTAGAATTCTAGACTTTCCACGGTGCTATTTCGGTGTAGGTTTTAGAGGGCAAACGGGCGAGTTATCGGCACCGGCTGAATGTCACGGCTGAATGGAACTCGTTAGGTGCCTAATGAAGTTTCGCAGCAAATAGGTAAGGTCCCCGCCGTTTTAGACTAATAAAAATATTATTGCCGCTGTAACGGTGCCAAGTATAAATGGAGAGGACAAGTTACTTAGTTGCCGCGACGTTTTCTGAAGTGCTGAGTCTGAAATAGGAAACCTAGTGGATATATATATATATAGGAAACCTAACCTTTTGTTAGTGGTAGGACTAACTCTTCTGCGAGTGTCCGTCTGGGTTGTTAACACCGCTTTATGAGTGAAGTCTGCCGCCAAGCAGTAATGTGCAAGCATTACTGTGTTCCGGTTTGATGAGCAGAGTATCCAGTGAAATTACTGGGCTTATGAGACTTAATACCTAATGTCTCAGGGTAACGAGCGCACTGCATTGCCGCGCAGGCCTTTGTGTTTCAATGTTCTGGGTGGCACTGCAATTGTTATGGACCGGCGTTATGCTTACCATCAGGCAAACGATCAGCTCGTATCGTTACCAAATAACATAAAAAAAACCTTTGTTATGGAGGCTTGATTTATTTTTACTCTTAGCACTATCTCGCCTGGGTGATAAATCATAGTGCAATAAATGAAGTAGATAGTAATAAATCCTGCAGAAGGCGACCTTAATGCTGTTTTTTATTTATAAGGTTTTGTTTAAATTTGTTTTTAATTGATAAATTCTTAGTTTGTTGAATGAATAAATTAGTCTTGAACGAAAAAAAAAAATAGTTTATTATAATTCATGGTCCTAACAAAACTTCCTTGAAGCCTAAAGCAGAGAAAATTCAGGTTCATAAACCGACGCCTCTGGGACTATTCCAACCGAATTTATCGGCGCAATGTTCACATTACCATACCCTTGAATATTTGCCTCGCAACTAAAATACAAAATCACGCATGCATGCCGATAGTTACTTTTATATTAGTACCAGCGCACACTGCCGACGCGATCGCGTAATTTGAATAAACAATAAGCGCGCGACAGTCGCGACCCGCCGGACAAAAACTGCACTCCGCAGATAAACACGGAAAATGGTGTGGCAATTATGCAAATGCATTAAAATCGGGCATTGTTCCATGGCACGTGAACTAGAACTGGCAATTATGGGTATGTCGCGGCGAGCGGCGCTTTATCGGCGAGTGGGACGCGTCAGCGGCTCAAGCGGCGCGAGTACGGAACTCGGTTCGATAAATTTGTCGAACCGAAAAACTCGACAAATTTATCGAATGTTGCGAGTACCGAAGAAAATCGTAAAGTATTGTAGTAGCTCTATATTCTCTTTGGATTCGACCTAGCTTTTCGATAACTTTTGTCGATTGTTTCGATGCTCGATAAATCCCACTTTATCGATTTGAACTGTCATTTTTATCGAATTTTGTCGAATACTATCGACTCGAATAGATCCGTACTTGCGCCGCAGTACGGATCTTTTCGGTCGATAAAAATCGATAAAATTGACAGTTAAAATCGGTAAAACCCACTTTATCGGTTTTAACTGTCAATTTTATCGAATAAAACTCACTTTATCGATTTTAACTGTCAATTTTATCGAATAATACCGAATTTTATCGACCCTAATAGATTCGTACTTGCGCCTCAGTACTATGTAACGTTCTAGTCAATACTTTAAACGTGTAAAATTAGTGCGCGCAATGGATCTTGACCGAACTGAACGCAGGATCTGCAAGCTTTCGAAGGAGAGCGAACGCGTACATGCAGTTTCACGTGTTCACCACCTTTGACTATGTCGTTATTATATAATATCTGCTCGGACTACATTTCTACCAAGCTCCACCTTAGTTTTACGTGATCAGTGATTGATCCTTATCCATCAACCATGCATTAGGTGTACGGGCCGCTTCAGTTGAAAACCTGACGCCAAGCATCACCGTGTTGCGGTAATTGTACTTGAGAGCCAGTAAGTTTTTCAACTGATCGTTATGAGCTGGCGTTATACTTACCGTCAACCAAATTTGTGTCGTTACATCAAAAAGTATTAAAAAAAACTTGTATTCTTCGGGCGCCCCAAAAAAATCCAAAACCAACCACTGGCCCAAACCAAAAGAAATAAAGTCTACAACTTCTAAAAAATCATCCCGATGTAGATCCAAATCACGTACACCCAGCAGCGTCTATTCTAAAATTTCCTCTCGCCGGAACAAATCCGAAAATCCCCGAGGTAATAATTTTAACTAAAAACCCGGATTTTTTCCGTCCGCTCCGAAGCCGGATATCCCATGCCAAAGACAAAATAGTTCAAACAGTGCCGGTGCCCGAGGCGCATACTTATCTAGCTCATACAAATATTTGTGTTGGCACAGGAATCGAACAGGGACCATTTGCCGGGGAGAACCGATGCTTTATTCATTAGTTTAAAGTGAAATCACAGAGTGTTTCTTGGTATAGTTTTTGTGTAAGTGGCGTAGAGCAAGTACTCTTACCAAATTAGTTATTTTGAGTTGAGGTGAATCGTTTAGTCAATAACATTCAAAAACTCTTGGACATCAAATTGCATGATAATATAGGAACGGCGGCTTTTCACTATAGACAACGATATTGGATGGACAGGAATTACCTATAGCAATATTTTATTTTAATAAGGGCCGATTTTTCAGTAGTCAGATAGCGTTCTGTTAGATAAATCCATTAATCATCTATATCTGTGGTGAACACAGACGTAAATAAATTTTATCGCATTGTAAAGAAATAAACCTTAATTAGCTAACGGTCCATTAATTTTGAAATGAAAATCTCAGTTTCCCCACTAATTTGTTTTAATAAGATATAGACAATTACAGCTCTCGAACGCTCAGTCTGCGCCGATGTCATACAAAATGTACGAAGAAATCTTGTCCGCAGCTTGTGTCTTCAGAGGAGACGTATTACGCGCGAATCGAGCGCATGTTCGAATTTGAATTTTGAACAGCATAACGCTCAATTGCATATGGACGGAATGTATATAAGCTTCTAGTATCACATTCAAGCGATCGGCTGCGCGCGAGCCGACTCGCGGCACCTCACCAACAGGGCTAAGATGCGCGCCACGACCAAATTTTGTCTACTGTTTTGTCTGGCTCTTTCTCTCGCGAACATGAGACAAATGCACGACATAAGCATCGACAAAATTTTGTCACGGTGCGCATCTTAGCCCTACTGGAAAAGGTGTACCGGAATGGTTGCGTCATGCAGCGAATACAATTTTCATAAGAGCGTGACATCACAAATTATTCCTGTCTCCATAATGGCACGCTATAGCCGAGCACTCGTCCACCTATTTTAACACTAAGCGAAATCGATAAAACTGCGACATGCTAGGGTAGCCAGAATCATCATCATTATCAGCCTCTTACGCTCCCTCTGCTGGGATACCGGCCTTCTCTCAGAGGGAGAGGTATGGGCCATAATCCACCACGCAAATCCAAATTAATTCTCCTTGCTTGTATCTAGTGTAAATTTACCGTTATGCATTTAGTGATAGTAACCTAATTGGTCAAATATGGACGATATATAACACAGCTGTAAAAGTAAATTCAGACCTATCAAACATCCCTTTCTCGTTTTAGCTATTTTACATCATATTGTCGCATATTCAAGCATATAAATTATTTAAATTTGAATTTGAATTTCCAGGTATCGTATCAAATTAAAACAGTCAGATACGTTGGTTGGCGCAGTCGGCCGTGAATAGGATACAATAGGCGCCGGAATAATGCATCGCGTCGGGTTTTGATATCCCTAACGTGAATAGGCAGCCTATAATTAGTGTAACTATGCACTGTGCACTGTGCAAGCTTAGTGTTTGGACTCTGGATGCGACATCTAGATTAACAGTAGGTTTCATTTTTACTGCACATAAAAAAAATGATGTTATCTCGTGTCTAAGCAGTCTGTTAATAGTTACATTAGAAAGTATAATTTAAAAAAAATATTTAGAAGCGCTTGTTTGTCCCATTGAGTGAAGCGGGGTTGCTAGTCGAACTACAAAAATATAAGTTGAACTACAATCCATAGTAAAGGCTCGTACTCGAACTAGTTGGACACACCAGTTGGACAACTGCCCCGACCCGATAAATCAATCTCTACATTTGTATCTATTGTCTCCGACAGGCCTCAAAGTTAAATAAAAACTGTTAAAAATATAAATTAAAATACAAAAAGTTGTTCATCAAAACTACATCTTTTAGTTGAAGAACTGGATGGGTCTTATTGTATATTCTTAATTTATACTATACGAAATTAAAACTATACTATGTCTTCATTCAAAATACCTGTCTACTTTTAATAGAAAAGTAATTTCAAAGCTGAATCAATTACATTTGAAGATACAGAACACAATTCAGTTTCATTACCGAATATGTTCCATTAACTAACAAACTGAATCATTAGCGTGGAGAATATCAACTTAATTAAGATCTGCGTACAACCTACATACAAGACTTGAATAGCTGGCCTTAATTAATACGAAACGATAATACCCTTTATACGAAGCTAAACGCACGCGCGAGAGCTGTCAATTTTTTTGAATAGGGTCTGTATTAACATGTTCGAAATTAACGGTGTATTTTTCTTTCCGTTAGGTTACACTATTACTAGTTGCAATTTTTTGCATTAGAAATACTTAAGAATAGTGTTATTCGATAGGAAAAATACAGGTAACTGGGAACCCATCATTTAATGGTCTGTACATAGTAGTACATACCTATTAATATTACAAATACGAAAGTTGGTTTGTTGGTATGTGCTTCTTTCACGCAGTAACGGAGCAACGGATCGACGTGATTTTTGGCACAGGTATAGTTTATGAACCGGAGAGTAACATAGGTTGCTTTTTATCCAGGAAAAATGTACGGTTCCGGTGGGAACACGGGTGAAAACCGCGGGCAGAAGCTAGTACCCCTTTATAAAATAACATATAACTTCAGGCATAGCAAATATTTGATGGAATCAGGCGTTACTTTGCGGAAATCCATTTTAAATAAGATTATACTATAAAGTGAATAATTTATAATTTCAATTCCGCGATAAATCCGAATTCCGCGATTATCGCGGAATTGAAACTATAAATTACTCACTTTATATAATCTCATAGCTAATATATAAAAATTAAAATCATTAAGAACAATGTGTAACGGGTATTTAATGAGCCTTAATCATCGAATTCTTTTTAACGGACTTATTTTGGTGTGGATGGTTAACGGTTAACTATATACAAGATACCCGTATAACGAAAAAACGACGCAAGTCTATAGATCCAAAAAGTTTGGTCATAGAGAATTATTTGTGCTGTAGTTATATAATTACATCACACCAGATTTTTTTGTTAGACTCACAGGTTCGGGGAAACCAACAAAATTGAAACCTAAACCGAATGGTCTTTGGTGGACTACACTAAAAAAGGTTCCACAACTAAATAAGTCCCAAAATATAACATCCTGAGCGTGCAAGTATGATTACTTAGTTCATGCGAGATACACAGAACGTAAAAAAAATCATAATATTTCTTCATTAAAAATTTTAGTAATTTCGCAAAACTGGAGTCCTTAAAGACCTTTATCGAACCGACCACCAGCTCCCCGCGATACAATTTTTAAACAAGTTTGATTAATGGTGGCACATTATAAAGTCCGTGTTCGCACGTACCGTTGAGTGGAGCGAGGGATAATTATAGTTAATTTAATTTGTTATCGACTGTTCACATGATACTGCTGAAGTTGAACACGCCAACACCCGCGAGATATTATAAACTGGTGTATTTGCGATACTACGCACACGGTCTTTGATATATCTCAGCCAAGGACGTTGCCGCATCTCAGGAAAGCGAGTAGTCGCTTTTCCGATATATAGCACCGTCTTTGTATAGTATCTTACAAAGAAATTGAGCGCTAGAGATGCACCAAAGTTAAACCGTGGTTTTAATCAAAATGTTTGTCACTCCTTTATTTTTCTAGTATAAGGTGTACTTATCAGTTATAATACTTCAGTTATAACACTTTCTTCGAGTGACTCACCAAAGACAAGACTTGTGTTGTTTCGCTTTCGAGTGCAGTGGACGGAACGTCCGAGTGAAATTATTTCTGTGTAAGTAGGTGCTTGTTTGGTTCCGTAGCCGAAACGGCAAAAAACAACTGGATGATTCGGATTAATGTATCAGTTTTTGGGAAAACAGCTACGTAACCACTTAAATATGAATAATTGCAGAACTCCCGCAAAATACAATCTGAATTAACCTATTACTTACCGATCGCAAAATCATCAGGTGAAACTTTATTTTAACTAAAGTACGCGAAAACTGACTAATTTCCCGCAGTAACAACCACTATCACTAGCGGAAACATCTTTTCACTCCCTCCAAAAACATCCCTGCACGAATTAAAGCCACGGATCACTGAGCCAACAGACGCCGGATGTGAAAAAAGAACCAATCAGGACATCGATCAGGTTTTTATAAATATTTTTGGTTAAATACTTTTTTAACCATAACACAAACATTCAATATCTGTTGTTAGCGTAAACCATTATTGTCTATGTCCAGTAAAATAGTTTTTTTAATAGCAAATAATCTTCACTCGGTCTCATCTGTAACACTAGTATTAAGACTGGTCTTTTCGCATGAGGCTGATCACGATCAATGCAACTTGATCGAAACTTCGAAGTTAGTTAAAACTGTATTTTAATATCAATCTGTGTAGACCAGCATGAATTCAACTCGCGATACTTTAAAAAAGTTTTATCAATAACACTAAATCTGATGTATAATGTAGAGAGAAAACAAGTCCAACTTTAGAAAAAAAACATAAGGCGTCTATTGGCTGAGTAGTCCGCGGCCACAGCATACCGAACCACGTTGAGCCGAAAGCGACGTTACGAGTACCTGAAACAGAAAAAGTTCCTCATTACTCGCTGCAAAAACCATTTAATATCGGATTGGCGCGGCTTCATTACCGCCGGGGCGGGAGATTTGCATTTCCATGGCTGGCAACTGTGGTTTGTGCTCCTTGAAATGCTGGATAAGAGAAACTATTTTAATGGCCTTTTTAAGGCTTCTTTGTTGGCTGGGATAGGTCCTCTTTTCACCACTGTCAGTTCACGGTGTATAACGCTTGCCTTGAATGTTCCTATTCATTTACGACTTTCGTTTGCAAAAAGGAATATCCGAATGGAAATTCCATATCAATATTGATCAGTTAATATCGTTATATTTATAATGTTTTGGCGATCAGGAGATTATCGAGAGCCTCGAACACATACGAAATTTAGGATTCGTTGTTATTTATTGTTAACTTTATATTAACTTGCACCGGTCCACTCGGGTGCACACTGAAAGTCGGTATCCTAGCAGTGGGAGCGTAATGCAGACTGTAGACGCTTATGCAAACGTGCGTTTGCTTGTCAAAATAACAACGCTTTTTCATCAAGCGTCGATTACGAGATACTCAAAATCCGCGCTTGATGCAAAAGCGTTGTTATTCTGACAAGCAAATGCACGTTTGCATAAGCGTCTACAGTCTGCATTAGAGACTGATAATCAAGTATCTCAAATATTCCGCCATAATGTATCAAAAATTGCATTAGGGGCTGCTTAGACGCTCAAGCAAACGTACTTTTGCTTGTCAGAATAACAACGCTTTTGCGTCAAGCGCGCATTTTGAGTATCACGAAATCCGCGCTTGACGCAAAAGCATTGTTATTCTGACAAGCAAACGTACGTTTGCTTGAGCGTCTAAGCTGCCCCTTAGACTACATTTCTGATAATATTTCGATACCAATCAAATGACAAGAGAAGTTCTACAATTTGGTTTGATTGTTAATACTTTTTTGCAATGTTCATACATATTCCGTAAATCCACACAAACTTACACACCACCACATCCTCTCTATTTGGTTGTCTAGAAAAAGTTGCGCTAATGTATCTTTCGATTAATTTTTTGTGTTTGCAAATAAAGAGTATGACTCAGAGTCTAAACACTTCGAAAATCTAATTCTTTGTACCTAATGTAAGTTTCATGATGTTACAGCATCATATCCGGTGTAACAGCTCCACCGCGGACCATATACACGGACCAGTCGCCCATTGTTACAGTGCAATTTCGCATTATTTATATCCCACATTCCAGTATCCCGGAATGAACGATATTTCCACTACGACCTCTCTGCTTAGGGTCCTGCCAAACACGCGCAATGGAGCCGTAGTTAGTACGACTTTTGTACAATTTATTTACAAAGAAAATTTTACGCTGAGGGTCACCAGGGCCCTATTTAATAAAGCTGACAATTCGACATATATGTCAAAAATCGACCGGTGAAATCTTGACATATTTGTCATCTAAAAACGCGTTTAATAAAACTCGACATATATCAAAAAACCACAGTCTTTAATCTGACAATAAGAAAATTGTCGTGACAAATTTGTCAATTTTCCACCATTTTGTCGCCTGTAAGTTTTATTAAACAGAAAAACTGTCGAATTGTCACTTATTGACATATGTCGGACTTGTCGGATTGTCAGCTTTATTAAATAGGGCCCAGATGAGTTCCTGTAGCTGTACTTGAGAGCCAGTTTTAAGTTAAGCGTTTTCACCACCTTCCTGAGATAGTATAAGTCAAAGGGTAATCTATCAAGTATAAAAAATAATAGAAAAATGTTGGTCGAAATAGTCTGGACTATTTCGAACAGCTTGTATTTTGTTAGTGGGAGGACTAACTCTTCTGCGAGTGTCCGTCTGGGTTGTTACCACCGCTTTGTGAGTGAAGTCTGCCGCCAAGCAGTAATGTGCAAGCATTACTGTGTTCCGGTTTGATGAGCACAGTATCCAGTGAAATTACTGGGCTTATGAGACGTAATACCTAATGTCTCAGGGTAACGAGCGCATTGCAGTGCCGCGCAGGCCTTTGTGTTTCAAAGTTCTGGGTGGCACTGCAATTGTTATGGGCCGGCGTTATGCTTACCATCAGGCAAACGACCAGCTCGTCTCGTTACCAAACAACATAAAAAAAAATTTAAGTATCCTAAAATAAAAAAAAATGGTTTGTACTTTTTAAAATAATTTTGCAGTGGTGCAACTAAACCTACATAGAATGTAAAATAAAGATAACGAAGTCCAATCTGTGTACTGCTTGCAATAAACATATTTCTGTAATGTTCTGCTAACACTTTGCCTGTAACACACAAAGGCGTTCAAAAGCAAACGTCAAAAGAATCTCAACTACACCTGCCTGTAATTGATTTGGCGTAACGTATGATTAAAATACGCAAACCCAAATCGACCTATGATTCTGCGTGCGGAAAACGCACACCTGTGTGGCGGCACCCTTATCCTATAGGAAATGGTATTAATGAACGTTCCCTGTTTTCCTTTGTAGCGCGATGTTTTATTTTATAACGGCTACGATTTATCAGAAACGATTTTATCGTTAGTGGAAATGCGAGGAAGGAATGGCCAGCGTTTCTTTGTAGTGGCTAATAAAAATAGACTGTGTCGTTAGACATGATCTTTATTAGTTACTAGCTTTATAGCTTACCTGTTTTCCCGTGAGAGTTATGCATGCTTTTGAGGGGGGAGTAAATACGGAAAAAACTGCTGAGAATTGCGCGGGTTCGAAAACGATGGCGTGTAAAAGAGAAGACCTATGTCTAGCATTTTTTTTTATTTTATTTGGTTTCGTGACGTGCTGGTCGTTTGCCTGATGGTAAGCATAACGCCGGCCCATAACAATTGCAGTGCCACCCAGAACTTTGAAACACAAAGGCCTGCGCGGCACTGCAGTGCGCTCGTTACCTTGAGACATTAGGTATTAAGTCTCATAAGCCCTGTAATTTCGCTGGATACTCTGCTCATCAAACCGGAACACAGTAATGCTTGCACACTACTGCTTGGCGGTAGACTTCACGAGCAAAGCGGTGGTAACAACCCAGACGGACACTCGTAGAAGAGTTAGTCCTCCCACTAACCATTTGGTGGATAATAATGGTTGAGACAAGAGAGAGTTACGAAAATGATACTTTTACGATAATTTTATATTTTTAATTGTTTTTTTGGTATTTTTTAATGATACTTTTAGTCTTTACTTAGTCCAAAGATTATTTTGTCACAGTTTTATGTGTAAATTTCCAAAATATGAATTTATAACAAGACCACCACAATGGATTCCGACATCTGTATAGATAATAGTATATTTATTCAGGAGGGATAATATATGATTACACTCGTAACTAATCGGTAATCTCTACGACAAAGTTAAAAACGCCAAAATATTTTATTCCAAATCTGACCCTAAAGGCCTTCATAATTTACTACCCTAAAGGGTATCAAAATGGTATCAAGTGACACCGCACAAAAATACAGTCGTGTGAACAATAGGTACGGTTGTAAGTTATAGATCACGATAAGGGTGGACCGGTAGTGCTGTCCGTTTGTCGCACCCTTTAACCATACCACCGTAGATATTTAAAACAGTGACTTAGCTTCAAACATGTCCCTAGTAGGGACGGTTTAATACAAACTGAGGAATTCAAACGTTTAAAAACTGTCTCGGTTCGATATCAACTAAAAGTTAAAAGAATTTAATTTAGCTCACAATTTGTGCAGAGATTTCTTCTTGGCAAAGCATTATAGCGACCATTTAATAAATTAATCCTTCTTGGCTAGTTAACTACAGTTTCTATTATGTATCTTCTATGTTATAATATATATACCTAGTTTATTGTTATAAGCTTACCAACGTTTCGTCAGAACTTTTAATAATTGGCTTTCTAATGTTAATTTAAGTGTTTCAAGTTAACGCATAGATGTTAGTTTTTCTAAATAAAAAAAAATTAAAAAGCTCTCTTTTTAACAAAGATATTGAATTTATTCTATTAATAGATTCAAATGTTGCGTCTCAGGTACAAATTCATCAAGAATAACTTTGTGATAGATAGCTAAAGCTTGCTTATTGGGCAGTATAATACTCTCCTATTATATCCGAAACTGGTGCAGGTTGTTTAAATATCAAACTGCTTTTCCCCCCGGCTTCGCACGTGTGGAATCAGGGTAAACTGTAGCTTCATATTATTCAGGGATTAGCAAAGAAAAACAAACTTTATAATATTACTATAGACAATATAGAAGTGAAGAAAGGGGGTATTTCGCGCAAGCTTAACTACTGACCAGAATAGTCCATAGTCCAAACCGTGACCGAGATCGATGGCGGAACGTGACAAATTCAAACAGATATACTACTTTAATTAACTAAATTAGAATATATTTAAAACGGGAACAAATACAAAAAACCGGGTCACGTGTTTTAAGCCGGAAAGTGGTAGCTAGGCGCACTCTTTGATAAACCAACAGTGCGCTAATGGCGGTTAACTATATAATTATAATTAAAATGCACTTGTCACGGTATTAGTATGTTTTAATTGTTTTATAAAAAATATTTCATCGCATATTCAACAGCTCTGTATACATAGGAATTTATTAAAAGATGGACGATGAACTATTTCCGATACTAGGTAGGTATATATGATTTTACGTGGCAGGACTAACTCTTCTGCGAGTGTTCGCCTGGGGGTTGATGCCACAGCTTTGCTCATAAAGTCTGCTACGTAAGCAATAACGTGCAAGCATTACTGTGTTGCGGTTTGATGAGCAAAGAAGTCAGTGAAATTACGCGGCTTATGATAGCTTACCTAATGTCTCAGGGTAACGAGCGCACTGCAGTGTCGCGCAGGCCTTTGCGTTTCAAAGTTCTGAGTGGCACTGCAATTGTTATGGGCCGGCGTTATGCTTACCATCAGACAAACGACCGCGTCTCGTTATCAAATAGAATAAAATCAATGATCAATAAATTTGAGGACATGGTAATACGTAAACATATATAAAAACGACATAATAATATATGTTACGGACGACGAGTGCATCGAAGAAACGAAGATAGCTTACTGTCCCTCTCTCACAATTGTAAGAGCGAGACTCGCTCCATCCCTTTCGCACTCCTTACATTAGTATAAGCGGCTACGCCGTATTTAGCACTCTCGCACATAGGCACTAGTTGCGGAGTATTGTTTTTGTATAAGATAGGTGACGATTTTCGCATTTTTACGATCATCGGAGCAGACTACCTCTACTGTAAATAATAGAAATAAGAACAAGAAATACAGTCCACTAATTATTGAAGAAAGTGTTTTACTCTGGAAACCCCACAGTTGTGTGGTCCTTCCGAAGCCGGATCAAGAACAGCGAAGAAACAGTACCGGTACAAGTGCCCAGTGAAGATCGTCGAAACCAGTGCAGCTGTGGTGGTCTATACGAACCATAGACCGCCGTGCAGTGCAGATCGTCGGAACCAGTGCAGCTGTGGTGGTCTATACGAACCATAGACCGCCGTGCAGTGCAGATCGTCGGAACCAACGCATCAGTGGTGGTCTATACGAACCATAGACTGCCGTATAGTGCCGGTGCGAGCGAGACAAGAAGATCGTCGGACTAACGAACTAATAGTCCGGCGTGACATACAGTGTCTCGGCTCGCCGAACCGGTGCGAACGAACGAGTTGGCGTCAAGACGCCGAAGATTGGCATCGAAGTGCCGAAGAACACCGAACGGTGCACCGTGCAAGCCCGACGTGTGTAGAAGATCACCCAACGGTGCAACTACGACGTGCTACGGCCAGAGATCAAGACGTCGTGACCCGTCTACGACAGTGGTTGCATTGTGCTGCACCACCGGTCCTTTCACTAGGACCGAATCCGCACAACTACGCCTGTACGGGTGTCTGGGTTGCGGGGGCCGGACTGTAGGCACTGCGGACAGCGACCGGACATTCCAGCCGGTTGCCGAGCACCCCGTATACTCTCGCATCCCTCTACAGGGTAGGACCCACCCTTACCCATCCTCACGATCCATCCCTGAGGGAGCATATCCCAGCCTCCTGGTGGGCTGGTACCTCCTGAAGGTCTGCTAGGGACGTTAGGGACGATAGGGAGGTAGGGACCGTAGGGGCGTGAAGTGCCGAAGATGCCGACTACAAGAAGCCAAGCTGCCGAGGAGAAGACACTACGGGTATATGAAGACTACCCCGCGTCACCGTCCATGCAAGCATCCGCATCCGCCACCGACGCACCAATACAGAGACGGGCCGAACCGCCCGCACCTACCGCCACGAACACAACGGCAACCATGAACAGGCCAGAACCAGGCCCATCAAAGATGACCACGAACGTACCTGAGGCCAGAACGAGAGCCGCATCGGTACACTCGCAGATGTCGACAGCCAGCGCCATAGTCCGGATAAAACAGGCCGAACTAGAAGCTGAAGAACGACTCGCCGATATCCGCAGACAGGAGCTACAATTGCAAGCCACACTGATCAAGAGACGACTAGCTGTGGATGTAGCAACAATCCAAGAGGAAACGAACAGAGGAAGCATTTGTGCTGAGGAAACAGCCGACGCCGAACGCAGAGTGAGCGATTGGCTTCAACATAGTGCCAAACGGGGGGAGCCTCGAGAACGCTTCCACCCCGATCACACCGAACGAGAGCGTGGCCCAGTACCAGCGGCCACTCCAATGAACCGTGTCGCGTTCGAGGCTCGCAGACACAGATCACCCACGCCGACTAGAACAAAGGAACGAGGGATCGATCGCCTAGCGGAAGCGCTGGAGAAAATGACGCGCAGAGCACCATCAAGACAGACGCAAGAGTTGCCCATATTCAGCGGTGCCGCCGGAGAATGGCTACCGTTTAGAGCTGCCATGAGGGACTCTACAGATCTGCACGGATTTTCACCAGCTGAAAACTTAGCGCGCCTCCGAGCTTGCCTAAGGGGAGAAGCGAGACAAGCCGTCTCCGCCCTGATGTTTACAGCCACGGACCCGACTACAATAATGAAGACACTAGAACAGTGCTACGGACGACCAGAAATGATTATAGATCAAGCATTGGAAGATATTAAGAAGCTACCACGCTTGGGTACGTCCGCCAGCGAATTGAACAATTTCGCAATAAAACTACAAAACATTGTGACCGTTATAACATGCCTGGATGATCGTGGCTACATACAGAATCCAATGTTGACACGGCAAGTGATCGAGAAGCTAAGCCCGCATCTGAAATCTAAATGGTGCGACTACGCTGAGGAATATAGCGAACCAAGCGAACCAGAGATCAAAACGTTGTCGCGATTTCTCATGCGAGAAGGGGATCGTGCTATGCGCCATAACTACACAGCCGCCTCAACATTTGGACCAACGCGACAAAATAAGAGCCCGACCGAAACGCAGAACCGTGGCAACAAAGTTTATGCAACCACAGAGCAAAACAAGATAGCTTGCTTCTGTTGTGGATCCGAACACACCACGACTCAGTGCAAGAAGTTACTAGCTATGCCCATAGCGAAACGATGGGATTGGGCCAAGGAAACTCGAATCTGCTTTTGCTGCCTGAATAGTAAACACAGACGGTTTAACTGCAAAAGCAAGAAGTGTGGTATCAACGAGTGCCGCCAACCGCATCACGCATTATTACATGCTTCGAAACCCGAAGCGGAAAAGGAAACTATACCTAGAGAGGAAACTGTTGTCTCGGCGTCAGCTCACGTCAAGACAGAGAAACAGCAGCAAGTACTGTTGAAAGTGTGCCCAGTTACCTTGAAGGGACGAAACGGGAAAGAGATCGAAACTTTCGCGCTACTAGATGAAGGTTCTACGATAACTTTGATCGACGAAGAGATCGCCGGGATGATCGGAGCCCAAGGCCCGAAGCAGCCACTGAACATAAACGGAGTCACGTCGAGCCAAAGAGAACCAAACAGTAGAATGGTAGATATCGACATGAGAGGACAAAGCCAGTCGAACTACCACAGGATCAAAGCACGAACCGTGAACAACTTAACGTTGGGAAGCCAGACTGTTAAGCAAGAGTTGCTCAAAGAAAAGCACTTGCAAGAATTACGTCAGTCGGACGTATGTTACTCGAACGCCAAACCCCGCGTGCTAGTCGGGGCGGACAATTGGCACCTTATAGTAACAAGAAAATTGTTAACAGGCAGAAGAAATGCGCCTGCGGCATCGCTAACCCAGCTAGGGTGGATTATTCACGGATCAGCACCGAGAAGTATAGTGGCACAAGATAAACACAATGCTACAGTGCTGCATATCCGTGACCTGCAAAGCAAACCGCAAGACTTGAACGAAATAGTCAAGGCCCATTTTAGCCTAGATGCGATCGGAATAACAGCCAAAATAAAACCGATAGCGGCCGATGAAAGAGCCAAAGAAATATTCAACAGAACAGTCAAACGGATCGACAACAGATTTGAAGTCGGACTGCCCTGGAGGGCCGATGACGTTGAAATGCCACCGAGCTACGACATGGCTGTGAATAGACTGAAGGGAATAGAAAAGAAGATTTATTTATTTATTTATTTATTTATTTATTTATTTATTCCCACACAATAACGTCAATTTACACCTTACTTTTAAAGCCAAGCATGAGTCTAAAGACACATGTACCATACTGCAAGGAATCGAAAAAAAAAAAAAAGAAAGGTGTTTATGACTTGTAGCCACCCATATAGGCCGAAACCCGTGCTTGGGTGTGCTACTTCGTTGAGCGAACCTTATTTACGCGCTTAGCGGTGACGTACTGTACGGACAGTATTCTAATAATATAATCTTGTTCATAATCATAGCATGCTATTTATGTTTATGTAGCTATCTACTATTTTATAGATAAATATAATAATACAGAAGATATATAAATATATTATAGGTAAGTAGTGAGTATATAATTATAATATATATGTTTGCGAATGGATACTTAAATTGATTCTTATTTAAATTTTAGTATTGTTAATTAAGTTTACTATCACCAGTCCATTTTTGCCATAAGTTAAAAAATTGTAGCTGATCTAATTTGTTTAAAAATATATTAATTTTATGTTTTAAATGAATTTTCACAAGAGAATCTCTAATCTTATCTTCATTTACTTTTATATATTCAATTAACTCTTCATGTAACGAATTGTAAATTCTAGGAGCAAGTGAAGTATAATGCTTCCTGGTGAACACTGTACTCTTATTTGAGACCTGAAATAATTTGTTTGGCAAAACTTTACGCCGAGGCTTATCACAAATAACTATTTGCATGTCTTCCATATGTTTTGACATGTGCATAACTGTTTGCTTAACAAATAACTTCCTAGTGGTTAAGACTTTGCATAAGTCATACAGTTTGTCTGTGGAAAAAGTCATCGGTTTTCTTTTTATTATTTTTAAATTGAGTTTTTGAGCTTTATCTACTTTGTCCATGATATATTTAGAACATGCTCCCCAAGCTATTATTCCGTACATTAAAAGAGATTGTGTCAGAGCAAAGTAGATTTTCATCAGTAGATCATCAGTAACAATGTTTCTTAATTCACCATATACATAACCTAATTTTCTTACTTTGTTCGATAGTCTTACTGCATGCTCATCCCAGCGTAAATGTTGATCAATTGTGAGACCGAGGTAAGCAGTACTAGTCTTTCTCTCTAGTGTTTTACATTTACAATCTGTAGAATCTATTAACTGAGAAGAGCAGCTTTTGTGAATTTTGAGTTCTTGATTTGAAGTAGGTAAGCCAGCTTTTGTGGGAGCGAAACAAATATATACTGTTTTATCCTCATTTACTGATAATAGATTCTGACTAAACCATTCCATAGCTATTTTTAAACCATGTTCTGCTTGAACAAATGTAGCCTCCCATGTGAAGTCCTCAAATAACAAAACCGTATCATCGGCAAAACAAATCGTTCTACAGCTAGGCAGTAAGGCACAAAAATCATTTAGGTATATGTTAAACAAAATTGGACCTAGGACAGATCCCTGCGGCACCCCGAAATTGATAGTTGTCCCACTACTCACGGTATCACCGATTCTAACAAACTGCTCTCGTTTATCTAAATAACTTGCAAACCACTTTAAGGCATTTCCACTAATTCCCAATTTTTCTAGTTTCCGTAATAGTATTTTATGTGATACCGTATCAAATGCCTTTGCCAAATCAACAAACACAGCAATCGTTTTCTTGTGATTCTCAACATTCTTAATAATGTGTTTTGTTATCTCAGCAATGGCATCATTGGTGCCTAATCCTTCACGAAAACCAAATTGGTTAGTAGA
The DNA here is from genome assembly GCA_907269065.1 of Crocallis elinguaria. NCBI lineage: Eukaryota > Metazoa > Arthropoda > Insecta > Lepidoptera > Geometridae > Crocallis > Crocallis elinguaria. The sequence continues at coordinate 36,855,624 of OU026065.1, forward strand.
CGCAAACATACTAAAAAACGAACTTAGCCGTGCTTTAACTATTTTTTCAAACACTTTCGACGTTACTGACAGTAATGAAATTGGTCGATAGTTTGACATTGTATTTGTGGGTCCTTTTTTGTGTAGTGGAGTAATCACAGCTAATTTTAAATCTTGAGGAAATAACCCGGTTTTAAAACTTTGATTTATAATGAATTTTAGCGGTACTGCCAATTGTAATTTTAAATGCTTAAATATTTTAGAAGTAAATCCGTCAAAACCAGATGAGTTTTTATTTTTAAGAGTGTTAATTGTTTTTATTATCTCCATTTCACATGTTGGTCGTAAATAAAACGTTATTTCCGGGTTAACAACATCAATTTTCTCTGACAATTGCTCTTCACTTAGGTTTATCAGGCTTAAGTGACTCGACGCAAGACCAGTTCCCACGGTACCAAAATAATTATTCATCGAATCACACATTATTTTAATGTTACTTGTTATAATTCCATCCACTTCAAGTTCAGAAATAATCTTTTTATTTTTTGTCTTGCGGTTGGTTGCTTCGTTAATTAGGTTCCAAACACTTTTAGAATCACCGTGACAGGTTTTGATTTTTAATTTATAATAATTCCGTTTTGTATTTTTTATAGCATTATTGCAGATTTTTCGATAATCTATATATTCTTGTTTTAATATTACGTTATCTGGATGTTTTTTCCAAGCTTTATGTAACTTATCTCTTTTACGAATACATTTTACTAACCCAAGTGTTATCCATGGTTTTAATTTTTTATTTTTATGCGATATATATTTAACAAAAGTATTTTTAGTAATATATTTTTGCAGAGTGTTGTTAAATTCCAATAAAGCACTATTCACATCTTGACAGCTGTACAAAGTTGACCACTGTTCATTTGATAAATCATTTTTGAGTTGATCATAGTTTACCTGATTTATTTTTATATTATTATGCTGAGTATTTTCATTCTTATCAATTATAAATTGTTTGTCACTGATTGAACATAATGTCATATAATGATCAGTTATACTAGTCTGAAGTATAATACTTTTGTATTCCTTGTCTTTAGCTACTCTAAACATGATATGATCAATACAACTTTTATCTCTTGTGGGTTTGTTAATACCTACCTCAAGTCTATACAGTGCGAGAAGTGCGAGATAATCTTCCGCCTGTGGATGTCCTTGTTCTAAAATATTAATATTAATGTCTCCAATCAAATATATATTTTGTTGACTCTTAATATCATTCAATGCCATACCCAGCGATTCCAAAAACAGAGATATATTGTAGCTTGAAGGTGATCTATACATAGCCAGTATAGACGTGGCGTCTGGCAGCATTATTTGGATACAATTAGCGCCTAATACTTCTATTTCTTTACATATGCATGGGATGGAATTTTTCACAAAGACTACAACACCATCATTTTGTAGTTGATTAATTTTTGTACTATAAGATGTATACCCCAATATTGTATGATTAGGCTCATGATACTTGATTCGACACTCAGTTAATATTAGTACATCAAAGTCTACCTTAAGACTTTGTAGACTCACAAGCAAACTATCAAAATTCTTGTAAATGCTGCATATATTCATTGAAATTACTTTAAGACCCTTGGTCATACTCATCTCAGTTTGGCAAACTAGAAAATCATCCGTCACTAGAGTCTCTTGCCTGTTCGTATATATGTCTAAATTATTTGTGCATTGTGTAAAGAAATCAAATTTTATATTCAAAAAAGTTGACCAATTTATTAAATAGATCATAATTAATTATATGGGTTTTGAATGTAGTACACAGCAGTAGTAGTTGGTATTTACTTTTAGATATTACGGGCCATTTATTTATAAAAATATAATATGTACCAAACATAAAATGTACCGAATTCCTTGTATAATAAGTGAAATAGTTAATATACGTAATAATTTTTAAAAAGAAATAATAATGTTTATTAGTAATATATAATAGTATATAGTATAATATACTGACGATAGAAGTTGCTATTTTTATATATAAAAATAAAGAGCTCATACAATACGATGCAACAAAAAATAGTCACAATATAAGAAGACAGTCCTCACTGTTAATTGCAATGGGTTTTGTTGAGTCGGTCTGTTTTACAAAAATTTTACCGTTAGCATGCCAACAGTACTTATACCCACGCTCTTTCGAGACTTTCTTTGTTTTAGCTAATAGCATCTTCGCTCGTGCTGTTAAGTGTTCTGATACGAAGAATGGTTGATGATGAAGATGGACCGATCTACACCATTCAGAGATGCGTATACGGCTGAAGTGGACAAATTGTTGGAAAAAGGGTATGCTGAACCATGCACCAGTGATCATAAGGACGACAAACGCATGTGGTACCTCCCGCACTTTGCTGTTACGAACCCTAACAAACCGGGAAAGGTACGAATGGTGTTCGACGCAGCCGCTAAGGCAAACGGCGTGTGTCTGAACGACATGCTATTGGATGGCCCAGATCTACTACAAGCCTTATACGGAGTACTGTTCCGATTCAGAGAAAGGCCTATCGCATTAACGGCCGATGTACGAGAAATGTTCCTTCGAGTGAAAATACGACCGGAGGATCGTGTAGCTCAACATTTCGTGTGGCGCGGCGACAACCGCACAGAACCGCCACAACGGTACGTCATGACGTCGATGATTTTCGGTGCCAGAAGCTCACCATTCTTAGCGCACAGCGTTCGAGACAAGAACGCGAGCGACCACCGAGAAACACATCCGCGGGCGTTCCAAGCGATAACCAAGAGCCATTACATGGACGACTGGGTGGACAGTTTTCATTCCGAAGAAATAGCCCAACGAACAATGGCAGAGGTACAAGAGGTGCACAGCAAAGCAGGCTTTGAGCTAGCAGGATGGAGCTCGAACCACTCTCCACTTCTGCAACAGATCCCAGACAAAGATAAAGCGAACATGCCGAAGGAACTCGGTGCCAACGCGCACGAATTTGGAAAGGCATTGGGCGTCCTGTGGATTCCGGCGACAGATGAACTAGCCTTTAATACGGCCCTGCACAGAGTACCTGATGACGTAAAGGAAGGAATCCGCACGCCGACCAAGAGAGAAGCTTTGGGAACTGTAATGTCGCTCTTTGACCCGCTCGGATTACTTGGACCGTACACAATCACGGCTAAGATAATGTTGCAAGAGCTATGGAAAAAGCAGATAGGATGGGATGACCCACTGCCGCCGGAAGAGGCAGCCATCTTCGATGAATGGCAAACGGATCTGAAATACATAAGGAACATCCGCCTGCCTAGGTGCTACGATAAAAGCACTACTATCGTAAACAGAGAGCTTCACGCGTTCTGCGACGCAAGCGAACAAGCCTACGCGACCGCAGTTTATTGGCGCAACGTACATGAAGATGGGACAGTAAAAGTGATTCTCATCGCAGGAAAAGCGAAAGTTGCACCAATCAAAGCGCAGAGCATTCCGAGAATGGAGCTACAAGCTAGCCTTGTCGGGGCACGACTAGCTACCGAAGTCTTAAGAGCTCACAGGACAAACTCTGAAAGCATAAAAGTAACATTGTGGAGTGATTCGAAGACAGTACTACACTGGATACGAAATGATTCGACAAGATACACTCCGTACGTCGCTCATCGCTTAAGTGAGATCGCAGAGTTAACTCGCGCTGAACAATGGCGCTGGGTACCGACCGCGCATAACGTAGCCGACGACGCAACCCGCGCAGGGAATACCCGCCTGAAAGCGAGCGATAGATGGTTCGTCGGCCCAACCTTCCTCTACGATCCAGAGGACAGTTGGCCTAGAGAAACGACCACAGACGCTTATGTGCAGCAAGAAATAGTAGCACACAGTAGAACACAAGCGCCGTTGATCGACATAAGAAGATTCTCATCCTACGAACGATTGGTGCGAGCGACAGCACACGTCTTGTTGTTCGCGGACAAATGCAGAAAAATAGCAAAAACGCTAGAACTTCGACACATTCACGAGGCAGAGAAGGTACTCATCCGGGAGGCCCAGAAAGAGTGTTTTGCTTCAGAAATACAGCAAACCAAGAAAGGCCACAGTATAGAACGAACGAGTCGACTGTACAAGCTGGATCCGAAATACGGCGACGATAAGATATTACGCTTGAACGGACGTATTAACGCCGCCGTGATACCTGAAGCAATGAAAGATCCACCAATCTTGGATGGAAGACACGCGCTTACTCGACTGATCATTAAACGGGAACACGAGAGCCAAAATCACGTGGGTCGAGAACAAATCGTAAACAATCTACGACAGCGCTATTGGATAATCCGCTTGAGACCGAACGTCAAAACAGCGCTGAAAGAATGCACTCGATGCAGAGTAAAAAGGACTCAACCGACGATTCCTGTAAAAGGCAACTTGCCACCTGAAAGATTAAGCACTCATGAAAGACCGTTTTCTCGCTGCGGCATCGATTGCTTCGGACCTATGTGGGTAACGATAGGCCGACGACGAGAAAAGAGATGGGGAATGCTTTTCACGTGTCTAGTTACCAGAGCAATCCACGTCGAAGTAATCTCGGGATTGAGTACAGATTCTGCTATAATGGCAATAAGGAGAATGGCCGCGCGTCGAGGACACCCAGAAACAATAATCTCTGACAACGGAACGAATTTCCGTGGAGCTGACGTCGAATTAGGAAAAGCGTTCAACGAATGGCTGCCGGCGTTACAAGAATACGCGCTATTAAAACGCACGAAATGGAAATTCATAGATCCGGGTGCACCGAACCAAGGAGGAGCCTGGGAGCGTCTCATTAGAAGCGTTAAAACCGCTCTAGCTATGGCACTGAACGAGAGAGCGCCGAAAGAGGAGATACTCCACACTGTAATGGCCGAAGTAGAATATACAGTGAATTCTCGACCGCTGACGCACGTGTCAGTGAACAGTGAGGACGAAGAAGCGTTAACTCCGAACCATTTTCTACTGGGCACAGCGAACGGACTACCATACGTTGGAGAGTGCGAGATAGCAGACAGAAGGACATGGCGGGCGGCACAAGCTATTGCAAATATGTTCTGGGCAAGGTGGATAAAAGAATACCTACCAACGTTAACGCCCAGAGGCGACGTAAGGAAAGCCCAGCCGGATATACAAATCGGCGACTTAGTGATAATCGCCGATGGGCTATTACCTCGAAACTTGTGGCCTCGAGGACAAATAGAAAGCATTTATAGAGGCCCGGATAATGTGGTGCGAAGCGTGGACGTACGGACGCGGGGTGGCATCTTCAGGCGACCTGTCAGGAGGCTCATCGTCCTCCCGAGAAAATGATGGCTTCGAAGATCTTCGCCGGGGGGAGACTGTTACGGACGACGAGTGCATCGAAGAAACGAAGATAGCTTACTGTCCCTCTCTCACAATTGTAAGAGCGAGACTCGCTCCATCCCTTTCGCACTCCTTACATTAGTATAAGCGGCTACGCCGTATTTAGCACTCTCGCACATAGGCACTAGTTGCGGAGTATTGTTTTTGTATAAGATAGGTGACGATTTTCGCATTTTTACGATCATCGGAGCAGACTACCTCTACTGTAAATAATAGAAATAAGAACAAGAAATACAGTCCACTAATTATTGAAGAAAGTGTTTTACTCTGGAAACCCCACAATATAGTTAATAAATAAAACAAAAGTTACTCCTAACAAATCCAAAAACCAAAATAATCCATTACACAATTCCCTCATAAGTAGTAAAACACGAAAATGTTAGAACGTATTAAAACAACCCGCTGCGACACGACTTGTCCATCGAGGGTTTACCCAGTGGGACTCTCAATTTACAGATTACGCACATTAACAATTAATTGTATATATTATATTCTTTATGGTGTCATGCCGAAAAAAGGTTTCGCTGTAAATTTAACCATGCCTAGCCTTTAGGGAGTACACCCGGATCTTTAAAGTCATTAGTAGAGTCGTGTTACTAAGGCTGAGATTCAGAGACGAATCTAAGCGTGGACTCACGCCTCCATACGTCAAAATTCTATACAGTTTTGACATATGAAAGCCAAAGTTTACGCTTCGAATCGTCTCTGAATCTTAGCCTAAGAGGCACGATCTTAGACTATACTCAATCTTAGCTCATATTTTGTTCTCTGATCGCTGTTGTTAAGAAACATTTTAAACCCTTTCAATTTAGTTGATGATCAACTTTGCTAAAGTGCTGTTTAGAAACAAGAAACTTGAGCTAATACTGAGCCATCTTAGTTTTTTTTTTCTACTATTGTGTATCGATGGTAAGCATAACGCCAGCGAATATGAACTGCACTGCCTCTCAGAACTTTGAAACACAAGGGCCTGCGCGGCATTGCAGTGCGCTCGTTACGCTAGCACAATAATTTCACTATCTGTCATCAAACCGGAACAGAGGAATGCTTGCACACTACTGCTTTAACTTTAGCAAAGACGTAACTTAGAACCCGACCTAAGATATAAGACTAAAGTTTAAACTAAGCTACACATCAGATAGAGCAAAACTGCAAACAAAACACTATCAAAATAATTATTAACTTATCAGTGACATTAAAAAATTGATATCATGTTTTTAATTTTATCTAGCCTTGATACGAGTATTAGTCATGTTTTTAATTTTATCTAGCCTTGAGTGGTCGCTCAAAGTCAAGATCGAGGTCACAGTGTCCTCGCGCCAGGTGCGCCCACCGACCGGGCCCGGTGAGCTTTACAATCGAATCGATTTGTGAACGCAACCATTGTTGTCTGTTTGTCACTGAGCGGGTAATGGAATTGAAATTTTCGATGAATTGCGATATGGAGTTTCTGCGCAGTTGTGTGATTATTTTTACATTTTGTTTATATATTTATTTGTTGACAACACAATCGTTTAAAAAGTGACGAAGCGACTTCAGTGACAAAATACTGAATAAATTTTGATAAAATTTCTATGTCACCAATCTGAAAGTACATACTTTGAAATAAAAAAATCCAAATCGGTTTATAAATGACTGAGATCTGAGGCATGACGAGGGTGGCGTTTGCAACAGCGCCGCAATATCGGAAACTCAAATCAAATAATATACATGGTAAATATCCCGTTTCTAGTGATAATTTTCAGTGTTGATGACCATGACAGTTTAAAAACATATATTGTAACAAATTAAAAAAAATACAAACCAAATTGAGAACCTTCTCCTTTTTTGAAAGTCGGTTAAAAAGCCATATAAAGTGTCTTGTTTAGTAATACGAGTAATTGTACTATTATCTATTCTGTGATAATGTCATAAAAACCAAGGTTATGTTTGTCAAAAACGATAAGTTCTTGAATTTTGTTCTATCAGTTGTGTATTTTCGAAATCCTAAAAATTTTCACACAGCGTCAAACCACTACTAAAGTACTGGTACGTCAAAGGTGTATAGAATTTTGATATATGGAAGCACGAGTCCTCGCTTCGAAACGTCTCTGAATCTCAGCCTAGAGTCGAGTACGAGCGGAATAAAAAAAACGATACAGGCTATTATTATTCATCGAGTTAGCGAGTACGGACCCCCGGATCGCCCGTACGAATCGCTTCTTCAGCGATTCGATTCGATTCGATTCTTCAGCGCGTGAGTCTTCAGCAGAGCGCGCCGCGGCCATGTTTATGCCATTGCCAATGTCAAGGCCTGGCCGAAATAGCGTCCGTCCGCCACAGAAATAGCACTGTGGCAATAGAACGGACTATACAGAAATAGTCGGGAATAGTGTACCGGCCGGCATTGGTTGGTATGCGGGATTAGAGCTTTCTAATTTATGGTACGTGTTCTTCTGCATTGTTTGTTTTTCTGTGTTGATTTCGGTTGTGGAATTGTTTGTAAAAGTGGATTATAACACATGACACGACACATAGCTCTATGAAACGGTGTCAAACCGCACCAAATGAGTGTCAATGAACTTTGACCGTCTCAGCACAAATCCTACTTCCTACTAATTCAACAAATATTATAAATGCGAAAGTGTGTTTGTTGGTTTGTCCTTCTTTCACGTAGTAACGAAGCAAAAGATCGACGTGATTTTTGGCATACATATAGTTTATGGATCGGAGAGTAATGTAGGCTTCTTTTTATCCCGGAAAAATGTGCGGTTCCTGTGGGAAAGCGGGTGAACGCAAAAGAGTGTTTGTTAGTTTGTCCTTCTTTCACGCAGTAACGAAGCAACGGATCGACGTGAGTTTTGGTTTTTATAGTTTATGGACTGGAAAGTAACACAGGGTACTTTTTATCCCGGAAAATGCACGGTACCTGTGGTAAAGCGGGTGAAAACCGCGGGCAAAGCTAGTAAAATAGAAATAGAAAATGTTACTAGGAGACTAACAAAACCTAAGATTGTCTGTCTCGCAGTTGTCATGGAGATTACGCAACACAAGTTAGTGGAAGGACTAACTCTTTTGCGAGTGTCCGTCTGGGTTGTTACCACCGCTTTGCTCGTGAAGTCTGCCGCCAAGCAGCAGTGTGCAAGCATTACTGTGTTCCGGTTCGATGAGCAGAGTATCCAGTGAAATTACTGGGCTTATGAGACTTAATACCTAATGTCTCAGGGTAACGAGCGATCTGCAGTGCCGCGCAGGCCTTTGTGTTTCAAAGTTCTGGGTGGCACTGCAATTGTTATGGGCCGGCGTTATGCTTACCATCAGGCAAACGACCAGCTCGTCTCGTTACCAAATAACATAAAAAAAAAAAAAAAACACAAACACCCAAAGTTCTGAGTGGCACTGCAATTGTTATGGGCCGGCGTTATGATTAACATCAGGCAAACGACCGCCACGCCTCGATACCAAACAGCGAAAAAAAATGCTTTGCAATTGTATCGTGAATCATGAAAATAAAATTGTGACTATTAAAATTATTGTGTAAGTATAAAAGCGCCGAAAGTAATTTAAGGAAAGGGTTACGCCTAAAGAAAAATAGACCATGAAATGCTGCCCCGCCTAGTGCTAAAATCCCGGTGGTCTTGTTAATCTCTCTAAAGTCTAAAGCAAAAAATTGCAAGAGCTAATTTGTCAAAAATAACGATTCCCTGGCTCACGTTCCTCCGAATTAACGTAGGTTAGTGCAACCACCTGTCACGTTATGTTATTGAACGTTTCATAATGAGCACTTGTATGAAAGAAAACAGGAAAGATTAATTTGCAACGGTAAAGGTTGCCAGAACACACAAAATGTCACAAGTTTTTACGAACACAAAGGTTAAGTGGTAATGTAACTTTCGAACGTTAAATAGATGCGCATAAAAGTCATAGGTTAGACTTTAAAAAGGTTAAATACCAAATTAGTAGTAATCGATTTTAACAGTGTACTTTTCCATTCAACCCGATCTAAGTGCAAATCGATAGGTTCTAGAAGACCTATTTTCGTTTAGAGGTGGCCATCCGAGTCCTGGAAAGTGCTGTACAAACTGCAGCCTACCGAATTTATATTTATATATTATATTGGCTTTTATAGTTATTGCATAATTCTATTTGAGCCTGTAGTGCACAGCAAGTTTATTTTATTCGGTGAAATAATTCTTCCGCCGTAAAATCTCTTGAGTTTTCTAAACAGATGAATGCAAGAAAATAAAACGGGAGGTACGTTAACTAATACATAATCCCGTTTAAAAATAACACGTTTAATGTGCGCATTATACATCAAGAGCATTCGCAACAAGTCGTTTCAATGAATTGCATTTTTTTTACACCACAAATTAATTATAACTCGCACTTTTCTGTTTCTATTATCGCTCATAACTCAATGAATACTGATCCGATTGTATTTTTATTTTAAAAAAATCAAATGTTTATTATCTGGGCAGGTTTTAAGGTATAAACGATCTCAATGTGACAAACGCGAGCCGAGCAGTAGCTGTTTTTGTGGCAGTAGGTAACCGGACCGCAGGTGCAGATCTCAAAATAATTTTGTATTAAACTTCTGCTATTTATTTGCTGGTGCATTTTCTTTGGACATCCGACAGTCATATAGTACGTCAGTATGTCCGACTTGTTGACAACGACATATATTAATTGCAATGTTACGCTTCCAAATGATAAATGATTCCGAGATATTTTTAATGAAGCAGCTATCTGGCTCTGCAGAGAGATTTATTTTTATTTTGAATGTAAAATGTGTTTTGCTGTTGCAAATTATCATGTTTTATGCTATTTCAATTTCTTTGCCAGGAAACTAGTTTTAATGCAATTAGTTAACGAGACTCGGTAACGCAATGCAATTGCTATGGACTGGCAACTGCAGCATTGCAGCTATTATATTCAGAACTTTGAATAACAAAAATAATGTTTGTGTAAATTTCGACACTGCTTTTTAGTCATTATATAATAATTGTTATATTAAACATTTGCATGCTTTTATAGCAAAAAACATGTGCACTATAATATGGAGTAGTATAATATCTATTTGGCCATTGTTTGTAAAAATACCATGTTTTTTCTGCAAATAAATTAATTGAATTTGAATTTGAAAACAAATCGGGGTCAGTGCACTACCCTCTCACGCTAATATGTTTTTTGATGTTTATACCCAGTATTTCTTTTCTATTACATGCGATAGATTAGCATTTTTGCATCATATAATACTTATATAATAGCTATTATGAAACTAATAACCTTATGGCCTTATGAACTTACATTATATTATATGATTACATTATATGATTCGAATCATGTACCTAGAGATCGGCGCGGCGGTGCCGCTGAACCTTCACCGATTTTCTTTTAACATTCGACGCAGGTAGACCCCGGATGCCAAATCCACGCGTGAACTAAATCTCTAACGCGATACCACATGATGACCGATTTCAGTTCACCACGCTTATCCACGCTTAGCGTCAGCTATAAATAGAATATTTATCGAACAATCTCATCAATGTCACAAGCTGTCTGCGCTGCGGCCCGAATCGCTACACTTAGTCATGGTGACGAAACGATTTATTTCTTTAGAAGTAGGTACTATTTTTGAAAGAAAGAAAACGTAATATTCATTTGCGACACCTATAGTCTAAAAAACAATCTTCATCACAAATATGTAACATTACAAAATAAAAAAAACATACAAATAAATATAATAAATAAAAAGAAATGTGACGCAAAATGGTCCCAACTCAGCATAAAACTGGTATTAAGTAACCAGCGCTGATCTTCTGTTGGGCCGCTTGGTGGCGTCACGGACAAATTAACCGTAAATAAAATGTACAAATGATAATAATGGTAAAATTGCAGCAAATTAATTGGATACCTGGTCTAATATAAAAGAAACAGAGATACTTTTAATCATGATGATGGCAATTGTAATGCTTTAGGCCGGCTCCACACGTTTGCCCCAACGTCAGTCCCAATGCGTGTGGATTTTGAAGATAGCACAGCGAACGCTCGCGCCAACCTTTGGGCTATTGCTATTTTCTAGATGCACTCCGTTGGGTGAGTGGCATTGGGGCCAACGTTGGGGCCAACGCGTGGAGGTTTATTATGTTGGATAACGAGATAAGCTGGTGGTAAACACAACGCCAGCTATTGTTATAAGCCGGACAGTGACATGGGTACTTTTTAACAGACTTCCAAAAAAGAAGAAGGTTCTCAATTCAACTATTTTTTTATAATAATATTTATTTATTTCGGAAACAGTACAATTAAATTACCATATTGTATTAGTAGCATTAGTTAGAACTATGTTAGTACAAAACAAACATATTTATGTCTATTTTAAGGCACTCGCTTGCATCGCTGCATGCGTTGCGATCCAGTGCCTAAGAATTGGTCCTCCTACCCTGTTCGCGACCGTCACCAGGAGGCTGTTGTCGCTGCCCCGAACCCGCCGCATCAGAGAGGCAACTCTCTTTCTAATGCTAGCATCGAAACTATCAACATGTGCCTCTGCGAGAGATGAAATTTCAAATAAGTATCGCCATATTTCCGTCGAAATCGGTTCCCGCTTTTTTAAGTGTGGCGGGCTCAAGCTAGTATTCAATAATAGCTTTATATTTTTGTCTAATACTTTAACCAGTATTAGAACCTTATTAGTAGCGACACCTACGCAGGTTGTCGTGGGTAGCGCCAGTTCAACAGCCGTCTAGCTGTTCAAGTAGACACGAAACAAACAACTTATTAATTTTTTCTTTGAAATCACTTAAACTTCTAAGGATCTTTTTACACGGCGATTAAAATAATAATAGGACTTGCCTAAGAGTATTTAGCTAAAGTTCACTCGAAAACGTCCAATATTTTTTTGAGTTGATTGTACAAAAATACCTACATAATATGATAATTTGTTTGGTATATTTTTTATTATAAACAAGTTTTTCCCCGCGGTTTCACCCGCGTCCCCACGGGAACCGAGCATGTTTCCGGGAGAAAAGGTAGCCTGTCTCTCCGGTCCATAAATTATATCTATGCCAAATATCACGTCGATCCGTTGCTCTGTTGCGGCATGAAAGAAGAACAAACCAACTGGCCAACATACATACAAACACACTTTCGCATTTTATAATTTTATAGTACGGATTGTGTGTTATTACGATATTATAATAGGAAAAAAACTATATTTTTGTAAAAATCCATTTGTGACGTCACAACATGGCACTTGAGGCCTATCCTATTCTTATTATAATCGCATTGTACTTTGGCATGTGCAGCTATGACCTTAATAAAGTTATTAGGAGTTCAATTATGGAATTGAATGCAGTTACCATCGACGAAATCGGCCGTGAGCAACCAACCAACCAACCCACCCACACACACAAACACACACACACATACACCGAAGTTAACATGAAAATTCATAGAAAGTATAAGCCTAACCATTCTTTTTTATGGTTCTTCTTCCTACGTCCCGCCTAGAGACAATACCTACCGTTATCAACGGGGTTTTTGGCCGGACATCCAATCGGAACCAAATCGGTAAATTATAAGTTTATTATAGTTTTGGCGCTCAGGTGGCCACTGACCACAGGCGATGACTGCTTGGGAAGTAATTTATGACTTAAGTTATGACAGACGTGATTGGTGTGGTAAATAGATGAGGTAGTTGGAGGCGGTAAAACGTTTTTTACCTGCTTGCTATAGATATAGGCTTTAGCGTATTACTCTCCGGTCATTAAGTTAAATTTATGCAAAAAATCACGTCAATCTGTTGCTCCGTTGCTGCATAAGATGTTCCTGAAAACTTCAATTTGGGAATCCAAAAGAGAAGGGTATAAGGTATCTACTACTGCGGCAGGCGCGCTACAACGTTGCGTCGACCGCGTCGTTGTTTAACATCAGGTGAGATTACGGTCAAAAGGCCGGCCTATTCGGCATAAAAAAAATTTATTGATCGGCAATAATTATGCATAAAGATCCCCATCACCAGCTCAGTCTTATTGCAGGATGCACGCCTTTGACTAGGCTGTTAGACATATTCATTATCAGCCTCTTACTCTCCCACTGCTGGGACACCGGCGTTCTCACAGAGAGAGAGGTATGGGCCATAATCCACCACGCGGGCCCAGAGCGGCTTGGTGGATGTCACATGTCCTCGAATTTTGTGGTTCTTGAACATGCCGGTTTCCTCACGATGTTTTCCTTCACCGTCTTAGAGCGAGTGTGAATAATCCGCACACAACTTGATATACGTCATTGGTGCGGACCGAGTCGAGATTCGAACTATGGTACGTCGGATTGAAAGTCGCACAAGTTCCCGCTCGGCCACACTCGCATTAGACCTATACGGGTCCACTATTTCAGTTCACTCGCTTACGAATCTTTTCTCAATCGCAACAAAGGTCGCCAGTGAAGTGTAACAACACAATCGAACTCAGAACACGCAGTTCATTCATTCAGCAGTTACCCTTTACGAGCACAGTTACTTACTTAAGGCAGCTCATACTTGCTGAAATATTCAACGCCTTAGGTTTTATGTTCACAAGCTCCTCAAGTCTTCACATAAAGTGACTCCGTTCAGGCGACTATTAAATCAATATTCTATGTGGCCAGCTTAGGAATGATGAAAAATTATCGATGTACCTACAACGATCATTTTTGGTCTTATCGATGTTTACTCTGTTCGATATTTTTTTATTTCTGATTTACCATATGAGGTCCATTATTATTACTATGACAATAAGGTTATTCATTTTTTTGGGAAATCTGTTAAATCTGTTTCTAAGGACTTCTGTAAATTTAATTGAAATAAAATACATAGAAACGTAGTTATTAAAAAGAGGAATGGTCTAATGACCTTGACGCCTTTAACCTTGTCACAACAGCGGAAGAGTTCGGAAACAGATATAATTTGTTAGCCAAAAGATAAACTTAGCAGAACCCCCCAAAATGGAGCTTATAAATATCAAGTAGATATATAATTTTTTTAAATCAATTCTTTCCAAATGTGTGAACCCTTCAACCACCAAAATTCATTACCATCCTAAACGTCAACATCAACTAAGCAATTGCATTTTTCGAATATCGATGCTCGCATCGATATTTTTAAAACGCCTACATCCCTAGAGCATTTTCTAGAGATGTCCACTGAATAAACCATCAAAGTACGACGTTGGCGGAGATTCCTCACATCGCATCGCGTCTATAAATCATTCGGTGCTATCGGCGCTCGTCAGTGGAACCGAACGTTCTCCGCCGCTGCGTCACGTTACGCTATCTTCAAGATAAAGCGTATCGTTCAATATTGGCCTGGACTGTAACTCAAAGTTTGTGCCTTCTTTTATAGGTTGAGTAAATACGGGATTCTTTTCTTTTATTCGCTCTTCAAGAGGTTTTTATTCTCGACAAGTTAGCAATTGACCAATATCTACTGAAAGTGATAATGTAAACGAAAGTGTTGGAGACACTGAACGTAGTATATATGGCTGGCTTCATGTACAGCTACCTGAACACAGAGAGGTGCTGTGTTACAGATATTCAACTTGATGGTGGTAACTAGCCAGGCATTCATTACTTTTTTATACACTTTAATAACGAGAAAAGCAATTTTTTCAAAGCAATTTTGCTTTTTATTTATTGTAAAATGTTTTTTCCTATTTGATAACCAGACGAGCTGGTCGTTTGCCTGGTGGTAAGCATAACGCCGGCCCATAACAATTGCAGTGCCACTCAGAACTTTGAAACACAAAGGCCTGCGCGGCACTGCAGTGCGCTCATTAACCGGAACACATTTTTTTTTTTAAATAGCTTGCTATCTTACCTTTACAGCGTCACCGAACGGCGGGAGAGCGCAGTAGGCGCTCAGCCGCAACAAAGTGGTTTGGACTCAATATATGATTCGTTTTGGTGAGTCCAATAGCACTTGGTGTCAAGGGTCTGATGATGGACTCAGCTTTTTGAAAATAAGTACTTATAGTTACGTCTAAGAGTAGGTATTTATATATTTGTTAGTGGTAGGACTAACTCTTCTGCGAGTGTCCGTCTGGGTTGTTACCACCGCTTTGCTCGTGAAGTCTGCCGCCAAGCAGTAATGTGCAAGCATTACTGTGTTCCGGTTTGATGAGCAGAGTATCCAGTGAAATTACTGGGCTTATGAGACTTAATACCTAATGTCGCAGGGTAACGAGCGCACTGCATTGCCGCGCAGGCCTTTGTGTTTCAAAGTTTTCAGTGGCACTGCAATTGTTATGGGCCGGCGTTATGCTTAGCATCAGGCAAACGACCAGCTCGCCTCGTTACCAAATAAAATTAAAAAAAAAATTGTATACAAGCTATTTTTTTTTATGTTATTTGGTAACGAGACGAGCTGGTCATTTGCCTGATGGTAAGCATAACGCCGGCCCATAACAATTGCAGTGCCACTCAGAACTTTTAAACACAAAGGCCTGCGCGGCACTGCAGTACGCTCGTTACGCTGAGACATTAGGTATTAAGTCTCATAAGCCCTGTAATTTCACTGGATACTCTGCTCATCAAACCGGAACACAGTAATGCGTGCACACTACTGCTTGGCGGCACACTTCACGAGCAAAGCGGTAGTAACAACCCAGACGGACACTCGCAGAAGAGTTAGTCCTCCCACTGACAGAACAACAGTATACAAGTTTAGTACCAAAACCAAGCACACCTGTAACATTCCCTGCGTGTCACGTTAACAGCGTCAGTTTACGACAGAGCCCACCTAAAGAGCCACGCTTGCTATAGCTCGGTTATTGCGTTTTAGTGTCTCTTTTAGTGCTCGATCGAGTAGGAAGTTCCGTCGCTCTTCGGGAGAGAATTAAGGTCACTGCATGAGGCGCTTCAGTGACGGATATCGGGGCCATTGAGGATCCCAGCTCCTTTGGTATATAACCTTAAATGCATGCTCAATATCTGTTATATATCAAGATAACAGCTTTTTGCTAAATGCATATGAAAACATATACGGTACCTATAACAAAACAACCATTTTTAAAAATTTTGTCTGTCTGTTTGTTCCGGGTAATCTCCGAAAGAACTGGACCGATTTTGACGGGACTTTCACTGGCAGATAGCCGATGTTATAAGGAGTAACTTAGGCTACTTTTATTTTAGAAAAAGAATTAGGGTTCCGCGCAATAAAATAAAAACCATGTAATCCAATATCTCCGCGCGGGTCAAACAGCGGGCAGCAGCTAGTAAACAATAAAATACAATAAAATAAATAAGTTTTATTCCACACAACGCTACTAAATTACATTATCATTACCCTCTCCACTAGGCCTATATTATAATACCCCACATACAAACAAATAAATTTGCAACCGCTTGCAACGTACGGTAGGTCACATACCTGTCCTACCTCAACGTAAAACTTCGTAATCATCCGGCCCTGATCACGCGCGAGCGAATCATTATCATTAACAAGACATGCACATGAACACTCATGACAGTGAGCGAATCGAGCGGGCGAAGCGAGCGATTCGAGCGAATTTCCGCGAAGCTCTCCTGTTCGTAGTAATAACTGCAACTTCTGCGAACTTTGATTACTTATAGCCTGTAGGGTTTTAAAATGGTTGTTACAGCGAATATTAATAATCTTAGACTATAAACAGAATCATATACCTAGGCGAAAGACTTGGAACCTGCTGCCTTACCGGCTAACAATCTCGTCTTCTTTTTTAATTCCAAACCGATTAAAACCAGCGGTCACTAGTCTTCTGCTGGTTTGGAGTTAAAAACAAACACGAAATTGTTAGCCAGTAAGGCCCCTGCTAGGAAAGATAGAACTAATTTAGCCCGATTATAAATATTAACTTACTGATTTGCGTTAATTGATTTCACTTGTCATTTGACAGGTTTATTCTTCGCAAGATACTTCCAGTGATGGTAGCCCAGCGGTATTGCCTTGCCCTTCGATCTGCAGGGCCCAAATTCAAATGACAATGGTTTTGTAAATGACCGCTTTAGGCCCTTGGGATTTTTTTTAAAAACAATAGTTTTTCTATGGTCTCCAAGAGATGGCGGTAGTCAATAAACCATTGTTAATTTTCGCATGCTCTTCATCAGTCATTTTGCGAAAAAAAACATAGTAAGAAATGTTCATGTCGATTTTATACATATGGGAATGAGTGGTCGTTGCGATCTCGCCGCGTGCACTCCCTGAGGAAGAGCGTCGGACACGCTCGAAAAATAGGTCGACAATATCGACAAATGACGTGAGTTATAGCCGGTTTTTAACAATTTATAATATAGGAATGCGTTGTGAAATAAAAAACTGTTTTGCAATAATTAATTAATTTTACTAATCCGTAATTGAAAATTGTAAATGTGTATAATGCATAACTTAATTAATAACGACTAAATATTTGCACACCTAACGGTGAATATGGCAATCATATGTTAATTTGTTAACCTACTAACCCATATTGCAAATAAGTTAATTTGAATTCGAAGGGATTGTCGTCAGATTTTCAAATTAAGCGTGGTAGGTAGCCAGGCAAGAACTAGAAAATGCTCTAGCACGATGCTACAGTTGCATCACAATGTTTTCCTTCACCGACAGCTTAAGCTTTAAAAGATTCAAACCATCGACCTACAAATCGGCGGGCTACATCACCACCACTGAGCCACCATCTCTTCTTGGTATTAAAGTATTTATTGGTTTCCATTTGGCCCTATTCGGTTGTCAATTGTTTATATTAATAAATTGCGCTGTTATTTTATCTAATCTCAATACTCGTCCGAGGGGTCGGGACGTGTCGAAATTTTTAAGGTCACGGTCGGGTTCAACGTACGATACTACTTGAACAAACTGTATGTTAAACTGTGCCGCGGGCGCTACTAACTGTTGGCTCATCTGTGCAGGGACGTGGTAATAGTGACTACTGCTTGTTCTGTGGAGACCAGTTTTACGTAGACCTTTTAGGACTTAATTATAAAAAGATATTATGAATAAAAATTCTATTAGAATGAATCGATTGGTACTCAACATATTATTAAGTTGTTTACTCAATATTTTCAATTAATTAGATTCGCCAAAATAAAGGATTAATAAATATTCATTTAAAAAAATGGAGTCATTTTGCAATATAATTATGTCAAATAATCTTTTTTCTTTAGGAAGTGTCGTATATTGTTTATTACACCTTATGGACGTTATTCTATTTTTTTTGTTCTGTCCTACTATGCCAGTCTATATTGAAAAAAGTCAAACCCCTTTAGTAAAATGAAAGCACATACACATAATAGGCATCTTGACCTGCGCCGCATAGTAAGTGCTACATAATCTGCGCGAACGACAAAAAAGGTCATTCAACTTTTACACTATGCAAAACAAACTACATTGAATAGATACGCGTGTAAATAAATAATTTGATTCAGTTAAAAAAATCTTGTTTATGATAAACGATGCGAATTAATTTTGTTTAAATAAAGTGTGTTTAATTTAATGCTAAAGCAACGGGGAAACTAATGATAGCATTTTGTTCGCGTCACGCGAAAGTAAACAGCTAATTTTGTATTGGGTACAAATATTTATAACTATTAGTTATGTACCTATTCTCTTTTAATTTAGTTACTATAGCTTTCTACTTTGCATTAAGCCAAAAAAGCGTTCTCTTTGTGAATTTATTGTGATGTGAGTAGCAAGTTGAAAATATTTTGTATTTGAATACCATTCAAATTCAAAACATCTACCTCTTATAAGTCAACTTCACGTATGTAAGCAGGTGGTAGGACTAACTCTTCTACGAGTGTCAGTCTGGGTGGGTACCATCGCTTTGCTCGTGTAGTCTGCCACCAAGCAGTAATAAGTTCACCATACACGAGCGTTCCAAATCCATCGCTCCGCGCGTCCGTGGATTGAGTGGAACGATGGTCCAGTTCCGATCACACAGACGGTCATTCCATTCCGAGCGCGCCATCGCTACATATTTCGGTCATTCTGCGTCTCGAGTACTACCAACTGAGCGCGAAATGGATCGTCATATCGGCCACACACGATGAGCTGGAACGTTGGATTTGGAACGTTTGGAACGTTTCTAATATTTCTATCTCTCTACGTAATCCATCTGAGATTCTGCACGAACCGGCGGTTTTTGGAACGCTTTATTGGAATGTTGTGGATTGGAGTGCTCGTGAATGTGGGCTCATAGACAAACATTAACGGTTTGATCAGCAAAATAGTCAGTGAAATTACTGGGCTTAGGATGAGACTTAATACCTAATGTCTCAGAGTAACGAGCGCACTGCAGTGCCGCGGAAGCCTTAGCGTTTCAAATTTGTGATACTGCAATGACTATGTGCTGGCGTCATGCTTGCCATCGCAAACAACCCGCTCGTCTCGTTATCCAAAAGTACCTATATAAAAAATGTCACCAGCATCTATTTGACTTATCTTCAAAATCGTGAACTTAAATCCCGTACATTTATAACCTACTATGTATCTTTAGCTACTTATCTTCAACAGATACACACTAACGTACATTAGTCGGCTCATCCAATAAACCCCGCTGAGAAGAACATACAGCACTGAAGTGTTTAATTTCACTTCCTGCACTGAGAACGCTAGGCAGACTACAAAGTCCCAGTAATTAGTGTACAAAGAGGCTCGCGACGCGTACTCGCAGGTAATCCTTAGTTCTGTTGTATCCGGCACTAATCCATGGGAGACGCAGCGCAAGTCACAGGAAACTAGGGGGTTGCCTCGAGGTTTTGAGTTTGAATCCTGCAAGCTTGAGGTGGAGGAAATTGTTGTTGCGGCTACAGGACGGACTCATTCTATGAGCCTCCATACACGAGCGTTCTACATCCATCGCTCCGCGCGTCGTGGATTGAGTAGAACGATGGTCTAATTTCGAGCATACATACGGTCACTTCATTGCGAGCGCGCCATCGTTCGCTCCACTTTTCAGTAATTACGCGTCTCGAAAACTTCCAGCTGAGCGGGAAATGAATCGTTGTATCAACCACTAACGATGAGTTGGCACGTTGTATTTGGAACGTTTGGATTTCTAATCTCTGTCACTCCACGTAATCCATCTGAGATTCCCCATACACGGGCGATTTTTGGAACGTTGGATTGGAATGTTGTGAATTGGAGTGCTCGTGTATGTGGGCTCTATTGCTCGTCTGTCTGGCTACAGCTCTGTTGTCAACCACAGAGTCCATATTGTATTCTGGTACTTGTGAATGTTAATTCAGTCCACAGTCAAGGCTTAGTTAACGCTACTGTCTTCGACCCAGCAATAGCATCAGAGGGTATAGTGGTCAAACGCTAACCAATTGATTTAATATATCTAAGAGAACCGTAGTCTAAAAACAGTCAACACTATCAAGAAATACTCGCATTTTTAAGTGCACAAATATTGTTAGTGGGAGGACTAACTCTTCTGCGAGTGTCCGTCTGGGTTGTTATCACCGCTTTGCTCGTGAAGTATGCCGCCAAGCAGTAGTGTGCAAGCATTACTGTGTTCCGGTTTGATGAGCAGACTATCCAGTGAAATTACTGGGCTTATGAGACTTAATACCTAATGTCTCAGGGTAACGAGCGCACTGCAGTGCCGCGCAGGCCTTTGTTTCAAAGTTCTGGGTGGCACTGCAATTGTTATGGGCCGGCGTTATGGTTACCATCAGGCAAACGACCAGCTCGTCTCGTTACCAAATAACATAAATTTGACCAGTTGTGGGAATCGAACTTGGAATCCGACCCAAAAAAATGAGCCCATCGCATCAACCTTTCAACTGCACTAAGGAGGCTATCAGGTATAGTTTAACATCAACCTAACATACTGTTGTAAAGCAAGATATGTCTTAGTAAGACGATACATATTATTTTTTACGGACATAATACAGGTGCGTACAACTAAGGATAAACCTAGGATTGTTGTTATCCGTCCCTAATTTGAACCTGGTTCAAGTCACAGAAACTCGCCACAAAATATTGGAGATAAAACTTCACAAGTAAGCCTCAATTAAATAGGGCCACACTAAGAGATCTGTGGGCCAAACAGACACGGATCGTAGGTTTAGATGACATGGACATGGACACTCCGTCCGTGTCATCACGCATCGCGTTTTTTGATACAACAATAATACGGGTCTCATGAAAAAACCAGAAAAGCATTTGCATCGTTGTTTGTTTGGAGATACTTGAAGGGCATCTCTTCAGCAAATGCAATTAGAGTCAACGTATACCTACTTAGTAATTATGTTTATGATAGAGTCTGGTCAGAGCACGTGGAATTGATGCTGGAACGGCGCAAGCTGTCAGCTTTACAAGAGTACATTTTGTTACTTCACCAAACAAAAAAGATCCTATTACAATAAGAAACTTTACTAATTCAGGCTCGATCCACAAATTCAAGGTAATATCTTTAATAACGAAAGCAATAAATCAAAGGTTGCAATGCAACGCTCGACAGCATAATTCGAAACAGAATTCGGCCGCCACCGATTTCAAATCCAAATTATTAACTGAACGATATTAATCATCTGTCCAACTTAATAATTCAGATGCCCGCCTAGACGTCGCTAATCCCAAAACCGGAATGAACTGGTTAAAAGTGGATCTAAGCGCCATCTTTCATCGCTTGCGCCGCGGGCTAACGGTAGGTGGCGGTGAAGCGTTCACTCACCCCGGCTACCTAATAGTGGCCGCGAGTACGCAACAAACTGCTGCGTAATCTGCGGCGTACGCACACGAGCGGAGCACGTGGCCGTTTACGACCCAAACTCCATGTGAAACTTCACAGTCGCAGTACTACAGTTTATTTGTCTAACGCCATAACATCCTGACCACTTTTAGCGTTCTCGTAATGAATCCCGGCACGGCAACAGGAACTTTATACAAAATTTTCGAATGAACACCTCCCGTGAACGCGTGGAAAGTTTAGATTAAATTTTTAGTATCAGCCGAAGATGAATGATGATTGCGCGCATTCCCTGCGGAGCGAAACGTAAACAGTATCGCGGTCAGTAATTCGTATAGGCGCTCTCTTATCTTGATTCTTAATTTCATTGAATCATCGTACACTTCGCGGCGCAAAAAAACGGAGATGAATTAATTTTCACTAGTGAAAGTCGCTCGCCGAAACCTTGGCGATGCCGGCCGAGCCACGAACCGCTTTTTGCCGTTTCAAAAGCAATGCCATAATAAGTTATGGCAGTTGGATTGGGCTTTGAACAAAGCCATTTCTTTGATGTTCATTTGATGGAGTTATCTGTTACATTGAAGATGGAGTTTCCTTTTATTGCTACTTATTTCTGACTCGTTGTCAAGTAGAAAGACATTCCAATGAAATTTGTTCGAAACTGTGAAATACATACGAATACTAATATTGTAGTTAAATTAAACCTAACAATTTCATAGTTTTTGCTTTAAATTGTCATGGCAATGACTCAATATACGTACTCAACGTAGAAGAATTGCGTCACCATATCTAAAACGGCTGATCCGGGGTTCTTGCACTAAGTTATACCTAACTCCTCGCGGGACGGGAAATTAGTAAAAACGTCTCAATTTTTAAACCAAAACTTGAAACAACTAACAGAGGACTATCGCCCTTGTTACAAGTGAATACGGTTGAGTCGGTTACTATAAACTGTAAGTTATTGTTGTAGAAACCGGTTAGGCTGAGAGGACGTCAACACCTTATGTTACTATGTTATCGAGATCTTGTAAGGCAGGTCTTGGGGCCATATCTTTCCATCTATTGGCTGCATATAGGTGTAAGCTATTGACTTACTAAATCCTTTTGAGGTGTCAGGGATGGTATGTACCTGGAACAAATGTTAGGATTACTTTCGAGAAGATACATTTAATTATTTAGATAATATTTAAGAAAATGACAATAAGTTTGATTCGTCTTACTATTTATCATGTATTGTCAATATCAATTGTTGTCTCTGTTGTTCTGTCAGTCTGTTCCGGCTAATTTCCGTAACGGCTGAACTTATTTTGACGGGACTTCACTGGCAGATAGCTGATGTTATAATGAGTAACTTAAGCTACGTGGGCGAAGCCGCTGGGCACAGCTAGTATGCACTTTATTACTGTTTTTATACTATTGATGATTGTAAAATAAGGCGCAAATTGAGGCGTCTGACAGAGTCCCTATCGTTCCATCAACAAACAAGCTCCCATTACGCAACAAATAAGACGCGATTGAAACATACTTTGATATGGAATAAGTGGAGATAGCAACAAACAAAGAGAACACGCACTAAACTGAACGCAAACATCGCCGCTACAGCTTACCAACGCTTTAAGTTCGAGTGTGGGAACAAACAGAGGGTTGCCATGGGTTGCCTGTTCCCTGGACGTTTTGGAAAAGAAACAGGAAACAAGTGTTAGCTAAATAGCATCTAAAATTC
Organism: Crocallis elinguaria; assembly: GCA_907269065.1. Classification (NCBI taxonomy): domain Eukaryota; kingdom Metazoa; phylum Arthropoda; class Insecta; order Lepidoptera; family Geometridae; genus Crocallis; species Crocallis elinguaria. The sequence continues at coordinate 36,879,397 of OU026065.1, forward strand.
GGTCTTTGTTCATTATCACTGAACCGTTCTACTTTCACTTAGAGGGTCGTGGAATGGTCTTTGAGATATTCGCTCCCAGGCTTCATCGCGCAGGGACATCTATGTCTGGAGTTATAGTCGCTACTTTATCTCTAACAGAGAGTAGACATTTTAAGTTAAAAAAAACGAATGATTTCTTCCGTACATTTAGAAATCTTCAATTTCGGATACCAGTTAGGACTAACTCTTCTGCAAGTGTCTGTCTGGGTGGGTACCAACGCTTTGCTCCTGCAGTCTGCCGCCAAGCAGTAGTGTGCAAGCATTACTGTGTTCCGGTTTGATGAGCAAAGTAGTCAGTGAAATTACTGGGCTTATGAGACTTAATCTACTTAATGTCTCTGGGTAACGAGCGCAATGCAGAGCCACGCAGACCTTTGTGTTTGCCAAAGTTCTGGGTGGCACTGCAATTGTTATAGGCTGGCATTACGCTTACCATCAGGCAAACGTCCCGCTCGTCTCGTTATCCAATAGTATAAAAAACACTTCGCCTGTCAATTTACCCATGTTCGTTTTCCATGATTAGTGGACGAGGTTAGGTTAATGTCCATGACTTTTGACCAACGTTGTCTAAACAATGGCAACCCTAACAGAACGCTCACACCCTCTTATCTGTTTGTTGTTTGCCGATACAGTAATCCTATTGAATTTGTTGTAGATAAAACACGCTGAATCAATCGAGAGCCAATGCCGTATATGTTCAATTTAAATTGTTCGGTAAATAGAAACGGACAAGCAACGAACGATTGTCGAAATGTTGTTACAAGCGTAGCTAATACAAATTAGATACCTCCTTGTTAGTAGTTAAGCACGCAAAGCTGGAACGAAATGGAACATATAATTTAGCTAACACAAATTTTTGAGACAACATTTTTTTTATTATTATCTTTCGACAGCGATTGGTTTGGTTAGCGTTGGACCACTTTTTATTACGTGAAAATGACACTAAATCTAATAATAATAATAAATCTGTAAATAATGATAACTTGTTGTCAAGGGCGAGCGGGCACGACACCAACAGGTATTTGGCAGCAGATTTTAATCTTGAAGATGGAAGCTAGCTCGGTAACCACTATAAAATAGCCAAATATCGTGATATGGTTGAATTACGAAGTCACGATGTTTTCATTCAACGAAAACTCACTCATTATAGAACTTGAATCATCTACTAACAGATCTGCGGGCGATCTCATTACTACTATCATCCATCCATCATTGATACAAGCCAGTTCAAAAGGTTTCATTAAGGTATATAAATCAATTACCTACACCAAATAAAACCCAACAAGTTTGCAATTATTACCAAACTTTATCCTATTCAAAGAGCCGTTGAAGTGGCTTTCTCAATCGAAAGAGACAAGAAGCGAGAAATTCTATATTCAAAGCTTGGAATACGTAACTCAAAGTGTTTAACAAACCTCAAAGTTTAGAAGCAGTACAACGGCTGCAGACTAAGAGGTACGCTTTAAAATTATGAAATATTCAAAATCGAAAACGTAAAATCAAACAGTAACAATATACCGAAGGGACAAAGAGACGGAGTTCATTTTAAGCCGGTTATTGTTTCTCCTCGGCAACACGAGGAAGAAGAAACGGGAGATATCACTCAAAGCATAAAAGAGCTCGGACGAGTGTCTCCCGAATCGACGAAACTTATGCGCGTTCTCGAATCTCCATTAGTAAATTACTATTCTTCCGCAAGTTTAACATAATTCCGGCAATATGTCCAGATATAAAACGAAACGATATTTCATCTCTTTTCTTAAGTTATGATAATGGAGACAGACTCGCGATGAGCATAAATCTGCGTTTTTTCTCTTCGAGATGGATTTGCCTTGGAGATTTCGTTGGCGTCACTAGTCATTTTACGATCGCTAGTGATTTTTATACGATGTATAATACGAGTTGTGTCATTCACCTCTGGGACTACGAGCCGCTTACTCGACCGACTTTGTGACTGGTTGACTACTGGTTTTGAAGCGAACAACCTAAAACATTTTTTCATATGATATTCCATTTACGGGTCATCACTTTGACATCAACGTTTTTTCATAAAAATAAGTAATATCATTACGCAAATCCTTTTTCATTACCATATAAAAGAATATTGAACGGAATCAAAGAGAATTTCTATTCCCAAATGTGGCTGCCTGGCTTGACACGCTTTTAGCCCAAATGGAATGCAAATACGATATTTAGAAGCGCAATACTCGTAAAAATTAGTTTGTACAAGAGCCCGGAGTGGACCTAACTCAGAGTAAATAGATTGCGTCACGAGCACCCTAGAGACGGCACAACAATCTTCTCAAATCGTTGTTGAAAATTCAATGACATTTGCCGGAGGCGAATGCTCGAGATATCTTTTTACGAGTCACAAAAAAATGGCAGAAACTTTTTATCGGATCCAATTTTGTTCAGTAACTATAGCGGGTGGATTCGTGATAAGCTTTTTATAACAAGGGTGGGTTTTGGTTCTGCGAGTGGCTGCTGTCCGGCCGACGCCGGCGGCGAGCCCTGAGCCGCGGCCGTCGGACGCCAGATACCCGACGCTTTCCTCAGATAACTAAAAGTCCACAACGAATAAAATGTGTCATTCCCTCATTCGGCCCGCGGAGGCAATCTGCGGTGGAAATAACTCGAGATGTCTTGTCGGAGCAAAAGTCTATATATCACGCCAAATTCCATCAAGTCGGTATATGAAAACCTATAAATACGTCAGTCAACGGGGGAGGACACTGCGCCCGATCTCGCGTATTTTATTTGAAGTGATGTTACAAATGTATTTCGCTATCTTTCCTCTCCCGACAAACATTGCGGAAGAAAACACGGTTCGGTTTAATACTTAACTATGTTTGAACATAAATCAATACACTTGCGCCGTCAACGGTCAAACAAACGCTAATGATAGCTATTAAAATTAAAGCTAACCAATTTTATACTTTTATGAAGAGGCATGTTCGGTTATTTAATTACAAGTTTAGTTGCTATAAAGTTTGTGTGGCCGAGGGCGTACAAGGCGATGTTTGTCGATGTTTCCATGTAAATTGGTCGTTAAAACACGAAATTCCTTTTCTAAGTATCGATGTATCTAAGCGAGGCGTGAAGGACTTTAAGGCCCGAGAAAATTAAATGTGGTCTCGGAGGTGAATGACAAATGAGCTTGATGTTTTATGTACAATCAGCTCCAGGATTATACCGTGGCTCCTCGCCCCTCAGGGGATTATAAACCTTCAAGCTCTCACGCAAAGACGACAATGGCTTCTACAGGGGCCTTGCAAAACTTAAGCCTATAGAACCCGCAACACCTTTAAACCGGCGAAGAAAAAATATTATGCAAATTGAGATTTATACGACCGAAGGGTGGATTCGGAAACTGAAATATGAAAGACTGGTATAAATAAACAGTGTCTTGGAAAATATACACGAGAAAATGTGGGAGGATATGAGAATGGGACTAGATTCTTCTGCAGCGCCCTATACAAATGTTATCGAATAGACGAGTGAAAGTTGGCGAGATCGGGAAGAATGAAAATATGAAGTCACAGAAACAAATTAAGTGAAAAGCAACATACTTTCCATCAAAAGACGTCATTAAACATGTTATTGGTAAAACTAAAGATATAGTTGAGGGGGAACGGCGGGATTCTCCGTTACCCGCAAGTATTTGCTGACGGCTTAATAAGAAACGCGTAATTATCCGCAAATCCTCCGCCTATCGCAGGCCTATATCCGTTAAGGACTTGGGCAAACTCACTCCGGATTCCGTCGGTAATAACTTTTTGCCCAACTCAACACGGCGTAAACTCACTTCTGGCGTAAGCCATCTATAAAAATAAAGTGACTTCCAAGGCATCCACCGGGATGAATAATGTTTAAACCCTTAATACAAAGTCACAAAGACTTAGCATCTTTATGAGATGATTGACAATGACAAGGAAAACGTGGGATAATGCGATTACATTTTCTGAAAAGAGTTTGGAGCCGGCCGCTTGAGGATCCGCCATTCATCACGCGTGAATGGAATATAGTACATTTTGCCGTCGCATTTAAAATCCGGAACACATGTGGGTCATTGTTCCGCGAGTATTCCCTCTGCTATAATAGTAGCTCTCACAAAACAGAGTGCACTTCGAACGCATATTCAATCCTTTGGGTGCCGGGACTGCAGGGTGGCAGCGGGGTACTCTCCGCTATCACTCCGCAAATACGGCGCTCCCGCTACCCGCAAATTGAATCCTGGCGTAATATTTAACGTAGACATTTTGCGCCGGCGCTACCCTCGCCCGACAATATTACGCGACGCAGCGTTGCCCGGGAATAACTTATCATATAGCTCGTTTAACTCGCCCATCAATAAGTCATCGTCGAATAATTTTATTTTGATGTCGCCTCGTAATCACCGAGCGTGTAATTCGTTTCCTTAAAGTGTAGTCATGTAGACGAATATAGATGGTAAAGCAAGAGTTGCTTAGCGACACAACTGTGTTATAATATCGCAAATAAAAGCCTGAAGCGTTTCTGGGAAGGTGCTGTGTGCAGTAAAGATAAAAGCGAATCGGCGAAATGCCGACAAAGTGAAGTCATTAGGGGTCTTTCGTCACATACATTTAAAGTTTAGAGTTATGGCAGTGTTAAGCACCAACTACCGTTAGTTGGTTTTGTTGTCTCGCAGTCAGGTAAAGTCTTCAGATCTGTTCACGTAAGTAGGTATATGATAGTATATGCACTAGACTAGAGTATTTCGTTGTTATGTCTTTAATGACAATGAAAATTATATATGTATTGTAAAGACCCTGACGTACGTGCTAATTTGAAGCTGAAAAACCTATACCAAAATTGGTAACGTTTGTCACTGAACAACATAGCCAGTCAGCCACAGTCATGAAACCATATTACGACAAAGCATTCAACCAGTTTCGAGGAGATCCGAAGATATATTACTTCAGATTCCATCACGAAAAACACTGGTGTGGAAATAAAAATGGTAAAAATAAGAAACTCCACAATCAAAAAGGTTTTATCACTTGAGTGTTCTTCAAAACTATGCAATATTCAAAGATAAAAATAATAAAAAATAAAATAAACGCTTACACTCATACCCCCGCACTAGGATTCCCTGTGTCGCAGGTGGCATGGACACACACAGATACACATCACAAACATCCAAGACACGAGAACAAATTTTATGCTTACACAAAATCTGCCCCGGCCGGGAATAAAACCCGGGGCCCCTCGCTTTGCAGGCAGGGTTACTACCAACTTAGCTACGGAGCCGTCAAATAATACAAATACTACGTAAGATATGCACATCAATAAAATTCAACACATTCACTAATCAACGAGGCGCGTTATACCAAACTCCAACAACTCAATTTGTTTGCACCGCGTTCCATTCATCCGCATTAACAACGATCGCTCGCTCAAACATTTCACTGTATGTTCTGTATTTTATACATATTCATTAGTTGGCATACAAAAAGCCCTTTTTATGCGCGTACATGTGCGAGCTTACTCGGCCTCTTGTACAACGAACCAGCCGTCGACACTCGAGAAACGATTCTGTGCCTAAACCGATCTCGACGCTATTACATAAAATTAGCAACGAAGTAGATTGCAATACTATTGACTTACTTTTGACGGCTCCGTAGCTAAGTTGGTAGTAACCCTGCCTGCAAGGCGAGGGGTCCCGGGTTCGATTCCCGGCCGGGGCAGATTTTGTGTAAGCATAAAGTTTGTTCTCGGGTCTTGGATGTTTGTGATGTGTATCTGTGTATGTCCATGCTACCTGCGACACAGGGAATCCTAGTGCGGGGGTATGAGTGTGTAAGCGTTTATGTTTTATGTTTATGTTTACTTCAAAAAAGTTATTATTTACAGTAACAAAATAATGTGCTGTATTACTATATCTCTGTGATTACTACACTTTTCCTAGCATTAACCAACTGCAATAATGCAGTCGCAAGTTTTAAACTATAACGGGCTATAGTATGGGCAGGATTGTGGACTGAAAGACAATAAGTCATTAAAATAACGTTAGTTACAGTAGTAAGCACTACAAATATGTCTACTTTGTATGTCACTGTCCTTTTATGTTTTGTTATTACTCTTCCATCATTTTAAGGTTATCTAGAAGAGATTACTCTGAGCGATAGGACCACTTTGTTACACTTAATTGTAACATTTTTATTTTGTTTAGTTCAAGGATTTTATTCATCATCTTAGACCGTGTGTCCTATTGACCCAAGGGGTCGACCTTCCTAATCTTTCCCTTTCATTGAGCACGATTTTGTGCAACGCTGGAGTAAAATTTAATTCTTTTAGGTCTTTTTGACCGCCATCAGCCATGTGGTCTTCCACGCGGACGTTTCGTCATTGGCAAGTTTAGGCAAGCTTCCCCATGTGATTGTCCGGGCGTCTTTGTTTCATTCAAGAATCAGGAAACAGTGAGCGTTGCTTTTTTAAAATAAATTTTGGAAAACTATCACTTGTCGCAAACCGTCTGCTACATAGGTAATCAATCACCCCGCGATTCGATAGAGGGCCGATTCCCTTCAGTTGGCTTGGACAGTCAGTAACATTTACGTGAACAATTTAGACGTTTGCCGTACCTGCATACGAGAACTTGCCGTGCGTGTTTACTTGGGTGCAATGCGGGGAATATGTTATGTTGACATGTCAAAAATGACGGGTGTCGTACTAACTGCTTTGAACAAGCTCGGTAATTTTTTAACGAGTTAGGTTTTAGCATAAGCACGAAACGTCAATCAAATTCTTTATTTTTACTTAGCGAATAACGAATAAATTCAGTGACTCTTGTAATGTTTCCCCCCCTTAATCTGGTAGGAGAGGGGTTAAAGGGACAGAATTCGGCGCGCCGCAATCACTCGCTCGCGCATCTCAACATTTTTGAAGATAAAAAATTAACAAATTTATTACTCTATATGGTTTAGTTCGTTTAGACATTGTAAACCGAAAACGCACATGCGCGAATTTTAAATTATTGACATGACAGCTTTGTTTGACGCTGTGACTTGAGAAGCATCTGCTTAGCGTTATGACTTGCAAAAATTGGTTCAATCATAAAGTTAGAAATGGCCTAAGATCAGTGCAATGCATTTTGCATTCCTAAGTACCTCTTAGAGCGGTTACTTAACCGGCGTTGCGCCAAATTTGCGAAATTCGCGCGATTCAGTGCGGAAGGCAACAAAAACAAAACTAATCCCGGACTATTGGCCGACACTGTAACAGTATCGAAATACGCAAAAAGTTAATAAAAAGAACTGCCACAACGGCAATCGATGCGCCCGGATCCATCCGGGAATCATTCAAATAGATGCACTCTGAAATCTGAAATGCCAGTTACAAACACGCTCTTATAGCTTTGCACGAAACGTTGCTGGCGTGTTTTCAATTACTCTGTATTTTCTTTCATAAATCATATCCCTAGATAAAATTCAGCCAAATGTAAATGTGCAATCGAAAACAAATTCCGATGTAATTACACATTACATTCGAGCAAACAGATAATATCAGAATCCAGTTTCCTCTCGCGCGGCAGTTGATAACCGGCGGCCGTTCCGCGTGGAACCGGCTCAATATTCCACTACGATTAATCCGACTAACAATTAAACGGAAACGGTTAATTATTATCGAAACGGTACACCGCAATCGTTGGGGTAGGATCGACCCGCGGCTTATCCCTTGGAAGGGACATTCTGTAATAAAACGTGCTCGAGGTGGTCGCCTCCAGACATTAATACCGCTCGCTTGAGGCTCGCCTGATTTACGAGCCGAAGTCTGAAAACTCCCAAAGCCGTGCACACGTGATCTGCCGAGAGCCTCCAGATAAATTACTTAGTTTCGACGTCTGAGCGGTACCCGCCTCACTCCGACGTGTCCACAAGACACGCTCATCGTCCTCCATTCGATATGCAAATCCCGCTTTAGCCTTTTACACACGGGGCAATTGTTTTCCGACCATGTTTGTTCCAGCTTTGGAGCTTCCATAAAATTAGTCGTTATAAATTAGGAATCGCTCTCGTCTCTTTGTTTGTCTGGCTCCGGCTATATTACGTGTCATCGATCGCAGCTCGCAATTTATGTCAACCGAAATTGGAATTCAAATCGGTTTTCCAGCTGACCGATCAAAACTGGCGTGCCGCCGTATTTGGCTCGAATGCAATAGTGGACACTCTGCCCATTACGCGTGCATCATTCCAAGCGATTCGATGGCGTATACGCGTAGCAGCTTCGAACTGGCGAGTCAAGTGGCATGAAGCGGAACGGCCGAGCGGAGCTAGATAAGAGTTTGTACTGCACCGATTAATTCGGTGCAAATGGCAATCTGTGTCAACGAAAATGTAATTCAAATACCACTTCTAACTGAGCGATCAACTGCTATGCCCGCGCCGTATTTACACGGCGCGAACACTCTGCCCATGACTTCCGAGCGAACGGTTGGCGCAAAGGCATTCTAGTCGAGTGTATATGTCATATAAGGCTTGCTTTTAAACATTTCAGACAAGTGGATGGTGCAAAGAGCCAGCTTTGAACGTTCCAGTCGAGTGGGCAGTGTAAAAGGTCAGCTTCGAATACACGACTCGAGTGGCAACTAACGAGACGGCTGAGAGCTTGAAGCGAGACCATACGATGCACAAGTCATTGATAAGTTTCGACTTCGGATAAGTTTGAGGATCTGGAATGGATGTTATTTTTGTTTCATACAATTTATGTTTTATAGTTAACTGCTGCTAAAATGAGAGACATTAATCAAAGAGATATACCTAGTGACTTGGTTAATGAAGATATTAATAAGATAATACAAACGAAACTTATAGTACAAAAGTTAATGTTGATACCAAATTCAAAATATTATCTTAAATAAATAACCAAGCCTCAACAAATTCAGTAAGAAGTTACGAAAGGCTTAAATCTGCTCCAGAAATTTACTTTAATCTTCAAGGCCAACTTACAATACTAGATGCAAAATCCTTTCTTCAAAGCTCATTTAGCTTCAAGAGGTTCTTCAAAAGTCCCAATAACCACAAACGCGTATTAATTAAAGCTTCCATAGAAAAAAAACTAACGTAGAAGTGGCTGTAGGCAGTTGTCAGAATCACTATAAGCAGATACCGTAGTACCAATGACACTAGAATGTAGTCATGTAAATCCATCCATACTTATTATAAATAAAATGCGAAAGTGTGTGTGTACGTTTGTTGGTTTGTCCTTCTTTCACGCAGTAACGGAGCAACGGATTGACGTGATTTTGGCCATAGATATGGTTTATGGACCGGAGCGTAACATAGGTTACTGTTTATCTTGGAAATTTCACGGTTTCTGTGGGAAAGCGGGTAAAACTGCGGGCAGAAGCTATGCAGAATAATTTCAGAAGCTTTCCATCTCTTATTTCTGCATGTGTTTGGATGAGACAAATCCCGACGACGCCCTTTGACTATGAATGGTTTGGATTTGACAATATAGTAGAACACATTTATTTTTCCAAAATGCACATGGCCAAAGCCACAGCAGAAATATACCAAACATGGATCCTTTGTCGAAGCTTAGTTTATGGCTTTGTTCCCTTCTGCATTTCCGCTCCAGCGTCGTATTAATAATCATTATATATCACCTGCTTTTATTTTAAAACTTTGTCGTCAGAGAGTGTCGGGAGTACCACGACTTCGTTTGTTATTGGCAATAAAATTAGGGAGATATGGTTGAATTTATAGTTGCTTTATTAGCCACTACAACAGTTGAGATGTGTCGGTGCTATATATTGCCTATAAAGTTTTAATTTCTTATCTTGGAGGCTACTAGAGCGGCTTTCGTAGTAGCTATAACTTTAGGCAAACCAGCTACATTCCTTAGAACAAATCAGATAAATCTGCTTGAACAGACCAAATGTAATTTTATCCAACTGCAGTGCACTAAGCTGCCGATCTCGACAAACAGTTCCATCAAAGAATATCCGGTTCAAGCCATCGCTAACCCAGTTGATATGATGACCTTTTTATAGCCTTTTGACACCGTTCTTGCAGGACTCCACTTTGTAGCTGAGCGGAAAAACAGCTGATGCTAGGCTAGTTCCTCATTTTGCAAATAACCAACAGAAAGGAACGCATAAAATGAATAAGTTAGCAGAGAATAAAGTCCCTGACTTTAATCCACCTACCGTCTCTGTATATTATTTACAGATGTCGGACGCGGCCCATAATAAATCTACTAAACGCTTATTTGTCTCCTTTCATATGTGTTTGTCACTAACCCATGCCCCAAACCGCAGATTAAGTAACACTTGCTGTAATATCGAAACTCCACGAGCAGTGCAATCCTCTCGCAGCCATCCGTCCTGTTTGTAAGCCGATTATGAACAGCGATTACGTTCTGTAAAAGGTTGGTTTCGGGCCAGGGCTAATCTTATTAAATAACTTTTGTAACACTACTACTCCTCAGAGAAAATGTCATGGGTATTATTAATGATATTTGTGTGAAGGTTCTTGCACTGTGAAAGAATCACGGTCGGCACTCGGCAGTATCGAGCTTGTTATCGCCGCGCCGGTTAACGAGTAAGAGTGTTTAAGTCCGTCGACTTCTGGGGCCTTACTCCGAAACTCGACCGTCGAAGCTTAGGTTGTAGGATCGGTATTTTCCTACTATGAAAGACAAAATGTCAAGTGCAAAAAACGAATCGAACGTTGGATCCGAAACACTTTCATAGTATGAAAACTGCGATCCGTCAGCCGAAGCTTCAACGTTCGATTTATGGAGTAAGGCCCCTGTTCGCGATACATCTGCGGTATGTAAGGGGAGGCGAAATGTGAAGAAGCCAGTACCAAAACGTTTTCTAACTCTAAGCCACGAATTAAAAAAAAATATTAGATATATTGGTAATTTTCTACATTTTCACGATTTACCAAACGAGTTAAATTGCACGCCATCATTAATGATACAATGTTTTGAACTATCATGCATTAATTTGTCATCATTCTCGCAATAAATGAGTTTGAATTTGAATTTATAATTGAGCAACTTTTAACGCTTAACGATTTACATAGTTTTAGTGTTCCTGTTCATGTGCAGTGTTTAGAATCTTCCTATGATACTACCGGTCAACTTAAATATCGCAACTCATTGCCAAAGCTAACGACTGTTCGCTTCCAATTTCCAAACTAAAATAAAACAGCGTTGACGATTTGACGAATACGTTCTCTTTCCTCCAAAAATCTCGGAGACCAGACACGATTAAGAACTACCATGTCTGGAGTAAACGAAATTTGAAACAATATAACACCAAGCACACAATTCAAGGTTTGCAAGTACCAACCACAGACACTGCGGGTTACACTCGTAGACTCTATTACTCTAGGTACGCCTAGAGGGGTCGGTACCGGTGATATTTTATTTAGCCGACCGAGGCTCCAGTCCAGAATGAATTTACCGCGAACGCCTTCGGCGCTCCGGTGTGGTGAAAAATGCGTCTCGAACGGTGCCGCGCTGAGCTTTCACGTGGCTGCAATTCCTTGTGTTTCACCGCACTTGGTGTTACGTATACGTGAGTTAATGTGCTAGTGGGATAGGATGGGGTGGGCGGGGCGTGGGAACGTATGTAACATATTGTTATTGCATTTGTATTACGATTGCTAAGATCACAAGTGGCAGGACTAAAAATGTGGCTATACGACGTGAGTATCCCTACCGTGAGCAATAGCGCTAGTAAAGTTATAAAAACTTTTGTCTATTGTCATCATAATCATTAGCCGGAAGACGTACCCTGCAGAACATAGATCTCCCCATAGAACGAGTCACAGATCCAAGTGCACTTGGATCTCTTACTCGTCTCTTACATCCAACGGTTCCACGTGGTTTTAAACCAAGTCATTGGTTCCCCTATTAGGAAATCTTATACTACATAATTTTGTGTACATACCTAGGCATCCAATCATTAAAAAATAACAAACAAATCGATTGATATACTACTCGTATATCAATCACATCGCACTCTGCTCTTGAAACAGTCAGTACTCGAAACACCCAGTCCGCTAAGTCACATTTATCACTTACCCTTACACCCACTGCATCACATTGGGGTTTACTCACCTGTAACAATACAAAGTTCCATTAACCGCGAGTAAGAAATAAAGTGAGATATATATTAAATTCCCTCGGGAATTGGAAGATACAACTGGGACATACAGTTAGTAAACGACTTCACTATTTAATGTTAGTTAGATGACAGTTTACTGGTCGTACTATGTAAAGCCCAGTATAGATTATTTGCAACGCAACATTACAATGCAACATTTTACATACATTTTAATGTGTTCGCGAACGCACTAAAAGCAACTTCGCGTGTATCACGTGCATTCGCAGCGCGCTCGTTAGTTCCAGCTGATTGCCCGTTTTTCGAAGAACTCTTTGCAAGTACGTTCCCGTTGCACTGGATGTCGTACCTAATGGATTTGATCTGTACAATTGTACATGGCTCAAGATATATTTGTAAAAGACAATGACAACAAATATAATTTGTAATTACTGTGTACATAAGAAGGATTGGTCCCTCTCTCTATCACTTTATTAATAAGATCTCTCCATTGAGATACTAAAATTCTATGGATCTCCCATAGCATCATTAGTTCCTACCCCATACAATAACGAGTCCTATTATATCTAATCTCCTTAATAAACAATGCCAGTTTCAGCTGCAACTAGCACATTCTCTTAATCAAAAGATCATATTGAAATGACTATGTACTTTTTAGCGGTATCTTTATTTAAAAGTTGACAGACACCATTGGTTAACGCCCGATTACGTTTTGGTGAACTCGGGCTTTTCAAACTGTTGTTGAAACACTTTTATTGATATTGTTATGAGACGAGCTGTCTAGAAAACTCGAGAGAAGGGGCTCAGGTGCCTTTATTTTTAGACTTTCAAATGATATTGCTGTCTTTTAAGTGTCTAATAAACCTTGATATATAATAAAACGGGTGTATAACCTTTTTAAATATTTTCCTTTCCTTTCGCTCAAACGCTTCATAAGCTTATTTGTAGAATAAGCTAAATACTTGCTTTGTAACCGAAACATTCGAGTTTAACACTGCTTTATTCGTGAAAATTTTAGAAAAGAATATACGTCGATAGACTGGGATGATTCATGGATTAAGCAGCAGCGCAAGTACGGATCTTTTCGATCGATAAAATTCGATAAAATTGACAGTTCTAATTGATAAAATGGTTTTATCGACATTTTATATAATTTATCGAGCCACGATACAATCGACAAAAGTTATCGAATAGCTAGGTCGAATCCAAAGAGAATATGAGCTACTACAGTACTTTACGATCAGACTTCGGTACTCGCAACATCCGTAAAATTTATCAATTTTATCGATTCGACAAATTTATCGAACCGACTTCCCTACTTGCGCCGGTGGTTCAAATTGAGAGGGGAAGTAATGAGTACGAACAAATATCGGTCAATAATTATTTCAGTGATTCGAATTCTACAATGAGTTGCAAGCTCTACGTGAAGGTAATTCGCCCAGGGATGCGCCTTAACTGCCGTCACCCTTCGAACGTGTGCTACCTGTGCACTCGCGCCTCCCGGGCACGGCGCACAATGACCGGCACGCCCCGGCTATTCCGAACAATGACTACGATCGACACTAGCACTGCGAACAGTGATAGCTTTGCCCCCTTGTTTACCCGCGCCGGTGCAAGCCCAGAGGTGAAATATTAAACGCAGTCGTTAAGAGTACTATTGCTGCGTGTGCTTTTCATTAGGAGAGTGCGTGACGTTGTTTTACAGCTTTCGGCGTTAGTCGTTTCACTTTTTTTTTATTTGTTAAGGGTGTACCTAATCTTACATTTTACCAGGTGGTCGGACTAGCTATTCTGCGGATATAGGTAGTCTGGGTGGGTAACCCCGCTTTGCTCGTGTTAGTTTACTGCCAAGCAGTAATGTGCAAGAATTACTGTGTTCAGGTTTGATGAGAAAATTAGTCGGTGAAATTACTGGGTTTATGAGGCTTTACCAAATGTCTCAGGGTAACGAGCGCACAGCAATGCCGCGCAGATGTTTTCGTTTCAAAGTTCTTAGGTGGCCCTGTAATTGTTATGGTTTTTTTTTTATTTGAAATAGGCTTACGTTGGACCGCGATCTCACGATACGAAGCGACGATGCGGTCGACGATATGGTCGACAATGGCCATCGTGATACTAACCTAAAGAGGTGCGTGCAGTGACGTTTGGTTTGCACGAAATAAATTACACCATTTTTGCCTAGACATAATGCGCTCTGATTGGCTAAGCCACCGCCTCGCACCGATTCCCCGTGCGGCTGATACGCTGAGCGCAGATAATAATTATAGCAAAATCAATACATTGTTGAGAGATCGGATAGTACAGTATCATCTCTCGGGGTTAGTATCTCGAGGGCGATGGCTTACCGTCAGGCAAACTACCCGCTCGCTATCTCGTTACTTAGGTATACCTTAGTAACGAGATGAGTTTTTTATACAAAAGGATAGAAAAAATATTTCAGGCTTGTTAGCCGAAAAAGCGAAGACATCCAAGATTTTCGTCTCTAACATCATTCTATAACAACATAGGTTAGATGTAGCGTTTTCTACACCTGGCACTCGGATCGCGCTTCAAAGATTTCAAATCAAAGGTTTCAATTCATGTTAGCGACGAAAATGTTTTAGACGTTTAAATTTGCAACAACATTAATTCTTGCAAAAGAAGTAGTAAACTAGCACCCACGCCCTACGCAACTGCAATACAGCACTTTCTGACCTTTACAGTTGTAAAACACTAAAATATAAATAGAACTATGACCGACACTCGTCTTTTAGCTTATTTTTAATCTTCTACAACCAGAGATTGGCTGCTAGAGAGCGCTATTTAGTGGCTAGGCTGCTTTTGAGTTACCTTTCTGTAAAGTTAAAGTATTTATTTGTTTTTTAATGAACGATAAATATCTGTATGTTGTAATTTAAACTTAGAAGGTCTTATGTCGGCTCTGCGGTAGTTGGTAGCTTGGCAGAATTACTAGAGTGTAGGGGCTTAGACCCTGCTCGCAAAGCGTTCCCCGATTCGACCCCGCCGAGGCAAACTGTGTGGTGAGCATAAGTTTGCTCTCGGGTCTATATGTTTGTGGTGTACGTCTGTTGTGTCTATGCCACCTGCGGCTTAAGAAATCCTAGTGCACGGTTATGAGTGCGCATTCCGCTTGCAATAAATTTTTTGACTCGTATTTATTTACTAGCGTGGGTTAACACTTTAAAGTCGTTAGTTTTAACTATCATCATCAGTCTTATCATTGCTGAGATACCTTCTCTCAGATATAGTTTGGTCCATAACCCACCATGCAGGCCCTGTGCCGCTTGGTGGATATCACATATCCTCGAATTTTGTGGTTCTTGAACTTGCGGGTTTCCTCACTATGTCTTCCTACACCGTTTCAGAGCGAGAGTGATAAATCCGCAAATAACTTGATACAAGTCATTAATGAGGGGCCATGAGATTGGAAGCATGGTGCATCGGACTGAAATTCGCACAAGGTCGCACTTTATTATAGAATATTGTAACAAAGACACAGCCCACCACATCACTTACCTATTACCAGATCTCAGATTAATTTCAAACGTATGCTTATCAAACTACTGGAGACGTTCAAAAGTAACGCACGATAGTATCAAACAAACGTAAACAACTAAACTAGTCTACCTACGTTTTAGTATGCTCAATTCCACGAAAATAAACCTAGGTAAAGTTATAGAACCAATTTCTGTAACAACAAAGTTAAATGATTAAATAGCTCTAAAAAGCGATAAGACCGGCGCGATTGTCCGATTGATTGATGTCCGACGTGACGAGTTTATCCTTGATCGATGGACTGCTTTTTAAAGCCTTTTTTTTCAAAGTTGTAGCAGTACTTTCGCCTTTATAGCTACGATATAGCAGAGCAGTTTATCAACTTGATTGGTTAGCGTATTGTGATCAAAGAATCGTAAGGTTAATTTTTATACATTACTGGATCTGTTATAAAACTATCTAAATAAATTTGTGCAGATAGGCAACTGATAAAGGTGATGTTTTCTTTCCGGCTTACAAGCCGTTTGCACCCATAGCCTAGTTGGTGAAGGCGTCTGGTCTAGATAACCAGAAAACGCAGGTTCGAATCCTGTTGGAAGCGAAATTTTTTTGATGTATATATTTGTGCGAACATCGGCTAGTGTCGGTAAACACTATAAAATATATTACATAAACTGATAAGGTGTTATAAAATAAAATATACATTTTTATAATGTTGGATAATGAGGCGGGTCGTTTGCGTGACGGTAAGAATAACGCCAAGCGATAACAATTGCAGCGTCTTCCTGAACTTTGAAACACAAAGGACTGCGCGGCTCTGCCATGCATTTATTATCCTGAGACGTGTGCCTGAGACATAGCAATTTGTGCTCTCAAGCGTTATAAAAATCATCATTATAAACAAATCATATAACCGTAGTAAGGACAGCTTTTACGACCTTATTGACGATCACAATTTAAACGGCTTTAGTTGAAACGAACTGCAGACATCATCGTATAAATGAAAGCGATTTCGTGTTCCAAAGTTGGGATATAGCTGTCCACTTAAATAAAACATGCCTTATACACTCATAGACATAGCAATCGGAAAGCTTCAGTGTTCTGTCGTTTTCGGTCCAATTAAAAGCTGTCAAAAATAAATATAAATCAAACGCATTTTTTTATGCCAAAGCTTGCGTTTGACCGCTATCTCAAGTGATTGATGATTTCAAAAGCATAAACCTAGAAAAGACTGAATATATTACAGCTGTCGTAACACATAAATATAATGTAATGGCACATGTTTAACTTGGGAATGGTAGGTAGGTAGGTAATAGCTAGGCGCACGTAAAATAATACCAGTAATCCATAACCTCCATCTCTTGAACTTAATGAAAAAATATTAGACAAGTATAGAAGTATAACGCTTACAAGGGCTCGTTCCCTTACTGCGCGTGTCTGTGTTGTTACACTGTAGGCCGGCATCGGCAGGGTCCGTCGATCGATATCACTCACGTGCGCTCCGCGGGGTCCGCATTCTTTGTTCTTGAACTAGGGCTCGAGGACTCAACTTCTAGGAGTTTAATTTCATAGGGACTTCCTAGGAGTTCAGTTGGAAAACTAAGAACTGAAAACCTTGAAGTACTGTAATAATTTCAGCGATGTAAATTCAATCCTACGTAGTATTAGAGTTGATTAGTTTGTTGGTTTAATGTTGAAGGTTTAGGACTCGGAAACGAATGTAGTTGAATAAAATGTTGCAAGTAGAAACGAAAGGTAGGTCAGCGACCAAACTCTTTGAGAAATCTTAATTTAACGCAATGTCTATTATAGACGCATTCATTTGAATATGAAAACGTTTTACAAATTTGCTATTGAACACATTTATTGTTCTGTAGGATAGTATAGCTATAGATCAGGGAACGCTCTGCTGTACATACAATTGACACTAAGAATTATTTTCGTACTAGGAACATTTAATGTGGATATTGAGATAGTATTGTGGACGAGCATGAAAACTGTTGTGCATTTACACAAAGCGTGAAGCTAGACCTACAAGTATTCTAAAAATCTCAAAAGGTAACAAAACTTATTATACTCCAGTCCGTCGTCACCCTTTTCTTCAATAAACCTTTCACTCGCTAGATACTGCGTTTCTCGCGTGTCAACGTATGTACAAAACGTCGCTTGACAATAGACATGCGCTATATCTTTACTACAATAATACCTTCAATATATCAAATCGACTGCACAATGCACAATGCACATGCCAGCGCGACCCCTGTCACTGGTCTCACATACTAGTTGAAGTGTCGAGATTCGAGAATTGAACCCTTCGATGAGTTGAAGCACCGAGCTTGAGTTTTCGGTGAGAAAAACATCGTGGTGCAACCACAGCATAGTGGAAGGGGTATATTCTAGTGTTCACTTCTACCGCTAGCACCCTCAAGATGAACATGCCGACAAGCACTTACCAGTGTGTTCCAGCGAGTGCTAAGCCATTCTTGGTTTATAGCGAGACTGTGTTTAACGTGGGTATAAAAAGGTAATTGTTATTTTTTTTCTGTTATTTTTTAGCGTTTTGTCCACTATATCGACTGATCTTAAGCGACAATAGTGGATACTCTAAACCTAAATTAGATTTAGCTCTCAAGCGCAACTGCCAGAACACACCATGAGGGTCTTGGCGGCTGTCGTCCTGGGGGTCTAGGCTACATGACTATTTGCAATCGTTATAGCAGATAAGAATTCGTTAAGATGACATGGTAACTTAAAGAATCTGTACGCCAATTCTATACATTTTTTACTTCTATGCTATTGTTACCGACTGCAGATTATCATGTTGTCTAGACCCCATGAGCAGTAGCGAACAGTAACGAAGGTGTACAATAGTGAGAAAGGCGAAGCTTGCCAATACTCAGTGCGGGTTTAAAGTTTTTTTTATTATTCTGATTAGGCTTGCGTTTGCACGCTTGCTGCTACCGGAGCTAATCAGGAAGTGAACATAGTGGGTGCCCTATTCTCGACCCCTATCCGTATCACCCTCGATTAAGTTTGTCGCGATATTCCGCATTTTTCGCGTGACAACGTAATAGCTCGCGTGATAATGCACACGCGCCGTGTGCATTATGACTAGCAATCGACTCTGATTTCGTTCGCGCTGAATTATACCCATTATATCTAGATAGTCTCAGCTTTAATCTTCAGTGATAGATTTTAAAATAGAATTAGTAGTGTCTGTCATGAATTCTACAAAATGTGGTTGTTTAAAGTACTCGTAGCTTATAACCCGCACTGAAGCATGCATGTAATTTTATGAAAGTATATTACAAAATGTCAGTCAAAAGCGCAGACTTCGCTGGTTTGAACACCTGCAAGGCTGAAGGAGGCCTGGAATCTCAATAAAGCGGATCTTGGAGCTTCAAATGGCCACCGGCAGTTGCTAGACCAAGGAATAACGTGGAAGCTGACCTTATCAGTATCAACTGTACCAATATTCAGAGTTTCGACAGTAAGGAAAAGTATGCCTAATCACTCTATAAAAACATATCAAAATCTCCGCCACTAGACCTAAAGTTTTGATTAGCTCTGATACTCAAGCAGATCCATCAAAATACCAGCCGAAAGAAAGATAATCGGCGGTTCAAAACAAAGGCTTCCATCGAAGATACTGGCCATTGTTATGGCACTGTAACTAAGTAACGTCAACCTGCCCTTTGAAGGGTATAACAATGCAGTTGGAAAGGAACACCTTCCCTTTGTCGCGGACGTATTGGTCTAGTATATATATTCTGTGGTATTGGAGACGCCGTAAGGCCCGTAATTGGTGGCACGTCGGAATTGCATATGGAATTAACGTTCAATAATTGAAAATTTACACTGAACTGAAGTTCCTGATGCACTATTTTGAAAAAAAATGAACATGAATGATGAAATGAAAATGAATGAAATGAAAATGATTGAAATATGAAAAAATTAATGAGTACCAGCTCGTCAACTGAAGCTGTACCGGATGGGCGTAGCGGATTTTTCTTTCAAATCTTAATTTCAATATTATTTTTTGCTACGCATTACACAAGTCATAAAAGATCTTAATCCTACTAGTCCTACTTTCTACTAATATTATAAATGTAAAAGTGTGTTTGTTGGTTTGTTCATTTGTTGGTTTGCCCTTCTTTCACGCAGTAACGGAGCAACGGATCGACGTGATTTTTGGCATAGATATAGTTTAAGGACCGGAGAGTAACATAGGCTACTTTTATCACGGAAAAATGCACGGTTCATGTGGAAACGCGGTCAGAAGCTAGTATGATCATGTCATGATTCGGCCAAAGTGGCCTTTTTGGCCCCACAGACCCCAATAGCACTCGCCCATCAAAGTAAATACCGATCCTAAGGCTGCACAATCTGGCTTACAATTGCAAGCCAACTATCATTAACTTGATGAAAGGTCAAACGAAACTATCTCCAACAAACGCCGCCTCATTGAGGCCGAGGGCATACCTTTCAGTAATTATCCACGATATTGTCCGAGTGCTTGTGCTCCGGTATTACGCGATTTTCGACTCTTGGTGCTGTCGGAATTTCAATAGCCATTAGGGGTTCCTTGACCTTTGCTAGTTGCTACATAATTACGAGGACAAACATGTAAACATCCTATCTGATCTATTTTTATAGTTTAAAAATAAATATTAGAAGACATTTGGTAAGCCACTGTCTATCTACCATGCTCAAGGCGCTGACAACAGTAACAGTTAACTAGGGCATATAGGCTTGACTTAAAAACATTCATAGCAAAATCTAGTTTGTATAGGCTTGACTTAAAAACATTCATAGCAAAATCTAGTTTGTCATAGAAAAATATATGTTATAACCTTAATCGCATTTCTGAAAGG
Source organism: Crocallis elinguaria (assembly GCA_907269065.1). NCBI lineage: Eukaryota > Metazoa > Arthropoda > Insecta > Lepidoptera > Geometridae > Crocallis > Crocallis elinguaria. The sequence goes on from OU026065.1 coordinate 36,899,905, forward strand.
CCTATTGTTTCCAAGACACGTTATTACAAAATTTACTGCATAGAATCCTAAACATATGGTATTAAACAAAGTGTGTTGATAAAATTAAGAAGAATAACTTATCGTACTTTATTTTACGAGTAAATCTTTTGTTTTATATTTTCGATTAAGCCGCGAATAGGGTAAATACATTTTTTTCATGGTTTTTCACCCTCAAGCCCTCTATGATGCAGTAATTGCTTTTTTTTTTATCTGAAATAGGCTTACGTTTGACCACGATCTCACCTGATGTTAAGCGACGATGCGGTCGACGATGGAGCACGCTTGCCTAGAAGAAACCTATTCACTCTCGTCTTGAAAACTCCCAAATTATAGCTATTGGGAAACACAGAGGCCGGCAAAGAATTCCACTCCTTAGCCGTCCGCATAATGAAGGTTGAAGCAAAACGCTTGGTACGGACAGGAGAGATATCAACCATATACGGGTGACGCAGTGCCGTGCCTCTAGACGTCCGTTGGAAAAATGGAGATGCTGGAATCAAGTTGAAACCTATTGCTTCTCTTTCGATCCTATGCAGACTGACAGTGTCACCGTTTTGAACCATATCTTCGCCAAAAACAAACGAAATAGTAGTCAAACGATAACCCATCGAAAGGAAAAACAACCTAAAACATCAAGTGTCAAAGCCGCTTCAGTTCACCATCTCATCACGACCACAAAACATTATCAAATTCAATTCAAAGCCTCGCAAGAACCTTAAACTATCTTCACAACAAAAGCTACAGCTTTCAAAGTGATTACACTAGTTACGTCATGAACTTTAACAAAGGCCCGGGAGGATTAAAGAGGATATTAATTTCCATGGCTCGGCCCAAGGGGCTGCCATTGGAAGTGGCGTCATTATCGAGGGCCCTACGCTATCGCATGCCGGAGGATCAATCGGCCTGAACGGTGGCTTGTGTTCAACTTTGATATTTGAAAGGGGTATTAGTACAATTATCGCGTGGTTTTGTAATGTTGCTGTTTTGGGTTTTTTACTATTACTAAAAGGGTCGTTTATCTTACGGTAAGCATGATACGCCTGCCCATAACAATTGAGGTGCTACCCAAAACTTTGAAACACAATTATTGATACACGCAAACCCCAATACTTACCATCGGGCGAATGAACTAATTAGCTGTTAGTTGGTCGTCAGTTCCATGAAAAATCTAGTGAAATAGGAACTAAATGGCTGTGGTGGACGCACGAAGTCAATATTTTGGTTTGTCATTTATTTAAGAATTTCTGGAATCGAACCGTCAAAGCGCTATAGGTAGAAGTGAGTACTGAGATCCAACTATAAACAACGAGGGCTGCGTAGAATTCAAAAGTTGTTTCAAATTTGAAAAATGACTGTGGAAATTTTAATGTAAGTATTTCAAGTAATAAAAATGTACATTTTAACTGTAATCATATTTGGATGAAACCAATTTTGGAAAATCCAAAAAAGGCTAGCATAAATCCAAAACCACGCATTTCTCTTTATTGCTTCCGTATACTGGGGTACGTTGAATCGGTCTATTTACGAATTTGAATTTAAAATGGACAGAATGCCCCGGACCCCTTTAAATCTGGCATCGGCAGCCGTAATCGAGAGTGACATAAATGTGTCACGAATTGCCCCAATCATCGCTCGGTGATGTTTTAATATCCCGAGCCGAATCGATTTCGCAATCGATTCTGTCATTCGCCTCTGTTCACTGTCATTCGTATCGAATCGGATACGCCTCCTCTCGTAACGAAGGGAATATAAATAGTTATAATTTTGTTGCAAACCTTTTCTGATTTGGGCCAAGGTAACACAAATTTTTAAATTAGGTGGACTAACTCTTCTGTGAGTGTCCGTCTGGGTTGGTACCAACGCTTTGCTCGTGTGGTCTGCCGCCAAGCAGTCATCAAACTAGAACACAGCAATGCTGTAAGCAAAGTTACCAGTGAAATTACTGGGTTTATAAGACTTAATACGCAATGTGGTTAAGAGTGCAATACAGTGCCGTGCAGGACTTTGTGTTTCGATGTTCTGATTAGCACTGCAATTGTTATGGGCCAGCGTTATGTTTACCATCAGGCAAACTACAAACTTGTCCAAATATCCAACAGTATAAAAAAATATAGTTTTTCCGACGGAGGAAAGATAGCGGCACTGGCTGGCCCGGCCGGTAGCCTGCTTTTCCTATTGGTATGTATGTTCCCATAGTCGTTCTTGAAAGCTAGCTCCCACTCTATAGGTTTAGCGAATTTATCACCTTCACATAAGATCAGGCGAGATAGTGACCATAAGCTAACATATCAAGAGGAAACTAAAAAAGCAAAATTAAAAATGTATTCATTGATACTCCCAACGTAGAATAGACAACCATTATTCTAGCATTCGCAAGATTTCGTTACTCGTCCAGAGTTAAGCTAAGCATACTGTCACAGAAGTAAGGCAGTCGAGAGCAACAACTCAAAGAAATCATATGGTAGCAATGGCCACAGGCCCGCAGCTATACCCCTTTATCTCAGGTAATTCGATCTCCGTCGGGAACTGCTAGCCGTTCAGAATTCAACGCACGCCCTTATCACTGGAGTCCGTTCGAGCACCAAGTCCGTTCTCGGCGATGCCGATGTCGGCAGTAAAATTTTAATGTTTCGTGTGTGCATAATTTAAGCGCGTGGGAGGCTCGACGATAATATTATCGCCGTCATTTTTTTTTTTTTTTTTTATCTGAAATAGGCTTACGTTTGACCACGATCTCACCTGATGTTAAGCGACGATGCGATCGACGATGGAGCACGCTTGCCTAGAAGAAACCTATTCACTCTCGTCTTGAAAACTCCCAAATTATAGCTATTGGGAAACACAGAGGCCGGCAAAGAATTCCACTCCTTAGCCGTCCGCTGAGTCGTCATACGATTCAATAGCTCCGGTACGTGATAACTTGAGGTAATTTCGTAATTGGGAACGTTTTTCTCTTAGCAATGGTAGAATGGAAATTATAGACGCGATTGAATTTGTGAGCGGATAGTTGTTTCTGTAATGTACTTTAAACGGTCATCGATAACGATGCGAGCAAGTGGAATGTATAACCACCGGAAAACTATTGTAGTTAATGAGCAAAATACACATTCGGTCCTCTTCAGCTGAACAATTCCGGCTCATTCAGTAAAATGATAGAGACTAGGGGATATTTTCGCCTGGCTTGCTACCATCCTCAAAATGTTTCGGCATGTGCACTTGGTCAAACGCTAGCTTATTATGTATGATCATCAGCCCAATACGCTCCTACAGCTGGGTTACCAGCCTTCTCTGAGAGTGATAGTATATGGACCATAATCTGCCACGCGGGCCCAGTGCGGCTTGGTGGATTATTACGCATAAAGAGTATTTTATGCGTACCACCACGCATGACAAGGAATGTGAGAACTATCACAAAGGTGGCCACTGGTCATCGTTATCTCAAACAAAGGACGAGGGTGGGGCATGTTACCGCCGAGTCACGCTTACGTTCCATTCTTTATGTTTTTTCGTGACCGCACGATACCTAATTTCACAAACATAATAGCGAGATTCCTTCGTAACTTAGTAGCTGGTAACTTGTTGCATATCTGGTGTGCGTGATACGGAACGCTCCTTTGTTTCTGGTCGATGCTCATTTTGGACATGGAATTGTTCGCCGCAGCCATTATTAATGTTGGCGTTATCTGCATTCCTTACAACGGTGGTTTCACAAAAATGTTGTTGGCTTGTTTCCTGGTGGCGTCCACGTGTACGCCCGGTATGTTGTTTGGAATCACTTTCATAATATTAATAGGTTTATTTTTGGATATTGGTGCCGTGACTAACGGAACAATACAAATGAAGTAGGTATATCTGTACTATCAGGAAAAACTACATTGTAGTTGTATATCAAGCGGGCTAGCTGACTTTGGTAGCCTTACTAAAAGTGTTTTGCTATGTTATTTATAGCGGTCAAACGCGATTGACAAACTACCTCACTGGTAATTAAATTTGCCTCCCGGATTACACAGAGGCTAGACGACAAGCATTGATCTTGACCGTGGTAAATCATGACTTAAGCTCATTGGCACTTTTTACATATAAATTGTCATACGACCTACCAGAGGACGAGCTATCAAAATTCAAATCATTGTAAGCAAAGAAAACTTATACCACGTCACAGCAGTAGTTATCGCAAGACCTTAACCCGTTGAATCGGGGGTTCCGTGGACCACCGCTCATCAGTCATGTGCCGTCACGTGAGCAAACACGGAGTTTCGTCGTTAGGGCGGGTCATTAGGACCACGTGATTACGCTGTCCGCGCGTATTGATTGCCGGTCCGGCGGGCCCGTCAGACCGGCTGGGCGGCGCAGGGTTTGATGGCGGATGTTTAGGGTTACTGTTATTTGAACGCACCGTTGATGGATTGGCGTTTCTTGATTCCGGGGGGAGCGTGGAAGTGTGATCCATGGGGGCAATAGCTTTTGCGTAAGGGTGTACACATTATCGGAAATGAATAGTAAAGTACAATTTAATTTAACTTTATCGATTATTTATTTATGCTACCGACACCTCTCCGTTAGTTCTCTCCACCTAAGGATGACTGGACGAGATCTCATCTCATCTCGGTAAGTCTTTAATAATACGATATGCTCCAGGTCACTACGGTTCAGCGTCACCCCAAGTCTCAAATATATAACTGCTATCATATTTGCGCCTTCTGAGATTCTCAACTGATGTATTTCTGTAGTTTTATTTACACGATAAGAAACAAGATATCTGTCATGCTTGAGCGACGAACAGACGCCAAGCCGTCTGCCGTATAGAACTGATGTGTTAATACCCAGATATTAAAAAATCACCCTTTCATTAACAGTAAACAGCATATTCTACATCAAATGCAAAAATACAGGTACTAGCTCAGGGGCGTATTTACCCTAGGGCCAAAAGGGCCATGGCCCGGGGCGGCAGGCTGCGAGGAGCGGCGCAAGCAGCAGAAATTTAAAAAAGCCTACCTAACTAAGGCTTTTATTAATAAACAGTGTTAAACGGTTGAATAGTTAGTTCAACTGAGTTTTGTCTCTTTCGAATCAGTTTAAAACTGTCAAAGAACAACAAAGACAAAACATAGTTTAACTTAACCACCGTTTAACACTGTTAATTAGTAAGAGCCTAAATCTCGTAAGGTGATCGTGGGTGTAATTTTGATACACATCAAGACGTTGCCGGCGCGGCAAAGGCAGGGCGGCGGGGCCTGCAGGCCCAGGGCGCTGAATCCTAAAATACGCCACTGTACTAGCTGCTGCCCGCTTGTTTATCCACATGGAGATTCGCACCGGAACCATGCATTTTCGAGATATGTTACTCTCCGGTCTATAAGCTATCTATATGCAAAATCACGTGGATCCGTTGCTCCATTGCAATAGATAGGCAAACCAACTAAACACAATTTCGCTTATCTAATAGTAGGTACGGATAGTAAGAATGTATTAGATATTAAACTATTTGCATCACCGACCTTTCACTTTCCATTAATCCTTTTTCCATACAAATGATGACAGGAATAGATCGTTTTAGCGACAAGTACATAACTACAGTAGCAGATGCCGATCTGCTACTGTGGTTAATTTCTGAAGATTGGAGTACAATAAAGAACTTTAATTTCGTTTAATATTATATATCATACTAGCTGCTGCCCCGCGGTTTCACCCGCGTGGAGATTTTGGATTACATGGTTTTTACTTTTTTGCGCGGAACCCTAATTATTTTTCTAAAATTAAAGTAGCCTATGTTACTCCTTGTAACATCAGCTATCTGCCAGTGAAAGTCCCGTCAAAATCGGTCCAGCCGTTTCGGAGATTACCCGGAACAAACAGACAGACAGACAAAAATTTTAAAAATGGTTGTATTGTTATAGGTAACGTATATACTTTCATATGCATTTAGTAAAAAGCTGTTATTTTGATATTACAAACAGACACTTCAATGTTATTTATCTGTATGGACTAGGCACTAATAGGCATATTGTTTGAAGTCAGTCGACGGATCGTATTTACATTATTTACAAGGGCTCGAATAGTTTTCCACTCATAAACAGAGATGGCAACACGAGAAAGGTCACGTTGTACCTATAGTACCTATCTATATCTTAAAGATAAAGTGTTGGTACAAGAATTACTTAGGTGTGGTTGGTCTTAATTTTTGATACGAAGCACTGTTTGCACGCAAACAACTTTATACGCGTTTTTTAAAATTAATTTCTAAAATTTAGCGTTTATCACTGGTCCCACCTAGGTGGTAAAAACCTAAGCCTAGAATCTGACTCACAAGCGCGGCTGCCGTAATATACAGATTGACGCTGGGACAGATTTTCATTTTGAGGGTAGCCAAACCTAAGATTCGATCCACCGAACTACGGATCGACGGCCGACCTGGCCACTACCCTATCATCACTTCATTTCAAATTAGTAGGATATAGTTTCCGCCCCTTACAAACTAGCTGCGATCCACGGGTTCACGTGGATTTTGTCACGGAAACAGCATTTTTACGGGATAAAAAGGTCACACGCGTAAACTACCTCTAAGCAAAAAAAATCACGTCAATCCATTCCTGCGCGAAAAAAGGACAAACACACGTTCGCATTTATAATTTTAGTAGGGTATAAGTTAGTACGTGACTGTTACCTTATCTGTATACCTACTAAACACGTCGGCAACACCTGAGGCGGTTGATCACGATAAGTGCAGGCACAAATCATTTCCTTTGCGTAATACCAGCGTCACACCTGTACGTACGCGACGTACGCCGACGTGAGATATATGAACAGTAGACGTTCTTTGACTTACTGAAGATTATTATTTCTCTCAAGGTTATTCATGAGCATAGAGTGAAATTACCGGGCTTATGAGACTTAATACCTAATGTCTCAGGGAAACGAGCGCACTGCAGTATCGCGAAATCCTTTGCGTTTCAAAGTTCTGTTTGGCACTGCTATTGTTATAGACTGACGTTATGCTTACCATCAGGCAAACGACCGACTCTTTATACAACGTATAAAAATATATTTCAATTTTATTTGTAACATGATACCCACCCACCAACTCGTCATACATAAATCATGACTAAAAAAATGTATGCAGTAAGTACTTATTTCAATGAATTAATTTGTAAAAAGAAATCTAGTTGCATCGATGGTAAGTAATTAAGATTAGTCATTATGGCTCATGGGGAGTAAGAAACGTCCGCTGATCCATAAGTCTAAGGCTAAGATTCAGAGACGATTCTAAGCGTAGACTTTGGCTTCCATATGTCAAAACTGTATAGAATTTTGACGTATGGAAGCGTGAGTCCACGCTTAGATTCGTCTCTGAATCTCAGCCTAAGATTTGAACCAAGCTCCAACTTTCAGTGAAGGAAAACATCATGATACTACACCATAGCAAGGTGATAGGGCATTTTCTAGTGCATACCTGGCTGGCTACCAACCTGAAGATGTCACTAAGCTGTAAGCACCTATCGGTATGTTCCGACACATGTTATTAGGTAACGAGGCGAGCTGGTCGTTTGCCTGATGGTAAGCATAACGCCGGCCCATAACGATTGCAATGCCACCCAGAACTTTGAAACACAAAGGCCTGCGCGGCACTGGAGTGCGCTCGTTACCCTGAGACATTAGGTATTAAGTCTCATAAGCCCAGTAATTTCACTGGATACTCTGCTCATCAAACCGGAACACAGTAATGCTTGCACACTACTGCTTGGCGGCAGACTTCACGAGCAAAGCGGTGGTAACAACCCAGACGGACACTCGCAGAAGAGTTAGTCCTCACACTAACAAATTTTTCTATAAATAAAATTCGATAAAATTGACAGTTAAAATCGATAAAGTGGGTTTTATTCGATAAAATTTACAATTAAAACCCCACTTTATCGATTTTAACTGTCAATTTTATCGAATTTTATTTATCGAAAAGATCCGTACTCGCGCCGCCGGTCTTCTGCTTCTTCACCTGCGAGCACTAGTAATTTTCTATTTTAAATTTACCACCTTCGACCATCAGCCTGATGATGACTACATCATCACTTGAGCTTAGGTAGGATAGTGCTCAAACCAAGAGTGAAAAAAAAAGTAATGCCAGTCATACACGTGCCGCGTTACCCGCGACCCGAGTGACATGAAACGCAGAGAGCGCATGCCAAATAAATAACCGGCGTGAAGGTCGCGGTTATTTTAGTGAAAGCATCTGCATAAACAATTCGCGGTAACGTTTTTAATTTGGTACGAGCCCTGATTGAGGACCGGATCGGTATTGAGGATTGGGAGCAGGGAGGCCGGTGGTCGTACATGATTGGTTGTAACGATCGGACTGGTTAGTACTTGGATCGGTAGTAGGTAGTGTTGTTCTGAGCTGAGTATTTGTGTACTTATGAAGGCACGTTTAGAATCGAGTTGTCGTAAAAAACTGTTAGGCCAAGTCAAAAGGCTACCTCAAAATCTGCAACTGCTGTTGCTCATTTGCTTCAGAAGGGAGGGATCATGTGCTATGGTTTTTGGCTTAAGACTCTTTTTGTAAGTACCTGTAGCAACAATACCGCTGTCTAACAGTAAAACTTGCATGTTTCGAAAAAATATTGCAGTCTTTAAATTTAAAATATTTGAAAAAGAAACAGCACTACAAAGCTGTTAAGTACTCAAATATTATAAGAAGTTAGAAGTGACGAATATGTAAGTTAAACGTTCGATTAACATCACCTACCCTAGCACCTAGCTGTTACATATTTGTTGAACGAGCTGTGTCAATCTTATCGAGGTCCCTTGACCACGGACCCTCGTCAACGTGGCCTCACATGCCAATAACGTAACAAATCCCAATCACAACACTGTTAATGATGTACCTACCCTATCTTCAGAAAGTACCTTTAACATGGAAACACCTAAAAATCTGTTTGTGATATCACCGAAAACCGTTACTGCTCTGCCCACGTTAAACTCTACATGACCTTAATGACTTAAAACCTGGCCAGATAAAGTACCTATAATTAAACAAAACGCTAACGCAAGTTGTTCTCAAGTTATTAATTAACAAATGGTAACACAAAAGGATAGAGATAATTGCAGGATATAGATAGGATGCGAGATACAATCTATAAAGGATAAAGGGCCCAGTTCCAAGTTCCACTTCTGTTGTAACATATATCACGGACTGTATTCCTGTCTGATGCATAGGATTGTGATATACCCACCTGCATCCATAAAAGCTATCGGCCTCCGATATCGATTCTGCTTTTATGGGTAGCCTCAAATTGTAAACCTTAGGACGTCCGTTGAATTGTTAATGGTACTGACATCAATGTAACAGTATATTTTTAACTGCATGCCTATTAGAATTATTAATCTTTTGTAATCAGGGCCACTAGAGCTGCTTAAATGGTCATAATTTACTAGCGCGTTTGAAAGAAATAAAATATGAGAGTACGGCTATTAATATTAACTGCATTGACAATGACTTTGAAATCCCTACAAAAGCAGAGATTTAATTAGATAGCATAAATCGTACAAGGCGGTCTATCCAGCCAGACTTTGTCTATTATAATCACTACTAGTCCCTTTTGATGTAGGCATTTAAGCAAGCCGAGAAGATGGTATTCATCTTGGATGATTATCCTACTTTTGAGGGCATCTATCTTCAGGTTAAGGTAACAACCAAATCCGTTACCTTACCCTAATTCATATCATAACATCATAGTCTGCCATAGACGTGAGTCGCAAACAGCAGAGTTTATATTTAGAACGTTATTCGTTTCACCTCTGCGCCATGAGACATGGTGAAAGTCGCACGCGAATTGGGTTAGCTTCGTACATTCGCCATAAAACCTTTGGATCTATGGGTAAAACAAGACCTGTCAATAGCCAAGTGTGTCGGCCTAGCCGGTCTGATTGGTACGATAGAAAAACCGTATAGAAACGATAATACGCGTTAATAAATTGTTTCGTAAGTGTAGTGTGAATATAAAGAACCGCTGCTTACACATGCGTGATGTAGAAACCAACAATAGTCTTAAAGAATCGATTGAAAAGTTATAGGTGCGGTTATAAAAAGCCAGCAGACATGAGATATGAATGAATGAGACAATGAATATGGAAAAGGTATCTATAGAAACAGCGCGAGCACTAAAGTCAGCGATTGACGTAGCGCCATAAAATACTATAAAAATCGCAGAGTTATTGGCAAAGGCGCTATTATACAGCACATAATACGACCATTACGAATAACAAGTCAGTAAATAGACTGCCAATCGGATGAATAAACAAGACTCCGATACATATAGAAGCTAATATAAACTGACTCACTGACCGTAAAGTAGACGACGCTCTGGCTTTGTAGACCTGAAGGTCAGGCTTTAATTTATATGTCTGGATCAGATCGTTTTTTAGTGACACAACCGCCCATTGACTAGACTAGGCACTTTAGGCAGTAAAACAAAGTCTATTTGATACCAAAGTCAATCTATTAAAATAATATAAGTACAGTAAAATAGTAACGGTGAAGCTACTCACTCAAACCGGGCGGAATAAAGCAAACGATATATTTGATATAATAGATATTAAAAAATAACTTTAGTGGCGTTTAGATAATATTAAACAAACGTTTTTAAGGGTACGGGCTCATTGGCGTGCCTTGGGAGAAGCCTATATATCCAGCCTGATGCAGGCTGATTATGATGATAACGATGATGACACTAAACAAGAGATAGTCACAAGTAGATATGTGTTTAGCATAGTTTTAAACAACATCTTCATTTATAATTTTTTTTCTCGTTTCCAAAGGGAGCTCTTTCATACCTTTTTTATCAATTTACGGACGGATTCGAAAAGTATTTTTATCCGATAGGTCCCAGAACGGTCCGTTTTAAATTTCGTTCAGATCTGATGATAAGGCGATTGTTAGATCATTGTGATTATCATCAGCGTTATCCTTTTTTCATAGTCGTATCTAAGGTATTCGATTGTTACTTATTATTCTACACCCAGTAACAAGAAGATCCTGGATAAATTATTTTATTGCACAATTTTGACACGTTTTTTGTTTCATTGGAATTCAAGAATTTGTATTTAATCCATTTTGTTACTGTGATACTCAAATGTAAATTGACCTAAAATGTTAATTATTTTCAAAGCCCGAAGGGGATGAACTGTTATTACATAAATGCAATATTATAACACAATTGTAATCATTAACATCGTGTAGGTTTTAAGTTCAAAACGCCATTACTTTATCAGCACGTGTTTTGACTTAGCTTATTTCTGGCGACCTAAAATCCTAACCATTCAAATCCTTCGTAAGCCTATTTTATATAAAACTGGAACCAAAACGTGGGTTTGAAATTCGAACATGGGTCTGGGTATAACAGCATCAAGCTGACCGCTTCAGCGGTTAGCAACAAAACACCACGAACCACGCGGGTCCTGAACACACCTATAAATAAAAACACACAGAACGGGGGTCGAAGATGCGTAAATATTCAACGGCGGGGTATCGAGGTAACAACTCAGGCGGAACGTCCTTGTTAATAGGAACCACGGGAAGCCAGTGACGAAGGTGCGACGGGTATAAGGTCGACGGGTATTTTGATATGTTCTTACATAACGCGATGTGTTGTTGTCACATAAATATAAATAGTCGAAGTGGACACGTCGTGTGGCAGTGGAATGAGATTCTGGTCCCGTGAATAGTGCAATTTATGAATCGTCTATTTATTTAGCTATTGTGATAGAAACATATTTAATACTACGTAATTTGTTGTTACTGTCGTAATTTACGGTATTTTTTTACAAACGTATTTCTTTAATTTCGAATAAAGCCATTTAGCATACATTATTATAAAACTAGCTTCTGCCCGCGGTTTCATATGGAGATTCCCACAGGTAGTACCGTATTATTTCAGGTATAAAAATTTGAATATGTTACTTTCCGGTCAATAAACTATCTCTATGAAAGAAGTACATTACAAACTCACTTTTACATTTATAATTTATTACGGATGAACTTCTTCCATTTGTTTCCCCCAATTTACAAAGGACGTCCTGACTAATAGCGTCTCTACGTTGACAATACATCTACGCTGGAAATGCAAAGTTTGTATACTAGTTTCCAGGGTAAGTAAACAAAAGTCGGGTTAGTTTAGGACTTTGAATAGTTCATAATTTATCACACAAGTATTTCGTCGATGCTTATTTTGCGCAAAAGTTATCACTGGCGAAACATTAACAAGTTTTACATAAGTTTAGCCAATCGTGTCGCTATCAGATTCGTCACGGGTCGCTTCTAACCAGCCGTGCATCTTTCCAAGGCCGTAAGGCAGCAGTAGGTATGGGGGGACATTGCCCCCGCAATCCGGCCGTATCTCCGCAATTTCGACCATCTCGACCAATCTCAGCCGATCTCCGACCACTTGTTTCTGAGGAAATAATGGCCACTATTCGTATTAGGTGGCAATTTGTCGTCCGCCCAATCAGACTGGACGTGGAACTTTCTACATTTGAATTGCAGGGTTTGCTCGAATATTCATTGCATCATTTGCAAGTGTGTGGGCATGGTCCGGAGCGGAATCTTAATTCCGCTAGAAGAGAAATGAAACAAAAATTTGACGTCCAAAATTCTCTGGCTCGAAAAATAGGCGGATGACCCAGCAAATTCTTAAAAACTTTCATGACAGTCATCTACGAAAATCGCAACGCTCTCGGGCAATGAACACAAAAGGTGATGATGAATCAGACTACTTTTTTACACTTCAGCTTATAGCTTTTGTTAAGCTTTAACGCTTTGAACTAGACCTATTTTCATGCTTCAAGTCTCAGCTGCTATTCAACAAAAATGAAGCTTCCCTCTCAAAGCATCGTGAGGCTTAACTCAGTCACAATAAGGATTACCGGATGGCTGAGCGATATGCCTTTATGCTGGATCTTGGCTGAAGATTCACAAGTCCCGGGCAAATTGAAAGCGTTCTGCTCTAATAGGAAGAGGCAATGCCTGTGAAACGAATAGGATGGTGGGTACAGTACAGCCGTACAGTGGACTCTTTGAAGCGCGCCTATTGAGATATACAATTTCAAAGGAATGATGCGACAAAGGTGTGAGACGCAACGGCTAGAACTGAATGGCCATCGTAAATAGCATCATAAAAGCTCTTTTATTAGGACGTGACTGATATACGGCTCAAAACGTTAGCACATCTTTATTCAATGGCATTAAGACTAAAATGTATTATTTATGCTACTCGATGATAAGTCGAACTTGAAGTTCGTGTTCGTGGTTGGCATCACCTCTATCCATTTACAGACTCACCCAGAGCTTTGAATGTTAAATTTCTGCGTGGCCCGCACCTCGCGTCACTTTGTGAGACAAGAATCTTTAATCTGATACGCCCAGTCTTTACTAATAATCATGATATCATACACATTCATCAAGTCTTCAGTATTTAGTCAATCAAAGGTGAATTATTTTTTGATATTACTCTATGACCTCAGTGACAATCAACCGACTGCTTAGCTACTGTGTATGTGTGTGTCCAAGCGTCAGGATCGCATTAGCCCTCCCTTTGTTAGTACCATATCTCGGACCGTCAGCAGTCTCCTAAACATTCATCATGCCACTTCGAAACTCAATTGTACCCTTTAGGGAATAAAGTAGAGAATTGTCTGAGGTTTATACAGGTTCAGATGGACTCACAGAGTGTACTGGTCGAGTTTGGATACCGATTTGGAGTCGGCTCACTGGAGCTTGTCAGTTAGTGTCTGTGCAAGTACTGTTTTCATGGTTATTTGGGGTTTGGTGGGAACTGTTTATTTAAGTTTCAATGATCGTCTATTATTCAAGAAGATTTCGAATCTAAGCGTGGGCTCACGCTTCCATACGTCAAAATTCTATACAGTTTTGACATATGGAAGCCAAAGTCTACGCTTAAAATCGTCTCTGAATCTTAGCCTTAGTGTCTGTGCAAGTACTGTTTTCATGGTTATTTGGGGTTTGGTGGGAACTGTTTATTTAAGTTTCAATGATCGTCTATTATTTAATACTAATTTAGGAAGAAATGAGAAACTATTTGAGAACGGTGTATTTATCTGTTAACTTATACAACTACGTCTGCGTCTAAAAGCGCGTTAGACATACAAGCAGGGGAAAAGATTCTAGTTTTAACTTTATCACCCTACCTTTTCACCATCATTATTTGCCACCTTTACTCTTTCTTATTGCTTGACTACACTGGACTTCCTTTCGCTACTGCGTTGCCTTACCCTTGGAGTGCTTCTCAAAATTTGAGCACATTTTTATGGAATTACTTTGGAACGTAACCTGGGATAATATTTTCCTATAAACATATTATAATTATTATATTTCATTTTCAGATAAAAATATTTATTCAATAGACGTCTGAAAGTGATTGCTCTATAGCAAGTACCTATTTATAATAACGCTTATTGTGTGTATTTTTAAGTTGTCTTAACCATCTTTACCTTGAAATTTTTATAGAGTTTTTGTGTTGTATTGTATGCAAATCGGGTCATAACTGCCGGAGATATACATACGTTAACGTACTCAAATAAGAAAAACCGGTTTGAATTAATAAGGTTTTCTATTTAGGAAGACCATCAAGAAACGAATTTAAATTTAACCAGTGCAATCTGTCACCTCCGACGGCGCACAAAAGGTCGCAAGTCCATATTGCACTCACTGATGACTTTGACTACGCAATACTAATTTATTTAACAGGCTTTTAAGCGGTTCCATTTAAAAATCTTTAAAAAGTTCGTTTCGAACTCCCACCATACAAAACATCTCAAGTCGGATATTACACAAATCGCTCGCACCGCGATACGCGTATCGCGCGCAGAGTTCGTTGACCCGGCGCGAGCGCACTCGCACAGCCCGCAGCGATCGCGCTATAAATACGAGTGACGTCACTTGTTTATCGTAGTACGCAAGGTTACGCGCCACGAGTGGCTCACGCCGCTCAGGTGATGTAAGAAGCGTATCGGCTTCTTTCTATAAATGCAGGAGAAAGTGCCTTTGCAGCTAAATCTGGATTATTTTCAGCCTGGTTTGTCCTACTTCAATGCAAAATACGATCATCCTTCCCCAATTCTCACGGTGTAAGTAAGGCTTTTTCGGTCCTGTTTGTGCAGTAGCAGTCTAGCTCATCCCCCATCTCTGTCTGGGCTGTTGCGATGTTCAGTAACGTTGCGTGAAATCGGACCCAGACCCTACACATATTTTTAAATTAGTTCAGGAATAAGGTTTTGATTGAATGCGCTTTTTTATTTATCGTAATATACTTCATTGGATATTATCTTGATTATCTATCGAAGATCAAGATGTCGATGGTATCTATATCTAATATTATATCTCAGGGTAAAAAGCATCGTGCCGGTCTTTGTGTTTGAAAATTCTGGGTGGCAATGCAATTGTTACGGGATCTTACCATCGTGCAAACGGCGTCTCCAATTCTACTAAACAAACGGTTTAAAATGACAGTGATTTCGTCGGAAAATGATCGCTTTGCTGAAGAACAGACGAAAGTCATCAATGTTTTATTGATGACCGATCTCCTTACCTTACGAGATTACAAAATAAAATGGGAACAAATTATTTTCATTATGTATTGTATATTCGAATATTGGTAAAATAATAAGTTCAGCGAAAGGTCAGTGAAATTATTGGGTGTATGCGAGACAGGTAATATACCTAGTATCCAGGGTAACGAGCACACTGCAGTGCCGCGCAGGCCTTTGTGTTTCCAAGTTCTTATGGGCCGGCGTTATGCTTCCCATCAGGCAAACAACCAGCTCGTCTCGTTATCAAATAGTACAAAAAAAATGTCGCAAGCAATGGCGCATATCAAAATGAAATAGTCGCGCTAAGTTTACTGATCACCAGAAAAATCGCTAAATTCGTTTCAGTTGTGGTATTTAAAGATCTTAAGGTTATTATCGACGCTTGGGGTAAACAAGGTTAAACGAAAAGTTAACTTTATTTAAACAGCGCAACGTTGGGTAGGTACCTACGATAGACCATATACAATTCTTACGTAACTATTGTTAGATATTACCTAATATAGCATTCTGCATGGTGGGATTTAAAAATGTGTCGACAAACACCTATCGCTGTCTTCTAGGAGTTACTCGGTGTGCTATTCTAAGTGTAGCGTGTTTACTCTCGTCATCTTATATCATCTTCATCTTTTAAAATCAGAAGATCAAACGATAACATATCGAGACAAAAAATATGCACTTTAATCACGAGTAATAAAATAGACTGGAGGAAATTGTCTCCTATTCGAACCACACGACTTTTGCTGCTCCACGAAGGCTGAACTTTCAAAATCCATCAACGCATCGACCTGATTTTTGTCATAGATGTAGTTGTACCGTAGAGTAAAAGTAACATAGGCTACTTTTTATCCGGGAAAATGCACGGTTCCTGTGGGAACGCAGGTGAAACCGCTAGTAAATTACATAATCTTTAAAACAAACAGCAAAAATACCAGAGATACGACCCACAACAATCTTATCACGGTGAATGTCATTGCCAATGACCGATTACGTTCTCAAGGTCAGAATTTCGATTGTGATAACCAAAGGTCACGCTTTCGATTGTGATACTGATATCTTTATCCTTTTAACTTCATTCGAAGTAATATAAAACTATTACTAAGACTTGGCATGATGCAATACAACAACAACATAGCATATACACACTCAATAGTCCTTATACTAATAGAATGCCCTGTATAATGTATCACATGTGACACACATAGATAAACCACACAAATTTCCATACGAGAACAAATTGTATGCTCCTCAACAGTTTTCCTCGAGGATCCTCTAAGTTTCTCTAAAGAGCTCTAGTGTTTCCGAGAGGAAACTTATGCGACTTTCAATCCAACACACCATGGTCCGAATCTCGACTCGGTCCCGAGTCGAGGTTCGGGTTTTGAACACTCGCTCAAAAGACGGTAAAGGAAAACATCGTGAGGAAACCCGCATGTTCAAGAACTACAAGATTTCGAGAACATATGACATCCACCAAACCGCACTGTGCCCCGAGGTTGATTATGGACCATACCTCTCTCTCTGAGAGAAGGCTGGTATACCACCAGTGGGGGCGTAAAAGACTGATAATGAAGACCAAAGAAGCGCCTCGCCTTGCAGGCAAGGTTACTACCAAAGGCGACTATAACACCAATTCCGTTGCTTACAAGCTTAACTTATTTTAGTAACACTGTCTTTTTCTAATTAAGAACATGAGACAATATTGGAGTAGGTATATATTTTTAGACTTGTGAAATTAGTCCACTTGCTTTTAAGTAATGTGAATTTGAGGACACAAATTTAGAGGCGTTCATTTTCCACATCGTCACGTAAAATCCGGTGACATAGTACTCAATCGCCAACCTATAGAAAATAAAGGAAAAATTGACTATGTCGATAGAAACAAAGTCGTGTAGTAAAAGTTGATGAGGCGGAACAGCTAGGTGGTTATGACATATATCAGAATGACCGAAAATAGTGAAAGCGATGGTTATTATTTAGTTCCCACCAAAGACAAAGAGAATAGACTGAGCGTTACCTATCCAGCTGCGACGTGAATACGGAGAGAAAAGCGTGAAAGAGATAAAGCGATCATGCGGCCAGTAAAAGTCTTTCTCTAGAATTCTGATCGCATCACGTCAAAGATGACAGTAAGCACGGCGCCTTCGTCACTGATACTGTCTATACTGATCTGCAGAAAAGGTACATATATGGGTCGCACAATCTCTTTGTCTCTTTCAACGTGGCCAATCTTGTTAGGGTATTTGCCCAGTCCATTCTCTATGTCTGTGTTCCTGACGCAATGGATTATTTTAGATGCTATCGTTAATATCGTTCGACACTAACGATGGAGACGAGGGATTATCTATAGCTTTATTTACATTTCAGATTTCTTACGTAGATATTTTAACGTTCTCAGACTTTAATCAATTTCACGTAAATCTATACTTAAATGCTACTTCCATACAGATAAATAAAATTGAAGTGTCTGTTTGTAATATCTAAATAACAGCTTTTTCTAAATGCATATGAAAGTTTATACGGAACCTATAACAAAACAACCATTTATAATTTTTTGTCTGTCTGTTTGTTCCGGGTATTCTCCCAAACGGCTGGACCGATTTTGACGGGACTTTCACTGGCAGATAGATGATGTTACAAAGAGTAACGTAGGCTACTTTTATTTTAGAAAAAGAATTAGGGTTCCGCGCAAAAAAATAAAAACCTTGAAATCCAATATATCGCAGCTAGTATATAATAAATGCTACCTATATAATAAATGCGAAAGTATGTTTGTACGTTTGTCCTTCTTTCACGCACTAACGGAGCAACGAATCTACGTGTTTTTTGGCATAGATATAGTTTATGGACCGGAGAGTAACTTACGGGTACTTTATACCCGGAAAATGTAAAAAAAGCTATCCACACTCGAAGACCGAATACGTGAGCAAAATCTTGTACATTTTGAGCAACATCTTTCATTTATACAAACTGATGACACTTCCCGAGTTCCAAGATCGTCACTTTTCACCTTCGCATCCATCCACTCTATTCACATGTAAATGCTACATCGAAGAAACTCGCTAATCAGTTGATTAAATTGTAACTTGTTTCATATTGAGAACTCGAACCTTTGAGCCAAGGACGTAAGTAGGAACGAGGCAAGAATGGGGTACTTGCCCCACTTTGACAATTGAAAAAAATTAGCTTGTTTATTCAAAACACTGTAATAGGTTGTTCACCGTGATTATTATCAGAGGAATAACTCATGAGCATGACGCTTGCACCTGGCGTCGAAATACCGTGTGCTCATCGCTCAATAATAATTACGGTAAATATCCGTTGCAATGTATTCATTAGTAAATAACCGTGAAAGTTTAAAGTAAGTGAGCTTATGTCATGTATTACCTAATTGTTAATGCTCAACGAACCATAGGTAATGCATGTTACTTACATTAATTTTATAACTATAATTAATGTATCTATTTTTGTAACATACTGTTGGTCTTTTAGTAAATAAATAAAAATACTGAATTTTTTCGGTATGATCGAGTGTTCTTAGCTATGATTCAAGAAAACCTGTTCAGCTGTTTGACGATCAACAGTTCTTTGTGCCGGGTTTTTTTTTTTAATTTTATGTTGTTGTCTAATCAAATACTTACGTTTGCTTGCATTAGTAACAACATACTCAAGGATTATATCTAGTGGGGGCAAGTCTAGCGACCTGGATTTTGCCTTTCCCCCCTCCCCAACAAAATCCTGAATCCTTTATTCGAAAACTCCAACGGCTTGAGCGTCCTCTATTATTCATCAAACATGAAATCGTATAATCTCGGCTCGGCTACTTCCCTCATTTGCATAATGATTAATAATTAACATTGGTATTATGTACTCGGCTAAGTTTATTGACGTTTGTGTTAATTGAGTGTGAAAATCGAACCGGTTTTTTTTTTATTTTAACGCGAGTAAAAGGGCCGGCCTGAAAACCTAGCACCAGAATACGTATTAATTCTTTTTGTGTAATGCGTCACACGTATAGCAGTCGGCATAAAAGTTGCCCTCTGGCGAGGTACCATATCTTATTCTCCTCGTCACTACTATAAGGCCGTGTGGTCCCAACATCGAGATACTAACCCCAAGAGATGAAACTACTGTACTATCCATTCTCACCAACAATATATTGATTTTGCTGTAACTAATATCAGCGCTCAGCGTATCACCGCACGGGCAGTAGGCATTATATCTAGGCAAACATGGTGGAATTTATTTCGTGGCAAACCGAACATCACTGCATCTCTAGAGGTTAGTACCTCGATGCCCTCTGGCGAGGTACCGTATCTTATCTTCTCGTCACTACTATAAAGTCGGGTGGTCCCAATTCCCAGCTAGGAATAGTACCATTCCATGGTACGTGTAGTCCCAACATCGAGATACTAACCCCAAGAGATGAAACTACTGTACTATCCATTCTCACCAACAATGTATTGATTTTGCTGTAACTAATATCAGCGCTCAGCGTATCACCGCACGGCAATAGGCAAACATGGTGGAATTTATTTCGTGGCAAACCGAACATCACTGCATCTCTAGAGGTTAGTACCTCGATGCCCTCTGGCGAGGTACCATATCTTATTCGTCACTACTAGGTCGTGTGGTCCCCATTCCCAGCTAGGAATAGTACCATTCCATCTTTTCCCCTTGGGTACCGTAAGGCAGCCTGCCCGTCGATCAACATCGTAATCTACTGCGTCCATTGATTTAGATGATGTCCATTGAACTACTTTACATCAAAGCTGTACACTGCATGATTAAAAATAATAATACTGACTAGCTGCTGGCCCGCGGTTTCACCCGCGCGGAGATATTGAATTTCATCGTTTTTATTTTTTGCGCGGAACCCTAATTTTTTCCCAAAATAAATGTAGCCTATGTTACTCCTTGTAGCATCAGCTATCTGCCAGTGAGAGTCCGGTCAAAATCGGCCCAGCCGTTTCGGAGATTACCCGGAACAAACAGACAGACAGACAAAAAAGACAAAAATTTTAAAAACGGCTGTTTGGGTCTATGTCCCGTATGTAACTTCATATGCATTTAGTAAAAAGCTGTTATTTTGATATTACAAACAGACACTTCAATTTTATTTAGTTGTATCGATTTAATTTTGTCTAGTTTTTAGTTATAACAAGTAAGAAAGAAAGGAATAAATTGTCTTTCTCCTTTCTTTCTTTCAAAGCGAGACTTAATTAAACATATCCATGATACCTCTCTAAAGCTATTTCAATAATAGATTAAGTACTTTGTTTTCAATAAATAAAAATCTATAAAAACGTCAAAATAACAAGTTTTGAATGTTTATGCGTTAATAATATTATACAAATATAGTCACGATGACGATTCAATTATACGAAATGATTCAATTATACGAAACTAATATTAATTTTACACTAATCGTTTTGGATTTGGACTTTTTCCAATCAGTATGTAAAATCTGTTAACATATTCGGCAAGATAATTGTCTCATCTCAGAACAGCTCACGATAAATTAAAGAAAAAGAGATTAATTATACGACTGACTATAACAGTCAGGCTTATAACAATCTTTGCTGTTTTTATACGTTTGTATTTGAATAGGTTTCCTTTGAAATTTTTTTACCAGATTGTAGAAAACTAACTCTTCTTGGAGTGTGCATCTGGGTGGGTTCTACCGCCAAGCAGTAATTTGCAAGCATCACTATTTGATGAACAAAGTAGCCAGTGAAATTACTGGGCTTGTGACCGTGGCGTGGTGATGACAAAATTCCTCATCCACGGGGGAGGCTGCTATTCAGCAGTGGTTGTTCTCCCGCTGATGATAGACCTACGCAGCGAACATCACCGAGCCATAATAGCTTCTTAGTCTGTATTCCTAGATGTCCATTATGGGGTCAATGCACCCGCCAAACAAATCGCGTAGCTTATCCATATTAGGTACATACATCGAACATTTTCACTGGCAATTGGATATAATTTATGCGCATATATGCCGGCCGTATACGACTGTTAGGTTTTCGATCGCCATATTTGTCAGCTGACCCCAACTAAGGCGCCTGGCTAGTGCTCGTGTAACATGCAAATTAATTATATTTATGAATATTGTAAGCGGAATTAATTTTAATTTGTTTTCTTAATTGCTTGTGTGGTAACCATGCGCTAATTCGCTAATTTTAGCGAGCTTGTTAGACTTTGTGACAGATCAGATCTAGACTACTCTAGAGTAGTCTAGATAGTTTCTACTATCGTGTCTAGACAAAGTCACTTTCTACTTGATAGTAGAAAAGTTAAAAATTACTTTAATACAGCGACGAACTGACTTCAGACAAACTTGACAGTGACAGTGTACTGAACAGATTTTGATGAAATTTATATGGAACCAATCACTGAGATCTAAGGTAAAACAAAAACCATACGATCACCAACGCTTCTAATACGACTTTTACTCAAAAAAAATTGTTTCACAACCACTGCGTGTTCAGTGCAGAAGGCGTGGTAAATACGCAGTGGTGCGCAAGTTTTTTTGTATGCTATTTGATAACGAGGCGAGCTGGTCGTTTAGCTGACGGTAAGCATAACGACGACCCATAACAATTGCAGTGCCACCCAGAACTTTGAAACGGAAAGGCCTGCGCGACACTGCTCTCGTTACCCTGAGACATTAAGTATTAAGACTTATAAGCCCAGTAATTTCACTGATGGCTACTTTGCTCATCAAGCCGGAACAATGCTTGCACATTACTGCTTGGCGGCAGACTTCACTAGCAAAGCGTTGAATGAGAATTTGAATAGCGGAATTTGCCTCGTGCAAGTCACCCAAGTCCGAAGAAGCGTAAGCACTCTTATTTTTTAACTAAAAAAAATCGCTTTTATCTACTTTCATCGCCTTGTTGTTACTT
This sequence comes from Crocallis elinguaria, assembly GCA_907269065.1. Lineage (NCBI taxonomy): Eukaryota > Metazoa > Arthropoda > Insecta > Lepidoptera > Geometridae > Crocallis > Crocallis elinguaria. Next base: position 36,922,425 of record OU026065.1, read on the forward strand.
TAAAAAGAAATATCACGTGTATATTTCACAATAACAAATATTTTTACCTAGAAAAAAAGCTTCTATTATAACACATGAAAATGTCAAAACCACAGAGTAGAATACAACGTTCCTTGGTAACAATACCTACTCGTTATATTTATATTTTGCTGGAACAATTGACAGATACTATCAAACTGATAGCGAGCAATCGATTCTTATCTGTGACATGACGTAAACAGGGAATAGGTAATCCTAACGAGGCACTTTCATAGAACATTTCGAACATTACATACAATAGAAACACGAACCAACGACGCCATAATAAAATATTAACAAATGAAGAACAAACCTGCCTCACAGAACACCATTTTTACCTTCGAAAAATCGTGTTTCGAACGCGCCCAAAATGTATTAGAACAAAAGGAGTTTGTAAGCCGGTAACAATGATGAATGATATCCTGCAAATAATTGTCCTTGGCGGACGCGGGGAGGGGTGGCAGGCGCGGCTCGTGACGTCACGAGCCCTGCGGTCGATGACCCGCGAACAGCTGACAGCGAGATGTGAGGTAAGGCTATACGTTATTGGAGTCAGCGATCTTGAGGTTTCACGAGAAAAGGCTTAATAACTAATAGGTTTATTAATCACGTCGTTCATGTATACGTGCTGCAAATTCGTATCGCATAGTGTTGTCCGGACTGGAATAACAGATCGTTTATCAAGCTCTATATTTAGAACTCGACTGTCGCTACTTCGACTCATTTCTGGAACTGAGTTATGTGCCGTTTTCGTTACGGCTCACGTCAGACTCAAGGGCAGAGGTCGGTTATATACAACTACTTAAACAGGCCGCATTAAATTACGATTCTTTTAATTTGGAACTTCACCGTGGAGGGTTCAGCTGCTCACTAAATTTGTACGTAAAAGTCGTAGATAGAGCTTAAAACCAGCGCCGATCGTAATTTGCGATCAGCTTATTGCTGAGCTACGGTCTTTTCAGGACTACTTTGTAATTTGTTTGTTATTGGAATTCAATTTGTTTGCAAGTATGTTCTTCTGCGTGTTTAGCTATGTATTTCTGTTTCATTGTGTGCTATAAATTAGAATATTTTTGCTTTCTTTTCGATTAATTAATTATAAAATGTTGAGCGAAGATGCATGTTGCATATTAAGTAAAATTGCTTTAAAAAAGCGTCGAACCGACTTCAGTGACAAACTACTGAACCAATTTTGATAATATTTCTATGCGGCCAATCTGAAAGTATATCCTCCCAAATAAAATAATAAAAGAATTATCCAAATCAGTTTATAAATGACGGAGATCTGAGTAAACAAACATTAAAAAATGTACAAACCGAATTGAGAACATGATAGAAGATTGCTGTTTAGCAACAAAGCCGCCCATCATGCCTTTACTAATTACAAAATAATATTTTAGGAAAATAATTACACTTGTGTTGTACACATTTCACAACTAATTAGTACTATTAATATGTATGTATAAAATCTATTAATACCATTACTATGAAAACTTAATTCAGTACACTTATTTTCGCAAAATTATTTAGTTTAAGATATAATTGAAAATCTGAAAGTGTATACGTATTATTGTAGACTGCAATCAAAGTTGTTGGTTTGTATACTTAGGCTACCATTTGTCCTCAATGTCATTAGATGATAAGTGATGATACGGTCGAGGCTGGCTGCACGCTAAGCCTGCCTTCGACCGCCGGCGGCAGAGGTGACGAACAAAGAGCTCTTCATTCGGAGGGCCACTCGAACCTACCAAGCCCTTCATTTAAATTTGAGGTCGCTATTTACAAACCTCGCATAAGGGGCCGTCTACATTACACTGGGAAAACGTTCTGGGCCTCGTCGTCCGGGAAACACATAAGCTAAGATTGAGAAACAAATCTAAGCATGGCTTTATGATTTCATAATACGTCAAAATTGGCCCACAATTTTTTGGCCCACGTATCCTTTTGGCTCACCTATCTTTCTTGGACCACGCGTCTTTCTTGGCCCACGTATCTTTCTTGGACCACGCGTCTTTCTTGGCCCACGTTTCTTCCTTGAACCACGCGTCTGTCTTGGCCCACGTATCTTTCTTGGACCACGCGTCTTTCTTGGACCACGCGTCTTTCTTGGCCCACGTATCTTTCTTGGACCACGCGTCTTGGCCCACGTATCTTTCTTGGCCCACGTATCTTTCTTGGCCAGTGTCATTTTCCCGGCCGGCGCGGCGGTGACAGCTGTATAGTGTGCAAGATCCTGTAACCGGAAAGTCTTGTGGCGAGACTCGAGTTGAATTGAGTAAGATATGTTAATGAAAGTCGTAAGTTTCTGGAGTAACCGGGTGCCGCTTCAAATATCGACTGAATTTTAATGTTATGTAACTGTGATTAAATTACGAAAGCATTTGCATTAAATCTTAATAATTTACCGAGCGGTAGAGGCGGTGAGTTGGCTGGTTTGCTTACCTGAAAGAAAGGAAACATTTGATTAGTACACATTTCTATCGAATTTAATACTTCTATACATACTATAATAAAATATTAACTTTTACGAGTTAAGAAAAAAAAGTGTTATATTCTAAAAAAATCTTGCTGTTAACGTTTTATCACTATTGAAATCTAGAATAGCACTTGCTCCCAAGTGCATTCTTTTAATAATGAGCCCAGCAGGTAGCTTTCTTAATGTTAGGGGCACCTTAGACGCTCAAGCAAACGTACGTTTGCTTGAATAACAACGCTTTTGCGTCAAGCGCGCATTTCGAGTATCACGAAATCCGCGCTTGATGCAAAAGCGTTGTTATTCTGACAACCAAACATAAGTTTGCTTGAGCGTCTAAGGTGCCCCTTAAGCGTCGCTCATGCCTCTCGCAGTTGCAATGTCACCCAGAGTAGCGAATGTCTTAGGCGGCACTGCAATAACTTTGCACCCTGAAACTTCAGCTTTTCATACTCAAATGTGAAACAAACGAAGTTTACGTGATCGGCGCTAAAAATTCATGCCTTAACTTAATTTAAATTGAAGTTCAAAAATATGCTTAAACATATAATCGATCAAATCAACCGCGAATCATTCAGAGCTAGCTTTGACAGCAGATATCAAAATGCGAGTTTAAAATAATCCTAAGTTAATAGATTGAACTCTGAATGAACATTGAAATAATGAACCTCGTTCTTGAGTTAAACCTAATAGTTGAATCACTGAATACATAATAATACAAGTGTTCAATTTCGGTTCGAAATGATTGGTGAACTCTGACGTAATTGATTGAACTCTAAAATCATTTATTTTAAAAAATCTAGGTAGAAGTATACATAAAAACATACAAGTAGGTATTCATAAAGACCTTTTTGAAAATCGGTTAAATACACTCAACCCCCAATCGTATTCATTACCGCAGATTACCATAAAAGCGTTTCCTTTAAAAATATTAAAAAAAATCGAGGGGAAAAAAGGCATATCCATGCCATTAGCGAAGAACCCGGGGACCTTAATATCACAAACAGTGGTATTAAGTGGGATCCAGTGGTTATTAAACCCCGCTAAGTACGTGGACAAACAGACCGTGGTGTAATCCTCCTTTTCTATATTTAGAACGATCATGCTCTGTCCAATGTTTGCTTTATCTGTGGTACGATTTCTATCGTCTGAAAAGGACTGTTTTGAACGGAACTGTTTTTTTTGTCTTATACTATCTCACCTGGGGGTTTAGATAGTTACTTTATAGAAACATTAACTATAGCCGAACAGTTAAAATGGAATTGACATAAATATCGTTAAGTTACCATGTCATCTCAACGAATCCATATGTCATTAAATTCATAACAATGTTTTTTTTAACGAAACCTCAAGGTTCGAACCATCGACTTATAGATCGGCAGGGGACCTCACTACCACCGTGCCATCATTGCTAGCACAATAACATAAACATGCTTCACACTCATACCCGTGCGCTAGGATTCCGTGTCGCATGTAGCACGGACACACACAGATACAAAACACAAACATCCAAGACACAAGAACCAACTATGCTCACAACAGTCTGCCCGGCCTGGGATCGACCCCGGAGCTCCTCACTTTGCAGGCAGGGTTACTTACCAACTTAGCCACGTATCACTAAATATAACTTTGCCCTGAAGGATAAATAACAGCGTAATCCCTTGACGAACGAAAAATAAGTCAAGGCCGCTCTGCATACTTCAAATAAGCTTAGCTGCAAATAAACAAGGTCTATTGTTTCAGTTCCAACAGTGGGAGTGTAATAGAATGATGACGATGTAATCTTTGGGTCTAAGCCCTAACACGCTAGGTAACTTATTTAGCTAAGTATCTACACTATGCATATTGGCTGCATCGCTGACGCTAATCCTTGACATGTGGAAGGAAGTCCTATCAGTACCTGCACTTCACACGTATGTAACAGTTCACATAGTAGGTGCTTACCATTCGCAGCTGCATTGAGTGCGTCTGTTGCGTCGTGTACTAATTTTTTTTTTATGTTATTAGGTAACGAGACGAGCTGGTCGTTTGCCTGATGGTAAGCATAACGCCGGCCCATAACGATTGCAGTGCCACCCAGAACTTTGAAACACAAACTTTGCGCGGCACTGCAGTGCGCTCGTTACCCTGAGACATTAGGTATTAAGTCTCATAAGCCCAGTAATTTCACTGGATACTCTGCTCATCAAACCGGAACACAGTAATGCTTGCACACTACTGCTTGGCGGCAGACTTCACGAGCAAAGCGGTGGTAACAACCCAGACGGACACTCATTGGAATTGTACTATTATTTATTCTTTGGTCGTAAAAACCAATAGCTGTCGCGTGCGACTTTGTCCGCCTAGTATTTCTTAATCTTCGTCATGTGTAGGAGGTATATCTCAAGGGTGGTCTTTTAAAACATTTTATATCGCTATATTGTCGTCGAAATCGGTTCTCATTTTTTTTAAACCAATTTTTATTTGTTGTTTGTTTATTTCCACAGTTTCATTACCCTGACATAAAAACATGATTCTCCATACAAACTTTAACACCCTCTTTCGCCCACTTAGGGGTTGAATGTCACCAATTCCGTTCTTAGTGTTCTGCGTGCACGTAACAAAAGGAAACTAATGACCAAATTTCAGATTTCTATCCTCAATAGTTTAGGCAGTGTATGCGTCTGTAGATCAGTCAAGACATTTGTTTTTATTACATAGTAAAGAAGAGAAGATAACCCGCAATTTTGTCCGTTTTTGCAAAACATGAAAGTCTTGACCAGAGATTAAACACTGCGTTTGAGACGTCTTGAGACTAAACGCATTCCATGCCTCACTTGATGCTACTTTGCAATTTGATTCTATGATTTCTATGTATTATGTGTTATAACTATGAAGTTTTCTTATAAGCTAACTGACTTACAACTTGATAACTCCGGGGAGTTACGCGATTGTATAATACGTGCAGCTGATCTAGAGCTACGCTTTTCCATATTTCTTTCGTTATCCCAAGACACAAAAATGGATTTATTCTTATCATAGTGTTCATTGATAAATATAAATAAATATAAATATAAATAAATTCATTGATAAACCATAAATAAATTCAAAGTAAAGCTAATCTTTTAAGGCAGGTATGGGCAATCTCTGGAAAATTCCGGACTAAACTTTAGGATGTTAATGAAGGAGCGGGCCGTGGATAACAGGTAGTTGTGACAAAAATACGGTTTATTTTATACATTTATAAAGTGTAATAAATACTAAAGTTACCTACATCAATCAGAGAAGCTTGAACTTGAGGAAAAAGGTAATCTATCTATGTTGGAATCAATTTAACTAATACGCAGGCACCAAGTATTTTCCAAATTTTTTTTATCTATAAGCCTCGTTTTTATATCTATCTAGAAAAACTCTCACTCTGTTGTTAGCGTGAACTATGCTTTTTTCGCGCGCAATTATGAAATGTTCCGCAGTGTTCGGCGGGCCGGATCAAAAGCTGGAGCGGGCCGCGTCCGGCCCGCGGGCCGTGTGTTGCCCATAATAATATATGTTTTAAGGTATCGGTCGATACCAAGCTCGGTTTAAGACCCTCCGCTGGCAGTAAAATTTTATTTCACAAAAACAGTTTACAGAAGGAACAGTTTATAAACAAAAAAGAAAACTCATAAGTGAATTTATATCCGGCCATGAACCCAGATCTCTCATACGAATGTCGAGCCATATAAACATACGGGCCTTAAGCCGCGTGCTCACTAGCGGACAAATGCGAGAGACGTGACGCGACAACGTGCGTCGCGTGACATGCGTAGCGGGACCTCGCGTCTACAGCTACTGTTATAAACGGGTGCCCGATTAATATATGCTTTCAGGACGCACAAGACGCCTCGGAAATTCGCAATGCATCCACGGCTCGCAAATATCATTAAAAGCTTATAAATAGAGCCACACTTACTGCGAGAATGCGCGCCGCGCCGCAATCGCACATTCACGCCGCGTCTCGCGTGTGAACGCTAACGCACACGTACAACAGTTTACAAACAGATTTCACGTGTGTTGTTGCCATAAAGAAGTGGCACAATCAATTACATACGCCTCTGTGCCTTGTGAAATCCACAGTTTAATTAGTAGATACAACAGCTTGCATAACCGTGGATCTTCGCCCCTGCCTACTAGCGCGTTCACACACACATCAAACATTCGCAATTGGTAAGGCCATAAAAAGTACGTTGACTCTACGGGTATAAAGTGTAAGCGATTAATTATAAATGCGAGCCGTTCTGTTTGTTTTTGCGATGAAATTTCGTAGCTGGATAGTTTTCGCTTCGGGCGGGGGATCAGTTGGATTTAGTCGTAACAATGTAGCGTAAACCGCATTTGTAGGTCGAAAGCATTGCACCGACGGCAGGCGTTGTGAGAGCGTATCTAAGCTTGAGCAACGCACGGCGGGTTCAATGAACCGAGTTTTTGCGTATCGAGGTTGCAGTGATTTGCGCAAAGACGCGTGCATCGGATGCGTAGCATTATCGAAGCCGGCGCGAAGAAGTAACGGGTCAGCCGGGCCAAAGTAAACAATTACGATAGCGTTTATAGCATTGTGTCGCGCGTTCGACGACCCGCGCGATGCCACTAGCTACCTCCTATTACCAAACCGCGCGTCGCGTCGCTCGCGCGGCACGCGTCCTGCAGCGCGCTCGCGCCGCGCCGATATAATTTGCATGCGAACTACGTGATTCACCGATCTCACCAGTTTGCTTAGTACCAGACGGCGTTAACTCGGCCGAAATCGCATCAAACAGGTCTTTGATCCGAGATAAAGTTTAAATCCGTTATCCGGTTATACACGACATAGAATACCGGGCATGTTTAAGCTCCACTTTCGATGACAAAGTAAACACCGATAAAAGACTCCGTCGACGTCAGTGAAAAAAATGTATCTAATCAAGCGCGGTCCAATCGAATCTGACATGCACGTGAAGAAACGACCCGTGGTTTCATTTATTACGACGTTCGCTTCATATTTTACGTCGCCTCGTCGCGTTCTAAAATCTCGCTGGAGGAAAATATCTTTCCATTTTCCCGAGGCTAAACAACGACAGTGATCCGAAGAGGGAAAACGGGCGTCGTTACTTTTTTTTCGGCGAGCAAAACGGCTGCGGAAACTCGTCAATATATCAGAATTGTCGGACGCAGGAGGAGGGAAAGTTCGGGGCTGCGATGCGCACGACCGATAGTTTGGTGAGCGACGATAATACGCCTACTACCGACCAATTTACGCGCCGGGGGCAACTCAATTGCGGGATCCGAGAAGATTCGGAGCCTCGCAGACGGGAATGTCGACGACGCAAAATTTGTAAGGTTGCTGATATCAGGCCATCGCATGTAGAATGCCGTTCCTTAAACCGAATCCGAGGAGAAATGAACCGCCGCTGACACGCAATATCCATAAACAATATTAGTAGCAACAGAGCTGATTGTACCGCACTCAGCGGAGCCAACAGTCCGCAAACGCAAGACCACAAAACGCGTTACTTTATAGTTGGAGAAAACCACAGGTTCATTACTCAACTACCCTTTGAAATGCCACAGCGGCCGCAGATATCAAAAGGTCATATAATAGCATCGTAATGCAAACCGCTATTCCCTAGGCTGTGATGGAACTTGAGCACTGAACATTGAGCTCTCTAATCCTCACAACACAAATAAAGCTGGGCCGCAAATTGCGAGTTTCACGTCGATCTAGGGTCAGACAGTTCGCAGTTTTGATGGTCACACAATAGTAAGTCTGCCACTACGTTCACTGTGAGCGAGGTAAACTTGCCTGTGAGAGGCTTTCACCTTATCGTTTGTCGATCAGCCAGCATCCTTCCTCAATTTCAAAGCTTTTATTTGTGCTTGATAGAAGACTGATCGCAACTTGACAATGGTACTTTGACCTGTCGACATTTAAATTTATTTATCTGTTTAATTTTGTACAGAGCATGGCAATTCATGCATGATAGCGGTAAGTAGTAAACTTATAATTATAAAGCATGAATTCATTTGAAAATATGAAATTAATAAAATCACATCAGCAGAGATTGAGACATCTCATCTGCGAACAAAACCTGGAAGTAAGGCGTACGCCCACGCACTACATAACAATCAGGGAGACAGTACACAAGCTTGTTTGTTTTCTAGAGATCAAACGCTTTACTCGAACCGGCATCGACAAGATAATCTCATTAAACTTTACACGACCATAAGCGCGTCGATGCTCATCCTAATCATTGCAGGGCATAAGGGCATATTATAGAAGGGTCTTCACATCATGCAAATTGTCTAGCGAGTTCAAAGTTTAACTCGAACTCTCTTACATTTTGATAGGCGATATGTGAGTCAACAAAACCATCCAATCATTTCCAGGGAGTTACGGCACTGTCTATAGATACCAGTCGTCTATTCACGGAGGTTCCACATCGCGTATAGAACGAGGTACGCACAGTACGCAATATGCGGCTGGTTGCTCCTCTTCATGAATAGAAATCGCTCACTTTAACAATAACTTTCTTGCGACAAGTCAGCTCCCCCGGTAATAGCGCTGTAATAGACAACTCGACGGTCTCATCGAAACCGGGGGTCCCTTATCCACTGCCGGTTTATTAGCGCCATCCATATACATGAGTACGTGTGCGGGGGTCGATGTTTTCCAATCTTCCAATCTCGCCGTTTTTTTTTCTCAAAAGTTTTCCATTTCCAGTTATGGAGAGTTGGACTGTGATGATTTCGAGGCGTAGAGATCCGATCAATATGGTCAAGTATAAGCCTTACAGTCAAGGTATAGTGTACATGGTTACCCTTAAAACCAGTCGAATGTGATCAATATATATACAATAAGCATGTCAGTCAAGTTTATGTTGCAAAATTGATAATTAAATCAAATCTAGATTCCAATTCAAAATTCTTTATTCAGGTGGGCACCAAGGGAACCCTCATGAAAGTTAAAATAAATGACTCTTAACTGTCCGTTCCAAATTGGTATCTACCGAATCAAGAAGTAGGGCAAGAAATTCGTCGGCAATATTTTAAAAAATATTTTCTACAAAGTTTCTAATGCAACAATCATGTTTAAAATTTATGTCTAAGTATTAGAATAGTCGCCAGGTGGCTCCTGAGCTGTTAACCTCCATGCATCTTTGTTTTGATCTACATAATCATTAATTTTACAATAGGCTTTTGTAACACATTCTTAAGAGCACATTGAAACTTCCCTTGTGGTAATTCTGTTATTTTTTTAGGAATTTGATTGCAGAATTTAACAAGTGCCAGGAACGATTTACTAGTATTAATATTTAGCAAATTTCCATTGCTAAGTCTCGGACTTCCTCGTAGGTAAAGATTATAGGCGATCTGTGCAGCCTCAGTGCGTGTTGGTAGATGATTAGATTAGAACCATAGCAAACATAATTTGCACCGCAACAATCTCGCGTTTTATGAATAACTACTTTGCAGTTACTGCCGAGCGAACATTAAAATGCCACCCCTTCTCGGCCTTGCCAATCTCTCTACAGTCGTAAAAAGGCAAAATGTATTTACTATTTCACAGGTTACTCTAACATACGAGGTTCATATAAGGAGAACAGTAACATAAATGAAATATAACTTCAACGCGAGTTTGCACCGGAAGAGTCTCAATTTAGCATTTTACACGAATGGCTCTGTTTTCCTTGCGCGTTTAAGCGAGATCTTTTTCTTTCTGGATTTCGAGAACTTATACTTTAATGTTTAGGCCAACAACTAATATACTTCTGTTTATAACAATACTCTTTGTTTAAGACATGTGTTTGTGTTTTTTTTTTCTGTTTTCCACGACGACAAGATACCATTGTTCATCCCATGTTCTAGGATAACAGTACGTGCTTCCATTGCTTTAAACTAATTTAAAATCTCGTTGCTTCCACATGTAACGTTAGAATTACCTAGATTAGGAACGGCGATAGATCAAGTCACGTTTTTATCTTCGAGCCGCAGATGGGCCGCGTTGTTATGTTGTTTGCTTCCTTCTGGCCCCGCCTCGTGATCGCTGATTACACTGTACTATAGAGAAATATTCGTTTAATATACGTTTGCCTTCTGTCAGATGCCAAAACTACCAACAAGTGGATTTTGAGAGGTTTCAGACTTAGACGGTAACTTGGCTGAACCAGGAGATGGAGAAGTGCCTTTGATACACACTTAAATGACACAAGCCAAACACAAACACTAGATCGAAAATTTTGGAGAGAACGAAATCTTTGCCCCGAAATAAAATACGATGGGCGGAAAATCATCTATACAAATAAATAAAAATGAAGTGTCTGTTTGTAATATCAAAATCACAGCTTTTTACCAAATTCATATGAAAGTATACACGGTACATATAACGAAACAACCATTCTTAAAAAGTTTGTCTGTTTGTCGGTTTGTTTGTTTGTTTGTTCCGGGTAATCTCCGAAACGGCTGGGCCGATTTTGACGGGACTTTCACTGGCAGATAGCTGATGTTACAAGGAGTAAATTAGGCTACTTTTATTTCAGAAAAAGAATTAGGGTTCCGTGCAAAAAAATAAAAACCATGAAATCCAATATCTCTGCGCGGGTGAAACCGCGGGCAGCAGCTAGTCGTAACTAAAGGTCAAGCTTATGTCCAAGCGTAGTCATCGTTGACTGTATCGTCGCTTATTGCACAAACTCAAATGTACAAAATAAAATCTAGATATATGTATAGAGTTCAATTCAATTTCAATAAGACTAAAGAGTGCTATAGACAGTAAATGAATTAATGCCTGCAACGGAGAGGTGAAACGAACCGCGTTAGTTGGTTGTCGCAAAAAACAAGAGCAATCGAATCTCATTACGCAGGGCGCACTAATTAAATCAAAGTTGCCATAAGCGCTCTGCTCTACCCCTTATTTTGATTGCTTCCAAGTAAATTCATTCTCTGTTATTCGTATTCCAGTCTAAATGAATTTCGTGTCCGCCGGCACCCAACCGCGGCGGGCCGGCATCGGGAACTTTATAAATTATTATTACAGCGAACAAAACAATCCACAAATTCGAACTACATAACGGGAGTGCTCAAATTGAATTGTAAAAGTTCACAGTAGCAGACGGAACCCTAGAATTTACGGACACGATTGTTAACGAACGCTATGCGATGTAGTCACTAATTGATGGAGAACCAAAGGGGAGGTTCGTACGAGATACACATAAGAATCGAGCGAAGCGTTGCGTAAAGCGATATATGCGAATATAAGCTACCGATAATGTAGCCGCGCAAATTCCACGGTAATTAACAAGCGCGAGCCCAGCATCACAATGTTATCATAACTTGACACGTCTCACGAGGAGACTTGTGACGGATCGGAAGGGAGTCGCACGGCCTCGCCTGTCAGACGTCACCCTTTACCGCTCACCGCAAAGGGAAGATATCTGTAGCGTCACAAGTAATTAAGAAGCGAGCCACGCTTTGTCCCAGCGTCCCCTGGCTTTCTGCGCCTCTCCCCGCTTACATAATTTCTCTTAACTGCATAATCGATATCAACTCAACGTGTCGCTAGCGTTCCGTCTAGACGTTGACAAGCTTCAAAATTCTGCAGCGGATTGCCTTTCGAGTGGTCCGCGAGACTACCCGCCCTATTCTATCTCGCAGCTCTAGGGCCTCGAGTGTTTTCGGTGTCTGCGCTCTCAAACGGCGCGAGAACGGTCAACAGCTGACGAGGCGTTCACAAACCGTACACCGATACGTTCGACGCACGAGTACAAATGTTCGTGTAAATTTTTATATTTCGAAGCGGAAAGTATTTAATTGACAATGAATGCGACAGTGTAACGGCACGCGAGAGGGTTGCGAGCCAAACGGAGCGCGTCTCTGTTAATGAGGTCAACGAAATTGAGAAAAGTGAAACGGCGGAGTGGACGGGACGGCATTTATTGCCGAGCGGACTGGCGACCGGCCACCGGGGACCGGCCACCAGGCGCACGACCGACCCTGCCCTCCGCGTCGATACTCGGGAACGAGCCGCCTCAACCGGAGGTTAATCTAAGCCAGAGCGAGCGCTCAGGTAACCCTCGCCGCGTTCATTAGACACCGGGACACGAAATCCTCTGCTCCTCACTCCCCGGAGTTAATCACGAAATTTGTGTAGCCGTGGCACGTGACAAGGCGACCGTCTTCCGCATCGCCCTCGTTTAGCCACCGCCGCGACGCGACCGCGAAATTGAAGTCGACACACGATTCCGAGATATCCTCGTTTATAAGAACTATAAATAATTAATTAGCCGTGCTTCTTTAGGGGCGCGTTCAGTTTACCCATATCAAGCCTGTGACATTTTAATGGCCTTTTAAACGGGAGTCCACTTTAGGCTCGAGTTTCGTCTCGCTATTGTACGTAAATAATTGAACACGTAGTCGGTACAAGATGCACGATGACGGCAGAAAAGATTGGATAATTATTTCCGCTTCCAATATTCGCATGCACGTCGTACGTCGGCACAAAGCCGCTCCGTTACAGTGTCGAGGGTGCCTCGGGCTCGTCTCGTCCGCACGGAGCTAGGGAGTCCGTAAATCGCTGCATGCAATCACGGGACGGCGGGCGACAGCGTCGGATGCGGAGTTGGAAATCAGTTTGCCACTATTGAATTATACGAGAGCTGCAACCGGGACGTCATACGCCAAAGTTTAATCTCCCGGAGCGGCGGACGGGCTTATTATGCAAATAGTCGTCGAGTCTCCTCGGTCACCTCGCAGGCACGTACGTCGCGGCACGTCTCCCCCGCGGCGCGCCGCGCGCCGGCCGCGCCTGCACGCGCTCCTGTTTACCCGATACCTCGCCCTTCATATTTGCTAAACTACATCGAGCCATCGCTCCGAACGAAACGCCTTCATTACCCGAAGATAAAATAGAACGTTGATGAAGATAAAATTATTTGACTATCAAAAGACGGGGTGAAACTTCGACGACATCAATTTATTGCCTCCAAATGAAGTCCGACCCAAAACTCGAAGGCACCGGGCGCCGGAAACGAAAGGAGCGATAGGAAATTTTAACTCTTTCTCCGAGAAGCGTCAACCCCAACGAGCGTTAATTAAGCGAAAATCGAAACGTCAAAGCTCGGCACGGGCTCTATGCAAATTCGTTCGAATTGACTTTCGTGTCGACAGAGTTAGAATTTTTACCGACGATTGTTTGAACAAGGTAATTAGGAAGCTGCGGAGACATCAGACGGGCGTCTTTGTCTCGGCGCTTTCACATGTTGATTACGAGCTGTGTTAGTACAAATGTTTTTGGTGTAGGTGTGGCGCATAGAAAGAAGGGCGCGAGGTATACGGTGCCGGCAGCGGCCGCGCTGGCGGCGGGTCGCCGGTACCGGTGCGTACCGTTAGCCGCACGCCCGACCTCGCAGCCCGGCCCGACCGGCCCCGGCTTACACCTATTACATAACCCGTAATAAAGTCACGAAGGCACACCGCACGCGCCTATAAAAACTTAGGTAATTACTATCGAAAATTAACACCAAATTCGAGCAACAATATAATCGGCGTACGGGTAGCGCGGGTTTTTGTTCACGTGTCGTGAGAAGGGGCATTTAGCGGTTTAGTTATTTGAGGCGTATCGCGTGTTATCATTAGAACATTATTGCTACCACAAATTTCTTTGTCACTTAACCGGCAGTGGATTTGTAGGATTTATTGAGCGTGACGGTATGCCGCGGATGGTTTGGGTAGTTTCGTAGCTGTCTCACATAACTGGGAGCACCCGCTGTGTCTTGGTGAAATACGCCGTCGTCTCGGAGCCAGTGTCTTAGCGAAACGAGTGAGCGCACGCACCATTGACACCTGCTTTGAAAAGGATTAAAACATGATGCGCATAATCTCGCGAGTCTGTCACACGTGGGCGTGACACTTGGCTTAGGAAACCGAGGCGGTAACGAAGAGATCGCCAAAAGCAATTGGCATACGAGTGGCCGAAATAAACGTCAAAGTGCTGGAAAATAATGGATGAAAGGTACGTCTCGAATGCGAGGAGAGAGCGTGCCAGTAACTAGATGTATCGCAAGTTGTTGAAGTGCTTTCAGGAGTTTGTTAGCAAATTGGCAGGGGGGGGGGGGTTGCGAAACGCTATAGTTCAGTCGGTGCAGTTGCGTAATCTACTGCGACAAAATGTCTACAAGGTTGACGTGCCGCAAATCAATTATCAATTAATCTATTCCTCCGAATTTATTCGGAGTATTAAAGCTGATTCGTGAAATATTCATAGAAACAACACAAGAGCTTAGAAGTAATACCTACTTTCCTAAACCTCTTTTGGTTATTTGAAAACGTACTGTATTTTTTCAAGTTCTAAATGAGCTCGTGGAATATTAAAGCAAAGCCTGGCCGACCGTCCTATGGGCTCTTTTATAATAGACTTACAGAAGCTTTCCATTTTACGAGGAATCCTCTTAAACGTCAATTTATTAACATTGCAGCGTCTTGGTTGTTCGCTATTCTCGATACACCCCTGTTTTTGTTGTTGCTTATAATTTCCGGTGATGTCCTTACTTCTACGAGATTCTGTTCTGAAGTAATATGAAGAAAACAACTCATATTTTTCATATAAAAGGCAAAATATCTAAAGTAGACGTGTGTGGCATAGTATCGTAACATTTTTGTAAGTTGTATATCTTAGAACACATGAGTTCGCAGTAGCTTTTAACTTTATTCTATTTTACTTGTTTATGTAGATACTTATATATGCATAGGCTCATGTTTGATTGCAATCTGGTGTTTTTAAATATTAAGTCTCGTTACTATTCATATAGCGTATTTTGATAAAATTTTCATGATAAAAAAAATACTAAATTAAACCCAGTTTAAAATCTACAATGTAAAAAAACATATTCAATCTTTATTCTCTACTGAAATGAAAAATCTGCTTTTTGTATAAGACAGACTTCTGATGAAAATAAGCACATAAATAAAGTATTACCAAACGGATAAAGATTAGTTATCAACCTGCAAAAATGCACTTTTCGCGCTGAAAACTGGTAGCCAGGTCAACTAATATTTGAATGCTACACGAAGGCTTGCGTCACCATACGTGTTGCACGTTATGTATTTGGAGAAAGATGCAAATGTTACCACACTACCAACACCTCATGAAACTCGTATGTCTTCGTGAGCACATAGAGGTGTCTCTTAGGAAACTCAAAGCGAAATGAAAGCAAGCACGAGGGATAGCGTTAATTGGGAACTGTAGTATATTAACGAGGGTACTAAGTCTACCCTCACAGGATCTTTATTAATAAATGTCAGTGTTCAACCAACTTGCGTGTGTTTCACTACATGGTGACAGCGTCGGGATTTAATTTTACGATTAAAAGTACTCGAACCGATAAAATATTATTAAAAACAGTGTGAATTCGGCGAACTGACCGAGAGTTTACTGCGAGACAAGATCGTTTGCGGCATCAATAACAACACCGTGAGAGATCGATTACTTCGTACGGATGACCTAACGTTAGCGAAAGCGATACAGATCTGTCAGGCGGCAGAAATGTCTAAGGAAGAGAGTCAGTGCATCAGCGTTGGCACATCGGAGAATGTGCAGGTGAACGCGGTGCAAAGCGGGGGCGGCGTGCGAGGCGCGCGCCGTTCAGGCGGGCTACGACGCGGTGCCGGCGGCGGCGGTGGTGGACCATCGCGCGGCGCGGCCCGGGCGGCGGACGGCGTCGGCCCGGCGCGCGGGCCTTGCCGTACGTGCGGCGGCAGCCGCTGCGCCGGCGGCGAGCGGTGTCCGGCGCGTAATGCCAGTTGTTTTGTTTGTGATCGAAAGGGCCATTTTTCGCGAGTGTGTGAGCAAAAGAAAGCGATCAATAAAGTGTTAAATTTGAGCGTAGATTATGCGGTCAGTGAATGTGAAGAAGACTCTGAAGAAATGTTCTACGTGGACGTTATCAACGAGGACAATATACGCAGTAAGTCGTGTAAAGAATGGACTGAAATAATTTCGTGTAACAGTAAAAATATTGTGGTAAAAATTGATACTGGATCAATGCTAAATGTCATTTCTAAGAATCAGTATTTAAATTTGGGTATGTCTATTAGTAACCTTAAGCCATTTGCAAAACGAGTACTTTCTTTTACTGGGAACCTGTTACCGATATTAGGTACTGATAACGTCTCATTTATATTCAATAACAAACGCTACGTGCTGCCATTTATTGTCGCAGATTTAAATTGCCAGAACGTACTCGGTTTGGAAGGTAGCATTTCCTTAGGGTTGATCAGTTCTGTTGATACAATAAACATTGGCCAGTACGATGACTTGTTTAAAGGTTTAGGAAAACTACCAGGAGAGTATACAATTTCCATAGATAAATCAGTACAGCCGGTCATGTGCCCTACCAGAAAAATTTCTTTTGGACTAAAAGACAAACTGTTGAATGAGTTACGTAGAATGGAAGCATTAGGCGTTGTGAGGAAAGTCACGCATCCGACTGACTGGGTAAATGCAATTGTATTGGTCGCGAAAAAAGATGGTAACATCCGTGTTTGTTTAGACCCTCGACCTCTGAACCGTGCGGTGCGGCGCGCGCAGTACTCGCTTCCGACCGTGCCGGAGCTGGCGGTGCGCATGCGCGGCGCGGCACTGTTCAGTGTGCTCGATGCCCGCTGTGGCTTCTGGATGGTTAAAATTGATGATCAGTCTGCCGACCTCTGTACTTTCAGCACACCGTTCGGGCGATACCAATTTCTTCGTTTACCTTATGGAATAAACTGTGCGCCTGAAGTTTTTCATGCTAAGCTAAGGCAATATCTAGAAGACTTAGAAGGTGTCGAATCATTTGTTGATGACGTCATTGTTTGGGGACGTACTAAGGACGAACACGATCAGAGGTTAGGCCGATTATTGCAGCGCGCGCGAGAAATAGGTATGAAATTTAATCGAGAAAAATGTAAGTTTGGAGTGCCAGAGATAACTTACCTAGGTCACAAGTTCGATGCGACTGGAATGCGAGCCGACGACTCGAAGGTAAGGGCCATTATGGGGATGCCATATCCAAGTGATAGAAAATCACTTGAGAGGTTTTTAGGCATGATTAACTATCTATCAAAATTTATTCAAAATTATTCGGACTGTGTAAATGTATTGCGGTCGCTGTTAAAGAAGGACTCCGAGTGGGTATGGGAACAACACCACTCATCTGCGGTGGACGAACTGAAACGTAAGCTGGTGAGCGCGCCGGTGCTGGCGCTGTACTGCGAGCGCACTCCGCTCGTGGTCACTGTGGACGCGTCGAGTGTGGCGCTCGGCGCCGCGCTCTTACAGGGAGGTCGTCCGGTGGAGTTTGCTTCGCTCACGCTCACCGACACGCAGACCAGGTACGCCCAGATCGAGAAGGAAATGCTGGCTATTGTGTTCGCGGTCGAGCGGTTCAGGCAATATATTTACGGCAGGTCTGACGTCACCGTGCAGACAGACCACAAGCCGCTGGAAGCGCTTTTCAATAAACCGCTGGTTTCAGTACCGGCGCGGCTGCAGCGGATGATGTTGAGGGTGCAAGGATTCGACATCAAGGTAGTATATACGCCGGGCAAGTATATGTATATCGCCGATACATTGTCGCGGGCACCACTGCAGGAATTAATGCATGACCGTGTAACGGACGAGGTGGACGTACAAACGTGTTTCATGTTGGAGAACGTGCCGTATAGCGATCAAAAAATGGACGTGATCAGGAAAGAAACCGAGACCGACAGGGACTGCAGGTTGTTAATCAGGTACATAACAGGGGGCTGGCCTAAGAATAGGCGCGAAGTAGATGCGGAAGTCACCGTATTTTGGCCTTATCGCGAGCAGTTGCATTATATAGATGGAATAATTTTTAAAGGGGAGTGTGTATTTATTCCACGCGTTTTACGTAATAATATGGTATCACGGGTTCACGAAGGACATCTGGGAATAGAGAGGTGCAAGCGGCGCGCGCGTGACGTTATGTTCTGGCCGGGGCTGTGCGGTGACGTGGAGCGCGCGGTGCGCGGCTGCGCGGCGTGCGCGCTGCACGCGCCGCGGCCGCGCCGCCAGCCGCTGCTGCAGCACGACGTGCCTGCACTGCCGTGGCATAAGCTCGCTTCAGACATATTTGAGTACAGAAAGAAGTATTACATTATCTTAGTTGATTACTTTTCTAATTACGTAGAGGTTGGAAATCTGTCAAGTATGAGCGCGAAGCAGGTGATTAATTTCATGCGAGAACAGTTTGCGCGACATGGGATACCTGCGGAGCTAGTGAGCGATAACGGACCAGCGTACAGTTCTTACGAATTTAAAACCTTCCTGCGTGAATGGGAAGTACGCCACGTTACGTCATCCCCGCGATATCCACAGTCGAATGGAAAGAGCGAAAGGACAGTTCAGACGATTAAGAATTTATTGAAGAAATGTGTAGATTCGAACCAAGATTTTTCAATGGGATTGTTGAATTACAGAGCGACGCCGCGAAATGGGTTGGACTCGCCGGCTCAAATTTTAATGGGCAGACGTTTAAATACCAAACTGCCAGTAAACGATAAATTGCTAAATGAAAGGGTAAATAACGAGCGAAATTATCAAGCATTGATGGCAAATAGGGAAAAGATTAAATGTCATTATGATAGGTCAGCAACATCACTCGAGCGTTTGTTTCCGGGAGATAAGGCAACTTTAATATGCGACGGCTCGAAAAAACCGGTTTCTATAGTTGCTCGTACGCCTGAACCGCGCTCGTATGTAGTCGAAGACGAGAGCGGCCGTCGGTATAGACGTAGTCGAGGTCATTTAGTGTCGCGGTCAATGCTGACAGGGTCTGCAGAGCAGGCTTTGAGTCGTACCACCGGCACCGCAACTGTGAAGCCAAGTTCGATTTGGGCGTCAGGGGTACGTAAACGCAGACCAAGAACGGTGACTAAAGAGCAGCAGGTAACCGGGTCTCAGCCACAGGCAGCATCTGAGAGCACAAAGTCATCAGTGGAGAACCAACCAGAGGCCAAGGGGTGCGATGACGATGGGTGTTTATATGAAAGTGTGTCGGATGCGTCTACCTCATCTTCACCAGTTATATCGATAGTGAGGTCAAAGGAACGAACTGCACGTATGTTGACCAATTTGTTTTTTGGTTCCAATAAGGAACAGTAGAAGTAGTAGAAGAGACGAGCTGGTCGTTTTCCTGCCTAAAATATTGTATAGTTATAATGAAACTGTTTCTTATTTTATGTGCTAAACTAATTAAATAAATATGTACCTAGATTTAAAAATAATAACATAGTTAGATTATATTACTTAAGTAAACTACATATTATTATATAACAATAATTTTATATAATCATTTTGTTTATATCTTTTCAAAAGGGAAAACATGTAGTATATTAACGAGGGTACTAAGTCTACCCTCACAGGATCTTTATTAATAAATGTCAGTGTTCAACCAACTTGCGTGTGTTTCACTACAGGAACCAGTGTTTATCCTTAGCTCAAAGGATCAAGAACATATCAGTGTATTCTGGCAGCTGTAACCCTCCCATCTAGATTAAGCGTGTAGCGTGCTGTCACCACCACATCGTTGTTTAACATGTCGTGAAGTAGTGGTCTAAAACATACTTGTAAAACAAGAAACTTTGCGACGAGGACGCTCGCGTGCTTTGCGCGTAAGAGAGTCGTACTGTTGATGAAAGTCCCAATTTTCTCATGTTTTGAAGACAGATTAGTTTTATTATAGTTTTGGATCTACCTATTATTAATGGTCACCACCGCATATGAACGTCTGCAGTATCAGATTCACTCTCCTAACTAGCAGGTTCTCTGAACAGCTCTTCGGAGCATTCGCCATTGTAATTCTAAAGTAAACTAGATCTTTGTTGGTTCAGTGAGTCGAAGTCAGTCAGCATTCAACACTATTATTATTAGAGTATGCAGGACTATTCCTGCAGGCATTTGTTCTGGCTAAGTGGTAGCCAGAATAAGTATCTGAAGACCTGAATAGCCATATACCTTAGGGTATTCTAGTATCATGGCCTGACCGAGATGTAACAATCATTTGATTACTACAGTACCTCGTACCACCAGTACCTACTAGCGAGGGGAGGACGTACCTAGGGTTGCCAACCGTACTCTAAAATAGAGTATTGTACTCTATATCATGGAGGCGTACTCTATAATCTATAACACTAATAGAGTATGATGAAATACTCTTTTTTACACAATGTTTACTATCATATCATAACTAAAAAAATTGACTATTTTCTATTAATATGTTGGTATCTCCAATTCCCCAAGCCACATTCGGACGTCTGAGAGAGTCTTTTCGGTCATGAATGTGATGTGGCGGGAAGAGAGAAACAGAGCTTCATTGAAATTGATTAAAAATGAGCTCTTGATCTATATCAATTTAGAGTTAGAATGTTTGGAGTCATACAATTCTTTTAAAAACCATAAAAAATTGTTATGTGCTGCAAAAAGTTCGAAAAAATACCTTTTTAATAATATAAAATAAATGATACTCTTCTTTGGAAGTCCGTACTCTTTATTTACCTCCTTTGAATCAGATATACTCTATTTCTTCTAATAAAAGTTGGCAACCCTAGACGTACCACCAGTACCTACTAGCGAGGGGAGGAAGTACCACCCCCGTCCTCGCTATGTATACTTTGATAATTGTAACACTACCTTTCATAATAGCGTTATGATTGCTAGCCGCCCACCACCAATATGTCACTTGCCAAGGTGATTTGTGATTTCTTTTTTTTATTTCTAAATGGCAAACGTGGCAGTTCGCCGTAATGTACAAATAATTGTGCACTTTGGTTGACCGACCATTATAATGTTATTTGAGGGCCAACAATAATTGCGAAGGCGCATGGAGTCATTGGAATCCTGTTATTCTTTAATTTTGCGGACGCCCGAGTCGATTATGCTGTGTACATTTTTTAATAGCTTTTCACGGTAGTTCTTATACCTACTAGATGCGCCGCGGTTCCATCCACAGTACATGTTTTCAACACAGTACATTTTCCGGACTGGTTATGTGCCCTACATGGTTACTTTGGTTACTTTGGTTTATCAAATTAAAACAAAATTCTTTATGCGCACCTTTTTGACTTCTTTACTGTCTTAAGAATTTAACCAGTAACAGATCTAAAATTAAAGTGCAACGGGCGGACTTATCGCTAAAAGCAATCTCTTCCAGTCAACCTTTTTTTATTTATTAATCACTGAATCAACAGCACTTAGCACAACAGTTTTGCTTGTACATATTGCCAATAACAGATTCTTACTTTATAATTTAAAACAAATAAGTATTACCTTTGGATAGATTATCTGTTAATATACCAAATTTTATTCAAATCAATTCAGACATACTTTCATACTTCATTACAATAGTGATAAAAAGTGACTACTTATTATGATTATTAAACAATAAAAAGTTAATAATTCTGTGCCAAAACTTCTTTAAAAAGAAATCTTCCTTGAAATTATCTACAACATATATGTATACCGATCGAAGTTTTCTTTAAACAAAGCTTAACTCTTTGAACATTCGATTTTATTACGCTGAAATATGACATTTTACCATGTCGGTAATCTGATTTTGTGCAAAAATACAATTTAAATTTAAAATACTCAATTAATTGATTTATATATTTACCCTATGCAGCTGTTAGAGATAAAAAATACATAGCATGAGGAAAATAAAATTATTAGTGCCATTTTGAAACAGTGTACTTATTAGAACTTGCTATAATTTGCACAAACTAACACGTTCATAAAAAACCAAACCACACTCATTATCAGAGGATAAAGGACAATTAGTCAAGAAAATTTTAGAAACAATCTCTAAATAAACGATTTATCACTAATCTTCTATGTATTATATATTTATTTATAAGCTACAAGATACAATAATTTACAAGAATTGCTCGTTTAAAGTTATAAGATTGTAAACTAAATTTTGAAAAGAATGGTAACGAGTTTCTTGCTCTTCTCGATCGATTGTATAGTCATTAAAATTTCACGAACGCTTGCCTGGGTCCAGGTGAGTAAAGAAATTTGAACTTGAATCCCAGTAAGAGGTCAGGGTCTATGCATGCGACTGTCGGGCATTACAACTTTACTTATTAAAGATTATTACCAGCTTCCATAAATCCCAACTTCAAAGCTACCATCTACAAGCGAGACGGCGCGTCTACGCCGCTCGTATAACAGCCGCCTAATTACGTTCAAGTCTGTCGACAGCGAGATCGGCACGCCTCTCACAACAATTATAAATTCAGCAACTTGCACCGGGGCTAGACGGGCCAGGTGGCCGGGGAAGTGAGGATAGTCCCGGATTTATAGTAATAGTAGCGGCCCGTGGTATTACACGGTTGGGGTTTCCTACAGGAACGGTGCATTTTTCTGGGGGAAAAGTATCCTAATATCACTCTTCGTCAACTATCTCTATGCAACAACGGGCCAGTCCTATTATATGTTTAGCCTTTTTATTCTCCACCGCATCTTCGGCCATATCGATCAGGCGACATAAGAGTCAAACGCAAACCTATAAAAACCGAACCCCATTTCAGAGCCGCAGACACTGACTTGTCCAGAGCACAATACAGGACGTATTACATTATAAAACTGTAGAGACTTGAATTTGACACTGATAATTACTATCTCATGTGAAATAAAGAAACCTTTAAAAGTAGATAAAAAAATAAAATTAAAAAACAATTGAAACCACCGACTAAAAGAGCCGATTATCTTCAAACGGCTGAAACTTTTTTTAAATCCTAAGCTAAGTATACTCTCGATCTAGTCACCTTTATAACAAACTCAATCAAAATTGGTTCATCTGTTTAGTAGCTACGATGCCAGACACGCTCTCGTTTAACTTACCCCTCCTTTTTTGCGTCGGTGTTTAAAATAGTAGAATTTCCTTGCTAGATTGTATAGGTATTGTAACATAAAAGGATATTATCACTACCTACAGTACAGTAAAGTACAAAAAACATGTTACAACAGGGTTTTTATACGTCGTGACACACTCTTGAATTAACTCGGTCTCATCAAAACGACGCAGGAATACTAGCACAGAAATGTCCCGGAATTTCAATTCCCAAGTCTGGCAACCCTCGAACTAATGCCGTTTCTTGGATGTGTTCGCGTCTTCGCGAGGTTGAGGAGATATGCTGAGAAAATGCTCCTGAAATACTGTGGTAACTTAGTTTGATACAGTGCGATGAGTTTGCTAGATTGTCTCTGGAAATACTTGGTCCAACTTACTGAAATTAAGTTTTTGTAACGTGTTATATAAGTATAACTTTTTTTTTACAACAAATAGATTAGACGTTTTTGCACCAACGCATCCGTACGTATTATATAATAAATGCGAAAGTGTGTTTTACGTTTGTTTGTCCTTCTTTCACGCAGCAACGGAGCAACGAATCTCCGTAGTTTTTGGCATAAATATAGTTTATGGCCCGGAGAGTAACATAGGCTACTTTTTAGCCCGGAAAAATGCACGGTTCCTGTGGGCATCTCCACGGGAGTGAAACCGGGGGCAGAAGCTAGTGTTAGGTATATAAATAAAATCAGCATATTCACGCATTAGTGCAAACGTTAAATCATGCTAACCGGGACAAAATAATGGCTGCACACTACTGCTTCGCGGCAGTATATACAAGCAAAACGGTGTACCCAGAGAGACACTTGTACTTTTACCTAAAACATAAAATTATAATCTTTCAAAAGTGAACTACATGTATATCATAACTCCGAGTAAAGTTAATGGTTACCAAGAACGGTGTAATTGACACTTAGAAACTATTACCTACCAGATAACCCCCTCTATCTCCAGTCTAGGCCCCAAAGCCTAACCTTGTTTGTCAAATTAGAAATTCCGTCTGAGATACACCCGACAATCTCAAAGACGCATGACTAGGGGATAAGTCGCCTAGTCATTGAATTCTTTAGAGCAGCCATACTCAAAGTGTGTTCCGCGGAACCCTAGGGTTCCGCGATACCCCTGTAGGGGTTCCGCAAGAATTTAGAAAAAAATTCATGGTACTTTTATTATGCTTATTGATAAAGAATACACTTTTAACAAAAACTATTATTTTATTGTAGGGTTCCGTCATGTATTTCGCTTTCCAAAAGGGTTCCCTCACCAAAAAAGCAGCGGTTATCAAACCGCTGCTTTAGAGCATTAGAATGGGCTTGCTTTAATCCTTTGAGAACAAAAAATATCGCTTATCCGCAACTGGTGGGTTTCTCAAATGGTCAGAGACAGATTTACCTATGTATATATTTACCAGGTGGTAGGACTAACTCTTCTGCGAATGTCCGTGGTTGGTGGGTCTTGGTACCACCGCTTTGCTCGTGTAGTCTGCCGTCAAGCAGTAATGTGCAAGCATTACTGTGTTCCGGTTTGATAAGCAAAGTAGCCAGTGAAATTACTGAGCTTATGAGACCTATAGTGTCACAGGGTAACGAGCTCAATGCAGTGCCGTGCAGGCCCTTGTGCTTCAAAGTTCTGAGTGGCACTGCAATTGTTATGGGCTGGCGTTATGCTTGCCATCAGACAAACGACCCGCTGTTGTAGTTATCAAATTGAGAACGTCCTCCTTTTTGAAAGTCGGTTGTAAAAACCATCGTGCTACCATTTATAGCTATTATCACATGAAAACATGTTTGACCTTCGCAGGGAATCCCGTTGTGATCAATCAGCGCTACATCAATTACTTCTCCGCTGATCTAATTCCAATGTAAATCCATTTCAAGCGAGTAATCAACTGAAAACTAACTTCACACATGGGTGCCTCCTGCCTAAGTAATTAATATGTAGGGCATGTACATTCTGCGGATTGACAGCACAGCTGGTAATCTTAGTTATTCTACAACTATAACTACGTCAAAACTCATGTTTGAGTAGTTCGATAGGCGTGTTAGGGCTTGTTGAAGCCATTATTTGATGCTTTAATAGTGATAAGTACATAGTAAGCTTGAGGCGCTGGAGACAATTGGGAGACGTGCCAAGAAGCTCATTAGAAATGATTCAGTGGTTGAGGCTGGCTGCAGAGCATAGAGCATCACCGTAGAGTCGCTCTTTTATCGGTTTTTATCGGATACTGTGGGGAAGTTGGAATAAAATAAAAGCCAGTAGAAGTCGTTCGGGTATGCATCATGTAAAGAAAAGTTCGAAGAAAGAACCCACCCTAGTCACATAAGCCGAAAGTAACGTACTAGTACTATAGGTACTACGAATATGTTAAAACTAACTCCAATTCATAAAATCTATCCACGTAGCAGCACAAATCTACGAAGCTTTAAAACCTGCCAAGTCGTAACACCGCCATTTAAAACTTACAAGCTTTACATAATAACACTCGTCGACAATATTCGAAGTTACTAACTTTTTCACTAGTATTCTCTTATTCGAGCAACTTATAGGCTTCTACGAGGGTTTATTTGAGATGTACTAATCGGTTGCGGGCACAGACAATATATCCAATGGGCCGCGCTTACCAGGCGACTTCTCAAACCGGTACCATGCCAGTTGAAGCGGCTTTTCGACTTCACTAGCTTCGTCGAAACGAACCAATTAGAGCCATAAAATTATGAACGAACCAATTGAGAGCTGATGACATATATTTTTTTATACTATTGGGTAACGAGACGAGCCCATAACAGTTGCAGTGCCATTAAGAACTTAATAATGTCGCCCACGTCATTTTTCATACCGCAAAAGAAAAAATGTATCATTATAGGATAACTTCGTTGCCCGTCTATCTGTCTGTCAAGACCGGGAATCAAAACCTACAGGAAATCAATATCTGATGAATTGGCAATGAAATTTTGGAAGAAGCAATGTCTTATAGCAAAAGTAAAGGGGTAAATCCGAAAATAGCAAATATGTACTTACATCACAAAAAACATATACGTTTTGAGGGCTGATTTTGGGGCATACTCGGAAAAAACCTTCGACACTCGATTCCCGTGGACGTGGACGAACTGCATACCTACAAGTTTACTGTTCCGCACAAACTCGGTGCGCGAGTCCGTCTTGCACTTGGCCGGATTTTTTATAAATCGTGCTGTGTGTCTGGTGAACTATACAGCGTCGTCCTAGTCCGCTGAGAGAGCGGTAACCCAACCCTAAAAAAGTGGTGTTTGGCAACAGAACTAGCTCTGCAGGGCAGGTGCGTGGGGTGTAAACAATTAACCATATAGGTACTCCTAACTCGACTTCGGCCATCGCCAAATTACTGGTAGAGAATCATCAGAAGAGAATAGCCCGGCGCACGAATACAGTATCCGTTTGAAGTCTAATATTACACATATGGTTGTATAAACTTACGTGCGCTCCACTGGCTGTTGTCTCCTCGCTTCCAAGAGATAATAGGTTCAGTTCGTGGTAATCTTTAACATTGTTGCCAGGAACAGTGCGGCTTTATTAGTTCGGAGATGTGCCCGTTGTCTAATACAATGTTATAGCGGAAGTTGTAATTGCCTAAATAAAATATCATCGTAAATTGTTTATTTAAAAATACAGCACACACAGATTACTATTCCAAACATAAACTATACAAGAAAATAGATATTGTATATGGAAAGGTTTATTTATATATATACATACTAGCTTCTGCCCGCGGTTTTCACCCGCGTTCCCACAGAAACCGTGCATTTTTCCGAGATAAAAAGTAGCCTTTGTTACTCCAGTCCATAAACTATATCATGCCAAAAATCACGTCGATTCATTGTTCCCTTACTATGTGAAAGAAAGACAAACCAACAAATCAACAAACCAACAAACACACTTTCTCATTTATAATATTAGTACGATAGGATAAATTGCGCGAGTCCGACTCGCACTTAGCCGAGTTTATTTATAAACCTTTTTTTTGTAGCATAAGTGTGATTGCAAAGACATCATCACTATATCAAAAACAACAAAATTCAACCCAAAAACTGTCTAACCTATACTAGACTACAATCGGCGCCGCAGTTCAGTCGACAGTTACCTAACCGGCAAGTAATTATGAACACAATTAAGATAACCCCAAGTTATCTGTAACGCTTGACCGTCAGTGTCGGAACGGATAGTACCTATTTTTATCCTACTGTTGTGTTATCATATCACTGTGTATTACGGTGTTATGTTGAAGCGGAAATCACTAAAGGTGTGGCAAGGTGGATTTGTGTATAGCAAGATTTTTGTGGCCGGGGGCGGCGCGGACCTGGAGCCTTACTCCGAAAATTGAACATCGAAGCTTCGGCTGACGGATAGCAGTTTTCCTACGAAAGTGTTTTGGAATCAACGTTCGATACGATGTTCATAGCTTGACATTTTGTTTTTCATTGTAAGAAAACTGCGATCCGATAGCCGAAGATTCGACCTTCGATTTTCAGAGTAAGGCTCCTGGGTTTAAATCTGCTAATCAATCGTCATAAAGGCGCCATAGTAGTAACAAGAACTCAAAAAGAGGTTCAAAGTGTTCATATAAAATGAGTGCCCGTAAAGGAAGAGGCTTCAAAACAAAGGCAGAAGTTTTGCGAAGCGTGAAGAAGTTATAAATTCCATTAGTGTGCACGAGTGTTGGATGCGAGTGTGCTTATAAAAGGTACGATGTAATTTAGTACTGTATTTTTGATTCGGATTATTCCAATCCATATACAACATTTACATAACACACACACGCACACAAACACACACACGCACACACACGCACACACACACACACACACACACGCACACACACACACGTCCACACGTATTTCACTGTACATGTTATATGAAAGAAAAAAATAGTTTTACTTTAAATTAGTTTCAGTAGTGTTATATACCTTATAGTTATATAATAATAAGTTTTTCGGAATTTTTGAAACGAAAACTTCGACATAATTATATTATTGTCTAAAGTTGGGAGAAGCCACTGGTTGCTGAAACACAGTTTTTACTAGTTCGGCAGCCTATGGGTTCATTGATAATTTGTGCAAAAAGTTATGTCAATAAATGATTTTTACTTTTACTACTTTTTACTGCAGTAGTATAGCATGCAGGTTGGGCACTTTGTATTTCTCGCCTGGCTATAGCTATCACACAAGTACAAATCTGTCACCAAGCACCTATCACTGTGTTCCAGAGAGCCAAATCTATTTTAGCACAAAAGTGTGTTTTTCATATCTTCGCATTCTAGATATCCAAACAAAGGTCCATCGCAATCAGTACCTTCAATCTAAATAAACATCCTGTTGAGACGAGTCATCTAATAATTGTTTAGACGAGTCATCTAAACATCGCCATATCTTTTTACTACGTGGTAGGACTGACTCTTCTTCGAGTGTCCGTCTGGGTGGGTACCATCGCTTTGCTGGTGTAGTCTGCCGCCAAGCAGTAGTGTGCAAGCATTACTGTGTTCCGGTTTGATGAGCAAAGTATCCAGTGAAATTATTAGGCTTATAAGACTTAAGTAATGTCTTAGGGTAACGGTCGCGCAATGCTATGCCGCGCGCGCGCAGTCCGTTATGTTTCAAAGATCACTTGCACTGCAATTGTTATGGCCCGACGTTATGCTTATCATCGGGCAAACGATCCGCCCCTCTCATTATCCAATAAGATAAAAATATCAAAACCAACAAGATAATATCAAATGTGTCTTCTAGCACTAAATATTATCGAGATCATGATGGTAGGTTTAGTTATCTACACCTATCCGGTCCGTTTTTACGTGTAAAGTTGAACGCTTACGTCTACTTGAATAACCACAGGTGCTTTAAATATTTTATAGGTCCATAAATATTACGGATCGTAGCACCTTCGGATCCCTTATACTTTGTACGTACTTGTATGTGGGACATCCTTTGTGTAAATTTAGCTAGGTCTTCAAGACACCTAAATTATATTTAGTCCTAGCCCAATGCCCGTCGTCTGCATTAAAGTCAATTAAGATTTTTTTAATACCAATTGGTAATGTGACGAGCTGGTCGTTTACCTGATGGTAAGTCTAAAGCCGGCCCATATCAATTGCAGTGCCACTCAGAACTTTAAAAACACAAAGGCATGCGCGGCACTGCAGTGCGCTCGTTACCCTGAGACATTAAATAGTAAGCCTCATAAGCCTAGTAATTTCACTGGCTACTCTGCTCATCAAACCAGAACGCAGTA
The DNA here is from genome assembly GCA_907269065.1 of Crocallis elinguaria. NCBI lineage: Eukaryota > Metazoa > Arthropoda > Insecta > Lepidoptera > Geometridae > Crocallis > Crocallis elinguaria. Next base: position 36,952,071 of record OU026065.1, read on the forward strand.
ATGCTTGCACATTAGTGCTTGGCGGCAGACTTCACGGGTAAAGCGGTGGTACCAACTCAGAGAGACACTCGCAAAAAAGTTAGTCCTACCACCTAATACAATTTAGATCTATAGGCAACTCATAAAGTAAATATTGACTTAAACATCAATACTAAATCAAGTGGGTTATCCAACGTATCAAATAATCTTAATTATTTTGATACTTTTAAAAATACCTGTGCTCTTTCTTAATAACATAGTTCTCACGCATTGTATATAAACAAAAAACATCACACGTGTGCAAGTAAAGCATGTTTGTGTCATCAATAAAACACATGTGTAAGCAAACAATTATTTATGTAGGTAAATAGAGTAAGTCGATATACGATAATACGAATAAAGAACGAATTACACGCCACAAACACACAGGAAGTTAAAACAATAAAAGAAAGAAAACAAGCAATGAATAGAAACCTGACTATAAAAATACCCAATAGTTAATTTCACCAATAAAATCAATAAGCTTTCTTTTCAAGTCCCAAATAAAGAAAGATACTTACGTGTCTCTCAAAACAATACTAATCTCATAGAGACGCAACAACACTGCTCTAAGCTCGAAGGTAGAAACAAAGGTGGAGACAAAATAAAAGATTAACAAACAAGTCCATTCATTACGTTGTGAGCCCTCTGGATAATACAAAAGCAGACGTGAAGTCCTACTTAGTATTTAGTAATTGCTACATAATATTTGACAGTGTTGAAACGTTGATATAAACTCTCACCTAGGATAAGCAACCAGAACACGTTCGAAACTGGAAAGATTGTTTGGAAATTAACATAGAAATATTTAAGATACTAAAAAATTGCTTTAAAAAAGCGACGAACGGACTTCAGTGACAAACTACAGAACCGATTTTGATGAAATTTCTAGGGGACCAATCTGAACGTATATCCTTTCAAATAAAAAAAGAATTTTCCAAATCGGTTTATAAATGAACGAGACCTGAAGTTACAAACATAAAAAAAAAAATACCCGACGAATTGATAACAATCTCCTCCTTTTTTGTAAGTCGGTTAAAAATACATAGAAATTTACATCTAATCCGATTGTTTGTTATTTATCTGATATAAGCATGTGATAATTATTGTCTTCTAATCTAGGCACCGATTGAACATGATTATACGAAATTGATATAAAATGTAAATAAAGATAACAATCACGATGACTGTACAAATGTACAATCAATAACGCGACAACGAAATGACGCAAAAGCTTTTACTTTTTTTATACGACCGTCGATTTATCTATTGAACGATAAACGGTAGACCACCAACAGCAACGCAGCACGGAGCCACACTTTGAATGTAAAACTAAGCTGTATGGTAATAGACGAAGGAGATTAAGGTGTAGAGGATATGACTTCGAATATACGACGAGTCGTGCTCTTAGGAGGGTCGCCCTCTATATTTCCTGGGAACGACGACGTAAAAACTTCGTACATCGAAACCAAACTAACCAGTAAATACTGACACTATTCTCTGTTATTTCTCGTGTTTTTATTCATATAGCCAATGTTATGATGTAGCCATAGTTTAGTTTTTAGAGCTCCAAACTTTCGCATGAGTAAACGAGTGACAATTCAAAAACGAGCCTGACTATAAAGACTGGCAAAATTTAGTCCAAGATCATTAAGTATAGAAATTGTGTAGAGGAGATTTACCTGCGACATTGTGACAGCAAAGGCAGAAAATATTACTCTAGATACCTAAAAGCCTATTCAGAAAACGTGAACTAATGACGCCCCATTTTGTTACAGACTTAACAAAACCAAATCTCACAGCTAGAAGGCAGATAATATACAAACACGTAGCATATTTGAAGCCGACCGACAGATACACAAACATATGTAGAGGTAGTGTAGAGGAAATAAATTGCCGACGAAACAAAGGGACGAGTTTTGAAGATCACGACGCTTTGACTCCAGCTTTACCCTTAAAAGGCGAAGATGGTAACAAGAAGCGACAGAACTGATTCAACGAAATTACATACAGCTGTGTTAAAAGAAATTGTGTAATGCTGGCAGTTGAGAACAACATGAAATGTATTCCTTTGTGGTAACATGGTGCAAGGCGAAACAATTGAGATTATGTATGATAACAAACTCTAATGATATAAATAAACATCAAAAACCGTTTCATATTCAATCGTTTGAAGGCCCGTTGTTTATTATTCCATCCAATTTCTTTCATTTTAATACTCATTTTTTCCGTAAAATATTCCAACGTAAATTAATATCTTAATAAGTAGCTATGTTTAAAGGCTCTTTGTTTCTTAATCCTAATGAAAGCATAGCAAAGAGAATAAATGCGCGGAACTCTCGCGAAAAGATCCTACCTACTTGGCATGTTGTCAGTTGTTGTGCCGTTCTTTATGCCTCGAAAGTCGGACCATAATACCTAATTAAAAGTTCCAACGAAAGCTATAGAGCAAACAAAGCGTCTATATATAAGCGTCTAAATAAGTGTTATAAAGAAATTGGGAGCGAGAAATCAAGAGAAGTTCCTAGTTTCTGCCCGGGAACCGATAAGTTACATCAAATTCAAGTAGCGAACGAATGCGTTTTCCTTTATCTGACTGTTATTTAGTTAGCGGCGGCTGGGGTGGTGAGGTGCGCGGGGGGTATGGGCGGCTACGTGTATTGATTGATGACCCAAAACGTGCACTAGGGCTGCCAACAGTTGGACACCTCACGCTTCGCCTACCTAGACGACTTCATGATATTCTGTAACGACTTCCAAAAGCTACTATCGATGTGACAAATCTATCAAAGGCGTGTAAATGAATAGAGGTAGCAGAGTAGCAAATCAAGTACGTTTGTCGTTTCCGGAACCCGGAATAATCAGTCCGTCTCATCAAATCCTCAATTAACATCCCTACACAGGGACCGGAGATTATTCCGCGCTACGCATATCAGATCATCACACACCGCTTAAACCATCGCGTGCCGCCGCCTCCGAACTAACGGCACCCGAACTGAATTAAAAGGGTCATGTCGCGATTCAATCGCACTTCCAATCCACTATGAAGGGTTGCGATAATAACTTCTATCGATTCCAGCGACAGCGCTAACTCTCCGGAGTTTTTCAACGTTCTTTTGGATTAATGGAGGACGGGACAAAGGCTGTGGAGGAGCAAGGATTTTCCGAAGACAATGCTTGTAATCAAGGCGCGAGCCAGCGTGATTATCGCCCGCGCCGCCGCGCCGGTCGCGCCTGCACGCCTCCGCTACACAATTTATAAGCTTACGATAAACAAGTCTCAGCAATCTCGCTACACCACATACCCAAATATACAGCGGCCGCATTAGAATTCCAACCCGACTCCACGTTAGTTTGTGATGGTAAACATTGGGACAAGTAAACAGAAGAAAATTAACGCGGTTGGTTATAATCTATACAAACTGCGAATGTCAAGATATCTGTAAATCTGTATATTGTTGTCTCCGCGCTGAGAGCGATTCAAGGTGACGGGGACTGCAGCGCTGACAACAAGCGTGACTGACAAAGTGGCGTTTACGTCAGACGCTAACAAAATAACCCGTGGGTTCCCGCGAGCGGGCGCACGCAACGCGCAGCGCTTCGCAAAGATTCCGGTACGCGAGCCAAATTTAATTTAACAAAATCTTCCTCCCGACTGCAAAGGTGGAATCAATTTGCACAATCGTCTGGGCGTATTACGTCATTCGCCTGCCGAATATCGTAATGAGAGAAAAAAGTCAGCAAGGCCGGCCGTCGGTGCAGTCCGTTCACTTGCGATTTCGACCGGCCGGGATTGTGGTACAAAAACAGAATCATGCCCGTGCGCCGTGTACTCGCACCAAAAGTCAAGGTGAACTGGTCTTGTTTACTGAGATTGTAGCTCGCGCACTGGTAGTGCAGTTCTCACCAGCCCGCTTCCACTTGCGGCTCCCTTGCCTTGTCCACAATCGATACGGCAATTAGTCATAGACACGTGGCGGTTCGCAACGAATAATGATTGTGACGATCGGCCGTGCGGACTCGATCGAGGTCGGTGAAACTGGGAGTCGGTCGCACAATTTTCTTCGCAGACAGCTGTCGGCGGAGTCGAGTTTTCACAACAATAAAGGCTGAGTCAACAATGAGTCGGCCGCACGCCGGCGAATGCAATCAAAGTGGTGTACCACACTCGTACGGTTCCTCCACTCTTCGGCCGCCGGATAAGGGCCTCGCGTTTCTACACCTTCACAGCTCCGCGTGATGGATGTGTGCGGGTGAGGTGCGTGTGTGCGTGCCGCAAGCCATAACGATTGTGGTACATGTACTTTTCTAGGTTAAGTATCATCTCGAAAGTTGTCTACGCATACTAAACGAGTCGCACACAAATAAGGAAATAATAATGAAAACGTGGCGAGCGCCATCGAAGGACCGGACGACCAATAAAAAGATAAAGTAACGGACTCGGGGTCTACAGAGCGAATATTTAATATTTTATTCTTTTGTCTGTTTTGTTCGGAGCAGATGCCGCCCACGCTAGGAGCACTTCGCTTGTGCATTTTCCCATTTGCAATTTAGTAATCAAATCATTTATTCAGTAAATAGGCCACAACGGGCGTGCTCACACGCACATAAATAAGTTAAAATGCGAGTCTTTGTAACCCGGGCGGGCCGCAATGTGCCATCAGCCAGATGAAACGCCAAGAAATTTTGTAGAAAATACGCTGTAAGTTATTTTTTTGGGGTGTCAATTTACATTTTTCAATTATCAAAGAGGATTTTGGATTCGGGCTGTGTTTTGTTTTATTTTACTTATTTATTACTTTCTGTAGGCAAGTATTTAGACTACTGCTATATTAGCTTATTTATGTAAAGTCGATGCGGCCCTTAATTAGTAACGAACTAAGTATGGGATGGAAAAAGTTTTCAAGTTCTTTTAAAAGCTAATATACGTGTATGCATGTAGTATGTGGGTTCGTGGTGTATTTTTAACATAAACTGCATTTACCTGTATCTAGACCGACAGTATTCAACGATAACAACTACGTACAAAATGACAATTAACAGGATAATAATTAGAAGCACCGAAAAATCGGAATCTGAATAGAAGTATGGTGCATGGTAAATATACTGTTAATTACTAGTGCACTGTGCAAGATAGGCAGAATATGATGAACACTGCTTTGAAGACTTGCTTCCTACTGAAAACTTCGAACAGTCGGATACACAAGTCAGTGTGTACAATACAATTTGACGTGACTGAACAACTGGAGTCAACTCGGACCCCAATTTCTTGCATATCTGAGAAGTACCTGATTGTACCAGACTACCGCCAAATGATGAAACGGGACTGGGGGAAGCAAATCGCGTAATTCCAGACTTTATAAATCCATACTAATATTATAAATGCGAAAGTGTCTTTGTTGGTTTGTCCTTCTTTCACGCAGTAACGAAGCAACGGATCGACGTGATTTTTGGCATAGATATAGTTTATGGACCGGAGAGTAACGTAGGCTACTTTTTATCCTGGAAAAATGCACGGTTCCTGTGAGAACGCGGGTGAAAACCGAGGACAGAAGTTAGGTTAAGTTAGTGTGACATAAAATTGACATTGACGGCTGTAAATAATTTGACAGCTGACAATAAAGTTTTATAATGTTGACGAGTTGATTTAATTTCACAGATCGGTTTGACGGTTCCTGTGGGAACGCGGGTGAAAACCGCGGGCAGAAGCTAGTGTTATATAAGCCTTAGACCCGTCTAATACTTACAATAAACAAGCTGATATCGCCCGAACAAGCAAAGAGCATTATCGCGTAGGCCTCCGCGACTGCCTACATTCTATTATGGTAATAATTGCTCGTTTTACTACGAGACATTATCTGGGGACATAAAACAGTATTTGCTCTGTGCGTTTGTTGAGCCGTCACAACAAGGATTGCTCACAGTAGGAAAAGTAGTTAAGAGCAGAAAATCTGTCGCCAGGCACCTATCCGTTTTCCAGCAGCCGCAATTGAGGACCAGTTCTCGTTCTTGTCGTTTAAACATATTACAAGTTTCTATCGCATTACGCGAAGTTACCACGAGTTAATAAAAAATATTAATTGCTAGAGACACGCGGCTTCGCCTAAGTTACTCCTTATAACATCGGCTATTTGCTACTGAAAGACCCTTCAAAATCGGTCGAGCCGTTTCGGAGATTAGCCGGAACAAACAGACAGTCTGGCAGAGAAAATTTTTAAAAATTGTTTTTTGTTACAATAAAGTACCTATAGGTACGCTTTCATCAACATCAACGCATCTTAAATTTAAATTTGTTTTAGGATAGTCTGTGCAGGACCACAAAAAGAGAAATTAAAAAATTAATTAAATTAGAACTAGAAAATTAATGCGTTGGTCTTGTCCGATCTCACTCTAGATCGTGTCTTTCTCTAAACACAAATCCTAGTCACAGACGCGTGATCACAGTTAGGGATGCACAGGATCACATCGGTACACAAATCTTTATGCATCTGTATGAGATCGTTGGACGTATTTATTTATATTCTCAATATACTGACTGTCTACTAAATACAAACGAATGTTTAGAATAGCTTGATTAGGTTTGTCGGCAGGATTCTCCGAAAGAAATCGCACCATACAGGCAACCAAATCTACCCACTTGTAAAAAACACTTGAAGACCTCTGGTCTCATTGTACCTCATAACCCCACGTGGACAGGCGCCCACAACCTTTTTTGTACTTCTTATGATGCGACCATAAACAAAGCGTGTATGAGGACTTAAGAATAATAGCCCTTTGTTCCTTCCATCAAAAAGAGCCCACTTTTAATCCCTACCTTCCACACTATAACGCTTAACCGTTTAATAAAATTTATGTAACTACTTACTTTCCCTATTTACTTGTGCCCGTTATGGCTAAATGCCGGGGTATAAACTCACAATAGACCTATAAAATAAATGCCTACTCAACTAACTATGTTTTTATATCAAGCCCAACAGGATGGAGGCACGAGTTTTTTTTTTATATCAGAGAAATCACCAGGCAGTCGTAAATTGAGTTTTTTTACGATTCAGAATCATAAGAAAGTTATTGTTATTTGGAATGAAGATATCATATTTTTCTGGAGGATGGATTTACTTCGATCGCGTCGTTCGACAACAGTGCGGAGTGCCTGATCAACATCTATTTGCATAATCTTTATCAACTTTCGTATGTTAGTTCACGGTACGTTGAATCCCTACGTTGATTTGCTGTTAAAAAGTGTACGTTGTCTTTATACCTTAGTCGTTGTATGCTCATTTTCACCAATACTAAGAGACGCCTAAATCGGGTGCCTAAATATTTACGAGTTGCCTAGGGCAAAAAATGTTTGACCAACCTTTACGAGTGTTCTAACGGTTTTACTTAGGACTTTGCTTACATTAGGAGTTAGTTAAACTTCACTTTATTAGTCGTTGATGAAGACGGGCGTTAGAGTTCTTCGGAGATTCGTTTCAGATTCAACAAAGAGATGATGGCTCCGCGGTAGTGAGGTCTCACTGAGCCGTAGGTCGAGGTTTAGTTTACTCCATAAGAGAAACATCAAGCTCGTTGTGAAATTTGCGGAAATCGAGCTTGATAAAGCTTCACCCTTAAAACTCCCGTTATTTGAATCGAATACAAATAAAACCAATTTTCCCGAAGCTACTCCAATAAATTGATTCTAATACTAAAAATTCATACAAATCGTATAATATGTATAATAAAAAAGTAAACATATTTAAGTATCGTATTTCTTTTAATGGTTTACGAAATTACACTTTTAACCATTACAAGTAAAATCGTCCGAATATAAAAACGCCGCAAACAAAACCTTTTCAAAGTCTCCTTGATAATAATAATATATTTTCGTTAACTTCGTTGTCCTTTAGACACATTTTAAAATAAACTGGGATCGAGTGGGTACTTTCTGTACAAACTTTTTAACTACGCCGCTCATTACGTCTAAAAGTAAAGAAGATTTTACGAGGACTTCAAATGGTTGAATTAAAGTTTTGCCTTATCACTGGCACCCTTTGATTTAATTACTTACGTTAAAAGGGGAGAGAGGTACATAATGTCGATTGTGATCATTCTAGACAGTTAAGTAAAATCCTTGCTGTGGAAAATAAGTAATATGATATATAGGTTGTAGAGTCATTATTAAGTGGTACCTAACGCGAAGAAAGCGGAAATTAAAAACCAGAGGAAGGCATGTTAAAAAATAAAATAAAACACATATTAAACCTGTGTTAATCACTGTTTAACGCCTAAACATGCCTTAGTCGCGCGATTAAATACGAGCAACCACAAATCCTGATTTAAGTAGTGTCTAACCATTGTCTAACACAATTCTGTTGTTACATTTCTAATAATTTTTGACGTTTATCTTTATACACTGTCTAGCTAAACAGGCGACTAAAAATGTTTTTTTTTTTGTGGTAACACCGAATATATCCCTAATTCAAGGTTTAATGTGCACCTTCGACCACGTCGTCTCTTATAATCGGGCGACATTGGTAATAGTAGGTCAACCTATACAGACAACGCTTTTGTATGGCTATCGATATATGGAACAAATGCTCAAAAAAATGTCTCTGTGAGTATGGTCATAAACTTAAGAATAAGAATCCGATCATTGCTACAATTCAAGCATAAAACGCAGAGCAAGAACGCGTGTATATGATAATCATTACAATAAACAATATCAACATTAAGAATGTAAGAATTTTTCAATCTAAGTAGTGGAAATCACGCACACATAACTCGAGTGCGCCTTTTTAAACACTTCTCTCTGGAACTCCCACACTATCAAGTTCTAGCAAGCCTAGGCAACACGCCTGGTACTAACTTAGGTATAATTTACAGCTAGTGGCGGCACATGTAAATTATGAAAACAAAAACTAAAAGAAAATTAATGCAAATGAAGCGATTCGCAGTACTCGAGTTTACGATTATGGTAAACAGGCACTGCGCATGTAGGTGTTCTTTAAAGGGCTATCAGTCACACTAATGGTGACTAATGAGATATTGGTTAAGTGGCAGTAACTGACACTTAAGTATTTTTATCAGTTTAGGAATTCGGAATAGTAATTCTTGTCGAGTTACTTGTCATGTTCGCATTCTTAGATAGGCATTACCGTAATTCTAAAAGGAAGGACGTAATGAGCTTGGCATCGTGTTTTCAAAGCCTTTTGAATCGAAATAAGATATGATTTGAAATGCAATTTTGTTGTACTCTGTTGCAGCAGCCAAGGTGAAACTTATCAAATAGGTGTTAATTTCGTCTGTCTTATATTTGCAGAACTGAAGTTACACAACTAATAAACAAATACCTATGTAACTCCTGAATGCATATGTTAACTACCTCTTTTATAGACGAGAATTACAGAGCAAGTAAAAAACTTTTATATTCAAGTATACAAACATGTACCTACCTACATTTTTATACACAGGCTTGCAATTGGGATGTTGACTGATTTTGGGAAAGTGTTTAAAACGATGCGTATGGGCCTAATATAACCCAAAATATTTAAATTTACTTTTTAAAACAACTAATATTTTAATTATCATGTATTTTAACTACCGTTTTAAATTTCGCTCCAAAACGCCAATCTGGTCACGTGGGCGATGTGACGTCACGATTCCAGGCACAGATAACTATATTCACAGAAATCACTCTAAAATACTAGGCAGAAAGAGCAATATACTCATTCCGATGGAGAAAGTGACGTCACGCGCGTTTTATGTCACGTGACTTCGGAGTGATGTAATTACATTTTGATTATTAAAATTAAAATTATATTCCTTAAAAATAAACAAAAATATTGTGTTTTATAGGATTTCTGTCAAAAAAACTACCTATTCGCGGCAAAATTATATTTTTATTTGAATACAGTCAACATCCCAATTGATTACCATCTCACCTGTTGATAAGCGACGATGTGGTCGACGGCGAAGCACGCTTGCCCAAAAGATACATAGACACTTTTGTGGCTTGCACAAAAGATAAGATTCTTTCACGACTTAATCAACCAAAGTTATATCGATCGGGAAATACAGATCAGTCAAAGCGGCACGCGTAATGAAAGTCGAAGCCAAATGCTTGTAAGGGTCTAATATCCACCATATAAAATCGATGAATTAAATCGTAATTACACAGCAATTAACCACCAACTATCTGTGTTCATGCTGAAGGCTCTAGTCTTGCCTCAAGTAGCAAGTCATTGCTAATGAGCTTCACGGCGCGTCTCTCAATAGACTCCAGCGCTTCAAGCTGGTACTTGGCCGAGCCATCTCATAGATGAGAACAATACTCCAAAGATGAACAAACTTGTGCTTGAGCAGCTGCCTCGGAGTAAAATACTGTCATATATCTAAATTATCATGCACCTCTTTTATTATCAGACATGTTTGAAACCCGGTCAAGAAATTGACATAGTCTAGATGCGAAACAGTAGTTAAATAACAATTTAAAATGAGTCATTGTAACGAAACCTTTTAAACGTAATATTGAAGATTAAAGATATGTACAGATTACAGAAGCACTAGCATTGAAGAGACGCCATTTCATAGACAAAGCTAGGCATTGTTGGGTAACATAATGGCTTAGACATTGGTGTGTCGACAAAAGACAGTAATGTACAGAACATAATAGGTCGGGGAAAAAGTTTCTTCGCATTTTTCAAGAAAATTCAAAACATTTTTTAATATAGTTTATTTACATTTAACTAAAATATGTAGGTACCATTTTGTTCGATAACTTTTTGCCATCTTGTAGGTAGGGACATGATCCCATTGCTATAGAAATTTTGGGACTTCTGATCAAAATACCGCGACAAGTGGTTTTGGCAGTCCTCTCGTGATGTTAACCTGACACTGCCAAAAGAATTCTGAAGAGACCGAAACAGGTGGAAATCTGAAGGTGCAAGGTCAGGACTATACGGCGGATGCATTAACACCTCCCAGCCAAACTCTCTTAATTTTTTCTGAGTGGCTAAAGATGTGTGAGGTCTAGCGTTATCATGAAAAACCATGAAATGAAAACCACACCCCTTCTGTTGATTAATTCCGGCCGCTTTCTCTCAATTTCTTGCTTTAATCTCATCAGTTGTTCGCAGTAGAGTTCAGAATCGATGGTCCTGCCTGGTGGTAACAGCTCATAATGAATAATGCCCTTCCAATCCCACCACACACACAGCATCACCTTGTTGCGAGTTAACCCGGGTTTCGCCACAGTCTGTGAAGCCTGACCGGTCTTTGACCACGACCTTTTTCGCACGTTCTTGTCGTACGTGATTCACTTTTCATCACCAGTTATCAGCTTCTTCAAAAATGGTTCGGTTTCATTACGTTGTAATAAAGAATCACAAATGAGTACACGGTTCATTAGGTTTCTTTCAGTGAGCTCGTGAGGTACCCAAATATCGAGCTTTTTTGTGTACCCAGTTTTTTTTCAAATGCACCAAAACTGTTTTGTGGTCAATTCCCAGTTCTTCAGCTACGTCGTAACTACTGATATGCCGATCTTGTTCCACTTTTTCAAAAATGGCATCCATTTTATCCGTAATAGGGCGACCAGAGCGACGTGCATCTTTGAAATCAAAATTTCCGGATTGAAAACGCTTAAACCAAATTTGTGCTACTCTCACAGACACTGCACTAGGTCCATAAACATCGCAAATTTTTTTCGCGGCTTGCGTTGCATTTTTACCTTTTTTGTAGTAAAATTTTAAAATGTATCGAATTTCTTCATTAGATTCACTCATTTTGACAGTACGAAAAACAAATGAAAATCACACATTTTCCTAATTTGAATTTGGAATTATGTTCTTTAAAATTTAAACTTTCATATGATACCAAAACCAGCCAGATACAAATAGTATAGCCAAAGAGATTTTATTACAAGTTCATACATACTATAATGCGAAAAGACTTTTTCCCCAACCTAATATAATTGTCTAATCTAGCACCATAGGCATACACCAGTGGTTCTAAAATAGTGCAGCGTAGAGGTTATTACGTTGTCAGTCAATTTTATATATTTGAATTCGCGCTGATTCCATGGATATCAGAAGTGCACAGAACTTTTAACAACATGCCCGCCCCATCTTACCACAAAGACCAACTTTTAGACGCCTATTTAGCTAGACAGTGTCTAAAGATATTAGATTAAGTTTAGTCGATGCAACATGTAACCAAAATGGTGGCCTTGGTACCGAGATTAAGCATTGCCATTCTACGTGGCAATGCTACCTACTAGTATTTTGGGAAGTTTGCCGAAAGTTAGAAATTGATTTAAAAAATGAGACCGTTATAAAAATATTATTTATTACTTATTAGTAGTTCGGTGGTATTTTTACACGACTAAGTGAAAAGGAGTGTAATTTTTTTAGGGTTCATGTATGTTTATATGTATGTGAGTTTCTTTATCCCACCATAATTGTTTAATGCCTGTACAGATGTGGATGTGGGTATCATTAGAATCCTTACATCATCCAGAGTGACACTGGCTAGGGCAATCGTGTTTAATGTAACTTTTGTTACATCGTCTTGATACATATATACATAAATAAAAAATAAAAATAAAATAATACATATAAATAGTCTTACTTATATTCCAAAAGTGAAGGTTAAAGTTTCATACTTGGATTTCACAAAATTCCTCCGAAATGACGAATGGACGTGTCTGAAACTTAGTACCGAGACAGATTTGAATAAACATTTGCACAGTTCAAGTACTAGAGAAAAAAAATTAATTATCTACGTGGAACCGCATCCATAAATACATAAATCAATCACATAAATACTATGGACGCCAGGGAGATCATCTCATCTTGCCCATGGTAAGGTCGAATTATAAAAAAAGTCTTTTGACGGCATCCAGCTTTATAACAAATTACCTCCAGATGTAAAACATGCGAAGACGCTTTGTGCATTCAAGTAGGGATTAGCTAAGTACATTGTACGTACTCAATAGTAAGATGTACCTAAGGGGCAACCTAGACTCTCAAGCAAACGTACGTTTGCTTGACAGAATAACAACGCTTTTGCGTTATCACGAAATCCGCGCTTGACGCAAAAGCGTTGTTATTATGTCAAGCAAACGTACGTTTGCTTGAGCGTCTAAGGTGCCCCTATGATATCTGTCTGTGGATGTACCACGCTAACGCTCGACTGGACTTGGCGCCAAGCGACATCGCACCTGTTATGGACGACGATAATATTGTACTTACTAATATTAATTATTTTCTCATGTAAGTGACATTTAGTCTTAAATGAGAAATAAAGATTCTTTAAACTGAACCGGTGGGCATCTCTGCACGAACTTAGTTTGAGAAGTTTGAGAGCCACTGGTACACAGTCTATAGGTATTCCATAATAACTATAATTATTTACTTCGAAATATAGCCACCATTATTCATCGATATTGCGTGTAGATATATTGACTTCCTCCATCATTTCCTGCCGATTGCGTAAACTCTGTGATTAATATTAAGGTAATCTGGCAGGGAAGTAACGGTCAACACGAATGTAGTACTTATTGCTGCCATAACTACAATGCCTAACAAACTAGTTTTTGTTTTCATATGTAATTTTAGCAGAGAAAACTGAGATGAGACCCAAGGCAAACCATGCAGGACGAAAAAGGGTGGATAACTGGATACCTTAAAAATACTTTCAAAACTAAGGACTAGCTAACTACTATCTTTTTTTATGTTATTTGGTAACGAGACGAGCTGGTCGTTTGCCTGATGGTAAGCATAACGCCGGCCCATAACAATTGCAGTGCCACCCAGAACTTATACAGGTACAAGTCGCAGTACTGGTGGGTTCCTCCCAGCAACAAGCACTATCGACTGGCAATAGTCACTTGTTCGTAATTGTGGCAATTAACGTATTCCCTTTGTCGGCGATTCTATTCTTTAGCTAATTGTATAATGACGCAGTTCAACTGCGAGCCTTTACTCGTATCTGTAAATTGTTTATGCGAAAGTAGGGATCCAATAGGTTTAACTGTCGTCTAGCTTGAACAGTCGGTTAGGGTTAATGGTAAGTTGATTTGAATAGATGCTAAAAACTTTTAGTAAATTCTTTTATTTTTTTATATAGGATTAATAGTGAGTATTCTTTTTTGGAAGACATTGGTGTCGATTCTGTCATTTCATACCTAAACCTAGTTTAGTTTCGTTCTCTCTTTTTCCAATACATAACACGCGAAAGAGATGGTATATGTTTGGGAGATCAAAATTTAGTTTTAGAGCTGTCAAATATCTTTCATCCTTGATAAATTAGATGCCACTAAATCCATAGCCGTTAAATTTACATTAGACTTGCAAGTGGATTAATTTGACAGGTCTCTTTCTCATGTTCTAATTTAGAAAGAGAGATTGAACCTTAAATTAGGTTTGGATATGAGACAACAGAATCGACACGCCTTTAGTAGCTCGGTTCATGGAATATTTTTTTAAGTGCCGGTGTGCCTCGTGGTCTTCGTTTGGTCATTACGTGGTCAACGCGCTACTCAATGAGTCACCACGAGTCTTGAATACCTACTTCTAAAGCCTGTGACCGCAAAGGGATGCGCTTTCAAAAGGCATTGTGTTAGTGGAGATAACAATTGCAATTATTTGCATCACGCAACAGACAATCGCTTGTAATCAGCGTGATACAGATTGTGCCTTAATAAAAAAAAACATCATATCTTTTTTACTAGGTGGTAGGACTAATTCTTCTGCGAGTGTCCGCCTGGGTTGTTACCACCGCTTTGCTCATTGAAGTCTGTCGCCGAGCATTCATGTGCAAAGAATTACTGTATTCCGGTTTGATGAGCATACTAGCCAGTAAATTACTGATTCTGATGTCTCAGGGTAGCGCACTGCAGAGCCGCGCTGGCCTCTGTGTTTCAAAGTTCAGTGTGGCACTGTATTTGTTATAGGCCGGCGTTGTGTTTTTTTTTTTAATGTTATTGGTAACGAGACGAGCTAGTCGTTTGTCTGACGGTAAGCATAACGCCGGCCCATAACAATTGCAGTGCCACTCAGAACTTTGAAACACAAACGCCTGCGCGGCACTGCAGTGCGCTCGTTACCCTGAGACATTAGGTATTAAGTCTCATAAGCCCAGTCATTTCACTTTTACCATCAGACAAACGACTGGCTCGTCTCGTTATTGAATAGCATAAAAAAAGTCTTACCATCGCATTCCCACGGCATTGCCATCAATTCTCCAAAACAAAGTGTCGGCCGTGACGGGCTCTATAGGAAATGTCTTCCGTAATTCTCGTTTCGGTTAAATTAAAATAATGGACCTCAATTTATTTGTAGATGCTCACTTACTCCGACTTAATGGGAAATGGCGAGTGCCGCTGAGTAACTACTCAAAGTAACTACTCCACTAATAAAAGAAAAAAGTTTACAATTTATGTTAGTACGAAATCCGGGAAATTCACCAGCAAAAGGTAATTTTTTTTTATTTTATTTATTTACTAGCTGCTGCCCCGCGGTTTTACCCACGTGGAGATATTGGATTTCATGGTTTTTATTTTTTTGAGCGGAACCCTAATTCTTTTTCTAAAATAAAAGTAGCCTATGTTACTCCATGTAACATCAGCTATCTGCCAGTGAAAGTCCCGTCAAAATCGGCCCAGCCGTTTCGGAGATTACCCGGAACAAACAGACAGACAGACAAAATTTTTAAAATGGTTGTTGTATTATCTATATGTTCCGTATATGCTTTCATATGCATTTAGTAAAAAGCTGTTATTTTGATATTACAAACAGACCCTTCAATTTTATTTATTTATATGGAAATAAAAAAAAATTAATTATTTGTATAGATTAAAAAATTACATTACTAGTACTTATTAACTAGCTAATACACAAAGGTATTTGAATAAAATGTAGTCAATTACGTCACATTAAAATTCGATTGAACGAGAGGTATCACTAATAATGATAATTATTAAGCTAATGAGAGGTAAATTATACGAGGACAAGTTTACTATAATTCCATTATTATGAAGCAAAGCGTTCCGCCGCCAATTATAGCGGTTATAACCTTAACGCGTTTTGCGAATAACATTTTTTTATAAAAAGCCAGCTTGAGAGCAATTTCGCTGAAAAAATAGATGCCTTTATAAACAAAGTTCGCGCAACTACAAGTAAGCAATTTTCAAGATAAATGAAGAGATGGGAAGGAGCGCGCTCTACGGAAAGGGCTCGCCCTTCGCCGGCTCTGTAAATGGAAAGGATTTTAACAGAACGTACTAAGATAGGCTCGTAACGGTTTACGATAGTGCTGCGGGATTTATTGCCACATTTTTAGGGCTCCGCTATTATATTTCGTGCTGCCGGAGTGGTTACTGTTTATTTTTCTCCAGTGTGGGCGTGTGAACGTGCATGGTAAGTGGCTACCAGAAGCCACCCACGCTGTCCAGAGGCTGTTGGATTGTAACATAATAGGTCGGGGAAAAAGTTTCTTCGCATTTTTTAAGAAAATTCAAAACATTTTTTAATATAGTTTATTTACATTTAACTAAAGTATGTTGGTACCGTTTTGTTCGATCACTTTTTGCCATCTTGTAGGTAGGGACATGATCCCATTGCTATAGAAATTTTGGGACTTCTGATCAAAATACCGCGACAAGTGGTTTTGGCAGTCCTCTCGTGATGTTAACCTGACACTGCCTAAAGAATTCTGAAGAAACCGAAACAGGTGGAAATCTGAAGGTGCAAGGTCAGGACTATACGGCGGATGCATTAAAACCTCCCAGCCAAACTCTCTTAATTTTTTCTGAGTGGCTAAAGATGTGTGAGGTCTAGCGTTATCATGAAAAACCATGAAAATGAAAACCACACCCCTTCTGTTGATTAATTCCGGCCGCTTTCTCTCAACTTCTTGCTTTAATCTCATCAGTTGTTCGCAGTAGAGTTCAGAATCGATGGTCCTGCCTGGTGGTAACAGCTCATAATGAATAATGCCCTTCCAATCCCACCACACACACAGCATCACCTTGTTGGGAGTTAACCCGGGTTTCGCCATAATCTGTGAAGCCTGACCGGTCTTTTACCACGACCTTTTTCGCACGTTCTTGTCGTACGTGATTCACTTTTCATCACCAGTTATCAGCTTCTTCAAAAATGGTTCGGTTTCATTACGTTGTAGTAAAGAATCACAAATGAGTACACGGTTCATTAGGTTTCTTTCAGTGAGCTCGTGAGGTACCCAAATATCGAGCTTTTTTGTGTACCCAGTTTTTTTCAAATGCGCCAAAACTGTTTTGTGGTCAATTCCCAGTTCTTCAGCTACGTCGTAACTACTGATATGCCGATCTTGTTCCACTTTTTCAAAAATGGCATCCATTTTATCCGTAATAGGGCGAACAGAGCGACGTGCATCTTTGAAATCAAAATTTCCGGATTGAAAACGCTTAAACCAAATTTGTGCTACTCTCACAAACACTGCACTAGGTCCATAAACATCGCAAATTTTTTTCGCGGCTTACGTTGCATTTTTACCTTTTTTGTAGTAAAATTTTAAAATGTATCGAATTTCTTCATTAGATTCACTCATTTTGACAGTACGAAAAACAAATGAAAATCACTCATTTTCCTAATTTGAATTTGGAATTATGTTCTTTAAAATTTAAACTTTCATATGATACCAAAACCAGTCAGATACAAATAGTATAGCCAAAGAGATTTTATTACAAGTTCATACATACTATAATGCGAAAAGACTTTTTCCCCAACCTAATATAATACTATTTCACTGTTTCCTTGTTTTCTATTAGTGGGAGGACTAACTCTTCTGCGAGTGTCCGTCTGGGTTGTTACCACCGCTTTGCTCGTGAAGTCTGCCGCCAAGCAGTAGTGTGCAAGCATTAGTGTGTTCCTGTTTGATGAGCAGAGTATCCAGTGAAATTACTGGGCTTATGAGACTTAATACCTAATGTCTCAGGGTAACGAGCGCACTGCAGTGCCGCGCAGACCTTTGTGTTTCAAAGTTCTGGGTGGCACTGCAATTGTTATGGGCCGGCGTTATGCTTACTATCAGGCAAACGACCAGCTCGTCTCGTTACCATATCACAAAAAAAACCGTCTCTTGGTATACGTCGTTTGTTTAGTTCAAATCGATAAGGTCCCTAAAACAGCCTTCATAATTCCGACGGGATTATTTCCGCGTAGCGAGAGACTCTCGCAAATTGTTTCACTTTCCCTGGACGCTTTGTTCGAAAATAAGCTTAAGGTAAAGTAATTCTTTGATATTTCTGGCCTATTAAACTACATTCGCATTGGTAGAATTATTCGTTTTGTACAAAGTAAGAGGCAGTTTGACAAAGACCTCTTTTTGAAGGCGATTGTGATTCAGTCACAAGACGTACGTACCAGGGCCATGTTAGAAACACTGTAAATCATTGTTATTGAAATTCGAGAATCTTATTTTTGATTTCGACGAATTTCAAGTTGACATTATGTCGCTAAGGACCGATCAGTGCGTTCAGGCAGCAGCAGATCCAGTTTCATTTTAGGTTTAGTGTAGTGTCTACCTTTGATATAAATAAAACGCTCCAAGTGAACGTCTACACGGAGTAAACATTTTCGAGAACTTAAAACGGTTTTTTTTCTATATCTGCAGCGCGAGTACGGAAGTCTGTTCGATAAATTTGTCGAACCGAAAAACTCGACAAATTTATCGAATGTTGCGAGTACCGAAGTCTGATCGTAAAGTATTGTAGTAGCTCTATATTCTCTTTGGATTCGACCTAGCTTTTCGATAACTTTTGTCGATTGTTTCGAGGCTCGATAAATCCCACCTTATCGATTTGAACTGTCTATTTGATAGAATATTATCGAATTTTATCGACCCGAATAGATCCGTACTTGCGCCGCTGATAGGTTACAGCTTAACAATCTCGCCTGATAAACGCCGATGTGGTCAAGTTAGTGATCACCTTAAACTTTCGAATTATACTTTGATTTGACTTATAAGTGCAGTAGCCATAATCCTGCTAATATTATAAATGCGAAAATGTGTTTGTTGATTTGTTGGTTTGTCCTTCTTTCACGCAGTAACGGAGCAACGGATCGACGTGATTTTTGGCATATATATAGTTTACGGACCGGAGAGTAACATAGGCTAGTTTTTATCCCGGAAAAATGCATGGTTCCTGTGGGAACGCGGGTGAAAACCGCGGGCAGAAGCTAGTACACCTATAAAAATACGTGTCGACAGATTTTCGACTCGATGGTAGAGCCCGGCAAGCACCAGAATACCCAGAATGCCCTCCCACATTTTTTTTACTATTAGGCTTACATTTTTACTGCTATGACGCACACAGCACAAAACCAAAGCAAACCATGCAACACTCAGAGGTTCAAATCCACACGCACAAAACAAATGCGCCTCAACGCTACACCACGCTTGGTTACAACACAAGCTCGCCGTGAAAGGCGCAAACGGCTCATTGTAACCACTCATTACTTCACATCAACCAAGTAACGAGCCACCAGTTATCGTTACCCAAGCTTATAATAGAAAGACAAAAGTCTAACAACAGTCGGGTTCACCGCAAGCATCCATGTAATCTACAATAATGGTGATGTCATGTTTTCTCTGACTAATCACATTCGATCAGATTGAAGGTTACTCTATACATGAATAATGTGATACGCGGACCATTAAAATCATAACAGTCGAATAGGGACGTAACACACACCACTATAGTGGTTATACAGTAAACAGTTTTGTGTTACCGTATCGGAATATAGCTCACAATGAACAGGAGGGCAATCGCGTTAAAAATTATCAACCAAACCGCTATTAAACCACGCCCGCGTCACAGCTTTTTGACCGTTTCGTATCGCGCTAATAGTTTTACCAAAAGTTGAGACGTTTCTCGACAACAACTGACAGTTAACGCTGTCAAATGAACGGCAATATCGAATTCCACACGCCTGAACCGAAACTAAACAACAGTTGGTATCAAACCACACCAAACCATAACTGTACGCTGTCATTTCAAATTAGCGCGATCGGGGCCCTGTAGGCTTCTGTGTCACATGAAACATACGCACTGGTAGGATAACAATTAACAATGAATGTACTAATAAAATTGAAAACGTTGTTATTTATAAAATAACTAGCTTCTGCCCGCAGTTTTCAGCCGCGTTCCCAAAAGAACCGTGCATTTTACCGGGATGAAATGCCTATGTTATTCTCCTGCCCATAAACTATATCTATGCCAAAAATCATGTCGATCCGTTGCTCTATTACTGAAAGAAGGACAAACCAACAAATCAACAAACACACTTTCGCATTTATAATATTAGTAGGACTAGCTTCTGCCCGCAGATTTCACCCGCGTTCCCACAGGAGCCGTGTATTTTTCCGGGACAAAAAGTAGCCATGTTATTCTCCGGCCCATAAACCATATTTATGCCAAAAATCACGTCGATCCGTTGCTCCGTTACTGCGTGACAGAAGGACAAACCAACAAACACACTTTCGCATTTGAAATGTTAAAATTAATATAGTAGGATATATATATAATTATTTGTACTGTCACTACGTTTACACGTGAATACAAAATTTCAGCGTATTCGATTTACGGGAATCGGTTAAAAATTCAGTTGCAAATTTGTACCACATATTCTAACAAACTAGTGCAGTTAAATAAAAGTTTGTAATAAGATTACACGTGCCGTTACAGAGCTACACGTGTCTGAGTTTGGTTACTTCCCAGAAAAACGATTCATGTTACTCAGGATTAAACTGAAATATTGAAAAGAAGAATAGATTGGAACTCTTTGTTGGAACACCTATCACAAAGCAGAAATTGTAACCCTTTATTTGTTCTCCATAGGCTTGTATTTCACCAGTATCTCAATTGTCAGTTGTATATAAGTAGTAATGGATAGTAATGGAAGTTCAGCCATGTTTAACGGAATGTCTCCTAAACTATATTACATGCTAGATTTCAGTATCAACAAATGCTGACACAAGAGCATATATAAGTCTGCACGAGAAGAAAGGAAGGAAATACCACAACAAGAAGTTATTTGAATTTTCCTCCACTAGAACATTACCCCTTTTTTGGACAGTGGTTTATCTTAAAATCGAAACAGCAGGGCTTGCAACCTAAATAATGAGAAATAGCTATCTAAAAAAACTCCTTGTATACAATGCAGCATGGCTAGAGATCTGTGAGCATGGCCCAATAAAGGTGTATAATTATTTATTACTAGCTGCTGCCCGCGGTTTCACCCGCGCGGCGTTATTGGATTTCATGGGTTTTATTTTTTTGCGCGGAACCCTAATTCTTTTTCCAAAATAAAAGTAGCCAACTAAGCCATTAGGTATTGAGTCTCATAAGCCTAGTAATTTCACTGGCTACTCCACTCATCAAACCGGAACACAGCAATGCTTGCACATAACTGCTTGGCGGCAGACTTCACGAGCAAAGCGGTGGTTACATCCCACACGGACACTCGCAGAAGAGTTACGTAGTCCTACCACTAACATAGATAGTAGCAAATTGAATACCGGTATGCTCTAGAAGCATATAAAATAAACAAATATGACATTTAGTTCAGTAACGAGCTATCAGCCCGCATGGCTGATGATCTGTGACCTCTCGAGAGGGCCGTGTCTGTCAACCTTGAACATCAGCACAAACATCGTAAATCTACATTGGCAGCTTCGAAGCTAATTTGTTAGCTGGTAGAAAATCTGACTGCAAAGCGAGGGACCGGGGTTTGAGACCCAGCCGGAACAAACTTTGTGTGGTGAACATAAAGACTTTGACATTTCTGTGAGTGCAAAGGCTGTTGAAAAAAGAGCAACCAGCCCGCATGGCTAATGGACCTTGACCTCTTGAGAGTGTCGTGTCTGTCAGCCTTGCACATCAGCACAAACATCATAAATATATCTATCAGCATAATTATTACGCTGACTGAAACTAGATTTTCTATAAGAATCCGATAACCGTATGTGTCGGTTCGATGCGCAAAGTAGTCAGTGAGATTACTAGGCTTATGAGACTTAATAAATAATTGCCCGTCTACACCAACGACGAATAAGGTAACGCCTAAGTAACTCCTAATGTAAGCAAAATCCTATGTATGAACCGTAGATTAATGAAACGTTTTTTGCCCTAGGCAACTCCTAAATATTTAGTCATCCGATTTAAGCGTCTCCTAAAGTTGGTGAAAACGGTCAAATGTCTCAGAGCAACGGGCGCATTGCAGTGCCACGCAGGCTTTTGGGTTTCAGTCCTGGGTGGCATTGCAATTGTTACAGGCTTGAGAATGGTGTTATACTTACCATCAGGCAAACGACCGGCTCGTCTCGCTACCCAATAGTATATAAAAAAATCGTTTCAGTTTACAAACCTTTATACGACTTTAGGACAAACAATAAAAAGTGAAATTGATTAAAATTGAAACAAAATCTGAAATCAGCATTACGATCCAACGAAGCAATGCTACCAGCACGCTGGGTACGAACATTTAAATTATTATCTATAGACCTATAACGCCCTGTATAATATCCAACTGTTTTTAGACGTAGTTACTAGAAGTACTATTTAGGTAAAAGCTAGTTAAAAAAGACATTTACCCCTTAAGGGGCAGAATCCGGCGCGCCGCTATCTCCCTCGCGCATCTCAACATTTTTGAAGATAAACAATCACTTAATATAATTATGAAAAATCGCATTCGGTGAAATTGCTGACAATGACATTACAAAGGTCACACAAAAATTTCATTTTGTTCCATTCCGGTTTTCAAACCTAAAAATGGGATTTTATGTTTTGCCCATTTTCATGTATGAAAACTTGATCGGATCAAAATGATACTTTTGCCGTACCTTTGTAATGTTAATGCCAGCAATTTCACCGAGTACGATTTTTCATAATTATATTAAGTGATTATTTATCTTCAAAAATGCTAAGATGCGCGAGCGAGATAGCGGCGCGCCGGATTCTGCTCCTTAATAATATAGTTTATTGTTATAACAACGACCGTGTGAATAACACTTATCTTAGCTTTAGCCAATTTTTCATTCTAATGCTGGAACTCTTTAAAATATCGTGTCAATAAACTTTTCTCAGTACTAATTAAAGAAGCACAAATAAGTATAATCACGTTAAGATGAGACCAAAAAAATATCTTCACCCACAACTGGTACAAACTTCATCCATGAAATACAGCAATAGCTATAAATAGAAAGGGTACACTGGCAATTGAAGTGCTAAGTATAAGAAGCAGTGACTGAATGGAAAGGTTAAAAATATCCCAAGTTGAAGTCACGTTGCACGTTGGTGACACGCCTCGTCTTGGCAACGAGAGGGCGCAATCATCGCGGTCGGCGAGCGAGCGATACACTGGGTAACGAGAGCGAAACTACGCTGGAAATCAGTATTAAAGCTACTTATATTTCGTTATAGATCGAATTTCTCTCACACATACATATTTCGCTACTATTTTACAGATCTATCTACAGAAAAACAAAGTACATTTAAATCTTTAGGCTTAAAAATGTATACAACAAAAAATCAGTTAAGAAAAGCCAATTGAATTATGTCAGTTCGTGTACCTAATATCGTATTACGCAACATAGCTTCACAAGGAGGTTTGTTTAAATATCTAGGTACTTTTTTACATTTTTTATAGCATACATTTTAAATTAATTATGGTCATACCATACAATCCAATATAGCACGTAAATATGGCTGTATTGATATTCAAAATCAACTCAAATATCTTTTCGTCTCAGATATGTTCTTAAAAGTTAAATTATCGCATACATTCATTCTTGAGATTAAGTACTGGCAAATCTAAGTGTACTGCAGCAAAATGTGTAGCATATTGGAAAATTACTCGCGCATGCGCGGTGGCTGCCGGCGCGGGCGCACCGCTGTCTCCGTCCGCCGCGGACGCGTCACTCAACTCGCTCATGTCATCATGTCATGACTCGACGCTATACGTCGCCTAGTGATACCTACTTTTATAATGTAACTTCATATTACTTTTTTACGTGAATATAGCCGTCTGAAAAACATACATTTTAGGATGGGTCTCGGAACGGCGATATTTCAATTTTAGGTCCGTATTAAATGTATTATTCCAGTGACAAAAGCAACCGGCTTTGTGAGCTATGCCCTTATTAGGTCCAATGAAGGCCACAAAACTATCAAAGCTGCAGTCATAGACTAACAAGAATAATATAGACGGCGCGCGTGCACAAAGCAGTCATCAAAGTAAGCCAGCTGCATCGAGGGGTTTAATTCTCGACGGCAAGCAGCTAACATGAACAGTGTAGGACGTAGGTATATCGACAATGTTTTCAACTTAGCTCACTAATTTTGGTAATTTATTTCAATTTAAAAAGGAAATCTTTAGATGTTTAGAAGAAGAGATCTGAATATCAAGATCGATAACGTAGGGATCAATGTCAGTCACTCCACCAACGAGTGTCTTGTCTTTCCTTTCTATGTTATACGATTCTGGATCGCATTGCACGGAACACCCACTACCTACAGGTCCTTGAGCTAGACCCTAAAACACCATTTTTTTAAAGTCTTTTGCGCTGGTTCGATGACGATATGAAGGTTATGTTGATCAACATCACGTTCCTTTAAAAATGTAAGCCCGTGGAGTTTGAATTTATGAGGCCGGCTTACTTTGCTGGATTCACTTTTGCGATCCGAATGCGCCATCTATAAAACAAACTCTCTGGTAGTCTATGGCCGCAGTACAGCAAGAAAACAAGTTTAATCGGGGTCCTTTCTCGAAGTTTCTCGTACAGGTTTTACCTAAGCCGTATTTGGTTACTGATTGCGGTTAGAAAACTTATTTAAACTCCTGTTTTAACTGTCACAGAGACGGGCCGTACTCTGTATTAACTATACAACGTACACTGTAGTTCCTGGTTTCCCGTTTCGTCACAGGGTAAAGGCTCTTACTGTTTGAAATATAAAAATATTTTGGTAAATAAATTCTTGCCCTTCTTGATTGTTTGTTACTTGGAACGGGCACTTAACTTTCATGAGTGTTCTACTGTGGCCCATGAGAATAAAAAAAAATTGAATTTAAATATTGAGTATCGAATAAACCTCTAGAGAACTGGCGAGTTACCACGTGACCTGCACTTATCACGAAATAGCAGTTTAGCTACTGAGCAGGCCACATGATGCATCACCAATGTCCATGTTCCTTGTCACTTCCATTACTATATAACAGAGAATTATTCGTAAAACACACTGCAAAGTGCTGCCGGCGGCGATCGTGCGTACACGCAAACGCACAATATACCGAGTGTAAGATATCTCGAGCAGGGGCGTGAAGAATTCCTTAACGATGTATAAGCATTTGGATCATTGTTTGATGGGAAAACGAAAGCGACAAGATTAATGTTCAACGACTGCACGCTTCGCAACTATGCAGTTACATTACAATAATTTGTAGTACCTATACGCGTCACAATTACGGCGAAATCTGAAAGCGAACTTACGACTTAGAGGTCGGTTTTAGATCGCGCTTAATGTTACTGTACTCTCTCACTCGCTCTCTAAATTATACTCAATGCAGTAGAGCTACGATGAACTATTTTATGAAACGAGATGACATTTGGTTGGTTTGTAAAAAATGTCACATTTTTATGTTATTTGGTAACGAGACGAGCTGGTCGTTTGCTTGATGGTAAGCATAACGCCAGCCCATAACAATTGCAGTGCCACTTAGAACTTTGATACACAAAGGCCTGCGCGGCACTGCAGTGCGCTCGTTACTCTAAGACATTAGGTATTAAGTCACATAAGCCCAGTAATTTCACTGGCTACTCTGCTCATCAAACCGGAACACAGTAATGCTTGCACATTAAATTTGCACTAGACACAAGCAAGGGGACTAATTTGACAGGTCTAAAATATATTCCATCTCTCTCCATATTCTCATTTAGAAAGAGGTTGAAACTAAAATTATGTTCAGGTACGAGATGACAGAATCGACACCATAGCACAGACTTAATCTGTGCACCATAGCAATTTTAAGTAATAATGTCGTTTGAAAACAGAAACAGTGATATATATACCATTGTTTAACCGTACCAAGTAATTTTATCTAACAAAAATAATCTAAGCTCCGTGTATTTTGCCGTCAAGCCGAGTAAATAAGACAAAGTCGTCAGGTAGACAGGTACCCTAGATAAACTAAAGCCCTAAGCTAAGAGCGGATCCGAACGGAATACCGTAAGAAACGACTTAGGAGCCAGCTCACACAGAAACGCGACGCGACGCGCACTTTTGAAGATAGCGATATAAGCTTTTATGTGCAGGACAAAAAGGTTCAATTTTTTCCCGAGGCGTACTTTGACAGGTATTAAATACGCTTCCAAACTAACACTAAAAAGACTCCTTGGCTAAGTTGGTTAACCCTGCCTGCAAAGCGAGGTGCCTTGGATTCGATTCCCAGCCGGGGCCAACTTAGCGTAAAGCATAGAGTTGATTCTCGGGTCTTGGATGTTTGTGTTGCGTATCTGTGTGTCCATGAGAGAAAGAAAGAAGGCAATTTATTCCAAGGAACTGTGGAACATGCCACCTAGGACACAGGATATATATTTCCATGCAGGGATATGAGTGTATAAGCGATATATTATTGTGTTGCTATCTTAAAAAGTTCGCACCGCGTCGCCTGTCGGTGTGAGCAGACCCTTATCGCCACTGCCACATGTGGTCCGAATAAAAACATTTTTACGAAAGAAAAAAATATTTTATCATACAATGCCGCGTTTACGTAATGTAAGTTGTCTATCAATCACGCTTACATCTCTACCTAAAGTGTTGTAAGAAAATTCCTCGCCGGGATGCGTATACTAAAGCATTTTCCTTGTATTATGATTGGATACCGTGGTACTTATTTAGCTGCTGAATTCAATAATCAATCATCACATTTGGAGGGATGGACCGCGTAGTTTTTTTTTTGCAACTCGAGGTTTTCTACTTTGAGAGAGGCCGGCAGTAGATGAAATATATATGCTTCGTACACGACCCAATTATTCTTAATCTTTTCTCTACTTTGTTTTAAGGGCATTCAATAAATATTTTACTTTCTAATCCTTCATTAGTTTCAAGGTAAGTCAACAATGTCACAGATCGTTAACCGCTGTACAATGTACTTCTACTGTACTGGTTTTATTATAGTAGCATAGTATCTGCCCCGCGGCTTCACCCACGTAGCCTAAGTTACTCCTTATAACATCAGCTATCTACGATGAATCCTGTCAAATACGATCCAACCGTTTCGGAGATTAGCCGGAACAAACAGACACGACAGACAAAAATTAAAAAAAACTGTTTATTTTGACATTACAAATTTTGTTTCAGCACGAAATGATTGGTTTCTATTCTCTGAGGAGGCTGATTCAAACTGATAGTTGAAAAGTGATCCGAATCCAATTTTATCGAAGTTTTTGTAGTTCAAACCCTCTGAGGGCAGAGGTAGAGGAAGCTTAAGGTCACCAATACTTTAGTCACACTTCAGTTATAAGCTACGGTGGCCTTCAATCGAACTGTTTGAACACTGACGGGAAAATACAATTAAAAATCGAATATCGAGATCATGGAAGTCATTTTCATACAAACTACAATTGTGATTTATAAAAGCTCAACAACTTCAATTCATTTACCTTCGAAGGTTGTCAAATATACCTAGTCATAGTACATCAGTCACGATATTTTAAAAGTAAATTCAAACCGACCTATAAATACAGAGAGACGGATAATAACGAGTGAGAGAATACAAAATAGAAAAAAATAAAATAGAGTGAATACAAAAATAAAAGCAACAAGTTCAAGGCTCTTCTTATTTCGTGAACATCGATCTATACGTTTGATTTAATTTTATCCGCACTTGCGCTGCCTTAAGGACTGTTCTGGAGAAAACAGGGCGTTTATTTTGCGCAGCGACCGCTCATGAAAGTTTAAAGTGGTGGGCACGTGCAGTAGTCACTCACGATTCCATGAAGCAGAGATAGAAGTAAACAAGACGCGTACAAACATTGTAAGTGTTCAGAGGAGTGTAAGAGGACACGTTTGTTCAAATCAATCGTTGACGGTGTCGTGGTGAAGACCACTTTTTACACGACACCACGAAAAAGGAGTGTAATGTTTTTAGGGTTCATGTATGTATCTTGACGGCTCCGTAGCTAAGTTGGTAGTAACCCTGCCTGCAAGGCGAGGGGTCCCGGGTTCGATTCCCGGCCGGGGCAGATTTTGTGTAAGCATAAAGTTTGTTCTCGGGTCTTGGATGTTTGTGATGTGTATCTGTGTATGTCCATGCCACCTGCGACACAGGGAATCCTAGTGCGGGGGTATGAGTGTGTAAGCGTTTATGTTTGTATGTATGCGAGTTTCTTTATTCCACGATAACGTTTAAATGCCTGAACAGATTTCAATGTATGGGGTATCGTTATAATCCTTACATCATCCCGACTGGCTAGTGCGGTCGTGATTTTATGTAACTTGTTATAATTAACACAATGTTGGGCGAAGCGAGCTGGTCGTTCGCCTGATGGTTAACGTAGCTTGAGCAGTAGGTCTCAGGAATTCGTCGGAATTAAAATAATGTAAAATGTATGCGATAACAAAGAACTGTTAATAGTGGTGTGTTCAAAAAATGTTTTCAATTCTATCGCGAACACCCTAAGAAATTTTAATGTTGATTAAGTTAAAAATTAATAAATATTCTAAAATTACAAATTTAATTAAGGAAGTTTATTTTAATTAACGAATTTTAGTTTATTTATTAAACACACACTATTTGAAAAATTAAATAAATTACCTACCTACACATAAACATACAAATTTGCATTTCAAATTAAAAAAATTGCTTTAAAAAAGCTATACGAACCGACTTCAGTATAGCTATACGAACTACTGAACAGATTTTGATGAAATTTCTATGGGACCAATCTGAAAGTATACCCTTTCAAATAAAAAAAGAATTTTCCAAATCGGTTTATAAATGACCGAGATCTGAGGTAACAAACATAAAAAAAAAAAAACCCGACGAATTGATAACCTCCTCCTTTTTTGAAAGTCGGTTAAAAATACGAATTAGTGCAAAACAACTCGTATTATTACCTAAACCACTTTGTTTCTAATATACTATATTGGCCCTAACGGATAAAAAAACATAGTTGCGCCTATTACATACTAACATGATTGACGTATTTTTACGACTAAAATTCATTCCACGAGTACAATTTAACGATAGGTACTTATGTACCTGTACGGCACGTGTACATGTACTATAACGCTTGTTTACGACTCACACGTTGTTACAACTTGATATATTCCATTACCAAACAAAACACTGCGCAGATGAACCAGATGATTCCTTTTACATTTCCTTCTCATCAGTTTGAAGCGGTAAAAAAGCAAAATCATTGTAAAAAAAGACCCGCCTGCGTAGTAAAAACAAAAATAGGTCTATAATAGATAATCCAATTGTTCTATAACCATAAACGGCCTTTAAATCTCTTTTTTTTCTTTTCGTGTTTTTAAACAAATAGGTATCTTGTGCATTATATCTAGGATTTTATGGAACCAAAAATTTAATATTTTGACAATCCAATCCAGTAAAAGCCTTAGAAAAACAGCCTCAATATTCTCATAAATGTAAAAGTAAACAAAACACTTGCATAGGACCCTTGGACATGTAATGGAGATTTTAAATAACAATAAATAACATTTTTTTCACAAACTTGTAATAAGGCATTTTCAAAAACACGTATTTCCTGGAACAAGTTTTAGGAAATTACCACGCACTAATTGTCTTCGGAAATTTTGATTGGAAATTTATTTTAAAAATTTTCATAATCCTAGCCGAAGGCTCTGGCGTTGTCTGTCTCTCTTTTTCCGTAGTGCCTGTTTTTCTTCGATGAACCAACAAGCCTTTAGGCCATTTTTGCGCTAATTAGGCGGGCCGGGAAGGGACACCTTAATGAATTGATAAACTCCTTTTGTTTAAAGTCTGTAAAAAGCAAAATCACAAGCCGCAACATTGCTTCAACTACGCGTTATGTAACCATGAGTGATGCAACGTCAACCATGTCAAAACAATTTGCTAACAGGAACACTGCAGCCATCAACAGAAGTCTAGACAGGATACCCGCTTAGAGGTGTGGCGCGTAATGTATCTGATACAGTATCAAGTGAGTATGAAGGCGCGATACATGTAGAGTAGGGTACTAACATAGAGGCGTAACCGTGTAGCACGTAATGTATCTAATACTGTATCAAGCGAGTACGTAGGCGCGATACATGTGGTGTAGAGCAGGGTACTCACTTAGGCTTTTTTAGTGGGAGGACTAACTCTTCTGCGAGTGTCCGTCTGGGTTGTTACCACCGCTTTGCTCGTGAAGTCTGCCGCCAAGCGGTAGTGTGCAAGCATTACTGTGTTCCGGTTTGATGAGCAGAGTATTCAGTGAAATTACTGGGCTTATGAGACTTAATACCTAATGTCTCGGGGTAACGAGCGCACTGCAGTGCCGCGCAGGCCTTTGTGTTTCAAAGTTCTGGGTGGCACTGCAATTGTTATGGGCCGGCGTTATGCTTACCATCAGGCAAACGACGAGCTCGTCTCGTTACCAAATAAAATTAAAAAAAAAAAAAAGGGCTGATATTCAGAGACGAGTCTAAGCGTGGACGACTTTGTCTTCCTTATGTCAAAAAGTAGTGCTTACGCTCTAATTTGTATTCAGAGACATTTGGAACACTACTTAAACTTAGCGTATGCTAAGCAAAGCCTGAGTAGGCAATATCGACTACTTTAGCCGCTCTCAAAACAGAAGTGGCGCCACCAAATGATAACGGTAGAAACCATAATAACCAAACATTGAAATGTCAAACTTCAAAACTAACATGTTTCATTTATTATAATATCAAAATAGATTTATAGCATTAATATTGTTGTTTCACTCACTCCAGTGACAGTTTGTATATCGCTATCTTTGTTGTATTGCTATTCATACATAAATGATAAAACCGGTAAACGTTCCGGTGAAAAAATTAAAAACTTAACAGCCATAGATAACGAGAGTGTGATCTTAGCTTAGACCGTGCACGAACTTTGTTTCTGAATACGAATTCGATTGAGCGGCTTAGCCGATGCTTGGCTAAGACATTTCTTAGATCGTTTTAAGCTGTCGTCTCTGAATATCAGCCTTAGTGGTGTAGCACGTAAAGTATCTGAAACTGTACCGAGTACGTAGGCCAGGTACGTGTAGTGTTCGATACGTAGGATAGAGTATCACATATATTACGTGCTATATATACCTCGAAGTGAGTACCTTGCTTAGCATCAAGGTATTGTTAGGCGTCTAGGCAGTAAATCAGAACGTCATGTGCATGCCTATTATTAGAATTGGAACAATGGGGTGCCTCGACAAGGCAAATCATGTAATAATGAATTTGCGTGTAGGCTAGGTATCGGTAGGGATGCTAGTGAAATTCGTGTCGTTATCGAGGTGTGTTTTATCGATATCGATAACTGATGTCAAAGATGGGCTTTTTTCTCTAAATTTAAATTGATACTATTCCTGTTCTAAAATACTCATTTAAAAGGACTCTTGTACTGTTTTAATACAAATGGTGACTAGTACTCTAATTCTTAGACTTAAATCTTAGATATAACTGTTGATATTAGAAATTAGAAACATGTTAAACTAAAAACACATTTTTGAAAAAATAATGGCGAGGAATTTTGTCCTTCTCGAGCGGTTGTATATTTGGAACGGACACGTAAGTCATTTAATTTTCATGAGCGTTCTTCTAGGGCCCATGTTCACAAAGAATTATGTAGTCAACTAGTTTCTAAAAAAAAAGTGATTGAATAAAGAACAAGTTTTGTTAGTGGGAGGACTAACTCTTCTGCGAGTGTCCGTCTGGGTTGTTACCACCGCCGCTTTGCTCGTAGTCTGCCGCCAAGCAGTAGTGTGCAAGCATTACTTTTGTTTTTAATTTTCTGTTATACCTGTATTAGTTTTCCATTCCAAGTAATTGCCTCGTATCATTATTCAAAATAAATAATTGCATAGTCCGTAGAGACGTTCCGTGTCGATATACATTTATCGTAATACTTATCGTAGCATAGGTCGAATATCGATATTATACTGAGCTCAATCAACGCGAAAGCCTATAAGCCCTACGGCAAGATAATTGCAATATTAATTAAGTGGCATTAGCCGGTCCAGATAGCAGTCATCAAGTAATTGATTAGCGGTAGGTATCGACTTGCCCTAGAAACTACGAGTGCAATCATGGAAGAATTTACGGTTGAGTATAATAAGACGTGCACTTTTTTTGTTTTATTAAACTACGGCTTGCTGTAGGTAGTGAGAGTTAACCTTCTGTGAGCGTCCGTCCTTATAGATATAGGTATGGGTGCTTCGGGCTTATACATTCCGTTGCTGTCAGGAATGATTCCAGTTCTGGTTTTAAATATGAATCATTAAATAATATTGTCCCAGTGATCAAGCGCGGACACTGGACAGTCTCTCCATTTCCAGTGTACATTAAAATTTTAGAGCTAATAACCAAGAAATACTTAGTTGTATGATTTTTCAAAATTCACAAGTTAGCAACCCACACAATTTATCGACCGCGCATGCTCGCGGTGTATGGAAAGCAGTTATATGTTCTATATTATGTATTCACACGAATTCTTAAGTCATAGGAAAAAATCTTCACTGATCGCTTAATATTATTTCATGTATGTTACGTCAATGCCTTCCTAGGCAATAGGCGTGCAGGAACTTATGTAATCAATGCACGCGTCCCCTATATAGAGAGAGACTAGTTAGTAAGGTCATCGTAAGGTTATCTAGTGACTAACGTACCAGATTACCTATCTTGAGATGCTATAGACTTTGAAATCGCGCGACATATTTGGTGGAGACCAAGTAATATAAGCCAGAAAATGTGTAAGCTCTTTTTTTTGTTGTCGATTTTTCCTGAACAGTGTATGGGATCAATCGACATATGAACTTATATTATTAAGGCATTCACAGATTTGATCAAAACCAGGACGGGCACGAGTTTCAGCTTTTATGCAAAGAAATTATTACTTAGCACTTTTTGTAGCTCTTCTTGAAATATAATACCAATACCACAAACACAAACATATACCAAACCAGCAGCGCAAGTACGGATCTTTTCGATCGATAAACTTGACAGTTGAAATCGATAACTGGGTTTTATCAATTTTTTATATAATTTATCGACTTTTGATACAACCGACAAAAGTTATCGAATAACTAGTTCGAATATAAAGGTACTATAATACTTTACGACCAGACTTCGGTACTCGCAACATTCGATAAATTTATCAGTTTTTTCGATCCGACAAATTTGTCGTTTGGCCTTCCGTACTTGCGCCGCAGTAGTATAATTCCCAAGGTTATGAGACAAATCACAACAACTAAGTATTTGTCGCCTCGTGTATGACTCTTGAACTGAGTATCACAATGTCAGGTATATCTGTCTTTATGTAATTATTTGCAGTTCTATGTTATGTCTGTGTATAAGAATCAGCTGTTTACAAGTGAGTTATGTAAATGAATTGAGAGGCTATGATTATATATTCTCTAGTAGATAAATTACATTTTAATTGGCCGACTAAAGTACTGTGCACAATATGTACCTACATCTATACAAATAAATAAAATTGAAGTATCTGTTTGTAATATCAAAATAACAGCTTTTTACTAAATGAAAGTATATACGGTACCTATAACAAAACAACCATTTTCAAAATTTTTGTCAGTCTTTGTTCCGGGTAAACTCCGAAACGGCTGGGCCGATTTTGACGGGACTTTAACTGGCAGATAGCTGATGTCACAAGGAGTAACTGAGGCTACTTTTATTTTAGAAAAAGAACTAGGGTTCCGCGCAAAATAAAAACCATGAATTCCAATATCTCCGCGCGGGTGAAACCGCGGGCAGCAGCTAGTTATATATATTTGTGTAGCTTATTAGGTGTTATTACATTTCCTTGCTACCAGAGTCATTTTAATAAGCACTGTCCTGGGGCCAATTCTGAATTTCAATTGATTGTTAGTAAGTTTAGTTTATAAATTATTATCTTTTTGTTTCTACATTCTGTCATCTGTTTTATGTCTGTCGACATTATTAGTTACGGATCTCTGTAATTATATATAGTTCAATATTGTATTATTCTGTTACTTACTTGTGAATGACACTATCGTTAAGAAACCCACATGCCCAAGAAGAATATGATTATAATGATTTTGAATAATTGTATTATTCAAAATCAATTCAGTTAGTGAACAAGAAACTTTTACTCCCATTATGGAACAATAACTCCACATTATCAGGTGTTAATTTCTCTTATCTTTTTTTTTTAATTTCAATTATCCTGTGCAAGCTCCAGGGCTCGCACCCTCTGTTTGTTAATTAAATTACATAACAATTCCTTACTTAACGTATCATCATTTTAACATAGTATACTTACTCCGAAGACCTAACTAAAGTGACGTTCATACATACATATAGTTTTATATAATTACAACGCGAGAACACGACGGACAAGTCTTATCTTATTAGCTGCAAGCCAGCAAAAAACGGACAAAACATTGTCAGAGCAATAGTTGTAGGTAACGTAAGGTACGTAGCGTAGGGTAACGCTACGGGTACCACAAAATAATGTATCAGTCTACAATCTACATAGTAGCATTGTAAATAATACCGGCATTTGGCCACACGTCATGACGTCAGGGCCAGCTCACGGCACGTGTTCTTCTGTCGGTCACAGTCTACCGCTTGATGACTATTACGTCATCTTACCATCGTCAACGTCAACTGCTATTACATCCCAACTACGACACAATGTGCACTGTGCACCATAATCAAAGCCCATTGAATGTTTTTTTTAATGTTATTTGGT
Source organism: Crocallis elinguaria (assembly GCA_907269065.1). NCBI lineage: Eukaryota > Metazoa > Arthropoda > Insecta > Lepidoptera > Geometridae > Crocallis > Crocallis elinguaria. The sequence goes on from OU026065.1 coordinate 36,987,053, forward strand.
AACGAGACGAGCTGGTCGTTTGCCTGACGGTAAGCATGACGCCGGTCCATAACAATTGCAGTGCCACCCAGAACTTTGACGCACAAAGACCTGCGCGGCCCTGCAGTGCGCTCGTTACCCTAAGACAATAGGTATTAAGTCTCATAAGCCCAGTAATTTCACTGGCTACTCTGCTCATCAAACCGGAACACAGTAATGCTTGCACACTACTGCTTGGCGGCAGACTTCACGAGCAAAGCGGTGGTAACAACCCAGACGGACACTCGCAGAAGAGTTAGTCCTACCACTAACAAAAGATCCGTCCGTGTAAAAGGTCCGTGTAGATAGACATTAGTCACTAGTAACCTCGTATCAATTTTCATCGCGTTTAGATAAAAAAAAATAGTTTAACATCCCGCTCGCAAACAATTGTAGAGAGTAACTTAAAAGTTGAGGTAGCCCTCAAAACGGTAGACTAAGGTGTGGCGTCTGTTCGTAGAACTGTTTCCCAATTGTTTAGAATTCTGGCAGATCCTCGCGTCTGCGCTAACAGCCATAATTGTGTGAACTAGCGCAACTTAGCGGCGCTTATCTAAATAGCTGGAGTAAAATTGGTGTAACTATGTATGTCGCTTTTAGTCTTTGTTCCGCGAATCACGAGTTCCTTCTGGATAGGTAATTGTTTGAATATGTTGACGGCTATGAACTCTTTACGGGAAAGATTCTATTATAAAATTTGTTCTACAATGAAAATCCTACTAATATTATAAATGCGAAAGTGTGTTTGTTCGTTGGTTGATTTGTTGGTTTGTCACTCTTACACCCAATAACGGAGCAACGGATCGACGTGATTTTAGGCATAGAAATAGTTTATGGACCGGAGAGTAACATAGGCTACTTTTTATCCCCGAAAAATGCACGGTTCCTGTGGGAACGCGGGTGAAAACCGCGCGCAGAAGCTAGTGTAACGATATTTTTAACCTGATATTCACGATATTCGATGAACGAGATATTGAAGAATATTTAGCTGTTTACCGCGGTAAAAAACTTTCGACACTCTTTCACTTTCATATGGCACCGCATAGTTACACCTGATTTCAAATACCAAGTCGGTGTTAAAAGACATTTAAAAATATATACTAGGAAAAAAAGCGTAAGTGTTTATTTGTCTACCTATTGAAATCAGTCGCATCGTAAAAATAAATCGGTTCAGAAGTTAGTAACGTCATAAAGTCCTATGCTCTACCTGACGGGAGTTTCCGCAATCAGTCAGGTTGTGACTGCTGTAGTGCATTGACTATATCCGGTGGTCGAGTCGATCTCTTAACGAGTCGTGTCAAATGAGTCAGTCTTATTCCGACCGCCGAGCGGAGCGGTCGTGTGCGCGTGTTGTAGTGTTGGTGAGGCTGAAAGTCAGGATTCTACAACTGCAATTTAATTACGTCAACTCCCATTTATTTCAGGAAAAGTATCGTACTAGTTAGAAGGTTAATAAAGCAAGAGTCACACTTCTATAACTCTACCGAACGTGCGAAAGCAGTTTTTAACTTGCGACTCCCAGGCCCCAACACTGCCATCTGTTATAATTATTATAACATCCCTTGTAACAGCAAAAAGGTCGAAAGGCCAGGTAGTTCTGTTATTCTGACTACATAAACAGAAGTTTGTAAAGGAAGCAGTATCCTAACAGACTTGTTTCACAAACGGGCGACCTACCCGGCCTAACTAAACAAGTGCCTATAAACATACGGATTGTCTAAGGGAGGCTCCAAGAGGTGATTTCTAGTCATTGTTTGAATAGTTCTAGGCTACTTCAAGATCGAATACGTAAACGGGTTTTTGAACATGGACCTAGGTGCTAACTTAAAAGTCGGTTAGCCTCACTGGTCTTGTTTGAAAACATCTCCCTATGAAGAGACTTTTAAATACTGTGTAGGTACCTATAATAGTAATGTATAAATTTAACTCTGTCAAATATTGAAACATGTTAGGTGGTAACTCAGAATTGAAATATATTTTGTACTTAGGTACATGTTTTTTCTAGTGTCTCAAAACATCTATACAAATAAATAATATTAAAGTGTCTGTTGTCTTCTGCCTTTGAATGTCAAAATAACAGGTATTTACTAAGTGCATATATGAAAGGATATGTACGGTATACTTGAAATTTTTGTCTGTTTGTTTGTTCCGGTTCCGGCTAATCTCCGAAACGACTGGGCCGATTTTGACGGGACTTTCACTAGCAGATAGCTGATGTTATAAGCCACGGGTGACACAGCTAGTCCAATATAAAATAGTCCAAATGAGCTGCTCATAACAATTTCAATGAAAAATAGTTTTTTTTGTTGTAATAATTTTAAAATTTGACTTGGCAACAGAAGAGTTTTCTTTCCCGGGCCTGCGGCGTGAATACGGAAGTCGGTTCGATAAATTTGTCGAACCGAAAAACTCGACAAATTTATCGAATGTTGCGAGTACCGAAGACTAATCGTAAAGTATTGTAGTAGCTCTATATTCTCTTTAGCTTTTCGATAACTTTTGTCGATTGTTTCGAGGCTCGATAAATCCCACTTTATCGATTTGAACTGTCAATTTTATCGAATTTTATCGACCGAAAAGATCCGTACTTGCGCCGCTGTGCTTAAATTGTGCCAATACCCATACATACCAATATTATGTAATGAAAAAAAATATAACTATTAGTAACCGATAACACAAACATAATGCATGAGTAAAATACCTAGATTGTTAAATAATATAAAGAAAACACAGCAAGGGCAACTTATCTGTAAAAACCTACGGCTACTTTCTTCAGGCGTCGTTTACCACGAAAATGACTGTGAAAGGCCCCGAGTTCACCAATACTTACTTTAAATTCTAAACAAACGTTTTAGTTTCAACGAACGTTTATCAACATTTTTGTTAAACGCGCGGTTAAATATTAAACTATTGTTTTGAATTTAAACGTCTGTTGAACTCCTAAAACCCGAGCTAGCTCAAGAGAAAAAGTATAAGTCATGACCAGCCCACGGGTAAAGAATTAAATCAGTGACGTAACACCAGTGTGGTGCCCGCAACTCGATGCCAAATAGGTTACAAGAGCCAAGCCCCCGGATCATCACGCTCGCTGCACTCCACGGGCGCCAAGGTTACTGCGGCACGCCTGACGAAGTGGTACCAGACACCACTAATAGAGTTACCTACCTAACTAACTCTACCCCATTCTGTCAGCTATCCGTAAGTGTGTTTGTAGGTTTGTTGATTTGTGATTTCACGCAGCAGTAGAGCAACGGATCGACGAGATTTTTGGCATAGAGACAGTTTAAAAGTCTGACAGTAACATAGTTTAGGCTAATTTTTATCCCGAAAAAATACACGGTTCATGTAGGAATCACCACGCGGATGAAACCGTGGGCAGCACCTAACGAACAAATGCGAGTGTGTTGGAGTGTTGGTTTGTTCTTCTTTCACGCAGCAACGGAGCAAGGGATCGACGTGATTTTTTTGCATAAAGATAGTTTATGCGCAAGAGAGAAACATATAGGCTACTTTTTAATCGCGGAAAAATGCACGGTTCCTGTGGGAACGCGAGTGAAACCGCGGGCAGAAGCTAATTTAGTATACCTTTGAAGCAATGACATGTCTATAGAGGACGCACCGTAAGTCGATGCTTCGAATTACGATGAAGGAAAAATATAGTAATGGAACTATGGCATGGTGAAGAAGAAGCGTCGTCAACTTATCAAGTGCAGTCAAATCCAATCAAATCCAGTGAAATTACTGGGCTTATGAGACTTAGGCTAAGATTCAGAGACGATTCTAAGCGTAGACTTTGGCTTCCATATGTTAAAACTGTATAGAATTTTGACGTATGAAAGCGTGAATCCACGCTTAGATTCGTCTCTGAATCTCAGCCTTAATACCTAATGTCTCAGGGTAACGAGCGCACTGCAGTGCCGCGCAGGCCTTTGTGTTTCAAAGTTCTGGTGGCACTGCAATTGTTATGGGCCGGCGTTATGCTTACCATCAGGCAAATGACTTGCTCGTCTCGTTACCAAATAACATTAAAAAAAAAAAACTTATCAGTGTGTTCCGTTCCGACAGCCGCTTTGACGAGCCAGTTACCATATAGATTTTACGTAGGTATTTTTAGACCATAGATCAGGCGAGGTACTGGTAAAACCTAACATACAATAATTTCTGAATGACACCGGTAATACCACATTTATGCGTTGCACGTAAAGTGCTCTACAATACATTTTATATCGTGCATTCTATGACTTGCCAAAACCACGCTTGCCGACACGACACCCCACACAAATCAAGTACAGCTCACTACATCTCTTCAAATCATACTACATTTTTGGTCTACCGTTACGTAGTCACAGCCAAATAGGTTACGTTACAAGAAACAATTTTCACGTAGGTATAAAATAACTCCTAGTGCACTCCTCTTCAGCTCAAGGTCACTTCGCCACGACGGCTGTTGATGCCAATCGATTCTATGACTTGTTAAAGTTAAATTATACCAGATTCCAATGATACCCGTGTGATGCGTGGCAATGCCAAATAGATTACAGTTTTCAAGTGCCTCGTTGCTGTCTTTAAGGCCCAGAAATCGCTATATTGCCACCCATATTGTATCGTTCCTGCTTACTGTATAGTATTGATATTTTTATACGTTATACTCAAGGATATAAATGACTAATCGACCGGTTTAAAAACACGAATTAAGGTAAAAGTCTCGATAAAAAAAAATGTCAAACGCAACCCTGAAAATTAAGTTATTCCCTTGTATATCCTAAACACGAAAGTGTATCGGTCTTATATTTCACTTAAATATTCTCCAAATAATAAGAAAACAATCGACCGAGCTAATTTTTTGATTAATTGTTTTATTTTTACATAATATGGATTTTTAGAAATGTCGCTTACGTTTTTAATTTCGAGCAGCGGCAACATCGTGGCGCTCTCTTTTCTCTTGTTACTCGCGTGTTTTGCTTCACGCTCTATCTCATTCCGCGGCGATCCGCGCTGCTAGACGGACCTGTGTCACTTTTCTCCAGGACATTTACACAAATAAAACTCTCATATTTATGGGTAAACAATCTTATAAAAAAATGTACATGAGGCGAATTTGTTTTATCAATCTTTGAGAAATGATTTGACATTAAAACTGTGATACATATCCGTTTTCTAATTTGTAAATAAAAAACAAGTTCTGTTACCAATTTCGACCGCATAGATTGCGTGTCGTCAAAGGCGTACGATTGCACTTAGCTCCATATATCGAATCTCAGCAAGGGCTCTTTTTGCACAATTTTTTTTTTGTGTTTTCTGGTCTTTGTTCAAACTTTGACGTTCCTAGATGATTTGATGAAGTCATCCAAGTTCTTCGATCAAAGGCAACTTGGTCAAAGATCTTTGACGGGTGGAATATCAGCCTTAGGTACGGGAGAATACGGGAGAAGTAAGTAGGTATTACCTACCTCCTATAATAATGGATATAGGTGTTGGTTCGAATCCCACCAATTTGTCGGTTTTAGTTATATATATATACCCATCCAGTCTCGAGGGTCCCAAAGGAGCTGGCGCGGGGGAAAAAATACCTGTTTCTCCCACCTTAGCAATTTTAATAGTAATTTTATTATTTTATTATAGGTCAAGCTATTTTGAACCTTATCACCACTGAATAAGGTCTAACTGTTTTTTTTATCGACTTACGTGGTACCGGCCGACATTAAAGCGTCATTAAGGTTCAATATAGTTAGCAATTTTATTAGTTCAAGCTATTTTGAACCTTATCACAACTGAATAAGGGCTAACTGTTTATTTTTTTGCCGCCGGACCGACGTGGTTCCGGCCGACATTTGAGGGGTTATATAATTATATATTTATATAATATAATATAATATACTACATATAATACGTCAACACGTAATTAACTGTAACTGATCGAAAATATTCGAAATAAAATAATTCAAGTAGTTTGAGAATCAAGTTACCATATTTTATCAGAGTGAAAATTTGTGGTCCGATGAAAAAATGTATCAAAAAATTGCTGTAACTGTAAATCAAACCGTGAATAACTAATTGATTTATCAAGCTTGTGGGTAAGCTGAGAAATGAGTTGATATTGTAACTATGATGATACAATTCCGTTTTGTAATTTGGAAACAAAATACAAGTACATACTAGTAATATGTTACTAATTTCGACCTAACACATAGCTGTCGTGTTGGTTTAGTGGTCGAAGCGTTCGGTCTCGAAGGCGTACGATTGCACTTAGCACCATATATCGAATCTCATCAAAGGTCACTTTTTGCACAATTTTATTTTTTGTGTTTTCATCGTCGCACGTGTTATTATGAACCCCGATTTTGTCTCATCTCGTTATTCAGGTAGTTTATTTGAAAAAATTATCAAATCTGTCCTACAACCGGGTCATGAAATTAACAAAAAAAAAATATTTAAAACGAACTGGAGTACCTACTTACTTATTTAAGTTTTTATCTATACAAATAAATAAAATTGAAGTGTCTGTTTGTAATATCAAAATATCAGCTTTTTACCAAATGCATACGAAAGTATTACGGTACCTATAACAAAACAACCATTTTAAAATTTTTGTCTGTCCATCTGTTTGTTTGTTCCGGCTAATCTCCGAAACGGCTGGGCCGATTTTGACGGGACTTTCACTGGCAGATAGCTGATGTTACAATGAGTAACTAAGGCTACTTTTATTTTAGAAAAAAAATTAGGGTTCCGCGCAAAAAAATAAAAACCGCGGCCAGCAGCTAGTTTTACTATATAATCTTACACTTCATAACACACCTTCTGGCCAGTTTTGTCTTTTTATTTTGTGTAGGTAACGAAATATAAATATTTTTACCTTTTTTCTTTATATTTTATTCTCGACTATAATGCCGTATTAGACGGAGATTTCTAAATTAAACGATTGTTTAGACATATTCTTATCGATATTATTAAAACCACAATCTAATTCCGCGTTATCTACAATTTATAAGCAATTTTCTTTTTTTGTCAGGGTTGTCACTTTCGCACATCCGGATGCTTATAGTGTTTTTATCCGGATCAATTAATTTTTTTTTATTTACATGGGACTCCAGGCCCGTCCCAAGTAGGTAAGTATACACTAATCAAAATAAAGAGACAGAAACTCGCCGACATTATTTTAAAATAAATAGTGATTAGTGATGGAGTGCCTATTTCTTTAAAAAATGTGTCTAATAGATTCGCGTGTACCCATGTTGTAGAGGCAAGTACCTACTCTTTCTTTTGTAATAATTATAGAAATTACATCGATGACAGCAGCTAAAAAAGAGTTATTGTTAGATACAAATTTAATCGTAGAACTTCATTCAGAATGAAGATTCTGAATGACTACATTTTCATCATCAGGGTCATCTGGAGTAATAAATAAAATATTTTGTTCAACAACAGGTTTCAATAAATATACTGCTTCAGCTGATAATGGGATCTTTTTATTTTCTTCTTTCTTTCGGCCATTTTAAAGTCGGAAATGAAAGAGCGAGAAATACCTTCGACGAAAATGTCGCGATATAGATATGAAATTTCATCCCCCATTTTTCCACCCTTAGATAAAAGAATACCACCCGTATTTTTTTTATAAAATTAGTAAATTTGTGTAATTAATACCTTTTATTGAAGACGGTTAAATTATTTGACGTTCATTTCGTATAAAATATTAACAATAAAAATGCATAATTATGTCAAAAGAATATTTTCAGGTGAGACGGTGTCACCCCCTTGGACCCGGATTAGTCTGGATATAACATTAATTGCTGATAACTTCTAGATAACGCGGAATTAGATTGCGGTTTTAATATTATCGATAAAAATATGTCTAAACAATCGCTTAGTTTTGAAATCTCAGTTTAATACGGCGTCATAGTCGAAAGAAAAAAATATTAAGAAAAAGGATAAAAATATTTATATTTCGTTATCTACACAAAGTAAAAAGACATTCATAACAGTGAATTCATAACACACCTTCTGACCAGATTTTGTCTTTTTACTTTGTGTAGATGACGAAATATGAATATTATTATCCTTTTTCTTTATATTTCTTTTTTCTCGACTATAACACCGTATTAGTCGGAGATTTCTAAACTAAACGATTGTTTAGGCATTCGTTTATCGATATTATTAAAACCATAAACTAATTCTGCGTTATCTAGAAGTTATCAGCTATTAATGTTATATCCGGGTCCAGGGTCATCACCTTCTCATCTGAAAATATTCTCTTGAGATAATTATGGTTTTTTGTTGTTCATATTTCATACGAAACAAACTACTAATATTTTAACCAACTTCAATTAAAGGAGGAGGTTCAGTTATCTGTAGTTTTTTTGGTGACTTAATTTGATTTATCTGCCAATTGTCAACTGATTTAAATGATTATTGTTTTAAGTAGGCAGGGCACCACCCTATATTAATTACACAAATTTACTAATTTCATGAAGGAATACCAACCCTAAGGGTGGAAAATTGGGGGATGAAAGTTCATACCTATATTGCGACATTTTCATCGAAGTCGTTTCCCGCTTATTTAAAAGCAATTTATTATAAATATAACATATTTGTACGTGAACATCCGCTACTGTCGGTAAATATATTTAATACTAGCTGCTGCCCGCGGTTTAACCCGCACGGAGATATTGGATTTCATGGGTTTTATTTTTTGGCGCGGAACCCTAATTCTTTTACTAAATTAAAAGTAGCCTTAGTTACTACTTATAACGTCAGTTATCTGCCAGTGAAACTCCTGTCAAAATCAGTCCATTCGTTTCGGAAATTATCCGGATCAAACAGAGAGACAGACAGAAAAACAACATTTTAAAAATTGTGTTTTTGTTATAGGTACCGTATATAATTTCATATATATTTAGTAAAAATCTGTAATTTTGTTCTTACAAACAGACACTTCAATTTTATTTATTTGTATAGAAGAGAGAGTAGGGACATGCATCTACAACATGGGTTCACGCGAATCTATTACACCTTTTTTAAAGAAAATAGAAATAGGCACTCTAAACTTGCCATCACTAATCACTATTTATTTTAAAATAATGTCGACGAGTTTCTGGGTCTTGATTTTGATTAGTGTTACATCTTTGGGACGGGCCTGGAGCCCCATCTGAATAAAGAAATTTGAATTGATCCGGATAAAAATACCATAAGCATCCGGATGTGCGTACGTGACAACCCTGACAAAAATGAAAAAATTGCTGATAACTTCTAGATAACGCGGAATTAGTTTATGGTTTTAATAATATCGATAAACTGATACCTATTACGGCATTATAGTCGAGAAAAAAAATATAAAGAAAGAGGATAAAAATATTCATATTTCGTTATCTACACAAAGTAAAATGACAAAATCTAGTCAGAAGGTGTTTTATGAAGTGTATGATTATATAATAAAATAAAAACTCAAATAAGTCCTCCAGTTCTTTTTATATATATATTTTTTGTTAATGTCATGACCCGGTTGTATGGCAACTTTGATATTTTTTTTAAAATAAAATGCATGTCGTATCCATGCGGGAGTTTTACTCTACAGCTTACATTTATTAAAAATATTGATATTTGTAAAGAAACGAAATGAGTCAAAATCGGGGTTCATAATACACTATGCGTGTATGTACTATCATTTACTGTCGCAAACTGGCTATATCATTCACAGCTAGTTCTTGTATGAAAATACAGATGGCGTGTGGCGTGTGCGTATTGAAACGTAGTCCCAGCAGTCCTAATCAGATGGCGCTAATACATACTTGGAAGTGTTTGGTTCCGCAAATTTATAATTGTGAAAATGGCGCTAGGTGTTGCAGGGGTACATTTTGTTCCGGGGAAGTGGGGGTGAAAACTGAAATCCGTGCGGCCGAATTCTGGGTCTTAATATACCTAGTGCAATCTTCCGTACCAAGGTCACTGCGCCACGCGGTGCCGGCACCGACCTGAACAAGCTACGCGACTTGATTCTAAGATAGCTCTAAATTAATAAATCATGCCTAGTTTCAGTCTAATAGCTTAAATATTAAGAGGGATTGTATTGATATTCCATAGAAATAGTGAGTTCATAATCAAAATGATACTTATTATAATTTATAAAATTAAAATTACTCGCGGAACTATTCACGTTTCGGTCACACAAAGCAATGTCTCGTAAAAAACTGAGAAAGGTATTAAAATTGTACTGTGCACAGTTTACTGCCTAACAACAGCTGACGAATGCCAGCTCGTCAACTCTTACAAAAAAGATTTAAAGACTCACCTGTTTTTTTCCAATTCGTTGTGAGTAGTCCTGGAACAGAAAACAAGAGTTGTACACATCCGGGCACTTCACAACAACACTATTCACTGATTCACTACACTGGTTGATTCAACAGTTCCCGGCCGGCACTCACCTGCTTCCCTGGGATTTCTTGGTCTTCGTCCGTCTGCTCCCGCCCCGGACCTCCTCGTAAACCGGCAAACTCGACGCGTATCCGTGCTCCGCCTCTGCAACAAACAACACTGCCATTCCGTCAAAATCAGCTGATTACGGCACGGCAAAAATAGACGGGAGCCATGTTGACGCGTACACTGCACTCGATTGACAATTCAAACAAAGAAAATCCAATTCACCTCTGTCTCGCCTCTCGAGGAATTCAGCAGCTTGGAGCAGAGCAGCAATACTCATATTTATTATCCGGGGTTAGCACAGGTATTCACGAACGGACGCGACTCTATTCGATTTAAAACTATAAATAAGTATCGGAGCGCTCCGAGGATCGCGTCAGCGTTTACCGATGTCAAAAACACACTAGGCGAGTCGCCAGTCGAGTCAGGCCGCGCGCCACGCTCGCCGGTTCGCGATACGTCGGCGCCGCTCGGGCCCGCCTCGGTCGACCAATCACATCGCGCCGCTCTTCACAATAAAATACCTGGGTCAATCACGTGAACTTAGTGTTTCCAAACAAAACATTTTTTTTCGTATGCGCTTTGGTTGTTTTATTTTGTTGGATTATGTGCAATGCATGTCGGCGTCGCATTAGAGTGCACTTACGGATCGCGAGATCGAGCTCTGCACACTACATAATAACTAGTTATAACTTATAAGTTCGCGTTATTTTTAATGCAAATAACATGCAGAAAGAATTAATTAAAATGAGCACTTCACTATTAAAATTATTTCAAAAATGAAGTAATATAATAATATTGAGGCGCCACAAGAAAGTCTTCTATATAACAAACTTACCTAACAATAATATATTGTAGCTATGTACATACTTTTAATGCTATATATTTTGAAAACATAAAAATAGGTAACCTCCTACTTACTTTAAAAAATCTAGTAGGTACTTGAATTCATTCATTTTGACATTCAAACTTTTGCCATTTATAAAACATATAAGGTAACCTATTGCTTTCTTTTTAAAAGGTAAATATAAATTGCAGCCAAGTTTTACCAATTTAAAAATAAAATTTTAGTTTTCTGCCTATAAAAATATAAAGTAAACTAGTAACATTTAGATGACGTTTCCTTTGACTACTATCTTACCTGAAGAACTCAAGTGGTCGAAACTGGTTACATTAATTATACAGAATGGAAAGGATCTCAACAGCGCCGGCCGGCGACAGGCGAATTGGGAGTGGCCAAGCTACAAAAATCCCTTTCAGAAAATAATAAATACCATAAATAAAACTTACAATTATATTTTAAAAAATAGCCAACAAATAATATAACGATTCCCTTATAAAATACAATTATTTTAACTATTCACATTTGCGATACACTCTTAATATTTAATATTTTGAGGCAGGTTTTGAGTGTATCATTCAGAATCTTCAGAAGGTACATCCTGGCTTGTACTGCCGGCAATAGGTGGGCCCTAGGCTCCTGGAAAGAACAGAATCAAGCGTTTCTAGGGAGAAACTAGTTGGAATTTTACTGCGATAAACAAAATCATCCTTGTCGCGTCGTTAACAACTAAGGTAGTTTATATACAGCGAGTGACGAGAGCGATTTATGCAGAGGCACTCCCTTGACTAAGAGATCTGTGCCCTTGACCGTTCTGGTTATGAACTACGTACACTGGTATATTTTCGATTTGGCAGTCTCATAATCGGCTTAGAGAACATTATGGCTATGTTGAAGAATCTCACTGCAACCTCCGTGGACACGAGGATGTCCTATGTTCACTTGGTCCCTCGTGACGATGGAAAAAAGGGGATGCCATAATTTTGGCGACCCACTGGGCAACCGTAATCTAAGAGTCGAATCAAATGATACGCAAAGTAGAATTTACGAAATAGGAGAAAATTTATGCACATATAGACAAATCAATCAGAAATCATCTATACGAATAAATAAAATTGAAGTGTCTGTTTGTAATATCAAAATAACAGCTTTTTACTAAATACATATGAAAGCATATATGGTACCTACAACAAAACAACCATTTTTTAAATTGTATCTATCTTACTATTAAAATTTTCGTGAGTATCACACATTATAAATTGTTAGAAAACCGGCTATAACTCACGTCATTTGTCGATATTGTCGACCTATGTTTTTTTTTTTTTTTTTTTTTTTTTTTTTTTATGCCATAGGTGGCAAACAGGCAAACGGCCCGCCTGATGGTAAGCAGTTACCGTCGCCTATGGATATCTGCAACACTCGGGGTATTACGGATACATTGCCGACCTTTGAAGACTCTGTTTACCCTTCTTTTGAAGAGCCCCATGTTGAAGCGTGTCGGAAAGGCCGCAGGTGGGAGCTCATTCCACAACTTGCATGTCCTCGGCAGAAAAGAGCGCGAGAAACGCACGGTATGAGATGTCCACGTCTCAATAATGTGTGGATGAGCTTTTAACCGTTGCCGGCTAGTACGGTGATGAAACCGTGACGCCGGCATCAGGTCAAAAAGTTCTTCAGAACACTCCCCGTTGTAGATGCGATAGAAGATGCAAAGAGACGCGATATCTCTACGCATACTGAGCAGCTCAAGGTCTTTGGTGAGCTTGGGGTCGTCGATAATTCTAACAGCTCTACGCTGTAGTGCATCGAGAGGGTCAAGTTGGTACTTGGGTGCTCCATTCCAAAGATGGGAGCAGTACTCTACGTGAGGACGGACTTGCGCTTTGTAAAGCAAAAGTCTTTGGCTCGACGTAAAGTACCGCTTCGCTTTGTTGAGCACACCAAGCTTCTTGGATGCAAACTTGGCCTTACTTGCAATATGACCGCGGAACTGAACATTTGAAGAAATATCGACGCCCAAGATCCCGATGCTCTCAGAAACCTGGAGGGGAGTGTTCTGAAAATGCGGAACCACAACAAAAGGAGCTTTTTTAGCGGTAAACGCGCAAACCTGTGTCTTCGTTGGGTTGAACTGAACCAGATTCAGTTCACCCCAGTCTGAGACCTGGTCAAGAGAGGCCTCAACTTCAGACACCAGCTTGTTCCTACTCTCTTCAACTTCGGCATGAGGAGCATTTGCTCGACCGGTATACTGAGCATCACCGGTGCTATCATCTGCATAGCAATGCATACTACTGGATTGTAGCATATCATTAATGTGCAGAATGAATAGCGTCGGTGATAGGACAGAACCTTGCGGGACGCCAGCGTTAATAGGCTTACTGTCGGAGCAAGAACCGTCGACAACGACCTTAATGCTCCGATCAGACAAGAAACTGGCGACCCATGCGCATAACCCTTCGGGGAGGCCGTAAGATGGTAGCTTGGATAAGAGCGCCCTGTGCCATACCCGATCAAAGGCCTTGGCAATGTCCAAACTAACTGCAAGTGCTTCCCCTCTACTCTCCACGGCTTCAGCCCAGCGGTGAGTGAGATATACTAGAAGATCACCGGCTGATCGACCGTGACGGAAACCGTACTGGCGATCGCTGATAAGCTGGTGCTCTTCCAGGTATCCCAGGAGCTCTGCGTTAATCACACGTTCCATCACCTTACAGAGTAGTGAGGTAATTGCGATAGGCCTGTAGTTAGACGGATCAGACCGATCTCCTTTCTTAGGGATCGGGTGGACAAGGGCGATCCTCCATGAAGAGGGTACACATCTAGTGGAGTAAGAGAGTAGGAAAAGACGCGTTAAGATTGGAGTCAACTCGGGAGCACATGTTTTTAGAACGATGGCCGGGATGCCATCAGGCCCAGTCGATTTTCGCACGTCAAGAGACATGAGTTCCTTCCGTACCGCTCTCTGAGAGAAACGTACTTCTGGCATGGAACTCGCACACTGCAGGATTGTCGGCGGTGTGGCGCCCCCATCGTCGAGTGTCGAGTTTGAGGCAAAAAGAGAACCTAGCAAGTCAGCTTTCTCTTTCGCACTGTGGGCTAAGGTGTCATCCGGCCTTCGTAGGGCAGGTAGAGAAGACTGAGAAAAGTTGCCTTCAGCAGCCTTGGCAAGTGACCAAAAAGCACGACTCCCAGACGGGAATCCCGCTAATCTGTCGCCAATTCTGCTGATATGGGCTGCTCTAGCCTCTGCAATGACCTTCTTGCTAGACCTAGATACAGCATTCAGCTTTTTCTTCAAGACAACGGTGTTAGGGTCGTGACTTGCAAGTGCTTCAGTCCACGATTTATAGGCGGCAAGTTTCATGTGAGAGGCATCCGCACAGGGCTTGCTAAACCATGGACTACTCCGCCCACCAACGCGTACAGCAGAACTCGGAATAAAGCATTCCATTCCCTGCAGCACGACATCGGTGACGGAGTCTGCACAAGTGTCAACATTGTTTGAAGAAAAGCAAAGCTGACCCCAGGGGTAGGATGCGTAAAATTCACGCAATCCATCCCAGTCTGCAGATCGATAGTGCCAGACCTTCCGCTTACCAATAGGTACGTTGCGAGCACGGTCTACGTTTGGTGCTGTCGTACGCACAAGGCAATGGTCGGAACGTCCAAGAGGCACCTCGACCGACACCTTGTATTGTTCAGGGTGTGAGGTCATAAAAAGGTCCAGCAAAGAGGGATCATGGCTCTCAACATCAGGGATTCTTGTGTGACCGGTGATTAGTTGAGTGAGGCCGTGGGCTAAGGCAAGATCGTTAGCAACGCGCCCCGCATGGTTGGTAGTCCTGGAACCCAGCCACTCTATATGGTGAGCATTGCAGTCCCCAAGCACGATCAATTCTGCGGATGCAAATTGCTCCGATACTTTGTCAGCTCCCTTCGCGATGTGCTCAAATAACCGAGTTGCCTCCGCATCCCCGCTGTGTGACCTGTAGAGGCACGCATAGACTCGGGTTTTACCTCCAAAGTCTGTACGAACCCACAAAGTCGACAGATCACGATCTTCGAGGCCAGTGAGACGGCGACAGCAAATATCTTCCCGGACATATAAGCATACCCCGGCGCGACGCATAAAAGTATGCTCGAGATTGTACCCGGGGTATAAGAGATACGAGGTCTCGGCTGGATTTGATATTTGAGTCTCCGTCAAGAAAAGCAAAGCAGGTTTATTGGATTCAAGATGGAAATGAACCTCATTAAGATTCGCATGCAGACCCCGAATGTTACAGAAATCCACTTGAAAAGTGGAATCGGTGGCCGCTGAAGAAACGCTCTTCTTTGATTTTAACTTGGCCATGGAGGTTTAAACAAAGTGGAAGGAGTACAGTGTATAATGGCGTTCCATCCCATGACAAAGTGCAGGATTGAGTATAGCCGGCCACAAGTAGACAATTGAGTGAATGATGGACACGGGAGACGGAAGGGCCCCCGGTCCCCCCTGGAAGTCACTGTCGGGATCCACTCCGGTCTCCTACTCCGGCACGACAATGACTCCACAGGATTTCACACCGGATGGCGGGACAGCCTCCCGGGGCGGAGGTTTAAAGTGATCCCCGGGTTCGGGTCCCCTACTGTCCAGCGGGCGGCCAGCGGACAGCCGTTTCACCGGGTCTCCCTGGCTCCCGTGTACATCCGTCACGACTGCCTACTGAGACTGTATCTTCAAACCTGCGGGGTCCCAGGATGGCGGACCAGAACACACTGTAGGGAAGAACTGGCACTCCTGCCCTTGTGTCGGAACACATCGGTTCAACGAAAGAAGATAAACCAATATTTGGCGACACACTCAAACAGGAGGGTGGTAGCGAGCCAGACGGACTACTGAGGGAGTCCTACCACCAGTTTAGCTTCAAGTGGAGTTGCGGTTCTGAAAGCACACGCGTCAGTATTAGTAATACATGTGCTAACCGGACCGGCAAGGGATGCGACAAGCACGCCTCCACGCTTATCCCTCAAATGTATGTTATATATTAAATATATGTTGTATCTGTCTGTTTGTTCCGGGTAATCTCCGAAACGGCTGGACTTATTTTGACGGGACTTTCACTGGCAGATAGAAAGAAAGAAGAAAGAAAGAAAACATATTTATTTGCGACAACTTAGTCTAAAAAAACAAACATCATCATAAATAAGTAAGAATACAAAATAAAAACATACAAATACACATCATAAAAAAAGATAGCTGATGTTACAAAGAGTATCTTAGGCTTCGTGAGCGAAGCCGCGGGGCACAGCTAGTAATCATAATTAAAAAACCCTGTATAATAATACTGAAGTGAAAGAAAATATATTGTACCATATACACTCCCACAGTAAAACGAATTCATTGACACCGCATATGATAAATCTGTGAAACCATTTAGACTACAGTGTGACAAATAAATACACAAATAAACAGACCTACGCCTGAAAAACATTATCATCGCCTCCTTGCCTTTCGGCAGTCGGGTAAAAAAGGGCAACTATGTAGTCTGAATGTTTTTTATATATATTTCACATTATTTTAATTTCCATTTCGTAGTTATAACTATGCGATAGAAATTGGTTAATTTTTTTATACGACCCGTACCTACAAATGCGAAAATGCGTTTTTTGGTTTAACGTATAACGTATCGATCGGTTTGTGAGCCGTAGAATAACTTAGTCTCATTTTTCTCAGAAATATGCATTGGTCTCGACGAAGGTTAAACCACGTATTACGTATAATATTATTAACTTAAGAAATTAACCAGCAGAGTGATTTTAATTCACTCGGAATGATTCCGTGTAGGAAGCGATTGTTTCTGATCGTTTATATCTCGAAATCATTTCAATTATAATTATACTTATTTCAATTATACTTGTTTTCTTTACAACTAGCTGCTGCCCGCGGTTTCACCCGCGCGCGCAGAGATAAGATTGGATTTCATGGGTTTTATTTTTTTGCGCGGAACCCTAATTCTTTTTCTAAAATAAAAGTAGCCTAAGTTACTCCTTATAAAATCAGCTATCTACCACTGAAAGTCCCGTCCAAATCGGTCCAGCCGTTTCGGAGATTACCCGGAACAAACAGACAGACAGACAGACAAAAATTAAAAAATGGTTGATTTGTTATAGGTACCGTATATACTTTCATATGCATTTAGTAAAAAGCTGTTATTTTGATACTACAAACAGACACTTCCATTTTATTTATTTGTATTGATAAGAACCCTAAAATCATTAAGTATTATTTTTTTACATGAAAAACCCTAAAATGTTTGTTCTTAAAACAGTGCGCACTTACCACCAGTATCCTTGTCTTCCTATAATATTGACTGAAAACTCGTACCATAGAGCAGAGGAAGCTGCAAATAAAATGCGGCCTGAAGTCACACTTCCCCTCTTTAATCTCTAGGCAGCTTTCTAACATGGCCGGGAAGCCCATTATGTAGTTGAATATTAAATTCCATTCATCCTGTAACAAAGAGTTATGTTATATGAGAACTAATGTCTCAGGGTGGCAGTGCAGTGCTGCGCAGAAGTAAAATCTACGAATATTATTCATAGAAATGGGATATTTACCGTGTATCCGAAAATCCGAAAACACAATCTCATTGGTTAGGTTGACAAATCGAGATTGTTTGTTTTCTACGTACCCTCACTTTGGTACATAAAACCATATATACATTTTTTTTATGCTATTTGGTAACGAGACGAGCTGGTCGTTTGCCTGATGGTAAACGGCGGCCCATAACAATTGCAGTGCCACTCAGAACTTTGAAACACAGACGCCTGCCCAGCACTGCAGCACGCTGTGTTACCCTGAGACATTAGAATCACTAATTTCACTGGCTACTCTGCTCATCAAACTGGAACACAGTAATGATTACACATTACTGCTTGGCGGCAGGGGGAGGTCTATTTTCAGCATTGGATTTCTCCTGGCTGATGATGCTGATGAATAATTAGGGGTTGGTCATTGTTTACTGAACAATATTCATTACATGAAAATTATTTACTAGAGCTAATTTAAAAGTGACAATTTATACTTACTTCTTGACTAAGTAAAGTAAAGTCAATTTTGTCAAAATCTGGGAGAGGTGGGTATTCTCCTTTATTTACTTTCTCTTCATATGTTCGGATAATAGTTTCTAGTCTGGCACAGTTGTAGAGTATGAAAGCAGCACCTATAACAGAGGAAACCACATGATTAGTTACTGTACTGAATAATTAGTTACAAACAGGTAAGTTTAGTACATTAAAAACTTTGAATATTGCACAGTTTGATTGCTAAGCTCCATACTACCTCACATTACTTAGCATAGTCCTGTATTGTATACCCATTACTACATCATTCCCTTTGAAATATATGGTGAAGTTCAGGATTCATTCAAAGTTTATGTTGCGATAACACGATTTCATAAAATTATCTCATTAGAAAAAAATCATAAAGTTACCTGCAACTCGAACAATAAACCGCTAGTATTCAATAAATACTTTAAGTTGGATCTTAAAACATCGCATTTCAACTGAATCATGTATAAGGTAGAGAATATAAGAGAGATACATATTAAAAATAACCAATTATAATCAATGTAAAAGGAAATTATCTAAAATATCTCATGTTAGAACCATTTTCACTGAGATCTTCTCTGTTGCCTGGTCCCGACAAAGGGAGCGCAGAGGAGGCGGGTGCAAAACTCGGATTCAAGCTGATGTTGTATTGACTCGAAAGTTTTATAATTTTAGCAATTGTAAAATAACTACAAAATAGTAATGTTCAAATTTTTTACTATTATTTACGATGGGCTCTCCAGATCAGCAAAAATGGTATAGGCACATAAGTTCAACATA
Source organism: Crocallis elinguaria (assembly GCA_907269065.1). Lineage (NCBI taxonomy): Eukaryota > Metazoa > Arthropoda > Insecta > Lepidoptera > Geometridae > Crocallis > Crocallis elinguaria. The sequence continues at coordinate 37,006,197 of OU026065.1, forward strand.
TCATAATAAACAAACATAAGCAAAACTTTTTACCTTTACTAATACCCCCACACATGTTATCACAGTTAATCTTCACAACCGAAGTAGGTTTTATTTGCAACAGTTCAAACGCAGCAGCCGATTCTCCAAGGTGTGCTATGAACTCTTGCCATTTAGAATCTGTGGTTACTCTTAGTCCATATTTGTGCTGAGCTACGCGTGACATTTCGTTTTGACGTGACCTGGAAATTATAAAATATACATACTTTGTAAAATCCCTTGTATGTAAGCCTAGGTTACAGGGAAAATTTATGAATAAAGTTTAGTTGAAGTAGGACAATTAAACAAAGTACTATTTTGTCTTGGTGTACTAAATACAGTGGTGATCATAGAATTAAAAAAAAGGTTCATACATAGACCTGATTTTGAATTTATCAATCGCTATGGATCCCAAAGTTCCATACTCCCGCAGCAGATCCACCATAAGAATATTCTACAACACTATCAGAGTATGTTTAGAAACAAATTATGCACAGAAATTATGAAAACATAGACTAGACATAGACTTTGTACTATTAATCTTAATTCTTTGAACACCACTGTTTACGTTGTTCACATGGTCTATGATCATGAGGAAACGGTGAACAATTAACTGACATAGTAACATTTTGCATAGTGCATAAAGTTCAACTCAACACTAGTATGTAGTGCAGAGACCTAACTAAAAAGCATTTAAGGATTATATGAAAAAACACCTTACCTTATAAAGTCATCAGCATTAATATCCACCTCCTTTTTACTAGTTTTAGAACTCAAAACTGTACTACAAAGTATTTTAACTCCAGTACATGTACTTGATGATTTTGATGTGACAAATATTTCTGACAACTCCTCTCCATGACAATGTCTTATTGAGCAGAGATTTTCTATCACTTTGCTGAGATACTTGATACGTAAAGAGGTTAGGCAATTGTTATCTACACATGCTGGATCTATACTAACTGCATTGCAAGGTCCTTGTTGCAGCCTTTTTGATACAAACGCGGTATTTTTTAGGCCTTCATCTAAACCAGTGGTAATGGCGCGAGTTCGTTCCAGGAATAAGTACACACGGATTTTGTCCTCTTTCACACTTTTTACTTGTAAATCCCAAAATTGGGCCTCCTCAACAATATCTTCGTCAGTTTTGCCAATAACTTGAAGTAATGCAACATCGGAAGATGTAGCACATAGTTCTACATATTCGGTCCAGGATTTTGACGAACTGGGAAAACTGAAGTCTCCGTGAGATTGCAGGTTTTCTGCGTGCTTTTTCACGAGTAATCCTTTGACGGTAGTTGTTCGCCCGGTTAGAAACAAAAACAAACTTTTCGTGAAACGTTCTAAAACACTTTCCAGCATGTTGAAGATCTTTTCGTAGGAATTCTAATGAATGTTTTGCAGTTTTGCTCATAAGTCACAACTCACAAAATTACACAATTTACAAATCCAGTTATCACTTAGCTGTGATCAAAGAGTATAATAACTATCCATAAAGGAAAAGAGGGCCGTCTCACGCGAAACGTCAGAACAGTCGAACACTAGCGCTCCAAGCGACTTTGGTCAGAACTAAATATGTATAGCTATATAATATATAGCTATACATATTTAGTTCGCGTGAGACGGCCCTCTTTTCCTTTATGGATAGTTATTATACTTAGTACTACTACTACTTAGCGTCCTTTCTGCTCTCTCTATTTCGTGCCTATACTATACAATTATAGAGATATGGACACCTGCATACCTATATATATATTATATATATAGGTATGCAGGTGTCCATATCTCTATAATTGTATAGTATAGGCACGAAATAGAGAGAGCAGAAAGGACGCTAAGTACTTGGCACTGCTACCGTTTTGCGCTAAACAGTAGCGTTTAGTGTGCCAAGTACTAAGCGTCCTTTCTGCTCGCTCTATTTTGTGCCTATATCAGACCTATGCCGGCACCTACAGGTATTTAGCTCACTATATACCTAATATATTAAATGTTATGGAGGTACAAATTGCGGCCCTATCACCTACTAACTCAAACAACCCACTTTAATTGTTATTAGGTACAGTGAGCTGAAACCACACTACCTACCAAGTAGCTTTGCAGTTGATTATGTACTAAATGGGGAAATTAATACAACAAAATGTGGTTACAATATTACAAATTTTTATTCATTTACCACACAATCCGGATTGGTTGAACACTCTCCTGGTCTAGGTGATTGTATTCCGGGGATGCAGTAGTTGTGTTCAAGTTTGACCGATGCAGTTGGAGATAAAAATATTCCTGTAAATATTTAAGGTTGGTATTAATCATAACTAATGTTTAGACACATATACACAGTCTCAGGTGTCACACACAGCTCCATCATCCATCTACCCTTATTTCCACTAAGTGGGGTTGCTGTAGCATGTTTTTCTCTTTCATTTACAAATAAAAAGCAAGACAACATCCCATAAACAAGACTTGAATTAGCAAGTAATTAAATATTTGCTGCAGGGATACAAACTCAGAGAATGCGGCTTTGAAAACTGGATGCACTTCTTTGCGCAGCAATGTGTCAAGCTTTGCTGAATTAGCAGACTATAATTAAAATATCCATGGTAAATTCTCACAAAATAAAACACAAAAGTGAACAAAATACAAAGAAACAGACCTCAGTAACAATGCTAACATAGTATCGATACAGTATGTACACAGTAGGTATCTGTTTATGCTCATGCAAAAAGGGCCAATAAACAGCCTATAGTTGCGGATAAGAGCCCACACATCAAGTACCTACCGAAGTATCGGTCTGATTATAGCGGTATAATAATTATAACCCAGTTACACACAGTACAGTTAGTATATCAAAGACTCACCTTCTAGACGCAAGGATGGGATAGCGGAACACATCAGTCAATGGTTTGCTACTTTTTGATCCAATGTGAAGTGGACACACTTTCTTATGGATCTTTATGGATCTGTTTCTGTGAGTTTATTGCCCACAATCGAAAGCCATTTTCTAAACATTTCAGACCTTGTCTCAGGATGAGGAAACCTGTGCCGATATGCACCTGTAACCAGAGATTTTGTTTTCAAATAAGCTGATAGACGATTAGAACTCAGAATTCAATAGATAGGTCCTAAAGTCTCAAAGGATTAGAAGGAATACTAGACAAATTTGGTGTAAAATGTAAATGGTTACTGTGGCCATTCCGCTTAGAACAAAGACAAAATGAAGTACCTAATATTGTGGAATTCAACAATAACTATGAAAATTATGAAAGTCAGCTTGAGGTCTTTGAAAATTATCATATAAAAACTATATAGGCTTACCAAGATCCGAGCATCCAAAAACATAGTTACTGCGTCTTCCCTGGTAAGACATTTTAACAACAATAACTGAAAACAAAAACAATCAACTACTAACACAAACAATTACAACAAAATTAACATAATAATCAAAGAAAACTACGAGAAATTCAAAAACAATGGCGTTGCGAACAAATACAAATGTTTAATTTCGAATAATTTCAGTTTTCAGTAAATGTCAAAAATCGAAGCAAACGTCTAATCACAGACTACTTAGAGGTACTAGGACCACAGACTAGGTAGTATACTACGTGTTCTGACCAAAATCACGAGACGGCACCACTTGCCATACAAATGCTCGTTTTTCTAAGCTACCACCCTCTGGCTGTGATTTATAATTACCTACCACAAATTATATAGGGTATTACCTACATTTTATTTAACAGTTTACACCACAAACACAAATACCACTAATTATAACACAGCCACAGACTAGGTAGAGAACACAGCCAAAGGAATTTGAAAGAGAATTTAAAAAGACTAAAGAGTGTTTTAAAAATATTTTGCACAAGTGAAAAATGTTTTTGGCAGTGACATTTTGTTTTTGGCACTTTGACAGTGACATTTCTTTGTTTACAAAAAGTATCTTAATCTGAAGAAGAAGATTATGGTCTATGGAACAGGGTATAGTAATAGTACCAAAACCAAAAAATACAAATCATCATATTATTTCACAAAATACACATATTAATCCGAATTATGCGGATATATGTTTTCTACTCGAAATCATATTTTATAACTTGGGATAGCATTCGATCGAGTCTACCGTATCACTTCACAAGAAGATAGATGTTTAGATATAGTTTAGGATTTAGGGCTAAAGTTGAACAAAACAGCTTCTAGTCTTTATGTATTTCATTCGTTTTCAAACGAATACCCACACGTCACAATAATACTGTGTTGTCACTTGTCACCGACTGTTGTTTGACAGATTTACAAATCGTAGGCCAATCGTGGCAGCAGAACAGTTTTATTTTTATATTTTATACGTCCAATTCAGTACGAACTAGTCAAAAATCTCTGCATTTATTTAGATTAGAATGTGTTAAAGTGAAAATGAATTCATTTTTAAAATATTGTACAATAATATGCTTATCATGGCAGTTCGTCGAGATCTCCGCTCACGATCATCTTTTGGAAGGTATTTACTGTGGAAAACAGAACTGCTACGAAGTTCTCGGAATCACAAGGGAGGCTACAAAAAATGAAATCGGTAAGAGCTACAGGCAACTCGCTAAAAAGTTTCACCCAGATATGCACAGAGGTGTGGAAGAAAAAAAAGCTGCAGAAGAAAAATTCAAGGAGATTGCTACAGCATATGAAATTTTACGAGACGATGAAGAGAGAAGCGACTACGATTATATGCTGGATAACCCGCAGGAGTACTATGCTCACTACTACAGATACTACCGCCGGCGAATGGCGCCGAAAGTCGACGTCCGAATAGTCTTAGCAGTTACCATTTCTATTATATCAATATTCCAGTATTACAGCGCGTGGTCAAAATACGACACTGCCATAAAATACTTCATGACTGTGCCAAAGTATAGGAATAAAGCCTTAGAAATTGCCAAGGCAGAAACTAAAGAATCAAATTCTAAAAAAGGAAGCAAGAAAAGTAAAGCGGAACTGAAAGAGGAACAAGATAGAATAATAAGAAGAGTGATTGAAGAAAATATGGACATAAAAGGTGCTTACGCAAAACCCGAGATTGTCGACATCCTTTGGATACAACTTATCATCCTGCCATACACAATAGTCTGTTATATTTATTGGTACTTGAGATGGCTTTGGAAATTTATAATTTTAAAACATCCATATGGTGAAGAAGAAAAGTTATATTTAATAAGGAAATATATGAATCTTGGACAGCATCAATTTAATGCTTTAGAAGATAAAGCAAGGGAAGAGTTTCTAATTGACGAGCTATGGATCAAAGACAACTTCCTCACGTGGAAGCAACTCAAAGACGAGGAATCCAAGAAGGCTTTAGCAGAAAATAACAAATATAAACAGTACAGAAGGTATATCAAACAACATGGTGTTGGTAGAATGACATTTGACGATTCATGATTACAAACAAATCATGTTGTTATTTATTTATTGATGATATTACTGTGAATAAGACCAATTTCTCACAATTAGCATTTTTACTTAAATAGAATATATTTTTGGTTAGGCTGCACGAAAAATAAAACAAAAAATATATACACAATTTGTTACTTTTATTTGTTGAATATATCTAATCGTCTCAACGTGTACTAAGATTATTCAATTACAAATATAATAATCATACAACATTGCTCTCACATTCAATCACAAATGGCATTAAGGCATACTATAGATTCTCCCAGTGCTCAGCACGCAACACACAAGGCAAGTAATTATATACAACCCCCTGACCTATTCAATATTTACAAACCTCTTCCCAATATTACTTGAGTAACTTGTCAATTATGTGATCAGCTGCCCCTCTTTTCCATTGGGGAAATGCCCAGGGCCACACAATCTATGGGGCCCTAGATCCTACTCTTTATCATGTTATCAATAAAATATTCCTCTGTACTTTCATTATCATAGGGGCCCCATTTATAAAGTGCCCTGGGCCTCTAATAGGTTAAAGATGGCCCTGGAATCACATGTTTTAGATCCTTCAATTTCTATGGGTAATATTAATCAGGAAATTGTATCAGGTATAACATTTAACAAACCTTTGATCATAACAAAAAAATGTTTGCTTCTAAATAATAAGAACAACAATTATTTTTACAACAAAATATGAGATCTAAAAATAATATTGTGGCCTCCACATAGTAAACTTATGACATTAGTTCATTAAAATTGCATTGGCAGTGCAGTTTTGATATGACTCTTAAAGTTATTATTTTAGCCCAAATTGAAAACAAAGCAATGGATTTGTCATTACATACATTCGTAAGTTTTTCAAAATTAAAAAAGTTTTTTACATTTACAAAATGTGTTAAGATGACTGTCAAATAAAAATGATCAACATAAATTATATTATCTATTGAGATAGAAGTTCTTTTTACTATGTTAAATTATAAATCTGTTTACAATGATTTTCTCTTTCTCTGTAAAGGGCAGAATTAAATAAGGGCTTATGCAATTGTACTTACATATTTTATAGCAGTCTATGAAATAATCTCGGGGCAACAACAAGTCATGGATAGATATCCTAAGATTAATAACCAAACCAATTACATTTTTTTTTAAGTTTCCAAATTTTATTTTGTATGTACCTAGTTAAGTAATCACACTCATTTTTATTCATAAATATACAAATTACATATTATATTATTATCTACAATACATACATAAGTATACAATGTTCTCAATTTGTACGGCAAGAAAATAAATACAATTATGATATTAATACTAGATTGTACTACTATAGATTAATGAAGATACCCATAAAATAGAACATGCAAGCATTTCAACTGACATTTAACATTGAGTTAAAATTTAAAGGTAAATTACAATAAACTATTGGTTCCACAAAATATTGCTAAATTTGACAGTCACCCAAACGCAAGTCAGCAGACCGGAAAACGAAAATGACACAATCTATTTCCACCATTAGTCACACTTTCACTTTATTGGCAGTCAATGTTTTATTGCTTTATAACATCAGTAGGTAATTCTTGGTTTTTATACTTATTTCATTTACAGTGCATTGCAGACTTACAATCGGTATTAGAATCTTGAGCTAAAAACATTCACTGGTACAGCACCAGATCTAAGAATTTACGTTTTCTATTATTTTCATTCGGTTATTTACAGGGTAACATTAGTATCTAGACTCTAGATGTACCATTGCAGTAGTTCTAAGTTACCATTATAAGACCTCAACCAAAATGAATATTAAAATAAATTTTTCCAACTGATTGAACTGCTTAATGTACCCCTTCAATCTCAGATATCCCTGTGGCACGCGTACCACTAATTGGAACCCACTGGACTATTGAATTTTAAGGCCTGTTTTGTGACTGTATGAATGCTTGCTTTCTGTCCACATTACAAATGTTGTGTAACAACAAATCAAATCAGGTACAGTTGTAATTTTAAAATTACAAAATAATATGTCCGTCGAGAGATAAAAATATAACCTGCACACAGGCCAAGTAAATATTATGTCATGGTTCTGTCCGTTATATTAATTGACTAAAACAATGGATCATATTTGATTTTGTTGCATTAAATAGAGGTTGTCAAATAATAGTGCATGATATTCAACTGAGGTAGGTACTTATCGATAACTGCACAACATTTATTCTACGAGTTTAGTTTGAAGTTTTTTAACAAAAAGGTGTTAGGTAAATATATCACACCGGTCACTGGTTGTATGGAAAGATTTTTTTACATATTTCTGAAACTCGCAGACTAAAACATTAGTTGTCAGTTATCAGTAAGTACTCAATATTTTATGGTTGTTAAATACTGTGTAGGTAGTATTTATTTGAGAACCCAGTACGCTTATCTTCAATTTGAATTTACTATGAAATATAAGTGGTGACCCAGATATTTAGGGATACTCAACATTTTTTATATAAAATTTTAAACAATTTCAGGCATCGTCCTAGTCATCTACTAGTACACTTTGGAATAATAATATGGTCTTTCGCCAGTCAAGTAACTATCTCAAGTTTATACATTTATTTGTACGTACAATTTCCAATTTAACAATACATATAATTCCGTATTTACAGTATGATGTATTTATTATCTATCTATACTTTTATTTTCATATTGAATATATAAAGTCGTCATTCTAAAAATCAGATACTTATGTACTCTATTTATAAACGTATACACAAAATAATGTTTCAGATATTTACCATTATGTTTTTAAAATTAGTAGATTATATTACAAATTCAATTCTTCCTTTATAACGATATATTTTTTTACACGACAGACGGAAAATCAAAGTTGGTTCGACAATTAAAAATTATTGTTTCAAATTTCAATCTTGAATGAAACTAGTACTTTCAATATGTTACTTAGACATTACTATAAAATAATTGCACGTTTAAAACAACAACTGCATAACTGAATGCCTGTCACATTCTAGCGTTGAGGACACTGAACAAAAAACACGTAGGTACCTATGTAAATAAGTTATGATTATGAAAATTGTTCGTAAATCATCTTTATTGTTCATTAAATTTCAGAATTCACGCCGCCAAAATTACCGTAAAAACGCAGTATTGTCGTTTTTGTTCCTTAAAGTAGGTACACGCAATATCAGAAATTAGGTACACGTTTATATTTAATATTTACCTTAGGTACTTATAATAGCCGGGGCATGTTTTGGCGGCGTGGACTCAAAAAAACCCGATGTGGTAATATACTCGTACTATATAAATGTATAAGAGACGGTATCGTCTGTAACAAAGATTAGGTGATAAGTTAGTAAAAGCTGGCTGTAGTCATATATATATATAGAAACAGCTGCATGGCCTGTATACTGTAAATATGTATTATTCGATGTGACCTACGGTAATAGGCTACATAAATGTAAAGACGTTACAGTCTATAACAATTTAATAAGTAATAAGATACAACGCGTATTGAAACAGCTGCATGTGACAGGGGTTCACAACAGTCGGTACACTTTACAAACTATTGTCTGAAGATCGACAATAACACGACACAAGCGCACGCAGGCGATGCGACATCGCACTCCGGACTCGGCCGAAATGCTATCCATATTCACAAAACTAAATGACTAGGTGTCAAGCATTCACTTCATAAAATCCTCCACTTTAGAAACGAAATGTTTTCTTTATCATTCTACTTCTTTTTAGATTCGTCTCGATTTGTAGTCCAGAGACGAAGCAAAAAGCGAGTAAAAAATGTTTATGGTAAGGCTGCATTCACACTAGCGACGCGCACGCTTGCCGCGCGGCGGACGCACGGCGACGTGCAGCGCTCGCCCTCAAACCGGCGTTTCGTGGTCTGCCTCTTCTATTCGACCGAGTCGCCACGCGTTAGGATCTGTCGCTAAAATGTTAATAAAATAAATTGTAATCCTTAAAACACCACTGTCCTGAGTAAACTTCAGCTTATAATCAAGTGCAAGAAAACCAACGTTGTGTTCCTAGTGTTATTAAAATTAAAACTGTTATGATTTCTCTCGAATTATTATCGATTTTTTTTTACGTCGTTAAGGTTACAATAACAAACTAATTTTTATGATAAACTGCATTGCTTTTGCAATGGATTCAGATTCGAGTACAACTTTGTGTACATATTATTTAGTCTTATAATTTTATTATTATTATACATTCATAGTTGGATAGCAGACCGTAAGACATTGCAAGTTTTTAAATACAATGCTCACTATTGCATGAATTTATTTAAGTCATGATACATTAGACATGTTATATTAAATAGTAATAATAAGTAAATTAACACCTATTAATAATACTATATAAAAATTGCCAAAACCGTTCTGAATTCCAACTAATATTGTGTGTCAGTGATGTCAGAATAGTGAATTCACACGAGATTTGATTTCGCAAATATAAGACCGCGATCTTGACTAGCCAACATTCACACAAGCAAAACATATCTCACGTGTTTCTTATAATGTTGTGCACGCGCCTTTGGCCGTCAATGTGTCGTATGCTTAACAACATAATTATACATGTACTAATAACAATAATAAAAGCATTATTTGCAAAGCGAAATAAAACGCAACAATTTTGTGTGGATGTGAACTAGTAACAAAAAATACTTCACAGAAAGCGATGATTTGTTTTAGTTATTGAATGGAATCCGATGCAAAAAGCTGTGACCTAATAATAACTGTCAAACATCAGACGGCCCACTGTGCTAAACTAACTTTATCAGTTTATTAAAAACACATAATATAGCCCCATCTTGATTAAGTAGGTACTTTTACCAATAGATGCTAGGTCCAAGCATCTCTTAGCTAGGAGATTAAATCGTTACTATGGGCGATGGGTTCGACCCCCCGCGACAGGTCATATAACTAAAAAAAACAGCTTTTGTGACGGCAGTTAGGGTGTCAGATGTGACAGTGAGTGTTGGACGTTGCTTATTTATTTCGATTGATAATGACTGAAAATTTATTTGACATGTCCTCAAAGAAAAATCAAGCAATTTAAAAATTAAAGCCAAAAAATGTGTGTCGTCAAACGATAAAACACACGAAAAAGCTTCACAAGCAATTCCTTGTTACATTTGATTCAACTACTAAATGGATTTCAAGTATAATGTGGGTATACCGCACTAAAATATTTAAGATCTTGAATCGGTGCTCAACAGTAACACAGATGCTGCACATAAATTAAGCTGTAATATAGCTTATCATGTTAGGAGCATAAGGTTTAAATTGTAAGGATTACTCGTTAACATTTTAAGTATTGGAAGTATTTTCCAAAAATTATATATTAGATCCCTTCTTCATTCTGTAGAGATTTTTTCTATTAACTTCATTACATCCATTTGACCTAGAACCTATGAAGTTCGGTACGTTGCATAATTTAGGCAAAACGTGTGTGAGGTGAAGCGAACAATGAAAACAAAAATAATTACCTTTTACAGTTGATCTTCCAAACATGCTTAGGGATTTAGGATATCAAGGAAAAGGACTACAGGGATAGTTATAATATGTAAAGCTATAATATCTAACTACTATTTACTTAAATGTTATACTTATAAGATAGAGGTAACAACTATTCGATTAAAGCATTAGTTTTTGAAACCACTATCAATACAAGTTAGGGATGAGCTCGTACCATCGATTTGTGACATGTACGGTTAAATGTACGGTTTTGTTAAATCTTGCTAATTAGCATTATATTCTCTTCTTTATTTGAACACTAATGAGAAATTGGGTTCAGTAATTAGTGGGTGAATTTTTGCAGGCCTCAGTTAGCCCTTACAGAATGTCTCTAATAAAAATAATACAGAACAAGTGTTAATATAAACTTTGCATTTAAAAACGTGCTATCATAATGGTCCCTCATAAAAATTACTAAAGATATGCTTCTTGAATTAATTATTCGATAGAGTTCGTTTTTCCATTTACCTACTTTATAATTAACTTTTATCCTTATTTTAAGGTTTTGTGCTTTCATATCACAATCAAGTACACCTTTAAATACCTAAAGTTATATTATTCCCACACCAAAGTATAAAAAAGTCCTTATCACTGGTGTCATCAAATAACATTATTAATAGTGGCTCAAATAATACATATTATCACATGCATAGGTTGCACTATTTAATAATTATATTATTTTTGTATTATTATTAATTATATTATTAGAGAGAATACGTTAGCACGAAAAGACTAGTTTAATACTTATTTAACTCACAATATCATGTCTACACTAAAACCATTCATTTATCCAAATCATTATTTTTACTGTGAAAGAACATGTGAGTAAAAGTTTAGAACATTGCATGCACGTGTGACGCCCCCACAATGTTCGCATGCATTTTCAAACTTCTATAACCATTCTCAAACACAAACATGTTTCAAAATGTTTATAAAAGTGCCAAAGGTTTGTGATCCCATCCTGTGTGGGAGTTATCAAAATAGAGATTCATTATTAAATTCTGACACGTATAAATGTTAGTACAATTGGTAATATAATTATGAAAAATATATTAAATACCCTACAAAATGGGAGGGCATGGCAATATGGGCGATAATTATACCATAAAATGTATAAATATTAAGCCTTGACTGTCCGAAGTGTTACCGATGAAATTAAGACACAATAATGGTGCACAATACGACACATAACGAACGTCACGAGTCGTGTCATGGCACAGATAAAAAAAAACAAAGGCATATTTTTTTATCACTGGTAATACACAGGTAATTCAATCTTGTTTTGCTTCGCTCAACAAAACGAGAAGAATCTATCGATTTTATTAGGTTCACTGGAGTAGTGTTGCGCTTTATATCATCAGCATACTTCTGTTTAGTTCAATGGCCAGCTCTGTATGTATGTAAGTAGGAATGTGATAGGAACGGGTGTACATATAGTTCACGGTACTCATTAACGATCTATTTAATATGATACTAAGTTTTTATACTTTTTTATCATATCACGCGTAAGATATATATAAAAATATTCCAATATTTGTACGAGTAAACTATGTTTAATACCAAACACTCTATTCACGGACGTATCGCGGAATGCCCATTGAACCACACTTTTATGCATCTACCCGCGCTTTACTTTGTTCTCTTGTATGTTTTGCTGTTTAATTGAAGCAAAGGTAAGTAAAATTAACTAAGTGGATAGGCGTATCTGTTGCCTTACCGGCTAATAAAATCGTCTTCGTTTGCAATTCCAACCCGATAAAAACGAGCTGTCGCTAGTCTTCGGCTAGAAGGAATTGTCTAGTGTTCTCGCTAGTTTTCGTTCTGGAACGAACAATATTAAGGGATAAGTTGTTCCAAAACGAAACGGGCGAGAACACTAGACCATTCTTTCCAGCCGAAGACATGCAACCGCAAATTTTAATCGGGTTGGAGCCGAAACCGAAGACGATTTTTTCAATTCACGCTACAAATATCTTTGAGCATTGTCTCGATAGCGGAATAAAGTTGATTGATATATTCAATTTAAAATTATGTCAAGAACCGAAAAAATGTTTTAAAACTTCCTTACCTTACGATATAAACAACAATGCACTCATGTGCGTTTCGCTTCAGATGTACTCAAGTGTGATTCAATGGAATAATTTAAGAAAAAAATTTTAGTGACAGAGTACCGTGTACAACAAGGGTATGAGGGATGGGGTATGCGACGACGCAGTCAGGCGTGTGAAGCGGGCGCGACGCGAAGCAGCGGGGAGTGTTCGTCTGCGCGCCACAACACACATGTCATCGTCAGCGACACGACACAACAACTTGCTCGCACCACGACTCATACCACTCTACTTTTCCCATCACTATTATATTAGTAAATGCTTTATATTATATTTGACATTAAGTCAATATGCTGCCTTACCGGCTAACAATCTCGTGTTACTTTTCGATTCCAAACACAGTAAAATCAGCGAGCATTAGTCTTCGTGTGGAAGGAGTTGTCTAGAGTTTTCGCTTCTTATCGTTTTGTAAGAACTTGTTTCCTTAATAACGTTCGTTCTAAAATGATAACCAGCGAAAATTCTAGACTATTCCTTGCAGCCTAAAAAGTCTCTTTTAAGTTCTACAATAGCATATTGTGAAAATTTAAGTAATCTAAAAATGCTCCAAAAGCGTCGGTCCATGAACATGTTAAGTTTCTACACGATCGAATGATGGAATAAATAGACGAGATGAATCGTAATACGAGACCATAATTTGGTTACAGCTAACATCGACGAGCATCAGCATGTTTTCTATGTTTCCAAATGTCATAATTTAATACTCACGTAATACGAACTAATGAAATAAGAACTATAAACAAAATAATCAGCTCATACCTAGACGCAAAGCAACTAGACGAGACGCGGCGTGTTACTTATTAAGATAGCGATATAACATAAAAAGCATTTCCTATACAAAAAGGTTTAAATATAGCGCGAAAGCGAACAGGATACGTATGTCGTATAGTTCTATATTGGTGTCGATTCTTGAGTCACAAACCTAAAACTTAATTTTATTTCCCTTTCCAACAAATAACATGAGAAACTGTCAAATATCTTCCATCTCTGACAAATTAGACGTCACTAAATTCGTGGCCGTTAAACTTTCATCCGATACATACATACATGCAAGTGGATTAATTTGACAGGTCTAATATATATCACATTTCTTTTTCATGTTATTATTAAGAAAGACAGAGAGAGTGAAACTAAAATTAGATTTGTCGGAATCGCCACCATTATATCGCATCTTCAAAAATGCATGCCGCGTGGCGTCGTTTCGCTTGTCGGTGTGAGCTGACCCATAAACAAAATAGATTTTAGAAAAAAGAAAACACACTACACACGAGTAACATTTAAATTAAGATCCACGACATCCAGTTTTGCTTCAATGAATGTTGCTAACGTAACATTTAAAATGGACATAAATGAAAAATCTGCGGTATTTAAGTGCTGAATACTGTATGATCGACACCATCGATAGATGCATGCATCATAAGGTTCATAAACAACTACAAATCACATGAAAATTCTATTTCTTAATTATAGAAAATTATCTCTGAAGCCAGCAGGGCTAAGATGCGCACCGTGAGATAATGTCTTCACGAGTAACTTTTCGCGCAGAAGTATTCCAAATTCAAAATAAAATAGGTACACAATAGTGTTAAATCTGGCGTCTCATTCCTAAACCTAATTTTAATTTCGCTCACTCTTTCCAATAACTAAGACGAGAAAGAGATGGAAGACATTTGGCAGATCTGAATTTAGTTTTATAGAGCTGTCAAATGAAACGCCAGAATCGACACCCATATTCTCTTCATTGGACCTATAGAGTATATCTCTATCTCGACAATACCAAAACATCTTAGCCCTAGTTAAAATATTATGTTTTGTTTCTTTCTAGCGACGTGAAATGCAACGTGCGAAAACGAGACAACATATTTTAGCTGCTGGTTTGAAAGTAGTTTTTATTTTAATTAAATAGGAGCGTAAAGTTTCATCGAAAAACAACAGAGCTTTGATACTTAGATTTCCCGTTCAAGTCTTGAAAATAATCGCAATAATCGGAAAGAATCGGAAATCGATTCCTACTGATTTAAGAATCGGTTATCACAGGACAAAAAAGAATCGGGTTTTCCCGGTTATTTTGGAATCGGTTAAACCTGGTCGCATGCCCTAGATGCGGCACGCTTGCGTAGAAGGACCCTATTTACTCTTTTCGTTTTTGACCCTTTTGTAATATTTCTCAAGCTTTGTCAAGGTTCTTCAGGACCCAGACCCTCGTCCATCTCAGCACAGTTACCTTGCAGCTGCCTGTTGAGCAGCGCGGTGATCCCGGGTCCATCACCAGCCTTCTTCACCACCAGCATCGGCTTGTCCTCACCTTCCTCGTAACTGTTCGGCAGGTGACCGTTACTGACCGACATCGTTTCGCTAACCTGAAATGTGAATGGTTTCGGATCATGATACAAGTATGTAATCCTCCTAATTTAATTCGGTTAAAATTGTAATTAATAGTTTTAGAAGATAATACAGTAAACTGATACACCGAGCGCTGTCATCATGTCAGCTGTTGGAAGTCCGTAGCAATTGTTAGTATAAAACCTTATCGTGGCTGAAATTTCCAGCAATTTTGCAGTTCAAGTTGTTGTTTGCCAGCGTCCAGCATAATACAATATGCTATACATATCAATAGATGGTGACGGGGTCCCAGACGGACTCTTGTGAGTATAATCTGGGTCTGCTAACACCTTGAAGGTCGTAAGTTTTGCATCGTTCTAAAAACACCTTCAAGTGTTCAATTCAAGGTCAATCAATACGTTCTCCAAAAGCTCGGCGTCAAGTTTATCTACCATGATTCAAACTAGGCATTTTAAGCGTGCGTTACATATACGTGCAGAAAAACCATATTGTTTATGCCATTCCAATCGTGATGTCGTTAAGAGTGCTCATACACTCTAGTAAGAGTGTAACGAAGGTTCGTTACAATCTTACATCAAGTCAGAAATCATCTTTGAATGTAAAGGATAGATCGGTATTAGAATTGGATTCAATCGACGTCCTGGCTACATTTTCAACTAACCCAACTGCAGCAATTCAAAGATCGTTTTGGGGTGCCAATTGAAGGCAATATTAGACTCACCTGCATCAGTTTGTGCACGACATCCCTTCCGAGTATGTGGTCGAACACGGCCTGCAGGAACGCGTCGGACATGATGGACAGCTTCAGCTTGTCCCGGTGCCAGACCAGGACCCGCGACTCTTCCATCGCCATTATTGATACCTGGAAACCGTATAGCGACAATTTTAAACCCTTTTTATTCTCGATAGTTTAGTGTAACTTGGACCACGCCTGATCTTAATCGATCATTGATATGGTCGGAGATTTAACACACTAAACCTAGCGTAGGTAGCCCATATAAGCTTCCATCGAAGGGTGATTTGTGTCAGATTTTAAAGTTGAGAGACTTCAGTTCCAAGTCACAGCCCGTGGATCGGCAAGCAATCGCTTTACGACTGAAGCAACATCGATTCAACATTTGGTTTAAAGACGTGTCGCGTTTTCAGGAGTTTGATTTTCCGACTCACACATTTTGATTCCTTGACCGATGCATTTCATGACAGAGCGGATTGAGTCTCCAATCTCTTTGCTAACATTAAAAAAGACATGTCTTTTGATAGTGCATGTGGTAAGAGAACAGACGAGTGCACTCGTCTGTTCTCTTACTATCACCATCCACAGCTACTTACAGTCCTGTTTTAAGCCATAACGCTCCCACAAAGAACTTACAATATTACCTTAATAATGATGATAATAAAGTAGCTTATACCTACTTCTTGTATGCTAATGTGGTATAAGAAACAATTAAATTGGACGCTAGTTTGACTACTACTGTTGCTGATAAACTTGTTTTATTTCCCGTACCTATTTTAAAAATACAATACGTGCATATGTGGCTCGAGTTACAAAATATATACCTCAGGCAAAAGTGTACCCACAACCACAACAACGTATAACCAACCACTAAGCCGTCACAAATAAACTCGTCGTCCTTTCCGATAAAAAAAAGTTTATAGCCAACTCTAATCTTCCACTTTATGACCTCACAATCACAACCACCCCTGAGCTATACTCGTAAAAGACTAACGGGAGCGTAAAGAACTCCTTTGTAAGTGCACAAATTGTCACGTGAACTTCAGTTTTTCTCGTTACAGAAAACCTACAGTGAAAATGCACCACAATAATGCTTGACAAAATATTGCACTACTCCATTCTCGCGCTGCCGGTGTCAGTCTTAAATATAATATTAAGTATAAGAATTCGCTCGGAAACAAAAAAGAAAAACGAACAGCATTTATTTAGCAAGGAATGCTTGTAATGTATTTAAATTACAATTCTCGCGTTGAATAACACGATACGTACGTTCCATGGTATAAAATTACTCGATTTCCGGCACAAATAGTAAGTTGTTCTGCAATAAATTCAGAAATATGACCTTACTTTCACCGTACCCAAGGGTGTTATGGAAAATTAAACAGCGTTGCACTGTTCAAAGTCAGTTGCCACAGTTTATAATTGGTTAGCGCCTGTGAACGGACTAATCTCGTTTAGAAACTGGCAGTTCTGTGGCTACAGGAACGCAGTCATGAGACTCATGAGAGCTTATTAGTCGCTGTTTCACGGGGAATGGATAACAAAGAAAAGCTATTCTCATTCCTTTGTAATAGGCACAAGCGCCGTCGCCTGTTCTTGATCTAATCAGGAGAGCTTGAAGTGAAGGGTGTATAGAGACAGGTCTGAGTGCCTGTAAGCGTGTCCTATCTACCACATCGAAGCATTTTCCAGATGAGATAAAAATCGGATGTAAGCTTGTATTTGGTTACACAGTCGATCCTTTTTTTTTTAATGTTATTTGGTAACGAGACGAGCTGATCGTTTGCCTGATGGTAAGCATAACGCCGGCCCATAACATTTGCAGTGCCACCCAGAACTTTGAAACACAAAGGCCTGCACGGCACTGCAGTGCGCTCGATACCCTGAGACATTAGGAATTAAGTCTCATAAGCCCAGTAATTTCACTGGATAATCTGCTCATCAAACCGGAACACAGTAATGCTTGCACACTACTGCTTGGCGGCAGACTTCACGAGCCTAATTCCTATATCATTGACTCTGAAGCAAGTTCACTGAAACCATGTTTCTTGTAAATGAAACCGGAAAACGTCTTAATCGCCTTAAATGATCATATTTACATGTGAATTCATTTTATTTGTATGCTAATTTGAGTACCTATACTGTCATTTGTGTCTTTGGATACTTAATTCAAATTAAAAATACTTTTCGCATTGGGTACAGGAGAACGCTTATGAAAGTCAAATTAAATGGCTCTAGGTACCCCGTTCCGCTTATAAAAATGTTCGAATTCAAAAAAACATATATTTTACGATGCGTCCAATATTCCAATATTTTTTACACCGATCACTCACAAGCGCAACAACATTCAAACAATATGAATGTTTTTGTTTATAATTATAGTAAATACTTTCAAAATACTTTTTTTAGCGTTGTCCGCGACGATAGAAAGCATGGAAATCTATGCAATACGAGTAAAGCACACGAAGCTTTTCCATACGCGCCGCGCACAAATAATCCCTCGTCTGCTCGGGCCTAAGCTTGTAGCTAACTTAGCTACAAAAAACAATCCATCGTAGGCCTATATTTACATTATTATCATTATGAGCCTCTTGCGCTCCCACTGTTGGGATACCGGCCTTCTCTCAGAGAGAGGTATGGGCCATAATCCACCACGCGGGCCCAGTGCAGCTTGGTGGATGTCACATCATGTCCTCGAATTTAGTGGTTCTTGAACTCGCCGGTTTTCTCACGATGTTTTCCTTCACCGTTTTAGAGCGAGTATGAATAATCCGTACATAACTTGATATAAATCATTGGTGCGGTCCGAGTCGAGATTCGAACTATGGTGCGTCGGATTGAAAGACGCATAAGTTCCCGCTCGGCCACACTCGCCCTATATATACTCCTTCTATATTTAAAACTTTGCATATTGTGTCGTCCTACACTTGTTGGTTCACGATTTCGTGTGAATGTGTAGAACCGGCATAGCCTACAAGAATCTAAATGATGCTGCAAATCATTTAGCGAACTCCCAGTTCCTAATATTTAAGAAACATCCTGATGCTCATTTAGCCTCCACGCCACTTCCCCGTCTCGTATGCTAATGGGTCGAGAGTGAAATCTTTTTATTGAATAATATGGCATAAGAGCCGAGACCGCCCACGTTCGGAGGAAGCAAGGTAATTTAAACTATTATGTAGTCTGCGGACGAGGGCATTTTATATATCTCTATCGTATTTTACTGTAGGCGGCTTCCTTTGTTATTGTTTCTTCTACTTTGTTGTTATTTTATGTTTGAAGTAGGAACTCTATACGACGGAAGTGCTTTTGACTCACATCATATTGTCATAAGACTTGTAAAATTAGCTGTGTTTTTGCAATTGATAAACACGTGCACTGGTCCGATTCTAAAAATGTTTTCACTACTCGTACTAGGATGCTAAATTATCCCTGAATAGGTTAGATCTTATCCCGATTCCACGCGAAGCCGTTGGTAGAAGCTACTCTCCCATGCTCAAACCACTTTGAGATTTATTCAGAGAGAGACAGAGAGAGACGGTTCTTAGTCCCAGCTAAAGAATTGTTGATAATGTGCATCGAAACTGTTATACAATATATACATCATGTTCAAGGCAGCGTTTATTTCCGGGTAGCTTCCGCTTCCCGCGATCCGTGGGAAGGAAGCTACGTTTCCTACAACTGAAATAAGCTGTCAGCTAAATTTTGTTTTGCGCTTTACTGTTCAGTGACTCAGTTTTTTTGTCAGCTTTTTATGTAGTAGATATGCGTAGGTATCAGCGTAGAGTGTTTTCTGCACATGGCATTTATGCTGAGGTGAATCCTTTTCGGCGCCACATCACTGTAGATTTTTTTTGAATTTTTTATCGTGTCATTTTTGTATAGTGTCCTTTAACGTTAACTTTGTTATTTTGTCATGTTCTCCGTATGTTCTATTTACTTGAAACACAAAGATCTGCGCGGTACTGCAGTGCGCTCGTTACCCGAGACAGTAGGTATTAAGTCTCATAAGCCAATAACTAGTTATTTCACTGGCTACTCTGCTCATCAAACTTGAACACAGTAATGCTTTTGATTACTCCTTGGCGGCAGACTTCACGAGTCAAGTGGTGGTGCCAACCCAGAACGACACTCGCAGAATAGTTAGTCCTACCACCTAGTATATTCCCTTAGCCCCACTCACGGGGGGAGATTGGATGGTGCTGTCCTCAGCCGGTCATAGTTTACTTGTTACAATATAATGAACCACTTGCCTGGAAGTATTCATCGGTGGACACGCCGAACCACTCTGGCGAGTCTAGGAAGTGGTGCGGGAACACTATGTGCAGCGCTCGCTGGTTTTGGGACACCACTAGCCTGAAACGGGAACATTACCCACTGTTATTTAACAAATAGACAAGAAAAATTGTATATAGCAACCTATCTTATGTAGTGTAGATATTTTGACCGACTGATAAGACAGGATGAATGTTTAGAAACCGAAAGAAGCTTACAAATATAGAATTGCTTCCACTCTGCCTACACGAATTGGGATTTCGTCATTCGTAACATCTGATCAATTTCAGGCATCTTGCAATTGTTCATTGAATTTATTCCGAAAAAACTTGTTCTATAAGGTAGGTATTTGTATATAGATGAGACGAATTCAAAATAGTTGTTAAAATATCGTAGGTTATTATATTATATATATTAGATATGTATGATATCTACCTATAAGCTGATACGGTAAAATAGACCTAAAGGATCGGGCAAATCCGCCACAATTCCAGCCAGCACCTCTTACGGCTGCGGTTAAATTCCAAAACAGAATGAATTATTAACGTTTACTGAGAGCTTCGGAAGATTCACGTTAATTCCAAATTTCAATTTGATTTAACAGGTCGCTACACTCAATACCAAGAAGCTTCGACAAAGACATTTATCGGATACCTGAAGCCAGATTCTCATGTTACTTCTTAGTAGATACATTAGAGATAAAGTAAGATTTACGCCGCTTTCCGTCTGGTGGGTTAGACGCAACTACATAAAAGAACTTCATCCTTATGACAGGCTTAGCGAAGAAATGACAGGATGAAACTAATTACTTAGCCTAAGCCAAAAGCCGTCCGTTCCGAGAACCCCGTCTTATGTAGGTCACATGTCATTATGTATTGTATCTATCTTTGTGCACTTTGATTTGTTTCGCAAACTGTATTGTTTAAAATAGGTATGATAAAACTAAAAGATCTTTTAACTTAGGTAAAATATTATGATATTTTTTAAGAAAATCCGGCTGGGGTACACTATCGCTGGGAATATATCAGGAGTTTTTTATATTGTTATTTTGATATTATTTGGTAACGAGACGAGCTGGTTGTTTACCTGATAGCAAGCATAACGCCGGCCCATAAGTGGGTAAGTAATCAGCTGAGCACACACAATTTCATGGCACTCAGATTGTTGAGTTGTTGACAGTACAATATTATTCCTCAGTGACACAGATCTCTACTCAGTGACAAATGGAATTTTATATTCTTGATCGGTTAGCACTTATCTACGCCACCGTACCGTAAATGATGATGTTATCGAAAATGGTAAACACAGAAAACAAAGAAAACGTTCTTGAATGCGACTGCCGGAACACACCGATAGGTGTATTATTATAAGAGTTTAGCATCTCATCATATTTGCTCTAAAGCGGCAATTCATAACATTTTAATACGAGTAAACCACGGAAAACCGAACAACCTAATGGCATAAACCATAGCATAAAACACTTAAAGCCGACCACCGCAAAATACGGTGTTCTCCTTCCATTAAGGACTATGGCACACGATGTCTGCACAGATACGCGCGGTTCGTGGACGACTGCGTTGCTGTGCGAAAGTGTGTTTGTTTGTTTGTTTGTCCTTCTTTCACGCAGTAACGGAGCAACGGATCGACATGATTTTTGGCATAGATATAGTTTATGGACCGGAGAGTAACATAGGCTACTTTTTATCCCGGAAAATGCACGGTTCCTGTGGGAACGCGGGTGAAAACTGCGGGCAGAAGCTAGTCTTAAATATATGTAGAAAGAAACATTGTATTTGCTTCGCGACAATACGCTAAAGTTTTACCGCAATCTCATCTTGTAGTAAGCGACGATGCGATCGACTATCGCTGTAACTTAACTCTTCGTCAAATGAAAGGGTCGTGTGCTCTGGCTCTAAGGATACAGTAGCATGGCGTGATGGAAATCATCGCAACCGTAACATGCGGTTATACCACAATCCATCGCTCAGCATCTCACCACACACTTGTGTAGTTTACCTCTATAAATGCTGCTAGAAAACTATTTAACGATGTGTTACTTTGATATTGATCTACAATAAAATTCGCGGATATTTTCAGTGTTCCATGTTAGTGTTTGATCATCACCTCATCTGATGTTAAATGGACCTCTAACAAATAAAATCACAGACTACCTATCTACCTCTCAAAGCGCATTATCTATACTCTAAGAGCAACGTGGTCTTCATTATTCTGGACTTTTTAAAAGCCGCAACCATTTCAAGCTTCTGACGAGGTCGAGGATCTCATACAGCCTCAATCTCTGCAAAACTGGAAAGTTAGAAACCAGAGCTACTTCCAAAACATCAGCTTTATAATCCGCTTGTGGTCTGCAGACTGGAACACTATCGAAAATAACTACAGGGCTCACAGGCCACCCTTTATGAAAGTTTCGTTTGCACTGGTTTACGTTCGCGAGTGTTCGCTCGCGTAGCAAATCTTTGACTTGCGAACCATACATTTGCGCAAATTATTGAAAGAAAACAAATACATTTATTTCTTGAATCAAAGCTTAGTTCAGAAACACTTGATAGGTACCTACTTTCACGAGCAGGATTAAATAGAAATCAGTATCACTACGAACTAAGTTTTAAGAAAAAATTGTACTAACCCAACCTATGGAGTGATCGCAAATAAACGTTTATTATTTATTTATTTTATTTGTTCGCGATCCAAACATTTGGCAAGTACATTGAAACAAACATCGGACATTCGCTTCAAAATTTCAACCCGAATAGTAATGTTTGAACCACGCGAAAAGAATTTTGAGTTCGCGAAGATTTATCCGCATAGCGAACATTTTGTTCGCGAACCTAACTACGCATGGTGGTTGCGCGCGGTGAGCATCGTCCTTAAAAATATTTTTGTGTTCGAGCGGGCACAATGGAAATATGGATTAGGGTATTAAAAGATACTTACCTGATACAAAAAGGACTCCTTTGTAAATGCCTCTGAAGACTTTCAAAAGAGTATTTTTATAGACTAAAAAGGCTTTTTGATAGACGTACATAGGTAACAGGTAGGAGACGATGTGGTCGAAGGTGATGAATAAGATAAACCTAGAATAGAAACTGCTTCCAGGTGCAGCTGTCGGAACAGACCGATAGGTGCTTGGCGATACATTTTGCACTTGTGAGCGGTAGCTAGCCTACACTAGCAAACAAATTGTTTTAAAAAAGCGACGAACCAACTTCAGTGACAAACTACTGAACCGATATTGATGAAATTTATATGGGACCAATCTGAAAGTATATCCTTTCAAGTAAAAAAAGAATTTTGCAAATCGGTTTATAAATGACAGAGATATGAGATATAAAAAAAATACCCACCGAATTGATAACCTTCTCCTTTTTTGGAAGTCGGTTAAAAAGTAGCGGTAGCTCGCCTACCCTAGTCACTAGTAAGAAAAAATCCACGACGGATGTAAACTATAGTATAATCGAAAAAGAATTGAATAACTTTCTTGAAAAACCCCCGACTAAAAAAGAGTAAGTAACGTAAGATAAGTTAAACCCAAGAAAACACTGCGGGGCTGCAGTTGCCTCTAAAATTTTGCAGTTTTATGAGTTCACGTTTTCCGCCTATCTCAAGAGTTTTAATAACGACAGGTATAATAATAATTAAAACATAATGAAGCGAGTAATGGAGCCAGGCTCGCCTTGCGCATTTTGTGGGAGTTTCAACAAAAAACGTGGATGGGTAGGGGAAAGTTTAATAAACGAAGTTTAATATACCGTCGGCAATGAGGAGTTGTTAATTAAAACGTGTACTCGTACTGTGAACACCTACGGGACAAAGGGCACACTGAATATAGGGCGAGATAAACACGGAACGACTTGTCGCGGTTTTGACAACAGCCGAAGTACCATACTTGCGCTCCGAAGCTAAACCAAAAACTGACCAAAATACTTCGGGTCTGACCACAAAAAAATTAAAACCACGTTGAACCTGCGTTAATCACTGTTTAACGCCTAAGCATGCCTTAGTCGCGCGATTAAATATGAGCAACCACAAATCCTGATTTAGTAGTGTCTAACAGTTGTGACATGTCTAATAATTTTTGCGTTTATCTTTAGACGCTGTCTAGCTAAACAGGCGACTATAAATGTTTTTTTTTGTGGTAACACTATTCATGTTTAGGTAAAATAAAATTTGAACATACTATTGGTTCGAAAAAGGCACAACAAAGTAAGTATAAAAATTAAGCTTCTACAATTATTTATTATTTAAGAAAATTTTTTTTTTTTAATTTAATTTTTTTTTTAGAATTAAAATATCTATAAAATTGAAGCGTCTGTTTGTAATATCAAAATAACAGTTTTTTACCAAATGCATATGAAAGTATATACGGTACCTATAACAAAACAATATTTTTTTATAATTTTTGTCTGTCTGTCTGTTTGTTCCGGGTAATCTCCGAAACGGCTAGGCCGATTTTGACTTTTCACTGGCATTTTTTTCACTGGCAGTTAGCTGATGTTACAAGGAGTAACTTAGGTTACTTTTATTTTAGAAAAAGAATTAGGGTTC
This sequence comes from Crocallis elinguaria, assembly GCA_907269065.1. NCBI lineage: Eukaryota > Metazoa > Arthropoda > Insecta > Lepidoptera > Geometridae > Crocallis > Crocallis elinguaria. Next base: position 37,031,198 of record OU026065.1, read on the forward strand.
CGCGCAAAAAAATAAAAACCATGAAATCCAATATCTCCGCGCGGGTGTACCCGCGGGCAGCAGCTAGTATGAAATAAACATTCAATGTAGCCACATGCTTACTACCACAATTACAGTCCCACTTCGCCGGTTTCGTCGTGTCGGCACTCGCATTAGAGCTTGCCTTTGCGAGTGACAAACATTGCGTTTGTCTCTTTTCAACAAACTTTTCTCCATCCAACGTATAAATTGTCATGGCCGCTTTGTATAATTCGTAATTTTATAAAGCTTCTAGCCGCTTCTAGCTTACACCTTACATCACAGCTATTTGACAAAGTAGCTAAACTTTGCCAGCCAGATCGACACGTATAAGTAGTTAGTATTACCAATAAATTGATTATGATTGTGATTATCTCAATACGGCTGGCATCATTCAGCAGTTTTACAAAACGTTTAGTCGGGTACAAAGCGGCACAGTAACACCAGCAGCGCAAGTACGGATCTTTACGATAGAAAGTGGGATTTTATCGATTTTTTATATAATTTATCGAGCCTTGATATAGCCGACAAAAATTATCGAATAGCTAGGTCGAATCCAAAGAGAACATAAAGCTACTACAATACTTTACGATCAGACTTGGGTACTCGCCACATTCGATAAATTTATCAGTTTTTTCGATTCGACAAATTTATCGTTTGGACTTCCGTACTTACGCCGCAGGGCTTGTAGGTTCTTTAGCTGACGGTGTGTCGGCACTCGGCATCGGCACACATATTGCCCCGAATGCTTTTACGACGCGATGGGATAATAACTTTTGACATTTGTTATTCTGGATCGTAAATGCTTTTGGGGTAATGATGATGTAAGGGTTACGAGGGATTTGGTCGGTCGCGGATGAAGCATTGTTTCGGATGCTCTTTGTTCTTTAATGGGATATTTTGTTATTTTAATTAGGACCAGTGCAACTGGGTCACTACTGCGGCGCATGTACGGATCTGTTTGATCGATAAAATTCGATAAAATTGACAGTTCAAATCGATAAAGGGGGTTTTATCGCCTTTTTATATAATTTATCGAACCCCGATACAATCGACAAAAGTTATCGAATAGCTAGGTCGAATTCAAAGAGAATATAGAGCTTCTATAATATTTTACGATCAAACTTCGGTACTCGTAACATTCGATAAATTTATCGAACCGACTTCCGTACTTGCGCCGCAGATCTTTTAAATTCTTTTGCTGATGAAAAAAACGGATGACTTCACTTTCAATTAACAATGTGGCGGTAATAAAAATTGCAACTGTCACAATTTAATTAAACTGCCTCCAAAACACTTCAATAACATCAAGTAAACTCTTAATTCCCAAACTCCCGTTTCAAAAGGCGTTTAAATGAATACTTAGTACAATTCCGGGCAATCCAATTCACAGAGATAAAAGAACGACGTTTCCTCTCGACGAAAGAAAAACATAAAAAAATCTGTAGGTAAATTTATTCCCTGTTTCCCGATTCTCGTCTGCTGTTGTGGGAACCTAGGTACAGAACCTTGACATTTGCCTTTATGCCTGCAAACAATTCCCGAATAAGCTCCCGCGTCGTAAAGGTTGCCTTATAATCGACTTTCCCGATATAATAAAGCTTGCCCCTGAAACAGGGTTGCCAAAACAGATTTTATCAATTAAGTCATGCCTTGGAATTAGAAACGAGATTCGATTAAAATACAAGAAGAATGCTGCTGCTAAAAATACTAATGAGGCTTTTTATGTTCAGGTTAATGGCGTCATTTGAATTTCATAGCTATATTTCATTTTGAAATCCTCTGATTTAGTGTTTATTATGCAATGTGAATAGCTGAAAAAACAACTCCTTATATACATGTCGCTGTCGTATAGCCAACCCTATTTGACATTATAAATGTATGACGTCAATGGTAGCTCCAAAGGTCGCTTCCAGACATTTCAATTGGGATCCGAAACTCATTAACTTAGAGTATAACATTTCAGCCATTAAAAGAAGCAACGCTAAAGGTCAATTGAATAAACCATTAAACCGTTATTGTGGATAAATAGTCAACTTGGTCTCAAATCTCTCTGGCCCTCAACAGTTGGTGACTGAATAACTGAATAAATGATTTAAAGACGAACTGGCGAAGCGTCTTGAATAAAATAAATCGACAACAATATCGGAGATTGGGAAGTCTGTTGTTTATTTACTCTGGATAGTCTACTGATAGACTATTAAGTAGTATCACGTGATCATAAGGGACGATGTGGTCAAAGTGGTCATCAACCTGAACCTATATAAAATTGAACTAACCTAGGAGCTGCTGGGATGCAACGAAAGGTGCGAGGTGAAAGATTTACAACTTGATATTAGATTTTTATCGGTAAGTGTTTGTTACATAACCAGAAAGGACATCTAGAAAATGTTCTAGAACATATTACGTATGATTTAGGGCATGTTCAAAAGGCATTCCAAGATTTCCAAACGTATACAGCGTTGCCAAAGCAACAATTAACCCACATTTCGTTCGTAAAACACTCCCATTGTTTTACCTCATACATCGAATACTTCATACGCGAAATTATACAATTACGTTACAAGAGATAATGAGCAATCAATCAGCAAGGCATCCATGTAATCGGATAATTATCGTTTCTGGTCGCACACGCGCAGTAATCTAGATAAGAGAAAAACTAGACCGGACCATAAATGTATACGGCGTCGAGCCAAGAGCAAACCTAGTTTGAAGTGTAGGTACAACAGCGGGGTCGGGTAAGTGCTCGGAAAAACTCGACTTGAGAAGCTGCTCCGTATTGGATCGTACACTCTTCTATACATCTATACAACTAAATAAAATTGAAGTGTCTGTTTGTAATATCAAAATAACAGCTTTTTACCAAACGCATATGAAAGTATATACGGTACCTATAACAAAACAACCATTTTTAAAATTTTATTCTGTCTGTCTGTTTGTTCCGGGTAATCTCCGAAACGGCTAGGCCGATTTTGACGGGACTTTCACTGGCAGATAGCTGATGTTACTGGGAGTAATTTAGGCTACTTTAATTTTAGAAAAAGAATTAGGGTTCCGCGCAAAAAAATAAAAACCATTAAATCAAATATCTCCACGCGGGTGAAACCGCGGGCAGCAGCTAGTTAGAGATAAAGGCCTAAGCGACAATTACGCTGTACTCCCCAGTTTTTATGGAGACACCAAGTGTTATTACCCGAAGGTGCTATAAATTCGAGCTATTTACTGTTGTCCAATAATTGTTTAATTAAGTTAGGAGATAAAGGGGTCTGTCTTGATAGACATGAGTTACTTTTATTGTCGCTATAATACATCGAGACTGTATTAGCTAAGTTTGACCCTAATCTTAAAGTCAAGGACATAACTTTTTTTATAAAATTAGAAGACGAGGTTTTGTACCGCGAGCGACACGACTGCTTATCACAATTGTAGCCACCTAGAGCATTGATATTTCGTAACAAAATCCTGCTCGACACAAAATCAGTGTATCCAGTAATTTCTAAAATGTACTAAATATGATTCCAGCAAGATAGCAACGAGGTCGTTGGCAGTATTGAAATCGTGTAGGTTGGCTCCGTGGGACGTTCAAAGAAGCAAGTTATGAAAATACAGAATGGAAAGTTCCTACTTAAAAGGTTTCCCAACATTTCCAACCCTAAGAGAAAATCGAATATAAAATCGCCAAGTTAAAAGGTCATATAAATATCACGAAAAACCCATTCACAAAGAATAAATGAATAATTTGTGTACTGAACTGGCAATATATTATATTTATTTAATTTATTCCGTCTACCACAAAAAACATTTAGACACCTGTTAAGCTAGACAATGTCTAAAAGATAAACGTCTAAACTGATTAGAAATGTCACAACAGAATTAAGTTAGACAATGGTTACACACTATTTAAATCACGTTTTGGTGGTTGTTAATTATTTAAAAACGCGACTAAAGTATGTTTAAGGGTTAGACGCTGTTAAACACGTGTTTAGAGTGTGTTTGATTTTTTTTAGTAAGACCGTATGTTGTTCACTACAGCTGGTAGTTATTACAGAAACCCAAGTTGACCTCGGTGCTTTTATAGATATCATTGAGTGCTAATCAGATTATAAATTACAACAGACGTGATGTGGGCCCACCAAAACATTGATTCAAATGTTGCATTATAAATAATTATTTTCAATGTTAGTAATTAAACACCGCCCATATACGTGTCACCAGCAGACCAGCTGGTGTGTTACTTTTTAGTTTCAGTCGACCTTTATACGAATAAGGAGAGACTCGTTGATTAACCAAAACGAGTAAAGAAATTCAAAGCGAATCGGCACGCGTGGGATCCAATTTAAAAATCGACGAAGACAAGACACATTTTCCAGTTATCGATAAGCACAACTCAAAAGGAGAATCGAGTAGCCTCTTGAAAGCTGGAGCACTTAAAATACTTCGACGAAGATGAAAACCGGGATAAACGAATTTGCGGCAGAACTTTCCGTTTAAGTCCTTTAATCTTTTTCAATTATTTCAGCCCTGAGTATGTGTTTAACAGACTCTGAGATCAAACAAGTCTACTTGAACGATTCACAGAATTCAACCCGCTGATCACGACGGGCCATTATTACTTTGAGCAGAAATCTATAACGCGAGCATCATTCGAAAAGATCACAAAAGTTATCCGTTGAAAACAAGATTCAGAGCTTGTGAATATAAAACGCTCAGCTGTAAATCCCTGACTTGCCGAAAGCTTTTGTTCGCAACGACGGGAGGTTGAAGCTGATAGGTTTCAGGCTGGTTAGGATAATATTTTCAAAGAGCAAATTGCCTTCAACCTTTCTTTGGTAGATCTACAGAAAATCCAGGACAGCGAAATGGGAACAGAGCTAGAACTACACAAGCCCTAATGAGAAGCCGAACAAAGAGCGAGCGGTCATGTCCTAAATTCAGACTCCCGCATACAAGGCGCGTATTATTCGTCGCGAAGAGGTCGACCCGTAAAGAGGTCGCAGTTTGTGCAAGCGATTGGCGACTGGCAAGTGGCCGGTCGAACATGTGCGTTACGCAATACGTCTGCGACACTACTTCACTAAGTGAACGAATCGTATACGCATTGTATACGTGCCCTAACTTCCAATGGGCATTTCATTCAGTGGACCGAATCGATACAGATGTATCTGGAGATTGGACTTTCTAAGAAATACTTTTCTGTATTTCAATTGTGTCGAAAGTGTGGGTATTGATAAGATAACTTGAATGTACGGTAGTATCCCAGGTTTTTGCGATTTTTACGCATAGTATTTTAGTAAGTGGCTACAGGAACGCTACATGACAGAGTTGATTTTACATGCTTTAAAAATGGCATCATTATCAGCCGAAAAACGTCCACTGCTGAACAGCGGCTTCCTATATGAAAGAGGGTTTTGCCATAATACAGCATGCTTGGTAGATAGCAGGAGATTATGATGTTGACAGAGGAGAATGCTGCTGCCATTCCCTCCATAAACTCTTAGCAGACTCTTACTGCACCCACGGGAAGAGATGGGGTGGTACTATTCTTACCCGGGACCAGACTGAGATTAATGAAATGCAAGGGAACAATATGCACGTCATGTCAACTTATTGTACAAAAAAAAACAAAGAGTAGACCCCTGAATGAATTATCGCTTAGTTTATACTGTTAACCTTACCAATCAACACAAGTTTAGATAATAAGTATCTTATCGCTCGGTAGTCGCGAATAACCCGATACCCAATTTTAAAGTTTCAGATCCCATCGACTTTTAATGAACGTTTCATACGACACCTTAGAAAAAAATATAGACAGTGCTTTTGGAATCTATCATTGAAGCCGCCATAGTAAGCCAACTTGTATTCAGTAAATTAAGTAACTACATATGAACCTTTTAAAGACCCTCATTACACACCAAAAGTATACTGTCATTTTTATCTGTCACTAAAGCAAGATCTTGCGTCTGTCAGATATCTGTTCAGTTACTTCTGTTGATAACTACTTTCAATATAGCGATTGCTTTTATAAAACAACTAGCTGCTGCCCGCGGTTTCACCCGCGCGGAGATGTTGGATTTCAAGGTTTTTATTTTTATGCGCGGTACCCTAATTCTTTTTCCAAAATAAAAGTAGTCTATGTTACTCCTTGTAACATCAGCTATCTGCCAGCGAAAGTCCCGTCAATATCGGCCCAGCCTTTTCGGAGATTACCCGGAACAAACAGACAGACAGACAAAAATTTTAAACATGGTTGTGGTGTTATAGGTACCGTATATACTTTCATATGCATTTTGTAAAAAGCTGTTATTCTGATATTACAAACAGACACTTCAATTTTATGTATTTGTATAGATCTACAAATGTCCGAACTCCTAGTGGTTGTAATGTCGCTAGTGAAACCATAGCGTGGTGGCAGAGAATTTTCTAGTGCACGATTGGGCAGCCACCCTAAATCACCAACCTAAAGTTGAAAATATCATCACCAAGCACCTATAGGTGTAGCTGTAGCTGCGGATGTGCTGGAGAATCTGATAAAACTTACGAAAAATTAAAAAATATATGTAGGTCCTGAATATATAAAAGAGACAAAAACAACGTAGTACTTTATAAGTATGGCCAGAAGGAAGAAGCCGACCGGCTTACTTTGGCGCCCGCGCCATCGCTAGGTTTCAAGCACTCCGTCTATTTCTTCTGTAGTCTATGTATGCCGGCGTATAATACGAAACGAGCATTATCGCGCGCAGCCTTCATATATTCAAAGAATTTTTAAAGACCTTTATTTATTGCAAAGTAGGGAATAAAACACTCTTTGTACGTTTACCATTAGTCACTATACAACAGCGGCGACGTTGTATATATAGTAGTACTGTACGCTGCCAATTTAATATTGGATCAAAACATAAATATCTAATAATAATACAAAACCTTTATAAAATAAATTTTATGTCAATTAAAGCTTTCCAGCACCTAATCTATCGCTTTGGTAGTCACACACACCACACATACACACAATCATACACACACACAGACAAATTTCACATTTATAATATTAGTAGGATAGGTTGAACAAGTTTTTATATACAACCTGAGTTTAAATTGTTATGTTATCCCGAAGACAATCAATCTACTCCTGGAGGTCAACAACATTTGGTTTACGAGTTTTTGAAATTCCGAGATTTTCAATGAAGAGAAGGCATTTAAAGTTTACGTCAAAATTGTACTACAGGAGGGATGATTGATATTGATTGGGCAGGATGGTTGATGCCCATCACCCATGTCAAGGAGGTGGGTGATTCTTTTAATTATTCGCTGTAAGTAGGTACAAAGTTGCTGCGATACATAAAGCTATCTCCCAGCTCAATAGCGTAACATTGAACTTTACAGAACCAGTTACATAAAAGTAGAAGTTAACATTGACCGAGGCGGTTTCTGCGTTACATTCATTTTAAATTAATTAACGTGTCAGTAATTCATTGAAGTCGCAGAGGTCGAACTAGTACTGATTTATACTCGTTTTTTTATGTAACTTTGTGACTGTCAAGGTGACGACACGTATCAAGGTAATCGATCACCGATGTCTGTGGATATCTGCAGCATGAGTGGCTGATGCGTTATCTATTATTTTATACAGCCTGGGTTTGAATTGGCATGTTATTCCGAATGGGGGTCAATCTACTACGGAGGACAACAACATTTGATTATACGACTTATTGAAATTCGGAATTTCCCATTGAAGTAATGGCATTTAAAGTTTACGTCAAAATTCTACTAAAGAATTTCCGGGCAGCCCTAGATCAGCTGATTCACTTGAACTATGTTGAACTTTCTTAAATGATGATGTTGATTAGAAGAGGCTTCTAGACAATGCCGAAACAATTCCCGAAAATGCCGCACACTTCATGTTTGAAGTTGAATTATTTTTTTTGTATATAAATTTGGAATGATGTATTTCCAAGGGAGATTCTCAAAACTTGTTGACAACCATAATCCTAATTACCACCTTCCGGGATAACATACCAATTCAAACTCATCCTGTATATATAATTATCATATATACACTATATATAAGATCTATAGCCTGCTTCCATTTCTTTATGTTTGGGACGATGTGGTGTGGGATGTTTGGTGCCAGAATTCATAGGGAGCTATGGCTATAAGTTAGAAAACGCTTTATGCTATGATTGCACCACAGTGTTTTCCTTCAGAGAAATCTACTCCTACTGGATTTGAAGCAACGACTAGTCGATGTCGGCGACCGCCCCACTAAGCTATAATCGTATGGTATAACGCAATTTACTTGTAATCAAAATCTGCAAAATCACCGATAACATCACTCTGGCCATGAAAGAAGCTCCAAAAGGTATAATTTCCAGCCGTCATCATGGCATCAGAATGCTAATTACCACATATACCGTAGGATTACAGTCTCAACCGTATGAATATGATTTGTTTGCACCGAGATTACTTTGCATACGAAGCAGGGAACACAACGTCGCGATGCATAAAAGATAATGAAAACATACAGAGAAAATACCTACACACTAACACTCTCAAAGCCTGCATCGAACACAGAAAACGACAGTGTAATATAAAATGTGACAGTAAAAACTAATCGATGACTCACGCAAAAAGGTTACTTAATGCTTTAGTTTTTATAACTCAAGATTTTTTTTTTTTTTTTATTTTATTTTGTAACGAGACGAGCTGGTCGTTTGCCTGATGGTAAGCATAACGCCGGCCCATAACAATTGCAGTGCCACCCAGAACTTTGCAACACAAAGGCCTGCGCGGCACTGCAGTGCGCTCGTTACCCTGAGACATTAGGTATTAGGTCTCATAAGCCCAGTAATTTCACTGGAAACTTTGCTCATCAAACCGGAACACAGTAATGCTTGCACACTACTGCTTGGCGGCAGACTTCACGAGCAAAGCGGTGGTAACAACCCAGACGGACACTCGCAGAAGAGTTAGTCCTCCCACTAACGAAATGTGCAGACATAACAAGTTACGCATATATGTAGAGTCGACTCACATCAAGACGTAACGCGACGCGCACTTGCGATTAGCGATATAATATAGGACTTATTGACGGCACATGTTTGCTTCACAAAAAAAGGTTCAAATATTAGTAGTTGAGAGATGGAAGGTTAGAGGAAAACCAAGAAAAGATGGATGGTTGTGTAAAGGTGGATATGAATGAATTGGAAGTGGAACGGCTGAAAGGGAAGAGTGCAGAAAACTCAGCATACTCACAAACACGATAGTCCACTCCAAAACCCTGATCGCTAACTTTATTAAAAAAACGCTGCCACGTTGACCACAAAACTACCGCTGAGTGGACTCCAGAAGATGTCAGATGTAACAGACCCAGGAGGAGATGGAGAGATGCATAGAGATTTTTTAAAAGCCAAAGAGTAGTAATAGGATGCTTCTTATCCCGAAAAAATGCACGGATCCTGTATGAATGCTTCGGGTGAATCCACGGGCAGCAGCCAATAATATTATTATCATAATTCATACTTACTTGCCAGACAGCACCAGCGAGAGGCTATCAACCTTGGTGACCTTCTCATGCGCGTAGAGCTCGTGGCACTTGAGGTGCCGCACGTTGCGCATGCACATCAGCACCCGCCGGAACTGCCTGCGAGACACGCGGAGCGGCTTGAACAGGGCTACATATACCTGGGGAAGGAAAAAGGATTTAATGAAGAGGAAGGAGAACTTTCAACGGTGTTTTTGTAGCGGTTAAAAGTTTTGTAATAATCGCGAAAACCTTACATTGGCTATTTGCGTGGTGGAATTTTCTAGTGCTCTGATTAGCTGTTTTGTCCTTAAGACCCTACTAGGCGCCAATGGCCTTGCTCGAATGGGTGGAGTCAATCCCACTTCACCCGCGCGGTCCACACTTCGTCTTTCAAGAACATCGCAAAACCTAACGTCATAGAATACGCGGATGAACGAACGCGCGTGCGAGTAGCGCGCACGGCATCTTCTTTGCCTATAATTCTTTGAATTCATTTAGTGGAAAGTTCTTCATTGAAAGTGAAGTTTGATCATCATTATCCATACTATCCATACTTCCATACTAAATATATCCTATATCCTACTCTATTATAAATGCGAAAGTTTGTTTGTTGGTTTGTTAATTTGTTGGTTTGTCCTTCTTTCACGCAGTAACGGAGCGACGGATCGACGTGATTTTTGGCATAGTAATTGTTTATGGACCGGAGAGTAACATAGGGTTCTTTGTATCCGGAAAATGCATGTTTCCTGTGGGAACGCGGGTGAAAACCGCGGGCAGAAGCTAGTTATATTATTAATGCGAAAGTGTGTTTGTTGATTTGTTGGTTTGTCCTTCTTTCACGCAGTAACGAATCAACGGATCGACGTGGTTTTTGGCATAGATATAGTTTATGGACCGGAGAATAACATAAGCTACTTTTTGTCCCGGAACAATGCACGGTTCCTATGGGAACGTGGGTGAAAACCGCGGGCAGAAGCTAGTTCGTAAATAAACGGGACGGACGCACATGAGATCATACAACGTTGAGATTTATCTCAAAACATCGCTGTGGACTATAATAAAAGTACAGACAGCCAATTTGCTCCGTAACGTTGAAATTTGTTACACCTTTTGACCCAAAAACGAACGTGTACGTAAATAAATGATTTTCGGGTTATTTTTTATTTTTTACTTTTGTAGTCATGTTTTTTATATTGATGTCATTTACGAGGTATCGAGTCATCTGCGAGTGTCCGTCTGGGTTTCCGTTTTGTTCATGAAGTCTGCCGGCAAACAGTAATGTGCAAGCATTATTGTGTTCCGGTTTGTTGAGCAAAGTAGCCAGCGAAATTACTAAGATATGAGACTTAGTTATGAGCACACTGCGGTGCCGCGCAGGCTTTTGTGTTTCAAAGTTCTGAATGGCACTGCAATTTTTATGGGCCGGCATTATGACTCCTATCAGGCAAACGTCCAGCTCGTCTCGTTAACCAATACAATAGAAAAAATAGACAAGTGTGGGTTGGACTCGCGCGCCGAGGATTCCGAAAAGACTTGTAAGCATGTAAATAGTTCGTTCAAGACTGGAATCGTTAGGTCCTTTTACAGCTACATTCAACAAAATAATTAACCCTAAAAAATTTTACACAATACACTCATTGATAATGTGCGTGTGTGTGAGTGCGTGCGTGCGTGCATGCGTGCTTGCTTGCGTGCGTGCTTGCTTGTGTGCGTGCTTGCTTGTGTGCGTGCTTGCTTATGTGCGTGCTTGCTTGCGTACGTGCGTGCGTGCGTGCTTGCTTGCGTACGTGCGTGCGTTTGCACGTGTGCACGTGTGCGCGTGTGCGTGAGCATGTGTGTGCATGCGTGTGTGCATGCGCGTGCGCGTGTGTGTGTTATACATAATTAGTTTTCGGATTTTTCGCTTTACTTGTGGTATAAGACAATACTTCTTGCCAAATTTAATGATTCTAGTCTCTTGGTCTATTGCTCTAGGTCTCCGTGAACCACCCTATAGGTCTTGAATGGATTTTAAATCGTTATCATTTTCGATATCAGCACCCCGAGAAACCTAGAAAATGGCACCCATATTATCGATTTCCTAAAAAAATTTCCGCCATCTTGGATTTAAAAATGGTTGTCATTTCCGTAATCAGCACCCCTAGAAATCTCGAAAATGACACCCATACCATTTAATTGAAAAAAAAAAACGTGTCCGCCATCTTGGATTTTAATATCGTTGTCATTTTCATTATCAGTACCCTGAGAAACCTCGAAAAAGACACCCATATCCTTTTACTAAAAAAATTTGTCCGCCATCTTGGATTTTAAAATAGTAGTCATTTTCAAAATCAGCACCCTGAGAAACCTCCAACACGACACCCATATCATTTTACAAAAGAATTGTCCACCATCTTGGATTATAAAAGAATTTTTCATTTTTGTACACAGTACCCCGAGAAATCTCGAAACTTACACCCATAGCATTTTATTGAAAAAAAAATATTGTCCGCTATGTAGGATTTTAAATCGTTGTCATTTTCGATATCAGCATCCCGAGAAACCTAGAAAATGGCGCCCATATTATCGATTTCCTAAAAAAATGTCATCTTGAATTTAAAAATGGTTGTCATTTCTGTAATCAGCACCCCGAGAAATCTCGAAAATGATTCCCATACCATTTTATTGAAAAATAAAAATGTCCGATATCTTGGATTTTAAAATTGTTATCATTTTCGATATCATTTTTTCTGTAGATGGCCCTGATCGTTTGGTGGTCGTTTGCCTGATGATAAAGATAACGCCGGCCCATAACAATTGCAGTGCCAATAAATACTTTGAAACAAAAAGATGCAGTACCGCATTGTGCTCGTTAACCTGAGTAATTTTACTTTTCAATTTCATTTCCAGTCTTTCTTAAACAGTTCTAAACTTCCCGATATTCCTGTAGCTGCCGCTAATAATTTGTTTACCAATACATATATTTTCCACTCGTAAAAATGATGTAAGTACGTAAACAAGAAATTGTAATCAAAAATGTAACCCATTCAATATGTATACGAGGAGCGTCCACGCGCAAATCACGGAATGAATCACATTTCACCGCTCTAGACGCTACTCTTTGAGCAAGCTTCAAACCCACACGAAAACAAATACTTGTATTGTATATCATTCACGCACACAAATATGTAACGTCGGCGGACAGCGTTTGCAGAGCAACGAGCGACACAACCTCCCCGTCTGAATGCCAGTGCATGACTGCCGCGCGCGCCCGCGCAGAGCACCTCTGAGACTTGTACATTTGGAATTCAGTTTTTTGATCATTTCTTTGCGAAATATTGCTCTATGCACAAATGAAACGGCCAGTTTATAGAAAATTTTCTTCCTTATTTTTTGGTGTAAAATTAATCGCAAACGTCTAAGTCATTTAGAAGTTTTAGGGAAAATAGTTTTAAAACAGCATGCTGTTAAATATTTTTTCAAGCCATAAGTAATGGTAACACAAAAAAATCAATCAGTGAAATTAATGCCCTTGAATTGATCATTAAGGTAGTATTTTTTTCAAGTCGTTAAACCAAGCCGTGTGGGAGTTTTAGGAGGAGAAAGTAGTCGTTTTGGCGATCCTAGCCCCTTAAGGCGCCGCTTCATGACCCGCCTAACGCAAAAATCCTAGAACGCAAAAATGGCTTAAAGGCTTTTTTGTTCATCGAAGAAAAACAGGCATTATGGAAAAAGAAAGACAACGCCAGAGCCTACGGTTGGCATTCTGAAATTTTTGAAATAAATTTCCAAAGAAAATTTCCGAAGACAATTAGTGCGTGGTAATTTCCTAAAACGTGTTCCAGGAAATACGTGTTTTTGAAAATGCCTTACAAGTTTGTAAAAAAAATGTTTGTTATTTAGAATCTCCATTACATGTCCAAGGATTATATTGAAAGTGTTTTGTTGAATTTTACATTTATGAGGACACTGTGAACGGCCAAAGTCAAGGTAAAATTTGTCCAAAAAAGCTGATTTTTGAACGCTTGTACTGAGTTAGAATCTCAAAATTTTACATTTTTGCTCCCACGGAATCCTAGATATAGAGCACATGATAGCTATTTGCTCAAAACATCTAAATAAAAATGTATCAGGACACTATAATCGCGTACGAGCGTTTGTATGGAAAGTATGGCATGAAGCAGCCTCTTAAGTTATTAACCTGTCGCCAAACACCTATGAGGCTAAAAAAAGGACCTACCTATGGTACAAAAATTGTACCGTAGGTAATTAATACACCCATTTTGGCTACGCAACTGGAGCAAACATGAGGCTCGTGTTTCCGTGAAAGACAAAGTGCCACAATCATGCCCTATTCAACGTCTCCCAACGGCATACTTATCACATACTGGCTTGTGCCGTGGTTTCACCCGCGTGAAAATACTTTAGATTCCTATACTATATCAACATTTTTTGGGACAAAAAGCAGCTTATATCACTTTCCGGTCAATGTACTATCTTTGCAAAAATCACGTCTATCCATTGCTCCGTTGCAGGTGAAAGTAGGTGCCAACGAACACGCTTTCGCATTTATAATATTAGGCTTTTGTAAATCTGTGAATAGTATTTATTAAACAATGCGGGAACATAGGCGTCGACGGCTAAACTTCTCGGAATCGAATTAATAAGCGAGTAGCATCTCGCTGAAATCTATTTTTAGAGTTGTCGGTAACTGCCGGCCTAGTCCTGACTCAGGACTACAAGAATAAGGAACGACTAAACTTTACGTAAAATAGGTTTGTTTGTTAGTGGCTATCAAATTACCTAAATATTGGTGGAATCAGGAGTTGTCGTGATAGGTAAGTACTTCAATGGTAAATAATTTTATTTAACTTCGAGGTTAGGTCTTTGATCATTATCACAAAGTTAACTACATACATGTGCACATACCACCGCTTTGCTCGTGAAGTCTGCCGCCAAGCAGTAATGTACAATCTCAGCGCTCAGTTCAGTACAGTGCAGTACTTGAGACGCAGGATGATTGAAAAATGGAGCGATGGAGCGCCCGGAATGGAGTGACCGTCGCGTCGGTGTGCTCGAAAATTGGACCACCATTCCACTCAACCACGACGCGCGGTGCGATGGAACTGGAGTAATCGTGCATTAAAAGCGCTACTACACCACTAAGATCCTCTAGTATGCAGGTTAAGCCACAAAGAAGCAATAAAATACCCTCAAAACTCTAGAAGCATAAAAGGCAAACTTTAATCACTGCAGCTAATCTCGTAGAAAGCGTCAGCTAAACTGCAGCGCAACGGTTAAAAGGCAAAACAAAGGGAACCTTTTAGAGAACGAGCAAAATTCAGGGCGCCATATTGTTCCGCGCTATTGTACCTGATCCGAGAGCTCAGAAAAATATTCATCTCCCAGCCCGTGCATAACGGACCTGTTTACTTCGCGGGAATATTGACTCGGAGTCGTGCGATGCAGAGTTGCGATGCGGGTACAATTTTTGAGGTGAATATGATTTATATTCTGTGCGCGGGAGATGTCAATCTAAAGGTGAGTTTGCCTGTGAAAAACAAAACAAGTACTTGTTTTTTTATCCCGCTGTGTAACGAAGCGAGACGAGAGGGTCGTCTCGAAAAGTCGAAACTTGAGAAGACGAGTGTGACTGCGTCGCATTGATACCACCAGCTGTTTAAAAGTTCTCGTTTCACTTGGGGTGAATCGAACTCCCATATGCTACATAAGTCAAATCCAACAACCCATAATAACCCAACAACTATACCATAGGATCTGTACAATAGTTGTAGTTTTACAGCACCAGCTAATCACAAAAACGTTACATAATCAGAATTTGATAAAAACCAGCTGGCCAAATAGAATCAGTTAATACCAGCTGGCCAACCTGCCAGAACGAAGGACGGCATACAAACTCAGCCAGATGAGCCAGATCTAAGCGAAAGCAAACAACTTAGATAAAACGTGACACCTAGAGGTAATTGAACAGTAAGAACATAAGTGTCTGGTGTCAATACAAATTAAAAGTAAACTCTGCCACAAAATAGGGCCGGAGAAAATGAGGAAAACAGGAACGATAGAAAACACAGTAGGTACGTTTTTCAGCGAACACCTGGCCAATCCATTTAGCGATAGAATTTTTATTATCTTTAATATTGAATTCGTTTACCATTTTGATGTTTTGTTTGAAAGGGACAGTCCCTTTCAATAATACAAAATTCCTAGAGGCTTCTCGCGGAACTGCGTTAGCTGATTTGTGTAACTTACGATGGTTTAACTCTCTTACAAAAGCATGTTTTCCATCACAGCAAACTCAAGCTTGTGGAAGTAGAACCATCGATCTCCAGCTCGGCGGCAGACTTCTTTCCCACCGAGCCGTCATAGCCAACTTCTATAAATAAATTTAATTGCTTTTTAAACTAGTTCTAACTTAACACCAGTTGATTAATAATTTACACATTTAGCCTAAGCGTGGAGAGGAACAGACCCATAAGCGAACGAAACTAGCAGACATCTCCCTAATCCCAAACTTTAATATAATATGCAAATCCAATCCATTAGTTTCGGATGGTTTCGGTCGGTCAGGTTGTACGCGTTATCAGAAGCGGTAAATAAAACCTTACGCAATACGAGTAACATAACGTGTTTTGTCACATAAACCTTTTAAGGTCACTGCTAATGACATCGGCATCGGTGACAAGGCCGCCTCGAGCGCCATTTTAAACAGATAAATAACTTTCCAAGTTTTTTCTCAGATATCAAGTAAATAATTGTGTGGAACGACGAGCTACTTGTACGTCTAATAATGAGGAATAATATAGTTATACGGAAAATGAAACGCAACGTCGAAAACAGTGCACAATATATTATATACTCTTTAATTAAAAATATTAACTTTTTTATGCTATCTTTTTTAGAACCAAAGGTCTGTGGATTGAATTGGACATCGGGAAGTGATTCAAAAATCAATAACCAGTTTTGTCCCTGACAAACAGAACAACATGAATCTAAGTGAAACTTACAAGTTTGTAAAAACTATTCAAGTTTAATTTAAGAAACAACTACTACAACACTACTCATTTAGTCATAAATTCAAACTGTTTGTTAAAGGCACCAAGAGAGCGCTCTTGAAATTTGAATGTATTTAGGTACCCGATCCACACAATTATTCGTGAAGGGTTCAGAAACTACGACATTCAAAAAATTACTGTACTTCAGCTATTAAACTTGAGTCTAAACTAGTGCAACTCTTCGGTTGCACTAGTCCAGCTATTTCAAATCACCGAACTATCTCTACCCTTTGGTAGCAGTAGTCCGGTTGTAGTCAGGCAAGACAGCTGACGGTTACCGAATATTGCAACTTTTCAGTGGCAATAATCCGGTTGGGACAAAGCGGACTATTACTACCCTAAGTAACAATCTTGTGATCATTGGAATTTTAGTCCGTTATGCCTACGCCTCTATGCACCATACGCTCCATTTTCCCTCGCATCAAATAATGACAATCATTAAATTTTACACCGTAAATGGTAACCGTAATTTTCTTACCCTCAGACTCCATTGTTTACCGTCAGACAAAAAAAGTGTACCACGGCCGACACACAATGGAAAATGATCGGGAAAGCCATGAACTGACAGATAACAGCATCCATTCAATGCAGCCGAGTTATTGCATCGGGTTTTCGCAGTCACAACAATTATTTAGCAACATTCTAGGTATTGTAATTTATTTAGCGCATCTGACACAGTACCGTCGAGTTCCTTGCCCTTCTTCTCGTTGAAGGTTTTGGAACGAGGCAACCAGAGTGAGTACACATTCCGTGAGCGCCCACTTCGGGCGCATATGAAGCTTTGATTGAAGCAGATTAGGGCACACTTCAAACTGATGCATTCGTGCACCGGGGTCATCTCCTGAGAGCCCAAATCTATCCCTGTTTTCCAGATGGTACGACTTATTCTTCTGCGAGTGTCTATCTAGGTGGGTATACCACAGTTTCGTAGTTTGCCGCCAAGCAGTAATGTGCAAGCATCACTGTGTTCCGATTTGATGAGCTTAGTAATCAGTGAAATTACTGTTTTACGACTTAATACTTAATGCCTTTGAGTTAGTTACCAAATATCAGTATTTAGGGGTGAGCGCGTTCTTTTCCCATCTCCATACACATCAGGGAAACCTGATAAGGGGCCAAGAATAGTCAGTATGAAAATATCTATACTATACCATGTATGTATAATTGTATATCTATGTATACGATCGTTGGATGTTATTTATTATTCCCTACTGCTCAATATATGAATGGCTTTCTGCGTGTTTTATTTTTTGTTTTGCAAATAAAACATCAGAACTGTCGAAGACTGTTAGATATACTCCTAAGGGAAGTATCCTATATTTTGACGGCTTATTATATTTGATAGTCCAATATTTCTATCATGTACTGCTTGAAACATTTATTACAATCGACTGAATTGCCATGTTTAGGCTTAGGATGTTAAATAAGATTATATAATGTGGGTAATTTATAGTTTTAATTCCGCGATAAAGAATGTCTAATGGCCTAATTTCGATCCATACTGAATTTAACCAAACGTAACGCGCGACGCTGGACAACGAAACCTGGGTTAGTTTGTTATAAAAATAAAAAACTTTCTTGAGCTCGCAACGATGGACTTTAAAACCAGCAATTAGTACGCAGAACTCAAAAAAGTTAGTCAATTTGTTAATACAAAATGTTAGTTACTCGCAACGCTGAACTGCAATATCCTTTGTCAGTATTAGGATGTTACTAATTATTGCCAGCGTCGCCGACTGGCAATGTTTTCATCTTTTTGTTACGTCGCTTTTTTCATTGATATTAGGTTGTCTGTAGTCTGTATGCTAATCTATTGTCTGTAGGGTTCCGTGGTGAAGCAAATAACCCATTTAATATAAGATCGTTTCAGTTCGTCTATTCTATTACCATCCCATACATGTGACATGTTAATTCCTTTGACATTGTTAAAATGGCTACGATCTAAAAATTTTTATTCTGTAAATGAATTATTAAAATAATTTATAGTAAATAGCTTTGACTAAATAGCTGTGCAATAAGTGTTTTGTTATTCTATTTAATAAACAATTATTTGTATGTAATGAGAGTACATGACTTCGACATTATTTTAATTATTATCTAATTTTGCATGCTTATTAAAAGCTAAATGTGACGAGACTTATTCTAAATATTTTTAAGACCTAAAATTGTACCACGTTTACTGCAATAAATGAATTTGAATTTGACAGCACCCCTGAATTAAGGAGGTCTTTAGAAATGAGGTTAACTTTTTATTTATTACAAAGATCAGCAGTTGATCAGTTTTACACTAGACTTTTTCAGGTTTTTCTGTTCGGAAGTTTTATGACATCAAGTATTTCCAGAGTTAGTGCATTGATTTGTTTTGCCCACAGCGTTAGTCAACGATTTCATGGTCTCATTGCGTGTTTTAACACCATAAACTTGTCAGAAACGATTTAAATCGTAAGAACAAGTTATATTATTTTGTATTATAAAATTATACTACTTATTATACTTCAATTATACTGTCACCAATTAGCGACAGCTATTTTCACCCATTGGCATATCGTTTGAAAGCTGATTACTGCAATAACAATAAAACATTTACTGAGTTGCACAGGAAAGTATACGAAGCACGAGTAATCGAGTATGCATTCGTTCTGCGAATTTCGTATAGTGAAGTGAAACTAATCGGCCACGTTAGGTTCACAATTAGGCATCTATTATGGCCAGGTTTTGTAGCGATATAAATAATACGACATTATACGCAATATTGAACAATATTTGCTGCAGCAATATTACAAAAATCGATTAATTTAAAAAATTCTATAAATAAATGATGAAATAAAAATCAAATTTCGACTCACTTCTCCTGGCCCGATAAAAAGGGAATTTTGAAAATAATATGCAAATCTTGTGCAAGTACATAGTTAGCGACAAAATATGCTAAACATGACCATAGTTTCGTTTTAAAAAACCCTAATTTGCATATTAGATATAATATATTTTGAGCATTAACACCACAGAAGATTGGTCAGAGGCTAGGCGTTTTTGAAATTTGCAATTTAATATTGTTGTGTAGGGAGGGTTTCAAAACTACCGCAAAAAGGTTAGCGGAATGCCCTACCGCCGACGTCGTCGTTGCATAATATAATAACAAGCATGTATGTGTACTTATTTATAGTTTGCTTACATTCTAAACATGCAATCTTTGAAAAATCTTTGAATTTGGACAACGATTGTTTTTTTTTTTTTTTTTTTTAATGTTATTAGGTAACGAGACGAGCTGTTCGTTTGCCTGATGGTAAGCATAACGCCGGCCCATAACGATTGCAGTGCCACCCAGAACTTTGAAACACAAAGGCCTGCGCGGCACTGCAGTGCGCTCGTTACCCTGAGACATTAGGTATTAAGTCTCATAAGCCCAGTAATTTCACTGGATACTCTGCTCATCAAACCGGAACACAGTAATGCTTGCACACTACTGCTTGGCGGCAGACTTCACGAGCAAAGCGGTGGTAACAACCCAGACGGACACTCGCAGAAGAGTTAGTCCTCCCACTAACAAAGCTAGTAATAACAATAGATTCTAAATAAGTGCCGAATACCACCAGCGTTCGAGACGAGAACGAATAAATCTTTACCTGCTACACCTTCAACCGAACCAATCAAGTGAGCCCCCATCAAGTGAGACGTGGTGAAACTAGTCGAGTTCAAAATATAAATAAACTAACCGCTCATGCTAACTAAAACTACCCATTTGCATAGCTCTTGCAAACTCAGGGTATCCTACCGTGAGAGCTAGGGTTTCTCAAATCTGTTACTTTAATCTCTAGTTAAGATCTGGTTATTATTATTTACAATGTTGTCATATTGTGATATAATTTTTTTTTATGTTATTTGGTAACGAGACGAGCTGGTCGTTTGCTTGATGGTAAGCATAACGCCGGCCCATAACAATTGCAGTGCCACCCAGAACTTTGAAACACAAAGGCCTGCGCGGCACTGCAGATCGCTCGTTACCCTGAGACATTAGGTATTAAGTCTCATAAGCCCAGTAATTTCACTGGATACTCTGCTCATCAAACCGGAACACAGTAATGCTTGCACTGTTTGGCGGCAGACTTCACGAGCAAAGCGGTGGTAACAACCCAGACGTACACTCTCAGAAGAGTTAGTCCTCCCACTAACAAACTTATTTTACTTAAAAATTATTTTGTTGTTAAAGTAACCTTAAGATGCATTTTTGGATCATCAAATGATTTATTTATTATTATTATTATAATAAGTTTGTTTGAGTATTGTTAGAATTGCCTTTAAATTACTTATATACGTAACAACAAAGATAAGCTTGAACGGCTTCTTGCCCGGTAGAAGCGGAGTTGTATAATGAGGCTACGAAGGAACACGCAACGTTTTCAAGAGGTGTAAGTTGTGACGTGCCTGCCTTGATAAGCCAAAACTGCCAGACGGCGAAAAATCTAAATTTTTCATGATACTATCCTTCAAAGTAATGCGATAATTATGCATATTCAAGACACAATGAGGTAGGTCTTAACTATAGCTGTTGTTGAAATGGGAATGTTTTTATTTAGTCTTCAAAAGCGTTTTAACTTATAACATAAATGCACGATCTTTAAGAGCCGTTCAAATAACAGCTATCTGTGGTCCATTGTTTTTTATTGCAAAACTTTAAAATGTCAGGTATTAAAAATGGCCAGGTAGGGAAGCCCTCATGCAAAAAAAAAACGAAACAGCAGCATGCGCTCGTAGAATATACATGACGATAGAGAATTTGGAAACACCGAATTGGGGTTTTTTTTTTACTTTTTGGAGCGGTGATTTTGCAATTTCGGGAAAACCATGTCAAAGGGAAACGTATTTACCTACAGCAATACTTCCACTCTGACGTTACGTAGATCTGTGTTGGTATAAAATCTAGCCCGCTGCCTGGCGCGTCGACAACAGCACGAGTCCATGAACCATTCAATTTAAAATAAAATCCCACAGACGTATTGAGAAATAATAAATGTGTCTAAATAAATGGGTCTAAATGTAAAGTACCCATGTATTTAGGTGAGACGGCCGACGGTTGCGGAACACGCCTGTACCCCTAGTACGAGTTTTAAAATTACGAAAACCATAATAGTTTTCGTGAGCTCACTAAACTAATAGTTTTCATTGTAATCGGTAGTATGAGTTAACATTTTCGAACGACGTTTACACCATATCGAATATCGACGATCTCGAATGAACGAACTTCATACTGTATATTTCTATCTCTCTTACACTTGGAGAAATGTAAAGAGACAAATATATTTTGCTACTTTTATCTGTTTGACGTTATGTTTATCGTATTTATCCACAGACATTGTATTTATCGTAGGTTAGGACCAAAGAGTATATATAATAACTATCCATGTTAGGACATACATTCTATAATTCTTTATTCTTTAACATAATTTGGGACATTTATTGGAGTGCTTGTAAATTTATTGTTTTATGCAATGCGTTTTATCAAAGCACTTACTAATTACATGTAAATAATAAATCTCATTAAAACAAAGTGGTTCTAGATATTTTTTTAAATATTTATTTAACCTATACATTTGCAATAGAAAATAAAAATCTTAGAAAGTACCTTTGTCTTCAGTGTGATTCTTTGAGAGCTCCTGAGATTTGAGTCTCACAGAGGTACGCAAAACTTTCTTTTGTGAGCCGATACCGCTACATAAAGTGAGTGTTGGAGATACGGCTGGGTACCAATAACCGCCGCCTCTGTGTTAGCTCACGACGGTCAGCTTCTACAGCTTCCGCAGCTAACCGCATCGCAAAATTCCGTCTTTTCATCATAGTTTCCACAAAAATCACAAAACGATTACACGCTCTCACGACGATTTAGTCAACGAGTAACAAAACTTTTTAAGTTTTCGAAAACGTCTTTGTTTACTACCGTCACCGTGTCAAAGTGGTAACTCATACTGCCCAAATGCAAAATACTACTCGAAAACTTTTTTCGTTTTCGAATACTACGATTCGAAATAGCTCATACTACCGATTTCAGTTCCTCCAAGTATTCGCTAGGGGCGCTGCACGTAAATGTATGGGAGCAAACGATACGAAATGTAGTATTCGAAAACTATCAAAACTCGTACTAGGGGTACTGGAGTCATTAAATGCGGCATTTTTATTTAGAAAAGATACAATCTCGGAAGGAAAATTTTCGCTATTGGAAATTTTAATATTTTTGCGCGAAACACTGCAATTCACACATCCAACCGTGGCTACGCTAAAACGGCGTGACTGATTACTATGATTGATGTGGAACTATTCTTACAGCTTGCGTGTGACACTGAGTTATGACATACGAAGGCATATCGTACCTGCAGCTATAGGCGAGTCTCTAATATCGGTTTAATAACTCATTGCTTGTCACACAACGTGTTACCACAATCGTAGGCATGCCTAGCGTGGAGCACATGCTATGAAGCGTTGCATGATGCATCAGAAAGCGCTTCCCAGCTATGATTAAGTTTATGGTGCAGATATTATGCAAACCTTTGCATAAAATCAATAGTTGAGCCACAAACGCCCCACACTTTGATTTACAATCGCACACCCTATTATTTTGTACCTGGTTATACGTTGTAGCAACTGGTCCGGTAAGCTCGGGTCAGCTGAGCGAGATTTGGAACAGGCTAATTGCCAAAAAAATAACTTTTTTAAACCAATGCCTATAATGTTGCAGAATGTAGGAGGAAAATGCAATGTAATTGGAAAGATTAACTCCTGCCCTGAGAGCTCAGACAAGACCAACATACAAGAATACGCTGTCTTATTCGCTATTCTATTCTGCATCTTGGGAAATGGAGTTCTGCACTTATGATGTGAATAGTTGTCGCCGCAAAATTCAATTGTGAAGTTCCAGCTTTCAGAAGACACTCATCTGATAGCGCCTTTGATAAACTCTACCCTATCGAAGGATAGAGGATTGAATGAAATGCAATCCGAGATATCGAGTGCTAACTCGTCGCCTCCATTACTGTGAAACTTTAACCGATGTTTAACCCGTGGGGTGCTAGGGTGACGTCATCAGCTGAAAGGTCATTCACACCGTCTTGCTTGCTCCACTGACCCGTTCTGCAAGCAACGTCGCTGTTCCAAGTAATGCCTCATTCAAAGTTCCTGCAAGTTTGACATCCGCTAAATAGGATTAGGCAACTAAGCAGATACACGGTGTTTGCTAACTGTACAAACTCTGATATTTATATTTTATGTCAAAGTATGACTGTACTTGGGATGAATCAAGTGTAATAGTCATGATGTCGATAGTCAAATTGTATAAACAAACTTCCAGTGACAAAAAACCGTAAATAATATTAAAAAGTTAGAAAATGTTTTAAGCCAAGCGCAGACCCTAAATGAGGCTTCGCGGTACTTAATTAATATTCAAGGAAAATCGTTATAAAAAGTTAGGCTAACGTGTTTATGAAGTTTCCTTAGGGTTTTTACTCTCAAAGTTAGCTTTCTTTAATTTTACGCATTTTGCAATTTTTTCGTAATAAGGTGCCCCTAAGGTACGACTATCATTGCCAACTAGTAGCCTCATGAAATCATGACTTTCATATTGAAAGCCTCTTGAGACCGATCTTGATCTCTCCTCATCGGCAGGGGCAATTTTCAAATCACTATAAGCAGTCAACACCATAACTGTTCATGTTTCATGGCGGTAGGGCATTTTGTAGTGTTCGCGAGGATTCCTTCCAGCCACGGGTTCAAGTTGATATTTATAGCCAAGCACCTATCGATCTGTTTGTTGCTGGACTTGAGATCCTGTCTTGATCTGGGTTTATCATATACACCACTTTCAATCAAATGCTAACAAACAAAAATAAAAAAAACTGAACAAATATCGCGTTATTTTTCTATGCACTTATCGCCACGGGCCAGGTGTTTCAAACCAAAAGCCCTTACGTGTCAGAGTTGACTGTGTTGACCCACTGCACCAGCGGTTGTCAACAAACCAAATCAAGTAGTCAACATACCAACCGGTTGGATTTTACGATATAATATATACGGTACGGTTTACTATTTTCCTGGGACAATGTTACCGTGGGTGACTTATTGTTATGCAACGGATTGAATGCGGCACCCATGTTCTAGGACTCAAGTCATGGGGACATAGCGACAACACGAACCTTAAGATTGATGTTGTTAGTTAGTTAATGGAATTACTGAGCATCTGAGACTTAACACTTTGTGTTTCAGAACTATTTTTTTAATGTTATTTGGTAACGAGACGAGCTGGTCGTTTGTCTGATGGTAAGCATAACGGCGGCCCATAATAATTGCAGTGCCACCCAGAACTATGAAACAAAGGCCTGCGCGGCACTGCAGTGCGCTCGTTACCCTGAGACATTAGGTACTAAGTCTCGTAAGCCCATTAATTTCACTGGCTACTCTGCTCATCAAACCGGAACACGGTAATGCTTGCACACTACTGCTTGGCGGCAGACTTCACGAGCAAAGCGGTGGTAACAACCCAGACGGACACTCGCAGAAGAGTTAGTCCTCCTACTAACAGGGTACTCTCAGGGTAACGAGAGCACAGTAGTACCGCGAAGTCCTATTATAAAGTGTTTACTAAAATACTGGGACTTGGGAGGTAATGCAATGGTTACAATCAGGCAAATGGCAAGTTCGGCTCGTTACCTTATTACTTATTACCTCTAAATCGGGCCACCGTTCCACACAACCCACGACGCGCTGAGCGATGGATTTGGAACGCTCATATGTGGTGGCTATAACACATGCCATGTACAATTGTACAATGTACATACACAGTATGTCTATTTCTTCAGCACGTTCTGTAGCATAGCGGTTTGACGGATTTTAACAACAGCTGCCTTATCAGCTAACAATCTCGTGTTCGTTTTCAATACCAGACCGATTAAAACAAGCGGTCACGAGTCTTCGTGTGGAAGGAATAGTCTAGAATTTTCGCTGGTTATTAAAGAACGAAGCTCTTACAAAACGAAAAGAAGCGAAAACTATTGACAACTCCTTCCACACGAAGACTAGTGACCGCTGGTTTTAATCGGTCTGGTATTGAAAACGAACACGAGATTGTTAGCTGATAAGGCAGCAGGTGTCCTTAGATTCGCTTTAAATGTGGGAGTGATATAGGACAAACAATTTGTCTTTGTTTGTTTTTTAGTTTTTAATACGCAGGCGGGGTTATTTTTTATTTAATGATTTTGTTTGTTATAAATCGCTTTTTTCTTCTGCATTGAACGCCGTATTACTACGCCCCGGCTGCACGCAGCCCGCGCGCCGCATGTCTATCGACTTTCGAAACCAATATGATTCATCCCTTACTCAAAGCTGCTAGTTTGTAACAATATAGCATTAGCTGCTAAAGTATAACCCAATTTGCCCATTTCAAAACTTCAAATTAAAAGGCCATCTCACTCGCACGTCTTTTATCTTTTAACGTGAGAAAAGGACAGCATTCTCTTAATTCTTTGAAATGGCAAGCCAGAATCGCACCCATTAGTAGCTGCATTAGTACCAGCCTTAGCCAGTGTCGCTTGGGATACCCCATGTAAATATCACATATATGAACGCTAAAAAATTACACTCCTTTTTTGTGCAGTTGTGTAACAAGTAAGCAGACAAGAGAACATGTTAAAATAACTTAATAACTGTCTGTTTCGGCTAATCTCCGAAACGGCTGGACCGATTTTGACGAGACTTTCACTGGCAGATATCTGATGTTATAAGGAGTAATTTAGACTACTTTTATTACGTGAGCGAAACCGCGGGGCACAGCTAGTTCATTATATGACTCTTACGTAACACATTTTCAGGTTTTAACTCAAATTTAAGGAGTATTTTTGTAATACATATGTACATTGTACAGCAAACATTTTCTATGCTCATGGTATTTGAACCTGTGTCTTGGCTCTCTGAGACAGGCAGTCCAATGCGTTGAGTACGAGTTCTGAGCTGTGGCAGCAAGCAATAATTGCCATGACATGTAATACCTACTCAAATGTTGTTACTAATTCAAAACACAAATAATCTTTATATTTACTTATCAGGATTAATTTCTCTAACCAGGAAATCAATAATCAGAACAATTACCTTCAAGATAAATTTCTATCGCGCTACTTTTGATAATGATAAAAGTTACTTTGTATTTATCTTTTGCCTACCAACTTCAGAAATTGAATCACATAATTATATTATAATATTATATACATTCGTAAATATATATTGGCAAGATTATTAGCAGACTGTTTCTAACACTACCAATAACTAATAATCGTACTTTACTTTACTTTTAATTCACACTTTCACATTTATAGTTCTACTTCCTACTAATATTATAAATGCGAAAGTATGTTTCTTGTTTTGTCCTTCTTTCAAACAGTAACGGAGCAACGGATTGTCGTGATTTTTGGCATAGATATAGTTTATGGATCGGAAAGTAATATAGGCTACGTTTTATCACTCAAAAATTCACGGCTCCTGTGGGAACGCGGGTGAAAACCGCGTGCGGAAGCTAGTAATTATGTTTTAATGCGAAAGTGTGTTTGTACATTTGTTGCCTTGTCCTTCTTTCACATAGCAACGGAGCGACGTGATTTTTGGTAATAGATATAGTTTATGGACCGGTAACATCTAAGGCTACTTTTTATCCCAGAAAAATGCATGGTTCCTGTGGGAACGCGGGTGACAACCGCGAGCAGAAGGAATAAAGTAGCACTCCATTAAATAAGATGTGGGTAATTTTTAGTTTCCGCGATAAAGAATGTCTAATGGCCTTTCCAAGTTCAATCTATACAGAATTTAACTAAACGTAATGTGCGACGCTGGACAACGAAACCTGGGTTAGATTTTTATACAATAAAAAAAAAATCTTGATTTAAAACTATATATTACCCACATTATATAGTCTTCTTTAAAATAGACTTCCGCAAAATAATGCCTCATTCCATCAAATATCTAGCACTCCATTATCTAAATATATGCATATTGCAAGGGTTGAATGAATCACTTGACCCCAGGCCCCTTGTTTGCGCTAACAAGCTTAGCATTGAGTCATCGGTGACATGATAAACTTTATAAACATGTCATGAGCTTAATTAGAATGGACAGAAAACATGTTTTACTGATTTTCATTTTGGGGTTTTAAATTGGATATTTTAGTAGAGGGAAATGACTTACAAAAAAATATAATTCTTTTATAAATATTTATACCTTTATAGAGATTTTTTTATAAATACTTTTGTAGCAATTGCTATATGAAAGTATTTAGAGAAGCTGCAAGGGACAGCGCCTGTCCCTCTATGCCAATTGAAATTTCCATCGACAATATGTTTCTCTATTTTAATTACAATTTTCATATGAAATTTCAACAATGAGTCTGTCTAGCTCTACAAATAAGATTATTAGCTATTCAATGGGGCAAATATACCAGTGCTTTGGGGCAAATATACCAGTGCTTTGGGGTATCCCACAGACCTACAACAGCTGATAGGTGATGCAACCATTTTTGTAGATTACTTAGATACAAGTAGCAATAGTATTTATCTAGTAAATAGGTAGTAAATATAGACACTGGGTTAGATATAGAATTACATAAAAAAATATGCATTGAAAATATGTTTATAACATTCAAATTTCAATACTATTATTGTAAATGTGAAAGTTTGTACATGTTTATTTGTAAACAACCTAATGGATTTTGGCTAAAATTTGGTATATAGGTACAGCCTATTCAGACCAATAGTAATCCACATAGGTAATATAGTACTATTCACTGTGGAAAAAACAAAGAACATGCAGAAATCTCAGTAGAGAAGCATTTTAGAGTAATAATAGGAGTTAAGACACAAAATTCTAGAAGAGAAGTAGAACTCACCTCTTCAATTTCCTTATGAAACTTGATAGGTCTCATCAAATACAATTGTACAGCGAAATAAACAAAGTTTATCACAACAAATGCACTGTTCCACACCACAGCATCCAAAAAGCACTCTATGCTCATCGCCCAAAGGCCATAAAATCCACATCCCACCATCAATGAGGCCCGCAACCACATCAGACCACTAGAAGTGTGCGGAGCAAGGAATGAGAACAGAAAAAATATATTGGCCACTTGGAAAAATACGTGGTTTATCGGCCTCCACTTCGGGCAGTGATTCAAATACAGGTCCCACATTGACGGGCGCTCTTGGAGCGTCACGTTCACGAAATCCCCCGTCTGGCCCGAGAGCCGCGTCGTCTCCACAAGCCCCATGTCGGGCTCCGCAGTCGTGGTCTCTGCGACGTCAGTGCTTGTGGGGACGTCCGTCGTCACGTTTTGCAGCCCGGTTAACATACCGATCGCTAAGGCACTCAGAAACAACATAGTCCCACCGCGGTCTCGCGCACCCCCCGTACACACCTCTCATCGATACTCCGCGCGCAATTTGCATTTGCCTGCTTTAATTTATTGCACTCACACCAGCTGTTTATTTTTAAAAACAAACTAAAAAATAAACGGTAATGCAGCGCTGCATAAAATAAAAACACGAAGGTAGAAGCACCACTAAAAGGAACTGTAACTAAAAGACGCGACGTAGCTAAATCATTTAAACATTGAACAAAACTGCACCAGGAATCAAAACTAAAACGTTAGGAAATAGGAAAAAAGCAAACAATCGAAGCACACAACTGACAAACACGACCGATCTTTGACAGCAACGAAAGCCAACTAAAAAAATAATAATAGTGAGTCCACTATCCAACACAAAAACGAGTATAAATTATCAAAATATAACCGTTATTGGTTACTAATATAATATTAGGTATACTTTGTTCAATATTGCTTGACTAGCTTCTGCCCGCGGTTTCATCCATGTTCCCACCGGAACCGTGCATCTTTCACGGCAGAAAGCCTATGTTACTCTGCGGTCCATAAAAAATATCTATGCCAAAAAACACTTCGACCCGTGGCTCCTTTGCTGCGTAAAAGAAGGACAAGCCAACTGCCCAACAAACATACAAACACACATTCACATTTAGTTAAGTACAGATAGGTGTGACGGCTAGTTTTTTAGTCTATGGTTAAGAATACACAATGTACATCCCCCACCAATAGTAAAGTACGACATTGTCTTACATACATTTTGACAAGATTTTGTCTGTAAAAAAATTGAAACTTCACGCTGTCAATGCTCATAATGACTGCTGAAAGCTGTCCCGCGTATCAAACTATAATTTACAATCTATAGTAAGACTTTGATATGGGTCGCAAATAGCCATTTGTCACATAAACCGTTTCGGCGCTTTTGCTGATGTTTGTTGGTTCCCACGTTTGCCATTTCGATGATATTATCTTATCGCATGTAGTACAGCAGAGAGAGAGAGCCGGTAATATCAACATTCTCATGATCAATGATCATCTTTTTAAATATTTTTGCCAATTACGCGTACTTCTTACTTTACCATGACACCATCCTTGATAACAATATTTCCCTTTCCCTTGATCCAATGATAAATAGTTTACTTTCCACAAAACTTCTAAACATGATAGTGGAATTTGCATTAACTCAGTTCTAATATAACGAATATTAGGTATTTAATATAAAGCTAATTAGCATATTAAATAATATTCGTTATTTTATAGTATAAATATTAACAGAATAATAAATCAGAAATCACTAGCAAATAAAGTAATCACTGTGATTAAAGAGTATAATAACTATCCACACTGTGTTACTGTGATCACTGCACTAGTAAGTTTGCGAAGGTTAGGTTTTTAACAAAAAATTAAAATCTATTAGGTATAAAGTAAAAAAATATATGCCTTTTTTACTTTTTTGTTTTTTTTAGCAAAAGAAAAATTATTTGAAACATGAGACGAAATCTTTGAAATATAACTTTTAGCTAGCTACATTATTATATAACACTAACCGTGTCTGGCCACGAAAGAAGAAAAAAAAAACTTTTAGCTGTCAAATATCAAAGTCAGCTGTTTGCCCGGTTTCGTCTTTTTGAAGTTTGACTTTCCTACAAAATGGTGTGTGCGAAGAAGTAGCCCTCCAAAAATGTAATTTTCGATTTCATTTGTGAACAATGGCAGTACCTTGTGAATTATTATTATATCCTGAACTTTTAAGCAATGAGCAGCTGATGTGTATCATTCAAGAGGTCAACGAAGTAAAGCATTTGATTTAGTACTAGAAGTGTTTCTCGATCTCGATACTAACCTGTGTTATTGTTTACAGAGACATTTGCGGATCGAAAATATAGAAAGAATGTCGCGGTGCGAGTTATTAGATTTGTTTCGAAACTTTTGTGTGCCTTATGGTCAGAGGAAATATCGCGATACTGGTAGAGGGAAAGTTTTGAATAAGTCTAGGCATTACAGCCCGGAGCCGGCGCTAAAAGTAAACACTATTTCAATTACAAACAACAATCAAAGAAGAAATATGCAACATTCGAAATACGATCGTTTAAAACCACCACCGGAGCCCCTTTGCGGACAAATGAAGCGGATAAAGCTAGATACTAGTTTTCGCATAGATATAGATAACAACATCAAAAGGAAGATGTCAATTGATTCTGTAAGTTCAATTGTACAAACATATAAATATTATATGATTAATAATTGTTGGAAAGAGGTTTAAATAGTTGGTGATAAATTGTTGCAGGCATTGTTATCCATGTAAAACTAAATAGGTGTTCTTTAGACCGGGGTTTCCAAATTAGCTTTTCCTGAGTACCATTGCAAGAAAGAGCTTTAACTTCTGTATCTCTCCAGCTGAAATAAAAATTAAATATCTTTTTCAAACTATTGAATTCAATCAAACTGCCTAATTTATGCCTTCAAGCAGTCTCATGTACAACTGGCTGTACGAGTACCACTGGGTATATGCGTACCAATGGCTGTGCGCTTACAATTCGCTGTATGCATACAGATATGCATACACATATGCATACCACTAATTGGGAACTACATGCAGCACAGGTTTAGACAATATTGCATGGAAAGAAGATAAAACTCTCATTGTTCTTTGCCAATTTTAAACCGAATCAAAAGAGAGGCAACAGAGATTATTAGTAAGGCTGTTAATATATTGTAGGTGTGTACTGATCATTATATTTGGGAAAGAGAAATGGAGTTATTCTGCATATCTTCTATATTATGAAAATTATTATTTTACAGGTCACACCGGCCACGGATAGTCCACCTCTAAAGAAAGAGAAGAAGACCATTACTTGGCCTTAGAATCATAGACTGAATGTGAGATAGACAATCATGTTCTCTTTTTAATATAAAGTGATGAAGTGTCAGTAACATTGCAAGGTGCTCAAGGAAATAAGACAGTTTGAAGGCAAAAAAAGTATATAACACATTTATAAAAAACTTAAAAGCCATTTGTTATCTGGCAAGTATAATGGATATTAGTTGCCATGAGTATCTTTATAATTTTTTTTAAAGTATACTGGGTTTTGTCTATGTGTCTGCATAAATATAGGTTGACAAAATCAACAAAAATATTAATGGGTGATTACTAATTGTTCAGTTATATAACATAGGCTTATGTCGTCCCATGAAGATGTAAGTTATTCACACACAAATAAATGAACTCAACAGCTAATGCATAGTGTTTTCTATGGTAAAATATGAAAACCAAAATAATTTACAGTATGTACATAGCAAGTACTCGCTTTTGCGAAGTTAATTCATATTATGAGATAACATTGGGTCTATTTGTGCACTGATAATAACAAAGAGATGCTTGATTTCTCCTGAGTGTTCTCATCAATTAATTCACTGAACCATGATTGTTAGCATTAGAATCATTGTAAAAACTATTTTTACAAAGAATGCTGAGACAAGTTTCTTGCCCTTCTTCTTCTTCGGCCTATAGTAGTTTGGAATGGGCACTTAGTCATTTATTTTAACCTTCATGAGTGCTCCCTTGAGGCCCATATGAATAAAGCAATTTGAATTTGAAAAGTGAGGGTACAACAAATTTGATATTAGTCAGTAGACAAACTGACCCGATACATTCTTCAAAATAAAAGTACATCATAAAGGGGCCAAGCACACTGTTATAACTTATGTTTTAGGACTTTTAAGTGAATGCATTTTTTTTTAATTAACTGACAAGATGAATTGCACTGATGGTGAATGGCATGCAATCCCACATCAGTTGCAGCACCACTGAGGACTGTTCATTAGATAAGTAAAACATGAAGAGTGATAACGATACAGTCATATTTGGAGGAATAGGAGTGTGGCAAGTGGTTAGAAGGTGCAATTGAGCACTTTCAAATCATACTGATACATAAATGAATTTAATTTTACAATTATAACCCAAATTATTGTTACAGTCGAATAATTCAATCATGTCAGTAATTCCATTTGTACAGTTTTAATATTTTTTAGACAGCAATTTGTTGCCTTATTATTTATACGTAAACAGATCTTACGTCCTGTATTTTTAATCAATCCATCTTAAATACTCAGTGTTAGTAGAAATAACCTAATTAAATATTAATGTACAATAATAATTATATATATGTTGCAAACATAATAATTATATATAATTATGTATGTCGCAAACACATGCCTAATGTATTTTATTATTATTTATTATGTCATGTATTGCAGATTTTTAAATGTATGACTTAGTTTAAGTTAAGCATATAGAATAAAAAATAAATTTAGAAATGAAGTTAACACAATGAATACAATTCCCGGCAGTACACAGTGAGACTTTATGTACTGGTTGACAAAATAAAACAAAATGTATGTAAGTATATGGTGTCTGATTGTGTTGTCTTAGAAAAGTCTAACTTTGGGTCTTTAAATATAATTTTATTAATGTGACCATATTGTTCTTAGACCGAGTTTCGTTTTTTCTCCCAAAATTCTCCATGATGAGTTCGAGACAACAAAATGTGGACAGAATGATGTTCATAGTAGGTAATTGTTAAAACAATTTTTGTATAAATAATCTCACTACTTATACTTATTATTATTTGTAATAATAGCAGCTGCCTGCAGTTTTACCCGCGCGGAAATATTGGATTTCATTGGTTTTATTTTTTGCGCGGAACCCATAGCGAAACCCTAATTCTTTTTCTTAGCGCATCGAGTCCTAATCTAATCGCTGTAGTTAAACTTCATTGCGCAGTTAAATTATTATGAACTTTTTGTATTATACGTAAAAACTTTGTGGTTATTCCGCAATAGACGTTAATTATCATATTATACGAAGTACCTGCCTACTCTGTGGTAGACAACCTGTCACTGCCATCATAAAAAACTAAGCTTCTGAAAAGGATCCAAAGACAGAAGCCAGGAAATAAAGATTTGAATAAAGAAAGAAGAAGAAGGATCTAAAGGCCATTCACCAAGAGTTGAAGTTGAAAAGGACAATTACTGCGGAGAAGGAATTATACCTACACTATTATAAAATGCCCAATTCGCAGCCTAAACGAGTGCAATCAAACAAGAGTAGATTAGACACAATCAACCAAGATGAGCCTAGGAAACCTAACATAGCCAAAGTCCACTCTCATTTCTTGGTCCCTTCTGAGAAGTTGGACAAGGTTACCAGGCGAGTCATCGCTCCTTACGCCCAAATCGAGCGGAAGGGCATGAAGGAAGAGGAAGAGAAAGCTGGGTATTTGGATATCAACAGGTTCAATGTGTTCCTGGAAGATACTGTCGATTTGGATTCTCTACTTTACGAGACGGCTATGGTCCTGAAGACCGTTACGAATAGTTCTGGTGAGCGTGGGGTGAATTCTCTTTGTGACTTCTAGCTTATTTATTTATTTATTTTATTGTACACATACATTCAATTTATACTAAGCGTAAACATTTTAACAGCTTTAGGAGTAAAGGGTTTATTTTCATGTAATTTAAGACATAAAAAGTAGTAAACCACCACAGGGCGACCGCGGGGTTTTATTGACCTTGACATCGAGGTCATTGACCTCGTTATTATTACTAATCTTGTCATTATAGCCAAATTAAATTGCCATTGTCGCAGTGCTGAGACCAAAAATAATGAACTTTAGTTTTCGAAAGAAAAATCGAACTAGTTTCCATTAAGAAGAGTTGGCGGTGGGCTTCCTTTTATTTTTCCTTTATGGCTGTAATATATACTGCTTAGGGAAGTAGGTACCTAGATAATCGATAGTTCATATAACCCAGACATTTGATCATTTTTCTTGCAGGCGTTTTCATTTACATAGTAAATAATAAGAATAAAGAAATAGTAATGATGTCTCAAAATACGAAGAATCCGGAGCGCCATGAAGTGAACATACCTATTGGTCAGTTATTGCTACATTCGTATTTATTAATCCTACTATCAGTTCTGCAACTCCACTTTAACAACAGTTGATGGTCGAGAAGAAACGTACCCTACGTTTCATATACGTTTCGTCCTTTCATGCTAGCCTAGTACTTCGTAAATCGTGACATATTTATAACTTAGAGAGATTGGTTCGACTTGTTGCAAAAGTTGTATAGGTAAGGCTATTCTAGGTGGCGTATTTTAGAATTCAGCGCCCCGGGCCTGCAGGCCCCGCCGCCCGGCCCTGCCGGTCGCCGCGCGCTTTACAATATATATATACGATAGCCCCGCGTCTTGATGTGTATCAAACTTACAGCCACGAGCCCTCACGACCACCTTACGATATTTAGGCTCTTATTAATAAACAGTGTTAAACGATGGTTTAATTAAACTATGTTTTGACTTTGTTGTTCTTTGACAATTTTAAACTGAATCGAAAAAGAAAAAACACAGTTGAACTAAGTATTCCACAGAGAGCCTTAGATAGGCTTTTTTAAATTTCTTCTGCTTGTGCCGCCCCTCGCAGCCTGCCGCCCCGGGCCATGGCCCTTTTGGCCCTAGGGTAAATACGCCCATTATTCTAGGCTTAGCATTCTACGACAATCCTCCAACCACATCGTCAGAAGAACAGCCGAGATAGTAGTTTAACACTAGCATCTCTAAACAGAGACCTATAGGCTCCTATTTTTACGATCTCTTTATCATTCAATTCATCATCGTTTGATGGAATAGGTGAAGGCAAAGTAGCAGCAGCACATGTTGCGTACACGAAAGAGTACCTCCTCTTGGACGATGTTCAGCAAGATCGGCGTTTTGCCGAGGGACTGAAGTGGGTGGATGCGAAGGTAGCCCTCTGCATGCCGGTCGTAAAGCCCGACGGAGAATGCTACGCGGTTCTGGAGTTATACCGAACTTACCATGAGAATTATGATGCGGTAATTTGGTAAAAGTACTTAGTTATATTGGTGTAATACAGAGGGGTTAGAGCTTATCACCATTTTTTAGCTCATTAATTTATTAGCTCAATCAATAGCAGTTGAGCAAATCATTCGCCTAACAGTGCTACGCCTACTTCACAAGTTCGCTTCCATAGAGGCCTGCAAAGAGCCACCCAGAACTTTTTGTAAAGTCCTATACACGAATCGCTCTGGCCTGCCCTTAGAACCAGAAACTATAGGCTCTCAGGCTCTGACCTGCAGTTTACTGGCTACAGTGTCTTTTTTATTTTGGAATACGGTTCACTATAACGTCTATAACGCTTCCAACCTCAAAACGACAAAACCATAAGAAACTTCTTAATACAGATTACTTCATAAGTAATCTTTTCAACGTTTGATCCAGAACGTGGTGTACACAGTAGTGAGTATAGCCTGCTGGGCTGGTGCAGCTGTCCACCAAGCACAGGCTCGCATCACTCTGCAGAAGACTGCGCATCTCAACTCGGAGCTAAGGGAGCTCCTGCAGCGCTACTTCTGCGACCTGGCCTCTATCGATACCATGCTTACGGATATGCTGGTGATTATTTATTATAATTTTCAGCTTATATTGTGCTGTGATCATGCATAGGTGTCCTCTATTTTTCCATTCCATGATTGGAGCTAGTTTTCATTGATTTCGTAAAGAATAAACCAATTTTGGCCATCAGAAACAACCGATTACGATCATATTATGAGCTGCATTGCATTTGCAAACGTGACTCTTTTCCCCTTAGACTTTCACGCTCAAATACCATCTGCTCTTTCTATGCAGTTACTGTAATTTCAGGTTTAGAGAAAGCGAATCTTATTTTCTTTATTGATTTCAATTTGACGACTCGAGAACAGCTTTTCCATGCAGCAACATCTCGAAAAGAGTCGATATAGTATTTTACACACAAACAGGCAGTAGTTAAATCCTTCTTGGGTGCAATGAGGAGCAGCTTCTACATCCTCGACAAGGATCACGCTGGAGACCAGATGTTGGCTGATATGTGGGACGACGGATGGGCCGCAGAGAAGACCACCATGCCTCGGAAGAAGATTAAAGTTATGTAAGCCTATTTTAGAAGTTTTTATTTTTATCTTCTTTGCCAGCGTTTGAACTTTTACCTGTGTCCTGTAGGTACTATATTATTATATAGTGACGGAGACACTATTCCTCGGAAAACATATAAATTGTGTAGAAGTAGGTTTTATAGGCTACGTAGTAGATAGTACCTACTAAAATAGATGTTATTATGGTCGATAGTAACGCATTCGGAATGTGATATTTCTAAACCGCATTAGATACTAAGTCCCTTAGGTAGGGCCTGCATTCGGGAAACCGTTATCATTGGTCGATAGGAAACGCATTCGGGGTCCCCAAGATTTACTGCAGAAACGGATCTTATACTTATATGGCGAAAGGCATAGAAGTGATTGATATTTTCTTTTTTTGGCATTCTTAGTTCCTACCTAATAATATTTACTTGAGGATTTGTTATCGAAGATAGATACAAAAATTCGCTCACAATCTTGCCAGGCTTCAGTCAAACGAAAACCTAATTGCAATTATGGAAAAAATCATAATATGTGTACTGTGGGTAGGTACACATATTATGATTTTTTCTTAATTGGTCTAGAAGATTCGGAGCCAATGGGCTGTGACTGAGGGACATGATATGAGTGATCCTATAAGATACAGAACTAAAAAGAAAAAAATTACAAAACAGAAACTACAAGGACCTAATTATACTTATTAACTTTTATATTTATGTACTTACTTATCAATATTATTTTCGTGTCTCCAGTATAAACCAGGAGCAAACCCCAGTGGGTCTGGTCGCCAGGACGGGAGAGTCGCTCAACATCAAGGACGTTTACAAAGACCTTCGATTCACTAAAGAGATAGACCCCACCACAGGCACCGTGGTGAGATCGTGCTTGGTGTCGCCAATTATCGATAAGAAGGGCGTTATTGGTGTGTAGCTTATATATTAGTGCCTTAATAACTGCCACCCGCACTATGCAAATAAATGATCATCTATCGTACAGGGGTCGTACAAATAACGAACAAGCTGAGTGGGAAGGCCTTCGACGCAGAAGACGAGGAAATATTCAAAGTGTTTGTGAGCTACTGCTCGCTCATCGTGCACTTTTACAACATGCAGCAGAAGAAGATCTTCCACGTACGCTCCTTTTACAGTAGTCGACTTGTACCTACACCTACAAAGTACCTATTCTGAAATCCACCGGGATGTTCCAGCCGGCTTAGCCACAGGACGGGGTCGCGGGCCCGTTGTTAGATTCCCACGCAACCCCGTCAGCCGTCATTCGCCCCCTAAGACGAACCCGCCAGTCGGGGGATAGAACTTAGAGAAGGGGCTCGAGACGTGCATTGCCTAGGGGCCGCGACATGGTTAAACCGGCCCTGTTCTGAATGGCACTGGAATTGTTATGGGCTGGCGTTATGTTTACCATCAGAACCAGACAGACCCAGATATAATTATATAAAATACTTTTAGGTAGCAGAATTTGGGTTACCTACTTATTTACAATTGTTTTGCATGTCAGGAGAACTTAAACCACGTGTACTCGACCCTGATAAGCCTGCACCTGAAGCCGTGCCGCCACGACATGGGCGAGCTCATGGAAACTAACGGCGTGGTCATCGCGCCACCCAACTTTAAGAGGTCTGCTTTTACACAGAAATCAATCGAAAAGCTTACCATTCAGGCAAGCAACTGCACAGATAATAAAATATTGATACAAATTGTATGTTACACTTATCAATCAACACTTTATAACCGACTTCTAAAAAAGGAGAAGGTTCTCAATTTGGTGGGTGTTTTTTCTCCTTTTTATTACCTCAGATCTCCGTAATTTAAAAACCGATTTGGAAAATTCTTTTTTATTTGAAAGGATATACTTTCAGATTGGTCCCATAGAAATTTCATCAAAAT
Source organism: Crocallis elinguaria (assembly GCA_907269065.1). Classification (NCBI taxonomy): domain Eukaryota; kingdom Metazoa; phylum Arthropoda; class Insecta; order Lepidoptera; family Geometridae; genus Crocallis; species Crocallis elinguaria. Next base: position 37,070,060 of record OU026065.1, read on the forward strand.
CAGTTCAGTAGTTTGTCACTGAAGTCGGTTCGTCGGATTTTTATACACATTTCAATTCGGCGCGCCCGCGCCGCTATCTGGCTCGCGCATCTCAACATTTTTGAGGATAAACAATAACTTAGTATAATTATGAAAAATCGCATTCGGTGAAATTGCTGACAATAACATTACAAAGGCTTAAACAAAATTTTCACTTTAATCCATTCCAGTTTTCAAACCTTAAAATGGGATTTTACGTTTTGCCCATGAAAACTTGATCGGATCAATATACCGTACCTTTGTAATGTTATTGCCAGCAACTTCACCGAATGCGTTTTTCATTTATTCTTCAAACATGTTAAGATAGCGGCGCGCCGTATTTTTCCCCTTAACTAACTATAAGCTACTCCGGCCCACCCAGCTACGACTTCCACATCAGCGAGGGCAGCCGGGAGGACATGCCGGGGCTGGTCGGCTACATGTACGCGGAGACGTTCGCGCAGCGCGCCTTCGACCGCGCCGCGCTGGCCGACTTCGCGCTCACCGTCCTGCGCTGCTACCGCGACAACGCTTACCATAACGCGGAGCACGCGTTCTGTTTCACCCACACAATGTTTCTGATACTCGTTAATAATGGCGGGTACTTTGATTTTATTGAGGTGAGATTGCTTTGGTTAGGCACTATTAAATTAGACTTGTAAAATCAAATCATTTATCTGCATGATAAAAACTTAGATATGGAAGTTGTAATGTTTAATTGTCCTAACCTTAACTGACTTCTATCTAACCTGATCTTAAGCGACAATGTGGTCGAAGGTGGTAAAAACGTTAAACCTAGAATGAGTATCTACCTACTGGATATCAAGTGCAGCTGCACCTGACATCGGAACACTTATCATAGTAGCGGACATTGTAATGCATTTAACTTAGTCCAAGTGTACCTACGTATCTTTTTCTTTCATTTCTCAGGTTTTTTCTACATAACGTAAATAATTTCTATTTCAAATCGCTGCCAACGGGATTCGAAGTTCGAACCTGCGTCATCTTGATTATCTAGACAAGACGCTTTAACCAACTAAGCTATCGAAACGATCGATGTTAGCCCCAAAATTCTAGAGATGATAACCTTCTTTCGGCTTACAAGCCATGGTTCCATCTGGCAGACATCGCTTGGCAGCGATTTCCTACTCCTTATCTAAATCTCAACGGCCGCTTCTCCCAGACAGCAGCGCTGATGCTGTCGGGGCTGTGCCACGACCTGGACCATCCCGGGTACAACAACAACTTCCTCACGCTCACCAAGCACCCCCTGGCCATGATGTACAAGAGCTCCATGCTGGAGTACCATCATTACTTCTTGGCTAAGAAGATCATCGAGGTTAGTGTTTTAAGAAGATGCGTAGTTCTGGTCTCTAATTTTTGGTTCGTCAAAACTATTGACAAATTTCAATTATTGGCAACCTAATTTGAAGGTATGGAAGATAAATCAGAGCAAAGTGTATTTTACTATAATGGTATGAAGGAGCAAACAATTCAAATTCAAAATGCTTTATTCAAATAGGCCCCAAAGGAGCACTTATGAAAGTTAAAATAAATGACTCTAACAGCGGGCCTCTGCAACATTATTTTTCAGTCTCACTACTGAATCGTTATAATCGGTCTTGACTGCTGGTAGGCCTCCATTTAAATTATGATATTGAATAGGTATTGAATTGCGTATTTGACTTTATGCGTGATTATCGTTTATGCTTAGTTGACTTTTTGAGAGTTTGACTTTATATGTTTTTGACTTTATGCGTATTTAGTTTTTGCGTGTTTGACTTTTAAAGTGTTTACTTTTTGCGTGTTGACTTTATGCGTGTTTGACTTTTTGCGCGGTTGACTTTATGCGTGTTTACTTTTTGCGCGTTTGACTTTATGCGTGTTTGACTTCAGGCATGCATATGATTCCGCAGTACCTACTCGCAGTACAGATAAACGGCTATAAGATACAAAAAGGTGCTGACATTCAAGCCGGATTCGGATCTGTGTCTGGGTGTGTTGTGGCGCGACACATTAATGTCGAATTCATACATTTAGTAGGTATGGCCAGGTTCACACTAGTGTGTTTGTGTCGGGGCACCTCGTGTCTTGTCCCTGTCCTTTTTAGGAATTCCCCGACAGTGTCAGTAGCAGTACCGTTTCGTCAGGATAAGAACATCCTGTGCAAGCTGCCGCCGGGGGACCGCTCGCGCGTCCTGCAGGAGGTCAAGTACGACATCCTGTGCACGGACCTGGCGGTTTACTTCCAGCTGCGCGCGCAGCTCGCGCCGGTGCTGGCCGACCGCGCCTTTGATTGGACAGATAACGGGCACCGCAGGATGCTGAAGGTTAAGATGAAGATTGTTTGAAAAAAAGGAGATTAACAATTATTCGCCACGGCTTAGAATATTATTGGAACAGCAATATATTCACATATTATAATCTATTATAGGGCTTCCACATATCCTACTAATATTGTAAATGCGAAAGTTTGTGAGGATGGAGGGATGTTTGTTACTCTTTCACGCAAAAACTACTAAACAGATTTTGATGAAATTTTATCAAACCGGAACACAGTACGTAATGCTTGCACATTATTGCTTGGCGGCTGACTTCACGAGCAAAGCGGTGGTACCAGGGGACCGATTTTTGAAAGTCACGAGTGATTTCGATATCAGCGGTGACAAAATTCTCAGCGATAACTTTGAAATCACTAATTTGCAAAAGTCGTATTTTTGAAAGTCATACCCTGTTTACCAACATGCAACTATTTCTCAGCTTTAATCATAGACAAACTTATGATTGTGTTCCGTTCAATTTTATTTTTTAAGTTGGAAATAGTTTTAAGCCAAAATTGGCACTAAATACCTACTCATATCTATGATATTGTTTACGAATGGGTACCCCCACTCGTAAACGATATCATAGGTATGACAATTTTAGTCACCCGCTGAGATTCAAAAATACGACTTTGTAAATCGATGACTATCGGTCATATCGCTGATATTTAGTCACTCGGTGACATTCAAAAATCGGTCCCCTGGTACCAACCCAGGTTGACACTCGCGGAAGAGTTAAGCATAATACGGACTACGCTAGTAATTTAGTAACTAAACGGTCTGTACAAAGCAAATCGACATATATTTTGTTGTTCAGACATGTTTAGTTACTAAATTACTCGCCACTCGACTAAATTACTAGCGTAGTGCGAATTAGGTTTAAGTCCTACCATACTAGTAATTACCACCTTAAGAATATTTGTGCAAAGACCATTTTCTAATTTGGGAGCTCCACTAAACGTGAAGTGATTTTGGCAATTTTTGGACCCCCCTTGGTGAGATGTCGTGAGTATTGGCTCGACCCCCTCCCCCCCTAATCTCACGTGAGATTTCTCAAAATACGTATTTTTATTGCAAATACGGCGTTCATCGAGTATTTTACTGGAGAAACTTATTTTACTTATTTAACAAACTTTTGTTACTTTTCTTAGAATTTAAAAACTGAAAAAAATTACGTGATATTTGCTGAGACCCCCCCCCCCCCTCTCCCCTACGTGAGATTTGGTGAGATCCGGCTTGATCCCCCTAAATACCGCAGGTAATTAATGGACGACCCCTTTCAGGGTATATTGATGACGACCAGCGACCTGTCTGGGTGTTGCAAGCCGTTCGGTGTCTCGAAAGTGATAGCTCAATCGGTTTATGAGGAATTCTATAACCAGGTAAATTAATTTTAATTGTAAAGCTATTATATTTTTAGGTATTCAATTGATTTCAATTATTAGGTATCTATACAAATAAATAAAATTTAAGTGTCTGTTTGTTACAAGGAGTAACTTAGGCTACGTGGTCGAAGCCGTGGGGCACAGCTAGTAAATAAATAAATCAGTGAAAGTACTTGCGCCACGCACAGGGTGACAAAGAGCGCGAGATGGGTTACACGCCACTGAGCATGATGGACCGGCGGCGCAGCGTGAACCAGCCGGCAGAACAGATCCAGTTCCTGTCCGTGGTGGTGCTGCCGTGCCTGCTGCTGCTGCAGAACGTGTTCCCCAACACCGCGCCGCTCACTGACAACTGCAGGTAGGGACACTGCCCACTGGCGGACACTGCCTACTGGGGGACACTGCTCACTGGGGAGTCAGCCCACTGGGGACACTGCCCACTGGGGGACACTGCCCACTGGGGGACATTGGTTCTGTTACATGTTGCTTTAAGGCAGCCCTCACACCTAATTCATGATTCACTGTTTTAAAATTTCATGGTTAGCTACCCTATACATTGTAACGGGATATTTGCCGTGATTATTATGAGCTGGTGAGTTCCCGATATTTCGACGCTGTTTCAAACATCATGTTCAAAGATATTTGATCCTTGACTAATTAATTTCTATGACCATTATTTATTTTAATCTTTCTTTGACTGAAGCCCATTATACTCGCACAAGATTTCCTAGTATATTACCTACGTATAGTATTTTGTGTAATTTGAAAAAATGGAGGAACTATCTGCTTAGTACTGCTATCATCATAATCTTTGATCAAATATCGGTGTTGCTAGGTCATTTGATTAAGTTATCCAATATCTTTGATCAAATGTACATTGTTCAAAGATATTTGATGAGTGGAATACCACCCTTAGCAGTACGTTTAAAGTAAGTACTTTAAACTTATATTAGGTCTTGCTCGCAACTCATTTCAAGATGTTAAAATCGCTCTTTTTTATTAACCAATCGTGTAACGCTATTACCAAATTTAAGTCAAAGATATGAGTGAAATATATAAATGACAGCTCTGAATTTTTTTAATTGCTGAGAAATACCAATCTCCTTGCAGCCGATATTTTCAATGCGTCATCTTAGCTTACCCGACTTACTTATCGGTATGTATGAGACTTTCCTTGCAGGAAAACTCAAGAAGCATGGCGCGAAGAAATCGAGATACGAGGACAGAAACTCTGGAAGCAGGACGAATCCGTGCCGACGCCGAGCCGCAATAATAACAGAACTATGCTCAAGCAAAAGCCCGAACAGGAAAGTGTTTAGTTCAACAGCTAATGATGTTGATTCTGTCATCTCATACCTAAACCTAATTTTAGTATCGCTCTCTCTTTCCAATACTTTTTTATGCTTTGGTAAAGAGACGAGCTGGTCGTTTGCCTGGTGGTAAGCATAACGACGGGCCATAACAATTGCAGTGCCACCCAGAACTTTGAAACATAAAGGTCTGCGCGGCGCTGCAGTGCGCTCGTTGCCCTGAGACATTAGGTGTTAAGTCTCATAAGCCCAGTAATTTTACTGGCTACTCTGCTCATCAAACGGGAACACAGTAATGATTGCACATTACTGCTTGGCGGCAGACTTCACGAGCAAAGCGGTGGTAAAAAACCCAGACGGACACTTACAGAAGAGTTAGTCCTCTACCACTAACGAAACATGAGAAAGAGATGGGACATGTTTCACAGATCTAAATTTAGTTTTAGAGCTGCCATACAACTTCCGTCCTTGACAAATTAGACGCTACTAAATTCACTGCCGATAAATTTACACTAGACACAAGCAAGGGGACTAATTTGACAGGTCCAAAATATATTCAATCTCTTTCTCATGTTCTCATTTAGAAAGAGATTGAAACAAAAATTAGGTTTATGTATGAGATAACAGAATCGACACCAATGTCAACTTTAAATACAATGAAAAGAAACAACATTCACATGATAGCAAATTTATTATCATCCTATTATATTATGAACATAATACCAATATTAACTGGTGTTCATTATACACAAAAATCATACTTTTGTGAAACCAACTGTCACTTTATCATCAGTACCACCTAGTGATAAAGAAATAAACATATGTATTACTAATGAAATTAAATAAAGCTACACAACTTAGCGCCAAGACATTTCAAAAATATGTTTGATGAAACATATTTTTTTAATTTTAAGGTACTTGTATGTTGCCAAGCTTTTAACACTCAATGAATAAACATGTTTGATGAAACTTTTTTTAATTTTAAGGTTGGTATGTTGTAACAATGGACAAACCAAAGGACAGAGAATGGACTGAGCAACCCTCACAAAATCGACCACTCTGTAGAAAGAGACAAAGCGAATGTGCGGCCAATACCTGAATACAAACAATGTTTGTCAATGTCTATGGCACAAGCCTGTGACGAACAATCAAAATTCAAGAGACAACTACTGGCCACACAATAACTTTTTTTATCTCTGACACAATTTTCTGTCTATGGGACAAACCAATTTCAGCTACGAAACAAAATGGTATCCAGTGCTGGCCAACATATTAGCATGTCAGGCATATCTGTCGTTAACACAACTTCTGACGCAATGTGCCAAATTACTTATTGCTTAATTTTGCTGCACTGTATATGATTTCTCTTTTTTACTAAAAAGTACCTGACACAGCTAACAACAGTAGATGGTTTCTACGTTTAGCTGTTTAATTTTCCAATAAATAATAATACACTTATCAAAATAATGTAAAATAAGTTCGATATTACATTTTTATTGAGATTTAAAAGGCATAATAATAATGTCAATCCACAAGTATTTTCCAATGAACGACCATGGACCGATATACGTAAACATTTTTTTTAACAATTCCAATAATAAGTATTGCTTATAAACAATAACTATAATACAATTCTATAGTAAACGATAAAAAGCATATCTGTACATTTCATGATCATAAAAATTAGGATAACGATCATAATAAAAAAAAATTGTAGTGTCCCATTTTTTGCCGTTTACTATAGCAACAATTTTGTTCTAATATTTATTATGTAAATGACGTTTTCAGTTATTATTAAAACAAAATATATTAAAAATATATTCTGTGGAATGCAGTGCTGTTTTTCTGTCTCAGAGTTGCATCTTACTGTATACTATGTTTTAATCTCGGAAGATTATTGCAAATTGTGTTATCTAAACTTAAAATAATTTTATGATATTTAATTTATTTATTAATATATTCCACAACTGCAATAACATTCAGGAGGCACTTTGAAACTATTTGTGAACTGTACATAATTCATGAGACTTTTATTTTTTAGTTGACATCACATAATTAAAAAATGAATTGATTGAAGGTGACATACATATTTTTAATGTTATTAACCTGTTATGTCTATTTTGAGGTCATAAAATAAGGTCACTTCAAATCCGAAATAGGTATATTTAGCGTAGACAAACGATCACATTGTGGACCATAATATGTAGTTGTTCAATTCAGTTCACATGGACCGCCCCATATTTTATCTTGTGATACTCATCACGAAGATCTAGCCTTGTTCACTGATGTGGTTACCATCACAGCTGGTTGTGTTCTGTTTGTAATATCAAAATAACAGATTTTTACTATATGCATATGAAAGTACACGGTACCTATAACAAAACAACCATTTTAAAAATTTTTGTCTATCGGTTCCGGGTAATCTCCGAAACGGCTGGACCGATTTTGACGGGACTTCCACTGGCAGATGGCTAATGTTACAAGGGGTAACTTAGGCTACGTGAGCAAAGCCACGGGGCACTGCTAGTTCTAAATACAGCCGCCAACTTAACGTGAGAGCAAAGTATCGATTGTATTACTGTATTAGTGTCCTGATTCCGGATAGTCCTATTATTTGACTTAACAGTGGAGATTGTTTTACAATAATGTCATTTCCGAGTCGGCAAGCCAGTCTCGACACACTACAAATGAGGTATAAACAATAAAATACTGAATTTTAAGAGTAGCCTCGAATTTACATCCCAAATAGAGCCACAAAAAGTGTGCCTCAAAAATTAACCTAACTACAATTTTTTTAATCTGTGATGACGATTGATTACAATGAAATCCTGGCATTATGCATAAGTAGTCTTTTTTTAATATCTAATAATATACACTGAACAATCTACTTTGTTTAATGCGCTATCATACTACGTGATATTCGCAAAATTGTGGCCACCTTTCCATTTAAGGCCATTATGTACCAAGAGTTGAAGGTGAATAATTTAAACTAATATAGCGGATTGCAAACCAATGAGTTAAGTAGTGTTTCCATCACGATTTATGTCACTGGTTAGCGATCCGATCACTATGTCCATACATTTTAGTTACATTATTAGACATTTAAAAAAATGGACTTTACATCAGAATATTACAATGACCATACAAATGCCCTGTACATTTACAATAACAGACGTTCACGTCTAAAGCAGTTTCACATTCGCCAGTTCACAAACTGAGTTTCAAAGGTCCGAAGCTCGCGCATCTACCAACATTATGTGTTCCGTATCTTGCCCGGGACATAATTCTTGTCGATATTCGGCTCCTGGAGGAACATGTGGAGGCACCGCTCGTTCTGAGCTAGTGGGTGGCCAGCGATCTTGTTTATGAATACTTCCAGACCTGAAAGTGCAACGGTTTTTATGAAAACTCAATGGTACAGAAAAGAAAGGAGTGGCACAATGGGGTAAATAATGAGCTGATTATTGTGGAGCGAGTGTGGCCGAGCGGGAACTTGTGCGACTTTCAACCCGACGCACCATAGTTCTCGACTTGGCCCGCACCAATGACTTATAACAAGATATGTGCGAATTATTCACACTAGCTCTAAAAACGGTGAAGGAAAACATCGTGAGGAGACCGGCATGTTCAATAACCACAAAATTCGAGGACATGTGGCATCCACCAAGCCGCACTGGGACCGCGTGGTGGATTATGACCCATACCTCTCTCTGAGAGAAGGCCGGTATCCCAGCAGTGGGAGCGTAAGAGGCTGATAATGATTGGACTGATTAAACACATCTTGACTTCTTTTATTATAATCCCCTCCTCAGCTAGGATGCAACTGAGCAGATGTTTTTTCTTGGCGGAGTTTCAGCAACCGCTATATTGTCCTTGTCATTTTATTACAATTTTATAAACCATTTGTGAAAATCTTAATTGCAATATAAATTGTTACCGCTCAGTGGTCGTAGCAATAGCCAGTTATATAATATAACAATTTATAATGTGGTATACTCACGAAAATTTTAATTGTAAAATATCTTAATTGCAATTCTTATATTATGTAAGTTTTTAAGTCAATGTAATATGGGTTGGCTGTTGGTTGGTAATTTAATTTTGAAATATAATTCAAAAACTGGACTAGAATATGCTTTATTCATTTTTTCATTTAGGCATTATAGTCTGGCACCATCATGGCACCCTTATTAGTGAACCTGCTGTAATTGGCTGTTATTCTGTGACAGCACAACAACTTGTTACGGAAGCAGGAAGCAACATAACAAATGAGATAACCAGTATCCTTCCAAAGCAGCATCCTAAATTCATATTCTGCTCCTAAAGTTAGATATAATATAGCGTCAGAGGCGCATAAAAGTTTAGTGAGTACAGAGATTTAAAAAAAATCTTTATTCAGTTTTTTAAACCACACCGGAATGTTAAATGACTTATTGTGTGAGGAATTTCAAGTAAGTATAAAAATAATTTGTTACCTTTTCTGCGGTCCTCAATGAATTCCTCCTCAAATATGCCATCATCACTGCGAAAGGGTAGCTGTCTCTTCAACGCTTTGCCGGGTAAAGGTGGTACCACAATCTGGAACCCCAAAGTATAATGTTAATAGTGTGTACTTTATCAAATTGTTTCAACGAAATTTTTTTTATTCTATTGGATAACGACACGAGCTGGTTGTTAGGAAAAAAATTAAGTCAAATACTGACTCCATTTTTTTATGATCTCAATCAATTAGTTTTCTCACATGAGAATAGAATTAATATTGAAAAAACTGGAACTCGAATGCTAGAAATGTCAGAAATGAGAGTCAAAGTACGTATGTACGTAGTTAGGATGTATCTACTAAGCTCTAAACACTTTCGCACAAATTTATTTCAAAATTTTCAGAATGCCAACCGAAGGCTCTGGCGTTGTCTTTATTTTTCTGTAGTGCCTGTTTTTCTTCGATGAACCAACAAGCCTTTAGGCCATTTTTGCGTTAGGCGGGTCATGAAGCTTCACCTTAAGGATATTTGACAGCTTGTGGCATGTTCTAGTGCTTGTCTAGCCAGCTACCACTCTCAAGTTAAGAAATCTGTCGCCCAGCATTTAGCAGTGTTTTTTGGCAGTTGCACTTGAGAACCAGTATTATTCTAGATTTAGTATATTCATAATTCACCAGCATGGCAATTGATTAAACCACAGTAAACCAAGACTTTAGAAACAGCAAATACATGATTGATGATGAAAATGAAGCTATCTGCAAATAAAATATAACTAATCTGCATTTATTAGGCTCCCTACGAGCTCCGGACTGAGAAGTAACAAAAAACCAGTTTCGCACTATTATTAAAACTTCCTGAATACAGATCTATTGGATTACAGGTTTTTTAAGCAGATGGCAATTTTCCTTGTACAAGTATAACCAAATAAAACTAATACTGAAAGATAACACGTTGTATTAAAGTTCTCATAGTTCAATGACATGATAATATCAACAGCGGCCTTTGTAAATATTTAGCTCTTTTGGTACAGACATTTTTTTATTGTGCATTTTTTTTCAAATAGGCGAACTTTCGGAGCAGTTACATATTTGAGCCATTCAGTGTCAAAACATTGGGTATGTGGGAGCTGGAAGCTCATATTTTCAAAGTTTTGTCTGTGTTTAATTGATGTGACGCATAACCAAATTGCTGGTACTTATCTGGGTCAATGAATCAGCATTGCAGTTCAACGAGGCAATGCTACCAGCATGCTGGGTATGCTTCCAACTGGAAGTGGGCTAGGACATCTGGATTATCTATAGGCCTGCTTTGGGTTGTAGATTATCCACTGTTTTTGTAGCTAGGTAAGATTTAGTGTTTATTAATGTCATCATCAGCCGTTTGTTTATATCTGTTTATTTATGTTTTAGCTCATTAATAAAGGACATAAGGTTGAAAAAAAAATATATATTGATTTCCTGCCTTTGTAAGTTATAAAATTCTAAACATTGGAATATTACATTGGGAGTTTTTAGGAAAAGAAAATTACTTTTCTGATGAATGTTGGCACTTTGACCCCAGTTAATATGATACAAATTGGCATGGCACAAACATAACATGAGTCTGAAAAAATAATTGATCATGTTGTGTAACATATGAGTAATTAAGTCGCAGAGACAAAGCTTTATTATATAGTTTTGTTTATTTTTTTACGTTTTTTGTTGGTGTATTTATGTTTTAACCTTGACATTTATACAAAAGGTTGTACATTGCAACCAATAGTGCAATCTGTGCTTATTGAATATACAATTTCCATTACATAGCGGTCATTCGACAATCGGACACAATAACTATTGTTTTCGTTCATAGATAACGCCGAAACAAGTTTTTATCAGTGAATGAGCAACAAAATGAGAAAAATGAATCATACCTTACTGTCTCGTTCTAATTCGTTTCTCAACCATTCGAAATCACTGTACCGCCTTCTGACGCTGGATTCTTTCACTTTGAACACAGGCAGATTCGTCTGGAAACCAGAACTTGGTGTTAATCACCCGCAATCAGAGTTAGAGCGTCGGCATGCTACCCATATCCGCCCACTAATCGAACGTGTTTATGCCGTTGGTGAACACTTAATTTAATTATCCCAAACTAATAATAGACGAGATTACTTACCCTCATGCGAACTTCGTAATCCGTATAGCGTTTTTTTCCTACTCCCATAGACGTGACTGGGTTTACTACGTCGATTTCTAGGAAGTTTGCTGGTGCCGCGTAAGCGTCGTCTAGGGTCTGTTTCTTTACGTTTAAACGCTTTGTCGCATCGGCTGTCGTGTCCTCAGCCATCATAACGATATATTTATTGTAACAATCACAAAATAATGAATAGGACGGCCCACTTCAAAAAGGAAATGAAAAATGACAAGATTCAATTTTCAAACTTCATAGTTTGACGTTTATTCCAATATGGCGCTGTTTTGAAAATTCTATTTATTTTGTTTTTGGCTCCACGTGATTTGCGTATTTAGCCAGTGTCAAGTTATATAAAATATATTAATATGAAATCATTCTCTAGTTTTCGTGTGTAAAAGTCGTCAAAGTCACGTTAAAGTTTAGTCTAGGCGCGGTCGAGTCGAAGTGACGCTTCAGTAAAGCGGTGGATACTTTACTGAAGCTTCTATGGAGTTTTGGATAGAATACGAAAATACACGTTTTTCGTCTTTGTACTATTTGCCTTTCACGCATGCACGTTTACGAACACTTAATGGTTAATAATCCACCATTATTACACATTAACCCTCGATAAAACACAGGTTTTAGTAAATAACACAAACACAACAACAGCACATTTTCGCATTCCCGCCAAAACTCGAAAATTCTATCCATAGATTCTACCAAAACCTACTAAAAAAAGAAAAGTTTGTGATTGTGGCAGATTCTCAAAGAAGAGAATACCGGCTCCGCGACGCGAGTACGGATCTTTTCGATAAATAAAATTGACAGTTAAAATCGATAAAACCCACTTTATCGATTTTAACTGTCAATTTTATCGAATAAAACCCACTTTATCGATTTTAACTGTCAATTTTATCGAATTTTATTTATGTAATGCGTGTATGTAGCCCACAGACAGAGTACTCTCTATATAATTTGTGCTATACAGGTACTAAAAGAGAAGCACAAACTACTAAGGGATACTACCACGATACTACGTATACCGGGATTATATTCTCTTTGCTACGTATACTATGCACAGCACTGAAATTCATACAAATATATAATATCCAAAAAATATCACATTATTTCTTCGACTAGGTATTAAACAGTTTTATAAACAATTTTATTTACAGTCTTTCGGTAGCGGCAGGGTATTCCACTCATAAATATCTTGTCTAATTTCTATGTCCTATACAAAGAATTTTACTAGGTCCTATAATTATTTGATCAAACTTTGACAGATGCCCATTCCACTCGTCCAATATACATATATATTTTGCACAGTATTTTGTGTCGTTTTAAAAGGAACTTCGACCTTATGTTCTACTACTACAAAATCTTTGATCTAATATTGTTATTCCTAGGTGATTTGATGAGTGGAATGCCACACCCACACGTACTAAAGATAGAAAGCTTTAGCTTGGTAGATGCATGGATTTACCACACATAAAGGTACCATTTGACATAAAGGTCCATGGTCCAAAAAAGCCTTTTAATTTTTTTTTCTGTTTCTTATCTCCGAAACGGATGGACCGATTTTGACGGGACTTACACTGGATAGATGTATTATATGTAGTAACTTAGGCTACGTGGGCGAAGCTACGGACCACAGCTAGTACTTAATATGATGATTGTTTAAGAAAACACGCACAGCTGTTCTACCATTTACATTTATTTTATAAATACGCGCTTACAACACACATCTTGCGTTTTCTGTACTGATATTACATTTTATTTTATAAAAATTGACTCATAGGATCTTCTTCTCTGCGTTTTTTCATTCGATAAGCCTCAACCTCTTCTTCAGTGGGTTCCTTAACTTCGACCATGCTGTTGTAAGGTCGTTTTCTTTCGTCTAGGGAAAGCAGATAATCGGCCCGTCTTTGACTTCTGTCTTCTTTTTCCAATGCCTATAAAATAATTAAGCATTTATTACATAAGATACATTTTCAAGATTTTCTTCTCGAGCGTCTCCAAATTATGCAACAAACTATAACTACTTAAATTTTATATCTATACATCTAAATAAATAAAATTGAAGTGTCTGTTTGTAATATCAAAATAACAGCTTTTTACTAAATGCATATGAAATGATATACCGTACCTACAGCAGAACAACCATTTTTAAAAATTTTGTCTGTCTGTCTGTTTGTTCCGGGTTATCTTCGAAACGGCTGGACCTATTTTGACGGGACTTTCACTGGCAGATAGCTGATGTTACAAGGAGTAATTTAGGCTACGTGGGTGAAGCCGCGGGGCACAGCTAAGTAATTCTATAAAAGTAGAGCTTTTTTAAGAATGTAATTATGTATAAGCTCTAATCTAGATTTAGCTAACAGTTAACAATATGGCTAGTATTTAGTTCTTTTACCATTTTCAATTTGTCTTCTTCCCGCTTCTCTTTCTTGAGGTTCCTCTTTTTCTTTTTCTTGGCCTTCTTTTTGTTTCTTTTCTTCTTACTTGTCTTCTCTGTCTTAGATCTGATTTCCGATTCCGATTCTGATGAACTGCTGTCAGAGCTAGACGATGATGACGAGGATTTGTCTTCTTTTTCTACAAAACATTTTTTTTTATAATTTGACATTATAACTTGTACTATACACTCTTTGACAGTTTCACGGTTAATTACTAATTCATACATTGTAACAGGATATTTACCGTGATTATTATTGAGCGTTGAGCACCCGATATTTCGACGCTGTTGGAATATTTATAATAAATACACAGTGGGTGGTAGGACTAACTCTTTTGCAAGTGTTCGTCTGGGTTGGTACCACCGCTTTGTTCATGAAATCTACCGCCAAGCAGTAATGTGCAAACATTACTGTGTTCCGGTTTGATGAGCAGTGTAGCCAGTGAAATTACTGGGCTTATTAGACTGTCTAAGGGTACGAGGCACACTGCAGTGCCGCGCAGGCGTTTGTGTTCCAAAGCACTTAGTGGCACTGCAATTGTTATGGGCCGGCGTTATGCTTACCATCAGGCAAACGACCAGCTCGTCTCGTTACCATATTGAATAAAAAAAATAATCTCGTGCACATGATGCACAGTAAATATCCCGTTACAATGTCAGAATTATGTAGGTACAGAATATTTTAGAGATATTTTTTTTCCTTGAAAACTGATACAATCCTGGGATCTCTAATAACAGTTCACCTTTTTCTTTTTCCTTTCTTTCATCATGCGCAATTGTGGTATGGCTGGACGCTTTCGCCTCTTCATGTAAATCTAGCACAACTGATTTACCCGCCTCGCCGACACAGTACGACATCTGCAAGTAAATAAAATAAATTCATCGACATACAATTTAAAAATGGATGTTGACAGGATCATGTAGTCCGTTACCGTGATATTATACCTTGTTCCAAAATCTTAGATATTTTATGTAAACAAAGAGTTGACAGAACCAAAAAATTGATAGAAAACTGTTCAATCCATAATTTGATGATAGACATAATTATTAATTGATTTTAAATTATAACATGATAAACATGAATTATTGAAAAATCGTGAATGGATCGTTTTCGTAAGATTGTTATTTTAAACAAAACTAATGTACAAGCATTACTGTGTTCCGGTTTGATGAGCAGAGTTGGCAGTGAAATTACTGGGCTTGTGAGACTTAATACCTAATGTCTCAGGGTAACGAGCGCACTGCAGTGCCGCGCAGGCCTTTGTGTTTCAAAGTTCTGCGTGGCACTGCAATTGTTATGGGCCGGCGTTATGCTTACCATCAGGCAAACGACCAGCTCGTATCTTTATCAAATAGCAAAAAAAAACAAATATTTGAGGGCCAAGACCAAGTGTATGTTTTATGAATATTCTCGGCGCGGTCGCTTAGTGTACTTATAGGGTATCCTATTTAGGAGGGTCAATTTATGTTTTCATTGGGCGTTACTTCATTTATTTTAGGGATCGGTATATTTATGTGTATGTCATGTGTTTTTTTTAATGAAATCTTAAATTGTTTACCTTTATAAACGAATGGCAACACTTGTACGCCCACTGGCCGTCCCTCCAATACGAGCCCCACACTGACGTGTGGTTGTTTATCAGTACATCCTCTTCATATTTACTCCTGGAATAAAAAAAGTCATTATCCAACTAATATTATAAATGTAAAAGTTTGTTTGTTAGTTTGTCCTTCTTTCACGCAGTGACGGAGCAACGGATCGACGTGATTTTTGGTATAGATATAGTTTATGGACCGAAGAGTAACATTTATCCCGGAAAAATACACGGTTCCTGTGGGAACGCGGGTGAAAACCGCGGGCAGGAGCTAGTGTAATTATAATTGTACTACCGTTTGCGGTTTAGCGTGTCCCCCACCTTCAATTATATTGTCAGTTACGATCTGTGATCAAAAATTAGTTGGTTTAAACCAAAAAAATGGTCTATAACAGCCTATTTCTTTAATTTTGACACATATAAGTTTTATTTCTTACTAGTCTTTGCCCGCGGTTTCGACTAGTACCGTGCATTTTTCCGGAATAAAAAGTAGCCTATGTTACTCTCCGATCCATAAACTATATCTATGCCAAATCACGTCGATCCGTTGCTGCGTGAAAGAAGGACAAAGCAACAAACACACTATAGCATTTATAATATTAGTAGGATGTAATAAGTGTGCATGCGGGATGGGGTCAGGGGAGGAGTTTTACTCCTACTTTGACTCTAGAGGCTCGGGAGGTGAACACGGGGGTGTTTACTCTCGATATCGGGCCTCGAGGTGACGCGCGCGGTACGAAATCGCCGCCAGGGTTGAGGTCCAGGAGACCAGCGCCGTCGGGACCGCGGAAGAGTTCGAAGAGTTCCCGTAGTCCCGACCAATAGGGCGTAAGGAGGACAAACGTGGGGTTTTAGCCAGTAGGAATCTGGCATAACCTCTCTGTCGCCCCCGCAGCAGAGAGGTATCCAAGAGGATTTCCCCACGAAAAAAAAAAAAAAAAAAAAAAGGATGTAATAAGTGTATCCTACTGACTTCGCCAATTGCTTCTCCGGTCCGTGCACGAGCGTCCCGTCCCGGTTGTATCTCGTGAACACCTCGGTCTGTGCTAGTAGGAGCTCCTTTGGCGGTGCGTGTAAATGCTCCTCTCCGCCATACTTTTCTAGGATCGAATCTTTCACCTGCGAATGACACAATTTGCATTACTCTAAGAAATTGACAGGAGAATTATAGACAATATGAAAACTGAATTAGTAATTCATTTAAGGGCCGGATACGGCCGTGCCGCTTTCTGGCTCGCTATCATAATATAGTTATGAAAAATAGCATTCGGTGAAGTTGCTGACAATAACATTACAAAGGTACGGCAAAAGTATCATTTTGATCCGATTCCGATTTTTTTCCGATTTTCATACCTGAAAATGGGCAAAACATAAAATCCCCTCGAGGCCAGTGTGACTCAGTGACGCTAGACTTGAGGCCAGTGTGACGCAGTGACGTGAAAATCGAAGCTAGTGTGACGCAGTAACGCTAGAATCGAGGCCAGAGTGACGCCGTTACGCAAGACTCGAGGCCAGTGTGACGCAGTGACGCTAGAATAGAGGCCAGAGTGACGCAGTAACGCTAGAATCGAGGCCAGAGTGACGCCGTTACGCAAGACTCGAGGCCAGTGTGACGCAGTAACGCTAGAATCGAGGTCAGTGCGACGCAGTAACGCTAGAATCGAGGTCAGTGTGACGCAGTGACGCTAGACTCGAAGCCAGTGTGCCGCAGCGCGTACCTGCGACTTGAATGTGGTTTTCTTCTCGTTGTACTCTCGCTGCAGCAGCTGCAGCTTGGTGGGCTCGGCCAGCAGGTGCACGTCCAGGCCGCGCGCCGCCGCCTCCCACGCGAACACCGCCGCCGCCGCGTGCGACCGCGTGTCGCCCGTGAAACGAACGAAGTTCTCACCAGCGTAGTCCGACCTGGGAACGCGGTCAAATTCAAAAATCCTTTATTCATATAGTGGAGCACTCATCAAAGTTATTACTAGGTAGGACTCTTCTGCGAGTGTGCGTCTGAGTTGGTACCACCGCTTTGCTCGTGATGTCAGCCGCCAAGCAGTAATGTGCAAGCATTACTGTGTTCCGGTGTGATGAGCAGAGTAGCCAGTGAAATTACTGGGCTTATGAGAGTCTCAGGTTAGCGAGCGCACTGCAGTGCCTCACAGGCCTTTGTGTTTCAAAGTTCTGAGTGCAATTGTTATGGGTCGGCGTTATGCTTACCATCAGGCAAACGATCAGCTCGTCTCGTTATCAAATAGAATAATAAAAAAAAGAATATTCATTAAGAATGGTCCAGTTATCAAAATAATATATAAATAGGCTCTTAGGGCACGCTTTTCCTACCATATTTTCAATTTTTGATATAAATATAATATAATTCATATTTTTTATTTATTTCCAATATAAGATATAGGATTTTTTTCAATTATTTTCATGCCGAGGTCAGACCTTAAAAGGGTTTGTACTCAAGTACACAATTTAATATGTACTTACTCTTGAGCGACTGGATTTGGGTTATCTCTCATAGATCTTGTTTTAGGATCATAGTACGCTGAGTTGGGGTCCAAGTTACGCAAGTACTTTGCTGTGTCCTCTCTGATACGCAAGTTTCGCACTGTGATACGTTGTTTCGAGTCCACCTATAAAACCATACAATTAATTAGATAAGGTGACTAAAAATTTATTTTTTCATGCTTTTATACCTCGAGGGGTATTCAGGTATTTATATATTTCAAGTCTGCCGCCAAGCAGTAATGTGCAACCATTACTGTGTTCCGGTTTGATGAGCAGAGTTTCCAGTGAAATTACTGGGCTTATGAGACTTAATATCTAATGTCTCAGGATAACGAGCGCACTGCAGTGCCGCGCAGGCCTTTGTGTTTCAAAGTTCTGGGTGGCACTGCAATAGTTATGGGCCGGCGTTATGCTTACCATCAGGCAAACGACCAGCTCGTCTCGTTACCTAATAACATTAAAAAAAAAAAAAAAAAAAGGTAAAGGTAATGGTAATTAATGTCAGGTAAGGCCTTTGTGTTTCACAGTTCTGAGTGTCAGTGCAATTGTTATGGGCCGGCGTTATGCTTACCATCAGGCAAACGACCAGCTCGTCTAGTTACCAAACAATATATATAAAAAAAATAATGTTTAGTAGTATATAGGGTATTTTCTGGGTCTTGACTCCTTAAATAATACACATAATTTAGTTAAAAGCCTGTCGCCAAACACATGTTTGTGTGTCCTGGCAGCCCCACTTAAAGCCAGTCACGGACTCCTCTCTAGATTTTGCATGTTTAGCACAGTAACGAAGAAGAAGAATATTTATTAAGTACTTAAACAATTTCTTTTGATCGTTGGTTGAAGAATTAAACATTTCATGCTCGCTCATATTATTATGGCCCCAACTGGGTATCCTACAAAGTTAAAGGGCTTTGATGCAATTGTACAACTGTTCATGCAGGAAACAACTTCAACAATTTATTAAATATTTTGTTTACAAATTAACTATTAATTTACTATTTTACCTTTGTACCAGGCATGTCTACTTCATCAACATATTTGTCCTCGTCTTCCTCTGCAAGGTCATCATCTTCTGTAGCAGTTGGATCTAGAAAAATACATTCAAATAATCATAAATGGCTAATGCCAAGATCAACATCTAAACTTCATGTCATCAAAAAACATGTTTTATTATGGCTCCAATAAAACTCACATGAGTTTACCATAAGACACATTTACAGAGCATCATGATTTGAACACAGAAATATAGTTTCTTGGTATGTTTTTAGAGTTACAAAGTCCTCTGTCAAATAAAGGTTTCTAAAGTAAAGAAATTAAGCATTCTCTCAGTCTTGAGTCTTGACATACCTTGTTCAAGATTCTTAGCCCTCAACTCTCTCTTAGCATCCTCAACTTTCTGATACTCCTCTATAATGGCTTTGTGCTGCGATGGGTCATATCCGTTCCATCTGTCTCTCTTGCCATCATAACTAAGGTTGAGGTTGGGCTGGTTGAACTCATCGGGGGCTATACTGGCATTAGAAAATTTTGCGCCAATCTAAAACAGAAATGAATGATTGAATGATAAGATGTATTGTATTTGAGTATACCACTACACTCATTAAATCACATACATTAGATGCAACAATCACATACATGAGACCAGCCATACTCAAAGTGTGTTCCGCGATAACCCGGTAGGGGTTCCGCAAGAATTTAGAAAAAAAAACATGGTACTTTTATTATGCTTATTAATAAAGAATACACTTTTAATAAAAACTATTGTTTTATTTTAGGGTTCCGTCATGTATTTCGCTTTCCAAAAGGGTTCCGTCACCGAACAAGATTGAGAACCGCTGCATTAGACCCTAACTCCGGTGGATCTGGGATCTGTGAGGATACAATTATGATGTCACAACTCCCCGGCACAGAATAAATACTCTCATTAATCTAGTACTGAACTGTGCAAATCTAAAACTATGACATTTATAATTATGTATACTGCAGTCTATAAATCTTATAAATCATATATGTATGAACAAAAATTAAACAGCCCTTTCTTTATGAAATATATTTTTATAGTGTTTACCGACATTAACGGTTGTTCACGCAAATATATACATCACAAAATTTTCACTTCCAACAGGACTCAAACCTGCGTCTTCTGGTTATCTAGACCAGACGCCTTAACCAACTAGGCTATGGGAGCACACTACAAATTATAAAAACAAACATTATAAATTATTAAAAAAACCGGCTACAACTCACGTCATTTGCCGATAATTTCGACCTAGGTTTCAAGCGTATCCGACGCTCTTCCTCAGGGAGTGCACATTTCTAATCATTTTAGACATTTTATCTTCAGACACTGTCTAGCTAAACAGGCGTCTAAAAGTGTTTTTGTGGTAACACGGTCTTTATTTAATTCATGGTTCAAAGTAACACTTACTTTTCTTGGTCTTTCCAAGCAATCCTTTTTCTGATGTGTGACTGCTCCGCAGTTTTCACAGGCACCTTTCCTGTATTTTGTTATTACTTTTGTCTGCAAAACAAAAGGATATGAATAGATATACTTGTATTATGTTGTAGATGTAGTGTTGGTTGAAGAAAAATACATTATTCTTTGCATACTAGCTATTCAGGAAAATGAAAGTCACCCACATAACTCTCAAAGATGGCAAGTTGAAATGGCAGGCCACATTGCTCGCAGAACCAACAACCAATGGGGAAGAAAGTTTCTCGAGCGGTGACCATGACCGACCATGACCATGAACCGGAAGACATAGTGTAGGCTGGCCCGACAACCTAGTCAGAATTGCGGGGACCCATTGGATGCATGAAGCGAGTAGCCAATCCAAAAGGAGTTCTATGGGGGAGGCCTATATTCAGCAGTGGTCATCTTCTGATTGATGATGATTACTAGCTATAGCCTGTAGCTACAGTTTCACCAGATTCGTATATTTTCAAGATAATAAGTAGCTTATGTCACACTCTAGCTTATAAACTATAACTATACAAAAAAATCACATATATCCATTGCTCATCTGCAGCATGAAAGATGAGCAAACCAATAAACACACTTTATACAAGGGATATACACTAAAATGTAAAACAGTACATTAACAAATATATTACTAAAGTATATTGAGCCTACTAATAGTATTTGAATAAAGAAAAATTATGGAATTTGAATGGAGAAAAAAGATTTACTCTCTCCACTAAATAAATACTTACATGATCAACACCCTTGTTGTAATAAGTATCAAGTTTTGTAAACTTTGCTTCCGAGTCCTCTTGTGGCCTCTGATGCTTCAGCGTAGGACCAGCAGTGCCATAGTACCATGGTGCAGAGGAAATGTATTGAGGAATGTGAGGATTTATGTCCTTTCCTGTAAGAATAAACATTTTCATAAATAAATCAGGTTTAGTAAGGAATGACTTGAGTGATTTTAATTTTTCTTTTTTTTTTCTCTTTCCCACCGATCAACCTCCTTCGTTTATTCCCCGATCAATCCATGCGATATTGGCGAAATTGCAGCAATCCTGCAGAAGCCATTTAGGAGAAAGTTGAAGTTGAAGTTGACTTGAGTGATGAGAATTTTACACTAAAGAGAAGCTTTTCTTTAACAATATTATTTTTTTTCTGAAATAAAATACATGTATAGCCATTTGATTCAATAAAACAACTATACTTAAGTATATATCATACTGTTCTGAATATATTGACATTGTGAATGATTAAAGAACTAGTAGCTAACCTAAACAGAATAGGCTGCGCAATATTTGGATTGGTCAGTATCTATCTGGTTAATTTGGATTGTAACTACTTGTAGCATCTACAACCG
This sequence comes from Crocallis elinguaria, assembly GCA_907269065.1. Taxonomy (NCBI): domain Eukaryota; kingdom Metazoa; phylum Arthropoda; class Insecta; order Lepidoptera; family Geometridae; genus Crocallis; species Crocallis elinguaria. The sequence continues at coordinate 37,092,099 of OU026065.1, forward strand.
AGCGCTTCCGTGCTTCGTAGACCTCGGTAAGCCATCAGTTTCATTTGTTGTATAGAGTAAAGTGGCACTGTCAGGTTAGCCAGTGTCGCTATCCCGTTCAAGAAAGAAGAATTATTGTCAAACATACCTGTCTCATCGACAGCAGCGGGAGCTGTGCCCGCTTTACGAGCTTCTTCTCAGAATAGGCTGCGCAATATTTGGATTGGTCAGTATCTATCTGGTTAATTTGGATTGTAACTACTTGTAGCATCTACAACCGAGCGCTTCCGTGCTTCGTAGACCTCGGTAAGCCATCAGTTTCATTTGTTGTATAGAGTAAAGTGGCACTGTCAGGTTAGCCAGTGTCGCTATCCCGTTCAAGAAAGAAGAATTATTGTCAAACATACCTGTCTCATCGACAGCAGCGGGAGCTGTGCCCGCTTTACGAGCTTCTTCTAACTCCTTGGCTTTCCTCCAGTCTTCCCTAGACTTTTTCTTTGGTTCATCATCTTCTTCACCTACGTCGTCCTTGTTCCGTAATATTTGTGACACGGCCGCACGTCCGTTTGCCGTCATGATTGCAATCTAAATTCTAGTCAATTTTTATTTACTGAGAAAATATAAAAATAAGTAATGCACACATGACTGACATGACACATCGCACAACAACAATCACAGATCTCTACCTAGTCTGTGATATTATGTGACAACCAAAGAGTAACAATCCCATTGACAAATGTGAATTGATTTGACAGCTAGTTCGTGAATACTGGCAGCATTGAATATCCACAGACGTGCTTACTATTCTGTTTTTTTGTTTGCTATATGTTACGTAACTGCGGCGCGAGTACGGATCTTTTCGATAAATAAGTCAGTAAAAATCGATAAAACCCACTTTATCGATTTAACTGTCAATTTTATCGAAAAAAACCCACTTTATCGATTTTAACCTTCAATTTTATCGAAAAGATCCGTACTCGCGCCGCTGATACACTACATTCTGTGCTGATACAAACTATTACTATTCTGTGCTAAAAACGTAGTCCAACGGACCAATGTGAAAGTTTTGAAGTTATGACTTACTAGTTTCCGCCCACGGCTTCGTCCGTTTGGAATAATCTTTATAGTTATTTTTTTTACAATTATTGTAGTCTGTGTTGCTCTGATATAATAAGCGGTTGAAACGACATTCGTCAACATCGTGTTCTGTAGTTTCATCAAAATCCGTTCAGTAGTTTTTGTGTGAAAGAGAAACATCTATCTACCCTCACAAACTTTCGCGTTTTATAATATTACTGGGATAGCAGGAAGTAGAGTAAGGATAGGATGTAATACCATACATAGCCCACTCAGCCATATAATTCAGTACCTTTCTTTCATTATGAGGACTTATGCCTGAAAGTTCCAAATAAAACTACAAAATAGTTCTAACATATAGGTACATATAATTATTAAGTAGGTAAATCATAATAATAACATAATATTTATTGGATATCATAATTATTGTCCATATTTAATAATAATATATTTATTCAATTATCTACTACTTTAAGCGAAACATACAGACAAGATTTTTTTTCAGATCGTCCTTGGGATACTATTAATGATATGGTCAACTATGGTTATTGTGGTGTGCCCACCGTATTATTATCTGTCATATAGTCTAAGCTGTAGCAGCTGCGGCGCGAGTACGGATCTTTTCGATAAATAAAATTCGATAAAATTGATAGTTTGAAATCGATAAAGTGGGTTTTATCGATTTTAACTGTCAATTTTATCGAATATTATTTATCGAAAAGATCCGTACTCACGCCGCTGGTTCGAAGTCTAATAATGAGGACGACGTTAACTAAAAACGAGAGACACTCGTTAAACTAAGTACAAATACTACTTAAATCTCTTTAAATTGGAGCACTGCTCTACAGCTTGCGGCGAGCTCGAGCGCGGTGGTAGGACGGCCGCGGGACGTATATACGTTCGTTGCTGTCGCCGGTCTGGACCAGGGACTCCTCTAGCGGCTCTGCACGTGGAGTGAACAGCTTTCGTCGGCTTCGGGTTATACTGAAAAATTCAATACTAATGTAAATTACCTGTTGCTCTAATCTATGAATGTGCGTGTTTGGATGATTTTTTGATATTTGATCGCTCCGAAACAACTAAATTTTGAAAGACGCATACAATCGATTAATGTTTTCATACCGAAAAATGCAGTTTCAATGGGTACTGCAGCTAAAAGTGAGAAGTCAGCGCGTGCTATAAGTATTTTTATATTTCCCGTTTTGTTCAAAGTATCCGACTTGAAATATGCTTGTTGTAACTCGACACTAGAAATAGTGTTTTCTATTTTTTGATCTCATTTTCAAGTATAATATTAAATTTATCCCAGGATTTATCTTGGGTATAAAAATTACTATACGAATTAATCATCAAACATCTTAACAAAATATCAGCTTATATGACAATCAATTTCTTCTCCATAATGCAGTATTTTACCTTTTCGATGGACAGCTCTGAATGCCTAACATAGGCGGTAGGTTTTCCTCTTCTCCTGGCAATTTTTCTGGCGATGGAATATCTTTAACTTCTCTCTTCACTGCTGGGAGACCCATAGTGACGTCAGAAAACTCCTTCTTCAAATTAAGAATATCCTTCAATTTGCTCTCATTATCTTGGTCAGAACTTTCATTATCCTGGTTCTTCCTTCTCCGCAAACGTAGACTCCTTTTTGTCGTAGTTTTAGCTTTACTGTCGCATTTAAAGTGACTTTTTGCTAAGATTTCTTCAATCTCTTTGCCTTTGTCATCGGAGACATTGAAATTTCTAGACTTGTCTTTATTCCTCAGATTATATTTAGTTTCTTCAAATTTCTTTGTTCTTTCAGACACTTCTTCATTTTTCTCTTGTACTTTGAAACCGCCTCTCCATTCTTGGTCGCATGCTTTGTTGTTCACATTTGAAGCATTGACGTCTTGAGGTACAAGTAATTCAAATTCTGTAGCTCTTACGGTTGATAAGTCCTTGCAAATATTTTCAAATTCGTCAATAGTGTTGTTTTCTTTCACAAATTGTGTGTCATTCAGCGTTTTATCTGATGAAACTGTTACATCTATATTGTCTTTTTGAACTTCTTTTGAGTCAGTTTTAGATTCCTGACCATTATCTATTGCAAATTCTTCAATAGATGACGAAAGTTCTGATTTAATTTCTTGTTTAACATCTGCTTTTATTTTTTGCTCCAATACTAGCCTTTCAATAGATTTGCGGATAACTTCAACATTGCTTAGTTCTTTTGCTTTTGAAATTGCTTCTTCAATATTATTTTCTTTAGTTTTTTCAGAGTCTATATTGTTTTTAACTTCAGTTTTACTTATGGCCTCTTTATCTATTGCAACATTTATTTGAGGTGATTCAAAAATGTCTAGCGAATCGTGTTTCTTAGCCAAGACTTTGCTCTTATGGATAGAAGAAAAATCTGGTTTTGTGAAACTTTCTCTTAGAAGATTCTTAATAGCGTTGCTAGGCTCGTAATCCTTGCTTGTCTCATCTTTAACTATCGAAGGAGATCTTTCTTGATCTTTTAGCGAATGAACTATGATATCGTTCACGTTTTTGTTAGTTGCTGAAGCGACATCTACATCAATGTTGTCAAAATACGAGCGCATCTCACGCGGTTTTGTACCAGATCTAGAAATTATAACATCATTTGACTTTGTTTTATGATTATCATCAAAATATAATAGTTTCGCTTGTACTTTAGCTGCGCTCGATAAATTAAATGTCTTGCTTTTATCATTTATGTCTTCGAAATAAGATGGTTTCTCTTGCTTCTTAGAGCTAGTTGATGCATCTGAAATATTGTTACCAACAGAAGGTAATTGCTGTAACTTGTAAATATCGTCTTCATAAGTTTTATCCTTAACATATTTTGATTTTTCTTGTTTTTTAACAGAACTTAAAACGTCAAACATACTATCATCCGATTTTCTAGTTTCAGCGGGCAATTCCTCAGTAACATCCTGTTTGTTAATTACATCTATCTTGTTCGATAATTTTTTGGTGGTATCAGTAAAGTAAGTTTTCTTTTGTTTTAATATTTTTGTATCTACAAAATCGGTGCTTTTGTCTTTCGAATTATCAACATTATTAGCTGCCATTTCAAGTTGCTCAAACTGTGTCAGTGAACTATTGCTGCTCTGACTTATTTTCATCGATTGTATAATTTTGTTCACTAAGGTTTCTGATACTTTTTTCGGCCTGATTATTTCATTCACAGATTGTTTATCTTTCTCTGTAGCATCTTCAATATCTAGTTTTTTATCAATAAGAACTTGTTCCGGAGTAAAATGCATATCTCTTTGATGTTTATCTTGATCTCCTTTAGTACATTCTTTCTGTGATTCATCATTGTTTACAAAGTAAGTTCCTCGTACGTTTGTTTCTATTAAAAGCGTCTTTATTTCATCGTCAGCTTCATCATGGACTTTAGTAGATACGTGAAAGAATTCTTCACATTCACTTTTATCATTATCTGTCATAGTGTCATTCATAGCACTGTTATCTGTTTCTTCAACTCTATAACTTGTTTTTTTAACATTTATATCATCAATGGTTTCAGTAATATTTGCCATTGAATTATAAGGACTTTCCACTTGCTTACTTTCTTCTACTAGTTCACTTTCATCATCACCAGTCGCATACATCGAATCCCTAGGTGTTACAATAGTATTATCATATTTTAGTATATCATTTGATTTATCTCCTTCGTTATCAAATTCGTCATACTTTACTGGTCTTTTTTTAACTGTTTCCATTGTTTCAACAACTTCAGATTTTTCAACAAGTTTCGGTGTATGCACGATATGGGATATATTCCCGTCTCTTTCCTTTTTGAATACCGGCTCAAGACTTTCGTTGAATGGATCTGAAGTATCATCCTCGCTCTCATGGTCACTGTCTATCAGCATAACTTCATTTTGGTTTTCCGTCGAAGTTTCTAACGCTTTTTCTGTAAGTAGATAAATTTCATTATAATCATTGAGCTCACAAATAAATAGCACTCAAATCTAGCTAAGGATTAAGACTCACCATCTCGCTCTTCTATGCAGTTGCGTAAATGCTGGACTTCTTTTTCTGCTCGCGACCGCGCTAATTTCTCTTCTGATAGTTGATCCTAAAATGTTTTACTTCTGTTAGACGGGCTTTAAATATTATTATAATAACATATTAGGTTGGGGAAAAAGTCTTTTCGCATTATAGTATGTATGAACTTGTAATAAAATCTCTTTGGCTATAGTATTTGTATCTGGCTGGTTTTGGTATCATATGAAAGTTTAAATTTTAAAGAACATAATTCCAAATTCAAATTAGGAAAATGTGTGATTTTCATTTGTTTTTCGTACTGTCAAAATGAGTGAATCTAATGAAGAAATTCGATACATTTTAAAATTTTACTACAAAAAAGGTAAAAATGCAATGCAAGCCGCGAAAAAAATTTGCGATGTTTATGGACCTAGTGCAGTGTCTCTGAGAGTAGCACAAATTTGGTTTAAGCGTTTTCAATCTGGAAATTTTGATTTCAAAGATGCACGTCGCTCTGGTCGCCCTATTACGGATAAAATGGATGCCATTTTTGAAAAAGTGGAACAAGATCGGCATATCAGTAGTTACGACGTAGCTGAAGAACTGGGAATTGACCACAAAACAGTTTTGGCGCATTTGAAAAAAACTGGGTACACAAAAATGCTCGATATTTAGGTACCTCACGAGCTCACTGAAAGAAACCTAATGAATTGCTAATGAACCGTGTACTCATTTGTGATTCTATACTACGACATAATGAAACCGAACCATTTTCGAAGAAGCTGATAACTGGTGATGAAAAGTGACTCACGTACGACAAGAACGTGCGAAAAAGGTCGTGGTCAAAGACCGGTCAGGCTTCACAGACTGTGGTGAAACCCGGGTTAACTCGCAACAAGGTGATGCTGTGTGTGTGGTGGGATTGGAAGGGCATTATTCATTATGAGCTGTTACCACCAGGCAGGACCATCGATTCTGAACTCTACTGCGAAAAACTGATGAGATTAAAGCAAGAAGTTGAGAGAAAGCGGCCGGAATTAATCAACAGAAGGGGTGTGGTTTTTCATCATGATAACGCTAGACCTCACACATCTTTAGCCACTCAGAAAAAATTAAGAGAGTTTGGCTGGGAGGTGTTAAAGCATCCGCCGTATAGTCCTGACCTTGCACCTTCAGATTTCCACCTGTTTCGGTCTCTTCAGAATTCTTTAGGCAGTGTCAGGTTAACATCACGAGAGGACTGCCAAAACCACTTGTCGCGGTATTTTGATCAGAAGTCCCAAAATTTATATAGCAATGGGATCATGTCCCTACCTACAAGATGGCAAAAAGTTATCGAACAAAATGGTACCTACATACTTTAGTTAAATGTAAATAAACTATATTAAAAAATGTTTTGAATTTTCTTAAAAAATGCGAAGGAACTTTTTCCCCGACCTATTAGTAACGTATTATAAGTTTACAACCGTTACTTTTTGCATAGCTTGGTAACTCACCTCTAAAACTGTTATTTCCGTCATTAACTGCGCAACCTGTGTAAAAAGAATGTGTTAGTTTAATCACTTAATTTTATGCCACTATACCTCTACAACTCGACAATATTGACAGCATTGAAACTATGTTAAGGTACGCAATTGACAACATTTAATTTTTGGAAAAATGCATATTATCCAGCAAAGAATTCTGTGAATTTCATAAATTCTTAAAAAAAAACGAAAAAATACGTATCTTATTTTTTTAAATATATTTTCAATTGAATAAATAAAAACTCGAGGTTAAAAAAATTAAATGTTATCAATTCTTATATCCAAAATAAAACTCAAATATTTATGAAATATATTTTATAGTGTTAACCGACACTAGCGGATGTTCACATAAATATATACATCACAAAAATTTCGCTTCCAACAGGATTCGAACCTGCGTCTTCTGGCTTGCCGGGCCAAACGCCTTAACCGCTAGGCTATGGGAGCAATTAATGTTGATTGCGAAATTCTTGATATGATGTTATTTCTTTTCGGCTTACAAGCCGCACGTTCGAATCCTGTTGGAAGCGAAATTTTTGTGATGTATATATTTACTCAAATATTTGTTTCGCATTCAAGTACTTTACAATATAGTTCTCGCATATTCTGGTAGAATTCTAGATAAACGGAATCACAGTTCAGAAACGGAAAATATTTTTGTAAAATTAATATAAGTTCAAATTGATGGTTCAGACAAATGCTGTTTTACCCATACAAGCCCCCATACACGAGCGCCCCAATCCACAACTTTCCACGCCAACGTTCCAAAAACCACCCGTGTTTGGAGAATCTCAGGTGGATTACGTGATAGGAATATTGGTTATCCAACCGTTCCAACTCATCGTGTGTGGTCGATACAACGATCAATTTCTCGCTCAGAATGGAGTGACCGTCTGTGTGCTTGAAATTGGACCATCGTTCCACTCAATCCACAACCCGCAGAGAGATGGATTTGGAACGATCGTGTATGGTGGCCATAACTGGCTTCTGTTTTACCTTACTCTGCAGAAACCGTGTGGGCGTGCCTACGCTTAGCACCGGTGGCGCAGCAGACTTGGCCAATCTGCTTTCGTATTCCTCTATCATATCCTCCATCTGTGCAAACGAAGGTACCTTTAGTATTACACCAATTACCAATCATAGCTTGAGACCGTCATTAATAATTAAATAAACGATTAACCAGGGGATTAACGACGGGTCCGTAGCTAAGTTGGTAGTAACCCTGCCTGCAAGGCGAGGGGTCCCGGGTTCGATTCCCGGCCGGGGCAGATTTTGTGTAAGCATAAAGTTTGTTCTCGGGTCTTGGATGTTTGTGATGTGTATCTGTGTATGTCCATGCCACCTGCGACACAGGGAATCCTAGTGCGGGGGTATGAGTGTGTAAGCGTTTATGTTTTTATGTTTATGTTAAGTGAGACACCTGAATAAGGATGAATATAGAACACGTCGCGCAGCGCTTCCCTAAAAAAAGAGCAGCGTTTTTTATGCTTTTTGATAATGAAACTAGCTGGTCGTTTGCTTGATGGAAAGCATAACGCCGGCCCATTAAAATTGCAGTGCCACTCAGAACTATGAAACATTTGTTTTTTGAAACATTGTGTTTCAAAGTTCTGGGTGGCACTTCAATTGTTATGGGCCGGTGTTATGCTTACCATCAGGCAAACGACAGGCTCGTCTCGTTACCACAACACATACAAAAAATTAGTTGAGGCAGTGGTGGTTAGCGACAACTCTAGTTCCTTTTGATTGGTACGAAAACCTACCTCGGCTTTTAGAGCCTGTATCTGTGTCTCGTAGAACTGACACATCATATACTTGGTGTCTTTCACGAGCTCCTGCATGGTGCTCGCTGTCTGCTGCTGGTTCTCCTCCATCGAAGCCAGGAGCTCTTTGTTCCGGGCTTGCGATCTGTAAACAGAGTTACATTACACTTTACAAAATATACGTACATCGCTAAAAAGAAAAACAATTGCTCTATACCTCATGCACAGGGACTTATTCTTAATTTCAAACTCCAGGATCAATTAGGCAAAGAAAAGAAACTCTTTATTAGATTGCATCAGGTGAACAACCAACTAGTCACATCACCTGATTGCATAAAGTCAACTCACTGGATCAGCTCAAAGTGCAGTCTTTCATTGTCAGAGCGCAATTTCATGACCTCTGCACTGCTGCAAATGGTCGTGTCTTGTGTACTGCTCTCCAACGTGGAAAGCGTCGATGCGTACGTTGTGTTGTTTATTTCTGTAATTGTAACATTACGAAGATGTAAACATAGCGTGGTGGGAAATTTTTAGCACTCGCAAGGGTAACTACCACCTTCAGTTTGTCTCAAGTCCTATGATAATAATTGTTATGCGTTATTTATTATTAATTTAAAAATTGTCATCAAGTGTTAAATTCAGACTGCTACACTAGACGATCAACAAGTTCGGTTACGTTTATACCTATAAATTGGAATGACTGTTGACAAAATGAGCATGATGATGTCAACCCGCCGTCCACTGCCCCCCCTCTCCCCCACTCACGTATGTCCTGCGCGACGGCGGCCAGTGACAGCACGTGTCGTGACTCGTGCGCGTACTGCGGCGCCGGGTTGAGTGTCACCACCATGCTGACGCCCCCTCTCCCCCACTCACGTATGTCCTGCGCGACGGCGGCCAGTGACAGCACGTGTCGTGACTCGTGCGCGTACTGCGGCGCCGGGTTGAGTGTCACCACCATGCTGACGCCCCCTCTCCCCCACTCACGTATGTCCTGCGCGACGGCGGCCAGTGACAGCACGTGTCGTGACTCGTGCGCGTACTGCGGCGCCGGGTTGAGTGTCACCACCATGCTGACGCCCCCTCTCCCCCACTCACGTATGTCCTGCGCGACGGCGGCCAGTGACAGCACGTGTCGTGACTCGTGCGCGTACTGCGGCGCCGGGTTGAGTGTCACCACCATGCTGACGCCCCCTCTCCCCCACTCACGTATGTCCTGCGCGACGGCGGTCAGTGACAGCACGTGTCGTGACTCGTGCGCGTACTGCGGCGCCGGGTTGAGTGTCACCACCATGCTGACGCCCCCTCTCCCCCACTCACGTATGTCCTGCGCGACGGCGGCCAGTGACAGCACGTGTCGTGACTCGTGCGCGTACTGCGGCGCCGGGTTGAGTGTCACCACCATGCTGACGCCCCCTCTCCCCCACTCACGTATGTCCTGCGCGACGGCGGCCAGTGACAGCACGTGTCGTGACTCGTGCGCGTACTGCGGCGCCGGGTTGAGTGTCACCACCATGCTGACGCCCCCTCTCCCCCACTCACGTATGTCCTGCGCGACGGCGGCCAGTGACAGCACGTGTCGTGACTCGTGCGCGTACTGCGGCGCCGGGTTGAGTGTCACCACCATGCTGACGCCCCCTCTCCCCCACTCACGTATGTCCTGCGCGACGGCGGCCAGTGACAGCACGTGTCGTGACTCGTGCGCGTACTGCGGCGCCGGGTTGAGTGTCACCACCATGCTGACGCCCCCTCTCCCCCACTCACGTATGTCCTGCGCGACGGCGGCCAGTGACAGCACGTGTCGTGACTCGTGCGCGTACTGCGGCGCCGGGTTGAGTGTCACCACCATGCTGACGCCCCCTCTCCCCCACTCACGTATGTCCTGCGCGACGGCGGCCAGTGACAGCACGTGTCGTGACTCGTGCGCGTACTGCGGCGCCGGGTTGAGTGTCACCACCATGCTGACGCCCCCTCTCCCCCACTCACGTATGTCCTGCGCGACGGCGGCCAGTGACAGCACGTGTCGTGACTCGTGCGCGTACTGCGGCGCCGGGTTGAGTGTCACCACCATGCTGACGCCCCCTCTCCCCCACTCACGTATGTCCTGCGCGACGGCGGCCAGTGACAGCACGTGTCGTGACTCGTGCGCGTACTGCGGCGCCGGGTTGAGTGTCACCACCATGCTGACGGCCTCACCGCGCGCGCCCGACAGGCCCGAGCCCAACAGCCGCGTCAGCTTCGACTCCCTGTAACGGACAGTACACTGAGCAGACTGTTAGAAAGAGATAGCCTTAGAGGCAACCTTATATCTATGGTTGATAATCAATACCTCTCCTGTCCGTACCAAGCGTTTTGCTTCAACCTTCAAAGGACTGCTAAGGAGTGGAATTCTTTGCCAGCCTCTGGTTTCCCTATAGATATAATCTGGGAGTTTTTAAGGCGAGAGTGAATAGTTTTCTTCTAGGCAAGCGTGTTACATGGTCCTCCGTATTGTCGCTTAACATTTGGTGAGAATGCGGTCAGACATAAGCCTATTAAAAAGAAGCATGCTTGTGAGTACTGAGATTGAATCTTGAACGCAACTTCATGGAAGTCAAGGGGGCCTAGACAAAGTCACATCCTGCACTCGTTATCGGTAGTAAATACAATGAAATGTTTGGTAGAGCAGCCACCGCTCCAGCACCTGTAGCGAAGAGTTGTTACCTGTAAGGCACCATGGAGGCGTCCCTCGCCTGGCGCTGCTTCCTCCGCAGCATGTGCAGACAGCGCTCCAGCACGTGCAGCGAGGAGTTGATGGCACGTGACTCCTGCATGCGCGCGCCAGTGTTGCGCGCCGCGCGCTGGCGCTCGCAGCCAGCCAAGTCACACAGCCGCACGTGAGACGTCCGCAGGACCCCGTCTGCCGACAAGAGGAGCACGGTCAAACTAGAGATTCAAAAGAGTTGTTCCGTTTTGGTACTAAAATTTAACCAGGCTATCAGTTGGTTTTTTGGAAAGAGCTCTCAAAATCTAGATATTCTGAAATGAAATTACAATTTTATAGGCCTGCGATTTCCTAAAAATACATAGTTTTTTTAAACGTAACGTGACACAGAACGGTTTTTTCAGCTTCTTTTTGGCGGAATATGATAATGACCAAAGACAATAAAAAAAAAGTTGACAACACATCTTATTATTTGTATACTTTTAAAATGTTGCTGCTTTTTGGATATTTTTAGGAATGCAATGTTGCTGTTTTCATTTTGCATTTCTACTGAGCTTTTCTTTAAAACCAGTTTTAAAAAAAAGTGCAGGTCTCAAAAATTTATTATTCTGCTAGGCTCTTTATACACATACCTAGAAAAATATTTGAGGCTAGTTAATTTTTTCTGGGAAAGTACCAAGCTCCATACAAATTAGGTACAAGTCCTTTTTAAAGAATCTATGCCAGCCTAAATTCTACCCGAACACTGAAAAGAGCGTACATCGGCATTCGTATACTTTTTCTCTAAGAATCCACATGTCGCTAACTTTAAGGTAACCTTACCTTAGGTAAGGGATCTAAGCCGATCTGAAGTTTGCGATCTGTAGATTCTCGGACCATGTAGACAAATGCGTATACCGTCGCTATCATAAGAGATTTTATCTTCTTTATTGTATATACTTATATTTGTTTTAATCATCATTCATGTAATTTATTTCACATCATGTTTTTTAACCAACTTCCAAAAAAGGAGGAGGTTATCAATTCGTCGGGTATTTTTTTTTTTATGTTTGTTACCTCAGATCTCGGTCATTTATAAACCGATTTGGAAAATTCTTTTTTTATTTGAAAGGGTATACTTTCAGATTGGTCCCATAGAAATTTCATCAAAATCGGTTCAGTAGTTTGTCACTGAAGTCGGTTCGTAGCTTTTTTTAAGCATTTTTTTTTTGTATAAGTAATTACTTATTTTGAAAAATAAATGTCACATATAAAATGATAATCCTTTGTACGCCTAACCAGGCAGAATTTTGATGGATATTTATATGCTATGACATCTTTGCAAACATTGTACCCAAAATTCTGACAAATAAATAATTTCATTTCATATCCGCCAGGCGCACAAATCTCGATGCCGTTATATATTGAAGGTAGAGAATCTCTTTAGAGGCGACCTTTATTTTTAAAGTTCTACCATGTAAAATCCAAATAATGGGCAGCTATTTGTTTGGTAGATAAAATGGCTACAGCTTTCTCAACTACTCTGCCACTTACCACTTTCAGTGAGCATAGTGATGGTGAATATGCAGTGCGAGCGAGACGACTGCGCGTGGATGCCGGTGGCCGCCACGATGAGGTTGTGCTTCCCCGCGACCATTACGTCATAGGCTTCTTCGCCGGAACGGACGAATGCTTGAGTCACATCCTGAAAAAGGTTTTATCTATCAATTTATAAAAATATTATGTATAATAATTATGTAATAAAAATATTTCCAATTTAGAGGTACGGAACGTAAAATATAAAATACAAACCGAAATAAAAACCTTCTCCCGTTTTGGAAGTCTGTTAAACATGCAAAATTTACGTTTTTAGAAAACCTGTTAATAAAAGCTTGAGAGAAATATTTACAACATAAGAAGACCATAGATACCTTCACATATACATTGCCAGCAGTATCTTCCCTAATACGCATCTTGACCCTTTTTTCAGGTGGCGCAAGCAAGTCGTAGATTGCTTCATTGTAGATTTCCACAAACGACACCTGGAACAATGGAAATTACAATATATTGGCCTAGTTTTTGCTAACCAATACTACTTTTGGGAGTTAGGCACCGCAGCAGCTTCTACAATATCTACTCACAAAAAATAGTTTCATAACAACCGCTTCTTTAATGCAGAAGCCGCGGTAAATACGCGGTGGCGCGCAAGTAATGTATGTAGCGTAAAGCAGAGCAGTCGCTATGAGCCCAGGCTGGGAGTGAATGAGACAGCACTAGCTGGTTGTATTATACATAATATGTAATTCTTTGGAGAGAACTTCCATTTCTATATTGAATTTTATGTATTGGTAAAAGACCATTGTGTATACTTATGAGGGGCGAGGGCTTATACTAAGTCTTGATAAAATAAACATTAGGCTTGTTGTGTGATTGTTATTCACATTTTTTTTATTTATACTACAAAATAACTAGCCAAGCAGGTTGTTTTGCTAATGTTAAGAATGTAAGCTTTGCAGTGCTCTGCAGGGTACTTGTTCTCCTGAGATATAAAGAAATAAGTCTCGGTAACTTGTAGCAAGAAATATTTTAATGGGTGTTCTGTCATTCCATAAACGTACTCTTCAAGTATTTATAATATTAGTGTGTATTTCATTTAGTTATTTTAGTTTATGTTGTTTATTTTTTCTGTTTTGTGATTGAATATTTACTATTCAAATTATGATGTAGTAAATGAGTGTCGAAATCTCACTGAAAATGTTGCTCATAAAACCAGAACTTATTCATACAAGCACATTACTGTTTGGCGACAAACAAGCAATGAATTTGTACCGGTTCAGATGTACACTCACAAAAGTGTTTGTCCTACCACCTACCCCAACCAACACCAAAGGTTTTTGTTTGTATTTATTCATTTCTATACTCACCCAGACATAATATTTAGTCCTGTTAGTGAGATCAATACTGCTGACTGTGAGCTCATTATGCAGTTGGGCACTCATGCGGCGGTACTTGTCTCGGAGAGGAGCAGAGACATGGCGGAGGCGTTTTACCCACTGTAATTAAAGAAAGAATATTAAAATATAAGCCTGAGTAATCCTGACATCCAAGATACTTCAGAAATGGTTTTTATTATTTGTCTGATGGTAAGCATAACACCAGCCTATAATAATTCCAGTGCCATTTAGAACTTTATCACAGAGGCCTGCATGGCACTGCATAGCATGTGTTACCCTGAAACATTAGATAGTAAGTCTCAAGCCCAGTAATTTCACTGACTACTTTGCTCATCAAACCGGAACACAGTAATGCTTGCACATTACAGCTTGGCGGCAGACTACCACAAGCCATTGCTTGTGGTACCCACTCAGATGTTCAATCACAGAAGAGTTAGTCCTCTTAAAAAAGGGCTATTACATTTGTTTTTAAATTAAAATAGGTGTATGTTTCACCACAATCGCACCTGATGTTAAGTGATGCTGCTGTTGACAGGGTAGCATGTTTGCCTAGAAGAAACCAATTCCCTCTCATCTTGAATACTCCCAGATTAACGTTTTTGGGAAACACAGAGGCTATCAAAGAATTCCACTCCTAAGCCATGCATAATATGCATGGCTTAGGAGAGGATTTTGTGGATAATATATTATGAATGAAATGAAAAATGCTTGGCATACCAAGCATTTTTCAACAGTCCATAGACTGTTAGTATCCCCAAGCACATACATTGTACAGCGATTCAGTGTCATACCCCTATAAGTAGCCCAATGGTAAAATGGAGTTGCAAAAAACCAGTTGTGTAATTTTTTATGTATAGGTTGTGAATAAAAGAGCAATAATTTAATTACCATTAGCTCAGAATCTTGCTGAGCAAAACCTAATTGATCCGCTCCAGTGTCTGATGGCTTATATGTGGGCATTTGTGCAGCATCCACCAAATTGAACACATACTCCAAAGCCCTCGGCACAAGTCCTGGTGAAGTCACAGTGCCCATGAGAGTATATGTCTTGCCTGAACCCGAAGCTCCATATGTGAGGAGAGTGAAGCTGTGTCCGTCCGGTAGCTTCTTGAGATTGTCTTTAACAACTTGTTCAAATATTTCCTGAAATTATTGTAGGTTTGTAAGGAATCACAACATTCGATTTTCAGAGTTATGCTTAGAGTATCTCTAAACAACAACTTTGTTTAGCACAGTGGAATGTGGATCAAGATGTTATACACTCTGGTTTGTGTTCGCAGTCATATGTGATATTAAATAAACTTTTTTCAATAGATTTTAGGTGTTTAAATATAACTGTATTAATTATATAAATATACCTTTACATGGATATCTAGAATTCTTAAACATTCATATTCTATAATAAACCAGTAAACAACCTTCCAAATACTGGCAGCATTGCCATATTGAATGGCAATTGGCAACAACACCTTTGTGCTAAGTCAAGGCTTTTGTATAAGAAATTGTCTAGTGTATAAGTCTACATCCAGATCATCCAGTACCAGTCGTTGTTGGTTATTTTTGTCCACTTACTTTTTGATTACATTCAGAGGTGAATATACGCGAGAACGTGTACATTCTCGACACATTGTGCTGAGTACGCCTTCCATGTCCCGCAGTTGTTGTGTCCATTGATGTAACCAATCTCTTATCAGACTTTACTTCGTACAGGTTGCTGGGCACATTACAGGGCTTCATACGCAAATACACCTGCACTAATTCCGGCTCCTCGATCTCAGAGTCATCTTCAAACTGTTCCAATAAGTTTAAGCCTCTCTGAGGACGAGGCCGCATGAATGGATTCTGTATCAGCGGAGGCCGAGGCTCAATAAACGATGGTATGTCTCGCCGCGACGTTTCATTGTCGGAGTACCGCTGATCCATCATGTTGTTTCACAGTTTATGATTACTATAAAACATTAAAATAGATTAATATTATGAGCGAGCAAAACACAACTTCAATTCTTTATTTCCTGGCTTCTGTGGAATGCAAAGAGAATATAATCACAAAAATATAATCCCGTGGAATGTTCGCCACAATTTCACCAAAAACAAAACACGGCAAACGGTTCAACATTCAAAAATAATTTTGACGTTTCCTAAAGTTTCAAATTATGTATTTTGTATGTTGGTAGAACTATTTTGCTAAAGAATCGATTTTTTATAATTTATTTCTTGACCTGGATACATATGTTAGGGTAATTTGTACTGTTTTAGTAATGAAGTTTATGAGTTGCGATTATACGAGTAATTATTATATTATATTATAGGGATAATGTTACTTTACTTTAAGGGTTACAAAATTGTCAACTTCCTTTTGAAATGTCAATGTTATTTAAGAGTTGCTGATTTGACATTTTGTCACAATTACTGGATATAACTTTAAAATAGGATTTATTATTGTTAAAACACATTTTAATTTATCATTAATTTTTAGATTAATGACTTGATTATTTGAGAATTATTTAAAATATCTTTATTTCACTAATTGGCAACTGTTTCCGTTCCGCCTCCCGCCATATTGTTTGGTTCGACAATATGGCGAGAGGCTACGACATTACATCGGTAACCAGCGAAGAGGCAACATGTTATATTAGTATAATTATATGAAAATTGTAGAAAGTGAATAAAATACGTTAAAATTGTGAAGAATGTGTTTGGACTGTTGGCGTGCGCCAATAGTTCAGAAGTGGGATGAACAAGGATAAATCAAATTTCCTTACACGTCTACAAAACTCAGGTAACCACATCCTTTTCAAATTTTGAGGTTCTATTGTATATCATTACTAGCGACATTTAATTATTACTAGCTGATGCCCGCGGTTTCACCCGAGCGACGATATTGGATTTCATTGGGGGTTTTTTTTTTTGCGCAGAACCCTAATTCTTTTTCTAAAATTAAAGTAGCCTAAGTTACTCCGTGTAATATCAGCTATCTGCACAGATCTGGTCCAAATTCAATGGCGATAAAAATTTACAACAAAGTTCCAAATACAATTAAAGAAGAACAAAAGGAATCTATTTTCGTAAATAAACTAAAAAGATTTTTAATTGATAAATATTACTATTGTTTAAATTTTTTTTTTTTAAAGACTAACAAACACGTTCTGTTTATGGAATGGATCGGTTCGCTCTGTTACTTTGTGTTGCTATACCCTAACAGGGTCATATGGGAACTTCACTAATAATATAACATCTCCATATAATGTACATATGATTGCAATAAATGATTGAGTATTGAGTATTATTGGCAACCAGACATATAGCTTCTGTTCGATAGTCCTACTTAATGTTCATACAAATAAAAGAGTTAGTATATTAAAATTATATAGATTGACACGAATGTAAACGGATTTAACCAAGGACCTCTTTGGATTAAGAGTTTTCTTTTAGTATTTTTTTTTTCTCTTCTCTTCTCTTTTGTTTATTATTACTTTATTTTTGTGTACCCTAACAATTGCTTTATAACAATTGTCATATACCATCCAAGATAGTTAGGTGACATGATAGAAAGAACCATTATGGCAAAACATTATTTAAATCGGTTCATAAGTCATTTATTATGAACACTTATTTATTTATTTGGACAATGATGTACAAGCACTAAGCTTTTTGTATTTCCAAGTTTCAGAGCTATGAATGGAGATGAGGCCCATGTTGGAGGGCGTGGTGGAGGTAGGCCCATGTTGGAGGGCGTGGTGAAGGTAGGCCCATGTTGGAGGGCGTGGTGGATGTAGGCCCATGTTGGAGGGCGTGGTGGAGGTAGGCCCATGTTGGAGGGCGTGGTGGAGGTAGGCCCATGTTGGAGGGCGTGGTGGAGGTAGGCCCATGTTGGAGGGCGTGGTGGAGGTAGGCCCATGTTGGAGGGCGTGGTGGAGGTAGGCCCATGTTGGAGGGCGTGGTGGAGGTAGGCCCATGTTGGAGGGCGTGGTGGTGGTAGGCCCATGCTGGAGGGCGTGGTAGAGGTGGGGCCCATGTTGGAGGGCGTGGTAGAGGTGGGGCCCATGTTGGAGGGTCGGACATAAATGCTCATGTTGGAGAGCCAAGGACGAGAAGACTTCAATCTGGGAAGCTGAGGACGCATCGCGTGGGAGGATAAGACCCAAAAGGAGACGTAGTTCCAGGCGGCGGTGATCGAAACGTAAACATAGATATTACTGTGGTACTTCAACTGAATCATCATCTTCAGGTGAGTCTGACAAAGTTCATCCAAAGTCATAATATTTCTATGCAAAGGTCAATGTAGAAGAAAAGATAGACAGGCAGTTGACTGGTTACTACATGGTGTAGACGACCGTGCAGTTAGGTTAGGGGCCCAAGCCGCGCAGTTTCTCGAACCAGAACAAGTGCTTAAATATTTTTGATCAGTAAAAGTAGGTAGTACTTGAGAAAACGATTCATTTAAAGGAAACGGTAATAGGATTGATAGGAACACCACTACTTCGACCAACAAGCCTAACTATTCAAAAGTTGGTCCCAGTAGCTCTAGCATGAGGCGATACAATTGCGATCAGTTGGGCCATCATAGTTTCAGGTGCGATAAACCAGCGGTCAAATGCACTAACTGCGATAGGACAGGCCACCAATCAAATTAGTTTTAACAACAGACTGTACAAACGGACTGACCTGACAAGCCATAACGACAAAATTAAAAAAACAGGTCTCTAAACTGAGCGTTATGGACAAAGCAAATGATAAGCATACTATCGTATAAGTGTTATAAGTATAAGTATATCATAGAGTAACATCTTGTCGTTCTTTAGTGAAGATAGGCGTTCCGCAGGGATCAATACTTCTCTTTTTTATATATATAAATAACATACCCTTTAAGACATACCGTATAGTAATGGACATAGTTTTGTTTTCTGATGACACTTCACTCATTTTTAAATCTGATAGGAAAGACGTTGAACTAAAGGAATTAAATGATAACCTTGACAAAATCTCGGAATTGTTTTGCTGCTAATAATGTACTACTCAACGCTAGTAACACTAAATGTATTAGATTTTCCCGTCCAAATGTGTTGCACGTGGAATCTAAAGTGGAATTGGAAGGCAGCTGATGACCTGGTGAATAATACTGTTTTCTTATGATCAATTATTAACTCCAAAATGCAGTGGTGCCCTCACATCAATGCCCCGTCGGGTCGTTTGAGTTACGTTTGCAATACGTAAGATCGGACAGCTGACTGATGTGGCGACAGCAAAGTTGGTATACTTTTCATATTTTCATAATTTGATGTCTTATAGCGTCCTACTTTGGGGATCTGCTGCCGACAAAGATACCATTTTCATGTTACAAAAGAGAGCAGTACGCGCCATCTATGACATGGGTCTATGCGAATCTCATAGAGATTTTTGTAAAGAAATAGGTGCTTTAACCCTGCCCTCGCTACACATTTTGTCAAATATAATGTATAAGCGGTAAAATGTTACTAAATTTAACTTAAAAGGCGATGTACATGATTTAATCACTAAAAATAAACATAAAATTGTTGTACCCGGGTTCAGATTAAGTTAAACTAATAAATCGTTCCTGGCTAATGGTGTCAGATTCTACAGTAAAATTCCTAAAGCATTTTGAATTTTGAGTCAGTATACGCGTAAACGGCATCCCGTTTATCTACCATTTGAACCTGGGTAGTCAGTGCACGTCAATGAGGAAGAATTGTACCCAATAGAGAAAATTAATGTCATTTCACACAATTCATGCCAACCACCCGTGGCTTTTTGTAAAGAGCAAACTTGGGAATTGTTATCTACTGGTAATTATATTTCATAAGCTCCATTCTTCAGATATAGTTAGATATTTACACAACGTAGTCCTTTTTTCACACAGGTAAATTCGCACGCTTTTAGAGTCGTATCGATTAAAAAATCGATTCTACCGCCGGTACCCTCACTACAGCGCCTCCCTATAACGTCATTCTTTTTTCGTGCGCGGTACAAGACGCACGCGTCTCAACAAATTTCGTCGCAAAAGAATTTAAATTCATCATACCGAAACGACAAAATGAAGATAAATTAATACATCGCTACAAGAACAAAATTAAGGAACTTGATAACAAGAAACAACAAGCCTCCCGACGTCGTCGGGTTATAACATATTCCGATTCGGAATCAGAGTCTGAGGTCGAAAGAAAAGAAGGTTAGTACCTACACTATCAGTTTCTATAAGTGTCCCAAACTCGTTAAATGCATCTCTAAGTCTGCCGGGAGGTTAACTCAGTGTTATACACGAAGGCTAGACATGATGTAATAAAAACTACAGAGTAGTTTCTATAAGTGTACCAAACTCGTTAAATGCATCTCTAAGTCTGCCGGGAGGTTAACTCAGTGTTATACACGAAGGCTAGACATGATGTAATAAAAACTACAGAGTAGTTTCTATAAGTGTCCCAAACTCGTTAAATGCATCTCTAAGTCTGCCGGGAGGTTAACTGCGGGTTAACACGAGGGCTAGACATGATGTAATAAAAACTACAGAGTAATTTCTATAAGTGTCCCAAACTCGTTAAATGCATCTCTAAGTCTGCCGGGAGGTTAACTGAGGGTTATACACGAAGGCTAGACATGATGTTATAGAAACCTGGAGGTTGACTGCGGGTCATACACGAAGGTTCTAATAAAAACGTTAGATACCTATCAAATAACGTTAGATATGAATAAGGTTTGGCACAAGCAAGTTTTTAATGATATTTTTATATCGTAACACTTTATTGCTTTCAACCCACAAATATTTTTTTTTGTAATATCTCTATTCAGACCTATTTTTGGCTGTATTTCGAAACTTTATGTACTTTATCTGTATTTATCACTTGTGCTGTTGGTCTTGTAATAAACAAAGAGTTAAAATAAATAAATAAAATTCATGACGAGTCAGTTGACATAATCCCCCTTGCGTACGACGCTATAAATAATATTGCGCCGCTCGACAATGCAATGCCTGTCGATGAAATCGAAACATTGCGGACAACTAACACGGCCGTGTGGTTGAATGAAACTGAAACAACACCAAAAGCGACTGTGGACTTTACTAAGCCTAAATGTCGAAATTTCGGCTGCTATCGAAGTGAGACAAAGCCAATTAGGTCAAGGTATATCGGCCATTTCTATAAGTATGTCAATGCTCATTAATGATAGTAACAAGGTTGAGGCTATCAAATTTCAGTCTGAGGGCTGCAGAATCTTATGTGATATGCACTTTATTGAAACTTAAACACGGACTAAGCTAATAAACTTTTTGAACATCATACAAGATGAAGCATGAGATTACACTCTATTTAAAAAAAAAAAAAAAAAAAAACAGCTAAGGCGATAGAAAAACAAGGCTTACAAATAAAAAGGAATGCACCAGCTACGACAAAATCTGCACCTCAACCACAAATCATAAGACCTCGACAGTCGGGTAACTGAAGACAGGCCGTCCTCGATGCCCCTCGTCCGCGAACAGGGAGGGGCGAGGAGGGATGTACAACTCAAACAGACCTGCAGTTACATCATGATTATGAATGACCATAACTAAAAATGAGTTTGTCTTAGATGGTATATTAAATGGCTACCGTATACCGATAGCTCAAGTACATGCATACGTACCTTCTAATCATACGTTTTCTCAGATAGAGAAAAATGAAATGCAGCTTGCATTCAATCAAGGCAATCTACTTGATTTAGGGGCCATATCCGTTTGCAATAACCAAGATACTATGCAATAGTTATCAACTATATTTTTAGCACCTAAACCTAACAGTACGGATAGGTTCACCATAAATTTAAAATCTTTCAATAAATTTGTAAAGACAGACCACTTTAAAATGGAAGATTATCGAACCGCCTGTAGTTTACTACCCTCAAATGGCTATGTAAAAACTATTGATCTCAAAGAGTCATATTTAATTAGTACCAGTTCATGTAGATGACAAAAAATAAGTTAAGTTAATAAATAAGTTGTTGGTCATCTAAGAAGTAGCGGTTTTAGTTCTGTCTCATATTTAGACGATACTCTGTGCATAGGAAGTACCTATGACGATTGCCCCCGCAACGTTAAGGAAACTATCAAACTTCTCAAATGCTTAGGATTGGTTGTAAATTAAAAAAAAAAAAAAACATGTATTATAATCTATACAACAATGCACATTTTTAGGCTTTAATTTTGACACTGTAAATATGTCAATATAGCCATCTGCAAAGAAACGAACAAAAATATTTCATCTAACTGAACATTTTGTAAAGCTTCCACGATGCACAATTTGAGAATTTTCTCAGTTCTTAGGCGTTCTCACAGCAGCTCGCCCGGCTGAAAAATACGGCTGGCTATACACAGAAGTTTTTAGAGAGAGAAAAGTATCTCGCACTTCAAAATGACACTAATTATGACACTAAATTTAAATTATCAGCGAATGTTCTACCAGATTTATACTGTTGGAGAGCAAACATTCTAGCCACAAAAAAAAAAAAAAAAAAAAAAAAAAAAAAAAAAAAAAAAAAAAAAAAAAAAAAAACTCTGTATCTCGTCCAGTTTATGATTTAGACATTTATACAGAGGCATCTAGGATTGGCTGGGGGGCCGTCTGTAATAATTTGTGCACAAATTGCCATTGGAAAGAAAGTAAACTGAGGATAAACTTTTTAGAACTTCAACCTGCCTTTTTCGGGCTAAAATGTTTTGCTACAAACAAAACCAATTGCACCATATTGACGCGAATAGACAATACGACAGCTATAAGCGACATTAATGGAATCTATTTCGAGATCTATTTGGAAATGGGGTGAAGAACAAACTCTATGGTTGTTCGCTTCATACATAAATACTAAAGATAACGTAGAAGCTGATGAAGAATCAAAAGAGTCAACCCTGATTTTGATTTAGAACTTTGCTCACAAGCTTTTCAAACCATTGTTCAAAAGTTTGGCGAACCTAGTATAGATGTTTTCGCATCTCGAGTCAATACCAAATGTAACACTTACGTTTCATGGAAGCCAGATCCATATGCATTTACCTTTGAAGCGTTTACGATTTCTTGGCATAATCACTACTTTTATTGCTTTCCCCATTTCCATTGATTCTCAAGTGCTTACAAAAAACTGTGAGCGAGCAATCAACTGGAATTTTAGTGTTTCTATACTGGCCTTCGCAACCATGGTTTCCTTTTGTTAATACCCGTTTGAAATCTAAGATAATTTGCCTACACGATTATTTACGATCTCGTTACAGGGCGCATCTTGGTCAAGAGATTGCCCTGGCTGCCGCGATACCCTCGAACAAGCGTTCACATATCGAGGTGTACCACTGAAAGCCCTAGATTTAACGATTGATTATCTCTCGCCAATTAGCCTTAAGTAGAACAGCACTACATCTTAATTATGGTGGAATTACTGTATAAAACAATAGTTTTAATTTCTTAGATTCTGAAATAGCATCAATTATTTTGGTTTTAACGGAACAATTCTAAAGAGGAGCTTCATATGGCTCATTAAATACTCATCGTTCGGCTCTCTCATTACTTCTAGGAAAGGAAATAGGCTCTGATGAAAACATATAGCGCTAGTTAAAAGGAGCTTTTAAAATTAGATCAAGCACACCCAACTATTCATATACATGGGACCCTCAAACAGTACTTAACTTTGTTTCAGATTGGAATCCTAAAGATAATTTGCCTTTAGATCAAATCACTAAAAAACTTACAATACTCATTGCTTTGTGCACCGTTCACCATGTGCAAACACTTTCTGTAATAAAAGTAAATGATATTATGATTACTCAAAATCAGATAATTATTAATATATCAGATATTATTAAAACATCAGCTCCCGGTCGTGAGCAGCCGATTTTGTTATTACTCTACTTTCAAGAAAAAGAGAGTATTGGTTCTGCCGTTCGGGATAGCCTGTTCATAACCCACAAACGTCCGCATGAATATGCTTCAGCGCAAACCATCAGTCGATGGATAAAAGACGTTTAGCTGCTGGTTTTTCTGTTGATTCTATCCGTAAGATAGCCGGTTGGACACCAATTTCGAAAACCTTTGCAAAGTTTTATAATCGTCCAACAATTGTAGAAAACTTTGCTAGGTCATTACTTGAACCTAGACTTACTTAGTTTTTGTGTGATTATATTGTGTACATGTACAATTAAGTATTATTTTAGTTAATTCGGTTGCGTAACTTTTAATAATGATTCAAATTGAATAAATATATTTTCTCTTTATTCAAAAATATCTTCGTTTCATGTGCAATAACTTGATTTATTTTATCTACTTATTACCAAAAACCTTTTGTCTCTAAACATCTACGTTGTGTAAATATCTAACTATATCTGAAGAATGGAGCTTATGAAATATAATATATGATCAAACGAACTTCACAAGCGAAGTTCGATCATTATTATATGAATAGCTCCATTCGAAGATATAGGAACCCTCCCTCCACTACCCGATAAGTGAACAAAAGTTTTTGGGTAACTTCTCTAAAAGAATGACGTTATAGGGAGGCGCTGTAGTGAGGGTACCGGCGGTAGAATCGATTTTTTAATCGATACGACTCTAAAAGCGTGCGAATTTACCTGTGTGAAAAAAGGACTACGTTGTGTAAATATCTAACTATATCTTCGAATGGAGCTATTCATATAATAATGATCGAACTTCGCTTGTGAAGTTCGTTTGATCATATATAATTGATGATTTTACAAAATTCGTTAACATAGCTCCAGTTAAAACACCAAATCCATAACATCAATAAAAGTTCTCAAAGATCATATCAGTTTTGTTTTTGGAGTCACAGTACGTCTCATTACTGGCAGAGGATCTAGTTTTTACCAGCGGCCTATTTCAAGAGTTTACTTCCGATTTTGGCATTAAACACGTTCTAAACGCTGTTGCGACTCTAAAGGGAAAATGGCCAAGTCGAAAGATTCAATAGAACGGTATTAGAGGCATTAGCTACATCAGTTATCTCTCTATTTATTTACACGTCTCTCTTGCAAATACATTCTCAAAAAGATCAGTTGACTATGAGGATGGATGGACATAAATACAATACGAGAAATAATGAAAAGCTACAGGTACCAATAACTAGGCTAAACAAAACATATAAGCAAGGACGAAGACTGAAAATTGATACGTATAATAAATTGCCTCTTGATTTAACTAAATTAACTATCCTAGAATTTAAAACCAAAACTAAAGTTTTTTTTTTAAGGCATATCCATTTTATTCATTAAATGAATTTATGACGAAATGCTGGACTGTAGAAATGTTCAATTTCTAATCTGCTATATGAGACTAAAAACAATTTGAATAATGTAAATGTAATAATTTAGAATGATGAAAGTTAATTACAGACAATGTATAATGTATTATGACATGCCTAATATAACGTACTATGTTATAGTGTGGTCAATTGAATAAATAAATAAATAAAATAAATGAATAAAACCTC
Source organism: Crocallis elinguaria (assembly GCA_907269065.1). Lineage (NCBI taxonomy): Eukaryota > Metazoa > Arthropoda > Insecta > Lepidoptera > Geometridae > Crocallis > Crocallis elinguaria. The sequence goes on from OU026065.1 coordinate 37,117,558, forward strand.
GAACACGACGAAAAACAATGCGATGTACATATTCGAGATATACAAATGGGCATTAATACGACTGTGCATAAGACGACTCGGAAGTTACCGTCAAAAATGTTGTCCGGTTTTAACATTACTCATAGGGCCCAAGGCATACTAAGTACAGTCGTACACGACACTATAAATGTATGTCACCAGGTGAGTTAGATACAGTTGGAGAGGAAGCAAAAAAAAAAAAAAAAAAAAAACGTGTGGAGGTCCAACAACGAAAGGATGTAGAACGGCTTAGTAGGAATCGTAAACAAGGTAGGAGATGTAAGGTGGGCGACTTGGTTAGGATTGAACGACCAGTCCTGCATGATGGCCAATCTCAGAAATTGGTAATTCAATATCAAGGCCCTTTTACCGTATCCTAAAACTACTCCCAAACGATAATGTACAGATGGCGAGGTGATGGGTGGTGAAGAAGAACACGAGGATATCTTAAAGTTGTTTTATTCGGCGGTCGTTGCCAATGTAAGTCACTCTTTTACAAAAACCATCGACTATCTTGATATTGTCATTTGTCATGTATTTCCTCAGTTGCCAGTACCAACATAATAATTTTAACAACATTAATAATTTAAATTCAAGCTTATGTAAACATGACATTAAAATAACGATGACTGAAGATTATACACTATAATCCAAGTATTATAAACGAGCAATAAATGAATTGAACTGATAAACCCCAAAATCTTAGACTTATACGTATAATTACTTAGTATAGCGATTGTTATTAACGGTGGTAGGAGCTGGTAGTTGTAACAATAGGTTTATAGACGAAGACACCCCTCTGTCACGTAGAAACGGTTGTAGATACGAGGGAACCGCGTAGCGTAGGACAAGATGCAATCGTGGATGAACTTTGATCGGAATTTTAACGAAAGTGAAGATAGTTGTGATGATAAAGATAATGATAGTGATATTGATAAGACTAATCAATCAAATGTTGCAAATGGGGACAATGATTTTGGTTCCGATAGTGAAGATATGATAGAGAACTTAATGAGAGCAACCAAAATTCTTGATGGTACTTATTTGGAATATTGATTATAAAATAAGAAGTTACTGTGACTAAGAGTTAAAATAATACATTTAAGCTGTGTTTATTCGATTTAAATAAACCTTTTTACTCCATTTTTAAATGCACGGTTACTTAATATTGTAAATCTAGTTATTAATTATTGTACTTAAAAATTTTGTTGTAAATTAAGTACGGCGCGAAGGGACTCGCGCGTTGCAGGAAGGCCGAGCTGTTAGGGTAATTTGTACTGTTTTAGTAATGAAGTTTATGAGTTGCGATTATACGAGTAATTATTATATTATATTATAGGGATAATGTTACTTTACTTTAAGGGTTACAAAATTGTCAACTTCCTTTTGAAATGTCAATGTTATTTAAGAGTTGCTGATTTGACATTTTGTCACAATTACTGGATATAACTTTAAAATAGGATTTATTATTGTTAAAACACATTTTAATTTATCATTAATTTTTAGATTAATGACTTGATTATTTGAGAATTATTTAAAATATCTTTATTTCACTAATTGGCAACTGTTTCCGTTCCGCCTCCCGCCATATTGTTTGGTTCGACAATATGGCGAGAGGCTACGACATTACATCGGTAACCAGCGAAGAGGCAACATGTTATATTAGTATAATTATATGAAAATTGTAGAAAGTGAATAAAATACGTTAAAATTGTGAAGAATGTGTTTGGACTGTTGGCGTGCGCCAATACATAGTCCTTAAGTCGCAATATTAGAAACAATTTTCGAGTCGAAGTGACGCTTCAGTAAAGCGGTGAATACTTTACTGAAGCTTCTATGGAGTTTTGGATAGAATACGAAAATACACGTTTTTCGCCTTTGTACTATTTGCCTTTCACTCATGCACGTTTACGAACACTTAATGGTTAATAATCCACCATTATTACACATTAACACTCGAAGAAACATAGGTTTTAGTAATAAACACAAAATCAACAACAGCACATTTTCTCATTCCCGCCAAAACTCCTAAAGAATCGATTTATTTTAATGTTACCTTCTTAGTCGATTACTGTTGTGACACTATGCTGCAATCAACAAACCCTTCGTGCTGGCAGCACTCTATAGAGATGAGACTATGGACTCTTGAGTCGGATGCATGCCACACACCACACAGTCACTACAATAGACTACTTGAGTACTTTGTCCCTAGTAATAAAGTTCTGTGAGAACCGCGTAGCACGACTGGAACGATCTTTGAAATACGAGGTGGACTAAGTAATTGTTCGATTGGACTCGATATCACCTAGTATCAAATTTGATCTGATGCAGGAATCATCTATTCTAATAAATACGCCTCATCTCTAGCACTCTCCAGTCTATTCTGCCCATGTCATTCTAGCACTATTATAATATGTTCTGTGGCATAGCGAAGCTTTATATTCTCTTTGTTTGGATGTCATCTCATTGTCAATTTGTCATTCATAATTATTTCTGTTCACTTCATTTTCATTCATTCATCAATCATCAATCAGTCACTTTTCTACAAATGTCGCATCTATACTTCTGTATTGTTTCCTAGTTGTTTATTTTTGTTTTATTTGGACTTAAAACTATTACTTCGATAATGTATTTTTCTTGATCTGAGATATCTTTTCCAATACATCCAAAATTAGTTTACTAAGGTAGTGGGTGAATGTCATACATGAGTTAAGAATTTGTGAAAATGTGATAGTTTTTCGTATTTGGCGTAGTGCCATAGTTTTAATTGCAGTTTTAACGGAAATAGGCGTCATGAAGTGGTGTTCGTTTATTATTTGGGCGCTAGCATGTGTATATCCTGCGCTTGGATATTGCCCTTCTCTATGCTCGTGTAAAAGCAACAAAGCGCTAGATGGGGCGTTAGCGGAGCCCCAGCCGGGCGAACTTCTGAGGCTTAAGTGTGGCGGGAGCCCTGCACAGATCACTGAACTGAAGGAGATTGATTTGAGCAAGTTGTGGACTATTGTGGTCAGCTTGTAAGTCATCATGTTAAATATGTAACATAATCTGGCATCTTTATTATCATGACATGAGATCTAATATTTACTAACATTTCAGGAATTTATCAGGAAACGCTATAACTACACTATCCAGGGAACTGTATTTACCCAATTTACAGAAGTTGTAAGTAACTATTTCTAATTTGCTTTACCTGTCATTATTTATTTATTACTAGCTTCCACCCACGGCTTCCCCCGAGTAGTATGTTTCTTTATTAATTGTAGTCCATTTGTTATTCTGTTATACAAGCTATATTATTGTAAAGTTTAATATAAATCCGGTCAGTAGTTTTTGCATGAATGAGTAACAAACATCCATGTATACATCCATCCATCCTTACAAAGCTTTGTGTTTATAATATAGTATGTAATATTAGTGGGATCTCCAACAAAGGATACACATTAAGAAACAAAGGATGAGTGTTCCCATACAAATTATGCTCTTTCATTTATATTATGGGTGACCACAGTGTGCGAAAAGTTTCAACTAAACAGTTAAGAAAAAAGTTAACACTATCAATAATACTAGTGGAAACAATTTAAATGCAGAAAATTAAGGCAGCAATTATATTGTTAAAAAGTATGGCTTAAACTGACCCTAAAATTGGCCCCCATTTGGATATTGAAATATCCGTTTTTCAACTTTGTAACACTAAAAAATATGGTTTTAACATAATTATTTCTCTGGTCATATAACTTGTAAAAGAAATGTTTGAACATTTCTTTTTCATTTACAATTAGTCCTATCAATAATTAGCAAATAGAAAAGTCAATACAATACCTTTGGAAATCTAACTCCGCCCTATGTTTTTTGCACATTTAGCGGCATGTCTGCATTGCGAATTTACAATTTACGACTGTGGTTGAACTATCATTGACTATAACTTATGGCTGCCACTAGACAAACAATAAGTTCGTGTCATTAGTATGGTGTTAAAATTTTTAAATATGTTATAAAATATCTATTAGGTGGCAAAATGACGAAATTGGTCACAAACTGGTGGGGACCAGTGAACTGGTGAAATGACCCTATTTTGTTAATTTTTCAGAGACCTAAGCAGAAATCAAATCAACCTAATAGAATCTGATGCATTTTACAATCTGACTTCTTTACAACGCCTTGACCTGTCTTATAACCAGATCAGCGATGTCTATAAAGAGATGTTTAAAGGCCTAGTAAACCTGGAGCGGCTTATTCTATCTCAGAATCACATCTCTGTTATGGCCACAGGGACTTTTGACCATTTGGTGGGATTGAAGCAGTTGTAAGTAAAAGATATCATTATATTATGTAGAAGTAATATAACCTTTATTTCATGCCACATACAGTCCTGACCTACTAGGACCTAACTAGGATTATCTATAGTTCAAGAATTACTATGGAGACCATTGTCCTTCATTAGTTACACATTCTACTATACATACAAGTAAGTCTTTACTTCTGAGTTCTGTCTTTTTATTGTCAGGTAGTGTAATATTTCATGTATGTTTTCTTATCCTTAAAGACATACATCTTTTTGTAATTGACTTGACCATTTTTATAAAACAATGTAAAGTTGATTGAGTGGTCAGATCCTATGTTCTATTATCATGGGACTTGTTATGTAGGGTAATTCTCATTCGAACATTTTTTACGTTCAACAACATCATCATTAATAAATTAAGTAAGTCCAGTCATAGTTACTTATAAATTATAAATCTGAAAGTAACAATATCTATCTGCCTGTTATCTTTTTACAACAAATTTACTGAACTAATTTATTACAAATTTGGTGGAGATGTAGTTTTAGAGTCAGAGTAAGGATGATGAGTAACAGCTCAGCTGTCAACTAAATTGAATGTGCAAATAGAAAACACTTTTGAATGATTGTACTTTTATCTGGATATACTAGGTGTAAATGGATATACTGAAAACCTCAGATACCCAATCACAGTTTTACAATCCATACAGTGGTTTGATTTGAGATTAGACTTCTCTGTGCCTCCCCATTGGGAAGAGAAATCAAGTAATATCCCCACAAAAAAAAAAACAGACAAATTGAAAACCTCCTCCTTTTTTGGAAGTCGGTTAGAAATTATTAGCTCTACTAAATTAATAATGTAGCTTTAGCAGGGTATTCTCTATTTTTGATAAGTATTTTTCTATCCCTTCAGAGATATAACGGAGAATCCTCTGATCTGCGACTGTGAACTTCTCTGGGTAAGCGATTGGGCAAGGAACACCAGCGTCAAACTTGTTGCCAATCCTAAGTGTGCATTCCCTGAGAACATGGCTGGTAAATTTGTCAGAAAACTTAAAATATTCCTAGACCTATCAGCCTGCAGTAATGCATTGCCATCGAGTACTCTAATTGTCAAACCAAATCATGACCAAGTTGTGTTTGAAGGAGATACTTTAGTCCTTACATGTAATGCTCCATTCGCATCTGTTATTGCTAAGTATGAATTGAAATGGCTTCATCCTATGCTTGAAATATGTGATGTTAACATGACCAGCACAGATATGCAGGAAGAGGGAATGGCAGAGACAACAATGTTCTTCCCGAATATAACTCACCATCATATGGGAAACTGGACTTGTATGTATACTGATCAGAATCACTTGAAGCACAATCACACCGTACAAGTTCTAGTGCTGTCAAACCGAACTCAATACTGCGCATCTGATAATTCTACGACTACAATGAACAATAAAGGCCTGTATTCATGGCCTCAGTTGTTAGTAAACAGGACAGCTAGTGTACCATGTCGGAGTGGTGATGGAATGGCTTACAGACAATGCTTCTCCGATGCCACATGGGGTGAAGCTAATACAACAGAATGCTCCTATATCAGCAACGTAACAAAACTGCTTCAGCAATTTGCTTTGCTAAATGTTAGCTTAGTGCAATATTCGGCAGTGAATGCAACGGAAAGACTGGCAATGCTAATTCAGGAAAAGACATATCCATTGGCTGAGATAAATGATCCTGATGATGTGATGTTTATAGACCATGCTATCAGGAATTATATGCAGTATATACCCGAGGAGAAAGATTTAGGTAAGTTAACTAACTTTATTGGCTTAAGTTCAAAAATAAAAAGAACAATGACTGCAATCTCACTTGCATTGGGTTTGCCATAGAAACCGTGCAGCGATGATGCGGTCACCATCTATTGAAGCATGTGCACCTAGAATACCTATTCAAACAAACCAGGTTATAGCAAACAAGAAACACAGAAATGAACCGTTATCACAAACACAATTTTGAGATGCTAGTTTAGCTGGACATTGGCTGAAGATAAATGTCTAAAATGATAAGAAATGTCACAACATGAAATTTTTCTATTGTTAATTGCCAGCAACTTCACCGAATGCGATTTTTCATAATAATATAAAGTGATTGATTTTCTTAAAAATGTTGAGGTGCGCGAGCGAGATTGCGGCGCGCCATAAATAATCTTTTTATAATTATGAAAAATCGCATTCGGTGAAGTTGCTGGCAATAACATTACAAAGGTACGGCATCAAAAGTATCATTTTGGTCCAATCAAGTTTTCATACATTAAAATGGGCATTGGAAATGGACAATTACAAATCTTATCATGAAACATTGTGGTTGTGTCTAAACGCTTATCCAGCGGCACTGGGAACCAATAATGAACAAATGATTGTTTTCCAGGACCAACACTCCTAGACGTGATCAGCTCTGCCATGAACATTTCACACTCTGTCATGGCCAAAGCAGAGGCCAAGTATGGCGCCTGCACTGACATGATGAGGGCAGCTGAGGAGATATCCACTTATATCAACAACGTTCAGGGACAGAAGGTAAGACTACAAATTTCTAATTTTTAGTTTTGTATACAATGTTGTTTTTGGTGCTTTTAGCAAAACAATCCTACCTGGATCCCGTGTGTTTCTAAGAAACACATCGCTTGCAGTTTTAAATATGTGAGGACTCGACCATCAAGGTAATAATATGTACTAACGTACTAGATGAGCTATGTGAAACAAAAGTCTTGTCCCGTTTTTTATTTTTAAAATAAAGTCCGCTGCAGCGCTAATACCATAATTATGTCGTCTAACCAAACAAATAAAACATGTAGCGCTAGATTGCGTCTAAGGTGTAGTTTTCTCACGATCAAAAGGTCGTAAGCGCCGCTAATTTCACGGCGCTTACGCGTTTTGTTCAAGGACAGAGATAGTTGGACCGCCAGTGTGGCGTAAAATATGCCTTTGCGGCGTCGACTGTATTGTTTCTGTGAAGTCGACTTTACAATGTTTGCCGATTCCATGTTGCAGGAGAACCTTGCGGTGGAGCACTTCCGCGTGGGCGAGGGCTTCGGTGGCGCCACCTGCGTGTGGTACGGCGGGGGGCGGCCGCGCCTGCACTGCACATCCACCAACCGCACCGTGGCGCCGCTGCTCACACTCACCGACGACACCATACACGCCAGCGTGCAGGTATAACATGTCTACTCAGTGGTACAATTGAGATACTAACCTCAAAAGGTGCAGCGGCGCAAGTACGGATCTTTTCGGTCGATAAAATTTGATAAAATTGACAGTTCAAATCGATAAAGTGGGATTTACCGAGCCTCGAAACAATCGACAAAAGTTATCGAAAAGCTAGGTCGAATCCAAAGAGAATATAGAGCTACTACAATACTTTACGATCAGACTTCGGTACTCGCAACATTCGATAAATTTGTCGAGTTTTTCGGTTCGACAAATTTATCGAACCGACTTCCGTACTCGCGCCGCAGTGACGGCTCAGGAGCCTCCTTGCGACTACTGTAACACTTACACTTTTTAAACATGATTGTTAGCATTAGAATCATTGTAAAAAATTTTTTTTTTATGCTATTTGGTAACGTGACGAGCTGGTCGTTTGCCTGATGGTAAGCACAACGCCGGCCAATAACAATTGCAGTGCCACTCAAACTTTGAAACACAAAGGCCTGCGCGGCACTGCAGTGCGCTCGTTACCCTGAGTCATTAGGTATTAAGTCTCATAAGCCCAGTAATTTCACTGGCTACTCTGCTCATCAAACCGGAACACAGTAATGCTTGCACATTACGGCTTGGCGGCAGACGAGTTAGTCCTACCACAAAATTCAGCTAATTACCATTTTCTTTTAGATACCCCAATCACTACCGTACAGTACGACAACCGACGGTGAGATGCTGCAGATCCACCCCCGTGATCTCGTCATCTCAGTGTACGAGAACGCAGCCCTGTTCCCCCTGCTACCTGTCATGGAAGACGACGGCAGGCTGACTGGACACCGGCCCAAGGACTACTACGGACGGAGTACCAAGAGGGAAGACATGAATATGGAGATTACATCGCCTGTGGTCGGGTTTCAGTTGAGTAAGTATATAAGTACATCGACGACCGCATCGTCACTTAAGGTGCCGCTTCCCGGCCCGCCTAAGAAGAACGCAAATATGGTCTAAAGGCTTGTTGGTTCATCGAAGAAAAACAGGCACTACGGAAAAAGCGCCAGAGCCCTCGGTTGGAATTTTGAAAATTTTGAAATAAATTTCAAAAGAAAATTCCCGATGACAATTAGTGCGTGGTAATTTCCTAAAATTTGTTCCAGGAAATACGTGTTTTTTAAAAAGATGCCTACCAAATTTGTGAAAAAAAATGTTTGTTATTTAGAATCTAGTCTATTAAATCTAGTGATTTATCTTCAAAAATGTTGAGATGCGCGAGCGAGATAGCAAAGCGTCGTATTCAGCCTCTTAAGAGGCTGCTACATGCCCTACTTTCGATACAAACGCTCGTACGCGATTATAGTGTCCTAATAAATTTTTCTTTAGATGTTTTGAGCAAATATGTATCATGTGATCTTTATCTAGGAGCAAAAATGTAAACTTTTGTCATTCCAACTCAGTACAAGCCTCCAAAAATTAGTTTTTTGGACAAATTTTACATTGACTTTGGCCGTTCACAGTGTTCTCATAAATGTAAAATTCAACAAAACACTTCCATATAATCCTTGGACATGTAATGGAGATTCTAAATAACAAACATTTTTTTCACAAACTTGTAAGGCATTTTCAAAAACACGTATTTCCTGGAACACGTTTTAGGAAAGTACCACGCACTACAATTGCCTTCGGAAATTTTCTTTGGAAATTTATTTCCAAATTTTCAGAATGCCAACCGAAGGCTCTGGCGTTGTCTTTCTTTTTCCGTAGTGCTTGTTTTTCTTCGATGAACGAAAAAGCCTTTAGGCCATTTTTTCGTTAGGCGGGTCATGAAGCGGCGCCTTAACTTGCGGGCGTGTTGCAGGGGGCGTGTCGCTGGGCGGCGCGCTGCTGGAGCCGGTGCTGGCGGCGGTGCGCGCGCGCGGCGCCGGCGCCGACGGCCGCGCCGCCGTGTGGGACCCCGCCACGCGCCGCTGGCGGGACAACGCCTCGGGTACGACGCACAACTACCTTCTCATTCTTATTCTTATTCGAAATGGGGGCGTTAGGCCTGCACTGACGTCCCGCTTGGGGTGTATTGTGCATTTCCCCCTGCCTGCGTCTACCTAAGCCAACCCAGCTCCTTTATGTAGCTGAGGATGGCCTTGGGTCGCTGGCAAAGCTGCTCCAGTGGTATGGTTGATGTTGATGTTGTTAATGATAATGATGATGAAATGTGCTCCTGAGTTAGTTGCTCGTGCAAACCGACCGTAGCCCTTACATCGCTTGTGGCCTTGCAATGCCATATTACGTGTTCCACTGTTTCTTCTTCCTGCAAGCATCCCCAGCATAGAGGAATGTCTGTAGCGCCTATTTCACAAGTACCCTCAACTTCAACTTAGTTTATTTAAGCTATTTGGTAACGAGACGATCAGTAGCGCAAGTACGGATCTTTTCGATCGATAAAATTGACAGAACCAATCGATAAATTGGGTTTTATCAATTTTTTATTTAATTTATCGAGCCTTAATACAATCGACAGAAGTTATCGAATAGCTAGGTCGGATCCAAAGAGAATATAGAGCTACTACAATACTTTACGATCAGACTTCGGTACCCGCAGCATTCGATAAATTTATCAGTTGTTTCGATTAGACAAATTTATCGAACCGACTTCTGCACTTGCGCCGCTGGTCGTTTGCCTGATGGTAAGCTTAACGTTGGCCTATAACAATAGCAGTGCCACTCAGAACTTTGAAACACAAAGGCTTGCGCGGCACTGCATTGCGCTCGTTACCCTGAGACATTAGTTATTAAGTCTCGTAAGCCCAGTAATTTCACTGGCTACTCTGCTCATCAAACCGAAACACAGTAATGCTTGCACATTACTGCTTAGCGGCAGACTTCACTCACAAAGCGGTGGTAACAACCCAGACGGAAACTCGCAGAAGAGTTAGTCCTACCACCTAGTGTTAAGCCTCATAAGGATAATTTGCCCAGTATCATTTACCACATTTACCATTGCCTAATATCATTTTAACATCCCACAGTTAAATTTCTTAATTTCAGATTGCAAAGTATCTCACGTTGTGTCAGAAATGATAATCATCAGCTGCACGCGGCTCGCTTACGTGGGGCTACTACAGAACGTTGAGACCGGAATTTACGGAGCAAGAACCGACGGCGCCAGATTCAAGGTATCCCACCCCGCAGTCTACGTCGGCAGTCTTATCCTCATGGGCTGCATCAGCTGCGCCGCACTCACCTACGTCATGTGCTACCCAGCCATACTCATGCCAAAGAAGACGAAGCATGCGCTCATCAACACTTGGATCGCGATTGGATTGCTCTGTTTCTTGTACACTTTAGGGATATATCAGACTGAGGATGTGAAGCTCTGTCAGGTGCTTGGGTTGCTGATCCACTATCTCTCTCTTTCGTGTTTGCTGTGGATGTGTGTGTCGGCTAGTAACATGTACAAGTGGGTGACGAAGACTCATAATCCAGTTCGAACTCCAGAGGAATTGCCGCCTGATGTGCCGGTGCAGAAACCTATCCTGGGCTTGTATTTGGTCGGTTGGGGTATAGCTCTGATTGTCTGTGGGATATCCGGTGCGGTTAATTTGAAGGACTACGCTGGGTATTCGCAGTGTTTTCTGAGTACGGCGCCCGCTTTGAGCGCTTTGTTCGTCCCCGGGGGGATTCTGCTGATGTTTTTGCTGATCCTGTTCCTGCTCATACGATGCACGATAAGGAATATGAATGTCCAGTTGTCGGAGGGTACGCAGGCGACGGAAAATGTGGATTTAGAAATGTGGGAGGCTCAGACGAACGAGAGAGCGGAGAGGAGGAGCGTTAAGTCTACTTTGGATTCGGAAATCGAGGATATGGAGCACACGCCCATCATACAACTGAGAGCTCAAGTTATAGTGATGTGTTTGTACATGGCTGTGTGGTCGTGCGGTGCTATAGCGGTCTATAGGCCGCTGCCGGCTTACTTACCGTACCAGGAAGATATCTGCAGCATTGTATATGCAGTCTGTGCCACGGTTTTAGGCACATTTATACTGTTCTTCTACGGTATCGCACGCAGTGACGTCAGAGCGCAGTGGGCTATGATGCACTGCTATTTACAAAAGAGTAAGCAGTGCTGTAGAAATAGGAGCGTTTTCGATACAAACCAGCAAAACATCACTGCGACGCAAACTAACGCACCCGCTATGCAAGCTATACCGAACGATAACAGATCGAGGTCCGGCAGCAGAAGCTCCAACAGGACTAACTCCAAAACGAACAACAGTGGCATTTACAAAGGTGGCGCTGAGCTCAACGGACAAACTTTACCGAAAGATCCTCTTAAGAATATAAACGGGAAAAACAAAGCACCAAACATCAATCTCGTAGTCTTGCACAGGCAGCAATACAGATCGAACAACTCCATGATGACGTATCCGGATACGGGGACTATAGGCCCTGAAGCGTTCTACAACCCCAACCAAATGAACGTAGCTAAAAAGTTTTTCAAGAAACAGAGGCAGAACATGAAGAGAAATTGCCTAGAACTTCCTACGAGGAGGGACTGCGACAACGATTCACATTTTTCCTTACCACTGCCTACTAGAGAAGCTTACAACGGCGTTGCGAATATGCTAAACTCGGGATCTAAAGTTAACAACACTAATATACACGTAGAGAGATCAAACAATGGGATTAAAGAGACAAGGCACGCACTCAATCCCAATTTACTTGAAGATGAACAGCAGAAGGATTACAAAAACTATTCTATTGAAAGAAAATCGTGGCTCAAAGAGGATCCGAAATCGAATCGCGCTCAAGTAATGAACATTTACACAAATGTGCCAGAAACTCAAGTGCCTCAACATCTTGTAGTGAAAGCGAATGTACCAAAACCATTCAACGGTCACAGAAGTAGCGTCTCCGAGGAATGTTTGCAGTCTCATGCTGAGCAGCCAGAAATGAGAACGATATCTCAGCAATGCAGCTTGGAATACAGCTCCGCGTCAGAAATAGCCATGCCGCATACATGCTCCGATCAGACATTGAACACGCATTCAGAGCTGACGTCGTTTCAAGAGACGCACAGTGCCTTGTGCTCGACAAACGAAATCACAGACACTGAAAGCTTCGGACAGTACATAGATTACTTGCAACCGACCAGCAACAAAGACAGCAAAGATGCCGTAGATAAATCACTGCAAGACATCTCTGAAGAGTGTACTATGAACAGTGACGATATCAACAGATCGAGTACGCCGCAAATCTTGGAAGTAGATTCGGGTGAATTGGACAATCTACTACAAAATCCAGACGATATGGGCTCTAAAGATAAAATGGACGACGAAAAAGACACGTTTTTCATGGCGAAAACGACGTACGACTTTGAAACTTGCAGCACGAACGCCAGCGAGCAAGGATTCGAGAACGAAAGCGACATCTATTGCCCGAACTACCAAATGTCCGAAGTAAGTATAAGAAGTCACGGCCTCTATGCGCCGTCTCCCTCTTCTATGTGTCCGAACGAAATAAGCTTTAGCAACGAAGACGTTTCTAACATAGAGAGCCAGTATGTTAACTACGATCCGGGATGGCGCAAGACTATAAAGAGCAATCCTAAGCTGGGAAAGTACGTACCAACGCCGGCAGTCAGCTGCCCCGAAGTGAACAGAGATAGTAGTCCTGTGTCCTTTTCTAGTGAGATAGATGAACTTTATACGCAGATAACCAGTAGGAGTAAGGATAGGGAGAAAGACAGGACAGCGAGGAAAGACACCGGGCTGGATGTGACTTTGAACAGTGACGTCACGCTTAAACCTGACAGTGACAGTTGTGTGAGTGAGGCGGTTTCCGACGTGGAAATGAAAGGTGAGACTATTGTGTAGCTAGAAACCTCAAGTGATAAGGACTAGATTGTACCTGTGAATAGTGCTGCTTAAGTGATGTTTTATATTGAACTGTTTATACTAAAGGTGCGTGAAAGTATTAAAGTTGGTAGGCGAAAGTTATATCAGTAGAGTAATTATGTAATTTTTTTAAATTTTACTGCCATTATTTTGTAATTTCTGTTGTTTTTGTTCGAGAATATCTGCCGTCCAAAGGGAAAATTGTTTTACTTTTATTTTGGACGACGGAAATGGTTTTTTATGATTTGGCCCGATTAACCAATTGGAAAATTGGTATCATTAAATAAACCCCCGGTCAAAAATATAGCAAAATGGTATGTTTTTTTTTGTGTAAAAATTATTTTGTAAAAATAACAGGTTTCTTAGGGTTTCCCTATCTTGACCCTTTGGGTGCAAAATTTTTGATCTGGTATTGTATTATTTTGTAAATAAGTGACAGTCGTTTTCATCAATAAATATCAAATTTCTTCAAATTAATTTAATATTGAAGGTTGTATACATTAATTTTTAATTGTACATTTTAATTGTGTAGCTATTTATTAAGTTTCTCTTGAGTCTGATAAGCTATCGCTTTTGTATCAGTAAAAAGTCTATTGCTTTATGTATGAAAGTGAATGAGCCTAAATAATAATTATGATGTGCCAAATTCTATGGAATGTTGTGTAAATTGTCTCAGCCGTTTTATAGAAACTGGAAATATTTTTTGTAATCAAAATTGACTGAAGTAAAATCCCGCCTTAGTCTCTAGTCTACTTCAAAGTAAATGTGGTGAAGAAATATGTTATAATTATGTTTGTTTAAATAATAATATGTATTGATGATACCACTCTCATAATATACAGGGTGAGTTTCGAACGTTATCCTGGAAGGGGGTGAATAGGATCATGGTTGTCCACAAGCTGTGAGAACTTCTCCTGGAAATACGTCATTACAAATTTCTATAAAAAAACAGCTTCAAACTTGAAGTGCGCAGTTTCTGGAATTGTTTCTAGGTCTCGTCTAATCAACATTTAACAAAGATCAACATAATTCAAGTGAAATCAGCTGATCTAGTGCAGCCACGAAATTCTTTAGTAGAATTTTGACGTAAACTTTAAATGCAAGTTTTCAATGAAAAATTCCGAATTTCAAAAAGCCTTAACACTAAGGTTGTTGACCTCCAGGAGTAGATTGACCTCCTTTTAGAATAACATACCAGTTCAAACTCAGGTTGTATATACCTGAAAAAGTTCTGAAAAATGACGCGGTCACAAAATCTCTTATAGACAAATTATGGAAAGGAAAACTACTGAAACTGATGTTCACTATAAACTGTATTAGTCCGTTTAATATACCGCCAAGCAGTAGTGTGCAAGCATTATAATTGGCTTATTAGTCATGAAAGGGCAGAATGACGATTGCGATGCTTTGCTGCACAGGGGCCTTACTGTCTAACAAAATCGTCTTCGTTTTTGACTCCAACCTGATTAAGACCAACAGTCCCTAGGTCTTCGGCTGGAAAAATTGTCTAGAATTCTCGCTGGTTTTAATTTTAGAACGAACGTTTTTATGTTAACAAGTTGTTACTAAAGGAAAACTAGCAAAAATTCTAGACAATTCCTTCCACCCGAAGACTAGTGACCGCTGGTTTTAATCGGTTTGGTATTGAAAACGAACACGAGATTGTTAGCCGGTAAGGCCCCCGGTTAAGACCAAGCAGTCTTCATTATAGAACGAACGTTATTGAGGAAACAAGTTGTTACAAAAAGAAAACTAGCGAAAATTCTAGACAATTCCTTCCTAGTGACTGAATGGGCAAAACATAAAAACCCATTTTTAGGTTTGTAAACTTAAGTGCATAAAAATGTAATTTTTGTTAAACTTTTGTTATGTTATTGTCAGCAAAATACTAGCTTCTTCCCGCGGTTTCACAACGTCACAACCGTGCATTTTTCCGGGATAAAAAGTAGTCTATGTATCACTCCGATCCATAAACTGTATATATGTAATTATGTATATACAAAACGTTGATGCGTGGCTCCGGTGCTGAAAGGACAAACCAACAAACACACTACATACCTCTAATAATAATATAGTTGCTTTTATAATGGTAACGCACGGATGTGTTTATTCTGCAGAAATTAAATTAAGTTATTAGATATTTAAACTTTTTGAATATCTCTATATCTGGATACATCAAGTTTAAAATCTTGCTTTATTTTCGTGAATGGAACTATAAGACATTTTTAT
Organism: Crocallis elinguaria; assembly: GCA_907269065.1. Taxonomy (NCBI): domain Eukaryota; kingdom Metazoa; phylum Arthropoda; class Insecta; order Lepidoptera; family Geometridae; genus Crocallis; species Crocallis elinguaria. Next base: position 37,133,169 of record OU026065.1, read on the forward strand.
GCATTTAAACAATATGCTAAGTAAATGTATTTCTTTGTAAATATATTTTTCTAAGAACTAGATCACCTTGTCTATGTCCTGCTATCTTGTCACAATGTCGTAGAAATTTAGTACAGTGCTCACCAGAGAATATGACACATTTGAAAACGTACGTAAAATATTGTTTAGGCAATTTCTACTTACAACACGGTGACAAATAATAATCTGCAACGAAGCAGAACCAACATGATCTCTTAAAATGTGTCATATTTTCCACCGGGCACTGTAGATATCCGATTCTATTAGTACTGTTACTGTCAAGCTATTGTGATAAATATATATCTTCCCCGGTGCAGTTACATGCGCTATTTATATTCTACTGTAGAAGTTTTGTAGATTTATAAATTATATATAACATTTTGTGAATATTATTATAAAGTATTGATAGTGAAAAATTTATGGACGGTTAGCTTTTTGTGGAGCATTTTGCGTAATAAAAACGAGGCATTTGCACTTATTCTGTGTGTTTATTTACAAAATTCTTGTACAAAAAAGTAAACAAAATATTACACAAACATAAAATATCATAAAATAAAAATTACTTATAACAAATTACGAATATTATTTTAAAGTATTATTTATTATGTACATAAATGAAACATTATCTAAGAATAATCATTAATCACTATGAAAAATTGCAAATTCGAGATTAAAACGTGTTTGATGACTTCAAGCTAATTTCAAGAAATATTGTACCATCGATCATAGTACATATTATATTTGAAACAATTTAATAATGTAAATTCAGTAAAATCTTGCATTCCATTGGAATTTCAACAAAATTTCTTTCAATCTTTCCCGAAAGATATGTTGTAGGAACTAGATTCATGCGCTGGGCACTAGTAAAGGTGAAACTACACGGTTCAACTAAATTGAATCACTTTGGTTGAATGGAGCAGAAATTAAAGGAATGCTGTTGTTGCAATGACATTGAATGATTCACTTATAAGTTTACATGGATCAATTTCGTTGCTTCATCCAAATTGAAAGACATAAGTGAACCGTGTATTTTCACCTTAAGACTGTCTTTACAGTAATAATGCTTAACCTTGACGAGCAGGGGTGTCGGCGAAGGGAGTCTATAGGTTTAATTGTTTGTGGGTGGTAACCTATGTTGGTTTAGCATTTGCTAGTATAACTCGATGAAAATGTATCACCAAATATTCTTTGGTGCGTTCTAGCTGCAGTTGAGAGTAGGATACGTCCGATATAGTCCCCGCAGTCACGCCTGGGCGGGCGGTAACACAAGCCTCGCCGTGAGCCCCGTGAGCTCCCTGCCCCTCCCCGCGACCGCCCCCAGCATCCTCCCCACGAGGCCGCGGGACACCTCTTCTGTTGGCTTCTCTTTTGTTGTACCTGTTTGGAAAATAATATACATGCTAAGGTGCGATTCGATTGAGACATTATCAAGACTGCGGTGCGAGTACGGATCTTTTCGATAAATAAAATTCGATAAAATTGACAGTTAAAATCGATAAACTGGGTTTTATTCGTTAAAATGACATTTAAAATCGATAAAGTGGGTTTCATCGATTTTAACTGTCAATTTTATCGAATTTTATTTATCAAAAAGATCCGTACTCGCGCCGCTGGTGTAGGATATTAGGTAATTTTTTATGCTTTTTGGTAACGAGATGAGCTGGTCGTTTGCTTGATTGTAAGCACAACGCCGGCCCATAACTATTGCAGTGCAACTCAGCACATTGAAACACAGGGCTGCGCGGCACTGCAGTCCGCTAGTTACCCTGAGACAGGTATTAAATCTCATAAGCCCAGTAATTTCCCTGGCTATACTTTGTTCATCAAACCGGAAGCATTATTAAAGCTTGCAATTACTGCATAGCGGCAGATTACATGAGCAAAGCGCTGCCGGTACCCACCCAGACGGAAACTCGCAAGAGTTAGTCCAACACCTGGTACCTATCCACCTAGAAATAAACTTACCAAGCAAGAAATCCAGGAGCACCCGCGATAGCCCCGCGTCTGGCGGCTCGGCCTTCGCCACCAGCCGCAACGTGGAGGCCGAGCAGTGCGCCGCGCTGGACACCAGCTGCGCCGCGCCGTGCTTGGAGCCCACCAGTAGCGCCGGCGGACTTATTTTGTGCTCGGGGCTGATGCGCCACCACGCGGCCCCTGGACACAATATTTGAAACAATAGATGAATTGGGGTGTTGCATGAAATACAAAATACATAATTACTGTCGTTATATAGTTTTAAGAAGATCACATTAATACAATAAAAATTAATTTCACGAAAAGTATAAATTTCCTCAAAGATCTGCAGGTACCTACCATCATATTCTTTAAATACTGTACTTAAACGCAGCTAGTTTTTCACGGCCAAATCAACAAAATGCATGTTTTTAGTACAGTTTATAGCCCGCGTAGATTAAGTGACGTCAGATGTTCTGTACAATTTGTATGCGGAGTTTTAGCGCTCAGTAGATACGCCCAACTTTGACTCTCATTTTTGATGTTTCTAGCGTTCGATTTCCAGTTTTTTCGATACAGGCATTTGATTCTCAGGAGAAGACGAATTGATTGACAATTAAAAATGGAGAAATATCCCTATTCAGTGGCTAAGTTGGTAGTAACTCTGCATGCGAATCGAGGGGCCTGGGTTCGATTCGCGGCCAGGCAAACTTTGTGTGGTGCACATAAAGTTTGTTCTCTTGTGTTGTTGTGTATCTACGTGAGTCCATGCCACCTCAGATACAGGGAATCCTAGTGAAGGGTATGAGTGGGTTTATGATTATTTGGTGTAGATATTTTGTCCACTAAATGTACGAACGTCACATGGGTGACGTCCATAGAGATCTGTGGTGACGTCCTTTAAATTTACACAATAACCTACGGCTTCCAAGTATCTCAGTGGCTTAACTTTACCGATCGGTAAGTTCTTAGGTTGTTATCGCCGTTGGCCTATCCTATCTAAGTCCTTCCTAATACACGCCGCCGTTGAGTTTTTTCATTCTCCGTCGGTAGAAACCGTGGTCGTAAGGTATTATCTTCAAATGGCGTACACTACCTATCAGATTATATTAGACAGTCTAGGTTTTTCAACAAGACCTACCTCGCACGTAGTTTAGTGCTCCCGACCAGTCGCATGCCCGGGAGCTGGACCATCGACCATCGCCTTCAGACACTTCGCCCTCTGCCAACCACCGCTCGGGTAGGAATGGCCACTGAAAAAGAACACGTTTACGATGATGCTTTGAAGTTTTTAGATTATGTAGATAAAGGTGGATCATGTAATAAGATATGAGTAAATGTACCTATATTGATTGTGATTTTTTCATGTATGGTAAAAAGTTGACACCCTTAGTAAGTGAAAAGCTATGAAAAGTTGGATAAATTGTTTGGTTCGAAAGATTCTAACGTAGTAGATTTCAGTCGTCTTTGTTCCCGAAACTGAGGAATAGGCTTGTGGATAGTAGACACTTAAATTATAACAATAGATAACTTTTAGAGCTATTGAAACAATACAGAATTCAGCGGGAACCGACTGACGAAAATATCGCGATGTATGGAATTTCATCCCCCGTTTTTCCACCCTTGGTATTATTTGATGAAATTTATAAAAGGACTAACTATAGGTACACATAGATATAGGTACTCTACTCATTAAAAAAATCATTTAAATCGGGTTATACCCTTTCTCCCCACCAGTTTTGTCCCACGAGAAGTCAAGTAACACCACCATAAAAAAACACAGACGAATTGAGGAATCACTAAAGAAGCTGAAACTTAAAATAAAAATTTGGCTAAGCAATCCAATAAAAGTAAAAAAAATTAGAAAATATAGCAATGAAATTTTAAATTTAAAAGGCAGTACTAGGTGATGAAATATCTAATTAATATTCGTCATGTAAAATAAAGATGTTAACAGTTAATTATGTACGTACTTCAATTAAGAATCATCAACTGAGCAATTAAATACGAGGATGTCAATTTAATTATAATAACAAGAAGCTTACCGAGGTGTCTCAAGTACATGGGACTTTGTACGGACATAAAAATGATAAAATTATTACCTGACAGAAGGAACCTACTTAGTTATCGGGTTGTTATAAAATGAGAGAAATGTAATAATGAAGATAACGTATGCAGGTCATACAGCGTTTATTTAACTTGCTAAATGGTATGATTTTTTTATAATTTTTTCCAGAATGTGCAGCTATTTGTCCGAATTAATCTACCTAGACTTATGTAGATAAGTAAGTATATCTACCTATATTTAAAGTAAAAATTAAGGCTTTAGAGCCCACATAGACGAGCACTCCAATCCAACATTCCAAAAACCGCTCGTGTATGTGAAATCTTAGACGGATGACGTGGAGTCAGAAATTTTAGAAATCCAAACATTCCAAATCCAATGTCTCAACATGTCGTTAGTAGCCGATATGACGATCCATTTTTCGCGTGCAGTTGGTAGTACTCGAGACGCAGAATGACCGAAAATAGAGTGATGGCGCGCTCGGAATGGAGTGACCGTCTGTGTGCTCAAAATTGGACCATTGTATCACTCATCCACGACACGCGGAGCGATGGATTTGGAACGCTGGTGTACCCATGTATGGGCTAATATTTAGAGTGCAGCTAGTTAGGTACCTGTATAAAATGAAGTGCACGATGGCAAAACTCAGCTGGCGGATACTGCCAATATAGATTTGGATGAGGGGCTCCGATGACTGCAAACTTGCTGACTAAAGGTCCATGGCAGTGAACCAAATACCTGTAACCAAAAAGTTCACATTTCACATAACTTGTTATTGTTGGGACTTCAGCTATTGTCAGCATCTTTTAATCACCTAAAACTGCGTCAAGCGGTTAAGTATTCGTTAGAGACCTTATTTAGTTGGTTGGAGTGAGGAGGGTGGGATATTCCTATACCAACTATAGAGGTCCGACAGTGCGTCACCCGTACGTAGGTTGATATCCCTCCTGTCCGTACCAACCGTGTTGCTTCAACCTTCATCATTATACGGACGGCTAAGGCGTGCGATTCGTTGCCAACGTCTGTTTCCCAATAGCTATAATTTGGGAGTTTTCAAAGACGAGTGAATAGGTTTCTTCTAGGCAAGCATGCTACATCGACCACATCGTGGTTTAACATCAGGTGAGATCGCGGTCAAGCATAAGCCTATTTCAAATAATAATAAAAAAACGATTCCTAAATTAAGAAAACACGTAGGTGACTTGAGCCTTGAGGCGTGGAAGTTTTACCTCCTAAACCCACTTCCTCGTGGGTTAGTTTGAGTTTATAAGATCGTACCGGTGTCCTCCTAGCAATGAGCCCATTTATGGAATAACTTGAAACTGTACCAGCCTTCAACACCTTCCGGAACAGGTGCCTGTCATGCTGTCGTCCTTTCTGGACCTTGTTGGATAATCAGAGCCTCAATGGAAATCGTAGCTTGTATCTAACACTATGTAAGTTTTATTTCGCTTACGATGTTGTTTCTGAAGCGGATGACGACCACGTGCGAGATGTCAACAGAAGTCCATTTCAACTAAGATAATACGGTCAGGCGTTCACTGCAGTGGTAATCAGTGACATTAGATTAAATACTACCTACTTGCTCGTGGTGTTCACGCGTTTACGCAATAGCATAATAACTACTTATACGCTTATGTTACGCCAGTGTGCTTAGCGGAATACTGGCGATTAACCCTTTTTAAATGTTAGGGATTTCCTTGTAAGGCATGCAACAAAATTAAGGCCTGCAACAGCTTTGGCTATTGTACATTTGTTACGATGAGTGGGTTAAACTTATTTTTCATATCGTATTCAGTATGAAACGGTTTGGTATCGAAATAAATACTTCTGTTTCTTAATAATAAAATACTACAATTACATTATATAATAATATTTAGAATAGCTGCGGACCATGGCACAAATACTAGTCCTTTCTTAAAATAATGTTTATGGCCTGAAAAAAATACCCTATTTTTATACCTACGTAGATAATAGCTGTGTACCTAAACAAATTAAACGATACAAAACATACCTACCTAATCTTGTGGTTTGTTAAATATTATTGCCAAATAAATAATAGGATGGGAACTTTTCGTCATCATAAAAAAAACAAGGAATCACCTCATAATTAGACCGATAACCCGACTTTTTTGGTTAGTTTTAGGCACTCGTATCAGACGCATGTCAGACGACTTGGACTGGGTATCGTCACGTATCGTAATCCGGCTGATAACAGAAGGAAGTTTGTTTGTTTACGCATATTAGGCCTCATGACTAATATAACATTCTAATTATCAATGAGTAAAGTTCAGTGAACACAGTAGGTACTTATATAGGTATAAGAGCTAATTATATATAGAGCAATCAGCACCAAATCTTTTTGTATTTATGATGTAATCTTAGCAATTAAGTATGGTGTGTTCGGATTTTGAAAGGCATTAGTGGAACATCTTGAGCTTTCGTTGAAGGGAAACGGCATGCAACCCTAGCATATACCTGCCTATGCTGGTAATGGTATTAAACAAATGGCTTAAAAATGACAATGGTTACGTCGGAAACCGATCACTTTGATGAAGAGCATACGAATATTAACATTGGCTTATAATGACCGCCATTATCATATAAAAACGATTGTGCTACTTTGAAATTGGCCATAAAGTAATAATGAGCAAAGTAGCCAGTGAAATTACTGGGCTTATGAGACTTACCTAATACCTAATATCTCAGGGTAGCGAGCGCACTGCAGTGCCACGCAGGTCTTTATATTTCAAAGTTCATGGGGCACTGCAATTGTTATGGGCCGGCGTAATGCTTACCATCAGGAAAACGACCAGCTCGACTCCTTATCAAATAGGATAAAACAAACTAATTATAACTTTAGATGATCTTACCAAGCAAGCATTCCTCCAATACCAAATCCTATGACCACTGCTGGCCTCACATCTGACACTCCAAGGGCTTCCAGAAGCGTTGACAGTTCCTCCACCACTCTCGGTGGAGACAGGTCACCCCTTCCACCTCCCTCGCTGCCCCCCGTTCCCCTCAGATCAAGCGTAATAACGTGGTGGCCACTTTCAGCCAACCTCCTCACGACGTTGGTCCAATTTGGGCACCATAGGTTGCCTGTGTCGGGAGCGTCACCCAGAATGAGGACGATTGGACCAGATTTCGGACCTGTTTCTACGTAGTGGTATTTTACGCCCTGGAATAAAGAGATTTATTTATTCATGCAACACATGTAACTTACAGATTGTTGACCAATACATTACATAGTAAAAATAAGGTGAACCAGTAGTACATTATGGAACTTGCTTATTCTATAATACACATGTCTAGATCTGGTTTTTGAACGAGCATATATTTGAGATTGGAAATAAAGAAAATAAGATTAAAAAGAAACGAAAGTCGATGACAATGTGGTACGGTATTCGATCATAGTGTACGACGAGCTAGCTACCACGCTCAAGTTGAAAATCTGTCGCCAAGTACCCCTATCAGTGTGTTCTGGCAGCTGCTCTTGAGAGCCAGACTTAATCTAGATTTACTTAGCGCATTTGCCGCCTTCGACTACATCATTATTTAAGATCAGGCGAGGTCGTGGTCAAACGCTAACCTTTAAAGTAGGTACCTATAAAAAATCACAAGAGGGGTCAGTAAGTACAATGTTATATCTTGGAGACGGAGTAACGATAAGTACCTATGCAAAGATGAATAACACGCAGTCTGCAATTCGAAGAAAAAATGCGTCAGACTGTTTTACAAAAACAATTTGTGCCGGCTATGATTAATGAAGATGCATGTGCTTATTTTTATGACACATGAAAATAGGCTACTCACCATAATTTTTATAAAGCAATGTGTGCCGACTGAAGCATCAACAGACAGTTCCACCGGGGGATAATCCCGGGACTTTCTTCTATGTCCTTTCCATAAGCTTTTCATGCCTATTTGTATTATTTGCCAAACACCAACAAATATGCATTTTACCACTAACTCGACAGCCTGCCACCCGGATACCAATTGCAGAACTTTATTTCTAGCACTCATTTCATTTAAATCAATTCGTTTATTTTCTTACAATTAATTGATTATTTAACACTGGAAATCGTCCGATAAGCTCAAAGGTCTTTTACACAATGATAAAAACAACTCGCTTGACGCATTCTTATCAGCTGCAATGTTTTATCAATACTTTCGTTGGCAGCGTGTTCAAAGTGAAGAATGGTATATTATGTACGATGCTGTGTAAGGTTGGTCTTTCTCGGTAGTTTTTTTAAATTTTATTTCATATTTCTTATGTCAGTGAATTGTACTGAATTAAGGAGACAGTTCTCAGATAATTGAGGGTAGACATAAATAAAATATTGTTTTCTGATTGATGTTTGTAAAATGTGACTTAAAAAGTAGATAAAAAAATCGATTCTAAAAGAAATTATTGCCAGTATCCGTACCTACCTAAGCTATGAAATAATATAAAAGAGCGATATTTTTTTTTATTTTACAGTACGCTGGCGTTTGACTGTTTCAGCTTGTGGTAGGTATCTAAAAACAGAATAGATAAATACAATATTTTTTATGTTATTTGGTAACGAGACGAACTGGTCGTTTACCTGATGGTAAGCATAACGCCGGTCCATAACAATTGCAGTGACACGCAGAACTTTGAAACACAAAGGCCTGCGCGGCACTGCAGTGCGCTCGTTACCCTGAGAGATTAGGTATTAAGTCTCATAAGCCCAGTAATTCCACTGGCTACTCTGCTCATCAAACCGGAACACAGTAATGCTTGCGACAACCCAGGTGGTAACAACCCAGACGGACACTCGCAGAAGAGTTACTCCTACCACTAACAAAGTAAGTGTGCGAGTAATGCCTATTCAATCTACAAAATTATAGAAATTAAGATTTCCGTTGTATTTTCTAGATATGCCTAAATAATATACCTACATAAATATATAGTATAATTATAAATCTAGGTACATACCTGTTGACTGACGACGAGAGCACGACAGGTAAATAAGTAGGTAATAGGTGTACACATTTGCACTGTGCTTTGTTTCAAAGAGACCGTTTGTTAATTAAACAAAACACTCTACATTAACCTAATCTTTGTCATTTGAACTCGGTTTATTTATTTAAAGTGCATTATCTTGCGTGTACCAAAGTATTCACGTCGTTTATCAGTTTACAAAAAAACAAACAAAAGAGAGATGGAAGTGTACATGGACACAAGGGTTTACTTAAAAACAAATTAACCACACTGGGCACTCAATCCCAAAGGGTAATGACAGCTACGACAAAATGCAGAAACGACCAGTCACTACCACTAACGATGGCTTAAGCATTCATGATTCAAGTCCATACAACCTAATGGAAACGTCACTTCGTAACTCGTATTTCGAAGCAAGAAGGTTGAATATGTTGGTAAATTTGCTAGTCACACAGTGATACTGAAAGGATAGGAATTGATTTTAATGTTGTCTTCGAACGCCTATTGAAATGTGCGAGCAATGATGAATACTTAGTTTATTTCTGTTACGTACTGTTTTCTGATGATATTCGCAAACTTTGATGAATGGGAGGAAATGCCTTATACGTTTGTTATTCAAGTGATCAAAAGTGTTTTTTAAATGATGTACCGTCTAGTCAGGTCTGCTTGTCTGCTTGTCTGCTATCTGCCAGTGAAAGTCCCATCAATGTTGGTCCAGCCGTTTGGGAGATTAGCCGGAACCAACAGACAGACAGACAAAAATATTAAAAATAGTTGTTTTGATATAGGTACCGTATGTACTTTCATATGCATTTAGTAAAAAGCTGTTGTTTTGATATTACAAACAGACTTTCAATTTTATTTATTTGTATAGCTCTAGAAGCGATGATACCTCAAGGAGTGGTATGACATCGCTCGCCTATACAAAGCCGCGCTAGAAACTGCCCTACAACTGGATTTTTATAGTACTAATAGGTACCTATGTATGTCTATTTAAAAATATTGTAAAAACAACATTTGTGCATAAATAATGCCGATGAATTCCTTGTCCTTCAGCCTTCTCGGTCGGCTGTAAAAGTGAAATGGGTGCCTAGTCACTTAGCTTTTTCAGCACCCTTCTATGACCCACGTGAATAAAAAATTTGAAATTGAATTAACAAAGTCAGGCGAAAAAGCAGGATATATTTGAAATATGTTGGTTTATTCAGTCTCCCTCTGAGGCGACCAGTCGAATGCGTCGGCACGTCCTGCCGCCCTCCAGATGATACTATATAAGGGGAGATGCTGTGAGAGATTGATTTTATATCTCTTTATTTCGCGCACGATTTGATGCCGTTGTTGTCTCTATAAAAATGAATAGACTGCGAGTAACAAACCACGCGAAGTCATGAGGCATGGTTTCGTGTGTTTTATCCAATGGGTTAACGATAACAATTTGTTTTGCGTCAAGTTTTAAGTTACCTAAGCACTGTTAACAATTGTTACTACAGATTACAAATTCCTGTCAACAATTATTATTAATTTTACGGTGGTAGGACTAACTCTTCAGCGAGTGTCCACCGGTGTTGGTACCACCGCTTTGCTTGTGAAATCTGCCGCCAAGCAGTAATGTGTAAGCATTACTGTGTTCCGGTTTTATGAGCAGAATAGCCAGTGAAATTAGGTACATGGGCTTATGAGACTTATACCTATAATGTGTCAAGAGTAACGAGCGCACTGCAGTGCCGCGAGCTGGCCTTTCTGTTTCAAAGTTTACTGAGTGGCACTGCATATTGCTATGAGCCGGTGTTATGCTTAACATCAGGCAAACGACTAGCTATTTTCGTTATCAATAGAATTAAAAATATGTATTATATATAGACGGAGCAGCAGGTCCAGGGGTTAACAAACCATGACGTCACCATCTTCAGCATCATGATGACACTTGTAGAAAGAAAACTCGAAATAGTTCGATTTATCTCAAGCATTTGTTGCGGCAAGGTTATAATAATGGAGATCAGAACAGTACGACGGTCGGCACTTGATCGGCGCAATACTATTTTGCAAACCGTCGGGCGCTCGAAGGTATTTATAGCAAAACTTAGGTTGTAACGAGCAATGTTTACAAAACATATTTGCTTGTTGTTCTAGTTCAAATTTTAACCTTTAATTCAAATTAAATTCTTTATTAATATGGAGAGAGGACACCAGGAGAGCAGACATGACAGTTAAACTAAATGACTCATGAGAGTGCCCGTTCCAAGTTTATAGGTATAGGCTGATCAAAAGGAAGGGCAAGTCGCATGAAACTTTCGGAATTCTTTAAATCAATGAGTTTTACAGTGAATTTGTTTAGTTTTAACAATCCAATCACTAAATTACTTGACGTTTTCCTTCACCGAAAGATTGTAGGATTCAAACCATTGTAAGAACTTAGAACTTCCTCCATTGTAGGAGGTTTGGATTGAAGAAACAACATATACGGATCGGTGGAGGACGTCACCATACCACAGAACATATTATTATTATAATCGACTATACCGCTGGGTGCATCATCGCTCCGAAATATATCAAAATTTATTTTAAAATAATTGTGGCAGAAACCATCTACAAAACCTTCAGCTGTACCTATGCATTACGGCACACTTTCACAATATGCATGCTAAATAATTGTGTTAAATTAACGTAGTATAGTGTCACTTCAGCGGGTAGCCAACATGGCCGCTAATGGTGTCTGCCAGGAGCCCAGGGGACACTGCAATTGTCATGTAAATGGGACACGACACGAGTCCGGGCCGACGCTGGGGGCGCGGCGTCCCGTATCGTGAGATGATTAATAATTGTGATGGACCCTTATGTACTGAAGTGCTGATCTGGGTATTCGCTATACCTAGTGTTCTAATTGCTATTTTGTATTTATACTATTTACTTTACATGTACAGCAGGTAAGTACCTATTTTTGGTCCTCGTTTTGCCACCACTATCTATCTGGGTTTGGTCTGAAAACCAGCGCTGAATGTCACAACCATTTTTTTTTAATACTGTAGAGTATAGGTATTGGCCTGCGTTTAACCGCTATCTCATCTGATTGTAAGCGATGATGCAAATCTAAGATGGAGCACGCTTACCTATAAGATACCTATTCACTCGGCGACTTGAAGAAACCCAGCACAAGCTTGAAACGTGCTCGGCGTGGAGTATGGTCTTGGTTGATAGGATAGGGCAGGACCTCTCTCTGCCAAGCGTATAGTGGCAGCCATTATGGCGGATAAGGCCGCGTGGAAGGCCAGTCTCTTTTTCTGAAACGGTCTTAACAAAAAAAGAAATCGCGGAGCGGGAACGGGATAGATCAGATCCCTCCACGAGGCGGCGAAGACGGCGAGGTGGTGGGTAGTCCCGGGTGCAAAAGAATAGGGCTTCGGTATCCCCTGCCTGTCAAAAAGGAGACTAAAAGGGGACATTTTGGGCTTGTGGGTGGTTGGAAATGAAAACATAATCAAACAATTTAACTGAGAACAAAAATTAGGAGTAATTTTTTTTGTGGATCTACGTTTACTTACCTTAACTAAAGCATTATTTTCGAAGTTGGTTAGTACCTAAGATAATTTATCTATATACGGCTACACCACAAAGCCAGTATTTCGAATGTTAGGGAAGGTATTATATGCTTTTATAATGCTCACAACACAACACATTTATTTTACAAAACTATTTTTTTACAAGCCCCAATACCCTAGGCATCATATTACCGACGTGTGTCTCCATTCTCCACCCGGTTCTACCTGGCTCTTTTATACCGATAATTTGATAAATATCTCGATATCGGTGTGAATGTAAGGTGTCCTCTTTAAATTATTATTGTGTGCTGTTGCGCGATCTTCGTGTAACTTGATGTGACTGGTGAATGGGACTTGTGGGGGCTTTACTGCCGAATGTTTTTGAGATATATCGCCAACTTTATGGCCGGCCACTTGCGCACGCTCCTGTTATTCTTGTACACCGGCACTTTACCTACCCCACAGATCAGTAATATGTAGCTAGCTACTGTACCCCAGTAATACATTTATCTATGACTGGACCTTGTAATATTATCTATTCTATGTAGGTATATCGATATATACTAGGCCTGCGCAATAGCAAATTGTAGGTCCAGTCATAGAATAGATAATATCACAAGGTATCGAAGGTATATCGATATGTCACCGGTGTATGCCGGCCAAAAATTAGTTATTCCCACAGATTTTGGTTATTCCTATACGTAGTCAAATTCAAATTCGTAGATAATAAAAACTAACTTAGCGGCTGTTCGTTCGAAAACTGTGAGTCTGCATCCACACGTTCAAAAAAGGACCGATAAAAAGGCGAGAATTCAGTTTCAACTGATGACGGACGGAGCGGAGCGCGGGTTGACATCACACTTTTTTATCTTTTTCTATTTCATACTCAGCATTAGCATGCAACGCGCGGAGGTCGGTAAATGCGTTAAGCGAGTTACCGAGGGCGGTTAGGAGCTCACTTTTTTGCTGGTCATCTAAGACTTTTTATTTTAGACCTTATTTTCTTATATTTACGGTGGATTATAAAGAAGTTGAATTTGCAAGGCGATGTCGGTAGCTATACGATTTTGACTGCATTGGGTACAATAGTGCTAGGGCCTCTCGTTACCTACTTGACTGTGTAACTTCGTTTGTGAGAGCTTGTATTGCTCCATGCAGGAGTGCTTTGGAGTGTTGTGGACATTACTTAGGCTAAGGTATTCATTTGTCCCATTTCTATGTTTCTATATTTGATCAAATTTCTTTGAAAGATGCCCATTCCAATCGTCCAATATCTTTGTCCAAGATTGTGATATTTTGCACAGTATTTTGCGTAGTTTGAGAAAATAGAAGAACTTCGACCTTATGTGCTGCTAATATCGTTGTCATCAGTCTTTGATCTTTGATCAAATATCGGTGTTGCCAAGTGATTTGATGAAGTCATCCAATTTCTTTGGTCAAAACCTTAAGATTCAGAGACGAATCTAAGCGTGGTATTAATAATTCTGAATTATGCTACCATATATCAATATTGTATAGGTATACAGTTATGACATATGAAAGCAAAAGACCACACTTAGGCTCGTCTCTGAATCTTAGTCTTAGTAAATTTTTTTTTAAAATTATAAGAAATATTGCTGAAAAAATGTATTATAACAAAACATTGCAACAACAATACAAAATGGTTGCTAAATAAGTTGTCCGTCTGTCTGACATGAAACTTATATTGATAGGCCGTAGGCCGACATATCAACTGAACACTGCAGCCTCATTTCGTTCTGTTCTGCCATTAGTTCCAGAGTTTCTTCTGAGAGTTTTTGAGTCCTCCTTCGGGTTGGGTCTTACTGAATTCAAACCCAACAGCTCGGACGGTTTCCACCAACCCGTTATTGAGCTCGTCAACTCTGTCGCATTCAGCTGGCATTATATTTATACCTAGTGCGATGATGAAATGTATGTTTCTATCTGTAGTGCTACCCATATCTTTAGTTGCAAATAAAGTTTTTTTTTTTTATATTCCATAACTATTTTTCGTGGTAATAAAACAGCTATGTCTTCATAATTTTATTTAAGTTGAGCTAATTTTAAATGTCTGAAATGATGGTATGTCCACATCGCGCTTGTGTCGACTGTGCCGAAACCTAGCATTTTGATTTCATAGGGTGCGTCACTTGTAGCGAGAGTGCGTACTAATGCCTGTTATGCGCCCCCTACCGAAGGATTTATTCAAAATGTTATTTTACACCCAGCATCTACCTCTGCCGACTGTGCACCGTCCATTGTGTTCAATCGTTATTCTATGTAAGTAATCACATTGCGTTGACATTGTAATAAGAAAAGTTTTTATTCGATTTTGAACTTTATCTTGCCAGCTGTAATTATACGGCCGCCATTTTGTATCGTAGGGTGCATGTAACTGTCATTGACTCGAATTATTGAGTTTGAGTGGGTAACGCTCAGTGTTGCTATGATTTATATTAATTTAGATGGACATTTTGGATGCATTTCGATGAAGATGTTTTTCTGTAAGTACCTACTTATAGACAGTAGATACCAACAAAATGGAACTATGAATGGACTACGAATTAGATACTTACCTATTATTAAGATACGAATATTAAGATACCTTAACGATAGGTATACTGTATTGCACCCGTGCATATTGTTGTTAATTTAGATGTCACCCTTTTTTACGCGACAACTTGACTTGAAATTCTTGAGTGAAAATGATGACAACTAATTATCAGGTACGTATACCAACTTATTTTCAGCAGCGCCCACTCCTCCAAAGCTGATTGAAGTTAATTATTTCACAGTTGTCCCCAGGTTTTCAGACGGCTTCACCGTCATGCAAAGTAACAACTCTGTCACCCGGGTATCCGGTAACGAAGCCAATTTGCTATCCGGGCGCTCCGCAGTCCGTAATGAAGTAGGCACCCGGACTCTCTGGATTGTTAATTCTGTTCTGAGTCCTTTTTCTTTTATTGCCACTTGGATGGTTGCGGACTGAAGTGATTTGGAAATTAAAGCGGTTTTGTGACTGTCAGAATCAAAGTTGAAATTTTTTATAATGATTTAAGTGATGAATTGATGGCCGAAGTGCTCTCTCTTCATTAAAATGAAATCGGCTCAAAAATTTGTGAAAAAACCTTTTTGACATTTTTTTCTCTTGAATGGTTTCTTTTTTCTTTGGTCAACATTGGCCTGTAGTACATGTATAATACTTAACCCAATTTAAGCTACTAAAGTAGGTAGGTCCCTATGTGTACGTACATTACTAAAAGTACCATGTAAAGATATTGTCTGTGTGTCTGTTTGTTCCAGGTAATCTCTGAAACGGCTGGACCGATTTTGACGAGACTTTCACTGGCAGATATATAGCTGATATTATAAGGAGTAACTTAGGCTACTTTTATTTTCAAAAACGAATTAGGGTTCCGCGAAAAACAAATAAAAAGCATGATTTCCAATATCTCCGCGCGGGTGAAACCGCGGGCAGCAGCTAGTAAATAAATAATTTTAGTACCAATTGCCATGGCATTTTTATAGATTATTTCCAAGCATTTCCTTAGCGAATAAAACTATAGGGTCCTACCTACGGATCACAGCCTTTTCATACATTTCTCAGCTTTTTTAAACTTATTTAAGGCTATATGCCTTATTAATTATCTAACACCTACACTACCTACTACTGCTGAGTAGGTACATCTATAACGTAGCTACAAAAACTGTTGGATAATCTACAGGCCATTGTTTAAAGAATACAGAATAGTGTGAATAACCGTGACAGTTCAAAACAATAATATCACGGTTTATATTATTCTGAATTTTCATAGCTTTAACAAGTAGGTGAGTACTATACGAATAAAACAGGAGAAAGCTACGTAGTTGTTTCCGCAGGTGTGACAGGCGGGTGCCACTCATAGAAGTGGCTTCGTTACTCGGAGAGGGCGTTCGTGACGCCTCGCAGTCACAGCCTCCACTCGACACGACAATTATCCCGAGTCTAGGTGCTCTGCATTAATACTTCCGTTCATTCATTAATTATGGTATTGAATTTAATATGAACCATGTAACACAATATGAACTTATAATAATTTTTTTTTAATTTTAATATTATACCTTTAACTTATAAGCAGATACTTACTGGGGCACTTATCTAATCATGTACTACTTATATTTGCTACAAGCATTATAAAAAAGTTTATAATAATTTTAAGTATTTATTTACATACCAAAAAAGGCACTGTTCACAAGTGGAACCACTAGCTCAACTAGTAAATATTTTAATAAAGGTAGGTAGGTACCCTATATATATCCAAACCTATACTAATATTTTTACCACTAGTACCTACATTTTGCAAATGGTTTGACAGAGATGGCGCTAGAAGTAAATACAGGAAATTTTACAATCCCGAAGAATAGAACGCTAAAAATAACATTTGTACCTACCTGCTCATGCGCAGCAGCTAAGTACACGACGCGTAGGTATCTCAAACGGTGTTGACAGACCACAGAAATTGCTATCAATAGTCCAAGTTAACAAAAGCAAAGTAGCAGTGTAACAGTATGTAGCTATAAATCTGTACCGGAATTTCCTATGTACTGTCTGCAGTACAAGCTGTCAGCCACAATATTTTCCATTTTAACCGCGCGATAAATAACAGTCGTAAACAGATAAGGCCTGTCTACGCCGGAAACGACAGTCCTTCCGCCAGCTAGACTGCGACTAATATTTTATACCTTCATAACACTTACCGAGAAATAAATGGAGCGTTTACCAGCAAAGCCCATATTTTATAGTTCGAAATCTAGTTAGGATTTTTTTTGTAGTGGCATTTAAATTCCCGGCTGTCGATGAAGTGGTTAATATTCGAGACATGACCTTTAACTGGCGTTCTCACCCTATGCTTTAGTCGATCGGCGGAATGAGCTCGTTTTTTTAAAAAACAAATGAAAAATTCATGCATACATTTATTCTTTTCTTTTTTGGATCCAAATGAGACAGCTGACCAAACATTAGTCCAAGGATATCTTTCGGCGGGCATTCTATGGCTATAGTACTTGAGGCCACTCAAATTTTGGCTGCATTGTTTATGGTCACGTACTGTCACTGTCAAACTATCTCTGGGGTAGATGATATTGTTAGAGACTGGTTTCGAATGTTGTCCATCTCATTGTCAAAAGAAGATAGATATAGGTAACAATTTATGGAGATGATTTCGAGTGTTAAAAATCCTGTTTTCATCTAAACGGGATAGTTATCAAAACAATCGGGATGCTGTGTGTTATTTCAACTGGACAGTGCGTGACCGCTCGTGTCATGACGCGGTGACTTGAATTTTAATTAGGGTCTTCAACTTGAACAATATTTACTCTATAAATTATCGACCTTATCGGCGTATTATGGACCTTTTTGGTTGCCTAGCTGTAATAATAGCTATTCAAAACTGTTTTCATAAGCAACACTCTTGCTTAAATATCTAAGGATTATTATCTATAATTTACTAAGATATATTTCTTGTATTAATTATAATATAGTTGTTATAGGTAGGTACAGCTAGTTATTTGCATGAAAATTACCTAGGTACTCATGCAATTTGTAGATAAAAAATTAGAGATGTAAAATTTTGTTCGTCTTTTGCTAAGTAGTTATAAGTATTATACTTAAGGGAACACTAAAATACAGATACCTATGTGGATAGAGGGGAGTGATTAATTTATTGCTTCATTGTAGGTATTTAGTCTATCGCTAAATTTTAAATTTGAAACTCTTGTAAACGGCACCAACTAAAACAACCAACTGAAAGTCTAACGTCTGAGTTTGATTGGCAATGTGCCACTTACGACGTATCGATTACAAGTTGCTATGTGTTCGATATACTGTGCAATGGGTGGACTCTAGGTGTGCGTGAAATGGATACGCTTACCCTACTGGGCGGGGTTATTGTCAGCCAATCCTGTAACTGATACCCTACTTCTTCTTAACACGCATTATTTAAAAACCGATCCTATGAGTCACAACTTTAGGTTTAAATTCGCTGTCTTGTTTGCAGTGAACTTGTAAATGATACCTTCCTTCTTTTTCGATTGCTTTATAGGATTCTATGTGTTATGTGGTTTCAGAGAGAGATGGTTTTCGAACGGTAGTGAAGTGTAATTGATATGGATAGCCAAATTGGTGCTATTTGGGTAGATTGTGTAGGTATTTTTGTGGTTTAGGTATTTTGTTATGTACTTACTGAGATACTTATACAAGTTTTTTTGTTGTTTTAGTTTTGGCTTCGTACGTTTTATGCATGTGAAATAGAGTACCTACTTATGGGTAATAAGCTAGGGGTAGAGTACCTATAGCCGGTTGTAATTTTTATAGGTTACCCCATGTTATTAGGTATTTAATTATAGTACGTACGTTGCTCATCAAACCGGAACATATGCGGCACTGCTTGCACATTACTGCTTGGCGGCAGACTACATGACAACATATGATATGACCAGTTTTTGAAATTCGTAATTTTTCATTGAAGAAAAGGCATTTTTCAAGTTTACGTCAAAATTTTACTACAGCACTTCCGAGGAGCCCTAGATCAGCTGACTACTTGATCTAATTATGTTGAAGTCAGTTAAATGATAATGTTGATTAGAAGAGACTAAAAAACTTCACGTATATTTTCTTTTTTTTTTTGGGAATATTGAATGACGTTTTTCCAAGGGAGGTTCTCACAACTTAGGTATCGACAACCATGGTCCTAATCATCGCTTTCCGCGATGACATAATTATACCAATTCAAACTCACCCTGTATAAAGTAAAAAATTAGGAATTATACGAGGTAACCAGTGTTCCAACATTCGAATTAAGCCGACGATCTAGCAATTACTCTGAACATTCTAACTTTTAAAATATTGATGTTAAGGATGAAAGATCAGGTGATAAAAACATTGGCATCTTAAGAAAGTCGTTACTCAAGGTCAACAGTCTAGGTATTTTATTCCGAACAAAAAAAATCATTACAAAAGGGAGGCACGGCGCACCTGACGCCGGAAGTCATTAGCAAATAGATGGACACGACGAATGCCGATAACGCCCCACTCTTCCCGAAATTACTTACCCACAAAATTACTTTTACTACCACTCAAGTTTATTAAAAGAAAAATAATCCCTACCCTTTCGAGTTAGGGTTCAAAATAGGAGTAAAAAATCGTGGTCGAAAGAATATTTTCGTGAGTTTTGTATAAAAAATGACATTGTGTTGCCAACACCCTAATGGTCGGTTGGATCTATTGTTACAATCTTAGACCTCCTTTGAGGGATTCCAAAGATAATGTTTTTTTTGTTGTTGAATACATTTAGGATTTAGGACCAAGGAATCTACTTCCTTTTCCTGTACTACTTCTATGATTCTTATCAACAAATTAAAAATATACTTTTTAGTGTTTAACTAAGTAGGTACTTAAAAACAGTAGAATTTAGTCGATTATGAAGTCAGTAC
This sequence comes from Crocallis elinguaria, assembly GCA_907269065.1. Lineage (NCBI taxonomy): Eukaryota > Metazoa > Arthropoda > Insecta > Lepidoptera > Geometridae > Crocallis > Crocallis elinguaria. Next base: position 37,153,183 of record OU026065.1, read on the forward strand.
CTACATCTAACTCGGTCTCGTGGCGTACCTAGTAGGTAGTTAGTTAGCTATACCTACTATATTTCTGCTTTCGCTCGCAATGCCGCACTTCAATTCAAGGCGCACCGCCAATAAAATGGCAGTTTAGGTATAGCAAATGGGTCTTCCCTCCCCTATCGAGGTATTCTCCTCTTTTTCAGTACCTTTACTTAGGTGATTACCGAGGAGCTCAGGTCATGCATAGGTACTGACTCCTAATAGGTAAGAAAGCTTAGCTGCAGCACAAGTACGGATCTGTTCTATCGATAAAATCGACAAAGTGGGTTTTATCGATTTTTTATATAATTTATCGAGCCTTGATACAACCGACAAAAGTTATGAATTAGCTAGGTCGAATCCAAAGAGAATTTAAAGCTAGTAGGAATAGGTACTTTACGATCAGACTTCGGCACTCGCAACATTCGATAAATTTATCAGTTTTTTCGATTTGACAAAGTTATCATTTGGACTTCCGTATTTGCGCCGCTGGTCCATGTCACTACTTGGGTTAAACGTTAGCCTACTGGGTGTAAAATATCGGTATCTCTAGGGTTTAGAGCACATATTAACTTCTTACCTTCGCGGTTAACATAACCCTACGTGAATACGTGCGGTACAAATACACCCACATATCACAAGTCACAACCCGCTTCGTTATTAACTTACCAAAGCCAACAATCGTGATTCAATCGCGCGGCAACTAATAAAATAATAAGACTGCGTTCTAACGCTTGTTGTAACGGGCGGGTTTACATGGCGATTGATTCATACTTGAAGATCAAAGAAAGTCAAACGAAGATCAATTGTTCTTTCAAAGTACCTATTTCGTTCTATTCGACAAATAAAGTATTACCTTTTAGAATTGAATAGAAAAAAGTATTGTCTCCTTTAATCAACATCATTCAACAAGCCCTAGAGGGCTGCCCGAAAGTTCTGTAGTAGAATTTTGACGTAAACTTTAAATGCCTTTTCTTCAATAAAAATTCCGAATTTGAAAAACTCGTAAAACAAATGTTGTTGACCTCCAGGAGTACTTAGATTGACCCCCTTTCGTGATAATATACCAATTTAAACTCAGGTTGTATATAACTGAAAATAGATGGCGCTGTCTAACAAATCGTTTTTTACCATGAAATTTTGTCAGTCTAGGGCTGCTCAAATTGCACACGCGTACCTATGAGGTGCCGTAAACATAATGAAACAAAATATCTAACCTCATTAGACAACAAAAATCGCAGCATATAACCCGTTTCCAGCCAGAAGCGAGCGGAGGCGTAAATTTCATTACAATTAGCTGTGACGTTGCATGAATTATTCAGAGGCCGGGCCGGGCCGCGCGGACCGCGCAAACACTGAAGGGTTGATTGTGCCGAGCGGTGTTTGCGAGCGAGGCTGTAATTTGGCGGGGTTGATTAACGGATTTGCCCCGGTTTGCGATCATTTGGCGGCTTGATTTGTGTTTTGATGAATGATGTTAGCCAAAATAAGTTTAAAATCTGTATCTGCTAAATTTATACAAATAAATAAAATTGAAGTGTCTGTTTGTAATAACAAAATAACAGCTTTTTACTAAATGCATATGGAATAATATACTGCACCTGTAACAAAACAACGATTTTTAAAAATTTTGTCTATCTGTTAGTTCCGGGTAATCTCCGAAACGGCTGGACTAATTTTGACGGGACTTTCACTGACAGATAGCTGATGTTACAAGGAGTAACTTAGACTACGTGGGCGAAGCCGCAGGGCACAGCTAGTACACTGTACAATATGAAATATATGCGAAGGTGGTTTTGTGGTTGCGATTTAGGAAACACAGAGAACGTACCTAAATTGGTGAAATGGGAACTTTGATTGTTATCAACATGAAAACGTTCAATGTAACTGATAGTTAGGTAAGCACTAGACAATTCCCTGCCATGTACAGTTGCACTTCGAAGTTACCCTTCACCAAAGGCTCATCAGTCATTGTAGCAAAGCCTCGACCTAGTCGATAGATCGGCAAACTACGGCTTACTAGAACCATCAACACTTCAAAATAATACATAAAAATGTCTTCAATGCGCAAATAATATTGTACTGTTTTCTCCAACTTATTCGCTCGTTTGAGAGATCACGTTTTGTTCCTTGATTTACTCACTGATTGTCAACAATCGAACGGCATAAAAACCACCCGCGTCTCAGTACAAAAGGCTGCTCTGTAAACCGAACGGTAACACAATCGCACATTAGTACATAATGCTGGATAGACTTCAGCTGAAGTTCACCCGAGATGAGATGCAACAGTCGGACGGATGCGAGGCGCCGGCGCAGTGCACAGTTGGAACATGTCCGCACAGTTGCAGGAGCGGTGCAAGGAGTGAGCGCGGAGCGAGCTTGATAGAAAATTAAAACAGAGCAACACTACCAATGTGGCATAAAAACGCAGTGTTTAAAAGATTTAGACAAAATTAATAATAATAATTTATTTGCAACAACAATGGGTATAGTTAATACCTTTCAAATACACAATTTGAAGACAAAAACAAAAAATGGATTTATAAATTTCGTCAATTCATGCGTTCTGGAATTAAACATTATACGCTTTGCACAGGGGTTAAAAAAACCTGAGCTGCAACGTAAAAAATATAAATAGTATCATAAAGGTATATAAAACATTTTGAAAGAAAATAATAACAAAAGGTTTCAGAGAGATTTCTGCGGATTCGTAAGTATTATAAGAAAAATGGGAAGATGGAAATGGATTCTTATAGTCCTTATTTCTTCAACCTTAGCTCTTGCGTTCTTCACCCCCGGTCAGCCAGTGAAAGCCAGCCGGGGGTCAGGGGTCTCATTTAGCCCCAGGGAGTCGGGGTAATGCACGGTGTCATCACTTACGGATTATTATGATTATATATCCATGTTATGGATGGGAGAGTCAGGCAACCGCTCCCTCCTATAACTTGTTTTACATACTCTTTGCAACCCGATAGCCGTAAGACGGTTGATTGACACGGTGCTGTAATGAACTGCTAAATGCAGTGTCAACACATCGCCGCCGTAAAATTAGTCGAGATATATGCGTTCGAACCCTTGGCGACAGACTGTGGGGAGCTTGCGGTTTTGGTTCTGGTTTTTTAGTTTAGATTTACAAGACCACAAGATAAGCTTAGCCGCTCCCTTGTAATCCTATGCGTAGGATAGATATACCTATACTTATATTAATTTACTAGCTGCTGCCCGCGGTTATACCCGCGTGGAGATATTGGGTTTCATGGGTTTTATTTTTTTCTGCGGAACCCTAATTTTTTTTCTAAAATAAAAGTAGCCTAAGTTACTCCTTATAACATCAGCTATCTGCCAGTGAAAGTCCCGTTAAAATGGGCCCAGCCGTTTCGGAGTTTACCCGGAAGAAACAGACAGACAGACGGACAGAAAGACCGACACAAACTGAAAAAATTGTTGTTTTGTTATAGGTACCGTATATACTTTCATATGCATATGGTAAAAAGCTGTTATTTTGATATTACAAACAGACACTTCAATTTTATTTATTTGTATAGATTAAGTTCTAGCTTCTGCCCGCGGTTTTCACCCGCGTTCCCACAGGGACCGTGCATTTTTCCGGGATAAAAAGTAGCCTGTAGTACTCTCCGGTCCATAAAATATATCTATGCCAAAAATTACGTCGATCCGTTGCTCCGTTGGTCCTTTTTGACGCGGCCGTAAAAAAGAACCCGCCAGCGTCGAATAGAATTTAGGAAGAGTATAGCGACTGTTATGAACATCAATCATTTGCGGAGCTTTTGAATTAGCAGTAAAGGAAACCACATCAATTTATCTTGCCCTATTCGCTACATTCTCTAAGAGGCTTAATGCTGTCTCCAACGAGGTCTCAAAACACTGTCTGTTTGGAACAAAAACATTTTGAACATCGTATAATATTTAGCTACGGCTCGTACAAATATTATCGTCCATTACAGCAGAGAGGCCTAAGTAAACAGAGTGACTTCCGATGCGATATTAAACTTTGCAAAAACACGAAAATACAAAGTATTGGGTTACTGGCGTTTGTCTTTGGATGCTGGGAGCTCTCACGGATGGTGGCGCCAGTATTTTTTGTGTAAAGTGAGTGAGATGACAGTTTTTTTTAAGTTGGTCCTACTTAGGTGTAGGAATGCATACTTATATAATAATTTCAAAAATAATTGGGATGAAATAAGCTATTGCAAGATGTAAAATGTGAGTAGGAACGTAGTAGAGGTTGTGAGTTATAGTTGAGTATTTTTCAGTAGGTACTACAACTATGTACTTTCATCACGTCAAGCTCTCTTTGGGGCTGGCAGAGATTCCACCTCTCTAAGTACACGCTACATCGTTCTTTCCTTGCAGATCTACTTCTTACAAGTACCTACGTTCTATAATTATATTAGTATCTACTTCATTATCATCGTTATCAGCCTCTTACGCTCCCACTGCTGGGATATCGGCTTTCTCTCAGAGAGAGAGAGTATAGGCTATGGCCCATACTCCCGCTGCACTGGGCGGTGGTTCTTGAACATGCGGGTTTCCTCACGATGTTTTCCTTCATCGTTTTAGAGCGAGTGTGAATAATTCGCACATACCTTGAAGACCTTGATATTTAAGTCATTGGTGCGGCCAAGTCGAGATTCGAACTATGGTGCGTCGGATTAAAAGTCGCACAAGTTCCTGCTCGGACACACTCGCTCGTACCTACTTACTACATCGCTAAAAATATGAGAAGTTTAGTAACTACTAGATACTAATCTACCATCAGAAACTGGAAAGCATTTTTGATTAAAGTAGGTATACCTACTCATCAAAATTCCGATGATCACCACAGTTCGATTCCATGGTCATTCCAGAATCCAGCCCAAAGATTCATGGTGACACTTATCTGGTTCAACTTAGTACTGCCCAATCAGATGACCTACTTTAAAACTGAATTTTCAATTCTTATTATAAACTAGCAGTGCCCCGCGGCTTTGCCAACGTAGCCTAAGTTACTCCTTGTAACATCAGCTATCTGCCAGTGAAAGTCCCATCAAAATCGGTCCAGCCATTTCGGAGATTATCCGGAACAAACAGACAGAGACCAACAATTTAAAAAATTGTTGTTTTGTTATATGTACCGTATATACTTTCATTTATGCATTGCGTTTAGTGAAAAGCTATTATTTTGATATTACAAACAGACACTTCAATTTTATGTATTTGTATAGATACAAACAAATCAGTGGTGAAAAGGCTGTGGCTCAGCAATAAGCTGATTGTAGAATACTTACGTTCAGTGCTGGTTTTCAGCACCTGGTCGTTGGGATCTGACCCTTCACTGTCGTTTAAACTAAATTAGCGAAAATGTAGTATAGGTATATAGCCAAACTGCCCCTGGAAGTAGTTTACTACAATAATGGTCATTAACCGTAATAAAGTCGTCAATTTCTTGGACCCTCCAAAAGTCCACTCATAATGACTAAATTGCAAAAAAGAGTTTTTTTTTTAATTTAAAAATGTTGAAAATAACGGCTGAATTCTATAACCATGGTTTAGTAAAACGGAATGGTAGTATTTTGTTTTAGTAAATGTTGATGTTCAATTTTACTGAGTACCTATAAGTTCGCTTATTTTTAATTCATAGTTTACACATGAAATAAGAATACCTGTAAGTGTAAAAAAACTACTTTATAACAATCGAGAACAATAAATCGAGAAGCGGTAACGAACAAGATTGAGTAAACAAAATATTGAGCGTTGTAATGTTCTAACTTTAAAATGTAGAGCTGAGTCAACATATACATCGTCAGGTACATTACACATAGGTACCTATCACAGTGGGTGTAATGAGGTGAGTGGGAGTGCTGTGACACGAGACTTGTTTGTCCGACGACTTTATCGCCAACTGGATAGACAGAAGAACCACTTGGGACAAAACTAGACGCATACAGCCGTGTAGATAAAGTCACTTTCGACAATCATTAACCATAGTAGAAAAGTTAAAATATATGGAGCAGCAGATTCGTTAAGATGATTCATGGTAATCATGGTAACTTAACGTATCCTTGTCAGTTCAATATATTTTCAACTTTTCTGCTATCTTCATCGATTGTAGAAAGTGACAGTATAACCCCCGGATCGAATGAACTCAGGTTCTCCGAGCGTTCGAATAGCAACGCGAAATATGAGATATTAATCTAACTGTCGATTAATAATAATCGAACTATCGATTAATAATCGAAAATGTATTAAATTATTAATCGATTATTTGAATTTGGATATTTAGGAGCCCGCTTAGGGTCTAGCGCAACTTGTTATCTCATATTTCGCGTTCCGAGCATTCGAATAGCAATTCGAATGCTCGGAGAACCTGAGTTCATTCTGATTCGGGGGTTAGATAAAGTCACTTTCTACGTCTCAAAATATTATTGTAATATGAATCTGTGTTTCAAACTTCATAGTTTGTAGGTAGAAAAAAGTAGAGGCGTATAATAATAATTGAATGTATTATATGAATATCTTTATTCTTTTGGATTGGTTTGAGATAGCGTGAAGTGATTCACGGTTGACTGATTCCACTTCCTTTAGAGTGGTGCTTCTGTTCTTTATCTATTCTGTGACTCCACCAACTCATACACGGAGTCGAGAATGGAGAGTAGAGTGTTTTTAAACAATGCTCAGCTATTTTAATTTCTTTGTGATTATTGTCTAGGGGTGCCCGTTTGGGTTAACTTTTTTGGAATTCCATCAATTGCTTGGATCTTTCTGTGATAGTCCGTGAGCCCAGTATAGATAAGTTGATAGCTTGATTTCATGCCTTTATCATTGAATACAGTCTACTGTTTCATCAGCCTTCCTGATACTGATTAATTAAATCATAATATATCTATACATAATTAAGATACCTAGACGTGATTTTTTTGCATGGACATAATTTATGGATCGAAAAGTAACATATTATTTTATCCTGAAAAAATGAGAGTTCATTTGGGAATATCTACGCAGGTAAAACAGTAGGCAGCAACTAGTGTGCTATAAAATATATAATCTTAGTTATTCCTCTCGATTCGAATGTCTACGCAAGTAAAACTTCTAAGATTATATTTATTTTTATAGCACATTAGTTGCTGAATTGTTGCATGGATATTTCCAAAGGAACTATCCAAATTTTCGGGATAAAAACACCCTATGTTACTTTCCGGACCATAAACTACCTCAATGCAAAAGATCACGTCGATCCTTGCTCCGTTGCTGCGTGACAGGACAAACCAATAAACGTATCGTTGTGCGTGATGTCCTGAAACAAATGTATTTTCTTTCAAACCGACAAACTAACAAACACACTTTTGAATTTCACGTAAAATACGATTTTCCCAAATCGACTCTGGAGAAATCAAGGCACAACAATAACAATAGAAAAACTCGACAACCCTACGTCTCCATCTTCTGTTGACGTGTGTTTAAACCTGGGCAAATAGCCCGGCGTCGGGTTACCGGATCGATTTTAAAACAATATTCGGGCCCTCGCCGGGCGCCGGCCCGCAAACAACAACTGAGACGAAGAAACAGACGGCCAAGGAACAGCGGGAGTTGCGAGTGTTCCGTAACTATATTTGTCATTTATTTTATTTTATTTAGTTAACCAAAGAGTAGATATGAAAGAAGTCAATGTAAATGTATGAAAGATTGATGAAAGTTCTTACCTATATTATGCTGTAAGTGGCGAACTGGCGGTTTTTCTTCTCTTCCTACCCGCAGAATGGGAATTAGCGTAATACTAGTAATAAAAATACTAGTACTAGGATATAAACTCTAAAGGTCTTACAAAAAAAACCTAAACACTTTAAACCTGTGTTAAACACGGTTTAACTCCTAAACATACCTTAGCCGCGTTTAAATATGAGCAATCACAAATCCTGGTATAAGTAGTGTCTAACCGTTGTCTAACTCAATTGTGTTGTGACATTTGTAATCATTTTAGACGTTTATCTTTAGACACTGTCTAGCTATACAGGCGTCTAAAATTGTTTTTGTTTGGTAACAAGGTAAGTGATGATATGGAAGGAACGGTAAGTCTAGAATAGAAACTGACTTTCAAGTGTGTTATGATTTTACTTTGATTATCTAAATAAACAAAAAAAATCAGCTCAGTTTGATAAGTATAATAAAAAAATACCTTGAATTTTTCATTTATATTAACATTAAACAATAGATTAATTAATTAAATTACAAGAATGCAGCTGGCAACATTCATGACACATATTTATTCCGTGCTAAAGCACCTAAATTCATGCTGTCCAATAATCTGATCCTGAGACCTAAAATAAATCTAAAATCAATATCAAGAAAAAACCATGTGGCGACGTTCTGGTGCTGTAATGCGAAGCTCGTGTGCGAACAGGTTCGTTACTCCAAGACGGAATCCTAAAAAGCCTTCCATGAAAGCTTTCTAAACAAAATGACGGAGCGCCAGTTTGACGCTCGATGACGGCCGAAACCGTTTTCAAATTAAAAAAAAAGAAATAATAACCTTGTTTCAAATCAATTACGCAGTATGGAGTATCACGGGACGAAGTGTCTTCCGATACAACTGTATTGTGTGAGTTTTAAGGGTTAGTTATTTATTTATTGTAGAAAAGATAATAGATGTACATTTCATTTATTGTAGACTAGCTGCTGCCCGCGGTTTCACCCGCGTGGAGATTTTGGATTAAATGGTTTTTATTTTTTTGCGCGGAACCCTAATTATTTTTCTAAAATTAAAGTAGCCTATGTTACTCCTTGTAACATCAGCTATCTGTTAGTGAAAGTCCCGTCAAAATCGGTCCAGCTGTTTCGGAGATTACCCGGAACAACTAGTCAGACAGACAGACAGACAAAAATATTAAAAATGGTTGTTTTGTTATAGGTACCTTATATACTTTCATATGCATTTAGTAAAAAGCTGCTATGTTGATATTACAAACAGACACTTCAATTTTATTTATCTGTATGGTTGGTTAGTATGCAAAAAATACCTGCAGAATGTTGAAGTTTGAAGACTATGAGAAAGACTGCAATAGTTATCTTCAATCTGCAAAACACGACTTCCAGCCAATCATACCCGTGAAATTAACACACACACAATATTATAATTGCGTACAGCCATTAAAGTGTTAATTAAGTGACGTCTTTATAGCTGGTCTGGCACAATCAACAGTGGAAGAGTGCGACCGGCTAACTCTGCGGTGCAACATTACCGCGTCAAATCCCGACCTGCGCCTTATTATCAACTCTTGTAGTGACTTATTGCAATGTCTCAGTAGTTCTTTAATCGTCACCGCCGAGCTAAAGCGGCTTGTCAGTAAATAATACGCGATTACGCTGTAACGCGGACAGGTGGCCGCAAAAACGCAGGTTCGATCGGAGCGAGAAAAACAATCAAAAGGCGCCGCGTTTCGCCGCCGGATCGGCTTTGATCCTGCCACAATTACCCCCTTTCCCCCCACGCCACGCCACCCCCACACCCGCGAGGAAACTCATTTTCCAACGCCGACTCAACTTGCGCTCTTATTAGACCGCGACAACGCCATCTACAACCAACATCGACTGTAATTTTCTGGGACCTTCATAGAAATAAAGCTCAGTTTTGTCTGAGCAACTGTTTCCGAACCCTTGTTACTTTATACGCCGGCAACAATACATTTTCTCTCAACGAAAACCTTTCTGGAACTTATGCGATGGTGTTAAAGTTTACAATCGCACGAGGCAGGTTTCCTCAGTAGCGGATATTGCATGTCATATGATTTCGCGCGCCGCGAATCTGCCGTCAATCATCTTCGCGATAGCATACACTGACAAAGGAAAAATCCTTTTGCGTCTGTGAAATAACTCGCGCGTGATCAAAGTGCTGAGCACTGCTGAGGTGACACCGTAAATAAACTCCTGTAGAGTTAATTTCGTTTGCGAGTGAATTCATGACGCGTTCAATTGCCTGATATGGCGCGATCCGACTTGCAAATCTGTTTTCGCACCAAACTTAGCGGCTGGGTTTTTTTGCGGCAATTGAGTAATGTCGTCTAAAAATGGAGGCGATAAAACATTGCTGTGTCTCTGTTACCGTCAAAGGAATATCTTTATGGATATTTTAGGCTAGCAACACTTAGGTCTACATGTTTCTTTGTGAAGAATAAAGTCGATAGGTTAGTCTAAGCAGGTGACAGTAAAACTCCTTTTTTATATTATAGTACTCTACTACTAGTACCTATGTTAAAACTTAACCATACTTTACCTATTAGTTATAAAATAAATAAATAAAAATAAATAAATTAGTCTAGCGTAGCGTTATATTCTCTTTGCTATTAGCTAAGAATACAGAGAGCTTATTAGGAACCTGCACCTAAATAAGATTATAAAATGTGGGTAATTATAGTTTTAATTCCGCGATAAAGAATGTCTAATGGCCTAAGTTCGATCTATACTGAATTTAACCTGCACCTTTTTACATTTAACCTGCACCTTTTTATTTGGCTATTTACATTTCACAGGAAAATAAAATAGGTACGCCAGTAAATTTCATCTAGTGGACCACAACAAATAAAAAAAGTATACCCATGCGTCCAACGATCGCACATATATCATATACCCAACACGATGCCGAGCTAAGATTTCCTGTATCTTAGGTATAACGGACCACGTGAACTAGGTCATCATGCTTATGCCCTAACAAAGGCCTACTGCGCTTCCTTCATCAGTCCCGTAAGGGAGCATTCCAACAGACGCGTCCAACGAAACCTGACCACGGCTTACATACACCACAGCCTCCATTCATCCCACCTGCGAAATGCGATAACCAGCCGACTGCGCGAGAAACTCTCCTACTAATTTCACCTACCAATTTGCAGATCACATTAATACGTCCATACAAATCGGCGTCGTTTGACAATATTGTTCGCTGCTCCGTTTCCTCTCCACAATGCTGGTTTTGTTAACTTTTGTTCTGGCGATGTGAGATTCGCCGCGGCATTATTTGCTCATTTGGGGGTGTATTGTATTTCGCGTCGGCGACACTCGTGCGTTTCCGGTGGTGCGGTGCGTTGCACCAATTAGCTGGTTGGTGGAACAATGCGGCTGCCGCATGGGATGCGTTCAAGGGTCGCGTCTCATTGCAATGGATCAAAAGCTTGGCTCTTTTACAGCCGACAGTACGAGCTCGTTGCGTAGAGTGAGTTAGATTGCACTATATGTACGACTAGCTGCTGCCCCGCGGTTTCAGCCGCGTGGAGATTTAGGATTACATGGTTTTTATTTTTTTGCGCGGAATCCCTAATTATTTTTCTAAAATTAAAGTAGCCTATGTTACTCCTTGTAACATCAGCTATCTGCCAGTGAAAGTCCCGTCAAAATCGGACCAGCCGTTTCGGAGATTACCCGGAACAAACAGACAGACAGACAGACAGATAGACAGACAGACAGACAGACAAAAAATTAAAAAATGGTTGTTTTGTTGTAGGTGCCGTATATACTTTCATATGCATTTAGTAAAAAGCTGTTATTTTGATATTACAAACAGACACTTCAATTTTATTTATCTGTATGGATGTAGTCTTTGCATATCACAGTCAAATATGTTTTTTATAATAAATATAATAGTAGAGCGGGCCGCTTGCATTTTTATAGTACGAGACCTGCTAGTCGTTTGCCAAATGGTAAGCTTAACGCTCAATATTTTCATATGCGCCCAGTAATTTCACAGACTACTTTGAACATCAAATCGGAGCACAGACATAAGACTGCTTGGCGCAGCAGATTGCCATGAGCAAAGCAGTGTTCCACCTTTGACAGTCACTCGTAGAGGAGATAGTCCTCTGTCCTACCAACTACCATCAACATCATCAGCCGAAAGACGTCCACTGCTGAACATAGGCCTCCCCCATAGAATGCCACTTGGATCCGCTACTCGCCTCTTGCATCCAAAGGTTCCCCGCGGTTTTCACAAGGTCATCGGTCCACCTAGTGGGGGGCCGTCCTACACTACGTCTTCCGGTTCGTGGTCGCCACTCGAGAACCTTTCTACCCCATCGGTTATCGGTTCTGCGAGCGATGTTGCCTGCCCGTTGCCATTTCAACTTTCTAACTTTGAGAGCTGTGTCATATGTAAGTTTGAGAACAACCATGCACCGGTTGTTCCAAATGAAATTTCTGAACAATTCTGTATATACATATACCTACAGTAATTTTCGAACGAGGTCAAAGAAATTGTATCAATTATAATGTCACAGTTGAAATACGTAAAGACTGCATTAAATATTAAATGGACCAGCACAGATCCGAGGGTATCATTACATCATAATCTGCATGATCCAATATAAGCTAACAGGCGTATCATGCGTCATCACGCTAAAGCTAATGGGAGCCGAGCAGTCAGCGGAGAGCGGCACGTGGCGTGATCAGGAGCTTTTGTCAAATTACGAGGGTGGTAGGGGTGAGAAAATACGGAGCCGAGATCCCAATTATTACACGTTTTTTAATAAGACTTTTCAAGACGATATTTTTGTGAAATCAGTTTTTTTTCTTCTACACCCATGCAAAGCTCACAGCAATAAATGGTTTCAATGGTGTTGGAGGACATTGTCTAGTAGTCATATGGCTACTACCCTCCAAATAAAAATGGTGTAAGCACCTATCGGCATGTTCCGGCTTTCGAGATATAATTCTCACTCTATAATCACCATATCATCTCAGATTTGAGATTAGGTGAGAAAGAGATCAAATAAGTACAAACTTTTTATTTGCAAATGTCCTATTATATGGTACGTACTTACTGTTAATAGAATTAAGTAGAGGATAAAAAATGGGTTCCCAACCAGTAACACTGTGACTCGTTGGGATTGCTTTCTCATCGAGACACACTATAACGCAAGTGAGAAAGGATAAGAATTCTTTTAAAAAAAAACCGGTACTCAACGGGAACAATATTCCCAACGAGTCACAGTGTGATTCGATCGGTTTGACCCATTGGGAACCCATCGCAAAAACTATAACCAGAATAAATCAAAACAATTACTAAATATAAAAATAATAATACAGAAAGCTAATTGTCTATAGTTCATAAACTAAAATAACTATACATTATACACACAAACCAATAAAAGAGAATTAAAAAAAAATTACAGAAGATACTTATGTACCTACCTAAGTACTTTGTATCACCTTTGTATCACATCAAAAGCCAACTAGGTAATTTCAAATTTTGACGGATGAAAATAGCAACTTCGAATTCGCCCCAAAATACTTCAACCCTGCCGTCGCGCGTCGTACCGGTGTAATTGACAAATGAGCGTCGCAGATCAAAGGATTCGGCAAATCGACGCTTTTTGATAATGTGATAAGTTTCGCGAGCGATTATCTAAGGGTGGGGGCGCAGTGATGGCGATATAGAAAAAACACGGCTAATTCAGGTTACTGTTCCTATTCTTTTTAGTGTTCGGTAATTTAAGGTTTGATCTCAATCGTAAGGGTAACTCACATTTGACACAAAGTATTTCTGTTATTGATAGTTTATTAAAAAAATATTATTTAAATCTACTATACAAATAAATAAAATTGAAGTGTCTGTTTGTAATATCAGAATAACAGCTTTTTACTAAATGCATAATATGAAAGTATATAGAGTACCTATTACAAAACACCCATTTTTTTAAATTTTGTCTGTCTGACTGTCTGTCTGTTTGTTCCGGGTAATCTCCGAAACGACTGGACCGATTTTGACGGGACTTTCACTAGCAGATAGCTGATGTTACAAGGAGTAATTTAGGCTACTTTAATTTTAGAAAAAGAATTAGAGTTCCGCGCAAAAAATCAAAACCATGAAATCCAAAATCTCCACGCAGGTGAAACTGCGGAGCAGCAGCTAGTACCTAGGAATAAAAGTGTGCGAATGCCCTTAAACTAACGACTACAAAACATGGAATAGCTATAACAAATACCCAATGATTAAATATTTTCTAACAAGGCCATCCTGCAATTACTAACTAACGAGCCTAGAAAATAAAATAGATATAAAAGCAAGCACCTGTGCCATTAATTTAACCATTTAATTGGGAAGTAATAGCTGGCAACTCCAAGTTAATTGAAAAAGGTTCCATTTTACCCCACTATGCGGTAATGTGTTTAAAGTGTAATGAAATTACTTAATTCTTTTTTAAACGCGCAACAAGCTTCACTATATATACGTCCTTCATGTCATAAAATAATATGGCGTAAAATTGAATAGTTCTTGTAAATTCAAGTTTTTTTTATTATCACGCCAAAATTGCTGAACTCTAAAATATGTTATTACAATTTGGCTTAACACACAGGGTAATTTAATTATCATGAAAAATGCATTATTCCTGGAGGGAAATGGAAAATTGCGTGTGGACGCACTGGGTGCCACTTTTACACAACCAAACTTTTATAAAATTAATAACTAAGAGCTCGCTTACAATAGAACGGAGTTATATTGACACCCTCTTTTCGGGGTAACTTCCGCAGAAAGTATCAAATAGGGTAATTTGTTCTTTGACACGGCAAAATTATAAGAAACGGCATTATACTGCGAGAGTTCGCGGCGTTTAGACGACATACCTTTCAATTTAATACTGAGGGTTAAATGAGGGAGAGCAAGTCGAAGTATATGAAGTAAATAGATCAAGAGAAATTGCTTTAAAAAAGCGACGAGCCAACTTCAGAGACAAACAAAAAATTTCTATGGGAACAATCTGAAAATATATCCTTTCAAATAAAAAAAGTATTTTACAAATCGGTTTATAATAATGATGGCGAACTGAGGTAACAAACATAAAAGAACACACCGAATTGTGAACCTTCTCCTTTTTTGGAAGCCGGTTAAAATAGTTTTAATTTACTTTTAACGTCACAGATATAACTTCGCAACTTTTACCGATAAGTCAACTCCTTCCGAATTAATCTAGGTATTTAATCAACAGTTAGTACAAGTATCTTAACCGGGCGGTTAAGGGCACGGATCTAAGTCAATTTCAGGAAAAACAAAATGATCGTGCGCGCATTTGGATTATCTAAGTATTCTAAGTAGTAATGGTCTCAAGCCTATATGTTGTTATATGCTTTAATTATTCTTTGTAACTGTTTCAATTAGAGAAAAGCATTCTATTCGTTGACAAAAAAAATCGTGAGCTTAAATAATTAATTTTGAAATACCTGCTACCAAACGAACGTTATCCATGTTTGTTCACGCTGGATTAAACACGGGCTAAGTTCGTAAACAATCCGATATTTCCTTTAGGTGCCTCATAAAACCTCCGAGTTATTCCCGAGTTCACACGTCAGTAACCCGTTCCAATAACAGGCCACGGTAATTACTTCCCTGCGTTTTGACATTCAAAATTATTAATGTTTATTTGATTAACGAAAAAACGGGCCCTCGCCACCGGACTCCTAACAATTAGGCGTAGAACCGATCCGCTTTTACCACAATGGGTTAAGTAAACCATGGCCTAAACGGAAGCTTCTTAAATTGTTTTCTAAAAACAGTTTGGTCGTTAGTATATTGTGGAGTCGGTGGTGACGGGCACACAAAGCGCTGTGAAGGCTCGCGCCTGCTACCGAACGCACGAACGCTTTCGACTATTATAACTTTATTTATTTTATTTAATTCCTATTCAAACTGACCCGAGGCTCGGTAAGCAATGAGTAGCGGTTTTTACCACAGTTTTATAATGATAGCAACGGTTTATTTTCGCTTTGGACGGAATTATTGTGGCAACGGCTGATTGATTGCTGATGGGTGCTGACGTGATATGAATCTGGAGTGGATGAACTAGGTACTTTATGAGTGATATGTAGAAATATTGGCTTAGTCCAATACGTATTAAGTTTTTTGTAGATATAATGGTGGTCGTGGGAATTTGGCACTGCCTTTAGACCACTAACGGTACCCAAGCCTTATCTTGTAATGTGGTAAGTATATAATTCTGTTACAGTACACCGAGTACCTACCGCGTGTATCAAATAGCCTCATTGTAGTTGGTATATCGTGGACTACTGTAACGCGAAAGCACAGTGTTAAAACACTGTGGCATAAGGGTTGCGGTTGGGATGACCTTCTCATGTGATTGTAATGTAGTCAAATTATTAATATTATAAAATTAAAGCTTAATTCATCGTCTAATAGGTTAAGAAATAAGGCCTAAAATTCTGACACCGAATACTGGCCATTAAACATTAACAAAAAAATGTATCAATAAGTACCAGCACCAATGGTTTAATTTTTATTACAGCAACATCGCAGATAACTATTAGGTAAATTGCAACATTGTAGTTAAAGGCACCCAAAGAATTTATACATACACTAAGTAACATATAAATTCCTTGAAGGCACCATAATGTATGACTCTGTTTCCAGGTCAAATAAAAAAAATATTTTTTGACCTGGATACAGAGTCATTACAGAGTGAATTATTATAATAATAAAACAATTATAAACTTGACACTGACTAAATATAATAAGCAAATGGCGTGAGCCGACCGTAAATAAAAAAGCATCTTTCTGAATTAGTCTTCATTCATTGTTCTCAGGTCCACCATAGGTAGGTATCTACCTACATATAATCCGGTCGTGTGGTCCTCCACATGACCACAGCACACAATTGCCGTCATCCTGATTGCAATGAGGATGCTCCTCCCGCGCTGATTGGCGGATGCGGTGCATATTCCTCCGGCCAGCGTCAATCTTTATTGGCTGGTTGTTAGCCAATCTACCTTTTGAGCTGTGTCTATTATTAAGCAAATGGTTCGCTGGGTGTCTTAGGTTAGCACAATGAACGCACAGAGTAATTCGGGAACCAATTTTCAAAAACACGGTAATCCACAGACTATATCACCATTAGGTGGCTAAAGCAGTCAAGACTTATCATCTACTATGTATCGTCAAGGAGCCCGTATATTTAAAAGCACGTGTCAACGTCAAGACAAATTATTTCAAAAGAAAAGAAAAACAATTTAAAGCTGACAGAAGCTCATTGAACAGCGAAACGTATTCAAATATCGAAAATTGTTGACAAATTAAGTTCCCTGCCCGGAGTCGAACTCCCTTACCACTTGAGAGCGCGACTCGACGAAATTTGACTGCCTAACATCTCTGTACGACTACCCGCCATTTTAAAACACGAGTCATTATTCCAAAGATATAAAACTTAAAATGTAAATTCTACAGTTCCGGGAGAGGCATGGGTAACTTTGTAAAGTAATACAGAGGGACGGCACACAGCCGTTCGTTTTACTAGTTACTCAATTAGGCCCTTTGTATTTGTTTATCTGAGTTTGTATAGCGTTGGAAAGAGACGCTATTATGCCTGTAGACAAGTTAGACAAGAAAGGAAGATGCAAAGTAATTTGAGACAGTTCTTTTCACAGGCGAGGTAATAAGTTCCTATTTTGAATGGCAACATGAAACGGCGGGAAATGCATTTAGAATTTTTTTTGCTTCTTTTTTCCTAATTTGTGTAATGGCCAGCGTTGGGTCTGTAAATTCTTTGATACTTTTCTAGTAAATGTTTCTTTGAAGATTTCTGGTTTTGATTCTACGGTTTGCGCTCGGTGGAAATTACTTTAGTCTTGTGCTCCTTGGTCTTGTGTTTGTCAATCTGCTTGGTGGTCGACTTATTAATTTTAATGGAAATTGAAGGAGGTTTGATGTTTTATTGAAACATTTTTTCTAAATTTTGATTTGCATGTGTTAACAATTCAACTCTTTAGTCAAATATTGTAATGCCATTCCCCATAAAATTGTATTCAACATTTCACAATCAATTTAAGTAATTCAAATAGGGGAGTTCGTCGGCTCCGTGCAAGCACGAGCATTCTATTGACACTTGATATTTTATTCGAGTCGTACCTTTAACCTTATAAGAACATTTTTAAAGGGAGTTACACGCTAGAAAAAGCTTATAGAGCGTT
This sequence comes from Crocallis elinguaria, assembly GCA_907269065.1. Lineage (NCBI taxonomy): Eukaryota > Metazoa > Arthropoda > Insecta > Lepidoptera > Geometridae > Crocallis > Crocallis elinguaria. Next base: position 37,171,153 of record OU026065.1, read on the forward strand.
TTTTTATAAACGAAGAAGACTCAGCGAGTTCACACAATTTATGGTACCTATATTAAAAAAAGTTGATAATTTAAACTCGAGAAAAAAAAGCAAATACGGAGCCGGATTTCAAGCCATGACTTTGACATATACCTACTCGTACTATTGTTTTGTCAGTTATGCTATTCGTGCCTCTGATTAGCTAGCTGCATACAAAGAGAATATAATCACTATCTGCATATATAAGATCTGTGCCTCTGATCCATGCGTGTATGGTGGTTCTCTACAAACTACCTTATAATTTTACCTGAAGTTTTTGATAAAAATATAATAGCTCTCCAAAAAAGAACCAACTATTTTTTTAATTCACGGCTGGAAAAACTAGCTGAAACACTGAAAGTAGTGGCAAGAAAAAATGTTATATAAACCTAGGTATGTAGGACGTAGGTAGTATTTGCGTAACCAGTTTATGAATCACACAATACTTTCAAATATTTTAGGAACGCAAAATAGGGAGATCTTCTAAAGATTTTCAAATTATTTTAAAAGATGCAACACCATCCTTTACCTTTCCGCACTCACCCTTTGAATCGGGAATGGATTGAGCAAATATAATAATGATGCGAAAAATGTACGACGGAATCACGAATCACGGTTAGCCCCCGTGGTCCGACTTTGCTTGGGATTGTAGCTCTGGTTTTTTATACTACAGCGATTTACATATGATCATACCTAATATAATTATACTTCACTAGAAAGTATTGTAAAAGCGAGAATTGGCATCAGGTTTATGATATTGACTTTGAGTGAGCCCTACTACCACATTATGAAAAAAAGAATACTTAGGGATAACAAAAAAAGTCAGACTTCGTCTAGACCAGCGGTTCTCAAACTTATTTGGCGTCGGACCCCTTTTGGAAAACGAAATATTTGACGGAGCCCTAATATATTCAAAATCTGGTTTTATGTGATATAAAATTTGCATCTAATGGGTATGATATTGTTTTTAATTTTTCATCAATTGTTTTACGTCAGGATTGATAGATGAAATATTTAGATAGATTTTATTTTACTCTGCAACCTTATATTAGTCTTTATAAGTATTATTTTAGTCATTATGACCAGTATATTCGCGGAGCCCCCACAGAGGCTTTTCGGAGCACTAGGGCTCCGCGGAGCACTCTTTGAGTAGGGCTGGTCTAGAAGAACTGGGTGATTTGTGTTGATTTGATTTCCTTCATTGCTAAATTATTTCCGCTACGATACGGCTTCAAATCCCATTGACTATAAATCAAGTAAATTAGGTACTGAAAAATAACTTTAACGGTATTTGATGGAATCGGAACTTTAACGGTTTAAATCGTACATTTACATTTTTTTAATATCTAAGTAAACCATGTACTTGTAATGAAACTTACGTATTTCAAGACACTGCAGCGCCAACCAAAATTCTATTACTAGCCAGTAAAGTGATTTAGGAAAGCACAGCCAGCCGCAATTGAAGAGAACAATGCCAAGAAACTATCGCTCTGGTTTCTCATATTCCCACGTGAAAGTCGTTCCACAAAACAGCAACAAATATATTAATTTAAATGTTGACGTTGAAGGAATTACCTCTCGGATCGAGTGCTGTTTGCAAAATAGAGCTAAATCGAGTGAAAGCCCAACCCTTTGTCTCTGAACACCCCTCGTCCTGCCGGCCACTTGATTAGTGAAGGGCCCTTTAGTATTTTATAGCCGTTTTGTAAGCAAAATCGTATGGGAATATAACATTTTTCAATTTGAGATCTCGATCAATTGTTAATTTTGACTTTGTATCGAGTCGAGACTTCACTCTAGGGTTAAGTTAGCATTGTATTGCTAAATTAGGGTTCGGTTGTTAATAGCTTTTTGATTTTCTGTAATTAATTGTGTATAAAATGATACTCCAGTGAAAGGTTGTTATATAATGAGTTTTAGAGACTTTTGACTTTGGCTCTCGTGGGAAAAGTTAAGTTGGAAACTGTCGTTCTTTTTTTAGTACCCCTTCACTTGTAATAAGCGAATGCGGAACAAAAAGTTCTTAGAGTATTTTATAGTGATTTAAGAAATGTAAAAAATTTGAAGTTAAATGGCGAATGCGCCTAAGATTTTATACTCCTGAAATTCCAGAATATAACATTTGTGTACCTATTTTGATAATATCACAACTGGACAGCGGCGTTATGCTTATCATCAGGCAAACGGCTCGTCTCGTTACCAAACAACATAAAAAAAACCATTTTGTTAGTATACACATATAAAACAAGTTTTGTTAGTACATTATAATCTTAATAAATATAAATTACGCGTCACGTTCTTTGTCCGCGATGGACTCCTAAACTACTTAACCAATTTTAATCAAATTTGCACACCGTGTGCAGTTTGATCTAACTTAAAAGATAGGATAGCTTACATATCAATTTATAGCCGCAACAGCAACGCGTGGCCGAGTCCGCTAGTAGAATATAAAAAAACAATTAAAAAGATAAAATTAAAACAGCCAATTATGTTGAAGCATTCCAAGAGGAGGATGATCAAATAGGTTGGACATGAGTACTTAATAACATTAACACCGGCCCTAACACCAGGTAGGCAGTAGGGCACGTATCTGCCAGAGCCGACAGAGACTTTTTTTCCGGTGACCCGTTTTTCCTCTAATGAACGCTTCAGATTTGGACGCCACTGCATCGTTAAATGTTTCAAGAGCCCTCCAGCGCTCACTCCGCTCTGCTATCTGTGATATGTCTGTGGAGTTGTACTGGAAATTGGATGAATTTGGCACTGATCATCGAAGACTGAAGATCTACCTGATAGAATATTTCATATATTTCTCTGATTATAATATCTATAATTATTGTACTACCTAATCGAGAGTGCTCTATGTTCACTTCACTCTACAATCTGGGTATCATGTCCAGGTAACATTTGAACCGAAATCGACCCGATTTGATCACCCAATTTAATCACCTGACTAAATACAAAACACAGACTGCAAACAGCGCAGCTACAACCTTTCCCATCCGATACCAATCAGGCAGGCAGACATGTCGCGTTCCCACACCGACGGCGAAAGCAACTTGACTTTTGAACCTTCACAATAACATTACTAAAATAATATTTCATTTGATACGAGACCTTTCCAATTTACTGACAGCCATATTGGTGGTCAGTCAGTTGGATGCTTTTATTGGAGAACCTATGACGACCTTTGGAACGTATCAATCAGTTTCATTTCTTTCTTTTCTTTTCTATAGGTTTTATAGAGTTCGATACTATATCCATCAAGATGGGGTTCGTATCTCGATTACTATATTACTTGATCTAAGGTCACGATTACTGTTTTTTGATGCTATTTGGTAACGAGACGAGCTGGTCGTTTACCTGATGGTAGTCATAACGCCGGCCCATAACAATTGCAGTGCCATTCAGAACTTTGAAACACAAAGGCCTGCGCGGCACTGCAGTGCGCTCGTTACCCTGAGACATTAGGTATTAAGTCTCATGAGCCCAGTAATTTTACTGGATACTCTGCTCATCAAACCGGAACACAGTGATGCTTGCACACTACTGCTTGGCGGCAGACTTCACGAGCAAAGCGGCGGTAACAACCCAGACGGACACCCGCAGAAGAGTTAGTCCTCCCACTAACGAACCACCCCACTTGATCTAAGGCCATGATTACTGATATAATATAAAGGCACCGTCTACAATAGTACCTATCAGTAATTGTGAATTGTATTTTGCAACGCAACTCGAGTATAGTAATTCGATAAACATTAATTTAAAAAAGACAACAGTGTAATTAGGTTTGGCTGCTACTTGATTGTGCTGCCCTATTGTCTTGTATTTCTTCTTGATTATTTTCGTTCAGTTTACTTTTCGGATTCCACGGAGTCGGTACACTGATTTGCAAACATTTTTGTGAATTCAGTGAGTCTGAAGAAAAAGGACACCTGTTATCAGAACATCTTTAAAATTCGAAGAACTAATATACCTACAATAATATCTCTATCAATATAGGCGCGCAAAAAGTTTGTTTTCGTATCTACGATGCGTGTGCGTTGATGCCACCTGGCAACACAGGCAATCCTACGTCCTAGTGTAGAAGTATGAGTGTGTATAACTTATTTAAAAAACATCACGTAAAGAAATTGTTAAAAAAATCACTACGGGCGATAGCAATCTCTTCTAGATAATCCAGCTGGCTTACGGCTAGCCGGTAACCTTTACATGTAACAAAAGTTAAATCCTACAACTAGGTACACCACGAGCTTACCAGGTGAGTAGGTACTAGGAAACACACTTAAGGTTTCATGGCGTGGTTTTTTTTTCTCCGAAAGCCGAGTTTATTGCTGAGTGCATAGGTATCTTCTAGGTAAGAGTACTTCATCGTAGACCACGTTGTCTCTTTACCAACAGATATTTGTGGTGGTCAAACACATACCAATCATGTATAAAAACAAAATCCAGCTCATTGTAGATCAGTAGCATCATCAATAGCAATGAAACTGCAATGCTCTAGCAATGTTAATGGTTGTTAAGCTTGAATAAGGCTGTGTATACATATTTAGGGATATTTTCTAGATCAAAACCATCATTAATTTGTCTACTTGAATAATCTTTGTTATGAAAGTGTCCTGTTTTGTGTACCTAATAAATAAATAAATGTGTTTAGAATTTAATTTACTTACGCTTCATTCAATGCTGTACGTCAGTGGTTCCTTAAAGCCAAAATGAAAATAGTTTTTCGGCATTCATTGTCTTATATAAAAGTAAAAATCACACTAATATGACAAGAATAATGAATCGGTGGCGAAGTTTGGTTTTTATGTTTGCCAGGGACGAAATTCCGCTATCGCAAAAAAAATACTGCATAGGTTATCTAGGTAGGTCGGTAGGTACCCAAAGCAATCTTACGTACCACTGGCCACGTCTTGGGAACCACAGCTATAGGCCAGGCCTATTGAAGAATACTATTTGCAAGTCCATTTTAACACTGATTTAAAACACACTGTTAACCCAAAGCAGAACATAAATAGAAATGAGTCTTTACGAAAGTTTTAACCAACAACAGAGTTTATGAACAAAGCGTATTTAAACAACAAAGCTGGCTCAGCGGCGCGACAAATGCAGTTCACGGCGAGTTCCGCTCGTCAAAAATGCGACTAATTTTAATTTCGACGTTGATAGAGTCCGCATTACCGCGTTACTTGCGCCCAGCGCTCGCCGCCCGCCCTAGGTGGATTTTTTACAAGCTGTTATTCTACTTCCCTTGTTAGTACGAGTCAAATCTTGCAAGCTAAATTTGACCTACTTCCCGGTGTTCGATTGAGCCGAAATTTCTCATATATGTGTAAATCGGATGACAGTGCAATTTAATGATGTCACAGAGCCGGTCTGATGATGGAGCTGGGAGGTGGCCACAGGAACTCTTTAACGAAGCGACTTAATCCCAACGAGTTTGGGATCGTTTGATTTGCCTTTCCTATTTTTTAAACACATAAAAGCCTGTGCGGCTCTGCTGTGCTCCTTACCCTGAGATATCTCTTTCTCATGTTCTAATTTGAAAAGAGAGAGTGAAACTAAACTTAGGTTTAGGTTTTTGACAGCAAATACCGGGCCATTATTGCATAATTACTTACTTAGAACAAAAGTTTGAATTTAAAATCTCCCTCTAGCATAATATAACGCTGTCCTCAAATGTCCAGGTTGAAGTAATTACCCCGTTCTCGACACATTAAACCCAGGTTGGGGTGGAGGAATACGTCCCGAGATTGTTCTGATTCGATTTGTCTCGTTTTTCCTTTGATATACTGATAAGGATTTAGTGGCAGTTTATTTTGTGACAAATGGCAAGAAATTAAATACGTCATCTGCTGATTAGTCGATAGTTCAAATCTAATAATTAACTCGAGTTTTTGTTGAAAAACTTCGCACTGCAACCATGACATGGTGCCCATGGAAGGTCCAGTCGGTCACTCAAGCACTCGGTGTGTTCCGGAAGCGGCCCTTGAGAGCCAGCTTTGTTCTAGGCGTCCTATCTTTGACCACATCGTCATTTAATCTCAGGCGAGATAGTGTAAAGCTATTGAAGAAATCGAGTATCAAAAGAAAAAATAATGCCTTTCACTCCGATTTTAAAGTTCCCACTTCTTCATACTAGGAATGACTATTCCTTTTGCGCTTCAAAACCAAAACCGTAAAGTAGATTCAATTGTAGTTTATTGTACCAATATATCCTGGCTTTACCCGGTTCGCTCCAGCGGATTGAGACACAATATGTCCCGGGATTGTGTCTGATTTGATTTGTCTCCTCTCCACTCGTGTCTGTGTCTGCAACGATGATATTGGTTTGATAAATTACACAGATTTAAGGGGTCTTAGTAGATTTGTTTGTGTGTCTGGAATTGATATTTGATTACAGTAATTTGAAATTCGCCTGGAGCGTTTATCAAGTCGGCATCTTTATTTTTGTACTAATGGATAACGAGACGAGCGGATTATTTGCGTGAAGGTCAATCATGATGCTGGTCTAAATCAATTGCAATGCCATTCAAACATTTGAAACACCAAGACCTGCGCGGCATTGCATTGCGCTCGTTACCATGATATATATTTTTCTCATGTTCTAATTTGGAAAGATTTAGTTATATTCTTTCTCTCTCTAAATTAGATAATTAGAAAGAGAGCATTACCTACTGAGATCAAATTAGATGAGCAAAGACGTTAGTTAAATTACTGGGCTTGATATGAGTCTCCTAGGGTAATTACCCTATGAGACTCATATCAAGCCCACTAATTTAACGGCATTAGAGCGCACTGAAAAATTGCAGTGCCGCGTCGGCCTTTTTCTTTCAAAGTTTAGGGTGGCATAGCTAGCACTACAATAGACAAGCCTTATATATCCTAACCATCAAGCAAACGTCATCTTATTACCATGGAGTATAAAAATTAAATGTGATAAAATCGCTGGCTCAAAGTTCCAAAACACTTAAATTAAAAAATCAACCAGAGACAATTCGCTACGTACCCATCCCGAATAATAAAAGCCATTCATATTACACTAACCTAATAACGAAGTCTGGGACATGGAGATAGACTGCAGGCTCCGTAACGACATCATCTTCGGTCCGACGACGCACAATATTGGAAACGAGCCCTGAGGCCTCAGGCTCATTGCTACTCGGGCTCGGGCCGGGCCGGGGCACAGCCCGGGAAAAAATGGGGTTTTTGGTAATGGGTAGAGTTTTTGTCTTTGGTGAAATGTGTTTTTAAAAAGATATGTTGGAGTATTGTTAGAAATTTGTATGCTGACGATCACTTGTATACAGACCCTATGCCCTTAAAAGGGCTCCTTTTATTTAGAGAGTCGGGAATTACGAGGAAGGGTAGGTATAACACCCTAACACCCACAGGCACACAAAACGCACATGCTTGCACGTTCGGGAATCGATGCTGAAACCTCATCACATGTAAATTTTTGCTGTACGATTAAAAATGCTGATGCAGAACAACATTAAACATAACATCCAAGGGAGGTTCTCACAATCGGTCGCACCCATGGTCCTAATCACCCCCTTCCGGGATAACATACCAATTCAAACTCACCCTGTATAAATAAAGATATACCTATGATTGGCTCTCAAGTGCAGCTATACCGGAACACATTGTAGGTCACCAACCAATATTCAACTGTAGCCAGATACGGGTACCGCACTAGAAAATGCTACCACGTGTGTTGTTTTTTTTTATGTTATTAGGTAACGAGACGAGCTGGTCGTTTGCCTGATGGTAAGCATAACGCCGGCCCATAACGATTGCAGTGCCACCCAGAACTTTGAAACACAAAGGCCTGCGCGGCACTGCAGTGCGCTCGTTACCCTGAGACATTAGGTATTAAGTCTCATAAGCCCAGTAATTTCACTGGATACTCTGCTCATCAAACCGGAACACAGTAATGCTTGCACACTACTGCTTGGCGGCAGACTTCACGAGCAAAGCGGTTGTAACAACCCAGACGGACACTCGCAGAAGAGTTAGTCCTCCCACTAACACAATTTTGTTGTTGTGTATTTGCTTTGTCCAGGCCGGCATCCGTTGTGATATAGGTATATCCAAACTTGGACAACAGTTTCTCACAACTAGCCGGAAACTTCCTATTTAAACCTCGCGTCGAACCCTGCCATGGGGTAACCCGACTCTAATCCCTACACAATTACGTCGGCCGCGTCTAATGAGAAAATAACCGAATGTTTCATGCGCCGCTTACTAGAGGGTTACTTGATAACTTGATGGCAGTGAATAAGTAATGCGCCGACGGCTCTGCCGGATTGTCAGTGGATTTGGTTTGATATCTTGAAACATGATCTGGATTGTGATCTAATTATCATGTTTGCCATTTGGATCTTTGACCTCTGGTACGTTTGTTATACTAGCTGTGGCGGTCCACCTACGGGAATATTAAGGAACCGAGTAATTTTTCGGGAAAAATGTTGCCTATGAAACTTACCGGCCCATAAACTACACACATATGATATATCAAGTCGATCCGCAAGGAAAATTCTTTCGAAGGATGTTTCAACAAACATTTGTTCATTTTTTTTTCTTGATAAAACTAGTAGGTACTTATGTCTGCTTTAGACGTACTGCACCAACCCCATGTAAAATGGGGCAAGGGCAGGAAGGAGGAGGAGTAGGATTGGCCTCTATTTTGGGGCATAATATAATGTAGTAATTTAATCTTTGATCCAGTTGTTTGTAAAGGAAATAAACTAAATTGGGTGATGTCTACAAGCTTGATGATCTAGGATTTAAAGTGGTAGGTATTGAAGCAATGATGATCCTATCTCAGGCTTAAAATGTACTGAGGTCGACCACCACTTTGTATACATATAGGGCGATGGTATGGAATCTTACAACGAGTGACTCTGTCACTTTATCAACTGATAGTTTTACACTTCAGGTGTAGGAAAACACGTCAATGCAAGCATAGAACTGTGGTAAGGCATTAGAGCTCGTCCATCGATCACATCCTCACTTATGACCAAGTGAGACAGTAGGAGAGAGAGAAAAGCTAACGCATTAGGTTTAAAAAACTCTTTCCTATTTAGGACCTTCATTACAAGGATCTACATAGCTTTTTATTCGCTATGCCCATTGTCAAAGGCGTGGTTAATAGAGAGCTTTACAGCTTCAAGAGCGGAGACAAAACGGCTCATAATCTAGTTGTAAAGCCATTAAACCACCCTAGAACACATCTCCTGTAAAAGCTACTAGTCTCAGCTGGAATCGAATTAGCGATGTTTCGTTTTCAGGAAGTGAGCGACACGGAGTAGCTTTGGGAGTCTAATTGTAAGCCGCGGGCGGAGAGATGGTACTGTCGCTGGGAGATATGTATAGAATTCCTGAAGGTTTAACAGTTTTTTTACTCTTGATAGGTTATCTACCGTTTGACCACTGTGGCCGAAGATGGTAAAGATGATAAACGAACAGAAACTGGCTCTAAAGAGTGGCAGCCTGAAGACGCATATGTGCACAGGTGCTTGGCATCAGACTTTTTCCTTAAGGGTTGTAGATAACCAGGCCAAAACTAAAGAATCACCTACCACCATGCAATGTTGTCATCGTGATATTTTCCCTTAAGGAACAAGTAATTTATATTCGCTTTAAAACTGTGAAGGGAAACATCGTGAGGGTTTCCTAATGATGTCCTCATGAACAAGATGGTTTCCGCATGTTCAAGAACAATAAATTTCCAGAACATGTGACAAGCACCAAAAGCCGCACTGAGCCGTTGTGGTGGATTGTGTCACATACTCTCTGTCTCGCTGAGAGAAAGCCGGTATCCCATTAGTGGAAGTGTAAGAGACTGATGATGAACAAATAATTGTTACATTTGAAGTGGAAGATTACGATAATTTGGGACCTAATGAAAGCGTGATCCCAAATGCACGTCTTTAGAGGTAGGTACGTACACGCCCAAACCTACAGGGCCTGCAGGCCACTGGGGTTTCCCTTACGAAACCACTCGATGCCGTAACGTCACCAAATTCCTACACCGACTGTACGTCTCGTGGTAATTTGTAATTAAGCCGTTTCAAGCTCATCTTGTACAAAGGCTCGTTTACGTGATAGTCAGTGCCGTAAACGTTTGAACATAGGATTTGGACCGAAAATAATTCGGTTAATGTCGACAGTGATTATGGACGTGCTTATTTTGGATACTGCGAATTTATATGGGTACAGCGAAGCTGGAGGCTACGTTACATTGAAGTCTTTGCATGTTCTGGAAAATTTAGGTATTATAAATACGGATACACATCTACATCTCAAAATAGACCTTGTCTCTGAATAATTGTTACATATAAAAATACATTTGCCTTGTCTCTAGTTTTGAGTTTAGTGTGTTCGTCCATCGACAGAAGAATGGCATAGATCAATTTTTACCCGTAGGAATTTCCATGCGGGTGAATTCACAAGCAGCATGCTAGTTCCTACAGCATTGCTAGGCACTAGCAGCGGTGAATAACTGCATTACTTTAACCCACAGCTTTATAAGTGAATTACATAACAATAACTAAACCATGGTTTAGTGCTAGTTTCCAAGCACTAAGTGAGCCGAAGTATACTTAGCATAGTAGGTATATATATTTACATATCCGTGGCTGTAAGCAATACATTAGCTCGGTATCGGAACTGAGCGGTATTTTATGCGGAACACGAGAGGTACCTTGTTGCAATTATTTCTACTTCCAGCGCTTAAGATAGTATAGTACCTATTTTTTTTCCTTAAAAATAGAGATCTACTACTATTTTAATTATAGTTCAGTATTCAAAAAGATTTTATTTGTGTAGTTATTGTTAGATAAATATAACAGCCTACAAGACATGGTTGCTGGGAATCGCTGGTTAGTGATAAGGCCACCAATTTTATGAATTTGTAAAAACGGTTGTAATGTTATTTAATGGGCAATAAAGTGTCTAAGTAACGTACAACGGACACTACCTAAACCTACTCAAAAATATCCTACTAATATTATAAATGCGAAAGTGTGTTTGTTGGTTTGTTGGCTTATCCTTCTTTCACGCAGTAACAAAGCAACGGATCGACGTGATTTTTGGCATAGATATAGTTTATGGACCGGAGAGTAACATAGGCTACTTTTTATCCCGGAAAAATGCACGGTTCCTGATGGAACGCGGGTGAAAACCGCTGGGTGAAGTTAGTATTCTTATAATATTTTCGTATTGGCAGTCAACGTCTAGCAATCAAATAAGTTAAAAAAATCTGTAAGAACCCATTTACATGCTATTTCCTTATTCCACAACTTGTATAGAAGTAACAATTAGCCGTACTTACTCAACTTGAGGCTATAAATTCACAATTACCATTAAAATTCTACGGAACCATTAAACGTAATTGTTTTTCCGCTTGTCAATAACATAAAATATCAGGCGTTGTGAAACATCTGCTCTGCGTTCGTTTTCGAAATGAGTTTTTATCGGGTTCAGGAAACTTAATGTTATCGGTTTATTTTGTACAGTTCTTACTGTAGGTAAGTACTAGTTGTTTCTTTGGTTTTATTCACAGTTCGTTTTACTTAGGACATAGTTTTTTTTATATATTGTTGGATGATTAGGTGAGCTGGTCGTTTATCTGATGCTGAGCATAACGCCTGTCCATAACAATAGCAGTGCCACTCAGAACTTTGAAACTCAAAGGCTTGCGCGGCACTGCAGTGCGCTCGTTATCTTGAGACATTAGATCTCATAAGCCCAGTAATTTCACTGACTGGTTTGCTCATCAAATCGGAACACAGTAATGCTTGCACCAACCTATACTGCAATACCGCAGAGCTTGAAAACCAAGGTTTTCAACCAGTGTGTGTTGCCAGTGATGACTTATGGCACTGAGACGTGGTCTCTTACTGTTGGCCTCATTAGCAAGCTCAAAGTTGCACAACGAGCTATGGAGAGGGCTATGCTCGGGGTTTCCCTGCGTGATAAAATCCGAAACGAGGAGATCCGCAGGAGAACGAAAGTCACCGACATAGCTCTCAAAGTTAGTAAGTAAAAATGGCAGTGGGCAGGCCACATCGCTCGCAGAACCGATAACCGATGGGGAAGAAAGGTTCTCGAGTGGCGACCACGAACCGGAAGGATTGCTGTAGGACGACCCCCCATTAGGTGGACGGATGACCTTGTCAAAACCGCGGGGAACCGTTGGATGCAAGAGGCGAGTAGTCGATCCAAGTGGCGTTCTATGGGGGAGGCCTATGTTCAGCAGTGGACGTCTTCCAGCTGATGATGATGATGATGAAATACACAAAGAATGAGAACTCTCAAGTACGGCTGCAGGGATACTTGGATGCTTGGCGGACAATTTTAGAACCATGGTGTGACTAATTACATGGCAAATTATGCTCATATATTGGAGGTTGATAACCATAGATTATTCTGACAATGTTTTAGTACTTTCCGACAAAGTAAGATCTATAAACTCTCAAAGTTCCGCGGCCCGCGTACTCTTAATTGTCTCCTAATAAGGATGTGAACGGCCAATAAATGATGAAGTGATAAACGTTCCTTAAATTAACATAATGACCGTTACAGCCATTGTTTCAATAACTCCGATAATAGGCCAGTTCTTCAGTTAAAGGCAGATGTGACTGATTGGTAGGGCTGTGTCTACACAGATTGGGACGGAGCGAACAATATTGAACAAGCGTACGTACTTACTTATCAATATTCAATCTCTACTTAGAGATCGAATATTCACCAGCAGGGCTACCATGCGCACCGTGACAAAATGTTGTCGATGCTTATGTCGTGCATTTGTCTCATGTTCGCCAGAGAAAGAGCGAGACAAAATTTTGTCGTGGTGCACATGTTAGCCTGGTAGGTGTTAGGACTAACTCTTCTGGCAGGTGTTAGGGCTAACTCTTCTGGCAGGTGTTAGGGCTAACTTTTCTGGCAGGTGTTAGGGCTAACTATTCTGGCAGGTGTTAGGGCTAACTCTTCTGGCAGGTGTTAGGGCTAACTCTTCTGGCAGGTGTTAGGGCTAACTCTTCTGGCAGGTGTTAGGGCTAACTCTTCTGGCAGGTGTTAGGGCTAACTCTTCTGGCAGGTGTTAGGGCTAACTCTTCTGCCAGTGTCTGTCTGGGTGGGTACCACCGCTTTGCTCGTGTATGTCTGCCGCGAAACAGTATGTGCAAGTGTTACTGTGTTTCAGTTTGATGAGCAAAGTAGTAGTAAATTACTGGGCTTACGAGATGTCTTAGGGTAACGAGCGTGCTGCAGTGCCGCGCAGGCCTTTTTGGTCAGCCGAGCCATCAGTGAAATAATAGTATAAAAAAATATAGACCAGCAATGAGAGTGCTTGTTTTATTTTAATAAATTATGGTTCAATTTTGGTCATTCATCGAAAGCTGAGCATAGTGGTAGGGTATTTTCTAGTGCTTGCCAGGTTAGCTCCCAACTTCAAATGCGAAGTTATGTTTCGGCAAAAGCTTCTATTTTAGGTTTATTGTGCAAAGCAAACGCCAACTTAGCGTGTATAAAAAGGCCGATTTTTCGTATTAGGTAATAAATCAAAACTGTATTTTATTGACTTGTTCATCAAAACACAATATCATAAACCAATATAAGTAATATGCCTAGTATTGAAAAGGCACACCGACAGCTTAGAAAAAGGATTAAAATCGCAAAGAATAGTGAACGCATCTAATAAAACAAGTTTTCCAATAGAGGAACTTGTTACTTTACTACCAAAAGAAAAAGGAAACAAATTAGGCAATAAACTACTTAACTGCGCCATAAACTGGTCAAGACAGCAGCTCGTGTATGCAGGCCCTTACACTTCATCGGCATCCTGTGCGCTGCGATCAATTGACGCCTTCGACACGAGGACAAGCGACGATTTGTCGCCGCGACTTTTTTTACAGATCGTCATTTGCTCGTGTCGCGACCTTTAATTGTTGTGCACAACGCCTTACTTAGTCATGGATTGAGTGAAGTAATTGTTTAGGGGTTAAGTTTTGGCGCTACTTTTGCATTTAATTCATATTTTTTATATTATTCATGTTTTTTTTTATTTTTACTAATAAACACTGAATAACGGTTGAATAGCAACAAAGTTTCGTCTCTTTCGAAGAAGCTAGAGTGACAGATAAATCGGAACAAAATGGTGATATCCACGCAGAATGAACTCTCAACTGCCTAGCTAATTTAAGATACATATTTTTGTGTTGGCTAATCCTACTAATCCTATCCTACTAATATTATAAATGCGAATGTTTGTTGGTTTGTTGATTTGTTGGCTTGTTAGTTTGTCCTTCTTTCACGCAGTAACTTTTTATTTTTTATCCCGCTATTTTATCCCGGAAAAATGCACGGTTCCTGTGGGAACGCGGGTGAAAACCGCGCGCAGAAGCTAGTAAGTCTATATACACTCGGCCCGTGCATATCCAAGGAGAATTTACCAACACCTAGTGTATACCATATCACTATCACGGCGCTATCACAAAGCGAGATCCGAAGCAGTGATACAGTAATACCTATCGGCAGATTTATTCGACACTCCGCCGCCGCCCGCCCCGAGGTGACCGTGATGATATATCATTGCTAACCACCATCTCCCGATATCTGATTGTGGTGCTTTTGTTTTTGGAGAATATGATACACCAGAGCAGTATGTAAGTGCAGTAGTAGGTATCTTTTTAATAGGTGTTTTATTTCGGTAGAGTATTTTCTATATAAGCCTGACCTCGATTGATCTTTTTCACCAATGATTTTCGTAATTTTTCCGATTATTGCGTGTAAAGTTAAGAAAAGAAAGATTTGATTAACATGAAATGCTTTTTGTTTCATTTAAAACTTAACAAATAATTTATAAAATATATTTTTAGAAGTCATCACACCATACACAAAAAAATGAGCATTTTTAAGTGGCCTAATTTTTATGCATGCCAGTGTAATGGTGGAGTTAGACAACGCGGGTTAGACACTACTTGAAATCAAGATTTGTGGTTGCTCATACTTAAACATGCGACTAAGGCATGCAGTTAAACACTGTTCAACACAGGTTTAAGGTGTGTTTAATGTTTTTGTGGTAAGACCGCAATTCGCGACTAAGCTGCAAAAATGACCCAGTTCCCTTCCAGAAACGCTATAAAGTACACTTCACTCTTCACTTCGCTCGTAAATCCAATTGATACAAACGCTGGTTCTAACATATTACGTCGTGTATGCATTCCCGGAGGCGCTTTCCGAGGAGTCACTATCAGTGACTACACCGCTATCAGGTTATAATTACCATTGGTAAGGTGTTACATTCGTACCGCCGTCGGCTGCGGGTGTTTAGTTCGATTCCATCTCTTTGTGATTAAGTCATCCATATCTTAATAACAGAGCAATTTGGTCAGTTAATAACAGTTTTGCTTGAACATGGATAAATCAAAGGTTTTGAATGATAGCGCGCAGTTGCAGGTAATTACTTGATAGGTGCCTATTTGTGGGCACAATATTTTAGCTTATTGAAGATACGAGTAACGAGCGCATTGCAGTGCCTCGGAGTTCTTTGTGTTCCAAAGTTCTGAGTAGCACTGCAATTTTTATGGGCCGGTGTTATGCCATGGTGTTACCATCAGGCAAACGACCGGCTCGTCTCGCATAAAAAAAAGTAATGCCAAATATAACGTACTATGTTATAATATGGTCAATTAAATAAATAAATAAAATTAATATAGATACTAATCCAAAGTCTGTAAACTTCGTTAGCAATATTTCTGAGGTATGCGGTCGGTCGGGGACGGTGGGAGGTTAACCAGGACAAAACACATTTTCAATGAGACGTACTCTATCTTATTTTAAAGATGTGTTCTTGCGATTTATTTCATCGCAGGCATGTCGAGGGGGAAATTGACGGGCTCTGGTTCTTTATTATTAAAAAAAACCGTTTATCTCACGTCAAATCCTTTTGCTAGCCTAATAAAGCAACCGCGTATTCGATAAAGGGGTTTCAGTGTTGCCATGTTTATTATGTTTTTTTAATTCATTGACTGCGATTCCAGATTGTTATTCCTGATGATGTGGCCGGGAGAGTGTGATGACACGCGCTACGAATGGACTGGAGTAAGAGAGCGCTTCGGTGCAGCAGACAAAACACACAGAGAGACCCTTGTCTATAGATTTTTAACACGAAGTAAAGCAACATGATGTTTACTAAAAAATGGCCTAACAATACTATGTTTTTTTTTTATATAGTAGCTCGTTATAGAGCTCAAACGTTTAACCTGCGAATCTGTGTCCCCTTTAATTTACCATCATCATATCAAAAATTGCTTCTTGAAGCAGCAAAACAGCTATAACATTACTAACCTCCCTATAATCAAAATCAGATTCATCTCTCGAATTCGACTAGCTCGCAAAGTGGTACATTATACACGCAGTAGGTATTTGTCGGGGCTCGTCGCGTCGACTCTCGAATTTTTATTCAGCCCAACCCCTTGGAACATCGTGCTAAAAAAACTTTTCACTTTCGTGAGTGGAATATTGAGCGCCCTTTGTCTGGATTCTGGTAAATAGATTTGAAAAGTAATATTTTTGTCCAAATTCTATTTTACTATAAATAATAATTTAATGAAGACATATGTATGCTGCAAATTATAAATTATTTCTCTACTTTGTCTCTGTTATTTCAATAGAAAGGTGGGAGCCCTGCTGTCCGTTTTCTATAGGGCCAGAGCATGGTTGTATATAAAGTTCTCGGGTCCAGATTTATGGAATAATTCATCCGAGTTTCAACCTCTTTGGACAGGAGATTGTTTCTTTTTTCCGTGGCAAAGCACGATTTTTGTATTCGGTCAGTTTCAAGTAAAATCTAGACCATAGAGTAGAAGGTACACTATAATAAAAGTAAACGAGACATTATTTTTAATTACCTACTTTTTTTGAATACATTTCCAGCCAGCCTTCAATGATAATAATTCGAAATGCAAAAGTTTATACTCGTAAGTAAAAAAGTAACCGCATTACTTTATTAATCGCTAAATGGGTGTGTTCATATATCGATTTCGTAACAAAGGAGGTAATAAAAGGCTCATGTGTGCGGGCGGAAGAGCCGTCGCCCTGGGCGGGGGCGGGCGGGGGAGGAATATTTATTGACAATGAGATAGCGTTCTGCCCCAAATATCTTCATTAGCGAATCGCTACGGTACGGTGAGATAGTGTGGATAAGCCTTTTGATAAATTATTTTTGTTTATAAATATCAGCGTAATTAGGTAATTCAACTTTCATGAGCAATCTACAAATATCTTACAATCTTTCTTTCTTCTCTTTCTTTCTTCTTTCAAATTAGGTAAATTTATAATGTGTGTAAAAAGGCTCTAAAAATATATTATGGCTCCACGGCTAAGTTGGTAGAGTAACCCTGCCTGCAAAGCAAAGGGGCCCGGGTTCGATACCCGGCCGCGACAGAATTTGTGTGGCGAGTAAAAATTTGCTGTCGAATTTTGAAAATTTGTTCTGTAATTCTGAGGGTGTCCAATGTCCATGCCTCCTCTAACAAGGAACCCTAGTGCAAGGCTATAAATGTGTGTTTATGTCCTATGTCTAACAAAGTCAAATAGAAAACATTGTGGAAAATAAAAATAAGACTACATTTTTTAAATCTAAGTACAATGCAATTAGTAAGAAATTGTAATAGCTGGTTATATAATATGTGTAATTATTTTTAAAGAATTTATTCGTTACTTAAGCTCACTTCCGTCTTAACCGTAGCAGATGATATGAAAGAAAGGGATGCTAAGGGCCAGGTCATCATTAATCTTTCCCAGGCGTCCTACCGCGCGGAGGCTCACCCAGTGACCTCATAACTTAAAAGGCAGCGTCGTGAGACTCAGGAATTAGGAAGTTTTGTATTTGAAAAGTACTACTTACGAATGAAATTAAGCCATACAACAATCAACAATATCGATCCATCTATGGCCAACAAATAGAGTGCTTGATTGCAATGTTCTGGTAATTCTAAGGCTGGTGCTATTATGCTTACCAATATGCTTGTCTCTTTACCTTTGCTACCTTTATAAATTGAACCTTAAATAATATAACGTAGTTGGACTGGTCTACTTTTTTCGTGTCGAGATATATCCCTTTATGTGTACCGGTGCTGACATGCAGCGCAAATAACTCTTCTCGTTATGTCAAATGAAGAGATGTCGTGAATGTTGATCAAAGATATCTAACACACAGATGTACCTACGTCAAAAAAGGGCAATGTAAAAGCGCCACGAAGGAGGCTTTTTAAATTATATCCACTTTCGATCTTCGTAGATTAACTAAACAGACGTATCATATTATTTTATATCGCAATCGAAAGAGCTTACGACTTTTGGTGTGACTGTAAGGTGTTTTGCAGTAACCTCTACGCCAATTTTTGTTTTGTTTAAGATAGTTCTCTTAACTTTTAATGTTTAGTCAATTGGTGTTTTAGTCTTCATTTTTTCCGACCAAATCACTAAAACTCTGTTGTTGAGACCAATTTCAACCTGTGATTTGTTAGATCTTTGATGTTAGTCGGACCTGCACCATAGATAATTTTTCTGTGGCATGCACAATTGCACACCTATTTTATTTTGAATTAGGTACACTTCTGCGCGAGAAGTTCCTCTTGAAGATATATTTACTCGTAAAGACATATTATCTCACGGTGCGCATCTTAGTCCTGTTGATTCACAAACAGGGAGCAAAGAATAAAGTATAAAGCGAGAATAAAAATCCCTGAAGATTATGGGAACGGAGAAAAGGAATGGCATTAGCAGTTCACGATTGATTTTGTTTCCATAGCAAACATACCATTACAGTCAACGGTATTTTAAACATTTTATTAACTTTATTAGCAGTTCTATCTATTTTATACATATGCAAATGAGTCGACATTAAGTAACTCCTTTCCAGGCTCTCATGACGGATGGGGCGTGTCAGGCCTCGAGTAATTAACGGTCTCTAATTTGACGTACACTTTACTACTTACTACCTAATCTTAAAATAAACCTTAAAGGTCTGATATTAAGGTTTGTTTTGGTTGTTCTTAGGGGTCAAGACAGTGTGGGTGGTGGCTGTAATAGCCGTTTTTAAATGTGGTTGTTTGAACGTAATTATGTAAGGATTTTTGGGAATGACTTGCGTTTTGTTACTGATTTGATGTTTGTATCGAAGTGGTCGGACTAACTTGGAGTTTTTGTGGCCAGTTTTCTTGCACTACAAAGGTTTTACACGATATAAAATGCTAGATATCATTTATCTTTTTCTCTTGCCTCTAGTAGGGACCTACTAGATTTGTTTTTTTTTAGCTTAGCGTGTTTTTCTCTATTGTGCCAAGCGGAAAAGAGGTACCTTAAAATGTATGTTGAAATAATATTATTTTATTCGCCATGAGTAAATTAACCCTTAACCCTATGTTTAGTAGTTGCATTTCCTCGAAATTTTACATGAAATACAGTTCCATATTAAAAACAAAAGAAGACCTCATCTCCATCGCTATATAATTGTTAATAGCTGTTCTATTCCATTTTAATTAATTTACTATGTTTTACTGCAAGAGAGTCCTATAATTAATTATTAAATATATTATGCTATCTTATATAGGTTAGTTTTTTAAAATCAATGTATATTAATTTGACAATAATGTCTGAAACTCTGAACATAAGACGATATAGTATTTATATTTCTGTTGTTGTATTCTTGGTGTCCATAAAGCGTCTTTGAAAGTAAGTAATTAATTAATTAAAATAATTAATTTGTAAAAAGCAACTTTCCAGTTTTGAAACACTTAATCCGTCCTTCCGTATATAGTACTATAATACATCCGAAAGTGTGTTTGTTGGTTTGTCCTTCATTCACGCAGCAACGGAGCAACGGTACGACGTGATTATTTGCAAAGATGTAGTTTATGGACTGGAGAGCACTTTATATCCCGGTAAAATGCACGGTTCCTGTGGGAATTCCGCAGGTGTAACCACGGATAGGAACTAGTTTTTTATATATCGTCCAAGTAGCACTTTGTATGCCACTGTTGTCAAATAAAATCTTTACTCATGTTTGACTAAAACAATGATAGTAAAACTTCAACGCCACATCAAGTGCTGTAGTTTCCCACGCTACATATCACCTTTCATTTCTCACACAGGCTTACAATTATCTCAGCACTGAGTTACCAATCTGTGGCAGTTAGCACATCGTACGGCTTGTAATGCTTTTTTCCCGCCAATCGCCGGCCGCCATTTTACGTAATTACGATGCTCAAAATGGTGGAACAAGATGGTGGCCCCACTCAATACTTTTTGCGGAGTATTATGGAAATACGACACGTTTGAGTGGAGCGCTAATTTTCTCAGATATCAATAGATGGTGTGGTGTACTAGACTGTAGTGTTTAGTGGATAGGAGGCGTATCAAAAACTCAGAGCTCAAAAAAATGTACAGTGGGCGGTCTTATCGCTCAAAGCATTTTTTTTACTGAAAAACCAAAATCAAAGTGAAAACTAAAATAATCATTAGGCTTTCAGTTTTTGAGTAGGTATCTAGGTACGATACCAAACTATGTTTTTTTTGTGCCGGTACTCCATACAATTTAAAAAAATAATATTGCGTAAATCTACGCTGCCTTATCCGACAGATCAATAGCAAATCTCTAATACACTGCTTCTCAGAAAATTCGCGATCGCTTTTATAAACTGCAACCAAAGCCCAGTTCGATTGATTTATTTCCCAAAACGGTAGCAGATGTGACCGCTGGCGTATCGAGACGATGCCCGGACATCGTTCCAGTCGCGATTATGTCATTACACAGGCGGCTCGGAAAAACATAAAGGGCATTTTAGTATGCGATGATACGCTGCAATTAAATGTGACGATAAAAAGTACGGGTCAGCTGCGAGGCGAAAGGTTGAACGGGGTTCCGTGGTCGTACGGAATTGTAAGTTTGTGGATCATATGTTGAGTTTTATTATTTTTATGCAATGCAATTAACTGAATTTGGCAAAGCAACACATTATTAGAACTAAAATGAATACTAAAAGTACACAATATTTATGTATTTATAGCAAGTACGTAGGTATCTTTAATCTCAATTATTTTATTTAGTATTATTAATTATGATTTAAACAAATTATTTAGTGCAAAAAATAATATTATGTCAAATTACCTACCGCACGAGTACCTACCTATAGTCTTTAAAACGACAACCGTTTTATGTAACCCTACTATTAGTTATATACCAGCTGTACCCCACAGGTACGCCCACGTCATAAAGTTAGCTTAAGTTACTCCTTATAACATCAGCTATTTGCCAGTGAAAGTCCCGTCAAATTCGGTCCAGCCGCAGGCATTATTACTAGCTTTTGCCCTCGATTTCACAGGCGCTCTCACAGGAACCGTGCATTTTTTCGGGATAAAAAGTAGCCTATATTACTCCCTGGTCCATAAACTATATCTATACCAAAAATCACGCCGATTCGATGCTCCGTTACTGCTTGAAAGAAGGACAAACCAACAAACACACTTTCGCATTTATAACATTACTAGCTTCTGCACGCGGTTTTTACCCGCGTTCTCACAGGAACCGTGCATTTTTCGCGATAAAAAGTAGCCTATATTAATTTCCGGTCCATAAACTATATCTATACCAAAAATCACTTCGATCCGTTGCTCCGTCGCTGCGTGAAAGAAGGACAAACCAACAAACGTGCAAACTTTCACAGTTATGATAGTTCGGATATTTGATTTATGATTTGATTACAAGTGAATTTAATAAGAGCGTGTTAAAAAGAGTATGTTAACTAAGGATCTCTAACCAGTGCGAATCGCGGTACGGGCCGGCCGAAACGTCGTGTTTTGTCGCAGCGCGCGCGCATTCCGGCCTGTCGACTACCCGCCGGTAATTGTGTGGCGCGACTTTTGTATCGGACGTGGCCGAATTGAAACACGCTACCTCTACCAAGCTCGATTCATTTTGTAATTACAGCGAGAAAAATTGGTATTAATTTGGTAACTGGAATTTAATTTAAAGCCGATATGAATATTGTATAACTGTAATCTGTGCCTGGATGCTGTGTTGTTGTATCAATGAGTGATTGATTTAACATTAGCATTGTGAATTTAAGTAGTTAAGTATTTCAGACTTTTAGGACTAAAGAAATGGAAGCCCGAAGAAAAGAAATGGCCCGGCAAGCCAGAAGACGCAGGTTCGAATCCTGTTGGAAGCGAAATTTTTGTGATATATATGACATCAATGTCCCAGTTTGCGTAGTCTAGAGCTAGCTGCTTCGACTTGCGGTTATGAAGATTTAGGTAAAGATCCCATCTAAAGTCCTTAAAAACCTCCTTCAGAAAACTAGGACGCTGGGAAGCGAAGACTTTTCTAATGTGATGAAGGTTTATTACTATCTGTACATCTACATCTATACAAATAAATAAAATTGAAGTGTTTGTTTGTAATAACAAAATAACAGCTTTTTACTAAATGCATATGAAAGTATATACGACGTATAACAAAACAACCATTTAAAAAAAATCTGTCTGTCTGTCTGTTTGTTCCGGGTAATCTCCGAAAAGGCTAGGCCGATTTTGACGGGACTTTCACTGACAGATAGCGGATGTTACAAGGAGTAACTTAGGCTACTTTTATTTTAGAAATAAAATTAGGGTTCCGCGCAAAAAAATAAAAGCCATGAAATCCAATATCTCCACGCGAGTAAAACCGCGGGCAGCAGCTAGCTAATTAATAAGCAAGTAGGTGGTACTTATTTATTCTATGCCAGAGAAATTATTGGATTCGATTGAGTGACTAAACCGTCCAGCTAAGTGTCAATAAATTACTTCTAATTGAAAGCTTAGACGGACCTTAGGCAAATGTGTCCAAATGAAGCATTGAATTTACATATAAAACTTCGATTGCAATCTAATAACTATAAGCTAAAAACAAAAGTGCATATAGAGCAAATTAATAGGCACTCATGTAGGTATTTAATAGATTTCCTTCGTCTGAAAAAAGAAGAATTCAAATTTGCATTTCCGGTAGAGATATGTATCACTTACTCTTTGCGAACATTAAGTAATTAACAGATAGGAACGCCGTCGGCAGCTTTGGTCTCCCTTCGATGATATTAATAACTAATAGCGAAACATACTTGCACATCCCTAATTGAAAAACCTAAAGTTCATTCGAGATGTATTACCTTTACAGTGGGAAGTCGTAAATTAATCGATTATTTACAAACGATTTCGTGTTCTGCTTATCCATACAGATAAATAAAATTGAAGTGTCTGTTTGTAATATCAAAATAACAGGTTTTTACTAAATGCATACAAAAGTATATACGGTACATATAACAAAACAACCATTTTTAAAATTTTTGTCTGTCTGTCTGTCTGTTTGTTCCGGGTAATCTCCGAAACGGCTGGACCGATTTTGACGGGACTTTCACTGGCAGATAGCTGATGTTACAAGGTTCCGCGTAAAAAAATAAAAACCATGTAATCCAAAATCTCCACGCGGGTGAAATCGCGGGGCAGCAGCTAGTTATGAATATGTTATTACTTATTAAACCGTGACGTGCCGCAACAGTATGTCATGATAGCTATCTCATTAGCATTATTATTCTTATCCCCTCCTAAATGAAGCTATTCCCTCCAAATGCAACTACTGCTAAAGGCAAAATTATGTGAACAGCATATCTACAGGTAAACTTTTTCTGTTACACACGTAAAGGATAAATTTCACACTCGACGGAAGCCAATTTAAATTCTGTATTACTTACAGTATTTTCTCTCGGATCGCGTAAAGGGCCGATCATTCCTAAAAAGGTGCTGTATTGCTGTAGACGTGTGTGTGTTTGTGTGTATATGGTGTGCTTCTGAATGTGGCATTAAGATTCTTTCGATACGTTGGATGGTCGGTAAATCAGTAGCGGTGAACATGGATAGCGGGCAAGCACGCTCAAGCTAAATCTGACGATCTTGATTGGATGTTCCAAGTTTTCTACGGGTTTTTATTTATCTAGCTGTTTTTTCCCTTGTAAAATTTTAAGAAATTTTACTACTGGCAACTTTGTTATGAACTAGCGTGTACTATTATCTATTCTGTGCTAGCGTGAAAAAGATAGCTTGGTCTGTACCTACATTATAAAGAGGTAAAGTTTGGTGTACGTCTGTTTTTACTACTAACCTTTGTCACTGGTCCGATTCTAAACAATATTTTACTCATTGGATACTACATCATCCCTGAGTGCCAAACAATTGGTATCAAGTCATTGGTACCAAAGGATACATTTTGTCCTGTCTCCACTCGACAGAATTGTGTTAGACAATGGTTAGACACTTACGGTTACTTTACAAAAAAATTAAACACACGTTAAACCTGTGTTAAACGCTGTTTAACTCCTAAACATGCCTTAGTCGCGTGTTTAATTATATGAGCAACCACAAGTTGTGATTTGAGTAGTGTCCAACCGTTGTCTACCAAAATTCTGTTGTGACATTTCTAATCATTTTTGACGTTTACCTTTAGATAGTCTAGCTAAACAGGCGTATAAGTGTTTTTTTTGTGGTACCACGGTATGTGGTTGCTCATATATAATCGCGCGACTAAGGCATGTTTAGGCATTAAACAGTGATTAACACCGGTTTAACGTGTGTTTAATTTTTTTGTGGTAACACCCTTACAATTTGCGCTTTAGTGCACAAATATTTATCCAGTTGGGGGAATAGAACTTGAGACACTTGCGCGTTACAAAAATCCATTGACGCGCGTCTCGATGTATACCCTGAGGTTTTCACAAGTACCAATCCACAATTACTATCTATTCCTTAAAAAAATACAGTAGACACTAAACCTAGAATCGAAATTGGTCGTCAACCACTGTTGCTGGACACACAGACTCACCGATTGTATAGTGATTGTTCGACTTGAGGGTGGTAGATAACCAAGGCATTACTAGAAAATGCCCTACCACCTTGAACTATATCAGACTCACAACAGTGAGTTTTACAAGTCATTGTATGATATTAGAAAGCAAAAATACGAGAATACGGTTCAAGGCGGTACACACCGCAAAGCGATAGGTCAAATACCTAATAACCGGTAGAGACAATTAAACTTAAATAATGAATGGGACATCACTGTATACTTAAAGAGAGCAACAACTTTATCTTCTAATTAAATGTTAATAAACAAAAACTGCGAGTGATTAAACGCTGGTAATGTCGACAGTGTCCCAATACTCGTCAGATTGTAATAAAAGGCCAGTTACTTATTTCAAACGAGAGCTTAATAAAAGCTTTTTATAGCAATATATTTAAAATAATATACTTCATAATTAAAAGGGCACAATTTAGTTATATCTATAATAGTTCCGGAGAAAAGAGCTATCAAAGTTAGCGATTTTGAAATTTGTGTTTTTTGGGAAGTTTAGTAACTGAAAGTGTAGTCCTGCGCACCACTTTTGTTTCCATGTTTCACAGGACCAGGAGGCCGTTTTGGTAAGTGTGATATTTTAGTGAAACGCTCAACTTAATTTTCTAACGATATAATATATAAAATTGTGCTATTTTTATTATTAGCTTCTTATTAATGCGTATGACAGGTACTCGTACTTAAAATACCCTATCTGACCCAATACCCGTCAGTATTTATATTATTTTGACGGTAACTGGGACATGATTAACAAAATGCGCGTAATATCGTCATTGAGTTTATTTTGAACCTTATTGTGCAGTGATACGGTTTGCGGTTTTATTATAGGGGCGGTGGCGGTCAGATTTTTATTTGAGTAAATTAATTGAGGGTTTGTAAAACTATTCCTTTTATTTTATTTAAAGATAATTACCTCTATAATCAAGTATGGAATTACGGTTACCGATAAGACCGCCTCTATTTTTTTTATATAAAATTATAGTTATAATAAGTACATACAATAAAAAGTTTTCGGTTTTTATTTTTTGTATATTTTGTAGGGGCATGCGTTGCAGGTTAATATTTTGCAAGCGAGGCAAAATGCGCAATTTGGCGCTAGTCGTACCACCACCTTGCAACCGCGTGCCCGTACGGCAGCTCTAATTCGTATGTTTTCATATGGCGTAGTTAAAGCAATATATGACGTAACTTCGTGCATATGACTTTCCCTGCCCAGTAGAGTGAGCATAAATATAGAACACTTAGATCGACCACTAAAATGTACAGGAAATTCCCTGATCCATCATTAGTATTTTATTTAGTAAAGTAAAATAGTTAGTGGGAGGACTAACTCTTCTGCAAGTGTCAGTCTGGGTTAGTAGCACCGCTTTGCTTGTGAAGTCTGCCGCCAAGCAGTAATGTGCAAGCATTACTGTGTTCCGGTTTGATGAGCAAAGTAGCCAGTGAAATTACTGGGCATATGAGACTCAATACCTAATGTCTCAGGGTAACGAGCGCACTGCAGTACCGCGCAGGCCTTTGTGTTTGAAAGTTCTGAGTGGCACTGCAATTGTTATGGGCTGGCGTTATGCTTACCATCAGGCAAACGAGCAGCTCGTCTCGTAACAAATAACATAAAAAAAATTATTTCAAGTAAAGTAATGACTAATATCAAATTATTTTATAAAATATTATATATGACGGGGCGGCGAGTCCAGGGGTCTTTTTAAAAACGGTGACGTCACCACCGGTGACGTCAACATCTTCAGCATCATGGTGACCGCTCACCCCTCGTAGAAAGAAAACACGAAGTAGCTCCATTTTATCTCAACCATTTATTGCGGCAAAGTTATATGGGAGATCTGAACAGTCCGACGGTAGGCGTAATACTGCTTTTTCCAACAGTCGGTCGCTCGTATTTATAGCAAAACAGATTGTGACAAAGAATCTTTATAAAACTTGTTAGATCTTGTCATTCTACTTTAGATTTTAATCTTCAATTGTAATTCATTACTTTTTATTAACATGGGGCCCAGGAGAGCACTCATGATAGTTAAAATAAATGACTCTAGGCGCCCATTCCAAGTAATAGGCCGTACAAGAAGAATGGGCAAGAAACTTGTCGGCAATCTTTTAAAAAATTGTGTTTACAGTGAATTTGTTCAGTTTTACAATCATTTGTCTAGTTTTAACAATTCAATGAGTAATTAATGGTTCACAAACATTAATTAGTTAATCAAAGTTTAAGTTAAATTATTAACAATCCAATGAGTAATTTATGGTTCTAAACGTTAATTAGTAAACCAAAGTTAACGTGTTTTGATTGTTGTCATTTTACACCGTCCATGAAGCTCGCCTGTGACGTCGTTGCTCCGATACGGCCATTCTGATAGATGGTGCGTGCTCTGCACCAGTCCAGTTATGTTCTGAAACAATGAGACGTTTCCTTCTGAGTTTGGTATCTGTAAGCAACCATCGTTGCTTGCAGTTAAGTTTGCAAGAGTAATAGTTTGCATTTTAAAGAGAAACGAAATTTTTTTTTTTTTCTTTTCTTTTCTTTTCCTTTTCTCTTTCTTTTTGCTTTCTTTTCTTTGATCAATTATCTTTACAGTGAAGTTATCTAGTTTCGACAATCTAATGAGCAAACTATTTAGCTAACCAAAGTAGGTAAACATTTAGTTAATCCAAGTAGGTAAACATGTTATGTTTCTCCTATTGCCCTGCTCAACACTGTAGACGTAGCCCGCTTCGCGCCGACTCGGCCATTCTGACAGGTGGTGCGCGCTCTGCACCAGGCACGGTGTTTCTGAAAACTAGAAATTTGGTTTTGAGGTAGGTACCCGTACACCGGTACACTAGCTGTTAACTTTGTTTCTCATCATTGCATAAATTAAGCTACATTGCTTATTTTCCATATTGTCAAGATTTAACTTTATGTTAGAGTGAAACCATATTCATGTAACAAAATTATCAGCCAACTTTTAGTACCTTCTTAATAATATTCTGTAAACATAACAGTTCACATGCAAACATTCGTAGTTAAACGTAAATAAATTTGATGCTCAAGGGAATGTGAGCAGAGTGTGTATTTGTTTTTGCCAATGCTCCACGCATCATGGCATGAATAGATTTATTATAGGTTCAATGCAAATGCTCCACGCATCATGGCATGAATAGATTTATTATAGGTTCAATGCAAATGCTCCACGCATCATTGCATGAATAGATTTATTATAGGTTCAATGCAAATGCTCCACGCAACATTGCATGATTTTTAAATTCTCGTAGACATGGAGACTGGGAGACAGGGATGTTGCTGTGGTCTGGGCGGTCTTGTACGCCGTGGTCCACAGAGGCTCTAAAGGAAATGGGATACAGGTCGATGCTGCGGTCTGGGCCTTATTGTTATGACCGTGGTCCGCAGAGGCTCTGAAAATGACGGGAATGGAGGGTACACAAGGAATAAAATAATTTAAAATTACGAATATAGAGGGTACACAAGGAATGAAATAATTTGTACAGTGTTACAGACGATTCAAAACTATTACGTTTTATAATTCGGATCCCGAATTGTTAACCGAATATCACTTATCCGTAACAGTCCCCGCGCTGTTGCTAACGCTGCGAATCTAGTTCAATGAAAGCTCAGTATCGTCAATGAATTTTGATAACTACCACATCGCGTATTTACGCGTACCGGAATAGAAAGAACTTAATGAACGCTAGTGCCACTAAGTTTTCAAACTAGCATACAAACAGGCACTTCGCCTTGAATAAATTGCACAAGATTCACAAAAATACCTCAAAGACAAATAATCAGCGATAATAATAATTAAGAATTGTGATGTCGATTAAAGACACTGCCATACTTGAAAAGATTTGGAGGCCTTTTTATTAAGTTGGGTTAGAATTACTAGGTATGGATTTTCGTAGATATCTCGTGGAAATCGCGTGACAATCTCATCGGATATCTCCGGATATCTCGTCGGATATCTCGTCGGACATCTCACGGATCACTCGCGGCCATCTCTTGGACTAACTCGCGGCCACCTCTTTGGATTAACTCACGGCTATCTCTTTGGATTAACTCGCGGCTACCTCTTGGATTAACTCACGGCTATCACTTGGATTGACTCACGGATCACTCGTGGATTGCCCGGGATAACTCGCGGATACCTCGGGATAACTCGCGGACAGCACACGGATAACTCGTAGATTTTTGGTATTTGTGGGTATCTCGTGAAAAACTTTTAAAAATAAAGTCAAGAAACTAAGAAATCTCGTGAAATTAGAAGTAATCTCTTAGATTATTTGTAAGTTGTAAGTTGCGTTTATGCGCATGCAAGTCTAAAGTTAAAATATGGTAGAAAAAGTTACGATTCACCTGTATTCTGATGTCATGAGTCCATCGCCTTTTTCTTGGTTTGGTTGCACGTGTTGACCCGTTCGTGTAGATACCACGGACGCGGCTGGTGTGTCAGCATAATCTTCAGGAGCTGGTAGTGATGGGTCATCTCTCGCCAATACGGTGGTGTGTCAGCATAATCTTCAGGAGCTGGTAGTGATGGATCATCTCACGCCAATACGGTGGTGTGTCAGCATAATCTTCAGGAGCTGGTGTCCGATGTGGGGACCTCTGCTGCGACTGGGCTCGGCTGCATTGCCCATTTGTGCTGGTCCTTCAGGTGACAAGCGGGTGAGAAGGCTAGGATTGGAAAGCTAAGTTGTTCCGTTCCAATCCCACTTCTGATGACGGGGCGGCGAGTCCAGGGGTCTTTTTAAAAACGGTGACGTCACCACCGGTGACGTCAACATCTTCAGCATCATGGTGACCGCTCACCCCTCGTAGAAAGAAAACACGAAGTAGCTCCATTTTATCTCAACCATTTATTGCGGCAAAGTTATATGGGAGATCTGAACAGTCCGACGGTAGGCGTAATACTGCTTTTTCCAACAGTCGGTCGCTCGTATTTATAGCAAAACAGATTGTGACAAAGAATCTTTATAAAACTTGTTAGATCTTGTCATTCTACTTTAGATTTTAATCTTCAATTGTAATTCATTACTTTTTATTAACATGGGGCCCAGGAGAGCACTCATGATAGTTAAAATAAATGACTCTAGGCGCCCATTCCAAGTAATAGGCCGTACAAGAAGAATGGGCAAGAAACTTGTCGGCAATCTTTTAAAAAATTGTGTTTACAGTGAATTTGTTCAGTTTTACAATCATTTGTCTAGTTTTAACAATTCAATGAGTAATTAATGGTTCACAAACATTAATTAGTTAATCAAAGTTTAAGTTAAATTATTAACAATCCAATGAGTAATTTATGGTTCTAAACGTTAATTAGTAAACCAAAGTTAACGTGTTTTGATTGTTGTCATTTTACACCGTCCATGAAGCTCGCCTGTGACGTCGTTGCTCCGATATATATATCAAATTAATTTATAGCTAATGATGAAAATTACTGTTTTCCATATTTATTTTTAGGTTTTTTAAGTAATACATATAATATTCAATATCATGGACGACTGCACCGAGACTCGGCATAAGCTTCTGCAATGCGGGAGCACGGAAACATGTTGCAATATCGCCAAGCTTAGCCTCTCTGCTGAACGGAAGCACCACCCGAACGAGCATGAAACGTAAAACGTATAACGGACGGTGACGGAAATAGCAGACTACCAATATCGATTAATGCAGGCAAGAAACGACGATCGCACTATTTGAATGGGGTGAAAAGACTCTTTTTGCTCAGGCATCTCTCAAAACTCGCTCTAACTCAATTCTCTCAAAGATCTCAAAACTCGGAGAGGCCGAACCAGGTAGGATCAACACGCAATGACAGTCGAGTACGAAAAAGGTGAAGTCGCTGACCACATCGGCCGCATTAAAGCTTCCATAAATCATGAGGTGGTCGTGTACGAAAACAGGAGGGAAGACCTAAGCTTCCTCAAAGTACCGAAACACGAAACAGCTATGGCGCGATGGCGATGAACTCGACTATTCAGAGTGACTCGGAACGCTTACAACAGAAAGTAGCAGTTTTGATAGCCTCAGAACAGCAAAGAGGCATTCCTAAAGAGAGGAACCGGGAAAGGAGATTCAGAGGTTTTATGAACGTCATCAGCGTAGAAACACAGGGAACGAGATAAAGAGCTATCCAACCACTGGAAAGACAGGCAGCCGCTTTGGTTGAGTTTTTGAGGAATCCCCCTTGGTTCTAAACAGCCTAACGAGAGCCGACAAGGAAGAGGTCAGTCCACCAAATCACAAATCAGCGTCGACGCCCTTAAACCACGCAATCAACGCTTTTGTTGAGTTTCAGGCTATCGTAAGAACAAGTAAGGAGGTTAATCATATTGCCTGCCGGAACATCATGAAATCCTTCTAGCAGGACGACTAGGCTTTAACGTCCATTGAAATGACACCATAGTAGTTACAGCCCGGTGCACGAAGATAACGCTGGATGACAAGATTTTGAAGATGGCTGATATCATTTCAAAGACGCTTTGGAAAATGGGTAGTACCGAAAATCAATTGGGTATATGGGGTTCCAGGATGCGGTAAAACAATATGGCTGGTTGGGAACTTCGACGTAGAAAATGACGGAATAGTCACCACTACAACTGAGGCAAATAAAGATCTAAGAGAGAAGCTTGCGCACTGCATTAGACACGATGTAAAAACCAAGGTGTGGAACTATGGCCTCGATTTTAGTAAATGGGTTTAAGGAGCCGGACAGATGCAACCTTCTAATGGTTGATGAGGCTGTAATGAACCACTTTGGGGCATAGTCATGGACACTCGACCGTCAGATGTTAATATAGATGTCCTCGTCAAAGATCACAATTAATTGCCTTATATCGACAGGGAAAACCTGTTCGAGCTAAGGTACAATTGCCCAAGCCTGGTAGCAACCATCAGCCAGAGGTTATTGTGCGCACACCGGAATCTAATGGATGTAGCGTACCTTAGTGAGATATACTCCGGTAAACTCTTCAAGACCTCAGGTGCGCTCCCTGAAGCTGAAAATGCATAAGGATGCCCAAATACCCATCACTCTTCCTAACGCTCTGTTTCTGGTTAGCACCCTGGAATAAAAGGAATCCCTGACCAGCAAAGCAGATCAAATCTTGCAATCTAAATTTGACCCACTTCCCGATGTACGATTGAGCCGAAAAATTACATAATTATGTAAATCTGATTACAATGCAATATAATTATATCACCGAGTTGGTCTGATAACAGAGCCGGAAGGTGGCCATAGTAACGTTGTAACGTAATGACATAACCCCATTGAGTTTGGGGTTCGTTTGATCTTTGTAAAGCAAGTACTCTGATCCTAGACTATATTTAGGGTGCCGATGATGGAGCCGGATGGTGGCTACGAGACTACAGAATCCATTACGTATTTTACAAAAAGCTTTAATAAAAAAATATATTTGTATATTTATATGTTTTTTACAAAAGACTTGTTCTAACAGCTTGATTAATTTGGTTTCATTTGGTGCAATAAATAATATTCTTTAATCTTTTTTTATCCTAGGCATTCGACGCGTTTGGTTATTTTGGGTATATTTTTGCCCTATAATTTTAATTTGAGGGTTATATCACCAAAAAAACAATTTAATAATGAACCTTAATACCAAGGTTACAGAGTTCAAAATAGTGTTAAATATTGACGAGTTCTGGGACATTTTGACGAAAATTAGGACAAATCTGACGGATACTGGTACAAATAACTTATTTTTCAGTTTTTCAATTATTTTAATAACTTGTGGTTTTTTTATCCTACTAAAAATATATTTACCAAAGAGAATGATAAATAAGTAATCACGTCAAGAAATTTGATATTTCTAAGTTAACAAACAGAGACGAGGCAAAGCTGCAAAGACAGCTAAGTTCAGAAACTGACGAGTAATGGGACGTTTACCCTACCGTGTGGGCGGAGTGGCAGCGGTTTATTGTGAAATTTAAATATTTTTCTGGGTCTTTATATAGCTATCACAAATAACGAAACTAGCTTATTTATGGTATAGAAAACAATTTATTAGAATGTACCTAC
The DNA here is from genome assembly GCA_907269065.1 of Crocallis elinguaria. Classification (NCBI taxonomy): domain Eukaryota; kingdom Metazoa; phylum Arthropoda; class Insecta; order Lepidoptera; family Geometridae; genus Crocallis; species Crocallis elinguaria. The sequence goes on from OU026065.1 coordinate 37,204,171, forward strand.
AATTAGTTGATTTTTATAATAATCGTTTTGTTAGGCACTCTTGAATGAACATTGCCTTTTGAGAGCCATCGCTCTTAACCACATAAATCTCTGTGCTCTTAACGCATGTGGCTCAAATCGTCAGCCGACATAATATGTACTTTGCTGGCACTGTAAGTTGTAACCGACAGCAGATGAGTAGTGAACGATTTTAATTATAACAAGTTTTTTGTATAAAAACCAGAAAAACTTTTTCAAAATATATAATTCGTCAATGCTAACTACTGAACTGATATTCATCCAATTAAAAAATAATTTTTCAAATCGGTTTATATTTATCACGGTGATCTATGTTAACATACATAAAAAACAACTGAGTAGAGAACATCATTCTTTTTTGGAAGTCGGTTAATAAAAAAGGTTCAAACGAGTATAAGCGACAGCGGAAAGGATCCGTGCGCCGCCACCCGCGGCATACACGACCCGCGACAAAAACTGGCCGGACTCGTTGTAACGGCCTGCGCGGGCGCATCGTCCGCGCCTACGTCACGGGAATGCTATAGAGCTGCTAATTACTATGAATTTGCGGTTATGAAATACACCTTAACTGTGACGTGAGCGAATTATAAACTGTCTCATTGCTCATCATGGATGAGAGAGAACTGCAACGGTCATTGTGATGAACATTTTCTAAGATGATGATATTGCTTCAAAATTATTGGGCTAATAAGACTTAACATCTTGAAGCCCCAGGATAGTGGCACAACAAGATGTTAAGTTAAGCTACTGTAGACATAGAACCCACATACACGAGCACTCCAATCAATAACATTCCAAACCAACGTCCTAAAAACCGCCCTTGTGTCGGGAATCTGAGATGGCTTACGTATGGAGTGATAGAAATATTAGAAATACAAACTTTCCAACTCATCGATGGACGATACGATGATCTATTTGGCGCTCAGTGGGCAGTACTCGAGACGCAGAGTGAACGAAAAATACAGCGATGGCATGCTCGGTATGGAGTAGGTAACCGTCTGTGTGCTCGAAATTGGATCATCGTTCCACTCAATCCACGACGTGCGGTGAGAGGATTTGGAACGCTGTATGGGGGCTCTCTTAAAGAGATTTAAGCTGCACAACCTACCTACCTACTTCCTGGAAATAAAGATGCTGGAACAGCGTTCCACTCCTAGGCCTAGTGCTCAGGTGGAAAGAGAGTGATGGTATCAGGTCGTGCAGTTCACACTCACTGCTTTATATAACTCCATGCGATAGAATTATACAGCATGTCATTTAAACCATTGTTGCATAGGCCAATTGATGAGCTCTCAGGCCGGTATTAATTGCTGTATTGATAATTTACGCGCCGTAATTAGAGATTACACCGGTCGCGTCGCGCGCCACTGACCCTCATTCACAAGGCTTGTCGCACACGGGAGCGACTACAATTGTAGTGCGACGAGGCTTGAGCAGCTTGAGCCTAGTTTTAACTAGGTGTGATTTTTTGGTGTTCGAAAGCTGACTCGAGTAAAGATTGCCTCAAAGTGTGTTTTAGCGACCGCGCCAGAACACCCTGGCAGACGCTTGGTAACAGCCTTTAATTTTTTAGTAGCTACAGACAGGTGAGTACAAAAACACTCCCACTATGCTATGACTGCACCACAAATCACAATAATATCATCCTTCAGCGAAGATCTATCACTAAATTCAAATAGCCTCACTAAGCTTAAATTATTATAAAGCTAACATTTAGTTTTCCCTTGCCGTTTGGTATTGCGATTTTATATTCAAAACAAATATCTAACTACGTACACTTACTTCTCAGGCACTAATTTTATTCTATCTATGCTAATGCAAGTGCTTAGGGTGAAACAGTAAACGTAATCAAGTATAATGTTTTGCTCATTGAACTATTACATACTGTGCAATTAATGTTGTAGGTTAAACAGGAGGCCTTACAATTACCATTTATACTGTGCTTGTATATTTTGCACGGTAACGCATAATGTATCTCTACTATGCGTTCTCGTTCAAGACTAGAATATAAGAATGAAGCTGTGTTCCTTAAATTATATATTTTAGTTAACTGCGTAGTGATGTCACGGCATAATTTTCATCAAAATGTGACCAATATGTTTATATAGCATTTTGCTTCTACATTCAAAGCATAACGCTAAGGAGTGGAACTCCATGCCTGAGTCTGTGTTGCCTGGTTGCTATAACCTGGATCTCTTTAAGTCACGAGTGAATATGTATCTTATAAGTAAGAGTGCTTCATCGTCGACCACATCGTCCTTTAGCAACAGGTGGAATAGTGCAATGGTCAAAAGCAAGCCTATACTGAGTAATAAATAACCTCACAGACAGATTAAAGGTCTGTTCAGACCTAAGCGTTATACTGCTTGTGATAGAGCACGAACTGGGCACGAATAGGTATTCAACTAGGAAAGGAAACGGGCTCGAAACTACACCAAACTTACGGATATGGGATTTTCCTCTACCCATAGCGATAGCGAATATCAATAAGTGCTATAGGCCTGACCAGGCTACGATTTATAGAAATCTATCTTGACCACCGTGTTCCGGTGAGGACATCAAAAGTCAAGGTTCGTACTATAGAGTCTACACTCTACAATCTACATGGTAGGTACACCCAATGCAGTGGCCTTTCTTTGTCTGCCTCTTAATCTATTCTTTTTTGAGACGAACCGGTCGCTTGCCCGATGTTAAGCATAACGCCGGCCCAAACAATTGCAGTGCCACTCAGAGCTTTGAAACACAAAGGCCTGCGCGGTACTGCAGTATACGCTCGTCACCCTGAGAGATTAGATAAGCCCAGTCATTTCACTGGCTATTCTTATATCTCTATCTCATTTAATTTAAAAACATCAGCTAATATTATCTACGAAACAAAGTAGTAACCCCCACAAAATTAGCCACACACATATCACGTAGATGTACGTGATCGATTTCACACCTACCACTGCACGCATAATGAAAGGGCACCCATTAAATAACCATTCCTATTAAATAACTAACTATTACTTGAAGATAATTGTAGAACGGCTACTGGTCCTGTTGTCTGCTGTTGTTGTATCTTTGTTATAGCATATAGAAAGTATAATAGAAAGTGTATAAATCTTGGACGGTAACAAATTTAAAAAATCATTGACTGAATGGCTTCTTACAAATTGTTTTTATAGTCTTAAGGAATATTGGAATTTTGTAATTAGAATTATTTATAAAACATTTGCACGTCTGCTTGCAGACCAAATACATTGTACCAACAATTAATTTTAAGATCCTAATTTTCATGTATTTTGGCAAATAAATTATTTAAATGCGAAAGTGTGTTTGTATGTTTGTTGGTTTGTTGATTTGTCCTTCTTTCACGCAGCAACGGATCGACGTAATTTTTGGTATCGATATAGTTTATGGACCGGAGAGTATACAGGCCACTTTTTCCTGTGGGAACGCGAGTGAAACCGCGGGCAGAAGCTAAACGCTATTACAATACTTGTAAATACAGTTTTCATCAGGTGGTACAGGACCAACTCTTCTGCGAGTGTCCGTCTAGATGTGTATAAAACAGCTTTCGTGTAGTTTGCCGCCAAGCAGTAATTTGCAAGCATTAGGTACCAAACACTCTTATAAAATTAGGTCATATATTAGTAGAAATTAACAATGATACAAACAAGATAAAAAAAACATCAAGACGACGAGAATTGTGAGCTTAAATCTAAATAAAGAAATATTAAAACTAAATTACAAGTAAACATAAGGATTACAATTGTAATAGGCGCGTCTGTAATTAAGAGGAGCAATGCTGTTGAATTTTTTTTGCGTGATTGTCAACTTTTTCTAGTGCTAGAAATAGGAATCACTAGTGAACTCTCTACACGGGATATTGGTGATATTTTTGAAAATCTGTCACTACTCCCTAAGTACCAATTGCGTTGTTTTGACAGCTGTATATGCAGTTGAGACCCAGTTTGCTTTCTAGATATATTTTTTAAAATGAATAGGCTTACATTACCTGTTTATTGATAAACATCAAGTGACAGTGGTCAAACCAATCACGAATTAAATAATAACCATGAACTGTCAGAATTGACAGGAAATAAGTATAAATATATATATTGTTGTTACAAATAACAAGGAAAAAACATAATTATCTACTAACGATAAGATCTTTCGATATAAGTATACCTAATTCAGTTAACCATTAGCTATACAAATTGATCTTAGCGGTTTACATTAGAATGATAAGCGAAGGATGCACTAAAAGCAGGTGATACTAAATGAATAAACGTATTATAGATATTACTAGCTGCTGCCCCGAGGTTTCACCTGCGCCGCGTGGAGATTTTGCATTTCATGGTTTTTATTTTTATGCGCGGAACACTAATTCTTTTAAAAAAATTTAAGTAGCTTAAGTTACTCCTTGTAACATCAGCTATCTGCCAGTGAAAGTCCCGTAAAAATCGGTCCAGCCGTTTCGGAGATTACCCGGAACAAACACACGGACAGACAATTTTTTTTTTAAAAAAGGTAGTTTTGTTTTATGTACCGTATATACTTTCATATGCATTTAGTAAAAAGCTGTTATTTTGATATTACAAACAGACACTTCAATTTTATTTATTTGTATAGATTAATTTTTATGCTAACGACATAGATGCATGAGGGCAAACTGATCAAGACACTCCGAGTGACTGCCCTTATAAGTAGTTTAACTAAGTATCAAGGATATTATAAATACCTTTAATATAAGTATTATCAACATTATAGAATGTTATTACAAGGAAGAAGGGGGGTACTAATTGAAAAAGGTTAAATTTAATATTGGAAATGACACACCATTTTTATACTATTTGATAAAGAGACGAGCTTACCATCAGGCAAATGATCAGGCACCTGTTCGGTTCGTTGTCAAAGAGTATAAACAAGTCCATGTAATCATGTAACAAATGTTACATAAAAAACACGACCGCCCTAGCCATGTGTCACCCGGGATGGTGACAAGGATTCTAACGATACCCCACATACATCGAAATATATTCAGGCATTTAAAAGTTATGGTGGAATAAAGAAACTCACAGTCAGACATACATACAAACATACATACATGAGCCCTAATAAAAACATTACACTCCTTTTTTGTGCAGTCGTGTAAAAACAGAATCGGTGCCCATTCTAAATTTAGCATATTTAAGTATCACCTTCGACTTAATCGTAGACTAACTTAGTTCGCATAAAATAGTGGTCAAATAAGAACTTCAGTAGTAAAAAATACCTAGTAGATATTTGAGGAAATAAAATATGAGAAGCAAGTTCGATATCCATCTTAAACGCCTCGATAAGCAACCGGTCAGTCAGCAAGGTGATAAATAAGATTATAAGTCGTCTTCCCTATAAGGAAGGGCGCCATTCGCCCCCCTAGCGAGACAGCGTGAAATTATGAGACGGGAATACTAAGCATATTGTTTCTATGTAACAAGGCATTATTAATTTAAATATTTTTCTAAATTATTACCCTCGACCTGCTGCTCGTGGTTTTACCCGCACAGATTCCCACAGGAACCGAGCATTTACCGGGATAAAATGTAGCCTATGTTTCTCTCCGGTCCATAAACTATATCTATGTCAAAAATCACGTCGGTCCGTTGCTCCGTTGCTGCGTGAAAGAAGGACAAACCAACTATCGCACTTTCACATCTATACGAATAAATAAAATTGAAGTGTCTGTTTGTAATATCAAAATAACAGCTTTTTACCAAATGCATATGAAAGTATATATGATACCAATAAAAAAACAACCATTTTTTTAATTTTTGTCTGTCTGGCTGTTTGTTCCGGGTACTCTCCGAAACCGGCTGGGCAATCTGATGGTATCATTTAAATTACTAATGGATGATAAAAACAAATATTTAATTTGGGAAACTTTCAGATGCAGTAAACGGCGAAGCGACATCGATACATAGTTGACATTCCTCCTTTACGCACGAAGCGTGCTTCTACGTTTATTTGGCGTACCGCTAAGGAGTGGAACTCTTTGCCCGAGTCTGTGTTTCCGGATCGTTATAATCTGGGTCTCTTCAAGTCACGAGTGAACAGGTATCTAGGTAAGCGTGATACATCGTCGATCGCATCGTCACTTACCACCAGGTGAGATAGTGGTCAAACGCAAGCCTATTAATATATAAAAAAAAAAGTATAACTTTGTGGAAATTTTATTATATTTTTTGGGAATTTTTTTTTTGTTAAAGTGATCTTAAAACTGTATAGCGACAGAAATTATTTATCTTGTGTTTCATGCAACTTCCCAATTGACACGGCAGTAAGTCAGTTATCTTCTCGTCTTGCTTCGCCCTAAAGGCAGGCCACGGTGCCTTCTCGTATCAAGCGCTTCTGCGAAACAGCCGCTATAAAAACAGTTCATTAGAATATGCATAAACAAGTAAATGAAATCTTCGTCCAGCCAATCGTGAACCGATATATCTTCGGTGTGAACCAATATATCTTCAATGGATAAGTAACTAGTGTACGGTGTTGCCATGTTGTTGAGAGATTACCTTAGTATGGGCATTTGACTCGAAAGGTGATGAAACAAACTGTTAGACTTGGCTAGACCCAAAGAAAAGTACTACCTAGGTACCCTAGGATGGTAGCTCAAGAAGGATATGCCGTGAAAAAAGAAGATCATCGAAAGGTGCAAAAGCATCATCTTGACAGGGAGGTCTCTTAGAACAAGTAGACGAAATAATCCAAAAACTATCTCCATAAATCGCTTATTATAAATAACAATAATAATAAATTTATTCAATAACCAAAATCAAATGATAATAATAACAAAATAATAACTGACAATTAACATAATATGTGACAATTATAAAATACATTGTAAATACAATTGATTTGAAGAACTAATTAAGTTCTTACCGGTTATAGGTACTTTATTTCCGTTTCATTATGTAGAGTTATTCCAGTAAAATTACTGGGCTTATGAGACTTAATACCTAATGTCTCAGGGTAACGAGCGCATTGCAGTGCCGCGCAGGCCTTTGTGTTTTAAAGTTCTGGGTGGCACTGCAATTGTAATGGGCCGGCGTTATGCTTACCATCAGGCAAACGACCAGCTCGTCTCGTAACTATATAACATAAAAAAAAAGAGTTAAGACAGTTAAGTCATCGTAACTCACGACTGCCGCTGCTGTTATCGTATACTAAGCTCCTAACCTCATATTTTTCAAACACTTTTAAATTCCTCATTCTAAAATGCTTGATGAATAGATGATACCTGATAAATTAAATCTATTATTTTATACAAAAGGCAGGCAGTCAGCATCCAAAAAAATACACTAAAAATAATATTTACACTTATATATTTTACTAACGATGTTTTGGTAATATTTTTGCAGGTACTTGTAACACAGCTATAGAGCGTACACGAATAAGTGCGTATGTGCAATAAATCGAGTTTGAGTTGAAATCCCGTCGCGTTCCGGCAGCGATCGCGATTTGCATGCGCCGATAATCAGGTGACCACGTTTTTTTGTCGACGTTTCTATGACTATGAGTAACAATTTTACGAGATATTTCCGTGAACAATAAATTATTAACAACAATAACGTAAGGTCAATTTTAATCCTGATTTATTTTGATTTAGTCTGTTGAGAACCACAACAACGCCTAAGATCATGTATATTGGAGTACCCATAAAAATGATAATTTTGGATTGTTGCGTGTGATGCACATTTTAATAAAATATCAATTCAAACAATTTATTTGCTAGAATACAGTAAATACAGTACAATGTCATGGTCATATTTAAAATATAGGGATTGTGTACTTAGCCTGAGAGCAGACGTGCAAATACATATTTAAGATTAAACATACAATTAAATTTTAAAATTCTTTAACACTCTAAAAACAATTTTTTAATAGCCATTCATTTAAAATAACAAATAGAAACCTGTGCTACTGTTTATAATGATAATTATATATACATTTGTCACACATTCATGAAAATATGGGCTAGTATGTATAACAGCAGGATAAAAATTTGATTAACATCAACATTAATTAAAAATAATAATTATTATTTTAACAGTTACGTGTTTTTACTAAATAAAAGTCCTTCAAGTAGTGACTAGCCTTTCAAGATTGTGGATTTTATAGTTTTATGATTTTGTGAGGAGTTAGTATTTTAACATAAAAAATACAACATTTAAGTTGAAAGCGTGGATAGATTGATTGCAGACACGCTATAGCCTGATTGACTTTGTCATTGGTAACGACTTTGAAATTAGAACACAACCTTTTTCTTCTGTTTTAAGATTGTTTACTGATAAGAAAAGTAAATCGTCTTAACATTCATAATAGTATGTAACGGTCTCAATATGTCAATTAAGTGTGGTTACAGCGCTTGTTCAGTCACATGCGCGGACGCAACTACACACTTAATTATGTTACTTTCGCAACATTTCACCTTTGGACGTACCTACCTGCTATTGGAAGTCCAGGTGTTAATCACTTTGCATATACATTGTGTTATTACTACTTAATGTTTGGAAATTCCGTGAAAGCGTCGTAATTTGACTTACTATGTGTATGAATACTATATTTTATTAAATTTAAGTAGTAAGTAGTTACGCAAGTTTCTTATCAAATCAAAATTTATAATAATTGATTTTTACGCTTTTTAACCAATTCTGTGGAAAGTACATATGCGCATATAAAGTGCCTACACATGCCAATGACCTAATTGTAATTGTTTTTTTCTTATACTCCTGTAAATAAGAGTTGAGAATCTTATTATTAATCCTAATTATTAACCATTGCAATTACTATAAAATAATTGATAATACTGCGTTACGAGCGTTTGAGTGAGCGCATTTACCGTAGAAGGATTTAATTAAGTGTCGCGTAATTGCTAAACCGCAGTAAAATGTAGATAACACAATTAACTAGATACGCAGCGCATTCGCCGCTGAGAAACATTTTAACAAGGGCTCAGCTGTTGCACACGCATTTTAGTATAAAATAGTTTGTAAAAAGAGAAATCTGATCGATTGAAATTTAAGAGAAGCAGCGGTTGCAGTCAGCGGGCCGCTAATTCAGTCGATCTCGTTTTATTTATGTCTTCATACGCGCCGCCGATAGTCCCTAATTACGACGACGGCGCAAAAACACTAATCGCACATCGAGCACTACCTTAACTGAACTAATTTACAACAACTCACAAAAACAAAGAAATTAACATCCACTATATTGCCTACGTAACGAAGCTGAAATTCCATTATCAAAAATACCACATGCGACCTTATTCAGTGCAAGGCACGCGAAATCCTAAAGTCACAACAGCACATGTAAGAGTTTTGATACAACCTCCAATTCCAGTCCTAAAGCCTTTAATTTTAACATCCAATTTAAGTTAAAATAGCTTCTTTAAAGATACACTGTTTCCACTCCAAACAACTACACCCAAAACCGTACAGCAATTTAAGTTTCACTTACAATTATATAAGGCACAGATTCCTTTGAACATTTTCGGGGTGCGTAAGTCGATTGTTTCCAGTGAAATAGAGATGCGCCGGAGAAGCGTTAATGAGCGAGGGTTCCGACGGATTCCAGCGCTGCCTGCAATGTTACTGTATCGGCTTTTGTCGGCAAGATGCTGCTTTTTGCGATGGCCAATGATAACAATGACCGGTGTCGGGAGGACGCGAATTTTTATACAGTAAACAGAAAATACTGATAATGACTGGTTAATTAATTAAGGTTTTTGTGCGTAGAGATTCTATAGACTATTATTGGAGGTGTTAGCGTGGAACGGGGTTTTTTGCTTGTTAAGTTGACTTTAGATGTCTATCTAGTGATATACCTACGTAGGAAAAAACCTACAAGGCTTTACTAACTTTGACTATAGTATGAATACAAATCTAAAAGTTAATGTTGTTTTTTCTGCGTCTCTTTAATACTCTTTCTTTTTTCTTCACTCTTACATTGCTGACTTCTTCCGCTTCACCAACATTCATGCTTTTTCTGACAAATCACCATTTTTTATACTCGGGATAGGCTGAAGTTTTCCCACTATCTCAATATTTTGAGTGACTTGGGATCGTGAGGTTGAAGAGGGTTAATACGAGAATATGAACGGGTTTTCAAAAGCAGTTCCCGGAATATACCTTAAAGTACTTGGTAGCAGATTTTCATCTTGAAGAGGTACCTTGGCGACCACTATAAAAGTGTCACCATACTATTTACTTTTCTCTTTCACCAAATCTCTTGTTCATTATAGAATTCAACCCATCAACCTACAGTCATCATCGATCGGCAATCGATTTCGCTACAACGCGCTTGAAATCCATACTAATATTATAAATGCGAAAGAGTGTTTGTTGGTTTGTCCTTCATTCACGCAATAACGGAGTAACGGATCGATGTGATTTTTGGTACAGATATAGTTTATGGACCGGAGAGTAACATAGGCTACTTTTTATCCCGGAAAAATGCACGGTTCCTGTGGGAACGCGGGTATAAACCGCGGGCATAAGCTAGTCCATTTATATTACGTACTAACAATAACAAAATAAAATAATTAATTAGCATTCCTCTTTAAACATTTGCCGTAAAGTTGATTAACATGCAATTCACTGACGGAATACAAATATAGCAATAATAATATACAAATAAGTCTTGTCTTGTAATTACCGGCAACATTCATCAGCAAAAAATGACGTTTTGAACATGACGCTAAGTGGATTATTGTTGGAGCGCAAAAGCTGCTCAGTGTTCAGTTTTAGGGTGTTCAGCAGGCCGCGACGGGATCAGGTTATGCATAACAAGTGTTATGTCTCAGTTGCCATGTTGTAGTAAAACGTTGCAGATAACAAATTGGAACAATAGCTGAATTGGAATGATATTGTGATAGCTTTATAAATATACTAAACTATTTTGATGTAATGAATTGACTTGCCCAGTGTAACACACATTGTTATAAGGCCAATAAATAATTCTATTCTATTCTAATCCGAGAATCGTTTCTCATAGTTTGAGCAAGTTTGAGATTCCTCTGCGTGGGGATTCCTACTGGAAACGGCATTTTCCGGGATAAAAATTAGCTATATCTTTGACACTGCCAGAAAAAACGTCAAACAGCGTTGAAAAGCCATAATCTGAAGAAGAAGAAGAATTAGCTATTACAAGTCACTCTTCGGCCCATAAACTAAAAATGATAACTGAGTACATACACAAAACAGTACTATAATAGTCTCTCTATGTAAAATGCAAATCAAATCAAATCAAATCAAACATTTATTTGCAAGAATACATAATATTACATATTTCAGATGTTCCAAAAATAAAGTCACAGTATTCAGCCTGCAAGCAGGCGTGCAAATATTAAAATAGTCATATTAATGTTATATTCAGCTATGCTATAGAAACAGTTTTGTACCTAATAGCATGTTAATTCGTTGCTTTGCTGCGTGAAAGAAGGACAAACCAACAAATAGTGCATTTTCGTATTATCCATACTTGTCCATACATCCTACTTCTCACTAATATTATAAATACGAAAGTGTGCTTGTACGTTTGTTTGTTTGTCCTTCTTTCACGCAGGAACGGAGCAACGGATCGACGTGCTTTTTGGTATAATTATGGTTTATGGACCGGAGAGTAACGTAGCCTACTTTTTATCCCGGAAAAATGTATGGTTTCTGTGGGAACGCGGGTGAAAACTGAGGGCAGAAGCTAGTAATATTACAAGTGCTTAGACATTTATTATAAAATACAATGTTAAAATTAATTAACATTTATATTATATTGATAATAAGTTTTTCCTTTACGCGTCGTAGGTATTCAGTGCCAATTTCAAGTAAAATAGTATTTTTATTTATGTCAGTAAATAACTTTTTACTTTGTGATCCTTTTTCAGACAATGCATAGCTCAATGAGATCTGACACCAAAAAGGTTCGCTGAGTTACTTCTGACCGTCATCGCACTCGGTCTGTAGTCTGTATGAAGCCATCAATAATTGTAGTGGCAATTTACCGGTAAATAATTATCGATGTCCAAACGAAACATTTATCGACCATCGAGCCAAATGGAGTTATTTAGCGGTAGTGATGGGCAAGGGAAGATAACTTATATCGATAGTTTTAAAGATGGACTGCAAAACTACAATAATGGTTGCAAGAAACCAAAATATTGCCCTAATGTCATTCGCGTAACTGTTTGGTTTTCGAATACGTTATCGTGAAAAGAAATAGGCTAGCAATTTCTATAAATGTGTCAAATTGAAATTGCTTTATTCATGTAGGCCCCAAGAGAGCACTTATGAAGGTTAAAATAAATGACACTAATAGCGGGGTCTCTGTAACGTTCGTCTATCTGTATCACAGACCAAAACTAATGCTGTCTTTATCAGCACATAATAAATGACAAAGACATCAACAGACCCAATCCGTGCTCAAAGTCAACGAACCTTCCAGAAACCCACCGTGGCCGAGTGACCTATTAAATGTAGGTATATACTAGCAATATGGTACATATAGGTACTTACCATCAATATGGTAACTGCGTGTCATGAGCTTTTTTCAACATCAATCCTTATTCAAAAAGGGATATTTTATGGATGTATAATTAATACTAATTTGGTATCGTCAATATGATTCTCCTATGTCTGCGAATACCTACTTTCCGTTCTTTAGATTGTTTTAATAGTTTATTTTGTATTTATTTTACTTTTATTTTACTTTATCGATAGTTGCACCATGCCATCCCTATGAAAGGCATCGAAACAGGTTGTGTATGGATACGGTAGGGTTTAATTATAAGACATAACTCAGTGCCGCCTACTACCTTTTGTATTTGTTTATTTATTCGCACTAATTTGTTTTAATGCTATCTGATGAGAGAGGGTGAATGTCTCTATAATCATAATTGTAAAATTGTAAAAAAGTTAAAAGTATTTATCATAATCATCTCTATCTGCTAGTACCTACTTCTCGCCTGGTCATAAGTAGCTTCTATATTTCAGTAGCTATGTCATCTCTATTTCAGTTTTACTCCATCCAGGTTCGACCACAATATCTATTTTCAAATCTTCTTTACAAATAAATAAAATTGAAGTGCCTGTTTGTACCGTCAAAATAACAGCTTTTTACTAAATGCATATGAAAGTATATATTATATACGGTACTTAAAACAAAAATAAAATTTTTAAAGTTTTTGTCTCTGTCTGTCTTGTTCCGGCTAATTTCCGAAACGGCTGGACCGAATTTGACGGGACTTTCACTGGCAGGCAGCTGATGTTATAAGGAGTAATTGAGGCTACTTTTATTACGTGGGTGAAGCCGTGGGGTACAGCTTGTTACTAATAATCAAACACTAATTAATACTCTTCATCAACCTTATTACGCTCCCACTGCTGGGATAGAGAAGGCCCGAAGGAAGATAATTCCCTACGTGCTGGGACCAGTGCAGCTTGGTGAATGTCACGCATGTCTTCGAATTTTGTGTTTGGATTATTTGGTTTATATATTGTTTCTCAAGTTCTTACTTAGAAAGAGGTTAAAACTAAAATTAAGTTTAGATATGAGACGCCAGAATCAATACCAAATAAACGTTAAAACTCTTCTTCCAAATCCAAGCACCCAACCCAAGAAGCCGCCGATCGTATCCAGTTCCCAGAACGACTCCCCGGCTCTCACAAGCTGTAACACCGGCACCGGCTCAGATGACTTGGATCTCGATCACACCACGGGCTAATTATGAATTTTACACACGTTACAATTCGCCGTCGTCTCGTCGAGCTGCTCGCCGGTCCGTGTGCAGCCTCCCTATCGGCGACTGCGGATGACAAATTACCACCTGAATTTTGCACGCAATATTCACGCATACGAATCGGTTTCTTCACTGTAATGAGAACTGAATTGAATGCCTGATTGTAAATATTGTATTTCGCCAGAGATGATGTATGAAAGCAACCGTGTGAAGATAGCGGGTTTTAATGTCCTTTTTTCCCCTTTTGTAATTAAGCGAACAGCAATTATTTTAAAGAAATGATTCAACGTAATAAAAGATTGAAATTTCAATCATTTTTTATCGGTAACCGAATCGGCACATGACCCGCAACTCCATATTGCAAACTGTGCTGATCATCAAATACAACAGCGGCGAACACCGGAGGGATAAAGCTGCCACGGACGCGCCGGCCTTTGCAGATATCATAATTAAGTCGCATGGCGGCATGTTCAAATTAAATTATGTCGGAATTAAAGGTAACGGCGTCGTAAATCGACGTGTTGCGATGCGCAGGCGCCGCTCGCGCCCGTTACGCGCCCGCGTGATGTATCGGCCGGGCGGCGGCCCATCCGATCCGATACCGGCACCGCGGCCGATCGATACCTGTGGGGCTAGTCACAAGATCACAGCTTTAGAAAATCGGGAAAATTCACAGAAAAATATAGAAAAAATGTCTTGATTGTACTTATGTCACTTCATTTTGTTTATGACTGAACTGAAATAGAGAACAAGGTATGTATATAGGCATAGCACGCGCCTTGCAAAATACTTACCATATTAACTCCGGCAGAAGTAAACTCTACTGACTCCAGTAGAGTTTACATCTAGTAGCATACCTAAGGGATTACACCTAATAATAAATGCTGTGACATTGTTGGGCTTACCTAAGTGTCTCAAGGTTCGAGTTACTCTGCCGTGCAGGCCTGTGTAGCAAGTTCTGTGTGGCACTGTAATTTTAATGAGCTGGCGCAATAATTTTTTTTTTATGTTTTTAGGTAACGAGACGAGCTGGTCGTTTGCCTGATGGTAAGCATAACGCTGGCACATAACAATTGCAGTGCCATCCAGAACTTTGAAACACAAAGGCCTGCGCGGCACTGCAATGCGCTCGTTACCCTGAGACATTAGGTATTTTAGCCCAGTAATTTCACTGGATACTCTGCTCATCAAACCGGAACACAGTAATGCTTGTACACTACTGCTTGGCGGCAGACTTCACTCACAAAGCGGTGGTAACAACCCAGACGGACACTCGCAGAAGAGTTAGTCCTCCCACTAACGTAATAGGTACTTACAATCAGACAAACTCGGATAACAAGACCCGCGCGTCTCGTTATCCAATAGTACAAAATAACGCTAATTCTTTACAAACTAGGAATTGCTGTATTAATACATATACCCCCTCAAAGCTCATAACTTGGACATTAAAAGTGAAAAATACAACTTAATGCGCAACACAGCTTCCATTTATCCGAGCTGTTTGTTTTTATTTCTGCGAATCAATAATGTCGGCCGCGGTGGATATCTCTTGCTCGATATCGGGATTGTCGTAATAAGATGCTTGCCTAGCGATGAGGTTGTTTTTTTACCCTGGATAGGTTAGCATTTGACTGATATCTCACTAGGGGGTCTAGAGCTCCTGGTGCTCAGACACTAGACAACATGTTTTCTGAATTCGTTTATGAAGCAAAACGTTAAATATTTAAAAACTAGCTGCTGCCCGCGGTTTCACCCGCGTGTAGATATTGGATTTCATGCCTTTTATTTTTTTGCGCGGAACCCAAATTGTCTTTCTAAAATAAAAGTAGCCTAAGTTACTCCTTATAACATCAGCTGTCTTCCAGTGCAAGTCCCGTCAAAATCGGCCCAGCCGTTTCCGAGATTATCCGGAACAAACAGACAGACTGACAAAAATTTTTAAAATGGTTGTTTTGTTATAGGCACCGTATAGGCGTATATACTTTCATATACATTTGGTAAAAAGATGTTATTTTGATATTACAAACAGACACTTCAATTTTATTTATTTGTATAGATTAAAAAGAAATTAGATGTAAAAAATTTATGGGATTGACATAACAATTTGCTAGGATGATATGGTAATTAATCATGGTAACGTAACAAATCCTTTATGTCAATTTTTTGGTATCGTAAACAATTGAAATCACATTGTCTTCGCTCAGAGATCCTCAGAGGCCCTCATATTTGAGATCAGATAATGTGGTCTTAGTAAATATGCTAATCCAAGATTGGGATCTGAGTCTCAGGTGCGGCATGCTATATATAAAGCATAATATCGCGGTAACAGGCTTTCAACTTAGGGATAGAGAGAGAAGACGAGTGTTAGAGTTTTTTTAATATTATTTGGTAACGAGATGAGCTGGTCGTTTGCCTGATGGTAAGCATAACGCCGGCCCATAACAAATGCAGTGCCACCCAGAACTTTGGAACGCAAAGGCCTGCGCGGCACTGCAGTGCGCTCGTTACCCTGAGACATTAGGTACTAAGTCTCATAAGCCCAGTAATTTCACTGGCTACTCTGCTCATCAAACCGGAACACAGTAATGCTTGCACAGTACTGCTTGGCGGCAGACTTCACGAGCAAAGCGGTGGTAACAACCCAGACGGACACTCGCAGAAGAGTTAGTCGTATCACTAACAAAATTAGTGTTAGAAAATGCTCTACATCATGCCATACACAATGCTTTCCCTCACCGAAAGGTCAAGCTAATTGTTGGATTCGAACCATCGACCTACACTACCACCTACCTACACCACAGATCTGTAGATCTATAGGGTGACGTCACGTCTGCGTACGACTGGGCTATCGTCGCTTCTACTTTTCTACATTATACTTGTTTTGATATTAAAATAATGCTACAAACAGTGTATAATTAATTCTTACGTTTATGTATGAAATAGCAATTTAGAAGCGATCTTATTAAAAGTTGCGATAAAAAATAGAAAAATTAATAATTTAATTATGTATTGCATATTTTCTCCAGTCTACTCGTCAAGAGAGGGTATGGTCATAGTGTGAGCGAAGAATTAGTATGTATACTTGGTAATGCTATCGAATAGTAGTCGACTATTCTTTGTAATAAGGTACCTACGTGATATCATATAAAATCGCCATCTTTCGTTAATTATACTGGCTAAAGAATTAAAGATAAAGTGCTCGGAATTAAACTAAAAAGATAGATAATAATAATAATAAATACCAATAAGATAATAATAAGATAATAAGATTAACAAAAACTACTTTCTAAAGAAAAAGTACCTACCATAGTAGTATGTAACTATGTGTGATTTTATTTGGTGTTTCATAATATGCAGAATAAAATTTATGATTTTGTTATCTAATTTGCGTCATGCTAGCACTGTAAAATAAACACGAGCGTCAACCAGACAACTATTCCGTGTAGGTGCTAAGCCGGGTACATATTATTATTTGTAACACAGCATGTAATTCAACGTTTCATGCATGTTATTGTGTTCGCGAACAACAACTGTACACGCTACGTCCATTGGCCCATATAAATTGGCGATGATTCTACGTTGCCCGCTCGCAATGCGACCGCGCCAATGCTCGCGGAAGCGTGGCTACACTACATCGGCTCATATCGCTCGCCGCTTTTTGTTGCACCACATTATATGCAAACGGCATGAAAGCAACACCGGCACTGGTTCCTTTGCCTTTTTGTCCGTTACTTGCGCAACTGCAGTGCAACGGTTTTTGTGCAATGGTGTCACTAGTGCTATACAATTAGTATTAGTTTCTAAGGCTAAGCAGTAGTGTGCATTTATGTGTTCTGGTTTAATGAGCAAAATAGTCAGTAATATTACTGGGCATAAAGGACTGATGTCTCAGGATAACGAGCTTACTGCAGTGCCACGCAAACCTTTGTGTTTCAAAGATTTGAGCAGTGCACCGTAAATGTTGTATAAAGGACTATAAGAAAGATCCTATACCAAGCACACCACAGAGATAGTAGAAGTTTTATAGTGTTTTATTAGCTGCGCCTCACGGCTTCGCTCACGTTACCTCATTTACTCCTTATAACATCCGCTATCTGCCAGTGAAAATTCCGTCAAAATTGGTCCAGCCATCTTGGAGATTAGCCGGAATAAACAGACAGACATAAAGAAAAAAAAAATATTTTTCGTTACAGGTACCTACTGTATATACTTTCATATGCATTTAGCAAAAAGCTGTTATTTTGACATTACAAAAAACACTTACATTTTAATTATTTGTTGTATACATATTTAATTGGGTACAGTACACAACTGAACTAGTACACAAGTAGTATTAATTAGCTCAGCGTTATTTTTTCAAATAATTGAATGTAGTTGTAGGAGTGTTTTGGCCAACCTCTACTACAAATTTAATGGTCACATAAAACACACGGCTTTTACTTGTGTTAATTGATATTACTTATTACTAGTGTTAATTGGAAACTACAATTTAGCTTCAAACACTATCATTAATTTAACACCATTGCACACTTACGTTTTAGCATTTAGCGAATGAGTTTTCGTAGAGCTATAATAATTATATCTGCATTTGACAATTATATTAGCCTGAATATGAATTGTTATGTTATCCCCAAAGGGCTACTCCTATCTACTCCTGGAGGACAACAACATTTGTTTTACGAGGTTTTAAAGTTAGGAATAATTCACTGAAGAAATTGAATTTAAAGTTTACCTTTTGTTAGTGGGAGGACTAATTCTTCTGCGAGTGTCCGTCTGGGTTGTTACCACCGCTTTGCTCGTGAAGTCTGCCGCCAAGCAGTAGTGTGCAAGCATTACTGTGTTCCGGTTTGATGAGCAGAGTATCCAGTGAAATTACTGGGCTTATGAGACTTAATACCTAATGTCTCAGGGTAACGAGCGCACTGCAGTGCCGCGCAGGCCTTTGTGTTTCAAATTTCTGGGTGGCACTGCAATCGTTATGGGCCGGCGTTATGCTTACCATCAGGCAAACGACCAAAAAAAAACCTCAAAATTTGAATACAAAATTTCCGGGCAGTTAAATGATGACGTTGATTAGAAGACACATAGAAACAATTCCAGAAAACGCCACCTAGTGCTTCACGTTTGAAGTTGAATGTATTTTTTGTAGGGTAATTTGGAAGGGAGGTTCTCACAACTTGTCGGAATAACATACCAAATCAATCTCACCCTGTATAGTAAGCGTTGAAGTGAATGATGGAACATACAGATTTACAGCCTTACTTATAAACACTGTATAAGGATTAAAAGTTACGCAATGTTTTGTCTCTTTCGATTCAGTTTAAAATGATCTAAGAACAACAAAGACAAAACGTTGTGTAACTATAACACCTTTATACACTGTTAATTAATAAGGCCCTTACGATATAAACGCTTATATCAATACAGATAAATAAAATTGAAGTGTAGGTATGTTTGTAATATCAAAATAACAGCTTTTTACCTAATGCATATGAAAGTATATACGGTACCTATAACAAAACAACCATTTTTAAAATTTTTGTCTGTCTGTCTGTTTGTTCCGGGTAATCTCCGAAACGGCTGGACCGATTTTGACGGGACTTTCACTGGCAGATAGCTGATGTTACAAGGAGTAACATAGGCTACTTTAATTTTAGAAAAATAATTAGGGTTCCGCGCAAAAAAATAAAAACCATGTAATCCAAAATCTTCACGCGGGTGAAACCGCGGGGCAGCCGCTAGTACCTAAATACGTTTTGCCAGGTAATTGGGATGAACCAGAGATGCGCAATCTAAGGCTCTTCCTATGCTCAGAACAATACGTCAGTGTAGTGTATTTATTGCTCACTGTATTATCCCCTTTGGCTGGAGGTGCCGCCAAACACAAAAGTATCAGATACGACAGTCTTCCGCGTAAAGACAACGTTTTACGGCCTTAGGGGCGCTACTCACAGCTCTTTAGTTCACGCTGCAAGTGTAAAAACTGGGGTTTCTTTCATTCTTAAGGCATATCGCCACTAGTCAGCTCTGGTGTCGGAATTTTTAACCCATTTCGCTATCCCCACTGGTTGAACCACGCAGTATACGAACCTTGGGCCGTCGCATCGCCGGGATACGGAAGTAGGGAGAGATTAGCCCAAGTACGTCCGTTTGTAGCTGGCCCTAATTTACCTCTCGCGGACTAGAGAACATACACAGAACAATTTCATATACTCACAACAACTTCATAAACTAAAACCAAAACTTAGGCTTTTTTCAAAACACATCCATTTTATTCATTAAATTAATTTATGACGAAATGTTGGACTGCAGAAATGTTCAATTTCTAATCTGCTATGTAAGACTAAAAACAATTTGTATAATGTAAATGGAATAAGTAAGAAGGATGAAAATTATTTTATGACGATGTATAATGTATTATGACATGCCTAATATAACGTACTATGTTATAATGTGGTAAATTAAATAAATAAAGCTCGCCAGGCTCCTCAGCCACGAGTCCGTCCCTCCAAAGGCTATCTCCCCTCCACGTACAGCGACAATTAACATTTACCCTGCGCCCGCGCAAGCGCTGCGATCTCACTGCAGATGCAAACTACTCTTATGGCTACAAGTTAATTACTGTGCGGTGCCTTTCCCGGCCTTTGTGCTTAGTTAAGATTGATAAAATATTTAGGTGCCTTCCTTGACGCTTTCTAGGATGTGTACTATGTTGGAATTAAGTAATGCCTTATTACACGTAGTGTAAAGAGACTAATTGAGTTATTAGTGAGCGATGTTCAAAAAGTTATGGTTTCTTTTCGCCAGTGTGAGTTGCAGTAGAATTTCAGGTTTTGATCGAATCTATTCAGTCAGCTTATCCTGATCCTGATTTTGACAGGTGGTCCAGAAGAGAGCTCATTAAAGTTAAATGAATCTACAATGTGACTTCAGTACACATTCTATTGTGTCTCCGAAAATGCCAGTGTCACATGGTGCATGGTCAAATATGATATAATGGGTAGCCCTATAAAAGTAGAGTAGGTACGAATAATCCGTACTAGTATAAATAGGAAAGGGTGTTTGTGTTTGTTTGCAGAAAAACAAAGGATGACGTTTTTTGCATAGAGAGTAACATAGGCTACTTTTTAACCTGGAAAAATGCACATGAAACCGTGTGGACAGCAGGTATTGTAATAGTAAATCTCAAGTCAATTTGATACACGAGAGGTCATCATCATGCGCAGAGCGCCAAATCAAATCACGATACAAATAATACCTACAATACAACTGTTTTAGGGGCACCTTAGACGCTCAAGCAAACGTACGTTTGCTTGTCAGAATAACAACGCTTTTGTGTCCAACGCGCATTTCGAGTATCATGAAATCCGCGCTTGACGCAAAAGCGTTGATATTCTGACAAGCAAACGTACGTTTGCTTGAGCGTCTAAGGTGCCCCTAACCCCTCTGTGAAAATGCCGCGTAAGTTATTAAACATCCAAAGTGTAAACTTGAATTCAATGATAGTAAATACCCTAACCATCAGTTATCTCTCGTCACCAGGTATCTATTAGTGAACAATAACAGTTAACCAACGATCCAGATCGTCTGCCATTGTGCCGTGAGACGCGCTTCTTGCGTGCGCTGATAATTGTCGAGCTCGATTTCTGTTCGTCTGGCTAGGGAGGGGACTTCTTTTACGATCCTTTGGGACTCTGTACAGTGTATAATATCTTCTAGTATTTATCTATTTATTTTATTACATAACGGCATACATTGACGGCTCCGTAGCTAAGATGGTAGTAACCCTGCCTGCAAGGCGAGGGGTCCCGGGTTCGATTCCCGGCCGGGGCAGATTTTGTGTAAGCATAAAGTTTGTTCTCGGTTCATGGATTTTTGTGATGTGTATGTCCATGCCACCTGCGACACAGGGAATCCTAGTGCGGGGGTATGAGTGTGTAAGCGTTTATGTTTTTTTTTTATTTATAGACGAATTTGTACACGACTGCACAAAAAAGGATTGTAATGTTTTTTAGGGTTCATGTATGTATGTTTGTATGTATCTGAGTTTCTTTATTCCACCATAACTTTTAAATGCCTAAATAGATTTCGTTGTATGGGGTATCGTTAGAATCCTTACATCGTCTCGTAATCGAATATTAGTTACAATGCTTCGATTACCAAATAAATTACTTAGATTGCACATTCCTAAGGTTCCTAAGTCCATCCTAAGGTTGTCTGTAAGAGACTGCTTATAGCGATAAGACCGCCGTTTGTTTTACCGTAATTTGTTCTTTTTTTTCTTTTTGTCATTTTATGTTTCATTTGGTATGCAATAAAGAGTTTTTGTATTGTATTGTATTGTATTGTATTGTTGAACAAACATTGATGAATACAAATTATAAATTTATATATATATATATATATAAATTTTATTCATCATATAATTACAACTAAATAGCTCATTACTATTAGGTTTAATCTTCATGTATTTAAAGCTCTGACTAGATTAATAACAAGACTACAACGGAGACTGCGTCTTGTACCACAATCACATCACTAGACAACTTTTTACGTGTCTACATCCTCACCAAGTCCGTTAACATAATAAATGGCGCGTATTTGTCAAGTAGCAATAACTTATTCCGCAAACGATCATTGTAATTATGCGGTAATGTTTGCACCATCGACGAGAATCTTCGTGTCTGCGAGAAAATACTTCGTATGCCAACGTACGTTTGCTTGTCAGAATATCCATGCTTTTTCATCAAGCGCGGATTACGAGATCCTACACGTGTAAGCGCGGCTCGTGGTTTTTTGATGGTTTTACCATGGGCCGCAAGCGTTGTTATTTCGTCAAGCAAACGTACGTTCATGGACTAGATTTCCATCCAGCCAAAACTACAACGACACCAGACGATACGATATGCATCAAGCGGGGATCGTGGTTTTTCCATGGTTTTACCATGGGCCGCAAGCGTTGTTATTTCGTCAAGCAATCGTACGTTCGCACACGTGTCTGGGGTCTGCCTGAGTTGTACTGGATGATGAGGATTCTGTAAAACTGACTAGAGGCACGGCACTGCGTCACCCCTATATGGTTGATATCCCTCCTGTCCGTACCAAGCGTTTTGGTTCAACCTTCATTATACGGACGGCTAAGGAGTGGAATTCTTTGCCGGTCTCTGTGTTTCCAAATATAAGCTATAATTTGGGAGTTTTCAAGACGAGAGTGAATAAATGACAAGCGTGCTACATCGTCGACCGCATCGTCGCTTAACATCAGGTGAGATCGTCGTCAAACGTAAGCCTATTTCAGATAAAAAAAGCTATAAGTACAGAAAAATTTACTGCATAATTTTTTGCATACGAGAGTTCCTTAATCAAAGATTGCAAATTTTCTTCTAATTTTTTATTTGTATTCCATTAGTGGCAAAGTTCAAAACTGTAGATCAATGGGATGCAAGATTAATAAGGTAATTAATACTATAGATTTACTTACCTATACATAAAATCCTTTGGCAAACAATGGCTTCTGTAAAAAAAGTTATTGGTGGGTGATCATGCGTTTTAGGAGCACCAATTCGCTGGTAACGTCCAGTCGCTGGTAAGTGGGTTTCGAAATGCGCGGAAGATGGGGTAGCAGCACGTCGTAAACGTAATTTGTATAAACTTAGATACTCTCTGTAACTGCCAAAGCGTATATCACAAAGAAGGTATGAAACTTAAGCCAACAATCAAACAAATTTGGAAATGCCATACATTCTAAAGCGAAGTAGGCACTGAAATATTAATTGATTTACTGGATTTTTTATTGGTCAGAAATTGAATCCACCGCTTTATTATGCTAGTGACAGCTATTGCTGACCGCTGACAGCGGTGAGTAGTTTCCAATAAATTTAATTTTTATAAAATTGGGGTGGTCACGAACTGTGGGTGAAGTCGAGAGGATATTAGGGGAAAAGTTTTAATATCTTAAGGGTAAAAATGTTTTTATTCCTAAATTGTTTATGACAACATAAAAAGTATTTGAATTTCCCTTATCGTTTAAAATTTCGTAGTTGAAATGACTGAGAAACAGTTACACCGTATCTAAAAGACCGAAAAAATATTTCACTCAACTAATACCTACTCAAGAAATAATTTCGTGATTTCGATGCACATACTTCCTAATTTTAAATTACGTATCAAGAATCAAAGAGAATACAAATAGAAATACTACATAAGATCAAGAATAAACAAAACATGTTAAGTAAAAAAAAGGCGGGTTGTTTTTTGGCACTTGTAATAAAACCTCTCTGGTCAGAGCGGCAGACAGAGGTGGACTCGGAGGGATGAATGCCTGTCACCTTCACGGCGAGTGAAATTTAATTTAGTACAGCTGACAGGGGCTGGCCGGGTTTAGGTCCTGGGGCGCTTATTACGTGTTGCCGTTTGATGCTATTGCTAATGTTTTTAGACGTGAATTGAAATTGTTGATAAACATGAAACCGTACATAAATATTTATTGTAATTTTTATTTATAATGTTTGTTGTAAGTTGTGCCGACGTTATGCTTATCATCACGCAAATGACCAGCTCGTCATTTTAGCAAATAGATCCACAAACACTTATTACTGTGTTACTATAAGACTCGCGGCGCGAGTACCTACGGATCTTTTCGATAAATAAAATTCGATAAAATTGACAGGTAAAATCGATAAAGTGGGTTTTATTTGATAAAATTGACAGTTAAAATCGATAAAGTGGGTTTTATCGATTTTAACTGTCAATTGTATCGAATTTTATTTATCGAAAAGATCCGTACTCGCGCCGTCGCGTCGGTCCTAATGTCGCAGGGTAACCAGCGCAATGCAATGCCAAGCAGACCTTTGTGTTTCAAAGTTCTTAGTGACACTGCAATTGCTATGGGCTGGCGTTGTTTATCAGACAAACGACACGCTTATCAAATATTATCAAATAGTATAAAAAATACAATAAAGAAAGAGTGCTATGAGATTCTCTTTGTTAGGTTTATCTTACTATTTACTTTTATTGCTAATATAGCAATCCATGACACGTAATAAGTCAGAGGAAACTAAGTCCATCACAAGGCGGATAACCGTGATTTTCACAACCTGAATATTCAATTTTATTCACAAACATCCTGTATAAGCTACGGCACATTCAATTTTGATGCGTTGAATCTACCAGCTCTCATATCTCTTTCTAACTAAACCAGTTTTCTAAAAGAGTGAGAGAGAGGTAAAAGGGATGGCTTGTCAAAGAAATCCAGGGTTTTATAGAGGAGTCAAGAAGGGCAGTCGAGAGGTCCGTTAGCGGGAGGTGCTGATTTGTTATTCTATTTTAATATTTGGAAGTTTTAGGACCGTGTCTAGCACAAAGACGTGGGAAGCGATTCATATTTGAAGCGCTTTTTGTTAATACATATTTTAATATTATTAACCTAATTACGCGCTCAGAACATCTTCGTACCTAATTAGGTCAACATTTGTTTTACGATGTTTTGAAATTCTAAATTTTTCATTGAAGAAATGACATATTTATATGGCCTTATTACAACACGAGTTTTATCGCTAAACTGGAGTTTAGACCATTTATGAAATTGCTTATTACAAAACGTAGATTAGCACTTAGGACTTAACTATGATACCAAAGTTAAAGTTTACGTCAAAAATCTACTAAAGAACTTGCTGGCAGCCCTAGATCAGCTGATTAACTTAACCCGTCAAATGTTGGGCGGTCATACGTGGTACCGTCTTAAGGAGTTTTGGCGGGAATACGAAAATGTGCTGTTGTTGATTTTGTGTTATTTACTAAAACCTATGTTTCTTCGAGTGTTAATGTGTAATAATGGTGGATTATTAACCATTAAGTGTTCGTAAACGTGCATGAGTGAAAGGCAAATAGTACAAAGGCGAAAAGTGTTTTATCGTATTCTATCCAAAACTCCATAGAAGCTTCAGTAAAGTATCCACCGCTTTACTGAAGCGTCACTTCGACTCGAAAATTGTTTCTAATATTGCGACTTAAGGACTATGTGTCCAGGTGAACAAATAAATTTATAAAAAAAAAAATTAACTTGAAACTATGTTGAACTTAGTTAAACGATGATGTTGGTTAGAAGAGACTTCGAAACAATTTCAGACAATGCCGCGCACTTCACGTTTGAAGTGAATTCATGTTTTTGTATGGAAATTTTGAATGACGATTTCCAAGGGAGGTTCTCACTACTTATTAGCTTGGTCCTAATCACCCCCTTCCGGGATAACATCCCAATTCAAACTCATCCTGTATACCTACGTACAATATTTTTTTATATTTAATTTTTTTTTTTTTAATTTTAGTCAAATTAAAGACTAAAAAGTACTTAGCCATTTTACAATAGCATTTTTAATATCAAGTGGACGTGGCCAAATAGCAAATACAAAATATTTGATGGAATTAAGCGTTACTTTGCGGAAATCCATTTTAAATAAGATTATATAAAGTGAGTAATATAGTTTCAATTCCGCGATAAAAAAGCGCGTTTTATCGCGGAATTGAAACTATAAATTACTCACTTTATATAGTCTTAGCAAATACAAAGATAGTGTTCGTGCTGTAAACAGTCGTCCACAATGAGTCAATGAATCTTGAAGACTCTCCGATGTATGGCAGTGTCAATATTCTCACGATTATCGTTTATAAGTATTGTCTATTCACATCTTGAACAAATAACTTGTCGTTTGGTGTACGAGGATTGTGATTTTGACACTTTCAAAGAGAATATAATCCCGGTACGAACACTAGGTTAGGTTAGAACAGTGAAAATACAAAAAAAAATACTGTAACACAATATAGTGGCCACAAACACTAGGTTAGGTTAGAACAGACACTTTATACAACGAAATGGCGTGACGTAGTTGGATGTTCGTTTATTTGGTGGTAAGCAGAATTTAGAATTTCACCACAAATCTTGTGATTTCGTAGTTGTACGTGTATTTTTTTTGCCATGTATTTTTAAAGAAAAAATATTAAACCTCGGTAGATCCATGAGCCAGATCCACAATGGATCTAGTGAGAATTTATTTTCTCATTGAATATGTTTTAAAAGATGTGACACAAAATGTATCTCATTTTTTTTGTTCTCATGGATCTATTGATCCATTTTCTGAGTGACCGAGCTGCCCTCGATGTATATTAAAAAAAGTTTTGTTTGTGTAAGTTTTTACAAGTTGGTATATAAATTCGAAGTGGATTTGCAGTGTTTTTGTATGAGATATTTATTACAAAAAATTTAATTGTGTTTGTTTAAAAATCAATTTTTTTTCAAGTAATTACTACTTAACGAAATTGCCTTATTGATGAATAAATATATTCTATACAAATGCTTTTCCTTCATTCTATAAAAAAGAATTTGTAAATTGAATCATTGTTAAAAATAAAATCAGAGTTTGACTTGCAAATATTGTCCTTGCCATACCTATGCAAACGTGATACCCCTAAGAACCACCCCAACGTGGAACGTGTAAGCTTTTCACTTCTTAAACGGCAACACTACTGAAGCATAAAGAAACATTGAGAACTTCAAACACTTGATTAAGCTTCGACACTACAGGGTTGCGGGGGCGAGGGTGGCACCCTCCGTTTGCGGACAAACACGGGGATTATGGATTAGCGGAACAGTGACAAAAATCAGGACGATCGACTTGTTTCATTTACGATGTGATGAGATTAAGCTTCCGGTGAAAGATAATATGCAAACTTGGGATGTTGGTAGGGCGTTAAATAGCGCTCGTTTTACTAGCTACCTTTTTCTGCTAGCACCTTCAAGTTAGAAATTCATCGTTTCGCAAGCTGGGCTTGACCAGCTCCAGTCCATGCTTAGCATTTACAACCCGCAACCACATCGTCATTTAACATCATATGATATACCTGTCTAGTGGTCATCATTATTTGTCATTATATATATTACTTGATGCTGGCCAAATGCAAAAACCGTTACAAAAAGATAATTCATCCACGAACAGATCAGCAGAAAGAGAAAAACAAATTTTACCACATTTTATACAATCTAATAAGTGGCGAACATTAGGACAATTTGATAAGTGAACACCGCGTCACACGAAACCTGGACAAGACATACCGGATACTCAAAGCAAGACCGCGGTATACGCAAACATTCCGCTACAAAATGTCAACAATATGTCTGAGGGCATCCGAGGGCGTTTAGTCGCGCAAATAGGGCTCATGCTAAGGACCCTCGACGCTATTGTCTTAGGGCCCTCGCTCTAATGGCCCTGCTGTACTTTTCAATGAGGAGCTGCGCATTTTAGCGGCCCTTGGGAACAGTGAGGGCATCATTTGGTGGAGTTTTGACTAAGTTGGGGTGTTTTATTCGGATTATTAACGCACATTAAACATTTGTAGGTATATCCTGTGTGCTTAATGTAAAGTCCATTAGGCTTAAATTCAGTAATACCTACGCTTATAACTTATTAAATGAACTTTGTTTCTCCGTCAAATCAAGTCCGTAAAATCAGGCGTTTTTATAATCGATAGGGTAACATTTGATGCTCTTTAGGTCTTGGGACTCTTAGATCATAGATGACAGTGTTGTCAACGATGATGACACGCAAAGCCTATGGTAACTTGCCTATCAAGTGTGATTGCGATGTTTGGTGACAGATTTTCAACTATAAGTCATAGCTAGCGAGTATTAGGTTATTTCCTGCGCAACCTACATGCTATTTTTTGCTTGTGTTGTTTTTCTTCACCGAATGTGAGAGTTCGTTGTAAGGTTCAAACCACAGATCTTTAGTTCAAACCCTTGAGTGAGGGATCGACAGGTGACCTCAATATAACTGAGCCAACCTCGCTTCCAAACTCACACTAAATAACTTCGTACTACCGTTTCGTCTGTTTTCTGCGTCTTACCTACCTGTCTCTCGTCATATAGTAGGAACGAACTTGACGAAATGCTTAGGTACATAGTTTAATAACAATACAAGTTGCAATCATTTGCTTTGTAGCGGTACTGAAAGGCAAGTGTGTACATACTTAGCCTATAAGTACGTACCCAGTTGTATTTTCATTGGAGCCATAATGAGCCTGCCGTCGCCCCCACACCAATACACTACTCTATGCCCCACACGGACACCGGTGTCTGGCTCGGCAATGACACAGTATTCACGCCGTGAATTCAGCGGAATCAAACAGCGAGTGGATTGACAAGTGGAGGAGGATTGGGCTTGTGGCGTGAAGCACAGGCGATAGCGGGATACAATGTGAACTGTTAAAGATTGGATCTTTTGTCAGGTGTCGCAACACTTAAGTTACAGTGTAACTCATTACACTGTTACCTATTGGTATTGCTAGGAACTTTTAAAACGAGAGTGTGCAAGCATTTTTGGGCATGCGTGATAGGCGTTTTACGTTGGTACACGATAACGACTCGTCTTGCGTAGCAATGACTTTACTATCCTATTTTACGTCTACCGTATGTATTAAATCGTAACCCGCGTAACCCGTAAAACCTGCGTCTTCTGGTTTTTTTCTAGACATTATCCAGGAAAAAACTTTACTACTATAAAACTATTTTTTACGATACATTAATACAAACATAGCTCAAGTTGTCGCGAAGTACGACATGTCAATATGTGAAGCACCTTGCAAAGTTTACAACTTTGATGACTTGACTTTGACATGACGTTGAAATTGAAAGAAAGAAGGACAAGATGGTTTTGCTACGCAAAAAAACACATCGCTCTCATTGCCATCCCGTTACCTCTCTTACCTTGCACCACCCACAAGGCCAATATTAACTGTCATTTGCAAGAATCGCGCTTGTGATTAATCGAGCATCCGCGCACCGACAGACGACAGACCGACAGTCGACAGCCGCACAGTCCTACAGTCAGCAGGTGAGCGCGCGCTCATTCACCAACTCTTTGATTGCGCGCGCTTTATCCGAAGTAATCGGAACTCATTGTGTTGGTGATTAAAAACTCTATTGTCGCTGTTGAGTCTGTTGTGATTACATTTGCGGATGTTTCATTAGTCAACGTTTTTATAAATTAGTTTTTGAATATGTTACACAATAATTATCAGGTTTTTAACCGAATCTAAATTATTTTAATTCTAATCTGTCCACTAAAGCGCTTCGCACATAATATTATAGACTTAACTTGTACCTACTATAACTGTTTCCTATTGGTTTTTTTTCGATATCCTTTGATCACTGTCTTACCTGAACCACAAAATATATAATAGTACAACCTGAACGTGGAAATATTAATCGCGAACTTTTACCCGCGGTTACACCCGCGTTCCTACAGGAACCGTGCATTTTCCGGGATAAAAAGTAGCCTATGTTACTCTCCGGTCCATAAACTGTATCTATGCCAAAAATCACGTCGACCCGTTGCTCCGTTGCTGCGTGAAAGAAGGACAAACCAACAAACAGACAAACACTCTTTTGCATTTATAATGTTAATACCTAATTAAAATATAGCTAAGTACTATTTCTGCGTCCTAAACCTACCGAGCTAGTTGACTTGCAAAAATAAAACAAGCCGGTAGTTTAACTAGCATAAATCCCCAGAAATCTTAAAAAACAAGCTATCGCTCATAGTTATCCATTGTAAGTAACATAATCTTCAGTATTAAACTGTTCCGTATCAAATGCCAGCGAGCTAATGAAAAAGCGATAAAACTTTTCTATTCATGCTCAAATCCAGGGGCTCTCAATGTTTGGAAACCTATAGGTTGAAAGGAATGGCAGCGCAGATTACAGATACTTTGATCGAAGAGAATGTACGGGTTTTGCATGAGGAAGCTACTATGTCAAGTTATAACTTTAATAAATTCTAAACACTACTTGTAATTTCCTTTTTGTTAGTGGGAGGACTAACTCTTCTGCGAGTGTCCGTCTGGGTTGTTACCACCGCTTTGCTCGTGAAGTCTGCCGCCAAGCAGTAGTGTGCAAGCATTACTGTGTTCCAGTTTGATGAGCAGAGTATCCAGTGAAATTACTGGGCTTATGTGACTTAATACCTAATGTCTCAGGGTAACGAGCGCACTGCAGTGCCGCGCAGGCCTTTGTGTTTCAAAGTTCTGGGTGGCACTGCAATTGTTATGGGCCAGCGTTATGCTTACCATCAGGCAAACGACCAGCTCGTCTCGTTACCTAATAACATAAACCTTGCCTCGCACTCTGTACCTTTCATGTTTACACTAACTTTATGAAGTTGATTTTATAAAAAACTAGCCTCTGCCCGCGGTTTTCACCAGCGTTCTCACAGGAACCATGCATTCTCCGGGATAAAAAGCAGCCTATGTTACTCTCCGATCTATAAACTATATCTATGCTAAAAGTCACGTCGATCCGTTGCTCTGTTACTGCGTGAAAGAAGGACAAAGCAACAAATCAACAAAGCAACAAACACACTTTCGCATTTATAATACTTATGAGTAGGAATTGTTACTCTCCGATCTATAAACTATATCTATGCTAAAAGTCACGTGGATCCGTTGCTCTGTTACTGTGTGAAAGAAGGACAAAGCAACAAATCAACAAACACACTTTCGCATTTATAATATGAGTAGGAATAGTAGGAATTACTAAGATATTAGTAGGAATTCATGTTTTGGAGTAAAATAAAATATTTACTTGTGTATAGAAAGTTTACAATTTTCACGATTGAAGTGAAACGCAAGAAAAGCTGTACAACCTCTGCTCTAAGCTTATTATAAAAATATTCGTAGGTACCTAATAGTTTCGAATTCATTCGTTTATTTCCTAAGCTTGTTGAATGATATTTGATAGCGCGCAGTCACGAGTAAAGCCTTGTTAGCAGGAACGCTAAGAAATGCTGTCGTAATTATTTAGATGCTAGGCCGAGAGATTTATATGGCCCACAGTTGGAAAGATTAAATTGTTAATTACTTATCTTTATCTAGCATTTTTTCGGGTTTTATACGATTTAAAATGAATTTGTTGATAAGTGTAAGTAATTGCAAAATTTCTACAATCTCTCGTGGACTTGCTTTTGAAATCCCTCATCGGAACAAAATTTAACGAAATACCTACCTATAAATATAACTACTTAGATGGTTACGTCGAATATTATACATACATTAAAAATCGGTTCGAATTTATCGAAAACTTCCTTCTAAATGGAAGTTACCTGAAAATATTTCTCCTATACCTAATTTTTGTGACTAGCCGCGGCTTTTAGTAAGAACAGGCTGTTATATTCCTTGTAATTTTAGGTAGGTAAGTTTATTAGTCTTTAAAACTGTATACTTAGAGACTTTAGTTTTTCTGTCTCTCGCTATATCTTACACCACACTGTCAACTCTACATACAATCCCATTCAAATCACCAGTCCAGATAGCGTTAAACGGTTCAACACCGTACTAATTATTTTATTTTATTCCTCTCCCTTATTATCCCAATGAATGAACGTCTCGGCTCATTCACGAATGAACGAAACCATTGAACGAATGAAAGGTGATATTAGCGAGACAGCTAATGTGAAATTCCTACTGAAATACGACCCAACACTAAAATAATGCGGACTGATTGTTCATTATAGGGTCATTGTTTTGATTTAAGAATATTTGAATGTAGTAATGCATGAGAAGCCTTTTTGGCTGTCAAATGATTGAATGGCTAGGGTCTGATTAATTAAGGTTTCGTCTTTGTTGATAATTCTGCAGGTAGATCAAGGTTTGATGTCAGGTTTTTTGAAAGAGACGATGACGAGATGATTTTGGCACCATAGTAATAACTGCAATCCACATCCTGCTGAGGAGAGATATATTTTTTGTCAAATGTACGTAACTATTTAATTTAATTAACAAATTTTTTCTTACTTTTTCGATTTGTTTTAATGATGTCGCTGATGGGGTAGAAACTGGTAAAATACTAAATACGAAAATAGGTCACTTTCGTAATTTAATAATACATACAAAATAGTTAAATATAACGAACTTTCCACTTTTTCTGAAAAACCACGAACTAATTCCACCCAGACATAATATTATTTATCATCTGTTGTCCCATCGGTCAATCCCGCGGACAATGCTCTGTCCAGCGTGATTGTCAAATGCACGCTCACGTTCACACGTTCACTCGCCGACGCCGTAATAAGCCTCCTACTGTTTGGACACAACGCTAATGTCAAATGAAACGCAAGCGACGTTCGAAAACACATTTGAATTTGAACTTTAATTCTAAACATCTAAGGTAAGTTCTGGTTTGGGGGCTTCTATGATAGTTTAGTATGAAAAGGTAGCTATTCCATAGCACAATCGAAATAATGCGTCAGTGTCGAGTATTGTTTTGTAGATAATCACCCGCTGTTTTTCTTGCTAATTGGACGAGCTATCAAAGTGATGACGTAGACATATTTCTTGGGGAGGCTATTGATTTTGTTTGTATATTATATGTCAGCTATGAACTTAACTCCTTTGTTGTTGAACTATAGCTCTATTATGACAAGTTGGAAATTAAATTATTCGATTTCCAGTTATGTTATAGTGACAACAATTACTATATAGAATTATAATGATATAGTTTCACTATCAATTCAAAATTTAGATTGAATTCCATAAAAGAGTTTCTTAATAAGGTAATTGACAGTTTTTGAAAATCTGGTTACTGTTCACAAGAGGCACACAACACAGCGTGTTCACACAGCCTTTGTATAGCGACACAAGTTATCGTGTTACAGTAAATGTCACGATAAGGGACACTGTACACTGTACACACATAGCTACTCGGTGTATACATGAGTATAGTTTTTATAGGTCTAAACCTAGCTTTATTTATATCGGTAATTAGTACTAAATACATGATTATGTTATAAAAAAAATATATCAGATGATATCACGATCGAAAGTAAGTCTATTTATTTTAAACTAATCAAACATGCTCTATCGACCCTTTAAGCAGTATTCATACGAGGCCAGACCTTTACGGTCTTACTACAATAAAATTAAACACTCCCTAAACCTGTGTTAAGCAGCGAAGAACTCCTAAACATGCCCTAGTCGCATGTTTAAATATGAGAAAGCACAAATATTGAATCAAGTAGTGTCTAACCGTTGTCTATCTCGATTCCGTTGTGATATTTCTGTTCATTTTGGACGTTTATTTTTAGACACTGTCTAGCTAAACAGCCGTCTAAAAGTGGTTTTTGTTAGAGTTTAAAATCTTCTTATTTTGACACCCACGACGTAAAGTTACGAATTAGCAATTCCCATAGAGAATTGAAAGCATTGCAAATATTAATGCACGGATTGTGGAAATGGTAATCTGAACAGAGTGGGCAAACAATCTGATCTGCAGTATAAATACGTCCATAGTTCACGAGATCCGTTTGAATACTTATATCCGTTTGATATTCATGGTGTTATTGTGGATTATTGTGGTAAAAGAAATAATGATAAGAAAAAGAAAAAATAACGTTCAAGATAAAAAAACCGTTAAAATAAGCTCAACTAAAATGTCTACATAAAATATAATTAAATCATCATGATGTTTATTCTAAATTATATTATTCGAGTCGTGAGCAATAGAATTAAAAAAATAGAACTAATTATTTCCAGTCTGTCCCCTTGCTGTTTTTGTTGTCTTAGGCTATGATTCAGAGACAAATCTAAGCATGGACTCGTACTTCCATATGTCAAAATTTATATACAGTTTTGACATAAATGGAAGCGCAAGTCCACGCTTAGACTCGTCTCTGAATCTGAGCTTTAGACAAAAAGGAACATAAAGTTCGATCTATTCCCCCTGTTACCGATGAGGGGACAAATCGAAAAAAATATTGCTTTAAAAAAGCGACGAACCGACTTCAGTGACAAACTACTGAACCGATTTTGATGAAATTTCTTTGGGACCAATCTGAAAGTATATCCTTTCAAATATAAAAATAATTTTCTAAATCGGTTTATAAATGACGGAAGACTGAGGAAACAAACATAAAAAAACCCGCCGAATTGATAACCTCCTCCTTTTTTTAAAGTCGGTTAAAAATGAATCGATAAATCACATGGTAAGTAACTTAGCAAATTCTTATGTCAATTTCATAAATACCTATATTTTTAATATTTCTACTATAGATAACGACTAGGTATAGAAAGAGACTTTGTTTAAGCTCCTGATCTTACGTGACGATATATAATGTACCTAGTCAAGTTGGTTAATGTGTACGTACGCTCCACTGATAAATAATAATTATAGAACACTAAGGGCCGATCTTTCAATGTTAGATAATTCCCTGAATCATCTAAATCTGTGGTGAACACAGACGTAAATAAATTGTATGCCATTCTAAAGAAATAAACCTTACCTAGTTAGCTAACGGTCCATTAATTTCGACATGAAAGACCCGACAAATACACTAAAACACGAACATTTATTAATAAAATAGGAATCAGTTGGTTGCAATTGAAAGATCCGCCCTTACAGAACTTGCTCTCAAATTCAGCTACGGAACACACGATAGGTCCTTAGCGACGAAACATGTGGGTGGTCAGACGAGCTCTAGAAGATGCAAATAATTATCTCGTCTATACCGCAAATTCAACCCTTCGCGGGTGTAAAAAATACAATAGACGACGTATAAACCAATTGCCACACAAGACTACCGAAAATCACTAACCGTCACAAAAAGCAGTCTCTCAAACCCCGACGAGGGCCAATAAATCATCTCTTGCCCGCCACCGCCCCTTGATTTAATATTGTCATAATAATAAAACGTACTCCAGCGGTCACTAATAATGAGGCAGATGTGTCATCAACACCTTAGAGCAAGAGGCTAGTGACTAGACTACACTACTGTGAACATAATATTGTTAAAGAAACATTATTTTACGTTATTAGATTGAAAAAATAATGCCGTCGAATTTCTTGCCCTTCTTCTCGATCGGTTGTTAATTCCCTAAAGGTTAAGCCAGGAAATGACACCACGTCTTTGCCAGCTCTACCGACCTTAGGCTATGACTCCACGTGTTAGCTGATGATCTTTTTTGCCCCACATCGGCACAGCTTTTGACACCTGCGTGATAGCCTCTTCAATTTGCCGACGGTGGTTAATGCGGTTGAAACATCAATAACGCTAGGAATGGTGCTAGTGGTAAGTTTAATTACTCTAGTTATTGACATTCAAGTTTGCTTACTGACAATTTCTAGTTCTAAGTAGACATTTATAAAGTTCACTAGCTTCTGCCCGCGATTTTCACCCGCGTTTCAACAGGAACCGTCAAACCGATCTGTCAAATTAAATCAACTTGTCAACATTATAATCCTTCAATTGTCAGCTGTCAAATTATTGACAGCTGTTAATGTCAATTTTATGTCACACTAACTTCTGCGCGTGGTTTTCACCCGCGTTCCCACAGGAACCGTGCATTTTTCCAGGATAAAATGTAGCCTATGTTACTCTCCGGTCCATAAACTATATCTATGCTTCGTTACTGGGTGAAAGAAGGACAAACCAACAAATCAACAAACCAACAAACACACTTTCGCATTTATAATATTAGTATGGATGGATTTCACTCCAAGATGTACCTACTATGGTTTAATTTAAGAACAAAACTTAATTGCGATAAAAAATACAAATCATCAACTTAGGTCTGCAATACTTTCCATACGCTCTCCAACCGTTCAGTGATGCTGTAAAGGTTCTTCAATAAAGTTGATGGTCAATAATGTCCACCAGACACTCCCGACCTACGATCAAGCTCGCGTCGTCGCGGCGGTCTCTCAGACCGGGCCGGGTAATTAGGGGTTAAAATTGATACGTTAAGGGATTCATCATGTGCAAAGGTGAAAGTTTTTACTTCCGAAGACTTTTCGTAATGGCTTTTTTGTGTAGGGGCCGCATTTTTGATAAGTTGTAATCATCGTTTTAGTAAATGTCTTTTTTATTCTTTTTAAATAATGTGTCGGTTTTGTTTCCATCCTGACAAATCCTTGACATAATTGGCTTGATAATACTTACTGTTTCTGCTCGTATTTCTTCTTTTTTACCGTCTTCCGAGAAAGATGTGTTTATATATATAAATATATTCTATCCCTTTCTCATATCCTATTTAAAAAGAGAGAGTGTAACTAAAATTTGGTTTAGATTTGAAACGTTAGAATCAGCGATACCGTTCAGATAGATATACAGATACCATCAGTCTTCCAGGGCCCTATTTAATAAAGCTGACAATTCGACATATAGGTATGTCAAAAATGACATAATTGTAGAATTGTCGCGCTTAGGCTGTTTAATAAAAGTGACAAATATGTCAAAAATCGACTGGTGAAATCTTGACATATTTGTCATCTAAAAACGCGTTTAATAAAACTCGACATATGTCAAAAAACCACAGTCTTTAATCTGACAATAAGAAAATTGTCGTGACAAATTTGTCAATTTTCCACCATGACAATTTTGTCGCCTGTAAGTTTTATTAAACAGAAAAACTGTCGAATTGTCACTTATTGACATATGTCGGACTTGTCGGATTGTCAGCTTTATTAAATAGGGCCCAGAAGACACTGCTTTGTAGTCATTAATTGCGCAGGTTTATTATGTAGGTACCTACCTATTTTTTATTATAATTCTTTATCGTGGTGTTGGTAGAGTCAGTATTATATGTTTTATTAAGTTATCGACAACATAACCTGTTGTTAACCACTCAATTTAGCAGTGGACAGAAAAAATTGCTTCACAATGCAAGACACATCTCAGCCTACAGTGGTCCATGACCGCCGGTGCCATATACCGACGACTTTTTGCCAGCCATTCCTGAGATCAATTGAGTCCGTCGACGGAACAAAATCTGGTATATAATTTATAAAACGAGACGTTTCTTGTAGGTACCTACTTGATAGGTAAATGTTTGGTGACGATGTGGTCGAAGGATGGTCACTATACAATGTGTAGGTATTTTCAAAACTTGATCAAACGAAATTTGCTGTTATTAAACTAAAAAAAATATTGATAAAAAGCTTAAAAAGTAGCATAAGAAATTAACCACTATTTAAATTGATAATTGAGTTATTTATCGTATCAGCTAGGTAGACTTTCTAGCTTTCACATGACAATGCTTTGAAGAAAATACAAAGATACAAATAAAAAATCAACGATAACATTTACATTTAAAGAAAAATTAAAGCGCCGTGGCTTTTGTGACGTTATCCAACTTTTTATCGGATTTTTAACGATATTCTTTTGTCTAATATCCGCACATTTCGTTTGATCAAATTTCGACAGTACACATTGTATAAATCTAGAATAGAACTGCAGGCTCTCGCAGCTGGAACACACCAATAAGCGGTAGCCGCCAGGCGAGCAGTAGGAAATGCCATACCACTTTGCTATGGTACATCACCATGGTATCTTTCAAAGAAAGGTCCAGCTCATTGTAAGATTCGAATCATCAACCTACTACGGATGAGCGAGTGAAAGTTTCTTGCTGCCACTGAGGCATCATCACTACAAGTCTCCAAAAGTCCAAACTGCATTTCGTTTCTTTCATCTTCGTCATAATCAGCCTACATCAATCAATTGCTGGGACTGAAAAGCACCACTGCGACCGATCTTCAACTCTTCTTCTCCAATCGCTGCCAGCAACCCGATGTATATCGTCGCTCAGCCTAGTCGCAGGACGTCCAAACACTCAACTCGCAGTTTCCATTCGAACTCGTCTACCATCGATTCTACGATAGATATGACCAAACTTCAAATGTAACTAATCGTTACTGAACTAAAGAGCTAGAAAAACTGGAGTTGTATCTCTTTTAGCACAGGATAGAATTACATTTAACAAGAACCTCTTAGAAAGACTTTGCAAGTCTTGGATATGTCTGCAGACTTTTGAAGGATGCGGGGGCAAAGGCACTGCTACAGCTAGTATCATATATAATAATTATCGTCGGTCGATTTGTACCCCGAGGAGGAATGCGTAGAATGCCGTTCATCAAATTTGATACACGTTCTAGTTATATGTTAAGAAAAAATGTGGACTTGACGGATTTTGGGCGTTTGGTGCGTGATGTGAACGGGAGAGAGTTAATTTTGTTGAGAGGGTTATTTTTTTAACCTATTGTATTGTAAATTTTTGCGATTTAACGAGGCAATGCCAGCTGCATGCTGGGTAACTGCCAACTGATTGTGGGCTAGAATGTTTGGTTCATCTATAGGCCCCTATTGTAGGCTTGTTAGGCTTGTAGGTTTCATGTAGTGTTTTATGTAGCAGGTAGTTAAGAAAGGCACTTAGCCCGCTGAAAAAAAATATTATTGAAAAGTAACATTTTCTACAAACGAACGATTGTTGCATCAAAAAACCATCAATCGTTCTATTTTGTTTCTCGTCAGTTATTTAATTAAAAAATATTTAAGCTTGATTGAGTATATTATAGCACTCTCAG
This sequence comes from Crocallis elinguaria, assembly GCA_907269065.1. Lineage (NCBI taxonomy): Eukaryota > Metazoa > Arthropoda > Insecta > Lepidoptera > Geometridae > Crocallis > Crocallis elinguaria. The sequence goes on from OU026065.1 coordinate 37,243,344, forward strand.
ATTGGTCATAGACAATAAAGAACTTTACCACTTTAAAAAACCCTTGGGGCCTATAGGTATACAAATGGCATTTACTTGCAAAGGTAGTTTTAGGTTTTTTTTCTATGCAGACAATTTTATGATAGCGTGTTTTGGAAACAGTACTTATCGGAAATATAAAATCAATAAATTTTTTTCTGCCACCACAAATTAAATGGATTTTGCTATAAACGGTTTCAAGTCGATTATATTTTACCCTATTTGACTATTGTCAGCGTCTTATCGATTTCAGAATGTCATGGTGTCGAGATCCCTTATTCTATTTTAGTGGCAGACCGTTCAATATCTCGTGACTTGCATCAAACTCTTCTAATGACGTGTATGGGAGAAACGTTTAGTTTGGAGGTTACGGGAGCCATTAGTCTCGGAGTGGGCCATCATCAGGCCATCAGGTGACATAGAGATGAGCTTGATGAGGAAGTGTTACGTCAAACGCATGCGACTTGATGACTGATTGACTTACTTGACCAATGCTACATTTTCGAGCTCGATGGGTTCTGTAATATGACTTATTTACCAGCGCCAATGTAGCAGCCATTCTCGAACCGAATGGTCTTATGCGTGACGATGGTAAAAGGCCTGACGGAATGACGCTCGTTCCTTGGAAATTGGGGCGGCCCCTAGTGTGGGACGCTACTTGTGTCGACACTTTGGCACCGTCTCATATTTCCGAGACACAAATTAGGGCTGGCGCCGCGGCTTCTTCGGCTGAGCGACTCAAGCGGCGCAAATATGCTAACCTCGGGAGCGGTTACATATTTGAGCCGTTTGGTGTTGAAACATTGGGTCCGTGGGGGCCGGGAGCTCATAATATTTTCAAAATTTTGTCAGAGCGTTTGATTGATGCGACGCGTAACCAAAATGCTGGTAACTATTTGGCTCAACGGATCAGCATTGCGGTTCAACGTGGCAATGCCGCCAGCATGCTGGGTACGCTTCCTACTGGTAGTGGGCTAGAACATTTGGATTATCTATAGACCTACTAGGGCTTGTAGATTATCCAACTGTTTTTGTAGCTAGCTAGGTTAGATGTAGTGTTTATTTATGTATTAGCTAATTAATAAAGGCATTTAGCCAATAAAAAATCTTATTTCTTCCCTTTCAGTAATTTGACCTGATATATGGGTAGGTATTTGATCTGATAGGTACGAGTTGAAATTAATCGAGGTAGTAGGAATGTCAAGCTACTTATTTATGTGTTAGCTGAATTGGGTACCTTCTCTGCCTACCCTTTACAACTCTTCTGTATATTGAAGTGGTTATTACGAATAAAATAAGTGTTAAACTTTATTGAAACCTACAAAAGATAACTTTTTTTTTTTTTAAATTTAAAATTTTTCTTTTCCCTCATTTTGCACTATAGAAAGAGTGGAACTATTTATAGCGCAAAATTTAGTAGATATTATAGACATTTATTTGTATTTAAGAGTGACAAACCACGTGTGCGTTCACTTGCTCCTAATACAAGTGACGCACGCGTTAATGAGTTCCAAATGTGACCTCATCAGCTCGCGAGGTGATCCCACGGTATTTCCGAGCGATTAGTGGTCGGCTTCAATGGATACCTAACTATTGAATCGCACTGACGCTAATGCGGCTGCATGAATAGACCGAATTCAATGAGCTGATTCACGAGCCGTGTCAACAAACTTTTGTGTTTTCCTCCATTAAGGCGCCGCTTCATGACCCGCCTAACGCAAAAATGGCCCGAAGGCTTTTTTGTTCATCGAAGAATAACAGGCACTACGGAAAAAGAAAGACAACGCCAGAGCCTTCGGTTGGCATTCTGAAAATTTGGTAATAAATTTCCAAAGAAAATTTCCGAAGACAATTAGTGCGTGGTACTTTCCTAAAACGTGTTCCAGGAAATACGTGTTTTTGAAAATGCCTTGCAAGTTTGTGAAAAAAATGTTTGTTATCTAGAATCTCCATTAGATGTCCAAGGATTATATGGAAGTGTTTTGTTGAATTTTACATTTATGAGAACACTGTGAACGGCCAAAGTCAAGGTAAAATTTGTCCAAAAAAGCTGATTTTTGAACGCTTGTACTGAGTTGGAATCTCAAAATTTTACATTTTTGCTCCCACGGAATCCTAGATATAGAGCACAAGATACCTATTTGCTCAAAACATCTAAATAAAAAATTATCAGGACACTATAATCGCGTACGAGCGTTTGTATGGAAAGTATGGCATGAAGCAGCCTCTTAAGAAAGGTTCCGCTTTACCTATCATCCTTATGGTGACCGTGCAGAAGTGAACACAGTACATCCCGATATGGTCATCAAATTTACGTTACGATATCCCTACTATCCATTCATAATATTATAAATGCGAAAGTGTGTTTGTTGGTTTGTTGATTTGTTGGTTTGTTGGTTTGTCCTTCTTCCACGCTGTAACGGAGCAACTGAGCGACATGATTTTTGGCATAGATATAGTTTATGGACCGGCGAGTAACATAGGCTACTTTTTATCCCGGATAAATGCACAGTTTCTGTGAGAACGTGGGCGACAACCGCGGGCAGAAGCTAGTTTTGCAATAAATTTCACCTGTACCATTCCAAATGCTCTTTTATTTCTCTGTCTAAGAATGTATTCGAATTATGAAGACGTGATTTTTTTTATGTTATTTGGTAAGAGACGAGCTGGTCGTTTGCCTGATGGTAAGCATAACGCCAGCCTATAACAATTGCAGTGCCACTCAGAACTTTGAAACATAAAGGCCTGCGCGGCACTGCAGTGCGCTTTTTACACTGAGACATTAGGTATTAAATCTCATAAGCCCAGTAATTTCACTGGCTACTCTGCTCATCAAACCGGAACACAGTAATGCTTGCACACCTACTGCTTGGCGGTTGACTTCACTCACAAAGCGGTGGTAACAACCCAGACGGACACTCGCAGAAGAGTTAGTCCTACCACAAACAATATCAACTATTATCAACTTATACGAGTACCTAATAGGTAGCTCAAAATATAGAAATAAACTTTAATTATAAAACTTATTCAACCAGGTGGAAACGTCTGCTTGTCTTATTATGCTGAAGGAAAGAATTAATTAAAAAAAAGGTGAAACAGTGCAAATAGCTTTGAAATAGGTGATCGAGTTCGCTTCTGCCTTCTACATTATTTTTTAAGGATGACAGTAGATTGGCAATTTACCAGACAGCGTGAAATTAATATAAAAAGGATGTTCAGGTAATTAGAGATTAATTAAATTATTTGCTGCTGTATTTATGGTGCTGCTGAGGGTATTTACCACAGCAAAATTTACGTCACTTGAGCACTGTAGTAATTTTACCTTTAGTTGTACATTTCTGTTTATTGATGTGGAAACATTATAACCTTGCCATTGTAACAACATATTTATGTATTAAATTTAAAATACCCAAAATATTAACTAATATAATAGGTACAAATAAAACCAAAAAATAATATTAAAAAAAAATAAAAAAATTGTATTGAGTTTTCATTGAATATAGATTGGGGAGATTTTGTTCTTACAATAAAAATATAGTAAAACCAAATAAACATAATCATACAATGGTGGGGTGCTATGCCGGGGAACCTCCACGTGGTGCACCCTGGGTACCCGTCAGCAACATCTCCTGGTTGACCTTTCGGTCCCGGAGGGGTTGCTGACGGGTAGCTGATGCCCCGGCGAGGTGGGCCCCTCCGCGTGTCCCTCTGATTGGGTCAGCAGAGGGCACAGCGGATGGGGCAGAGGGGTTGAGCGGGACCCGAAGGCCGCAGGGAGGGACGGGCGTGTCGGGGTGCCGCGAGGCTCCCCGGCGCTGCAACACTGGACGTGACGGGATAGGGGCGCGCTGTCTTCCAGCGTGGGACCAGGGGGTTACCTTATTGGGTAGTGGTCCCCCTGCTCCCGCTGGCAGCGCGCGACCGGACGTGACGTAGGAGGAGGACAGCCCCTCTTAGGGGGGGCTGTACGAGGAGGAGCGCGCTGCCTACCAACGTGGGATCAGGGGGTGACCCTTTGGGTATACGGACCCCCCTGCTCCCGCTGGCAGCGCGCAAACATCGGACGTGACACAGTAGGAGAAGGGCCCCCACCCTAGTTGGCCATACTCGGTGTGGGGGCAATATCGGATTAGACTCAGAGGGGGGGTCAGGTACCCCCCTCTGCACCTGACTAAGACGAGGTGGAGCGCGTGGCCGTGTTTTCGCGACCGCGCGCCATTGGGACCGCCCCCGCCCTAAGCGGCGCTCCGTGTGAGCGCTGTGGCAGGTGGGGGACGCGACGGTGCTCTTATGAGCACGGAGACGGGGGCGCGGTCTAACCCCTCCGTCTCCTCCGGGAGGGCCTGGGGCGTCGGATGTGGGGACATCAGGCGTCCCTCACCTTTTATAGGTAAGGGCCCTCCCGAGGCGGGGGCGGCGCGTCTAGCGTGGGCGCGCCGCCTGAGCTGAGCGGGGGAGCAGAGCTCCCCGCGAGGCGGGTCCGCCCAGAGGGGCGGACGACGGCTGACGGGGTTCCGCGTGTAGTGCGAAAGTGGCACCGCAACCCCGTCCAGAAGCTGAGCCGTAAACGCCCCGGGGGTTTTTGGTGGGTAGTCCGCTGCGCAGTGGGCGAGCGGGAAGCCCACACTCCCCCCGTGACCGCACCCAGGCACGGGGGGGCTGGCTCATAAACGAGTTTTCCCCCGGGTACCAAAAAAAAAAAAAAAAAAAAAAACATACAATGGTGTCGATTCTGTCATTTCATACCTAAACCTAATTTTAGTTACCTTCTCTCTCTTTCCAGTGCATAATATGAGAAAGAAATTGAAGATGTATTCTAGAACAGATTGTATTGTATTGTATTGTATTTATAGAACAAATCTAAACTTAGTTTTAGAGCTGTCAGATATCTTCCATCCTTGATCAATTAGTTAGTGGTTAGTGGGAGGACTAACTCTTCTGCAAGTGTCCGTCTGGGTTGTTAACACCACTTTGCTCGTGAAGTCTGCCGCCAAGCAGTAGTGTGCAAGCATTACTGTGTTCCGGTTTGATGAGCAGAGTATCCAGTGAAATTACTGGGCTTATGAGACTTAATACCTAATGTCTCAGGGTAACGAGCGCACTGCAGTGCCGCGCAGGCCTTTGTGTTTCAAAGTTCTGGGTGGCACTGCAATCGTTATGGGCCGGCGTTATGCTTACCATCAGGCAAACGACCAGCTCGTCTCGTTACCTAATAAAATTAAAAATTAAAAATTAGACGCCACTAAATTTATTGCTGTTAAATTTACACTACTATAGGATTAAAGCAACTGGATTTATTATTAAAATTCCACCTCTTTCTGAAGTTTCCATTTAAAAAAACGATTGAAACTGAAATTACGTTTAGGTACCTATGACTCCTATGAGATGACTGAATCGACCCCAATATCAATTATTATTCATACAGGAATGAAGATCGGTGAGACGCATGTCTATAAATTCAGTAAGATAATAAAAAATGGATGGTTTTTAAAGCACTTTGTTCCGAGTCATTTTTTTTAAATTATGTTAATTTAATTGTATCAATGTCAATGGTAGCCCGTTAAATATAGATACCTATTTTATTATAGAATCCCTGTTTTTGAATTGTATTTTAAATAAATGCCAAGATTGGCTAGAGTTTGTCCACCATCTCAATTGTTGTAAAGTGGCAATGTGGGCTGTGGTTGAGGGTGGTATCACACCCCCTAGACCAGGGCCTGGCTATCACAAGGACTTTTCAGTGGGCTATCACGTGCAGCCGCTGGAACTCACCAAAATAGGGCTATAGATTTTGAACTTAGGATGACAGCTAGCCAATTGAGCACTAGAAATTACTGTCAAACGATGCCATATGTTTGTGTCACCATAACTACCGAAAACTTAAGCTCATTGTATGAATCGAGTCCTTGAGCTTCGTGACTTTACTGTGTACTTATATGTTTACATGCATGAATGCATGTGTGGGCGACACGGGTGTGTGTGTCCAGCACCAAACCGGCAAAGCTTATACGCTGCAATATCCATGCGTAACAAAACAAGAGCAGACAACTAAATCGATCGTGTGTCCTCCTCGCTCTTTACACACGAATAAAGTGGGTAATCTGATCTCCGTTAATAAGCCTTTGTGCACCGCCGCGCAAGACTAGTCTTAATTTGAATATCGGTATATCAGTAAATCAACTTCGTATGAAATTGACTCACGAACTTACTAGCGACTCACAAGGGGTCACCTATCTCTCTAGTCCTAGTAATTTTCCTAATGGACCTCCAGGCACGTTATTGGTTGAATTAACGACCTCTATCTCCAGGCGTAGATACAATAATGCCAAGAATAAAAAGCATTAGCGTTACAGAGGGTTGAGATACTGTTATACTTGACATTCTAGCCTTAATTAATAGATCTCCCGCTGTGCTGCATCTCTTTCGGGTGTATTGCGGCTTCTGGTCAGTACCTACTGGTAATTATTGGTTGGTGATCAAAGATCAAACGTGCCGTCGTTGCTTTAAACCAAGCCAAGCATGCTTTGTTACTGGGAGGACTAACTCTTCTGCGAGTGTCCGTCTGGGTTGTTACCACCGCTTTGCTCGTGAAGTCTGCCGCCAAGGAGTAATGTAAAGGCATTGCTGTGTTCCGGTTTGATGAGCAGAGTATCCAGTGAAATTACTGGGCTTATGAGACTTAATACCTAATGTCTCAGGGTAACGAGCGCACTGCAGTGCCGCGCAGGCCTTTGTGTTCCAAATTTCTGGGTGGCACTGCAATTGTTATTGGCCGGCGTTGTGCTAACCATCAGGCAAACGACCAGCTCGTCACGATACCAAATAACATTTAAAAAAAGCTACGAATTTAAATAGATGAAATGTTGGGAGTGGTGATGGAACGGTTATATGACATACAACTTCTAATCTATCTTTGGTGAGCTGCAAGATCTTAAAAGAGTACCACGTGTCTGTAGAAAAATGGTCATAGCAGCACACGAGTGATGATCAAAATCTTCCCTGATAAATACCCTGATATTGTTTTCCACTTGCGACACATCAGTTTCCAGACATGCGCAGCCGCTGAACGCAGCTAGTTATACATAAATAATAATCGTCGATTAAAAATAAGATTGTTATATTATAACACGTAAAATTAATAAAATAGAACTATGCAACTTTGACAAATGGCTAACAAACTAAATATCTACAAATTGCCTAGCCAACTGAAACTAGTGTAAGGCATCGCACACAATAACGATTTGTCGACTTGAGAGTTGAGACCACTTCTTAAGATTGTTGTGTTTTTTTCTTTCTATCACTTGACATCCACTAACAACCAGATCTGAGGTGGTGACGCTAAGGTTCATCAAATGGACGACGTTCGCGTGATCGGCAGTTCAAGAGCTAGCTTTGACAGCAAATGTCAAAATTCTCTTTCAAATAATTCGAAGTGTTCGCTATATGAACTTCTCGTTTCATGAGTGAAACCTACTTCAGTTGAACTTCGATTCAAAATGGTTGGTGAACTCCGCCCTAAGCATACAATAAGATAATATTGGAGTATTAAAGCGACGATGACTCAGTAGTAGTAACGTCGCTCAAAGCTTTCAGTGAAGGGAACTGCATCGTGACGCAACCATAGATCACCATCTATGGTACAGCACTACATGCCCTACCACCGTAGGTCATGTAGTGCAGTACTGGCACCACCACAATAAAGTTAGAAATCTTTCGACTAACATAGCCAAGCCAATTGCAGTACCATCCATGAGTTTAAACGCAAAGGTCTGCGCGGCACTGCATTGCGATCGCGCCCAGTAATTTACTCATCAAACCGGAACATTATACTTGGACTTAACTGCTTGACGGCACACTCCACGAGCAAAGCGGTGGTAGCCCAGATGGACGATCGCAGAAAAGAGTTAATCCTCCTGGTAATATACCCCGTTATTCATAAATCATCAATAAGATAATCTATGCAATAAACTGCTCTGTCAACTTCTCATTGACGGAAGGTGTTACGCGTAAGTATGTTACGGAACGTTTAATAATAAGGGGGATAGTGTATAAAGCGCCTAAAGTCTGATTTTATTAGTTTACCAATTATCAAGTCTGTATTTAGATTAAAATGCTAATGCAAAAGCATGGCAATCCATGAGGTCCGCGTAATAAATTACTTGGTGGCGCTTTGTAAATTGAAGTTCTAGGAAATTGCAAGGTATTTTGTACCTATGTTGGTTTCCAATTTGTTAATTAAATTCAAAAAGTACGTTTTGAATATTTATTAGTGCAAATATGTAATAGCGTATTGCAAATGCGATATACTTCAATTTTAATGAATAGTTAAGTTATGTCTAGCTACATACTTGCTTCATACATTATATATAGGGTTCACCACAGATTTCTACATCTATGGGGGTTAGGGATGGGGGTAAAGTTTTTTATACTTTCGGGTACTTACTATGACTATATTAGGTACCTACCTACTACTTATACTTGTTTATAATGAACTAATATCATACTAAAATAAAATTATTTGGAAAAATTTTGGTACCCATGTAACATTCACCTTCTTATTACAGATTATGAAATTTGAACACAAAGATTGTCTTCTTACCTATCCTGGAAAATTTGTAGTGTAGTAGAAAAGTGCATGGTAAGTGAAATAAAAAAGTGCCTAACCTGCTAAGAGACAAAATATTTTTTCGTAAAAAAATAAATAAAAATAATAATAAATTAAATACCTACCGGTGGCAGTTTTCAAGCATTTAGAAAATAAGTTAACTGTTTTTTAAATTGCATAATTTTAATTCTCCCTGCATCCACACTTCCGTCCAATATAGGTCTATAGAATGTGTTACGTATCCTGAGCTTCAAGCCTGCACAGGTAGGCGGAAACTCAACACTTTGCATGCACGCCTGCACGCACGTATGCATGATAGCCCTGATTGCCGACCACCTGGCACTGGCGTATACCACCGGCCCGCTGGCGAGGGTAACGCTTCACTGGACGCCGAAATTTGACCGCTTTGGTGTACATTAGCAAGCTTTTTGGCTAACTTCGAGAGTAATGCGACTCCTTTAGTTTTTCGTGTATGTATTTTGGTGTAAGTAATTTTATGTAGGTACGTGATAGGTTGGCGTTTGACCATCTCATCCTACTAATCCTACTAATATTATAAATGCGAAAGTGTGTTCGTTGGTTTGTCCTTCTTTCACGCAGTAACGGAACAACGAACCGAAGTGATTTTTGGCATAGATATAGTTTAGGGACCGGAGAGTAACATAAGCTACTTTTTATCCCGGAAAAATGCACGGTTCCTGTGGGTATGCGGGTGAAAACCTTGTCTGATAGTAGTAATTAATTATTCGGTCATAGATCTATTAAGAGATATCGGTGTGTACTTACCAAGCGAATAGACGAAGATATCCTATGATGTCCTATGACTGATTCTTATGTAGGTACAGCTTCCGGAACATAGATACTGATATATCTCTTCTATTTCTCTTCTTAGATCTAATAGAAGGTTTTTATAATTAACATGAGCTTTCAATAAAAGAAAACATCGGGATGTAACCATAAAACTGTGCTAGGACATATTCCTGTGCTCGTGCAGCTAGCTACCACCGTTTAGTTGAAAATCCGTCGCCAAAACCTAACGCTGTACGTAACGCTGTAGACGGCTCCTTAGCTATGTTGATAGTAACCCTGCCTGCAAAACGAGGGGTCCCGGGTTCGATTCCCGGCTGGGGCAGATTTTGTGTAAGCATAAAGTTTGTTCTCGGTTCTTGGGTGTTTGTGATGTGTATCTGAGTGTGTCCATGCCACCTGCGACTCAGGGAATCCTAGTTCGGGGGTATGGGTGTGTAAGCGTTTGTTTGCTGTGATCCGGCAGTCACGCTTTAGACCTAGCCCTCTTCAATCATTATCGTAGTTTGAGATCAGACGACTAGACGATACAGTTATTTTTTTATATAAATACACAAAAGAGAGAGACCAGACAATCGATAGCCTTAAATAAGTCACGAAGTACACAATATCCGTAAAGTGATTTATTAAAAGTTATTATGTTACCTATTATTCATTCATAATGCAGGAGCTATATTTGGGATTAAACTGCACGGCGGCCACAGAGGTGTCGAGTTACAGCAGCCCGCGGGCGGTGGCGCGAGAGCGGGCGATTCGCGGTAAAACGTGATAATAACGCACCGCGATATTGAAGTGGGGCAAGGTACAAGCGTCTATGGCGTAACGAATCTGCGGCGCAAGTACGGATCTTTTTGATCGATAAAATTGACAGTTCAAATCGATAAAGTGGGTTTTATCGACTTTTTATATAAATAATCGAACCTCGATACCATCGACAAAAGTTATCGAATAGTTAGGTCGAATCCAAAGAGAATATAGAGCTACTACAATACTTCACGATTAGACTTCGGTACTCGCAACATTCGATAAACTTATCGGCTTTTTCGATTCGACAAATTTATTGAACCAACTTCCGTACTTGCGCCGCTTTTTATTATAATTAGTAGGAGATTCACAAGAGCTGTAATTGTGACGCGTGACGTCGATGCAGCGCCTGTTCGTTCGTTACTGATTTTCAACCCATGTTTTAAATGAGCAAGTGTCAGATACTACGAAAGTTGAGAATGCACTTTCAAGTTTCGATTTAATTAGCACAAAACTTAAAACAGACATGAAAAAAATACTTGTTATCCTTTACATGTGACATGAATACTTAGGACCTGTTCCAAGTTTGTACAGCCTGAGTTTGAATTGGTATGTTATCTTGAAGGGAGGTCAATCTAGTCCTGGAGGTCAACAACATTTGTTTTACGACTTTATGAAATTCAGAATTTTTCATTGAAGACAGTGCATACAAAATTTACGTCAATATTATACTATAGAATTTCCGGGCAGCCCTAGATCAGTTGATTCACTTGAATTATGGTGAACTTTATTAAATGATGATGTTGATTAGAACAGATTTAGAAAAATTCCAGAAAATGCCACATACTTCACGTTTGAAGTTGAGTTAATTTTTTCTATGGAAATTTGGAACGACTTATTTCCAACGGAGGTTCTCACAGCTTGTTATCAACCATGGTGCTAATCACCCCCTTCTAAGATAACGTACGTCCAATTCAAACTGTATAACATTTGTGAAACTGAATGTTCTATTATTAAAAATTACATAGAATTGCGACTCACACACACACACACACTATTTAAACGTCGCGTCATCATGCACCATTCATGACCACGACACATCAACGGATCAAAATCAGTGCAATCGCTTGCGCCTTTATCTTGGGCCACCGTAATGCGATACTAGCCTCTCCGCCATAGGTACCTCCCGACCCTAATTTTACGACTCATTAACCGATATTCTTGTCCTTTTTGCGAAAACCAGTGTCTCGTAAACGCCTCGCCAGTTTTCGTGTGTTCTCGTAATTTCATTATGTGCGTTCGTACCGTAAACGACGGTATCGATTACCGTAATTAATATATCGATATTGTTGTTTAAATCTGCGCTATTATTGAGGTTTAAATGTTTATCTGATGGTAAAGTATCGGTTAAATACAGCTGAGTTGCGGGCTGCCAAGTTTTTGTGGCAAAAGTATCAGGTTCCAGCTGTGTGTCGGTTAGTAAATGTTATTAATTCACAGAAGTTACAAATCGACACAACAATGTAGTGTCTGTTGGTATATAGTTACGATTATACTGTAATCTGCCGGTGTGTTAATTTCACCAAATAAGTATAGTTCTTCGAATATATGCGGCATCTGTGTTTCTTCAAAACTAAACCCGAAAAAATGGACGATTCTTTTGGGAGACTCCACGAGGATGAAAATAGTTCTCAATCAGTGTTGCCAGTGCAACACACTTGTCGGCACTTTAAAAAGAAACTCAACATGAAAGTTTGTACCTACACTTCTCATTACTTTTATCTCTCAAATTAAAACAAACGGCTTTATCGTTAATCTAGGTGTTGCGATATCGCAACCGTCGCGCTGTGCGATAATCGCAGCTCGTTTCGCCGCGAAAGCGATCTCGTTAACATTGCTGCGTGGTTACTGTTAATTAATCTGTGACGTTGCGTTGGAGTTGCATGGTGTTGCCATACGTTAAATTTTTCCCCGGATAATGCCCTAAACTCTCTAAATGAGATTTAATCTGCATGTATGCCTTTTATCTTTATATGTATTTAACCGGATTCACTTACGTGGTACAGCCGAGCTTCGCGACGATTGCTCGACCGGTTTCGAGGTATTCCGTACCTCTTCATCACGGAGCTACACGGAGCTATGTCTTTTATGTCATGGACGTAACATTCATTATTTATTTACAAACAAAAATATCTTTGTGAATTGACTCGAACAGGTTATTCAAAAATATTGCTTACGTAGTGTAAGAAATAAAAAACTTTACCTACAAACAATAGTTAAACAAACAACAGCATGCTAATAACATTGAATCCATGGTATCAGTTCCTATTTATGCTTGTTTTGTTGTTTATGTAACTATTTTTCGTAGGTAAGATTTTTGTATGAATTGACAAATAAAGTGAAGTGAGTAAGTGTGAAAGTTTGAAACAGAACGTTGTAGTTTTCATGCTAAAGTGTCAACGTTGTGGTGAACCTATGCAACACAATTACGGAGACATGCGCCGGCGCACCGTTACCCGGCGAAAAAAGACGCCGAGATTGTCTCGCGTTTGTAGCGCGGTGATAAGTGCATGACATTCTACGAGCCGACCATGGATACCATCACGCCGGGTACGAAACGTGCTCACGGCCTTTGGATAGCTAAATTACAAGGACAATAAAACATTCCTCGGGCGAGTCAGCTCAGCACCAAATAGCATCAGTTTGATTGCGGAACGCTCTCAAAATCAGACATCAGGCTCTTAAAGATTAATTTTGATTGTGATTGAGTTCTGTTATTAGCTGGTAGGTTTTGTTTAGATTGAGCATTTGTTCGACCTAAAGATTACGCGACGCAAAGGAGGTTAATGTGTTTATCTGCCTATGTAAGTATGTTTGTTCCTTTGGGGCGCTCTAGAGAGCAAATGAATGGGCCGATTTAAATTATTCTTGATTTAAGTATTAAAACGTGAAATCAAATTAATAGTGTTACAAGTACCTACTTATTTACAGTACGAAACCACTGGACTTTATTTAGTAACGCAGTACTTAGTAACTTAACATTGCAGGTAGAGTTACACGCTCTTAATATACTCGTTCCAAAACCCTTCATGCATATTACTGCACGGTAAGGCTGCGGGCACACGAGCGCGGGCGATCGCGCTCGGTCCATTAGGCCGTAACGCGATATCAGTTCGATCCATCGGGATTTGCACACTTTTTGTGCAGGATGGAGATGCAGTATTAGCCGGGATGGTGTACACTCACTTGCTTTGCAATTGGCTATCCATATTTGCCTTTTTATGTTGGAAGCAAAAATCAGTGGTCCTTTCAATGTTATGCATTCTAGGAGATATAAATGACTTCTTCTATCTTACGAACGTCATGCTTTAAGGTCAGGTGACAGAGCAGTCAAACGCTAACCTATGCAGAGTAAAAAATAAATGTTTAAGAAACTAGCTTATTTGTTGAACTAGCAACCTACAATGAATAAAGTTAGAAAATGTGCTTAAAAACTGTTGTTCAAGACAATATGTACAAATTTAAAACACTGACTAGTGTTTTAATTATAAAGTGATGATTTAGCAATTTGGAATTGCTTATAGAGTAGAGATCATAATAAACTACTGACTTAATACTTACTAGTACTTACGCCTAAAGTATGTTTTCCCATAGCTATTGTCCAAGAATTTTCAAGATGAAATAACGTATTCATGGTTTCTTCTAAACAAGCGTGCTACAACGTCAACCGCGTTTTTTTTATTTTATTTTTATTAAAATCATTAATGGGCTGCTAGTTTGTCCTGCACTGTATTAATGAATGTTCGACCGCTAGTGTCTGGTGTCAAGTATCGGTAGCAGGCATCGCGTCACACGCCCCGATGCGTAGGTCACCGTGCCACCTGGTCTAGTGTGCGCATAGCTTTACTTTCGCCGTGTTGGCGCGTTGGCGGTGACTGCTGAGTTATTGACCTACTGCACCACTGTTTATAAATATACATTAACAATAATTATAATAAAATATTAGTAAGTAAATTTTGAGAGTTTACTTTTTAGGAGATGGGAGTTTTAGGATGAAAAGTCACCAGTAATTGCAATTAGAATATTATGTAATAACACTAGCTACTATAAGTAGGCAGAGACGAGGGCTATTTACTATCATTGCAAATTTATTTTCCTTTAAGTATCAACATTCAATTTTTTTGCATATTTAGTTAGTTCAGAAGGTACCTAAAGCTTTATTTTATCCTGACCGTACAACTAAACTATGAAGCAACCATTTTTTATATTTATTTTTTAACCCATGGAAATAATTATAATATTATCTACGGTATCCAAATATACATTGAACGATCCTACATGATCATTAGTACATATAAGAACTCATATTACCGCTAAAAATGGTAATTATAAAATTTCTCCAAAATAAATTAAAAAATCATGACGACGATTCAAAGCCGGGTAAGAACCTCAAACATCTACAGTTTTGTGTTTGTTATTCTAACTCAATCCGTAATCTCTTAGTTCAATTAAAGACAGAGAGGGGACAGCAGCATTGAGAGTTCCAAGTTACGACCTGTCAAATGTACGACACGCGTCAAATCAGACAAATTAAAATAAATGACGCGCGCTATCTCCCACCGACCAATCACGGGTCCAACCGAGAGTTGCCAGTTTAAAAAATTAAAACACAATTTGTGGGGCGTCAACTGAGCGCGTCTCAATCTGTCAATGTAAACAATTTTGTTTATATTTGAGCTTCTGATGCTCGGCTGTTTAATTAGTTTGTCTAGGGCGACAGTTGAGCATTTACAAGTGCACAGTCATGAACAGTAACTCATGACAAAATGTTCAACGTCGGTATTCATGCACCCCAGCATTTTATTACACGCAAATTATTTTTATTCAGAACCATCATTGTAAACGAATATGGTCTTTCCAAGGTGGTCCAAGATTATTATCAGAGTATTATTTTATTATCTATTGTAAGCTACTGTTAGTATGTAATATATTATTTTACAACATATTTCTATGCCGTGATCATTCATGTAAACAATCACACGATTAATATAATATTAATTAATGTAAATTTAAATATCTAGATAGATGTAAATAATATCACCTTGAATAATCGTTTTTAGTTTATTTTCAATGTTAAATTGAATGGACTTGAAATTAATTAATAAAATAATGTGATTTCACTGAAATATCTATGTATTATTGAACCCAACGTATTAAACCGTTAACACTATTGGATAATATCAGACAAACGGGTCGTTTGTCTGATATTAAAAAAAATATAATTCAATTCATAATACTTGTAAGGTACATTTTTTAAGGATAATGCAACATTAGTATTATAAGTATAGGCCATGCAATCAATTTTTATAATGTTAACGTCTACGTCTAAGTGATATATAACTTTTATTTTTTAGGAATCTAAATGTCAAGAAAATGCAGACGGTACATGAACCCGCATCTACCGGCTCTCCATGCTAGACGCTCTCAAAACTGAGCGATAGTAGCAAGTACAGTGACCGACAAAACTTTTGAAACTTAAAACACGTATGTTTTCCTTTCAGCTACGCCCATTTAGCAAAACCGCTTTGCAGCAGATAAACTTCTGACAATTGCCCGAAAATTTTGACTGATAATTGTCGTGATCCGAGAGTTAGCCTACGGAGCTAAATGCACTGTGCCCTCATGATCTATCCTCGTTCAATTTGTCAGTAATTGTGTATCGAACACTCGTGAGATAATTCACCAAACACCAGTGCTGCTGGAAGGCACTCTGTATTGACAGGAGCGTATTCTGGTTTGTTTACACTGCGGTCATATAGTGTCTGTTTGTACGGATGCTTAATGAAAAGAGAAATTATTTAGGTAAATATTTATTACCACAGATAAACTATTAAAGATACAATAATCTAGGTACTTACTTTATTAAATATCCATATGCGCTAAAGGTAGACTATGTGCTGCGTGAATAAAGAATGCGCAGTGGTAAATCGAGTAACAGGCACTTAATCATAAAGCGGGTTAAAACATATTTTTATTTACACAGTTCACAATATACAAAACAGTAACAACTTAAAAACAACCGGAACGAACAGATATTGAAGAAATTAACCAGGTAACAGTATTTTTAATTTTCGCATGTGCTTTAGGCTAATAGCTTTCATGAATTTTGTACAGCACTACAAGGCCATTCATACGATATATTTTACAAATTATTATCTACCTATTTTTTAAACTAAAGCCAAGCCTTTTTTAAACCAAATGGCTTTGACAGACAGCGACGAAAAACGAACTGTAAGTATACAAAATGTCCCATTGAAACCCTAAAAGTACTTTAGGTAACACTTACAAAGTAGGTACAAAAGATTTCACTATTTAGCAAAACGAAACATGTATCGAAAATACCAGCACATTCCACCCTCCCGCGCGCACCCGACCACGACTAATATCCTTCGACGTATAAATGTACCGAAGTACTGAATAACAACTTCTCGTAAAAGGCGAGTTTCACGGGCTGACGATCCCTATGTCTGTTCACGCGGTTTTGACTCTCTTGTTCGATACTTCGGTACAGCTTTGCTAGTCAATGTAACCGTTTGAATGGGGAAAGGGTTGGGTCGACTAACTTATGTTACTGCGTGACCGAAACGACATCCGTTTTGGTAGTGGTTGTTAGTGGGAGGACTAACTCTTCTGCGAGTGTCCGTCTGGGTTGTTACCACCGCTTTGCTCGTGAAGTCTGCCCCCAAGCTACTGCTTGGCACTACTGAGTGCAAGCATTACTGTGTTCCGGTTTGATGAGCAGAGTAGCCAGGGAAATTACTGGGCCTAATGTCTAAGAGTAACGAGCGCACTGCAGTGCCACGCAGGCCTTTGTGTTTCAAAGTTTTGAGATGCACTGCAATTGTTATGGGCCGGCGTTATGCCTACCATCAGGCAAACGACCAGCGCGTCTCGTTACTAAATAGCATCAAAAAAATTAAAAAATAATTGAGTCAACATCCCTATTGATTTTAAATTTGGCAAAAAATGAAGGACATAGGATAGCAGGTTTTGTCATAGATATAATTAATGGTCTATGGTACTTATAATTACAATCATCCTACCTCGTGCAGATTTAAATTCATCCAACATCCGTCACCTAATGGTTTAAGGCAATTTCTGCAATTTGGCAAATCCAATTCCTAATATCTTGGCCAGTCACGTTAAATAAAGAATGAGGAAAAAATGCACAAGATATGACTCGATACAAAAAGCCACTGTTTTGTAACCATTCTTTTGTGAGAGCCCTCCAAAGGGTTCAAGTACTTAATGAGAGAGCCACAAAGATCCCGGGTACTTTGCAGCATCTTTACATCACTCATGTTATTTTATAACAAAATGTCGAGTAGGTATCTTTATGAGATTTTATATGTCTTTCATCGCAGATTGATGATTTGTCGTTTTTTGTTGCTTTTGTGTAGGTATAGGTGCTTGAATGTTATTGCGGTTTTTATTTATAATATCAAATAGCTGAAGATGGTTAACTATACATTTTTATATGCGGCAACTCGGCAAGCAACTTTGCACTGGTAAGATAATGACCATTAGGTAGGTATATGTATACCTATTGCGCGATTAGATATTAGCCAAAAGTATATGAGTAATTTGGTGGACAAAAAGTTTTTTAAATTCTATTTGATAACGAGACGTGCTCTTCGGTTGCCTGATGGTAAGCGGGTGCTGAACAAGTGCCAGAGTCAAACAAAATTATCATGTCAAACGTCAAAAATTCGAACATGCGCAAATCGATTTTCAGTGTTAAAATCAACTAAACCACACAGAAGTACTACATAGAAATATCACTTTCGCTCATGTCATTCACTTACATTTACGAAGCGTCAGTTATAGGGTAAACTGGTCAGTAAGTCAAGACTTTGTTTAGGAGATTGTCTTAATACCCGATTTTAAATTGGTATGTTAACCTGAAAGGGGGTTAATCTACTACAGCATTTGTTTTACGAGTTTTTATAATTCTGAATTACTCATTGAAGAAAGTGAATTTAAAATGTACGTCAATATTCTATTACAGAATTTCAGGGCAGCCCTAGATCAGCTGATTCACTTGAACTGTGTTGAACTTACGTGTTGATTAGAACAGATTTAGAAAAATCACAGAAAATTCCGTGCACTTCACGTTTGAAGTTAAGTTTTTTTTTGTATGGAAATTTGGAATGACTCATTTCCAAGGGAGGTTCTCACAACTTGTTGTCAACCATGGTCATACTCACCCCCTTCCGGCATAACATAGGTACCAATTTAAACTCACCCTGTATAAGCTGTATCTTTGTTGACTTTAGTGCATACGGGCATAGAACTACGTACCTGCTTACTTCAAACCAACTAATAGATAATAAAATGTCAAGAACACCGAAATTTATCTAAGTATCTAATCGCAATATTATTTTTCGAAACTGGAACTAAGTATTATTTATAATTGCTTTCGTACTTACCATGGAAACCATTCTAACTTTGTAATTTTTAAGTAATGTCAAAATAGTTCTAAGCCTATAACCAGATGACGTTAGTTTCTATGCTTGGGGCGCGGTTAAGGAATTGTCATAAAGTGTGCCCCCTTAGTTTGTCTTACGTGTGTCAACTGTGAAAAAGAAATTGCAGCATGAACTGCATAAATAACAAACTTACCTATCAATCAATTATTCCATAAGATAAATTCAACGTTTCATTCATTTGCCACATCAGTCTGCTTTCATCGACAGCTTGGCGGCAAGAATGCGATAAATTAAAAAAAAAAGAAGCACAGATAATAAATAATGCGAAGCAAGCAGTTTGTCTCGCTTCAGACAGTTGTGTGCAAATGAAGTCGTTAAGGACATCAAGTGCGAATTAGTTTGGAAGTAGTCAGCATAGAATACTATAATGTAGTCAGAGAAAACTGGCATTATGTTAATACATATAGGATCGATAAAATACCTCATATTCCAAAATATTCTAGGATATCTAACTTTTAAAAAGAAGGTAGTGGTAAGGCGTGTAATTAGCCAATACCGTGTGTACTTGCGTACTGATTATGGCTGAAAACTATTTGAGAATTCCTACGGAAAACACAAGTATCTCCACAATATGCAGTAAAGGAAAGCCCACTCACCACATCTATCATTCGAGCACACTTGCAGTCTTGCGGCGAATTGCAGCAGATATTCATCTTCCAGATATAAGGGAGGGCTATCCAGAAATATCTCAGCAGTTAAAATGAAATGAAAAACGTTTATTGTAATTACAAACTCGAAAATTTTACATAATCGGCTCAAACTCAGCATAAATACTGGATGACAACCAGCGCTGGTTTTCCGTGTACCACAGTTGGTTAGTGACGACATAAACAATAACAACACAAATAGCATTGACTTCATTCAAAAGTGAAGTGCGTGGCATTTTCCGAAATTGTTTCTAAGCCTACTTTAATAAACATCAAAGTTCAACACAGTTCAAGTGAATCAGCTGATCTAGGGCTGCGCGGAAGTTCTGTAGTAGAATTTTGACGTAAACTTTAAATGCCTTTCCTTCAATGAAAAGTTACGATCATCAAAAACTCGTTAAACAAGTGTTGTTGACCTCCAGGACTAGATTGACCCCCTTTTGAGATATCATACCATTTTAAACTCAGGTTGTATACTGACTATTCTAGCTATAATTTAGGTACTAACTTTATTAGATGTACGCACAGTAGTATAAGAACTATGTTTAGCAAACAGACATTAGTTATTCGATTTAGCTATCAAGAAAATATCATTAGTCTGTTAATCTTTAAAATTATGCAACAAAACTGTTCAGTGAGTAAGCTATCATGGGCGGTGGGCAGCGAACTGTTTCGCTCCGATTCCGCAAGTCACGAGCCGACATGTGGCGACTCAAAATTGAAACGAACGCGCGTGTATTTATTTTTTAATATTTTTTTACACGAATCGAAGGAGTCATTAGATTGTAATTCATAACGGTCGATGTTTTTTGTCGTCGCGTCTCGGAGCACACTTAATGTCAGGTGCGTAGACAGTGGCCGCTTCTGATACATTTTTCGATTAAAATATTGTTTAACGCAAAAAATATAAAGATATTAATGCGTCCCCTCGGTCATTTGCAGAAAAGCTACGACTCGAATGAGTTTTTAATCTTTATTTATTTTTAATTGCTGCAAGGAGGTAAGTATCCGATGTTCATTTTAAAAATGGCGTGCATATTGTAACCTGCCAGCATGATTGCAAAAAAAAACAAAAGAGATCCTATTCAAACTGTGATGAATGTCCGAATCGTCCGATCAGATTCAATGATCGAATCGATCGACCTAATATTTCATAACAAATTACAAATACGTCTCAATACACGACATGGATTCGATAGGCGGCCGCCGCCGAGTGCCTTAAACAAAAACAAGCCTTCATCTCACAATGGACGGACAAAAAACCGGTATATCGGTAACACAATCTATACATATTAAACATACAATACAAACAATGCGATGTTGATTGAAACGTCAAGCAAATGACGTCCCGATTGATTCGGAGCGCTCCATTGTACTTATTAACATCGTAATTACTCCACGCTGGGATATAACTATTTATTTTGTATCCAAATTTATTATTGGGACTAAGTATGAAAAAACAGATCACGGTACAATGATTCGTGATTTTTGAGGTCAGACGCGCCTCTATCAGTCTTGTATCGGTTTCCATGTAGAGATGGCCAGTGATGTATTATAAAGGGTTTTTTGTTTTATGTTGATCGGGCATCTTTCAATATTTTTTTATGCTCGGTGGATTAGATTTTTACTATTATCTCGCCTGATCTTACACGACTATGCTGTCGAATATGGTCAATACATTATACCTAGTTTGTATAGGATTGGATCTTAAGTATAGCTGCTATTTTAGTTCTATTTTAATTTAGTTTAAGACCATAGTTCCCGTCGTGATGTTTTTTCTTTATATCGTTTATTTCTATTAATATATGACCTAATCTTATAAGAGTATGGACCACGTGTCCATAGAGTGTAATGTACTAAAAAAAAAAAAAGTATAGCTGCTGGAACATTTCCTATATTGAATTAAACTTAAATTAATTTCGGTCATTCGAGTCAAATAAAAAAAAATGGAATGAAATTTTGTCAAAGTTTCCAGCACAGGGAGTGTGCGTGTGAACCACCAATGTTTAATTACCTAATTAATAACCTATACGTAATGAGCAGCAAATGAAAGTACCTAAGCAAAATAAGAGTAGATACCTAACTATAGAGAATAGTAACCTAAGTACAGAGAAGAGAAAATTTCATTGAATCAGCCGCAACATATAACGTCTGCTGTACCTACCTGTAGACATTTGCGACTCTAAAATATTTTGTGTAACAAACACTCCATAACGGTTACCTATTGCAAAAACCGTTTATCTTTAATCAAGGCGCCATAAAGGCACCCTTTCACAATCCGTACATGGCACACGTAGAGAGTTCAGATTGAGACGTCAATCTGACGGTTGCCGGACGGGTGTCGGACGGCAGTCGGCCGGCGGGCCGGGAAGGATCGCCGCGTCGGACGCTGACGGGCTATGTAAATACTGATCAAGAGATACGTTATTAGGAATCAACCGCGCCCCGTGAGACTTGTCATAGTTTGAGAGCGACTGTGTTACACCGAATGGAACTGGACTTCAGATGGAATAAACTATTTCAGTTTTAATCTTACCAGTTTACTTACGGCTGAGTCCAGTAAACAATTTTTTAATGGATTATAAATAACGACGTCAATTTCCATCGCGAATGACAGGTAGCTAGCTAGCTAGCAAACGCTAGCGAGCAATATGCAGACCGTAGATGCTTATGCAAACATACGTTTGCTTGTCAGAATAACAACGCTTTTACGTCAAGCGCGCATTTCGAGTATCACGAAATCCACGCTTGACGTAAAAGCGTTGTTATTCTCACAAGCAAACGTACGTATGCATAAGCATCTACGCTGCCCCTTAGCGTGTTTGCATTCTCAATCGTTCCATATTGTGCTTTAGTATCTAGAGCTACTGAAGATCTTCTTAGCAGATCAAAAATGGACTCGTTAACACCATTTTTGGCCTAACCAAAATACAAACTAAAAATTGAAGTGTAAAATATCTGCTAGAGCTACTGAAGATCTTCTTAGCAGATCAAAAATGGACTCGTTATAACTTCACCATTTTTGGCCTAACCAAAATACAAACTAAAAATAGAAGTGTAAAATATGCACATGTTACATTACGGTCTCACAGACCGCCTCTATCGTAGACTTATAAACCACTCCAAATGCACATTCTCCCAAACGTCAAACTCCCGAATTTCAACCTTAAGACAGCACAAAAAGGTTGTTTTAATATCTTCAAATTGCTATTACAACATTGTACTAAGTTTAGTACATGATTGTGTCAAATAAGAGCAAGTAATGCGGCGCCGAATCCACCTGCTAATTGAAAACTTGTTGGTTGTCACGGAGTCTGTCCGATAGAGTTGTAATGGCGCCATTAGGATTATGCGTGACATAAAGCTTGCTCAATAGTCGATACATGAGAGGTTAGTGAGCGATATGTGCAAGATTATCGATTTAAAATAATCAGTCTCGTGTATCATTTAAGGCTGCGCAAGCGCAAGCGTTTGTCTGTGCTGTCACGCTCCCACACTACCCAGAATATTGCAGCATAGAGAGTCCGCCTTGATTCCTAGAAGCAGGTAGTTCTAGTTAGGGTGTCTATCGGATATATCGTCGATGGTCACTATATTTTTATTAGAAAACGTGGGGAAAATGCTGATGGAGCTTAATTCCCAGAACCAGGGTTGCTACTAGTTGGTTACAAAAGTAAAACAAAAGTACTTTAGTTGTTACTTATTAGGTTCACTCGTTATCTCTGAATTAGCCCAGTATTCGTTAAACAAACACCTAATTAAAACGCCGTCAGACTGAGTCGATTCTCGGAGCGCCGATAAAATCGATAAACGTATCGATAAGCGTATTCGCGGTTCTGTCGGACCGTACTCATTACCGATATTATAACGTCGGGCGAGCCCAGCGTGGGGTGACTGGTGACTAGTCATCTTCGTGTTGTCTTCTACGAGATGTGTTTTGGTACTGACATGTTACTTTCGCTTCGACGTGAAGCTTGAACAGCCTGTATCAGATTAAAGGAATGTAAAGTTGAAATGGTGTCTGAACTAAGTTCCAAGCAGCTGCTTAAATTAAACTTAACTATACTTATACTTATTCTAGGTTTCGGGTATTTACCATCATCAAGCACATTACTATACTTTTAGGGGAGATAGTCAAATCATAGCCCAACTAATAGGTCTTAGCGCACAGCAATTGAGCAGTTGAAACATTGTATGAAAAAAATGATTAAAAATTGAAAATTGCCAATCGGACTTAGGACTCGAGGACTTTAGGACTTTAGGACTCGAATCGATACTCAATTACTTCTTCGAAGATGTAAAGCTGAATAAGTAACTTCGTTCTATAATAGATTATGCTTTAGTCTTACCTGAAATTCGAAGTAACGTAAAACTAGGTAAAAAAAAATGAACTTAAACTTAAACTTAGGTAGGTATTCGGTCAAACTTGGTTCCAGTCCAGACACATAATAATCTTGAGCAGTCCTTTGTGAACCTTCTGGAATGACGCACATGCACCAGAAAGCTGTCTTGTTGAACCTTTTCATCTAGGTGTCGCATTAAGACATTCCTGGCGCGTCTCGTGGCGTCACGAGGTGGCCATTACGCCATTACTGCAATCACGGGAGCACCAAGCCGGAGTCGCCGGGCCGCCGGCGCCTACGAGACTGCAGCGTCATTGTCCGCCAAGGAGGAAGAGATGCCGTAGACTAAGTTAAGGCAAGCTGAACACATTACATCGCGCTGAACTGAAAGAGTCGGAAATGGGTGGTAGATATGGAGGAGTGCAGTTGTTGAACTTTATAATCAGGCTGGATACCTAGACAAGGTTGAAGAAGTCCTATGTTCACTTCGCCAGAGGGCTGATAATATTTGAGGTACAGTGAGAAACCTTTGGATGGGAGTGGATAAAGATCAGGCCTTCACTTGGTCGCCATAAATTTATGGCATATTTATTTTTGGCATAGATATAGTTTATGGAGCGGAGAGTAACATAGGCTACTTTTTATCCTGGAAAAATGCACGGTTCCTGTGTGAACGCGGGTGAAAACCACGGGCAGAAATTAGTGTGACATAAAATTGAAATTGACAGCTGTCAATAAAGTTTTATAATGTTGACAAGTTGATTTAATTTTACAGATCCGTTTGACGGTTCCTCTGGGAAAGCGGGAGAAAACCGCGGGCAGAAGGTAGTTCATGTTATAAAATGTACTCTAATTAACCCTAAAGAAACATAATATAGCACTGCGTAGTATTATTATGTATTCTGTGGCACTGCAAAAAACGTCACGCCACCGGAGAACAAGTCACAATGACGTCACAGAACAGAGTCCACTGCTCAATCCACGCTGTGGCCGGCTCTGTTCGCCCACTTGTTTCCCACATACTACAGTTTGACAGGTCGTCTGTGACGTCAGGAGACCCAAACCCCTTGTTTGTAACTCCTAATGCAAGACGAGAAAAAAAAAGAACTTACTTTATACAAGGTATAACGAGACGAGCTGGTCGCTAGCCTGATGAACAGAATAATGCCTCAACAGACGCCGAGGATTATAATTAAAAAGAGAGCGTTATTGTTATAGAAGCAAAAATATTACTAGGAATAATACTTGTGTTCATTAGAACTGAAGAATGTATGTACACTTCATAAGTTTGAATCAGAAGATAAATAGCTATTTACACTGCAAATAATAATAACCTACGAAGAATCAACGACAAGAAGCTTCTTGTCGTTGATTTTTTAGTACAAAATATGTTTTCTGATCCGACACCTATCACAAATACATCGCACCCTTTAAACCACTATGAATGCCCAAGCCACTGTTATGTTGTATTTTGTTACTCGAAAAAACAACGGTCCAAATCAAACGACAACACGAGCCCGTGATCCGTGAGTATACGCATTCCGACGCCAAGTGGCGATTTCACACAGTTGTTTCGAAGGGAGAGTGGCAAAAAACGCAAGGGACGGATTGGAAGTATTTTGAAATGACATTGAATTAATCGAGGCCACCTTGCGGCTCATTACCTCGAATGGATTCGGTAGTGAGGGAGAACTGAATTCGAAATTCAAATGTACTTAGTTGTTTACTGTGTCAATACGGCTCTGTGACTAAGTTGGTACTTTGGTAGTAATTCTACAAAGTTGGTGATCTACAAAGTCTTGGGTTAGATACCTGGCCTGAGCAAACGTTGTATGGTCAGCATAAAGTTTGTTCTCTGGTTTGGATGGTTATGTTGTAAATCTGCATATGTACGACATGCCACCTACGACACAGAGAGTATAGGTATAGGTAATTCCAAAATAGAGCTAGTAACACATTCCATAGACAAGACCGACAGTTACTCAAATTGTCAACGGTGTTCAAGGAACTACTGTTTTAGTTTTTAGTTGTGTGGCCTAAGATTATTCCACCATCCTTCATAATAACTATATCCTAACAAAGAGAATATAACCACTTCGTTTATATCCTAATTTACATTATACCACTTCAGGGGCCTGTTTCATAAAAAATATTAGTCTAATATTTTTTATGAAACAGGCCCCAGTCCTCGAATTAATTAGTATTTTTGGTAGTACATATTAGGAATGTAATTAGATTATATCACGCACTATTCAGTTTATAAAAGCTGAAGAAGAAAACCGTGAAAAATGTCTTAGTCAAAGACTAGCACAAAAATCAAATTCAAAGAACAAGACTGTCGGATCCATCTAACAAGTCCACCCAGCACACCACTGATTTACCTGTCGTGCATGGACAATAAAAATCGCATACATACAAAAAACGAATTGATTAATGACATGTACACGGCTCCACACTACATGTGACGGGTAGCGTGACACACGGCCGCGGCGCATGACACGCAATCTGTCGCGCCAACTTGTTGCGCGACATCGTACAGTATCGGACGCATGCGACGAAAGATATGAATAACAAGTGCTTACATAATCTATGATCGTTACTGTAGGCGAATAATAAACATGAATTGTATTTTGATTGGTAATAAATCAGTTCCAATGAGTTGAATCTAATTTCTTGCAATAACAATGCAACTTGTTATAATTAGTCGATTATGAAGTATTGGTAAGTGGTATAACGTTTAGTTATTTATTTAGTAGTCTATTATGTTTTAGACTTCTAAAGTAACTGAACTATATGCGTAATCATCAACAGCAATACAAGAAATCGACAAGTGTTAACTAAACTGTTGACGGCTCCGTAGCTAAGTTGGTTAGTAACCCTGCCTGCAAAGCGAGGGGTCCCGGGTTCAATTCCCGGCCGGAGCAGATTTTGAGTAAACATAAAGTTTGTTCTAGGGTCTTGGATGTTTGTGATGTGTATCTGTGTGTGTCCATGCCACCTGCGACACAGGGAATCCTAATTTAGTTTACTTTAATGAATTTATTTCTATATCGATAGACATTAAACTCATCTTTAGGTATGCCGAGTAGAAGCGTACATTTTGTCACGTGTACTTACACAAACCTGTGCTGTCAACTAGTATCAAAATAACACTTTTCGAACAATCCTCCAGTGTCTCACATGTAATCACTCATATTGGAAGCATTTCATACAAATGAAATCGTACATTTTATTCGAAATGCTGGAATAGCTTTTGATGTCACGGCCTGATAAAACCAGTTGTGTGTGTTCGCCAACATTGCGATAAAACTTTACAAGAGTAGATATCACAAACGGTAACAAATGTGCCATTAACGTGATTCTTGGTACCTAGTACAGGTAGGTACTAATATATTACATTTTGTATTGGATTGTGCTTCTTGTTCTTGTTATGTTATGAGCTGCCTGACTGAAGAGTTCTTCAATCATGAAGGTGATTAAACTAGAAAACCTTTATAGAAAGAAAAGTGTTATTTGAGACAAAACAATAGTAAAAGGGAAATAACACGTAAAATAAACAAAGGAGATACATAACAGAAACAAAAGGACACACTTATTTAAATTAACCTATTTAAATGTTGCACCAAAAAAGGAGACGTTGCCTTCGATGTAAAAAAAATTGTGGACAGTAGAGTAGTATAGAAAATATTTGTGCAAAAATAAGGGCAAGTTTTTCTTTGTTTAGGTTTAGTAGGACAGTCCTCATAGATCTTGATCCCATACATGCAATCCTAATAACTTTTTAACACACGATATATGAGTACTATTTTTGTTATGCATTATTTATTATCATTTTATTATAATAATTTACTGTGTTATTCATGTATCAAGACACCAGGTGAGCATTAAGCTTGTCAGCTAAACTGTACCTACCAGCATTCATTGCCTTCTACTTTTTGTCGAACTTGTCCTATATTTAGACATTAATGCGATACATCTAAAAAGCATTTTCCTCCACCTTGCCCCTCGAATGTTACAGTATGAAATTACAGCTGACAATGTGCCGTGCACTCGGTTTATAAATACCTAAATTACTGAGCTGTCAGCGGCTCTCTTTGTTGTTTTAAACTGTACAAATGAGACGGCTATAGATTGTTGCAATTACTTACAAATCACTTTGTTCGTTGAATTAATGAATGTTACAATGTAGGTAACCTAGCGAGGGCATACAGCGGCACACGTTTTCATTAATAACTAAGTTTTAGTTAATCTTTGTGTGTAGAACGGTCTCAAATTGTGTGAAGGAAGGGAATTTGTGATCTGATGGATGAAATGGTGAATGTTTGTCAGAAAGTGAAGAGACGTTCACCGTATACAACTGCATGGTACAGCAGGACTGCATAGGATAATAATTATAGTCGGATCGTATTTTAAAGAAGGAAAGGAAATACATTTATCTATTTCAGGATCACGTCATCTTAAGTAGTACCTATACCGACAACAACGAGCTGTAGGTACCTAGAATAGGATTGGCTCTCAAGTGTTGTTGCCGAAAACACGCACCGATAGGTTTTCAACCTGCGGCGCAAGTACGGAAGTCAGTTCGATAAATTTGTCGAATCGAAAAAACTGATAAATTTATCGAATGTTGCGAGTACCGAAGTCTGATCGTAAAATATTGTAGTACATTCTCTTTGGATTCGACCTAGCTATTCGATAACTGTTGTCGATTGTATCGAGGCTCGATAAATTATATAAAAAATCGATAAAACCCACTTTATCGATTTGAACTGTCAATTTTATCGAATTTTATCGATCGAAAAGATCCGTAATTTCGCTGTTGGCACTGTAATACTCTATAACTATAGTGTCATTGATTCAATTAACGTGCTTTGTATATTTCACCTTTCTGTCCTCGCTTAATATAACAATCAGTGGACAAAACCTCGATCAAGCTTCAACTGATTCTTCCCAAACTCAAATTCAAGTGGGTCTGGCGCCAATAAACACCAAACATCAAAAAAGGCGACTGTGGTCCACGGTCCATCTTCGCCGGGACAAAAAGCGCCTATTATCCGGAAGCTAGGCACCCCATCATTATGTCGTTGAGACGTTCTCTCCCGCCCACGTCCTCCAACGAGGATCGCTGGTGTAATCATCGTATTAAAACATAAAAGCGGTTGATCGATTTGTATGCTTCTATGGTGCTCTCTCTCTCTCTTCCTGGCTATATATCCCACATGGCTGTATGCTTCTATGGTGCGGTACTCTTAAATGCGTTGTGCTAGATCAGAGGAAGGGCCTGAAGATGGGCACTACCTACCTTTTTTGCGCTTTGCCTTTAGCTATCAGGATGAAGCAGGCTTCTCTAACACGTAGTTATGTTTGCAATATTGTCGTAGATGCAAATGTCGTATAATATGCGATTGTCGTAGATCCGGCTCGAAGGACCATTAGATGTAGGGTCTAAGGACCATTAGATGTAGGTCCAAGTTAGAACTCTGGTAGTAGTAAGAAAATGTTAAAATTTGTAGTTATTTATTGACACGATTTGTCCGATTCTCACTCGTCCGCGTGCGTCTGTCGCGGCGTGCACTCGTTTGTGTGAATAATGAAATAAATATGCGGAGTTGCAAAATCGTAATGTTATACTCCGTACATACTCAATATTGGAATGGGAAGACCAATTAAGAAGTTTACTCAAGTACCTATGGAAAGAAAAATTAAACGATCCTTTCGTTTCATTATTTAATAGTATACAAAACACGTAGTTGGTCAAAGTGTATGTTTTAGAAAAACCTCTCTTCAATCTGTCCTTGTACAAAGTATGTATACAACGATGTAAGAGTGAAATGACCTTCCGTTTCACGTATTTTATTGATGCGAAAGGCACTTCATGTATTTCGACCTATTTACTTTCCCACTCTTCAGAACTATCCTTGGTCTATACTTCAAAAACTGCATGCTCATAGCTTTGGTAGTATTTCACATGCCCGTTTCCGTTTTTACCCACGACGGAACGGAGACGGTATATGCGTTTAGGGTGAGAGGTTGTTTGTTTGTTAGTGTGTGCACACTTGAATGTTCCCGTTTATCTCCAGAACGGTTTGACCGATTTAGATACGGTTTTCTGCATAGGTTTTGTGACACATCAGCGATGGTTCTTAGATACATGTTATGGCATAAACTCGCTAGGGGGCGCTGTAAAAATGTTTTTTTATACATGTGACTTTGACAAAATCCAGCCATACACATCGGATCCCTTTGTTACATAGGTAGTTTGTAAATGGTATGAAGAAAGGTGAAGAAAATAGTCTGTTGCAGAATTCGCTCATCACCTGATGGACATTTGGAAGAGGACATGACGTAATGATAGCAGTGCTCTAAAATAATTCCGTGAAAATGTAACTCTATGCAGCTTCATACTCGGTACCTACAAGGTTGCGGCAAAAAATGCCATATCAAAGAAAAATCAAACCATCTAAATCTTAAGCATTTTCTCGTAACTTTTTCAATTCGTCCCGCTCTATATCGAAGTTTTGCGGCGAGAGATTGAAACAATAACAGGGGTTGAAAAGCGAAATCCCGGGGGATTGAAGCCCCTTTCGCACCCTGCTCACACCCTTAAGGACTAGTCTTAAGGGCGCGGTTGGAGTGGGAGCGATTTATGAATGCTGACTAGCATAACTTTATAGCATCACTTCGCAGGGTTAGAAATAAGATGGACTTTAAACATTTGATGATTTGACCCCGTGATACTATTTTAAAATCAGCACGAACATGGGCTGATAGATCATAAAAGCTATCAGTGTGCCGAACTTCAAAACGAAAACAAGTATCCTAATTTTAAATACAACATAGGTATACGGGTAGTTTTTATGTTGTCGTCAATTCAATTCCCTACTTCATCTCAGGAGCGGCTGGCATAGCTCACTTCAAGGTGATAAATTTTCAACTAGCTTTGATAGCCAGCACGAGAAAATGCTACCTGTTCTGCTAAGGTTGAACATGGGAGCTTACGTTCAATTGTAGCAGGACTCTACGGATTTGCAGATGACTTCACTACCTCTGAACCAGCGTCGCTACAAAAACTCTGAAAACATCACATTTAGCAATTTTGTTTTAATGCCACAACTAAGAATCTAATTTTGTCATGTTTTTTCATATTAAAATTTTGTGATCTCTATTAAATTTTCGCCAGCCTCCCGAACTGCGCCCCCACCTTACGCGATATTGATTCGATTTGCTGAACTCAATGTTGATGTAACATCGGATCAGAATTGATGGTTATTTGCTTATCAACTTCTTTAGCACTTTATTTCCTTTTCCATTCGTAATAACTGTTGTGTCATTATTTTTCATCTTAACAGAGAAGAAATATGTAGTGGTTTATATCATTCAAGATAACGTCAAACTTTGACTAGTATGCTTTCTTTTTATTCACGACTAGCTATGCCCCGTGGTTTGGCCCCATAATTTTCTAACATAAAAGTACCTTAAGTTACTCCTTATAAAATCTGCTTCATAACACCAGCGAGAGTAAAAAGCGGTCCAGCCGTTTCGAAGACTAACAGGAACAAACTTAAATTTTAAAGTTTTTGTTACAATACTTACAGTATATACTTGCATATACGTTTAGTAAAAAGCTGTTATTTTGATATTACAAACAGACACTTCAATTTAGTAAAAAGCTGTTAGTTTGACTTTCAAACAAATACTTCAATAGTTAGTTTTTTGTATGTACATTGAAATTACAAACAGACATTTCCATTTTATTCATTT
Organism: Crocallis elinguaria; assembly: GCA_907269065.1. Classification (NCBI taxonomy): domain Eukaryota; kingdom Metazoa; phylum Arthropoda; class Insecta; order Lepidoptera; family Geometridae; genus Crocallis; species Crocallis elinguaria. The sequence continues at coordinate 37,274,818 of OU026065.1, forward strand.
GTATATATATGTACATATAGATAAGATAATATATGAACTCTACCTCACCTCATCTTTAGTGATGATGTGATCGAAGCAATTGGAACACGCTACCCCTAGAATACGGTACAGCTGCCGGAAGGTGCTTGGGGCAGAGTTTCATCTTGAGGAAGTTAGCCAGCTGGTGAACACCACAAAATGCTCTACCAACTTGCTATTCGTTCGCATCACTATGTTTGCCATCGATAGACAGAAAACTACAATCCTTTACCACATCGCTCTCCGTCAGATGGGCAACAATCAAAATTACTGCGCGTAGCGTAGTGCAGAATCGTAAAACGGCAATTCTTTACACTTGCCATATCATCATTGCAAGTAGTAATTAGGAACTGTGAGTCAGATTCCACGAACCAATGTCATCCTACTGTTAATACGTGGTGAATTACCACAAATGTACGTATGTTGTAGCTATTTAATGATACATATTGTGTATTACCGCAAATGAACGTATATGATGATATCACGGTTCGCACATTATCCTAGCTCTAAAGGTTTGTTCTCACGAACGTGTTCTAAAGCGTTCTTTTAACGCTGATTGCCCGGTTTATACCACTGTCAAACTAAATCTGTTCCAAGACTTAGCCCCTGTCAATGTGTGTGACATTAGACGCTAATGCATGCCTTTGCTGTCAAAATAATCATGGTATTGCAACTGTCGCGGAATACGAGGTATTACACGCTCATGCGTGGCTTGCAGTAAACTCAAGACAAAGACAAGAACAGCAATACGGCCAGATAGTGCTGTCTCTTTCACTTAGGGCTCAAATCAACGACTGCTCCACTACTAACATCACTTGCGCACGTCATTTACAACGTATTTACCGCGGGTTCTGCATTGAACACGGAGCGGTTGTGAAGCTATTTTTATTACGCGACTGTACAAAAAAGGAGTGTAATGTTTTTAGGGTTCATGTAATGTAATAAAAAATATAAACCTGCCTCTGGCACAAATATATGACAGTAAATGTTTATTTAATAAACGTTTATTGACTACTAGCTTCCGGCCGCGGTTTTCACCCGCGTTCCCTCAGGAACCGTGCATTTTTCCGGGATAAAAAGTAGCTTATGTTACTCTCCGGTCCATAAAGTATATCTATGCCAAAAATCACGTCGATCCGTTGCTCCGTTACTGCGTGAAAGAACGACAAACTAACAAAGCAACAAACACACTTTCACATTTATAATATTAGTAGGATGTAATAAGTGTATCCTACTGACTTCGCCAATTGCTTCTCCGGTCCGTACACGAGCGTCCCGTCCCGGTTTTATCTCACGAACAGCTCGATCTGTGCCAGTAGCAGCTCCTTTGGCGGTGCGTGTAAATGCTCCTCTCAAGAAGGACAAACCAACAAATCAACAAACACCCTTTCGCATTAATAATATTAGTAGGATTAGTAGGATAAAGTATATAAACAACTAAATCACTGTGTAATTCTCGATATCTTTCGTACCTATATGAGGTGTCTACTACGTCTACTTGGCGTAGGCCTCTCCCATTTCTTTCCACCACTTTCTAACACTTTTCGTTCTTTTGACTTTTGTAATCCATTCTATAGCCCTAGTTTTTTAGAAAAAATATTCTTGCTTCTTTTTCGGCTGATCTCTACTTCTCGTTTCATCTCTTGGTATCCAATCTGCCGTATTCAAACGTGTCCAGACCATTTCCATTTCAAACAACTTATCAAATACGCGTCCTAGAAATAGAGGCTAATATAGAAGCGTAGAGAGGGGAATATTATTATTAAGGAGCAAGTAGGCGTGTTGTACACGGTGTTGCGTTCCAATTTGCTGGCTCTTACTAAATTGTGACAACAAATTGGAAGTCGGATTGGACCGTCAGTAGAGGCTCCACCGGGTGTCACTGCATTTGGGAAAATTCGTGATTTGAGCCGAACGTTGGTAACCTTGACCGGTAATGTTAGGTAATGACGCTGAGTACTGAATTAAAAACACATTTACTGTTTCATACTATCGTTCTTGTGTAATGGAACATCGTTTGGTGGGAGATAATTGATGGTTGAGACTGTATAATACGGTTAAGCCAATCAAGGATTGGAAAACGTAGTTAAGAGCTATCGGGTTTTCAGACTCTGTTATTATCGTATTTTTTTATGTGTGGTATTTTTTATCTTGATAGGAGTTAACCACTATCTCATCTGATTATAAGTGTAGATGTGGTCGAAGGTGTTTACAGACATAGTTGCTGCCGGCGGTTTCACCTGTGCGGAAATGTTCACAGGAATCATGCATTTTTTTGGGAAAAGTAACCTATTATGTCACTTTCGGGCGTGTAAAAAAACCTCATAAAAGTTATTTGTCCTCGATAAATCGAAGTTATTCTACTTAATACACGTTACATTTTAATACTCGTTACTAAAATTACATAAGTATAGGTATATTAAATATTTATTATAGTCCTGTAGTTTACTATCTGTAACTTATTTCTCAATCCTTTTATTGGCAGCCAGCTAGCTTCACATATTCGACCTCCATGCTCGTCTCACCTCGTTTCCGCCGCCGGAAGAGCCGAGCCTGCACCGGAAATCCATGAGATTGGACAAAAATTGGCGCCTTTCGCGCCCGTGCTCGCACCCTTACCAGATTACAGACTATGATTGGTCGTCCGCCAACACAGTTAACGATATTCCGATTCTAAATGTTTATTTTTCTGTATAAGAATACACGATACTTCACTGTGGATAGGCTATTTCCTAAAATTAGACTGTGGATAAGCAATAGAATACCTACAGAGAGTAAGTGTGAAAAAGTTTTCTCACTTCAATGCACATTGACTTGCCAGTAGGTACACATTTCAAGCTGCAAGGTACATTAGAAGCTACCACTTGGGCGGACTCCCACAGCCACCTGACGAGAAAGAGATACCGAACAACTATACCTACATCATCAACATCATCATCAGCCGGAAGACGTCCACTGCTGAACATAGGCCTCCCCCATAGAACGCTACTTGGATCGGCTACTCGCCTCTTGCATCCAACGGTTTTCCGCGGTTTTGACAAGGTCGTCGGTCCACCTAGTGGGGGCCGTCCTACACTACGTCTTCCGGTTCGTGGTCACCACTCGAGAACCTTTCTTCCCCATCGGTTATCAGTTCTGCGAGCAATGTGGCCTGTCCACTGCCATTTCAACTTGCTAACTTTGAGAGCTATGTCGATAACTTTCGTTCGTCTGCGAATCTCCTCGTTTCGGAACTACAACCAGACGTCAAATCAGAAAAATGAGAAAGATAAAGATTAAAGCCATAATGGAACAAGAAACATATATTAATTTGTGTGGCGCTAAATGGGATTTATCTCAGCACATGAGTCGAGTGCCCAAAAATGCACTCGACGCTAGTTTTCTGATTAACCCCCGCAGGTAATGTTACAAGGATAATTAATGTAGAGGATAAAAAATATTGAAAAACACACAACTAACATGTTGCCATAAAAGAGTAAGTTAGATATTCCACAAGCACAAATAATGATTTTGTTTAAATCATATTGTAGCCCGTATTTTTCTAACATTGACAACTACTATAGCGGCATCATTCTTGCTTCACTCCATGCCGTGGACTTACCAATAAAGATATCTTCAAAAAAAGCCAGTCGTGACGCAGGTGAAAGAAGTTGTCAGGTCCTAACATGGCCACCGTTTTCGCATTAGAAAAAGCGTGCTAATACTAATAGCAAAAACCAATACGCTACCCCCTTTAAATTATACGAAACAATGTGACAATTATGAGAGCACTTTTTCCCCCGCACATAATAATATTTTATGAGAAAATTATGCGAGGATGTTATAAAGGTCGCAAATGGCGATGCATTCCATCATCGTATTATGTATAAACTCATTGAATTTAATACGGGTTTTGAACTGAAACTCTATTTGAGATGAGGAGCGGTCTCAACGGAAGACCAGCGCCGGTCGAATGGCTGAGTTGGGACCGGTTCGTAGCAAATTATGTGGAGGTGCCTACAATATCTATGCCTATAATTTTTTTTTCGTAAGTTCCTTTAAGGTACCTATAAGCTGGGTAATCTATTTAAATGAAACAGTGCAATTTTTTTTTCCTACTAATAAAAACTTTTTCTTCTTCTTCTTCTTTTTCTTCTTCTTCTTCTTTTTCTTCTTCTTCTTCTTCGTCTTCTTCTTCTTCTATTGAATCTAGTATTTGTAACTCAATAGCCCGCTTACAAGATTCCATGTTTATGTACCTCGCTCGTTTATTTAGGGGCTAACTAAATGAGCGGACTTTCTGCCTGATGGTAAGCATAACCCCGGCCCATAACAATTGCAGTAATACTCAGAACTTTGAAGCACAAAGGCTTGCAGTGCGCTGCAGTGCGTTCGCTGATACTTTAGCAATTTCACTGACTACTTTGCGTATCAATCCGAAACACAGTAATGCTTGCACATTACTGCTTGGCGACAGACTCTCACGAGAAAAGCGGTGGTGCCCACCCAGACGGACTCTCGCAAAAGAGTTAGTCCTACCGACATTGCAGCGCCTTGATGCTTGATGCGATTTCAAAATACTGGATTTATATCTGGCTCAAAGAATCTAGGCAATGCTGCCATAGCATGGTTACGTTGCCAACAGGTAGTGGCCTAGAACATATCTAACTATAGGCCTACAATCGTGTGAATATCATACAATTGTTTTTGTATATCTGAAATAAGGAGTCATTTTATGTAATACCATGCAGTTTAAAAAAATATATATACGGCGAAAGCCACCAAATTTGCCTATATTTTGTTCCGTTTTTTGCGTTAGTTACTTGTAAGAGTTAAGACATGCAGCAGCCGTACTTAGGTTTAATGTACAGTTTATGTTCTATAGTTTGAATTTAAAAAGTCTTCTTTACTTTTAGTAATTGTGAAACATCTATTAATTGTTGTTCCTGTCCTATCCATTTACTTTTCTATCACGCATGCACCCAATGAGGCGTGACGAGTCAATCTACATGAAATCAGTGAATTATCAAACGTTTCCAAGTCTAAACTAAGCTGTCTATATTCTAGGCACGACACCGCGCAGCCACGTAGTTGGGTGAACTTCAAGTAGTTTACATTGTTTAGAAATTATAAGAACATCATAGGTACATATACTTTTTATGGTTGGCTCTATAATTAGACCCAGTATTTCTTGGCGCTTCGTGGAAGTTGGTCTCAGTTATCAGAGTGAGCTAAATGTGAAATGAACGTTCCCTTGATCAGCAGTAGTAGTAGTAGCAGTTCAAGAGCAGATGTCAAAATTACCCACATTAATAATCTTATTGTCAAAATTCTATTTCAAAAAAATTTGAAGTGTAAGTTAGGCCTAACTCACACTTCATAGTTGAACTTCGGTTCAAAATGGTTGAATTGCGCCCTTAGTGTGTTCTAGGATGTCATATTTCAGGTACCTACTTTTTCAAAAATCTGTCACAACCGTCAGTGTATTCGACAATCTGATATTTATAAACTAGCACCCATCCATGGTTTTAGCATATCACCAGTATTGAGACAGATCTACTCGCAGAAGAGTAGTGCCCATTTTCACCAACAACAACTAACGCCTAACTAACAAACTTCTAATGTAAGCAAAGTCCTAAATATAAACCGTTAGAACACTTCTAAAGGTTGGTGAAATGGTTTTTTTGCCCTAGGCAACTCCTAAATGTTTAGGCATCCGATTTAGACGTTCCCTAGTGTTGGTGAAAATGAGCATAAGACCTGTTAATATAGTACTTAGTGTAACGTAGTTATACCAATGATCTTAAGTCACACATGAAAAGATCAATCATCAGCATTCTGTCCAAAATAGGCAAGCGGTTGGCACAGTACACCATATATAATTATGTCTACAGTTCAGTTGGCCCATTCTGGATGGATCGCAAAAACTGTTTATTCATGAGCGGACGCTTATGGGACACCTTTGCAACATTTTATTGGACCAATAAGTCAGGATAACGATGGGACCCGCTATTGTTTAGTGCAATTAGCTTTTATCAAAGGCGCGAGGCAAAAACTTATGTTGTTTTGGTCAGAAGTCATTTGCATAATTGAGCTATATTATCCGGTGGATAATCAAGTTGAGTCGTGTCAAGTAAGGACTGATAGCTGGTAGCGGCCTGGGGTAATTATCGCGTTCTCCGTCAACTTTGTTCGCGATATGCTAACGGTATACGGGTAGCAGTGAGAGTCTCAGTAGGTTAGTGTTTAAGTACTATCTCACATGAAGTAACTTTGAGATCGAAATGAAGTGAGCTTTACCTTGAATGGGAACTGGATCTCAAGTGCAACTGCCGGAGACAGATTTTTAACATGACTGTGTAGCTAGTTTGATGAGCACTATAAACTGCTCTTCCAGTGCTACCACCATGTAAAGTATTACAAAATATCATAAAGAGACAACAAATTAAACAAATGACAGTCATATACTTTGACAAACTACCCCTAATCATACTGCAGTCATACGAGTATTATCATTACCTTCTCTAAACTGTCTCAAGTCCCTACGACCGTGCTATGGTTTTCCTTTAGCTCGTTGCAGTATTCGGATCATTGCCCATCTTTTCAGAAGCCGGATCAAATCTCATTTATAACCGGGACGTATAAAATACCAATAGCCGACACATATACAGTGTGGAGTGTGAATGGTAACTATCCGGGACTATCGGGTGCCAATATCCGGAGCGGGATGAGAATAGTACATTAGCGGCGCAATATCCTGACCAGCCGCGGGCTATGGGCCATGGGTGTCATCATCTGCGCGGCTGACGGCAAACATATGCAGACCGTAGACGCTTACGCAAACGTACGTTTGCTTGTCAGAATAACAACGCTTTTACGTCAAGCGCGCATTTCGAGTATCACGAAATCCGCTTGACGCTAAAGCGTTGTTATTCTGACAAGCAAACGTACGTTTGCATAAGCGTCTACACTACCGCATAAGGTAGTATTCCTTCCTTAATTAAATTGTTACTTTTTAAGTTCGTTGCATTTCTTCTTACGGTGGAACTATCTCACTTGATCACTGATGATGTGGTTGTAAGTGAATACTCTAAACCTAAAATAGACCCGGCCATCAAGCTTTGCTGTTGGAATACCCCATAGTATTTGGCGACAACTCGCTAAAGGTGCACTAGAGCACTAGATCATAATGATCTACAGTTTACAGCCATGTAACTATGGTTACATGGTTAGTGAAATTACTGGGCTTATGAGACTTAATGCTAAATGTCCCAGGGTAACGAGCGCACTGCAGTGCCTTGTGTTTCAAAGTTCTGGGTGGCACTGCAATTGTCATGGGCCGGCGTTATGCTTACCATCAGGCGAACGACCAGCTCGTCTCGTTATAAAATAACATAAAAACCGTCATAGTTGTTTTTCTTCACCGAAATGCTCCTCAAGGGATTCGAACCATAGGCGACTGACCGCACTACTGCACCTGAACACTATCTCTCACACTTTTTTGTAGTAAATGAGCTTGCGTTTGACCACGATCTCACCTGATGTTAAGCGACGATATAGTAGTTACGCTTATCCAGAACATACCTGTTCAGTCGTATATCTGGGAGACTCCCAGATAGTACAGCTCACACCCACACTGATAAGTGCTAACCATACAAGCTCATTGCTCGCAGAATTGCGCTATTAGATTAATTTACAAACCTGCAAATGCTTACTCCAGAAAGCAGTTAAACATCTTTCCTATGATCCTTTAGTAAAATATGCCCCCTATAACCACGATCCGCCGCCGGCATTCGGTTACTGTGCCAACCGTCCGTCCTCGGCACAAGCAATGGGGTCGTGGGGCTGGTAATTTTAATTCAATTTTATTGTAAAACGTAGTTAGTGCTTGTGCACTATTTTTATGCAATATTGTTATAGTTCATAACATTTGTTATATTTCATAACAATATTGCATAAAAATAGTGCACGAGCACAACCTAATTATTAACTAACTAGTAACTAGTTTTATTACTTGGTACCTACTTGGTACTTGGTAACTAGTTTTATTACTCTCGGTAGCTTAGCTTTGACCACTACCTCGTGTAAACCTAGACTGATAAAATAACCTAGACAACCTAGATAGAAAATAAACTAGAAATTGAAATCTAGATTATTAAACTAAACTTTGATTATTAGTAGGTACTAGCTCTCAAGTGCAGAAACACACTGATAAGTGCTTGGCAACAGATTCTCAACTTGAGGGCGGCAGCTAGCTAATGCTCTACTACTATACTAAAAATAGGCACAGACCATTAAACCTATAGACTCCGCTTAGCCGGGCACCCCTGCTCGTCAAGGTTAAGCATTATCACTGCTTAACGCTGCCCAGGTAAACCAATCACACCACACCGTCTTCCCTTGTACTTCGCTAACAATTGACGATTGTGTTCTCATGCAAAACTTGGATTATGCGGCGTCTAGGTTTACTGGTCTGTGTAAATAGGAAACAATTAAATAAATGACAGTTATATTATCATTACTGTCTCAACCTAACAGAACTCTACCAACATGTCACCTCAAGACCACAGAACTCTACGGGTGTATTTGGTCGAGGGCGGGCAGCAATCGAGATTATTGAGTTTGGACATAAAGACAGGCGCAAATCAGTTTACCACGACGTCAAGTCCGGAGGGGTCTGTTATTGGAGTTGTATGAGGGGGTTGGTTGGAAAAACGATGCAGTTTTCGTTTGAATACAATGAAACATTTTTTATCGACTTCGAAGTGAGATTACTCGTAAGTTCTTTTTCGGCTAACTGAGATCATTAGTTAACAAAACATCCTCTTAGGTCCAATATAAATTTCGGTACTTACGTCGAATCCAGAGCTCAGCTAGCTGCCGAGAAACTTGATGCACTCGTACATTGTACTATTAACTCAGCCAGTGTTTCAAACGGACAGATCAGCTTAGTATCTACTAAAGTATTGAATAGACAAGCTAAACAACTACCTAACTAACAAACTAGTAGTGTAAGGCCCTAGGTGCAGAGTCTATTGACCCTAATTAAAACTATTAGCTCAAACACGTTTCGGAGTCCAATAAGTCTTCAATAAGACTCCAACATTCTGGTCCCATGAGAAATCCGCTAGAGCACACACTCCGCTGAGTACACGGGGTGTCACAGTGGAAGTACACTAAATACACTAAATGTCGACTTACGGTGTCGCCCGACACTTTGACACTCCTATGACAAATAGCGGTTAATTGAAAACGGGCTCCGGGGGCCGGGCGCAAGTGACAGGATTCCAGCGAGTTGATATTTTCGTCACCATACTACGTTTACTAAATGGTGCAAATATTTTTGGGACACGATAAACAAACAGTGGTGTAGACGTTCTGTTTCAGTTTGGAGGGCAAACTAGTGAAATTATTAGATCTATATAGAAAAAAACTTAAAAACTGATGACTGTTCGCAGCGCAGTGCGCACTCCACTTTTTAATACTATAGTCAAGATATATATGTATTTAATTAACACTATAATGCAATTGACCTGCTAAGTTGGTGCAAGATCTATCACAAAAAAAAACTGTTCAGCCGTTTGAAGATAATCGGCTCTTGTAGTCGCGGTTTTTTTAAAAACTTTTATTTAACTTGCAATTTTTGTATGTATATACCCTATATATTTATGTAGTGGGCTAGAACATTTGGATTATCTATAAACCTACTTTGGTTTCACCCTTATCACAAGGCGGCCTATCGCATCGTCGCTAGTGTCGGTGTAGTATGTACAACTACTCCGATGACGCGACAATGCCACCACTGCATGTGGGACGCTGTCGTGCAGCTTCAGCTTTTGATTTTTTGTTTGCACGACGATTACCGTCTCGTACGTCAGTCCCTGAGCTTCGTGAATGATCAAGATTCGCTACCCTTTGCCTCCCCCGTATCCCTTGGTGGTCAGAGATTCTTTCCCTTCCTGTGCGTGTACTAGGAAGCGAGTGTTAGGGAGGGTAACGGGTATTTGCGCTCCTGTACACCACTTCAGCTTCAGAGAGAGAACCGACAGTACCTTAGGACAAAGAGGTTCTCCCTGTCAATAAAAGGTAAACATCTTACAACTTAACACACAACCCAAGTATCAGGGGTGCTCAACCCCGGTGCAGTGAGTGTTGCCTCTAACAACAGCTTTATTGAGCTCGCTTCAGCACCCCTGACAACCTTTGGTCCTGTTAGCCTAAATAGGCCTCTTTGCTTATTAAATGTTTTCTTTTCGAATAAGGGACTTATGATGTTTATTACGAAAACAGTTTCTAATGTTTAGCTCGGGAGTAAAATATCTACTTGTACTTATCTATAGGCAAGAAAGGCTAATATTAGCTACTAACAAAATTCTTTGCAGAGGTTGTTTACTTTTAGTAGATGGGTGCCGAACAAAAGGAGCAAATATGGCATTCATTCATAGTTAAATGTACCTAATCACTATCATCTATAAAATAATAGAAATTAAAAGAGATCATTTTTACTTAATTTTAAATGTATCGGTTTCGGAAAAACCTCTAGCAAATTCATCTTTTATTATGAGTAATCTTCAGTTTACGATTTATAATTTCATTGACAAACCGCCGTATTGTATTGTTTTCTGATATAACATAGTCAGCAGAGATGGCACTTAGTGATATTTTGTAAGTTGTAGAATAATTGTTTATAACTACTTACCTTTTGACGTCACTAAAGTAAGCTAAACTGACATGATTCTTAAGCGCTAAATAAATATAAATTGATATTGTGTTTAAAAATAAATAGGCATATAAGTACCGTAGAGGTACTTACGTTTTCTTGTTTGAATTTGACATAACATAACCAATTAAATAATATTCATCTATAGCTTTAATTACTATGTAAAATATGTACAAGGAGATCTTTTATATGTAGCATTCAGTTCATTCATTTCAGTTTTCTTGGACATGCAAGAAAAATAATACAATGGCAATGCTGAAAGAAGAAACAGCATGAACAAAAGTTACAAGTACCTACTGTGAAAATTATTAAAATAGATAAGATGATAAGGTTTATGCTGAATTAACAAGTTTTTCAGGCGTGTTAAATTAACGTAAACTGTTATTGACCTATTGGCTTAGTTGTAATGTTGATATCACTCGCTCACTTCATCACCGTTTTCCGCTTGTTATGTCACTTCAAAACAATGAGTCCATATTTCTCGCGACATCCCCAACCCGCGGTCAGCACCCATAAGACTGCTAACCGCTAACCGCCTGTCAATGTGTCCAATAAACAGCCAACTTTATGATGACACACTCGGTCCATGACGCAGCACTGTAAAGTAAGGATTAAGTAACTAAGTTTGTAGATTAAAGTTAGGGGTACGTACGTTCTAGTTGAAAAAGAGCAACGTTGTTTTTGTTTATTATTTTATTCATGTGAAACTTTAAGTTATCTAATGGAAAAATCAAATTCTCCAAACAGGAGGGCAATCGCGTTAAAAATTATCAACCAAACCGCTACTAAACCACGACCGCATAACAGCTTTTTGACCGTTTCGTATCGTGCTAATAGTTTTACCAAAAGTTGAGACGTGTCTCGACAACAACTGACAGTTAACGCTGTCAAATGAACGGCAATATCGAAGTCCACACGCCTGAACTGAAACTAAATAACAGTTGGTATCAAACCACAACCAAACCATAACTGTACGCTGTCATTTCAAATTAGCGCGATCGGGGCCCAGTGTATAGTGCGGTAGTATTGAAAATATTCAGCATTTGCTTCTAGACTGTGTCAAAGGTGCTAGAGAAAGGAAAGAGTTATCTAATGGACCAAATTGAATTTAGTTCTGAAAGATATTGGTTTGTTTACTAAGATAACATCACCAGATTGTGATGCAGTAAAATTTTTATATACTCAAAATGATGAAAAACCAAATAGGAAAAGGCCCTAAATAAAGAGGTACCTATAGTACGTTCTAAAGAAAATTTAGGAGTAGTTTCGGGCAAAAAATAGGGAATTTTATTTTATAAAATACTTTTGTTTCTTTCGTTTGATAAACAAATTGTTTTTTTATAAAGAGCTTGATGACCTAAGAATCGACGGACTAACTCAGTACTACCAACCCATCATCACTTCAAAATCCGTTCACTAATTGCTCAAGACAGGAACAAGTGGCACATGAGCAATAGATAGCCCTCAGCGTTGAGAGCTCAGCGCAGTCATTTGTAACAGTGACCAGACAGCATGTGGCGAGTGACCACGTGGGCAGTGTTCAGCGTTGAGCAACCGCCCGCGGGCGTGACCGCATCCATCTCTATTATCTGCAATAATTATTTATTCTCTGCCATTATGAAATTATTAAACACAACGACTGCTGTGTGGCCTGATGCCTATTGAATAACTTATAAAGGATTTATTGCGTATAGAAATGCAACTTTTTGATACAGTGAAAGATTTTAATTATTATATTGCGTCTTGTATCAGTTGCAATTTGCAATGGATTTCCGCGTTACCTAAGTGTGTAGTAGTGCAGTGGTTCTCAATATTTTTTGGTGACGGAACCCTTTTGGAAAGCGAAATACTTGACGGAACCCTACAATAAAAGAATAGTTTTTATTAAAAATGTATTCTTTATTAATAAGCATAATAAAAGTACCATGATTTTTTTCTATATTCTTGCGGAACCCCTACAGGGTTGTCACACACTTTGAGTATGGCTGGTGTAGTGTATTACTAAATAGACTAATTTTCTCGCCTGTTTTGGTATAATTGTGCTTTGGCATTTTTCTGAGATGAACAGCAACTTTATGTAATTTTAATTTTGAGCTAAAAAAGCTTGAATATTCGGTTTCTGCACCAAATGACTACCAATCTAGGCTCCCCTCTCGCAACCCTTATCCGCTGCAGACGTTAAATCTATCGACCTATCGACCTGTTCGATAAAGTTTCGTAACAAATTATTCTTAGCAATTACATACATAAAACACTTAATCCGTCCCTATACCTACTAAGTACATATATTAAATGCGAAAGTGTATCTGTATATTTGTTGGTTTGTTGGTATGTCCTACTTTCTCGCAGAAACGGAGCAACGGATCGACATGATTTTTGGCATAGATATATAGTTTATAGACCGGGGAAGGCTACTTTTTATTTCGTAAAAGTGCTCGGTTCCTTTGGGAACGCGGTTAAAACTACGGGCAGAAGCTGGTTCACAATAAATCACTCATCTACACCACACAGTAAATAGGCCTATGTTACAATTTGCTGCTAAATTAGATTACCTGTAGAGTATCTAACTGTTTTTGTAGCTAGTTTTGAAATGTACGGTCATACCACAAAAAAATTATACACGCGCTAAACCACAAATCTTGACTTAAGTAATGTCTAACCGTTGTGGAACTCCATTCTGTTGTGATATTTCTAATGATTTTAGATATTTATCTTTAGACATTGTCTAGCTAAACAGGCGTCTGAAAGTGATTTTTTGTGGTAACATGGTAAGTGCGCGTTAATTTATATCTTAGCTGGTTAATAATTATTATTATAATAATTAGCCAGTTGGAAACAATACTGCTACTGTAGGTAATATACCCAACAAGCTGGCCATGTTATTGCCGTAAAAAAACTACATGTCAATGTCAAAACTTCCCAAACAATCATTGTCCAAATTCGCGTGACCGTCATGATAGATGGCGGAACGACAGGAATCCATCAAAACGCCGCAGCGTCTAAACTAATTAGCTACCCTCGGGGTGAGTAACCGACATAATTTCATCTTTGGGGATGTTACGTCGTTTGTGCGGTTGCATCATCGAAGCAGTTCCTGCTATTTTATTTTTAAACGACTGCAGAAAAAAGGAGTGTAATGTTTTTAGGGTTCACGTATGTATGTGAGTTTCTTTATTCCACCATCACTTTTAAATGCTTGAACAGGATTCGTTAGGTATTGTTATAGAATCCTTACATCATCCCGAGTGACACTGTCTAGGGCAGTCGTGTTTTATGTAATTTTTTTACATTGACTTGTTGATAGGACAGGATTGTATTATCTAGTAATGCAAGCACTAACATGACAAGTTTTTTTAAATCTATGTCTCAGTCATTGTTAGGGCAGTGGCCATATGGTTGCGGCGTAACTCACCTTTTGTTAGTGGGAGGACTAACTCTTCTGCGAGTGTCCGTCTGGGTTGTTACCACTGCTTTGCTCGTGAAGTCTGCCACCAAGCAGTAGTGTGCAAGCATTACTGTGTTCCGGTTTGATGAGCAGAGTATCCAGTGAAATGACTGGGCTTATGAGACTTAATACCTAATGTCTCAGGGTAACGAGCGATCTGCAGTGCCGCGCAGGCCTTTGTGTTTCAAAGTTCTGGGTGGCACTGCAATTGTTATGAGCCGGCGTTATGCTTACCATCAGGCAAACGACCAGCTCGTCTCGTTACAAAATAACATAAAAAAAAAAACCTCTTTCCGTGGGTGTCGTAAGACCCGGCCAGGGAACATTGAGATACAAACCCCGAGAGATGAAATACTATACTATAGTCACAGACTTAATATCTGTGACTATAGTTCAGGGTATATTTAGGGTAGGTAGCCAGAGTAGACGAAATTTTGCTTCTTTCTATTCTTACATAGGTAATTATTTCTTTCGTATCAATAATATTTAAGAATTCTTTTGACACTATTCCGCCAGTACAAATCAATAAGGTTATTTTAATAGATTGATCGTCTATGTACCTATACTACTTCGAAAAACAATAAATAAGCCACAGATAAAGTCTGTGAAATAAGCAAACAATCCCCAAATCATTTTGTCAACTTAACGATACTAAACTTTTATAACGAAAATAAACCTGGATGAATAGAAATGTTTTTAAAAATAAAAGAAAAAAATACTGTTTCGAGCTGTCAAAATGACAGCGGCGGCGCGGCGCCGGGAATCCGATCCGATGGCGCGTCAATAGGCCTACGTATGAATAAATAAAGAAATGCGAAAAGAAAACAAATCATCTGCATTAGTTAACACGTTAAGTGCGAAACGAGGCCTAAATCACCCCTCATGCAACTTCCTTGTGGTGCGGCAAGGAAAAACGTGAACATCTCTGTCGTGCGAAGGGCATAGCTTTGGTTTGGTCCAGTATAGAAAAGAGATAAATGTATATTTGAGATGCGCTAATGGTCCCGGACTCGGTGGTATACCTACCTTGGTACCGGATGTTTTAGGCCTCGTACCGCACTGAATTAATATAATTTTAATGCAGTGCGGAACGAGGCTAAAACGTCCCATATCCTCTCGGACCTCGTACCGCACCCAACGCGAGCTTCCCGCGACTAGTGTTGTGCATCACGTCGATTGGAGAGCACGTCCTTTTACATCGCCGAACATGTCTAAACGGTGTCGGAAGAAGTTAATTTTAAAAAACCCAGAAACAGAACCAAAACAGGTAAGTTTTTTAATTGATATTTTTGTAGGTAGTGAAAAACTCCACAAAAACGCAAAGCAGCCGTTGACAAAACAGGTAAGTAATTAATTAATAATTCAGTAGTTCTTTGTCTAGGTTTTGAAAGTAAATAAAGATTACCTAACGATTTTTAGGGTTCCGTATCGAAAGATAAAAACAGGACCCTCTATTACTAAGACTTCGCTGTCTGTCCGTTTGTCTGTCACCAGATATCTCAAGAATCGCGATAACTAGATATGTAGTTGAAGTTTTCTCAAATTAAGTAGGTACTTCTGTTGCCGCTATAACAACAATACTAAAACGTTAAAAACAACAAAATATGTACAGGGTTATTTTTAATCACCAAGTTTGTTGAGTGTGTTAGATTCGACTTATGTAAATTTTACACGATATATGATGACGTAAGCATGTGTCAGTCACGTGGTCGGAAGAGAGCACCAGGCGGAGTAGGTATATTATTGTACGATGGTAAAAGTACAGAAATTATGTGTTAGTAAGTATTAAGCCCGAGGCAGAATAAATAGGATAGTTTCTTTTCTACTTCTGGTTTTCTTTTTTTTCTATTCTGTGAACCGCATTAAGACTTTCACACAAAAATAGATAAACGTCGTTGCGTCGATATTATTTTTCTCATCACTAATCTTAGCGAAAATTTACCCTATTTCAGTGCGTTACGAGGTGTATAAGATCCCATATTTTGTTTTGCCAATAATTAATAAACTAGCTATCAGATCCCGGGGCGACGGTACATTAGGGTTCATCAATTCACTGTCTATATCGATAAGGACCAAAATTTTCATTTATCTTTGATTTCGCGCCAGAAAATGGATTTTAGTCTGTTAAAGGAGGTGGGGTCTAATAGACCGCGTGTCGCCCTAACGTCTGGTCACGGTGCGGGCCGATAATACCTCGTGCCGCACGAACGGAAAGTTTGCAAAAATTGGTGCCGCAGCTAACGTGTTAATAATAGATATTTCTGAATAGGGAGAGCTTCTGCATGTTTTCGAAATATTTTGATGCCAGAATTAATTGGAGTTCACCTGCTTATTTGATGGAAGTATAAATTGTGTTGAGGTGGGTTTTTATACACCAACTATATGACCAAATAATTACATTTTTATTCAGTTTATGTGTGTACAGACGAACAGTGTTACCAACCAAAAACACTTAAATAACTGTTCATAATCTATTCTGAAACAAAAGGAGGCTACGCATACATGATTTATCCAAACTTTTTTATACCATTATATTTTTTTATACAAACACAGATAGTTAAGTTGGACGGCTCCGTAGCGAAGTTGATAGTAACCCTGCCTGCAAAGCGAGGGGTGCCGGGTGCGATTCCCGGCCGGGGCAGATTTTGTGTAAGCATACAGTTTGTTCTCGGGTCTTGGATGTTTGTGATGTGTATCTGTGTGTGTCCATGCCACCTGCGACACAGGGAATCCTAGTGCGGGGGTATGAGTGTAAGCGTTTATAGATACTGTTTCAGCAAGCATTACCAAATATTAACGTAGATACCATAGCGGGAAGCTACCTGGCAGGTATAATAACATTAAATTTTGTGTATAAGAGCATTCCGTTCGAGGACTATCATGTCCATATCGATAGAAATTCAATTGAAGTAAAACAATGAGATTTTGCAACCTCACATTATTATACTATGCTTGTTGTGATAATGCACTTTGTGTGCTCATTTTGGAACTAGACCCAAGAGCATGGATAAAAACTCCATTACCCGGGCTCGTTCCATCCTTTATCTCCGTACCCCCACATTAGGCGACCTGGGGACGTCATCCAGCAGGCTCATTAGCCAACGATATGTCCGTTAATTTGTTTGAGTTGCAATTAACATGTCCACTTTCGATGTCTGTGCCACTCACTACTAAGCTACAAAAAAAGTTAAATTAAAAAAAAACGGACGGGTTCGGTTTTGACAGGCGCTAAGAGATCCTTTTTTAAAAAGTTCTTTAATCGACCTCTTTGCTTTATTCGATTGCAATAGAGTTTATAATCCGTTTTTTGACATTTATACAGCGTTAAAATTAATATTGTGGGCCAGTATTAGTCGCCTATAAGTCAATACAAACATTATAATCCATTGTTACATGACTGTACGTTTAATCAGTCATGTTTTGAGATGTTGATGGTTATGAAATCAAAACCTTTTGGATTGTTCAGTTTATCGAAGTTTATCTATTTAAATAATCTGAGGAGACAGCGTCCGTCTTCTGACAGTTCGATTGAAATCCCTACCCAGGGGGGGCACACTTTGTGACAGTTCCATAGTCGAGCCCCGAGACACAGGAACTAACGCCATCTGTTAAAGGGCGTGGCACTATTTTGACGTTACTTCAAAATGTCAAAGTTAAAATGGTTACCATGGAAACCGATAACAAATAAAATAAAATATTTTCCGTTTCGAAAAATACTATTGTGATTTCTAGATATTTTTTGCGGTTTAAGTGATATAAATTAGTGGTTTAAGTAATTGTTGTGTTCTAGTAATGTATTTGTTACTTTTAAGTGCTCAGTTTTAGTGTTTTCAGTCTAATTATGCATTGTTTTTCTTGATGTTTTAAATATAAAGAGTTTCAATTATTATGTACGTGTTAGCTTTTGTTATTTCCTTTTTGCTGCTCTACATCTAAATATTACGTTTGGTACTGTATATTGTGTTCCTACTCCTAGGCACAAACATGGGAAAGGCTGCTATTTTCCATATAAGTCACATATAAGTAGATACATTTACTTTCACAGGAACTAAGCAGGATCCATAGATTAGTGTGAATGTGTGTGTGAAATATAGAATGCACACATAGATAAACAAGTATGAGTGGGTGTATAAAACACATAACTCACACATAGATAGTAAAGTAAGAATGTGTGTGTAAAATACAGAACGCACACATATAATATAGTAAAGTAGTTTCACCGCCCTTTTGTAGGTGGCGCTGATCGCGATACATCGTGGAATCGACGAGAGAGCGCACTCTATTCCTTTTATTATAGTACTACTCTATGTCCCTACCATAGACAATTTAAACCGGCTTCCAAAATGGAAGAGATTAATTTGTGGTTTAACTCTCACAAAAATAGAGGTGGGTTTAAGTTTGAGCCTTGACCCAAGTTGTGAATTTTGAGTCCTACAATTTTCAGTCTTTGAGCTTTCGGTGAACGAAAAATATGATAATGTCACCGTAGCATGGGTGATAGGCTTTATTCTAAAATAAGATAGGATGAAAGCGTAGAAGGAAGACGTTCAAGCAAACGTACGTTTGCTTGAACGTCTAAGGTGCCCCATAGGTTAGCGTTTAAGAGGGCGCGTAAAGCCAGCAAAAATGTCTTCATTTCTTCGCGCTCTTTCTCCCTTTTACATACTTTTAGGATGCGATCGTGAAACAACGGTATGCTTTAAGTTCGCGGATTAAAAATGTACCTAGTACCTAACTGCTAAAAGTGTTTTTGTTATTATATTAAGTGATTGTGTTACTTATAACTAATGGTATTTTCTATAAAAATCCCTAGCAAAATCACTCACTTAGGTAGTATATCTAATTTTTGTCCTAATATTTTGCAGCATATCTACAATTTATTGAAAAAATATGAAAATTAGAGGTTAGTTCGTGATTTTTTTCTCTCGAGGAAATTTTATTATTTTGTGTTTTTGATCAGATAAAAACCTTGAAAATATAATAAATTTATAAATACTATTTTTATTTTGAAATGACAACTGAATTAGCCTCTGCATAACGCCGCCCAGCCGAACCAATCACAACACGCCGTCTTCACTCGTCTGATGTATGAGTTTTAAATTGACCAATCACAACACGCCGTCTTCCTTCGCCAACATTTTACGATTGTGTTCTCATGCAGAACATGGATTATGTGGCATCTAAGTTTACTGGTATGTGCCTTCACCAAAAGCTAAAGCTTGTAACTAACACTGCGTCTTTAAACTTGAAATTGGCAAAATACACAAACCGTGTCTGGCCACGAAAGAAAAAAAAAACACTGCGTCTATAAATGGTCGTTTATTAATATCTGAAGCACTTACCTATAGACGCGGAAACAAGCTAAATAAGGAACTATATTGAATTCACAGAGTTGTATCATTATGTACATATGTGTATGTATGTATTCAAGTGATGTTAATTTGTGGATCGATATTACCTTATAAGTGGTATCATTGATTGAGTAATTAAAACGTTTTTATGTTGATAGGGATGGGAAAAGAGGTATAATTTGTATCGATACGTAAACTAGAGAGAAAACAGCGAGCGCCTTGGTTGATAACTCGATGGACTTAGCTTCTGAGTCTGTGTTCCCCGTTCGCTACAACCTGGGCTGCTTCAAGGCGCGAGTGAATAGGTATCTTCTAGGCAAGCGTGCTTCTTCGTCGACCGCATCGTCGCTTACCATCAGGTGAGATAGTGGTCAAAGGTGAGCCTATAGTGAATAAAAAAAAAAAAAAAAAAAAAAGCTTCTATACCGCGTAAAGGGAGGTTCGATGTCTACAACAAGACAAATTTTAATTATCCACTTGACAAAAAGCTAAGTATTTGTTCCTACTACCTTTAGCTAATATGGGGTCGGAAATATAATTTTGACGTCGAACTTGTTTATCATATTATTGAGCCGTTATGTATTGGGATAGAGAGAGAGTATAGAGACATGAAAGAGCATTTCTCTACAAAAATAAACTAACCTGTTTCGGGTTACGTCACCCTGAGAGATGGACACCAGACCACAGAATAGATAATAGTACAAGACCAGACGTAAGTGTCAGAATTGTCAGAAATTGGGTCCAACGATGGATAAAGACGTAGAGGGCGTCCTGTATGCAATATAGGAAGAGTTGGAAGGGCGACCTCGACGCCTTCAATCGAGATTCGATGAAGGCATTTATAATAGGAACTCCTGGGATCTAGTACTTAGCTTTGCTTCTTTCAATCCACGCTGTTCAAGAAGACTTTCTATTCCATTGAAGAATATTTTAACTCGAGTTGATACTAATTTAAAATAATGTCATTTTTAATTGTTTCTGGATTTTATTGTCATTATGTTTTTTTGATTAATTGTTTATTTGTTAGTTATTATTATTTTTATATAACTAATAACTTTAAATGGGCCGTGTAATTTTTTTATTGCATTGTTAGCGTCTAATTTTAAAACAAATTATGAATACTTAAATGGGTTAATTGGTTATATGACATATGGAGTAGGTATATGGAACCGTGGATGGATGAAGGAGGAACGTTTGCCCAGTATGACACAATATTTTAATCAAGAAAAGGACACAATAGATTAAATTTAAAAAATAATATCTCCAACACCATAACAAAATAACATCTCCAATCTCCAACATAAAAATTAAATGTCGATATAAGTTTGACGTCAATTTAGAACCTAACTAATCCAAATAAAAAAAGTGGAATGTAAGGAAAATGATATATAATAAAATACACGCAATAAGGAAACGGTTAATCAATAGATACAACAGTACCTATATTAGAGGTAATAAATCAGATTTGCGATACAGGCGCTTAATTAAAACCGAGCAATCGTAATCAATAACTGTAGAAATTTATTAAAACGTAAGCATGCAACTAGTAACTAGCCATAACTAGTAGGTAACTAGTGTGGCAGTCATTTTATACAACTTTAAATAAAAAAAATTTAAACGCTTACCCTCTTACCCCCGCACTAGGATTCCCTGTGTCGCAGGTGGCATGGACACACACAGAAACACATCACAAACATCCAAGACCCGAAAACATACTTTATGCTTACACAAAATCTGCCCCGGCCCGGAATCGAACCCGGGACCCCTCGCTTTGCAGGCAGGGTTACTAGCAACTTAGCTACGGAGCCGTCAGCAGGAGAGTTACATTATTATTTAACAACACAATAATATAATTATATTAAAGTTATAATAATTGTATTAAATATTGCTCAGCAATGCGCCCCCTTTTATGGTTGATATCCCATTCGCACTAAACATTTGGCTTTCTCCTTTATAATAGACACAGATATGGAGTAGCTTTCGTTGTTAGTGTCTGTTTCCTGATATATATCATCAGGGAGTCTTCAAAATGAAAGTCAATAATATGTACCTTCTGGGGAAACGTGCCTTCGACCGCATCGTCGCTTACATTCGACTTATAATGAAAAGGATTTCTCTCACGCAGCCTCTCTATAGGTATTCTACATCGATGCACGCAGCGCTCAAAATTAATTTAGGACTGTCCCCATTAACTATTTAGAATACCTATTTGGAATATAGGTGGACGGATGACCTTATCAAAACCGCGGGGAAGCGTTGGATGCAAGAGGCGAGTAGTCGATCCAAGTGGCGTTCTATGGGGGAGGCCTATGTTCAGCAGTGGACGTCTTCCGGCTGATGATGATGATGATTTGGAATACCCAAAAAGGAAACCAATTTATTCTAAGTACTCAAACATACATAGCTAAAATATATTCTTGCAGTTTTATTTAGCAGACACGGTAGCGCTCCAACCAAGTCTGTAAAATTTGGCACGCGTAGAGTATAAAAATCATGTCCGAAATAAAGTTGTCTTTGTTCAAAAACCATTGGTGACCAGTAAAGACAGGAAGCATTATATTCCATAGACAACAGAACTAATCTGACCAAATCCCACGTAATCTTAAATAGAGAATTTGAAGATTACAAATTGAAAAGAAAGTGTGGGAAAGAGATGAGTCAAGATTAAAATTGCATTTGTATTTTATGTTATCTCAACGAATTTACAACAATGTGAATTTACAATGTGTCTGTTTGATTAACGCGTATTGTGTAGCGTGAAGCAAAACCTATAAAGAAACAAATCAAAGCACTAGGCTTTGATTTGTTTCTTTATAGGTTTTAATTTTTTATAAGTAGATAGGTACCAAGATTGCTAAGTTCATGTGTCCTTCCTTGTGACGTTCAGATTTATAATAATTAGCATGAATGTATCCTATTAAACCCTATTCTAAACAAATAAATAATATTGAAGTGTCTGCTTGTAATATCAAAATAACAGCTTTTTACTAAATGCATATGAAATTATATACGGTACCTATAACAAAACAACCATTTTTAAAATATTTGTCTGTCGGTCTGTCTGTCTGGTTGTTCAGGGTAATCTCCGAAACGTCTGGACCGATTTTGACGGGACTTTCACTGGCAGATAGCTGATGTTATAAGGAGTAAATTAGGCTACTTTTATTTTAGAAATAAAATTAGGGTTCCGCGCAAAAAATAAAAACCATAAAATCCAATATCTCCGCACGGGTAAAACCGCGGGCAGCAGCTAGTTGTAACTATAAATGCGCCGGACTGAGTCAAAGCACTCGAATGCTACGACTAAGCTGTAGATAACATTTAATAACATTTAATATAATATGTATTAATAACTATATCGTTTAATAAGATTAAAAATTTGGGTCTATGCTCACAAATCTGAAGAATTAAAAACTGGCATAAATAAATCACATAAACAAAAAAATCATTTTTTTAGTGTGTCAGTTAAGTGATAGTATTTAGTACCTATACATTCATGGTCTTTCCCTACTTGACATACATTTCTGTGCTAAATTGACAGTGACAATTATAATAACAATTACAATAATAATTGTCATTGAACGTCGTAAAGCTCAACACTACGGAAAAAAAGAGGAAGAAAAAGAGGAAGAATATAAACGCATGTCTACGATAATCGATAGCTGAGTTGGTCGCTGAGCTATACAACGATATCAGCAAACGCTTTTTAGAATTATTCTGCTCAAAGTTTTTTTCTTTACAAAAAAAAAACATGGAATGTTTAAAGGATGAACAGCGATCGTTCATAGATATCTAGTTGTTTTTTACAGATTTGGCATAACTCTTGGGATTATGTTAGTGAAATATAAAGAAAAATAATGTGTCATCATTGCATTATCTCTAGAATCTCTACCTTGTTGTGTTGCTAAATAATTTTGGTTTCACTTGACTAAATATAAGCGAGAAAAGACACGGGTGAAATATTTAAAGACAGCAGAATATGTTTTAATGCGTCAAAGTTCCAAATTAAATTAAGCTTTGAATTTTAATGTAACACCTACAACATAATTATAACTGGTCTACAAGGGTTTTATAACGATTTAAAACACCTTGTTAAATATAACTTTTAACTTTTGCAATCCACACACGTTTATTTGACTACATAGAATAAGTTATTGCAAATAACTGTTTCCACAAATATTGTAGTTAAAGTTCCACCTGCCGATTAAATACAGAAACTAGTAGACTCTTGCTGTTCCTCTTGCTACGTACCTAAGTCTATAATGGTAGAGTTGTATTTACTTTAAGTAGTATAGTAGTTTATAAAGTAGATCGATTAATATATTCCGCTAACTGGTGCCCATTTCAAAACGTTAATTAAGAGACATTATAAATTGTAAGCTTGCTCGTGAAAAATTACGTCGGATTATACGCTTGGTTTTTGCGACGGCTAGAGTTCTGTTATTTGTACAAAAAAATTACCAAATGATAAGGTTTATTTTTTTGTTTGGATTGTTGGAATGTACCTATGATAAATAAGTAGATAATGTTTTTTTATTATTGTGTTGTTGATATACCTACCAGATCTATATTAATAGTCTATACCTATAATAATAAACAATTTTTACTGCCATATAGAATTGTTTTGTGTTACTTTCTTGTTTTTTTTTTCTCATACTATTAAATAATAATAATAATAATAACGAGAATGTATCTACTGATCATTTAAACGTATTTAAGTCTTAAACTTAATTAAGTCAGTTAATTTGTTTTCAGTAGGTATGTAATTTTAGGTAAAATATTTCTTTCCCAATTTGATGAACAAACGGCAAAATAATACAAAAATAAATTGTTTATGAATATAATTTTATTAACAATTTTAATTTAATGACTGTAATGTAAGTCGATATTATATTTACAATTTGCGTTTTTTTGTTTATATTATACATTTTTACAAATCTCTCTTGAGTCACTATAACTAACCTATCGCTTTCCACGCAATGCACAAATTAAATTATGATATAAATAAAAGTTGATATTTTTATTTCCCAAACATAGAAAAATCACAAGAGGCACGAAATTTGTGCGTTTTTAAATAAATACTATAATAATAAATACTAATAATGTTGTAAAAGGATTGAAATTAATTTCATTTCGTTTCTATTTCATTCAACTAACAAACATTAAAACAAAAACGGGTCTATTCGTACCTACCATTATCTACTTCTATTTTACTACCCTCGACGTTACCAAGTTGCATTGATCTTGGTCACGAGAAAATGAGGTGAGTCAAAATTATATTAATTTGTGCGCAAATAAACCTGTATTTGTCTTAACATCATAATAACGGTTAAATAGTGCCTTTAATAATATTGATTATTAATAATAACAAAAATGTTACAAAAACTAGCACGATGCCAATATTGAAAAGTAAATCTGAATCTTACTAACAAATGTACGAGAAATATTTTAACAAACGAAATTTACATAAATCTACATAAAAAATTACCTAATTTAGGGTAAAACCCGGATAGTTGCCTCAGTGGGATACTTGCCGCAGTGTCTAATACACTATGTTAGGGATGTTGAGGGTGTTAGTACTTTACTATAATTAGAAGCCCTTCTACCGCAGGCCTCGGTGCCATGTAAATCGTCTGAATAGACGTACGCGTCTTGTCCGTGTGAGCAAAAAACTTCCGCGCTGAAACTTTGACGGGCGTCAAAATTATATTGGTCAGTAATTTTCATTGAATATTTTTTAACTGACTGTGGTTTCGGTCAAGATTTTGTTTATTTGCATGCATTACAGTTTAAACTACCCTGTTTATTACGTTTTATTGTTATATAGTTTTTATTTATTTTGCAAATAAAAAGGGCAAGTATCCGTATCAAAAAGGATAGTTGCCCTATTTACCTTTGCGGATAGTCGCCCTTGGGGCAACTATCCGCAATTACAAATTCTTTAATAAAGCAAAGACTTTTTCTTTAGGTGAAATTCAGTAGGCGACGTTCCCAACATACTGCCAGCATTGCCACGTTGAATGGCAATGCTTTATCTTTGACCTAAGTAGAGGCCAGCATTTGGAGGTTCTTTTTATTGTATTTTTATTTTATAGTTTAAAACATTAAAACTGAAATACTTACTATTTAATAATGTTAATTAATATTTTATTAGTAGATACTTAATAAAGGATCGATTAACAATAAAGACGGATTACTTAAATTGATATTAAATTTGTTTCTATCTAATAAAATCATAGTGTGGCGTCTATAGCCCTGCACGAGGCAAGTATCCCCCGAAGCATTTTTTCCGTTAGGCTACTATCCGCCACGGTAGGCAACTATCCCTTTTTTGAGAGGTCTAATAAAATAGGATTTACTCGAAAACCAAATTAATTATGTTTACAAAAATAGGCTCCTATTAAAGATTAAAGACCTATGTTTTGACATACATGTTGTATTAATCGCAGTAAGTACATATTTTTGAATAATAGAGCCTTTATGAAAAGTGCGGCAACTATCCGGCTTTTACCCTATGTAAATTTAGTAGATTTTACCAAGGCTCTTTTTTTAATAAATGTAATGGATATATATATATTAATTATGACAGAATTTAAATGATAGCCAACAAATAATAATTGTAATCCTGCGTTTGTGAAGCAAACAAAAACATGATAGAAATATATTGGAAAAAACACATCAAATAGGTACCTAAGGTTAACATTTCTCCTCAAAACGGATCTAAAAAAATATCACTAACAGCTTTTTAGATACTTAATGATAGGACTTAAAAGACCAAGAGATATCTAAAGGGGTTTAGCATGTTTAGTGATGCATCTGTAGTGATATTTAATTAAATGATTCAATTCTTGACATGACAATGATATCTGTTCAATTAGGTATCATGCGCGTCTTTGTTCATTTCTTGGCAATTGCAGTTATTTATGCAAATCAACTAGACATTCATGATAATAATAAAATAGGTACTTATCACACGTTTATGAAAATCGGGTAAGATGGGATTTATTTAAATAAACAAAAATATATGGAGCGTTTCAAATTCATCCGTAATTTTAACAAGGTGTAACGAAACAAAACCTATTTAAAAAAAGCCGACGTTTTCATTTAAAAAAAATTTTTAGGGATAATTATGATCTTACATTTTGAGAGAAAATTCTTGATACTACGGAAAATATTCTTTGAAATATATCTTTGTCATTCACGTTCAAAGAAATTAAAAGTTGAGGTTGAATACAAATAGGCCTAAATCAAAACAAAGAATACGGTTAGAAGATAACGCGGCAACCCTTTTACAGCCAATTCGGTAAATATATAATTATTGGATTCGGTTTAGGAAATCAATATCCGGCAATTAATCCGGAAAAGCCTCAAAATAACTGGCAAGGAACGGATTCTTATGCGTTCAGGTACACACCCTCGATAAAATAGGTAGCTTTATAACATCTATTCCATAAAAGTAAGTATCTACATCTTTATATAATTACACTAACATACAACTAAAAGCTGATATGATAAATAAAATCTATATTTACTGGTAAAATATGTAGGATTTATAAATATTTGGGCAAGAAAAAGCTTAAGAGAAAAGCATCTTCTATTAGGAAAGCCCGGGTAGAGCTATCACCAAAACAATATAACTCGAAATATGACAAATAAATAAAAATAATAGTTACTAAATTCTGAGTAGAGAAGGAGTAGTAATACTCGAAATTAATATAAAATTAACCCTGTTATACCTTAGCAATCAAACGGTCTATCAGCACGTAGAAATAGTTTTCACAGTTAGAGAAGGCCTAAATTATTCCGCCAATTAAAGACGGCGTCTAATAATTGAACTTTAGCTACAAAGTATTGGTACATACCTGATAGACGCACTGATACTTCAAGCACTCTCGACACTTTCAACGATATAATAACGCCCTAAAGAACTGGTTTACAATGCCAAACATCACATAATATGTCACGGCTCTGCGGTACTAACTACGATAATAGATAACTTCTTGTCTATATTGCAACGGTCGTCACTCAAAACGTCTCTAAAATTTGTATCACGTCGTGTTTATGAACACTAGAGTCAGTCTGCGTGCTACTCCTCGTCCACGTTGATCTCGGAGTCGGCCGAGTCCTCGTCGTAGGTGGAGGAGGAGGCGAACCCCCGGCCCAGCAGCGCCGAGCGGTTCTTGGCGGCCGCGGCGCGGTCGCGCTGCCGCCGGTTCTTGAACCAGTTGCCCACCTGCGTCGGCGTCAGCCCCGTCGCCGCCGCCAGCTCGCGCTTCTTCGTTGGGTTCGGGTACGGGTCCTGCAGGTACCACTCTCGCAAGAGCGATCTCGTACGCTCCTTGAAACAGTGCGTTTTCTGTTCACCGTCCCATATCGTTCGCGGTAGAGGGAACTTCTTCCGCACCCGGTATTTGTCGACGGGTCCGAGCGGGCGGCCTCTTAGCCTCTCGGCCTCTTGGTAGTGCGCCTCCAGCCACAGTGCCTGGAGCTTAGCGTGGCTCGATCGCTGGAAGCGGTGCCTCTCTAGTATAGAGTAGAGCTCCCGGTGGCGCCCCGCGTGGAAGGCGACCACCGCTCGGGCGCGTAGAACTGCCTCGCAGCGCTCCAGCTCGGCGACATTAGGGTGAGCGACGGGCAATGACCACAGGAACCTTGCTAGACGTTCTACGTCACCGCTCTCCTCGAGGGTTTCGCAGACCGTAGCGACTTGAGCAGCGCTAAAAGACAGCGTCGGCAACGGCAGCAAAGGAGTCGGCGCGGCTAGCTCGATGGCGTTGAGCGCCGCGGAGGGAGCCGGGTCAGCGCAGGCCGCGGGCTCGGCGGCGCGGTCGGGCGCGGCGGGCCCGCGGTGCGCCTCCAGGATTCGCGCGTGCAGCGCCGCCGTCGTGGCTTCGTCCCAGGAGCCGCGCATCGGTGCGAGTGTGCGCGGCCAAGTCGCGCGCGGTGTGAGCCGCTGCCGGCGCGCCGCCGGGGGCGTGCTCGGTGCGCGCGCGCGATTGGCTATCGGTTACCACGCGCGGGGCCGGCCGGCCAATCGCACTCGCCGCCCGCTCGGGGGGCCGGATAGCTTTCAACCGCGCCGCGGCGCGTATCCGGCGGGCGCGTTTAACGAGGGCGACGGGGCGCGGCCCCCCCGCGCCGCCATGATCCGTCACGCACACCGCCGCCGCCGCCGCCGCCCGCGCCGCTCGCACCCGCGCGCGACACGCCGAGATCCCCGGAGCTTAGCCTTCGATCGATTACCTGCAAACCTGCAATTAATAGCCTCCACACGGCCATCCGGCTGAATTACACGCCCTGTGTGTTTGTCTATGTATCACTACTGATCGATAAATCATAATTTAGTCGGTAGCTTGCATGTAGATCTGTCAGCGGGTTGACAAATCGATGTGTGAATAGAATGGAAGATTTGTGGACATAAAAGTCGTGTATTATATCAAGAGCTATGACAGTTTCCTTTCTTCTGTGTAGAAACTGAGCCTAAGTTCTGCAGGATTTGGCCTATGACTGAAAGCTA
Organism: Crocallis elinguaria; assembly: GCA_907269065.1. Taxonomy (NCBI): domain Eukaryota; kingdom Metazoa; phylum Arthropoda; class Insecta; order Lepidoptera; family Geometridae; genus Crocallis; species Crocallis elinguaria. Next base: position 37,303,848 of record OU026065.1, read on the forward strand.
TTACCTATCTGTTTTATTTTACAAAGGCCAGCTTATTTTTTAGATGTGTTATTAACATTTTCTTAAGTTGAAACGTGACATCGGTAGGCACAGTTTAGCATTTAATTATTTCGAATTTCCTGATTTACAATTCGTTTGGTAGATACCTACATCAACTTACAACTAAACCGTTACAACAGGTTAGAACTTACAACTTAGTTCCAAAGTTGTCTGATTTTTGAAATAAAAAATAAAGGATGACAACAAAATCCAACCAGCATCAAAACCGCTCGGCTGGCGTACCACCGAGCGAGATTTCAGCGTGAAAGCCTTTCGAGAGTATTAAGTTATTGAACGGCAAACCACACCCAAGCGGCTGTAACTCTACACAGGTAGCATGGGGGGACCACCCCACTCACCCCAGGCCCACCATCTCCCCAGAATTGTGGGTCGCATTACGCGCCGAGAAATATTACGTGTTACAAAAGAGATCGATTATATACCTCTGCAGGTTACTTCGTCATCATTTTCTTGCATAAGTACCGTGTTATGGTAACATTTTATTATAGGTATTTACGGATAAGAAACAGTTAACTTTTACGTTACTTGTTTTGCACCTATCGGTATGGTATTACCGGTTTCGACTATATTACCGCTTATCATTAGGTAGTTGAAATAGTGCTCAAACTATAACCTTAAGATATTATAAGAAAAAAACTTTTTTAGTAAAATAAAACTTCATGCGATAACATACTCGAACTTGGCCTCTTATTCTACATTAAAATTTTCGAACTTGGTAAACATTTCTCATAAAGAAAATCATTCACTTAGGTTTACGAGTATACAAACTCTACTAAATTATAACAAGCTAGTTAATTATTAAATTGTAATATGGAGTTGTTTTCAATCGAAATATCGACTTATAACTGCGTATGCCTACTTACATAGGCAATATTATACGATCTCCGGCCCGTGGTTTCACTCGCTTGGAGATTATGACAAGAACCACGCATTTCTCGGGAATAAAAAGAATATTATGTCACTTTCTAGGCTATAAACTATATCTGTGCAACTATAGGTAACTATCTCTGTTGCCGTGAAAGAATGACAAACCAACAAACCGTCTTTTTATTTCCTTTCAATAAAGCTTTGGAACATTAGAAACTACCTCTAATATTTGTTTTACCGATATATTTTGTTAAAACGTTTTTGCTAAGTTTTATTATATTTTGATCAAATTGACAGTCACGAACACGGTCCAGTGATCACTTAATAAACAGTTTTACACTTTTGTCGGTTTCGAGGGTGGCCAGGGGTCACTAATGACTTCCGAGCTGTTTGACTTGATGACCGTTATAATAAAATTCAGTTTTACATTCTTAAGTTAGTTATGAAATTTCTTTTATTAGACTGTTTCGGTCTTACCACAAAAAAATTAAACACGCCCTAAACATGTGTTGAGCACACAGAGAGATCTCATGTAGGGTTAAAATGCTTTAGTCGTGTGTTTAAATATATGAACAACTACAAACCTTGATTTAAGGAGTGTCTAACCGTTGTCTAACTCAATTGAGTTAGACAACTGTTAGATAGACAACGGAATTCAGTTGTGACATTTTTAATAATTTTAGACGTTTATTATTGTCTAGCTAAACGCGTTTAAAAAAGATTTTTGGGGCAAGAAGGTCTATAACTTTATTGATAAACAAGTGATTTATGATGTAGGTCAAACACAAAACATGTGCCCAGGTACATAGGCAGACTGTCTGGTGGTCACGTGTCTGACAGTCTGAGAACCTGTACCTATAGGTAGGTAGTTTGATAACTAGAAAGGTGATTAGACTTCGACGTGTAACCCAATTTCGTCAAGAATTTCTTAGTAGCTTGTAGACTATATAATATGTTACTCTCCGGGCGGCCCACTCTGCGCAAAAATCACGTCGATTCGTTGCTCCGTTGCTGGGTGAAAGACGGACAAACTAACAATGTCACGTTTCTAGATTTATATAGATTGTGCATGTTAGATGTCTGTTGTAATGAGCGGAAAAAAGGAAGCCAATTGCAGATAGCACTAGCGGTAGTAGACAGTTTCCATCCCCACACGTATTGCGCACGTCACGTATCTCCAGGGATTGTGTTGTTACGACAGATTTCTTCGCCATCTGCATTTTTCCACTCGGTTCTGTACGTACTCTGAACTCAGCTTTTTCCAGTGAACCCTGGACATATATTTTTTCCCGTCGGACCATGGTTTGTTTTCCGGGATTGTACGTACTGATTTAGCTTTTCCTAGTTATGCCCGGCCTTAAATTTTTGTATTCGTTATTGCTTGTCTCGTGTGAACACTTTGGTTGCACAAAATAACAATTTTTTTTTTGCCTAGGTATAGTAAAATCATGAAATCAAATAATTTATTTCATTGAATAATTTTATCTAAATACTTTTTTTTTACTTCTGACCTAAAAATCTCTTTATTCAAAAATTATTTAGGAAATGTACGTTTCTTTTCATTGTTTTTCTTTTGGTATTTTATCACATAACTGTAGTAACCTTAAATCTTTTCTACGAAATGCTTACCTATACTCTACCTACATGAGGTGGAGTAAATAGAAGCTGTTATAGGTACCTATACATATTATATCCGATTTAGGTTTTTAAACTTTCATGGTCACTAACACAAGAGTTAACTTTAGTAACGGGATATTTACCATGTATTTTATTTGTTAACTTCAGTTTCCTCGTGAACATGGCGCTTGCAACAGTGCCGAAATATCGAGTGCTCACAACAAATAAAATACATGGTAAATATCCCGTTACTAAAGTTAACTCTTATATCCGATTGTTTAAAATAAAATATTATTGCCTGATGGTGTCAACGGTACTTATGTCAGTGATAGAAAATAAACAGATTTATGATATCATATTTGTAAATTATTTAACAGAACCGATTTTACTTACTAAGACTCGTGCAGATGGTAGAGTTTTGAGTGGAAAGTTTGCGAAGAAAGTTTTATCGTATCTCGAGAGCTCCCAGGTAAGTAAGTATTTTCCTGAAGCCATTCGAGCTTCAGGAAAATCGACTTTACTGTATTACTGAAAATAAGCACGCTTAAAGCTCTATTACCAACATTTTTATTTATTTTCAGACATGGTCTTTAATGACGCCTTCTGGAACAATGACTTGTTTTATTAATTTTTAACACACTTTTAATAGCTTCACTTGAAACGATCTAGCAAACAATGTAATAAAATCTTACAAGTCAATTTTAACCTACTTCTAATTGTCGTATCGAAATGAAACTTTGTGTGCATGTAGTTCAGATGACAAAATTATAATTTGGTATCATGGAGCTGATCTGGTGATGGAGACTGGAGGTGGATAGTGGAACTCTTCAGTGGCTACAAATAAGCCCTTTCGAGCTTGGGGTCATATGATTCGTATTGAGGAGTCCAATAGATTGCACTTGGATGATGAAGTCCTGGGGTGGAAACGTGTTTTTTAGTTTCTTTAAACTACATACTATAATTTTTATACTTTAACTCTTGGGCCTTTGCTAGGCATATGGGCAATATTATGAGGCCCTTTTTATTTTAAGAAATATTAAGTACGTAAACTAATGTGAGGGTGGAGAGGTAGGAGGTAGGTACTATGGAAGTAGTGATGAGGTGAACTATTAACTATTTTTTTTATTCAAGTTTATTTAGTATCCCTAAGTGGGATTTCCTTGCCTTGGAAACTTAGATAAAACTGAATTTTTTACATCAAACTTAATACAAAAGGTTTGTTTTGCTATATTAGTACTTGTTTATAATACTACCTATAAGTGACGAGAGGTACAGGTCAATCGCCAGATGGTAAGCTTCACGCGGTCTCATAGTAGTAAATAACTAATATCTTAGTCTTAACTATGCCTATCATAGATAATAACTAGGTGCCTACTCTTAAATGTTTCGCTACAACATGACCTCTTTAGATACCTATCATACAGGAACGTTCCCAATAAACCTCTACAAGTCTACATAGTATACCAAACGTGCCACAGTTAAGTGAGGTGACTGAGCCGCGTCTGCCGGGTGTAATATTCGGATCGTGTTCCAGCGAAGCCTTCTGTTCTGTAATCCGGGGGGTGGGGGGTGCCCCTATCGATCCGCCGTGCCGCTATCTTTGTTTGGATGATATAAAATCTTCAGTAGGTGTGGCGAGATGTATAAACAGTAAGGAAAAGATATACAAACTTGAGTAATTGTGTGTTGCAATGATGGATCAGATGCACTGTGTAGGTTGATGGTTGAGCTTGGTGGAGGACAGCATCGTGATGGAATCCTACTTCCTACTAGTCCTATCCTATCCTATCCTACTTCCTACTAATATATTTTGCGAAAGCGTGTTTGTTGGTTTGTTGGTTAGTACTTCTTTCACGCAGTAACGCAGCAACGGAACGACGTGATTTTTGGCATAGATATAGTTTATGGACCGGAGAGTAACATAGGCTACTTTTCATCCCGGAAAATGCATGGTTCCTGTGGGAACGCGGGTAAAAACCGCGGGCAGAAGCTAGTAGGCTGCATAATGATGCAGGGTGTCCTCTACTCCTTGCCTGGCTAGCTAAGTAGGGTGCCAAAAAACACAGGTTTTTGTCACCCTATTATACCCTACCTAACTTATTCCAGTTTTATCGTGTTGACATCCTTCTATAGCACTTTGTCATTGTCACTCTTAAAATAAGTAACTATTGAGCTGTCAAATGCTATAACCGCGATAGAGAAATAAAAAACTTAGTGTCACATACGGTATGTAGTAATATAGGTAACCTATCTAATGTGAATATAAACTGCTGCGAAATCTACTTCATGGGATAGTGTAAACTATTCAGGACAATGTGCGGATTTCACATAATTTCAATATAGTGTGTGTATCCTGCACAGGATTATTTGACACATGCTGCTTACTGCGTGTATTGTAACGTGGGTGTGGCCGCCTAGACCGCGACATCTCCTGATTGCACCGGTATTGTGGTCCTCCATTACTATGATTTGTCATCCGAGAGCAGAGTATATTTTATTCCATTGTAGACCGTTTCTTTGTGACAACACGCTTTGTTACAATTTCAATTTGGGACATTAGTGGAATGAGCGACGAAATACGTGTTGAATAGGTGAAAGTTCAGATCTATTTTTGATAATACTGAAAGTCTATCAAAAAATTCAAAAGCAATGTTATTAAAGTACTCGTCATATGTTTTTCTTAGGTAAGTAACCGCTTTAGAATGTTAAAGGATCAAAGATAAATCAGTTGTGTTACTTATATTTATATATATAGCGGTAGACCGTACACCACGACCTAATTACCTAGACGAAATTACCTATAGTTATATACTTTTCATTGGTAATCCTTTTGTAAAAGGTTTATCCTTTTTCCTATAAGTTTATTTAGCTGCTAGCCGATGACCTTTAATCAAGTATGTTCATGATGTGCGTGGAGGTAAATTTCTGCGGGTACGCTCAAATTCTGGTACTTACTGAAAATCGAGAAAACCCCTTTTATATTGCATTTGTAATTCCCTCGCACCATCGCTAGCTAACATGGAGAAAGCGTAACGCAAACAAAATATACAGAGTTTAGACAGAATTGTCCAATGCCTGTTTATAGTTAACTTAGAATGTAACAGTATTACCACAAAAAAAAACATTTTTAGTCGCCTGTTTAGATAGACAGCGTCTAAAGATAAACGTCCAAAATGATTAGAAATGTCACAACAGAATTCTGTTAGGCAACGGTTAGACACTACTTAAATCAGGATTTGTGGTTGCTCATATTTAATCACGCGACTAAGGCATGTTTAGGCGTTCAACATTGTTTAAAACAGGTTTAACATGTGTTTATTTTTTTGTGGTAAGACCCTTATAGTCAAGCTCCTGCATTACGTAACTGTAGGCAGAACATCGCTCAAGTGAATTATGGTGTACCTATCTGCGCCGGGCAGCATTACGTCCATCTAATAACGCTCTCGGCAACTTTTACCTCAGTCGTAAACGTCGTCGATTCACACAATGGCCTATTCCGTTCAAATTTCGCAACATATTCCGAGATCCCACACGAGAGCGAGCGGTTCAATCGGCTCTAACGCCGACGACGAAATAATAAAACAAGATAAAACGGCACCACCGCGTCGAATACAATATGCTATTTTGCATTTGTAAATTTGAAAGTAAAATCTGTGGAGCTACTGTGTCGCAACATAGTTATAGCGCGTTGGGTTTGTATAAACAACTCGGTGGACAATTTTAAACTTTATGTTTAACCTGTGAGTGGTTGCGGGGGTCTGTCAGACCGCACGGGTAACGTTGTCGGTTACACAATGCGTAATACGTCATGACGCGCAGTTTACGGTCGCGAGGTATCGCTAGCGGTTTGACACGTCGCTTAGCGAGAATGATTTGTGAAGGGTTAAAACCCTTTGATGGGAATTGATCATTCTCATGACTTAGTATGGCTTGAGACGCGTGAGAGAAAATATTCCGTAACTAATAACATTTTAATGGTCTTCGAGTTCATAAACAGAAGATAAGGTAATCGTACTTTTCCATTAAGTATTTCTTATCACAACAAAAACGTTCCGTTTTGAATGTCTGCTGTTAGATATTCAAAAGGTACCATCACGTAAAAATTCCAAACATTGTCATTACCTAAAACAATTTACTTGCCCATTTTCATGTCTGCTCAATTTTCTAACCCTACAACCCACGCAAGTTTCAAAATACGCGTACCATCATAAAGGTCACAAAGCGAATTACGCAGTCAAAGCTATCGATAATTCCCCACGGTGACCGCATGGTTAGATAACAAGAATAGGAGAAATGTGACTAGCGAATGATCACAGAGGTAACCCTTCTACACGGTTTGTTAGCCGCAGCCCGCGGTCTCGCAGACCGATCCACCCGCATAGGGTTAAGTGTAATGGTACATGAAATTACCGGGCATGCAGTTAAATGCGTTTCAATAGGTCATTCTGACATCAAAGATTGGATGTGATGTTATGTTTGACTGTTTTGACTGTGACACCTCATGAAAGAAAGGATCGAGCTAATAGATTGAAGCTTTCTTCTTTGTCTTGACTTTGTTATCGTTTAGTAGGGTATTAAGTCAAAAGTAAGTAAGATCTATAAAATAAAAAAATAATGACAAACTAACTTTAAGTTATTTTCAGGTATGATTCATTTTTATAGGTTTTTTAATTTGGATGGTTTTAGCTAAGTTTGATAGAAAAATTGGTGCAGTCATTTTAATATTGTGAACTTTATGGAGCGGATACGAAAATATAGTCGTCAGCAATATAGTCAGTTGGTGTTGAGTATAAATAAATAAATAGTGAAGCAAAAAAAGCAGTCTTCCATAATGTCCCGTAAACTAGAAATTTCATCAGACCTGCAATTGTAGAAGCGTCGAACTCGAAACAGATCTGATCCAGGACCCGAGAGACAACTGCATTCAGTCAACAAGAAGCAGTTTATAAAGTGGTACAACTAACGCAAATGTGCGTCTGGATTGGTACCACCGCTTTGCTCGTGAAGTCTGCCGCCAAGCAGTAATGTGCAAGCATTACTGTGTTTCGGTTTGATGATCAAAGTAGCCAGTGAAATTACTGGGCTTATGAGACTTAATACCTAATGTCTCAGGGTATAACGAGCGCAATGCAGTGCTGCGCATCGCTTTTGTGTTTCAAAGTTCGAAGTGGTACTGCAATTGTTATGGGCCTGCGTTATGCTTACCATCAGGCAATCGACCAGCTCGTCTCATCAAATATTATAAAAACGTCCAGAAATTTTAAACAATTTTACTAGTCTAATCTATACGTACAAGATGGTACGTCGGTGTTAAATACCTATCCAAATAGTCGAAAAAGCTGAGATAGAGTTTGGAATAGCACTCAATAGATTTATGATTCGGTTAAATTTTACTATATCTACTATACATTTTACTTTATGTATTCACTAGAGCACATGACTACTGAATGGGTGGCACAGCTCCAGTCATCTGCTAAATCTCCAACTATTTCGATAACACTATTCGGGGCGTCCTCAATAGGCGTATGTATGCAAATGTTGGAGTCCATACGCATCTGAAATGGCGATGTTGCCATTGTGGAGGACACCCACAAAGGACGCGCTGCCTTCCGCAGTTACGCGGGGTTTTGTTATCTGTGGAGCTACGGTTAAAGTAGGAAGAGGTAGCGGGAGCGGGTATAGCGGTTGTCTTTATCAACGCTATATCTACTCGTAACAACTGTTAAACACTTATCCTCTACAGAAACTCTCGTATACTCTCTGCGAGTCATCAATCTTTTTCCAATTATTTTCATTTAAAAAATGGAATTCTTTGCTTTCTATTCTTTCTGTATTTCCTAAATACTACAACACACGACTTTACGACGACACTTTAAATACTACACGATACGTCCTACATCGACAACGCATCGTCGCCTACCATCAGGGGCCCGATTCTCCTATTTCTTAAGAAAAACGATAGACAAACGATACAATTTCAATTCAATTACAATTTTCATCAAAATCGGTATTCTACTAATTTCACAAACGATTCCGATTGAATTGTAATTGTCTCGTTTATCAATTGTTGGTAGAAATATGTTCGGTGTGACCATTCAAATCATAATCTAAGCTCCCATAGCTGATAGACAACATTTGAAATCTATTTAACACAATATCTCGTGTTTTTTGTAATAAACATTTAAAAGTAATATTTCTTTTATGGTAATAACTATTTCTAATGTTGAAAAACATATAAAACTCAACCAAAACATGATTTTAGTAAACAAAAGTGTGTGGTCGGCATTATTGGCTATCATAGACAAAAAATAAAAACAAACCAGAAGTCAACGTCACGTCAGTGTCAAATCAAAGTTCAAAATAAAAGTCGTAGAGTTCATCAAGATACAAATTTCTAATTTAATCTTTATAATATTTCTATTATTTAATCCTAATTTATACAGTAAGCAAGGCCTCTGGATTTGGAACGTGCACAACTGGATGCATTTCAAATTAGGCTTGAACATATTGAAGAAAGGCATGCTGAAGCCGCGTTAAGAACAAGCAAGGTAAGGGAATAACAATGTAATTTGCTTAAAAGTAACTAGCTGCACCCCACATAACGAAAAATGATGACGAGAAGTATCCAATGTCGTTTCTCAGGCTTCAAGCTATCTTTTAGCAAATTTCATTAAAATCCACTCAATGGTATTTCAGTCTATATGTTACATACTGTGATATTCCTACAGGAGAGGGAAATAAATGTTTTCACAAGAGTTTGGGAACACAGCTGTATTTGAATGACAGTTTTTCTTATATCTACTCTAGACTAGAATAATTAATAACTAACTTACATCTTACCTACTATTTACATAATTCATACTTAATATTTAAGACCTGTCCCAAATATACTACTCATACAGACATTATTTTTCATTTGACTGCAAGATGGTAAGTGAGAATGCAGCAGAAAATGAAGCATGATTGCCTAAAAGATATAATGATTTAGATGTACTACTTTGCCAAGTAGGTATATGTATTCTTTATTTTTTTCAGAGCTATGAATAGGATGGCTGCTGCTCTTAAAAACTATTGCCTACTTTTACTACAAAACAATATAAATTCTTAATGGAGTTGTCATGTCTATTTACATTCTTTATCAACAACAGTTATGAATGGTATAATTATTGAAATACATCTATAAAAATAAGAGAGACAGCACAACTATGGGACCTATTCAGTAGTTGACATGCATTTTGGCTCATTACGCTCAGCATATCAAAATACACACAGAACTCACCCTACAAGAAAATTGTGAATTTGTTTTTGTTTATTTTGTTGTTTAAAAGTTTATTTTATTTTCAGAAACATCACAATGACTAAAGGAAAACAACAAATACACTTTGTAATATTTTTTAATAAATATTGTTACTTATAATAATCTTTTTTATTTCAAATACCATCAGTTGATCAATGTCAAAGTATTTATTACTAGCTTCCGCCTGCGGCTTACATCTTATTACATTGTGGCCTATGTGTTATTCTGGTAGCTATATTACTATAATTTCTTCAATATCCGTTCAGTAGTTTTTAGTGAAAGAGTAACCAACATCCATACTCGGAAACTTTTGTTCTTATAGTAGTAGTAGTATAATAGTAGTAGGTAGGCAGTACTTTTACAAGTTCAGATTCTAATTGCTTTATTAATATAGGCCCTAAAGGAGCACTCATGAAGGTTAAAATAAATTACTCTAACAGTGGGTCTCTGTAACATTCATCTACCCAAATATTGCAGGTAGATAGGTGCTTACTATCATCACGTTTAGGGAATGGAATCCCTTTCTGTTGAAGTATCACTCTTCATGCACATGGGGCCTTAAAATTGCCACATGCATCCCATTAATAGAGGCCAGCACATCCGGAATAGCAAATTCCAGATAGAACCTAAAATTAAAGTACAATGAAAATAAAGCTATGGGCGGGTTATTAGTCCTATTTAAAATTGGAATAAGTATCAATTTTTGCATCTAATTAGTTAACCCTCAAGACAGTTGATATCACTTTAATCTTCATTCTACAAATAAACAAGACTAACTTTGTTTTTAATTTGTTTCTCTCCTCCCATTGTGTTGGCCATTTAACATATTTCCTGTAAACCATGCTGAGTACCCCAGTCACTTGTCTCACAGCCCGAGAAACTGTTGTCTGCAAGACATTGTGGAAGGCACTCTGTCCCACTAATGTCTGGTAGGACCCTGAAGCCAAGAAGGCCAGTGTGATCAAGACCTGCAAAATAAATGTGATTTCATTTGTGTCTACTTATAAATCTTTAGTAATAGGTAGGTCACCTTCATTTATTTACGCCTTAGATTCGTTAAAAAAGTGAATTTGTTTGTTGATCTTACCTTTATCATGACCGGTATCCCATCGGTCCGGCGCTCTTTTGGAGAATGGGGAGTCAGCTCTTCCGCTAGATTATTTAGGTACGGTTTCCTTGCCGAGACGAAACGTTGTAATGAATTCCGTCTCGGGAAGATCACAGAAGGGATCTATTGTGCACCGCAACAACGCTCGAGCACGGCGACGACTTTTGCGCTCCGAAACTCTGCGTTGGCGAGCATTTATGCGATTAGCTAAACCAACTACCATATGCCAACGGATAATGCGACTCATTTTCAATTGGTATGATATAATTGTAATCCAGAAATTGCAGTGGAAGACGGAAACGCTACTGTAACAATAGCTAAAAAGCAACCTTTGCAAAATTGTTTAACAATTGTGTTTTCAAAGACAAACAACAATCGGAAGAGCTGTCAAAAAATAGTAGAATACCAATTTTTCACCACCACAATAGACAATTCATAAACGATTGATTAAGAGAATACGAAAACTATAACCGAATTTTGTATTGTTTTTCAATTGTCACAATTATTAAACAATTGTAGTAGTAGAATACCAAAAGTGTCAAAAGTCACGATTTTTTGACAATCCATTAACAATCTATAAACAATTGGTTTAGTAGAATCGGGGCCCAGATGAGATTGCGGTCAAACGCAAGCAAGTATATTGAGTAAAATAAAAAAAACAAGGCGAACTATTTCAAATAAAACAGTTAAACAGTAGTAATACACATGTATTTAATTTCAACAGGAACTTGAGCTAATTGGACCTATGTATAAATTAATTAATAAATTTTGTACATTTTGAGTGTCAATATTCTACGACCGACTAACTCAATGTATTATTAGTGTACGTGCGTATATGTGAACTGCAATTTTACTCTCGGAGATCGTGCATTGCATACCTAAATGTTGTTGGTATGCCAGCATAATGGAAAATGAAATCAAAATTAAACTAAATTAAAATCAAAATTAAGTTTACTTTTTATCTAATAAGACGCTCTCCACCTTGCCAACAGCACTTTAATTCACATACGTGAGCTAGAGATAGGTAGCTAAGTTTTCTCGAATTTGGTTGTAGTTTCGTTTTTACGATAGCTCAGGTCTCGCAAATGACAAACGCTTGTACTGTGTACATACGACTACTAAGAGCTACGAACTACGCTAGAATAAAAAGCTAGCTTGTTGTAAATTAAAATAAGTTTGCTTTAACAAATACTTACTTCAAATAAGATTATATAAAGTGAGTAATTTATAGTTTCAATTCCGCGATAAAGAATGTCTAATGGCCTAAGTTCGATCTGTGCTGAATTTACTTACTGATGGCAAGTTCAGTATAGATCGAACTTAGGCCATTAGACATTCTTTATCGCGGAATTGAAACTATAAATTACTCACTTTATATAATCTTATTTAAAATGAATTTCCGCAAAGTAACGCCTGATTCCATCAAATAAATACTTACGTCAGTTAAATGGCAAATCAATGAGTTTCACTGTTTATTGCTATGTACAATGTACACATTCATGAAGTTATTTCTTATAGCTTGTACCATGCACGCGTCCGGCAAGCGACTTTGTCCAGCGGCAGTTTAGCGAAAGCAATTTCGTGTTTTATGCTCCGGCTACAGATATGAAAGAAAATGAAGAGCGATACATACGCGACCAGAATATCGCTGGGCTGGGACCTGGGGATGGTGAGAATAAACGAACTTAGCACGGTGCACAACCGTGTACTCTAAGATATAGAATAATATTGCATGGTGGTAAGGCATTTTAGGGCTCGTCTGGTTTGTTACCACCCTCCAGTAGAAAATTTGTCGTCCTACCACTTATCGGTGTATTCTAGCAGCTGCATTTAAGAGCCATTCCTATTTTAAGCTGAACGCGCTTAGTGGTTACCGCTTTCGACCATGTCGTCACTTCAGATAAAGAGAATGATTGAGGAATTGAAAGAATATATAAAATGCCCTACCAGTATGCAACAATTAGTACCTCAACATCATCAGCCGGAAGACGTCCACTGCTGAACATAGGCCTCCCATAGAACGCCACTTGGATCAGCTACTCGCTTCTTGCATCCAACGGTTCCCAGAGGTTTTGACAAGGTCATCCGTCCACCTAGTGGGGGGCCGTCCTACATTACGTCTTCCGGTTCGTGGTCGCCACTCGAGAACCTTTCTTCCCCATCGATTGTTGGTTCTGCGAGCGATGATGCCTGCCCATTGCCATTCCAACTTGCTACCGTCTTAGTGCCTTCCCAGTACAAATTAATTAATGGAAGTAAGATTTTTTCCGTACTCCAATTGACTGGACTCCTGAACCGTACTACGGGCTTAAAATGGAATCTATACTAAGTATGGTTCACACAGACACGACGCAGCACTGTCATTCTCTGAGTGGAACTGCAATTGCTGTGTCAGGTGAGATCAGTACCATCAGTTCAACGATCTCATCTCGTGACTAAGCTGCATAAAGAAAAACAAATTAGGTTCATTGAGTTGCTCAAGTATTAAAAAGCGTTGCAGCATGGTGGTGGGCAGCGCGGCGGACAAAGGGCGATTCTGCCGCCGCAGCCATTAGGGCCTGTCATCATCCATCAGCTGGTGATTAGTTTATGGATGTGCTGCGATGCTTCTGCGGTTACTGAGTACTGCGCTCCGGTGGTATTACGTACCACATGGACATTGATGTCGATTATGACATCTCGTTGCTAATTTTACTTTCATCCTCTCATCCAATATACTAGCATGAGAAAGGGATGGTAGATGTTTGGCAGGTCCATCGAGGAGCTAACGTCTAGAGATGCAGTGACGTTAGGTTTGCATGAAATAAATTCCACCATGTTTGCCTAGATATCGCTCTGATTGTCAAAGCCACCGCCTCGCGCCGATTCCCCGTGTGCTGATACGCTGAGCGCTGATATTTTTATAGCCAAATCAATACATTAATTGTTACGAGATCGGATAGTACAGTATTTCATCTCTCGGGGTTAGTACCTCGATGGACAGATCTGAATTTAGTTTAACAGCTGTCAAAAATAGTCCATCTTTGATAAATTAGGCGTCCATAAATTAATGACCGTTAAATTTACCCCAGATACAGGCAAGTGAATTAATTTGACAGGTCTAAAATATATTCCATATATTTCTCATGTTCTCAATTAGAAAGTGAACCTAAAGTAAGCTTTAGATGCCAGAATATTTTTTATACTATTTGATAACGAGACGTGCTGGTCGTTTGCCTGATGGTAAGGATAACGCTGGCACATAACAATTGCAGTGCCACTCAGAACTTTGAACACAAAGGCCTGCGCGGCACTGCAGTGCGCTCGTTACCCTGAGACATTAGGTATTAAGTTCTCATAAGCCCAGTAATTTCTCTGGCTACTTGACTCATCAAACTGGAACATGCAGTATCTTCACAGAAGAGGATACCAATCTATTCTATTGCCATCACACGTAATTCCTCCATCCCAACTCCTTTACGACAGATAGTGTTCAGCCTGTGGTCGAGGCACATGATTCACTCTCTAACACACTCCTAGTGACCAATATTCACAAATCTTTCTTGTTATGACCCACGCTAATACCAAGATATCCTGTCGCAAGCTAGCAAGCGTAGGACGATTTGCGAAAACAAGTAGGTACCCAACACTTGTTATAATTGAACTAAATTTTCATAAAACTTATCTAACCATGAATTCATTTTACACAGTCAGTAATTATTATTCATACATTGTAGCGGGATATTTACACATGCACACACACGCACACACACACACACACACACACACACACACACACACACACACACACACACACACACACACACACACACACACACACACACACACACACAGGCACGCAAGCATTCACATACACACTCCCTAACACTACACACGCCTCCATTATACATAACTGCCATAATTATTATTACTTTTCTTCACTGATGACTGTCTAGTAACAAATATTATTCATAGAATGTAAATCCATTATTGGCTATAAGTTTTAAATGTAAGTCCTAATAAGTTATTAGATAAGAGCTGTGGATTTTGTTGAATAAATTAAAAAAAAATATTATTGACCAATGAGCACCCGATATTTCGACGCTGTTGCAAGCATCATGTTCACGAGAATTGAGTATAACAATCACGGTAAATATCCCATTACAATGTGTGAATTAGTAAATACCCGTGAAAGTTTAAAACAGTGTTTGGTAATTATTATGTACAACTAATAAAATAAAATAAGATAAATCAGTAAAATCACGCACAATTACCTAATGTGAGACTATTGGCAAAATCAAGCTCCGACCTGCAATGTTCAGGCCTTACTTTACTACCGTCACTCTACCACTTTGACGGGGTTTCAGTTCTTGAAATACGAGATACTTCACGGTAATGACCTTTTAGAATAATAACATGTAAATTTGAATGAAGCACCAATAACTTTAAACGATATGTCTATCTGCGGTAGTGCGTTGTACCAGTTTATAGCCTCAATATGTCATTATTTTAACGGCGTTTTGTTTTCACTGGAGACTTATACTTCCTTATTGGGTTATTTGAAGTAAATTAACTACTTAGAAATGTTTAGGACTTCTTTGTTTTTGAAAACAACGTCTACAAACCTTTATTTTTAGTAACTATAGGATCGATTATGGTATCGATTAGGACTTGTGTGTGAGCTCTCGTGTCATCATCGTCATTGTTTCGGCCACCTGGTGGCATCTCATAATGAACGCCATTCAGCTCGATCTTCGGTTATTCTCATCCAGTCTTCAGGGCGGCGGTCTCTTTGGCCGAAGAGCGTTCCTTCACTTCATTTGCCCAAAACGTAGTCTCCACTTCGTTCAATCCAAGGATTGTTGGTTTTGGTATATCAAGGTTTGCCATGGCACTGGAATGGTCATCGTCCTCGAAGAACAGACAACCGCTAGACGATAAAAGTAGAGATTTTTAGTGTTACCACAAAAAAACATTTTTAGTCGCCTGTTTAGCTAGAAAGCGTCTAAAGATAAACGTCAAAAATGATTAAAATGTCACAACAGAATTGTGTTAGACAACGGTTAGACACTACTTAAATCAGGATTTGTGGTTGCTCTTTAATCGCACGACTAAGGCATGTATATGCGTTAAACAGTGTTTAACTCAAGTTTAACGTGTGTTTAATTTTTTTGTGGTAAGACCCTTGGATTTTAAATTTTATGGGTTTCATGCCTGCAATAAATAAAAAAAAATTTAAACTCTTTCTATGAAGATTTAGTACCTATCCGACATTATAGAAATTCGAATCGAAATCAATTTGTACTGAGCCCTATTTTCAGACAGTTTCTTTGGTAACATATTTATCAGCGGGTCAATGAATCTTAAATAATATATTTGGTTTTTTCTAATTAATATAATATTCTATCAGTTTTTGTTCCGTAGGATTAACTAAGTGCATTAGCATGCGTAAATAAACCGCACACGCTATTTGATGCGCTAACGATAATCCGCGGAGAGTGGCTTCATTGTTTCGCACGATACGTGACGATAGGCACGATAAAACCGTTCGGCCACTACGTATATCAGTAACATAAATCGTTATCTTACTTGGTACAAATAGATACATAGATGAGGTGCTTACTATATGGTTTTCTCGCAAGAAAGCGAACATTAATTTTCCTTATAAATAAAGGTCAAGTCTAAGATATTTTTTATAATGCCGCCGGCATGCTGGGTACGCTTCCAACTGGTAGTGGGCTCCGTGGTTGAAATTTACGAATTGAGATGAGGCAGTTGATAAATTTCGGTGACTAATTTTAGACGTTTCGCAAGACCTTTATTTTAAATGTTTTGATAGCTGGTTATAATTAGAATGAATACATGTATAGAGGCTGCAGGAGAGGATATTGAAAAATTGTATATAAATTTTTCTCGTATAGGCATTTATTATTTTTGTTATACTAATAATATCCGGAATAGCCTAGTAATGGTGCATGTTACTAATACTGTCAACCGGCTCGTCTCGTTATTAAAAAGTATACATTGTTTTATTTAATTGGGTATATTGTTATCTCAAATCATGTCATTTAGTAAACTGAATTTTATACAATAATGTAGATACGAGAACAGTTGGTTGACACAATCGAGCGAGGTATTCTAAAAACTTCATCATCATCAGCCGACGGCCACTGCTGAACATAAGCCCCCATAGAATACCACTTGGATCAGCTACTAAAATTTAGTAGTAGTTAATTTCTCACATTTCTTTCTTTACATTTGTTTTCTTTCTTTCATTACTTACGAAATCTTTTACTTATTAAAACAACCTGTGTCACAATAGGTATATGTATGGTAGTCATACATGACTGACGCTGGCCGCGCCACTCGACAATGGAAACAAACCGCATTTATAATGTCGGTCTCCAAGTTGTGCCAACCCCTTGTTGGGCAGCATTAACATTCAATAAGCTGTAATGCTTTATAACAACATGGGAAATACGGATTTCCACGCCAACTGGAGAAAATACTGCCGGAAAAGAACTTAGAAGGGGCGGTTATAAAAAGCAAAGTGTTACATTTTATACTTCAATGTGCATGATCAATCAAATGTATAGTTATCTACAAATATAAACTAGCTGCTGCCCGCGGCTTAACCCACGCGGAGATATTGGATTACATGGTTTTTATTTATTTGCGCAGAACCCTAATTATTTTTCTAAAATAAAAGTAGGCTGAGTTACTCCTTATAACATCAGCTATTTGCCAGTGAAAGTCAGGTCAAAATCGGTCCAGCCGTTTCGGAGATTGCCCGGAACAAACAGACAGACAGACAAAAATTTTGAAAATGGTTGTTTTGTTATAGGTACCGTTTATACTTTCATATGCATTTAGTAAAAAGCTGTTAATTTGTACAAACAGACACTTCAATTTTATTTATTTGTATGTAAAGAAGTTATGTGTACTTTGTTGTATGTTATGCTAGTACCATTAATCTGTAAAACTACAGATTCAAATAATTTTTCACTAAGAGGAAACTACATCCTTGAGAGCTATAGGCTTAAGTATACTTTTATTCTGATTTGACGCGTGCGAACCGCGGACGTCCTCGAAGATACTTGGGTTATTTTTTTTTATATTCTTTAGGCTCTCGTTTGACCGCTATCTCATCTGACGGTAAGCGATGTCACTGAATAAAACCTACATCTGTCTTCAAGTATTATGTAGAAGTAATTAGGAAATGAAAATACATACAACAATAATTGCACGGAGCTTATCAAACTTCACAAACAACATTGTTTTTAATCCTATGCAGGGTGGTTAAACCGATTTATAACGAGGGTGGCATACCCCTTGTACGTGAATCGTATAGTCGTACGGTTTTATTTCCACCCTGTATAAGCTCTGGGTAAACATAAACATTATTTTAGTAAACCGATAAGCTTAGTATTGGGCTCCCACAGATGATTAGCCACACAACGGTTTATTACACATAGACTAATATGAATGATAAAATACCTATATTCATTAGTTATAAGTAGAAATATTTAACTGGTGCCGCGGGCAGGTGCTAAGCTGCTGAAAGTATATACAATTTTTAAAATTTTTGTCTGTCTGTTTGTTCCGGCTAATCTCCGAAATGGCTGGACCGATTTTTACGGGATTTTCACTGGCAGATAGCTGATGTTATTTAAGGAGTAACTTAGGCTGCGGCGAAGTCGCGGGGCACAGCTAGTGTCCATATAAAATAGCAAACTTATTGCTGTCATATTATAGCAGTCGGCATCAGCTGTCGAGGGCCGCCACAAGTGCAATATACATGTGACAAAGCGGTCACAGAAGCCGTTGCTATCGTGGTCCTGCATAATGGATGGACAATCCGCTTACATACGTCCTGCGAACACCTTGGACGACGTGGCCTATAGGAGAAGCGGCAGCGATAATAAATTATTATACACAGAAAGGATTGAAAAACTACTGAACCAATTTTGATGAATTTCTTTTGGGACCAATCTGAAAGTATATCCTTTCAAATAAAGCATGTTCCGAAGCGGTTTATAAATGACGAAGTTCTGAAGTAACAAATATAAAAAACCTAGTGAATTGAGAACCTCCTCCTATTTTGGATGTGAGCTATAATGGTTGTTATTTTGATTCCTTGAGTGCGTCGAATTCACAAGTGATTTAAACGTTGACCTCTTCTTGGCACCAGATTACTAAGTATTTAAAAATTAAGCAATCTTTGCCTCTATACGTGGATAATATTACAGATTGAGCAAGGACGGATAATGATGGAATCTGATCTAAGCTTAAATTGTTTTGCTTAGCTTATGATTGTGAACTTCTGTAACTTTTTAACCGACTTCCATAAAAGTAGGTTTTTTATATTTGTTACCTCAGATCTTCGTCATTTATAAACCGATTTGGAAAAAAAAACATTTCCGATCTGAACTGCGTGGCATTTTCTGTAATTGTCTCTTCTAATCAATTTCACCATTTATGAAAGTTCAACATAATTCAGCTGATCTAGGGCTGCCCGGAAGTTCTGTAGCAGAATTTTGACGTAAACTTAAATGTCTTTTATTCAATGAAAAATTCCGGATTTCAAAAACTCGTAAAACTAACGTAGATGACCTCCAGGAGTAGATTGACCCACTTTCATTACCATACCAATTCAAACTCAGGCTTTATAACGTCGCTTATAACTTGTACCAAACCACCGTGCACGGTATAACGCGTATTCCTTTAAGCAGCACGCTGTGTCTCATTATATAGTGTCCTGAGTGTCCATCGACACCATTGTTTGACACCTTTTAACGACTTATCGCGACTTACCGCTGCTTATCGCGCCTTATCCTGGTTTCATCAAAGCATGTGCACATTTATTGTCCGGTGGCGTTGAGAAAGGTGTTTACATGGAAACGTGGATATGAATACTACGATCTATGTTTTTTGTGATATTGTCCTCTGTGTGTATTGTTGATTGACATAGTGAAATGGAATTTTAGCTCAGGGGTTTTCATTACTTTTAATATGTGTATTTTTTAAAGTTCGATGTGTTAAGATTCAATAATAATCAATTTCATTGAGATCTCTTTCAGGCAACCTTTGGATGGATAATGGACGGAAAAAATACTTTTTTTATCCTTATTATAATCCGGTACCATATTTCACAGCCATTACTGTAGTGATCCTTCCTACACAAATTATAGAAACTAGAAAGTTAGGATACCTACTAATTGACACGAAGTTGGGTACGTAAGCTGTTTTAGAATATGAATGGTTTGTTCCTGAAACATTACAATGAATAATATTATTTCCTAACAAAAAACAATGCATTTGCACCAACGTAATACCCAAGCAAAAATAAATAAGGCCCCCTCTACACCGTCAAGCTGTCAATCAAGCTGAGACTAAGCGGATTGTAGCGCTACGCCATCGCGCCACCAACCCCGCAACTTATCACAAATAGTGGCAAAAATGTGGAATATATGGCAAGAATGTAGTGATGAATACGTCCGGCTATATTTCGTTTTCGATATATATATAAGTATAGTAAAAAAAAAATGAGTACCTAGGAAAACTAAAAAGAAAAAGTATAGTAATGTTGCCTACAGCTTGCGCCAGTGGAAGACATGGAATCCAGTATTAATTTAATGATGTTTCCCGAGCGAGCGGTCGTATGTTAAATGATAACCGACCAAAACGGTTGACGGCTCCGTAGCTAAGTTGGTAGTAACCCTGCCTGCAAGGCGAGGGGTCCCGGGTTCGATTCCCGGCCGGGGCAGATTTTGTGTAAGCATAAAGTTTGTTCTCGGGTCTTGGATGTTTGTGATGTGTATCTGTGTATGTCCATGCCACCTGCGACACAGGGAATCCTAGTGCGGGGGTATGAGTGTGTAAGCGTTTATATATTTATATTTATATATAAAACGGAGAAGACAGGTAAATATTAAAAAGGTGTTTTTTTTATTTAATACTTACAATAATGACCTCGTTGTCTATAAAATTGTACCTGCTACGACTACAGAGATAGTGAATTGTGATCAGTTATCTAGAGGTATGCTTATTTTATGCATTTTTAGTGGAGCAAATAATACCTACTTATCATCATATTATTCATAAAAGCTCAATAAGAAAATCTCTCGTTGACGGAAGCTGTTACGCGTGAAAACGAGACAAAACACTATCTAGTAATTAAGTAAGTTAAGGAACGTTTATGAAAAAAGGCTAATATCTGGATGCGAAAAATTTCGCGTGCTTTATTCTCTTGGCATGAATTCCCCGTCTAATAAATCTGGTCATCCAATGATTTATTGCTAAGATACAGAATCAGTTTTTTTACTATCATAAAACGGGTCAATGTCTATAAAATATACCTAAACATGCAAATTGCAGAGATACCAACTTCGTCTCCTCTCCTTAAAGTTATCCCGTTTATCCCAAACTACAGCAACACAGATTATAGTGCTCCTTGTAACAGGAATGTCGGATTAGTCCGGTTACTACCGGAATTATCCGCTAATGGCCGGTAATTGTGCGGAATAACCACATTAGCCGGTAACCCAACGTCGCTTGTTTAACTAACGATCTCGTATCGATTTACGATGTTTAATTAAATTAACGAATCAGTAGTGGATCCCTAAAAAAGCTCGGATTTCGTATCTGGTTCGGTTTGGTGTTCTAATGGGATAATTGAACGGTAATTTGACCGACTCTGTAGTTTAACTGTTCCTATTATCATTAATTTGAGTACTGCAGTGGTTATTTACCTACTGGTGTCGATAATCATAAATACATGCGTAGTGTATTTTTAGGTAACCCTAACCGTCAAGGAAAATATTCGACCACAAAAACTCTTTCAGATCAACTGAGGATTAAGTTTTTTTTTTTTTATGTTATTTGGTAACGAGACGAGCTGGTCGTTTGCCTGATGGTAAGCATAACGCCGACCCATAACAATTGCAGTGCCATCCAGAACTTTGAAACACAAAGGCCTACGCGGCACTGCAATGCGCTCGTTACCCTGAGACATTAGGTATTAAGTCTCATAAGCCCAGTAATTTCACTGGATACTCTGCTCATCAAACCGGAACACAGTAATGCTTGTACACTACTGCTTGGCATTTATTTTTTATTTTTTTATTTAATTAACACGGCAAATGAACACCAGTTACATTAATTAAATCATTGTCAAAATGGAACAAATTTAGATTACACATTTACACAAATCATTACACATTAGCTTATAAAATTTATCTAAACAAACCTAATCATACATCTCGCTCACAAAACACCAGACGCACTGACAAAACCTCCGCCCACGCATCCACAAACAAATCAATCTCCGGACATGCTTGAAGGAGCGCGTTATATGGCCACCATTTACGATCCTTCCGAATCCATCGCCATCATCTCCAGTTATCGGTCATTTTGCGTCTCGAGTACTGCTGCCAACTGAGCGCGAAACGATCGTTGTATCGGCCACACACGATGAGTTGTTGGTGAAGCCGTGGGATCGTATCTCCGCTACCTATATTTTGCGAGGCACTGCTCTTCCAGATCGAGTCTTGAATAAAAACCTTATTTCTGATCACTTGTTTTATTTCTAATTAAGTACATATAATATTTCACAATGAACGTCTACCATTTTCTACGCAGCCGATTAGCACAGATAACAATATATTAGGGATGGGGTCGCACCGCTAGTGCTGTTCCAACATGAGTTGGAGCGTTGGATTTGGAACGTTTGGATATCAAATATTCCTATCTCTCCCCGTAATCCATCTGAGATTCCCCATATACACGGGAGGTTTTTGGAACGTTGTCGTGGAATATGGTGGATTGGAGTGCTCGTGTATGGAGGCTCTTAGACTTTGTGAGTTCTCACTTTCGTTTTAGTAAAACAGTGGTCTTGTAGCGATCCGCTGTTGGCTTATTTACAAAACACCGCTTACCTACAGGTTGTTTTATACTGGACACAAACTTAGCTTTACGATTTTTTAATACATTCACACGAGGTTACAAATTACATTGAGCTTAAAGCTGTTTGTGAAGAGAAACAGTAGTTTGTACCTTTTGACAACGTGGAATGAACAACGAAGAATTTTTTTAAATTCGCAATTTTTCTGTCAACTTGATTGCATGAGTTGTAGTTGAATGCAACCCTAGGATACTTTTTTGACAACTCCTGTATATAACACTAACACTCAACTAAATGAAGGCGGTAAAAATAAGAAAAAAGATTTTTAATAAAGTATAATTAATAATTAATTAATTTTTTAATAAAGTGTAATCGAGAGGTGTCGAAATAGCTAAGAATATACCGATTGTGAGAGTGTTTCGAGACCGTCCCATAGGAATGCTTGAGTTAGGTCGAGCTAAGGAACGTTTTGGATAACGACTAAGATTCAGTGTTAGTGTCGTAACGGATTGGAACATAAAAGTAACATATAACTTCGATATATTCAACTTCATCAAAACCCATTGCGTTGAATAATCATTAACTCCGACACCCCTGCATATGTCAATGCACAGCTTAAAATTAATATTTCGGCCATTTTGCCCGGAAACAGGGACCCCAAGGGTGTCTGGCTCTATTGTACCCTCGTAATTATGTAGCTATGTGTTACATTCACTGAGGGATGTTTCTACAGAATATGGCGCTCGGTGTCATTGCCAGGGGTGTGAAAGTTACTCGTTACTTAAATGTGATATTTTAGTAATGCGATTCTGGTTATGTATTATTATTTTGTGTTGGGGTTGTGGATTGAGTTGTGGAGCTTGCTTGCTATGGGTAACGCTTTTTTCATTTTTTGGGGACGATGAATTGCTGCTTATAAATAGCGTAAAACTGCCTGACGTTGCCTTAGCTCTCACATAGGGCTGTCTCTACCTTCAAAGTGCTTAATTACTAAATTTAAAAATAATACTTTTTTTATTCACGACTTTCAACTGTTATTCTACTTGTTTTCCACAACTACACAACCCGTCAAAGAATGTTTTATTTATTTAGCTACTTGTCTCTAAAAGAGACATGCTAGTTACAAATCTTTTATAGTCTAAAAGATTTGTAACTAGCCTGCACTCCACGTCCCGCCCTGCACTTTCTACTATAATAACAATTTTTACCTACTATTTTTGCTCCGTACATAACGTAGCTGTAAATTTGTCTTTATAAAAAAAAAATATTACACAATTTCCTATAAAATACTTCTTTATAAATCAGTCTACGAAGCTGGAGCTAAATAAATGGAAATTGAAAATATCATCCTAATAAAACTTTGAAATAATCAAATCTTCTGATGACCAGAAGAAGTAATTGATACCTACATTAAAATGTCAAAATGCATTAATTATGAATCGCTCACCTTACTATACTATCCTACTCCAATACTTAAATATATATAGATAGTTTTAATGTTTGTGTGTGTATGAATATTTGTTACAACGTATCTCCGTAACAACTATATTATATAACCGATTTTGATGAAATTTTGAATGTAGATAGCTTAGGAATAACTATAAAGAACTATAAAGTCGCGGGTAGAAGCTAGTTTAATGCATTTTTTTAACTTATTTTAAAGTTTTAGTAAAGAAAAAGAAACCAAAATACAGTTTGCAAAATATCAGTTAGATTTAATAGCGAAATGATCAGATTAGAACCTCCATTGTACCCAACCACCTTAAACCCACAATGGTGAAACCAGACACTCGCTTCGCTCTGGCCACAAATAATTGAAATTCTTCTAATATTGTAAAAAAATTAAAATACATAAAGGTTGGCAATGAGTGTAGAGTCAGTTTACATGTAATGTGATGCTGGTGGTTCCCTGATTCGATCACAATGGCTGCGTCGAGAGGAATTACACGAGAATTTTTGAGTCTAGTAACATGGAAGGTCTTTATTGATTTTGATTGAAGGAATACATTTTGAAAATGTGACGTAAAATTCACCTCTTATCTTAACACTGATCTCAAGTAGTGATATTTATTTATTTATTTATATATTTATTTATTTATTTAGATAGATAGTAAGCTTACAGTTTACACCAAAACCCGAACTAACTTAGATTAAAACTTAAATATAATTTTAAGCTAGTAACAATGGCATGCATATTATCAGCAAACAAATCAACCTGTTGGATCTCATGCGTAAAAGAGTTCAATAGTGATAACGCTCGCGAAGTAGGAGCGTTACCAGCGTGCTGAGTTCGAGGCGCGGGACAAGCGAACAACTGATGCTGACGACGCCCGGCACGGGTATAGTTATTGGGGACAAATAGCGCGAGTGCATCCAGCACAATCGGATTGTTTACCCTATTGCGAAGTATGTATATTATGTCACATTAGCATGGCTGTATAACCTGAGAGCGGGACTGGCTCTCCAACATGGTTGCCGGTACACGCCTTAAAGTGTTGGGGATAGATTTTCATCTAATGAGCTCTATATCTATACATACCTTCATGCAAGTATGCAGTCAGTAATCAAGGCATCAAAGCTACCCGACTGTCTTAGATTAGTGGATATCTTTTCTTAGTGCTTATACATAAACTATAGGTACAATAATTGCATTAAACACAAAACACATATAAATACTGTGGTTATACAGGTTGGATGCAAGAGGCGAGTAGCCGATCCAAGTGGCGTTCTATGAGGAAGGCCTATGTTCAGCAGTGGACGTCTTCCAGCTGATGATGATACAGGTTTAAGAACATCACATTAACACAATAAAAATGAAATTCACAAAAAATATATAATTTCCAGATGTTCAGATTCTTTACATTTTCATGAATAAAAAATGTATGACAACTATGTACTTAAACGCAGTTTTTCACGGCCAAAATCAATAAAATGTGTGTTTTAGTACAACTTTACGGGCCGCGTTGAATATGTGACGTCACGCGGTAAGCTCAATTAGTATGGGGCGTTTTAGCGTTCACTAGATCCGCCTGACTTTGGCTCTCATTTTTGACGTTGTTAGCATTTGATTTCCAGTTTTTTCGATATAGACATTTGATTTTCATGAGAAAACGAATTGATTAGCATCATAAAAAATGGTGTCAACATCCGTATTGTGCTAACTTTCACGCTTCTAGAGGTGTCCGTGCCAGAGCTTCGCGCTCTTGGAACCATCAGGATAAAATGTGGCCTATAATAATAGTCGAGGATAAGAAATAATTTTCGGAATTGGAACATTGCAATTGGTTCCAGATCTTAATAGTAACCAACAAGCTTTCACTCTTTGTGATATATTTCAAAGTAAGTATAAATGTAAATGATTAAAGCGCAGTTACATTTTTTACATAACTGTATGTAACCGTATAAGTACAAAACTGCTGGTAGTTACATGGCGCAGCGCACCGTGGCAGTCGACGATCGCGCACAGATAACATCGCGGGGAAATAATACCACAGAGCGTTTTATTACAATTATCTAAATTGCAAACAAAAAGGCGTTTATGTCTTTGAAATGGTGATGAAATTTTCTCGCGTTTTAGAAAGCCGCTTTGAGAGAGCAGAAAATTAAACTTTTAGTGATGTATATGGTAAGCACCCCAGCAGGGTTATTTTAATTAACTCGGAATGACATCCGTGTCGGAAGCGACTCGGAAGTCTAGATCATTTATATTTCGGAATCGCATCCCGTCAGAGAAACTTCCCGTTTAGATTCGACAACTCAGCTGCATAAACACGGATTTATTTCCTGACAATATTTCTCTGTCGGAATGCGTTTTCAAGATATAAAGGATCAGAAACAGTCGCTTCCTACACGGAATCATTCCGAGTGAATTAAAATCATTCTGTAGGTGCCGATGCCGGTTCAGTGACTGAAAGTGGTGAAGTACAGCTATTGGACCACATCAAAATTCAACAGATTTTTTACTTGAGAATTATAATATTTAAACTAGCTGGAAAATGCTCTACCACTGCATCATACAAAGGTTATTACATCGCCTTGCGTGTTTTCTTTCGACGAAATGTCAAGTTCATTGTAGGATTATATATTAGCTACGCATCGTTGGTTGGTTGATCTCTAACATGTAATGCCAATTTTACACAAACACACATATTATTATGTGTTAGCACAATAATCCAACTAATATTATAAACGGGAACGTCTAAATGTTTCATAAAATGCATTTGATTTTGGGAGTTTTTACTCATACTCGTATCTTAGCGGAAGTACGCGTCACATGTAGGAAACTACAAAGCTGATTTACCAAATGTTCAAGGACCTATAAAGTAATTAAGAAAATTAATTATATAGTTTAGGCTACGATGAGTCTGGCATGCATTGTAAAAGTCTGGTATTGTATAAGTCCCAAAACTAATTGAAGAATAAAAAATGGTTTCATTGTTTATTCCTTAATCAAGTCGAAAATAGGTACTGAAGGATTTCGCTCAAATTTGGTATAGTTCAAGCAGACAATACTTTGAAGCAACTTTCTTATCCCGGAACTAGCTGCTGCCGGCTGTTTCACCCGCGTGGATATATTGGATTTCATGGGTTTTATTTTTTTGCGTGGAACCCTAATTAAAAATTAAAGTAGCCTAAGTTACTCCTTGTAACATCAGCTATCTGCCAGTGAAAGTCCCGTCAAAATCAGTCCAGCCGTTTCGGAGATTAACCGGAACAAACAGACAGACAGACAGACAGACAAAAATTAAAAAAATGGTTGTTTTGTTATAGGTATCGTGTACATACTTTCATATGCATTTAGCAAAAAGCTGTTATTTTGATATTACAAACGACACTTCAATTTTATTTATTTGTATAAATACACTGTTTCCCGTAGGAAACCAGTGAATTATATGGTAAAATAATGACGATATCATTATTTACCAACCAAAATATTAAAATAACTTATATTCAATTTGTCGTCCGACCGTCGCCAAACAATGACATAAACTGCTTGCAACTTTCAAAAGGCATTGTTATGTCTTGGGAAACCAAGTGATTAGTTGAAATTGGGGCTTACTTATTTACATCTTGTGCAAAAGGGTCTGTTAAGTATTTGATGGATAGACGCCATTGCAGTGGTCTGCTACATCGTATATATAGGCCGTTTACGAATTTTATTTATTGCAAAATGACTCCAAAACATTGCTGATAAGTGAAACAAGGATACTAGACGTTCGATGTCTTACATAATCTTGTCTTACAGTCTTACACGACTTGACTACAGTGTAGGTCATATATCTCATGCCCATTTTCACCAATGGCACCTAAACAATCCCCTAACTAACCGTGTTTTGTTGAATTTTACATTTATGAGAACACTGTGAACGGCCAAAGTCGAGGTAAGATTTGTCCAAAAAAGCTGATTTTTGTTGTACTGAGTTAGAATCTCAAAATTTTACATTTTTGCTCCCAAGGAATCCTAGATATAGAGCACATGATACCTATTTGCTCAAAACATCTAAAGAAAAAATTATTAAGACACTATAATCACGTACGAGCGTTTGTATGGAAAGTATGGCGGTAGCAGCCTCTTAACACCAGGAAATCGATCAACGACAAAAATCTTCTCAGAAGTGTTGACTCGTTAAAACATTACGCTCGGCCAGTTTTAAACACCTTTCTGCAACGACACCTATTCACACACCCTTGCCTTATTTCTAGAGCAACAGCATTTATAATTCTTCAGCAAACTGTTAGTTTAAGGGTTCTTGATATGACACTTTAGTGCAATCGCAACATCACGAGACAAATCCCCTTTTGTGTCGCCAAAACTTATCGTCGCTTAGCTAACAATACCGCGCATCTCAAATTTGCTTAGTTTTCAGGAGAGAAAAAAAACAATTAAGTTCGCTTACCTTTTAGTGCATCATAACTCCCTGTCTCATCGATAAAAGTACCAAACTTAAAAAGAAATTAATCAATTTTGTAGCTCAGTCACACATCAGTGCGAAACAGTATGGCGATGGCGGACTCATGATTTGTGCGGTTTTAACGATACTAATGACTTGCGCGGTGACAGAACTAGTTGAATAACTTCCTGGGATTTAATAGTTTTGAATTTTGTGTAACGTCATTAGATGCGCGCTGAAAAAATCTATCCAATGATGTATAAAACGTAAAATGGTCAATTTTCGACTTACGCGGTATTGTTAGCTAAGCGACGTTATGGTATTGTCACAGTGGTTGGTTGAAGTATGGAATCTTTCTAATCTCACCCCAAAATCTATTGCAATATGCTCTGTGTCAATATTAAGTCTATTTAGATAGTTCATACTTTGACAACAGGGTTGATTAAAGCCAGGCCTAGACGTAAGGTCTGTATTGTCTTGTACCTATCTATTAGTTATATATACACAGAAACATTGCAAGTTAAAATAAAGCTTGTAATAATAAAAAAAGATGACTCCTGCTCCTTTTTTTTATGTCATTTAGTAACGAGACGAGCCGGTCGTTTGCCTGATGGTAAGCATAACGCCGGCCCAAAACAATTGCAGCGCCACCCAGAACTTTGGAACACAAAGGCCTGCGCGGCACTGCAGTGAGCTCGTTACCCTGAGAAATTAGGTATTAAGTCTCATAAGCCCAGTAATTTCACTGGATACTCTGCTCATCAAACCGGAACACAGTAATGCTTGCACACTACTGCTTGTCGGCAGACTTCACGAGCAAAGCGGTGGTTACAACCCAGACGGACACTCGCAGAAGAGTTAGTCCTCCCACTAACAAACTGTACTGTGTTGTTACTTTATGAAGACGTTTTGATGGTCTATGATTATGAAGAACATAAAGTAGGAAGTTTTCCGACTGCATAACACACTATCGATTTCAATTGAATTTTTTTTTCAAGACTCACTCTTGTTTTATATATACGCGGCCCAGCAGTGGGCTACCGCACAGCACGTTCCCCGTCTGCAATGTTAACGCGTTTCCTAGCAGTTTGCATTGTAACGTCGTTGAAAGATCGAAATCTCGGAATAATCCCCCATTTTGATGCGTTTGGGGGCAACCATAGTTTCGAAAACGGAAAGACATAGCTGATTAGCTGAAAGACGTGTAAATGTGACGTTAAAATAGGTGACCGCTGGCAAGATTTGTACCCATATCTTCAAGTCGAATTGGATCAAAATACAGAAGTAGGTACCCACCTATACAGTTAGGTTATGTTTTTTCTGTATGATTTGATTTTATGGAAGTAAATAATAAATGGAATATTAGATTATTTAATATTAGGACGAATTCTGACAAATCCAGTACAATCAAAATATATTCAGAAAGAAAATGTCCACGAAACTTCTTGAACACTGGACCCCACCAAACGTACCACGGCGTCAATTTTGACACCAACGGCTGCACAAAACACTATTTATTATTTGTGTATTATTCCTGTAAGTAAATATAGAGAGGATCGGGACGAGCCTCATTGTCCCGGTATCATTGTCCCGCGCATTATGGACCATAATCCCCATAATGTTTTTATCCTGGCATGTTTTTATAGAGAGATCTGTCTGCATGCATCGGGATTAGAGCACCGATGATTTCTGCAAACAAATATTTGCACCCGGGCGCTGTCATGATATTTTAGGATGAGTTTGATAGATGCTACTTATAATGGCTTGGATCAACACTAGAGATTTTACCCTAGTACTTGCCATTTGTTTTATTTTAACATACTTATTAGGTGCAGTCCATTTATATAAGAGAGAGTTCTTAATTCTGCTTGTTTTTTTTTATGTTAGCGTTATTTTAAGTTTCAATGATATTTTTATCTGATTGAGACATAGTCTTGATTGATCAGACTTGATCATATTTAAATGGGACCTCTTAATTATAATCGAGATCTAATAATGGACTCCAAAGAAGGCGACGGAAATCATTTTGTTACTTTTTTGCAGAGCAATTATTGATGCCATACGTACTATTATTTATTTATTTATTTTATTATTTATACTATTATTTTTATTTGTCCGTTTTATTGTTTCTTTTTTTTTCTTATTATATTATGTAAAAATTTTTTTTGTAAGTTGTTGTAAGTTGCTCAAGCTGTGTGCATCTAGTTCTGAAATAAAATATAATTTCTTTCTTTCTTTTCTTTCTTACTAGTTCTCATCTACCTTCCTTACCTAAATCTAATGATATTTAATACTGTATTTAATATTGTTGGAAACAAAGCAAAGTTATACAAGAATATAAAATTTATTCCTGATGATAGCCACTTGTTTTTGTCACCACTGTGAAAATGGTTAGTATTTGTTGATAATCAATTTTGGTACAATTAGTTACATTTGCCATAATCGTTTCAGAGCTATAGATGTAGATTTTTATTTTTCTATCCACCCCTTCCCTGATTAGATCTGAAAATTATCCATTGTTAAGAACAGAATCTTAAACCATATCTCCCGATTTGTACAAAGCCGATCACACCCAAAAAGTCCCAAAACCCATTCAAAAGTCGTCACCAAATGGTGATTCACGTGGCTCCATATCTTATCGTTATTACTTTTTAATCCTTCGCTAAAAGGACTTAAGAATCTATAATCCCTTGAACCATTATTTTGTATGAATGAACCTGGATTTGGTCTGCCAATGGAGTTATGGAGCTGATTGTAGACTGTGCAAGTTTACGTTGCGCGCGTTGATGTCTTTTGCTACAACATTGAATCTTATGCTTATCAGATTAGAGATGATATACGAATTTTTGTAGATGAATTTAAGTAAGGGTTGGTTATACGGAAAAATTTCGAAGAACGCAAGTCTTTATGTCAAACTAGGTTAATACCAACGTCGTGGTCAGTAAATCCGCGCTACGTCCGGCGTCGATTACTTGCGTGTATAATACAGAAGAAAAGTACTTTTTGGTAAAAAAAAATATGTCAAAACATAGCTTTGTTCAATCCGGAAGGCTAGGATTATTGTTTTGTATAATGAACAATTCATGAGAAATTGTTTTGTTTTGCGTTATCTTGCACAATCTTTGTTTTTAAATGTTTTTGCTTCTGTGTATTATTAGTTAGATATTAGGTACTACCTATGTGCATCCGCTCCATAATATGAGTTATGTGATGTTATCTAGACGCAGGGCGTCAGTGAGCTTTTAAGATTAACATCCAACTGTGAAGGGCTAAGGCTTTTAAATGACTATCTGTTTATTGTTTTTTTTTTTTGTTGTTTTTCGGCATATTTTTCAATTACCTTTACTTACGTAAATAATATAACATGAAGTAACAGACATCAGCACATTTGGTCTACAGCCCTACAGATGACAACCGACCTACGTATTTAAGTAGGTATACTAAAACATTTGATTTTTTTTAACATAACGAGTTCAATTACTCTGAATTAGAGAGATCTTCAGGGATATCGAGACTTTCAGCAATGCTCACATACCTGTAGGTAATAGGTACCTACAGTTTACGTTTTGTTACGTAATTTTAACTGACTCTATTTACCTACCCTCTAAATGACATCGTATTACACCAAAGTGGATTGAACGAGAATTTCCCGTTGTTTACTAACGACCGGGGATAGTATTACGTCTGGCTAAAACTATTCCGATCTCGAGTAAGCAGCATTTAGCTAACTCCGAGCTTCGCTGTCAAAGGTAATTACTACCTGTGCTGTGTTGCGTGCCGGTTTGGTGTCTGTATGTCGCATTACAGGCATGAGGCAATAGCAGATTGGCGGGCAAACTAAGCTACCAACATGGCGGATAGTTTTGTGGGCATCCGCGGAAAATGTGACTGTAGATTTCTGCAATTTGTACATATTGACCCAAACAGTTTTTATTTTTAATTAAAAGTAAAAGTAAAGTAAAAAATCATTTATTGACATAACTTTTTGTACAAATTACCAATGAACCCATAGGCTGCCGAACTAGTAAAAACTGTGTTTCAGCCACAGACTTACAGACAAATCTGTGGTTTTTGGCATAGATATAGTGATTGACGTGATTTTTGGCATAGATATAGTTTATGGATCGGAGAGTAACATAGGCTACTTTTTATCCCGGAAAAATGCACGGTTCCTGTGGGAACGCGGGCGAAAACCACGGGTAGAAGCTAGTAGTGAAAAAAGTACAAACCTATAGTATACCTATAGAAATTGTATTGCTACCAGGTACCGGCCTATTCGAGTCACGGGAACTGGTACAAATAATAGTTGCAAAATTTGACATACTTATGCTAAGTTCTAACTAATAAACTAAACATACAAACAATTATTATTACAATCCACTAAATTCTTTTGAAAATTATGCATCTTGACGCCATCTGTGTTATGTATATAAAACTTAATCAAAAATCGTTTACATTTAACAAATATAGATGGCGCTAGCGGCTAATATAAATTCACCACATACTTTTCTGGCAACTCCGATACTAAAAGATATGAAATCCAGGTCGAGAAATAAAAAAAACGATATCAAATCATAAAACTGTCAGACGTACAATTCAAGTTCCAAAATTCAAAGTCAATGTCATTATTGTCAAATTGTCATTATCAAGCATCATTTCTATTTCTCTATTTCTATTCTGAATTTCTGATTTCTGAATTTACTAAACAAATGGATTGGTCGACGACGCAACGGTTTGCGTTCGTATAATCATATTCTAATTATTAGAAATATGATTGGTGTGAGAATGAATACGTTCAATGATAACAATGGTGAACCGGAGCAAGATGCTAATTCAGCGTTAACTGAATTAGATAAAGGTAAACAATTTATTCCAAACATAACCAACCTCTTGACTCACAATCATTTCACAATTAACTTACAATAAATGTCTACTTACAGGATTACGCTCAGGGAAAGTGGGTGAACAATGTGAAGCTATCGTCCGCTTCCCCCGTCTCTTCGAAAAATACCCGTTTCCTATCCTCATAAACTCGTCATTTCTAAAACTAGCCGACGTATTTCGTATGGGAAACAATTTCTTGCGGCTATGGGTTCTGAGGGTCTGTCAGCAAAGCGAGAAGCATTTAGATAAGATTCTGAACGTTGACGAGTTCCTGAGGCGCGTGTTCAGTGTGCTACATTCTAACGATCCAGTCGCTAGAGCATTGGCACTTAAAACTCTTGGTGCAGTGGCTGGAATCATCCCAGAGAGGCAGAACGTTCACCATGCAATTCGGAGAGGACTAGACAGTCACGACAATGTGGAAGTTGATGCTGCAATTTATGCTACTACTAGATTTGCAGCACATTCTAAGTAAGCTCTATTTACTATGCATACCTAGTCAACTGTAAAATACTAGTTTTTGCACACTTGAGAATCAGGACATAGCCTATCACACTCAGGAATAATGTAGCTTCCATTTAGTGAAAGAATTCTTAGATTGGGAGCAGTGGTTTCAGAGATTAGGGGTAACAAACAAACAAAATTTACCCCTATATAATTTTAAGATTGATAGTCTCACTTAATACTAATTTCTACAATATAGATTAATTTATATTAGTATGGGCTATATTACTTCATGCTAAAACTATAGCTATAGCAGTATGTTTGCAAATATGTGCTGTGCCAACCACAAATGAAATAGCAACACAAATAATGCTGATACTAACCACCCTATTATAGAAATGTTTCTATATAGCTGCAGTCAGTCCCTTGCATATAAAATAACTTTTTTATTCCAGTGCATTTGCTGTGTCAATGTGTAACAAACTGTCGGACATGGTGGAGTGTGAGAGCACCGCAGCTGATCGGAGAGCCAAACTGGTGAGGGCTTTGAGGACTGTACATGGAGGAGGTAATTAAAATATATTTAATTTATAACTACAACCACTACGGTTTTGCGAAATTCCCTTTGACAGAAAGGAGGGTACCTGTATCAATAACAAAAAACTTACACAACCATACCCCTGCACTATGATTCCCTGTGTCACTGGTGGCATGGACACACGCAGATACACAATAATCTATGACTTGAAAAAAATCTTTATGCCACACAAAGTTGCCCTGCCTGTTAGACAGGGTTACTACTACTGGCACACAATAATGACAATGATAGCTCTGTGGCTATATTACATAGCCATGGAGATAACATTGGCATTTTTCTATTATTCATTTGTTACTCTATTCATCTTGTCCGTTATATTATGTACTTTTTATTTGTAAGATAGTAGGATAACTTTCTACTGTTACACTTCAGGAAATTAAAATGGGATAAATATTTTTTCAAATACTGTAACTTGCAATCAGAGTTAATATTCTATTGTAATCAATAGAAGTATCAATCTATTATTTATCCTTTCTAAAGAACTATAAGGTGAAGACTAAAGTTCCTGTCCGCATACTGTATGCAGGAGGTAAAACAAGGTAGATTAATATTATGTGTTGTTATAGACATGTAGAATATATTTGTGGTTTCCAGCTGTCAGAGCCCATGGAGTTTTAAACCTCCTACACTCACTTTTGGAAAAGTATCCATCAACGAGCCTGGTGCGTGCCGCCATTACTGCGCTCACTCATATTGCTACCGATACTGTGGTTCATGTGCCTGACCAGGTAAGACAACAACATAACATAACCTGCGCCAGTAACGTCGTTACTGGCGCAGGTCAAGCTTTGCACTCCGACGAGGCCGATTAGTCGTAGAAACTACCTTAAACTTTATACTCCTCCCTGTCTCTCGAACTACCGACAAAATTCTTACCTTATACATATTGTCAATCTGTATAACTCAGAGTTCTCTGAGAATGTGGACCTATTTACGATGAAGCAGAATAAATTTAAAGCTACGTATAATGATCAGTTCTTTACCAATTAAAATTTCTTACTTATAATATTATTCATTTCTTTACTCTAGCATTTATATTTTTTGGTTTTATTTGGCATTTGTTTACCTTTTACTTTTTATTCTCGTTGTATCTACTAATATCTGTTGTTTAATTATGATAACAATAGTTTTGTAGCATGTTACAGCAGGATTCACATTTACACATACATATTGTTTCATAAGCGGAAACTATTTAGGCTTTTAAGTATCCATTACCTTGTAACTATTGTATTTATTGACAGCTGATTTTTTTCCATGTAGAATAAAATAAGTCAAAGGTACCAAATACCTTGAAAACTAATATTACAGCAAACACAACAACATTGACGTATGAAAATATATTAATTAGTCAATTGTTACAGGTAGAACTTCTGCTAAACATAGCGACCAACGACGCTCGGTCCGTGGTGCGGCGCGCGGCGCTGGGCGGGCTGAAGCAGCTGGCGCGCCACGCCGCGCTGTGGCCCGCGCACTGTATTGAGGAGCTGGTGCGGGCGCCGCGGCACTCTCCGCACAAGGAGCATGTGATGCTGTGTCTGCAAGTCATGCAGGTACCAACATTATTATAAAAAAGTAAATTAAAAAAAACAAAAAAATTGCTGTCTCAAATTAGAATCTTATTAA
The DNA here is from genome assembly GCA_907269065.1 of Crocallis elinguaria. Lineage (NCBI taxonomy): Eukaryota > Metazoa > Arthropoda > Insecta > Lepidoptera > Geometridae > Crocallis > Crocallis elinguaria. Next base: position 37,340,118 of record OU026065.1, read on the forward strand.
CCGACTTCCTAAAAAGGAGAAGGTTCTCAATTCAGTGGGTTTTTTTTGTCACCTCAGATCTCCGTTATTTATGAACCGATTTTAATAAAGCGATTTTAGTAATTTAAATCAATTTAATAATGATTCTTTACATTTTAATGAATAAAAACATGTATTACAACTATGTACTGTATGTATTTTGCCTTCCAAATCAACAAAACGCATGTTTTAGTACAGTTTTACGGCCCGCGTAGAACAAGTGACGTCAGATGTTCTTTCAAAATTGTATGGAGCGGTTTAGCGCTCAGTAGATACGCCCGACTTCGTCTCTCATTTTTGACGTTTCTAGCGTTCGATTTACAGTTTTTTTTTGGTATAGACATTTGATTCTCATGAGAAAACAAATTGATTGACATCAGAAAAAATGGAGTCAACATCCCTATTGTTATGGCCTAACCCTGCCAAACGACCACCAGCTCGACTCGTTAACAATTTAAAAAGAAACTTTTGGCAATCCGTCCAGATCCTGGTGCAGTGCCCGGCGGTGTGCGCAGCGGCGGGAGCTCCGGCCCGGGGCTCCGCCCCCGCGCTGCGCCAGTACTGCAGCGAGGCGGCGCTCAGTTCCGACCTGAACCAGGCCGCCACCGCCGCTCATGTGCTTACTTCCATCGTTGTGCACTGGTCTGTCATACATACAAAACATATTTTTCAACACACTTGCTAAAATGCATGTAGAATTTTACCTAGATTTTAGGCTCATAATACAAGATAGTGTAGAACAGTGTGTACTGTTAGTGGTAGGACTAACTCTTCTGCGAGTGTCCGTCTGGGTTGTTACCACCGCTTTGCTCGTGAAGTCTGCCGCCAAGCAGTAATGTGCAAGCATTACTGTGTTCCGGTTTGATGAGCAGAGTAGCCAGTGAAATTACTGGGTCTCATAAGCCCTCTTAATACCTAAGGTCTCAGGGTAGCGGGCGCACTGCAGTGCCGCGCAGAACTTTGTGTTTCAAAGTTCTGAGTGGCACTGCAATTGCTATGGGCCGGCGTTATGCTTACCATCAGGTAAGCGACCGGCTCGTCTCGTTACCAAATAGCATATAAAAAAACATTTATCAAAATAACCAACTATTTTTTTTGTGTAGTTTTCGTATTTTTTTGCTTTACTTTTGCTATAAGATATTGCTTCTTAGCCAAATTTCATGATTCTAGGTCAACGGGAAATATCCTACCTATAGGTTTTGATTCCCGATCTTGCAGACAGACAGAGACTATAAGGCTAAGATTCAGAGACGATTCTAAGCGTAGACTTTGGCTTCCATATGTCAAAACTGTATAGAATTTTGACGTATGGAAGCGTGAGTCCACGCTTAGATTCGTCTCTGAATCTCAGCCTAAGGGTCCCACTAAGTGAGACTATAAGGGTTCTTTTAGAAGCACGGAATCCTAAAATAATTTTTGAACCTAGAGAGTTACAGCGATGTTATACTTAGTCGTAAAATATCCTCCCAGCTACGAGGAGTGCCTGCCGGTGGAAGGCTCCGACTTGATGTTGGCGCTGGAGTCGCTGGTGGTGGCCACCGGCGCGGGCGGTGGCCGGACCAACCTCAAGCCGCTGAGGATTGCATTGCAGTGCTTGGTAAGCCTAATTCCCTTTGTTAATATTACTAGTTCAAGTGAACCAGCTGATTTTTAAAGCTGCCTGGAAGTTCTGTAGTAGATTTTAGACGTTTAAATTTTAATGCGTTTTGAAAAATTTCTAATTACAAAAAGTTGTAAAACAAATGTCATTGACCTCCAGCTGCGCAAGTACGGATCTTTTCGATAAAATTGACAGTTAAAATTGATAAAACCCACTTTATCGATTTTAACTGTCAATTTTATCGAATTTTATTTATCGAAAAGATCCGTACTTTTGCGCCGCAGGAGCACATTGGCCCCCGACCAATTCAAACTCAAGCTGTATACAGGGTGTTAGTAATTTGTGATTTAAATATTCCAGGTGAAACTGAGCACCGCTGAGCCGGAAGTGTACGCGGCGCGGACCGCGCGCACGCTCAACTTACAGCTGCGCGGGGTGAGCTGGCGCAGCGACACCGCTCGCGGCGCGGCACTGCTCGAGGCGCTGGCGGCGCTGTGCGGTGCCGCGCACACGCCGCCGCACGCCGTGGCGCCGCCGCATGCCGTCGCACAAGCCATGCACCGGTCAGTGAAGAATAACATAAGATAAGCGATGTCCGCTAGATGGAGCCACCGCTTGAAAGAAAGTCATCAACTCAATTTCGGTGCTAACATCGATCGCTTCCATAGTTTAATTGGTTACAGCGTCTGGTCTAGATAACTCAGAAAACGCAGGTTCGAATCCCGTTGGCATCGACATTTTTGAGATGTATGTAGGTTAACACTTTAAAAGATACTGTAACGATTTCAAATTCAAATACAAAAGTCTTTATTCAAATAGGCCCCAAAGAAGCACTTATGAAAGTTAAAATGACTCTAACAGCGGGCCTCTGCAACATTCGTCTACCCGAATCACAGACTAAAACTAACGCTGTCTTTATCAGAACATAATAAATGACAAAGACACCAACGGACCCAATCCATGCTCAAAGTCAACGAACCTTCCAGAAACCTACCGTGCCCGTTCCAAATTGGTATAGGCCGAGCAAGAAGAAGGGCAAGAAACTGTCATCATGTCAAGAAGATGTCATCAAAAGTTTACTAAAGACAATGACAAAATAAATAATCAACTTGAACTGGACAGCCAGTGGACTGAGGTGAAGAAAAAGCGAACTCAACGACCCAAATCACTGTGTGGCGCCGCAGGACCTACAGTCACAACACTCAAAGCTGTGGAGGCGAGAAAATACTTGCATTTGTGGAATATGCAGTCTGGAGTTGAGGAGATACGTGAATACCTGAGTCAGCTGCTCCCTATGGGCACTTGTACAGTTGAAGAACTAACTCCGAAAGGAAACTATAAATCCTACAAGTTAGGTATTCCTGTAGCTCTATATGAGACATGTTTTTCAGTAAATGTCTGGCCGGTTAATGCAAGGATCAGGGCTTGGATCAATTACAAATCTTCAACTACAGACAGCTATCATACAGGTAGATCGACCACTAACGTTCAGCCCTTTCATGGGGGGCCCTCTCACGGGCCAAACGCATCACACTAAAATCTCCAATTTAGATATATTTTATCAAAATGTTCGAGGTCTCAAAACCAAGCTACGGACATGGCGAAGCAATTTATTAATATTAGAGCACAATTTATTAGCGGCCACAGAAACTTTTTTGGATGGGTCTGTTGAAGACTCGGAAGTTGCCTGCGGAGACTGGAGCGTACTACGCCGTGATAGAAGTACGCCGTGCGGAGGAGTACTGCTCGCTGCGCGCGCGCCCATTGCGCTGCGCCGCCATACTGAATTGGAAACGGACTGCGGCGAGGACTTATGGGCGAGTTTTGTGTGGCACGGCCATGTTATATATGTGTGTGTTGTTTATATTAAACCTAGTGCTACTGATGAAGACTACATGCGATGGTTTTGCAAAGTAGAAAATTTTGTTTATGATTTAAAAGGACATATTTTTATATTTGGTGATATTAACTTAAATAGCGCAACAGTGAATATAAATAGTTATTACTGTTATTTTTTATCATATTGCAGTCTGATTGAAAGGAATGTTATAGTGAATATGCATGGTGGAATGCTAGATGTTGTTCTAGTCCGGGAGAGCAAGGACGCATGTGTGACTCATGTTGAGGCTACAGACGGAATAGTTCCACCTGACGCTCATCACCCTCCCTTGGATGTCAGTATTAAAATCATTGCAGAACGACATTTAAGTCGCGTAGATCCTAGTAACATAGATTCCAGCAAAGATTGGAACTTTAAAAAGGTTGATTACAACTTACTATTTCATATGCTGTCTGAGATTTCATGGCATGAGCTTTATCAGTTGGACGACGCTAATTGCTGCACTGGTTATTTTTATGAGACTGTTTACCGTGTCTTTGACGCTTGTGTTCCAAAAAAACGACGCCAGGTGTCAAAAGCTTCGCGATATCCGGTTTGGTTTACAAGCGAACTTATTCGTGATACTAAACTCAAGCTCAAGCTGCATAGTGACTGGAAAGTAACTAAGTCAAAAGACGCTTATCAATCTTTTGCTGATTTAAGATCTGACTTGAAGGCACGCATCCCGTTAGCCTATGACACATACGTCGCTTCTGTTGAGCAAAGTATTAAGATTAACCCTCGTGAGTTCTGGCAGCATGTGTCAAGTCTGCGGTCCAGGGGTGGTTTTGAGCCGAATGTAGACTACAAAGGTCGCACATGGAGCGGTGTACAGGCCTCCGAAGCTTTCGCTGAGTTTTTTAGCAGTGTGTTCTTGTCCGAATCACCAAAGTTGGATGCGGACAATGCACAATATCGAAATTTGGTTCATTCGAGTAACTATGTTAGTATAAAAGAAATTTCTGCCGATGATGTCGCTGAAGGAATTCGAAGTCTTAAAATGAGTGGTTCTCTGGGGCCTGATAGTATTCCTGCATGGTTTATTAAGCAAGGAAAAGAATGTTTAATTTATCCTTTGTGTTATATCTATAACTTGGCGCTGAAAACTTCAATATATCCCTCGCAGTGGAAGTTGTCGAGAGTCACTCCCATCCCAAAGAGCTCAAGCAAAATCTCGGTTGAAGATTACCGGCCGATTGCTATACTTTCAACAGTAGCTAAAATATTCGAACATATTCTGCATGCAAAAATCTACAAACAAGTTGAATCATTATTATGTAATGAGCAACATGGATTCAGAAAGAAAAGATCTGTCAACACCAACCTTTTAACCATTGTAGAATACGTATCCACCTGTCTTGATCGAGGAGGCCAGGTTGACGTCCTCTACTTCGATTTCCGGAAGGCGTTTGATAGGGTTAATAACGACATACTGCTGGAGAAACTAAATGCACTGGGTCTAGCCCCAGGCCTTCTCCGTTTCATCGCTAATTACCTGCGCGATCGCCAGCAGTTTGTTCGGCTTGGTCTGTACGAGTCTCAACCCTATCACACGCGTTCCGGAGTAAGTCAGGGATCGATACTAGGGCCTCTTCTGTTCATCATAATGATCAACGACCTTCCCACAGTAGTAAAGTATGCAAAATGTCTATTGTACGCTGACGACTTGAAGCTCTACTTGGAGATCAAAACAGAACAGGACTGTTTAAATCTCCAGCGGGACGTCGACGCGGTATATCAGTGGAGTATTGAGAACAAAATGGAATTCAACTCCATGAAATGCTTCGAAATGACTTTCGGCCGAATGCGATACCCAATAGAATTTCACTACAAGTTGGACTGTAATATCATATCCAGATCCACTTCTATCAAAGACCTAGGTGTCACATTCGACCGAAAGCTCAACTTTCATGATCACATCATAATTGTGGCTAAAGAGTCCTTTCGACGATTAGGTTTCGTTCTTCGTAACTCTAACGATTTTCAAAATGCTGCGGTAATAAGGCTCATTTTTGGCGCTCTAGTCCGTAGTAAACTTGAGGCTAGTGCTTGTATCTGGCACCCACATGAAAGCAAATATATCCTTTTATTGGAAAAAGTTCAAAAGGCTTTTCTAAGATACTTGTACAAGCGCATTTACGGATATTACCCATATCTATACCCAACTAAGTTCCTCATGGGGTGTCTAGGGTATAACTCTTTGGAAGTGAGACGATCAACTGACCAGCTAGTGACTATGTGCAAGATCCTCCGGGGTAGAGTAGATGCTCCTGATCTCCATAACGAGTTGTGCCGTCTCTTTGTTCCCAATGATTACAGCCGAAACAGAAGACACAAGCTGTTTGCTGTTTCGGTATGTCGAACGGTGGCACGCTCCAAGTCAGCAATTCCGCGATCCCTGACTGCGCTAAATGCACTCCTGAACTATAACTCTGATTGTGATGTGTTTGTGGATGAGTGGAAGGTGATCTTGTCGGAATGCTTGGAGTACTGTGAGAGGAACGTATGAACGTGTTGTGTTGAAAATATGAAATAATTGGGATTTTTAAATTTTTATTTGACATTTATTTGCAATTTGTGTTTGATGTGTATTAATTGTTTTTATTATTTTTATTGGTTTGACCTAATTTTTTTGACATTTGTATAGTTTCTTAATGTTGACATTAATTTGGTTCTAAAATGATGTTTACTATTTTATTGATTGATGTAATTGGGTTGTCCGTGTCAATTGAAATAAATAAATAAAAAATAAAATAAATAAATCATTTTATATTTACGTCGACTTTTTTTTCGTCCGTCCTCTCATTCCATATTCCTACTCTTGGACGTCAAACGCCAATGTATCACGAGTGATAAACTGTTAATTTCCAGTGAGGGTTGCATAGAGAGCCCCGCAGACGACGGCAGGGCCCTGGTGCTGCTGTGCACAGTGTTCCTGCAGGAGCGCGCCCTCAAAGCACTCAATTGCAAAAAGAACCCCGCGTGGCAGGACTCCTTGCTACTCACCATCCAGCCGGCGGACGGCTGGGTGCGCTACCGGGTCGCCAGGGCTGCGCTACGGTACGAAACAAATCTAGCTTCCTTGTCTTTTTAACAGACTTCGAAAAAAGGAGAATTTAGTTGTAACTTTTGTATAACGTCCCACACCTACCAATAAACAAAGTTTGGAGTTGCATCCCCGTAATAAAATATGATACGCGTTGCAGTTACGGGCACCACCGGCTGGCTGCGACCATCCTGCGCCAGCTCGCAGACGAGGCGGCCAGCGAAGCAGTGCAGCGCTGGCTCACGGCGCTTTGCCGCGCTGCCGATGCCGACGCCACACTCGTGCAGGAAGGTATGAGCTGGGTCTTATTCACAGAGATAATAGAGTCGACGCTGCAAAGGCATATTTTGCGCCACACTGCGGTCCATCCCCGTCCTTGAACAAAACGCGTAAGCGCCGTGAAATTAGCGGCGCTTACGACCTTTTGATCGCGAGAAAACTACGCCTAGACGCAATCTAGCGCTGCATGTTTTATTTGTTTGGTTAGACGACATAATTACGGTATTAGCGCTGCAGCGGACTTTAGCTTATACATAAAAAATGGAACGAGACTTTTGTTGCACACTCCGTTACTACGTGAGTACATATTAACCTCGACGGTCTTATTGGACATTAATTATACTTATAAAAAAAACTGCGGGCTCTCTGATTGCGGATTGTGGAAGTAAAAAGTGGCACGACATTATTCGGCTTTTTCTCGCGCTGCAGTGCCGCGCAGGCCTTTGAGTTTCAAAGTTCTGAGTGATACCATCAAGCAAACGAGCAGCTCGTCTCGTTATCGAACAGAAAAAAAAAACGACAAACAAAAATTGCTTTAAAAAAGCGACGAACCGACTTCAGTGACAAACTACTGAACCGATTTTGATGAAACTTCTATGGGACCAATCTGAAAGTATATCCTTTCAAATAAAAAAAGAATTTTCCCAATCGGTTTATAAATGACCGAGATCTGAGGTAACAAACATAAAAAAAATACCCGACGAATGGATAACCTCCACCTTTTTTGGAAGTCGGTTAAAAACAGGTTTAAAGCGTGTTTAATTTTTTTGTGTTAAGACCGTATGTGTTTTTCAAAGCGTGGTACAATATTTGTTTCCGCTCGTAACTCGCAGGCATCTCGGGGCTGGAGGCGGCGAGCTCGGGGTGGGAGGTGGCGTCGGGGTGGGCGGGCGGCGGCGGCGGCTGGTGCGCGGCGGGCTGCGCGGGCTGCGGCGCGTGCACGCCGCTGGCGTGCGCGTGGATGCGCGCGCGCGCCGCCGCGCTGGACGCGCTGGCGCGAGCGGCCGCCGCCGCGCGAGCGCTCTGCTCGCAGCCGCCGCCCGCTATCGCGCACACGCACGCGCATGTATGTACAGTGTTATTTTTATAAAATATATTACATAGTGTTAAATGTGTGTACCTTACATTTTTTTTATTAATTTTAATTTAATGACGCATAAATGTCGGCCGGTACCGCGTAGGTCCGGCGATAAAAAAAACCAGTTAGACCTTATTCAGTGGTGATAAGGTTCAAAATAGCTTGAACTATAATAAAGTAATAAAATTACTATTAAAATTGCTAAGGTGGGGGAAACAGGTATTCTTCCCCCGCGCCAGCTCCTTTGGGACCCTCGATACTGGATGGGTTAAACAATCTGGTCGTATCATTTAAATTGCTATTGGTTGACGAAAAAAAAACTTTAATTTTAGGAAGATTTAGATGCAGTATCTTTGTTGAAATTATAATATTGTGAATTTCATTTTTATTGTATTAATGTGATGTTCACCTGTAATTTTTTTTTTTTTATATTAGGTAACGTGACTAGCTGGTCGTTTGCCTGATGGTAGGCATAACGCCGACCCATAACAATTGCAGTGCCACCCAGAACTTTGAAACACAAAGGCCTGCGCGGCACTGCAGTGCGCTCGTTACCCTGAGACGTTAGGTATTAAGTAGGTAGGTATTAGGGCTTGGCGGCAGACTTCATGAGCATAGCGGTGGTAACAACCCAGACGGACACTCAAAACGACAGTAATTATGTATGTTGTGGTTCAACATCCCTATTCAATTACCACATTATGCCCCGCCCCCTTGCAGACGGCGCGCGACCCCGCGTCGCTGGCCGGCGCGTGCGCAGGCTCGCTGCGCGGCGCGGCGCGCGCACTGTGCGCGGCGGCGGCTCGCTTCGGCGCCATCGCGCGCACCGCCTTCCACGCGGACGACTCCACGCTCAGACACTTCCACATGTATCCTTTGATTTCAACTTTCAAGGTCACTACAGTCTGTAAGGAAAGCCGTCGTGGCGTTACACTGACTCTACATACAGATAAAAAAACGTTGGTACCCGAGTACTATGTGAGAACTTAGGTACCTATCTACTGAGTATGGAACGTTTTTAGCCGTGCTGGATAGAGCAGTATGATCAACGAAAAAAAAAACAGTAAATCACGCGCGGTCTCTATTCCTACGACGCTTCTCTTTCTACTACTTTATAATATAACATTCTATCCCTATCTCCATCTGGTTGTCTGGAAGAAATCGCTTTAACCGATATACCGCCCTTTGTACTACTAGACTAAGTTAAAATAAATTTCTTTATATTCTTCATTGTAGTGTGCAAATAAAAAGTTTATCTATCTAGCTATAACATATTGGCAGTATTAAATAAGAATATAATTATTGTTGTCGATTCCAACCTCTCAAACCTATACCTATTACCTTGGCTCTCTCTTTCTAAATAACAACATGAGAAAGGGATGGAAAATAATTTACACTTGTCAAAATAATCCTTATGCTTCTATCTAGTGTAAATTCGACGAGCCAGACAGAAAATGGGCAATTTATATAAAAGCTATTTCATGTCGACCGATCATTTTTTTCTTAAGGATTAAAAGATTATCAAACCTACTAAGGGTCTATAACAAGGGTAAGGATTCCTACTAGGAATGGCAAAAATCGTTAATACTTTCATTCAAAATTTGACTAGTATAATACACCTTAGCCTAAACCCAGCTCCCAGCACACATACAGCCAGTTGGCGCAGTTCCTGGACCGGATCACGTCGCCCACGCAGGAACGGCCTGAAGTCGCCAAGGAACTGAAGCCTCACAGCCTGGAGGAGAGGATAGCCCTGGCATCCAGCGAGGAACTGACTGAAATCACCGCTAAACTCTTCGACAATCCGACCACTAAACCAGGGATTACGCACAGGGTAAGAGACGAAGAAGTCGCTACTTTTTGACAGGTTTTGCGTTTGACCGCTATCGCGTTTGCATCGACGGTGCAGACCTGAGAGCGTCTGCTGGAACACACTACAAATGATACAAATACTTTGATTACCTTAAAGGTGGTTGGCTGAACTTGAAAAGAGACATAGGGAAATCTCTCACATTCACTCTTCTCGGGTGTTCTCGAGTTTTCATACCGTGAGACCGTATGTTTTTGTTGTTAGCCCTTGTTACGTTATAATTGTGCAGCGCGAGAGCAAAGCCGGGGGAAATAGAAAAAAAAATATTTTCTGGCATGTCATTTTGACAGTGACTTTTCGTGACGTTTCTTTTTTTTTTTGTTTTTGGCTCCACGCGATTAGCGTATTTAGCCAGTGTCAAGTTATATAAATAATAATATATAATAAGTCCCTAGTTTTGGTGCATGAAAGTCTTCAAAGTCACGTTAAAGTTTAGTCTAGGCGCGGTCAAGTCGAAGTGGCGCTTCAGTAAAGCGGTGGATACTTTACTGAACTTTCTACGGAGTTTTGGATAGAATACGAAAATACACGTTTTTCGTCTTTGTACTATTTGCCTTTCATTCATGCACGTTTACGAACACTTAATGGTTTATAATCCACCACTATTACACATAAAACACTCGATAACACACAGGTTTTAGTAAATAACAAAAACCAACAACAGCACATTTTCGCATTCCCGCCAAAACTCCGACGTTTCTTTGTTTACAAAAAATATCAAAGATTATGGAACAGGGCATAGACTAAACTTTAACGTGACTGGCGACTTTTATGCATCAAAACTAGAGATTTATATTATAACTTGACACTGGCTAAATACGCAAATAGCGTGGAGCCAAAAAAAAACTAAGTTCCGTAGTTGCGCCACGTGTTGTATGGTGCGTGTTGCAGCACGCAGAAGCGGTCCTGGCCGCGGTGCGCGCGTGCTGCGCGGGCGCGCTGTGGGCGCGCGGCGGCAGCGTGGCGCGCGGCTCGGGCGCCGCGTGCCGCCTGTCGGTGTGGGCGCCGGAGCACCCGCCCGCGCTGCCGCTGTCGCACCGCCTCGCCGTCAAGCTCGAGGGCGTCGTGCTGCCGCCGCAGCTGCTCAGGTGCCCACTACTGATACCTTATTTAATCCTTCTTCTCCTCGCTATCTTAAGGTGCCACTTTCCGGCCCGCCTAACGCAAAAAAGAGTCTAAAGGTTTTCTGTTTCATCGAAGAAAAGCAGGCATTACGGAAAAGGAGAGACAACGCCGGAGCCTTCGGTTGGCATTCTGAAAATTTTGAAATAAATTTCCGAACAAAATTTCCGAAGACAATCACTGCGTGGTAATTTCCTAAAATTTGTACCAGTAGGGCTAACATGCGCACCGTGACAAAATTTTCTCGATGCTTATGTCGTGCATTTGTCTCATGTTCGCGAGAGAAAGAGCGAGACAAAACAGTAGACAAAATTTTGTCGTGGCGCGCATGTTAGCCCTGCAGGAAAGACGTGTTTTTGAAAATGCCATACAAGTTTGTGAAAAAAATTTTTGGTATTTAGAATCTCCATTACATGTCCAAGGATCCTATGGAAGTGTTTTGTTTACCTCTTAAGAGGACCCAACCCGCCTTACTTTCTATACAAACGCTCTTACGTAATTATAGTGTTATATCAATTATTTTCTTTGGGTGTTTTGAACAAATAGGTATCTTGTGCATTATATCTAGGTTTTAATGGAACCAAAAATTTCAAATTTTGACAATGCAATGCAATAAAAGCCTTCAAAAACAGCCTTTAAAATAAATTTTACCTTGACTTTGACCGTTCACATTATTCTCATAAATGTAAAAGTAAACAAAACACTTCCATATGATCCTTGGGCATGTAATGGAGATTCTAAATAACAAACATTTTTGTCACAAACTTGTAAGTCATTTTCAAAAACACGTATTTCCTGAAATAGGTTTTAGGAAATTACCACGCACTAATTGTCTTCGGAAATTTATTTCAAAATTTTCAGAATGCCAACCGAAGGCTCTGGCGTTGTCTCTCTTCTTCCGTAGTGCCTGTTTTTCTTCGATGAACCAACAAGCCTTTAGGACATTTTTGCGTTCTACTTAGGCGGGCGGGGAAGGGGCACCTTAAGGAGCGCTTTGAGCTTCTTCAATCAGGCCATTCCCATCCACTGAGATTAACTGAAAACTTACTCCTTAAAACCACACCGACATGCTTGTAATTTGACACTTACAGCTGTAGAGAAAAGTTTCACGAACTTCCTTTTAAAAATTAATATCGTGCGTTATTGTTTACTCAACAGCAAACGACAAAAACCGCGTGAAGTGAAAGGCGTCCAAATTACGGTGACCGTTACCCCTCATCCGCGGACAAACGAAAAGGTAATAAATAGGTACTTACTACCTAAAATGGGATTTTATGTTTCGCCCATTTTCATGTATGAAAACCTGATCGGATCAAAATGATAATGCTATTGCCAGCGAATGCTATTTTTCATAATTATATTAAGTGATTGTTTATCTTCAAAAATGTTGAGATGCGCGAGCGAGTTAAAGGCGTGCTATTTCCTGCCCCTTAAGACCAGCCGTGCTAACATGCGCGCCGTGACGCGATGCTTATATCGAGCATTTATCTCGTATTCGCACGAGAAATAGCGAGACAAAACAGTAGACAAAAGGACTTGTACCAAATTTGTATGGAACTTGATACTTTATTCCCAGAAAAAATTAATTAGCTTCAAATTTTTTTCTAGTATGTGCCTGAAATAAAGAACTTAGCAGAACAATAAAAACACTTTATGAGGCCTGCGTTTTTTTTTAAACTAGTTTTAAAAAAAGCGTAGTAGAAATACAAAATTAATTAACAGCAACACTGCGTTCCTAAAAATATCCAAAAAGCAACAACATTATAAAAGTATGGCGTTATCGTGACGATAATACGCTGTGTTGTCATCTGATCTGTCAATTTTTTATTGTCTATGCTCTTTATCTCATTCAGCCGTAGATAGAGAATCTGTCTACGCATTCAGCCAATAAGAAGCTGAGAAAACTATTTAGTTTCGAGAAATTGCGTTCCCTTTCACGTTACGTACTAAAAAGAAACTATGTTTTTTCAGGAAGTCGCAGACCTATAAAATTGTGATTTCATTTCAGAATATGTAGATTCTGAGAGCTCATTCCAAAAACCTGCTGCCTTATCAGCTAACAATCTCGTGTTCGTTTTCAATACCAGACCGATTAAAACCAGCGGTCACTAGTCTTCGTGTGGAAGGAGTTGTCAATAGTTTTCGCTTCTTTTCGTTTTGTAAGCTTATTTCTTTAATAACCAGCGAAAATTCTAGACTATTCCTTCCACACGAAGACTCGTGACCGCTGATTTTAATCGGTCTGGTATTGAAAACGAACACGAGATTGTTAGCTGATAAGGCAGCTGGTTCAATTTTAGTACCGAAACGGAACAACTCTTTTTGTCGTGGTGCGCATGTTAATCTGGCTGATGACCCGGCGCTAGTATTGAAGTTTGAACTGTTGTGTTTATGTTTTTTTTTTGGCTCCACGCGATTTGCGTATTTAACCAGTGTCAAGTTGTATGAAACATATTAATATGTAATAAATCTCTAGTTTTGGTGTGTAAAAGTCATTAAAGTCACGTTAAAGTTTAGGCGCGGTCGAGTCGAAGTGACGCTGAAGTAAAGCGGTGGATACTTTACTGAAGCTTCTATGGAGTTTTGGATAGAATACGAAAATACACGTTTTTCGTCTTTGTACTGTTTGCCTTTCACTCATGCACGTTTACGAACACTTAACGGTTAATAATCCACCATTATTACACATTAACACTCGATAAAACACAGGTTTAGGTAAATAACACAAAATTCACAACAGCACATTTTCGCATTCCCGCCAAAACTCCGTAGGTAATTCTTTTTTTTTCTTGCAAAAATAGAGTTGTCGTCCTGACAGAAATATGACAGACAGGACAGGTAATATAAGCACAGTCGATTAATCGCTTGAACATGACTTGAACGTGCCCAGACGGTGGAGCTCGTGAACGTGCCGGCGTGCATGACGGCGGTGCAGACGGTGGCGCCGCTGCGGGACTTCTTCTCGGCGCAGCAGCTGGTGGCGGCGCCGGCCGCCGGGCTCTACACCGTGGCCGTGGACGCCGCCTTCCTGGACGCCGCCGGCCAGCTGTGGCACACCGGGCCCAGGACCGCCATCGTCATCAAGGTACACCAACACGTCCCAGCGGCGCACGGAAGTCGGTTCGATAAATTTGTCGAATCGAAAACCCTGATAAATCCATACAGATAAATAAAATTGAAGTGTCTGTTTGTAATATCAAAATAACAGCTTTTTACTAAATGCAAATATATGAAAATATATACGGTACCTATAACAAAACAACCATTTTTAAAATTTTTGTCTGTCTGTCTGTTTGTTTGTTCCGGGTAATCTCCGAAACGGCTGGTCCGATTTTGACGGAACTTTGACTGGCAGATAGCTAATGTTACAAGGAGTAACATAGGCTGCTTTAATTTTAGAAAAATAATTAGGGTTCCGCGCAAAAAAATAAAAACCATGTAATCCAAAATCTCCACGCGGGTGAAACCGCGGGGCAGCAGCTAGTCTATCATTAAACAAGAATTGAACAGGAAATGTTCGATTCTTGTTTTTCCAGTTCAGAAACTTTTACGAGCCAACAGCTCACCAATACTTTTGATTGATATAAAAAGTAGCTGGTCTATTCGTAAAGACCTTACGTAATTACGGTAACAACTTCATTAAAACCAGTCCAATATTCGCGTGGTAGCAACTCAATCACAATTCAATTCTACAATTGCTCCGAACAGACCTTGGAACATGTTACAAGGCGTAGGTATTTAAACAAATCGTTAACCTCTATAACTGTTTTACGATTTAATATTTACTTATTAACTACCTATAGTGAATAAGTAAAGTGTTAACGACAGAAACACCTGTTTTTTATTGTATAATATTAGTTATTGTTTATTTAAATAAAAACAAGGAAGATGGCGCGAACGGGGTGTAAGTGCAGGCAAGGGGTGGTGAAGGCGGCAGGGCGGGGCGGGCAACTAGAGGCTCACCCGCACGCCGCACTAGTAGTCGTCGTCCTCCATTGCGCAAGCACCGCTGCTGCCGACAATAATCCTGCTCGCGGAATCGCCCCTTTTTTTTGTCCATATTCTGATTTTTCATTTCTGGCCCCTACATAAAGGTTCTCACGACGTCACGCGTGAGAAAATATGTAAATACGGAAAACATATGGCTGTATTTAATAATGTAATCGTACGAAAATTATAATAATTTGTTCAAACCAAAGTGATTATTATTCTCATTTTTTTTCAGGCGCATGAAGAACCTTCTGCTAAAGGCAACACTCAAACTACGCGCGGCAGATTTTAATACAATCAACATTTTTCTGAAATGTAACCTTTAAATGTATAGTGTTAAGAATCTATTTACAATAATAAGAACATCGTTTATACAAAAACAATAAAGTATACAAATAGATAACAGGCTTTCATTTCAATAGCTACCTAGAAAAGGAAAATGTTGGTCAATGATAACCTACATCGTGACTTTAAGAGAATACGTGCGTACTGACCTGAGATTAGGTCATAGATATTTATAAACAACGACTAAGGTAAACACAAAGTCAGTTGAATTCATGCCGCGCACTTGAGATTTAATAACTATGTTCATAATTATTAAATTACTGCGATGAAAGTGACTAACTCGCGGACAAGTGAAATGACCAACAATCAAAGTATCAATGATAACAACATTATCTACGCAGCCGGGCTGATAACGTCCACACTAGTCCACAGTAATCCGTCACGGGTCGTGTTTTAAAATGTATTTTTTTCTCTTTGTTTCTTCACTAATTTTACAAGTAAACAGTGATTCGGTATGTGAACGATGTGTCTGCAAGTACGACAACAGAGACAACGGAGATTTTAAAGGTGAAAACGTAGATTGCTCGTACAGTGTCGGTGTTTTAACATCTAATTACACGCTTCCTAATACGATTCATGCGTTGGATTTATCATCGAGCAACTTATCGATAATATACACGACGAGTGTATTATGTTCCGAGACAATGGTTGAGTTGTATTTAAACAGCAACACAATTTCGGAAATATCCCCGGATGCGTTCGACTTGCCACAATTGAAGCGATTGGATTTGAGTGACAATATGCTGGAATTTATCGATAAAGGTGCTTTTAAGAATATGAGGAAATTGGAGTATTTAAACTTAGCAAATAACAGATTCACAACATTTTCGAAATTGACTTTCCACCGCTTATCTAACCTACAAGAAGTTATATTAGACAACAATAAGTTAGGACCGAGCTTGCAAGAAGTTAACCTATTCGACCGGAGCGGTTTCGGGCTTACGCAGAAGATCAAAAGTTTGAGCATAAGCGGAGTGGAACTAAACAACGTTCCAGATAACTTCTTCGTTGACGCTTACGACATACGGAAACTTATCATAACAAACAATAACATAACAGACGTTTTCGAGCTCCCATTCACGCTAGAATACCTAGACTTATCAGACAATCCGATCGAAGAAATCGAAAGTGAAGACTTCAACAACTTGCCAGCGCTGAAAGATTTGAAACTCAACAACTTAGCCATAAAAGAAGTCCCAGAATTCGCATTCTCACCCTTGCATTCTTTAGTCAAATTAGAGTTGGAGAGAAACAAAAATCTAACAGATTTTAGTAAACTCGCTTTTGGGAGAGAAGTGTTGGATGATCCGGACGATTTCATCCTAGAAAGTTTATCTTTAAAGGGTTCTAGGCTATGGAAATTGGACAAGGGTTTATTTCTGCCGTTTGGGCAGCTGATACATCTGGACTTGCAGGGGAACCCATGGAAATGCGACTGCAATTTAGTCTGGCTTAAAGACTTACAGATACCTGAGAAGGATTACGATCACTTGAGGTAAGTTAAAGGCTAATTTAATTTAAGCTAATTTAAAGTTAATTTTAGTTAGTGGTAGGACTAGCTCTTCTGCGAGTGTCCGTCTGGGTTGTTACCACCGTTTTGCTCGTGAAGTCTGTCGCCAAGCAGTTGTGTGCAAGCATTACTGTGTTCCGGTTTGATGAGCAGAGTATCCAGTGAAATTACTGGGCTTATGAGACTTAATACCTAATGTCTCAGGGTAACGAGCGCACTGCAGTGCCGCGCAGGCCTTTGTGTTTCAAAGTTCTGGGTGTCACTGCAACTGTTATGGGTCGGCGTTATGCTTACCATCAGGCAAACGACGAGCTCGTCTCGTTACCAAATAACATAAAAAATAAAAAAATAAATAAAAAAGGCAAATATGAGATCACGTCTCAGTGTTCACCTTGACTGAGGACAATGTGTACTGATAAGAGGCATAATAACGATGCAAATTACCCATACAGTATTTACTCTGCAACGTAGATGCTATCTCGAAATGATCTATTTATATACATACGTACTAACTGGCTAATCCTAGCAGATCGTACTAACTTGAAAGGGCTACAATGAGATAAATTAGCAACAAGTCGTATCGACACTCAAATGCGTTTGGTTTGTATTTATGCATAGTATTCGGTGGTTTACGGTGACCGAGCGCCAGCTGTTCTGTGGGCGTTGCATCACATCTATACAAATAAAATTGCAGTGTCTGTTTGTAATATCAAAATAGCAGCTTTTCACTAAATGCATATGAAAGTACCTATATGCGGTACCTATAACAAAAACAACTATAACCTATACTATAACTATACCTATAACAAAAACACAACTTTTTAAATTTTTGTCTGTCTGTTTTTCCGGGTAATCTCGGAAACGGCTGGACTTATTTTGACGGGACTTTCACTGGCAGATATATGATGTTATAAAGAGTAACAGGCTACGTGGGCAAAGCCGCGGCGCACAGCTAGTAGGTACATAAATCAATACGAATCATATTTTTTGATACAACGAGTCCGTGGCTAAGTTTGTAGTAGCCCTGCCTGAAAAGCAGGTTCGATCCCCGGCCAAGGCAGACTGTATGCATCAAGTTTGTTCTCGGATTTTTGGATGATGTCTGTGTGTCCATATCATCTGCGACACAGGGAATCCTACTAGTGCTGTGATGTGTTTAACCTTTTTCTGTTTATGATACGTACGGTCATAACATAATTACCTCAATCTATTTTTAGACTGGTTAGATAGTACGTAATTAGCAGTAGTAGGTATTCGTGTAGTAACTAGTTAGTAGTCTGTTCAGAAAGAGTGCCGTCGCGGCCAAATTGTGAACTAACGTTCCCATAAATATTTCAACAAAAATTAGGAGCTGCTTTCTTTATGTCGGCATTATAAATCATAAACTAAAGAAATAGTTACAATTGTAATAGGATTAAAACGGAACAGACGCGCTATTGTAATGCCAGCTAAACAAAAAAGGACAAAGAATTTAAAAGCTGTATTAGGAAATATCTTATTGACAAGAGTTATTATAAATTAGACGAAGACAAAGACATTTTTACAAATATTGGCGATAATAGATTGAGTGTATTTGATGGAATTAATACATACATTGAGTGTATAATTTAATTTTTATTTCTATTGTTATTTTTTGGTGTTGTAATTAATTTGCACCCAAGTGACGTATCTAAGAACATGTTTTTATGTCAAAAGATGAAATAAATGAATTGAATTGGTAAAGCACAGCAGCGCCCTCAAATCGCACGACGGGACTCTTTCTGAACAGACTCTAGTTACTAAACTTCGTTAGAAATACCAGAAACAAACTATATTTTACAGATGCGCCACACCAAAGCCTCTCTTCAACGCTCGCATCTTCGACCTGCAGCCAAAATACTTCAGCTGTCCAATCAACAAGCACCACGTGGGCATTACGATATCCATAGTGGCATTTTGCTCCATCCTAGCTTGCATTGCCATCTGGTTGTTTGCCTGCGTACCAAAGCATAACTCCAGAGGCAACTTGCTCAGGCAAATGTACACGCCGTCTACAGCCTACAGCGTCCTACCTATGGCTACTACTATTAATAGTGTTAATGATTTTTAAGTATTATTTAGTTTTAGATTTTAAAAGTGTCTGGAAAGTGATGTCCAATTGTTAGTGGTAGGACTAACTCTTCTGCGAGTGTCCGTTTGGGTTGTTACCACCGTTTTATGAGTGAAGTCTGCCGCCAAGCAGTAATGTGCGAGCATCACTGTGTTCCGGTTTGATGAGCAGAGCAGCCTGTGAAATTACTGGGCTTACGAGACTTAATACCTATTGTCTCAGGGTAGCGAGCGCACTGCAGTGCCGCGCAGGCCTTTGTTTTCAAAGTTCTGAGTGGCACTGCAATTGTTACGGGCCGGCGTTATGCTTACCATCATGGAAACGACCAGCTCGTCTCGTTACAAAATAGCATAAAAAATATGTGGGCTCAGAATTCAAGACTTATGAAAACACTCATGGAAATATTTAGAGAAACGCAAAAAGTTAGAATTTAAATTTTTACCTAAGTTTTCGTTGCGCACTGGCCTGCGCACCTAACATGGCTCATTTCCTTTCTCCTCACTGCCCTAATGGTTACAATGGGTAGATATATATGTATATCATAGATGGAGAGGAGAAAGGGAATAAGATTCTTTATATTCGCTTTCTCCCTACTGCCAAAACATTTACGCCGTAGTGGAGAAAAGGGAATACATTTTTAATTTTCCCTTTCTCCCTCCCAGTGGGACAAAGCTGGTGAGGAGAAAAGGAATAACCCTTCCTTCGTTTCACTGAGTAATTCGTATTACAAGAAAGGACTTGTATAGCCTGGCTAAATTTTAGTACTAAAACGGAACAACTCTTTTTTTTTCGTTCTTTTTTTGGTTTCGATTCCTAGCTCTACGGTTCACCAAACACTAGACTTATTTTAAGACAAACGTTCTTCTTTCATTTTAAGAGTTCGTTAAAAGTTTGCACTAAAAGAGGTGTTTTTAGATATAAACTGCTTTAACACAGACGTTCTATCACTTTCTGGACACACACATTGTAAATAGGTTATAACGGGATATCGCGGGAATGATCTCTTATCCAAAGCTGCTAAATTATTTAATTTCACTTATTAAGACAACACAAGTGTATTTACAGGAACTAAAGAAATAAAAGATATATATATACATTATTCACTTTATATAATTATGTATTTGATATAAAAGTGTACAAATTGTTTTACAATGTGATTATTACATTAATTGTGCATATCTATAGTTTAGTTTTGTGCTTCAGATTTCTTTGTTGAGTATTTTTTAATCTCAAATTGAACAGTCGTGTCCACAAAAGGTTACAATATTGTACGTTCTGTATAATGGAATGATCACAGACTTTACTGGTGACGAGCGCAAAAATATTCGTACGATGTAGGAATGTTGTTTTCACTTGTTAAACCCGCGGAGTGGAGTCCTGGTGACCTGTACTACAGGTTTTTATACCTATTTCAGGCACCAGTCTCACACAAAACAGGTTTCACTATGTGTTTTGCACCACATTCTGTTTTTCTTTTTGTGTTGAGAAAATAAACATTTATTATTATATTACTTGTACATACTTGTGTTTGACTGGCAAATCGTCACTTATATTACAACACCGCGAATTTGCTGTTTCGGAACTTTACAGGAATCATTTTTGGAGTTGTAATCCTACAAAAGGAAAAAATGAACCGTATAAGGGTTCTTGTTTTTGTAAAACAAATGTCATTGACCTCCAGGAGTACATTGACCCCTTCCTGTATAACATATCAATTGTAACTCAAGCTGTATACTGTGATAAAAGTATCCTTAAGTTTCGAATTCGCGTATTTGTGCGAATCTGCGGCGCAAGTACGGATCTTTTCGGTCGATTAAATTCGATAAAATTGACAGTTCAAATCGATAAAGTGGGTTTTATCGAGCCTCGAAACAATCGACAGAAGTTATCGAAAAGCTAAGTCGAATCCAAGGAGAATATAGAGCTACTACAATACTTTACGATCAGACTTCGGTACTCGCAACATTCGATAAATTTATCGAGTTTTTCGGTACGACAAATTTATCGAACCGACTTCCGTACTTGCGCCGCAGAACGGGAGTTTTAAAACAACACACTTTGTCTTGCGTATATTTACGCCGTGATTCAGTAAGTAATTATTATTCAATTTTTCTAATCTTAAAACACATTTTTGACATATCTCGTGATAAATACTAATATCCGATACAATTTGAAATGTATTCACTCACACTTACGTACTAAGCAGGCACAAGCATTTACAAAGGCAGCAGTTTTGAGCATTCGTCATGCGAGCAGGGCCTAGAAGATACCCAGATGGGCAAGAAAAAGTTACCGAGTTATAAGTCATACCGAACCGAACCTTCAGTGAATGATATACATACTGCTATGTGTGTTTTTTTTATGTTATTAGGTAACGAGACGAGCTGGTCGTTTGCCTGATGGTAGGCATAACGCTGGCCCATAAAGATTACAGTGCCACCCAGAACTTTGAAACACAAAGGCCTGCGCGGCACTGCAGTGCGCTCGTTACCCTGAGACGTTAGGTATTAATAAGTCTCATAAGCCCAGTAATTTCACTGGATACTCTGCTCATCAAACCGAAACACAGTAATGCTTGCACACTACTGCTTGGCGGCAGACTTCACGAGCAGAGCGGTGGTAACAACCCAGACGGACACTCGCAGAAGAGTTAGTCCTCCCACTAACGAAGTAACGAAGTGTGTCAGTATATATGTTATATTTTTCTTTTCTTTATGTTACCTACACCTATTCTTCTTAGTGTAGTAATAGCGTGGCATGTAAGTCAGTTGAGGCACGGCACAGGGTAAATTGCAAGCACATGGTGGTTCGGTGGCCGTTCCTGGGACGACGTAGCGTGAATCACCTTTATTTCTTAGATTTTCAAACTAAGTATATACCAAGAATGTTTAAAGTTTTAAATATTTTTATATTCAACATAACTAAATATAAAAATCTTGTACATATTATTTTAAATAAAAATTGTGAAATACAGGTTGGTTTAGAAAATAATCTCAAACATGTTTAGAAAAATTCTAATACCGATAATTGCCAACCAAGTACCAACGTATCTTAGTGGATATATACTGTAAGATTTGTAGTTCCGGCCCTGCTATATCCATCTTTTTCACAGTAAAAGCCACAATTACTTTACATCGAGAACTTTTCACAATTTTAGATCTTACGATATGTTACAATAAGATTCAGATTCCAAGCGATCTTTGGTCAAAACTGCTGCCTTATCAGCTAACAATCTCGTGTTCGTTTTCAATACCAGACCGATTAAAACCAGCGGTCACTAGTCTTCGTGTGGAAGGAGTTGTCAATAGTTTTCGCTTCTTTTCGTTTTGTAAGAGCTTATTTCTCTAATAACCAGCGAAAATTCTAGACTATTCCTTCCACACGAAGACTAGTGACCGCTGGTTTTAATCGGTCTGGTATTGAAAACGAACACGAGATTGTTAGCTGATAAGGCAGCGTCAACGTTTCCTTGTAACAGTCATACATACTAAAGCACAACCTCCCACCTCTTATGCACTATGTTATAAATACTTCAAAACGAATCTGTAAAAGCAGTCTTTGAACTGTCATTATTGATTCAGGCTCAATTTATATAATTTTAATTAATTATTACTGTTGAAAATGTCATTATAGAAAGATATGTGATGAATAAAACTTGTATCAACATCGGTGTAGCCGTTTCAAAAGTTGCACGTGTTTAAAAAAAAGATGGCGTAAAAATGTAAAATTATATTAGAACATTCGATGCATGCCACAAGCATTGATTTAATTATTAAGTTTATGACTTTTTCAACAGTATATAACACTACAGCTTGCACTATTGCACAGCAATAGTTTTTTTTTTATGTTTACTTACATAATAAATACTACACTTATCTATGATATGGTTTTCCTTTAATAAATAGCTGCATTCAAAGAGATTCGTTAGATATCACTATTATTACGATAGCATTTTGATTGTATAAAATACATACATTGAACAAAACCACATAAACATTGCGGAAATAAACATGTTGTTTACAAACTTTAATACCATCAAGCCAATTTCAAATAAAAAAAAAATACAAAAAAAGTATGGAAGATATTTTAAACTTTCATAATATATCTTTCATCTCTTTTTCTTCGGAAAATAGGCGCAATTAAATTGTATACAATAATAATAATTAATTTAGTTTGAATTTTCTTGCCTACAAACAAATATTTGCATAATTTAATACTAAAAATACAGGTATGGAATATGACACAAAATGTACATTAAATTGTAAGAATTATAAGCTAAAATACACTGTTATATTTCTAAATGCAATCTAGTCTTTTCAAATAATATAATGGCTTCCAAAATCATTTTTATTTTTACTTTAGAATTGCACTGGAGTTGTGATAATTTTATCTATTTACGATATAAAATACTAATAAAAATACTAAAAACGTCTCATTGTAGCGAGATCTAGTCTTCATAAATTAAACCTAGATATATTTTCGTAATAAAGGTACTTATAATACAAGTAAGCCTAGAGCTAGCTTCGTAAGTCTATATTTTATCTAATATTCATTTAGCAAAAACCTTTAGGCACAAAAGGGCTCAAGCCGAACAGTTCGAAGTATCAAGATTACTCTTCTTTTGTTCTGAGATTCTTAACTTTCGATTCTCGTTAAAGTTGCATCGAAAATTTGCATTTACATATTCAGTTATTCCTACTTACTGTCAAGAAGTTTGGGCATATCAACATATTCTTTTTCCGATACGAGACTAGAATATTACTTTGCCAATGCAAGTCTGAAGTCTCGGAACCCATTTTAAACACATAGGCAGCGACCAGTCGCTAAACGCTGTCCAATAATGTCGTATAATTAAAAAAACATAAAACATAAACGCTTACACACTCATACCCCCGCACTAGGATTCCCTGTGTTGCAGGTGGCATGGACATACACAGATACACATTACAAACATCCAAGACCCGAGAACAAACTTTATGCTTACACAAAATCTGCCCCGGCCGGGAATCGACCCGGGACCCCTCGCCTTGCAGGCAGGGTTACTACCAACTTAGCTACGGAGCCGTCTAATTAAATAAGTCTAAGTGTGAACATGTTTAACGACTTGTCACTAGCAATGAAACAAGCGGCAAAAAGCTTGAGCAGCGGACACGCACCACGTGACCTATGCAGTACCAAAACTGCATAACAAATCGTGTAGTGGAGTCGAGTAGTGGGGCGTCATATTTGCACAAGTGAAAAATGTTTGGGCAACTGCGGCGCAAGTACGGATCTTTTCGGTCGATAAAATTCGATAAAAGTGACAGTTCAAATCGAAAAAGTGGGTTTTATCGAGCCTCGAAACAATCGACAAAAGTTATCGAATAGCTAGGTCGAATCCAAAGAGAATATAGAGCTACTACAATACTCTACGATCAGACTTCGGTACTCGCAACATTCGATAAATTTATGGAGTTTTTCGGTTCGACAAATTTATCGAAGCGACTTCCGTACTTGCGCCGGTGGTACGTCCCTTTGACAGTGACTTTTCGTGACATTTCTTTGTTTACAAAAAATTTCTAAGATTATGGAACAGGGTATAGATCGCTTCACAGTGTTGTCTCTGAATATAACCCTAAAAGTATTCCGAATGTCATACGAGCCTCATCGTATCCCCTCCCTCGCCCAAACACTCGTCCTGTCAGACGGACGTCTCAGAGTTCAGCCGCAGAACGAACCTGTTGCTCTTGGGGTCCACAACCTCCTCGCTAAGGCTGATCTTTGGCAGTTGTTTTATCGAGCATATAAGGGAGATGTCACCTTGTCTCAGTTGGAACTCGATGTTGTCCGTCAGAGGGCGTGCGAGCAGCTCGTCTGAGATGAGGGACCAGCGCTGCACCGCGCGGGCCTCCTGCTCGGCGGAGAGCACCGGGCCCTCCACCAGGAACGGTTCCAGGAACGCGCGGGGGGACGCGTCCTGGGACAGGCAGCGGGCTAGGTGCGCTAGGACCTGGAATATAAATAATAGCATAATATAGCAAAATCTTTGGCAAAATCAAAATCCGTCTGGGTTGTTACCACCGCTTTGCTCGTGAAGTCTGCCGCCAAGCAGTAGTGTGCAAGCATTGCTGTGTTCCGGTTTGATGAGCAGAGTTTCCAGTGAAATTACTGGGCTTATGAGACTTAATACCTAATGTCTCAGGGTAACGAGCGCACTGCAGTGCCGCGCAGGCCTTTGTGTTTCAAAGTTCTGGGTTGCACTGCAATTGTTATGGGCCGGCGTTATGCTTACCATCAGGCAAATGACCAGCTCGTCTCGTTACCAAATAAAATAAAAAAAATAAAAAAAAATCCCTTAGTTTGTGTTTGGGCAGATTCACTCGGAACAAGGAGATGATGGCTTGACTAAAAACTTAAAAGTTTATTCAAAAATTACCACTTCACACAAATAATAGGTATGTTGACTCCATTTTTTTAAATATCAAAAATTGCTACTTCTCACAAATACCTAATAAGCATGTTGACTCATTTTTTTTAAGATATCAATTCGTTTTTTCCGAATCACTACCATTTAGTTTTAACCATGATCATTTGATATTTAGATGTCAGCACTAATGCCAAGAGGGCGTCACAAACTGTATTAAAAACATGAGTTAACAAGTCACGTGACAGTAACCGCTACTGAGTTAGTTAAACATTATAACAGTGAACTGCAAACTAGACACGTGTTATCATGTTACATTGTCAAGTCAAGATTTATATCAAGATTGTGAAGTCAAGAATGTATTAATCAAAAAAGCGTATTATAAAATTAAGGATTATGTAGATGACAAGGATGCATGGAGGCAAACAGCTTAGGAGCCTCCTGGCGACTACTAAACTTTAAATTGTTAGTTGTTAGCATTAGAATCATTGTAAAAAACTATTTTTTTTTAAAAGAATGCCGTGACGTGTTTCTTGTCCTTCTTCTCGCTCGGCCTATACCAATTTGGAACGGGCACGGTGGGTTTCTGGAAGGTTCGTTGACTTTGAGCACGGATTGGGTCTGTTGGTGTCTGTCTTTGTCATTTATTATGTTCTGATAAAGACAGCATTAGTTTTAGTCTGTGATTCGGGTAGACGAATGTTGCAGGAGCCCGCTGTTAGAGTCATTTTAACTTTCATAAGTGCTCCTTTGGGGCCTATTTGAATAAAGACTTTTGAATTTGAATTTGAACATTAGCATTCTTAACACCAAACGATGTATCTTGAGCAGATTGAACTTCATTGTTATTCCCTCGACGCGCGCGTGCGTGCCTCTGCTTCTTATTTTAATCTATCTCTGGAATTGCCAAATCCTGTACTGTAATGGTGTTGAGAATAAGTTTCATTCAATTTACATAACATCTATTTTAAAACTATGGGTGTAATACGGATGTTGACGAAATTTTTTTTAATATGTCAATCAATTTCTTTTTCGTCTAGAAATGTCAAAAAAGAGATTCAAAGTCGGGCGTATCTACTGAGCGCTAAAACGCCCCATACAAATTGGGCAGAACATCTGACGTCACTTGTTCAACGCGGGCCGTAAAGCTGTACTAAAAACATGCATTTTGTTGATTTGTCCGTGAAAAACTGCGTTTTAGTACATAGTTGTGATACGTTTTTTTATTCATTGCAATGTAAAGAATCTGATGGTATCCTTTAAATTACCATCGGATAATAAAAAAATTGCTTTAAAAAAGCTACGAACCGACTTCAGTGACAAACTACTGAACCGATTTTGATGAAATTTCTATGGGACCAATCTGAAAGTATATCCTTTCAAATAAAAAAATCATTTTCCAAATCAGTTTATAAATGACCGAGATCTGAGGTAACAAACATAAAAAAAAAAATACCCGACGAATTGATAACCTCCTCCTTTTTTGGAAGTCGGTTAAAAAATATCATTGAAGGTGAATAAAATATTTTTTGAAATGAAATATTTCGATTTTATTAAAGAAAAACAAAGAACTTACGAAACTTACCGAATCGGCGGAGTGGCGCGGCTGCTGTCGCGTGGCGCGGAGGTACTTCTGTAACGCGCGAGCCAGCGACGGGAACACGGCCTGCGCCGCCTCCCGGGGCCCCAGTGCACCGCCTTAAATAGAACCACGACATCAATTACTAATTGGGATTTTGCAAGAAAAAAATAACTAATTTCTGTCATCATACAGTTTTAAGAAGATCACATTAATAAAATAAAAATGAACTTCACAAAAAACATTTAATTTCCACAAAGATATTGCATCTAAAATTTTCCCAAAATGCAACCCTTTTTTTTTATCATCCATTAGTAATTTGAATGATACCATCAGATTATTTACATTTTAATGAATGAAAAAATGTATGACAATCAGCTGAGATAGTGGTCAAAAACAATCCAGTATAAAAAAGCTGTTGCTTAGAATTGGGATATTTTTAAACGGAAATCGGAAATAGATTCTTATTGATTTAAGAATCGGTTCTAACAGGACAAAACAGAATCGGTTTTTCCAGTTATTTTGAAATCGGTTAAAACCGGTTGCATGCCCTAGGCACAAACATCCATCGCCACTCGTTTCTCGTTTGTAATATTAGTACCGTTCCCGCTGGAGACCCGCACGCGGCGCACGTGCGCGAAGGCGTCCTCTGCGGCGGAGAGCAGGCGCGCGCGGCGCTTGCGCACGCGGCGCTCGCGCTCCGCCTCCTCGTAGTAGCGCTCGTTGTGCGCGGAGCCCGAGTCGCGGCGCCGCCCCGCGCTGCCGGCGCAGGAGCCCGGCGTCGACCTGCACACGACCGCGTCAACTGAGTTAAAGGCTTCCGACTGAAAATCGGTTATTAAGGTCCTTGGCACTTAATTGTAAGTCGGAGCCTTTCTCGTAACATCACGCAATGCGTTTTTAGTTTACGTATGTCCATTATTTTTTAGTTTTCGTATTTGTAAAAATTTTAATGTTGTGTGTAATTGTCCTGAAATAAATATATTTTCTCTTTTTTTCTTTTAAAGGTAAAGCGAAAAGCTCAGTAGATCAACAATTTTAATGGGAAATCAGTACATATTTGTAAAAGTATCAAATAGACTTCTTTGTCTGTTCAAAATTACCGCCACCTGATGTGAAGTGTCACCGAATGGTACTCAATTAGTTTTATCATACAAGGAAATTCTTTTGATAGTCTTTGAGAAAAGAGAATGTTAAAATTAAAATGGCATTTTTCTTGAAGACTATGTAAAACTACATAGGTAATATTATCAAAATCTGTGAATTTAAATGAAAATACTTTACATTGACTTTATCTGTGAATATATTAGTTTACATTGCAGCCCTCAAAGCCCTACTTAAAATTTCATGGGATAAACAAAATCATCAAGCATAATACAAAGAAATTAAACTTGATAAACTTATCAAACATATAACTAACCTTGCTTGTCCTGGAGGTGCATACGTATTGGACCCATCTACTTCATAAAACTTGATGCTCGACTGTCCTTTCCTTTGAGACTTTGATATTGGTATCTTCTCCAAATATGGATTGTATATCGGAAACTCTGTATAATACTTCTGAAGGACAAAGACCGCTGCTCTTTGTATGCTCAACTGCCCAATAGAGTAAGACCGGCTCTCTCCATCAGGACTCCGTACAATTTTGATGTAATATGCTGGCTCTAAATGCCTTATTTCCATTAATATTACAGCTATGTAATGTATAAAAAGTAATGTATCAGCAAAACTTGATACGTAAGAAACTAAAGAATTGTAATCTATGGCTTCATCGCCAACTGCTAAAGCTTTTGTTGCTTCAGTTATTTGTACGATGTAAAAAAGCCAGTAAGAAAATGTGCACACAGCAAGTATGACTAATGTCATTGCTCTAAATACAAATATCCGAGGCAGAATTGCATTTCTAGGCCTTAAAAATACAGCCCAGACGCCAATGGCAAGTAAAACTAGTTTGAATGCTAAAGATAACAATATTCCTTTACATTCAGCTGTGCAGGCTAGCAATTGCATTCTCTGACTCGGTTGGATTGCTATATTATCGGACAATCCAGGAAAGAACCCAATTTTTGGCAGAACTACCATTGCTAACGGACTGACAAATGAAACAAATGACAACCCTAAAGCCACTGTTGTTCCAAAGTATCGAGAACAGACAAAACCGATGCCACTATCAGATTCCATAGGCCAGTTACTAACATCTTCCATTGATTGTGAACCTTCTGATGTATTTCCCGTGACAGCAGTCGTATTCTCCCCCCAGTTTTCATCCTGAGGCAGGATTTGTACTTCAATCACTTCTTGTCCATCTCGTCCCATTTCTGGGTTAATATTAACACTGGTTTGGAATGGTGCCATTGTGTTGTCTATGCAGTCTTTTCTTTGTGATTTGTTGCTCCTGAAATGTTGAATTATTATCAAAGATTGACCTTTGCTATGTTATCGTAGCACTGCAAATTACAATACTAAAAGTTGTATCAAAAATTAACACTGAATTTACAAATATTATCTATTAGATAAGATATTAAGGAAATATAATTTAAAAGAACCATAACACTAAATCACCTTTCTAACTGAAATCCAATACTGCACTGGAATTTCAATGCAAATGTAATCATGAGGCTAATCAACTACTTTTAAGGATTAAAACATAGTAAGCAGTCCCTAATACATAAGTTCTCTCATATAAAACAAGATATCAACTATATATTATGAAGCCTCATTTATGGTTTCTTTTACACTTTTACTGACTACAAAGTTGATTCTAATAATTTCATTCGCATAAAACTGCAACTATCTAACCATACTACAAATAACTGTATGATTTAGGATACAGAAGTAGGACTTACCGGGTGCTCCGATGTGTGTGAGGTCTATGTCGTGAACTACGCCGCGATCGTCCGCTTAATTCAGACCTCACAGATTCAGTCTCCATCGTTAAAAGCCTCGACTAAATCACCCCCAGGCTCACCCATCCGCTAATTCCTTCCTGAACCTGCAATAATTCCCCAGTAATCATATCAAATGAAGGGCAATTAAAATGCTTCCTTCTTCACGGCAGTATGAACACTGTGGTAAACTATTTTCGCTCTGATTATCGTCATTTTCTTCACTTGCACAAATAATGCATCACATATTTGCAGGTATAAACTTAAAATAGCAAAATTACCTTTGCATTGTATTAATAAAAACGTAAAAAATTCTAAGAGGAGCGTCTCAAGAATTTCGATAAAACCGGGGGGGCCACAAATTATATAGGGTATCAGATAGACATGTCGCCTACATCCGTCGCTAGACACGAGCTCTCGTCTCTGATTGGCTGAAGCAAAAAGATGTATGACATTTTTTTAATTTTTTATTTTACGTTTACCTAAGCTAATGCAATATTCTAATAAAGAGCAGCCTTCACTACATTATTTAATATTACCTAACCTACTTCTTTAAAATTCAGTAAAATAACGTTTTTGTATTCAATCATTTATTTTTCTTTTTCAATTTTTTCTTATATTTATTCAGAGCTTTGCTTTGCATTGCTGGAATTACAGTCCTTTTCTCAGCGCATTGATGGTCATCAGTACAGTGCATGGGTTCTGGAAAACAAAGATTAATAAATCGAAAATTGAATGTATAATATAATATGAATGATTTATTAGGAACGTAACTGAAATGTGGGTAGCTTACCATTAGTTTCAAGAGATAATGAAATCCCACTGCGAATTGCTGATTGTATAAATAAAGTAGGATAAGCACTGCTCAGTAGATATGATTTCATGTCACGAATCGTGCCTCAACATGTTTGGGACACATTTGTAGATCAGTGAGTTCTTTTGCACTCGCAAAGAATCGCAGTTGATGGCAACCAATCACTTTTGGAACCTTTCCTTGCTTTTGGGTAACTTGTGTAAAATACAGGCATCTCGAGAGCTTACGCAGCCCGGTACACATCATTTGTGATACATTTCGAAAAATTAATCAAACAAGTTGATTGCTATAGATGTGGAAAAGAAAATAGACGAAAATTAATCGATGCACAGCTACCAATTCACTCAACACAACGACAACAATATATTGTAATATTGAAATTTAAGATATAATTTATTTAATAATGACAGTACAATGACAATAAGTATGAGTGGTCTGCAAAGAGATTTTAATGTGTTATGACGACGACAATGACTTCAAATCGTAACAAATATGGCGGCGGCTCTAAAGATGACGTCAAGAGGTGGGGAGTGAAGTGAGCGGGGGGTGCAAAATGTCATATGTCTTTTTGCTATGACGTTTCTCGTGTCTAGTGTTTTTATTAGACAGATTTATACCCGTGGGGGGGGCACACTTTGTGACAGTTCCATAGTCGAGCCCCGAGACACAGGAACTAACGCCATCTGTTAAAGGGCGTGGCACTATTTTGACGTTACTTCAAAATGTCAAAGTTAAAATGGTTACCATGGAAACCGATAACAAATAAAATAAAATATTTTCCGTTTCGAAAAATACTATTGTGATTTCTAGATATTTTTTGCGGTTTAAGTGATATAAATTAGTGGTTTAAGTAATTGTTGTGTTCTAGTAATGTATTTGTTACTTTTAAGTGCTCAGTTTTAGTGTTTTCAGTCTAATTATGCATTGTTTTTCTTGATGTTTTAAATATAAAGAGTTTCAATTATTATGTACGTGTTAGCTTTTGTTATTTCCTTTTTGCTGCTCTACATCTAAATATTACGTTTGGTACTGTATATTGTGTTCCTACTCCTAGGCACAAACATGGGAAAGGCTGCTATTTTCCATATAAGTCACATATAAGTAGATACATTTACTTTCACAGGAACTAAGCAGGATCCATAGATTAGTGTGAATGTGTGTGTGAAATATAGAATGCACACATAGATAAACAAGTATGAGTGGGTGTATAAAACACATAACTCACACATAGATAGTAAAGTAAGAATGTGTGTGTAAAATACAGAACGCACACATATAATATAGTAAAGTAGTTTCACCGCCCTTTTGTAGGTGGCGCTGATCGCGATACATCGTGGAATCGACGAGAGAGCGCACTCTATTCCTTTTATTATAGTACTACTCTATGGATAAAACGAATTTCTTATTGCGCTAATCGACCAAATTAAAAACGTAGCTGTCAATCATTTAATCAACAGCATCTCTTTCCCTCTTGGGTGTAATTCGTATCGCTGTTATTTCTTTTCTTTCTTTCACATGCAAAAGGTCTACTTCGTAATTTATTTGCATAGTATTTTGTGGAAATGGGAAATGAATTGATTTCGTTCAGAAACTCAGTCTCGTAGTGTATGTACCTACGATTTATACTCTGAGCTCGGGGTATTTATCCATTGAGCCAGACTTTTTATTTTTAATAAATATAGGTACAATATGAATATTTAAATGGAAATTGTAGATATATGTACAAAAAAATTAAACGTACAATAATTTGTGTAAGAACATTTTCAGATATAATAATGTTTATATTTTCCAATTCCTACCAACATGAGTAACGAGTTGGCGGCGATTTCAAAAATATAGAACAAGAGATTACACGAATTGATAAGTGATAAGATAATACGCCCAGTTCATAAAGATAAGTCATCGTATACTCACCTTTCGGAACATGAAGTTATTGTTTATCGTGTAAAAAAATATGGCGAACGAGGAAAATCGTAGAACAAGGCGAAATGAAAGGAGTGAAAGCAGAGTGGAGGATCTCCATTTGGATCGTGTCGTCGCTTCGCAACCGGAGATCGGGCCGACTCCTCCTGACGGAGGCTACGGGTGGTTGATAGTGACTGCCGCTGTGATATACAATATAACCGTACCTGCACTTCTCTCTTTATACGGGCTCATCATTTTAAAAGCAATACGAGACGATGGACACGAGCCTGGAGTACTCATGAAGATATGGGACGTCGACATCGCTCTCGTCCCGGTGATGATAGTTGTTATGAGACTACTTCTGGAATCATGGAGCAGAGCTATCGTGAAGATGTTTCATATGCCACGGTTCATGGCACTAGCAGGGCTGTGCTTGACAGTAGCTGGAGTTTTACTGTCAAGTTACTCGACCGATGCTGAAAGTAACGACCATATAATAAATGTGTTCTCGGGAATATGTACAGGTAACTCATAACCTTCATTTATGCATCTTTTGTCATATTAACAATAGTACATACTTTGTGTTTAATGATTTAACGGCTTATGACTTACTTATATGGAGAGAACAATTTGACATTGAATTTTAATTTTATGTTAGTGGTATTTGCTATCGGTTAGATAATTATATCGTTTGTGATAAATAAATCATAGGTCCATGCTACATCACTATTTTCGGATGACAATTTAAGAGTATCTAATGTCATGTTTGGAAATTCAAATAAGCTACCTAATGGTGCTAGTAAGGAAGAATCTGATTTTAACAGAGGTACGTAAACCGAATGTCCCATACAAACGAACTTCCCTGTTCATTTGAAAATTACAGGTCAGATTTAAATGAAATTTTGCATGTATAAGCGGATAAGCAGTATCTAGGGGCAAAACGCTTTCGTTTTGGTTCAAACACAACTAAAATCAAATTAGAGCGAAGTGAATTTTCAATATTTCCACCACTAAAACGACTCGTTTTGAACTGATTATTTTCATATAATAAACTCGTTTAATCAAAAAACTTTTGCACCTTACCCCTCGGTAATATAGTCAACTTTGAAAATAATACATAATAATTGAAATAGATTATGTACATTCAAAATGAAAAAGGAACTTCGAAAAGTTATCAAAAAAATGTAAAATATTGTCGACATTTTGCAACCGCTTCGTCACACGCGGGGTGAGGTAACGGGGAGACGCAGTGAGGCTACGGAAACTCCCGAGTCCCGACAATTGCCGATCTAGCCCTGACAGTCTTCGAACACAATAATTCACAACTCAAATTGTACGCGGCATGTTCGTTTATTCTTTCGAATTTCGTAGAGTGTATCTATTGATGAAGTTATCAACTCGTATTCTGTAACTGAGACACAGATTAGGTAATATTTATAACGTTACAGAGACGTCTTTGACAGTTGATTTGGTAGGTATTTAGGAACCTATTGATTCGTATCAGTAAGTTACATTTTCAACCTTTAGGTACTTTCTCGGACTTCGGAGGTATGAAAAATGGATGATTCAACGCGAAAGTATCTATGACTAGTTGGAGAGTAGAACCCTACCTACGGTCTTACCACAAAAAAATATTGTCATTACATTAAACCTGTGATAAACAGTGTTTAACTCCTAAACATGCATTAGTCACGTGTTTAAATATGAGCAACCACAAATCCTGATTTATGTAGTATCTAACCGTTGTCTAACTTAATTCTGTTGTGACATTTCTAATCATTTTAGATGTTTATCTTTAGACACTGTCTAAAAATATCGTGCTGATGAAATTCCATTGTAAGGAGTATTCTTTCATAAAATTTATTAAACTACCCATGATATAAACCCTAATATAAAAACAGACGAATTGTGAACCTCCTCTTTTTTTAATTCGGTTAAAACAGAACACAAATAATAATATGAGGCAAGCGATAACTGCTCACGAGAGACTGTGCGCTACGGTTCGTTTCCATAGCGATGTTATGGAAAAAATAAATTATTTTATTTTGAACCAACTTCAAAACAAAAGAGGATCTCAATTCGGTTGTATTTTTTTAATGTATATTCCGTTATTTATAAACTGATTTGTAAAATTATTTTTTTGTCTGAAAGGACACACTTTCAGATTTATTCCATAGACTAGCTGCTGCCCCGCGGTTTCCGTGGAGATTTTGGATTTCATGATTTTTATTTTTTTGCGCGGAACCCTTATTCTTTTTCTAAAATTAAAGTAGCCTATGTTACTCCTTGTAACATTAGCTATCTGCTTGTGAAAGTCCCGTCAAAATCGGTTCAGCCGTTTCGGAGATTACCCGGAATAAACAAACAGACAGACAGACAGAAAGACAGACAGACAAAAATTTAAAGAATGGTTGATTTGATATAGGTACCCTATATGCATTTAGTGAAAAACCGGTTATTTTAATATTACAAACAGACACTTCAATTTTATTCAGTTGTATAGAGTATAGACTAGTATTTCGCGCGGTGCGCGGGCTGCTAAAGCAGCCCGCGTGCTGTGGTTGTGTCCGTTTCGGGGTCAGGAATCCTAATTCTAAGTTTTAACCAAATCGGAGAAACTTTAATTCTGGCTGATATTTGGCCGCCGCGAGCTGTAGTGGGCCTGCGCGGGCCGCAAGCGGCCCGCGAGGAGACTTTTACATTAAGTGACCAACCCTAAAGAAGTTTCGTTATCGTTATCAACAATCCCCAAGGCCTCTGAATTTAAAATCAAAATTTTCGAGCAAGTTTGTTTTTGGCCGTCGGTGTTGCCACTATATGGCCGCCGCGAGGCTTTCTTGATCCTGCGCGGGCCGCAAGCGGCCCGCGAGGTGGATTTGGCTCTTACTTTTAAATTTGAACCCGATCGGAGCAACTTTACTTTTTTGCGTTTGACCCCTACGTTGCTACCCCATTGTGGCCACTGATTCCGGACGCCCCGAAAAGGTATTGTTCCTGCGCGGGCTGCAAGCAGCCCGCGAGGTGGGCGCGGACAGCAAGCTGCCCGCGTGTTGAATTTTGCGTTTAACCCCTATTGGGTATTGTTTTGCGTTCGGTTGTTATTGTGTCCGTTTCGGGGTCAGGAATCCTAATTCTAATTTTGAACTCAAAAGAAGAAACTTTAATTCTGGCCGTAATTTGGCCGCCCTGAGCTGTAGTGGACCTGCGCGGGCCGCAAGCGGCCCGCGAGGAGTTTGGACGTAATAGTGGGCAACCCTAAAGAGGTTTGGTTATCATTATCAGCAATCCCCAAGGCCTCGGAATTTGAATTCAAAATTTTCGAGCAAGTATGTTTTTAGCCGTCAGTGTTGCCACTATATATGGCTGCCGCAAGGATTTTATGATCCTGCGCGGGCCGCAAGCGGCCCGCGAGGTAGATTTGACTCTTAATTTTAAATTTGAACCTGATCGGAGCAACTTTACTATTTTGCGTTTGACCCCTACTTTGCTACCCCATTGTGGCCACTGATTCCGGACGCCCCGAAAGGGTATTGTTCCTGCGCGGGCAGCAAGCAGCCCGCGAGGTGTGCGCGGGCAGCAAGCTGCCCGCGTGTTGGATTTTGCGTTCAACCCCCATTGCGACCACTGATTCCGGACGCCCCGAAAGGACTTTGCTCCTGCGCGGGCTGCAAGCAGCCCGCGAGGTGGGCGCGGACAGCAAGCTGCCCGCGTG
This sequence comes from Crocallis elinguaria, assembly GCA_907269065.1. Classification (NCBI taxonomy): domain Eukaryota; kingdom Metazoa; phylum Arthropoda; class Insecta; order Lepidoptera; family Geometridae; genus Crocallis; species Crocallis elinguaria. The sequence goes on from OU026065.1 coordinate 37,376,242, forward strand.
TTGAATTTTGCGTTTAACCCCTATTGAGTATTGTTTTGCGTTCGGCTGTTGTTGTGTCCGTTTCGGGGTCAGGAATCCTAATTCTAATTTTGAACTCAATAGAAGAAACTTTAATTCTGGCCACAATTTAGCCGCCGCGAGCTGTAGTGGACCTGCGCGGGCCGCAAGCGGCCCGCGAGGAGTTTAAGCATAATAGTGGGCAACCCTAAAGAGGTTTGGTTATCGTTATCAGCAATCCCTAAGGTCTCGGAATTTAAAATCAAAATTTTGGAGCAAGTTTGTTTTTGGCCGCCGGTGTTGCCACTATATATGGCCGCCGCGAGGCATTTTTGATCCTGCGCGGGCCGCAAGCGGCCCGCGAGGTGGATTTGTCTCTTACTTTTAAATTTGAACCCGATCGGAGCAACTTTACTTTTTTGCGTTTGACCCCTACTTTGCTACCTCATTGTGGCCACTGATTCCGGACGCCCTGAAGGGGTCTTCTTCCTGCGCGGGCTGCAAGCAGCCCGCGAGGTGTGCGCGGGCAGCAAGCTGCCCGCGTGTTGAATTTTGCGTTCAACCCCCATTGTGACCACTAATTCCGGACGCCCCGAAAGGACTCTGTACCTGCGCGGGCTGCAAGCAGCCCGCGAGGTGTGCGCGGGCAGCAAGCTGCCCGCGTGTTGAATTTTGCGTTCAACCCCCATTGTGACCACTAATTCCGGACGCCCTGAACGGGACTTCTTCCTGCGCGGGCTGCAAACAGCCCGCGAGGTGTGCGCGGGCAGCAAGCTGCCCGCGTGTTGAATTTTGCGTTCAACCCCCATTGTGACCACTAATTCCGGACGCCCCGAAAGGACTCTGTTCCTGCGCGGGCTGCAAGCAGCCCGCGAGGTACCACCGCTTTACTCAAAATCCTCCGGTCCCGTTTAGGCAATGGCGGCGCCCAGGCGGAGCCTTACTCCGAAAATCGAACGTCGAAGCTTCGGATGACGGATCGCAGTTTTCCACTATGAAAGTGTTTCGGATCCAACGTTCAAACTTGACATTTTGTCTTACATGATACGAAAATGTCGATCCCTCAGCCGAAGCTTCGGACTTTCAATTTTCAGAGTAAGGCCCTACGGTGCGCTGTTCGTGTTTTGTTTTTTTTGCGAACATTATGATGAAAAAAGGACCATTTTGATGAAAAATCGGAAAAAATCTTCCCGTTTTACAGTTTCCGAGGCGTTATGTGGCCATATGGTAAGAGCTATACGAAAACAATGTATGGAAGAAACGTTCATCTTGAAATGATTTACAAAAAAGTCCGCGATAGCATATGTCTATGTATTCGGGTTTGCTTGCAATTCGCGTTTTTACCATTTTAAAATTTGGCCAAAAACGGTACTTTATTTGCAGCCGTGTTTTCACCTACACGATATTAATCCTTATCTAAATAAACACGTTTATCACCGAGAGTGTTTCATCGAGAACAATATTGCTCTTTACATCGTTCAATTTGGATGAGTATCTTCGGAGATATAGCGAAATTAAAATAAAGCGGCGACGCGGGAATTAATTTTTTGGTCGAAATTTTTTGTCTCTTTTTTTAATTTTTTTTTTAATTTTCGGAAATCCCTTGCCATTCTCTACAACATTAGTTCGAGCACCACCTTCGTAACTGCTACCGTTTTTGAGATATTCGCTTCTACTTTTTGTATGGCGGCCATGTTTTTTTGTTCGGGACCCATGTTTTTTTTTGGTGGGTCAAAATCTGCTCAGGGTCCTCTCCAATATTAGTTCGAACGCCACCCCCCTAACCCCAACCGTTTCCGAGATCCGAGGGGGTACCCTGGTGTACCTTCCACATTCAGGTCACGCGCTACTTTTACCGTGTTCACGAGTCGGACCGGAACACTTTTCCAGAACATTGTTGGTATCTCCGCGTTTTACTTCCGGCGCAAGAATCCATCGAAAATCCGGACAACTTTTTGTTCGGCAGCCATATTGAAAAATGGAGTTTTTGAATTTTTTTTTCGAATGGGACCAACAGCACCCCAGAAAACTCCCGGATGCAAATTTTCAGCCCGGCCGGATCAAAATTTTTTTTCGGCCATTCTTTTCGGCCACTTTTTCGGCCATTTCGGAAAGCCCTCGCGACCCTCTACAATATTAGTTTGGGCACCCCCCGCCTACCTCTTGTCGTTTCGGAGCAAGGAGCGTCTACTTTTTGTATGAAAAAAAAGTTTTTTTGTTCGGCGGCCACCTTTTTTTTGGGTTTTCCTAAATCGGCTCAGGGTTTCCTCCATTTTTAGTTCGAGCACCAACCCCCCATCCCCTACCGTTTCCGAGGTCCTCTGGGGTGTTCCATTCTACCTTCGACTTTCTTCCATTATCGGATTTTTCTGGTTGGTTCTGGAGCATCCTCTATACAACGGTATGCAACACTCTGCCCCACCTAAACTCCTTCCCGGAGATCAATTCTGTCAGTCAGTCAGTCAATGGTAATCCAACTTTATATAATATAATTTCTAATCATTTTAGATGTTTATCTTTAGACACTGTCTAAAAATATCGTGCTGATGAAATTCCATTGTAAGGAGTATTCTTTCATAAAATTTATTAAACTACCCATGATATAAACCCTAATATAAAAACAGACGAATTGTGAACCTCCTCTTTTTTTAATTCGGTTAAAACAGAACACAAATAATAATATGAGGCAAGCGATAACTGCTCACGAGAGACTGTGCGCTACGGTTCGTTTCCATAGCGATGTTATGGAAAAAATAAATTATTTTATTTTGAACCAACTTCAAAACAAAAGAGGATCTCAATTCGGTTGTATTTTTTTAATGTATATTCCGTTATTTATAAACTGATTTGTAAAATTATTTTTTTGTCTGAAAGGACACACTTTCAGATTTATTCCATAGACTAGCTGCTGCCCCGCGGTTTCCGTGGAGATTTTGGATTTCATGATTTTTATTTTTTTGCGCGGAACCCTTATTCTTTTTCTAAAATTAAAGTAGCCTATGTTACTCCTTGTAACATTAGCTATCTGCTTGTGAAAGTCCCGTCAAAATCGGTTCAGCCGTTTCGGAGATTACCCGGAATAAACAAACAGACAGACAGACAGAAAGACAGACAGACAAAAATTTAAAGAATGGTTGATTTGATATAGGTACCCTATATGCATTTAGTGAAAAACCGGTTATTTTAATATTACAAACAGACACTTCAATTTTATTCAGTTGTATAGAGTATAGATATAGATATTTGATCAAAATTGGTTCAGTACTTTGTCATTGAAGTCGCTTCGTCGCTTTTTTAAAGCAATTTTATTTCGATGTCATTATGTCATGAACTCATGACTCGTTTCATATATTATAGACAACCTACTCCAACGGCCGCCTACTGCAAACTCAAGCACGAAATAATAATCTAATCTATCTAGTCTTATGTAATATTTGTATTCTCTTTGACTGAGCGCGAAATGGATTGTTGTATTTGAGATCCCGCAATATACGGACGGTTTTCGAAACGTTTCCGTGGAATATTGTGGAGTGGGAGTGCTCGTGTATGGGGACGCTATAATATACGATTGATAAGTGTATAATGTGTGAGACATTACAGAGAGCAGTAACATATTTGAATCTTGACCCATATAAATCTATTTTTGCATAGCTATTTTATGTGATAAACTAGATAATCAAAGGCACAGGATATACAATATCAACTAGCTTCTGCCCGCGGTTTCACCCGCGTTCCCACAGGCACCGTACATTTTTCGGGATTAAAAGTAGCATATATTACTCTCCATTCCATAAACTATTTCTATGCCAAAAATCACGTAAATCCGTTGCACTTTTACTATGTGAAAGAAGGACAAACCAAGAAATCAACAAACACTTTTGCATTTATAATACTAGCGTCTGCCCGCGGATTTCACCCGCGTTCCCACTGCAACCGTGCATTATCCGGGATAAAAATTAGCCTAAGTTACGCTCCGGTCCATAAACTATATATATGCCAAAAATCGTCCAAAAATCAATACGTTGCTGAAGGACAAACCAAAAAACAGACAAACACACTTTCGTATTTATAAGGTAGTATTTATAAGGAAGTAGGATTGGTTGGATTAGAATGAATTTAGCTTCAATATTTTTAATGCGTTATATACTAGCTTTTTCCCCGCGGTTTTACACATGTGAAATCAGGATAAAACTACTACATCTAATCTACTCGTATTTAGATAACAAAATTTCATTAATATCCGTTTATTATGCTGAGCGTACCAAACATAACGCAAGCACAGCACGGGTGCTGCAGCTGACTAGTCCGCGCTATCATAATGCAGACCGTTGACACTTATGCAAGTATGCGTTTTACTATCAAAATAACCATGCTTTTGCATCCAGCGCAGATTACGAGATAATACACGAGCAAGCGCGGCTGGATGTAAAACCATCAAAAAACCACGAAATAGACAAGAACGGCTGCCTCGAAGCTCTGCCTGGGATGAAAACAACAACTTCTCCGCTTTACGCTACATACATATCATGCGCACTATCGCTTATTTACCGCGGCGCGGCGTCTGCACTGAGCAAGCAGTGGTTGTAAAATCATTTTTTTAAATAGAGGTCGTAGAAGCTTAGGTGCATAGGTAGAAGTGAGTACCGTGCTCGGAATAAATCATTCCATCAAGCCCCAACCACAATAGACGATACGATATGCGTCAAGCGGGGATCGTGGTTTTTTCATGGTGTTCTTGTGATCCGCGATTGATGCTTATCTATCAATCATGAATTAGGTGTAAGGGCTGCCTTAGGCACCGGCCACCGCCGCGTATTCATTTCACATTATCCCCTAAAGTATAATTATGCAAGAATAGCTTATTTGAAGTGATTAATTTAACTTTATTAAATAAGACTGATGATAAAATAGTTTATTTTTGTATATTACACAAATATTGTGTTGTTTATATGTACATTGTACATAAAAACGTTGTAAGTCGATAAAAATTATAAAACTGCAAAAACTTGCGGTTTGGATCCTCGCAGCTGAATGCGAAGCAATATGCTTTTGCTCCGCGTGAGTGATTAGGTAGGTACTGCTAACGTGCGACCCGGCCGCACGGCAACACGCTGAATTCGTCCCGACAGTACGAGCCCGCCGCGTACTTGTAGCTTTATACCTAAACTGCGGAGTGCGTCTGGCATGATAGCCAGGTGGAATTTCCTTCACAAACAAACAAACAAACTTTATCTCTTTATCCTAGTAATCCTACTATATATCCTACTAATATTATAAATGCGAAAGTGTGTTTGTTGGTTTGTCCTTCATTCACGCAGTAACAGAACCACGGATCGACGTGATTTTCGGTATAGATATAGTTTATGGACAGGAATGTAACATAGGCTACTTTTTATCCCGAAAAAATGCACGGGTCCTGTGGGAACGCGGGTGAAAACCGCGGGCGAAGCTAGTATTGATATAGATGTAATAAGTGTCAAGTCAGTCAGGTGAAGAAAACAACAAATATTCACGATCAAAAAAGTCAAAGTTATTTTTGTAAAAAAGGTTTTATTTTCTTTTCTTTATAGCGTAATAATAATTGACAAGTTGGACTTTATCTTTCAATTTCCCTCATCGGAAAAGTTTTGAATGATCTTACACCCAATTTGTTAATCTAACACGTCCATAATGAAGGTCAAAATCGGTCAGAAACAATCCGAAGCCTATCCTATAATTCCTATATTTCGATAATTGATATATGAAAAAAATCGAATAGGTGGATCATGATTCAACTTTGTTGAAGGTAGTTGCATGAATTATAGGTATAGTACCATCTACTTATATTCTTGTCAATTGCTGGACGAAGGCAAATTATTCAAGATCACGCCGCTCAGCTGGGGCTTCAGCTTTCGAGTCCTGTCTCCAGCAACCGTAGTTCCCAGGTCACGGACATGGACATGATTTTTTCAAAAATCCATATACCTACTAAGTTTAAAATTTTATTAAAAGCAATGTGTCATTGTATCTCCATGGTGGACAACGGATAGGTAGAATCCAATAAGTAGAGTATTAATTTACCTACAATATATGACTAACAGTAGGTAACCATTATTTCAAATTATAATAATGTCGTCATCGTCATAGGCGTAGGTTATTTATTACTCTATGGCCTGTCTGTCAAATTCGCATCTGCGCTTCACCAACTTCTTGATCTTTGGCTAGACGTGCTGTCTTGCTCTTTTCCGCGCCCCGTCTTGCTCGTGGTGAAACAGGAACAATATTTACCGCTCGGCGCTAGGCCCATCACGGAGTTGGGCGAGTCATACTTCGGGTTCTTAACAGTCTGTTTCTTTATTTGTCCGTTTGGTACAAATTTGGCAATCGAATTGAACGAAATTTTCCGGTTTCTTAAAACTTTAATCACATTATTTGATATACCTAAGTAGGTACTTTATATTTTATATAGACAGATGCCACAAAGTACTTTTACTATACCATACGAAAGTGTAAGCGGTTGGTGGATTCGCTTTTGAACGGAAATAACACGAGCTACCGTCCTCGAGTAGTCGATACCACCTTTATTATGTTGATAACCACAACTAAGCTAGGTATCTATTCGCCATGTCACATGCTGATTACTTAATAGCATTTTAATGCTTCATTAAATTATAACTTGGAAGCACGATCATCATTTTTTTTAACAAATAATCAATATATTATCTATTCTAATAGTAATACTCATTACTGTATTTCTGAGAAGAGTTGCATTACCTATGCATAACTCAATAACATACACTTTCTTTCAAATAGGGCCCAGAAATAGCCCCTGGGGGAACACCTACGACATTATGTGTAAAAGTCTTCAATCAATCCAATTTGTTTTGACTTTTAATGACGTAATTTCATCAGAACAATGCCTTAGTGTAATCTTTCGATTAACATCACTAGAGTAGTTTACTCAGGTGGACAATATGAATCACATTATGATCGAATGCTTGTTCACGGTCAAATGAAATTGAAATGAATTGTTATGCTTTCAGGGGCTGGCTGCGCTTTGACAGGACAACAAACAGAAATTATTATAACCCATTATTTTAGAGACAAACTCACTATGGCTCAGAGGATTATACGAATGGCCCCTTCTGTAGGAAACTGTATAATACCAATTTTAATTGGATACCTGTGCACTGTCTACACAGGTGATGTGGTCGTCATGATCTACGGTGCTATCTTAATGCAGAACTGTGTATTGCTAGCCTCTTTCACTCGACCAATCTATATTGAAAGAGTTTTAAGACATACATATAATATGCTGAGAGATGCTGTTGAAGATGAAGATGAAGTTATATTCTCTAATCAGAATAATCGTAATGATAGACTAACAAATTCAGATGAGCCTTCTACGGTATCAGTCAACGTTGACATTACTCCCGGGCTAGCTAATGACGAAGACGGCACAGACGTAGTTGTGTTCAAGTCGAAGAAGGATGCAAAGGAAGTTCTTGATCCGTCTGTTCAATTTAGAGAGAGCAGCACGGCTAACGCTCGAAGATTCTCCTCTGACTTTGGTACGATGTTTGATAGCAGTAGTTCCAATAGGTTCTCATCGGATTTTGGATCGCCTTCAAATAGATATTCGACCGATTTTGGGACACTTGACGTCAGTAATTACAACAGAATCAGTGGATATCAAGAGCTTGAAAGTATAGACCGCGATGCTCATATGCCTCAACCATTATACAGAGAAACAACAGTCAATGCTCCCCCAAACAGTATAGTATTCGCTGCTGAAGTAACTCCTGGGACTGCTAGAAGGACAGCTACAATAAAAAAGAATTTAATTACAATCGCCAATATGCTCAGAGATATGAACTTCTATCTGTATGCGTTACTGCATCTAACCACGACATTTTCTATTCTGATACTTGGGGTAGTGTTTCCTCCATTGGTGTGGGAACAGACTCCTTCTTTAAATATTTGGCAGGTAAGTACTTATTTCAATATTTTTTTTAATCCATATACAGGCTGAATGAATAGGTCACTCACTGCAATGCTGTATTTTGCTGTCAAGTCCAGAAACCTATTCCAAGAAAAATACTCGGATAAGAGTTAAAAACTCACACTTCATTTATAATTAACTATATGATGCTATTATTGATATTTTTTTATGCTTTTTGGTAACGCGACAAGGTGGTCGTTTGCCTGATGGTAAGCATAACGCCGGCCCATAACAATTGCAGTGCCACTCAAAACTTTGAAACACAAAGGCCTGCGCGGCACTGCAGTGCGCTCGTTACCCTGAGACATTAGGTATTAATAAGTCTCATAAGCCCAGTAACTTCACTGGCTACTCTGCTCATCAAACGGGAACACAGTAATGCTTGCACATTACTGCTTGGCGGCAGACTTCACAAGCAAAGCGGTGGTAACAACCCAGACGAACACTCGCAGAAGAGTTAGTCCTCCCACTAACAAGTTAGACACCGTTTGTCGACTAAACAACGTCTAACTAATAAAATAATGGACCTAAAACTGAACCTTGTGGCACTCCATGAAATGACTAACCTTATGACATTCCTCACTTCCAGGTATCCTTAGTGGTAGCCGTAGCACACGGTTCAGCGCTGTGCTTCATTATGCTGTGCGTGGTGCTGCCGAAGTCCATCAATGAGAAGGAACGGCTGTGCGCCGCGTTCTGTTTCACAGGAGCTATTGGCTTTTATGGTAACTAATTTTTGATCATATCTTTTTAACAGCTTTTGTCACTATGGTTTGACTACTATCTCGGCTTCTACTTTCCATTATCTTAGGTATGTGGTCGAAGTTTGTTAGCACTTAGCAGGCCAAATTTAGAATAGCACTTTAATTAGTAAATAAATAAATAAAACGCCCTACCACCGTGCTATTTGATTGCAACATGATGTTTTCTTTCACCGAATGATCAAGTTCCTTGGATTTCTTATAAATTGGCAGCAACTTCACTGAAATTGAGTCTGACATGTCGTCGCTTAGCTTCCAGATATTTTACACCATAAATAGTTTTTTCATAACCATTCGTAACACTAAGCCTTACTCGTTCCAGGGATAACTCTCACTGGCAACAAAAGCCTCCTGGTCGTATGGTGTATGTTCGCCAGTTTCGCCACGGCAGCATCCCATATCCTCCAGCAGCCCCTTTACAACAGCACCCTCAATGAGTTCGACACCACCGCCACCATGACTGCCTCCAATACCATCGTTGCCATCTTCGTTATGGCCTGGTCTTTGGCCCATAATTACGAGTATAAGAGCTGCTTCTTGACAGCTGGAGTCTTGCAGATTGTTACCGCTTGCGTATTCTTCGCTTCGTCTTTTAGGAGACGGAGGTAGTATGTTTTCTTGTTTTTATGTAAGGTTTATGATAGCTGTTATGGTGGTTTATAGAAATTATTTTGATAGTGTGTTCCATAAGCACTGCACCGTGACTCATTTTCCACCGACCATGGATTAACCCACGTCAATTGATTGGATTGACAAACGTTAGTGATTCATGGTCCCACGACCATGAATCACTGTAACTGCACCCAATGGGGAGCCACACTGCTTACTTATCCCGCTAGGTGGCGCATTATCGTTAGTGTTGTTTCACTATGAAACTTCACTATAAAATTTACGTAAGTAAACAAAAAATCGTCATTGCAATAAAGTATGCCTCTGTAAAGTGCAATTCAGTGTAATATTAATGTACACACGTTTCCCTTCTGACGAGAAAAAACGGAAATTGTGGATCAAAGCATTGCTCATCAAAAATTATTGGAACCCAATTATTCTTCTAGGTTATGTAGTGACCATTTCAAATCTAACTATTTTTAAGACGCGAGCATGTTTATTGGTTAAAGTTTAATTCAAGTAAACATCAATGACAAGCACCAGCGATGGTGGCGCCATCTGAGATTAGCTTTGCCTGTGCCGCCCCATTGCAGCGACCCATGGGATAAGACTAATATTAATGATGGTGACATAAGAAACCGCCTCAATCTACGGTAAAGTTAATTTAGATGTTTTATATTTTTTATGAGATTTCCATTGCACATTTTGAACTCTGTACCTATCTTTAGAAGACTGTATATAATTTACAATTTACAATGGTAATTACTTAATTGAGTTATTGACCAAATTGTACTTAGGTAGTATCAGAAGGTTATTTTATGTCTTCCAAGTTACTATAAAAAAAAGTGTAGAGTAAAAGTCGAGTATTTTTATACATATTATTTATTTTATAAGAGATCATTATTAAGTCGGTTAATAAAATAATTTATAATTTACAGCTATTGCTTGTGTACAGGAAATAAATATTACATTTTCCAATTATCTACATGAACTTGAAAAACTCATATCAAAACAAGCAAGCAACCATAGATTTAAAAATGCTTAGCATAAGATGTAAATGAATAATTATAATAATATTATGTAAACTATATACTAAGTAATAAAATAACTTAGAAGTTTATCGATAAACAAATTATATTTTATAATATAATTTTTATATCTATTTTTCTGTAAAATTATTAAATAAATAATATTAAAAAAAAGAATATTTCATTTTGCAATGCAACACCCCCATTTTGTATAATTCAGGAATGTTATTGTACCCTACAAACCAACGTTCTTTTAGATGTATTAACATAATATAATTTATTAATAATTATTATATGTACCTCGTATAATTATACATATAAGTACAGCTATTCAGCAATTTGTATATAAAACATAAAGCAAAAAATAATTTAAATGAGTCCAACATATCCCTAATTCTAATATTATGTACCTTGTCCTATATTCATCCCTCAACTAAAGTGATTGGTATTAAAAAAACAAAATGAAAAATAAATTACATGAATTCCACCCTTGCTTGACTTAACCACCAAGGATATTGAAATACATAATGACTTATATTCCATTTACATTCATAATAATAACAGTAATATCTTTTCAAATATACGGATTGTATTACATACAAATATAAATACTTGTATATATCAACTCTACATAGTATGTCTATACAATTTATATATATATCTATACAAATAAATAAAATTGAAGTGTCTGTTTGTAATATCAAAATACAGCTTTTTACCAAATGCATATGAAAGTATATATGATAACTATAACAAAAAACCATTTTTAAAATTTTTGTGTCTTCTGTCTGTTTGTTCCGTTTAATATCTGAAACGGCTGGACCGATTTTGGCGGGACTTTCACTGGTGATGTTACAAGGAGTAATTTACGATACGTGAGCAAAGCCGCGGGGCACAGCTAGTCTATCATATTAGGTTGGGGAAAAAGTCTTTTCGCATTATAGTATGTATGAACTTGTAATAAAATCTCTTTGGCTATACTATTTGTATCTGGCTGGTTTTGGTATCATATGAAAGTTTAAATTTTAAAGAACATAATTCCAAATTCAAATTAGGAAAATGTGTGATTTTCATTTGTTTTTCGTACTGTCAAAATGAGTGAATCTAATGAAGAAATTCGATACATTTTAAAATTTTACTACAAAAAAGGTAAAAATGCAACGCAAGCCGCGAAAAAAATTTGCGATGTTTATGGACCTATAGTGCAGTGTCTGTGAGAGTAGCACAAATTTGGTTTAAGCGTTTTCAATCCGGAAATTTTGATTTCAAAGATGCACGTCGCTCTGGTCGCCCTATTACGGATAAAATGGATGCCATTTTTGAAAAAGTGGAACAAGATCGGCATATCAGTAGTTACGACGTAGCTGAAGAACTGGGAATTGACCACAAAACAGTTTTGGCGCATTTGAAAAAAACTGGGTACACAAAAAAGCTCGATATTTGGGTACCTCACGAGCTCACTGAAAGAAACCTAATGAACCGTGTACTCATTTGTGATTCTTTACTACAACGTAATGAAACCGAACCATTTTTGAAGAAGCTGATAACTGGTGATGAAAAGTGAATCACGTACGAAAAGAACGTGCGAAAAAGGTCGTGGTCAAAGACCGGTCAGGCTTCACAGACTGTGGCGAAACCCGGGTTAACTCGCAACAAGGTGATGCTGGGTGTGTGGTGGGATTGGAAGGCCATTATTCATTATGAGCTGTTACCACCAGGCAGGACCATCGATTCTGAACTCTACTGCGAACAACTGATGAGATTAAAGCAAGAAGTTGAGAGAAAGCGGCCGGAATTAATCAACAGAAGGGGTGTGGTTTTCATTTTCATGGTTTTTCATGATAACGCTAGACCTCACACATCTTTAGCCACTCAGAAAAAAATAAGAGAGTTTGGCTGGGAGGTGTTAATGCATCCGCCGTATAGTCCTGACCTTGCACCTTCAGATTTCCACCTGTTTCGGTCTCTTCAGAATTCTTTAGGCAGTGTCAGGTTAACATCACGAGAGGACTGCCAAAACCACTTGTCGCGGTATTTTGATCAGAAGTCCCAAAATTTATATAGCAATGGGATCATGTCCCTACCTACAAGATGGCAAAAAGTTATCGAACAAAATGGTACCTACATACTTTAGTTAAATGTAAATAAAGTATATTAAAAAATGTTTTGAATTTTCTTAAAAAATGCGAAGAAACTTTTTCCCCGACCTATTATAACTTGCATGTGTAACCTTTAAAATTAGCTCAACAGATCCATCATTTCATTTTCACTCGGTTTCTTTTCATTATTATTCGTGTTACTGTGATTTGGCAGGAGCGATTCAAATGCGGACCAGTCTTGCTTCACACTAGGATTCGTTTGGTTATGGACCCACTTATTATCAAAATTCCCTGTACTACCCACATTTCCTGTATTCCCCACATTTCCTGTATTCGACCACGGCAAAGCCAACTGGTTATCAAAAGGCTTCGGTTGATTCTGATACCCTAAACTCATTTGATTACTACCCATATACTGCGGACTTGTAATAGGGTTACTTTGAGATTGTGACATAGAATTTGTATGTGATACGCTATTCCCGTGTGTTTTTGTATTGTTAATTGACATGGGACTATGTGACATAGATGTTGAGAGTGGTTTCTGACTGAGTTGTGATAGGTTCGATTGCAGCAGGGATGATGTTAGATCTACCGGTTTTGGGGTTGATTTTGGGGGAGCGGGGAATGCGGTGGGAGGCGGCTGCTGCGTGAATTTTCTCGTCGATTCTTGTTGCTGTGCTATCCTGAAAAAGAAAACGAAATAGTTTATGTGACAATGAGTAACATAGTCAATCACTTTTTGATAAAGCAAGTCGTTCAATCACGCATTTCCAGGGCCAAATCACACTTCAAATGCGAGGTCTGCGTTATAAATATACAAAACTTCACATCAACGATGATAGCTGAGTGATAGTGAAGTGCGCCGGCCGCCGAGTGACAGGTTCGAATCCTAAACGCGTACGCTCTGCGGCGCAAGTACGGATCTTTTCGGTCGATAATATTCGATAAAATTCGATAAAATTGACAGTTCAAATCGATAAAGTGGGATTTATCGAGCCTCGAAACAATCGACAAAAGTTATCGAAAAGCTAGGTCGAATCCAAAGAGAATATAGAGCTACTACAATACTTTACGACCAGACTTCGGTACTCGCAACATTCGATAAATTTGTCGAGTTTTTCGGTTCGACAAATTTATCGAACCGACTTCCGTACTCGCGCCGCTGCTAAACTTGTAATTTCGGTATAAATATTGCGAAATGTTGGCATAGCAGCACACTCTAGATAAATACTGTTGAGCGAGGTTGGTAGGACAAGTTGGTAGTAACCCTGCCTGCAAAGCGAGGGGGTCCCGGGTTCGATTCCCGGCCGGGGCAGATTTTGTGTAAGCATAAAGTTTGTTCTCGGGTCTTGGATGTTTGTGATGTGTATCTGTGTGTGTCCATGCCACCTGCAACACAGGGAAACCTAGTGCGGGGGTATGAGTGTAAGCGTTTATTTATTTATTTAATCTATGTAATGTTATTGTCAGCAATTTCACCGAATACGATTTTTCATAATTATATTAAGTGATTGTTTATCTTCGAAAATGTTGAGATGTGCGAGCGAGATAGCGGAGCGCCGAATTCTATCCCCGAGATATCAAAAACAAGCTATCGAGAGTTACAATAAAATTACCTCTGTTTATCCTCTATACTAAGTGATCCTCCACTATCACTCATGGGCAGTGACGGCATTTTCTCTGGAGACTTTGCGTTGTTGAACGAGAACCGGTCAAGTCCCAACCCGGTGAACATTTTGTCAATGTCCGTTTGTGGAGGCGGAGCCGATACCAAGGTATCCGAGGACGGCAGTGAGTTTTCCATGACTCTGGAAAGTTACAAAATCTTACAATAACAATTAATACTACTGCCACCCAGCTCATTTGGAAACAATTTGTTAACTATATCTATTATATATCTATACAAATAAATAAAATTGAAGTATCTGTAATATCAAAATAACAGCTTTTTACTAAATGCATATGAAAGTATATATGGGACCTATAACAAAACAACCATTTTTTAAAATTTCTGTCTGTCTGTCTGTTTGTTCCAGGTAATTTCCGAAACGGCTGGACCGATATTGACGGGACTTTCACTGGCAGACAGCTGATATAATAAGGAGTAACTTAGGCTACTTTTATTTTAGAAAAAAGATTTTGGGTTCCGCGCAAAAAAATAAAACCCATCAAATCCAATATCTCCGGGTGCGGGTGAAACCGCGGGCAGCAGCTAATACTATATAAAATATAGCATAGGAATTTTTAAACTGTCATGGTCATCAACACTTTGAAAATTATCATTAAAAACGGGATATTTACCATGTATATTATTAGAGAACTGGTTCTCCCGTGATCATGGCGTTTGCAACAGCGCCGAAATATCGGAAACTCAAATCAAATAATATACATGGTAAATATCCCGTTTTTAATGATAATTTTCAAAGCATAGGAATTTGTCATGGCTCAAAGTAAATAACATGAGTTTTTGTCTTGCTGCAGCCCTAATAAATAAGGGAGCCCCCACACAATCGCACTGGTTACATTAGCATAGCTACGATCACTGGATCCTGCCTATTAAAAGATGTAGAAAACAAAATAAACAGCACATTTACCTGGATTCATTTTGTATGGAATTGAGCTGCTCCAGTTTTGCTCTATGCTCAGTCTCCACCTTGGATATCATCTGTTTGACCAGTGTTATGAGCGCGTTGAACTGATTGAGAGTGAGACCGTTCTCTACACATAACGGAATGAGGAAAGGGAGTACTTTAGTGGCCATCACTTCCTTTGTAATGCCGAGTTTCTTGTGGCTCAATGCCAATTTGTATATCCCTGTAAAATGAAAAAGTTATAAAAGGATAGTTGTTTAATCACAAAGAGTGCCGTCGCAACTAATTTATAATAATACATATACATTATACATACATCCACGCACACATACACCCACACACACATGCTCACACACACACACACACACACACACACACACACACACACACACACACACACACACACACACACACACACACACATATACAAACACCCCACATTCTCTTACTTGTAATTTATACCTTCTTTAAGACGGCACATTGATTGCCTCCGATGAAAGAGTCCTGGGTTCCATAATACAGGTCTTGAGTCTAGTATGGGACCCAGGTGCTTCTACTTTTCTATATGTATTATTTTAAGCCTTTCAACCACTAAATATGTTTTCATCTTTCATTGAATAATTATGTACTTATTAGAAAATAATTTTTAACTGACTTCCAAATAAGGAGGAGGTTATTAATTCATAGTGTATTTTTTTTGTTTGTTACCTCAGATCTCTGTCATTTATAAACCGATTTGGAAAACTCTTTTTTTATTTGAAAGGATATACTTTGGTCCCAGAGAAATTTCATCAAAATCGGTTCAGTAGTTTGTCCCTGAAGTCGGTTCGTCGCTTTTTTAAAGCAATTTTTTATAATATAATTACATATTTTTAAGGACATATATATTCTGTACAAGTAATATTTATTATTATTATCATGAAAGAAATTGTGTTACCTAAGATGCCCATCAGAACAGCCGGTTCTCTCGATGGTATCTGCGGCAGGAATGGTATAATCTCATCCAACACCAACCATTTATCCAAATGCTCCAACAGCTTGCCCAAACACAGCAGACAATTCACCCTTACTGATATATAATTTGTACTCGTACACAACTTCTTTATACGCGGTAAAAGTGCATTCTTCATTGCTGGGTAATCTATCAATGATGCAAATGTTGGCAGCACTGATAAACACAATTCTTGTATCTGTTGTGCATCAGATTCTAAAGCCCGATACAACATTGGCAATATATCGGTCTTGACTTCCTCCCCTGGTGTCAGTTTTAATAACAATTCCATTTTTTGCATGAATATCAGCAGTATTTGTATAGGA
Organism: Crocallis elinguaria; assembly: GCA_907269065.1. Taxonomy (NCBI): domain Eukaryota; kingdom Metazoa; phylum Arthropoda; class Insecta; order Lepidoptera; family Geometridae; genus Crocallis; species Crocallis elinguaria. The sequence goes on from OU026065.1 coordinate 37,392,625, forward strand.
TCTTGGATTAACATCACAGGTTTGAGTACTGGTAAAATATATTTGATATATTCTTCTTTAGATGAGTTCTCAGCTATCAACAAGACATTTGGTAACACGAAAGGAACCATAGGTGGGTTTACAAACTCCTTTGTAAGGCATGGTAAGATACGGTATATGCAGATCCGGTGAGGCATTTTTTGAATAATCTGCGGTAAGCCTTTGTAGAACTGAGATTTTTGTAGATTATCCCATTGGAAGAGCGAGTCTAAATAGTTAAGAGTTTTGACTCCAACATCTTCAAAATAGGGAATCTGAAATAGACAATGAATTTAAGGTCAATACATATCAAAGTACATTACTTATCTTGCTTCTAGAATGATCCACAACCGAAATAGTTTACCAGAAGATTGTTTGTTTGCAGCCTTAATAAATTTGAAAACCATTTACAAATAAACAATACTTTCTTGTTAAAAATTGACTTTGAAATGTGAAATGATGAAATGATGAAACGTGAAAGTGTATGTGTGTGAATGTTTGTTACTTTGTATATCCATAATAACTAAACCAATTTTGATTAAATTTGAAATGTAGGAAGTTTATAGATTTTGGAATAACACATAGGCTATAAAGATATAAAACAAGCGGGCGAGACCGCGAGCAGAAGCCAGTCTATACTAAAAAAATAACCAAATAAGTATGTACATGATTTTTTTAGAATTAATCTAGTGTAAATCAAACATTTCTAAGCTACCTTTAAGAACTGATGTGGATCGGGCCTCAACTCGGGTGTAACATTTAGCATCAGTTTCACATACTCCTTCAATCCTTCAGCTACACAGGACAAACGAGAAGGTGGCAGATTTCGGATTTCATTTGCAAATCTCTTGAACTTCATATAATCATTCCCAATATTCCCTAATGTCTGATGTCCTGTACTATGTAATGTGTAAATAACCATGCCAAGAGAGTAAAGATCACTGGCAGGGGAATGTGATGCAGACAATACATATTCAGGAGCTAGAAAGTCCAACGCTGGCTGTGTTAACGGAGGCATAGCCTGGCAGTACTCATTAAAGGGCCAAAACGAAGCAGCACCTGGAGAACTCTGATTTGCTATGCAAAAGTCAAAGCCAAATATCTTCCACGCTCCTTGCTGATTGACTATAATGGATTCTGGACACATATTATGGTGTAAAAGTTTTACATCATTGTGTAGGAATGCTAACCCTTCGGCCACTTGCATTAGCCCATACTTTATCTCTAGTTCATAAAGTTTATAATTGACTATGTGAGATGGAACTGGCTGTGGCATATTTTCTGTATTCCCTAATATGTTTGCTAAGCTTGCAAATACAGGTTCAGTCGCAAACGCCAAGCTTTCACGACTTTCCTCCAGGCTGTGTTGAACAGTTAATATTTGTGGATGTCGTAATTTTGTCAGCTGTACAATTCCTCGTTTCAGTGTCTCTAACATGATGTCTCGGTCAGCTTTAGACCATCGGTCTAAATGTTTCTTTTCAAACACAAATATGGAGGCCTCCTGCTTTGTGGATTTCTTGTAGCCTTTGTAGATTTTCCATAGCAGACCTAAAAAAATAATTTACAAGTTTTAGAATTGCAAAAGCTCAGTACTTGTGTAAAACCTTGATAGAAAGCAAGAAGTACAAACCGCTGACCTCAATAATTAAGCTTAAATAATAAATAATTAAGCTTTTAGGCTTAACCCAAAACTACTGGGCTGACTGAAAACCTTTGTATAATGAATATTGTATTGTTTTACCTGGTCCCGCACTCGCGATGTATTGCGTAGCCTCAAATTCTCTAGTTACGGGGTTCCCAGGCAACACTCCGGAAAGTTGAGACACTGTGTTGCTTACAGACGAGTAGAATTTATTAAATACCTCCATATTTCTATCACTAAAACTTTTCTATGTTGAAAAATCAGAAATCATTACGTCGATCGTCGAACGATGCACGGATCATTCATGAAATGCAGTGTTGCTGTTGCCACCTCCCAAAAATATTTCCCCCTAAGCTATGGTCAAGGACTCTAAAATCACGTTTTTTTTAGAAAACCCCCTTAATAAATAAATATAACTTTCTTGTTAAATCCGTTATTTATAAACTAGCTTTCAATCTAAGAGAGTTAGAGCATCCAGCAAGAGCTAAACAACGTAAGAACTTTGTACCTTATAATCAGGATAAAATTTAGCGTCACTTATAATAGGACGCCTGCTATATTTAGGTACGTAACAAAAGCAAATCAAAATCCGTTCATTAATTACGACTTTGAGTGGTAACAAACATAACGCAAGCTTAGCAGCGGGCGGAAACTAGTATCACAATAAAACAGCCCATATCGTTCAGGGATAGATTAGCTTTGTAAGATTGAAAGAATTTTCAGAATCGGATTAGTGATTTCTGAGACTTCCACCTCCGCAGGGCGCGAAATTTTTAATATTGTATGTCATATGTGTAGATATTGAAAATTATACAATTTGGATTTTTATGTATTATATAATAATATATTATAAGTAGGTTTATGTTAGCATAGTTTGTTGTAGTGTAATCTCTATCATTATTTATAAATTGTTGTACACCACCATGTACTTTACAACTATCTAACCCATCCTAAGGTTGTCTGTAAGAGATTACTTATAGCGATAAGACCGCTGTTTGTTTTACATTAATTTGATTTTTTTCATTGTATGTTTCTTATATTGGGTACACAATAAAGAGTTTTTGTATTATATGTATTGTATTGCTGTCTTTTTTTACTAAGGAGGGTATAGACACTCATAAGTATACAGTCATATTTTACTGTTATTTTACTAGATATTATTTTTATTCAGATATATGGTCAGAAAAAGTATTAAGCCATAGAGAAGTCGGGATTTTAGAATTCAAAAATCCCCTAAATATTCCCCCAAAAATACAATGCCCTAAAATCCCAACCCACTTATTTTTCCCTTTCATTTCGAGGAAAAACCCTAAGGTGGGAACCCTTATGAAATGAAATTGATTATATCCAGGTCATAAAATAAATTAAAAAAAAAAGAAATTGACTTGGATTGTCAATTGAGAATATTGGGATAGGAGTGGTCAACTTGTCAGTTGTAGGTTTGTAGAAAGATCGATATTTTTTGATCGGAATATCGATGGACGTAGGAATATCCAACTCACAACATCACTCGAATAATTCATTACTTCACATTTCAATCCAATAGAAAATGATAGATACGTAGACAGAATATAAGGTATTTGTTCAACCTTAAACTCTGTCTACGAATAGATACCTAGACCAAAGGGTAGACAAGTGACAAAATTTCAAAGCTGGCCCTAATCAACTGTGTCGGCTGACACACTTGCACTTTAGTCGCGCTTAGATTATAGTCGTGAACGCCTGGGTCGGGGTCCTACTATTTAAACGTAGTGGTTATATTCTCTTTGCTACTATCAACAAACACACATCATGACTTCTTGCGTGTTTAAAAAGTGTTAACACTCGGGAAAGAAAAATAAGTAACATGGCATTACTTTCCACTCGTAAGTATGATATTATATCCTCGTTATTTTGAAAAATAATAAAATATTAATATTTATAGCTCTACCATATTTGTGAGAGTGAGTTAGCCAATGGAAATAGATGTGACAGACTCGATTTATAGCAGTACGTAACGTCAGCAAAAAAATCCTATTCTGAATTTCTATGGTCTATTTTTTCCCATGACGAAGTGGTTTGAGATAAGATTAACAGTTTAAGGAAAAAATTAAGACATGTAGTCAATGACCAATAGTAGAGAAAATTGAATAAATAAACTTAATGTTAACATCGACGAAGCATTTAGCGTTACCAGCATGTTATAGCAAACCGCGTCGCAAGGGGTTTATTTTTTTGATGGTTTGTATAATTATTTACGGTATTATTAATTATTATATATGTATTTGTTTTAAATGTTTCCCAAAGACGAAATTAAAAGACAAAAATGGATTGCTGTTCTTCAAAAACAAAGACAAGTCCATGTTCGTGAATTTTATTATACTGTTTACGTTTAGTTTAGTTTACTAGGTATACTTTCATATTTTGACGATCGTAGATTATAGACACGTAGTTGACTTATAATGAAATAATTATCAATAAAATGTTTATCTGTTTTATCTGTTTGTATATCGTTTAATTCATTATTGTTCTAATACACTATCAGCTAATGGGTAGAAGTCAAAATAATCGTACATGGGTTGAAAAAATATGTGTCCTCTACCTTTTTTGGCTAATATACAGCTTAACTCAGATAATAAGCGGCTTTATATATTTTTTATTTAAAGTACATATAATATCCAGTAGAAATAAAGCACTTTAGTAACGATAGCAATTTAATTTTACCGCCAAAATACAATTTAATAAAACTGAATTATTTCAGTTCCATACAAAATGACAGTGTCCTCTTGCATGGTGCAAATTTAAATATTATAAAATAATCTAAATAATTACATGTTTTGGTATATTTATTTCATAAGTATTTAAACCAATGACGAAACTAATGTTTTATTTAAATATAATGGTTATTTATTACAAATAAACATATTATATTATTATTTACAATAATGTCCCGCATATCCTTCCTGTGAATAACTCCAGGTAGATAACACTGATTATAGATACCCATAATAGGAATTTCTACCATGTCCCACTTTTATTTTATTCTGGAAGCACTTTGCTTTATACTGTGTAATTTTCAAATCGCTATCTTGTTGTGTCACTTAGTTTCGGCAACAAAAGTGCATACACAAAAAAAAAACCTCGAAATGTTCCTGTGAATAACTAGTGAATTGTATAAAACCTAAATGGAGATAAACTAGTACAGATACATAGTTCGAAATAGTATATTTTGGTGAATACAACATATAGACAACTATTTAAAAGGTAAGATAATTTTTAATGTTACGTTCAGTTTTAAACGTTAAAATTCATATTTTTCGTTCCTGTAGATAACGTAACGCGCCTTAGGGCTACTTCATATTGCTAATTGTTACTCACAAGATTTTAATGTGAGTAACAAGCAAGCGGCAGGACTCATCAGCTAGATTTTTAAATCATCAAAGATTCCGTTGTACACCATACCTAAACATATGAAATGTTAAAGAAAAAAATAGTCCTGGGTCATATTTTGCTTTATTTCAAAAAGTAATCAAAAATGTATAAAAATTAAAACCCGGCTAAAAGGAGACTCTTTCCTTAAAATTGATGTAAGCTTGTTATCGTAGTAAACCCCTACTTAAAAAATGACATTTCGATGTCTACATGTATTTAATTTATAATAAAAGTTTTTTTTAATATCCATTTTTTGTTTTAATCAATCTGAATGCGTCCTAATGTTCCTGTTAGTAACATTTTCTTATCATGTGAGTAACGTTACTAACCGGACTTCATGTGAGTTACGGTCGATTATTCTGACTACTACCCTAATGAGAAATGTTGATTAGAAAGAACGGTGTAAATCACACAATATACAAAAGACTGCACATCGTGCACTGCAGCTTTTGTGTGCAGTTTTCTGAACGAATTGATTTAATGGCAACTCAAGTTATAGGTTCGGTACGGTTGGTTACCAATTAATTTTAGATATAAATATATTTGCTTATAAACACCGCACAACCAAAAATAGTACTTCAGACAAGTTCCAATATGGGCAAGTAAAAAAAATATATCGATAATTTCTAACAGTATCGATAATTATCGAATGAAAACTACCGATATAGCGCCTTTTTAATACTTTTAATGAAAAATATCGATATATTTTTTTTGGCATCCGTATTCCGTAATTGTTTTTCAGGCATATCCCGTTGATGCTTTGTTTAAAAAACAGCACTTTTGGCCATCATACACGCACCCACATGCATTTGATTTTCGTACAGTAACAACTAAGCCTACAGATAAAACAAAACTATTAATTGGCTATACTTATTCAATTTATTGAAGATTATGGTGTTTTTTTTTTAATAAAAGAGACACGATGTCTAAATTGCATGCAAGGAGTATGTAACATTAAATACGAAACCTAAGTTGTTTGAAAGATGTATCGAAATTGGTACCCTTTTAAATAAATATCGAATATGGCGAATAAAAATATCGACGATACCTACATATCGATAATTTTCCGAGAAAATGTCGATATATTTGCTCAAGCTTAGATACGTCAATTATTTCGTGAACTGACAGAATTACATAGGTTAGAAGCAGAGGGTGGTAGCTTAGAAAAACGAGCATTTGTATGGCAAGTGGTGCCGTCTCGTGATTTTGGTCAGAACACGTAGTATACTACCTAATCTGTGGTCAGAACGGAATTAGACAGTCTGTGATTAGACGTTTGCTTCGATTTTTTATATTTACTGAAAACTGAAATTATTCGAAATTAAACATTTGTATTTGTTCGCAACGCCATTGTTTTTTAATTTCTCGTAGTTTTCTTTGATTATCAGGTTAATTTTGTTGTAATTGTTGGTGTTAGTTGTTGATTGTTTTTGTTATTCAGTTATTGTTGTTAAAATGTCTTACCAGGGAAGACGCAGTAACTGTGTTTTTGGATGCTCGGATCTTGGTAAGCCTATATAGTTTTTATATGATAATTTTCAAGGACCTCAAGCTGACTTTCATAATTTTCATAGTTATTGTTGAATTCCACAATATTAGGTACTTCATTTTGTCTTTGTTCTAAGCGGAATGGCCACAGTAACCATTTACACCAAATTTGTCTAGTATTCCTTCTAATCCTTTGAGACTTTAGGACCTATCTATTGAATTCTGAGTTCTAATCGTCTATCAGCTTATTTGAAAACAAAATCTCTGGTTACAGGTGCATATCGGCACGGGTTTCCTCATCCTGAGACAAGGTCTGAAATGTTTAGAAAATGGCTTTTGATTGTGGGCAATAAACTCACAGAAACAGATCCATAAAGATCCATAAGAAAGTGTGTGCACTTCACATTGGATCAAAAAGTAACAAACCATTGACTGATGTGTTCAGCTGTCCCGTCTTCGCGTCGTTCGCGTCTAGAAGGTGAGTCTTAGATATACTAACTGTACTGTGTGTAACTGGGTTATAATTATTATACCGCTATAATCAGACAGATACTTCGGTAGGTACTTGATGTGTGGGCTCTTATCCGCAACTATAGGCTGTTTATTGGCCCTTTTTGCATGAGCATAAACAGATACTTACTGTGTACATACTGTATCGATACTATGTTAACATTGTTACTGGGGTCTGTTTCTTTGTATTTTGTTCACTTTTGTGTTTTATTTTGTGAGAATTTACCATGGATATTTTAATTTTAGTCTGCTAATTTAGCAAAGCTTAACACATTGCTGCGCAAAGAAGTGCATCCAGTTTTCAAAGCCGCATTCTCCGAGTTTGTATCCCTGCAGCAAATATTTAATTACTTGCTAATTCAAGTCTTGTTTATGGGATGTTGTCTTGCTTTTTATTTGTAAATGAAAGAGAAAAACATGCTACAGCAACCCCACTTAGTGGAAATAAGGGTAGATGGATGTTGAAGCTGTGTGTGACACCTGAGACTGTGTCTAAACATTAGTTATGATTAATACCGACCTTAAATATTTACAGGAATATTTTCATCTCCAACTGCATCGGTCAAACTTGAACACAACTACTGCATCCCCGGAATACAATCACCTAGACCAGGAGAGTGTTCAACCAATCCGGATTGTGTGGTAAATGAATAAAAATTTGTAATATTGTAACCATATTTTGTTGTATTAATTTCCCCATTTAGTACATAATCAACTGCAAAGCTACTTGGTAGGTAGTGTGGTTTCAGCTCACTGTACCTAATAACAATTAAAGTGGGTTGTTTGAGTTAGTAGGTGATAGGGCCGCAATTTGTACCTACATAACAGTTAATATATTAGGTATATAGTGAGCTAAATACCTGTAGGTGCCGGCATAGGTCTGGTATAGGCACAAAATAGAGCGAGCAGAAAGGACGCTTAGTACTTGGCACACTAAACACTACTGTTTAGCGCAAAACGGTAGCAGTGCCAAGTACTTAGCGTCCTTTCTGCTCTGTCTATTTCGTGCCTATACTATACAATTACATAATATAGAGATATGGACACCTGGCATACCTATATATATAGCTATAGCTATACAAGTTTAGTTCGGACCAAAGTCGCTTGGAGCGCTAGTGTTCGACTGTTCTGACGTTTCGCGTGAGACGGCCCTCTTCTCCTTTATGGATAGTTATTATACTCTTTGGTTAGAAGTGATTGTTTTGATTTTTCCCATGAAAAACATTAAACATAATATATAAATTAAATACCAATAATGTCAAAAAGACACTACACAGTTACTATCATATATGTTACCTTCGCTCTTTTGTCCCTAAGTTCTTCAGAGAGCGACCCATATTCGAATAAAGAGTACAATCCCCTTGGGCCTTTGGTAAAATGTAATTTCCTTCCTCTGGAATACTTGGACTGCGATGAACCTATTGACCACAAGGGCAACAGCTCAGCTAAGATTGCTATTGGACACGGGTGCGTCAGATTCGGCGGAGTTCGATACAAAGACGTGGAGAAAACAAAAGTGCAATGTAAAGCTTTAGATGGCATCGAATGTTTCGGTAGTCGAAGCTTCCTCAGAGACGGGTTTCCTTGCGTGAGGTATTCAGGACACTATTTCACAACGACGTTGATCTACAGCATATTGCTGGGTTTCCTAGGAATGGACAGGTTTTGCCTTGGTCAGACTGGGACAGCAGTTGGCAAACTATTGACTTTAGGAGGCCTTGGAATCTGGTGGATTGTGGATGTAGTGCTGTTAATAACAAATATTTTACATCCAGAAGATGGGAGCAACTGGAATCCTTATGTTTGAGACTGATATTAGTGGAATAAGAAGTAGATCTAATTAATGTAATAGTGTTAATTTATAAAAATATAAATCCAATAACCTTTGAAGTTTAATTTGTAGCTTATTTCTGTAAGAGAAAATAGGTCTTAACACTTCGAATACTATGGCATTATTCAGACTGTGTTAGTGTGGTATTCCACACATTAAGGCTCTTAGTCTAAGTTGCACTTGGATGACTTCATCAAAGTTTGAGACAACTATAATAGTAGCACATAAGGTCGGAATTCCTCCATTTCTTCTAACTATGCAAAATACTGTGCATAATGTACTAAGAAAACTTGGACAAAAATCACGGATGAGTGCAACGGACTTCTGTCAAAGGACTGATCAAATATGGGACAAAGATCTTTGTCGAGTGGAATATCAGCCTTACTAAGACTGTCTGAGTCTACTTTTTTACTATGGCTGAATAACAGACTAACTCTTATTACACTATACAATCTGAATATCACACAAGTCCTTAATAAATGTGGTATTCTACACATCAAATATGTTTGTCCAAGTTGCATTTGACCAAAGAACTTGGATGACTTCATTAGTTTCATCAAAGGTCTAGGAACATCAAAGATTATAACAGTACATAATATAGGATAGATAATAAGGTTGAAATTCTTCCACTTGTACAAAGACAATGGAATTTTACAAAAAAAGTATGTACCTATTATCTTATTGTGATATTTCCTACTTTTCTTTAATCATTGGATATTTCAAATGGACTTAAATAAGTTTAGGATCATTTATTATTCTCTTGTATACAAATAAATAAAATTGAAGTGTCTGTTTGTAATGTCCAAAATAACAGCCTTTACTAAATTAAAGAATATACATATATGGTACCTATAACAAAACAACCATTATTATTTTTGTCTGCATCTGTTCTGGGTAACATGGGACTTTCACTGGCAGATAGCTGATGTTACAAGGAGTAACTTAGGCTATGTGGGCAAAGCAGCAGGGTACAGCTAGTTGTAAATAAAACTTTATGCAATTGTTAAGGAATAAAAGCCTTTTTATTCCTACCATCAGACCATCTTAGTCTTAAACTTTTTTTACTGAACATTTGTTCAGCAGGCTAACTCTTATTACACTTTACAATTTAACAGTACATATGAAAATCATGTAGTGTAATACATCCTAAAGGATTTAATATTGAGTTAGCTTGTTATTCAGTCATAGTAAAAAAAAGTAGACTAAAGACAGTCGAATATCAGCCTAAGATTGGCATGGCTAGTTTAACCTTATTTGAAAATAAGAGAACTGCAGGATTAAACATCTTGGAAACAAACAATCTTTGAATAAACAGTTTGAATTCAGATTCATTTTACGATTCAATGGGACACATAAATGAAAAGCAATAATAGCTTTAACATTATTTATTTATACTTAAGCCACAAGAGCAGATGCAGTGCTCGATTCATACTTCCAGTTGGGGGGAAGCACACTCTTAGTCTTGTAATAACGGGCCAGCCTGTGGATTCTGGACTCAACAAGAATCAGCCTAAATTTGCTATCCTTGTCTTTCCTGTTACGTTCCAAGTGCTTCCTCATTGCTACAGCCTTCTTGATCAGGTAGTAGAGGTCCTCAGGTAGGTCAGGAGCGAGCCCCATAGCTTTCATGATACGTAGGATCTTTTTGCCAGTGACAAATCTGACTTGTGCAACTCCATGCGAATCCCTGAGCATGACACCTGGAGATGAGAAACAAGATTGAATCTAAGGCATTTTAAGTTAATTCTTCTTAAACCACATACCCTAGTGCAATTCAAGATGTGCTAGAGCTCTTATTATTAACATAACTGAAACATCTACACAGTCATTTTAACTCCGATGCAACTGAAAAGATTTGGCAAAACGATTTAATCTTCTAAATGGGTCAAATCGAGTCAATATGAATCACAGATATAAACCAAAGCGGTATGCATTAATTCGGGTGAAACGTCCAAACATGAACGAGGGAAATTACTGTTAGATTAACTCGTTTTTCTTAATGACATAAAAAGTTGTTTTGCTTTCAAGGAAAATGGTATCGTGGCGAACTAATTTATAAATCTAAGCTATAAAGTAACAGACGCACGAACACAAAAGAGAATAAACATGGGGAGAACTTACCAATTTGAGAGGGAGTAAGGCCCTTCTTTCCGAGTTTGAAAATCTGTTCTTTAACATCATCTGCAGTCAGTTTTAACCATGTAGGAACACTGCGGCGGTACGGCAGTGCCGACTGGGAAATACCCTTACTGAAAACATAAAATCCATGCTTAGAACTCAGGCCATGTGGTGACGAGGAACCGCGTAGGTTAGGTTACTGCCACAAAATACTGTCTGAAAGTAAAGAATGAATATGTGATCGATAGAACACATGAGCGCACTAATTATTAACACGTAAAATTACCCAGGTGCGTGCATACGACCCATGGTTGTGGCTTTTCACAAAAATCGCCGAACTGACAACGATAACAAGAGAAACCAAAAAGATGGTAGCCGGAAGACGTTCTTTGATTCACTAGTTTTATTCATCTATGCTCGTTCTTCACTCACTAGTGATGTCCAAGATGGTCGATTTTACCGTTTAATTATTTTTTTTTATATATTCACATTTCACATTAATAACTGTACGAACACAGACAAGACTGACAAAATTTTACTGTCAATGCCAAATCAAACAAATCATTGTAATGTTTGAATATGACATTTACCTAACCAAAAAGGTCACCAAAACAGAGTTTTCTATCGCAAGTTAAGGGAATTGCAATTGGTCAAAAATGGCCAATAATTACGGTATTTCTGATGCAGAGTTAAATCTCATCAAACAGCAGGCCGCCAGGCGTGCTGATATGAGAAAAGAGTTCTTGAAACAGAAGACCAACCCTTGGAAAGGGGAAACTGGCTATGTTGTGAGTATACATTACGTAATTATTTTTTTAAACAAATTGTTGCTAATGTACAAAACCTCTGGAAATTATGACGAGTTTACAACCCGTAATGTATTTGTTTCAGTTCGACCCTGCTTTGCAAAGATTCATGTCAATGAAAGTCACTCAATTCGAGTTCTTCCAACCTAACACGAGGAATAGTTTATTTGGATTCTTCGCTCTAGTTGTGCCCATGGCTGCCTACGGATATCTCATCTGGAACAACCGAACGCAGCGCGAAGAGAAAATCAGAAAAGGGGAGCTCCTCTACAAAGACAGGCTCTTCAAATTCGCGTAAACAAACGGCCCAGTGTCTTTGTAGAAATTTAGAGTCAAATTGTTAATCATTAAATGTAATTTAACACAAATCTCTTTAACTTTCCCCCGTGCAAAGTAGTGCAGCAAATGGCTGTCAAAATTTTATTCTTCTTTCAAAAAAGAACAAAATGTTATCAATGTACTGTATACACTCGTCTTGTGTACCAGAGATGACATTTATATTGTCAAATTTTGCATTTTTGAATTATTTCATATTCTCAAGCAATTTTAATATCAACAATAAAAATAATTTTAAAATGTCTACAGATTATGGGTTTACTCCTCTGGAGTGTAAAATAATACAGGCTCAGATTGAGCGCCGAGCTAAATATAGACAACAATTTTTGAAAGCAAGAAGTGATCCCTGCAAACATAGTAAAGAATCTTACTTTGTGGTAAGTGTTGTGATTGATCTTTGCATTATGAAATAGGATGCTTCCTGTAACCCTGCAGCTCGTAGATACTTCCTGTATTTGACAAATAGCATTTAGGTGCTAGCTTAGGCTAGGAGGTATTAGTAGATACTTCTGTACCATATTACTGCCACACTATTGTAAGGTATTTGGTTTTTTGTATTATTTATTGCAAATGTGGGTATGTCTCTCTCTCTTGGAAATACAGTACAATAGTTCGGACGTGTTGTATTTTATTGTTTCCCGTAAGAAATATCACATTGGCGACGACTAAAGCTACGAATCCGCGTAATATAAAGTGTATTACATTGTTTGGAGTACGAGTACAATGTCAATCGGCAAGATTTCCGAGTTTAACGTGGGGACCGATAATTGGCGGTTGTACGTCGAAAGACTCGAACAATATTTTATTGTGAACAGTATTAAAAGTGATCTACAAGTGCCAACTTTAGTTACGGTGATGGGCTCGGCTGCGTATGAGTTGCTGGTGAACCTGTGCACCCCGGATAAACCCACCACCAAGTCGTTCAAGGAGTTGACAGATATTTTGGAAAAACACCTACAGCCACGGCCGAGTATTTTAGCTGAACGATTTAAATTTCATCATAGAAAGCAAAATAGCAGCGAGAGCATTTCGGATTATATAGCAGAATTGAAGAAAATGTCTAAAACATGTGAATTCGGGCAATGGCTCAACGAAAGTTTACGTGATCAGCTTGTTTGTGGGTTGACTAGCGAAACGATACGTCAACGTCTATTTGCAGAAGATAAGTTGGATTTCCAGAGAGCTTGCAGTTTAGCATTAAATATGGAATCAGCAGAGAAAGATGCTGCTTTGGTAGAAACGCAAACCGGTAACAAGAACGCATCCGTGGATTGTCAAGCGATGATGAAAGTGTGCAGAGAAGCGGGAGCGGTGACGTCACACGGCCGAGGAATGTGGCGCGGCTCATCGACCGCAGGCACAGCTGTTACCGGGACACGTGACGCCGGAGCGAGCCGGCGACCGACGGCCGGCGGCAGCGGAAGGGCCGCGGAAGGACGGGGCAGTGCCGACCCGCGGGTGGAGTGTCAGGTGTGCGGCGGGAACCACTTGGCAACGACGTGCAAATATAAGTGTTACGTTTGCAAAGTTTGCAACCGCGAGGGTCACTTGCGTCGTATGTGCCCAAGAATTAACAACAAAAACTACGTCAGCTATAATCAACAGTACCCTGAGGAGGCATCGGAGTTGAGTGGTTGCAGCAGCGACGAGGTAATAACGATTAATCAGTTATCATTAGATGAATGCCCACCAATCCTAATCTCAGTTAAAATAGACAGTATGGTTTTAAAAATGGAATGTGATACAGGAAGTGCAGTATCGTGTATTAGCTACGAGTTATATCAAAAGTATTTTAAACATATGAATTTAAGAGATTGTAAATTATTGCTGAGATATTATACCGGTGAAACAATTCGACCGGTAGGCGTTCTAAGGCCGCTCGTTAGGTATAAAGATAAGGAAAAATATTTGGATTTGTACGTAATAAATAATGGAAAAACTATGTTGTTAGGAAGACAATGGCTAGCGGAACTGGACATAAGATTACCTTTAGAAAGTTACGATATTTACAATGTCACGGATGAATGTTTTAATTTGGCAAAATTCAGTTCCAGATATTGTGAGGTGTTCGCGGAGGGCCTGGGGCGGTTCACCGGCGGGCAGGTCAGCATCCACCTGCGCGCGGGCGCGCGGCCCGTGTTCATGCGCGCGCGGCCGCTGGCGTACGCGCTGCGCGAGCCGGTGGGGCGGGCGCTGGAGCAGCTGGTGCGCGACGGCGTGCTCACACCCGTCGACCGCTCGGACTGGGCCACGCCGATCGTACCCGTGGTTAAAAAAGATGGTAACATTAGAATATGCGCTGACTATAAAATTACCTTGAACAAGGTGTTAGATGTCGACCGTTATCCCCTCCCGCGGGTGGAGGACCTGCTAGCTCGGCTGCACGGGGGGGAACGATTTACGAAAATTGATCTTTCGCAAGCGTACGCACAATTAGAGCTGGATGATACCAAAAAATACACCGTTATTAACACTCATAAGGGTATGTTTCGCTATAATCGTTTAGTGTACGGTCTTGCATCCAGTCCGGGAATTTTTCAAAAGATTTTAGAGCAATTGTTTGCCCATTTGCCTTATGTAGGAGTCTTTTTGGACGATATTATTATTACCGGGAATAATACGTCATCGCATTTGGACAATTTAAATAAGGTATTTGATATCTTACAGTTGAACGGTCTTAGAGTGAGAAAAGAAAAATGTACATTTTTTGCAGAGTCAGTCACATACTTAGGGTACGTTATATCTAAGGATGGAGTACACACATGCCCAGACAAGGTGGAAGCTATCAAAGACACACCGACACCGACCAATGTTTCTGAATTACGTTCATTTCTCGGTATGGTTATGTATTATGCGAAATTTGTTGAAAACGTTAGCTCAATTTTAGCGCCGTTATATTATTTACTACGAACGGACGTAAAGTTTGTGTGGAGTAGCGATTGTCAGACAGCATTTGATAAGATTAAATACTTGTTATCTTCTAGCAAGGTTCTCGTCCACTACTCGCTCGAACTGCCGTTGATACTGACCGCGGACGCCAGCAGCGTAGGTATAGGCGCGGTGATCTCGCACGCGACAGACCAGGGTGAGAGGCCGATAGCATATGCGTCGCGGGCGCTTAGCAAGGCGGAACGCGCTTATTCACAGATCGAAAGGGAAGCTCTCGCTATTATTTATGGAGTTAGGAAGTTTCACCAGTATGTATACGGTAGGAAGTTTACATTGAGGACGGATCACAAACCGTTGACATCTATATTTGGAAGTAAGGTTGGTATACCCGTAATGGCAGCCAGCCGAATGCAGAGGTGGGGAGTTTTACTATCAGGCTACAACTATGACATAGAATTCGTTTCATCCGCGAAAAACAGCGCCGACGCCCTATCGCGCTTACCATCAGGCAAGTGCCATAGTGACAGGTCAGAGGTCACGTACATTAATTTTGTAGAAAAATTTTTACCGGTGACCCATAGTGACGTTAGAAGGGCGACGGCCACAGACGCACTACTGAGTAGGATACTTTTATATACTCAATCAGGCTGGCCACCATCTTGTATAGAGGATGATGTAAAACCATATTTTTGTAGGCGTAATGAGTTGTATTCTGAAGCTAGTTGTGTCATGTGGGGTTATCGCATAGTAATCCCGTCGTCTTTACGGCCTCAGGTGTTAAAACAGTTGCACAACAGTCACATGGGTATAGTCAAAACTAAGTCGTGTGCTAGGAGTTATGTATGGTGGCCCAACATCGACGCCGACATAGAGGACATGTGCCGGCGATGTGAGACGTGCGCGCTGGAGTTGCCTGCACCACCGCGCGCGCCGCCTCAGCCCTGGCCTTACCATACCCAGCCTTGGTCAAGACTACATATCGACTTTCTAGGTCCATTCCATGGCTTAACCTTCTTAGTGGTGGTAGACGCGACATCAAAGTGGGTTGAAATATTTGAAATGTCTCGTATCACAGCCGCAGCTGTAATTAAAGTTCTACGGAGTTTATTCGCGAGGTTCGGTCTCCCACTGGAAATTGTTTCAGATCAGGGCCCTTCTTTCACAAGTGTAGAATTCGGGAATTTCCTGAAAAACAACGGCATTAGGCAAACGTTCTCTCCTGCGTATCACCCAGCGTCAAACGGTGCGGCTGAAAACGCCGTAAAATTGTGCAAGCGAGCGATCAAGAAAGCTTTGACCGATAAGATAGAGGTGGACGCGGCCTTACAGACGTTCCTTTTAGCTTATCGTAACTCGATACATAGCACCACGGGGGAGACACCAGCGTCAATCTTGCAAAGACGTCCGCTTCGTACTCGGCTAGATTTACTACGTAACGATAGGACGGTACTCAACCGAGTAAGCGAAGCACAGAGCAAGCAAGTGGAGTACGCGGGTGGTAGTCTGCGACAGTTCGAGCCAGGCGAACCGGTGTGGTTTAGAAACTATAGAGGTCGTGATAAATGGGAGAAGGGCACTGTAGTTAGTGAAGGAGGGTCCCGTAGGTTAAACATAAGGGAGGACAACGGTCGACACAACACGAAACATGTGGATCAAATACGTCGCAGGTCACGCATGTCTGATGTCTCGTTTCCGGGTGAGGTCGGAGTGGATCCACTTATTAGACAAAATATACCTGAGGAAGTTGAATCAGAAAATAGTAACTCTAAAGAAAAGGACATGACTCCTAACGTTACTATTCCTCAGGTGGTAAGTTCTGAGATGACGGGTGATGGGCACGACGGCGACGTTTTCAGCACTCCAATGCCGACCCCATCGCACTCGCCGCAGTCGCTTCCACAGCGGTCGTTGCCAAGACCAGTGTCGCCGGTGAACCGTACCAAAAGACTGCGTAAACCAGTTAGTAGGTTACAATTCGAGTAAGCTAAGCTAGATTATATAAACTATATTTATGTCACGTAGGTTTAATTAAGAGTAGAGGTGTAAGGTATTTGGTTTTTTGTATTATTTATTGCAAATGTGGGTATGTCTCTCTCTCTTGGAAATACAGTACAATAGTTCGGACGTGTTGTATTTTATTGTTTCCCGTAAGAAATATCACAACTATATTACAGTTACACACTAGGTTTTCTTTTTTTATACTATTGGATAATAAGGCAGGCAATAACTCCCAAGGAGAATTGGCATCAGGCAGGCGGCCAGCTGTAAAAATTGCCAAAACCTAAAAAGCAGTATGTTTGTAAAGATGTTGTGCGCTAACCTGGTAAAAAGGGACAAGGGCACGAAGGAGAGAAAGGATAACGAGATAAGCGAGTCATTTGTGTGTGCAACCTCTTGCCCATAACAATAATTGCAGTGCTATTCCAATCTTTGAAATGATCTACAACAGCCAACAAGCCTATTTAAGTAGTTACTAAGTAACTAGTTTAGTATTATCCACACAACTTCAACCACTTTGTCACTAAAGATCATGCCCAGAGATAGCTGTCAAAATTTAGAGTGTCTACATAAAAAAATATTTCAAGCATCAATCTATATCCATTCTGATCTGAAGACCTAATCCTATATCTGATTCCAGTTCGATGAAGCCGTTCAAAGGTTCATTTCCATGAAAGTAAGCCAGCTAGATCACTTTCAAGTTAATACAAAGACTATTGGATTTGGACTCATGGTTCTTGCACCAATGGCAGTTTACGGATATGCCATCTGGACACATCGTCAGAAGTTTTTAAAACAAATCAGATGTGGCGAGCTTAAATACAAGGATAGACTGTTTAAACTTAGATAGATGTAGGTAGCTTAATGTTGGAGTGGGCAATGGATTGAATTATAGATATTATTGCAGTTAGAATGCGACCTTTGTTTTTTATCTTATTTAATTTTATTTTGGTACCTAACAGTTTAAAAACGAGTGGTGGTTACTCAGAATGTTTTGTTTCGTAGCTTAATTTATGAACACTCAAATAAAATATCACTAAATTATGTAATTGTTATTTTATTTATAAAATACACTTACATACTATTGTGTGGCCATGATAGAAGAAAATAAGTATTTTGTGGTAAAATATATTTTTCCAGACAAGCTTTTATAAAATATGTAATTGGTACTGTAAACTTGCAACTCCATCATCAGGAATCTGGACATCATTTAGAATCAGAATACCTGTAAACACAAATCAAACAAGCCCAAACTCGATGGGGTTGCGTTGTTTTGTTACAGAGTTCCTTAGCCGCCATCCGGGTCAAGACCAGCGGCGCAAGTACGAAAGTCGGTTCGATAAATTTGTCGAATCGAATAAACTGATAAATTTATCGAATGTTGCGAGTACCGAAGTCTGACGTAAAGTATTGTAGTAGCTCTATATTCTCTTTGGATTCGACTTAGCTATTCGATAAGTTTTGTCGATTGTATCAAGTCTCGATAAAACCCAATTTATTTGAACTGTCAGTTTTATCGATCGAAAAGATCCGTACTTGCGCTGCTGCGGCGCAAGTACGAATGTCGGTTCGATAAATTTGTCGAATCGAAAAACCCGGTTAAACTACGGTTCCTGTTGTGGATTTATCAATTTTGAACCACAAGATCAAAGCGACAAAATAAATGTAACAAAAAAAACTGCAGAATATTTGTAAGTTAGTTTTATTTATGGACAGTTCAGCACTCATTTTCCTAAAAATAAAATGAGATACTTAACATAATATATAGGTACTAAGTACATGTACCAAAATAAATAGGTTTACTATAGAACATCCTAGCAAACACAAAATTAAACCCTTTTAGATTATGTAACTAAGTAGGTACTAATATAAATTTATCGGTCATCCAATGACTTGTCTCTGGATATCACGGTGTCATCAAATTTTACCATGTAGGTGGTCCCTTTGTGCCAGTGAGCAGTTACTTTTGCCGGCTGAAAAAAAGAAAAACGTGACTTGTGATTGTCTTAATTATTATTATTGTTAAGTTTTAGAAAAAGTAAAGAATGAATTGTAAGTTGTATAAGATAGTAATTAACGAAATATCGAAGTTTCGTTACGCAGTTCATTTATTTTCAAATTAATGATATTGTTTCTTTCATGCGCTTGCGCTAGATTTACCGCACGTGGGTGTTTTCTCGTGGCCTACGGCGCAAGTACGGAAGTCGGTTTGATAAATTTGTCGAACCGAAAACTCGATAAATTTATCGAATGTTGCGAGTACCGAAGTCTGGGCCCCGATCGCGCTAATTTGAAATGACAGCGTACGGTTATTGTTTAGTTGCAGTTTGATTCCAACTGTAGTTTAGTTTCGGTTCAACTGTGTAGAATTCGGTATTGCGCTAAAGTCCAAACACCAACCGTTTCAGAATCGTGACTGACACGTTACCACATGTTGGTTATTAGAGATGTAATTATTGGATAACAGCTATTTGAGCTACAAAATGCTAAATCGAGCATCGATTGGACATTTTAAACAGGTACAACTCTAGTTTTGGCAGCTGACAGCGGGACATGGCGACCAAAGAGAATATATAATCCCGGCTGATGGCGACTGTCAAATGCAAAATATGCAATATAAAAAACATTTTCTATCTTTTCAAGCGTTTATTATAAAAAAAACTGAGTTATGAAGTGTTTGGTTGGTGATGAAGTGTAGATACGCAGACACATTATGCCCAGAAAGTACTTGCTTTACAGTTGTGATTATAAACACATTTAAAATATGTATTTACTTCCGGAGTTAGATTATTTTAGTTGCGAAATGTTTTCGATGATAGAAGAGCGCCGCAGATGAACAACAGCGCATCAGCTAGAGCTCATGATAGAGCTTATAGAAGGACACCCAGTTCTTGCGCTGCACCGCATCCTAGCCGTGTGACGCCGCCGCCGCCGCCGTTGCGCGGCGCCCTCGTTCAGTCAGCTCTCGCGAGACGCCTCCACTGCCGTCAATGGATTGTAGGGGATGTGTGCTCTGTTTGTTATATTATGCAGCACACAGCATGCATTCTTGCAACAGCTGCCGCCGCATAATGCAGTTTTCTATGTACTAATAAACACCTGCAATGAAACACTTTTTGTATATTATTAAATGCCGATGCAACCAAAACCTAAAACAAAATCAATGTTAGATACCTATAGTAAAGTAAAGTAAAAAGTTATTTATTGACATAAATAAATATTACAACAAGTAATGAATCCATAGGCTCCCGAACTAGTAACAACTGTGTTTCAGGAGCTATATATGTTGATAGCACAAGTATAATATTACTGTAATATAAAGTAAGCTTTGCCTATCATTGTAGGTATAACCTTAACAATGGCTAGCATAATGTTCAAAGGAAACCAACCAATGTTAGATGTTGAGGTATCATCTTAGTGGTATTCCACTCATCAAAAATCTTTGTCAAAGTTGCATTTGATCAAATAACTTGGATGATTTCATCAGTTTGTTCAGTTTGTAGGAACATCACAGTTTGATCAAAGATTATGACAACGATAATAGCAGCATTAATGGTCCAAAATCCAACTACGCAAAACACTGTGCAAAAATTACTAATCAAACTTGGACAAAGATCTTTGACTAGCGGATTGTAGACTTGTTAACATATTTAACCTTACCTTGGTTTCAACATCCAAACCATCAGAACGTATATAGCGTGAACGGCATATGAGTAGTCAAGTCTGTGATTAATTGGCGAGTAAATTCCTTAGACAGTATGTATCGTTTTGCAAACTGCCTATCATTCATATTATAAAATCCACACATAAGTCTTGCACTTGTATTTTTCTTTTTCGGTTAGACCCGAGAAACCGCTATATCGAATTCATGGGCCTTCTCCAATAAATCCAAATACGCAATCATCCTACGTATTAAAGTTTTTACTGTTTTCGATGAATTTACAATCAAAATTATTAAATTACAACAGAAACGCTCCGACAAAAGTTGCCTCTTTCTAACTTTGTTACAACCGTTCATTTGACAGCGTTTGTTGTCGAGAAACGTCTGAACTTTTGGTAAAACTTTTAGCGCGATACGAAACGGTCAAAAAGTTGTAAAGCGGTCGTAGTTTAGTAGCGGTTTGGTTTATAATTTTTAACGCGATTGCCCTCCTGATCGTAAAGTATTGTAGTTGCTCTATATTCTCTTTGGATTCGACCTAGCTATTCGATAACTTTTGTCAAAAGTATCGCGGTTCGATAAATTATATAAAAAGTCTGTTTTAGACTTTCACGGTTATTCACTACTTTATACATTGTAACGGGATATTTACCGTGATTATTCTAAGCTGGTGAGCTCCCGATATTTCGACGCTGTTGCAAGCATCATGTTCACGGGAATACTTAGCTTAGAATAATCACGGTAAATATCCCGTTACAATGTATAAAGTATATAAAACGTTGATAAAACCCACTTTATCGAACTGTCAATTTTATCGAATTTTATCGATCAAAAAGATCCGTACTTGCGCCGCTGTTACATCTCAGTGGGATAAAACACAATTAGCTCATCCTCTGTTTACGAGTACTATTGTTTTAAGTATGTATGTACAGTTATCAATTTTCCTTCTTTGGATCAATATAATGTAATGATGCAATTATTATTCGAACTTGATCGAATTCACAAATGGTCGGGTTCTCATTTTGTCGGAAGACGTCCACTGCTGAACACCACTTGGTTCGGCTACTCTGCGATGAGTGCGATGAATGCTTTTTGTAGGAGTAGTTTTAAGTATTTGTCATGTATTTGTGTACATAGTTGTTTAACCTATGAGAATACTTTAGACAGGTTGAGTCAATAGATTATTAACAAGCAGTTTGGCCATGAGGAAAAATTATTCCTCGTAGCCTAATCATTTTAACTTACTTTCACCCGAGGAAACACCCAACTTAGTGCATGCTACCGTTTGTTCACACAAAAGATGTGCGCCGAAGCTACAATGATAAAAAAAGACAAAAGAAACAGCTCTATTAACACTTACAAATCCACTCTTGGTCAACACAGCCTCTATGATGCCAGCATTGAATGTAGCACAGTTTAGTGAACCTTTGTCTTTGGGCACACTGATGAATTTGTTTACCTGTAAGTTATAGAAATAAACCATCAATTGAGAATAGGTATTCACACTAAGGCTTCAGCACGAGCATCAGCTTTAGTTTTTCTAAGGTAAGATAGTTATCAAACGCAATATCTATACTGATTAAAAATATTTGTAACAAATATCCCTAATGAAAGAAGTTGTCTAGAAGAAGTATTTTTAAATAGGCGAGAAACTTACAATTTTATTCAGTCATGATTTAGAATATTACTTATGGTTAGATATTTTATGTATCTATTGCAGTTTGCCAAATATACAAGTTATTCTAAGGTAAATAAAAAAAAATTAAAACAAATCAAAATGCAAAACTCACCAAAGCATCCTTTTCTATGATGTAGTAAGTTCTCTCGTCATCATTAGCATGTTCAAGTTTATCAGCTTCTTTTCCAAATAGCACCTGAAAAATATTTGGCTATAAGAAGAATGATGGTAAACCAAAATACATTTTAGTGGGATATTAATTACTGTGGTTATCATTAACTGACAAGCTTTCCATATTTTGATGCTGTTGCAAGCATTATGTTCATGAGAAACAACAGCCTGTTATTTCAAGTTGTGAGTGAATAACCTGATATAATAGGTATATTGATAGTTAAGGTGTAACAATGATAACATTCTTTATTGTAAGTTTTACAGTTTTAGGCAGAAAGAATTATATTAGTAGGAGCTAGTGTCCCAGTTACCTTCCACAATGTTGATTTAACGAAGAGGAGCATGTTCAGCAGTTTTATTTCTCTCTTGCTATTCCTTTCCCTTAGAAAATACAGGTCTAGTAGTCTTGAGCCCACATCTTGACCAATGTCTGACAATCTGGAAAAATACAGATATAGCATTATTATCATCAGATGTTGGTGATGATATAATAATAATATTATAATAATGAAAAACATTAACCTAGAATATGAGCAATCAAATTCTTAGTACCTACTAGTAGGTATGGATGTATTTATTAGGTAGGTAAGGTACCTACGGAAAGAAGAATAGTGCCAGCTTTTTTGTATGTAATATTGTTGTAAAAACTCACTTGTTCTGCAATTCATGGATTGATTGCGACTTGTTCTGACAGTATTGTACTATTTCAGAAAACAGAAGAGCGTAAAATGCAAGGGAGACTTCGCCCTTCCCTTTACTCAATGGCTTGTCCAGGATTGAAGTTTTAGAGCGGTTAGACGACATTTTTAACACTGCTGGTGATTAATGTAAAACCAGTATAATTGTTTGAGATATTTTCGACCTTTCTTCTTTTTACGGTTACGGCTTTTAAATGCAGGTCCTGCTAGAAGTTATTTCATCAATAATTCAATATATCAACAAAACAGCGAAATCTGAGCTCATGAGCTGTCTCCGCCTGTCATCGAGACATTAAACTTACATTATGACATTGACATATCGAATTTAACGTTGATTAACTTTTTTTCAACGGTGCTTATTTCTTTAGCTAAATACGTTGTCAACTTGTCAGGGGTGCTTTTACGGGCGTTATCCTATAACAGAGTATTATATACACCATCAAAAAAATAAACATGGTCATGCTTCGTCGGTTATTTATTCCGTTTCCTAGTCGGTCATTGACTACATGAGTCATGCTTCGTCGATGTTAACATTAAGTTTATTTATTCCATCATTGACTACATGACATTTAATTATTTTCTTAAACCGACAACCTACTATATTACAAATCAGCGGCGCGAGTACGGATCTTTTCGATAAAATTGACAGTTAATATCGATAAAGTGGGATTTATTCGATAAAATTGACAGTTAAAATCGATAAAGCGGGTTTTATCGATTTTAACTGTCAAATTTATCGAATTTTATTTATCGAAAAGATCCGTACTCGCGCCGCTGTGCCGACAACCCTTTTTTATCTCTAACTACTTCGTCTTGGGAAAAAATATACAACAGAAATTCAGAACAGGAATTGTTTTGTTGACGTTAACTGCTATATGGCGTATAGTCTTTCACACTTATTTTCATTGGCTAACTCGCTGTAATAAATAAGGTAGAGCAAAAAAAAAATTTTTTTTATTATATTCATCAAAATAACGTGGATATATTATCATACTATATGAGTGGAAAGTTTCTAGAGTGATTAAAACATTTTTAACGCGCAAAAAGGCATTTTCGATGCGTTTTTGTTCAGCAGGTTTAGTTTTTTTTAAACTGTGTTAACTTTTTTTAAAACTGTGACTAAACTATAGATTTTCATAACAAACTATAAGGGTGACCGAAGAATAAACAAAAATAATTTAACAAAACTTTACTTCATAATAATAATAAAGCATTAACAGCTATTCATAATATGAGCTACATTATTAAAAACAAACTGTTGGTGTATTCTGACAAAAAATAACATTATTCTACCGATTGGTAAATGTAATTCACATAGGAATAGTACACAATTATCAACAAAACAATAACTTTTTTTCCAAATAATTCGATTCCTTGTTAAAGTTACAAATTTTTCTTATGTTTTTAAAAATTACAGTTCTACTGGAAATACAATTTTAGTTTTATACAGTCAATAGCTAAATTACCCTTTGCATTCCTTCGAGTGCTTTTATCAGTTTTTAGAAGAATGATGCATGAAAGTTTGATGTAAAATATATTATTTTTGAAGCAATAATTTGAAACATTTTGGATGACACATGAACAACAAAACATTCGACTGAGGCGCAAGTACGGATCTTTTCGATAAATAAAATTCGATGAAATTGACAGTTAAAATCGATAAAGTGATTTTAACTGTCAATTTTATCGAATAAAACCCACTTTATCGATTTTAACTGTCAATTTTATCGAATTTTATTTATCGAAAAGATCCGTACTAGCGCCGCTGATAAGTAATACCACTATATTTGAAATATTGCCGCGGAAAATTATGTAGACGTTAAAAATGGCGGAAGTCAAATATAGCACGAGGCACGAGGACCCCGTGTGATTTCTTGAACAATAATGTTATTTTTCAATCTTACAGTTATGACTTATCTAAGTTAAATTTAAGTAGGCAATTAACAAAACTGATAAAAAAACAGTTGCTTGGGCAAATCTTGGACGGCAAAATATCGCACCAATATCATGCTAGTAAAGGACTTTCAACTTGATTGTTTTACTCTCAATTAGGTATTTTCTTTATCAGTTTTGAATATACCTTTAACAATAATATTAATTAAATTGATTACAAAATGGTGTCGCAGGTACTATTCCTTATTTGCTACGTTTTATATAAATTTTACGTTACTTTTATGTTAGTACAATAACATAAAAAAAAGAAAAATATTGAAATAAACATCTATGGGTTGTGTTGATAGACCATAGCCTTTAAAGTTTTATAAACATATTTTATTCGCTAAATATACTAAGCTGAGCTCAAGATCAGAATATCTGCAGACTGATGAGATTTTCTCACTCCTGACTCCATCAGGAGAGCCCTAGACCATCACAGACGTTAACCATGATAATGATAGGAAGCAAGTTGTGTTCAACGAGCGAATGAAGTAAAACTGAATTTACACGTTCTTGAGATAGCCTTTAGAAGATCATGCATAAGATAAGGGCGCGGCCTCTCAAGGCCAGTCATTATCATTTGTGGCTGACTTGACATGGTTTTCTCGATTCCCGAGTATACTATTACCCCAGAAAATTTAATTACTTTTGTTAATCGAGACTTATGGACCAACTATGTACGAGTAGATTGTAGCCAAACTGCGTATAAATGCGTGAATTTTTAGTTAACTAAACAGCAAAATTGGTAATATTAGTTGTCCTAGTTGCCTAGACGGGCTTTAAAACAGCAAACCACGTAATTTTTGCACCGTGCAAACACATTTAGCTAGAGTTCAGCAAATAGCAGAGCTATTTGTTCATTGTAGAATATACAATAGAGCTATCTATTCATTGTAGAATATACAATCAAAGTTAACTAAATTAAAATGTTTGGAAATGTTTAAATTGTGGCGTAACGAATTAAAACAGGTGCCAATTGTAACTCAAAATATAAAGTGGAGAGCATAGAAAACGGTAAAACAAAAAAATCCATTAATTTTATAAAAAAAAACTGTTGCTAAGTTATCTATTTTTCTTTTAACGGAACATAATTTGAAACAGAATTGTCATTTACATAAATTAAGTAGCCATTGTTCTGTTTACAAAACTTCGAAAACATTTTTCAGGCGTAACCCCGTGAGATTAAATCAAATATTGGTTATATGCTATTTGCTACAGCATAATAGTTACAAATATGCATAAAATGTCTGAGACTTATTTTGTAACGCGCGAAGTAAATAAATTATACCTCACTAAAATCCTAATAATTAATATGATTGGAACTGCTGTAGTTCACAGGTCAATCTGCAATTAATAAAATCACGCAATAAATGAGAAATTATGTGCGCATTTCTCTTTATTGTGGCTTATATATAAAATATGCATTTTTAGTATTTAACAATCTTTGGTTGCAATAGTTTGAATACCATAATAATATGTGTGTGATGTGGTTCAACTTTATTATTCATAATAAAAGTATACATGAACTGATTTCCGTAAGTGAGAAAGGAAATAAGTGAAATTGAGATGTTATTGGTTTTATAATTGTTGTTTTTCCTCATTTATTTTAAGACGTTTACCAATAGCTGCCCAGAATAAGTTGAGCTTCTTTTAAGTAGCTATTTCTATCGGTGTTACCAGTCACGGCTATGATTGACGCATAACCCACCGTCTAATGTCACGGTGCAAGACGGTGGCTGATTGTTGCATGATGGAAATCTAGATAATTTGATTGTCCGACGGCTGATTGATGGTGATCGTGGCATTCGCATCAGTTACTGACTGATGGATTTCCATCAATCATTAATAAGTAGGTATGTAATGCTTGCCTTACAATCTTCTTCAATGAGTCGACATTGTGTTGATGCGATCTACGGATTTAGTTCTAAAACAAATTGATAAAACCAGGCATAGTGCGCCGCACTGGAAACCACTTTCCATTTCATAAATTGTAACAATTTACGTCAGTGTTTAATAATAACATTAAACAAGTATATATTCTTTTACTATTTGGGATCGTTGAGTTAAACATTTATGTAAAAGTTTGGAAAAAAATAAATACGAACGCTTTGTTCTCTGAAATTGAACTTAATAGTACCAATGTCGGCGGCGGCGGCGCGGCATGAGCATGATTATGGAAATATCGTTCCACAGCACCGTTTTGCTCATGATATTCACGCTCCAATTCTGTCGAATTTATCTGGGTTTTTTCAACTAACGACGTGGAGTATGTACATTTTATTTCTTTCCAAAAATTTACTCATACTTTTGCCTAGCTTATGCTATAAATATAGCAAAAAATAATAATAATTATGTTGCTTAAATCTGATGCAGCTTATGTAAACCAAACTTATAATAATAAAAAAACATTCTTACAAATTCTAACTACAAATTGTGTCAAATATTCAATAATAATTATTATATACCTAGTGTCTAACGGAAAATATAGCACATCAAATTGGGATATTACTTATTTAGCACCATAATTTTCAGGCACCAAATATATAAATATATGTCAAAGAGCTGTAAGCAAAGTCTAAGGAAGGGAAAATTGCATTAATCTTTTGAAATGCTATATTTTTTGTCAAACACTACTGTTTCAACATATTAAAGTTGTTAAATAATTATATAACCATGGTCTACCATAATAATTAGTCAAGAAATTGTACTGCATTATTAATTTACATTTACAAAATAATTGAGGAGGTTCTTTTCAAAACTTGACTATTCCACTTTCAACAGAAATGTTTATTTTTGTTTTCTGATATTGAAATATACAACGATTATAAAATTGGGTCAAAACTTGATAATAACACCAGAAAAAAAAAATGTATGATTTCATCAAAAGTAGATTATTCCACTCCAAAATGACATTATCCATTACTATTTTCTCAAATTGTGCAAAAACATAAAAAGTGGAATAGTCAAGTTTTGAAAAGAATCTCCTCAACTACATTTTTTGTCTGTTGTCAATTTTAGCCTCATAATGTAAGAAATGTTATAAGTTTGAAACATTTATCAAGAGGTGTTATTTTTATTATAGTATATAACTAACTGAGTAGGTGAGATAAAGTTCTTTTTTAGAACTACTTACAAAAAATGTTACACAGTTAACTTACATAATTTCCTGTCTTCATATTGAAGAAAATTTTGAATGCAGTACATCAAGTTAATAATTTCTTCATAATGTATCTAGCAGCAAGTAGACTGTACAGTCTCAGCTTCTAATAAATTGAAGTCCATCCCGTTTGGCCGGTTGAAGCCTGTCTTGATGCCATCCCATCCATCTTCTACCTTGTACTCACCGGTCTGGATGCGATTGTAGACCTCTTGAGCTACGAGGACAAATGCCTCTTCTACATTTTGGCCAGTTTTCGCTGATGTTTCTACATGGTGCAGACCTGAAAAGATTAATTTTGCTTATGACTTGTTATTTCAAACTGCAGTTACGGAAGTTGCAGTTTTGCAGAAACTTTTGTGGAAATTGTTACTTTTATTCTACTATTTTATTAGTTTAGGTACATAGCCTGGAAATATCCCTTTTAGCTATAAGATTGCCCATTGTATCTATTTTAATACATTTATGTTTATGTTTTAGTATCTTAGTGAGAATGAAGAGTGATTGCATCATTTTTTATGTTTATAGAAAATGTTTTCAAAAATGGCAGTCTTCATTCAATTAATGAAGGCTTAAATTTTTACAAATTAGCTAATGACCTAATAATGCACATTCCAACATGAGTGAATGGTTGTACTGCCAATAGATATAGATATATATATAGCAGTAATCAGTAAATGTATTGATGGAGTAGCTTTTTTTACATCAGTTAGCCAGCCATTTCAGCACTATCTCACCTGATCTTAAGCGACACTGGCTGAAGATGGCGAAAATATTAAACCTAGGTTAGAACTGACTTTCAAACAGTTAATAAAGGCAATCTACTCACTATAATAACACAAGTGGTATACAAAAAGAACTAAAAATTTGAAAGGAAACCTGGCAAAGAAAAGATTTTGCTTTTTTATTTAAATTGTTGGTCAATGATAAACATTGGTAAATTTGTTTAAAATTCTGTCACAGTTATATTGAGTTCAGTACTAGGCAATGATTAAAATTCCAAGGTGAAGGTTAAGTTTCAACATTTGTTGTCAAGACAAAAATGCAAATTTTTGTTTAGCCTAATGTGATAATGGGACAAATTTAAAATCTTATAGGTATAAGGTTATTTTTCTACTAATCCTATGAATCATATATTGATAACGCTTTGATATCTGTGCTGCATACTATGTAATTACAACACTTTAGAAATTAAGAAATATATCAGAAAAATTCTGCTGAGTGCAAAAATAGGTGTTGTGGTTTAAAAACAAACCCGAAGCAGGCATCCTTTGACGGAATTGATCTGTATGTAGAGAGTAATTGTAAGACATTTTATTTTCCTTTTGTTTTCATATTATGTTGAATAATTTTTTGGATTTGATGTAAATATAATTTTTATGTTTCCAAACCTTACTGTTAGAATTTCAAGTCACTTGAAGCACTATTTAGGTATTCTACGTTTCATTTAATATGTTGTTAAGTATTTAATAACACATTTCGAATATAAAAGTATGTAACTGACTTGACAGACTTCATATTATGTTTAAATTTAATATAAAAAGTATGATTTTGACTATGTACAACATAAATATAAGAAACGTCGTTTTAACGTTAAAACATCTGATAAATCCATAACATTTGTAGAAATGTTTTAAAATGTTTTTAAAAATAATTTCATATATTTTTGTTCGATATTTCTTACCAACATGTACCGTTATTTTTAAGTGACAGCCAAACGATGACTTTGTATTTAAGGCAACATTTTCTGTAAAAAGGGACATTCTTGCCTCAGCAGCGAAAGTATACGGACATAGTCTAGTTATTAAACTAAAATATAAGAAGAAGTGTGAAATTGCAGTTTTGTTTTATTCTGCCACCCTGATAGATTTAATATTACTAAGAGCAGAACCATGATTGTTGATTATAATTAAATTACTATGTATGTTATAACCTTCACTAAATAAACGTTTTTTAAATAATGCTGCATGTTAGTTGTTATTATCTAGGGGTCAAGACTCGAAAACTTATTTAGGACTGAGTCATCGGAGTAGGTACCTACTTATAGTGTAAAAGATTTATTTACCATTTTCCTCAGCAAACATTCTAGCTTCTTCACACGACACTTCTCTTCTGGCTCCGTTTTTGGCCTCTGTTCCTACTAAGTCTACTTTGCATCCAACTAGAGCAAACACAGGCCTGTGAGGCTCTATATGCCTTTTCGCCTCCATCATCCATAGAGGTATATGCTCGAAACTAGATCTATTACACACATCATACACTAATAATGCTCCCACAGAATTTCTGTAGTACGACTTTGTAATTGATCTGAATCGTTCCTGCCCCGCTGTGTCCCATAGCTGCAATTTGATTCTCGTGCCATCTTGCACCTCTATTATCCTCGCGAAGAAGTCTACACCTACAGTAGGATCCGACAGCTAAAAATAATGCGCAATTTAGCAATTATTCAACATAAATCAACACTCGTATCACGAAAACAACAGGCACTTTTGACTTACCTCTGCAAACTTCCCGTCTGTGAAGTATTTCAACAAAGAACTTTTGCCCACCGTACTATCACCAATTAGGATAAGCCTAAATTGGTAATCAAATATTGGATCAACCATTTTTAAAACGCAATTTCATCAATTTAGTATCAACAAAGGTCCGTCGAAAATTACGTATTCCGAAAATGACAATAGAAAAACATCAAGGACCAAAACAAGTCACATCGCGCTATACGAGTTATACGACTGATTAATAAATGTCTATGGTACTAAATTGCTAATGGGTAACTATGGTCTATGACTATGAACTATGAGCTAACAAATTAAAAAATCGAACAAGTCCCGTTTTTTTCAGAAGGGGTGACTACACTATCTGTTTCCGTTTTCTTTAAACAGACTAAAATTTCAAAATGAATGAATGAATTACTGATTGCTGTCTGGTAGATAGAATAGTAATTTTTGTGTTACCTACATCATCGAGCTAGGAAATACATGGAGGTGCGATGCTATGATGTGACAGTTGTAGGTAAGTGCCATATCAGCCATTTTAATAGACAAATTTCGTGTAGTTAAGCTGTCAGTCAAATGTTTGTCTATTTTTGTATTATTGTGATTTGCGAGAAAATTACGAATAAAATACCTTTAAAACTGTTTGTGAATGTTGGAAAACTGCAATTCAACCTGCCTGTATGTTGTATTGTGAGTGGTGTTAGAAAAAATGTAAATCAACCTCATATGTCTTTACACTGGATGATATCCAGTTTTCATGTAATAGTACATACAATCTTACATATTATTTGATAAAAAAAAATGTTACATGATCATGAATTAATGGCTAAATTATTGATATATGGGTACATTTCTATATAACACACCATTATTATTTAATATTTCATCGTTTCATCAGGTTTCGTTTACAATCAACTCATCAGTCGTAGTGGAGTGGAATAGTGTTGTACTGTTGCCGTAATAGTTTCCGAAATTAATTCCTCCGCTGAAACGATATCAATATGTAATTATAATCTGCAATGTTAGTATAAATCATTCTGCGTGTTCTAATCAGTCCGAGTGACTATGCTAAGTCCAGCATCGAGATACCATCCCACAAAGTTTTATCTATACTAATAAAGAAAATTGAAGTGTCTGTTTGTAATATCCAAATAACAGCTTTTTACTAAATGCATATGAAAGTATATAGTACGGAACCTATAACAAAACAGTTTTTAATTTTTTGTTTGTCTGTCTGTCCGTAAGTTCCATGTAATGTCCGAAACGGCTGGACCGATTTTGATGGGACTTTCACTGGCAGATAGCTGATGTTATGTTACAAGGAGTAATGTCAGCATTTTGTTATTTGTTTTAGTTCTATATTAGCAGCTATAACCAAAACGATTTATTGATAAAAATACTCGAATTATCATCTAAATGTGAATGAAAACAGGATGTAGTAGAGCATAATTATAGGGGTTCAGACCTAGCGATCTTACTAATGGAAGGCATGCGTTTTCTCAGCTATATCGTTTCTGTTGTCTATAGTAAGTTTTTCCGATTAGATGTGATTCCTGTGAAACAGATATCTCTCAGGCTCGTATCTAATTTCGATACTCGTTATAATAACACCTATGTTTCTTGATTGGCATAACCCTATCATGGCAGCCATTTTATGCGACAATATGAGTTGTATGACCTTTTTTTTGTAGGTGTTTCAGTCTATATATATGTATCAGTGTACCTACATTCATTTGCTAAAATTATTCATTCATTGAATTTCATTGCTCTGTTCAAGTAGTTTCTCTAATCTTTATATAGTTTGTGGTTCAACCGACATATCATAGTATCTCTAAGTAGTCTGTGGTCACATCACATATTACCTAGCTACATATATAGTAATCTGTGCATATTACTGATCTGTGGTTCAAACTTCAATGACCGCCTAGCGTAGGAATTTACGTTTTCATTCAACTTTTGTAATTTGTTTCATTATTCAAGTATTTTGATGCCCAATTTATGCTAGCAAATCTTTAAATTTAGACGTTACTCATAAAATGACTTTAATTAAGTTTAATAACTAAGAAATAACCTATTTACATGAAGCTTCTGCGGGCGTCCCGGCCATTCCACCAAACCTAGTTTGGGTCGTCATAAAAAATATAAAAAGATACCTTTGGAAACGGTTAAAAACTAAATAATGTAACTTCACAGTTTGACAATTCAAACTCTTTATTTAAAGGTTTTGTCCTGTTTGTTACCTAGAAAATAGATTTCTGTACATAATCATGAATTCTAACCAAATCTACAAAAATAAGGAAAATGCAATGGAATATAGTGATATTAAGGCGAAATCTACACCTATTGGTACGTATTTTTCTTATTTTCCTAATCTATGTAAAAGTTTTGGGAAAAAAATTGGTAAACAAGTAAAATCTATTATAGTGTGTACTCACACGATTTACACAAAAATATTTTACAAATTTCAACTTTCTATTCCATAACAAAACTATAGATAAAAATAATGACCACCATACTACTTTAAATATTATATTATTGTCTTATTAGCAGCCTTGGAATAAAAGTTTTTTATATTCTAAACAAACAGTATAAAATGTTATAAACAGGTGTTTTTTTCTATTTTAGTAATATTTCTTTTTCTGTTCGTCAATGATTAATCCCTTACTTAGGTAAAGACTGGCATGGGTGATGGTATAAGGAAAATACCTATGATATGTATGTACCATGTACTATGTCTGTACCATGCCATGTTAAGTTTAGGAGAATGCCTGCAATGGCAAATGCAATAGAGTAAAGTGTAATGTGATAGATGTTTTAATAAGAAAAGTGCACTGCAGTGCACTTGATATCATTTAGCTGATCTAAAATTGTTTCTTAAACAAGATTAAAACATTATTTAAAATACTTTTTAAAACTAAATCTTATAAAACATTGTATTTGTTTTAAATGTTTTAAAATGTATAAACATCCTAAATGATTTATAATGTATAAAACTTGTTGTTTTAACCACCTTGTTTTAAACATGCCAACCCTGCTTAGAAGTGATAGAGTCCTTTTTCTATTTTATTTTAATGAATATGTACATAACTCTTTTTACGATGTCATTTCCAGCAATGGTAGCTCCAGAACTGAAACAGAACACAGATGATACTGAGATCACAAAGACATGTGCAGTACTAGGATGTGAAGACTCTAAAAACCTAGATCCAGAGATGTTCTTTAGGTAAAATGGTTTAAAGTTACGACATAAATACTTTTTTTTTACCTTTTTTTATATCTACTGCTTTGTGACCAAAGAAGCTGGTTGTTTGCCTGATGGTAAGCATAACACCAGCCCATAAGACAAAGGTCATGGATTTCAGAAAGTCAGAGTATTTCGCATTGCGAAAATTACTCTCAGAATACCCACATTGGGTTAGTGTCAGGTGGCTAGTTGTAAAAAATATGCCAATATGTTTGCAAAGACAACCTGCTCCGATCCCACATAAAATGGGACAAAGGCAGGAAGGATATTTGGTGTTGCCATACAGCAACTAGTAATTTACTGTGGAGTGCTTATCTCCAGTAAATAATAGGTATCACTGTAAAACCCAATCAAAATTCATTACAGCTATTTATTTAGACAACATTTCACAAACTTTAAACCAATTTGAAATCTTAAGATTCCATTCCAAACTTCCAGGTTTCCTGAAGACCATTCTCTCCGGCAGATATGGACGGACCTCACGGGTCGGAACAACTGGACCCCCACCGACTACTCATACATGTGCATGCAGCACTTCTCAGTAGACTGCTTCATGTGTGACGAGCAAGACCAGATGGTGCTCGTGGATAAAGCTGTGCCCTCGCAGAAGTTACCGAGGCATGTGCTAGAGGTAATAACAACACATTACTTATTTAGGCTGAGAGACAGTACATGTAACATAGCTACAAAAACAGTTGGATAATCTTCAATAATTTAATTATTATACATAATTATAATAATGGAACAACAATTCTAACACTTTGGAAGAACTCTTAGGAGTTTTTTGGGAAAACTAAATGCCTGTACCGTCTGTTTGTTGAGTCATTCAATTTTATAAAAGAAATCCAATGTTTTTCAGGTAGAATACATTGATGAAGAAACACTAGACAATGATGATGAGGAATACATCGAAACAGAAGACGAAGAAATGGACCATAGATCGTACAATGGTAACATGCACTTTGAAAGCAAAATCCAACAAAATAAAATTGATGCAGAAAATATTGAACTACTCAAACTGTTCACCGAAGTCCAAAGAATGCAACGCCAATGTGTAGGCCTGAAGGACCGGTTAAAGTACAATATGAGAGTCCACAACAGACAGAATCGTTTTCTATTGAGAGTGAAAGAAATCACGGAGGTG
Organism: Crocallis elinguaria; assembly: GCA_907269065.1. Lineage (NCBI taxonomy): Eukaryota > Metazoa > Arthropoda > Insecta > Lepidoptera > Geometridae > Crocallis > Crocallis elinguaria. The sequence continues at coordinate 37,427,858 of OU026065.1, forward strand.
AAAAAGAAAATATTAAATCAGAAACGGAAGAAGAAATGTAGAATATTGCTATCATTGCAGGATAAAATCAAGGAAGATATGACAGGTTTAGTTTTAGCAATGCCCATGAGACAGACAGATGATATGAAGAATTTTGCATTGAGTATATACAAGTACTCTCCCCAAGCATATATATATATCAGAAATACATTAAGGACTATGTTACCAAGCACAGAAGTGTTAGACTCTTGGGTAACATCTGGGTATCAGCCTAAGAATGTATTGACAAGCAGCAATATGATAAAAGTGGTGGCAGAGCAGACGGATTCTGAACTATCATGTAAAGTTACGTTGGGTTAGTTCTAATAGATCATCGAATATTCAACCTTATATTTTTATGAATAAATTCATGAAAAAAAATATTTTAAGGTTTTATTTCACATATTTTCCATTAGGACTATTACCACAGAATATGTAATAGCTATTAAACACGGTAATTTACGCAGAGATTTAGCTTACTTATAGTAGTGAAGTAGTTTAGACTCAACTATTATACTATGCTTTAGTTATTATTCTTGCTGGATCCATTCGGTGCTGTGATTGTGACCAGAGCAATATAATATCTTACAAGCACAACCATTCAATTACCTAGTTAATAATAAAAAAAACGAAATCCTCCATTTCTCGTTGGTTGAATAGATAAACTAGGTATGTAAAGGTGTCGATCCTCTTTAGTTTTTTTTCCACCTCCTGTTTAGCATGGTGAGGTGAGGCCTCGGGAACTTAATAATCCCTTTGCATAATGGACGCCAGGGGAACACTGCCCCATGTGCCAGCCATCGCTCTCCTCAACCGACAACCATTACTGAGGGAACAGAGGGACCTACCCAGTGTTGCCAACTTTATTTTAACGAACCCACTAACTGTGGTGTCGTTACCCACCAGAAAACCACTAAATTTGGCGATCCCTCAAACCACCAGAAAACCACTAACATATTATGCCAGGCAGACATGCTTCAAAATATTATTTGGAAATAAAACATCAATTACCGGCTGTAATTTATACTATAAAATTATAGTTTATTTTTGTTAACAAAAAATAAATCCTTATTTACATTAGTCACATCTTCGGAAAAAGTGGGAGGACTAACTCTTCTGCAAGTGTCAGTCTGGGTTGTTACCACCGCTTTGCTCGTGAAGTCTGCCGCCAAGCAGAAGTGTGCAAGCATTACTGTGTTCCGGTTTGATGAGCAGAGTATCCAGTGAAATTACTGGGCTTATGAGACTTAATACCTAACGTCTCAGGGTAACGAGCGCATTGCAGTGCCGCGCAGGTCTTTGTGTTTCAAAGTTCTGGGTGGCACTACAATTGTTATGGGCCAGCGTTATGCTTACCATCAGGCAAACGACCAGCTCATCTCGTTACCTAATAACATAAAAAAAAAAGAATTCTTCTTCTACAATTTTTTGAAGATAAATTTCTTTATTCTCATATTTTTGTACATACTACGATATTTGGTAATAATATGTAGCTATTGCAGCATCTTTCCTCGCGTTTTAAACTAGTACGGACTGTGAGAATTGAAGATAGCAGATATAACTTCATTCGGTTTCTGATAAATAATCGCTAATGCATAGGAAATAATCACAAACACATCTTTTCAATTCAAACCAAACTTGACGCACGGCAGTATTCATATGAATAAAGTCCATAATCAAAATTATTCAAGAAATTGACAAACTGTTTTCGGGGTATCCCTGAAAACCATCACCTCAGTTCTGTGTTGCCTATACATAAAAAAATATACACTTGTATTGTAATGTGAACGTTCAAGTACTTTCCTATATTTAATTCGTGCTAGTGGTTAAATGGGGTACCTTACCACTAACTGAAACAACCTAAGCCACTAAAAAAATCCACTAGCCACTAAAACCAAAATTTGCCCACTAAAAGGTAAGCCTAAACCACCAGATCTAGTGGAAAATCCACTGAGTTGGCAACACTGGACCTACCCGCTACACGATGCCGCCGCAAGCACAATGTTTTCGTGAGCGTGACAGCTCGAGTTGCTTACACAGAACATAGTTTTAAATGATTAGGTACATAGCTACCTATATTGTAGGGTGATCGGTAATTGGGGATTATCGGCCGTGGATCCCGCGATTCCTAACCTCATAAGTCATAAGATTCTCTTCTCTTTCGATTTAGGTATGTAATTTAAAATAGTCAAAATACTAAGACAAAACACAGTTTAACTACTCGTAAATCACCGTTTAATTGTTTATTATTTGTGTATAGTGTATTATTTTTGAACAGCAAAACTAGTGTTGGTCCACCTTTCACTTTTTTGATTGTTTGTTGTTTGATTCGGTCAGTTTCGGATCAAACGCTCGCGGATATTTTAGTTTCGCATCTCTTGGATAGAGGGCGGTGTAATAAACCTCACTTGTTAGAAAGGGAAGGCGGAGCCGACTCGTACCAAACAAATGGTAGGTTCCGCTCCCAGTGCCGAGATTCCCTCCTCTCGTCGCGGCGGTGTGTCACAACGAGAAGTTTCACCTCTCGCGCGTCAACAAAAATATCCCATCTGTTCAAATATTGTGCAAGTTTTGTTTTATTGTTTCCCCAAAAAAAGGAAGTGTGTGTTTTACTACGAATCGTAAAGAACCCAAGTTTCAGTTCATATTATTTTTGTGTTCACAAAGTGCTCGAGTGGCTTTTGTTTTTGTTCCGTATATTGTGAATGGATTTATTAAACCCGATTATGAAGACAGACGCCTTCTGAGGTATGTGCCACAGTATTCTTAAAAAGTTATAATTCTATTTTCGAAATAGGATTAGTGTTGTGCTATGTCGCTCTGATTTCTAAACTAAACCGAATAGAATGCTAGTGGTTCGCTGACGGTCAGTAACTGGACTTTTGCAATCACTATTCCTTGTGCGTGTTTACATGCCTTAAATGTAAGCCGCAATGCCATAAGCGCTCGGCGTTGAGGCGTTGTTGAAATACGTGTAAATTTTTAATGTTCACCATTATACAACGATAAATGATTATAAATATAATAAATAGTAATGTTTCATTCATTCCACGCGTCGACATATCATTTCTCCTTGCGTTTATGGTCCTCGAACAAATTTCTAGTTATTGCTCACGCTTGGCTCAATGAAAGTATTCATTTCCGATTTCTTTTGTTAGGTTAGGTAGGTACTTGTTGAGTGCAATCTATTGTAATTGCAACCAACAATGCTTAGAAACTAACCTCACCTTCGAGTTCCGGTGCAAGTGATTGTACAATGTGGGTAGATACGTATTTATTATTATCTGCACGTGTAGTGAGCTCATTCATGAGATTGTTTTTGTTGAATTTGATCAACTAGGTAGTTCCTTTTGATATTGATTCTTTAGCGAATAATTAAAACCGTTATTATTGTGTATAAAATTAACGGACTTAATTATGCGCTGTTATTTTTAAATGTTTTGTACATCTTTAAGTAGGTATTCCTTACAGAATTCATTAGTGACTGTGTCATGTGTGTAACGCCGCGCCGGTATGATGTAGATGTATTGTTTTCAACCTATTTCGTTCGTGCTATCTATCACATTTTTAATTGATCGCTGAACTCGCCGGAAGTTCCGGCGTCTACATGTACTGCAAGATTAATGAATAAACCCTGGATTACCGATTACCGTTGTTGGTTCAACTCGGCCCGTTCGTTATGAACTCGGCTCATTCGTTAATGAACGTGAAAGAAACAAATGAATATAGGTATTACACAATATGAATACACAATGAAAGGGAAAATCGCGCTGCGCCCCAGTTTACCGTATTTTCTGCAGACTAGTTCATGTGCCTTTTGTTATCCAGAAAGTTGGCAACTGTGTCATTATCATCATTTTGAAATTTATCTTCTATTCTATTTTATTTTAGCTTCTATTGTAGGTTTAGCGTGTGAGATCAAGTAGTCAAAGAGTACACTATCGAGAATATAAAAAAATTAGAATCACGGCTATACCTACTTACACGTGCTACCACAAAAACACGTTTAGATACCTTTTTTATCTAGACATTGGTGTCGATTTTGTTATCTCTTACCTAAACCTAATTTTGTTTCAACCTTTCATTTTAAATGAGAACATGAGAAAGAGATGGAATATATTTTTGACCTGTCAAATTAATCCACTTGCTTGTGTCTAGTGTTTTAGTGGCGTCTAATTTATCAAGGATGGAAGATATTTGACAGCTCTAAAGCTAAATTTAGATTTTTCAAACACCTTCCATCTCTTTCTTATGTTATGTATAGGAAAGAGAGAGAGCGAAACTAAAATTAGGTCTAGGTATGAAACGACAGAATCGACACCAGTGTCTAAATACTAAAGTCTAAAATGATTACAAATGTCACACAGATTGGAGTTAGACAATAGCTAGACACTACTTAAATCAAGATTTGTGGTTGCTCATAATTAAACACGCCAGTAAGGCATGCTTAGAATTAAACTCTGTTTAACACAGGTTTAGTGTGTGTTTAATTTTTTATGGTAAGAAAGTAAGGGTTCAATTTATTGGCGATAGCTCAAAAACTATAAATGATAACGGACATTGGAAATAATGAAGAACCTTAAAGAGGAAATTTCCCTCGAAAAATCGTGAGCCTATGAACTCTATCCTATTATTTTTAAACGACTTCCGAAAAAGGAGGAGGTTATCAATTCGGTCGGTATTTTTTTTTTTACCTCAGATCTCCGTCGTTTATAAACCGAATTGGAAAATTCTTTTTTAATTGAAAGGATATACTTTCAGATTGGTCCCATAGAAATTTTATCAAAATCGGTTCAGTAGTTTGTCACTGAAGTCGGTTATTTTTGTAGTGCTGAAAATAGACTTCCGAGCGAGCGTTACGGTGAGACCTCTAAAGCAGCTAACTAAAGCTACTCTAAAGTTGCTGGCTGCTCTAAAGTTAGACGGCAAGTAGCCACTTTTTTTACAGTATTAAATTTATCAATTTGACAACATTACATTTGAATGTGTCGAAAATATTTATAAATAAAATATTGATAATAAACTACTAAAGGTATACGTATTTACGTATTTAGCTAAGCTTAGCTAAGGCACTTCTTTTTTTAACCCCCAACGCTCCTCTTGCCTACGGCTTTGTGTTCAAGACATTACATAACCAGCGCTACCCCTGTCTGCAAAAGACATTCTTACTGATGCCTTCCTTCCTGTCATTCGCGGACATACGTAACATCGCAGCGGGTTACGAGATAATTAGCTGTTAGATGGCATGCGACAGGCCACTGCGGCCGTGAACAATGCTCGTGGCAACCTTTACTACAATCTTGTATTACGGCTTTTCATGCAAAAGGTTCATGTCGAAAACTTCGAAATGAATGAAGTATGCGCCGATTTTGTTGACACTACTGACTTGAGGAGGATACATAAATCTAAATACATTCAAATTCAAAATTAATTTATTCGCTTACATAGCTACTTAGTTCGGAAAGGTTTTGTTGGTCATTCGAAATCCGAGTGCAAAAATGCTTTTTATCTCTGTGTATAAAAGCACTTTTGCACGCAGATTTCGAATGATAAATAAAACCCTTCCTCGCTGTAGTGAGGTGAGAAATTGTGTTTCGCTTGACAGCAAAGTTATTTTGCTTCTCGTATCTTTGAATAGTAGTAGGCCTTGCTTTGCTCGTGGTTCCTCCTTCGCTTCCTCAGGTTTCAATATAAGTACCTACTTACTCGCGACAAAGAACATCTTTGCAGCCTTGCGTAACGAATAACTAGGTAGTTCTATCGAATCGAAATTGATTGAATGAAATCTAAACTGATCTTGTTCAAAACGAAAGAAATGCTTAGGCTTACCTACTTAGCGCTTTTTAGATATGTAAATACTGTATAGATAAGGCTGAAGATTTTTTATTCCAGAGTAGTTGTGGCTCGCGGTTTCACCCGCGTGCATATTTCCACGGGAAATACATTTTCCGGATAAAAAGTAGTCTATGTCGCTCTCCGGCCCAAAAACTACGAATATCTCTAATGTAAAATTCACATCTATTCATTACTCGGTCGACGCTCGTTTCACGAAGCATAGAATACTAGGCAAATATATTACCTACATATGTTTTAGTTCTATTGATTTTTAGTAAATGTTTTTTAAATATTAGAAAAAGACTCCACTGGTATCGGTTTCAAGATAAACAACTCTGGGGCGACCTTTGGTATGGGACGCTACCTGTGTTGACACCCTTGCGCCGTCACATCTTCCCGGTACTCAAAATAAGGCTGGTGCGGCAGCTGAATCCGCTGAGAACCTCAAAAGGCGCAAATATAGTAGTCTTGATAGTAGTTACATATTTGAGCCTTTTGGGGTTGAGACACTTGGACCGTGGGGACCTGGAGCTCATCGAATTTTTAAAGACCTTTCAGGGCGTCTGGTCGAAGCCACACGTGACCAAAATGCTGGCCTCTACTTAGGTCAAAGATTAAGCATTGCCATTCAACGTGGCAACGCTGCCAGCATTTTGGGAACGTTGCCTACTGGTAGCGGATTATTACATTAAGATTGTAAATAAATTAGTGTGTATTTTATTTAGTTATTTTAGTTTATGTTGTTTATTTTTTCTGTTATTATAATAAAGTAATTGTGAAACTCTGGAAGCAAATAGAAGAAATAATAGAAAAAGTTCTCGTATAGGTATGTGAACAGTCACGAATGAACTTCAGTATAAAACTAATTCGGAGTACACAGATAGATACCTACCTTTAAACATTGAAGAGATTTCTTTTTACCGTGATTACTTTCAGAAATATTCACATATTTCTGAAAGTTTATTACTTTCAGAATAATTCATATACATATTTCTGAAAGTAATTCAATCGGATTCTATTTCCAACTACTTATTTTATGTTAGCAAGGCAATATTTTTTATGAAATATTGCCTCGCTAACATAATAAAAATAGAAATAATAATTTACTGCCTATAGGCACTCTTATCGAATTATTGTAACACCAAAAAATGGAATTTACTTTTTGAAAATCGACGTTCATTGTACAGTCGCGAACATTTACTAGCTCTTAAAGGTTCTTATTATAATTAATAAACAGTGTTAAACGGTGGTTTAGTTGTCTTTGACAATTTTGAGATTGAATCGAAAGAGACAATGCAGTTCAAAATACCAAAATTTTGAATGTATTTTTTAGATTACTTCAAGCTGTAACGACCTTTTTCATAAGAACAAAACATTTCAGTCATCATCAGTTTAATATTATTTTTATTAGCTCTTAGATGTCCATCATATTGCTGCCCCTTTTCACGTAAGTACACCTTTTAGAAAAAAAATTATGCTGCTTTAAATCGGTCTCAAATTCAAAGCCACTTAAGAGATCCATGCTCTCCAAGCCCGAGTAATTACCTTCCTCGGCCAGCCGGGCCAATCCAATATGTCGCCATGCATGAACCAATCACTTCCCCAAACACACTTCAATCAAGCTATGATATTACCACTAGCCATTAGACGCTGGTCCGGAACTAGGTAAGTGGCTAGCTAGCTAGAAACTTACGCTATATAAAGGTATAATCAGATAGATATACATGATTTTTGTCTGCAAGCAGTTTTCTAGGTTGGTAATGATTGGCTGTATATTTTTGTGTTGTAATGCTTCTGCTTCCCGAAACTTCTTTACTTATACAGTTTTTGTAAAGTTTTATGGGCTATGGCTCTTACGATGGTTTTTTGTTCTAGTTCGGGAATGTCTCAGGTGTACAGTGGCCTGGGTACAGGAACGGACCTAAAAACTTCCCTGTGGCACACCAACCAAACTGCTGATACTTACCACACTTATATGTAACCTATAATAATAGGTACCTACAGAGTTTTTGCAGTAAATATGTAATTTTTCCATTTCTCTAATTCATAATTTTATGTCAACTAGGTAGTTTCTCCTGTAATAAAAGAGTCTACAGAGCACTTAAAATATTATCTTTCATTGCTCATAGTCTGTATGGAATCATAGGGGCACCTTAGACGCTCAAGTAAACGTACGTTTGCTTGTCAGAATAACAACGCTTTTCCGTCAAGCGCGGATTTCGTGATACTCGAAATTCAAATCTACGTTTGCTTGAGCGTCTAAGGTGCCCCTTACGAACCTTTTTTGAATATTCGTGAGTAGTCTAACACGATTATTCGATTTTTTCGTCCGCCGGGAGAGTTTCTTATTGGCCGTACTTATTTAGTCGATTATATCATGGATCGTTGGATTTTCCTTCCTCATTTGGAGCTTGTGGGTGTTGTGAGTAGATAGAGGTTTTCTTTTTATCGGCTATAGCACATCGATTTTTATATGAAGCTTGTTTTTTATTTGGTAACATCGACTCGATAAGTATAGTTCGGTTTCGAAGAATATAAGTACTTAATACTGGAGCTAAAAAAGAAATGTTCAGGAGGATACATACGGGACCCTTGTTGTTTTAACGCCATTTTGCTTTAGATGCGGGTGTATGCCTTCATAACCAAACCCGAACACAGTAATGCTTTCACATTACTGCTTGGCGATAGACTACACGAGCAAAGCAGTGATAACCACCCCGACGGAAAGACGGAACCCCCGGCAGAAGAGTTAGTACCTGGTAATATTAACTACGAGGAAGCGTGAAAAATAAAGCAAAAATCCGTTGTCACTAATTGCTAGCAACATTAATAAATAAAGGGCTCTCCGGCACTCGAAGACAACCTCTCTCAATACCCGTTAAATATTTATAGGAATAAGTCTTACATAAACCTAGTTAACCTTATATTGGGGCTCGTTCAATCCTTAGGGAATCAACACGGACGTAATAAGGATCTTGCTAATATAAGAATTAGGCAAGGAAATAAAGTAAGCCAGACAACAACTATCCATCCCTCTTAATGCGTGTGTTTGTTGGTTGCGAGACCCAGAAACAATTTGTTCTTTCACGAGTGTACAGCTACAACATATTAAAAAAAGTGTAATAAAAAAATACACGACTTCCCCAGCCAGTGTCACTTGGGAAGATGTAAGGATTCTATTGATGCCCCCCCCGTACATCAAAATCTGTTCAAGCATTTAAACGTTACGGTGGAATAAAAAAACTCACATCAAAAAACCTGAAAATATTACACTCAGTTTTGGGCAGCCGTGTAACAAGGAACATGTATTTATGAATCTTGAGAGTGATACGCTATTTATTAGAAATTAATGCTCTATTTCACAACAGAAAACGCGCTAGCGGTCATTGATTAGGTACTCCTAATCAATGACCGCTAGCGCTAGTTTCTCAATGCTAGCGCTGGAAAAGGTCCAATTATCCCCAATCCTGTACGGCTGTACCTTACAGTCCCATAGGAGAGATTTATCGACGTAAGCAGTTAACAGAAACGTCGACGACCATTGGTATATTATTACCTACTAGCTGCTGCCCGCGGTTTCACCCACGCGGAGATATTGGATTACATGATTTTAATTTTTTTGTGCGGAACCCTAATTCTTTTTCTAAAATAAAATTAGCCTAAGTTACTCCTTATAACATCACCTATCTGCCAGTGAAAGTCCCGTCAATTACCCGGAACAAACAGACAGACAGACAAAAAATTTAAACATGGTTGTTTTGTCATAGGTACCGGTATATTCTTTCGTATCCGTAGGATTTAGAGAAAGGTCATACATAGATAGGCTTCAGCAGCATTTTTTTCTTTTTCTGGAGTTTTTGAATGACGTTTCTCCAAGGGGACCTCCCTTGGAAAAATTCACAACTTGTCAACAACCGTGGTCCCTTCCGGGATCACATAGGTACCAATCTAAACTCACCCTGTATATATGATAATAATACAATTTAACGATTTTAAGGTCCATCGTTATTGTTGATGATTGCATCACTAGGCATAAACCAGCAAATAATTATTACGAACCGATATTATCTAGATAATTGCACTGCAATTGCAATTGCAAAAATTGTAAGCCGCCTTTTATGTTTCCGGTTTGTGTAATCTTTAAACTGTTGATGAATTGAGTTTAGAGACGTAGTTGCAAACTGATAAGGTGGTTATATACATTCAGTTGATAATCCACGCTCGTATACCTACTCATAAGGATCAAATCAAGGAGGAGGACACAACACAAACACCAAGGTCCGAGAACTTTTGGCTCACCACATGAAGTCCAGAGTAAACAGTTCGAGGTAAGAAGATATACCAAGATGTAGATATTTTCATTAGATTACCAATAGAGATTAAAAATACAGTAAACAAGTACTATAATTTATTTGGACATAAATTGTATAGCCTAAAGGATATTGTATAGGCAATGGTGTCAATTCTATCATTTCATACCTAAACTAATTTTAATTTCGTTCTCTCTCTTTCCAATACGTAACATGAGAAAGACCCGGAACACAGTAATGCTTGCACATTACTGCTTGGCGGCCGACTTCACGAGCAGAGCGGTGGTAACAACCCAGACGGACACTCGACACTCCATTCCGTGGGCTTGAAATGAATGGTATATTTTCGACTAATTAAAGTTAAACGTTCATCCTCAACCAAACAGTTCCCTCTGCAACTATCAGCTTGTCCCGAGACTCCCGAGTACTTACCAACCAATTACCGACTGAAAGGCTAGACTTAACTGGAATGTTCTAGATTTTACAGCGTAATAAAAGGCTGTGGTGGAAAGCGGAAATTTATGTTTGGAGTGTGCTTTGTGTACCAATAGTGCAACCTTTGCCGATTCGGTCTAGAATTCAAAATCGGAAATGAGATTCTTGAAGTAATTTGAATTTTGATCTAATTTGCTTTAAAAAAGCGTATACTCATTAACTTTTCATTTCGAAATTGAGGATAGCCTCACTGTAATCTTCACCTTGAATTGTAAGATTCTAATATCTGGAATATGGAATTACCCGAGTATATAATAAGTAATATAGACTTCACAGACGAGACTTAATAGTAATATATTATTAAGGTTACCCCAAACTCAAATGTCTAGCTGTTAACCTTATTAACCTTACTATACATTATTGTTTAGTTAGAAAGTTCGAATCTGGGCGTAATTTATAGAATGGTTGGTAGATCTAAGGTTCTGGTCAGCTAAATATGAAAATCTTTAAAGCTCTAGGATATTTCTTTCCCTAAGTTTCTCTATAAAGCAATTGTAACGATACACAATAATGTACCATATATATACATACTCGGGTTCCATGTACCTAGAAAAATGGAACTTCTACATAATTTTTACCAATATACATGGGCCGTGGACCGTGGTTGCACAAAACCAAAACTCAAAACCGGCTTTTTTTATCAACCGTTCGAAATATTCTCACCGTTGCGGGAATTAAATCCGCAACCGGTTGGCGATGGCCTTGTACAACAGGGGTTGTTTAGATTGACGTAGATACATTTGCAGGGAGTCCCACACGAAATTATCAAGGGAAAGTAGATTGTGAATTCAATTTACGAAATGAAGATCATACTCCAAAGGGAATCACTTACTTAATATACACATAATGAGCTCACGACTTTCCCAAGGGGCGTAAAGGTTAAAGAGGGTTAAACCACCCAAATTTGTATGCAGATAGAAAACTAAGATTATAACTTTCTTGACGTAAGAATCAGAAGTTCATTGTATAAACTGAGTTCATAGATGTTACAAAAAAATGCTATCAACAGTTTGCCTATTTCGAACAATACATTATCGCATCGCGAAGTAAGAGGGTAAATTCCCGGATATTCAATCAAATCCGCTGCATGCAATCAGCTTTTGAAAGTGGCGTTCTATGGGGGAGGCCTATGGTTAGTAGTCGACTTCTTCCGACTGATGATGATCAGCGGGGTAGACGGTTAACGTAATATTCGACACCCAAGTCTTAGTACCGAATAAAATGTTTCACTAATTTTTCGTGCTGAAAGCCTTCTGCAAATGTGATACGAGTTCGTCAAAGCAAATGTCAGTACAGTTAGGAAAATTAGAAAAATGCCGCTGTGATCAACCCAGTGACACTCTCGGAAGAGATTGATATAAGACAATAAGGCTAACACATATAACAGTCAGTATAAAGCTGTCGCTAGGTAAGTGCTGACATGTTTGAACTTTATTCTATTAATTGATCACTAAAATTTTAATAACTGATTATGACATGCACTGGACTTAAAATGTATAACAACATTTGCACACCTGCCGGCAGGTTGAATACATTGATCAAAACTATTGTATAAGACCTTACGCTAACATGTATTTTAGCAAATAAATGATTTGATTTGATTTGATTTGAAAAAACTAAAAAAATGTTTCCAGACCGTGTCAAGTTACACATGGTAGCGATACACTAGCGACAAAACTATACTAGCAAGGTCTAATCAACATTTCATAAAGCCCTAAAATTCCTAACCTTTGGAGCGCAACTTTGACCTTAGGGATTCATGATATCGTGATCCCAACATTCCCAATAGTCCTAAAATTGTCGTAAATCGAATCCGCGCCCTTAGCAATGTTTAAAGGTTCCAAATGGCATAATGGCCGTCGCAGCGGTTTCACGTTTCAACGATAAAGCGTCCATTTTGATGACCTATAAAATGTTTTGCGAAGGTGCAGACAGTCTGGGGTGGTGGCGGGCGCGTTGCCACATGTACGTGCATATCCAACCGCTGCCCTTTGGGACCACTCTCTGACCTTTTTACATTCTGGAACGGCATTTTCTAGTACTCATTTTTATTTTTTTTATGTTATTTGGTAACGAGACGAGCTCGTCGTTTGCCTGATGGTAAGCATAACGCCGGCCCATAACAATTGCAGTGCCACCCAGAACTTTGAAACACAAAGGCCTGCGCGGCACTGCAGTGCGCTCGTTACCCTGACATTAGGTATGAAGTCTCATAAGCCCAGTAATTTCACTGGATACTCTGCTCATCAAACCGGAACACAGTAATGCTTGCACATTACTGCTTGGCGGCAGACTTCACGAGCAAAGCGGTGGTAACAACCCAGACGGACACTCGCAGAAGAGTTAGTCCTCCCACTAACAAAATGCATACAACAAAGTGCATATCCAACCGCTGCTCTTTGGGACCACTCTCTGACCTTTTTACATTCTGGAACGGCATTTTCTAGTACTCATCTGGCTAGCCAAATCCCTAAAGTTGAAATTCTATCGCTAAGCACATATTGTTGCGTTGCAGCAGTTGCACTTGTGAGGCAGTTTTATTATAGGCGTAGCTTGCTCAACACCCGATGGTAAGGCGATATACTCGTCAAACGATCGAAGTAACTTGCCAAGTTGCATACCGGCCAATTTGGAGTATAATACTGGAAAATGACTCTTTGTATTACAAGTTTAAATATGCAGATGTGAATAGATCATTGGTCGGTTAGCTTAGCATTCAACCGCGATCGGGGCTATTAAAAACAGCGTGGTTACATTCTCAGTAAAAAATATTGTTAAATTATTTAGCAAAGTATCTAGGCCGGCCTGAACAGAAGTTCAGGAACATCAAGATTTAGTAAAGGCCTAACTACATCAGTCGAGAACGAGTGTGGCCGAGCGGGAACGTGTGTGACTTTCAATCCATTATTCACACTCGATCTAAAACGGTGAAGGAAAACATCGTGAGGAAACCCGCATGTTCAAGAACCACAAAATTCGAGAACATGTTACATCCACCAAGCTACACTAGGCCCGCGTGGTGGATTATGGCCCATACCTCTCTGAGAGAAGACCGGTATCCTAGCAGTGGGTGCGTAAGAGGCTGATAAAGAAATCAGTTGCGCACAAATTGCAGTGCCAGTTGTATAAAAAGTTGCAGCATTAATTACCTACAACGTATGCAACTATACAAATTGATTTATATGTTTATTGTGATAAAGTGTTATTATCGGTCCTAGCTTTGGTTTCATGTGCCGTCGATAAAAGCGTTGATTTTAATGGGCTATAAATGAACCGCAGTTAGATCTGTACGCGACTCTCGATTTACAATGTTTATTTATTTAGAGCTTTGAGAATTTACAGGTTACGGCAGCGTTGATTCTTGGTACTCGCTGTCGGATACTCACGGCACTCTACCTTATCTCTTAACAGGTGAGATAATAAAAAAACATCCATGCTTTTAAAAAAAAAACTTTCTTTTTATACTATTTGAGACTGCGGTTAGTTTGCCTGATGGTAAGCTGCACTGCAATTCGCTAATTATACCCTGAGATCCCAGTAATTTTACTGCGTACTTGTTATGCTCATTAAACCGGAATACAGTAATGCTTGCACATTACTGCTTGGTGGCAGACTACAATAGTAAAGCGGTGGTACCCACTTAGACAGACACTCTCAGAAGAGTTAGTCCTATCATCTGGTAAAAACTTCAAGTTACTCTGAAGATTTTTAAAACAAAACTTGCAACTTTAAATATTAATTAATTAATTTTTAGTTAATTAATTAAGTTTTTTATTTATAAGGTGTTGTTTAATTTTGTTTTTAATTGATAAATTCTTAGTTTTTTATTGAAATGTAAATAAATTTGAGTTTATATATTAGCTTTTATAAAAGCTTGTTTAAAAAATTATATAAGTAGATATGTGAATAAAAATTGGGCATACAAAAAAAAAAAATTTTAGTTAAAAAAGAAAATTAATAATAAATGCTATTAGTCTTCTATAAAGGAAACCCCGCATATATTTATTTTTGCTCGGGTCGGAGATGGTGATAGATCCAGATTAGCTAAAACATGGCTCAAAAGTACAGCTAGCCTAGATAGGCAGGCGAACATTCGAAGTCTCCTACCATCCATACAAAAAATTTGATACCTTATAGGTTGGTTTACTGTTTATCTTATTGTAGAAACATATCACACTGACTCAACAATAGACGGGGCTTTCCTACCTGCGTGCGGAGTACATTAATCACTGGATGGACAGATTGATGCCGCGGTCGGGGCGGCACGCATGCCGCTTCCAAATACAACCAAGATTCCGTACTGTACGTATATTTGTTGCTTGCAGGAGTTTCAGGAGATACTGTGCCTCTTGCGTCTTCTAGGCATGAAGTCTGAGTATGATCGCAGTACGAAAATCTAATATAATATGGGAGTTTCGTGGCTAACCTATCGAAAGAATAGACATGCAAGTAGTCAGGAAGTCAATATGGGTCACATAGAGTAGGATGAGTCAATATTTCAAATACTTTTTTCAGCATTGTTTGGCTTCGCACGTGCATGTTGCCAGCATAGAGTAGACATGCAAGTAGGTCAATATTTCAAATACTGTTTTCAGCATCATTTGGCTTCGCACGTGCATGTTGCCAGCATATCGAAAGTTAAACCACAATTAAAATCGTGAAACAATTTCACCGTCTAACGGTCCAGCGCTAAACGTTATTCCATTTTTAAAGCTGACAGGTTTTTTCAGACAGCGCAATCAATCGGACGGCATATACGGTCCAACGGCCCCACGGACTGGCGGTCCGACATATTCAACCACGGACGATCCATCACTCGATATCGACACTGCGAGAGATATTGTAGGTTATTTTTCCGAATTCACAATTTAGAACGGATCTTTCCTTTGGCAAAAACTTCCATTTCCTTGGGATTTTCCAGGATTCCGCGGCTTGTCAAATAGGATTTGCGTACATAACTCTATACACTCTTTTTAAACGTCGACTAATATTTTTTTGTAACAAAGATACCTACTTAAAATCTACCTATTAAGTGTAGTATTATTTCCTCTGTGATTAAGTATTTAAAAACTGGAAACTTTATTTTATGAAGCTTGGCTGAAACCGTGACTAGATAAGTACTACTATGCTTTTATATATTTCATTTCTTTTCCGATTTTATTATATCTAAAAGAAATGTTTTACGTAGTCACTAACCTCATTTTACGATTACGCCGTAAAAGAAAGTGTTTCCCGCGTCTTGTGGTATAACATTATGACGCCATTACGACACATAAACAATGGACAAAGAAAAAAAAAAGAGAATAAACGTAACCTGTCACGGGTCAGTTGACAATGTAAATGAGTGGGAAAATACAAATGCGATAATTTTCTATGGTGATTTTATTTAAAGTGTGACGGTGAATTTGCAGTGTTAAGTAACAAAAGCAAATCGAGATGACTCTACAGAGCAATTTTATCGTAAACTTGTAACACTGGCGACTGGCGTGAGATTTTTCTTTATCTCAGTTTTTGCAAAAGTAGCGGTGTGCATTCAGCCCGGACTTGTTCTATTAACGTACCTGCCCATTTAAGCGTAGTCTTGCTACCTAATTTGGAAACGAACCTTTAGAGACTAGTCTTTTAGAAATAAGCAATTCCTACTAATCTATACAAATAAATAAAATTGAAGTGTCTGTTTGTTATATCAAAATAACAGCTTTTTACTATATGCATATATAATGAAACTATATACGGAACATAGAACCAAACAATCATTTAAAAAAAATTGTGTCTGTTTGTTCCGGGTAGTCTCCGAAACGGCTGGACCGACTTTGACGGGACTTTCATTGGCAGATAGCTGATGTTATAAAGAGTAACTTAGGCTACGTGGGCGAAATCGCGGGGCAAAACTAGTGTCATAAAAAATCGAAAGTGGTTTTTATTGTTTTTTCTCACAGCAGCGACGGAGCCACGAATCGGCGTAATTTTTTGCATAGACTAAGTAGAGGTAATTTATGGAACGGAGACAGACATGGGCTACTTAAAAAAACCTCTTTTCTATGGGAATCTCTACGCGGTTGAATCCGTGGGCAGCAGCTAAGTAGTTTTAGCTAAAACAGAAATTTGGTCAGCTTATCACTTATCAGTATTGCGGCTCATAAGCTTAAAGCCGATACTTTACCTATAATAGACACTCGTCGATTAAAAAACCAAGTCTTATTTAAACTAGACTTACAAGCATTATCTAGTACTTAGGTAATTCATTTGTTTAATCAGTACAGCTAAAAAACTAAGTTTAGTTATATGTAAGTGTTTAAACTAAGTGTATTTGTTAATGTAGTCCCAACACACGCATTTGTAAAGAACTTTAGCGCCATCAAACAACTTAGCACATACTTACACTTAACTTAGCCCAAGGGAGGTGAAATATACATCACTCATTTTCCCAGTAAAGTTATAAATTACTCTGCCGAAGTGAAGAGCCATTCTATTATGTGACAAAAATACAAAAGGGAAGACCTTTAGAATAATTTCTCTCAGACTAGCGTCAGTAATTATCGCATTATAAAACATCTTAGTATATTTTCGTTCTAGTTCTGTCATTACTCAGAGATTCGGCTGCGAACTAAAAGTAAAAGTTTATACTTGTAATTGACAAACTACACAAACCGTGTCTAGCCAGGAAAGAAAAAAAGTAGGACAGTATTTTTTTTTTTATTTCGCCTGAAGACATCCATGTTCCACTGAAAAGTGTAATCTTTTGTGCCAGTTAAACATTTGCTTAAAAAATCGTAGAGAAAAGGTAGTACATGGTGGCGGTGGTGGCCCTAAGTTGATTTGTGTTGTGGGGCCCTCATCAACACCGTCTTTGCCGCCAGGCGCCGAGGTCAGTTTTAAGTTACAATTCATTGGAATCCAATGCTGCACTCAGCACACCGAAACTTCATGATGATAATCTTCTTTCAAATATACATCAACAAGTATTCATAATTTTTTTGTGTCCCGGTAGGTGGTACCGAAAGTTACTACCGAATAAAAAAAGAACCTATGCAGTGATACTCCCATTTTTTCACCAAAAATGTTATTGTATTTTAAAAATTTCACGGGTGAACTCCTTACGTTACATTTCTTGTCACGTCCTAAGCACGCATCCCTTACGTATCCAGTATTTTTTTTGCTAAAAATATATATTTCGTCTTCATATTTGTGGAGGCGGATTATTCTGTTTATCCAGGCTTGAGACCGTAGAGGACGGGGGCTGCATGAATATGAACGTACGCTGAGATGCCTGCTTAATAGCCAGTGTAGAGAATGAGGCGGATTAGTGTTTCCTCCCACGGAATGTTGTCTTTGGTTGTATCGTGAGTCTTATTTCAAACAGATTGTCTGAAGGGGAGAAATAGCGTATTACGACTTACGAGTGATTATCAACTCGTCTTTGCCTATCTATAAAAAAAAACTAAGCAGGTAGAAGCAATTCCTCGTCTATTCTCTAAAAAATTTTGGCAAATGTACTCATTAGTGACTTAGTAGTCGCTCAAGAAAACTATATTTGTAGCCCGATGACATTGGTGGGACACTACTAATTAACTGCCTATAATTATTTTAGTTATGAAAGTAAAATTTACGAAAAAATAATATTCTAGAAACAATTAATCGCTCATTTGTCGGGATTCCAGACACAATAGAAAGTTCGTTATGTGTCGCCTGGATCCATACTATGTACATACGACATACGAAGGGTTTTTTCTGTAAGTTAGTTTAATTGTTAGTGGAGTAGAGTATAGATTATGTTATCTTGGTTGCACTAATAATATTAGCCGTAGATTTTTTAATAATAGCATAATAACGCAGTAATTCTAAAAATAAAACAAAAGAAAAAACATTGGTCTTTATAATTATATTGTTTTTGTTTTTCACATAAGCCTAAGAGCAATTTTAAAAACATCCTAATAGTGTTGTACGTTACTGTCGATAAATCTAATAAACGCTTAAACGCTTACACTCATACCCCCGCACTAGGATTCCCTGTGTCGCAGGTGGCATGGACACACACAGATACACATCACAAACATCCAAGACCCGAGAACAAATTTTATGTTTACACAAAATCTGCCCCGGCCGGGAATCGAACCCGGGACCCCTCGCTTTGCAGGCAGGGTTACTACCAACTTAGCTACGGCTGTAGCCGTAGTAATCTAAAATACATTAAATTTTATTATGATATAATAAGGCAAACAAAAACTGAAATATCGGTAGCATTTACGATACCGTTGCAGATCAATACATATTTTATTACCGACCGTCTAGACGCTGAACTCAGCGATTTGATAAAACTACAGTTTAACAGGTTAACTCTAGATGATACAGAATTATAGTTATTTATGGCAGTGCCAACTGCCAAATCGCGTTAAGTTTTTGAAAAAATTAATCACGACGTTTTTCTTCGCCGTCTTCTCAGAAAGAACGTAATCTAAAGTCATTTAACTTTCATGAGCGCTCTCCTGGGTGAGTAAAGAAATTTGAAATGACTGAAAGACTGAATGCTTTATATAAAAAAAAACGCAACAATATATTAAAAATAAAGCAGCGTAAATAAATAAGCAGTGAACCTGTGTTCTAAAAAATGCACATAAAAAATAATGTTCTAGTTTATGGTTATTTTTATTATTAAAAAAAACTGCACGTCATTTTACTCAGGCACTCACTAGTCATAATTCTACATTTCTCATTCGTCTACTTGAATTTAGAACGCGAACTATCGGGGCTATGAAAAAACCTATTAATTTACACATTGAGCCTGAAGTTTGAACCTTATTGCATAACAGGTAGAGTATGTTTTTGTTTGTAGTAAAAATACATAGATGGTAACCCCTCGTGTTCACAGGAAGTAGAGAATAAGGAATTTTTATGTATGTTTCATTATTCCAGATTTGTGTTTATTTATGAAACGAGACGGTTTCATGCAAACCGGATTTGGAAACGACTTCATTTTGATGTGTCGAGTCATGTGTGGAGACATTCTGTCGGATTGTAACCCCTTGTCTTCTGAGAATTGAGTGGCAGGTGGAGATCTTATACGACTAAAGAGATTTTGTATCTTGCGACGCTTGTAAAATTTTCTATCGAGCTCTGTTAAATTTTAGGTAGGCGTTCTCCATTTTTAATATAGCAATTATAGGCCTCCCTTTGTCATGCGTCTTTTGATGCGATTTTACCTGAAAAATAAACAGTATCTAGTTATAAGCTTTTCATCACCTTCGAAAACTTAATTTGGTAGTATTCTGAAAAGCTTTATCTGGATTATAAAACTAAGAAAACCAATACTCAATAACCAAACAAATACTCGCACAAATCAAATAAATATCACTAATCAACAAATCATACCAACAGTAACAAAGCTGCAACATTCTAACAACGTATGAAGTGGCAGCTATATCTAGGGTTGCCAACTTTTATTAGAAGAAATAGAGTATATCTGATTCAAAGAAGGTAAATAAAGAGTACGGACTTCCAAAGAAGAGTATCATTTATTTTATATTATTAAAAAGGTATTTTTTCGAACTTTTTGCAGCACATAACAATTTTTCATGGTTTTTAAAAGAATTGTATGACTCCAAACATTCTAACTCTAAATTTATATAGATCCAGAGCTCATTTTTAATCAATTTTCAATGAAGCTCTGTTTCTCTCTTCCCGCCACTTCACATTCATGACCGAATAGGCTCTCTCAGACGTCCGAATGTGGCTTGGGGAATTGGGGATACCAACATATTAATAGCAAATAGTCGATTTTTTGGTTATGATATGATAGTAAACATTGTGTAAAAAAGAGTATTTCATCATACTCTATTAGTGTTATAGATTATAGAGTACGCCTACATGATATAGAGTACAATACTCTATTTTATCGGTAGGCAACCCTAGCTATATCTATTACACCATCAGCGGCGCGCGGCGCTCGATAACTCCGAAGGGATCGGATTCTCGACTAAAATAGACTGCAATCGATCGACTGGCGCACTAGTTATCAATTTTTCATAACACTGGCTCCGAGTAAAGAGGCCAAAACTGGATCAGCTTTGTTTACGTCTTGTGGATTTTAAATAAGTGCTTTCTTTTGTTTCTTTCGGTAAGTAGATGCCGAAATTAATTTTGTTGACTAGCTCTGGAGTTCTTGGGCCTTTTTCTGACATGTATTTATAAGTTGAGATTAATAAATAAACTTTTCCGCAACGTAAGTAGACTAAAGAAGGTCAAGTTAATGTGAAATGTTGTTTGCATAAACTTGAGCTTTTTTAATAATCTACATTGGATTTATATTGAGATCGAATCTAATAATGTAATAGAAAAATAAAAATGAGCCACGTATCACTGTCGTATTTCCTAATTTTATCACAGAAAACCCCAACGAAGTTCCTCCATTCTTCATAATTTTCTCAAGTAATAAGTTAATTGGGTTGTTGCTTGAAACAAAAAATACATAATTTCTGTCATTATACAGTTTTAAGAAGATCACATTAACACAATAAAAATTAAATTCACAAAAAATTTATAATCTCCACAAAGATAGGTAAGTACTGCATCTACAAGTCTCCCAATTTTTTTTATCCATTAGTAATTTAAATGATACCATCAGATTCTTTACATTTTAATGAATAAAATTATTTGACAACTTTGTACGCAGTTTGTCACGGTTAAATCAACAAAATGTATGTTTTAATACAGCTTTACGGCCCGCGTAGAACAAGTGACGTCAGATGTTCTGTTCAATTTGTATGGGGCGTTTTAGCGCTTAGTAGATTCGCCCGACTGACTCTCATTTTTGACGTTTCTACCGTTCGATTTCCAGTTATTTCGACATATAGACATTTGATTCTCATGAGAAAACGAATTGATTGATATCATAAAAAATGGAGTCAACATCCGTATTAATACAGAGTTTAGTAAGTGTGAAGTAGTGAAAAATCTAGTCAGTTAAAAAAATATGCTAATCAATTTTTTTCCAAGTTTAATAATATTTAATTTTGGTATAAGTAGCTGCAAAACTGTGTCAAATATGTATATCTGTAAAGAGGATTTCTCATATTAATGTCGGTAATAATTAATTTCATGTCATTTTAGGATTCAGGTTGCAAAACATATTGATACAATAAGTTTATTTTATTCTGACAGATTGCATTTTTAGTAGCTTAACGTTGTCTACGTTATGATCTCTTTTCTTTAATCATTGGTTTTTTTTTCTTCTTCTTTCGTGGCCAGACACGGTTTGTGTATTTTGCCAATTTCAAGTTTAATTTAATCATTGGTTATGATCAATACCTAATTTACAAATGACAAGGTGATGACATTTACTAAAATGAAGCCAGTTTTTACTGTCATCATCATCTTATTTCATTTGGAGTCGACGCAGAACGTATTTTCCTCCCACTCTCCTCTTTCAGCCATCATCGAACGATTCACTTCCAAACTCATTCCTATCTGCCTTTACACAATTCACCCACATTTTCTTTGGACCGTCTCTACAGTAGCAGTTGAAAATATTTCAGGGAAAAGTTTTTTTTAATTTAGTGCATATAATTAAATTCCTTCGTAATTTACATAAAGTTCACCATTATATTTAACGGTTGGCTGGCGATGGCAGTCCCATTACGGAATGCTTGAGAATTCCGTCTTACAGGCACAATTACAGTCTTTGAGTTTCCAACTTGCTTCTCAGCGGCACAAGTTCCCTTTGAGATACCTTGCGATGTATTTTACGGTCTCCGCGCACTTCACCGAGCCAAAACATGGCCACTGTTGGCCACAGTAACTTCAGTTCAAATACATGCATAAATGTTGCCAGAGTAAAATTTCCGAGTAGGTCTCCGAAACTGCAAAAATACCCACAAAAATAAACACCACGACGTGTAAACACGTCTTTGGAGTGTATTTTTGCAGTTGCAAGTGGCAAAAGAAACGCAAGAAAGAAACATAAAATAAAATAATTGCAGTTTTTTAATTGCAATTATTTTATTTCACGTTAGTTTCTTGTCTTCTTTTCTAAGCAGAAAATCGACTTACCTACATTCATTTTAACACCATGTCACGCGCATTTATGATGTTGACCAAAATTTTAATTAGTTAAAATTTAAAAATAATTTCAACGTGATCGTGTTGAATTAAATGCAATAAGTCTCAAACATTAATGTACTTGCACGTAAAAAACAGATGAACTTTTTGTATAACGAAGGGTACAACAATCCCAGGGTTGCTTCATATAAATATAATCAAGATGCTATACCGCTGCACGGGTCACGAAATAGTAATCGTTTTTGCTCTTTAGAGAATTTCCAGGCCTAAAACCTTTTAACCATTTTAAAATTGGCTCAGCAATATCTTAATATTGCTGAGCCAATTTTATTTTAGCAGGTTAAACAAATTAAGTGTTTAATACAACACGTTTTCCATTAATATATAAAAGATGACGTCGTACCCTCAAAACCCCATTTAATTTCCCATGAAACGTTATCAACTCAGATAAAAAAGTTAATTGGCATTATTCACCTCATCTCGTACGCAAACATTTTAAAACTTTTAATTAAAAACGGCTCACGTTGTCTATGGCTTAGAGCGCAACCACACTGAGGTAACTAACGTTTCGGTTTTAAAAATCAGTCTTGTAAAAAGCCAGTGTTTAAATTTTAATCTCGTCGAGAATCTCATTTATAAATAGAAGACAGCGGCCCTTGAAGAGAACCCTCCGTTTTGAGTGACGATAAGCACCTACCTATCGTCATCCATTTTTGTCCTCGTTATTTAAAACCGGAGGTTTTTATTTATTACAATGTTTTTTCGTGGCTTGTTGGAAAAGTTAAATGTTATTTTGACCTAATAAATTGAATGAAGTAGAGACTAGAGTTAACTGATGGTCGAAATTTTTTCTTATTGGCATGACAGGCATTGAGCATTATGCCAGTGTCAATTTTTTTTTTTTTTTCTTCTTTCGTGTCCAGACACGGTTTGTGTATTTTGCCAATTTCAAGTTTAATGTCAATTATTAAGAATATTTTTAGGCGTTCATGTTTTATTATCTCTGGTTTTTATTTGCAGTAAAAAGTATGCGGACTAAGAAGCTTTCAAGCTGAGCAGTAGCTTTTGTAATAGGCATCAATCTGCCCAGCTCTCGTTCTGAGAATTTAATATAACTTCGTATATAAATTATTTATTTCGTACTTCAAATGGATGGTTATTTATGTTTTTTTATCCACGTGCAAACACTGCATAATATTAAATTACTAGTAAGGCTTAGCGGGTGTCTAGACGCGAAAATAAGCTTTTAGGGCATTACCCTGGTCTGGTTTATGTGCTTCAAAAATTTATTATTTTTTGTAGAGAATTAGATTATTTGTTTGGCTTTGTTGTCAGACTTTGTAGACTTTGTGACATAATGTTCTAGGTAATATTATAGAATTTGTGATTATTACGCGACAGAAATCCCAAACTTTTGTTTTCGAAAATTGATCTTGTATAATATACGTACCTACTACCTATGTTATTTAGATGGTATCAAATGATCCCGTATTCTATGTGTCGTTCAGTTTCAATTGAAAAGTGTCTATATTCAAATCGATTTATGGACAGGGTTATCGATTAGCATAGGTAGGTACTTATATATAATATAACGTCTACGTTTTTGAATGAGGTTTTGAAAACAAAACAACAAACCGAATACATTGATATTCATTAAAAACAGTTTAGTATCACATAAATATATACATCACAAAAATTTCGCTTCCAACAGGATTCGAACCTGCGTCTTCTGGCTTATATTTATGTGAACATCCGCTAGTGTCGGGTAACACTATAAAATATATTTCATAACAGTTTAGTATGTTTGCAGAAGTTAACACAATAATCCATATCTTAGATTAATAATTTCAGCTTCCGGTTTAATCTTCTGTTTAACACAGTTAGCATCTATCCTCCCACGTCTATCTACGTTACACATCGCAATTCCCACTTCCTGGTGCTAAGTGGTGCTTATCTCCTCTCCCGACTGACAGACGAACATGTTTGTATGTGTTCACGGCGCGAATCGCATTGACTCGCCGAAAGATTAGTAGGCGCGCACTTTCTTTGATTGGTTCTGGTAGTAGGTAGTCGTTAAACAATTTTGTATGTTGTTGGTGATAAATAACTTGTGTTGAGAAATCTTAATTAAGGCGGCTTGGCTTTATTTTTTATATATTTTATTAGCACAGAATTTAGAAAAATCTATCAGTTTCGTGGAACGCGTTAGTTTTTACACGACTGCACAAAAGAGGAGTGTAATGTATTTTTTATTGAGTGTATTAGGATTTATGTATGTATGTGAGTTTCTTTATTCCACTATAACTTTTTAATGCCGGAACAGATTTGGGTGTATGGGTATCGTTAGATAGAATCCTTACATCATACCGAGAGACACTGGCTAGGGCGGTCCTGTTTTTATATATAACTTTTGTTTATTATACAACGAGCAGGTCGTTTACCTGATGGTAAGTATATTGCCTGCCCATAACAATAGCAGTGGCATCCAAAACTTTTAAATACAAAGGCCTACGTGGCACCACTGTGCGCTTGTTACCCTGTATCAGGTAGTAAGTCTCATACGCCCAGTAATTTCACTGACTTTGACAGTAATTTCACTGCTCATCAAACTGGAACACAGTAATCCATGTACACAAGAGAACTGTTTCGTAAAATATATCACTGTCACTTGGTAAGGTTCACAATTATGTTAATTTAAAACAAATTTCATTATTTTCACTTTATTACGGTTACATCCAAAACAATTCCACAGAGGCCAGGTCAACAATTTCAGTGAATCTAACTTTCACTTTCAGGTTATCGAGTTTGGCGGTCCTTAAAAAGGTTTATCCACCGGCAACCGTCTGAAATATTGCCAATATATTCAGTTCTCAATATTCACGCATTTTTCTCTACCCCCCAAACACAATTTCAACACGTCCTTTCGCTTGAAAAGGAAATAACAAATCGTCTTGAGGGTACGCTCCGCCATGACAGTTTTTCCCGCGCTTTTTTCTTTTTTTTTAGAAGCACCGATTTATTGCGACTTCAGCCTTGGTATTGACCGTAACCCTGCAACAGATGTTTAGGTGACTCGGTTTTTTGTGGGAATCTTATTAGAGTCTAATGCTTTCCTTAATCTTTTGTAAATGTTGCGTTTCACGCACGTGTTATGGTAATGTCTTTATTCTTCGTAGCAGACTTCGAATTGTTATCTGATTGTAGGTGAAAAGGATGTAGACGTAACAAGACTTGTTTACAGATTATTTTTAAGCAGGATTTTTTCATTCTTAATTGAGAATATCTGAACGAACCGCGGTTTCTTTATTATTCTTGATAGCTTAGCGTTTGACCACTCGGCATATACAAATAAATAAAAATGAAGTGTCTGTGTTGTAATTTCAAAATAACAGTTTCTTACTAAATGTGAAATTATATAAATATATACGGTAGGTACATACAACAAAAAACAGTTTTTGAAATTGTTGTATGACTGTCTGTTTGTTCCAGCTAACCTCTGAAACCGCTGGACCGATTTTGACGGTACTTTCACTGGCAGATAGCTGATGTTATAAGGATTTAGGCTACGTCAGTGACGACGCGGGGCACTGTTATTCTTAAGTTATTCTTAACTGCTAGAATACGACATGGCTCTCAAATGCAGCTGCAAACACATCAATAGATGATTTTGCGACATATTTTCATCTCGATCAGGTATCCAGGCGAGCTCTAGAAAATGGCCTATCACGATGCTAATTGTTATGGCTGCATCACGACAGGTCATAGTAAAATTCAAACCATTGACCTACGACAGGCAGTAGACCTTATTACCACGGACCTGCTTTGAGCTTCCGGAATCGTATGAAACCACTGTCACTTTTGTGTGTCTCTATCGTGGAAACGTACTGTTTTCCTGATGAAAACTTCATAGCATATCTAGTAATAAAACAAAGAAATCACATAATATACCCAAAATTCCTTCGCTGAAATAAATACGCTTCCTCATCTCGGGCATTGTAATACCCAGTTTATTAGTTCATTAATTAACTGAGCTGTCGTCTCGAGTCTGGGGACTTTAATATCGCTGTAGATAAGTATCTGCTTATTTATTAACTACGTGACTGTACATGTACTAAACGTGAAGTCATAGTGGAAACAGAAAGGTATGTTGTATTCGGAGCGGTACCGAACGCGTGTTACTGCAGACCAAGCGAACGAGAGCCAGATACGGCTAACGAATGAAAACAAAGGGATTGACGTATGATATGTAACCCGGCTTAATTTATGGGGACGTCCATGCTGGTCGAACATTTCCGAGAGAGTTTTGAGAGTAGGTATATATATATCCTTTCTATGACAGCATCTGTAGACGCACCTAGTCACAGCACAGCTACTGCGTACTACATCATACTGGATACAGCTAGACGTCCATGCTGATCACTAGTAGGAGTTCCCTTCGCTGATTGTAGTGACAGCTAGCAGCTCTCGCTCATTTGGACAGTATGGAGTGAATCGAAGCCAAGACATCTCGCGACTGGATATTGATTGCTGTACTCTGTACGCTGTGATCTATATATAATATATTATGTTCATTATTCATACTTATTATGTATGGAGTTAAGGGGCTAGGATCGCCAAAACGACTACTTTCTCCTCCTAAAACTCCCACACGGCTTGGTTTAACGACTTGAAAAAAATACTACCTGAATGATCAATTCAAGGGCATTAATTTCACTGATTGATTTTTTTGTGTTACCATTACTTATGGCTTGAAAAAATATTTAACAGCATGCTGTTTTAAAACTATTTTCCCTAAAACTTCTAAATGACTTAGACGTTTGGGATTAATTTTACACCAAAAAATAAGGAAGAAAATTTTCTATAAACTGGCCGTTTCATTTGTGCATAGAGCAATATTTCGCAAAGAAATGATCAAAAAACTGAATTCCAAATGTACAAGTCTCAGAGGTGCTCTGCGCGGGCGCGCGCGGCAGTCATGCACTGGCATTCAGACGGGGAGGTTGTGTCGCTCGTTGCTCTGCAAACGCTGTCCGCCGACGTTACATATTTGTGTGCGTGAATGATATACAATACAAGTATTTGTTTTCGTGTGGGTTTGAAGCTTGCTCAAAGAGTAGCGTCTAGAGCGGTGAAATGTGATTCATTCCGTGATTTGCGCGTGGACGCTCCTCGTAAACATATTGAATGGGTTACATTTTTGATTACAATTTCTTGTTTACGTACTTACATCATTTTTACGAGTGGAAAATATATGTATTGGTAAACAAATTATTAGCGGCAGCTACTGGAATATCGGGAGGTTTAGAACTGTTTAAGAAAGACTGGAAATCAAATTGAAAAGTAAAATTACTCAGGTTAACGAGCACAATGCGGTACTGCATCTTTTTGTTTCAAAGTATTTATTGGCACTGCAATTGTTATGGGCCGGCGTTATCTTTATCATCAGGCAAACGACCACCAAACGATCAGGGCCATCTACAGTAAAAATGATATCGAAAATGATAACAATTTTAAAATCCAAGATATCGGACAAATTTTTTTTCAATAAAATGGTATGGGTATCATTTTCGAGATTTCTCGGGGTGCTGATTACAGAAATGACAACCATTTTTAAATCCAAGATGACATTTTTTTAGGAAATCGATAATATGGGTGCCATTTTCTAGGTTTCTCGGGGTGCTGATATCGAAAATGACAACGATTTAAAATCCTACATAGCGGACAATATTTTTTTTTTCAATAAAATGCTATGGGTGTAAGTTTCGAGATTTCTCGGGGTACTGTGTACAAAAATGAAAAATTCTTTTATAATCCAAGATGGTGGACAATTCTTTTGTAAAATGATATGGGTGTCGTGTTGGAGGTTTCTCAGGGTGCTGATTTTGAAAATGACTACTATTTTAAAATCCAAGATGGCGGACAAACTTTTTTAGTAAAAGGATATGGGTGTCTTTTTCGAGGTTTCTCAGGGTACTGATAATGAAAATGACAACGATTTTAAAATCCAAGATGGCGGACACGTTTTTTTTTTCAATTAAATGGTATGGGTGTAATTTTCGAGATTTCTAGGGGTGCTGATTACGGAAATGACAACCATTTTGTATACCAAGATGGCGGATATTTTTTAAGAAATCGATAATATGGGTGCTATTTTCTATGTTTCTCGGGGTGTTGGTATCGAAAATGACAACGATTTTAAAATCCATGATGGTGGACATTTTTTTTCAATAAACTGGTATATGGGTGTCGTTTTCGAGATTTCTCGGGGTGCTGATTACAGAAATGACAACCATTTTTAAATCCAAGATGGCGGAAATTTTTTTACGAAATCGATAATATGGGTGCCATTTTCTAGGTTTCTCGGGGTGCTGATATCGGAAATGATAACGATTTAAAATCCATTCAAGACCTATAGGGTGGTTCACGGAGACCTAGAATCATTAAATTTGGCAAGAAGTATTGTCTTATACCACAAGTAAAGCGAAAAATCCGAAAACTAATTATGTATAACACACACACGCGCACGCGCATGCACACGCTCGCGCAAGCGCACGCACGCACGCATGCACACACATGCTCACGCACACGCTCGCACACGTGCACACGCGCACACGCACGCACGTACGCAAGCAAGCACGCACGCACGCACGTACGCAAGCAAGCACGCACTTAAGCAAGCACGCCCGTAAGCAAGCACGCCCGTAAGCAAGCACGCACACAAGCAAGCACGCATGCACGCACGCACGCACTCACACACACGCACATTATCAATGAGTGTATTGTGTACAATTTTTTAGGGTTAATTATTTTGTTGAATGTAGCTGTAAAAGGACCTAACGATTCCAGTCTTGAACGAACTATTTACATGCTTACAAGTCTGTTCGGAATCCTCGGTGCGCGAGTCCAACCCACACTTGTCTATTTTTTCTATTGTATTGGTTAACGAGACGAGCTGGACGTTTGCCTGATGGGAGTCATAATGCCGGCCCATAAAAATTGCAGTGCCATTCAGAACTTTGAAACACAAAAGCCTGCGCGGCACCGCAGTGTGCTCATGACTAAGTCTCATATCTTAGTAATTTCGCTGGCTACTTTGCTCAACAAACCGGAACACAATAATGCTTGCACATTACTGTTTGCCGGCAGACTTCATGAACAAAACGGAAACCCAGACGGACACTCGCAGATGACTCGATACCTCGTAAATGACATCAATATAAAAAACATGACTACAAAAGTAAAAAATAAAAAATAACCCGAAAATCATTTATTTACGTACACGTTCGTTTTTGGGTCAAAAGGTGTAACAAATTTCAACGTTACGGAGCAAATTGGCTGTCTGTACTTTTATTATAGTCCACAGCGATGTTTTGAGATAAATCTCAACGTTGTATGATCTCATGTGCGTCCGTCCCGTTTATTTACGAACTAGCTTCTGCCCGCGGTTTTCACCCACGTTCCCATAGGAACCGTGCATTGTTCCGGGACAAAAAGTAGCTTATGTTATTCTCCGGTCCATAAACTATATCTATGCCAAAAACCACGTCGATCCGTTGATTCGTTACTGCGTGAAAGAAGGACAAACCAACAAATCAACAAACACACTTTCGCATTAATAATATAACTAGCTTCTGCCCGCGGTTTTCACCCGCGTTCCCACAGGAAACATGCATTTTCCGGATAAAAAGAACCCTATGTTACTCTCCGGTCCATAAACTATTACTATGCCAAAAATCACGTCGATCCGTCGCTCCGTTACTGCGTGAAAGAAGGACAAACCAACAAATTAACAAACCAACAAACAAACTTTCGCATTTATAATAGAGTAGGATATAGGATATATTTAGTATGGAAGTATGGATAGTATGGATAATGATGATCAAACTTCACTTTCAATGAAGAACTTTCCACTAAATGAATTCAAAGAATTATAGGCAAAGAAGATGCCGTGCGCGCTACTCGCACGCGCGTTCGTTCATCCGCGTATTCTATGACGTTAGGTTTTGCGATGTTCTTGAAAGACGAAGTGTGGACCGCGCGGGTGAAGTGGGATTGACTCCACCCATTCGAGCAAGGCCATTGGGGCGTAGTAGGGTCTTAATAGTCTTCTCTGTTTCTACTATGGAGGAGTCCGCTTGTTAGAGCTTTATTTGATTACATTTATCCAATTATATCATTATGATATTTATTCTATATACAAATTGCAGCCAAGTTGTAGTTGATATGTCGATAGTAATTTGTGTAGGGCGTACGGATTGCGGATTTGATTTCCGCGGCGGCGCGGGCGAATAGAGACAAAACTATGCATACCTATATGGGTCTTACTCTATGGTCTTACTAATAAACAGTGATAACGGCGGTAGGTACACAATGTTTTGTCTTTGTTGTTCTTTGACAATTTTTCATTGAGTCGAAAGAGAACAAAAATTGTGTAACTATACAACTGTTATACAGTGTTTATTAGTAAGACATTATAATGTGTATAAGTATAGAATGGTATTTGATGGAATCAGGCGTAAATGGTAATCTTTAAGTGTAGTTGCTAGAACACACCAATAGGTGCTTGGTGATAGATTTTCAACTTGAGAGCGGCATCTAATCCGGCGAGTACTAGAAGTGACCTACCGCAATGCTAAAGTTGCATCCCGAATATCGCGATGTTTTCCTTCACCGACAGCTGAAGCTCATTGTAGGATTCGAATCCTAGACCTACAGATTGGTGGCCGACGTCACACCGCTGAAGCATCATGTAGTAGTTGAAGTATGAGAACTTCCAATTAGCACTTAACAGATGCTTGTTACCTATTTGTTTTGATGTATTGTTATTGTTATTTTTACTTCTGCAAAGTAAAAAGACAGTCAGGGCAAGTCAAGATTTGTATCGTTCTAAACTGCATTGGATTTCATTTTCACAAACTTTCAGCAATATCCGTTCAAAAACAACGATTCATTTTCAACTCATCCAATTAGTATTTAAGCCATTTTAGAGCTGACTCGAGCTTGCTAACTCTTGCAATTTGCTCGTATGAGTCCCGCATTCAAATTTCCATAGTAGATCGTTAGTTCGAATAAGTACAGTAACTTTTCGAGAGCGTAACTGACGTACTTCCTCGTAGCATGTTCACACGTAAGCTCATTACTGAGATAAATGTCACTTTCAATTCATCGCATTTATAACTAACGTATTTATACGTAAATTCAGCTAACAGAATGATGAATTCAGCTAATAGAATGATGAATTCAGCTAATAGAATGATGAATTCAGCTAATAGAATGATGAATTTAGCTAATAGATTGATGAATTCAGCTAATAGATTGACGAATTCAGCTAATAGAGTGATGAATTCAGCTAATAGATTGATGAATTCAGCTAACAGAGTGATGAATTCAGCTAACAGAATGATGAATGCATACAATTATATCACCGAAACGAAAGATGATACTACTGTTGCTGCTGAAGATGTGCTGTTCGATTGGCGTAAATAAGCATTAAGCGTCGATTAGTATTTCGATGACAAATCGATCGTTGATCTTTAAAATGAATTTGTATGTCTGTTTTTACTAGCATGCTGTGTACATTTACGAGTACAACACTACGTTTTATTAAACAGTTTTCAAAAGGAGGTTAATGCCAGTTCATTTTACTTGGTCACGACGCGAGACGCAAATAGGTAGGGGAAGCTATGTAGGTTCGCGCAAGCGAGCCTAAGCATATTAGGTTGTCTGAATTTGGAAATCGTAAACTAAGTTTTCGCTCAAAATATCACGCTTCTATTTGTTTCTTATCACAAACTTTTTTGTTTCAGGTAAAAACCCTGTGGTAATTCGGAAGAAGGCCACTCTTCTTACTCGACATTCAGCATTCATAGGAGGTTCTCTGAGTACCTACTTCTGTAAGAAAAAGTTGGGCTACGGGCTGTTTTTACCTTGCTTTTCTATTGGGCTATTTGATAGTGGTATTCGCACTGTGGTTTTTCAAGCATAACCTCGCTCGTAGAAATGTTGCTATACAAATAATGATGGTAATCTCAATATTAAGAGACTTTATAAATGCTATGATTTTGTTAGTGGGAGGACTAACTCTTCTGCGAGTGTCCGTCTGGGTTAGTACCACCGCTTTGCTCGTGAAATCTGCCGCCAAGTTGTAGTGTGCAAGCATTACTGTGTTCCGGTTGATGAGCAAAGTGCCAGTGAAATTAATGGGCTTATGAGACTTACTACCTAATGTCTCAGGGTAACGAGCGCACTGCAGTGCCGTGCAACCCTTTGTGTTTTAAAGTTCTGGGTGGCACTGCAATTGTTATGGGCCGGCGTTATGCTTACCATCAGGCAAACGACCAATCATATCGTTAACAAATAATATAAAAAAAAAAGTTAACACAGTAATTCTGCACATTACTGCTTGGCGGCAGACGTCACGAGCAAAGCTGTGGTACCAACCCAGACGGACACTCGCAGAAGAGTTAGTCGAGTATATGTTGTTAATACCTTCTAGCATGTATATTTATCTCCGTTTTGATTGTATAGAAGGGTACCTAATACCGACGCCTTAGCAAGATTTTAATCTCGGCGAACGATTGCCAAAGAAAACAAATCTGAGAAAAATCGTGTCTGCATCCGCCCTAATTCGGATTAACCGGGTCCGGTACTTTTCCGACCGGATTCAATCTGATAACTAGGGATGTCGAAATTGTCGCTAAAATAGGATGTCAAGGAACAAAGGCAAGACAAGTCGCTGTAAGGTTCTCAACGTGGTTAGCTATGACCCTGTGTTTATGTATATGCTGGGCTAGGAAAACAGGTTTCAGGAAAGCTAGTAGTAGTACTGGCAACATCAGTCGTATGACTGACTATGAGTTTTTAATCTCCATCGATGCCTTTCTAAAGCGCTGAGAGTTGAGGATTGTTTTTCAAGTACAAAAAGGATACAGTGTAGATAGAATTTTTAGTACTATTACCTATACTAGTTAGCTTGAACCACATCTCATCTCATCATTACCTGATCTTAAGTCTGCTAAACCAAGAATGGGCTGTCAAGTGGGACTATACTGGAAAATGCAGAAGCTAGGCAACAGATTAAGGCCAGAAAATCCCGTTTCGAACTATTTTTGAATCAACGGTTAACAATCAAATATTCCCAGTTTTGATCTGATAAAAATATATGTTGCAGCATGATAAACGTTCTTTATCTATGCAAATAAATAAAATTGAAGTGTCTGTTTGTAATATCAAAATAACAGCTTTTTACTAAATGCATATGAAAGTATATCGGTACCTATAACACAACAAACATTTTTAAAAATTTTGTCTGTCTGTCTGTCTGTTTGTTCCGGGTAATCTCCGAAACGGCTGGACCGATTTGACGGGACTTTCACTGGCAGATAGCTGATGTTACAAGGAGTAACTTAGGCTAATTTTATTTTAGAAAAAGAATTAGTGTTCCGCGTAAAAAAATAAAAACCATGAAATCCAATAACTCCGCGTGGGTAAAACCGCGGGCAGCAGCTAGTTTTTACTATGGTTCAAAACACGATATTTATATTTTCACTCGATCATAAAATATTACGAAAACAGGGAATTTTTTTGATCGCTTTTTAATTCGCATTTAAAGTGACATTATCGCATTAACATGACAATTAACACCAAATGAGGATCAAATACAGGAAATATTTTTCCGGTCAGACAATTACGCTAATCCAAACGCCCGTATACCAAATTTCAGCCAAATACCTTCGGTAGTTTTCGTCTGATAGAGCATAATATAAACAAATATTCAATTTACGTACTGTGACATATCTGATCTGTGGTTGTACATATCGAATTCCCTGACTCGCTTGTGGTTGGCTTTATCATTTTCCCTTTTGCATCACATTTTATTAGCCTACATCTGTCCACTGCTGGACATAAGCCTCTCCCAAGTTACATTTATTTAAATCTGCCTATTGTAAATGTTCGTGTAGCAACCCTATGGATAGGTAAGTTTTGGCATACGGATTAGTGAGATGTGGGTAGAGGGATATGTTCCGTATGTAGTGAAGAATCTGCGCCTATAGCTAATGGATCGAATTTAGAAGTTGCGGGATGTGCTAATAGACTACAACTGAGGCATATCTTTGATTGTGTAAGCCCAATAGATGATTTATTCACGTAAGGCCCACTTGCGCCAGAAGCTAGATTAACTAATCCATTAAAATAGAAAAAAGAACCTACGGCTCCGTAGCTAAGTTGGTAGTAACCCTGCCTGCAAGGCGAGGGGTCCCGGGTTAGATTCCCGGCCGGGGCAGATTTTGTGTAAGCATAAAGTTTGTTCTCGGGTCTTGGATGTTTGTGATGTGTATCTGTATGTGTCCATGCCACCTGCGACACAGGGAATCCTAGTGCGGGGATATGAGTGTGTAAGCGTTTATTCATTTAATTTTATTTAATTACGCAAGACAAAATGGTAATTTATTCCCGTGTCCATAACTAAAGAGATAATTACTCGTGCTAGCGCAAGCGAGCCTAAGCATATTAGGTTGTCTGAATTTGGAAATCGTAAACTAAGTTTTCGCTCAAAATATCACGCTTCTATTTGTTTCTTATCACAAACTTTTTTGTTTCAGGTAAAAACCCTGTGGTAATTCGGAAGAAGGCCACTCTTCTTACTCGACATTCAGCATTCATAGGAGGTTCTCTGAGTACCTACTTCTGTAAGAAAAAGTTGGGCTACGGGCTGTTTTTACCTTGCTTTTCTATTGGGCTATTTGATAGTGGTATTCGCACTGTGGTTTTTCAAGCATAACCTCGCTCGTAGAAATGTTGCTATACAAATAATGATGGTAATCTCAATATTAAGAGACTTTATAAATGCTATGATTTTGTTAGTGGGAGGACTAACTCTTCTGCGAGTGTCCGTCTGGGTTAGTACCACCGCTTTGCTCGTGAAATCTGCCGCCAAGTTGTAGTGTGCAAGCATTACTGTGTTCCGGTTGATGAGCAAAGTGCCAGTGAAATTAATGGGCTTATGAGACTTACTACCTAATGTCTCAGGATAACGAGCGCACTGCAGTGCCGCGCAGGCATTTGTGTTTCGAAGTTCTGAGTGGCACTGCAATTGTTATGGGCTGGCGTTATGCTTACCATCAGGCAAACGACCAGCTCGTCTCGTTACCGATAACATAAAAAAAAACAAAAACCTTGAACGAAAGTTTTCAAAAAGACAGTCATCTATGTATGGATATCTTGTATAAATCACTCTCAGATAATACATAGATATCTCAAATCTGATCTCTATGAATGTTTTATGAATCATATTTATTATGTCCCTGAGCTATTATTGAGACTATCCATGGAAACAGGAGACGCTTTCAACCCTGCAAATATTATTAGTAACCACGGGTAACTTCGTAAATGTAATGAACCCTGAAGCCCTGAAGGTACAAAGGCTTTCACGAAATAAGGACATGAGGTACAAAAACCTTATAAATTGCGATATATACTTTTTTTAAAAGAAATGTTCGGTGTGCTTTGTAACTGTAAACGGTAGGGCAAACACGGAAAACGGTTTTTCATTTTATAGTTGTTTGTTCGTTGTATTATTGTAAAATATTACATTTAATCTTTTTAAGTGGTGTATTTTTTCAATTTCACAGTAGCAATTCTTATAATCTACTAGCAGCTGCCCGCGGTTTCACCCGCGTGGGTATATTGGATTTTGTGGTTTTATTTTTTTGCACGGAACAGACAGACAGACAGACAAAAATTTAAAAAATGGTTGTTTTGTGACTGGTAACGTATATACTTTTCATATGCAGTTGGTAAAAAGTGATGTTGATATTACAAACAGACACTTCAATTTTATTTATTTGTATAGATAAAATACGAGTTATAACTGTAAATTTTGAAACCATAAAGTAAACTTAGATAAAATCACTCGCAAAGGCAGAAAATATAGCAAACATACTATAGACATAGACATATTAATGTCGTACAAACATAATTCTCCTGGACAGGCTCATTCCTTCCGAGATTCACCACAGAATCCAATAAACGTATCCCGGGCCGTGGCATATTAAGAACACATACGAGGTTAGTCCGGTTTGCTCTCGTCTTTAGCTAATCCCTTCATTTTGCGGACGCGGTCCGTCTTTATTCGTTTTTGAACCGACTGTCAAAAAAGGAGGAGGTTCTCAATTCATCTGTATATTTTTTTGTAGCGATGTTACTCGATTTCTCCGTCATTTCTCAATCGATTTAAATGATTAATTTTTTAATGAGAATTCATCAATATCTGAATGATAGTCGTTTTATAAATTTCATAACCTCACCTACGGGTAGCAAAATGGGGGATGAATTTGCAAATATTGCGATATATTCGTTGAAGTAGATTCCTGCTTTTTTTAGAAGGAATTACATTTTTTTTTAATGTTTTGGACATTTTACTTAGCGCCAACCCAAACTAAGCAGAGCTTGTACGATGGGAACTAAACAATGGATATAATACTCATATAGTTTTTTATTTTAGTACAAACTTATATAGTAAGAAACACCCAAACCAACACAAAAACTTATGTTAATCACATAAATATTTGTATTCTGTGAGAATCAAACCCACAACCTCGTCACCACTATATTTGTATTCTCTTTGCACTAGACCACAGACATCGTTAGTTGATCAGTATTGAATGTCAAATTTGTAGCATAAAAAAACCATTTTGTTACTCTCTTCCAGATTATGGTCAGCGGTGACCAACACTTGCTTTACGGCATTGTACATGCAACGAATTTAGGCCAAATTGAAATTAGGTTCTAGCGTTGTATTCAACAGTAATTGAGAACATTATGTTCGTGATCTTTCTAGCGCTACAAGAGGTTAACTTAGATTAGTTTTGCGCGTACTAGTGCAATATCCTTCTAACTCGTTAGACACTAGACAGGTATCCTCAGCTACGTCAATCTAAAGGTACCTTCACCATACCTACAGTCCTTAGTTTTCGGGAAGGCAGATCTCAGTTCTAACCGCCTGTAATTCCACTTCACCTTCACCTAGAAACATGCCCTTGAGAAATTGTATTATCCAAGTAACAAGTTAACTTGTGTCAAGGATATTAAACCCAAGTACAGACTACCAGTTAACATGTAGCGGGAGGTGCGGATGTTAAGCAAAGGTGACACTCATCCGGGTCTCAACCAGGTATTCCAGCTTCCCGGATTACGAGAGAGCTCGCGACAATTAATAGCTTCACGTCAACGCGCACGACACCCAGTTTACTCTTGTGTTAATCTTAATTAAAGAAATAATTGAGTCTCAGCTAATTTTCGAAAGCAGGATTACGCAAAATGAAATACGTAATTGCTTTTGTACCTCTTGTCACTAGATAGCGTAATAAAATTCCTTCATTAATACGTGTTTGGAATAACATTTGTTTCTACACGTCGCGTTATTAATGATCTAAAACGCTAAATTCCAAGCGGCATCATTGTTACACAAAATCACAAACGGTGAATAAAGCTATTTTCTCGATTGTTCGTAAAAGAAAACACTCCAGTTTTGCTCAATATCTAGGAAGCCGGGAAATCCTCGAAGGCAAATAAGTGCGTGGGTAATGAAATTCCACCTGTCAATAGGCCGGATAATCCGGGTGGTCCGGCCGCCGGCGGCCCGGCCCGGGTATTGTGCGCCGTGTTTGTGGCCTGCCCTTAATCCCGTAGGTCACTCAACTCACTTTTGTGCGATTCTATTGTAATGTTATTTTATTGGTCGATTGGAATCTATATTTTGTGGAGGAAAGGATTGGATGCTTTTGTGTTTTTGTGACTTTCAACAAAATGCCTTTTTGAAATATAGAAAAAAGTTACGTTTGGTTAGTATCCAGACTTACAAATTCTAACCTCTGAATTTTTTTGGGGGATATTTCAAGATTATCAACTTTGTTCATCTGTACATCCCAATTCTGTACAAACGGCATAACTTCTACGGTTACGAAATAAAGCACCAAAATTGGTTAGGGTTAATAATTTTTAATCAGCCATTTTAGTTGGCCGTAGAAACTCTCAATGAAAATAGTTTCGGGTACCCTGCGAACAAAACTTTTAGAGTTATGTAGGCTCAACTATGAGACCGAAGGGCACTGAAGGGCGGATTTCTGTAACATACCAATCCCTGTATATGAGTATAAAAAAACTATCATATTTTTAACCATACATGCTCTGGGCTTCAACTTTTAAAATAGTCATTAGTTAAAATATTTTATACCCTCTTATTTTACTTGTATAAATACATTTGACTTCTATAAATAACCAATAGACAATTATAATTGTATCCGGACTTTAATATAAAAAACTGCAACATCAGTTTTTTTTAATTTACTGTCTGGTTAACGTTAGATTATCTTACCTGATGACGTGGCAATGTGGTCAAGTGGTAAATACGTTAATCCCAGAATGGGAACTGGTTCTAAAGAACCACTGCCGTAACACAACAACAGCAGCTTGGACTTTATCCAGGTTTTTCAATTTTAGAGACAGCCGTCATCCCTAGGTTACCTACCTAACCAGTTAAAAACTAATATCCCCATCCAATCCCTCGCTTCAAAGCTTAGCACACAATACGCGCGACGCACAGTGCGGTAAGAGACCCTATTTTTTACCATGCCCTTTTTATTGCAAAACCTGATAGTTTAAACTAAACGAAATGCAAGAGTAGAACTCCCAGGTATCAAAAGTATCTAGTTCCAGAAATATGATTTTTTGAAAATCGTCCAAATTTGATGTGAAAAATCGCAAATATAAATATATCACAAAATACGTGAAATAATTCAAAAAGTGGTTCAAATGAAATGTTTAGATAGTAGTAAAACCTACGTTTTAGAGCAATCAGCAAAGTCATATGATCGTTTGTTTCCGTGTTATTACGAATTTAAACATTTTCTTTTTTATTTTTTTTCTCGAAAAATCGGCCGTATTCGGGAAAGTTATTTACACAAGAAGATACCTCACTTACTCCTCTACGCCTCCACAAAATATCTCGTCGAAATTCCATGGACTAATCAAGTTATCAGCCAAAACGTGGTATATCCGGTTTACTCGGTTTCAGGGATGACACTTTTTGTTTTTTTATTATTTATTGACAATAAGTGGATATTATTTCTAGTACATTGAGAATAATTTACTCGCACATTTAGTCAACTCACTGATAATAATTTTCTGATTTTTATCTATCTATCTATCTATAATCATTATATAAAAAAATTAAAAGACAGTGACTACTTAAACATGACATCTCGGAAACTACATACTTGTAACTTGACCTATGAAACTGAAATTTGGCAGGTAGGTAGTTTATAAGTAGGAGACGTCAGCTAAGAGCGGATTTTGCGACGGCTGAATTATGGTTGTCTATGGGACTATCGTAAGTTTATAATTATGAAAGTCTTATACTTTTACCCGTGCGAAGCAGGATTGGGTCGCTAGTTCAGTGATGTAGACTTCGATTAAGGGCTACAAGTGACTCACTCTCTGTTCAACCTACTTCTTCGTCGTCCTCAGAGGTATTCAGTGAAACACAATCCTACGAAGAGTTCGACGAATTGGGCGAGCAAACAGTAGTTTTCACCACTGAAAATGACTATTAAATTGTATGATTGACCACGTTTTTAATCTTCTTTTGTAGCTATTACTGCTTGGTACTCATAAAAAAACATCATCAACATGACCTAAAAAGTCCGGATAATTGATACAAAATTCGTGATAACCCTAGCACATATTTTTGAAACACTTTATCCTCGATAGTCCATGGAATTATGGCGAGATATTTTTTGGAGAGGTAGAAGAGTTAGTGAGGTATCTTCTTGTGTAAATAACTTTCCCGAATACGGCCGATTTTTCGAGAAAAAAAATAAAAAAGAAAATGTTTAAATTCGTAATAACACGGAAACAAACGATCATATGACTTTGCTGATTGCTCTAAAACGTAGGTTTTACTACTAGCTAAACATTTCTTTTGAACAACTTTTTGATTTATTTCACGTATTTTGTGATATATTTATTTTTGCGATTTTCCGGATCAAATTTTGTCGATTTTCAAAAAATCGTATTTCAGGAACTAGCTACTATTGATACCTGGGAGTTTTACTCTTGCATTTTGTTTAGTTTAAACTATCAGGTTTTGCAATAAAAAGAGCATGGTAAAAAATAGGGTCTCTTACCGCACTGTGCGACGTAATGAAGAGCGTATCTGCGTATCTGCGGATATTACGTACTGAGCGACGCGAACGTTAGCGGAATAGTAATGAGTGCCATTGTCCCGGTTATTGATATCCAGTGTGAACGCGCCTTAGTGCCGGGTGAAATGCATGAAAAAGAATTCTTAGGGTTATGAATATCATGAATTGGAAGTATATTGTTCGGAAATGTGCTATGTTCGAAGAGTATGGTTTAGTTTGGTCTTTTGATTAGGTATTTGTATGTATGTTTCTTTGTTTAAAGTAAATTTTTGCAAGCTAAATTTGACTCACTTCCCGGTGTTCGAGTGCGCCGAAATTTTACATACAGATGTAAATCTGATGACAGTGCAATATAATGATGTCACAGAGCTGGTCTGATGATGGAGCCGGAAGGTGGTTATAGGAAACCTGTAACGCCGCCTCAACCCCTTCGAGTTTGGGATCGTTTGATATGTCTCTACAAGTACTCTGTTCCTATATTAAGTCCAAGGATATTGAAACCGGAAGAAGGCCACAAGATAACAATACTAATTACCTACTTACGTATTTTATAAAAGCTTGTCTTGAAAAATATGTTTTTCCACAAAAAAGTTTTTGCGATATTGTATTGTATTTATTTATTCATTAACAATATACATTGTGTTTGAAATTCAATTAATTAATATAAATCACACATAATAATTATAATACTAATTCAAATTTAAAAACAACTAAGTGAAAAAGTTACCATAAAAATATAAAAATTACTTAGCATGTCCAACTAACCATCTCATTCAAACATTATTAAATACACATGTCAAAGATATAAAAAATAACAAGTGAAAAAAAAAACTCAAGATTTCCAAAATGACTTGGCAAAATAGTCTTCCAAACTGTAAAAACTATTTTCAAGAAGAAATGCCAAGACTCTGTTTTTAAACAAAGTGGGTTTATAAACAATCGCCTTGATATCTCGCGGCAATTTATTAAAAATTTCAATTGCTTGGTATATAGTGCTATGTCTAGCTACCTTTAATTTAAAACTAGTTTTATGCTTGAGGTCCTTTACTCTTGTGTTTTCCCTTACTACTCTCTCTTCTTTAGTTTCAAATTCGCCGATGTATCTGGCCAGATAATTTAAGACGACTAATAAATAAAGACAGGGTACTGGCAAAATCCCTAGTTTTTTAAAATATTGTTTACATGAATCTTGTTGAGAAATATTCACAATCGTTCGTATGCTTCGCTTTTGCAAAGTGAAAGCTTTCCTAATGTTGTATTTGTAGCTGTTTCCCCAGAACTGTATGCTATACCTCAGTTTAGACTCGATCAAGGCGTAGTATACCATCTTCAGCCGATCGATACTCAGTTCATCGCGCAGGCTTCTAAGGGCATAACATGATGAACTGATTGAACCATCTATGGCAGAAAGCTCCTTTTTCCAATTAAGCATGGAGTCAATATGAACACCTAGAAACTTTGCAGAGTCAACCAATTCGACTTTATCGTTATTTAAACATACATTAAGGCTGTCATTGTTTCGAGCAGTTGACTTGAATAACATGATGTTTGTTTTTTTAACGTCGATAATTAACTTTATGCTTACTTTGATGCAAACCAAGAATTGAAAAAGGCGATAGCCATACTTATTTTAATATTTAAGGAGTCAATGCTATGAGAACTAATTAAAGCATTTGTATCATCAGCAAATACTACTAATTTTGTATCTGAAATTTCGTTTACAATAGAATTAATTAAGTCATTAGTGAAAATTATAAATAGTATCGGACCTAATACAGAGCCTTGAGGCACACCAGTAGTAATGTTCACTAGACCGGAACTGTGCACATTGATGCAGCCGTTGTCAAAATGTTTTATTTCTACATACATTTGCCTATTGCGTAGATAAGACGATAGCAACTGCAACGCTTTGCCTCTAACTCCATAATGACTAAGCTTTAACAATAGCAACTCATGATGTACTGTGTCAAATGCAGAGCTTAGATCCAGAAATAATCCAGCTGTTCTTTTTTGATCATTCAATTTTGTTATAACTTCATTTACCAAAGTGCATATAGCATCAGTCGAGCCCACACCTCTTTGATAAGCAAATTGTCGAGAACTAATCACACGCTTTAAATTTAGATGGCTAACCAACCTGCTTTTGATCAGTTTCTCAAAAATTTTTGAGAGAATAGGTAACAACGATATAGGGCGGTAGTTTTTAGCATCGGTAGATGAACCCTTTTTAAATATTGGTACAACTTTAGCTACTTTAAATTGATCCGGAAAAATACCATCATCGAAACATTTGTTATAAAAATCTGCTAACAAAACAACTTTTCAGACTTCGTGCGGTTATTAGGCCGTTAGGTTTTTCTTTATTCTTTTATTATTGGGGTAACGAGGCAAGCGGGTTACTTACCTGATGGTAAGCGCAACGCCAGCTCATAACAATTGCAGTGCTACTCATAACTTTGAAACAGAAATGTCTGGGCGGCACTGCATTGCGTTCCTTGAGACGTTAGTCATTAGGTAAGAGACTCATACTGCCGTCCTAGCTAAGACAACCGTAACTATAAGTCGTCCAATTTACTTACGGCTGCTATGCGTAGTATTACACTACGCATAACAGCCGTAAGTAAATTGGACGACCCATAACTACGGTTGTCTT
This sequence comes from Crocallis elinguaria, assembly GCA_907269065.1. Lineage (NCBI taxonomy): Eukaryota > Metazoa > Arthropoda > Insecta > Lepidoptera > Geometridae > Crocallis > Crocallis elinguaria. The sequence goes on from OU026065.1 coordinate 37,471,426, forward strand.
AGCTAGGACGGCAGCATAAGTCCAGTAATTTCACTGACGGTTATAATTTGCGTATAACATGCTACAGTGTTTTGTTTCCAAAGCGGGACCAATTTTTCGCATAAAAAATGAAAAGATTTTGTTCCGCGTCTTCGTAATGTGGGATCGTGTGGCTCGTAGTTCCTGACAGGCGATCCTAGTTAGAGGTCAGGGTTTATTTGTCATTGGACGTTATTTATTTATTTTACACATTAGATTGGCTCAGATTATTAACTAACTTAGATCCATCCTTTTCTGGTTTTATGTGACATAAAATTTGCATCTACGAGTTATGAGAGGTGTGAATTTTAATTTTTTATCAACTGTTTTACGTCAGGCTTGATAGAAGAGACAATTTACATCGATGGAATATTTAGATAGATTTTATTTTACTCTGCAATCTTATATGAATAGTACTCCTTAGTATATACTCGTAGCCCTAGGACTCCTCGGAGCACACTCCGGCTGGTTTAAGCGTAGAATTTTTGTATTTTTTGTATTTGTTTTGTATAAATATAGCAAATTTATATAAATAATTGTTCTAAAAAAAATGTCAAAAATGTATACAATTTGAAAATATGGCCGCATGAATCCTCGCGATTCATCTCTAAATCTTAGCCTTAGAACCGACCGGGCAAGATCCGTTGGCCGGTCGGTTCTAAAATCCTCACCTATCCTCCACATTTTACCTACGTTACACGTTATAAAAGAATTTACCACCATATCAACCCCTACATGTACTTGTGCGGAAGGGTCGCTTGGGCATGCTGACAGCGAGCCTAATTAAAAGTAAGGGTAAGTATTCCTTTTACGCCATTACATGAATTAAACAATACACAAGGGTCAGTCAGGGAAGATACAGGTTGACCACGTTAATGAGAATATTGTCGAAATAGCAAGACAACAAATTTTTTTTTATCGACGTGCTTGGATGTCCTGCAGTAAATAATACATGAAAGTATGCAGCTGTGAAGAAGAAAAACCAAGTGGTGATGGTTCAGCGGTTATGACTTCGCCCACCGATCTGTAGGTCGATGTTACGAATCCTACCCTGAGCTTGGGCTTACGGTGAAGGAAACCATAGTGATCAAAGCGTATATGACAATGAATGCGATTGCATACGCCGTATGAGTCGAATACTTGATGCCGTATGGCATACGGCATCAAGTATTCGACTGGCTAGCTACCAAAGTGTAAATCTGTTTACAAGCACCTTCCGTACGTTCCAGCCGCTGCAAGATAGCCAGTTAGACAGGTGGTCTTGATGGTCACTGTCGCATTGCTAAATTCACGATGTTTTCCTTCACCAAGCGAGCACACTGCAGTGCCGCGCAGGCCTTTGTGTTTCAAAGTTCTGAGTGGCACTGCAATTATTATGGGCCGGCGTTATGGTTACCATCAGGCAAACGACCAGCTCGTCTCGTTACCAAATAGCATAAAAAATCCAAAAGCTCAAGCTCAGAAGGATTCGAACCAACGACCTATAGGTGAGTAATCTCACCGTAATAATACTTCAGATTTTTCTCTAAATAGTCTCTAATTTCCAAAAGTATCCAAAGATTAAGGCTAATATTTTGAGACGAATCGCAGCGTAGACTTTTGCTTCCATGCGTCAAAATCAAAACTATCATGGGCCTTCCTGTTTATCTATGTCAACTAAATTTCTAAGAATTGTTTCTGTCTCCATTATTGTGTTTGATTGAACAGAATTTTGACATAAATGCACGAGTCCACGATTAGACACGCAAGCGTGGACACGCTTGGATTCGCCTCTGAAGCCTTCCATTCGTCTAAGAGTTTCTGTAACTCCCCAACCCAGTCCTACTATAAAGCAAGTCCTTAGAGTTAATGGAAAGCAATCGCGCAGATTGATTGGCCGGAAACCAGGTAAATCTTGTGTATGGGTGTTAAGGGAGGCCTTAGGTCGTTACTCGTACAGTCAGCTGCATAATGATTTAAACAGAGGCTCCAGTACATTACTGCTTCCTTCTCAGAATTAGAAGGAAGAAGTAATGAGCTGATAGATAAAGCTAGATAGATAAGAGCTGATAGAGCAGATAAATAAACTTTTTATTGATACACCACAACGTAAAAACTAGTTACAACAGCACTTACAATGGCAATCTTATCGCTTAAAGACATTTCTACTTCTCTCTCTCTCTCATTCCCAGCGATGATGTGATCAGGTGTGAGCATACTAAACCTGGTACAAAATATAATTTTTTTTTTTGCATAAAATGTTGGTTCCATTATTATGGAAAAAATAACATACGAGAGTCAGAAACATTTAGTCGCACAGCGACGTGCAAATTTTTGAACATAGAAATATCGTAAATTTTGCAGTTTCAATTGAGACAATAAACATATAAAATGGCAAATTACAATTAGTCAAAACATACGTACAAATAAACTCTCAAATTACAAACAGCCAAATACTTATGTCAAAATTATAAAAGGCCACTTGCCCAAATCATAATATGATCATATTGTGATCCATTTCATAAATCATAAAATGGTCACTTAGGGAATTTGTAGATGAGTAACTTTATATTTTGTGAACCATTTTACGAATTTCCATAGAAAACTGTTAAATAGAATTATTGGAATGATTCGGCACGGAGTCACAATATGAATTCCCTCTAGGTGACCAGTTGACCATTTATGAAATGGATAATAATATGATCATACTATGATTCGGGCAAGGTGGCCTTTTTAGCACGGCTGCAGGTCATCCGCAACACCAGTGTGTTCCGGATGACCCTCGTGTTGAAAATATGTCGCCAAGCATACGGATGCTTGGCGAGGGTGTCAGTTAGCCAGGTGAGCTACCAAAAATCCCAAAGTATCTTAAAAAGACAGCTGGGAAGTTCACAACTCCTGCCCCTGACTGTTTACAAAAGCCTCCATTTCTGGTGCAGATTTAATGGGATCTTAACTCAGAGCAAAAATAGGTAGAGTACGAACATCGCTCCGGTCGCCTAATGCGCAGCGTAGGCAAGTGAACTATAGCTAGTTATATTGATAGGTAAGTGACTGATAGGGATGGGCAATTGAGCGCTGCAAGCGTAGTTGTCGATAAAAGCAGCTGAACGGCACGGGACCTATTGTTATATTATGTTGTAGAAGTATGTATGGGTGAGTTTTTGATAAGTAAACATTATTATCTGCTTATTTATTTTAAGGTACGAATTTATAGGTCTCGCATATAATCCTAATGACCTATGAATTGATATTGTTATAATTTTATATATTGTAGTTTTAATTTACAATACAATTATTTTCAAATGACATGGTTTTTTATATCGTATTAATGTTATTTACGTTATTGTAATTGAGTCAAATTGCGTTTTTATTTTTATATTTCCCCGCTCTTTATGTAAAGGATAAAAACTAAAAGAAACAAAGAAATAAAAACAGGATTATATGTTACTTATATCTTATTTATTTTTGAATTATTTACTTATATTATAAACGCTATACTTAACGCTTTCACACTCACCGCCTCTAATCATTTACAAAGTAATTAAAGTATTAAAGAAAAGTAATTGTCGCAAGCGCACATAGCGCGCCGGTGTATTATAAACTATTTCTCGCCGTATCGACTCAAGCGCCGAACGCGTCACATCACTGTCCCAGTTGGCAATCCAAGAGGGGTTGCGGGGCGGTGCGGGCGGTGCATGTAGCCTTGCGTCCCGCGTCTCCTTCCACCCCGCGAAGCGTGACTTCTAATTTACTTAAAAGTATTAAAAAATGGTTTACCGGCGAAATGTGATGCTAGATTTCTGTTTAGTGTGTTTCCGAGTATCGTTTTTACAGGTTTTTATTGCACATTTTACCATTTTTAGCAGTTAAATAATCAAATGCTCGCCAGGAACTCGCAACGTGCGCTCACACCGCTAGTGAGCGTATGACTATTAACGCTTGCGGTAGGAACAGTGCGATGTTCTCACCCGTGCATACTGTTCCCACTTGGTAACACGCGCTCTACCTATTTTTGCTCTGAGGATCTTAAATTACGACATCCTAATTTTACGGCTCGAGCACCGCCTCTTGGTAAAGCCTTGTCTTGAGTATTGATTACAGCGAAACAGAAAAGGCTGAATGAAAACCGGGAATTGTCACGTTTACGAATAGGAATTTTCTATTAGGTACTGTTGTTTGTTATTTTAAATAAGTTTGACTTATGTAGTGTTACCACAAAACAACATTTTTACTCGCCTGTTTAGCTAGACAGCGTCTAAAGATAAATGTCAAAAATGATGTCACAACAGAATTGTGTTAGACAACGGTTAGACACTACTTAAATCTTACTTTTTTATGTTATTGGTAACGAGACGAGCTGGTCGTTTGCCTGATGGTAAGCATAACGCCGGCCCATAACAATTGCAGTGCCACTCAGAACTTTGAAACACAAAGGCCTGCGCGGCACTGCAGTGCGCTCGTTACCCTGAGTCATTAGGTATTAAGTCTCATAAGCCCAGTAATTTCCCTAGCTACTTTGCTCATCAAACCGGAACACAGTAATGCTTGCACATTACTGCTTGGCGGCAGACTTCACGAGCAAAGTGGTGGTACTAACCCAGACGGACACTCGCAGAAGAGTTAGTCCTCACACTAAAGTTGTTTGTGTGTTTAATTTTGTTGTGGGAAGACCCTAGGTTTGTATTTAGATGAAAATTCATCTAAATACCAGCCATTTCTTCCTTTGGTTGCCATAAGAGGCGGCTAAAAGAATATGCTGAGAATCAACAGCATTCTCCCTGGTCACATTAGAATGTACTGCAATCACCAAGGCAAGTAGGTAAAGTTGTAACTGGTTGACAAAGTTGCAGCATTTTTAGGTACTGTAAACATAGAACCATACTGAATTAGGATTGAAAGTTTGTTTTAAAAATTATGACTGAGTTTAAAATTCGGTGGAACTTATTTTCAACATATTTGCAACGTGGGTGGTAGCCTACACTTGTTAGCTGAGAGGTGTGAGGGTTTGCAAAATATCAGTACCTACGCTAATAATCACTAGATTACTTTACCTAGGGTACCTATATTTTATTTGATTATGTATGTATATATGTATTTATGCTATTAGATTGGTTCGTGTTTACTTATATTTGTATTTTTGTATGTACACATATGTTATTTCTCCATACAAATTTTACTTATCCAATAACTATGATCTGCACTACCTTGTAAAATCACCACATTACACCGAGGTTAACTGGAAGATAATGCTTTATAGCATTAAGTTCGCCTATGTACCTTCAACTATGATTGTGCAATAAAGAATTTTCTATCTATCTATGCTATTACACAAAAACAAGCATTTATTGTCGCGTGCAATTATAAAATAAGTAAATATAGATTCCGTGGTAGCTGCTGCCCGCAGTATCTCTCGCGTGGATATTTGCATAATTGGCTGTAGAGGCAGCACGCGTACACTCGAAACTTGATAAAAAATCAAGAAAATTAAATACACTAAACAACTATTAAACATCATCTTACTCCAAAACATGCCTTAGTCGCATGTAAATATTGTGAACAACCACAAGTAGTATAGCCGTTATCTAACTCCATTTTTTATGGCATTTCTAATTATTTTAGACGTTTATCTATAGATGCTATCTAGCTAAACAGGCGTCTAAAAGTTTTTTTGTAGTAACACGGATAGGTTCGAGAAGCACGTCGAGTTATGCTGGAGTTTGCATTTAAAAATACGAAGGATTTTTTTGAGAAAGTTGGAACTGTTGCATGTTTTTTACTGTATTTCGTTTGTTTTAATTAGCTTTCGTTTGTTTTAAATCTCAATCACGAAACTGACAAGCGTTACTAGCATCTGAATCAGTTTACGGTCAGTGAAACTTGATGGACATTAAAGTTAATGATTAGAGACTGTAAGGTAGACCGATTGATGATGACGTCGTCCACCCATCGTAGGTCGTAGGTTCGAATCGCACTATGGTCTTCAACTTTCGGTGAAAGGAAACAGCCCCATAGTATTTCATACCTTTTCTAATCTGCAGCATGGTTATTTTCTGGTGCTTGCCTAGCTAGCTACCATTCTCAAGTTGAAAATCTGTCCGAGCACTCGTCGGTACGTTCTGGCTGTAGCAATTGAGAGCTTACTCCATCGAAAGATTGACTGGAAGAGATTTTATCTATTCTAGCCTATTATTATGATAAATTTTTTACCCCGTTCTTTTTTAGTCTGGTGTTAAAAGTATTTTTTGTTGTATTGTACGTAAACTAGGCTGCTTTCTCAATCTATTTCATTAGAAGAGATCACCTGTGTAGATTGTTTATTTGTTTCCTAAGTCAAGCATAGAGGCGATTTGAATAGAGGCGGTATTCACAAGTGTGAGTCTCTCGTTCAGCGGCTAGAAGCCGGGCAAGTGCGTCAAGTGGTCAGGTCAAACGCTCCGCATAATTGGGATCAGCGGCTCGCTTCCGTGCGAAGATTGCTGCGACTAAAGGACGTCCTTAATTGAGGACTTTAGATCACTTGGATTGTTTTTTTAGGATTCCGTAGTGCAACACGGCTTGACGGCTGCGTGGCTACCAACCTGCCTGCAAAGCGAGGAACCTTGGTTCAAATTAAAATTAAAATTCAAAAGTCTTTATTCAAATAGGCCCCAAAGGAGCACTTATGAAAGTTAAAATGACTCTAACAGCGGGCCTCTGCAACATTCATCTACCCGAATCACAGACTAAAACTAATGCTGTCTTTATCAGAACATTTTTTTTTATGTTATTTGGTAACGAGACGAGCTGGTCGTTTGCCTGATGGTAAGCATAACACCGGCCCATAACAATTGCAGTGCCACCCAGAACTTTGAAACACAAAGGCCTGCGCGGCACTGCAGTGCGCTCGTTACCCTGAGACATTAGGTATTAAGTCTCATAAGCCCAGTAATTTCACTGGAAACTCTGCTCATCAAACCGGAACACAGTAATGCTTGCACACTACTGCTTGGCGGCAGACTTCACGAGCAAAGCGGTGAACATAACAAATGACAAAGACACCAACAGACCCAATCCGTGCTCAAAGTCAACGAACCTTCCAGAAACCCACCGTGCCCGTTCCAAATTGGTATAGGCCGAGCAAGAAGAAGGGCAAGAAACTCGATCGATCCTGGACAAACTTTGTGGTGAGCATAGTTTGATCTCGGGTCTTTGATGTTTGTGTTGCGTATCTTTATATGCCATATGTAACACAGAGAATCCTGCTGAAGGGGTTAAAAAAACGAGGATCGTTTAAGGTCGTCCCGTTGATTTAGAATTCAAGGTTGTTACTCCGAAAATCGAACGTCGAAGCTTCGTCTGACGTATCGTAGTTTTCCTACCATGACAATGTTTCGGGTCCACCGTTCGACTCGATGTTCGTAACTTGACATTTTGTCTTTCATGGTAGGATCTTATCCGTCAGCCAAATCGATGTTCGATTATCGGAGTAAGGCCACAGTCACGATAAGTCCGACTACTTGACTTTGGTACATATTCCCGTCTACACGTAGCGTGTCACCAGTTTTAATCACATCCTCACTCCAACGCTAACATACCCATCAAACTCAATATTTGAGAACAGTAGTCCAAGTCGTCGAACGCACGACCAATCATTATCGCTTGCGGCTTATGTCAGATTCACTGACTTTCATATCGAAATTCTAGACTTCATAAACGACTCAAAGAATCACAACAAATTCTTTGAACCTGGACTTCAAAGCCTTAGGCTACATGTAAGGTTGCTAATTGGATTCATTTTGTAACTATCGATTGCTCGAGGCAAGTCGATACTCCGGACTCTTAATATATATAGCCTCAACTATTTAACTAAGTATTATGGAAACGTTCAAAGCATTCCGATCGACATATTGGCGAGGTTAAGCAACGTTCCATCCGGCCAGTACTTGGATGGGTGGCCGTGCATAACAGAGCCGCGCCCGTCAGAACATGCGTGGAGAAGAGTAAATAATGTGCACAGAATAGTAGTCTTTATTTGTATACGAGCAATAGGAGTTATTTCTGCCCACTGCCAGTTATTATGCGACGATGGCTCAATAGACCGCTGATCTGTAAGTGGTTCGAATTCTAGAATGAGGTTTAGCTTTCGGTGAAGAAAATCATCGAAATATAATTTTCTAATGCCGGCCATACACGCTTATGAAAGTTTGCTTTTGCTGTCAAATAGCCATGATTTTGCAACAAGCGCGAATTACGAGGTAATACACGTGCAAGCGCGGCTTGATGTAAACATCAAAAATCCACGAAATAGACAAGAACAGCAATACAGATGTACTCACTTTCAATCTCTACCTGGGCTCAAAGTGTCGACTGCTTCGCTTTACATTACATACATCACTTGTGCACCACCGCGGCTTCTGTATTGAACATACAGTGGTTGTGAAACTATTTGTTCGAGTAGTGATCGTAGAAGCAGCTGCGTTTCGTCGCCGAGCTCGAGACCAGAGTCCAGAGACCAAAGATGATCTCATAGCGTAGTTAGTTAAGGCGTCTGGTCTAGATAACCAAAAGACGCGGGCTCGAATGCCGTTGGCAGCGTAATTTTTGAGATGTTTGTAATTATTACGTGAACTTCTCGCTGTATCGGTTAACACTTTAAAAACTATTTAATTAAAAACAATCTTCCATTACAGATCATCATTATCAACAAACTCTATCGCAAATTGCGACAAAATAAAAAATCCCATATAGCTCCAGACACGTCGTTAACTGTCGGCAGTATCAGTAAGCTTGATATCCTCATAAAGCAGGTTTATGTGAGGATAGCAGTGGAAGCAGTAACATGCAAAATATGTTAGACTGTTCATTGGCGCCGTAAAAGGTTTTATTCCCATTTTATAATGATACAACGCCCTTGGAGGCTGCTTTACACTTGAGTTGAAGGGTAAAATTGAGTTTACAAGCTATTTTTTACATGCAAACTTTATTAAACTGACTTGTAGTAAGTACTATTTTTTAGGATTCCGTAGAACGAAGAACCCTTGTAAGATCGTCCCGTCCATGTAGTAGTTGGTCAGAATTGTCAATTACCAATTAACCATATTACGAACCAATGAGAAACATCAAGATCTTGAATCATCTTGATGGTTTTTTTTCTTTATATCGTTAATTTCTATTAATATATGATCTTATCTTATAAGAGTATTGACCACGTGTCCATAGAGTGTAATGTAACAAAATTAATAAAAAAAAAAAACCAATGAGAAATAGTATAAAATATGCAGATGTTAAATTTCAATATGTAGAAATTGCAAAAATATCGGATAGGAACGTTCGTAGATCGTTTAAGAAAACTCACATTATTTAGTTTGATGGAACGAAACTTGACGATAAGGACGTTTAAAATAAAGTCGTTATTTATTTTTGCAGTAAGCCAACATATATGAGTCGCCTTTTACAAGTATTCTAAGGCCAGAAGTTCAGTCTCGAAATAGATTTGACATTGACATTGTGAGTGACTCTGGTGTTCATCATCGTCTTTTATCTCTATGTTAGGAAGTGGGGGGAAGTAACGGATATATCTTTGTGTAATTGGAAGTAATAAGGATGTTGTATGAATTTCAAAATACATAATTCCTTTTGTTATACAGGTTTAAGAACATCGCATTGTTCACAAAAAACAAACAAATTTCACAAAAATACTGCAACTAAAATTTCCCGAATTCAACTATTTTTTTGTATCATCCAATAGTAATTTAAATGATACTATTACATTCTTTACATTTCAATCACTAAAAAAAATTACAACTATGTACAACAGAAGAGTTAGTCCTACCACCTAATAAAACTTAAATCAATATGAGATCCGCTGCTTGTGCTGCTAAGAAGTCTGTAACCAAGGAGGTATCTAGTCAGTGGTGAGGACCTGTTTGCTTCGTGTACAATAATATTCGATTACATCATCACTTAAGACCAGATGAGATTATGATGAATAGGTAAACTATCGTGAAAAAAACCTAAGTTTTAAAAAGCACGAATTGTTCTGTTAACAGTTCCTCACAAGAATCAGCATGGTACAATGTAAAGATACATTTTGGAAACAATATGTTTATTTATGCTAAGCAGGCTGACTCACGGCACATTAGCTTGCGTGGGATGGGGCGACCGGTTGCTTCGAGGTACCAAGTACTATTACTGCGCCCGCGGCTCTACCTGCCTATATTTATCCATTTTCAGACATAATTTCCTGGAAAAACGTGTACTGTTTGGTAGCTTAAAGTATTAAGCTATCTCTGTGGCCAATTTCACCCAATTTGTTTCAGCATGATTGAGTAACAAAAGAACGAAGTTTTTTATATTTTTCAAACGAACATACTAACTTTCGCATGTATGTATATTAGTTGGATTATAGGTTGGGAATATTGATGTGTTTAACAGTGTGCGTGGGACATCCTTTGAGTATTTAAGCCTCATTTGCATGTAAGGTGGGTGACGTAATGTACTTGGCTCATCTTTGTTGTTGTTACGTGTGCGTGCCCGTTGTAGTGGCTAATTGTTTTGTTACGTTTTTTTAAATATTTTGACTGACTAATATGTGAATAATATGTCATAGGTTGTGGTTTAAGTTAGGCTGTTGTGGCTGGTGGTGAACTTGCTCTAAAAAGGACTGGCTGTCAAGTGTAGCCACCGGAATATACTAATAAATACTTGGCCGCGTGGTCCAGCTAATAAAAGCACCACAACTGCTCTTTATTAAAAAAAATCTTCCGTTTGGTGCTGTTAAGAGGTGGCTACGGGAATATCCCAAAGAAAGGCTTACTGCCCTTCCGCTGTTGCTGGGCTGTTGATCAAGCGGAATACTGATGCATTCGTCTCCGTCAACATCATAATCTACTGTGAAACAGGTGGTGTATATTATGGCAAACTCAGCGAGATTACCAGCGGACGCTTTCCGGTTGGTGCTGATGATGATGATTATGATATGCATAGCGAGCATTAGAAAATGTCCTACCGCTATGTTCGTATCACTAAATTGCACGAAGCTGAAGCTTAGTAGGATTCCAATACGTAACCAACTTATGAGTAGAGCGACGCTTCTAATACAGCCACCATTGCTACTCCGCCGCCGAGTTTCTTGCCTTTCTCCTCGATGGTGTAGGTTTTGGAACGAGGCAACTAGAGTCACTACGAATTCCGCGAGCGCCCACCACGGGCCCGTGATAATTTGGCTTTAGCTAGATTAGGGCCCATTTCAAACGGTCGCACTCGTGCGCCGGGGCCGTTCTCTCCGACCTCCTTATCCCGGCGACGGCCCAAGGCGAGGTTCGTACCGCGTGATTCACCTCACGCGGTGCCCTTGAGCTAGTCGCCAAATCACCACTTTGTTAGGACTGAGTACCTTCTGCGCTCTCCCGCCGTTCGGTGACGTTGTAAAGGTCGTCAGACCAACAGCACGGTCCTTTATAAAAAAAAAGAAAACCCACCATTGCTTCAAAATTCTCTATTCATTTTTTTTTCCTCTACAGCCATGAATGACTCCACTATATCCTGCCAGTACTGTTTTTAATGACATCTTCAGCGTCTATAAGCTCCAGCATATAAAACTTACTGAGATAAAAAAAACTAAAACTAATCTTATTACAACTTGACAGTGTACTAAATCCATCACAACGGTATACATAATACCTATATTATCCTCGTAGAAAGCACAGCTGGTTGAAAAATGAAAGTGGTCATAGGATCGAATGCAGTTACCCTCACCGCAGTTACTGTTGTTACAACACTTACAATGCTGTCGGGTTGTTGACACCGGCTGATGTTGCGGTATATGTAACGGCTTCGTAGTTTATGAAATGTGACAGATCTGAATTATATCTGATACGCGCGTAACGAATCAATCAACAGCTTTCTGTCTGTGATTATTTTTCTTGAGAAGGAGCCAAGAATGATCGACAGCTACCATTTATATTTCTATACTAATATTTGTACTAAAACTTGTTGTTTTTTACCGCTATATATTGAAACCACTCTGGTCTGACTCTAAAGATTCTTCCTCAAATTCAATGACAGGAAGCAGCTAAGACTGCTGTTTATTCCCTTTACGTTAGAGCTTGACTAATCTCACTTATACACACTCTTGCAGTTGCTGAGTGTAAGAGAATGAAATAATAAACTACCGTTTCAATTCGGTCAACTTTAGTTAAAACTGAAAAAAATTCCGAGAGTCGGTTTTCTGATATCTATACAAGTAGCTAATGTTTGCTCTGAAAACAGATATCAGCAAATACCAAACAACATTTTTGCGGAACTGTATATAAAAACAATGTTGGCAATAAAAACAACAACATCGCTATGTGGTGAATAAGATAGAGAAAAAGTTGGCTTCCGGGTTTTTGCCGCTCAATTCATCATAACTGTGGCGAAAGTTATGAAAACAAGTTATTTGTACAAGTGGGAATATATCCTTTTTAGTATTCTGCGCTTCACCTTGCAGAAACGGAACCCTCATAGGGATAAGTTTGTTGTCCGTCCGACTGTTAAGGTTCTTCGTCGAAAAAGATGGATTAAAAGTACCTGGTTGAAACTAAATCTATTGGTAAAAATAGGTAAAGGTTAAGGTAGGTGTTATTCTTACAGTCTGCACGGTGGTGATGGGCTCCGGGAAAAAAGAGATCTACTCATTTTTGACTCCGGAGGCCTAAGAGGTGAACACCCCCGTGTTGAGATAAACTTATCGATAGCGGCTTGCCAATAGATTTTTATATATTTGATGGAATCAGGCGTTACTTTGCGGAAGTCCATTTTAAATAAGATTATATAATGTGGGTAATTTATAGTTTTAATTCCGCGATAAAGAATGTCTAATGGCCTAATTTCGATCTATACTGAATTTAACCAAACGTAACGCGCGACGCTGGACAACGAAACCTGGGTTATACCACTGAAACTTCTATATCCATATAATATATAACATATAATATTGTACATATATTGTAGATATGTAGAGGCTACCGTAATACTATTAAGCCACTGAAAATATATGTTATATATTATATGGATATAGAAGTTTCAGTGGTATAACCCAGGTTTCGTTGTCCAGCGTCGCGCGTTACGTTTGTTTAAATTCAGTATAGATCGAAATTAGGCCATTAGACATTCTTTATCGCGGAATTAAAACTATAAATTACCCACATTATATAATCTTATTTAATAGATTTTTAACTTAAGGGTGTTAGCTAGCCAGTTGATCACTAGAAGTAGTGCTCTACCATCAAGTGGTTGCATCATGACTGAGCTATAATCGCCTCAAGACAGAACCCTTATAGGGACCTACTACACCGGAACACGATCATTTAGAAGAAACCTATGTACCCTCGACCTCAGGAAAAGCCGACGACGGTAGCGAGTTGGCTCAGATCAGGGTCGATGAAGGAATGTGAACATTACTATTACCTGATTACTTTTTTTTTTTTTTTCTGTTATTTGGTAACGAGACGAGCTGGTCGTTTGCCTGATGGTAAGCATAACGCCGGCCCATAACAATTGCAGTGCCACCCAGAACTTTGAAACACAAAGGCCTGCGCGGCACTGCAATGCGCTCGTTACCCTGAGACATTAGGTATTAAGTCTCATAAGCCCAGTAATTTCACTGGATACTCTGCTCATCAAACCGGAACACAGTTATTGTTAAAAAATATCAGTAAGTTAACTTGCTACTAAACTAAACGTGTAAATCGGCCTTTTGAGAAAATAACTCCAAGAAACTTTGATGGGGTGAATGTTACATTGAATATTAACGAAGCGTCGCTCCATTAACCTATGATATTAAAAGCCAATGTACCTTGCTGTGGAAAGCTGTACTAAATAATACAGTTTACATATGCCAATATCGACACTAAACAAAAGGGTTTCACATCTCCTGAATAACTTAATCTGGACGATAGAGAAATTATGATATATTGAAACAAGAGAACTGCAATGGGATTATAATTAAAGATCTTGAAACTAAGTGTTGCTATGTATACTATTGTTCATAGATATATCTCGGAAAAATGTACTGGTCCTGTAGGAAAGCGGGAGAAATCGTGGGTTGAAGAAATGAATGAATAAAATAAGGATAAAGATTAATGGACGGTGACGATGATAGTTAAATTTTTATTGAAGTCCCACAGTCCAAATACTTTAAAACTACAACAACTCAACAACAACAACAAAGTAGTCAAATTATCGTTCATATCGTATAGTTTTGATAAAAGGACACCGGTACATAAAATAAATAAAGATTAGAATATTCAAGTATGAAGTATTAAATATAATGCTTGCAACAGCTTCGAAATATCAGGAGCAGACCAGCTCAAAATAATAACGAATAACTTAATAACCACCGCAAATATCCTGTTATAATGCATAAAGTAGTGGATAACCGTGAAAGTTTAAAACAGTCCAGAATAATTGATCATATCGTATTTGGAATTTAAAAAAACATTCCAAGATACTCCTTTCAAAATTTTAAATAACAGTCTCATAGAGGTAATCTTAAGTGGTGGAACTGTCCCAAGATCATAATTATAACTGACCGGACTTACCCTTTGCAACTCTACTCTATTATCGTTGACATTACACGCCCGCCCGTTTGGGAGCCGCTTGAACTTTTAATAGGTATCCACCCGATACCGGACCGTGTGAAGCGGCCCTTATGGACCTACATGGCCCTACACTTGCCTAATTAAAAGTGACTGTGTGGGCAACTTTATCTTAATTTCCGAATGAACGGTAGAACATGGTCGGGAATTGAAATAAGAGTTAGCTGATGTATGCTGAATGGTAGGATGAAAGGAGTTGAGTTTGTCGACCCGACGTCTACGCTATAAGAAGGCTGTCAAAGATACTACTCAGTCGTAGGTAAAATGCACCCACTATGCAAAAGTGCTCTGACTTTTGCATAGTGGTCTGAGCTCTTCAATTAGCTATTCCAAGAAAATATAGCCAATAATCCTTCTACAACGGGGGAGGTTCTTGATTAACTCATCTATAATCTTACTTAATTAAACAGACTTTGTTGGATTGGCCACTTTGTGATAATTTAATTTTGCCGTCGGTTAATTATGTATCCGCTATGTTTGTCAGATAAAAATAAGCTACCTTTTAATTTTAACAATACATTGACAACCTCGTATCGGTATGTTCAGTACAAGTTCCCGTAGCGGTTCTTGAGACTCAGTTCTAACCTAGGATTAATGTATTCATGACAAGCTGCCTTATCAGCTAACAATCTCGTGTTCGTTTTCATTACCAGACCAATTAAAACCAGCGGTCACTAGTCTTCGTGTGGAAGGAATAGTCTAGAATTTTCGCTGGTTATTAAAGAAATAAGCTCTTACAGAACGAAAAGAAGCGAAAACTATTGACAACTCCTTCCACACGAAGACTAATGACCGCTGGTTTTAATCGGTCTGGTATTGAAAACGAACACGAGA
This sequence comes from Crocallis elinguaria, assembly GCA_907269065.1. Taxonomy (NCBI): domain Eukaryota; kingdom Metazoa; phylum Arthropoda; class Insecta; order Lepidoptera; family Geometridae; genus Crocallis; species Crocallis elinguaria. The sequence continues at coordinate 37,486,878 of OU026065.1, forward strand.
TTGTTAGCTGATAAGGCAGCAGGTCATGAATACATTTCTAAACATTCATTTTCATTACTATTTCGCCTGAAACAACGATATGGTTTCGACCACAAATAGTGGTCAATTGTAACCTATCGGTGTGTAGAAGTAGCACAAGACAATGAGTAGAAATAAGTGCCTGCGATGTAAATACCGTGATATATGAAAATTCAACTCCCTTTATTTTCACCTGTAGGTGTTCTTTCATAAAATCTATACAGGTTGATATTTGTTTTACGAGTTTATGAAATTCGGAATTTTTCATTGAAGTTATGGCATTTAAAGTTTACGACACAATCTACTAAAGAATTGCCGGGCAGCCCTAGACCACTTGACTCACTTAACTATGATGTTGTTCTACTAAGGAAATTAACACTAAAGTAGTTTCTGGTTTAAAGTGCTATGAACGCTATGAATCATGTATGTGATTATCATTTACATATTAGTCCTTCTAAGTACTATATATACAACAGAGAGGTCATCAGCCTCGCTAGCACTATTGCTATCTCCTTCTATCCAATCAAACTAACTAATATCTAATTCTATCCACGTATGTAAAGCCATTGTTGATTTTAGTTTGTGAATTCTAATTATGTTTACGCACTTAAAAGTAGATTCAAACGACGCATTATTTCATTGTAGGCCTAGGACAATATTAAGTTGTTCATGTACTTATTGCATTTGTATTGAATCTGTGTAATCCATCTAGGCTCTTATTAATAAAACGAGCTAGACGGTTGAATAGTTAAAATATGTTTTGTCTCTTTCAATTCAGTTTAAAATTATCAAAGGACAACAAAGACAAAACAAAGTTTAACTAAACCATCCTTTAACACTCTTTGTTAAGGGGCAGAATACGGCGCGCCGTTATCTCGCTCGCACATCTTAAATTTTTGAAGATAAATAATTATGAAAAATCGCATTCGGTGAAGTTGCTGGCAATAACATTACAAAGATACGGCAAAAGTATCAATTTGATCCGATCAAGTTTTCATACATGAAAATGGACAAAACATAAAATCCCGTTTTTAGGTTTGCCTTCAAAGTAAACAAGAAGGCGGCTTATCTCTTTTTCTAAAACAAAAGATTCCAAATCCTTATCTATTGTAAACACGCCTTCAAAAGGTGTTGGTGTCAGTATTACCAACTACCAACGTGGGAACACTATCAGAGAGCGGTTACTCGACTCGCATCCCGTGGCAAAGTGCCAATTCCGTATTATAAGGCGTAGTCGGATTGCGATAAGCTTTTCCTGTCACTACGTTTATTTAACACTTGTTAGTGTTTGGTAACAACACCCCAACACTAGTGATTAGGGTTGTCTACTGGTAGTATTACTTATTGGTGGTATGTTTGTTTACTAGGTATGGACGATCTGGGGCAATAGTTACAATAACCGTTTATTGCATCCCAATTCCCAATACTTATATGAAAGAATTTTGAATTTGAATATCGACGTTTTTTTTAAAATATAACTACAACTGCCGTCGTCAGATAAACTAAAATAATTTAATACATCAGCACGGATTGTTCTAATTGAATTCATATATGAAGAGTTATAATTATATTGAATCACAAATTATACTGTCCAATATAATTAACATGGAGAGCAGCTGCGTAATTATTGGTGACATGCGCTTGTGATGAACTTTATAAATTGTGGAGCAAAAATGTTGAACAAAAATATTTGTTCAATGTTGTTGATCGCAAGTTCTACGTAAAGTAAAATCAAAATAAAAATCAAATCAAATTCTGATGTGACACGAAAAAAATTTCCATGAAGGGTGTTTGCAAATATTAATCCACATTGAAAATAACACTGACTCCTTCACAATAAAATACACTTTTCATAAACTTTCCACGTCGATAAAATGAATTCACAATTCCTCGAAACACATTTCTTTTATCGTCCCGATTTCACGGGGTCCAAATAAAAAAATATTTTAGAATAACATAATCCCCGCTATATCGAGTAGGTAAAAAGAGCAATTTTACACAAACAAAATGTCATCGTGAAAATGGCGGCCGTTTCCATTCATATTTCGTCGGTTTCGTCCGTTCCGTTCCACCGATTACAGTTTGCGCGGGAAGGCGGTTTCTTTTTTCGCGGCAATTTGGGCGTCGCTCGGAGTGTACTTTTTGCAGCCAGTATTAATCGGTGTTGCCATTTTAGAGCGAATGAGTTTCATTTGTCTGGAGCCGTTGTGTCGGTTTGTGTAATTTGACTGTCTCATACGTCTATACAGTTGTGAATTGATTGGGTTATTTGCCGTTTACAAAACAGGAAACCAGACGAGCTCCGTGGCTCGTTTAATCTTTTATGACACTTGAGAGCACAGGCATGAGATTTAGATCTACATACCGACGTCATTGGCAGCTAAAATCTAACTTGTCATTGCATGATGTTCGCAATGAAAGATTTTTCCTTTTGAATTTGATTTAATTAAGTCTTTCTTTTTACAGATAACACTTATCGCTAAAATGGTGGGATGACGTGAAAACGATGCTGCTGCAGCAGGCGTCGTCATCGCCTGGTCCCAGCGGCACGGCCAGCCCCAAACACTCTCAGAGCCCCAGACCAAATCTTAGCCCCTGTTTCGGACCTAGACTCACAGGGAGCCCTATCCTGAGCGATGGTGCTTCGAGCACTAATAGCCCGAAGTTGGGCGCTAGTCCCAAGTACGGCAGTCCAAGATTGGGTCCTGGAAGTCCAGGGCTGGGATCTGGGAGTCCAAGATTAGGGTCTGGGAGTCCTAAGCTTGGGAAGTCGGCGGTAGAGGACGAGGCGGCTTTAGAGAGGCTTCAAGCGGAGCTGAAGGAGGGATGGACGGTGCACACGGGGAGAGATGGCAGACTGTATTATTGCAAGTAAGTTTATCTGTGGCAGCTAATAATTTTTGATGGTTAGTGTGTATCTTCAATCTTTAGCAGTAAAGAACAAGTAAAGGTTTTAAAAAAAATAACAAAATATCAATATGATAATTATCAAGACAATATTATGTCCCAAGAATTTCATGAAAAGGCGACTATTCTATTTTGACGATATAGAAAATTATTACACATAACTCGACACTCGCATGGAGACTGGGATGGCGTTATGCTTACCATCAGTCAAACGTCCAGCTCGTTTCGTAATCTAATAGAATAAAAAAGACCTTTACCTGTATTAAATGACACGTCTCCGACTAAGGCTTGGATATACCATCCGGACCACCCGATTGAACAGATACAGGTCCACGAACTATGTTTGTAAAGTACAGTATCGTAATAAAGCAATTATATCACGTCATCTCACGTACACAAGTTGGACCAATTACATCAGATAACGCGAACCACAGCTGCTAACGCGACAATGGCTCAAATTAATTCTCATTGTGAGGCTGGGAGGTGATCAAATCGTAGACTACGTAATTGCCTCAGCTTCAGATATCAATCAATTTGCAGAGTGTCAGATTTGTTGTTATACAGATGATAATTTGATTTTAATGGATAGATTTTAACTTTATGTACTGGACTTTCGTATAATAATACGCTTCTTTTTTGTGGATTCGTGTAAACATATACTTAATTTTAGGTGGGCTCAAAATAAAAAACCGTAATTTAAGTGCAACAATCGTGTTGGGATACCGATCATGAATATGAATACTTTTTCAGGATTCGGCACTAGCTATAAACATATTTTGTTGCCAACCATGCATTTAAGACTACTCTTTTTAAGTGCCTAAATATTTGTCAATCGGAATCGAATCTTTATGCCTTACGGAGATTAATCCGATCTATTAATCACATCACGGCCTGTCAAAACTGACATAAACAAAGAGTTTATCCTATTTAAATGGATATTAGGTAATTACCACACGATACCGTGAACCAGTAAAACTTCAAAAAGCCGTTACAAAACGCTTTTGCACATGCTAAATTGTTTTTTCGCTTTAAACCACAACGTTAAAAACTTTTTCGGTGTTTTAATTGAAACTGCAGTCAAGCAACAATCAGGTCCGCATTGTTAGCAAATCTATGGAGAATTCTATTCAAGTATAGTTTGGAAATTGGTAAATAGGTTGGATAGGATAGAGTTTATCAAAGTAGGCATTCGTTTGTTCTTCTGAGTGTGTCCGTCTCGGTGGGTACCACCACTATGCTCGTGTAGGCTGTCGCCAAGCAGTAACCCTGAAGCATTAATACTGTGTTCCAGTTTCCGGTTTGATGAAATCACTACCATCAGGAAAACGGCCCGCTTGTGTCGGTCCCCCATAATAAGTATGTATAAAAAACTGAGTGCATAGAGATACACCTAGAACAGAGTTCAAATTAAAAATTCTTTATTCAAATAGGCCCCAGAAGAGCGCTCATGAAAGTTAAGACTCTAGTAAAAGAGTTGAGGGCCTTCTCCTATACGTAATACGGATATGCAAAAAAATTACGGTAAGTATTATCTGTGGCACAAAGGTCTGCGTGGTACTGCATTGGGCTTGTTATACCCTGATATATTAGGTAGTTTGAAAAATCTGCTTAGTTACCTATTTTATTTTGCGACCACGTGTTGCTATTTCAGATGTGTCGATGAGAAATATTCCCCAAGCGAAAATTCGTCCCATATTTAACATAATTTCTACCATAGTGACACAGCCGCCATTTTGAATTTGTAATGTCCCTCGAATCGAATCAAAAGACAAAGGGTTCTTGATGAATGCAGGAAAACAATAATTATTACAGCTATTTGCAATGGGTGTGTGCGGATGAGACAGCGTACCAACTACTACCTATAGGTATAATGTCTGCGGATATCGTACATTGTCTCAGTTCAATCCGTCTAATGAGCGCGGGAAATAGTGACGCCGCGTCGCCATGTTCAATTTAGGGCTGCTTTGTAAAATGTTTAAAATATTGTCATACTATTAGGTACTAGAAATCAGAGTTATATAACGCAAAAAAAAAACAGTTTTACTGACACATCAAGGCGGAAGGTTCGTGAAGTGGTCCGAAATTTGAAAAAACAAGTACTTACTTTTTGTGATTTTAAAACCCCGTTTTAGGTTAAAAAAATTGTGATTATTTTGTAATTTGCGAAAATAACAACCGATAAGGCTACTTATAATGGCTTCGAAACTAAAACAATTTTAAATATTGGTACCTCTAATATAAAAACGGTCACATATTGTAAGAAAGTACCAACATTTAAATTTGATTTAGTTATAAAGCCAAGATATGTCATTAAAAGTATTCTCAAAAAAGTTACACATACCTTACCGGGTTAAAATCTAAAAAAAATATTTTTTAAGTTTCCTTTCTCTTCGTGGACCATACTCCTCCTAGTAAAATACTGAACAATATAATCTCATAGTCAAATGTATTGTTTGCGTCAATCTTTATGGCTATCCGATCGGTTTGCCGTTTCAACGTCAAAGTAATTAATTGTTTTGCATTTGCTTGTGGCTCACTTAAATATCCAAGCAAAATTAAAAACAATGTGCTCTTATTTTATTATATTTATGTAAATCTTGCACCAAATAAAATGACAAAAACAATATGGCTCACCACAAACACCGTACAATTTAATTATAACTTTATTTTAATGGCAGCCCTGACATCTGACAATGGCGGGAAATATTAACGTCAGAAGCGTTCCGAACGAGTGAGCGAAGCAAGCGGAACGAGCAGGACGAGCGAAGCAGTTTGCGCGCCGTCCATTGTGCTCATAACATGACATGCGTTGCCGATGCCGCTTTTCATTACAATCAGTGTAGGCCGTACCCTAGACAGACTACGGCATGGACAAAAGGCAACATGTAATGGCGCAGAAAAAGTAGTAGGTAGTCTGTTCAAAACAATTTCAAAACAGTTGTACATACGAACTTTGATTATAAACCTTAGCAGATAGACAATACGGGCATAAACCATGATGCTACAATAAAGGAGTGAGGACTCACACTAACTCCATTTACGTCAGTCAGTGCTGACAGCGCCGCACACGTCACTACACGAAACGGATATTGAGAAAATATGACGATTTGTGCGATTAAATTCTGCCGAAATAACACGAGGGTTAAAGAGAAACACAAAATAATACATTTCCACAAGTACGTATCACATATTTCTCACTTTGATGTGTTTTTATGCAAATATTTATATTCAAAACCGGTGACAACAAACAGAGGCGTTGGGTTGCCATTAAATTCAATTAGGTTTCCCACTTTCCCGTCTATTGACAATCGTTTGAATGAATGACACATCGTGCAAAAAAATGTACACAATGCGATTTACGCCAGCACCGTCCTTTCACAGATAATACAAGGCGATGGTATTTATTCAAATAATTAGACATAATATAATCTACAATGCGATTAAAATAAGAATAGAACTGGCCAAAGAGTATTTAGCCAAACTTCACTCAGTCCTATGTTTTTCTGTGTCGATTGTACAATATCTATACAAATAAATAAAATTGAAGTGTCTGTTTGTAATATCAAAATAACAGTTTTTTACCAAATGCATATGAACGAATATACGATACATATAACTAAACACCCATTTTTAAAATTTTGGTCTGTCTGTTTGTTCCGGGTAATCTGCGAAACAGCTGGGCCGATTTTGATGGGACTTTCACTGGCAGATAGCTGATGGTACAAGGAGTTACTTAGGCAATTTTTATTTTAGGAAAAGAATTAGGGTTCTGCGCAAAAAATTAAAAACCATGAAATCCAATATCTCCGCGCGGGTGAAACCGCGGGCAGCAGCTAGTCATATAATATATATATATATATATGATATATGTATATATATATATATATATATATGTATATATATATATATATATATATATATATATATATATATATATCGGAGCAATGACGTCACAGGCGAGCTTCATGGACGGTGTAAAATGACAACAATCAAAACATGTTAACTTTGGTTTACTAATAAGCGTTTAGAACCATAAATTACTTATTGGATTGTTAATAATTTCACTTAAACTTTGATTAACTAATTAATGTTTGTGAACCATTAATTACTCATTGAATTGTTAAAACTAGACAAATGATTGTTAAACTGAACAAATTCACTGTAAACACATTTTTTAAAAGATTGCCGGCAAGTTTCTTGCCCGTTCTTCTTGTACGGCCTATTACTTGGAATGGGCGCCTAGTCATTTATTTTAACTATCATGAGTGCTCTCCTGGGCCCCATGTTAATAAAAGTAATGAATTTCAATTGAAGATTAAAATCTAAAGTAGAATGACAAGATCTAACAAGTTTTATAAAGATTCTTTGTCACAATCCGTTTTGCTATAAATACGAGCGACCGACTGTTGGAATCAAGCAGTATTGCGCCTACCGTCGGACCGTTCAGATCTCCCATATAACCTTGCCGAAATAAATGGTTGAGATAAATCGAGCTTCTACGAGTTTTCTTTCTACGAGGGGTGAGCGGTCACCATGATGCTGAAGATGTTGACGTCACCGGTGGTGACGTCACCGTTTTTAAAAAGACCCCTGGACTCGCCGCCCCGTCATCAGAAGTGGGATTGGAACGGAACAACCTAGCTTTCCAATCCTAGCCTTCTCACCCGCTTGACACCTGAAGTACCAGCACAGATGGAGTGGGATTGGAACGGAACAACTTAGCTTTCCAATCCTAGCCTTCTCACCCGCTTGTCACCTGAAGGACCAGCACAAATGGGCAATGCAGCCGAGCCCAGTCGCAGCAGAGGTCCCCACATCAGACACCAGCTCCTGAAGATTATGCTGACACACCACCGTATTGGCGAGAGATGACCCATCACTACCAGCTCCTGAAGATTATGCTGACACACCACCGTATTGGCGACAGATGACCCATCACTACCAGCTCCTGAAGATTATGCTGACACACCAGCCACGTCCGTGGTATCAACACGAACGGGCCAACACGTGCAACCAAACCAAGAAAAAGGCGATGGAGACATGACATCAGAATACAGGTGAATCGTAACTTTTTCTACCATATTTTAACTTTAGACTTGCATGCGCATAAACGCAACTTACAACTTACAAATAATCCAAGAGATTACTTCTAATTTTACGAGATTTCGTAGTTTCTTGAGTTTTATTTTAAAAGTTTTTCACGAGATACCCACAAATACCAAAAATCTACGAGTTATCTGTGTGCTACCCACTATTTATCACGAGTTACCCGCGAGGTACCTACCTACGATTTTCTAAGAAAAGTCGCTTCTTTTAATTGATTTTGATTATTGTGTTTGAAATTATTGCTCATCGGTCTTGTGAATTTGTGAAAGTGAGTTGTAAGTCACAACAAGCATTCTAATTTAATTTAAACTTATTTTGACCAACTAAATAAAAGGGCCGCCAAATCGTTTCTAGTATGGCAGTCTCTTTAATCGACATCACAACTCTTAATTCGGGTTAAGCTTTGTGTAGTGAGTGTGAAGTTTGATTTGTTTGGTTTAAGTTGAACTTCGATGTTTGTGTTGGAAAACTATTACCGTTTTTCCTGTGAATCTGTGTGTATGCTAGTTAATTCTAAAACGCGTTTGCCACTAGCGTTTGCGTTCATAGTGTTACTTCTATTCCGGTATACGTAAATGCGCGATGTGGTAGTTACAAAAATTCATTGAATATACTGAACTTTCATTGTTTGATTGTTTCATAAATTCGCGGCGTTAGCAACAGCGCGATGTGTTCATTTAGTACTGTGTGAGTCGGGAATTGATAAGTCAACTACGCCTACTAATCATTTTTATTATGGTTTCATGTGACTGCTGCATCTATCATCTGATGCCTAAGCAACAGCGCAAGGAGTGCGGTAAAAGGCTGGCGCTTTACATGTGATGGTGACACATGGCTTCTTCGGTCATCAAGAAAGTGGGCTCATCCACTAGTCATCAGCAAGTGAACCTGTGCTCCAAAACTGCGCGAGGAATGTTACAGATAAGTGATATTCGGTTAATGATTCGGGATCCGAATTGTTAAACCTGATAATTTTGAATCGTCTTTAAGACTGTACAAATCATTTTATTCCTTATATCCCCCTCCATTTTTGTCATTTTCAGAGCCTCTGTGGACCACGGTCATTTAAAGGCCTAGACCACAGCATCGTCCTTTCCCATTTCCTTTAGAGCCCCTGTGGACCACGGCGTAGAAGATCGCCCAGACCACAGCATCGATTACTTGTGAGCTATTTATAATTACTATCGTAACAACGTGTTTGTTGTTCGTTATTGTTTTATTATTTCAGAGCCTCTGTGGACCACGGTCATAATTTAAAGGCCTAGACCACAGCATCGTCCTTTCCAATTTCCTTTAGAGCCCCTGTGGACCACGGCGTACAAGACCGCCCAGACCACAGCATCAATTACCTGTGACCTATTTATAATTACTATAACGTGTTTGTTGTTCGTTTTTCTTTTATTACTTTTTTCAGAGCCTCTGCGGACCACGGTCATAACAATAAGGCCCAGACCGCAGCATCAACCTGTATCCCATTTCCTTTAGAGCCTCTGTGGACCACGGCGTACAAGACCGCCCAGACCACAGCATCAATTCCTAGATTTCAGAGCCTCTGTGGACCACGGCCATTTAAAGGCCTAGACCACAGCATCGTCCTTTCCCATTTCCCTTAGAGCCTCTGTGGACCACGGCGTACAAGACCGCCCAGACCACAGCAACATCCCTGTCTACGAGAATTTAAAAATAATGCAATGATGCGTGGAGCATTTGCATTGAACCTATAATAAATCTATTCATGCAATGATGCGTGGAGCATTTGCATTGAACCAATAATAAATCAAAGCCATAATGCGTGGAGCATTGGCAAACTACTGCTACTCACATTCCCTTGTACAGCAAATTTATTTAAGTTTAACTGTGAATGTTTGCATGTGAACTGTTGTGTTTACAGAATATTATTAAGAAAGTACCTACTAAAAGTTGGCTGATAATTTTGTTACGTGAATATTGTTTCACTCTAACATAAAATTAAATCTTCGCAATTTGAAAAATAAGCAATGCAGCTTAATTTATGCAGTGATGAGAAACAAAGTTAACAGCTAGTGTACCGGTGTACGGGTACCTACCTCAAAACCAAATTTCTAGTTTTAAGAAACACCGTGCCTGGTGCAGGGCGCGCACCACCTGTCAGAATGGCCGAGTCGGCGCGAAGCGGGCTACGTCTACGGTGTTGAGCAGGGCAATAGGAAACATAACATGTTTACCTACTTTGATTAACTAAATAGTTTGCTCATTAGATTGTCGAAACTAGATAACTTCACTGTAAAGATAATTGATCAAAGAAAAGAAAGCAAAAAGAAAAAGAAAAGAAAAAGAACAAAAAAAAAAAAAAAAAAAAAAATTTTTTCTTTTCTCTTAAGAATGCAAACTATTACTCTTGCAAACTTAACTGCAAGCAACGGTGGTTGCTTACAGATACCAAACTCAGAAGAAAACGTCTCATTGTTTCAGAACATAACTGGACTGGTGCAGAGCACGCACCATCTATCAGAATGGCCGTATCGGAGCAATGACGTCACAGGCGAGCTTCATGGACGGTGTAAAATGACAACAATCAAAACATGTTAACTTTGGTTTACTAATAAGCGTTTAGAACCATAAATTACTTATTGGATTGTTAATAATTTCACTTAAACTTTGATTAACTAATTAATGTTTGTGAACCATTAATTACTCATTGAATTGTTAAAACTAGACAAATGATTGTTAAACTGAACAAATTCACTGTAAACACATTTTTTAAAAGATTGCCGGCAAGTTTCTTGCCCGTTCTTCTTGTACGGCCTATTACTTGGAATGGGCGCCTAGTCATTTATTTTAACTATCATGAGTGCTCTCCTGGGCCCCATGTTAATAAAAGTAATGAATTTCAATTGAAGATTAAAATCTAAAGTAGAATGACAAGATCTAACAAGTTTTATAAAGATTCTTTGTCACAATCCGTTTTGCTATAAATACGAGCGACCGACTGTTGGAATCAAGCAGTATTGCGCCTACCGTCGGACCGTTCAGATCTCCCATATAACCTTGCCGAAATAAATGGTTGAGATAAATCGAGCTTCTACGAGTTTTCTTTCTACGAGGGGTGAGCGGTCACCATGATGCTGAAGATGTTGACGTCACCGGTGGTGACGTCACCGTTTTTAAAAAGACCCCTGGACTCGCCGCCCCGTCATATATATATATATGATAAGTATGTATGATATATATATATATATATATATGATAAGTATGTATGATATATATATATATATATATATCATACCTGCCTTTCTATGATAATTTGTTTCTGTAATAAATTGTTTTTTCATTCCAATCTGATATCTATAACAGGATATAATTATTTAAAAAAATATTTAAATTATGTTATAAATAAATATAGTTAAACTACGTTTGTTTTGTTGCCTTTTGACTATTTTAAACTGAATCGAAAGAGACAAAACATAGTTTAAGAAAGGTACGAGAGTAGCGGGAAATTAAAAAAAATACATTTTCTTGTGATTTTAACTATGTTAAGATAAAAGTTTTGAGAATATTTTGGAAAATATTTATGTCTATTTAACCGGATTCACTTACGTGGTTCAGCCGAGCTTTTAATCAAAAAATATTTTGGAAGTCATTTGAATAACAATTTAATATCTTATTTAATGTGTACCCCAAAAACGGATAAATAATAACGGTCATAGCAACACTGCACGGGTGGGAAGGGAGGCGGCCGCGGGACGCTTGTTTTGTTTATGGCGTCAGTGCGCTGCTTGCACACGCCGCTTGTCTGTGGTTCTACTAATTTTACTTCTATGCATACGAAAGCCATAATGGAGGTTTTAAAAAATGAGGCTCTATGTTACCTTGCCTATGATAGTTTTTCATTCTGGTAATTTTGTTGTACCTACCTATCGAAAATGTTAATATTTTGTACAAAAATCGTACCTATGGTTTATTGCTTGCAATTGTCAGCGTTTTATTACCACTTAAAAGATTAATTAAAAGATGGTGAACGTTTGATCATGAACATGCAAAACCTAGAGTAGAAGACGTTTTCAACTGCCACGTCGATAGGTGCTCGCCGACAAATTTTCAAATAGAGAGTTGCTGGTATAATAAAATAAAGAGTTTCCAGGCATCCAAATCGCTTGCATGAACGTTCTTATATAGGGGCAAATGTAAATAGAGTATTTTGGAATTTGTTTAATCACAGATATATACTCTACTGCCACGTTCAGCCTTTACTCACAAATGCGAAGTTGTCAGAACTTAGTTGAAGACATCCGAGAGTAGAATCTTATAATTCTTTACCTAGCGTATGTGCATAAAGAGTTATTTCGCTTCTGTAAACTTTGCCAAGACTGTAGAGAGGGGAATAACCTAATCATCTAACATAAAATATTACTTTATTAATAGCGTTGTTTAATATCTCCCGACACGGCGTGGCTACAACATCTGTGGGTAAGCATCGAGCCCGCCATGATGTATAAAGGAGATTATAGGATGCACAATTACATTATGAAGTGCCACAGATAACGTAGCGATACTGTGTTGCCCTATTAAATAAAACATTATAAAGATTCAATAATTTAATAAATCATAACTAACAATCCCATTCTTAGACCCCGAGATGCAGGTAATAAAAATAAAAATATTTTTCCCGTTGCGGGAATTGAAGTCCACGAAAGTTAAGTTTTCATTAATTTATCAACTCCACGAGGGGTTGTCACAAATAAATTCATAGCAATGTAAAATTATTGTGAAATGTGTTTTAATGACTTAATACTAAATACTTTATAAAATAACCTCATTATACGAACAACAACAAACTCGGATTTCTTTTTAGTGTGTGCGTCAAATAAAAATAAGAATATTTTTTGAACGATACTAGTAAAATAATTATTAATCTTAAACTAAAATAGACATAAATGCCTACACTGGGCGATTATCTGATGTCAACATTACGTCTATGAAAACCAAAAACAAACCATACACCTACAGAATTTTCATTCTTATAAGCTGACTGGTATTGAAAAACATAACACAATAATATTGCAAGACCTAGTAATTAACTAATTAATTAATAACCCAACTTTTGGGGCATCGCCCACTCTTCGCATCGGGCAATTTATAACCGAATCTTGGTGAAGCAACACTTCGCTGGGCAAAATTAACTGCCTCTTTGTATAGCAACGCACGGAAACGACGTTATTTCATAAACAAACATGGCAACATCGGGTGTAATATAATGAACATGGCAACTTGATAACAAAACATGGCAATATTGAATTTAGTTAGTTTCGAGGGAGTTTTGGCAGGAATGCGAAAATGTGCTGTTGTTGATTTTGTGTTATTTACTAAAACCTATGTTTCTTCGAGTGTTAATGTGTAGTAATGGTGGATTATTAACGATTAAGTGTTCGTAAACGTGCATGAGTGAAAGGCAAATAGTACAAAGGCGAAAAACGTGTATTTTCGTATTCTATCCAAAACTCTATAGAAGCTTCAGTAAAGTATCCACCGCTTTACTGAAACGTCACTTCGACTCGAAATTTCAATATTGCGACTTAAGGACTATGTATCCAGGTCAAGAAATAAATTAAAAAAAAATTAGTTTCGAGGGAGTTTTGGCGGGAATGCGAAAATGTGCTATTGTTGATTTTGTGTTATTTACTAAAACCTATGTTTCTTCGAGAGTTAATGTGTAATAATGGTGGATTATTAACCATTAAGTGTTCGTAAACGTGCATGAGTGAAAGGCAAATAGTACAAAGACGAAAAACGTGTATTTTCGTATTCTATCCAAAACTCCAAAGAAGCTTCAGTAAAGTATCCACCGCTTTACTGAAGCGTCACTTCGGCTCGAAAATTGTTTCTAATATTGCGACTTAAGAGCCTACGAGCCGAACCCTCCAACTCATCGGTGGGCGCGGCTAAAATGCATGCTATTTCGTCTAACATTCGTGGGACAAGGTAAGGCTCTGCAGCTATGAGTAGTACGAAGCTAATGCTCGCGCATACACAGTTACACACTCTCGTAAAGTCGCGACCTGCCGCTTCTACGCACACATGCGTGATCTTATGAATGGCGATTCTTCATTCAAAGAAATTTCGTGAATATTCGTGTGATGGCGCTCGCTTTTGTTACTTGTACTATTATCTATTCTGAGCTCTCGTTTGGTCATCGCGCCGCGCGCGCCATTTTTCATTGTTTGCTTCTTTGAGTATAAATTGTAAATTGTTTGGTTTGCCTACAGTCCGCTGCAAACATAGTAATAAGCTATATTATCTACTGTAAGTAAATAAAGTTTCATCAAAATCCACTCAGTAGATTTTGCGTGACAAACATCTATCCATATATCCATCCATCCATCCTCACAAACTTTCGCATTTATAATATTAGTAGGATAGGAAGTAGGAAGAGTAGGACAGGATTTATGTATATATATGTATGTATGTGTATAGATTCCAATGAAATTTGGTGTGAAAATAGCTAGAAGCGCGAGAAAACACACAGGGTACTTTTCAACAACATCATCACTTTTCATAATTGTCGATCTATAGAACGGAAGAAATTTGGTTTCGAGATAGCTTGAAGCCTGTGAAAGAACACAGGATACTTTTCATCATTGTCAATCATTTGAACGGATTTTATAGAAATTTGGTGTGGAAATAGTTTGAAGTCTGAGAAAGAAAGCAGTGTAATTTTCAACCTCATCATCACATAATAAAATAATCGTGCATTTGGACAGCGTAGAAATCTGCAGAAGTTATTTTCGGAAACAAATTTATCTAAGTATGCAAATAAATAAAATTGAAGTGTCTGTTTGTATTATCAAAATAACAGCTTTTTACTAAATGCATATGAAAGTATATACGGTACATAAAACAAAACCATTTTTAAAAATTTAGTCTCTTTGTTCCGTGTAATCTCCGAAATGGCTGAACCTATTTTGACAGGACTTTCACTGGCAGATAGCTGACGTTACAAGGAGTAACTTAGGCTACGTGAGCGAAACCGCGGGGTATAGTAACTGTACTGTACAGGGGTAGTAATATCTAATAGTTCTTCATGTTTTATTCTCAACAATCAAACTTGTACACTATAGACAATAACAAGTTTGTATATTATAGGTAACAGACAGTACCCTACCTATGTGTTCGACGATAACTTCCGAATGAAAACTGCCAGCGCGGGAGTAGTTACCTACGTCAGGCGGTATATTTGTAAGGTAGGTAACTACCTACCTACCTAAGTACCTACATAACTTAATAATTTTAGGTGATTCCTACGAGTATTATAACAGTCCTCCAAGTCATTATAATATATAATGCGCGGGTCAGCGACCCCACACACATTGGTACCTACATCTCATCACTCATTTCTACACAAAAAATGTCTCACCCATACTCCTGCCAGGATGACCTTTCGTTTAGATAAGTAGGTATTTTATTACACGACTGCACAAAAAAGGAGTGTAATGAGTAATGAGTGTGATGAGTAATGTAATGAGTGTGATTGTATATACATACATACAAACATACGTGAACCCTAAAAACATAACACAAAAAACTGCACAAAAGTTTTGGTGGAATAAAGAAACTCACGTACATACGTGATTCGGTGAGATTTCGATGTATGGGGTATCGCTAGAATCCTTACATAATCCCGAGCGACACTAGCTAGGACTGTCGTGGTTTTTTTCATGATCGATGTAACTTTTGTTACATGGACTTGTTTACATAAAGGTACTTTTCAACATTTATAGTTCTAGTAAGTACGTTATATAGCCTACTTGGCTTCCGGCCGTGGCTTCGCCCGCCTGGCTTAGGTACAAATACAATATCTTTATAAATTATAGTCTGTGTTATTCTGATGTATAACCTCTATATTACGTACTGTAGTTTCATCAAAATCCGTTCAGTAATTTTTGCGTGAAAGAGTAATGAACATCCATCCAAACATCCTCAAAAATTTTCGAGTTTATAATATTAGTACGATAGAAACGTACTCAGTAGCTGGTATATATTTATTATCACGTACACTGTATTATGTAACCGACCATATTTTTTATACTATTGAATAACGAGACGAGCTGGTCATTTTCTTGATGGTATAACACATATAATTATATTACTCTGATAGAATAACGCCCGCCCATAACGATTGCAGTACCTACTCAAACTTCTAAGCACAAAGGCCGGCCCCACTAGGTGGACCGATGACCTTGTCAAAAACGCGGGAAACCGTTGGATGCGCGAGGCGAGTAGCAGCTAGCCGGTCCAAGCCGCCGCATAGAATTATAATCAAAGCAAAGGTTAGGTAGCCGGGCCACCGCCGCCGGCGCGCGGCGTTGCATGCCGGGTTACCGGCATTACCGCCCGCCGGCGCGCGGCGTTGCATGCCAGGCGCGCGCCGGCGCGCGGCGTTGCCGGACTACCGCCGGCCGCGCGCCGAACCGGAGTCCGGGCGGTGCAGTGGCGCAAGTGTGGAAGTCGGTTCGATAAATTTGTCGAATCGTAACAACTGATAAATTTATCGAATGTTGCGAGTACCGAAGTATTATCGTAAAGTATTGTAGTAGCTTTATATTTCGTTTGGATTCGACCTAGCTATTCGATAACTTTTGTCGATTGTATCGAGGCTCGATAAATTATATAAAAAGTTGATTAAACCCAATTTATCGATTTGAATTGACAATTTTATCGATCGACAAGATCCGTACTTGCGCTGCGGGCCGGAGGTACCTATGTACCTATTATAATAGACCGTATACCTACACCCATCCAGACGAATTCTCGCAGAATATCTTCTAAGAAGAATATCTCAGTCGGTCATGCTTTTTATTTTACATTTTTGAAAAAGTTGACTGACTATGGCTGGTATTTTAGTATACGAGACATAGGTAGTGTACATACCTACATGCCACTGTACTGACCAATAAATGAGTAGTAAATATAGGTGATAAGGTATAACTATAATAAGTAGAATTCAGCGGGCCCAAGCACTAACTCTTACCTATTCTGTGGCGCCGCGCAGCCGGGCGCCGCCGTCGTCGCCGGAGGATTTCAAGTAAAGCGGAGGTAAAATAGGTACCTAGGTACTCATCCAAATGGACTCTCACAGAAAATGTTCTAGAAAGATCGGTGGGTAGCCTAAAGCCTTACCTACTTATGCTTTGCTTACCTATGCTTTCACCTTTGTGTTTTACTGATTGCTTAGTACGTATTTTATCATACTCACCTACTTCTTATACCTAGCTATAGAAGACATAGGTTCATACCTACTGTAATTCAATTGCCAGAGCGACCGATAAATGAGTAATTAAATATAATAAAGGTACCTACCTAAACTCTTTTTTGAAACACCAAGTTAGATATTATAGGCATTTCTTCCATACATAATTTTCATACCTATAGCTATAAATATATGGCCAGCGCAAGCATCGGAAACTATACAACGGGACGATTTTTTCTGAATTATTATAGATTACCCCGAACAAACACAAAACATGAGCGCCAGACGGCTTTTAAAGCTAATTAAAAATTCTAGATTATAGCCTATCACATTCTCGGATGATCTCTCTTCCATTTCGTGAAAATGCTATGAAAATCATGCAGTAGTTTCCGAGAAAACAAACACAAAAACAAACACGAATTCAGCGCGCCCGCGCCGTAGTACTTACTGTTACCTATTCTGTTCTATCACGTGACGCAGCTAGTAAATTCAAATAATTTGCTGTATTGAATTTTAGTAGATACCTACTCGTATCGACCTACCTACAGAGTTATATTATTCATTTCATTCATTTTTATTATTCATCACCATCATCATCACAGGAAGGGCCGTGTGGCCGTGCGGGTAACACGGATAAGATCACCCTATCTCTTCAGAAAAAAAATTTGTTATATCAAAATAACAGCTTTTTCCAAATGCATATGAGAGTATATATATACGGTACCTATTATAACAAAACAACCATTTTTTAAATTTTTGTCTGTCTGTTTGTTCTGGGTAATCTCCGAAACGGTTGGGCCGATTTTGACGGGACTTTCACTGGCAGATATCTGATGTTATAAGGAGTAACTTAGGCTACTTTTATTTTAGAAAAATAATTGGGGTTCCGTGCAAAAAAATAAAAACCAAGAAAATCCAATATATCCACGCGGGTGAAACCGCGGGCAGCAGCTAGTTTATGAACTTTTATGAATATATAAAGCTTTTTTATATAACGTGTACAATAAAGTTATCTATCTACTCACGGCGAAATAACCGTAGTTTTTTTACGGCAAAAAAACGTATATGTATATAAAATAAGTGGTCTAAAGGGCTATAATATTAGACGCAATGAATTGACGCAAAGCATAATCACGGACCACGCGCAAACCATGGAAAAACCAAAATGGTGATCTTGACGCATAACGTACTGCCTAAGGTGGTGCCTGGTAGAAATCTAGTCCGAACGCTAAGGCAGTCCTCACACCTAATTCATGATTGATGGATAAGCATCAATCGCGAACCACGAGAAAACATGGAAAAACCACGATCTCCGCTTGACGCATATCGTATCGTCTATTGAGGTTGTGGCTGGGGCTTGCCGCTTGATGGAAATCTAGTCCGAGTACAACACCCGCTTCTACCTACTATTATTATTGTTATTATTGTCAGCCTCTTACGTTCCCACTGCTGGGATACCGGCCTTCTCTCAGAGAAAGAGAAATAAATGTATTTTCTTTCTTTCTTTCTTTCTAGAGAGATGGGCCATAATCCACCACGCGGGCCCAGTTCGGCTTGGTGGATGTCGCATGACCTCGAATTTTGTGGTTCTTGAACATGCCGGTTTCCTCACGATGTTTTCCTCACCGTTTTAGAGCGAGTGTCAATAATCCGCACATAACTTGATATAAGTTATTGGTGCGGGACGAGTAGAGATAAGAACTATGGTGCGTCGGATTGAAAGTCGCACAAGTTACCGCTCTCGATTCACTCTCGCTTCTACGAAAGATAAAAATTATTTCACAACCACTGCGTACTCAGTACAGACGCTGCGGTAAATAAGCGGTGGTACGCAAGTGATGTATGTAGCGTAAAGCGGAGCAGTCGTCGCTTTGAAACCAGACCGTCTGGCCGTAGTGCCGGTCTCGTCCGTTTAGTGGATTTTAGAGGTTTTTTTAGATGTTTTTTTCTTCAAACTGCGATGCGCGTGTAAATACTTACCTCGTATATGTGTAATTGTTGCAAAACCATGGTTATTTTGGTTTTTTATTTATATTTCAACATAAGCCGTGTAACCACAAAAACTAACTTTTAGACGCCTGTTTAACTCGACAGTGCCTAAAGATAAACCTCTAAACTGATTAGAAAAGTCACAACAGAGTGGAGTTAGACAATGGTTAGACACTACTTAAATCTCGATTTGTGGTTCATATTTAAACACGCGACTACGGCATGTTTAGGAGTTAAACTCTGTTTAACACACCGTAAACAAGTATTAAACAGCGTTTAACTCTTAAACATGCCTTAGTCGCATGTTTAAATAAGTAATTAACCACAAACCTTGATTTAAGAAGTGTCTAACCATTATCTACCTCAATTCTGCGGCGCGAGTACGGAAGTCGGTTCGACAAATTTATCGAATGTTGCGAGTACCGAAGTCTGATCATAAAGTATTGTAGTAGCTGTATATTCTCTTTGGATTCGACCTAGCTTTTCGATAACTTTTGTCGATTGTTTCGAGGCTCGATAAATCCCACTTTATCGATTTGAACTGTCAATTTTATCGAATTTTATCGACCGAAAGGATCCGTACTTGCGCCGCTGATGTGACATTTCTAATCATTTTAGAAGATAACGGTGACCTTATCATAGAATAAATACTCATCGTACAAGCCGTTATGATTATTTCTAAACATTTTGCTCGTGAAAGTTGTGTAGCGTTGTTTAACTTTTAGACACTGTCTGGCTAGACAAAACCACCAAAAACTATTTTTAGACGCCTGTTTAGCTAAACAGCGTCTAAAAATAGTTTTTGTGGTAACGCGGTTTTAGTTCAAGTAGGTACGTATGTACTTACTAGGTAGGTTATAGACTTGTGCTATTATCTATTCTGTGGTTATAAGTAGGTACGTACCTACTCAGTTATCAGTAAGTACATAAGTACCTACCTAAGTACTTACAACATAACACCGTATATCGGTCTTAGTCTTACTAAAAACACACCCTAAACATGTGTTAAACAGCGTCTAACTCCCAATCATGGCTTACTCACGTGTTTAAATATGAGCAACCACAATCATTTTATATCATAACTAGCTGCTGCCCGCGGTTTCACCCGCGCGGACTTTTTGGGTTCATGGGTTTTTTTTGCGCGGAACCCTAGTTGTTTTTCCAAAATAAAGTAGGAGTACCTTATAACATCAGCTATCTGCCAGTGAAAGTCCCGTCAAAATCGGTCCAGTCGTTTCGGATATTACCCGGAACAAACAAACAGACAGACAGACAAAAATATTAAAAATTGTGTTTTTGTTGGTAGGTATCGTGTATACTTTCAAATGCATTTAGTAAAAAAAGCTATATTTTTGATATTACAAACAGACACTTCAATTTTATTTATTTGTATAGATCATTTTATAGACGTTTTTATTTAGACACTGTCTAGCTAAACATGAGTCTAAAAGTTGGTTTTGTGCTAACACAATATGTAATAATAACAAATCGAATAATAATAGGTAGGTTTCTACGTAAATAGATAAGTATCTATTTACTTAAATTCTATTAATAGATTTCTATTTATTAGTATTTGAAAAAGATATAGGTAGGTAATATTATTACAAAAATACGATTTAGCCATTGTTGTACTGAAGTCAAAAATAAACACAGAACACTTCTCTAACGCAGCAAAGTCCAAATTCACAAGCATAGGTAAACATCCAATTTAGGCAAAGAAATCTGAATCCAATATAGCGGGCGGTGGCATTATCATAGAACACAATTATGATAATACGCATATCGTTTTACGTCTTCGGTCGATCACCTTGACCTTTGCTTGTTCGTAATGCCGCCCACAAATTATATAGGATGCCGCCGCACGCACCGGCCGGTCGACCGCGTCTGGTGCGAGACAGTACTTTGTCACAAACATCGCGGTGTTTCGTGACTTTGAAATGGCACAGCAGCACACAGCGGGCACTGTAGTGTGCGTGAGACACTTCCCTCCTCTCCCCGCCAGGGTGGTAAAATTTCCGTGAGACGCGCGATGGTTCGACTCGAAAATCGGCGCGCAAAAATGTACGAATTGGCTTCTGGTACTTGGGGTGTTACGGCAAAACTACTAAATGTATTTAGTCAAACCAAAGTTATTTGAAATGTCGACAAACTAAAGCTTGTTACTATGTTCTTTATTTTTGAGTTTTCTTAGTTCTTTTGTAATTTATTTACGTCCAAACTTGCGTTAAAATATGTGCTAAAATACAGATGTTTGAAGGCTCATTACTTTTAAGCCACTTATTTTTTTTCTGTATAATTAGCAGATCAACCTAGATAATGAAGAGATAAATCGATATTATTCTTAATTTTGGACTTAAAACGTCAAGTAGTGGAGTAATAACCCAAATACGGTTGTATGGAGAAATGAACGACTCGTTTTCCCTTAAGGACTATGTATCCAGGACAAGAAACAAAATTAAAAAAAAAATAGTTTCGAGGTTTAAAACATAACAACGGAATTTCGGCGGGAACGCAAAAATGTGCATTAGTCGATTTTTTATTTACAAAAACCTGTTTATTTTCGTGTGTTAATAATATAATGGTGGATTATATTTGTATAATAATGTATTAGTCAATAAGGCTCTTATTAATAAACAGTGTTAAATGGTGGTACAGTTCAACTATGTTTTAGTCTTTGGTTTTGGACAATTTTAAACTGAATTGAAAGAGACAGCACATAGTTTAAATATTCAACTAATAAGAGCCTAACCGTGTTACCACAAAAAACAATTTTTAGACGACTGTTTAGCTAGGCAGACTCTAAAGATGAACGTCTAAAATGATTATCATTAGAAATATCAGGTAAGAATGGACAACGGTTAGACAATACTTAAATCAAGATTTATGGTTTGTCATATTTAATCATGCGACTTAGGCATGTTTAGGAGTTAGACGCTATTTAACACATGTTTAAGGTGTGTTTAATGTTTTTGTGGTAAGACCGAATGTGTTTATAACCACAATAACAGTTGTTTTTGAATTTGTAATATGGCAGCTTCTGTAGGTCTAAGTCACCCCGTATATTGACTAAACAGGATGTCTAAAGAAAGTTTAATTAACTAAAGTTTCATTGTGGTTAGGGAACAATTACATTAAGAAGCTAATAAAAAGCATCTTCCTGCTTCTCCGTCCCCAAGTAGCCTTTCATAATGAGTTTTCTACCGAACCAGGTGAAGGGGTGCACGGGGGAGAGGGTTGTTCCTTAAGTTACTGTTAATTAAATTGCTAGCAACTAGTACAAAATAAATACATCTTCAATTAATGTTAACCTTCAAGTTGAAGTCAATATTTAGAGAAACAACTTTATAATGTACGGGCTGTTACTTAAAATAGATGTTTGGCGCAGACTGAATATACAGAATACAGCAGAAGGAGAACTATAGCGGGGTGTATTGGGTTGGAGAATAATTGGGCCGTGAAAATAGTATCGGCAGTTGTGAAGGGGATTTTCTAGCGCCATATTATAGCTGCCGTAAGATGTCTTTAGAGCGAGTGTGGCCGAGCGGGAACTTGTGCGACTTTCAATCCGACGCACCATAGTGCGAATCTCGACTCGGCCCGCACCAATGACTTATATCAAGTTATGTGCGGATTATTGACACTCGCTCTAAAACGGTGAAGGAAAACATCGTGAGGAAACCCGCATGTTCAAGGACCACAAAATTCGACATGACATTGTGACATCCACCAAGCCGCACTGGGCCCGCGTGGTGGATTATGGCCCATACAACTCTCTCTGAGAGAAGGCCGGTATCCCAGCAGTGGGAGCGTAAGAGCTAGCCCACTACCAGTTGGAAGCGTACCCATGCTGGTGGCATTACCAGTAATATAACTTGAACTTGGAGTATAGTGTACCATGCAGCAGGAGCTTCGGTTTGGGCCGTCGCTGGAATACGGAAGTCAGGAGATAGCCACTTCCCACGAATGCATGAAACCCTGAAGTGGACTCTAATCTAGCTAAAACTACTTCGCATAGGCCCTCATGTATGTTGTAATGACTCTCGTATAGCCTCGTTCTAAAACGATGAAGACGAGCAACGAACTCAGCGGCGCGGCGGGATAAGAACGATCCCCATTTTTGTTTTTCTCTCTGAAAACAGAACCAGCGAGTCAAATCCCCAACTTTCGTCTGAAATTCCCGAAATATCAAGTATCAAAGCGAAGCGCGTATTCAGTAACAATCGTGAATAATATCGTACAGCTTACGACATCTTTTCATTTCACTATCGATATTGTGTTCGGACGACCCACATCTGTCTACGGGCGCGTTTCCACTGTCCATCAACACGATATGTCGTTTTTTATATTAAAGAATACACTTTTTTTATTGCAAATTGCGTGTGACTGCTGGAGCGACGATGAAGCACGCTTGCCCAGAAGATACCTGTTCACTCGTCTCTTGAAGACTCCCAGATTGTAATGTTCAGGAAAAACAGATGCCGGCAATGAGTTCCACTCTTTAGCTGTCCGCATGATGAAGGTGGAAGCGTAACGCTTAGTACTGATAGGAGGAATGTCAACCATAAGCGGATGTCGCATTTTACTTATTTAACCTTCAGTCATTGAGTTTTATAAGACTTTTTTAAGTATTATTTTTCCCTTTCATGCCTTGTATATGAGACATTCTGCTAGGTAAGAGATTTTATTTCACATATATTTTTGTAATGCTTGTGGGTAGTTTAGAGTACTCTATGTCATCTGATCATGGTGAATGCACTGAACTTAGAGTTAAACTGGCTCACAAGTGCAGCTTCCGAACACACCCTGTACATACTAGCCAACCGATTTTCAACTGGAGGATGGTAGGTAGTCAGGCGAGCACCAGAAAGTGCTGCTCGCTCCTAGTAGGTACATTTGTGACAGCGCCGTGGTGCAAAGGCACCATTTCATAACATCCAAAATATGTTAATTAGTTATTCAAATCACCGGGTTAAGTAATTGTAAATTACCCGTTTTCCGCTTGATCACACAAATTAGAATAAACGAAGTGATGAATGTAATTAACTTCAAGTGGTGCTTTAGCGCCACTTCTTTGTGAACGCTAATTCTATGATATTATGTCGTTAAGATACGTAATTGTTTGCTATTTTATTTAAATTATTTGTTGCGAATAGACAGCGAATTTTAGTAAATAGACATTTATGAGCTGGTTAGGTATTTTGGTATGATGTTTCTTGTACATATACCGACCAGCTGTTTGTTATAATTATTTATGGAGCTTTTCTTATTTATTTAAAGAAAAATAATACTTAGTTATCGAATCATACGGTCCTTGAAAATTGTAGGTATCGGATTTATTTTGGCTTTTAGTCTTGTTTTATATATGGAGATGCCTTATATGGCACTACTTACTTTAGGGGGAGCGAATGGTATACCAGTAGCTCCTCCGACCACTCGCAGTTTTGGACAATTATGTTTTTGAAATGCCTAAAACGCATTTAGCCCTTTGTGTAGAGCTTGAGTTAAGCGACTCCTATAGCGTCTAAAGGTTTCGGGTTCGATCCCCATATTAGACTATTTATTCAAAATGTGCTGAAATTTTTTTGAGAATTTTTCAAGTTTTCTCTTATTCGCCACATTTGCGAGCCACAGTCCTCGTTTATGATGTCCTAGATACAGGAAATCCTAGTTAGGTATCAGCGTGATGTGATCGTAAAAAAAAACTGCCCCCAAAATATCTCTCTTGCCGGAGTAACAATGAATGTTTTCATATAACACAAAAAAGCTTTCATACTATCAAGCCGTTTTGATTTATGAATGTACCTACACGCGGTCTGCCAAAGAGAGTGGGTACTCACTCCCTCGCGTAAACCGTGTGGGGTGTACGCCAGATCGGCGACGAGATGGGTAAGTAATACAAGTGTCGGGAAATGGGTAAAAAATAGACACAATACCGTAAGTTATCGGGGATTTGTCAGCGCGAGCTCGCACCGATATATTTTGGGGAATAAGATGGATTGTCGCTGTAAATATGATATACACAACGTGTTATAAATGCTTTCTCATAAAAGAATGTTAGTTGAATATTGATGAAAAGGCGTATAGAAAGAACAGTGTTATTAATTTGTTAGTGGTAGGACTAACTCTTCCAAGCAGTAATGTGCAAGCATAACTGTGTTCCGGTTTGATGAGCAGAGTAGCCAGTGAAATTACTGGGCTTATGAGACTTACCTAATGTCTCAGGGTAACGAGCGCAATGCAGTGCCGCGCAGGCCTTTGTGTTTAAAATTTCTGAGTGGCAGTGGTGTTATGGGCCGGCGTTATGCTTACCATCAGGCAAACGACCAGCTCGTCTCGTTACCAAATATCATAAAAAATGTAATATGTTACATCCCCGTACATATGCATTGTTATCCATCTAAAGGTGGTCGGGAAGAGATGGTCGCTTTTAACGATAAGAAAAGCAATTTTTCCTATATTTTTAAGATAGGTAATTTCTTTAGGTTTAAGAGTTTTTTTTTATTTTTAAGAGGTGTTGTTGTATTTAATGGTTTATGGTTTACGATTGCCCAAAAAAGGAGTGCAATGTTTGTATTATGTATGTTTGTTTGTATGTATGTGAGTTTCTTTCTTTCACCATATATTTGAAATGCCTGAACAGATTTTGATGTATGGGGTATCGTTAGAATCCTTACATCATCCCGAGTGACACTGCAGGGCAATCGTGTTCCTTTATGTAGCATTTGTTACATCGAATTGTTTTAATAAATGTTCATATTTAATAAAAAAATCTGTTAGCACTTTAAAACTTAATATATAATGTGATTTTACATATACATAAATGATTACATTTACAGTTAGTATACACACGCTTAAAGTAACGCTCATAGACAAAACACTCACGGATAGTAAGTGTCTATTGTTTTTTTATCAACTTAGGGGCACCTTAGACGCTCAAGCAAACGTACATTTGCTTGAGCGTCTAAGCTGCCCATATTATGATCCTTTCCTACATAATAATAATAATAAGTTATTTTTCGTCATAACTTTGAGCTTACTAGAGCTCCAGGTATTACAGCCTATACAATTGCTAACAAGCCGCAGTCAAACTTTCCCAAATCATAACATTCAAGCGCTTCAGACCTCCTGACGTAATTCCCAAGTTATCTATAGTTCAGCGAGCTTCCCAAACACCGCTATTCATGACCAACTTGGACATAACTTCAATGTTCGCTAATGGAATGTATGTATCAAGTTTGTGTTTATATAAGTTCACCAAATGTTAGCTCAGTGTCACATTTAGAGGCGTTTGGATTATGTTTGGAATGATGGGCAAATTGGGTGTGATGGGTAGGTTTTGGCTCGTAGCGTGACAATGTTAAACTGCCTATTGTTTTACAAAATGTTGGAAACGAATACATTTTGCTGTAGTTTCTCCTCTATATTCCAATCAATCGTTGACGCAGTTCACGCGTGATGTTTTTGTGCGGGTGGTGCGGGGAATAAACATTGGGTCCGACAGATTTCCAAAAGTCATTGGCTGGTACACTTTCAGAAGACTCTTCTTAAGTAACTGCGTAATTGAAGGTTCTAGACAAGCAAAATCAAGAAGGAACTGCTCTCAAGAGCTGCTGGCGCATGGAACACATAGGTTGGTGCTTGGTAACAGATTTGAGGGCGGAAGGAATTTTTGGCGAACTTACAACAATCGCTCTATAAAGTTCAAGAAACACATCGTGATGAAACCCGCATGTTCAAGAATCACAAAAACTCGAGGACGTATTGGGATATCCATCAAAGCCGTACCGTGCGCTTGCTTGGGTCCCCGTGCTGGATTATCGCCCATAGGTATACTCTATCTTTCAGAGACAAGACCTGTTTCCCAGCAGCGGAAACATAATACGCTGATGATGAAATTACTTGGACCTAAACAAAAACTAGTTTTAACCAACAGGTCTTTTCGATAGCTTTGATGTATGTGATCTCTATATCCGAATCTTTTTTAATGGGCTAAATGCCTTTATTAACTAGCTAATACATAAATAAACACTACATTTAACCTAGCTAGCTACAAATCTTAATGTACGATGTGTTCGAAGAACCCTGAAGCTACTACCGAAATATATCAATTCGTTCTTGGCGATAGATATTCAACTTGAAATAGCCAGGCGATCACTTGAAAATGACCTACCACCGTGCTATGGTTACACCAACTTGATCCGAAATAACTTTCAATTTAAGCGGTCAAATAATGTAACAGGCCGCGCCCACACTCACGTAAACATTGTACATTTATGATTTCTCTTCAGCATAACTTCAGCAACCTTTGTTTCCAGAACATTAAGTTCTGATCCGATGTAATCTCAAGCCCTATAATGCGGCCTTTTGTGTGAGCGCCGCCGTGTGTTATGTAGCATTGTGGCCAACATTGAAGACCCGTGGCTTCATGGATTTTTGTATTTTATGTCAACGTGCCCGTTTAATTTTTTTTGATGTTATTTGGTAACGAGACGAGCTGATCGTTTGCCTGATGGTAAGCATAGTGTAGTGTAGTGCCACCCAGAACTTTGAAACACAAAGGCCTGCGCGGCACTGCAGTGCGCTCGTTACCCTGAGACATTAGGTATTAAGTCTCATAAGCCCAGTAATTTCACTGGCTACTTTGCTCATCAAACCGGAACACAGTAATGCTTGCACACTACTGCTTGGCGGCAGACTTCACGAGCAAAGTGGTGGTAACAACCCAGACGGACACTCGCAGAAGAGTTAGTCCTACCAAATATTGGTATGTATACTTTTTTAAGGCGGGCATTTGATCTCTATCTCACCTGTAGGTGCACATATTTTACAAAATCTTTGTTATAGTGGTTGAGAACACAGATCCTGGGGCCTTACTCCATAAATCGAACGTCGAAGCTTCGTCTGATGGATCGCAGTTTTCCTACTATGCGCTATCCTACTAGCGCGAAACTCTGTAAAAAGCAGTGGTGTATTTTAGGATTCAGCGCCCTGGGCCCTCAGGCCCCGCCGCCCTGCTGTCGCCGAGCCGCGCCGATCAGTATATACGATAGCCCCGCGTCTTGATGTGTATCAAACTTAGGTGGTTTAGTTAAACTACAATATGTTTTGTCTTTGTTGTTCTTTGATAATTTTAAACTGAATCGAAACAGACAAAACACAGTTGTAGTAAGTATAAATAAGAAGTAAGTGTAATAAGAGCCTTAGTTAGGTAGTCTTTTTTAAATTTCTTCTGCTTGTACCGCCCCTCGCAGGCTGCCGCCGCGCCCCGAGCCATGGCCCTTTTGGCCCTAGGGTAAATACGCCCCTGGTAAAAAGTAGTTTAATTAAAGTAGTTTAATCTCTTTAGTCATTCGATATTTCAGTCTCCCAAATTACTTGATAACAATAACAACAAGGGCCCTCGTTATATAGGACCCTATAGCTCCCGATGACAGTGTTCCTTGCATGGGTGATCAATATCCAGCCTGTCAGGCGGGATTACGGAGGCATCGGTTAGCGGCTGACAGGATATTGGGCCGAGGTTCTCACAGGAAATGAAGGTTTTGAGAGTTTTGGGACTGTTTGTGTAGTTGAAGATTCTTTTAGGTGAATACCGCTGTGATCGTAAGCTTCTTTAGTATTAAAATTAAAAAAAAGTGTCGTTTTTTATAATCTGACATTATAAACTGTTATTTGTTTTGAATACTTATGTTTTAGTTTTTTTTATGTTAGACTAGCTGTGCCATGTGCGGCTTCGCCCACGTAGACAAGTTACTCCTTACAACATCAGCTATCAGCCAGTGGAAGTCCCGTCAAAATCGGTCCAGCCGTTTCGGAGATTATCCTGAATAAACAGACAGACACGCTAGGTTTCGTATAATTATACTTTCATATGCATTTAGTAAAAAACTGTTATTTTGACATTACAAACAGACACTTCAGTTTTGTTTATTTATGTAGAATAATGTAGATAGTTTTTTAATTTAATAACATATACATTTCTAGTTGTATTTATCAACTGAAAAAAATTACTATGACCATGAACCGCACAGCAGAAACATCCTAAATTAGGTAGTTATGTTAAGTAATCCACACATTAGCTACATGTACCATGTATTACTCTATGCTTACTGATAGGTACTAATCATTATATAATATTACAGCCCAGCCGACACTACGCAAATGTCGAATTAACTATATTAATTATCCAAAACGACCTACTATGCGTATCATGGAACACGTACCATAATATATAAAGTTACGGTATTGTACACATCACTAATACTTGCCAAAGAGACCGTTCATTCAGAGAGTTACAGGGATTTCCATGTGTGAACTGGATACGTATAATTATACTGTCCTAGGTGACCCCTTTCCTAGAACTCTCATGCATTTATTTTTATAATTTATCTTCAGAAAAGGCACAAGAAAATGCCCTACCACGCGTGTAGTCACCACCATGCTTATTAGATAACATGACAATCCCTCACGAAAGCTTTGATTCGAACTATCGGCCAAGCCACCAAAAGTGACTAAAGTAACGTATATTTTAAGAAAAAACTTGTAGAAATAAATTTTAGTTATCCTACTTCCTAATCCTACTAATATTATAAATGCGAAAGTGTGTTTGTTGGTTTGTCGTTCTTTCACGCAGTAACGGAGCAACGGATCGACGTGATTTTAGGCATAGATATAGTTTATGGACCGGGGAGTAACATAGGCTGCTTTTTATCACGGAAAATGCACGGTTCCTGTGGGAACGCGGGTGAAAACCGCGGGCAGAAGCTAGTACTTTATAGAGGTCAAGATGAAACAATGCTTTGGAAACTGCTGCAGTGGTGTATAGTTACAAACTGTCGTATCTCGTAGTTAAAAGAACTCCTATAACAATCGTAATTGCTTTTTGCCCTTTTGTTAAAGATAAGTTATTTCCTTTCTTCTATCCCCAAGTTGACTTTTATCCGGAGCAACCGAAAATTAGCTTTTACTTTTCTTTACACTCAATGATAATAAACAGTAAAAGCATTCCAACAACAACATTAAAGAAATCACATTGGATCAGAAATTTTGGATGTATGTATAGAAAAAGAAAACAATTGAAAGAGGGAAGACATATCTCGGTACTATTCTTAAATTCTATTGGTTAACGATGGTAAGCATCATGATGGTAAGCATAATGCCAAACCATGATAATTGCAGTGTCACTTTGAAACATAAAGGCCTGACACTGTATTGCGCTCGTCAAGTCAAATCAAATCGTTTATTTGCTAGAATACATGTGCTATAAATTTAATAATTTTATTTAGCTTGCAGGCAGGCGTGCAATTATTGTTATCTATGACATGCGTCCACGCGAATCTCTAAGAGACTTTTTTAAAGAAATAGGTATTCTAACCCTGCCTTCGCTATACATTTTGGCAAATATAATGTATGTACGGAAGAATATTACTAAATTTAACTTAAAAAGTGATGTACATGAGTTAAATACTAGAAGTAAACATAAAATTGTTGTACCCGGGTTCAGATTAAGTAAAACTAACAAATCGTTCCTGGCAAATGGTGTCAGATTCTACAACAAAATTCCTAAAGTATTAACTGAATTACCACAAGGAAAGTTTAAACGTATAGTCAAGAGTGTATTAATTAAAAAAGCGTATTATAAAATTAAGGATTATGTAGATGACAAGGATGCATGGAGGCAAACAGCTCAGGAGCCTCCTGGCGACTACTAAACTTTAAATTGTTAGTTGTTAGCATTAGAATTATTGTAAAAAACTACTTTTTTTAAAAAGAATGCCGTGACGAGTTTCTTGCCCTTCTTCTTGCTCGGCCTATACCAATTTGGAACGGGCACGGTGGGTTTCTGGAAGATTCGTTGACTTTGAGCACGGATTGGGTCTGTTGGTGTCTTTGTCATTTATTATGTTCTGATAAAGACAGCATTAGTTTTAGTCTGTGATTCGGGTAGATGAATGTTGCAGAGGCCGGCTGTTAGAGTCATTTTAACTTTCATAAGTGCTCCTTTGGGGCCTATTTGAATAAAGACTTTTGAATTTGAATTTGAATTTTGAATTGAACATGTTAATTCCAGTGCATGTCATAATCAGTTATTAAAATTAAGTTAGAAAAATAAAATGACGTCAATTATTGTATTATATTTTAATGTTTTTATTTATTTACACTATAAAAACAAAGTACCTAGATGTACAGAATAAAAATTCAAAACTAAAACAGAACTACAACTCCTATCAATAAAAAACTTAGAAAATAAAATGAAGATGTGACTTAAATTTATTCCCCTGCTATAATTTGTTATAGACGGATAGCGCTAGGTTTTGAGGTTTCGAAAATATTAAAATCTTTGGTTTTTTGCATATAGGTTCTAGACCATTAGCACAACCTAATTCCTTAATTTGTGTCATTTTGGGTACTTGGGTAAGTAGATATTTAGGTATTTGTCTTTTCGAACAATATCGGACGAAAAGAATATCAGAGTAGAAAATTTCACTTTCGTGATACTAACGAAGTAGTAGCCGATGTACATATGCATTTTGTGTCATTTCCGTCCACGGGAACACTGTTTTTTAACCAATACCTAACACGTGGCCTAAATAGCTCTAAAAGAATATTCGCCTGTGTTAAATAGGTGTTATGCGTTTTAGATCACTGGTATCTGTTGTTCAAAAGAATTTGTGTCAAATTCATCCACATCTTTTGTAGCAATTTTAATTTTTTCGTAAAACATCCTGTAAAAGCCACAAAAATGTATTAGAGTTTACGTCTTTATTATGACTATAATGTAACGAAACACTATCCAAAATTTGTGTCATTTTTATCCATGGAATCTTATTGAAAAAGAAAACAAACGTTTTGGCGCGCAACTCTTGTGTGTGTGAGTGCGGGGTCAGCGGGCGGTGCCGCGGGGCACACAGGCGCGCGGCTCGTGCTAATGTCGGAGGGTCCCAAAGGGGCCGGTGCGGGGGAAACAGGTAGCCTTAGCAATTTTAATAGCAATTCTATTAGTTCAAGCTATTTTGAACCTTATCACCACTGAATAAGGTCTAACTGTTTTTTTTTACCTACGTGGTTCCGGCCGACATTAAGGTTCAATATAGTTAGCATTTTTATTCGATCATAATGGTTAATCTATTTTGAACCTTATCACAACTGAATAAGGTCTAACTGGTTTTTTTTTGCCGCCGGACCTACGTGGTTCCGGCCGACATTTGAAAGATGAACTGCTTAGTTTAAGGGGCAGAATCCGGCGCGCCGCTATCTCGCTCGCGCATCTTAGCATTTTTGAAGATAAATAATCACTTAATATAATTATGAAAAATCGCACTCGGTGAAATTGCTAGCATTAACATTACAAAGGTACGGCAAAAGTATCATTTTGATCCGATCAAGTTTTCATACAAGAAAATGGACAAAACATAAAATCCCATTTTTAGGTTTGAAAACCTGAATGGAACAAAATGATATTTTTGTGTAACCTTTGTAATGTTATTGTCAGCAATTTCACCGAATGCGATTTTTCATTATTATATTAAGTGATAGTTTATCTTCAAAAATGTTGAGATGCGCGAGGGAGATAGCGGCGCGCCGGATTCTGCCCCTTAAGTACTACACGAACACTAGTTACCATAGAGTAGTACTATAATAACTAGTTACGTAAGGTACGAGCATCTTCATAATTAGGTATCTACCTAAATAGTATCTACCTACTATGAGGTTCGCAGTGGGTTCACATAGGAATAGGACTGGTAGGTATTTGACTTCATTGGACGTAGGGAGGTTAGTTTGCAAAAACAAACAATATTATTTTTACAATGACGTTTTATTGCTACTTATACCCGGATTTACACCTATATCATCGCAATAAAATATTATATTTTAAATGTTTAACCATACCTACTTAATTACGCATGCGCACATTAGGCTTATGAAAAATATGAAATACCTATTGCTTTTGTACCAACCTTGCAGCAATTTATGCTATTTTTAACCGACTTAAAAAAAAAGAGGTTTGTTAGTGGGAGGACTAACTGTTCTGAGAGTGTCCGTCTGGGTTGTTATCACCGCTTTGCTCGTGTAGTCTGCCGCCAAGCTGTAGTGTGCAAGCATTACTGTGTTCCGGTTTGATGAGCAGAGTAGCCAGTGAAATTACTGGGCTTTTGAGACTTAATACCTAATGTCTCAGGGTAACGAGCGCACTGCAGTGCCGCGCAGGCCTTTGTTTTTCAAAGTTCTGGGTGGCACTGCAATTGTTATGGGCCGGCGTTGTGCTTACCATCAGGCAAACGACCAGCTCGTCTCGTTACCAAATAACATTAAAAAAAAAGGAGAAGATTATCAATTCGGTGCGTATTTTTTTATGTTTGTTACCTCAGATGTCCGTCATTTATAAACCGATTTGGAAAATTCTTCTTTTATTTGAAAGGATGTCGTTTCAGATTGGTCCCATAGAAATTTCATCAAAATCGGTTCAGTAGTTTGTCACTGAAGTCGGTTCGTCACTTTTTAAAGCCATTTTTAATTAAAAATGGCAGTATCACTGGAAACATTTGGATGATAAATAATCTATATACAAATAAATAAAATTGAAGTGTCTGTTTGTAATATCAAAATGACAGCTTTTTACCAAATGCATATGAAAGTATATACGGTACCTATAGCAAAACAACCATTTTTACAATTTTTGTCTGTCTGTCTGTCTGTTTGTTCCGGGTAATCTCCGAAACGGCTAGCGGCTGGACCGATTTTGCGGGGACTTTAACTGGCAGATAGCTGATGATACAAGGAGTAACTTAGGCTACTTTAATTTTAGAAAAATAATTATGAATCCGCGCAAAAAAATAAAAACCGTGAAATCCAATACCTCCGCGCGAGTGAAACCGCGGGTGAGCAGCTAGTGTAAAATATATGCGGCAATTAAAATATTTACCTAGGTACAGTAAAAGCGAAAGAAACAATAAAACACGCAAAGCGGCTTTTACCATAGTACGGAACAGCAACATTTAAAAATATACTTTATTCATTGAGTAATAAGGTTGCTTTCATTCTGTTTGTTTACATTCTCAAAAACACCGATCGCGACGAAGGCGGCTTATGTCAAAGTCCTCGGCGATATCATTCAACAACATACTTTATGCTATGTTGTAATAAGATCTATTTTACTTTTTTTAATGAAACCTAAAGGACGTAGGTACCTAAAATAAAGTTTATGAGTTTGGTAACTCCATAGAGTAATTCGGTTTAGAAGCTCTGATACACCAGGTTGTCGGGTCGATTCTCGAACTTGTTAACCCACTAAATAAGAAAATTAGGTAAGTAATTCATATTGAGATTACTAGATTCTAAATAGGTACCTAAGTCATTATTTTTATCTCTATACCTACCCATTTGTTCATTACGTAAAAGAGTCAATATTCCATACTACGCTATATAAGTACCTACATCGGCGCGGACGATACGAAAGGAGTCGAGCGGAGCGGCGCGGGCGAGCTGTGTACGTAGGTATTTATACCCCCCGCGCGTCGCTGCCGCCTGTAGCTCTCGTTCGGAGAAACCACAAACGTTTGTGTTTTTTCATGTAAATCGTGAATGAAAATGACACAAATTTACACTGTCGATCTGTCATGCATTTATGATATTGAATATGTAAACTCTAATAATGGCAATACTTTTTTGAAGCTACAAAAGCTTGGAAAAGCTAAATAATTAATTATCGTCAAAACCTGTGGCTTAATTAGGCACAAATTTATTTAATGGGCATATTTAGGTGATCTGAATTATGTCGTGTCTAAATTTTCAAATCTGATTTTATTTTGGCAAAGTTTTTGCATACTGACCGTATGTCAGTTTGTAATTAATGAAACTGACACAAATTAGGTTTGCATACTACTCAGGCTATCTTAGATAGAATACCATTATATTTTTAAACTCAAAAAGTATTTTGACAGTTTTATGTTGATTTAAACAAAACAGTCACAAACCATTGAATTCCTGAAAATGCAAGTGCACGATGTGACACAAAACTCAATAATAAGCTTTTTATGTACAACTGTATCCTCAGGCAAAAAATTAGCTACTCTAGAATTATGGTAAGTTATGACCCCAAAAAGTGCTAGCGCTACCGGACTATTAGAGGGAGGACTAACTCTTCTGCGAGAATCCGTCTGGGTTGTTACCACCGCTTTGTGAATGAAGTCTGCCGCCAAGCCGCAGTGTGCAAGCATTACTGTGTTCCGGTTTGATGATCAGAGTATCCAGTGAAATTACTGGGCTTATGAGACTTAATACCTAATGTCTCAAGGTAACGAGCGCACTGCAGTGCCGCGCAGGCCTTTGTATTTCAAAGTTCTGGATGGCACTGCAAATGTTATGGGCCGGCGTTATGCTTACCATCAGGCAAACGACCAGCTCGTCTCGTTATCAAATAAAATTAAAAAAATATCAGCTTATAATAATTTACTAGAAAAGCTTAAATTTTTTTTAATGTTATTTGATAACGAGACGAGGTGGTCGTTTGACTGGAGGTAAGCTTAACATCGGCCCATAACAATTGCAGTGCCACTTGTAACACAGGCCTATTCTCGACGCTGCATTGCACTTGATGGGAAAATATACACAGCAAGGTACAGTGTGATTCGATTCTCTGTGACTCGGCACTCACTCATTACCTCTTCCTTCCCTAATTTTCCACTGGCTAAGCGTATTCTTAAACTCACACCTTTTGATCGCCAATGTCTGTTTACACAAGTCGTGCCCCATTTTCAGATCGTAAACAAAACTATCGGTTCGTAGTATTTAACACAATTCGACAGTATTGTAACCCACTTCGCTGACGCTTTGTAGTTCCGAGTTCCGACAGGAGGTAATTGACATTATCTTATCGTTGGTCGGAGTCGGCCGCTTCAAATAAATCTTGTAAGTTGTAGGTATAATAGTGCCGAATTACTATCTGTAATTATAGTATCAGACAGTAAAACTAGTTTCGTAGTTATTATAGTGAGTTTCGCAGTCAACATTGACTGCTCCCATAGCCTAGTTGGTTAAGGCGTCTGGTCTAGATAACCAGAAGACGCAGGTTCGAATCCTGTTGGAAGCGAAATTTTTGTGATGTATTTTGTGATTTGATTTTGTGAACAAACGTGTTCATAGCGTAAATCTCAGCACACAGGTGAGTTAGTGCGTGTGTTCACTGTTCCTACTGGTGCGAACATGTTCAAGCCGCGTTTGACACCGCTTCATGAAGATCACATACTGTTCTGTTTTTACTATGGTAAAACAGACGCGTTTGACACCGCTTCATGAAGATAACATACTGTTCTCTTTTAACTATGGTAAAACACTCGCTGTACCAATCAAGGCAGCTAATTACGACCGTGCACACGGACAACTCATTACCCTAGGGGATGCTCCCATTCAATCATTTGCGCTTTACTCCAGAGAACGCGTTCATTCGTGAATGATGAAGAATGATCAGTGGAAGTGATTAACGCTTCGTTTTACTACTACTACTACTAAACATAATTGTTGTATGATCTGTTGTGTTTACTTGTTAAGTATAGTATATTTAACAACTAGCTTCTGTCAACGGTTTCACCCGCGTTCCCACAGAAACCAAGGTTTTTACGATGTAATATGAATGAAGTATTATATCGAAAATAATGAAGT
This sequence comes from Crocallis elinguaria, assembly GCA_907269065.1. Taxonomy (NCBI): domain Eukaryota; kingdom Metazoa; phylum Arthropoda; class Insecta; order Lepidoptera; family Geometridae; genus Crocallis; species Crocallis elinguaria. The sequence goes on from OU026065.1 coordinate 37,523,779, forward strand.
CAATGTGAAACCAATATTTCAGGACAATATTATAATTATTTGTATTATATTATATCACTAGCTGCTGCCCGCGCGGTGATATTGGTATTCATGGTTTTTATTTTATTGCGCGGAACCCTAATTCTTTTTCTAAAATAAAAATAGCCTAAGTTACTCCTTGTAACATCAGCTATCTGCCAGTGAAAGTCCCGTCAAAATCGGCTTAGCCGTTTCGGAGATTACCCGGAACAAACATACAGACAGACAGACATACAAACATATTAAAAATGGTTGTTTTGTTATAGGTACCGTATATACTTTCATATGCATTTGGTAAAAAGCTGTTAGTTTGATATTACAAACAGATACTTCAATTTTATTTATCTGTATAGGTAGATTTGCCTGGTAATAAGACGACAATTATTCCATTTTAATTCAAAGACAAATCGTGGCTAGATACAGTACTTTGGCACAATAATACTAGAGTTGTAATTATTTTCCAACGAAGAGTCTTTTAATTTAATTTAGCGGGCTTCACCCCGGATGGACCGTAATTGTGTTTGTATTACTTCTATTTGGTCGACCGAAATATCTCGCATTCAAACCATAATGTGTATAGTAATTTTGAATTATGTTAGTGGGCATTTATACAGTGGTTAAAATTTAACAGACTTATATACTGGGAAATAGTAACTTTTAAACTGTCGCGATTCGAAAACATTGTTTATTTTTAAGCAACGGGACTTAATCGCGATAAAACACAGGTTTATATTTACCTCGACGTTTCGATCAAGTTGCATTGATCGTGGTCACGAGAAGACTTAAAAATAAACAATACTGGGAAATAACCGCGGGAAACCGTTGGATACAAGAGACGAGAAGCCGATCAAAGTGGTGTTCTATGGGGGAGGCCTATGTTCAACAGTGGACGTCTTCCGGCTGATGATGATGATGATGATGACTTATATACTGACTAGCTGCTGCCTGCGGTTTCACCCGCGTGGAGATATTGGATTTCATGGGTTTTATTTTTTTGCGCGGAATCCTAATAAAATTAACGTAGCCTAAGTTACTCCTTGTAACATCAGCTATCTGCCGCTGAAAGTCCCGTCAAAATCGGTCCAGCCGTTTCGGAGATTACCCGGAACAAACAGACAGACAGACACAAAAATTTTAAAAATTGTGTTTTTGTTATAGGTACCGTGTATGCATTCATATGGATTTAGTCAAATGCTGTTAGTTTGATATTAGAAACAGACTGAATGGGCGATAGGCTAAGTACTCTTTTTCTGGAAAATGCACGGTTCGTTCCTGTTGAATCTGTACGAAGGCAAAATCACGGGCAGCCGCTAGTGTAAAATAATTGGCAACCCGATAAAACATTTGAGCCAGTAAAATAATTCAAAGGAAGTCGAGAGCTTTAATGCATAGACTAATAGAAAAATAAAGACGGTGCGCTTGGAACCTGCTAGTGAAACCACTATAGTAATCCAGCTTGTGTGTAAAATAGGATAGGATGTATGTACGTAACAGAAGAATGCATCATAAATAAGATTATATAAAGTGAGTAATTTATAGTTTCAATTCCGCGATAAAGAATGTCTAATGGCCTAAGTTCGATCTATACTGACTGAATAATGGCTTTGCCAACCCTTACTGGTTATACCCAGTTACTGATGGCTTTGCCAACCCTTACTGGTTATTCCCAGTTTCTGATGGCTTTGCCAACCCTTACTGGTTATTCCCAATTACTGATGGCTTTGCCAACCCTTACTGGTTATACCCAGTTACTGATGGCTTGATTCCATCAAATAGAATGCATCATCTAGCTCAGATGGCTTTTTTTGGTTATTAGTACCGCATATATACTTTCATATGCTTTCAGTAGCTGTTATTTATATATTACAAACAGACACTTCAATTTTATTTATTTGTATTGATAATTGAACATAAGAAACTAGGTTACAAGTTATAACTGACAGCATTTGGCCACTCTCTGGAACAGGTAAAATAATTTCAAAGCTGTATTATAGTTTTAAGTATTTGTATTTATAAGCAGGCTTACTTTGGCTTCACTAACGAGTGTCAAGCGCCGTCTAAATCGTCCTGTCAATCGGCGCTTTCTCCTGTCAATATGTACAGAAAAAAACCCTCCCGAGTCGAAGCAATTATTTGTATTTACTGAGCCAATTACGACAAGGCGTATATTGAATGTACCATTTATTTCCTTTCTTCTCGTATGAGCAAGCAAAGGAAGAAATAATGAACAATCATTTATTTGATACTCACAAAACAAAGTAGACTGACAAATATTAAGAACAAGCGAAGTAATAACGTAATAAGTGATAAGCGCACGGTGGTAGGGCACTTCTAGTGTTCGCATGGCTATAGCTGCTACCAACCTCTTGTTGAAAATGTGTCGCCCAAAGTACCTATCGACAGCTGCTTTGATGTAGAATTGCTGTAGTATGAAAGAAGAAAAAACATAAGGAAAATTATAAAATCTGGTAGGTACTTGAGAACCCGTTTTATACAAGGCATTTTACATTTTTACTACCATCTTAACCACATCGTTACTTATGATCAGGAGAAATCATCATTATAATCATTATCAGCCTCTGACGCTCCCACTGCTGGGATACCGGCCTTCTCTCAGAGAGTATGGGCCATAATCCACCACGCAGGCCTAGTGCGGCTTGGTGGATGTCACATGCCCTTGAATTTTGTGGTTCTTAAACATGCCGGTTTCCTCACGATGTTTTCCTTCACCGTTTTAGAGCGAGTGCGAATAATCCGCACATAAGTCATTGGTGCGGACCGAGTCCAAATTCGAACTATGGTGCGTCGGATTGAAAATCGCACAAATTCCCGCTCGGCCACACTCGCTCTAGGAGCGAGCTAGCTTTCTCTGAGGAGAAATAGCGACCTCTATTACAAAAAAGTACATACAGTAAGTATCAAAGAGAATAGTACGCTACGTGGTAAGTACTGTGGCGTCAAAAGGGTTGAAGAGGACGCTGGTTTCCAACAAACCTGAAGGTTTACAATGATCAAAGATCAATTCTGATTTATTCTCAACCAGATGTTAACACTTTATAGTGGTCACCCATCCAGAACTAAACAATATCGTTACCCAACGAACACCAAAAAGACCAAAAACACATTTACCTGTTATTTTTTCGAAACTCTTCACACGAAAATTGAATAAACCCTTAAAAGTGACTTATCAAGATAAAAGCTTCAAGGCGCAAAGCATCAGGGGTGTCCCTGGATAAATTTACTTTTGCCCGAATCTTTCCTCCCCAAACCTTCTAATTTAATTTAGGCATCGCGACCGTTATAATGCTTCAAATTGAATCATTTGCATTATTTTTTGGAGTTCATTTTAATATTTTGATGTGACTTTTGTCAACACCACGGTTTCGGGAACGTAATCTTTTGAAGTATATATTTCTTTTTGGTTTATTTATGCGTAAGATGTGCCGAAGAACGGCGGCCTTATGAGATTCAAGGTGAGTGCGTTACCGTACAAAAAGAAAGTAAAGTAAGCCTTGATTATCACAAAACAAGGGATATTTGACTTGTAGAGTTCTTTATGTGTTCTGTATGTGTGGATTTCTTTACCAGTATCTGTGTTTCTCGATTACTATAAATAAGGTGTCTTCAAAAAGAAAGTGAAGAATGAGTGAACTTCTAGGTTAACCTCCATCTATGTTTACCTACCTTAAGGATACCTTCTATATATATAGCTACCTTCTATTTGCTACCATAGACCGCATCGTCGTACTGTGTATATATAGATCATTGGACGCACATATTTATAATATTATAAGTTTATAAATCACTTTCATCTTTCTTATTCGAAATTCAATTCCAATTTCCTAAGCATGATTGACGACTACAATTTACCAAGCGAGCGGAATCCACCAGATGCCGTAATTGTTTAATTCGACTCTACAATTTGTACAAGCTCTACGAGATAGAGACAAACGGGCTCTACCGTAGAGCTAATCAAGTAATAGCTGGACTAGAAAGAGGGCACGGAAAGTTTGTGTTCTTCCCGGTTGTTGTTAAGGCGTGTACCTATAGCAGCTAAATCTTCTTATAGCTTCACTTAAAAGGTTTTTTTAGCATAATCAGATGAGCTTCTGGCACTCGAAAAAATGTATGTCATTATTCATCATATTACCGAAAATCTGGTTGTAATTAAAACAAGTTTTTACCAAATTTACTCGATCAAAAAAAGTGTTAAAGTTACCTCTAAAAATAAATTTGAAATGATATATCTATGTTATTTATAAATGTATACTGATATAATTAACAAGACTTAGGTATTATATAATAATAAAAAACAGTACATCTTCGATTGGGCATCCAATTTTGAACTAATTACGCTTTTCTTGGATTTCTACTCAACTTTAGTAGCCCGCGTGGTATTCCTTCTGTTTTATACCAACGCAAACTGACAGTGTGTAAAGAGTGATGAATGTCACTGACTGGGGATACCGCCTTAAGTAATAGATGTCATATACTATCAGTTACTGCACTTTTAACTGTAGCTAAGAGAGTTCCCACGAATGATATAAGAGCAATTGTCACCAAGCGTCTATTGGTGTCTCATATTATAAAACCCTTACTTATAAATTCGAAAGTGTGTTTGTAGATATGTCCGTCTATATCACGCAGCAGCGGAAGAACGGATCGACGTGATTTGCATACGCAGAGGGTAGAGGCAATTTATGGGCAGGAGAGTAATTTGGCTACCTTTTCCTGTAAAAATGCGCGATTTTTGTACAAATCTCTGTATACGGCTGAAACCCGGGTACCAGCTAGACTAGCTCATACGTAAGATACAAAGACGAATTTTATAAAACTTAAGTTAGTGGGAGGACTAACTCTTCTGCGAGTGTCCGTCTGGATTGTTACCACCGCTTTGCTCGTGTAGTCTGCCGCCAAGCAGTAGTGTGCATTACTGTGTTCCGGTTTGATGAGCAGAATATCCAGTGAAATTACTGGGCTTATGAGACTTAATACCTAATGTCTCAGGGTAACGAGCGCACTGCAGTGCCGCGCAGGCCTTTGTGTTTCAAAGTTCTGGGTGGCACTGCAATTGTTATGGGCCGGCGTTATGCTTACCATCAGGCAAACGACCAGCTCGTCTCGTTATCAAATAAAAAAAAAAGTTAGGTACCTATGTTTATCAAAACAGACGCTCCCAATTCCTCGATAAGTGAGACTTGATATCCCTCTATTATACGGTGTTTACTTTCTCTGTAGACAAGCCGCCCTCGTCCTCGCCCCCGTCAGTTGTCACTTGCAATACCCCATAATCCCCTCCCCCAGTTATAACTCCCCAACTCATTTTGGTGACGAGATCGGATTAATTGAATCGTGGGGATGTCGGTACTCGTCAGAACTTGGCGTTTTAGTTTAAGCTTTGGAAAAAAGTACAAAGATTTATGAATCTTTTTTATACAGAAAATGCTTACGTTTAACCACTATATGCTTGGTGAGCGATGATGCGATGGACAATGAAGCATGCTTGCCTAGAAGGTTCATATTTAACACGACTATAAGCAGAACATGCTAATAAATTTCGTAAAACAGTTGTAACACTAAGAAATCTAGAAATTAAATAATAATTCCTACGAATTTAAAAAATACTACTAGGTACCTAATTTAAATTTGCAACACGCTCCTAACAGGGTACATATGTTTTACTATATAATACTCTAAATACATACTCTTAAAGGTTGAATGTATGTATGCAATAAAATAATTAAATAAATAAATATTAACATCATCGGATGACTAGATTTACATCTAAGTGCCATCTATACATATTATGGTAAATTTTTATTTATTCGATTATCAGTAGGCTCACGTTTGACCGCAATCTCGCTGATGGTAAGCGACGATGCGGTCGAAGGTGTAGCACGCTTGCCTAGATAATGTTTGTTCACTCTCGTTTTGAGGACTCTCAGATTATATTTATCGGGAAACACAGACGCTGGCAACGAATTCCTCTCCTTAGCAGTGCGTACGAACCGTTTCCCTTTAACTTTATTTTATGATGCGTACCGCTAAGGAGTTGAATTCCTTTCCTGGACATGTACCATTGCAAATAAAAAAATAAAAAAGGTGGGCTGGCGTTATGCTTACCATCAGGAAAATGTCCCGCTTGTCTTGTTACCCAATAGCTACTATAAAAAAAAATCCTATTTAAAATAAAGGTTTAACAACAGGATCAAAATTCTGAACACTGCAGATTCTGAACGTAACATAAAATTCAAACAAAATGGTCGAAGAAGAGCCGCTTTTAACAAGATGGTTAAGGTTAATCCTCAACTAAATCACCATCTTGTAAAAGAAAATATAAAATAAAAATTGCGCTATCATCAATTTTCTCTTTAAATGTAACCTTATTTCACAACGGCTATATTTAAAGGCATTATGTTGTAAAAATCCTATTATTCCCACCTTGGAGGGAGGTCGTCAGGTTGCCTCGTAATTATTACAAGCCCGTTTTATATTTACCGGGATTTCAAATTTACGGAGCAATTAAAGCTATTTTGTTATTAATTTGTAGCGTAGGTTTAGGGTTTGTATAAGGAGGTTAGTAATTTAGGAAAAGTAATTTTAATTAAGTAATATAATGTAATGAAGTTGTTAAAAAATATTTTTTTCACGTAGCTAAATAAATAAATACTAATGAGCCAACATGAAATTAGCACAAGATTCGACAAATATAATACAAGAACATACATTTAGTAACTCCAAACCAACCCTCTTGTGCCCGCTTAGTTGTAAAGTGAGCGCTTTATTCAGGGGATTATCTTGAGGTCCCACCACACTGCTCAGCCCCATTGAGAGCTAGATTGATGGTTATGTTAGCCGGCCATTTTAAACTGGATCATGATTCATGATTCAGCTGTCAAGAGTCGTATAGACATAGTTATATATTATATTAGTTGCAAGATTCAAAGGCAATCTGATTTTTAGTTCCCACTGGGCTTGCCTATGATACCTAATATATCTGAATAGCTTTGAGCTCTCTCCCGGGGCCTGAAAATACAATCGACTGACGAGTAATATTAAAAAGTGATTTATTAAAGATAAACTAGCGAGCCAATTTACTGTAAAAAAAACTTATGAAGACAACAATGTAATTCTCATTCGAGACAATTTGTCCGCGCGCGATCTTTGAACTACAAACATCAAATTTATGTTCGTGCGCTTAGAATTACAAGAACTCGAATCATTTATTTGATAAAATACATGTAAATGCTAATGTAATTTTGTTAGTGGGAGGACTAACTCTTCTGCGAGTGTCCGTCTGGGTTGTTACCACCGCTTTGTGAGTGAAGTCTGCCGCCAAGCAGTAATGTGCAAGCATTACTGTGTTCCGGTTTGATGAGCAGAGTAGCCAGTGAAATCACTGGGCTTATGAGACTTAATACCTAATGTCTCAGGGTAACGAGCGCACTGCAGTGCCGCGCAGGCCTTTGTGTTTCAAAGTTCTGGGTGGCACTACAAATGTTATGGGCCGGCGTTATGCTTACCACAAACGACCAGCTCGTCTCGTTATCAAATAACAAAAAAAAAAATATGGTATATCGGAGCAACGACGTCACAGGCGAGCTTCATGGACGGTGTAAAATGACAATAATCAAAACATGTTAACTTTGGTTTACTAATTAACGTTTAGAACCATAAATTACTCATTGGATTGTTAATAATTTCACTTAAACTTTGATTAACTAATTAATGTTTGTGAACCATTAATTACTCATTGAATTGTTAAAACTAGACAAATGATTGTAAAACTGAACAAATTCACTGTAAACACAATTTTTTAAAAGATTGCCGACAAGTTTCTTGCCCATTCTTCTTGTACGGCCTATTACTTGGAATGGGCGCCTAGAGTCATTTATTTTAACTATCATGAGTGCTCTCCTGGGCCCCATGTTAATAAAAAGTAATGAATTTCAATTGAAGATTAAAATCTAAAGTAGAATGACAAGATCTAACAAGTTTTATAAAGATTCTTTGTCACAATCTGTTTTGCTATAAATACGAGCGACCGACTGTTGGAAACATCCAGTATTGCGCCTACCGTCGGACCGTTCAGATCTCCCATATAACTTTGCCGCAATAAATGGTTGAGATAAATCGAGCTACTTCGTGTTTTCTTTCTACGAGGGGTGAGCGGTCACCATGATGCTGAAGATGTTGACGTCACCGGTGGTGACGTCACCGTTTTTAAAAAGACCCCTGGACTCGCCGACCCGTCATCAGAAGTGGGATTGGAACGGAACAACCTGGTTTTCCAATCCTAGCCTTCTCACCCGCTTGTCACCTGAAGTACCAGCACAGATGGAGTGGGATTGGAACGGAACAACCTGGCTTTCCAATCCTAGCCTTCTCACCCGCTTGTCACCTGAAGGACCAGCACAAATGGGCAATGCAGCCGAGCCCAGTCGCAGCAGAGGTCCCCACATCGGACACCAGCTCCTGAAGATTATGCTGACACACCACCGTATTGGCGTGAGATGACCCATCACTACCAGCTCCTGAAGATTATGCTGACACACCACCGTATTGGCGAGAGATGACCCATCACTACCAGCTCCTGAAGATTATGCTGACACACCAGCCGCGTCCGTGGTATCTACACGAACGGGTCAACACGTGCAACCAAACCAAGAAAAAGGCGATGGACTCATGACATCAGAATACAGGTGAATCGTAACTTTTTCTACCATATTTTAACTTTAGACTTGCATGCGCATAAACGCAACTTACAACTTACAAATAATCCAAGAGATTACTTCTAATTTCACGAGATTTCTTAGTTTCTTGAGTTTTATTTTTAAAAGTTTTTCACGAGATACCCACAAATACCAAAAATCTACGAGTTATCCGTGTGCCGTCCGCGAGTTATCCCGAGGTATCCGCGAGTTATCCCGGGCAATCCACGAGTGATCCGTGAGTCAATCCAAGAGACAGCCGTGAGTTAATCCAAGAGGTAGCCGCGAGTTAATCCAAAGAGATAGCCGTGAGTTAATCCAAAGAGGTAGCCGCGAGTTAGTCCAAGAGATGGCCGCGAGTGATCCGTGAGATGTCCGACGAGATATCCGACGAGATATCCGGAGATATCCGATGAGATTGTCACGCGATTTCCACGAGATATCTACGAAAATCCATACCTAGTAATTCTAACCCAACTTAATAAAAAGGCCTCCAAATCTTTTCAAGTATGGCAGTGTCTTTAATCGACATCACAATTCTTAATTATTATTATCGCTGATTATTTGTCTTTGAGGTATTTTTGTGAATCTTGTGCAATTTATTCAAGGCGAAGTGCCTGTTTGTATGCTAGTTTGAAAACTTAGTGGCACTAGCGTTCATTAAGTTCTTTCTATTCCGGTACGCGTAAATACGCGATGTGGTAGTTACCAAAATTCATTGACGATACTGAGCTTTCATTGAACTAGATTCGCGGCGTTAGCAACAGCGCGAAGAATGTTACAGATAATTGATATTCGGTTAACAATTCGGAATCCGAATTATAAAACGTAATAATTTTGAATCGTCGGTAAGACTGTACAAATTATTTTATTCCTTGTGTACCCTCTATTTTCGTCATTTTAAATTATTTTATTCCTTGTGTACCCTCCATTCCCGTCATTTTCAGAGCCTCTGCGGACCACGGTCATAACAATAAGGCCCAGACCGCAGCATCGACCTGTATCCCATTTCCTTTAGAGCCTCTGTGGACCACGGCGTACAAGACCGCCCAGACCACAGCAACATCCCTGTCTCCCAGTCTCCATGTCTACGAGAATTTAAAAATCATGCAATGATGCGTGGAGCATTTGCATTGAACCTATAATAAATCTATTCATGCCATGATGCGTGGAGCATTGGCAAAAACAAATACACACTCTGCTCACATTCCCTTGTGCAGCTAATTTATTTACGTTTAACTACGAATGTTTGCATGTGAACTGTTATGTTTACAGAATATTATTAAGAAGGTACTAAAAGTTGGCTGATAATTTTGTTTCGTGAATATTGTTTCACTCTAACATAAAATTAAATCTTGACAATATGGAAAATAAGCACTGTAACTTAATTTATGCAGTGATGAGAAACAAAATTAACAGCTAGTGTACCGGTGTACGGGTACCTACCTCAAAACCAAATTTCTAGTTTTCAGAAACACCGTGCCTGGTGCAGAGCGCGCACCACCTGTCAGAATGGCCGAGTCGGCGCGAAGCGGGCTACGTCAACAGTGTTGAGCAGGGCAATAGGAAACATAACATGTTTACCTACTTTGATTAACTAAATGTTTACCTACTTTGTTTAGCTAAATAGTTTGCTCATTAGATTGTCGAAACTAGATAACTTCACTGTAAAGATAATTGATCAAAGAAAAGAAAGCAAAAAGAAAGAGAAAAGGAAAAGAAAAGAAAAAACAAAAAAAAAATTTCGTTTCTCTTTAAAATGCAAACTATTACTCTTGCAAACTTAACTGCAAGCAACGGTGGTTGCTTACAGATACCAAACTCAGAAGGAAACGTCTCATTGTTTCAGAACATAACTGGACTGGTGCAGAGCACGCACCATCTATCAGAATGGCCGTATCGGAGCAACGACGTCACAGGCGAGCTTCATGGACGGTGTAAAATGACAATAATCAAAACATGTTAACTTTGGTTTACTAATTAACGTTTAGAACCATAAATTACTCATTGGATTGTTAATAATTTCACTTAAACTTTGATTAACTAATTAATGTTTGTGAACCATTAATTACTCATTGAATTGTTAAAACTAGACAAATGATTGTAAAACTGAACAAATTCACTGTAAACACAATTTTTTAAAAGATTGCCGACAAGTTTCTTGCCCATTCTTCTTGTACGGCCTATTACTTGGAATGGGCGCCTAGAGTCATTTATTTTAACTATCATGAGTGCTCTCCTGGGCCCCATGTTAATAAAAAGTAATGAATTTCAATTGAAGATTAAAATCTAAAGTAGAATGACAAGATCTAACAAGTTTTATAAAGATTCTTTGTCACAATCTGTTTTGCTATAAATACGAGCGACCGACTGTTGGAAACATCCAGTATTGCGCCTACCGTCGGACCGTTCAGATCTCCCATATAACTTTGCCGCAATAAATGGTTGAGATAAATCGAGCTACTTCGTGTTTTCTTTCTACGAGGGGTGAGCGGTCACCATGATGCTGAAGATGTTGACGTCACCGGTGGTGACGTCACCGTTTTTAAAAAGACCCCTGGACTCGCCGACCCGTCAGGTATGGTAGTTATAAAACTAGTAATTGTATTTGTTCTGCAAGTATCAGGACGTGCAAATGTTTTTACGACTCATCCCGGCTGTTCCCGGTAGCTTTTTGACAATGACAGCTAACCTCATTTCACGTAATGAAATTCCTTATTTTTTGACAGTGATAGCAGCATGCATGCCTCATCAGTGAAATCAGTTATTTCTTATAAAATTTCCGTTTTTCCGACTTTTCCCGCGAATTTTTCAAAAATTCTTTCGTACAAACCTTGTCGTGATAGTAAACAACACAACAAAAAAAAAACAGCCAAATCCGATTGATCAATCAAGTCGTTCTCAAGTGATGTAGCAATTGATTTTAATTTATGCAGATTAATACATATTACCTAAATACAGATAACTTACTATTTACATAATTCCATAAATTTACAAAAGGAATTGCTAAGCAATTGCCAGCATTCCAAGAATAAAACTGTGCAGAAATTCAATTATTTTCGTGTTGGAAATTGATGGCTTTTTTTTCCTTAGCTACGAAAAGAACCTATTGACGTACCTACTGTTTTTTAACCGACTTCCAAAAAAGGAGAAGGTTATCAATTCGGTGGGTATTTTCTTTTTTTTATATTTGTTACCTCAGATCTCTGTCATTTACAAACCGATTTGGGAAATTATTGTTTTATTGAAAGGATATACTTTCAGATTGGTCCCATAGAAATTTCATCAAAATCGGTTCCGTAGTTTGTCACTGAAGTCGGTTCCTTGCTTTTTTAAAGCATTTTTAAAATGAAGTAATTTCCGAGCAAGGTAATACGGTGTTTTGAATTTGAAACAGAGACATGAGCAGACAGACTGGCGGCGTCACGTTGGCCAACAACGCAAAACACGGCGTGATTGTGCGTTTAAATACGTTTCGGTTGCGGAGTGTCGACGGCGAACATTTCGAGGACGTAATCAGTGTAGGCAGCTCCTACCCAGGGTAAATATTTAAATTGTCCCGGGTAGGGTGTCTACAGGGCTTGGGGATGAGTGGACATTGTGTGACAATAGAATTAAAAGTGGGAAATTATTTTGGTCCTAAGTATAGGATTACTCATAAGAAGGAAAAATATAGGTACTTATTATAGATAACGTACCGTGACCCCAAGTCTTCATTGAGGTTTTTAATATGAATATTTTAATTACATATGTACTAAATTTCAATTAAAAAATGTGACCCAATCAAATCGAACCATTAATAACCAAACGACTGTCCAAATGTCAATCTCCGGTGGTTTAGTCTTAGATTATAATGTTAAATAGATTATAATTTCAATGTGCCTGGTCACTGGCACTTGCCTGTTCTGAAAGAAAAAATCCTTTAACGATTTGCCATGCAAAACCAACCTATCATATTATCATATGATGGAATCTTTCTATACAAACGTGTCCAAGCTCCGCAAACTTCATAGCCACCTCTCTGCGGGTTCCGTAATTAGGGTACCGTACCTGGCCTACCCTTATAAATTCATGTTTTGTTAGTGAATCGTAGCCCACTAAAGCTCGCCTGCGATTACGGTTAACCGAACGCGTTTATCTCGTTAGCCGTGATAAAGTTAACGTTTAGGGTCATCAGAGCTTGGAACTGCAGGCGACATGTGCTTAGAAATCTGGAGGAGAACTGTGGAGTTTGTACGCGTTTGTACTAGACTGCGCTGGTGGCAAAAGTAGGGTGATTTAGCAGTGTGTATATGTTTCGTTGGTGAATCAAGTCATTGTAACAAGTGTTACATCAAAAACACGACTGCCCTAGCCAGTGTCACTCGGGATGACGTAAGGATTCTAACGATATCTCATACATCCAAATCTGTTCAGGCATTTTTTTTTTAATGTTATTTGGTAACAAGCCGAGCTGGTCGTTTGCCTGATGGTAAGCATAACGCCGGCCCATAACAATTGCAGTGCCACCCAGAACTTTGAAACACAAAGGCCTGCGCGGCACTGCAGTGCGCTCGTTACCCTGAGACATTAGGTATTAAGTCTCATAAGCCCAGTAATTTCACTGGATACTCTGCTCATCAAACCGGAAGACAGTAATGCTTGCACACTACTGCTTAGCGGCAGACTTCACGGGCAAATTTGCAAGTTATGGTGGAATAAAGAAACTCACATTCATACATACATACATGCATACATCATTCATACAATCACTGCCGCTAGCAATCGCTCAAAAACTTACAAAATCCAAACTCACCTCAAACATGAACACATGCTTCGGTTTTCGCTTTGACACGTCACTCAAAGTGTTCGCACCTGTCAAACGATGATTTATCATCCGGGTAATTAATAGAAGGCTGTATTCACGGGTTAGATTTGATTGATGCAAAGCCGGTCAATATACAAAAGTAACAAACGTGAAATTGTAACATTCACATTTCCTGATTTGCTAATGTCCAGTATCGGCCTATTATATTTCGCCGCGTATTGGCACCAAAACCATTTAGACTTACCGTTTGCAATATCCATTCCAAAAATACCAGTATTTGTGTCCATTAGTTGGTGGTTGGCCTGGTGATAGCTTATTACTGTACTACATTTAGGATGTTTTCCAAAAAACCTAAATCAAATGACGAGAGATGTAACACTATTTGTTTTAAACACTTTTTTATTTACTTTACAAATTTGTAATTAATGGGTGGGAGACGAGCATGTAGTTTGCTTGATGATAGCATAAGGGGCAGTGTAGACGCTTATGCAAACGTACGTTTGCTTGTCAGAATAACAAAGCTTTTACGTCAAGCGCGGATTTCGTGATACTCGAAATGCGCGCTTAACGTAAAAGCGTTGTTATTCTGACAAGCAAACGTACGTTTGGATAAGCGACTACGGTCTGCATAACGCCAGGCCATAAATAGTGCCTCTCAGGACTTTCAAATACAAAGGCCTGCACGGCACTGCAATGTGCCTGTAACAGAGAGTTATATCAGGTATCTTGCCGGTGCTCGTAATTATGGGAATAAATATTGAGATATTTTTGAGAGATTTTCATGTATTTTTGCAAATAAATTAGTTGATTTGATTTGATAATTATTTAGAGACGTCATCTTTTGTTTATCCCAAACAAAACTTCTCGTGAATTGGTTGTAGCAAATACTAGAAATAAATCAATTTCCTTCCTTAGCCAAAATATTTCATACACCTTAATTTTTTTGCCTGCCAGTTTTCGTCTACGATTTACCCTGCCAAAATATAATATAAAATTAATATATAAACAAAACATAATGTAAAGTTCTCCGTAATATAAGGTATGTCACAAAAGTACAAATCTCAAATAATTGTATAAAAGCTTCTCCCGGGAGCAATACCCCATTATTTTTATTGAAACCTTTTTTGCTACCCCTTTAGCTGTCAAAGGTTCGTTACCCTTTGTGCCGGAACGGAAATGGATCTTTTCCGATACAAACGTAACTTCCTACGATGGTGGAAAGGCGGCGGTCAAGTGAGAAACTGTTTCCTACATTTTTTTATCGTCTGGAGACTTTGTCGCCCAAGGCTTTGTAAGCAAGCGGATTACTTTAGATTTATTAGGTACATGTTTTTCAAGATGCATTGATATAAATTAGTATTTTGAGAGCTAATATAATTAAAAAATTACAATTTAAGAGTTTTACGCCTTAAAACAAAAAAAGGTCCATCCTCATAACGCGAGAAAAACAGTTTAAATTAAAAAAAAAGCGCAAGTATTTATTCCTTGTTTTTTATTATAATACTATAATCTTAACAGTTCTTGATTCTCTAGATACAGAGAACCGTAGTTAGTGGTCAGGGTATCTGGTTGTGATCATCATCAGCCGAAAAACTACAGAACATCATGTATGTGATCATTGGCCATTATTTATTTACCTCATGTCATCACATTCTACACGTAGCGTTACCAAATTCCCACTTACAGCTTATAATAAAGATGCTTTAATTATGTACCTACTGTATGAAATTCTGCGCTGTACGAAATATTAAGGATAACTTAATATGTAAGGACGTAACTTAAGGATGCTATTCTCAAAGGGCATAATTCTGCGATAGTGCACAAATCCTCTTACAAGCTGACCCTTATTTTTTTACTTCCGGAGTCCATCTGGGCCCGGGCATTATCTCGAGTGCCCTTGGGCCAGTCACCCTTTCATTCGGGGGTGTGCGCAAACAAAATTGTTTATTTTAAGGCTGATTTAGATGTAATGAAAGCGTCGTCTGGAGTAGAACATTAATAGAATGTACTTTAAAAATTTTTTAAAAATAGCAGTATATGTATGTTTTTTTAGCAATAAAGATCACAAATAAAAATATTTTGTACATTTTGGAGTCACGTGCATATTCTCTATTGTTATGTGCAGGCTCATGCAAACGACGCGCATATAAATCAAATCAAATTTATTTATTTCCATAAATATGGGTGATGATAATAACATTGATGTAAGGTAGGTACAATGTACATACATTTCAGAGCGCCATACTTATACCGTTAGGTGTGC
Organism: Crocallis elinguaria; assembly: GCA_907269065.1. Taxonomy (NCBI): domain Eukaryota; kingdom Metazoa; phylum Arthropoda; class Insecta; order Lepidoptera; family Geometridae; genus Crocallis; species Crocallis elinguaria. Next base: position 37,539,578 of record OU026065.1, read on the forward strand.
AAATATTATTTCATATAGAACTAACAAACTCGAATATAGCGACTTTTAATGTCACACATTACCATTATTAGAATTTCCCGCACAAAATGGCAAAAAAATAATAAAGGAATCATTTATGTTGCCATTCACTGTTAAACACCGGCTGTACCCGTTTTATCCGGTTCCTTTTTGCAGCCGAAACACGCCCAATAATTAGCTGGCAACACTCCAGCCTCATTTAAACTCGGTGTTGCCTGCGGGAAAAACTAAAACTGTACGGTTTGTCACAGACCCTGGCGAATAGAACCTGTGACTAATGCATTTAATTTATAAAATGTGTTTTAGTTTCATTTGCTTAAGTTTACTTTAGTAAATGAGGTTTTAAGTAGTTTAGAATAAGTGGATTGCAGTTTGCAGCAAATAGTGATAAAAAAAAATTAACAAAAATTAAAAAAAAAAATCGTTCGAAGTTCGAAACTTGACTGCAGGGTTCGAAAGCTCAAGCCACTGAGCAAGCCAAAGCTCAAGAGCTGTCTGTGAAATAAACTATAATTACAATTAGTTTGATGTGCGTTTTGGCAGCGCTGATGCACAGCAAGAATAAATCAATTCAACCATAGAATGGCGGTAAGGCATAATTAAGAACTGGCCTGGCTCGCTAGCTCCCTCATTATAAAAATCATGAGACTTAAATATTTTATCCATGAATGCAGAGCCGTTTGCAACAATAAGTACATTCCGTAATTCTGAAATCCTTATTGTCATTGTGACAATTATCATGATTTTAGTGAGATAAATACCTAGATATTAAAACAGTAGTTTATGGTAACACTATTTTAGAGCTTGTGTATATATTATTTGAAATTTAGTTCTGAGATAACACAATGTGGAACCTATGTATGTATACAGTTTATTATTGAAGACAACTAACTCTACATAACCATTCGATATCCTCCAGACAATTGACCACATCCCTCAGTATAAATAGTTTTAACCTCAGATCAGACAAACAAGGGAGATACGCCCGTTCGCGTTCAAAATATGTCTCCGTTTTTCATAAATTTTTTTCAACATTCCGCTAAACTCTTTAAGTACGGCACACCTACTCATTTTTTATGCACACTAAGAGACTTACAGCCATACAAATAAACTTGTTAGTGGGAGGACTAACACTTCTGCGAGTGTCCGTCTGGGTTCTTACCACCGCTTTGCTCGTGAAGTCTGCCGCTAAGCAGTAGTGTGCAAGCATTACTGTGTTCCGGTTTGATGAGCAGAGTATCCAGTGAAATTACTGGGCTTATGAGACTTAATACCTAATGTCTCAGGGTAGCGAGCGCACTGCAGTGCCGCGCAGGCCTTTGTGTCTCAAAGTTCTGGGTGGTACTGCAATTGTTATGCTTACCATCAGGCAAACGACCAGTTCGTCTTGTTACCAAATAACATAAAAAAAAACTTATTAATAGTCCACAGGCAAAAAATGCGACAGCAAAGCCGTCTGCAAAGTGGATACGATTAAATGTATCTGGCCTTTTTTGGGCCTGATGCGTTCGCACCCGCTACGTACGCCTTACCACATCTCCTTGTTTCTATGATCTGTGGTTTCAACATAAAGTATTAAGTGATTAGCGGTTGCGGAGAGTGGGAGACTTTGGCAAGCCTCCAGCGGCCGACTGAACCCACCACAGCAAGAACCCAGTGCTGCAGTCTTTGACTAATAGCTGGGTGATACATTACTCCATTAGTAGTGACTTTTGAAGCGTTGGTGACTGTTTTTTTAGTATTGGATAAAAACGAGTTGTCGGCCTCATGGTTATGGCTTGTCTGTCAAATTCGCATCAGCGCTTCACCAACGTCTTGATCTTTGGCTAGACGTGCTGTCTTGCTCTTTACGCGCCCCGTCTTGCTCGTGGTGAAACAGGAACATATATACCGCTCGGCGCTAGGCCCATCACGGAGTTGGGCGAGTCTTACTTCGGGTCCTTAACGAACACTATAAAATGCCCTACCACCATGTTTTGGTTGGATTACGGTTTTTTCTTATCGAAAGGTTTTTTATACTTTTGGTATTTGGATAGTAAGCATAACGCCGGCCCATAACAATCGCAGTGCCAATCAGAACTTTGAAACACAAAGGCCTGCGCGGCATTGCACTGTGCTCGCTACCCAGAGACATTATAGTTACTACAATCACAGTCTCAATAAGTCTCCACGATCCCACCGTCTCATTCCTGAAAGCCTCAAAGATCTATTTATATTTTTTCCATTCTTCGTTTCAACCTTTGTAATGTTATCTATAATTAAAATCTAAACTTTAATTTGACGAATAAAGTCAAACTTCTAGACTATTTAAGAATTTGAATATGTTGATGAGTTTGAATAATACTTGAGATTTATCTAAACGAACCTCGAATGAAATTTGAGCTGAATTTGATTAAAACTTGTACAAAAATGCATGAAAATATTGATGAATGTTGATGAAGTGATAGAAAGAATGTAAAAATAGACCAAGATGCCGCCTTTCACCTCAAACCAAAGGGCTTTATTTGCATTTAGAGTGATCTCACATTAAATTGAACTTGGACGAAACTGTAGCTGAGTTTAGATTCTCTAAACTAAAATATAGGTACTACAGTCCCGAGTCACGCCTACAAATGCTCTGTATTAATTTGTAATTTTCTTTGTTTTCAGGTGAGTATATCTGAACTTATCTACATCCGGTTTAAGGTATTTAGTAGTTCTGTTAACCAAGACAAAAGATTTATCAACGAAGTTTGCTAGATTAGATTCGTGATAAAATTTTACGCCCTTATTCTTAAAGCTCAATAAGATATTCTACGCTTTAAACTGCCCTGTCAACTTCTCGTTGACGGAAGTTGTTACGCGTGAAAATGAGACAAAACACTTTCTAGTAATTTAAGTAACTTACGGAACGTTTATGAATAAGGGCTGAAGTATTTGATATTTGCATCTTTAACATAATGTTTCCTACAGTGATTCTAATCGAAGCCAGCTAATAGAATCAGCGGCGCAAGTACGGATCTTTTCTAAAAATAAATTTCGATAAAATTGATCGATAAAGTGTGTTTTATCGATTTTAACTGTCCATTTTATCGAATAAATCCCACTTTATCGATTTTAACTGTCTATTTTATCGAATTTTATTTATCGAAAAGATCCGTACTTGCGCCGCAGTATCGAGGTAAAACGATTAGCGGCCCGTCTGTGGAGTACGGAACTGCTGGCCGACGGCCAAGTTCCACGCGAGCTGGCCTCTGACGGCTGGCATGTTTTTACACAACTGGTATCCTTGCAGCAGCTGTGCAGTGTTTTCGTAGGATTTCGGTTTCCTTTTTCGCTTTACCAATGTTGGGGATATGTATGTGTACACAACTACACTAGTAAATACATACTAGAAAATAAATTCAGTGGTACTATTAAGTAGTCTTAATTTCTATCAGGCAACTCTTAGATGAACAAAATTTGTAAGACAACCGACCAACCTCTACGTTGATCTACTTTTATCTACATAAAAAGTAACATTATTTCAATCGAAGGACCTTAACCAGGTACCTCAACATTTAATAGTATACCTGCTAAGTTTTAGAATTGTAAGAGCTGATTCTAGCACTGAATTATAGTAACTTCTTATCTTTATAACCAGAACTTTAGCACTGCTGCAAAGTCTATACGATTTGATTTAGACTTCTTCGAATATCATAACTTTATAAGCACTATTACATTAACATAAAGTCCTTTACCACAGCGTAGCGTGCTAAACTATGTTATGAAAACAAAAAGTAGAAGTGCTAACCGCATTTTCTTCTAAACAAAACGCTCTAATACTAAATCAAAGGAAATGCTAATATAACGCCGGTACAAACTCCGCCAACGTATAGCGCCGGGCGTCGAACCTGCGCTCTCTGGCTCGCTGCCAACCGCAGTAACGATATTCCTATTTAAATAAGATTTTTCTGCTTAATCTGGAATTAAAATCTGGTGAGCCTCGGCTGTTGACAAATTGTTAAGTGCGACACGATGTCTTGGCACGTATAGTACTACTTTTTGGTTTAAGGAAATAGGTTTTAAGATATGGCCGCACTATAGGGTGCTGCGGTCCGAGCGATGCAGCGCCTAGCATCATGTCAAATATTCTGACTATGAAAATGTAGATAAATACATATTGAAGGTTCACTTTGTGATGTTTATGGCAAGCTCATGATTATAGTAGATACGAAAATAAGAAAGATTAGAAATAATAAAAATTCAAATCGGTTTATAAAGAGATAAGGTAACAAAGAAAAAAATATAACCGAATTGAGAAGGGCACTGAGTCATTCATTTTAACTTTCATGAGTGCTCTCCAGAGGCCCATGGGAATAAATAATTTTGAATTAGTTTTTATTTAATTTTATTTCTTTTTATTTAACAAAATTTTAACTTTCATGTGTGCTCTCCTGAGGCCCATGGGAATAAATAATTTTGAATTTTTTTTTATTTATTTGTTTTTTTCTTATTTAAGGCCATTATAATAAGGCCTAAAGGTAATCCAAATGGTCTAGCTCACAAGTCACCATGTAACACTTGACAACGTACCCAGCATGCCAGCATTTCCTTGAATTGCATTGCTGATCCATTGATCGATTGATTCGTATAGTTCGCAAAACGAGCTGTTATAAAGATTTCATTAGAAGTAAACTACATTTGTAGCAACAAACTTTGTCGCAAAGAGACCCAAACACAACCGTCGCGTCGGCAGAACAAGCTGGAAGCTATTCACAAACAAGTGGCACCCAAATTACGGGCACGTTTGTGATGCGGCGAGGGCGGAAAATTAATCTCGCTAGCAGTCCACTTCCACACAATAGGCCTGCCTACTGGACTGTGGGCTGGGGAGCTACCACCGGTACTAGGTTATAAGAGTTCTGCGAACGAGAATAATATTCTATTAATTTTTATTTGTTGGCGTTTTAAAACACGGTCTCACGTTAGGACTGTTATCTATTTTGTGCCTTAGGACCAAGACTTGCTGCTGTCGTTATAATGTTAGGGTATTTCTAATTCTCGCCTGGCTAGCTACCACTCCCAAATTGAAAATCTGTCGCTCTATTCCAGCTGGACTTGAGAGTTCTAAGCTGGATTTAGAATATTTACCACCTTCGATCGCATATCAAGCGAGATATGAACATGTTTGGCGTGAATTCTCACATTTTTGACATAACTTGCTGACTTTAAAAACAAATCTGTTGTCATTTTTACTGTCGACTAGCTGCTGCCCGCAGTTTTACCCGCCCGGAGATATTGGATTTCATGGTTTTTATTTTTTTGCGCGGTACTCTAATCATTTTTCTATAATAAAGGTAGCCTAAGTTACTCCTTTTAACATCAGCTATCTGCCAGTGAAAGTCCCGTCAAAATCAGTCCAGCCGTTTCGGAGAGTACCCGGAACAAACAAACACACAGACAGACAAAAATTTTTAAAATTATGTTTCTGTTATAGGTACCGTAGGTAGGTTTGTTATAATTACTTTCATATGCATTTGGTAAAAAGCTGTTATTTTGACATTACAAACAGGCACTTCAATTTTATTTATTTGTATAGATAGCTGAGCCTTTGATTTCTATTTGGTCTGATCGCGACGATGTAGTCACAGAGTCTGTAGTAACGAAATACGCTAAACGAATATTAGGGCTCTCCAATGTAGCTACTGGAACGCAAATGCTAACATATAGAGTATAATATAAAAAAAAAAACAAAAAGAAACCATTCGCCCTCTGTATCATTTTCATCCAATTACAACCCACAACATCGCCGTAGGCATGTGTGCTTATGAAGTTATTCTACTGTAGCTTTGCGTTATACAAGGGTATCGGAAACGTGCGGAACGCTATCATCACGGGTTGAATTAGAACCGGAGCCGGCTGTACGGAACACCCATATTTGCGTCCGGCACAAGCCTGGACACCCTGTGTGTAAACTTTAATTAACAAGTTTGTTGTTTGGAGGTTGACTAAACGTTTTGCTGTCTGCTTGAAGCGAAACCTACGAGAAGTTAGGATGTTGATATAAAAGAGTTTAATAAAAAGTCATATATACATTTAGTGTATGGTCAGGTTCAGTCGCGGCTAAAGCAAAAAATCCGAAAAATCCTGTTTTTTATCGTACTAATATCCGATTTCATAGATATTAAAAAAAATACAGTAGTATAGACAACTGTTTATAGAAAAGAATTAGCTATAAAATATTATAAGTATAGAAATGGCCCAGAATCTTGAAGAAAAAACAAAAAAAAAACCCCGAAAAATTTCTCTTTGTCTCGAAATGCTCAATATTTTGAGCGACAACTATCACATTTTTGTAACCAAAAAAAGGAAATTTAGTCGTCAAAAGACAATGTGTAAAAACATTTAAACTTTATAGTCTCCCTTTTTCTTAATAAAGCCGCGAAATAACCTTCAACTAAAAGTAAACGCATCGCCATTTTCAACCTTATTTCAATACAAAAGAAAGGAAGGTCTAAAGGAGGGCCTTGCGCCTTGGGTCGTGTCCGTACATAAGTACCTAAATCTATCACGACACAGTAATCTAAATCCTGCTTTAGTCCTACCACCTGGTGAAAATATCAAACGCAAGTTTTCTCGAAAATGAGGGGATTCCCGCCATACATTATTATACTTAGTTCAAATTCCTCGTCATAGCAGCTACCTATCCAACCGGAGTTTAAATTGGTATGTTATCCCTAAAAGGAGTTAATCTACTCCTGGAGTTCAACAACATGTGTTTTACGAGTTTTTGAAATACGGAATTTTTCACTGAAGAAAACGTGTTAAAAGTTTACGTCAACATTCTACTACAGAACTTCCGGGCAGCCCTAGATCAGCTGATCACTTCAACTATGTTGAACTTTGTTAAATGATAATGATCATTAGAAGAGACAGAGAAAAAATGCAGAGAATGCGGCGCAATTCACGTTTGAAGCTTTTCTTTTATTTAATTTTGAACGACGTTTTTCCATTGGAGGTTCTCACAATTTCTCGATAACCAAGGTCCTAATCACCTTCCTCCTGGATAACACATACCAATTCAAACTCACCCTGTAGATACGCTCATTATTAGCATAAAAACATGTTATTATACAGATGATACGCTACTATCCCGTGTATCAAACACATTCTAGCTAAATGATCTTATTCTTATTTAAAAGGATGCACGATAGCTCAGTCTTTTGTTGTCGGGGGCCAACCCCCTCCTGGGGTCATCGCACCGTCATAAGTAAGTATTCATGAGAATATGTATAGCTTATTATTATTCACCTTTCCTTTTAACAATTTCAGACGAAAACATTTCGTAAAGGCGAATCACCTCCGCGGGATCTGTAGCTACTTCAGATTTAAAAAAAGAAAGAACTGCAGCCTCAGAAGTGTTTAACAATTATTATACGACTGCCCAAAAAGGAGTGTAATGTTTTCAGGTTTCATGCATGAACGTAGATATGTGAGTTTCTTTTTCACCATAACCTTTTGAAATTCCTGAACAGATTTGGATGTTGGGGTATCGTTAGGATCCTTACATCATCCCGAGTGACACTGGCTAAGGCAGTCGTGTTTTTTAAATATATTCTGCACTACCGCATACTGAGCTTCCAACTGAAAGGAATAATGCTCTATGTGCATGAAGATTTCCTTCGTACCGTTCGTTCGTTCGTTTTTTCATAGCCTTTCACGTAATCCTAAAAACAGCCTCTTAAGTTTCAAAATGGCTACCTGTCTACCTGTGTGTTTACGTCATAACTTTAATATCAGAGGCCCCGCAGTGGGTTCCGCCGCGGGACAAGTGGGGCTTGACACACAACAGACCCGACGAAGTAGGAGTCCTATTGTCTCTACTCTATTCTGTGTGTTTGGACCGATTGCAGAAAAGGGATCAACTTTAGGCTGATAAGGGCCTTATTCAAATTATATGTAGATCTGTGGAATACAGGTACATATTTTGGTTGTAATATAGCTTTTAGATAAAAAGTAAGTGCAGCTAAGGCTGCGGATTTTCTTGTAGGCGGCTTGTATTTTTCCGTTCTAGTCCATTCTTTGGGTACAAACTTCCGTTTTTTAAACGGTCGCGTGCCATCTACTATAAACTACTACAAAGAAACGTAATGACAAAAAGTTCTATTTAAAATATTATATTCCTTCCACACTTCCAGTTGACAACCAAAAAGCAAACAGCCCTGTCACGCGAGTAAAGAATACCATATCACATTAGCTTCTATTTTTTCAACGGGCTAAATGCTATTAGTTACTACATCAAAATTAGCCACAAAAATATTTGTATAATTCACAAGCCATTCGTCCAATTCTGTACCACTTCTCTTATAACAATAATGACATAAAAGTTACTTAACGAAGCTTAAAAAAATGTAAGAAAACACACCCTTCGGGTTTCTTCGTATAGTCTGTCGGTACCAAGGTACACACACTGTCACACTAAGTAAGAGCCCGTGACGTAGTGGGAAGAGCGCTCTTATCTGCGACGCTTTACTTGCCTGTTTTGTTTTGAACTGGGTCTACTGTCTAGGCGAGTTTAAGGTTTTGCCGTCGACGAAGTTTTGGGAAGATAAGCTATCCAGGCTTAAGTCTAAATGTGAGGGACTTTGATATGAAATGTTCTGGGAGGGTGCTTCTAGGAGTGGCTTTGTGTAGTTACTGTAGTGGACAGGCTTTATAGCTTACCATCAGATTACGACTTCTATGTTTTATCATATTTTAGGCTGAATGAAAAATAAATGCGAAAAATACGGTATATTTGCTCGTGAAGTCTGCCGCCAAGCAGTAGTGTGCAAGCATTATTGTGTTCCGGTTTGATGAGCAGAGTATCCAGTGAAATTACTGGGCTTATGAGACTTAATACCTAATGTCTCAAGGTAACGAGCGCACTGCAGTACCGCGCAGGCCTTTGTGTTTCAAAGTTCTGGGTGGCACTGCAAATGTTATGGGCCGGCGTTATGCTTACCATCAGGCAAACGACCAGCTCGTTTCGTTACCAAATAACATAAAAAAAAATATTCATACTAGTTTTCTTGACATGGCGGCCAGTCTTTTGTTGCATCAGTATCAGCCTCTTACGCTCCCACAGCTGGGATACCGGCTTTCTCTCAGAGAAAGAGATATGGGCCATAATCCACCGCGCAGGCCCAGTGTGGCTTGATGGATGTCACATGTCCTCGAATTTTGTGGTTTTTTAACATGCCGGTTTCTTCACGATGTTTTCGTTCACCGTTTTTGAGCGAGTGTGAATAATTCGCACATAACTTGATATAAGTCATTGGTGCGGCCGAGTCGAAATTCGAACTATGGTGCGTCGGATTGAAAGTCGCACAAGTTCCCGCTCGGCTACACTTGCTTATTTTTCACTTTGTTTGTTAATTAATCTCAATTATTATTCTCTTTCTACATATACTCTGTCACCCCCTAATCGCCTTTTCCTCAACAACATGCATGAAAGCGTGTCATGCTATCATACTCGCTGATTGCTAATTTTGCCCAGGATAATAGTTCAAATTCAGGGATGGCGTCGAATCACCCCCTTTGTGGTGACAAAGGGGGTGATTCGACGCCATCCCTGCAATTAATCGAGCCTCTATACGCCACCCTTGTTAACCGTTGGTGCTAAGTTGTTAATGACGTTACTGGTTAAGTCACGGGTCACGATTAAGACGAAGAGATTACATAAAGTGTAAACAATAAACTTCATCAGATTTAATGACTATATTCACTATCAGCCTCTTACGCTCCCATTGCTGCGATACCGGCCTTCACTCAGAGAGAACGGTATGGGCCATCCACCAGGCGGGCCCAGTGCGGCTTGGTGGATGTCACGTGTCCTCGAATTTTGCGGTTTATTGATATGATTAATTATTTTGGTGAATGTAGCTAATTACCTAAACGATACCCGTGGTGGACGAACTATTTATATACCTACAAGTTTGTACGGAACCCTCGGTGTGTGAATCCGACTCGCACTTGGTCGGTTTTTTACAGTCGGCCGCCTGCCTGACACCAACCCTTGTTCAAACGCCAACTTATCGACATTAAAAAATACTTTCCATTAAACTTGCTTACTACCCTAACCATAAGCTTTTCTAACGCATTCACTATACAATATTGACGTCGATTACCGCCCTGTCACACGCGTGTAAATCCGGCCTTATCCGGCTTGGACCGGCTCGGAGGGATAGCCGGACAAAGTGTCCGGTATCGACGATTGGAATAATGGGAGGCCGTGATCGGCCGTTGTTTACATAGGAAACGGATGTTGTGAACGGTTACAGATCTATGAGATATTCTCGTGTCTATCGACGGTCAACGTGAATTTATGATAGCTCAGTTGTATAGTGACGTCGGCTGCCGATCTGGAGGTCGATGGTTCTAATCCTACAATTATATAGTAATAATATTATATAAAATATGTATGCTTTAGTATGTTGCCCAGTAAAATAGTGCACATATAATTGTTTCTCAAGTAAGTGAATAGTATAGTATTCTTTTGAGAAAATAAATATCTTAAACCAGACAATTAGCTTGATCAACCGTAGTATTTTCTAGTGCTTGTCTTGCTAGCTACCACCTAAGGCTAATCTAGTTTACGAAAATCAACCAAATAGGGTGCGACACACAATTTCCACGCGGGCGAAGCCGCGGGGCGCATCTAGCCGCTTTATTAATGAAGGAGTTCAGACGTAAAAAAAGCTAGACGAATAATTGAGAACCTACTCATTTTTTGGAAGTCGCTTGAAAAACGCGAGAAAAGTATGCAAGGGCAGATGGTAGTCTCTGCCCACTCCAAGGAGGTATTGTCGTAATAATAAAAGTACTTGTAACATTCATGAAGGCTTTGTAAGATGCGTAAAATGTAGTGCTGAGTATTGGCTTCATAAATTTTAGCTTTCAAGTAGGTATCAGGCTTGGGTTGTCTGGAAGAGATCGCTATGAGCGATAAGACCGCCCATTGTGACACTTAGTTTCTTAAGATTTTAGTTTTAAATATTCCTGTTACTGTGGTGTTTCAATAAAGAGTTTATCTATCTATTTATCTATCTATCTATCTAATATATTCGTTTGATATGTTGTTTGTGCTAACAATACAGTCGTAAGGGCCTTGAATAGAGACTTGTGCCATATCTCTTTATTCCTTAATTCGCATTGAATCTTTTATTACATACCTAGTTTAACGTCAAGTCACTTCTCCGTATCTTACAAAACAAATTTGCCTGAAAGCTCAATTTGCCTCGCAAATTTGTTCCAATATCTATTTCCTGACCTCTTTACACAAGCATGCATTCAGTATAAACTTCAGTAATCGATAGCGTGCACTTTTGTCCGCACATCGTGCATCACTGAGCCAATTTTGTTTGCGAACAACTTTTGCTCGAGCTCAACTTCGTCAGCAGTAAGGTGTAGAGATGGGAAGTGATGCAAGTATTTTTATCGATAAAACTTAGTAGTGGAACTGCTTCTTCGTTCGCTCTGGGGTACATTGATTACGTATGATGAAACAGGAAGCGTTTTTTAAGCGTGAACAAATGAAAATTGTTACAAATTGATTTTGACGTTGTACTGGTTTGTATGGAGATTGGAGATGCACTTAGCAGCACACGCATAAAGTTTTTAGCAGTAGGACATACGACCTGAACCCATCTGCGAGAGTGCTTCTGGGTGGGTACATGATATGGTCGGTGACCACGGTGACAGACATCGGACGCGCAATAATGTTTTTTAACTTGTAATTATGTAGTAGATACTGTTGCTAAGGTAAGATTTAGAAAAAATATTAACCTCATAAAGGGAAACTAAACTTTCGCATAATATTGTTTTATCCCGCCCTATTACCTACTCTCGCGCCCGGCCTCGTGCAGTTCCCAACTCATCGCCGGCACTTCAAGAGTTTTATCCAACTCTCTCCATATCCAGCCAGGTAGAACCGAGGAATTATTTATAGCGGGGAACCTACTTAGGAAGTAATCTACTCTTATTGTACCGTCGCTGCACTGTTGCTATACTGTTTGAGTACTGTTGCTGTACTGGTGCTGTACTGTTGCTATACTGTTTGAGTACTGTTGCTGTACCGTCACTGTACTGTTGCTATACTGTTTGAGTACTGTTGCTGTAACGTTGTTGTATTGTAGCTGTACTGTTACTATACTGTTTGAGTACTGTTGCTGTACCGTTGCTGTACCGTCGCTGTACTGTTACTATACTGTTTGAGTACTGTTGCTGTACTGTTGCTATACTGTTTGACTACTGTTTGAGTACTGTTGCTGTAATATTGCTGTACTGTTGCTATACTCTTGGGTACTGTTGCTGTAACGTTGCTGTATTGTAGCTGTGCTCTTGCTGTACCATTGCTATACCGTTGCTGCACCGTCGCTGTACTGTTGCTATACTCTTGGGTACTGTTGCTGTAACGTTGCTGTATTGTAGCTGTACTCTTGCTGTACTGTTGCTATACCATTGCTGCACCGTCGCTGTACTGTTGCTGTGCTGTTGCTATACCGTTGCTGTACTGTTGCTGTAACGTTGCTGTACTGTTGCTATTCCGTTGCTGTACTGATGCTGTTCCGTTGTTGTAACGTTGCTGTACCGTTGCTATACCGTTGCTGTACTGTTGTTGTAGTTTTGCTTGTACTTTTGAAATTTGAGATTCACAATTCATAAGTATTTTTTCTGTCGCGATATTGTTTATCTGTTTCTCCGTTTCACTTATCAACCAACTTTAATTTTTAGTTTTTTATTAATTTACATTGACTTGTTTATCGTATGTATTCCACATAAGATTCGGTGAGTAAATGATATGTTTCAGAGAGGGCGCTCGCATCCATTTCCCTTTCGTCGACATTGATCTATAAAAGCTACTAAACGTTCCTAATAGAATTTAGATACTTTCAACAAAAGTTCAAGCATATAACGATGTTACCTTTGAAGCTTTATTTGTTTCTCGGTAACTCGCGACGTTATATGGAGTTTTGGAATATTTGCGTAGAAGGTGGAAACTTTGTTAAGCATTTCTGCTCATTTGCAATCTGCGAAACGTCAAGGTCGTTACTTTGTAGGTGTTAAGTGTTGTAAAACTTCGAAAGACGAGAGTTGTCATTAATTTTCTTAAATTAGCTAAGGTGTTTTTTTTTACCAGACGTAATGGTATCTAATATTGTGTTTCCGCGCAATAAAATATAATTTAGAATATGATTATATAATATTGGTAATTTATAGTTTTAATTCCGCGATAAAGAATGTCCAACGGCCTAAGTTCGATCTATACTGAATTCAACCAAACGTAATGCGCGACGGTTGAATTCAGTATAGATCGAACTTAGGCCGTTGGACATTCTTTATCGCGGAATTAAAACTATAAATTACCATCATTATATAATCTCATTTAAAATGGATTTCCGCCAAGTAACGCCTGATTCCATCAAATATCTATAATTTAGAACATATTAACTTAAATAATTTTGCAGTTTAGATAGTTCTATATAACAACGATTTGTAAATTGGCTTTATTCAAAATTTTATAAACTACCAGAATAACATAAACACAGTTACAATTTACAACCACAGGTTTTACTACCCTACCAAAAGTTACCCTACCTCGCAAGTAACAATCTGCCTAAAGACCCTCCAAAGAATTTACCGCCCAAAACAAGCAGAAGACATATAAAGATAAGTAATGCCGGTCGTGAAACTTGGAATTGTCCGGGGCGGAACATAAAATAGTCCCCTGGTCCCCCTGAGCGTCGGAGTACCCCCAGGGGCCCCGAGTTCAGGGGTCAGCAAGACCTGTTGCTTTAACGGCGTACAGACATGTAGAAGATTGACTTTAAGACTGGTGTTAGCAAAAGGTAAGTTGGGTAAGTGTCGGTCATTTATTTTAGCTGACTTTACCACCCTAAATAAGGGTTAAACTAAGAAAGGAAATTATAGTATTTCTTCCGGGAACTTCAACTGTTTTCGTTACAGAAAAAGTTGCTTGTTGTTTTCCATTTTGTTTCGAAATGAATTGAATGAATCTCTAGTTCCAACATCGGACTAGAATTCGTACAGAATTGTGACTTCAACTAAAACTAGCAAAGATCAAGATGGGACCTTCTATTACTTACTATGTTTCTAATTTAGTTCAAAACTATAGATAGAACAACGCTTGCGGCTGACCGAGTTTAAACTGTTGTTTAGTACAATTGGGGTTCTGTTTAGTTATGAAAAATACCTTACTGGACCACTATTAGAGTCGTACCAGACTTGACTGAATGACAAATATGATTTTGTACTACATACTGAACTGTCTTGTCTGATGAAGTGACGATGTAGTCAAAGTTATAAAGTAATAGTACTCTGCTTAAATGATGACTCTGCTTTAATGAGAACAGCATCCAAAACCGACTGGTAGGTGGTTGTGATATATTTTCAACTAGAGAGAACTAGTTGTCTAGACAGGAATGACTGTGCCATAAAAGTCGATTATGAGCTATTTAAAAGGTGTGAAAAAAATAAAAAGAAAAGTGAATATCTTTGGCCGAGGGTCTAACACAACGCTCAAGGTGGGACATAAAACACTTCCGACCTTCTGGTTTATGGTCAGCCAGACCTGTTGCGTTGACGGCCAGCAGATGTGAAGATCTAAATGATATAAACTCTTTACTGCTTACCGTAATAAATTGGAAGAGAGAGTGATTATAATTAATTTAAGAATGATACTTGGAGTTGGAACTTGTCTGGTCTATGTATAGCAGGGAGACAATACAAGGTGTTATGTTTAACATCAGGAAAACGACCAACACGTCTCGTTATCGAATAGCATAAGAAAGCACACTATAGATTTAAAATTTCTGTACCTATTGCGGCGTTTCAAGAAAGAGTAATAACCCTTTAAATGTCAAAGAACGGTCTTATATTACGTGACTCTTATTATTCTATGTACTTTTTTATGGTACCCCACCAATCCTCAATAAATCCGAGCCGGCAGTCAGCGCCGTAAAAGGAGCAATAATTGTAAATGAGATGTTAAAATCCATTATTTATTAAGGCGCGTCCACAGTGGGGTTGTGACGAGCCACGACATTGGCGGCGTAAAGCCATCAGTGCTGCGTTATGCGGGACCTACACTTGTGGTACAAGTTATAAGAAACTAACCTTTTCGGGAATCCTGCTGTTTTTTTTATAGACTTTGACGTTGTCCCCGAACGGATCGCGTAAAGTCAAACACGGTGACTATTGTCTTTTTCCAAGACCTGAAAAGTTCTGAGTGGCACTGCAATTGTTATGGGCCGGCGTTATGCTTACCATCAGGCAAGTGACCGGCTCGTCTCGTTACCAAATAACATAAAAAACCTACTCATTAAAATATACTTGCTATATGTAGACTGGCAAACAAGGATTCAGTGAAAGCTTCACCAGTCCTTTTGACAGGTTGCTGTTTTTTCTTCTTGTATTAAATTATTATTTTTGACCACTGGCAATCACTTTTCTCGGCAAAGAGCACTGACAACAAGGGATACATTGAAAAGTCCACAAGCTTGTGAATTACTAGTCAATTTCAGGCTTCGCAAGTAGTCAAGAGAGCATCGACCTTTTCGAAGATAACTAGAATTTACAAAGCTCTACTAATACAAATATGCAGACTTCAGCGCTGCTTCAAGAGAATGTAATTACTCTTGACTCTTTATTCTTATGTTTATTTTCAAAAACAGTACGCTTCATTTACATTGACAACATTTATATTCATCCTAACGAGAACATTGTCCTTACTGCATTTTCTATACAATTTTCCGCTTACGACTTGTCCCACGAATAGAGTATAAAGTGGTACATTACGTCGCCTTGTCTTCAGTCCGGACTGCTCGAGGCCGTAAAAGGCTTCCGAGGCCGTAACTAATGGAAACCGGTGTTTAATGACCTCAAGGTAATGACGAGGCCGTAGGATTCGAAATATGAATGTGAAAGATTATGAAAATAGCCCATTTGCCACTGAGGCCGTTTTTGTTGCATGTTTTTATTGTTTATTTAATTACAAAAGACTTAAATAATGATTATAAAGGTATTCTTAGTAACCAATGTGTATATATCTTTACCACACGGCCGCGGCAGAGGAGTTTTACGTTAATTCATCACGACAATATATTAAACAGTGAATAAATTGAATAAAAGTATCTAATAATGGTGTCAAAGCTGCTTTCATAAGCTCCTAGGTAACTCTTTAAAATGCCTTCTCTTTGCAGTGCTAAAAATCGTAAAATAATAATATGTATTTCACGAATGTAATCGGATGTAGGTCCTATTACATACATAAAAGAGAATTCCTAAAACAACCACGTAAAACTTGTCCTGCGAAGTACTTACATTAATTTAGGAACTTAGTTATTACAAAATTAAAAAGTTTGAAAAAACCTTGAAATGGTGTAAACGTAATCGATAAAGAATTAAATAACTTTCTTGAAAACCCCCGACTAAAAGGGAAAGTAACGAAAAATAAGTTAAACCCAAGAAAATCCTCCAGGACTGCAGTTGCCTGCCCTGAAATTAACTGAAATTTTGCAGTTTTATGAGTTTGTGACTAATTGAAATTATGTTACTAGGTACCTAACGTAATTTCGAAAACGTAGATATTAATTGATATAAATTGCTGCATCTCTCTCAATAGCTTTTCTGTACCGCTTCATTTTAATTAATATTGGGAACACAGATCTATGGCATTGGCACCCTCCGACGGATTTTTTGGGGTTTAACATTTCTTTCCTTTTTAGTCGGGGGTTTTTCAAGAAAATTAATAACAAGTTAAATTCAATAACAATACAAGCCTATTTATTTCCTCCCAGGTGTGTTGAAAAACGTCGTATGAAACGCGTGTGCTATGTTGGCCAACACAAACTCCTTATTCCTTATATCCCAGCTTCGGATCCCGGAGTTCACCAAAAATCCCGCACTCGTAATTTTTTCTCGGAGCTCCATCAAAACAAACCTTAATCAAACCGTCAAGTATAAGCTGTAACCGAACGCAATTGGCAATTTGTCACGAATAAATCAATTTCCCCGCAACTTCGCATCATTAGTTACGGCGCAACTTCAAAAAGAGTCAATTTAACTTTTGCAAGTGCTACAGAACTCGCGGGACAGATGTCGTTTGAGTACTAGCCTCTCGCTTGCGGGTTTTCCCCACTTTATTTCGTTTAATATAATTGGCAGACGCGAATATTGGCTTTAATTTCAACTCTTGGTAAACGACCTTTTGGTAAAATTAAAAATTGTTTATTTTCGAATTGCATAGATGGCGCTGTAGGTGACGCCGGACGCAGATCTGTTCGTCAATGATTCGAATCCTAGAAACACAACGTAATGCATTTTCTAATATTCGCCTAACTAGTTTCAAGTTCAAATGTGTCCAGCGCCGCCTACCTTTCGGCGTATTCCAGCAGTTGCACTTAACTGTTCTTCACCTGAGAACATACTGGAGTAGCATTCCTATGTAAGCGCCCCGGCTGAGGATCGAATTCGCGGCCTCTCGCTTAGCAGACAGGATACCAGCTAACCCAAGCTGCCCTTTTTTATTTTATATCGAGGAACTCGGGAGCATTAAGGGCTTCCGCTATAAAGGCCTGCTTTATAAAATTATTGTCAGTTGTAGAAGTAAATGAGCTGAGATAATTTAGGTAAGAGGCCATTCGGAGGTCAGGTCGAGTCTTTAAGTTTTACGATTACTCTTGGCTTAGGTATTTCTTTTAGTAATTAGCTAACGCTCGCCTTTAGACTATAAAATAAGATTATTATTATTAGCTATTACAAATCATAGCGATCTCTTGAAATATCTTCCTTTTTTTACCCGATTGCCGAAGAAACGGAGAGTGGTATTTGACGTATAATAACTACTTACTACAATGACTGGAGTGAGTAGTTATTATATATTTTTTTAACTGTTTCCCTAAAATTTCACTCTGTTTTTTATACCCCCATTAGCACGGCCCGGCGAACCCTATCGTAAAAAACAACGCAATCGCCAATTGCCTAAAGGGTTGTAAATTCACGGTCCCCAATAACAAAACAAAACTGAAAAAAAAACATAAATTGCCCCCGCGATGGGGCTGTGCCAATATTTTCATGACACCCCTAATTTTCGCGTATTAATCTTGCTCATTTTTTAACCTTCCCTTGTGTTTTTGTGCGGGTATTTTTATCCGAGTTGAATTATCATCGTATCATCTGGCTGAAGCCGGATAAAAGTGGTATATTTAGGGTACCGAAGGGTCCAAAGAAAATAGGGGAACGTTTATGGAAATTCTTTATTGGCACCATGTTCTATCTCCATGGTATATTTGATTTTGTCTGGAAATAACAAAAATCGAGAACGAAACAGGTCAAATTCTTAATGCGACAAAAGTATCTTACCATTTAAGTATTTGGCAGTTATTAAGAAAATACCAAATTGCAACTTAAGTGTTGTGTATATGAAATTTAGTGATTGGTGGCAGACTGTTCGAATGGTACCTGCCCAGACGGACCCTCGCAGAAGAGTTAGGTCTACCACCTAGAAAAAGATAATTAAAAATCTCTTCTGAATATGATAAGAGTGAAGAGGTGCTCTACTCGAGCCCCGCTCGCCCCAATCTGTTCTAATCATTTTCCGAAACTAATAGCCTCTCGGTTAAAGCCCTGTTAATAGCCAATTTTGAAGCAGCGGCCCTTTAATCGTGATACTAATCGTTTCCTTTAAATTAGTTAAGTACTTAATGTCAGCCATGAAACGTTCTAAGAAGGCTTAGAATACCTACAAGCAGTTTTTAATAAGGTTGTTTTTTTAGCTTTCAACTTTTAGATTAGGTATTAAAATTTGCTCGCGGAAGAAAAATGTATTGAAGAGTAATGGTGGTTGCAGAGTGCACAAGGGTGAGGAATTGAGGATACTTCGAATAAATGTTGTAAAATGTACACACACAAGAGCCGCTTCACCTACACTAGTGCACAAATAATCTTCTATACAAATAAATAAAATTGAAGTGTCTGTTTGTAATATCAAAATAACAGCTTTTTACTAAATGCATATGAAACTATATACGGTACCTATAACAAAACAACCATTTTTAAAATTTTTGTCTGTCTGCCTGTTTGTTCCGGGTAATCTCCGAAACGGCTGGACCGATTTTGACGGGGCTTTCACTGGCAGATAGCTGATGTTATAAGGAGTAACTTAGGTTACTTTTATTGTAGAAAAAGAATTAGTGTTCCGCGCAAAAAAACAAAACCGATGAAATCCAACACCTCCGCGGGTGAAACCGCGGGCAGCAGCTAGTTTAGAATATTTTAACGGAGCTATGAGAGCGAATGTGAGGAACCCGTGACAAGCGATGTTTTAAACATAAAAATCTGAAATTTTAGTAAAACACAAGTAGATTAATAAATAAGTGCATTTATTTTAAATTTTGTCAATAACTGAAGTAGGTCGGATGTAGACTCGTCCGCACTTGTATCATTTATAACACTGTACTGTCCGTAACTATTCCTAAACCACATCATGAAACCATTATCTGACGACAGACTTTGTTTATTTGACTTCCTTATGGAAGGTCACATTCTAAACTTACATATGTGGACGTATGTTTATACATCATTCCGACATCCGGACAATCTGCAGCGCAAGTACGGATCTCTTAGATCGATAAAATTCGATAAACTTGACAGTTGAAATCGATAAAGTGGGTTTTATCGACATTTTATATAATTTATCGAGTCTCGATACAATAGACAAAAGTTATCGAATAGCTAAGTCGAATCCAAAGAGAATATAGAACTACTACAATACTTTACGATCAGACTTCGGTACTCGTACCATTCGATAAATTTATCGGTTTTTTTCGATTCGACAAATTTATCAAACCGACTTCCGTACTCGCGCCGCTGGTGGCTTAAAATCCAGTATGTAATTATAGATAACTGGAAAAATCGGCATTCAGATATGTCTGACAGGAATATCCACAAGTAATTATCTCTCTCTGGTCTACAAGAATTCCTTAGAAGTCTTTGCTAGTACGCCACCAAAGTACCTAGTTTTATATTGTAATATTTTATTAATGACTTTGAGCACGGATTGGGTCTGTTGGTGTCTTTGTCATTTATTATGTTCTGATAAAGACAGCATTAGTTTTAGTCTATGATTCGGGTAGACGAATGTTGCAGAGGCCGGCTGTTAGAGTCATTTTAACTTTCATAAGTGCTCCTTTGGGGCCTATTTGAATAAAGACTTTTGAATTTGAATTTGAATGTCTCTGATAATATTTTATCATTGTTCACTAAAACATGCTGTCGCAGTACTTGATTTGTAGGTAATTGTACTCTTCTGTTGGGTAGAGAAGTATAAACCTGGAACAAAGGAGAATTTTTTTGTACTTAATAATTAGTAGGAATCTTCTACGAAAGTCTATTACCTTTAAGGTAGGCGCTACACCTTTGACCAAGCGATAGAATATTATATTTGATTTTGGTTAAAAAAATTTGGTTTAAAGACCATCATCAATAGATGGAAGATGTCCATGATAGACATAGGCCTACCACGTAGACCGTCACTTTGAGGGAGTGTGCGACAGAATTACACAACTTGATTCCAGCATCTCCATTTTTCCAACGGACGTCTAGAGGCACGGCACTGCGTCACCCATATATGGTTGATATCCCTCCTGTCCGTACCAAGCGTTTTGCTTCAACCTTCATTATACGTACGGCTAAGGAGTGGAATTCTTTGCCAGCCTCTGTGTTTCCCAATAGCTATAATTTGGGAGTTTTCAAGTCGAGAGTGAATAGGTTTCTTCTAGGCAAGCGTGCTCCATCGTCGACCGCATCGTCGCTTAACATCAGGTGAGATTGTGGTCAAACGTAAGCCTATTTTGGTTAAAAAAAAAAAAACTGGCCGCGTGCATCCGTCACCCCACCGCAATTTTATAAATTCGTTGGTCCAATTATTGGCATTGGGCTTACCCTACTTCATAGATTATTTTTTATCGCTATCTCACTCGATCTTCGAAACATCGGCGCAAACTGGATTAGGATGATTAAATTGGCACCTTGGCCCAATTTTTATTTAACTAAAGCCTTATAGTATAATCAGGGTATATATGGTTATAGTTCTCAGAAAAGAAGAAAGATGGCAAAGTTTTTTAGCAGGGCTTTCAAAAATCGTTTCAAAAAATGTTGTTTAATTGTCTTCTTATTGCTTACCTTTCCAAAGGCAATTTGATGAACAGCTTCTTCAGCTGATCCGTGTACGGCACCATCACGTGCTCGGCCACGTCAACGTGCTGAACCATGGTGTACGCCCACTCCGACCACTCGAACAGTTTTGCTGTGGATCGGAAAATAAGTTAGGCATTTTTCATGTCTAGAAATCATTTATGCAAATCACAAAGGAGTTAATGTCTCATGTCTACAGGTACTTAGAAAGAATTAACAGTCTCCAAGGTGAAGTTGTGAGGAAGACTTCTGTGGTGCGTAAGGGTTTCGATTCTTGCAACATGACAAAAAAGTGCACTTGTTAGTGGGAGGACTAACTCTTCTGCGAGTGTCCGTCTGGGTTGTTACCACCGCTTTGTGAGTGAAGTCTGCCGCCAAGCAGTAAATTGCAAGCATTACTGTGTTCCGGTTAGATGAGTAGAGTAGCCAGTGAAATGACTGGGCTTATGAGACTTAATACCTAATGTCTCAGGGTAACGAGCGCAATGCAGTGCAGCGCAGGCCTTTGTGTTTCAAAGTTCTGGGTGGCACTGCAATTGTTATGGGCCGCTGTTATGCTTACCATCAGGCAAGCGACCAGCCAGTCTCGTTACCAAATACGATAAAAAAAAGCATTAGTGCCTTTATCAGTAAAGCAACAGCATAAAAAAATAAACATAAATGTAGGATGGTTTTTGCACTGAAGGTTGAGTGACTGATAGATTTGGGAACGAAATAGATGTTTATTTGACAGGAGTGAACGGTGGACGCATCATTTATGGGTGTAAATATAAGTAAGCATATACGACGCGGTCGGAACAATTGTACGCATATTTTTAAGGAAATTGCAATCAATTAAAGAAGAAATAACAAAGATTCAAGTGTTTTCTCTCCACAACCGAACGCCGGACATAAAGTAGGAGCGTATTTTCCCGTTCAAAATTCCAACGTCCACGTCTGTAATCGGGCGGATGATTAGAGCCGGCCGAATTAGGCTGGAGTCAATCTCTACTTTCAGTTGAAGGATGACTGGAACGTGCTACTAAACCCAATTTCGAATTCTCATTGATATTGAAATTACAGATTGCAGGATGTAGCAATTTACCCTGGAAACTAATCATCTTTGACGGCGAGATTGGGTAGATTCAGGGTCGGATTAACCATGTCGAGGCTCCTAAGCAAAGCACGTCCCGGGCCCCCCTTTTCTAACCATAATAATATTATGCTATAATAATTTGTAATGTGTTCTGAAATGTACTGAAATATGATGATATAAAAAAACAACGCAATATTAATAATATTGTCATTGAGGGTTTGTTACATACAAACCATCAAATTTAATTTTCACTCGAAGAAACATTTTTAAATTTTTCCCGGGGTGCGGGGCCCCTAATCGGTGTTGGGCCCCTAGGCAGTTTATTTATTTATTTATTTATTTATTTATTAAACAATCAATTGCAAACTTACAGCTACATCAGCCAAAACATTCACAATGATATATAAATACAGATTTACAACACAGAACTTAAATAAAATAAAAGATAAGTACTTATACGGCAAATGGGGTCAGTGTGTATATCGACATCTTGGACCTCATTCAGAAAACGGTTAATTAGTGCAACTGCCCTCGCTGTTGGTGCGTTACGTGCGTGCCACGTATGCAACAGTTGCCTAGTTTGCCTTATGGATAATCCGGCCCTGGTTAGATTGGCAAAATTAAAACAGATATGACGGATGGCCAAAACGTGTGTTGCGTGACACGCTTCCCATGGAAACTGAACATTGATATTAGTAATTTTTTTAGAAGAATTTTACTGGCGCGCGTGGTTGTAAAAATGCTGATATTTATCTGCTGGGTGATAGCTAGAAGGCGAGCGCAGGAAATGCCCAAAAATATCCCGAAAAATCTAGCAGAATAAGAATCTGCAAGTCTGCTTGCAGATTGGGCGAAACTAAGCCGCAATCGCTTCATAGGGAAATAAAAAGGGAACGTCGTGAGAATGACTGCCCACATCCGTTCTCGCGAGAGGACAAGTTGTTACCCATTGACAGATTGGCGCAACGTCCGCCGCAGAAACAATTTGCGCCGCCGTCGAAATAGGGGATGAAAATGACGGATTACGGACGAAGTTATTTAGGACGAATAAAAGAGGAAAAGTTGGAGTTTTTACTCGACCTTGCTCGGTAATAGGTATGAATAACAATTATCGAATATATAGAGGAAGTAAAATCATTTGACCTACTTTGTATTTTTCTGGTGCTCGCTTTGCTTAGCTAGCACCCCGGAATTACCACAAGTGTAAGTAAATCTACAGTAGGGCATCGAGATACTAACCCCGTGCTCGCATGGCGAACACAGGAACAGTGAATTTTCCCAGGATATAAAAAGTGGGCTGTGTAGTAACATAATAAACTATATCTATGCAAAAATCACGTTGCTGTATGAAAGAAGGACAAACCAACAAACACATTTTCGTTTATAGTACGGACAGGTATAGACGCTCCCATAAATTATTTTATAACTAGCTGTGCCCCGCGGCTTCGTCCACGTAGCCTAAGTTACTCCTTGTAACATCAGCTATCTGCCAGTGAAAGGCCCGTCAAAATCGGTTCAGTCGTTTGGGAGATTACCCGAAACAAACAGACAAAAACACAAAAAATTTAAAAATGGTTGTTTTGTTTTAAGTACCGTATATACTTTCATATGCATTTAGTAAAAAGCTGTTTTGGCTATATTACAAAAATAGACACTTCAATTTTATTTATTTGTATAGATTGTTTTAAAATTATACGTGAACTAGCAATAAAAACCTCTCAAAATTACTTGTTGACGTTATCTGAACTGGATTCACAACCTCTCACTGCTGCCATTATATGTCAGTGTACCTAATCCATACAGATAAATAAAATTGAAGTGTCTGTTTGTAATATCAAAATAACAGCTTTTTACTAAATGCATATGAAAGTATATACGGCACCTATAACCAATAACCATTTTTAAAATTTTTGTCTGTTTGTCTGTTTGTTCCGGGTAATCTCCGAAACGGCTGGGCCGATTTTGACCGGACTTTCACTGGCAGATAGCTGATGATACAAGGAGTAACATAGGCTTCTTTAATTTTAGAAAAATAATTAGGGTTCCGCGCAAAAAAATAAAAAACATGTAATCCAAAATCTCCACGCGGGTGAAACCGCGGGGCAGCAGCTAGTAGGTAATATAATGATGCATAAAATGACTTACACTCCAGTTCACTCTCCTTGTCGTACTGGCTTAGGTCAGGAATATCCAGGATGACGTCGAGATTATCCTCTTCTAGCACCATGTAGACATCGTTTTTCTTCTTATGGAGTTTGAATGGAAATGTCACTTCCACTGTGGCTGAAAATTTTGGGAAAATGCTGTTAGATAGCCAAAAGGCAAAAAAAGGCAACAAAGGTCGGCGAGCGCGATAAGGGAACTGTGTCTGTTGTGACCAACATAACACACGCGTTTCATACGATGTTTTTCAACATACTCGCGCGAAAATAAACAGACTTGTGTTGCCGGGGGCCGGGGGCCGTGCTCTAAATGCTCATAGACCATCAGCAACATCATCCCATACAGATAGCTATACGGGTACATGCAGGTTTGCACGGTGTTCGGGGGATGTGAAGATAACACTATTCCGTGCGTACTGTACATCTGCAGCCTGTGGGCTAATTATACACAAAAATGTTACAGTGCCCTCCGCGTCCAATAAATAACGCGTTTAGGGCGGTACTGGGTCTGCCTCGATTCTGTAGCGCTTCGGGGATGTTCGCGGACGCGCACACCGATTGCTTTCACGCGACCATGCGCAAGCGATGTGCGTCCCTGGTGCGCAGAGTACGGGCCAGCTCCAATGCCGTCCTGAACATGATCGCTGGCAGGTTTGACTGCCCTTATATCCGGCATTGTAGCGGCAGACATGTCGCCTACACCCCCGGTTAGCTATATTATATATGTATGTTTTGTCTTTGTGTATTTTGATTGTTGTTATGTGTCTATGGGTTTTTTTTTTTTTTTTTGCCTGAAATAAATGTATTTTATTTTATTTTATTTATTTATATACTTTTTATGATATTAAGCAAGTTAATATGTTCATAGACTATCGTCAACATCATCCCATACACCTGAAACCTGTCGTGGATTGTAGCGGAAGAGTTAAAGTCTAGGGCTTTCCTAGGCTGACGGCAATGATCCAGGATAGAATCTTTCACTTGTTTTTTTAAATTGTTTATCTGCTTGTGTTCAGCCAATGTTTTAGCCAATCCTTGAGCCTCTTATATTATACTTCCATCGTCCTCTCTGGAGCTTTTCTTTAGGACCTTGTATGCGCATTCGTTTAGAGAACCATACGAGCAGGTTTTATGAGGTCGATGCATCGTGTTACAGAGTGTTCTCTCTGCTCTCCACTATACCTTTCATTGCTAAGCGCTCCAAAAGGCTTCGTTGGACTGGTGTACCTAATGCGTAGAGGGACACTACGAGTATAAGTCGCGTTATGAAGAAATTTCACATTAATTAGCTTTATGTCCAGGACGGTGTTCATCTGTTTAGCAGATTGGTTACTTCGTTTTAAAGGTAATCTTTATCAGACCTAAATATTCATCAGCCCAAATCCTGTTTTGTCTAAATCAAAATTGCTAAATGCAATAAATACCTACAGCGTGCTGCAGTTTATATTAATACACATATAATCTACACCTGTTGTAGGTATACACGGTTCCTTGCCTCGAGCGCCTGCACTAATTGGTTCCAAGTCATTGGTCAGGCGTGAACCTATCGACACCGATTCTCAGCTGGTTGTTGCTTGCCGTTGTTTAAGCTGCATATTGATTGTATCTTTTTTGTTGTTAATTTGGACGCGAAAGGGCATTTATTTTTGTAAAGCTGGGTTTTAATACGCCAGTTTAATTTTTCTTAGACACCGTGACAATATAGGTAGTAGGAAAATTGATAAATGTAGTAAAGTACAATGCTGTAGTTATACAGTATGTATCGTACCAACATTATTTATAGAGATCAAACTGGGGTCTTACCATTGCCTGCAAACTTTTTCAATGGACCTGAAATAATTAAAGATACTATTAAAATACGCGCCTTTATTGTACCGTGTATATATATGGTACAAGAAGGCGTGTTTGTGTTTTATGTTGTATGTGTGAATATGGTAGACATGTGCGTTAGCATAGAAAACTTCTTTACTATTTGAATGCAATAATGTATTATGTCAATAAATAACTTGTTAATTATTTTATTCACATGTACCAAAATAAACACGAAATTAAAAAGGAAATCTATATTTTGGAATATGTAATGTGGAAATGAATAAAGTTGATCTTACCTATATGACGTCCTTTTTGTGTGAATGCTGAAAATGAATATTTTATCTGATTAAATTTTAATTTAGACATTAATTAACTATATACCATATAATATTATAAAACAGTAAAGTTTGTAAGTTGGTTTTTCATCATGGTTGTTCATCATATCATGATTGACTTACTCTGTAACTCGCTCTTATTATCTTTTCTAACTGAAAATTGCATGTAGTCTTCACCTCTAACTATAACGACATTTGGCTGTATTATTTTAAATGAAAGAATTACCTATGCACGAACTGATGTTTATTATGTTGGTGATCAAATAAATAAATAAATCATGGTTGTTCATAGTTTTTTTTTTGTTTATTTAGGCAATCAAATATGTGTTCAAATATTTGCAAATATATCAAATACCCCTTGCCCACTTGTATTTACTAACATAGGCTACTTTTTATCCCGGAAAAATGCACGGTTCCTGTGGGAACGCGGGTGAAAACCACGGGCAAAGCTAGTAATAAATAAATCATTTGCTTTTTCAAGTGCAACTACGCAGCGCGTGTTTATTGAAACACGCATCGATAGCATGTAGGAAATTAATCGTGTGCACAGGCCCTTAATTTAAAGTACGTGAACAGTCTCGTTTTATATTGTCGTATGTGATCGAAACAAATATTCATATATTTGTATAAAACATATTAAATACAATATAACATATTCTTCTTACCCCTGTTAGGCTGTTTGCAAGTCATACTCCCAGCCTTAAACTCCACCTGTTGCAACCTCACTGGCATGGCGATTGATATCGAGAACTTCTTGTTGATGCCATCGAAACTGCAATAAAATATATATAAACTATAAATAAAATTCTTACAAACACAAATATAAAATCTACTTGAGAACATTTTTTTTTCAACCGGCTATTATATACATAATAATAATAATAATTGTTGGTCGTAAAAATCATTTTTCCAAATATTTATTACTTTATTCCTTTTTATATGCTTATAATTTGATTGCAACAGTTTATTTTACTATATTTATATAGTGATACATAAAATGGCACTATTATATTTGTGTTTAAACCAACCTATTTATTGAAAAATTACGAAAAAGGCAAAGACTTTTTTTTTGACAATGTCAAAAGGAACTAATTACAAGGACTATTACAAAATTTGCAATAAATACCAAATAAATGATTACACGATCAAGGAATAAAGCGGGAACAGCGAGCGCACGACAACCACCACCGCCCGCCTCGTCATCGCCGAGCTCTTCGTCGGGGGATGAGTACGGCACTCCCCTCGACACCAACGCGTCGAGCGACGAGGACGGGCCGCCGTCGCCACCTCCGCCGCCACCACCTGCGCGACGTGGGCGACCACCGCTGCCGGCACGCTTGGGGCCAGTGGGACATTCTGTTCCGCGCGCGGCCCCCGCTACCGGTGGTATAGTGCGCCGCATGCGATGGACTTCTGTTATGAATGAAAATTGCATGCGCGCCTATTATGGGGCTACAGAGGGAGGAACTAACATGAGTGCGTACCGTGATCGGATGCTGCCTCTGTTTCAGACCCTGGAGCCATCCGTCGCCGTATCTACGCAACGACTTTCGGATCAGGTGCGGGCTATCCAACGGCTCAAGCTGTTGGACGAGTCTGTGCTTGATCGACTGCGCCTGGAGGCGCTTCCTATTCGCGCGACATCTGCCTCGACGCGGGACCTGTCTGTCGCGCCGCCGGTGCCGGCACCGCTCCCGGCCCCGTCATCGGTTGCGACACGGATAGACCCCGTAGTCGATGAGGATGATTGTGCGAATATAAGCGTAAGTACCCAGGTTAATGAGCAATTGAGAAGGGCTTTGGAAGACGCAATTTTGGAATACCAATATACACCTGATTCTAGGCCGCGACTACCTCGTCTACCCACTAATAGACGCAATCTAGCGTTAATGGGAGCCCTGAATGTTTTGCTAGCCCCGTATCTACGGGCTAGTGAAAACTTATTTGATACCCACTCGATCATGTACTGTGGGGCTATTGCGGTGTGTCGCGTGGCTCGTGTTAAGTTTCCGGACGCTGACCGAGCACCGCGGACCGCCGGAAGTGCACCCGCATGGCAGGTACGGATCGAGCGGCGTATCAATACGTTTAGGACTCTCATTGCGAAGCTGGTCTGCTTCAGCCGGGGCAACAACCGCCCCCGAGTAATGCGCTTCGTGAATCAGGCATTTGCTGGGACCGGTATAAGGCCCCAGAATTATATGGCTGGTGTCACGGAACGCATTGACTTTTTGAAGCAGAAAATCTATGCGTGGGTAAACCGTATTCGACGCTATAGAGAGCGTGTAGATAGGTACCACCAAAATCGCCTTTTTGAAAGTGATCAAAGGAAGGTGTACCGAAATTGGGAGGGAACCGACCAACGTGTGAGCGACGGACAAATGCCGGATACTAACGCCATGATTAATTTCTGGCGTGGTATCTGGTCGGTGCCCGTCGAGCATACGGAGGGCGATTGGATGCGTACTGTAGAACAGTCGTGTGAGTCCATCGAGACCATGGGATCTGTCACCATAGATCCCATAGACGTAAGTTGTGCTATTCGTACGGCTCAGAACTGGAAAAGTCCTGGTCCGGACGGATTGCACAACTTTTGGATAAAGTGGATTCGATGCTCACACGAATGTTTGGCAGTGCAATTCCAAGAAGCCCTCGAGCTTGGTTCTCTTCCATGTTTCCTGACAACGGGTGTCACCTCCCTGCTCCATAAGTCCGGTAGTACCACGGAAGCTAAAAACTATAGACCCATCACGTGCTTGCCTACGCTGTACAAGCTCCTTACATCCATTCTGAGAGCAAAAATTAATTCGCACGTTGTTGCAAACAATATCTTGGCTCCCGCTCAGAATGGTTGTAGGGTTGGGTCCCGTGGTACTAAGGAGCTCCTTCTCATTGATACGGCCATTTGCCAACAAGTCCGACGGAACAAAGGGGCTCTTTCGACTGCCTGGATTGACTACAAGAAGGCCTATGATTCAGTGCCTCATTCATGGTTGGAGAGGATTTTAGAGTTGTATAAAATTGATACAACTCTGAGATCCTTTTTAAGCACGTGCATGAGACAGTGGACCACAGTCCTTCGTCAACCAGGCAGTGGAAATAGCCCTTCTGGTCCGGAGAACTTTATAAAAATAGAGCGAGGCATCTTCCAGGGTGACAGTCTGAGTCCTTTGTGGTTTTGTCTAGCTTTGAATCCTCTGAGCACTTTGCTAAGAGATTCAAGGTTAGGCTGCAAGCTTCGTAGAGAGGGTGAGATCATTTCTCACCTGCTGTATATGGATGATCTTAAGCTATTGGCACCGAAAAGTCCAGACTTGATGAAGCTGTTAAAAATTACTGAGATTTTTAGCAGCGCCATCAAGATGGAGTTTGGTGTTGATAAGTGTGCGGTCATGCATGTACAGCGGGGGAAAGTTGTAAATTCTGATAATTTGCAACTTTCAGAGACAATGACTCTCAGATCTCTCTCTGAAGCTGAAACCTACAGATACCTTGGTATGTCACAGTCGTTGGGTATTGCGGTAGGGGACATTAAGCAGTCGGTGAAGGAGCGTTTCTTTTGTCGCTTGACAAAAGTACTTAACAGTCTTCTGTCAGGTGGCAACAAGGCACGCGCCTTCAACGGTTGGGTAATGCCTCTACTAATATACTCCTTTGGCATACTAAAGTGGACGCAGACTGAGCTGGACTCCCTGGATAGGAGAGTCCGTCAACTGCTCACCTATCATCGTATGTTACACCCACGTTCGTCTGTTATGAGACTGTACATTCCGCGGAAATGGGGAGGTCGTGGCTTTTTGAATGCCAAGACGCTTCATAACCGCGAAGTGTGCAGCCTCAGGGAATATTTCCTTAACAACGAGTGTGGGATGCATCGCGATGTGGTGGCAGTTGACAGAAACCTCACGCCTCTCTCGTTGGCAAACGAGAATTGGCGCAAACCAGTGGTGATGACCACTGAGGACCGCAAGGACGTATGGAAGGGCAAGGAGCTGCACGGGCGGTTCTATCGGGCCTTAACAGGGTCCGATGTGGACCTGCTCGCGTCGGTGAACTGGTTACGTTTCGGTGACCTCTTTGGGGAGACCGAGGGTTTTGTCTGTGCAATTATGGATGAAGTTATCAAGACGAATAACTACCGGAAATATATTATGAAAGACGGTACGGTCGACATCTGTCGGGCATGCCGCCGTCCGGGAGAGTCTCTCCGTCATATTATTTCCGGTTGTTCTCATCTTGCTAACGGCGAGTATTTACACAGACATAACCTTGTAGCCAGGATCATCCATCAGCAAATTGCCCTTCAATACGGCCTTGTCGAGTCTGAGGTGCCGTACTATAAGTACGCACCGGCGCCAGTTCTCGAAAATGGTCGTGCATTGCTCTATTGGGACCGCTCTATCATTACGGACAGGACTATTGTTGCCAATAAGCCTGATATCGTACTGGTAGATCGGTCCCAACGCCGGGCAGTGCTCGTTGACATCACCGTTCCCCATGACGAGAACCTCGTGAAAGCCGAGAAGGACAAGCTCAGCAAGTACCTTGACTTGGCTCACGAGGTAACCGCCATGTGGAATGTTGATTCAACGATCATTGTACCGATAGTTGTTTCGGCGAACGGCCTTGTAGCGAAGAGCCTCGACCAACATCTCAAGAGGCTCTCGCTAGACGGTTGGATCAAGGGTCGGATGCAGAAGGCAGTGCTCCTTGACACGGCACGTATTGTCAGGAGGTTCCTCACTCTGCAGCCCTAACCACCGGTAGCTTGGGCCCTGCCCCGCTGCCGGCGGCACTCTAGGTTTAGGTTTTTTGTAATATTTTGTTTTTTTATAGAAATATTGTAAAAAACTTAGACTTAAGATTGTAAATAAATACAGTGAATAATAATAATAAATTTATTTCAGGCCACACAGAAATCAATGTTGTACATAAAGCTTATATCTAAAATATTATTCCAAAGGATTGATTAGTTTATGAGGCTGTTTGAATGCAGCAGTAAATGAGATCTCTGAATCTGAAACTAGGAAAACCTGTATGATCAGATTCAGTTTTCTCCGAAGCTTACGTTACAGTAACAGCAAGGCTAAATTATTGATACAATGTTTGATACAGTTCATAGTTAAGCTTAGAAGACAACAAAGCAAGTATGCGAGCGGATGTGTATACGGTGTGTGCGTGTGCATGTGTGTGTGTGTGTGTGTGTGTGTGTGTGTGTGTGTATGTATATGTGTGTGTGTGTGTACGTATGTATAAGTGTGTGTGTGTACGTATGTATATGTTTTAGACTAATGTTAAATAACGAAGGTGAGTAGTTTTTCTGTTTCTTCGTAACACAAATTTAGGAGCCAATTTCGAATTTTAGTTTTACATTTATATTTATTTAATTTAAATATATTTTCGCAATCATTTATTTTATTATACAAGCGAGAACTTAAGACCCTGTATTGTCTTCCGAGAAAAGCAGTTCTATGGGGCTCTATAGGACAAATTCTGTCTTGCCAGCGCCGTTTTTTGGTGGCATCCGTATGAATGTTTAAGGTACTGTGTTTCCGCAGGACTGTACGAAGTATATATAATTGCCGAACTGTAAGTACTTTAGTAGTGTAATAAATTTCCCTCGTAGGGAAACGATAGGGCTTTCTAAGTATAACCTTAAGTACGGCACGCTGGGTTCTTTCAAGGAAAAGAAAGTTAGTCTTAGGAGCGCCACCCCAAACTATATTACAGTAGCTAAGTAAAGATTCACATAATGAATAATACGCTATCTTTAGTGTCTCAAGGTCTGCTGAATGCCTGATAGATTTAAACACATAAATAAGACTTCTTACTCTGGCCCCTAGATTTTTTAGATGAGTACTCCAGCTGAGAGTGTTGTCTATATGTACACCAAGATATTTGACAGACTTCACTCTACTTATGGAAATACATGTACAAGTACTACTGGAGAAGAGACCTGAGCATGTGTGGGCTTGGAGGTAAAAAGATGTTGTAGGTTGGGTAATGGTATTCGTTGAAAATGGTATATACATGGTTTTGTTGACATTCAGGGTGAGAAGGTTTTGGTTAAGCCAGGACATAACAACAGCTAGTGCATTTTCAGCGCGTCGCTTGCATTCGCTCCAGTCACTGGCGTATGTTACCAGGGCTGTGTCGTCAGCGTAGGTGAAAATGTGACAGAATGGAATGTTGAGATGGCAAAGCTCGTTTACGTAGATTAGAAAAAGTGTGGGGCCCAAGATAGATCCTTGAGGGACACCATAGCTGAGACATTCATCGCCACTAAGGAACTGATCGACCTTTACGCACTGAGACCGATCTCGGAGATAGTCTCTGAAAATGTTAAGAACGATGCCGCGTATTCCGATATTTTCCATTTTGGAAAGTAAGGTAGGGACAGAAACGGTGTCAAAAGCTTTGGAAAGATCTAGAAACATGCCAAGACATTTTTCTTTGCCGTCCAGCTTCGAACCGATAAGATCGGTCAGACCCAATACTGCGTCTTCAGTGGATTTGTTTCTACGAAAGCCAAACTGATTGGGTGAGATAAGGTTTTGTGATTCAAGATACCGAATAAGTCTATTATTTATTAGTCTCTCAAGAACCTTCGATACTGAAGATAATACCGATATAGGTCTATAGTTATTGACTGCGTTTCTGTCCCCACTCTTAAAGATTGGATGAACAATGGCTCTTTTGAAGCATCGGGGGAAAGTACCAGTGGCAAAGCAAAGGTTACAAACATGCGTTATTACAGGCACTAAAACAGTGTGACATTGTTTTAGCAAGTTAGAGGGAATTAAGTCCCATCCAACAGCACAATTTGATTTTAATTCAAGAATAACACGATCTACTTCCTCGTTGTCAGTTTCCAGAAGAACAAAGGAGTTACACTGAGACCTGGAATGAGCAAACGCGGGGTACATAGGTAACGTTGACATTGTATTAGAGGTGTTATTCTTAATATCGTTTGCCAAGGTAGAACCTATACCGGCGAAAAAACTGTTTACGAGATTAACAGATCTTTTTGGATCAGGGTCTAGTTCCAGAAGCTCTTTAGGAAAAGTAGTGCTACGTTTAGTGTTAGTTATAGTTTTTATTAAGTCCCATGTTGCCTTAGGATTATTTTTGGCTTTACGAAATTCTTCACGTTCATAATCACGTTTAAGTTTACGTAAGAGGTAGTTACAGAAGTTCCTGTAGCGTTTATATGTGATTTTAAGTATTTCATTGTCAGGTTTTCTCTTTAACTTCATATGCATTTTATCTCTGTTCTTAATACAGCGCAACAAACCAGGGGTTATCCACGGCTTAATGATTCTCTTTTTGGAGGGAACTTGAGTAACGTTAGTGTGTTTCTGTATAATGTTCGTCAAAGTAGAAACCAAAAAGTCTGCAGCCATATTAGCGTCGGTTAAGCTAAAGATTGCGCTAAAATCCGTAATCTCAACTTCAGATACAACAGATGCGAAATCAACCTTTCTAGAATAAGTTTTTGGGTTTAAATTTTTAATCCTCTGCTCTATAACTGTTAAAACTGGACAATGATCAGTAATATAAGAGTTGAGAACCATAGTTACTGCAGAGCAGTTTGTTTTAAGCATCACATGATCAAGACAGCTTTGATCTCGAGTAGGAAATGAATGTGCAGGGAGAAGTCCATGAGAAGATAAAAAATTCAGATATTCGTTGCTAATTGAGTCATTTGAATTAATAATGTTTATATTTATGTCGCCAACAATAACAATTTTCCTATAGTGTTTCAGACTAAGAAGTACGATATTTAAACTATGAATGAACTTATCAATGTTGTTGTAAGATGGAGAGCGGTATATTGCTACTATAGCAGTGTGATTCGCTACAGTACAAGTCAAACAATTGGCGTCCTGAAACATTGGCTCGTTGATCGAGCACTGTAGCCCGTCTTTAACATAAATTACAATACCGTCATTTTGCGTCATCATATTTTTAGTTATATGCGAAGAGTAACCATTCAATACTGGAATATATGGATTTTTACTAAGCCAACATTCACTTAAAACAATAATATCAACCAGAAAATTCATTGAAATAAGTAAAGCTCTGAATTCTTCAAAATTTTTGTTTATACTTCTTATGTTTAAGTGCAGAATTTTTGTTGATGTTCTAGACTTGTTGAATAATGTTTGGCATTGTTCGGGTTCACAGACGTGTGCTTCTGAAACACATAGAGCATCTAAATCTTTTAAAAATGTATTAAAATTATTGTTAGCCATCATTAAGTAAAGATGGAGCAGACGGTCGGCATGACCAAAGAGAAGTATATACGCGCTGTATATAAATGAGAAGGTAATTAAGCCAAATAGTACTTATATAATAACGTGTGAAGCACATTGAAGTTAATTTACGTAAAACTGAGTGATAAGTTATTATGTATATTATGTATATATAGTTATGCTGTGCGATTTTGTGTTTATTGGTTATTGTGTGTAAAGAATATGATTTTTGTGAAAAATACTTTTTTAGAGCTTCAACAATAATAAGTAAAACAAGATTAATGTGTACTTTAAAGACCATTAAAGTGCATAATTGTAAAACAAACCATAATGCAAAGCCGCATAAAGCGAAACATAGTTTACGAGCTTTACAAGTATAGTACAGCTTACAATGCGTAATTAGCCGTAAAAAAGCCGCATAAAGCGAAACATAGTTTACGAGCTTTACAAGTATAGTACAGCTTACAATGCGTAATTAGAAAAATTAAACAAGCTAAAAGCGGCGAGAGAAGTTATAGTCATGTTTTGTTAAAGATATAGTCCAGACACTTATGCGTCTTGACTTGTAGTGGTTTGGTCCCGTTGTCTTCGCGAAGAAATATTCTGCCATTTGAAGTCCAGCAAAACTTGAAGTTGTTCTTTTTGGCGATTTCACGCGCCTGATAGAATAACTGTCTTGAGTACTGTGGCAGGTGTTCAGAGACAAACACTGGCGATCGCTTGCAAGCCAATCCGATATGCGCCGTGTTTAATTTCTGCTCAGGACTCTTATTCTTGTTAAAGTTTCTTGCGGCCACTAAAATCTCTGTTTTCATATGAACTTTACAAAACTCGGCGACAATAGGCCTGTCTGTGCCGGCCTTCCCAGGAAGACGGTAGACGTCACGAAGGTCCTGTGGGCTTACGGAAATTCCTGTGGCTTTAGCTGTTTTAACAACAGTCGACGTCAACTCCGTTAGATCTTCACTGTCTTTCCTAGGTATATTTCTAATTTCAATCGAGGACGTACGCGAAGTATTTTCGAGGTCATGGATTTTGGTTTCCAAGCACACTATGTACTCTCGCTGCTCCCTAATAGTTTTTTTGAATTCCTGGAATTCAGCCGTCATCTCGTCAAATTTAGATGACATATAATCTATTGATTTTTTCATGTCGGCTGGTGTACTATTTTGATAC
The DNA here is from genome assembly GCA_907269065.1 of Crocallis elinguaria. Classification (NCBI taxonomy): domain Eukaryota; kingdom Metazoa; phylum Arthropoda; class Insecta; order Lepidoptera; family Geometridae; genus Crocallis; species Crocallis elinguaria. Next base: position 37,575,627 of record OU026065.1, read on the forward strand.
TCACGAACTTCTATTAGAAACTTTTTGTAACTTTTATCTTGTTCCGCCTTAAATGATAAAAACATTTGCTTCATCTCATCCTTAAAAAGTCTGAAGTCGTCCATGGGGGAGGAGGCCTCTAAACGAGGACGCCTCCTCCGAGAAGCCTTCTGTGAAATGACCTCATCCTGCTCCTGGGGGGCTGAATCAGGTTCCGACGATACATCCGGCATATCAGAGTCAACTGTGACCTTAGGTGGTGTGCGCGGCACGCGAGGCATATTAAAAGTCGTAGACGCTATGTGCGCCCGGGCGATGTCGTAGACGGCCGGCAGGACGGGCGTAGCGGTGCGGGCTACGAGAGCGCAGGTAGTTACTCGAGCGCAGCGCAGGCTTGTGTGCGCGTACGACAGTGTGCGTAGCACTCCGTGTCGACACGTACGGGCTTATAATTTCGTGCGGCCGTAGCACATTACCGTGGCGCAGTGGCGTGAAGTGTTTCACCTGCGATCCCGAGCAACCAAGTTCGAATCTAGCCGACGTGCAAAAACACTTCCACTTCTTACTGTCACAGTGACGTTATACGCAACTATAGCCGTCCCTTACCAGTCTCCGCCCAGAAGGAGGAGTTTGGTCGTCTAAAGTCCTCAGGAGAGACAAGGAATTGAAAATTCACAATTTCAACCAATCACAAGTCACACTTCGAATTTGTTTAAAAATGTTTCTGAGCACTTGTACACACGTCCGCTCGCTTTGACGGTCTGCGATGCAATGGAACGGAACATAAATAAACATCACATCTAACCTAGCTACAAAAACAGTTGGATAATCTACAAGCCCTAGTAGGCCTATAGATAATCCAAATGGTCTAGCCCACTACCAGTTGGAAGCGTACCCAGCATGCTGGCGGATAATAATAGATATTAAACCAAAGGCGTTTTAAATCATTCACGGGTTTTAGCCATAACTTAAACTAAACTTATATAGCATTTCTGTCAGAGATAAACAAAGCTTATTATAAAAATGATAGCCGTGTAACAAGCAAGCTTGTCAGGCGCTTGTTATATTATTGTTATATTTTGCCAAAGGGAGCGTGCACGAAGCGATTTTAAAAAAAATGTTTAAAATATTTACTAAGAAGTAACAAGGTATTCGATAGTTCGTCTTGAAAGCGCCACGGGCGTGCGCCTTGTGCGCTTCGTATATCAAGTCAATAATACTATAACGAAATCAAAAGCCCGCATATAGACATCTAAAGATGTTAATGTTAAAACCATACAGTTTTTTTAGATTCGAGCCCAACCCTTGTTTCATTTCAGCACCAATTTTTTTCAAATTTGCCAAAAATAAACTTATAAAACTGAATGAGCTTTATTTGCCACGTACAAAAAATAAGAAAAACGTGACTCGGTAAATAATAAAACAAAAAAAGTTTCCGGCATAGGAGCAAACTTTGAAACTTTCATAAAGGTTTTGCCTGAAAAAGGCTGCTTATACAACACGCCTCTCTACGCGAAAAGAAAAATACAACTAGTTTTGAATATAGAGAAGCGGTCATGGATCAGCACTTTATGGTGCTGAACACGTTTCATCGACTACATGCTGAATATTCTGACAAATAGAAATGGTTAAAAGAAATCGAATACACTTTTAAGTTTTTGTGAAGCTACGCCCTTAAATTATCACAGATCGGTCTTCTCCAAAAGATTTGTGATCCCTGTGCCGCAGGTGGCATGGAAACACACAGATACGGCAACACAAACATCCAAGACCCCGGAACAAACTTTATGTTCACACCTAGTTAGCTCCCGAGCCCCTCGCTCCACAGGCAGGGTTACTACCAACTTAACTATACAGGGCAGTTAGTCGGTAATTAGTAATTAAATACTCGTCCGCTATTATTATGACCTTGTACAAAAAATAAATACTTTCAGATGTTTGGTAACTTATACCAAACATCTGAAGGCATGATTTATTTTTTTGACACAGGTTTTGTTACCATGAGATGTTCCTCACTACTTTGCTCACCAAACTGGAACACAGTACTGCACACCTACATACTATTGCTTGGTGGCAGATAACACGAGAAAAGAGGCAGTACCCACTCAAACCGGCACTCGGCATAAAGAGTTTATTCTACTATCTTGTACAAACGTCTTAATAGAATTTTACAAACCTGAACGAAATTAAGAACCCAGTTTTTCTTTAAAATAAGGTGATTAAGAGCTGGGTTAGACGAGGCGTTTTAGCGCCTCGCAATGCGTCAATGGAGCTCTAAGCAACCCTGCTGCCTTATCAGCTAACAATCTCGGGTTCGTTTTCAATACCAGACCGATTAAAACCAGCGGTCACTAGTCTTCGTGTAGAAGGAGTTGTCAATAGTTTTCGCTTCTTTTCGTTTTGTAAGAGCTTATTTCTTTAATAACCAGCGAAAATTCTAGACTATTCCTTCCACACGAAGACTAGTGACCGCTGGTTTTAATCGGTCTGGTATTGAAAACGAACACGAGATTGTTACCTGATAAGGCAGCTGGCCAATGCTTACTTTATAGCAACCAACACACTGTCTTCCACGCCAGTGATCTTCACACACGTGTCAGTGTCGGAGTAGTGGAACATGTACGCCTGGTACATGGGGATGTCCAGCTGCTTGCTCCCCAGCAGGACATGGTCCCTGAGGAGCTGGTACTGCCGCTTGAAGCAGAGGTAGTCAGTAGAATGGCAAGCGACGATGTAGCGCTCTGGAAACAATATACATAAGGCAATCAGTCAACTAGTCCTAAGAATACGGTGAGATTACTGGGCTTATGAGATTTACCTCCGTACCCTTAAATGTAAACTCCGATATTATTCACTGCTACTCAAGTCTTGGGGTTTTGGTTTTTTAACAACTTTCTAGTCTACGCGGGCTACTGCTGCTGCCTATTTGGCAAGTAATTCTATTGTCAGCAACTTCATCAAATGCGATATTTCATAATTATAATAAGTGATTGTTTATCTTCAAAAAAGTTCAGATGCGCGAGCGTGAAAGACATGACTTAACATCTTATCTTTATCTTATTTTTGATTAGTCAAAAATATTTATTAAGTCTAAAATTTTTGCTCAAACTTAGTAGCTGAGTCAGCAAAGTAGAAAGCTAAGTAAACAGAGAGGTCCGTTTTTATTAGTCTGAAAAACGACAAAGCGACCTGTCGAGGTTTCTCTCCTCTTCGAGACATTTCGATTTGGTGAACGAACAGTCGAACTTTCGTCGAGGTTTTATTTTTAAAACGCAAAGAAAACAACATATTATTGTCTGTTTTAGAAAATTAAACTTTTTTTTAGAGATTATATAATTTAAAGTGTGATTAGGTATAGGTCCAACACTCGAAATGTTAACTGAAACTAGCGAGATGTTCATGCGAGATGTGAGATGTAAGTAACCTATGTTTAAATACATCTCAAAAATTTCCTTGCCAATGGGATTCGAACCCGCGTCTTCTGGTTACCTAGACCAGACGCCTTAACCAACTAGGTTATGGAAGCTATCAATGTTAGCCCCGAAATTCTTGAGATTATAACTTCTTTCGGCTTACAAGCCGTGGCTCCATCTAGCAGACATCGCTTCCTTTTTAAGTTTATTGATCATGGCAAATGGCATTTGGAATAATCAATTCAGCATTGCTGCAAATGTTCGTCTGACTTTCCGATACATTGACTAGAAGAGATTGCATTAGAATTAGAGAGAATAGAGAATTAAAATGTTTAACAATATTTGCACACCTGCCTGCAGGTTGAATACATTGATCAAAAATATTGTTTAAGACCTTACGCTAACATGTATTCTAGCAAATAAACGATTTGATTTGATTTGACTTCTCAAGTCCGCCCATTGTATTTCTATTTAAGACTAGCTGTGCCCGCTGCTTCACCGCTTGCTTCTCAAGTCCGCCCACTGTATTCCTATTTAAGACTAACTTTGCCTAGTGCTTCACCGCGTATAGCCTTAGTTACTCCTTATAATATCAGCTATTTGCCAGTGAAAGTTCAAAATTGGTCCAGCTGTTTCGGAGATTAGCCGGAACAAACAGACAGTCAAAAAGTTTAAAATTGTTATTTATCTTGGTTATAAGTGCGTTATATACTTTCTTCTTTCTTTCATAATATGGGTATAGAAAAAGCTGTTATTTTGACATTACAAACAGAAACATCAATTTTATTTATTTGCATAAATATTAGATATACATAGATGTCAATATTGTTAATTTCTAATGACAGGTAAGTTTACAATTTTTTTCAGTAGGATTGACAGCGCTCTAAACGAACATGGCATTTAGTGTCAAACCTTTTCTATAGAACATACAGGTTTTAAAATTCAAGACGAAATGACTGTTCTAGCTTCAAAAGTCATAACAACAAAGCTTCGATTTCCCTCTGGATTTTCTCCGAGCCCCTCTCGGTCCAGAGGTCCGATGCGTGGGCGTCACAAATGTCAGCACGCGGCCGGGTGACATTCAGACATTGTGTGTACCCTCGTCTGAATACGGACTGCCTCCTTCGTTTTAGTATGGAAGCACGGGGTCTAGTTAATAACGAGTCAAATTGCTTTTTCAGACCCTGACAAAACAATTGAAAACTTTAGTGTCATCTTTATGGGTACAAACTTTCGCATGTATTTTGTACGAAAAAAACTCGTAATGTTAATTTCAGTTTGGTGACCGGTGGCGTGGCCGTTTCTGTTGATATTTGATGCACCGAGTTTTGTCACGTGTATTATATGGAACGTCGGCATGGAATTTTTTTTCTCTATAAATAAAATATTATTTTAGCTTTCGATTAAAAAACACGTTTCATAAAAAATCAGCTGTTAAATCAGTCGTGTTTATTTTCAAAATAAGTTCTTTACTTAAACGCTTATCGTCCATCGTTACTAAATCAAGCGCGATCTCTTTTTCTACACTCAAGCATCCAGTTTCTGTAAGAGCTCTCTCTGTTATTTGATTCCGCGTGGGCGCTTCGTACCGCATGGACTTCAATAAACACGTAATGTATGTTCATGTTTCCTAGCATTTATTATTAAATGCTATCAAATACTAGTTACCATTATGTAGTTTGGACACAGCATTTTATTTAATGGAAGAAGTTCCTTGGTCTGTAATAAAACGATAAGAATTTCATTGGCACTCAAAAAATGTCCTGGAGGCATTGTACGGCGCTCGTCACCCTGATTCGTCAATAGGTGAGCTAGTGTGAGGAAAAAATGTTCTTCTTGTATTTTATCTCTTCCATTTGATTACTACTTATAATTATTATAAGAATTTTTTTTATCTGAGACGTGGTCTCTTACTATTGGCCTCATGAGAAAGCTCAGAGTCGCGCAACGTGCTATGGAGAGGGCTATGCTCGGGATTTCTCTGCGTGATAAAATCCGAAATGAGGAGAGATCCGCAGGAGAACAAATGTCACCGACATAGCTCTCAAAGTTAGTAAGTTCCTCACAGAACCGATAACCGGTGCGGAAGAAAGGTTCTCGAGTGGCGACCACGAATCGGAAGATGTAGTGTAGGACGCCCCCCCACTAGGTGGACCGATGACCTTGTCCAAACCGCGGGGAACCGTTGGACGCAAGAGGCGAGTAGCCGATCCAAGTGGCGTTCTATGAGGGAGGCCTATGTTCAGCAGTGGACGTCTTCCGGCTGATGATGATGATGTTTTTTTTTTATTCACAATAGTTTGCGTTTGACCACTATCTCACCTGTTGGTAAGTGATGATGCGGTCGATGATGGAGCACGCTTACCTAGAACATACCTATTATAAGTTATATCACTTTTATATGAATAATAAAACAATACAATATTGTTATCTATTTATCAAGGTTTATGCTTAGTTCAAATAAATTATTATTATTTACAAATGAGATGTGAACGTTAGGTCACGTGAAATAGTCGTCAGAAACTAACCTTTCAAAGGTAAAAAAATCCTACAACCTTCTCTCCCATCAAGTATGTGTTTCCCACAAAGAGACCGCGAACATTGTGGATTCACGTTTCGTCACAATAAAATGCATTTTCTGTACATTTCCTCAAAACGTTCCCGGCGATTCACTTCCGCAGGCAATGTATCCAGAGTGGAACTACTAATATTTTCCTTTAAAAATTTCTATCACATGACGCTTGCATATAATTCATCTGGATTCTAGGATGGTAAGTACACCTTTCAGAACATGAACGACTCCAACCTTTTCTTACAACAATTAAAGCGTCAATGGAAAAACGTTGCGCGCGCGCCATTAAAGATTGAGCTTGGTGATGTCACCTGTACGGCACAGCAGTGCGGCCTTTGCCCTGGGACATTAGATATTAAATCTCATAATCCCAGTAATTTCACTGATAAGACGAATTAATTATAAAGGAATCTACTATTATATATTACTACTTATGGGTAAACCACACATGCCGGGCTGCCAATTCTCTGCGTATTCAGTACAACAATATCTTCAGGATGCTGTTGCGGCTGCCTCCTTATTGCAGTGCGTCGGGCATGTTTGCTGAGGCGCGTACGGACGGCTTTCCTGCGATTATGCGGAAAAAAGTCGCCTCCATGCTCCAACGTGCACGAGGCAGTAGTAACAGTATCCTGAAGATGATTGTTGCACGAGTGGATTGTCCAATACAAATTAAATGGATGAACATTCTAATGGGCAGATAGTTGAATTAAAATGAATTAAGTAAAATGGATCTTTTGACATTATATGTATTCGTATCTGCTAATTTATTTATTATTATTTGATTTATTTTAATTTGTTTTGACATTGTATATCTTAATTTTTAATATTTGTTTTAATTGTGTGTACTGTATTATGGATTTTATCTGAAATAAATGATTATTATTATTATTATTATGGCAACACTCATAGATCTCAGTCTTCAGGGTTACCAAAACTCTCCCTATAAATATTTATGAGAGCGGTCGACGATATTTTAACAAACAATATCTTTATCAACGAGCCCTGAAAGGTATTACCTACTTGTTTTGTTTCTGTTGACTTTTGTCGATGTCTCGGTAAATTTCCTTACCTTTACAAAGCTTTTAAAATCTTTCCAAAACAACCTTCAAAAGGTTTTCGATCTTCTCGAGATATATTTAATATCTAAAGTTTAAATGATCGTTTGGTGAGTCGGGATACTGTTTGTTGGAGCGTTCCTAACAATCCCTTCAGGAGGGCAATTCTAATTTGCCGAAGTAAGAATTTAAATTATTTTTTTTGTGTTATTTGGTACCTAGACGAGCTGGTCGTTTACCTGATGGTAAGCATAACGCCGGCCCATAACAATTGCAGTGCCACCCAGAACTTTGAAACACAAAGGCCTGCGCGGCACTGCAGTGCGCTCGTTACCCTGAGACATTAGGTATTAAGTCTCATAAGCCCAGTAATTTCACTGGCTACTCTGCTCATCAAACCGGAACACAGTAATGCTTGCACACTACTGCTTGGCGGCAGACTTCACGAGCAAAGCGGTAGTAACAACCCAGACGGACACTCGCAGAAGAGTTAGTCCTCCCACTAACAAATATAAGTAAATTCCAATAGATCGTAAAGCGAAACATGTTTTAATTTTTTTTAAACTACATGTAATTTCCCTGTCTGTCGTAAATTTGGCTATTACGTCAACTGACCCCGCCACAAACTGAACCCGTGGGATCTGTTGACGAATCCATTATTTGAATTATTTTTCGTATAAATAAAATAATTTTGAACAGATACCATTTCAACGGCTTCTATTACAATATTTACAGCTAACTAACAGCTTTATCCGATCGGAAGAGCAAACGTTTTCCTTCCGCGCCGGCACATGTAACGAAGTGCAAATGACTCGTAACTGGCGAACCTTTCGCATACTCCCCTTTATTCCCACGTCCCTACATTGGGATCAGGCATTTCAGTAAAATATTCCGAACTCGCTAAACCTGCCGCTGTATTGTACAGTGCTGTGAACAGTAAGGGCGATCGGAGCAAGCTGCTCTATTTAATTTAAATATCTCGCACACAGCAACGCAAATTTTCTGACTCATTCTGACTTCAAAACTTCAAATTTTAGGTATCCGCTTATGACTCCTACCAAAGGTTCAGACAGAGCTGTGGAAACAGTGGTGATCCATATAAATAATAATTTTAGAAGTAAAAACAGGTGACAGCTGCTATTTTTTTTAATATTTTGTGTCCATATCGTGAGACATAATGGTAAAAGGAAGCGTCTGATTCGACTTAATTTTTTTATAGCTATTTTTTGACAGTACTAGAATTTATTTACACGACTGCACAAAAAAGGAGTGTATATTAAGTGTTTAATTTATGTATGCGAGTTTCTTTAGTCCAACATAACTTGTAAACGCCTGAACAGAAATGGATTTATGGGGTATCGTTCGAATCCTTACGTCATCCCCACTGGCTAGGGCAGTCGTGTTTTTTTATGTAACTTTTGTTATAATGGCTGGTTTTATTATTTATTTTTTTAATAAAATAACCGTTCAGCCGACTGTGAGTCGATGGTTCGAATCCTACAACGAACTTTAGCTTTCAGTGACGGAAAAAATTGTGATGCTCAATTATATCATGATGGTAGGCCGGAATATAAACTGCATGTCGACCGATCAGTCGGACAACGCAGTCGGACTACGTGGCCAAAGCCGCCATTTCCTAGTTCTTGCCTAGCCGGCCACCACCTTCAATATGAAATCTGTCGCCCAGCACTATATCAGTGTTCTAGAGCCACTCATAAGACCCAACCCATTATTTCATAAACTAAATTCCAAAAAACGCGGAGGTTCTTAATTCGTCTAGGTATTTTTTTTTGGCGATTTTACTAGATTTCTCCATTAATTCTCAACCGATTTAAGTGATTCTTCTTTAATAAGTTGACTATATCTCAAGGGTGGTCCTTTTATAAATTGTATTAAAGAATACCACCCTTGAGGGTGGAAATGGGGGGAAATGGGGGGGGGGATGAAATTTCAGATATCGCGTACTTTTTCCTCGAAGTCGCTTCCCGTTTTTTAAAAGCATTTTTTTCTTTCATTCACATCATCTATGAGATAGTGGTAGGAGGTAAAAACGACCATTAGTACAAAGAGCCCTTACTGTTATTTACTTACTAAAGCTGTAGGGTGCCGGCATTTGCATAAATACCTCGGGCCTCTGAGGCAGCATTTGTTAAATACTTCTTATGGGTGCTGTCCTTTTAGGCTTTGTGAGGCGACGGCATGCTTGTTTCAACAATATGAATGAGCCCTTTAGTACCTACTAACTATTATAGTAATGTAAAGTAGTCAGTGAATTACTGGGCGTATGAGAATTAAGGACTAATGTCCGAGGATGACGACGTCTTTGTCATTCAAAGTACAAGCTTTAGCCCGCGTAACCCTTAAGGCGGCTAAACATTGTTGTAGTTTCAGTAGCATGCACTCTTGTATTGAACACTTCCAGATTGTAGTTTTCAGGAAGAACAAACAGTTAAACAGATCTTGAAACATGAATGACTTTTTGAGGTTTCGTGAAGAGTGTCCGAGATTTTTTATATCTTTTGTGTAAAAATAATGTATAAAGTATAAGTAATGTATAAAATGTAAGTGTCTAATTATCTATGGTCAAATTAGGTTCAGGCATGTTACCTTTTCTAATTTCAGTTTATATTACTGACTCTGATTACAATTAATCAGACGAATAACCGTGTCTTTGGTCAGCCTTACTATAATAAATGCGAAAGTGTAATGTACGTTTGTTGGTTTGTCCTTCTTTCTCGCAGCAACGGAGCAACGGAACGACAAGATTTTTAGCATAGATATAATTTATGGATCGGAGAGTAAAAAAGGCTACTTTTTATCTCGGAAAAATTCACTGTTCTTATGGGAACGCGGGTGAAACTGCGGGCAGAAGCCGGTTTCTAATAAAGACATTAGTGAAATTAGGTTTATAGCCAAACGTACTGAAAATTACATTTAACATTTAATACATGACTGTTCGCTCTCCTTCAAAAACCCTTGCCTACCTACATACCTAGAACGGAACGGTAGCTTCATCCAAGCTTAATTAATTCAATGGGTTCTTTTAGAAGTTGCAGAAGTTACGTCGTAAATTACATTAGTTACTTCAGGCTCGCCGACTTTGGAAGCAACTCCTTCGTCTAACTTATATTCGGGTGTCATTTCATGCCGTGAGGAATTAATCTGTTTGAAAATCGATACTACTTTAAGGAGAGAGTTGATACTACTTCAGATGGCATTATAAATAACGCTTATATACTCAAACCCCCATATTAAAGGTTCGCTTGTGCATATAGATAGACACGAGTGATTATGTATCTTTTAGACATCGTGCATCATCGTCAACCGCGTTATCACTTACCAACAGGTGAGATATTGGCCAAACCTACCCTACATAAAAAAATTGTATCGGAATAGTAAGGTTTAATACCTTAAAAATAGGCGTAGGGCCCCTGACCACATCAATTCCGGGGTTCCCACATTATAATCGAACAAACTGATAAGCGGATATTTTGACGGTCAACTGATAGATAACAAGTGATAATTAAGTTATATATTACACATTTGGGCCGTTTGTGAAATCTCCAAGATAGTTCGGATGGAACTGCAGACAGCTATAGCAGCTTCTCAGAGCAGTGGGAATAGCTAGCATAAGCTAATTATTTAATCAATAAATCATTATTAAGAATATAACTAAACATTTAAAAAAATCAATAACATTACGCAGAACTCACCCAGTTTATCTCCGCCTCCGCACGCCTTTGCAGAAGTTATCGTGAGTACTGGGAATAACAACAAGATTGATATAATAGTCATTATTATGATATATATTTATTAATATACTTATAAGAGCTATCGGTCACGGCTGCGCGTGAGTGACTAAGCAAGAGGTGGTGTATCTCAGTCCGCGCGGGGACGATAACTGCGGACTGCGGCAAATTATGATAATATGTAAACTATCGTCTATTCGATGTTTATGTAAATATAAAAGCCCCCGTCTTTTGTTTCAGACGAGAGAGACGAAATTGTTATAAACAATACAAGTGTGGTTTAATTTAATATTTTTTTATACTTTTAATAACGAGACGACATACAATTTAAAAATTTTAATAATAATTTAAAAATTATATTACTCAATAATAACGTCAACTCGAATTAAATTGCTTCCGATGTCAAATGTACATTTTCAATATTGTTTGTTTCGTAAAATGGAAAAAATGGATTTGTTGACAAGATGGCGGCACTTGTTTAGATGAAATTAAAAAAATATTTTATCAAACACTATTTTATGCTTTTAGAATTTGACTGCTTATATTCAAGGATAAAAAACTGAATGAGCAAACTTATCGGGGATAAGCTAAAGCTGAGCCTTTCTGGTTTAAAGTACAAAACTCAAGTTCCAAAAACTTTGCTTTATTTTGCATCGTGTTGTATTTTACTAGTTTAGTTTGTAATCATGCGTATTTTTATAAATATACACTTTGATCCCTAACTGACGTCTAAAGCCCACTGGCAGCTTATTTAGCAAAGTATCTTAGTATTATCCTTTAAGTAATATTATGAAACACTGCGATGTTGGAGAGACTCGACTAATCCCAGGATTCCTTGCTAAGCTACAGGCTTCAGACACATATATACGAGTATGTTAGAAGTGTGTTTGCATGTAGTAAATTCCTTGCTAAAGAATAGCATCTTTTTTTTTTTTTAATTTATATCTTTTCCTCTGCAAGCTCCAGGGCTCGCACCCTTTGTTTGATAATTTAAATTATATATACAGAAAACAAAAAAATCTTACTTATCATCAACTTAACAAAAGTAAACTTACTCCGAAAGCCTAACTAAAGTGTCGTTGACATACATACATGTTATATATACATATAGTTTTATATAAATACAAATGTTAAGAATAGCATCTTGAAGATATGTGTAACAAAGAAGGTTAGAATCTTAGATTAAAAAGGGAATTAGAAGGGACACATCGTGATGCAGCAATAACTTGAAGGCAATTTTAGTGCTACTCTGACTAAATAACAAAATGCTGTTCTTTAACAAATTAACATTCAAAATACCGTTTTACTGTCTACACAAAAAATGTTGAGAACAAAATTCAAAATTAGAATATTTGTCAACTTCTCACTTTAAGTAGCTGCCGCAAGCATTTATTTGTTGTTCATAGGACAATACTATTGATCGAATATGTTTGTACACTGTAACAATAGCTCTAGCCAAGATCTCTTTGTACTAAACTGTACGAAGAGATATATACTACTAGCTAATACTAGCAGGAGCTATCCTGCCCGCGGTTTTCACCCGCGTTCCCATAGGAACCGTGCATTTTTCCGGGATAAAAATTAGCCTATGTTACTCTCCGGTCCATAAACGATATCTATGATAACATAAACTATAACTATGATCTATAACTAATTCATTTTTTTATGCGGCCCAAGAGAGCGCTTACCAAAGTTCAGACTCTAGACGTAGTATTATATGTTCGATGCTCTAGGTGCCCGTTATAAGTTTAGAATACAACCGATCGAGAAGAAACGAGTGGAAACAAAAACAAATCAAGTGGTGGTAGAAATTATTATACTGCGAGAGCTCGTTTGAGACTCAGACGAACAAGGTAAGGCAAATGGTGGTATACACCATTGTATGCCTTGTTTAATAAACTGATTAAACAATATACCAGATTACAGTGCGCAAGAACTAGTTTTATAAAAAAAAATGTTCACTTTAAGAACGAAAATTAAATTATATGTATTAACTGTGTATATGTCCCAGTACAAAAATCATTGTATGTCACATCACCTAGGTGAATTGATCGACAAAAATGGTGTAATTTGTTCATCTTGGAATTAAATCACCCAGGTGAGAGATATTATAATTCTTCACATTAATTTTTCTGCATGTACAATAGGTTATAAATGATGTAGGTACACTATTTCTGCTAACAATAAAACAATAACAAGTAACACAAATAATACACTAAAAACCGCTCCAAGCCGGCCCAATAAAATCCTTCTTTGTGTTTGTTCTACCAAAGCGGTCGGGCTTTATTAAAACTTCTTGAAGAAAAACTTGAAAAGTCACGTTTCGCAACTTTAGTTACAATAACTGCGCGTTAAGTTCCATAAAACACACTTGTGGTAACCAACTCTTATACTTTTATTTGTGAAAATCGGCGTAGTGGTGGTGCCGTCGTCGGCTGCAGCTGTCCGTGGGTTGATAGATTGAATTCTACAATGAATTTGAGGGTTCGTCGTTCACCAAACTGTACTATAAAAATGCGAAAGTGTGTTTGTGCGTTTGTTGGTTTGTCATTCTTTCACCCACCAACGGAGCAACGGATCGACGTGATTTTTGGCATAGATATAGGTTATGGACCGGAGAGTAACATAGGCTACATTTTATCCCGCAAAAATGAATGGTTCCTGTTGTAACAAGTTACATCGACTTGTTTTCACTAGCCTTTCTTAGCCTGGCTTGTAAATGGGAAACATTAAGAATCCAAAAGTCAAACTTTCCTATAATGAGAAGCAAAGTATCCGACTGTCAGGTATCGAAGTTAACTTTCCGAAGAAACATCTCCTCTTGAAACTTCAAAAGTGTTGAAAGCTGGTGACGAGGACAGCGACCTCGTCTTTAAGGGTTTTGTGATTATCTGTGTCAGATTTTGCACTGATTGTATGTTTAAGCAGCAGATGCTTTACTTATCAGCTTTCATTATTAAATTTCTTTTCATTCTTATCTTTTTAGAGATGACACGACACAGCAAACTCTTTATTGACGTCAAGATACAAGAATAGAAAAGAACAGTCTTAACAAGTCGATGTAACAAAACTTAATAAAAAACACGACCGCCCTAGCCAGTGTGAGCCAGGATGATGTAAGGATTCTAACGATAACCCATACATCCACATATGTTCAGGCATCCAAAAGTTATGGTGGTACAAATAAACTCACATACATACAATTATGCATAAATGAAACCTAAACACATTACACTCCTTTTTTGTGCTGTCGTGCAAAAGTACTACTTCGATTCAATGTGTATCAGTCTCGAAAACCCTAGTACTATAACTTAATTTAATAATCACCCGGTTCAACAGTTTATACCTTATGCCTCAAGGTAACAAACGTAATGCAGTGCCGCGTAGACCTTTGTGTTTCAAAGTTCTGTGTAGCATTGCAATTGTTATGGGCCGGCGTTATGCTTACCATCAGGCAAGCGATCAGCTATCTCGTTTTAAAATAGTATAAAAATATTCGTGAAAAGATCACAACAAACATTGATACTTTGAGATTTACGATGCTAGTATTGAAGTGTGAATGTTGTTAATGTAAATATAAATGGGATCTATGGTTTTCGTTTTCCTTTTACAAGTTTTTTTAGTTTTTTTTAAGTGGCCACAGCACACTTTGTGCGGCGAGTCTAAAGTTTGTTCTCGGGTCTTGGATGTTTGTGTTGTGTAAGTATCTGTGAGTGTCCGTTCCACTTGCGATATGGGGGGAATCCTAGGACAGGGGTATGATTGTGTAAGTTTCATAATATTTATTTCAAAGGACGAAACCTTAAAACCTTAAAATTCCTTCTCCGTGAACATAACATTGTTTACATTGAAAATGGTTGAGAAAACCCATTTTCAACTTACGATGGCTCTTGTTCGCTAACATTTAGTTTTAATAGTTCTCTATAAAGTTTAGTAACTAAACCCATTATGTAGGTATCAAACTGCCAAGGAGATTAGCCAAGATGTAGTTGGAGTTCAGGCCAGGAGTTAGGCAACAGGTAGCTGCTATGTGAAGTCTAGGGATTAGGTAACCGCGTTGGAGGTTTATACTTCAGTTAGTAATTCGGGTGGTTAAATAACTTTGGTCGGTAAAGTCAATCATACACCATATACGTACTAGCTGCTGCCCGCGGTTTCACCCGCGCGGTTTTCAAGGGTTTTATTTTCTTGCGCGGAACCCTAATTCTTTTTAAAATAAAAGTAGCCTAAGTTACTCCTTATAACATCAGCTATCTGCCAGTGAAAGCACCGTCAAAATCGGTCCAGCCGGTTCGGAGACTACCCGGAACAAACAGACACAGACAGACAAAATTTTTAAAATGGTTGTTTTGTTATATATACCGTATATACTTTCATATGCATTAAGTAAAAAGCTGTTATTTTGATATTACAAACAGACGCTTCAATTTTATTTGCTTGTATAGATTAACAGCAAAAAATGTATTATAGTCAAGTATAGGTAATATTATAGATAACAAATAAAAGTATTTTACGAAAATGATCTAGAATCTGGAATAAAAAACACACAAAAGGCTACGAAAGAACTTTTTGTCAGTTCCTTAAGGGGCAGAATCCGGCGCGCCGCTATCTCGCTCGCGCATCTTAGCATTTTTGAAGATAAATAATCACTTAATATAATTATGAAAAATCGCACTCGGTGAAATTGCTGGCATTAACATTACAAAGGTACGGCAAAAGTATCATTTTGATCCGATCAAGTTTTCATACATGAAAATGGGCAAAACATAAAATCCCATTTTTAGGTTTGAAAACCTGAATGGAACAAAATTAAATTTTTCTGTAACCTTTGTAATGTTATTGTCAGCAATTTCACCGAATGCGATTTTTCATAATTATAGTAAGTGATTGTTTATCTTCAAAAATGTTGAGATGCGCGAGGGAGATAGCGGCGCGCCGGCTTCTGCCCCTTAATATCAAATACTTGAAGTCCACGACTAGGTAGATGGTAGTTGAATATTACGAGCAGAAAAATCCGTCTACTTTCTTCCACTTTCTCAGGTAGAAAACTAAATGAGGTAGAAAAATAAAGTGAAGTTATAAAAATGTTGAATACAATATTGTAATATCGCCTACAATCATTATTTACATAACAACAAGATTAAAAATATCCAGTTCCTGACATTTCAATAGGTTTCCGCGCTGACGAGTTCTCATCTTGGAAACCGTCGATTACGTCGATGGCATATCGATGAAGAATCCTGTGAAGTCGATTCTCGACCTATCTCATCTTAGTTTATAGAAAAAAATATTATTACTTTTGCCAGCGGTCGGTTCCGCTCGCGTTTACCGATAAATACCGATCAAACGCTCTTCTGAGGTATGGAAGCGATTTTTTCAGCTATTTAAGGGCCGATTTTTCAACTGCACTTTAACGAACTGATTGCTATCCAATCAATAAATTTTCGTGTTTTTAGTGTATTTTTCGGGTCTTTCATTTCAAAATTAATGGAACGTTAGCTAACTAAGGTTTATATCTTTAGAATGCCATAAAAATTATTTACGTCTGTCTTCACCACAGTTTAGATGATTCAGGGAACTATCTAACAGGACGCTATCTGACTATTGAAAAATCGGCCCTAAGTAATTTACCAGCTGGGAAGACGCACAGTACAGCAGTACCGCGCAGGCCTTTGTGTTTTAAAGTTCTGAGTGACACTGCCACTGTTGTGGGCTGACGTTATGCTTACCATTAAGCAAACGACCCGGTCGTATCCTTAACCAGTGATAAAAAAAACAACACAGTCACACCCATAGCTACGACAATAAACTTAACATACTGTTTTTTTTATATAAAAAGATAAAGATCCGCGTCGACGCTGTCGATAGTAAGCTGTACTCTACTCGATCTCACTCAATTCAATTTACCTGATCGGTTCAGGAGATTGTTCTCCGTTTGGAATTGGTTTTAGGAAATCAATCCTCTTTCAACAAACCCAGCTCAAAAAAAGTTCCGTTCGTTTCAATTTGAAATCCGATCTTACCCCGAACTGTAGATATCATAGGTATTTTTTGATTTACAATACAAAAAAATACAATACGCGATATAGAAAAGAAAGAGGAAGGCAAAGAGATTCATAGACATACTGAGTTACAGTTCACCAACTTATTACATTACCAGCTTTTGATCCGTGCCCACATCGTGCCGTCAGGTGGTATGAAGATTATAGCAATGGTTAGAAAAAAATCGGTTATGATCAATGCAAAGAACAAAAACAAAATTAAATGAAAAACAAAAATACGATACAGAATTTTGCATGTTGTAGGTACTTATTGCATAAAACGCAATATAGGTGGCCTGCGCACACTCGACCAGTGGCTGCAACTGAAGGCCGTACCAAGCCACTGGTGGCCGCGTCTAGTGGCCGTGTTCGGTGGCCCAATGTTGCAGCAGCATGGTCGTTACTCGTAGACAGGAGTCTTTAAAAAATATGTAGAGTGAAGAGGCATTCTTTATTTCCAATTTACTCTCAAAATATTGGTTGTTTAATGATATAGATAAGCAGGTACTAATTATAGACTATGTGAAAGGGGTTGGATTGTTTGTCCTTCTTTCACTCAGCCAGTATGGATCGACGTTAACAAAATAACCGTCATAAATCGCTAATAATAATCCGTAAGCGGTTAACCCTCGCCCATCCCTACGAGGGGTTAGATCGAAGCATAAATAGAACGATCCAAATAACCCGAATGATAGAAATAAACGAATAAAACTCCCTTCATTGGGCTTCAAGATCGAGTCTAATTTATACTTCCTTGTTTATTTTGGGAGGGAGAAAATGATTGTGTATTTATACAATTACTACGTATAGCTGCGGCCAGCGGGTTTACCCGCGTGGATATATTTTCCATAGGAACTGTGCACTTTTCCGGGGAAAAGTGGCCTATGTCCACGCCCAACTCTATGCAAAAAGCACATTAATTCATTGCTCCGTGGCGGCGTGTAAGAATGACAAACCAACAAACACACTTTCTTAGATCATTTGGAAGTGAGGTAATAGTCAATACGCTAACTAATCAAGAGTCAAAAAAGTTACAAGTGACTTTTAAAAAGCGGGAATCGAACTTCTTCGAAAACATCGTGATATTTGAAATTTATTTCCCTATTTTTCCACAGTTAAAAGCGGTAATATTTATAAAAGGACTACACTCGAGATATAACCGTACTCATTAAAAAAAAATGATCATTTCTGGTTATAACTGAACCTGCGCTGTCAACTGAAACTGCATTGAACTGGTTAATTATTGAGTAGATAGATGATTGAGAAGTTAAGAACCAATGAACCAATAACAAATTGAGTATCAACGTTTTTTTGTGTAATTCAGGTTGTAAATACCTAGCAGAAAAAGTCTAAGGGCTGATGATGGGCATGATGGTGATCATGATATCTATACAATTAAATAAAATTGAAGTGTCTGTTTGTAATATCAAAATAACAGCTTTTTACAAAATGCATATGAAAGTATATATTTAAAATTTTTGTCTGTCTGTCTGTTTGTTCCGGGTAATCTCCGAAACGGCTGGGCCAATTTTGACGGGACTTTCACTGGCGGATAGCTGATGTTACACAGAGTAACTTAGGCTACTTTTATTTTAGAAAAAGAATTAGGGTTCCGCGCAAAAAGATAAAAACAATGATATCCAATATCTCCGCGCGAGTGTAACCGCGGGCAGCAGCTCGTCTGGAATATAACTAAAATTCAGAGGTGAAAAGTATACCTAAATCGTTAAAGTAGCCCTTTTTAAAATTCACAGCCCAGGCCCTTTGTTAGTTAATAAAGCGAGTTTGTTAAATATCCTGTAATTCAGTCCCTAAGGGAAACCTTATGAAGTCGCCAGTAACAATAAGCTTTGTTAAGGGCCTCGCCAAATTGTGTTTTACTCGAGACATAGGGGCTGTAGGGTTGCCCGGCTGTAAGTAAAACCATAGTAGAAACAGAAAAGTATAGTCGGTTTTATATAAGAGCGGTACCGAACTCTGTGTAGGCGCCAGTACACACACACTACACAAGAACAATATTCTTTCACGACGCAATCTTGGCAGTTTGATGGGGCGAAAATTCTAATGTACGAAAAATAAAATTGAACTAGTACCGACGTCATAGTACAAACGAAAACCTTCGATTGTCTGCGGCCGTGCTCCGCTGGCTATCCTACTAATTCCTACTGTATATATAATATTAAAAAAAAAAATTAAAAAAAAAATATATAAATGCGAAAGTGTGTTTGTTGGTTTGTTGATTTGTCCTTCTTTCACACAGTAACGGAGCAACGGATCGACGTGAGTTTTGGAATAGATATAGTTTATGGACCGGAGAGTAACATAGGCTACTTTTATCCCTGAAAATGCATGGTTCCTGTGGGAACGCGGGTCAAACCGTGGGCAGAAGCTAGTCGATACATAAATCAAGGAAAAGTAGTCTAGTCTGAGATTTCCGCCTTGTATAGCATGCGTATTAGCACGCACACATACAAGCCGAGTTCTATACCGCTTTTTGAAGATAACATACTTTTATATATGTACTATGGCAATCTGGCTTTGCGATTGATTCGGTCCGACATTTTCGTTGACTGCTCAAACTGTCGGCGCTTACAAATTGGACGTTTGTGACAGGATAATAGCTACGAAGTTCTCTGATTTCTTTTTATTTATAAATTAGGATCAGTGTGAAATGTTTCAGGATGATGTGACGTATGGAATATCGTTATATAACGCGACGCAACAACAACAACAACAACAAAACAACCACAGAAGCCAGGAAATAAAGAAAGAAGAGGAACAACAAAACAATAAATGGACGGTGGCTTTCATGCAGGCCATTAACAAGAGTGACAAAAAAGCTCCCTATATTAATTCCGTCTATAATCTTTCAATAATCCAGAAACGAATTCCGTAAAATATAAATTCAATTTCGTAATCTCACGCCTGAATATCGAACAACACGTACGAAATCTCATCTCGCCGTTATCATGAAAGTAACGAAATGTTATTACGGGGCGCGTGATAATAACGAACAAATAAGTCCGTTAACGGCAGAAAACAATTCGATATGTGATCTAATAATCCTTTTCGGGATTGCGTACTAACGTTTTATAGGAAAGTGTGTCTTATTATTATGGGATAAGGTTTATTAATGAATGTGCGTAGATGTATCGAAAAATCGCTTGGTGGATCTATACGACAAGACAGTGATGAATGTTGAAATAAATAAGGATCAAAATGATTATGTATTGTTAGTGATTTTGGTTTTCGATGTTTGACGAATAAAAAGGATGTGTAATTATGTTCCTTTTTATTTGGAATAATTGTACTAAACTATAACCAAGAACTCACAGTGTACAGGTCTTGAAGTTTTTTTTAAGCAAATCAATGACAAAACCATTCGCAAATAACCCCCTCTCCCCCCCCCCTCCCCCCTCTCCCCCCAAACACCTCACGTAATTAATGGACGACCCCTAATCAGGCATAAATGCATCACTACCAGGTTACCACCATGTGAATTATCACAGCCTTATCACATGACGGAGGGCAAAATTATTTTCTGTCCCGACAAAATAAACTAAATATGTTTTCAGCCCAAAAGAATTATCACAACTCTCAGTTGTATCCGACTAACTCCACTATACTGAACGACCCAACTAAATAAAAAGAAATACCGTAGATGTGGGACCCAAAGCCCGGCAAGTCGCGAGCGTTATCACAAACTTTTCGGGCGAAAGCACATAACTTTCGCGTTTCTTTCCCAAGTTCTGTTTGCGATAGTGTAATAAGCAGTTTGTTAGGTTAGTTTGTCACCTCTTGATAGAACTTGGGTGATTTTGGCAAAGGAGGTATTATGTAGCTAGTTTTTTTAATCAACGTAGTTTTCTATTTGCTCTTCCAAGTGGTTTCCACAGTATGGTCGATATTGTATAGAATCCTTGTTAACATCGGCATTGGGTGTTGCCCTAATTTTGTTAACACACTAAAATTAAACTTTTTTTTAATAAGTTCAATACATTTTCATGTCGAAAATCTACTTGGTGGCAGCACTAACTCTTCTGCGAGTGTCCTTCTGTGTTGGTACCACCGCTTTGCTTATAAAGTCTGCCGCCAAGCAGTAATGTGCAAGTATTACTGTATTCCGGTTTGATGAGCAGAGTAGCCAGTGAAATTATTGCTTATGGGACTTACCTAATGTCTCAGGGTAACAAGCGCACTGCACTGCCGCACAGGCCTTTGTGTTTCAAAGTACTGAGTGGCACTGCAATTGTTATGCTTACCATTAGGAAAACAACCGGCTCACCTCGTTATCAAATAGTATAAAAAATACAAAAACAAAGTAACTATATACAAAATATCATATAATATATATAAATTATCTTTGCTTTGTTGCTCTTTCCAAAAAGGTAAACTAACACACTTTTGCATTTAAAATAGTAGTACTTAGTAAATTTAAAGTACTGATTTACTTTTACTCATGTATCGTCAGTGAAGCCTGCACCCTTCAGGTATATGTACCCCTAATATTATATTAGGGCGGTTAAACTTTCTCGTCTATTTGTTAACCAATGCCGAAGTGGTTTCAATCCAAAGATTGGCCAGGCTTGAAATTTAATTAGAATTTAGAAGGTAAAGTTTGAATCCATGATTTTGCTCGAGGTATTTTGCTCGAGTATTTTCCGGAATTAGAACGAATTTTGAAGCTCTTGTTTGTAGAAGGCGACACTCTTACTTTGCACAAAGATTTCGCCTATTTGATTATATTAAAGAGAAATATAGATCATTTGTATTTAATAAACGTAGTAGTGCATCATCAGTTCCTGATCACATTTTTACCAGACTACTCGATATAAAATTTGGATAATAATATCAAATCGTAAAATTTAAAGATATTGAATAACATAGGTATTTTAAGTGGGTTTTTAATCGACTTCAAAAAAAAGGAAAAGGTTAATCCGGTGGGTATTTTTTTTATGTTTGTTACTTCAGGTCTCTTTCATTTATTAACCCATATAAATTTCATCAAAATCGGTTTAGTAGTTTGTCACTGGAGTCGGTTCGTAGCTTTTTTTAAAGAATTATTTTTATAAGTTAAAAATACGTGGAGTGCCGCCGCAATTTTAATTTACCGAATTTAAAAAGATCTAAGATTCTTCTCACATAATCATCAAAACATAAAGAATGTTTTAATAAGTGAATAAGATAACCCTGCTCACGATTGCCCTGAAACTTACGTTTTTTTGTTTTCATTTCTTATTTTCACTATACATATTATGCTATAATGTCTACTGGTTCTCAGGTGCGACTATTGAAATACATCAAATTCAAATTCAACACGCTTTATTCATATAGGCCCCAACGGAGCACTTATGAAGGTTAAAATACATGACTCTAACAGCGGGCCTCTGTAACGTTCATCTACCTGAATCATCGATTAGACAAATCTTCAAGCGCCAAACTGGCGACAGTATGGTAGGCGAACATTACAACACATCCTACCACGATGCGGTGCAACAACACGCTCGTAGAAAGATCTGAAGTCTGGATCACAAAAAATGTTGGTAAGGCTCAGTAAAAAATCCTTGATTCACTCCACACTTTTCTATTCTAAAGCTATAAATCTTCGTTCCCCTGACCAGCCTCAGAGACTGAATCAGTACCATCCATTACGGCGTGACTGGCAACTCTGCGACCCCCTTCAACGTCAGTCAGTGCGCACAACTAACTACTATTAATCTGTGCTCATCACTATGGTACCTCTACTTTTTCAAATTCTGAAAAGTAGCTCTCTGAAGCGATGACGGCTTGGTTGTGACGTCGGCCGCGGATCTGTGGGTCGATGGTTCGAATCACTTAGCTTGAGCTTAAGGTGAATGTAAACATCGTAATGCACGGTGGTAGGGCATTTTTAGTCCATGCCTGGTTAGCTACCATCCTCTAGTTCATATCGGAAAGTAACTATTTGTGTTTCAGCAGCCGCATTTGGAAGCCAGGTCTGATCTAGGATTAGATTAGGTCGACGGTATCGACCACGGCATCGCGTGAGAGTGTTCAAATGTTAACCAATAGATCATAGTAAAGCTTACTCATATACTTACCACAAAGTCAAAGTAATTTATCGCGAGAATGTTGTTCATATTGCTGATAAATTCGTGCATAACAGTTCAGAACATTCTACCATAACGATGTGCGTTGTAACGGCGTGCAAAAGTAACAGTAATAATATTAGATGTCATTTATTAATTATAATTATTCGGTAGCCTAAAAAATTGCAATTGTCAGCTTTAGTTTTCTATACTATTTGATAATGAGACGAGCTGGTCGTTTACTTGATAGTAAGGGAAATGGCGGCCCATATAACAATTGCAGTGCCACTCAGAACATTGAAACACAAAGGTTAACGCGGCACTGTAGTGCGCTCGTTGCCCTGAGATATTAGATATTGTCCCTGATATATTAGATATTGTCCCTGAGGTATAAGATATTTAATAAGATTTAAAATTATTATACTAAAGCGAATTCTTTGATGCCATAAAAATATTTTCCAATACAACCAAACAACCATATTTTAAATTTAAATCTAATATATTTATATGGGTGCTCCCTGATTGTACTTGGAGTCTCATAATACTGTTATAGTCTGATATACATGTATATGTATATAATTGTAATTATACATATTATACATATACATGTACATGTATATGTATAATATGTATATACATTATTGTATTGGATGTATTGTAATGTATATACATTATATATATATACATGTATATGTATAATATGTATAATTGTAATTGCGTTCATATTATTATAAATAAATAATACATTTTTATAGTGTAGGTTTAGTTCTGCAATTTGGTAATCTTAATCTGGTTGGGTCTGAATGAATCAAACTTCCTAAGGTATCCCTATAATTTTATCCTCCTACATCCTAACCGCCAAAGTTTTACCATAACTTTTGTTAAATCAGATCTAAGTGTCATAAATAATGACGACGTTTAGAACAAGAGTTTAATTTAACAATCAGCTTTTTTTCAGCTTGAGCTATCTGAGGGAAAACATCGTATGCAACCAAAGGTAGTAGAACATTTTGTAGTGCTCGCGTTGTTAGATAATATCATGAAGACAAAAGCGAAAAAAAAGCGGTTACCGACTTCCACGAAAATATTGTGCTAATTGAAATTGCATCCCCTATTTTTCCACCCTTATGTGTTTTCTAGGCTAATATTATAAAATAGTAAAATTTGTATGTTTTTTGTTTGTTTGTTACCGCGAACCTATGGAACCGCTAGCTCGATTCTAAAAATGATTTCAGTATTATGAAGCTAGATTGTCCCTGAATGACTACATTTTATTCTGATTCCACGCGTGAGAAGTCACGGGCAGACGCTACCTTTAATACAATTTATTAAAAGGACCACCATGGAAATGTAACACTACCCATTAAAAAATTAAATCGGTTTAAAATTAACGGAGATATCAAATAAAATCACCACAAAAAAAAAACAAATGTATTGAGTACCTTCCCCGTTTTTGGAAGTCGGCTTAAATTAAAAAAAATTAATAAGCTGACGTACAGATCGACAGCCGACGTCACTAACACTGAGTCATCATCGCTTCACTCCAGCTTTTTTTCTTTTTTTTTTTTAATGTTATTTAGTAACGAGACGAGCTGGTCGTTTGCCTGATGGTAAGCATAAGGCCGGCCCATAACAATTGCAGTGCCACCGTGAACTTTGAAACACAAAGGCCTGCGCGGCACTGCAGTGCGCTCGTTACCCTGAGACGTTAGGTATTAAGTCTCATAAGCCCAATAATTTCACTGGATACTCTGCTCATCTAACCGGAACACAGTAATGCTGGCACACTCCTGCTTGGCGGCAGACTTCACTCACAAAGCGGTGGTAACAACCCAGACGGACACTCGCAGAACAGTTAGTCCTCCCACTAACAATAGCTGCAGTACAGCTGCGGCTAGCTTTAAAATATATCCCCGTGAATGCAGTTATAGGAACGCTTGGCGTGCCTGAATGCAATAAGGATCGTTCATTGTAATGGTTTTCATGGAAAACTTTGTAAAATCGATATCTCACGTCGCATTGCGTTTAAGCGGTGCATGCAGTGACGGGCTATATTTAAACTAGTTTTTAACGATAACAATTCAGCGGTAACGAAGTTAAACGCTGCGCCGAAACACCACAATTCAGATACCTTAAAAAATAAAAAAATTAACAATAAGTGTTGCTATTGGCGGTCTTATCGTTTAGAGCGATCTCTCCCAGACAACCGTGCCGGTGCGTTAGTAGATACTCCTGATAGTAACTAATGTCCTTGAGTTTGTGACATTAGTTATTAAGGCTAAGATTCAGAGACGATTCTAAGCGTAGACTTTGGCTTCCATATGTCAAAACTGTATAGAATTTTGACGTATGGAAGCGTGAGTCCACGCTTAGATTCGTCTCTGAATCTCAGCCTAAGTCTCATAAGCCCATATAATAATAACTATTTCTCTATATATAATTTGGTCTCTTTCTATGTTGTGTGTAATAAAACGTTAATCTTTCTATTTGATTGTTCAATAAAAAGACGACTTCGATAAATATACATTACGTTAAATCTATCTCTCCGAACTATCAATATCATTAGTCTAGTCCGGAGTGGTCTGGCGCGCGCTCGACAGACGGAACACCATGAATAAAATATGCTCTAGCACTAATGCGTCCTATTCTACTGAGTAACTGTAGAGATAGAAAATGCTGTTCTTTTTTGCTTTAGCGTCTTGCTTTACATTGTACTATTTTAAATGAAAACTATATTTTATAATATATAATAGTTATAATATAATCAAAATAATAAATTTATAATATTTAGTTTTATAATATTTAAATTTCTAATAAATTACTCTATATTTTAATAGGCACCAAAAAATTAAAACCATGAATTCCAATAACTCCGCGCGGGTGAAACCGCGGGCAGCGGCTAGTTTTGTTTAAAATTGTACAGACAACACAGCAAAGTTCGGGACTATTAAAATGATCTATTTAAAAAAACACAACTTTTGAGGAATTTTCATTTAAGTATTCGCTTCATGGACTAAATTAAAACAAAATGCAGTTCACTTTCTCTCCCATTGAAGCTATATTTGTACACGTACTATTTCTGCACGTTATCTTTAGATACGTCTATTAGTAGCCGTATCAAGTTGTTTATTTACCGAGCCAGAAAATCCAGTAGGGAATACCTTTATATGGCCTCAAATGGCCTCAAAAAGGAAAGAATTAAGAGGCCGCGGTCGCACGCCAGATTTATCGCACATTCGGAAACAGCGTGATTTATGTGGAGTGTGGACCGGACTTTATTTGGGAATTTGTGTAAACATGGCTTTAGGGTTGCGAATGAAATGTACCTACCTACCTCTTACAGCCAACCTAATCTATGTCAAATGGCATGCTTAATAAAACTTATAGTAAGTAGTGTTTTACAAAGGTCGGAAATTTTAACACAAACTCGCGTAAATCATAATATAAGAAGGTACTATTATGTATTCTGTGTTATATTAATTTTTTTCACCATACCATAATTATCTCTATTACTAGGTGGTATGACTAACTCTTCTGCGAGTGTCCGTCTGGGTTGTTACCACCGCTTCGCTCGTGAAGTCAGCCGCCAAGCAGTAGTGTGCAAGCATTACTGTGTTCCGGTTTGATGAGCAGAGTATCCAGTGAAATTACTGGGCTTATGAGACTTAATACCTAATGTCTCAGGGTAACGAGCGCACTGCAGTGCCGCGCAGGCCTTTGTGTTTCAAAGTTCTGTTGTTATGGGCCGGCGTTATGCTTACCATCAGGCAAACGACCAGCTCGTCTCGTTATCAAATAGGATAAGAATGTACCTAAGTTACTCCATATATCATCAGCTATCTGCCAGTGAAACTCCCATCTAAATTGGTCCAGCTGTTTCGAGGATTAGCGAGAATACACAGACAGACATATAGACAGACAGAAAAAATGTTTAAAAAGTGTTTTGTTTTGTCAAGTTATCGTATATACAATTTATATGCATTTAGTAAACAGACACTACAATTTAATTTATTTGTAGTACAGTATGTATAGATAAGTACGTACTATAGTTTCATAATTAAAATACCACAAACAAAAGTATGCCAATAGGGTATAATAACCTTAGTTATTGTCGAGTACTTTTAAAATAAACTGTAACTTATTCAATAGCTTTTGTTGTCTTTTCATTAGCGTTCCATGCAAATTACTGCTGCCAATCCACACAAACAATAATATTTACTTCCAGAAGCTAGGCTAGCTTAGGCTAGCTTAACTGCAAGTTTAAGTAAGAAAAGCGTTGCGTCAACCTCGATAAATTCACTGGAGTACTTACCAAGTACATGCTAAAGCGTTTGATCATCTTAAACGATTAGTAGCGCTCCCACTGCTGTAATATAGGCCTTCTCTAAGAGAGAGAGAGAGAGAGAGAGAGAGAGAGAGAGAGAGAGAGAGAGAGAGAGAGAGAGAGAGAGAGAGAGAGAGAGGGGGAGGAGAGAGAGGGAGGAGAGAGAGGGAGGAGAGAGAGAGAGAGAGTAAGGGCCATAATTCACCATGCGAGCCCAGTGCGTGGTGAATGTCATGTCTTCGAATTATACGGGTTTCTTCACTGTTTTCATTTACCAGATTTAGAGCGAGTGTGATAGATTAAAAAGGTAAAAGCGCTTGATCGCTGTTTGTGGGATCGTTGTTAGTGGGAGGACTAACTCTTCTGCGAGTGTTCGTCTGGGTTGTTACCACCGCTTTGGTCGTGAAATCTGCCGCCAAGCAGTAGTGTGCAAGCATTACTGTGTTCCGGTTTGATGAGCAGAGTATCCAGTGAAATTACTGGGCTTATGAGACTTAATACCTAATGTCTCAGGGTAGCGGGCGCACTGCAGTGCCGCGCAGGCCTTTGTGTTTTAAAGTTCTGGGTGGCACTGCAATTGTTATGGGCCGGCGTTATGCTTACCATCAGGCAAACGACCAGCTCGTCTCGTTACCAAATAACATAAAAAAAATAATATAACGTCAGCACCAAGCAGTTTATTATGGGAGTTATTTAGACAAAAGTGAATACTTCTCTTCTAAACAAACACGTAACGACGAGTACGATGCAATGAGGTGGGATGGATAATGGTCAAACGTAACAAAATAAAAAAATACAACAAATGGATCCTGGAATGTTAAATTTCAGATCATTTAATAGACTGTGATTAGGTACACGAAAACAATAAGCAAGCTTCCTATCATTGAGACTTCTTCGTCAATGTCACAGTTAATAATCCAAGACTTATTTTTATAACATGGTTTTAATTGCCATAATAGCCGAGTCTATTTAGACGCGTGTTTTGTGATGTGTCATACATGGCCACGTTATGTCATGCATGGTCGAAACCATGACGTCTATGCTACGTATCTTTAAAAATGGTCTCGAAACTCAACTCGGCTCTACTTGGATTTTGGCATTTTGAAACACTAGTAGTACGTCCACTCGAGCTTGCCTCAACTATCTCTACTGAGTATGATATTTGACAACAGCATTATTTTTGGCCGTACAGTACAAAAATTACAGCCTTGAACCTCTGTTAACCCCACGTTATAGACTACTCTTCAGTCTAGTTATTAAACACACAAAATTTTGGAGATAGACTCGAGTAGCACTGAGAAAGTAAGTAAAAATAATTCATCAATCCATATAGGCTGGCCGAACTAGTCAAAACTGTGTTTCACCAGCTTTGAGGTCTTTTGGAGTAAACATTCAAAAATACCAAGGAATGTATGACGTTAATCATGTCGGATAATTGTGACCATTATAACTGATGTCATGTTGTAGTAACAAGCGGTTCTGTTGAAGACTTTTTTAGTTGTTTGTTGAGAAACCGCATCCTTTTTATCTATAGCGACAAGGAAGTGTGTATTTGTACGAAGCTTTGTATCACTCATTATTGAGGTCATGAGCCTATGACTACAGATGGATACCGTTCTATATAAAGTGTGTTTGTATATATATAGTTTATGGGCCGGAGAGTAACATAGGCTAATATGCCAGTATTATTCCGGCAAAATGCAGTGTTTCTGTGGGAACGCGGGTGAAACCGTGGGCAGAATCTACTTTGTAAATAAGTGTATTTTTAAACGATTTCTAAAAGAGGAGACATAATAAATTTTTCCCGTTTGATACCGCGGTGCTATCTGTTGGTACATAAGGAGGGTTTGTTTTCGCAACATCAATGGATTCTGTTTCCGGCTTGTGAAATTATGTTTTATCAAGTCTAACGATACATTTTTAGTTTTGATCATAATACAACGGAAAAGGGTCAGCCTAGGCTGTCCTCGACCGTGCTTACTCCTCAGTCAGCTTGTTTCAAAGATAGTAAAGTAGAAGTTTTATAATTTTGAAACGTTATCACGACCGACCCGTGGCCCGCACCCTTATTGGATTAGGCCATAGATTGAGAAATTAACAATGTTATAACTAGATAAAAACAAGTTTTTGTGGAAAACTTTATTTTCCAGACTAGCTTTTATAAGCTTTCCGGCTCCATCAGGATCCTGGACATCATCTACGATTAGATTACTTGTAAAGACGATTCAAACGAGCCCAAACTCAATGGGATTACGTCGTTCGTTAAAGAGTTTCTGTGACCACTTTCCGGCTCCATCATCAGAATAGCATCAGAATCTGATGCGCCATCATTATATTGCATTGTCATCCGATTTACATATGTATTTAAAATTTCGGTTCAATCAAACACCGGGAAGTTATTAAAAAGTATAGTAAAACATCAACATAGTATAGAGTAGTTTATAATAATTACTTATATTCCATTACGTCGAAATTAGCTTCACAATCATGCATTGACACAAATTCCCTGCGGTATTCTGCCCATGCGAATTTTTACCTTGTAGTTCTAGAGCTAGCCAACAACTACCCCTACCTCCGAGGGTGGTCAGACGGCGATGGTCACCGTCCGAGGTCGCACGTGCCGTTTTACAGCCGTTTACCCAGTCTGGTCACGCGACCACCTGCCATAAGTGCTATTGTCTGAGCGTGGCCGAATCGTTGCGTATCCACTTTGATATTGTACCGTAAAAATGTTATGGTTTGTTGTTACTTATAACAATTTTGCTTGTGGTCGCGGTCGGTACCAGTAAAATGTGATATTTTTTTTATAATAAACAAACAAATAAACGCTTACACTCATACCCTCGCACTAGGATTCCCTGTGTCGCAGGTGGCATGGGCACACACATACACATCACAAACATCTAAGACCCGAGAACAAACTTTATGCTTACACAAAATCTGCCCCGCCCGGGAATCGAATCCGAGACCTCTCGCTCTGCAGGCAGGGTTACTACAAACTTAGCTACGGAGCCGTAATATCCGAAAGTAAGCTGTCATTACGTTTTCTAAGGATTTAGCATTTGCTATTTGTGTGGATCATTGATGTCAACGCAAACGTAGTACCTAACATAATATCGATATAATATAAAATATCTTAGTTGAGCCTCCTAATTGTTTTCCTTTTTGCTCGCTAGAAAATTGTTCAATACAGTAGTTCATTTCATGCGATGAAGCGCAAATCTATACATCGATACATACAAATAAATAAAATTGAAGTGTTTGTTTGTAATATCAAAATAACAGCTTTTTACTAAATGCATATGAAAGTATATACGGAACCTATAACAAAACAACCAACTTTAAAATTTTTGTCTGTCTGTTTGTTCCGGGTAATCTCCGAAACGGCTGGACTGATTTTGACGGAACTTTCACTGCCAGATAGCTGATGTTACAATGGGTAACTATTAGGCTACGTGAGCGAAGCCGTGGGGCACAGCTTGTTATTGATAAGACACTTCAACCTTCATCACCATCATCAGCCTATTTACGCTCCGACTGCTGGGATACCGGCCTTCTCTCAGCGAGAAAGAGCACTTTCACTAATTATACATCGTTGACAAAACTGATTTAATACGGTTATCACATATATTTATATACCTATATATACTCATGAGTAGGGAATGCACCAGTGACGTATCCCACATGACTTAAGAGGGTTCCGTCCACGAACGCCACAGTTGGTTGTTCAAATCAAAAAGATTCCAATATGATAGAGTGGGCGTAATTATCTGAGGAAATATTTTGTTCTAGATATATCCATACATTTAAAGACGTCACACAGGCCCCGCCCATCGGCAGATTTTTCAAGACTGACATTTTGTTTTCTAGTCCAGAGCGAGTTTTTGATGTATCATTGAATTCAATCGTGCGGCTAAATTATATAAAAAATAGTTCTATAGAACTATTAATGCAAGTGAGAAGTTGCGTGTGATACAGGCGACCATGCCAAAGTGCTGTGTGAAGAGCTGTGGCTCGACATTTGACGCCATTTTTGTTTATTTTTCGGCGCGCAATACGTACCTTCAGTTCATATCCTCTACTTTTATTTAATCGTTGGTTCAAATACAGAATCTGAGAATCGGTTGGCCAAAAACCGTTAAAAGTCACACCTATTCTCCGCTCAATAAACGTCAATTGGCTGCCACTTGCCACGCCAGTCAGGAGCAAGCAGTTATAGCTGAGAACGCTTACAAATTAACTCGGTTATTGCAAGCTTAATCGGCCTCTTAGATTAACTTCGTTTCAGATTTTCTTTGTAAACAGCTGAGTAGATAAATCAATTTGAGTGCCTACGTGCGGGAGTAAGTGACTTAGGAAAGTTATTTTAAACTAGCTGCTGCCCCACGGTTTCACGCGCGCGGAGATATTGGGTTTCATGGTTTTTATGTTTTTGCGCGGAACCCTAATTCTTTTTCTAAAATAAAAGTAGCCTAAATTATTCCTTGTAACATCCGCTATCTGCCAGTGAAAGTCCCGTCAAAATCGGTCTAACTGTTTCGGAGATTACCCGGAACAAACAGACAGACAGTAAGAAAACATTTTAAAAATGTTTGTTTTGTTATAGGTGCCCTATATACTTTCTTATGCATTTAGTAAAAAGCTGTTATTTTGATATTACAAACAGACACTTCAATTTTATTTATTTGTATGTATAGATATGAAAATTCATACAAACAAATATTAATGAGATATAGGGTTGGCATGGAATCGCGGGCTCTGGAATTATTCAGTGATATTAATGTCGTCATTAACGGAACCGTTTCCGTAGTTAAGTAGGTAGTAAGCTCTGCCTGAAAAGCCTCGGGTTCAATCTTCAGCTGGGGCAATCTTAACGAACTTTATAAAATTGCTACTTTATAAACTAGCAATTTTTTTTGTTATTTGATAACGAGACGAGCTAGTCGTTTGCCTGACGGTAAGCATAACGCCAGCCCATAACAATTGCAGTGCCACCCAGAACTTTGAAACACAAAGGCCTGCAGTGCGCTCGTTACCCCGAGACATTAGGTATTAAGTCTCATAAGCCCAGTAATTTCACTGGCTACTCTGCTCATCAAACCGGAACACAGTAATACTTGCACACTACTGCTTGGCGGCTGACCTCACGAGCAAAGCGGTGGTAAAAACCCAGACGGACACTCGCAGAAGAGTTAGTCCTATCACTAAAAATTATTGGGCTTATGAGTCTTACACCTTATGTCTCAGGGTAACGAGTGCACCGTTGTGCCATGCAGGCAATACAATCTTACCATTAGATGAATGACCTGCTCGTCCCATTACGTATCAAGTCATTGTAACAAAAGTTACATAAAAAAACACGACTGCCCCAGCCCGTGT
Source organism: Crocallis elinguaria (assembly GCA_907269065.1). NCBI lineage: Eukaryota > Metazoa > Arthropoda > Insecta > Lepidoptera > Geometridae > Crocallis > Crocallis elinguaria. The sequence continues at coordinate 37,608,210 of OU026065.1, forward strand.
CACTCGGGATGATGTAAGGATTCTAACGGTACTCCATACATCCAAATCTGTTCATGCATTTACAAGTTATGGTGGAATAAAGAAACTCACATGAACCCTAAACACATATACACTCCTTTTTTGTGTAGTTGTGTAAAAAAGAACTATTTTGCAACGCATGTTTCTGCAGTCTCTTGGTAATCGAGCTTTTTCCATACAAATTGGAAAACTTGAACGACTTGGCCGTTTGTAATACAAGTCTAGTTGTACTGGTTTCTAACTTAGATCAAGTTGGAGCTGTGAAGCCTTTTCCAGTCTTCGAGAACTCTCCAAGTTGCTTGAAAAGCAAAGAGTTTTCACTATTGATTATTATAGCCTGAGCGTTTTCTGTACGTTATTATGCTATTAAACGAGAAATTAAATAATCCAGAGATAAGATGTAACAAACTAACTCTTTGTATATAATAATAATATAATAAAGTATATAATAAATTACCGGAGACATCAAAAGATTAAATGGCAATCAATTTAACACAAAACTGTGCAAGTGGCTATTACAAAACTGTTTCTATAGCATAGTCGAATATTTAAACTTTAAGTAACATGACATTAATATGACTATATTAATATTTGCACGCCTGCTTGCAGGCTGAATACTGTGACTTTTTTTTTTGGAACATCTGACATATGTAACATTATGTATTCTTGCAAATAAATATATGATTTGATTTGATTTGATTTGTTAAATTAGTATAGATTTATTTCTCCACCATTAATGAACTCATTACATTTTTCATCTTACATTCCCAAGATTACTAATTAAAGCAGCTAGGTAAACAAAAATAGAAGCAAGTCACAGTGGTAGGTTTAAACCAATGCAGTGCACGACAGATTGCCAAGTAATTGCCATTGAAATGCAATAAGCAGCGTCTGCGGGAGACTGTGTTCCTACCCGCATTTCCATAAGGCGGGTCGCGAGGTGGCGCTGCGGGTGATTTATTGGTGTTTGTGTCTGTGTGCGCGTTTATATTCATGCAAGTAGATGGCGAACTTTTTTAAACTTTGTTAGTGGGAGGACTAACTCTTCTGCGAGTGTCCGTCTGGGTTGTTACCACCGCTTTGTGAGTGAAGTCTGCCGCCAAGCAGTAGTGTGCAAGTATTACTGTGTTCCGGTTTGATGAGCAGAGTATCCAGTGAAATTACTGGGCTTATGAGACTTAATACCTAATGTCTCAGGGTAACGAGCGCACTGCAGTGCCGCGCAGGCATTTGTGTTTCAAAGTTCTGGGTGGCACTGCAATCGTTATGGGCCGGCGTTACGCTTACCATCAGGCAAACGACCAGCTCGTCTCGTTACCTAATAACATAAAAAAAAAAACTTGGTAGTTTAGCATTTAACAATTATTTTACTGGATCTTACCATCATCACATAATGATAAATATAGATTAATACTGGCTATCAAGTGCATGCTGCCAGAAAACACTGATAGGTTCTGGCGAGAGTTTTTGAGGGTGGTAGGTAGCTAGGCTAGGACTGGAAAATGTCCTACCACCATGCCACATGTATCAAACTCGTTTTAGGTTTCGAACCATCGGCTTACGGGCGACATCACTTTCATATCATATCATCTGTCGACGTATTATTTTTCGCGTCACATTAAAGTAGACCGCTTTTTTGTCCTATAAAGGTAAAACGGACTCCTTCAGCCACAAGCTACAAAAAAACTTGTCCCATACATTTGGCAGGAAATCATACAATGGCCGTACCAATATTGCCCCGTCTTAAAAATACACCCTGTATAAAATAATAATTAACAGTTTGATTAATTCTATTGGAGGATGAAATCAACAATCCTCATAACACTAATAAAACTAGCTGTTTCCTGTCAAGCAAACTTAGTCAGTCACCACAAATCAGAGCACAGAAAGCGCTCCACTACACATAGCGCAATAATTGCTGTCCTAATGTAATAAACAGCCAGGCTGCATCAGACGCGCTGTTTATCTCAGCATCTCAGCATTTGCATACGGTTTGATGTATATCTACCAGCATTTGCAAATGGCCCACTAATACTGCGTTTGTTTTATTGGTGTGGTGTTTACAAATATACTGTCTCTTGACTGTACTTGACTGTCACTTGTTTTTTTAACCGACTTCACAAACGAGGTTCTCAGTTATTTTTTATGTTTGTTACCTCAGATCTCCGTCATTTATAAACCAATTTGGAAAATTGTTTTTGTTTTTGAAAGGATATACTTTCAGATTGGTCCCGTAGAAATTTCACCAAAATCGGTTCAGTAGTTTGCCATTGAAGTAGTTTCCCGCTTGTTTTACTTGTTTATTTTACAACTTACCAGGTGGTACGACCACTTCTTCGTCGTGTCTGTCTGGGTTGGTACCACCGCTTTGCTCGTGTAGTTTGCAGCTGAGCAGTATAGGTAATGTGCAAGCATTACTGCGTTCCGGTTTGATGAGCAAAGTAAAATTACTGGTCTTATGAGTCTTAATACCTAATGTTTCAGGGTAACGAGCGCACTGCAGTGCCGTGCAGGTACGGATTAATACAGATTTAACCATCAATCTGTCGTTAGCACGTCTCCCGTCGCGCCTCAGTTAGTTTTTCCTGGTACATTCTGTACATAGCGGACTCGTTTCTGATCCGCCCTGTATAGCGGGCTCATTAGACCGCGCAGTAATTAGAGGGGAACTTAATTAAGGGCGGAGAGTCGGCATCGGTGCTGTAGAGGGACTTGAACCTTTGAGTTTCTTTTGCTAGATATCTAATGACCATTAGCCACAACGATTTACTTTAATCCTCTGGATTTTGCGGCTAAGTTGGTATAGAAACCACACAGGAAGGAGCCCGCGTTCGATCGCCGGCCGGCGCAAACGTTGTGAGAATAAAATTTGAATGTCTTAGGGTTGTCCGTGCCACCTTCGACGTAGAAAATCGTAGTGCAATACATACCCTACGTTAACCTACATCGAGATTAAAAAACAACTTGTTTTCAAATTAGGAATCTCATTTCTGTTGGCCTCATTCCTGTGTAACAAACTAATTCCTACAGTTCGTAGCCCCAATCTACGGCGACACGTAGCCTCGTAGTACGTTCGTAGCGGTCGTTCGGTGGCCCTCCCGACAAGCTATGCCGCTTCAGAACAACGATGGAAGTTTCTGGTTAAAGAATATTTATTTCTCAAAAAGAAATTACATTTCACTTATATGAGAAACAATTTAAATTACATTTTCTTATGCCTCGACAGCTAAGTTACGGTTAAATTAGTTTTATTACTTAAACTTTACCGCTGACGTTTCGAATTTCGACTCAGCTTTGATTTCAAATTATTTGAGATTCTGCTGTCTATACCTACGATGTAATATACATGTTCATTTATCATAAAGCCTTTGAATAGTTTTAAATATTCCAGCGTCGGTGCTAGCCTCTTACACATAAATTAATTGGAAAAAGAAATCAGTCAGCCTCTCTGGCTGACTTATTTCTATGAAAAGTTCGTTTGGTGCAAATTACAAAAAACTCCCTTACATATTGTTTAAATTGAACACGTTAAAGTTTGTAAGGTACCTTTTGTCTACAATACATCACGCTTGACAGGGCCTATATACATTTTCAAAGTTACTCCATTGTCAGACCTACATCTCTGTAACATCTTATTTCCGAATTCAATTCCGAGCGCACGAATAAACCCCAAAAACCATCCAGATAACAAATTCTAGAGGTTTGTCAGACGAGAAATATCCGAGCATTAACTTAACACTAGAGGGCGCATTTGTACCGTCACAGTATTTTCACGGGAGTATCAAAGTTTGCAACGTTTGGAGCAATCACCTGGATTACTGGTGGAATTATCAGCACTAACTACTAGGTAAATAACTTAGCGACTTAATACGAACAACTTCGAGAAGTCATATTTAATATCGATGGTAAAAACATACCTATTGCTGAGAGGTATAAACCCTATTTCGGATAACTATAGAACTAAAATTAAGGTTAAGATACGAGAAGGATATAAAAAAAATTGTGTAAAAAAAAAAATTTTTATACAAGTTATGCCCATAACAATTGCAGTGTTAACCAGAACTTTGAAACACAAAGAAATGCGTGGACCCGCATTGTGCTCGTTACACTGAGTTTTACACGAATGCCCAAATAAGGACTATAATATTTTCAGGGTGCATGTATGTATGTGAGTCTCTTTATTCCACCTTAACTTTTAAATGCTTGAACAGATGTAGATGTATGTGATATTGTTAGAATACTTTCATCATCCCGTGTGACACTGGCTAGGGCAGTTGTGTTTTTTACTTGTTAGAGTTTTTATGGTCATAAGCCCAGAATTTCAAAGACTACTTTGCTCATCAAAACAGAATACAGTTCTTTCTACGAGGTGCCGTTATAGAATAAAAACAAACACAAAAGTAAAAAATAATTTATTAATAATTTAACACGTAGGCTTTCTTTTCAAATTAAATTGAATTTAACTACTGTTTCCCACTGAATCAATGTAGTACACAACATCCAGACACTGTACAGATCTAGATCTACGTCTAGGCTACGTGTGAAGCCTGTATTTACATGACGACGTGAGGATACGTCGAGGCGTTATCTCCGTGAAGACTCAGTGAATATTACGGAGAATTTCTCTTTCTAAATAATATAACCAGTACGGCTAAGATGCGCACCGTGAGATAATGTCTTCACGAGTAACTTCTCGCGCAGACGTGTTCCAAATTGAAAATAAAATAGGTAGATTCTGGCGTCTCATTCCTAAACCTAATTTTAGTTTCGCTATCTCTTTCTAATAGCTAAGATGAGAAAGGTATGGAAGATGTTCAACAGGTCTGAATTTAGTTTTATAGCTGTCAAATGAAAAGCCGTTATCGACACCCATATATCTTCATTTGACATAACGAGAAGAGGACTTTGCGCTGCATGTCAGCACCCGTAGACATGAGATATATATATCTCTATCTAGAAAAGACTAAAGGCGCGCATCTTAGCTCTACAGGTAATACAATATTATCTTTAGGGAATGGAATATAAAATAAGATAATATAATAGAAAAACATATTTCAGCACACAATATATGAATGAAATAGAGAAATAAAATGTAACAAAAAGAAATAGAAATATTTAGTTTGTTAAGTCTTGTTTTCTTTAAGACGTTTCAATTTTGAGAAAACCAAAGATTGTTTGATGTTACGTCCATGAACAAAACACATAAAGAGTTTGATTGAATTATCCAACCGAAAATATGTTCACGTTCTTAATGGGGAGCCACACTGCTTACTTATCCCGCTAGGTGGCGCATTATCGCTGGTGCTGTTTCACTATGAAACTTCATTATAAAATTTTAGTAAATGAACAAAAAATCGTCTTTTCAACAAAGTATGCCTCTGTAAAGTGCAATTCAATGTAAACTTAAGGTACACACGTTTCTCTTCTAACGAGAAAAACGTAAATTGTGCATCAAAGCATTGCTCATCAAAAAATATAGGAAACCAATTATTCGTCTCGGTTATGTAGTGACCATTTCAAATCTAATGATTTCTAAGACGTGAGCATGTTTACTGGTTATAGTTTAATTCATTTTCCCTCAAAATAACCATCAATGACAAGCACCAGCGGAGGTGGCGCCATCTGAGATTAGCTTTGCCTGTGCCTCCCCATTGGAAAGACGGATAGTGTCACTAAAATTAGTTAAGTGTGTGAGTGGCTGTATCAAGGCTTAAACCTGTCCTTGCGTTGCTTTCCAACATTTGTCACGTTATTTGTTCAGGCGTTAGTTGAGAACTCACAATCTTCAAACTAACATTTTCCTTAACAAATATCTATATTTCGAAAAACAAATAGCCCACGGAAAATCAACACGACGCGCGGATGGAACGGAAACGCAAAACCAACACACAGATTAAAATCCGATGTGTTTATCTTTCCACGGGAAATATGGGACGGAAATATGAACTCATCTGTGTATCTCTGTACAACGCAGAGGTGTAAGTGTATAGTGTTTGAATTTAGATAATCTTATCTTTATTTTTTCTTACAATTGAGTAAAGAGACAAGTTGGTCGTTTGGTTGATGGTAAGAATAACGACAACTCATAATAATTGCAGTGTCACCCAGAACTTTGTACCACAAAGGCCTACGTAGCACTATCGACAAACCTATCCTAGATTTTTAAGACATTCTTACCAACTCTTATTGATTTTTACTAACAACTAAAAAATTAAAAATAAAGCTACGCAATTTCGTGCAAGCAAAGCATCAATGAAAGTTGTTGTGTTTGATTATTATTGGGTCGGCGTCTTACTTACTGCCAGGGGAACGACCTGCTTGCCTCGTTGCGTAAAAAAGATACTGAATTACGTGTTACATGAGCAGACGGTCTATAAAACATAATACAAGCCGTAGACTAAAACAGCAATACAGACGGCACGGAACCCGCTTGTGAAGCAACTATAGTAAGCCAACTTTTTTATAAAAACACTTCAGGTACGGACATTAACCGTGTTACTACAAAAAACAAATTTTAGACGCCTGTTTAGCTAGACAGTGTCTAAATATAAACGTCTAAAATGATTAGCCTTTACAAGATCTTTGGCTTTTTCTTGTCCAGGAATCTCACACAGAAGTCCATATAATAATCGCTTATCTTTTTTTAAAATGGGTAATTTGCGTGACAGAAGGAAAATTCGAAACCTGTCTTTTCTCTACAAACTAATTCACAGCTTATCAGATTGTCCCTCAATTTTGCATGATGTTTCCCTAAACGTTCCTTCTCATTATCCGCGTCAAAGAATCTCAAAAATTCTTCATGTCACACTTGCTAGAACAAACTTAAAAAAAACACAAACTTAAATAAATAAATAAACTATGCTAACCAACGCTGCCAACCACGATAATGGCGACTATGCTGCTACACCTACACTAAAACAGGCTATAAAGTGCAGCCACCCGGTGGTATCAGTTTTTGCATATTACTGTTCTGTTCTAAATACAAGCTGGCTTGCTATGCTGGCCTCTTGAGCATATTCCACGCACCGTCCATACTTGTTTCGTCTAAGATGCCCATCAATGTCAGAGGCAAATACAAGCTGGCCTCTCGAGCATATTCCACGCACCGTCCATACTTGTTTCGTCTAAGATGACCATCAATGTCGGAGGCAATCTCGCCTCTCCGTACCTAAGTATATACAAACGTAGGTCCCGGCGCGCGGCGGCGCATCCAATAACATTGTCTCTCGGCTTTGGAAGCGATCGTTTTCATTATTTCAATGGTGTCAAAAAAGGAAACGACTTTTTGATGGGCGTTTTTGTAAAACGAATTTGGGGATGAATTTTGTTTCATAGTGTATATTGTATGCGCTGAAACGACTAAAAACTCGACTTTGCCTTCACATTATTATTCATTTTATTTAGATTTACATGCACCCATAGTGCAGTTTGGTGATAGGACATTTTAGAGGACTTTGCCTGGCCAGGGACCGCCCTCAAGATTAAATTTGTCACCAACTTTTTTTTAAATTTTGTTCTTATTTGGTAACGAGACGAGTTGGTAGTTTGCCTGATGGTAAGTATAACGCCGGCCCATAACAATTGCAGTGCCACTCAGAACTTTGAAACACAAAGGCCTGCGCGGCACTGCAGAGCGCTTAACATTAGTCGAAAGTCCAGTAATTTTTAAGATCCACGTAAAGTGTCCAAAAAATTGTCAACAGTTTCGCAATAAAAACAACAGAGTAATGAGAAAATACTTGACTCAAAGGGTTGTAATACGAAACAAGGAAACTCGCTCCCTGTCCCCTACAGAAGAATTTTAATAAAAAACCTTCCCACAAGCGACGCTCTTCAAGAAAATGAAGAAACTTGCAAATTAAATAATTACGTAAGTATTGCAGGGAAGTTAACTTGAGGTATTACGTTCATTTTGTTAAAGTATTTTACTGTTAGGTTGTATAAATATACAATTATAAGCTTCCAAATTTTCATTATCAGTAAACACAGTAACATAATCTCATTGTTTTTTTTTTCATTTATACTTTTAACGAGATGTCCCATGCAACAGAGTGCAAGTTTAGTGGCCTATTCCTATGCTTTATTACTAAGGAAAAGCCTTGCGCTAAATCCAGGCAAAACACTCAAAACGAACTGCGACACGAGTCAGTCGCTCCTCTAGGTTTAAAAATAGAGTTGACAAAATATAGGTAGATTCTGTATTCAATTTACACCTTTCCGTATCAAGCTTTTACGCGCATTGTTACGTGTATGCGTCGCCTGGAGTTATGACGCCGCCAATTTTTACTTACAATTTTTACTACGCATGAGAAAACGCACGAGATTGCTTTACCTTACTTATCGATAGGAAAATAACAACTTATAGCTATTGTGCTTCTATTACGATGAGACGTGTCAGTTTGGGAGTTATAAAAGCGTCTTTCGTATTTGAATCTATAACTAGTCTATAACCAATTTATTAATAGACTATTATATGAATATAGACGGCGCGCATGAAGTTTTTTTAAACCTAGTGAAGCCTTGTTTAGAATATTGTTAATAATCGCAGAAAGGTAACGTGTACATGTGCCGATCACTGCCAGATCTTTCCAGCGACTGCTGCGATGTCATCGATCCATGGGGCATCTAATCGGCCAACAGATCTTCTTTCCTCTGACAGTGACAACTCTGTCAGTGCTCTACTCCATCTGCAGTCACCATACCGAGCAACATCTCTTTACCAGCTTATAGCGGCACTTAAGTTTCAATCTGATTTCTAAAATCAGTGACATGACATAGCCTTAGATAAGTTATAGCCCGTCTACTTTACTTCCAACATACCCACAATATTCAAACTCTTATAAGTTACCATTTTAACCATAGCGCGATCAAAATTAATATTACTTTAAACAACTTTGAGCCAACATAGTAAAACATTTCTACTATTCGCATTAAGGCTTAAAATATACATTCGCTACAACCACAAACACATGCTGTAGTTCCATATCTATACATTCACTCATGTAGTTGGATATATCACAAACAGCCGGAAACCGTAGTTGAAGAGACGACGAAACTACGTCAAAAGTAAATTACTGAGGCCCACGTCGTTTCTCACAGACGAGTTGAAAAAAATTCATTCACGTGAGCTTTCACGGTAACCCAGTTCGCGGGATGAGAGCGCACACACACATAGCGTACGTACACACACATACAGGTGGACAGGTGGATGCACTGAAAGTGTTCACATAAAGCGAGGTGTTCACAAATTAGATACTTCTTTTGCTGAAAATGCTGAAATGTTATGATTTCAAAGATTTGAAGAATATCTAACGGCTTTGTGTTACGTAAGAAAGAAATTTGGCAATAAACAACAGTCCGTTAAGTTTGTTCGTTTCGACACTCGCAGAAGAGTTAGTCCTACCTAGTTAATACTGACATTTATTTATATTTAAATCGTTGATATAAAAAAAAATTAAGGAAACCGACATTTCAAAGAATCACAAAGTACAAAGCATATGTGACATCCATTCTGGACTGGGCTAGCACGGAGGATTACAGAGAGAGAGATAGAGAATACATAAATAAAGACGGAGAAAGAGAGAGGGGATAAATATAATTGTCCAAGCGATGGAAACTTAATAGGCTGATGATGTGAAAGGAATTGGGTATGCATAAGTTTACAAGCCAGATTTAAGCTATCAGCATTTATACTTCACACAAACTTTATAGAATAGTGTCTATATTTGCGTGAAGCGTGAATACGGGTTAGGTACACACCCCTTACAAAGGAAAATCAAATTGGGCAGTTGCACCTACGGTGCTACAAACCCGGTCTACAGCGTAGCGCTACGGAATAATCAACACAGTTGAAAAACATAGACAGTAAATATCACACCGATTTCAGTTTGTGGATTCATTCAGTTTTAAAACTATTCAATTACTTTGAGAGTGTTAGATATTTATTAAATGGTAAATTTTGGTGTACTAGGAGTTGGTAAGTACTTACTAGGTGGTAGGACTAACTCTTCTGCGTGTGTCCATCTGGGTTGGTACCACCGTTTTGCTCGTGAAGTCTGTCGCCAAACAGTAATGTGCAAGCATTACTGTGTTCCGGTTAGATCAGCAGAGTAGCCAGTGAAATTACTGGGCTTATATGAGACGTCTCAGGGTAACGAGCGCACTGCAGCGTCTTTGTGTTTGAAAGTTCTGAGTGGCACTGCAATAATTGTTATGGACCGGCGTTATGCTTACTATCAAGCATACGACCAGCTCGTTATAAAATAGTATTAAAAACAATTTGCTATCGTGTTTTTACTTGTACGTCGGGCACCTGGAGTCATTTAACTTTCATGAATGCTCTCCTGGGGTCCAATTGAATTTGAAATTTTATTAATTCAAATAAAATCTTTGGCCAAGTAATCCGACTGTTTTGTCCGACTGATCGGACCACATTTTTATTCCTCTACAACAAACAAAAAAACTATCACGTGATTGCGATGCAATTTGTTTGAAACCCAACACTGACATTGCCAAATCGACTTCAATTTCAACCTTTGACCAATCCACCGATTTCCATTCCACGTCGTTCAATCATACTTCGCGATACCTTTGTACGTGTAACGCTAAACGCAGAAAGTGAATCACTTAAATACAACGAGAAAGTAACGAAGAGCCCTAAGTGCCTTTTCACACGTACCGGTTGCCGGGTAGCCGGCGCCGGATACCCGGTGGTGAAGTGTATGGGCATGGTACATAGCTTTCACATGTACCGGCGTAATTTATCCGGCAGGCGGTTGCCGGGTGCGCGCCGGAACCACCACTATGCGTCCGGTCGCCGGGCATCGGTTAGCCGGCGGCCGAACTGACAGTGGTGTATGGAACACGCAACTAGCTTTCAGACGCGCCGGCCGGTCAGTCGCCCAGGTACAGTCTGCGAGAGCACGCGCGTGCGTTTTTCTGTCGCACGCTCGACGACGCTCGCGTGCCGTCCATCTTTGAAACTATAGAACGAGACTGTACTCTTGTCGGCTCTCTAGCCGATACTGCCGGCATCAACCGGGACATGTGAAAGCTTATTTGACACCGGGTATCCGGCGCCGGCTACCCGGCAACCGGGACGTGTGAAAAGGCACTTATTCTCAGTTCAATTCAATTCTTTCTGTCTCGTTCTTTTACATTATAATTTGAATGAGACAGAAAGGGAAAAACTGTGAGAAGTTAACGAGAATCGATTTAGGTTTTATTTAGACTAACTTTTTATTAGACTAAATTCAGGAAGCTGTAAAGTTGAATGTTGGCGTCAACCTTAAACACTAGTAAACTTCCGGGTTTACGCAGCACAGATGAGGTACTAAGCGAACCTTTATTTTACTTAGTAAGCGTCAAAGGTAAGAAGCTTAATAGTATTTTAGCCATTCACTGTAATTTTGTTTAGTGAATAGATTTAAAGTACCAAAACCAAATAGTTCTATACAACTTGGTTTCAACTCTCGTCATCTGATGATAGAATAGGATTCGAACCTACAAATCGGTAGCTAACACATCCACTGTGTTAAACTAGCCGTTTTATTATTGCAATCAATTACAACCCAACTGCATGCAATAAACGAGGAAAACATAAGAGCCCACATACACGAGCACTCCAATCCAACGTTCAAAAATCCGCCAGTGTGTGGGGAATCACAGATGGATTACGAGGAGTGATAGGAATATTGGAAATCCAAACGTTCCGAATCCAACGTTCCAACTCATCGTGTGTTGCTGATACAACGATCCATTTCGCGCTCAGTTGGCAGTACTCGATACACAGAATTACCGAAAAATAGAGCAACGACACGCCTGGAATGAAGTGCCCATCCGTGGGGGTCGAAATTGGACCATCGTTCCATCCGATCCACGACGCGCGGAGCGATGGATTTGGAACGCTCGTGTATGATGAAGTCTAGTAATAAGTATCTTCGGTGTGTTCCAGCACAATAGTTCTCATATTTGCACCGCTAAGATCTCAACTTCTCAAGTAATGCTCATCAGGACGCTCCAACATCGCCGAGATTAGTTCACCAGCTTAGGAAACTCAGGAACTCTCAAAAGGGGCTCTCAAATAAGTTTGTTTACTCTTTGAACAATGGGTAAGAGGCTATTAAAGTTTCGTAAAATTTTAATTAATAACATGGACCTTAAAAGAACAAAATTGGTAAAGTGGGGGGGAACTTTTAATTGTCCTGAAAATTATTGAGCCGAGAATCGTGAAAGTTTTGGTTTTGCCTGCAGAATGTTTTGGGTGTAACGCATAATATCAGGCAAAGGACCTTCTTCTTTTTTTTTATGGTACTGAGACGAGCTGGTCGTTTGCCTGATGGTAAGCATAACGCCGGCCCATAACAATTGCACTTTAAAACACAAAGGCCTACGCGGCACTGCAGTGCGCTCGTTACCCTGAGACATTAGGTATTAAGTCTCATAAGCCCAGTAATTTCACTGGCTACTCTGCTCATCAAACCGGAGCACAGTAATGCTTGCACACTACTGCTCGGCGACAGACTTCACGAGCAAAGCGGTGGTAACAACCCAGACGGACACTCGCAGAAGAGTTAGTCCTCCCACTAACAACAGGGCTAACCACTATTAGGGTGAATTTGACTAATTTTAATTTTCACAAATCTCATTATAGTGTATTGTATTTTTGAAGGTATCTTCAGTCTGATAACGTTCTTCAGATTGCCGTTTACACAAAAATAAACAGCAGACGTTTTACTTGTCCTATATTATTTACATTCATTACTCCTAACCGGATTACTGTCACGAAAATCAATAAACCCCTACCTGAACACCACAATCCGGCCAATCACACCCAACGCGTCGCCACCCGGATTAAATCCGACAAATAAACAATTAATTCGACAAACAAACATCAAACAACAATTTTATCCGGGCGGTTATTCGACGAGTCGACGAAGTTGTCGGATTCGACGAAAGTTGTACGACAATGGTAATCCCCGATTTATATTCACGTGGTTATTAATTTGTTTAAAGCTGCTTGTTATTATTGTTTTGAATGTCTTTATTTAATAAGTATGCATACAATGTACCGTTTGTAACTTTCAGTTTGTGATTTAGGTTTACGGTACTTTTAGCTGTGAAGTTAGATACGTTTTATGGTTCTGTGACTAAATAATTCAGAAATCTCTTTTTTAGCTGTCAAGCTCTTGGTCGTGTAACAACTGCTCTCATTTTAATTTTGTAATTACTGTATACAAGCGAAGTTAACGGTGTAAAAAGTGTTTATGCCTATAGTTGAGGCACTAAATTAGTGCCATCAAACATGGGTGTGTGCGAAGGTTGTCAGAAACAATTAAGTGACATTGACAGAATAGGATGTTGTCGCTGTCTCAAAGGATTCCACTACAGTTGTGTTAATATAACAAAGGAAAACTTTAATAAATTATCGAAGTCAAGCAAATCGAACTGGAAGTGCCCGGTGTGTAAAACAGGCCCACGAAAAGATAATTCGAACACCCCTATCCAATCGTTATCGACTGATAGAGTAGTGGAGTCGCCTACGGATGAGTTCCTTTCGGTCGCCGCTGGTTCCCAGGTTCACCTCTCGACCCCTCAGTTCAACAAGTTGGCCGACATTATTCTTAAAAAAATTACCGATAACTTGGAGAAAACGGTTAAAAATATACTGCAAGAGGAATTGAAAAAACTTGAAACTAAATTCGAATCAAAATTTGAACAAATTAATGACTTTCAAGAAGCAATTGTCTTCTTATCTGGCAGGCATGACGTATTGACAGAGTTGGTAGAACAGAAACAGGGAGAGATCAAAGAGTTGCAGTCAGACAAAAACAGGCTCACTGAAGTGGTGAAAAGCTTGCAAACTAGGCTGAACTCGGTAGAACAGCACTCGAGAGATTGTAATATCGAAATCCAGTGCGTTCCCGAACATCGCTCTGAAAATCTAGCCACGATGGTGTCTCAAATAGCCAAAGCCATTTCTTGCCCTTTAGAAGATAAGGATATACTGTATTGTTCGAGAGTCGCTAAACTGAACCCACAATCATCCAGACCTAAGTCAATAATTGTCCGGTTGCCCTCGCCGCGTATTCGAGACAACTTTCTGGCTTCATATGTCAAATTCAATAAATTAAATCCCACCGACAGGCTAAACAGTTCCCATATTGGCATTGCAGACGAAAATAAACAAGGAATTTATATTCAGGAGCACCTATCGCCGATTAATAAGGAACTGCACGGAATGGCCAGAATGACAGCCAAAGATAAAGGTTTTAAATTCGTGTGGATTAGAAACGGAAGAATTTTCATACGAAGGAACGAAAGTTCTCCGGCGCTTTGGGTTAAAAACTCGGACTTTCTAGCTACTTTGGAGTAACATATTTATTAAAGCTATTATAGTAATTGTACTGTTATTATTAAAAATGGATTCAATAAGTATTTACTACCAAAATGTTAGAAGCATACGAGGTAAGCTAAGCGAACTCTATCTGGCCAGTTTAAACTGTAATTACGATATCATAATTTTTGTAGAGACTTGGCTCAGCGAAGATTTCAATGATTCAGAAATATTAAATGAAAATTATATCATATACAGAAACGATCGAAATGCAAATAATAGCTGTAAATCTACAGGTGGCGGGGTATTAATTGCTGTTGCAAAGAGATTGCATTCCTCTTGTTTGTGCTCTATCCAATCTAACAATGAACTACTATGGGTGGCTGTCAATGGCCTCATAAATAACAATCCTGTAGAAATGCATCTCTGCGCAATATATTTGCCACCCCCCGTTTCAATGAATAAACTGGATTCCTTATTAACCGATATCAATAATACTATTTGCAATTTTCATACTAAAGACATTATTTTAGTGGGTGATTTTAATCTGGCAAATATAACATGGGTTCCTGATAAGGCTATGGATTTATATACACCCGCAGTACACAAAGCCATTAATTTTAACTTAGGTCATGCTTTGGTAGATTTTATGTGCTTAAACAACTTAACTCAATATAATCTGGTGTCAAACGAGAATGGTAAAATTCTCGATCTAGTTCTGTCCAATATGTCTAAACTTAAAGTAACACAAATAGACTTTGCTCTTACTAAAATCGATAGTCATCACCCACCCCTAATTGTAGATATTGATTGTCAGCCTACTAAATTTTTAAAACCAAAGCCCTATTTTAAACTCAACTACAGAAAAGGCGATTACGTTGAAATTCAGAAGAGAATAAGTGATGTAGACTGGAACACCATTCTTAACTCCGACCTGACAGTCGACGAAATGATGTATGTTTTTAAGTCGAAATTAGATTCTATAATTAATGAATGCATACCGAAAAATAAATATAAAAAAGGGTTGTATCCATCATGGTACTCAGTTAATTTGATAAAGATTATTAAAGAGAAAGAAAAGTATAGAAGCAAATTTAAAATTTACAATAACCCAAGAGATAAGGAGTCCTTTGAACTTTTAAGAGAAAGAAGTCATAACCTAATCGATCAAGATTATAGTGAATACATAAAGAGAATAGAAAAATCGTTGTTACAGAATGAAAATGTAAAAAATTTCTGGTCATATATCAGAAATAAAAGAAAATCAAAGTCTTCTATTCCTAACAAAATGCACTTAGACAACACTTTTGCTACAACCCCCAAAGATATATGCAATCTTTTTATGCGTCATTTCTCTTCCGTTTATATGGCCAGATCTAACAAATACAACATTCCTGTTACATTCGATTCCACTAACTCATTGTCAAATATTACTTTTTCCAAAATGTCCATTAAAAAAGCTTTAGAAAAACTTGATCCAGCAAAAGGTGCAGGCCCGGATTGTATTCCACCTTTATTTATTCGTAACTGTGCCGACTCTTTAAGTCTTCCGCTTAGTATCATTTATAATAGGTCGATTGAGACTGGAATATTTCCATCTGCATGGAAAACTGCAAATGTAATTCCTATACCTAAAACTTCTAATTTAAACAATGTTAAAGAATACAGGCCTATTTCTATCTTACCTTGTTTTGCTAAAGTAATGGAGAGCTTGATCTGTCCTATTTTGTCTTTTCATTTTAAGCAATTTTTGATTGAACAGCAACACGGATTTCAGAAGGGCAAGTCCACTCTGTCCAATCTTCTAATTTACAGTGAACACCTCTCATCATACGTAGACCAAGGACAGCAAGTTGATGTTATATACACAGATATAAGCAAGGCTTTTGACAGAGTGGACCACGACATCCTTATAATCAAACTATCGGCATTGGGCGTTGGTGGCAGTTTGTTAAAATGGCTTCAAAGTTACCTTTCTCACAGATATCAGAAGGTGGTCGTAAGCGGACATGAGTCAGAAAACTTTCTTGTACCTTCAGGGGTACCTCAGGGATCACACCTGGGACCTATTCTGTTTTTAGCGTTTATTAATGATTTGCCTAAGATTTTTAACTTTGTAGAATATTCCTTATTTGCTGACGACTTAAAAATATATCAAAAAATAAACGATATTGAGGACTGCAGGAAAATACAAAACGATCTAGATAATCTAAATATATGGTGTCAGAATAATAAACTGCCACTCAACATTAGTAAATGTAAACACATAAAATTTTGCAAGAAACATAATTTAGTTCAAAGCAAATATAATTTAGATGGATATATATTGGAAGAAGTGGAAGAGATAAGGGATCTAGGTGTGATCTTTGATAAGAAAATGTCTTTTAAACCCCATTACGACTACATAGTTAAGAAATCTAGTAGAGCTCTCGGTTTTATTTGGCGTAATAGTAGAAAATTCAAAAATCCAGCGGTTAAAACTATTCTATATAAATCTCTTGTTCGTAGTCACCTAGAGTACTGTCCCAGTATTTGGAATCCACATTACAGCTGCCATGAAGAAAGAATAGAGCGCATTCAAAAAAGATTTCTATATTTCATGACTAGGTCACTAGGCAAGAGACATGAGCTAATTCATTATAAGGACAGGTTGAAATATTTTAAATTGACAAACTTGGCTGATAGACGTCGCGTAGCAGATCTCGCATTTTTGTATAAAATTTTAAATGGTCACATAAATATTCCTCAAATCTTAGCTTTAATAAAATTCGTCATCCCGCGTTCTGGCTACCGTCCTTCTAATTATAAACTCCTATCAATTCCACAGCACAGAACTGAAATGGGCAAGCATAGGCCACTGTTAAGGATGCTAAGACTTTGCAATAAAATATGGTCAGAAAGCGGGATAGACATTTTTGTAAACTCTCTTCAAGTTTACAAAAGAAGGGTGACTGAAGCCCTTGTTTAGTGTTGCATATTGTTAAATTTTTTTTTCCTTTGTTAAATTCCGTTTTGTTGACTTCGCTTGGTTACTTTGACCTGCATGATTTTTGAGCACAGTTGTGGACACGTCCACATTATTGTCATGCTGTGTTTGCCTGTTATTGGGCTGGTACATATATCTTTACATAGCTACTTACATTATTTTTATATAGTCACTTAATGTATCAACCTGTTGGGAAACCAAAAAAAAAAAAAAAAAAAAAAAAAAAAAAAAAAAAAAAAAAAAAAAAAAAAAAAAAAAAAAAAAAAAGAAATAATTAGGTTCAAAATTTTCGTCGTAAAATAAATAAATAAGTATCTATTGTTTCCATTACACATATTTTGTTTTAAAGTAAAATTAGATTTGACTACTTCTCTACGTTTCTGTTTCTCTACGATTTGACGACTTCTACGATTAAGATAAAGATTATATATTTATTTCTAAAAGAAGCTGTTACACACATAAGGTATCCAAGCTATAGGCCTTAATTTCATTGGTACTTAAAAATGTTTGCCATAAATGTCATTCAAACATTAGTCCTAGAAGAGACATAAATTTTCATGTTTACAATTCTCCTATGAAATTTAAAAACTAGACTACCTCTTAAATGCCATAGTCGGAACTCACCGGTAGGCGATTGGTGACAGATTCAGTCAGACTGCGGTTTCAAAACCTTACTGACATCGCTTCAAAAATCGTTTTTCACGCAGATATATTTATAAAACCATGCATATATGACGAACGATTGCAAGAGCTGGGGCCTGTTTCATAAATTTATCTCATATTATGTACTAGCTGCTGCCCCGCGGTTTCACCCGCGTGGATTACATGGTTTTTATTTTTTTGCGCGGAACCCTAATTATTTTTGTAAAATTAAAGTAGCCTATGTTACTCCCTGTAACATCAGCTATCTGCCAGTGAAAGTCCCGTCAAAATCGGACCAGCCGTTTCGGAGATTACCCAAAACAAACAGACAGACAGACAAAAATTTTTAAAATGGCTGTTTTGGTGTAGGTCCCGTATATACTTTCATATGCATTTAGTAAAAAGCTGTTATTTTGATATTACAAACAGACACTTCAATTTTATTTATCTGTATGGATGTATGGATTATGTATGAAAAAAAAAGACTGATAATATTAGACTAATATTTTTTATGAAACAGGCCCCAGGGCACGTTTTGTGATTTGCAGATTTAATGGAATATACATGTCGGCAGAATGGCCAGTATTCTTACGAACAACCAATACATTATCTACCTCACACGCTTTGCCTTCAAACAGTCCTTTAAAATCAACTATGTCGACATAATATTATTTTATATACCTACGTATATGGAAAGGGTAACGCTCCAATTCTACGGGTAATCTCTCGGCATCCACACAATGCGACCGCAGCCATATCATAATTATGTCACTGCCTTGCCACCGGAATGCGGGCCGATGGCGGTCTTAAGAACATTTATAAAATTAAATTTTATTGCAATTTTGTAGTAATACGGCATCAAATGGAGTTAATTTTTAATTTTTACCGTGGTTTTGACAGAAAGGTTAAAAATCCCGTCATTTCTTATCCAATACTTTTTTAGTTTATATCATTTTTGGAGAAGAATACACACTGTGACACGATGGGAAAAACATTCCCAACGAGTCATGGTGTAACTCGTTTGGTGTGACTGGTTAGGTACCCACCGACTGAAGCAGCGTTTGACTACGATGTCATCTGATGGAAAGTAACGATGCTTTAAAGGTGTAGCACGCTAGCTTAGTAAAGCTGAAGCTTCACTGCCTGCTAGCCAGCTCCACTGTAAAGCTAGCATCTGTTTGACCCCAGCATGGGTCATTTGGATTTGGGTTTAACAGCGCAGATAAATATGAAATCACGACTCAAAGTTACCGTTATTTCACGCAGTTTCAAATTTCAATACAAAATAGTTATTGTCTGTTCTGAAGATAGCACTTTCAAAATCTATTCTTTGCTTCCAACATGCAAACTTTAAAATATACCCGGATAAAATCCTCTACGTCCGCGTATGACACTTCGTAACAAAGTTATCCGTACATCGTGGATCTCGCGTCCCGTCGCACGTGTCCGGGTAATTTGATAGCCGGATATCCGGACATCCGGCCGTTCAGATAGAGCTACATAATTCAGTTATGACCATTGAAGTTAATTGTGCGAACGAGTCTGATCGGGCTTTAAATGAGAACTTTGATTGACTTTTGGTGGAATAAAAAGGTGACACATTCAGGCTTATGATCAAGCCGATAATGTATGTGTTGTCAATTAATTAATGAATGAAATGAATGTATTACAAGATAATACAACTAATATCTTGTATTACATTAATTTTCGTCCATCATTTTCTGTTAGCCTCAACAAGCTCAAAGTTGCACAACGAGCTATGGAGAGGGGTTTCCCTGCGTGATAGAATCCGAAACGGGGAGATCCGCAGGAGAACGAAAGGCAACTACATAGCTCTCAAAGTTAGCAGGTTGATATGGCAGTGGGCAGGCCACATCGCTCGCAGCTCGCAGAACCGATAATCGATGGGGAAGAAAGGTTCGGCCGGACGTTAAAAAAGGACGCCCCCACACTAGGTGGACCTTGTCAAAACCGCGGGGAACCGTTGGATGTAAGAGGCGAGTAGCCGATCCAAGTGGCGTTCTATGGGGGGAGGCTTATGTTCAGCAGTGGACGTCTTCCGGCTGATGATGATGATGACATTCATTTTTGAAGTGATGATGAGTCAATAGTAGTGATATCGGCTGCTACGTATGTTGGTTGTTCGAATCAAATAATGATCTTGAACAAATTTTTCATTTTAGTTTTAAGAAGTATACCTGCAGTTTTAAAACCCAGTTTTAATAACTACTATACAAATAATAAATTACAAAACATTAATCAAGTGTACTTTAAATTAAATTATTTATCAGAATGGGAAGGTTACACATAAAATAATTATTTTAACGAGTTTGTTTCGTCTGAATCCGCGGGGAAATCATTCTGATAACTTAAACAGGGAGGTATATTAACGTAATCAGTTTAAACCCGGTCGATGTTTCTATGGAATTTGTGCTTTATATTTTGACACAAAGAAAACCAATTTATCTAATAATTAGAATTAATTAGTTACCACCAGCGTTTTAACGGTAAATATTAAGCAGTTTAATAATATATATTGCGTATTTTATTCCATTAGGAGGTTATGCAAGGCTGTTTGCTGTTGACTAAAATGGCTTTTACATCGTCACTGAGGAGACCATAGTAAATGGAAAACATATAGCTAAGAAAGAATGAAAGAAAGTAAATACATTTATTTTAGGACATCATACAACATTACAGTTTTTACCAATACAAAAATAAAGGACAAACAATTAAGTACGTAAACTAAAAATACAAAGTTTCGTGACGTCATGACACACGTCACAAGGCTCCGATTCAGCATATAGTTAAGGGCCAAGGACCTTAATAACTGGTTTTCAGTCAGAATCCATACGACCCTGTGAGTTCCGGTCCCGATTCTAGTGAAGGTGTTCATCACATTGAACCACATCACCCCTTATCAGGAGATACGGTCTGACGCTAACCTGGCGAAAAAAAAACGGGTGATCTTACCCGGGTTTATTTTCAAAATATGATTATCCAAAATAGCTTTTTATGACTCCGTAGCTAAATTGCTAGTAACCCTGTCGGTTAAGCCGGCCCTGGTTTGATTCCCGGCCGGGGCAGATTTTGTGTGGTAAGATAAAGTTTGATTTCGGGTCTTGGATGTTTGTGTTGTATACCTGTGTGTGTCTATATGTCATCTGCGACAAAGGGAATCCAGAAAGGTTTGAGTGTGTAAGCTTTTTCTATTTATTTGTTTATTAAATTATTCAATCAAATCAAATCAAATAATTTATTTGCCAAAATACATGAAAATTAGGATCTTAAAATTAATTGTTGGTACAATGTATTTGGTCTGCAAGCAGACGTGCAAATGTTTTATAAATAATTCTAGTTACAAAATTCCATATATTCCTTAAGACTATAAAAACAATTTGTAAGAAGCCATTCAGTCAATGATTTTTTAAATTTGTTACCGTCCAAGATCTTAATGTCATTAGGTAAATTATTATAGATTGATATACACATATTATAAACATTCCTTTTGTACAAATCTTTTCGGGCAGGAGGCTGATATAATAGGTTAGCGAAATTTACATTAAATGATAACTTGCTAACACAAACACATCCAAGGCCCAATGCTTGATAACCAACGGCGTCAAAGTGACGATAGTCGATATGACTATCTAGCTGACCAGACAGCTGACGTCGCCCTGTCCAAATTATAATTTTGAATTATGGTTCATACAAATGTCCCAAGTGCTTTTTTCCCAAATTTTTCAATTTTCCAGGCACTTTCCAGTTTCCGGCAAACCTTATTATCTAATCGGATTATTACGAACATTTTGAATTAATAGTCAAATCGGTCCAGCAGTTCTCAAGTGATGCGTTTATCAACAAAACACCATTTATTTTTATATATATTTAGATAGATTTTATTGCGTTAAAATATGAAAGTGTCAGTGGTAGGGTTAACTCTTCTGAGAGATTCCGTCTTGCTCGGTTGGTGTGCCGCCAAGCAGTAATGTGCAATCATTACTGTGTTCCGGTTTGATAAGCGAAGTGCTGAGTGGCACTGCGGCAGTTATTATGGGCTGGCGTTATGCTTACCATCAGGCACACGACCCGCTCGTCCTGTTAGCCAATAGTATAAAAAATCGAACTTCAATGAGTTAAATACATGCCTATTCGTTTAAAAACAAAATATATTTTTCATACCGTTAGAAGTGAACAGAACCATTTTAAAAATTCAGAACGAAAGGAGGTAATGTATTTTACATGAAAACCCCGCGGAAGTCGCCGCTCGCTCAGCGCACGGATAATCCGGATAATCCGTCGAATCATCAGCAAACGTTATGTAAAACGAAATTGTTATAAATTTATTAGATTATCAAGAGGCGTAATGTTACCTGCTGTTCTTTACTAATCCTTATTTTCTCATTTTCTCTCATACACTGATACACTAGAATTGCTTGTTTCGGTGGTGGCATGGACATGCACAAGGAACAAACTCTGTGCTCACCACACAAAGTAATCTTCCTCGCGAACCCGGGCTTTGAAGGCAGGGGTTACCAACTGAGGCACAAAGTTTATTTAATGTGTTGACACTGAAAATAATATGTAGAAAAGGAGGACTTAATACTACGAGTATAATTCTCTACCAGTCATCTAAACAAAGCCCAGAGAGACGGGGATTTGGGCGTGCATCAAAAATGATTCCCTACGTTAGTAAGTAATTTACTATCATAACAAAAACAAATACAAAGGCTATCAAATAGAAGCAACAAAGCTAAAGCAAGAAGCGTGATTTATTTATATTTGAGCAGCGCAAGGATACATGTGTGGAGCATTTTGCCATCTATTTGTGAAACTCACTTTGCCCAAACAGTGCTTTAACTTTGTTACTAACTTGTACTGCACGCCTTCAACTTGGCTGCGAGGTCAACGTATTCCGTTTTTGTTGGGATATTATAGAGATGCTCTATAGAGCTCTATTATAGAGCATCTATAGCAAGGGAGGGCCGTTCGCGTTCAAAATATGTCTCCGTTTTTCATACATTTTTCTCACCATTGCGCTAAACCGCTTAATGCAAATTAAGATGACACTCAATGTAGTGGTGAAACAATGGCATTGCTATAATACAAGTTATATTTTTGTTTCCAATTGAGTACATTTTGGTTTTTGTGACCAAAATCAATATCTGACCAGCTCATATAATTGGAACAAAAGGCTTCTTCGAGTTCCATTCTGCACAACTAGTTGATCCGTTCAGTTGCTCACACTGGAATGACCGGGCCTGTTATGTATGCGCCTATAGTTAATCTAAACAATCTAGTCCACTGCAGCACACGTGGAGGTTTCCACAGGAACCGTGCATTTTTCCGGGATAAAAAGTAAAAAAGCTAAAGAGCCTATGGTACTCTCCGGACCATAAACTATCTTCATATCCAAAAAATCACGTCGATCCGTTGCTACGTGAAAGAAAGACAAACCAACATACATTAGCGTTTATAATAGTACGGATACGTCCGAAACGGTTTCACTAAGTATACTTAAAAAGGCAGATCTACATTATTTACAATGTGTATTACCAGTCGGGTCCAATGTAAAGCCAGGCACCGTCCGGCGCTGCACCGGCCAACAATGCCGGATTACCAACATTGTTCCGGCATTATGGCGTTGTGGAGATTGCTCTCCGGATTTAAACTCGCTCTGTTTATCGCTGGGCTCAGGCTTGCATGTGGCTTGCGAAAATAAAGGGAATACGCTGGCAGTGTATGAGAAATAGGGCGTGAATAAACGAGTCTGCGATGCCAAGCCAGCGTCTTGTGAAGAGAGTTTTGTACCTATTTACTTTATAGTGCTATTCGTAGACTAACAATTGAACCCACCAGCCAGAATTTAGAAACACAAGGGCCTGCGCGGCAAGACAAGTTACAAACAATAAAATAGCCCTGATATAAAATTACCTGTCTATACATTTTACACGTATTGAACATTCTGCGTCGGCAGACCGGTTTATTACCAAAAGAGGGATGTACATAATTATTGCAAATGCTGAAATTTAACGCACATTTAACGCCCCAAACTACATAAAATAAGAACTAGACTTAGAGCTTTAGTATACAATGTTACCATCTAGGTTTCTGGGATGCGTGTCTGACAATTTCAATTTATATACAGAGTATACAAAAGGATTTTAAGGGTGTACAAAATGATTAAAGTATTAATTAAAAACTTCTTCCTTTTTTACAGTCAAAAACGTTATTCTTATTCGTCTGTTCCATCGTAAGGAACCCCAAGGTTCATCTCGTACAACGAACAGACCTTGCCCCTGCTATGGCCCTCGTTCCTGCTATGACCCTTCGACCTTTCAATCCAGCAACAGTCTATACTTCCCCCACTTCTAAATCGCAACGGTCCCAACGAACAATGGCCACATAATGGCAACTTCCGGTGGTTTCGCGCCGATTTGCGCGAGACCACTGACTTCCGGCACCGCGCTGGCGCAGGACCTCTATAAATAAACAAGGAAACACGTGACATGAGATTATTAGATTATTGTAGTGATTTATTTATTATGCGATGTTTGAGGCGTGCGAAAGTATCAGTTTGATTTCTGAGCCAGTCTTGATGTGACTTGTGCTGTGAATTTGTTATTTTATTCCTATTTTGTGCTTCTTCTTGTGGCCGAGGGGCGAATCTTTCATTCATAAGGGCAAGTGGCGACCACTATGTGTCAAAATATAGTGCGCGACTTAACCTTTACAACAAGATGAATGACTGGTTATTGTTTTTTTCAGTTGGAAAAGATTAATAAAATAGTGTCTTTTTATTTCGTCCGTTCACAATGTAACTATGGTCATTCATAATATCCTGCTTAAAATAAACAGCTCGTTCGAACAATCGACAAAGAAACTATCTTTGATATATAACAGTATGGTGCTAGTGATCGAAACAGGAGCTCTTAATATAAGGTAAGTTACCAGAGAACAGAAAAAGAGTAAATTAATCATAACAGTAACTGCAATTTCATATGGTTTGAGATTGAAACAGTTTTAATCGTTTATAATAATGTTATATATACCTGTTTATCTTTTAGTACAAAAACTACAACGTTCGAAGTATGATAAGCGATAAAAATAGTTGAATGTTCGTCAACTTTGTTCACGACACGCCTGTTTCGTGGTGTGAGCGTGGCGCGGGAGCTTTGCGAAGGTGGACTATTGTGGTGCGCAGGAGGCATGGAACGACATGCGGGAAAATCGTTTGAACTAGTAGGTGTACAAAACGAAGTTTTGTGGTGTCTGGGTAGCTACCATCCTCAACTTGAAAATAAGTCGCCAAGCACTTATAACTGCGTTTCAGTAGTTACACTAGGAAAAACGCCCAGTGGGGTAAAAAAAATTGAAGCTCACCTATGATTTCTTTTATTTATTAATATTCTTTATACGTGGAGAGACGCTTTGCTCCATAAAGTCTAAATAAGAACATGCCTAAATATATTCCTTTTGAAGAAAACCACTTCAAATAAATATACGCCTACATACATTCAAAATATTAAAGAGAAACCCAAATGTACACAGAACAAGTGTGCTTTGCGTCGTCTCCCGACACGAAACACATTTCCTTGTATGTACAAAACTGGTAAAACTTTTCTCAGAACGCCCGTTTAAATGCTCGTTTTCCGCAATATTTGAGTTTAAAATGTCAGAGGTAGATAAATAAATCCCTATTCATTTGCTCGCTCGTATTTCAAAAGACGCACGTCGGTAGCATGTCAATTCAGGGCCCAAAGGCTCCACGACGTGCGAGAAGTACGTGTTGGGCGACTCGACTGTGAACTGCGATGTGATAGCTAGCGACTTTTCAAAAGAACTAGGAGTTATCTTCAGCATTCGTTCTGAGAGTTTTTGAGCTGGTGAACGCTTAATTGTATAGTTGATAAAAACTGTAAATAGGAGGGGTACAAAAATCACAACGTAACCTCTAATTTTCAATAAATACTCGAAATTCTGCAAATATTAGGACAAAAATTGCTTTAAAAAAGCGAAGAACCGACTTCAGTGACAAACTACTGAACCGATTTTAATGAAATTTCTATGGGACCAATCTGAAAGTATACCCTTTCAAATAAAAAAATAATTTTCCAAATCAGTTTATAAATGACCGAGATCTGAGGTAACAAACATAAAAAAAAAAACCCGACGAATTGATAACCTCCTCCTTTTTTGGAAGACGGTTAAAAATACAGACAAATATGGACACTAAACACATGAGTTTTCTGTTTTAAAATACGATCATAAAAGTAATATATGCTAATACGATTTCTTTGATGTTTCTAATGTGTTCTCGCACTATAACGCTCTATAGTGCGCTGTGCGTCACGCTACTGTTTATTGCTTTTACTACGTCTGCGGCGCAAGTACGGATCTATTCGGGTCGATAAAATTCGATAACATTCGATAAAATTGTCAGTTAAAATCGATAAAGTGGGTTTTATTCGATAAAATTGACAGTTAAAATCGATAAAGTGGGTTATCGATTTTAACTGCCAATTTTATCGAATATTATCGACCGAAAAGATCCGTACTTGCGCCGCTGTACCTAATCTAGTCTTATGTTTATTTTCAACAACTGCTTAAAATACGTTATAAAGATTTAAAGTCATTTATACATAGATCTATAAAACTAAGACATTTTCTGGAAATACAAAAATGTGATTTGTAAATAGCCAAATTGTTAATTTATTAAAAAGAAGAAAATATGAAAATATATTCCAGCCTTTTTTAATTATATTTGTAAAAAAGGCTGGATCCACACTAGACACAAAGCAACAATCACACAACAACAACAGGTGAAACAACATGGATAAAATAAAAACCCGTGTGAGTAAAAACAAAGTACAACAAAACGGCTGTAACCAGAACTTTACACAAAGCGAAGACAATCAAAGTAAAAACAGCACCTGTGAAGCGAGATAGCCCTAATCTCACAGGCATAATTACACAAATGTAGGCTGTAACACAAACACTGCTAGAATACTCTTTTTATTCGTCCGACCCACACAAATTTGCGCAATCTGTGGACATAAATGCGAGGCCTTTAGGGGCTAGCCCCACCGAATCGGGATGTAACAGGTATGGTAGTGAAACAAAAAAGGGACATCAAACAACTGCCACCACGAACGAAGGAAAATAGCATAAGTGAATGTATTTAGGTGTATGAAAGTAATTATTATCAACTAGATTTGCACCGCGGATTCGCCCACGAGAAAAAAGTAGCCTAAGTGTGTTAAGCACTTCAATTTTATTTATTTATATACGAGTACAGATTATAGTCGCTGTATTGCTTTGTGAACTTGGCTGACACATTTCCGTGTATCTAGATCACTAAAAGATAAGTATAACTGAATAACTGACTTACACGTAATATACTAACCTAATCTTAGCCTGAGTACATCTTTGGATCGTCCAAGGCCATTAGCCGTGGTGGAACGTCACCCTCAAAACAGGTGAAAATGTGCTTGAAAAAAATAAAATATAAGCCCATTTGAGATAGTAGGATTATTTTTCACAGGCATGCTGTTATGTCTGGTTTCATTACAGTAAAAGGTTAACAGGGCTCGCGTTTGGGGAAATATAGGGGAATGTCGGGTCGTTAGTCTGATGATGATGACGATTGCATGCTTCGTGGTGATGTGGAGCGTAATGGGTGGAAAATTACTGAGCGTTTCGAGGGAGGCAAAGTTTTAACATTAACTTTTAAAGCAATTATCCATTTTATCGATATCACGCAAATGATAATAAAAATTAAACATTGTAAATAAATTGTATCAAATGAAGGAGGGTAGAGGGAGGGGAAGGGGCGGGAGGAGGGGGAAGGTTTTGCGAGGGGAATTTCAAAGGCTGGCATGACAAGCCAAAGCTTGATGTTTAAAAATAACACAGTTTTAACTTTTTAGTGCCTTCTGTGTGTTAAGTATGTGACTAAACTTAGTTTAATACTAGAACTTTCTAATACGATGTCTTATCTAGCGCAACCTCCCAAAAATTGCAATTCATTATCGTCTAGCGTCGGAATGAATCAACCGGTATTGACAAAAATTATATGGGACCTCCTCGGGATCTACCTTAAGAGATTACAATATAAACCATTTAAATCGGTTAAGCCGTTTCCGAGAAATCGAATAACATATGCACAATAAAAATACAGACGAATTGATAACATACTCCTTTTTTAATGTCAGTTAAAATAGCATTCGTTGCATACACAGATGCCGCTAAATAGGATTTCCTATATCTAAGAAATTAGAACCTACATAGTCATAGTATATAATATAGTATATAAGTAATGTTAAGATTATTTTAAGAGCTGTGGTTTTTATGAATAAATAAATAAATAGTCCTACAACACTTTATTAATCTACTAAAAATCTTATGACACTAGGAGTCGGTCCACCGACACTTACTTTTTGCCAGTTTTCATGCCAGCTACGCACGAAAACTGCCAATCAAAACAGTACGGTACACCCGTATTAGAGTAGGTGCTAAATCTAAAGTGTATACAGGATCCAATCGTGGCTAATTACTGTAGCGAAAAACATTTATTTCCAATTCCCACGCCTCAGACGTAGCACCGATTGCGACGCGTGTCAGTGCAAAGAGAGGATAATACTTATATTAGTTTTTAACTCTTTCTGTGCGGAATTTAATTAAGAACGATGTCGATTCCAGCTATCGGGATCCGCATAAATCAAAGGGTATCCGCCCACGCTCGATACGACGCGAAAAGAGATACCGCTGCCTTACCGGCTAATTACAATCGTCTTCTTTATCGATTCCAAACCGATTAAAACCAGCGGTCACTAGTCTTTGGCTGGAAGGAATTGTCTAGAGCTAGAGTTTTCGTTTTGTAACAAATTGTTTCCTAAGGAAATTGGTTTTAATTTTAGAACGAACGTTATTAATAACGTTCGTTCTAAAATGAAAACCAGCGAAAATTCTAGACGATTCCTTCCAGCCGATGACCTAGCGACAGCTGATCTTAATCGGGTTGAAGTCGAAAACGAACACGATTTTGTTAGCCGGTAAGGCAGCTGCTGCAGGGTGATTTTAATTCACTCGGAATGGTTCCGTGTATGAAGCGACTGATTCTGAGCGCTTATATCTCGGAAACGCATCCCGACCGAGAAATATTGTCGTGATTATATCCGTGTTTATGCAGCTGAGTTGTCGAATCTAAACGGGATATTTCTCTGACGGGTTGCGATTCCGAAATATTATAAACGATTAAGACTGTCGCTTCCGACACGGATATCATTCCGAGTGAATTAAAATAACGCTGCTGGTCAAACGACCAATCCAGCAAAAAAAGGAGTTTTTTTTTTGACAGCCGTACATGTTTAGTTTCCTAAGCAGTTAATATTACATGTGGAAACTTTGGCCCATGACCCATGTCTCCTCCGCCGATCTTTCCAATCAGATCTGAGGGTAATCGGACGTAGTGGGTGAGTTCCCTAAATCAATACACCTAATAATAGAAGTGCGGAACCCGCAAACGGAAAAACTTAACCGATTGGTATTTGATCGGTTTTACGATTGAACGGAACGGCATTATGGTCGGATATGTTTGGTTATTACTTTGAACTTGATCGTAGTAATGTGGGGGAAGATTTAATGTTGAAGGGGGTTATAAAAATAGGATTGGGGTTGAAACTTATCAAGGGCTATTTAAATCTTGTATTTTATCGATGAATGACTGAAACATTCAAAATCAAGGTTTTAATTTTACCATTCAACTTTGAACTAGTTTTGAGCTGTTTATTCGGATTTATCTATACAAATAAATAAAATTGAAGTGTCTGTTTGAAATATCAAAATAACAGCTTTATACCAAATGCATATGAAAGTATATACGGTACCTATAAAAAACAACCATTTTTTAAATTTTTGTCTGTCTTTCTGTTTGTTCTGGGTAATCTCCGAAACGGCTGGGCCGATTTTGACGGGACTTTCACAGGCAGATAACTGATGTTACAAGAAGTAACTTAGGCTACTTTAATTTTAGGAAAATAATTAGGGTCCAACGCAAAAAAATAAAAACCATGAAATCCAATATCTCCGCGCGGGTGAAACCGCGGGCAGCAGCTAGTGTCGACATAATTCATCAATTTCGTTATTCATCCAGTCCGTTCACGATACGTTGGGGTAAAACAGCAGCTAGTAGACTAATCAATTAGATCACAACTACTCTTGATACGAATGACACTTCTCGTGATTGAGAGTTTTGTGATCTTATAGTTAGTCCTTCCGTGAGTTCATTCAACAACACTGTAACATGGTCTTGGCTGTGTTTCCTCTAATACCACCTACGCCTACCGCCTAAACCAAACCCTTATTAAAGTAGCAAGTAGGTAGTCATAATGTCATCACAGTGTCTCTACATTTTAATTGCATTTTCTCTCAATAGCATCAACGTTTCAAATTTAATGGATCAGTTTAATGGATCTTTTGAAGGAGAGAAAATCTCTCGGCCTGGCATTTCGGTATCAAAGTTCAAACTACTAAAACATATTTCAATCGACCTCTGATGCCAGTGAGGGGTGTGTGGTCACTGCGTTCCGGGAACGTGAAATTACCCGGCCCGGACCGCTCGCCGGTGACAGCCACCGGTTAAATTGACCGGACGCCAGCCCACGATTACGTGGTCACTGGGTGGCCGCGTTGAGATTTGTTTTTAACGGTTTTTCTGTAACTACGTAAATCCAAGTTTAGTTTATAAATAAAAATAGCTTTTGGACGGAAGTGTTGGAATATTTCGATATGTATACAACTAGCTGCAGCCCGCGGTTTCACCCGCCTGTAGACTACTACATAACCGTGCATTTTTCTGGGATAAAACGTATTATAATCCTATTATTCAGTTAGTGGTAGGACTAACTCTTCTGCGAGTGTCCGTCTGGGTTTGTACCCCACCGCTTTGCTTGTGAAGTCAGCCGCCAAGCAGCAATATGCAAGCATTACTGTGTTCCGGTTTGATGAGCATAGTAGCCAGTGAAATTACTGGGCTTGTGAGACTTAATACCTACTGTCTCAGGTCAACGAGCGCACTTCAGTGCCGCGCAGGCCTTAGTGTTTCAAAGTTAAGACCGAAGTGAAGACTTGAGCAGACTGGGGTAGTGTAAATATCGCAACTACATTAAGATATCTAAAATGGATAATGCAAATCGGCCATTACGCGGCCATATTTCCAGCTAATGTCTTCCCGGACTAAACTTAGCCGGTTATGTAGCAAAGGCGATGCATCACGCAAAATTACAGTAATTTTGGTGGTAAATTGAAAGCATTTTTCTAAAGAAACATTGTAACTTTCCCAGTTATTATAGTTTTTGAAAGCATCAGACTAAAACCTTAGTAAAACTTAGATAAAAAAACTGAAAACGAAACATTGGGCAATTAAATGGTACTAGGTACTATCTAACCAAGTAAGATTGTTGGTTGTATGGCGGCTCTTTCTAACTTACATCTTACTAGCATTCTTCAGCACAAAACTGAGTACACTCATTCACAAAGATAGCACAAAGTAAAGTTCCTTTTAATATTCTTACGAACCTTATTTAAAGTTCGCGTTATCACCACCGCAGTTTCATTTAAAACAGAAAGGAACTTTTCGCCAGTGTACATGGACGCAATTTTCATTACTTTATCTTTAACGCTTATAACAGGACAAAGCAAAACAGCCTTTTGCTTGTTTTAAGAAATTTTATTTCGATTGTTTGCAAAGAAAGTGGGGAAAGTTGTAAAAGTACTAACGAGCAGCAAATTTATACTGGAGCTTTATTTTTTTAGAATGTTGTCGCCGATTTATGGCTTGTTTTGTGACACGAGGTCGTAAAGGTGAAGCTGCGCCAAAATCTTACCTCAGATCACAATCTGCGCTAGGCAGTGAATTATTATCAAACCTTTGGTTCTCGCTTTCCTTCTCTTGCAACGACCGCGAAAATTTACTTTATACTATTTTATAGGAATCAAACCTTAATGCAAATGCTTCATCATCAGCCTGAAGCCATAGCTCCTTGCGCAAAATTGAGCGCGGTACACAAAGGTTTTTCCCTACCACATATATGTCAGTAAGAGTTATAGGAATAATATATATGCCTCGCCCATTCACTTTAGATACGTTACGTTATACTCATTCACTATTTCATCCACTAGGACTAGGGTATGCTTCCAGTTGTAAGAATAATTCATAATTCAATAATTCAGGGTTACGAGCGCATTGCAGTGCCGCGCAGGTCTTTGAGTTTCAAAGTTCTGGGTGGCACTGCAATTGTTATGGGCCGGCGTTATGCTTACCATCAGGCAAACGACCAGCTCGTCTTGTTACCTATTAACATAAAAAAAAACTGCGTGAAGTGGTTAATTCATTAAATAAGAAAATTACTATTACAAGAATAACATCTGCTGTATTTCTAAAGTTTTGATTTGTAAGAGCTTAATTTTGATAACTTACACAAATTCATTTACATATATAGATTGACATCATCAGTGGATAAATTCAAACTACGCTATAGAACAATTAACATGCGTTATGAAATATATTTTATAGTGTTAACCTACACTAGCGGATATTCACGCAAGTTAACATGCGTGTCGACCAATTCATTAGACACATACGTTACCCACAAGGAGCACGTGTCTTAACGTTAAAAGATATTGACTTCTCCCTAAAAGATTCCGCAATTGATTTTGTACCGGAAGACGGTTACCCTTATAAATCTCTTCATTGGTCCATCCATCTGCTGGAATCGATTTAGGCAGATATTTATGTGAAATTGGATAGGTTTGGAGGTGCAAAAAATTTCCGCAGCTTAGTACAATATTTCTGACAGATGTCGACTGGAGATGAGATTATTTCACGGTCTGCAAGATGCTGCATTTGTCATGACGGTTCCCTTCTTTATTTTTCTTTATACTTAATCATTTAAGATGGAAATTGGATAGTTATATATTTCCCATTTTTTTTTGTCACATATTTTTGATACACGCCTTCTTTATACCTATCAGTCTTTATTGTATAACTAAGCTGCTGCCCGCGGTTTCCCCGTGCGGAGATATTAGATTGAATTGGTTTTATTTTTTGCACAGAATACTAAACGTTTTATTTTATACTAATCCTTTTTCTAAAATAAAAGTAGCCTAAGTTACTCCTATCTGCCAGTAAAAGTGCCGTCAAAATCGGCAGCCGTTTTAGAGATTACCCGGAACAATCACACAGACAAAATTATAAGCCAGTTATAAGTACAGATCAGAAAATAAAATAAATAAAACAAATAAGCTTGAATTAGTATAAATAGATAATAATACAAACCAAACGCTAAATGGTGACCATATTAAATTAAATCAACAAAAAATATGTACTGCGATGTTGTTAATTTAAGGAAACGGAAACCTAACATCATTGCCGCCAAGACTGACTCCCCATTTCTTCTGTTACAGCCACATCACACGCACAGCCAGCTGGTTGCCCCCAGCTGAGAGCTGGTCTATCCCCAGGGAGGGTAGTGCCAGCGGCAGCAGCCAGAGTCCTGAAGAGGAGGAGTTGCCTTATGGGTGGGAGCAAGCGTTGGATAGCAGAGGGAAATCTTATTACATCAAGTTAGTATTAGCATATATTGCATAGTTGTAAAAAAGTGTAAAGTTTCGCTATACGAAAACATTGAGATCGTGATCAAGAGAAGACCAGCAGGGTTATTTTAATTCACTCGGAATGATATCCGTGACGGAAACGACTGTTGAAAAAAAAACGATAAACGTCTAACATAGAAATTTCCCGTTGAGATTCGACAACTCCGCTGCATAAACACGGATATAATCCTGACAATATTTTTCAGTCGGGATGCGTTTCCGGGATATAGACGATCAGAAACAGTCGCTTCCTACACGAAATCATTCCGAGTGAATTAAAATAAGCCTGCTGGTCTTCTCTTGATCACGATCAATACAATTTCGAGGTTAGTAAGAACCTGTTTTTACCGTGAGTCCCAAAACATAGTTGGAACAACAACAATGTTAGCATACTTGGAATGGGCACTTGAGTCATTTAACTTACATGAGTAGAGCACTCATGAAGCCAATGATGCCAATGTAAATCAAGAATTTTGAATTTGTTAGAAATAAACTGCCAGCGTGGTGGGTATGCTGCCAACTGGCAATGAGCTATATAGAGCTTTTGTATTAGCCTACAATAGCCTATTGATATATTTAATTTTTACCACTTTTCACTAAAATATACAGCCAATAACCGCTACGATTACCCAGTAATAGTACCCAGTATCAGTAGTCTACCTCCTCTTTCAACTCGTCTTACACTTAGAGATCTATTTTATAAATCAATCCCATAATTAATCCGCAGCCATGTCAACAAGACGACGACGTACGTGGCGCCAGAAGGGTGCTCTTGCGAGTCTCCACCAGCTGCTCGTGACGTGGTGCTTGAGCGGGATTCTGAGCTGGGGTTCGGCTTCGTCGCGGGCTCCGAGAAGCCTGTCCTGGTGCGGTTCGTGACTGACAACTCGCCTAGTGTCGGGAAGGTAAGAAAGAATCTTTATCTTTCAAACTTGCAGCAACTGACATAATCACATTACTCTATGGCACCGTATAGTGATTTATAATTGGTCTAGTTTATGCGAGACATCTCTAAAACTCGTTAAGTTTACATATGAAGTAATTAACTTGATATAGGTTTTTATGATATTTTAGTAACTTTAAAAATGGAAGAAGCTTAGAGTGTGAGTAGGTATAAAACTTACACGAGGATAATTAATATAAAATCAAATGTCAACTTGAAGTTGCTTCGTTGCAACTCGGTTGTTGGTACATTTACAAACTGAACAATAATCATTCTAAAGTGTGTACAATAAAGCCTTTAACTATGTGGATGGATAGGTAAAGATTTACTACTTGTAACATATAGTAAAAGTTCTGTACAAAATTTCAGTTAGAACCAGGTGACCAAATCCTCTGCGTGAACGGGGAAGATGTCAGCCTGGCTGCCAGAGAACACGTCATATCCGCGGTACGAGCTTGCACAGAGAGGGTGACTTTGCGAGTGTGCCAGCCAGCCAGGACTGGGAACCCGACGAGGAGGTCCGCGCTGTTATCCGCCGCGAAGAGGGCGAGATTGCGAGCGAGGCCTCCTAGAGTTAGATTTGCTGATTCCGTGCAGCTGAACGGGGCGCCTATGTATCCCGTGAGTTTACACGCTTTTCTTTTTATATATGATAAACTATTAGACCGGTGAGTCTACATGAAATAGGTTTCGATAGTACAATTGCAGATGTAGATCGATTTACACAACGGGACAAATATGTAAATATGTACTCAGTTAAATATCCACCAGTCCACCAATGATTAAGCGTTTTTTTATAAATTATTATTACGTCTTTCATTTTCAGCCATCTGCATTCTCTCTCGGCGATCTCTGTCTACCACCTATGGCCAATGTGCTCAAAGTGTTCCTAGAGAATGGTCAAACTAAATCCTTCAAATATGACACAACGACCACTGTAGCAGATGTAGTTACCAGTTTAAAAGACAAATTATGTATAACAGCTGAAGAACACTTCAGTCTGGTCGTGGAACATGTCAAAAGCTTGAGAAGAAACAAGCTCACACTTTTGGATCCCAAGGAATCTTTAGCACGAGTGAGTACAACGCATTTTCTACTAATATCATGTCATCTAGGTAACCAAATTCATAAGAGAAAATGCTTGTCTATTGTTTTGATCAGTAAATAACTTCACATCATACATGATTCAATGAATTGATTACAAGACTTTATTTGCTTCATTAACCTAATCCTGCTTTTTTATGTTTTTATTTAATCATACACTTATAATTTCTACTTGCTAGAAACCCACAACCGTATCGAATGATCTCCAGATCGCTGCCCGGCCTGGCTCGCATAAAATGCGATGTCTTTTCCGCGTGGTCTTCATGCCCTCGTCTGCTGCGGAACTAGCCCAGCGAGACCTAGCAGCATTGGATTATTTATACCTTCAGTGCTGCAATGACGTGGCCCAGGAACGGTTCGCTCCTGAACTGCAAGCAGAGGTAGCACTGAGGCTGGCGGCGTTGCATATGCATCAGCACGCGTTGGCAAACAATGTTTCACCAGCAAAGTTGACTGTCAAGGCTGTTGAGTGAGTAATATAACATCTACGAACTTCTTATAAATATATTGAAAACGTAGCATGTGGCCGATACTAAAAAATGTTAATGTGTTTGTGCTGCTGCAAATAAATAAAACAGAATGGCAATAAATAATGCAGCAGGCAATATCATACCGCGCGTATACCTTAAAATCCAAGAGTAGCGATAGTTTTAATATTTCTGTGGTTTGTCTCTAAAGTAGTTATGTATTGTCTGTCTGTTGAAACTTTTCGTACTTATTAACGAAGTTTATTATATGTTTCAGAAGAGAGTTTGGTCTAGAACGGTTCGTACCAAACGGTTTACTGGAGACTATGAAGCGAAAGGAGCTCCGGAGACTGATAGCGCACTTTCTCAAACTCAACTCACAGATGACAGGTAGTCAGCGGCAGTTGACGCAGCTACAGGTGACATTCCATTAATTATCATAACTTGATTTTCAGTTATTAGTTTTAGTTATTTTTGCACTAGAGTCTGTCACGTTTGCAAATGATACATGCACGGCGTGAGAGTTAACATTAATCGTTTATTTAAATTTCGTGGAGGATAGAGAACAGCCTGTGGCGGAGGTCATTGTCGCGTGAGGTTTTTGTTTTCTTCTTTGTGTGACTTCAACTAAATAACATCCATATATTATTATAAACGAAATAGACTAAATACCTTTAAAAATATGTGTGGATTGACCATAAGAAAAAAAGAATATGAAAATAAAAAACGTGGTGTTGAACGAGACCTAATATTGAAAGCAAAAAACCGCTCAAAACAAACACTAAAATTTGAAAATTGTTGAATAGTGTTGTAAAGGACTAGTTGTTAATCAAACTTTTTAATGTATTCCAGGCAAAACTTCACTACCTAGACATCGTTGCCAATCTTCCAAGCTATGGTGCAAAGTGTTTCAGCAGTAGTCGACCAGAGAGAGTACTACTTGTATCTCCGCGGTTTGGTCTCAGTCAAATCGTTGGCAGGAACAGCTCTGTGGTAAGTAGCTGATGTTAATAAAGTTTTTTAGGTGATGGCGGGCATTAGTAACTGTAAGACTGCCTCGATATCCTGATGTATAGCGTTCCATTCGTAATATCGGAAAGATTTTAGCGTTTGTCCACTATCCCGCCTGATATTTAGTGATAATGTGGTTGAAGTTGGTGAATACACTAAATGGAGATTAGGACTGGCTTTCAAGTGCAACTGCTGGAACATCAATATTATCCATACAAATAATAATAAGGCAAAATCATGGCCATAG
This sequence comes from Crocallis elinguaria, assembly GCA_907269065.1. Classification (NCBI taxonomy): domain Eukaryota; kingdom Metazoa; phylum Arthropoda; class Insecta; order Lepidoptera; family Geometridae; genus Crocallis; species Crocallis elinguaria. Next base: position 37,645,617 of record OU026065.1, read on the forward strand.
TCCCCATTAAAAAGTGACTAAAACTTAAATCAAATAAAGGTGAAAAAAATTTGACTTTGTAACAAGATAAGCTAAATCACTAATTTATACTATTTCTTATTCCAGCCACAATCAATAGCCTCTCTGGAAGAGGTGGAGGGCATCCGAGTGAAACGCGAAAGCTGTGGTAGCGCTGACGTCGCCATCTTCCTGCAAAGAGATCGGGTCTTAGCGTTGTTGATGGAGGAGCGGGACGCTACTGAAATGCCTTTAGTCATAGCTGGGTAAGCTTAATATTAGCTAGATGCCATTGTATCTAACAATTCGACATTCGTTGAAAAAACGAGATCAGTGTTTCCTGGAAACCATTACCGACTTTGAGAAAATGCAATAAAAGACAAATTACAACTCTATCTTCATTTTGTATGGATCAGGTTCACGAAATCCACGTCTCATATAGTTACGAGAGCACAAAATACCTTTACGGCTTTTTTATCCCGCACACTCAGCTACAAAAATTCGATGCTCAATTTTATAATTTAATTTGTGATATTCTCTTTTAGATATTATCGTCTAGCTACTGGGCAGGAACTGAACGTTGAACTCGAAAGAGAGCCAATCACAGAAGATATAGGTAATGCATATAATTAACTGCTAATAATGTCTATTCTTTCATCATTGCATGAACACAATTACTGAACTGTACTCTACTTCTTATTTCAGCTCCACCATACCTGTCTCAACACAACGTAGTACCGGCAAAGTGGAGCTACTTACACTACGATGATCCAAATATCCTGTCTAAAAAACATTACGCTATCTTCAGCATGCCTCCGCCATATCATTCCACTCCAGAGCAGTCTAAATCCAGTTTAGACACTAACATGAACTCTAGCATCGCAAACAGAAACCATAGCAACAACTCTTCACCACTTACAGGCTATGATTCGAAGCCTGGTCTTCTAGGACACGATGTTCATTTCGAGAAATGTAAAAGAAATGATGAATTCAGACTTTTTGATCCCAACGACACATGCTATCTCGACGATGGAATGGGTTTCGATCTTCAGAGCGTTCTATCATTGGAACTCTTAGAGAATGCAAGTAACCCAAGATTAGTGGAGGCTAAAAACGAAGAAGTGCTAAGAAGAGTAGCAGAAATGCAAAAGCTAGTTGAGAACTCTGAACAATATTTAACTGAAAATAGCGGTCCATATCAAGATGATTCATATCATGAAGGTGTACTTAGAGATGAGCTAGTAGGCAGAGAAACCAGTGTAGATTTATTAGAAAGTGATACGGAATCTAATACTAGTAGAATGTCAGCTGCGGATGATGCGCCGGGTATATTAAGACACAGTGACTCGTTATTGCTTCTTACGGAAACAATAAATCAAGGACTAAGTGTTCTGAACGTTCCAGAGACCAGAAAAGAAACTAATAGTAGTGACTTAACTAATCGGCAATCACAAGGTCTAAGCGCTATATTAAACAATTGTGGGTTGACTGACGCTTTATTAGCTTTAAATACTGATTTGCATTCCGAAAGTGATAATGATTCTTTGTATACTCCTACAAATAGTCCAGTAAGAAGACACCAAAATAAGCCTACAAATAAAGCTGTACGAACAAGCTTTGGTTTGCACAGTCCTGATCCTGCTCCAGATAGCAAAGAATCAAATCTTAGAGAATATTTAAAAGAGCTTAGAGAAAAAAGTAATAAAGGGCAGGTGTCAGTAGATTATCCATTTTACTACCAAGAGAGTTCTGTCGATGGAGATGCTGAGCTTATAGATTTAACGTTAATACCTCCTCCACAAACTCCTGATGAATTGGATAGTGCTACACAAGTGCCTCAAATATTGCCTGTGGTGCCACCATCTTTCGCTGATGAAAAGGCAAACTCGCAAGAAAATCTTGCTAGAGCCTCAAAATCTACCGAGCTAGATGAATTTATAGCTAATGTGACAATACAACCTCCCACTGTAAAAGTAACTCCTGCGATAGAACTTACCCCTGAAGAGATTTTATCTTACATCATTCCGCCACCACCAGGATCTAATTCATCCACGTTAGATAGAGATCAAGTTAGCTATGTAAATCAAACACAATTAGCGGAAGCTAATAGTGAACTAAACAAAAATGGTGATATTAAAACATCTAACGGTGACGTAGTGAAGGGAACACTAAGTGTAAGTGAGATTAGGAATATGTTCACTGCTAAGACTTTGAGCGACGCTAGAAATAGTTTGTTATTGAAAGATAAGAATAAAATAACACAGGGAAAGTCAGATTCGCCGAAGACTAAAAGAAAAAGCATGACAACTGATAAACAGGCGAACGGTAATGCCCATGTGATAGAGTACCCTACAGTGGAGAGAAAAGGTATGTTCTCATGTTGTAGTAAAGATAAAAATAAAAGTGAAAGTGAAGATAATAGCGACGAGACTGAGAAAATAGAACCTCGTATCCAGAACTCTGATTCCATGCCCGATGTATGCGAAGTTAGACCACCTCCTAGAAGAAAAAGCTCCGAAATTCGAGAACCTCCCAAGCGACCTCCGAAAACGCCTCCCACTCCCGCACCGAGGCCAAGATCTAATTCATTTACGTGTATGAACAACGAATTGAGTGTTGTAGAAATTCCTACTAATCATTTCAGTACGTTGAACAATAGAAAGTTGAATTACAAAGTTATCTGTGACATTAACGAGCAAAGCATGCAGAACCCGCCGCAACTACCTCCCAGATTAGAGAATAGAGTTTTATCTCCACCACCACCTTTATTGTTACCTCCTAAGAAACCTCCGCTACCTCCAGTTCCGAGCATCGAAATCTTACGATTGAAAAACGCACAAAAGCAATCTCCCGTTAGAAATCCTGAACAGAGACTAGCAAGTATCGGTTCACCTCATTTTCAAAGAAACTTGAACAGTTACAGAAACCTTGAAATCGAAAGTCGACTGACCGAAGAAGAATCACAGAGTCTCCGTTCGACTCCAAATTATAGTTCCATGACGTTACAGAACCGGCATGTGAGGTCCAACTCCGAGACAAAGAACACGATTCTAAAGAATAAAGAGATGTCAACAGCTTTGTCGTTATGCTCTCCTCAAATGAACAGAAGATTCAGCAATCGGCCGGATCTTCTGAACGGTGCTGCGGGAAATGAGCAGAAAGTGTTCAGCCCTCCCTTCGATAGAAAGTCTTTCCGGCGTAACAGCGCGAGTCCTACACCAAAGGTTCAGAATCACGTGAGGTTCAAAGATGATGTGAAGCCTGATTTGGATGATATCCCGACTCCTCCTTCGCCACCGACTGTGAAGTTCCCGGAGTTCCAGGCGGGGCATAACGGGCATGTGTCTATAGAGAACCTGCTATGCAAGACTGAGGTGGCAGTGGAAGGGTTGCTGCAGCGGCTGCATCAGGTGGCGCAGAAGTGCTCGCACCAGCATGCGCATGGCGGTGGAGAGGATATTGATGAGATTAAATTCCAAGTAAGTTCGCTGCATTTTATCATTATTTTTCTGATAGTGGGAATACGAACAGTTCAACATAAACTTGCAGTACATAAATATATTCAAAACTCCTACTTCTGTGAAGTGTATCCTATACTGCAAGTAGGAGTTTACCCAAAAGGTATAGTAAATATTTTATCATACAGAGATTTAGCGTTTTCGTTTTTACTGATCAAATTATACTGATAAAAATACCTACAAGTCGTCAGCAGCATACAGCCAATGTATCACACCCATACCCAATTTAACATACAAAGATACCTACTTTAAAATTTCATAATATTGTTTTGGCTTAGCACCATTCCGAACTGAGCCACCTTATTGGATAACATTTAGATAAAAGTCGAAACCCACAGTTTCCCAAATCGTAAAAGCAATTGCTAGTGTGGTGGAGCGGGAACTTGTGCGACTTTCAATCCGACGCACCATAGTTCGAATTTCGACTCGGCCCGCACCAATGAGTTATACCAAGTTATGTGCGGATTATTCACACTCGCTCTAAAACGGTCAAGGAAAACATCGTGAGCAAGCCCGCATGTGCAAGAACCACTAAATTCGAGGACATGTGACATCCACCAAACCGCACTGGGCCCGCGTGCTGGATTATGGCCTATACCTCTCTCTCAGAGAGAAGGCCGGTATCCCAGCAGTGGGAGCGTAAGAGGCTGATAATGAAAAGCAAATGATGTTGTTTCCAGCGCGCCCGCAGCGAGTTGACGTCGTGTGCCGTGTCGCTGGTGACTGCTTCTCGTACGCTGGTGGGCGCGCTGGGCGGCCCGCGCGGCGCCGCCGCCGCCCCCGCGCTCGCCGACTGCCTCGCGCCACTGCGCCGGCTATCTGACCTTGCACAGGTATTTACCCAAGATTTTTTTGTTGTTTGGTAACGAGACGAGCTGGTCGTTTGCATGATGGTAAGCATAACACCGGCCCATAACAATTGGGATGTTGCATGAAACACATAATACATAATTTCTGTCGTTATACAGTTTTAAAAAGTTCACATTAACACAATAAAAATAAAATTTTATGCAGTATCTTTGTGGTAAATATTTACCATAAAGATACTGCATCTAAAAGTTTCCCAAATTAAACATTTTATTTTTATCATCCATAAGTAATTTAAATGATACCATCAATATCGGTCCAGCCGTTTTGGAGACTATCCACCGGCCACCACATTACAGTAATTGGTTGTCTTACATTATGTTAATTGCTACTCACTCAAACATTGGCACTTGTAGGTAACAATTTCTCAAAAATTCCTTACCTGAAGTTTATAAGATTAGTTTTACGCCATCTGTGCGCGCAGAAGCGTACTAAAAAGTAATACATGCCACCGTTTGTACAAGTAACTAAGTCACTCATTTTCCGAGTTGTGTTTGGGTGATGCTTTAGAGAAGTGGCAGCACCGGCGCTGCGTTTCTTACGGACTTCAGTAGGTACTAAACAAAATGTCCTTCCTACATTATTCCTACTTGGCGTCGTTCTGGCAACTGTCACTCTTATAAACTTTAGCACCTCGTCAAAGATAGGGCCCAATTGTTTTTATTTTTATTTTGGTTGTTTATTTGGTGTTGTGCCGTGCTGTTCCCGGCACAGCTCAATATCTTCGTCTGGATGTCGTAAGAGTCGGCCAACAGATATAGTTGAAAGTGGGTATCTACACTATTGCTACCATATCCAAGCCCATCCCATAGCAACTCTTCAACTTTCCAGACTATCAACACCTTGTTCCAAAAACATCATGTTCCATTTTACAATCAGCCAACAAACAGTTCACGCAAGAGAGACTCTAACATTACTTACACATGTTTTTTTACAGGCTCTTGGCAGGCACACTTCTTCTCCTTTACAAACGCGCAACCTTGTGCTCCGAGTCCACGATGTCACAGCCGCTTTCAAAGAACTGGCGGGAGCAGAAATGTCACAAATCATCCACGAACACAACTCGAAGAAAGCCCAGGCCCAAAGCCAAGACTCCACTCTAGAAGGTCAACTTGCCTTGAGAGCTGAATGCTTAGCAAACGTACTGGCTACTTTACTTCGTAGCTTACGAGTATTTTCACCGTAATTTCACGTTGCGCTGAAAAAACTGGCATGTCTTATTTCTCGTTTCGCGCCAAATAAAATAAAATGGCCACTAATACTTTTTTCTTCAAATAGGTTTCATGATAATTTGAATTGTTAATAAAATGAGACCAAATAAAATTAGGTACGTTTTTTATATATTGTAGTTGGCAACATTTGCTTTAATTTTAGTAGTAGATTTCTAAATTTTAACAAGCGTTGAATGTTTGTTGTTGTTATAATTTTTTTCGTATAATTATTGTAGTTGTTTAGATAACTTCTGTTGAAAAAAAAATTAGTAAAAAATATGGTATTAGACCTACTTACTACCTATATTTTATGAATGTTATACTGATATTGAACAGACGAATCTCAAACTTTTTGTCAAGTTTAAGCACCGTCTTAACTGGCAACTTATAAACATTTCTTAGAACAAGTGTTACCATAGTTGTTAATTTTACCTTTACATATCTATTTACATTGAGAATGAATTTATATTTTCTATTCTAAGATGTGTGATCGGTTGTAAGATAAAAAAATCTATAATTACCTATACTTAATCTTTATAATCTCCTAAATGTCTAACTAACCATATCTTTAAAATATCAAAAAAAAAGTTAGACGTTACAATCAGCGTTTGCAAAGTTTTGGTGTTGCTAGTAATTAAAATTGTTTTTATTTGTTAAAAAAACGTTGCCGATTATTTATTTGTACGGAATGTGCTAATATTAAAATATTGGTGCTATTTTTTAAGAAAATTGTGTACGTTTTTTATGTATTGTGATCAGTTGATGTACCCCGAATATTGTTACGAATCCAATACCAATGCACCAGTGATTTGAACTTTATGTAAGTATTTTTAAGGTTGTTTTTGCAATGGGATAAGCTAAGTTAAGGCTAATGGCAGCTATATTTCCCGCCTGTTCAGTACAATTTTCACCCTTTGCTGGTATTCCAAAGCTTTTACACAGGAACCAAAGAAAGGTATGTTTTTTATACAAATTTTATTTTATTTATGTTGTCTTGACCATTCCTCTTGGCTTAATAATTATATTCTTGTATAGTTCAGACCGTATTCTATAAGAAATAATAATGGATTATTTAGTTTTAGTGCGATATACCCCCACAGCTTCATCCTGTCGCCAGTTGTAAGAAATCTATTTGTAAAAAGCCTTTATGATGAAAAAATTAAAAATCAAATCACTAGTATCCCATAACTTTTAGAGAAAATAGAGAACTATATAGATTCCATCGCCCATCCTAGGCTAAACATGTTACTTTTGCCTCCGTCGTCACATATGATGACCATTATGTCCTATTTTCTATTGGAGAGAGCAAAGCGTTGTATTAAGGTACTAAGTATAGCTTTGGCCCGCGGTTTTACCCGCGTCATTACATACGTACTTACATACTTACATTCCCACAGTAACTGTGCACTTTCCGGGAAAAAAAGTGACCTATGTCTACGACCCACTAACGCATGGAAAAAAAATTACGTTGATCCGTTGCTCCGTTGCTGCATGGAAGAAGGACAAACCAACAAACGAACAAACACACTTTCCCATTTATTATAGCACGGATTATTACTCGATCATTGAAGGACCGATTTGATTTTTCTAAGTAGAGGTAAATCCGTCACATAACTTGACATAAGTCACATAGGTCACATAGGTCTATGGTGCTGGCCGATGGGATTTGAACTTTGATGCGTTAGATTAAAAATCGCACAAATTCCCGCGCGTCCATCCATACTCGTTCTTCTACTCGTATAATTATATACAACTCATCTCTATTTAAATCTTTTTAGACCTTTTTTTTTTTTACATCTAACAAGTAGCCAACCAACTTATCTAAGGGAAAATCGCACTAAAACAACTACTTATGCTAAATTAGTGAACCCCTATACAAGGTATATCATTGTATAACACACCACTTTATTTATTATTCGAACGTAATACAATGCAATGCATTTGATGTAATAAACAATATGAATCTAATAACAAAACTTGTTTTCATTATTGTTCCTTGAAATTTTTGAAGCGATGGCAGCTCTATGGTTTGGTCGACTTCCCATTTGTAGGCCGATACGTTGAATCTTAAAGAGCTTGAGCTGTCCGTGCAATAAAGCATGGTGGTAGGCTACTTTCTAGTGCTAGCCTGGCTAGTTACCCTCAAATAGAAAACCTGTTGCCTTTTATAATCATAATTATATATAATACTAGCTGCTGCCCCGCGGTTTCACCCGCGTGGATATTTTGGATTACATGGTTTTTTTTGTTTGCCCGGAACCCTAATTATTTTTCTAAAATTAAAGTAGCCTATGTTACTCCTTGTAACATCAGCTATCCGCCAGTGAAAGTCCCGTCAAAATTGGTCCAGCCGTTTCGGAGATTACCCGGAACAAACAGACAGACATACAGACAAATATACAAAAAAAATGGTTGTTTTGTTATAGGTACCGTATATACTTTCATATGCATTTAGTAAAAAGCTGTTATTTTGATATTACAAACAGACACTACAATTTTATTTATCTGTATGGATAATACCTAATATAAAATTACCTTTTGACCGTGTGCTCCGGAAGCTGCACTTGAGAGCCAATTCTAATCTAGGTTTGGTGTTCACGGCCCTTGATAAATGATCTGGTCAGGTGAGATCGTGGTCAAAATCTAACCTGTAGAAGGTACATACCTAATAATTAGAAAAACATTTCATTAATTTCCAATTGCACACCAGTAGAAGTTGTACGAAAGCCTCAGTTTGCGTTAGTTTTTTTTAAACTGCTATTTTGTATCTGTATTTATAAAAAATGTGATTTATACTCCTTAGTCTAACGACCGGCAAAGCAGTTATACTGGTCATTCAGACGACAGCAAGAAAAAAACATGCATTCTTCCCAGGCTCCTGCCAGAACCACCTTATAAACTACACAACTAGTTATCTAAGTAATACCTAGAAACGTATCTATCTTAGGTAGGTTTTCAATCGAACCTAACAAGTATTAGCTATTGTACGCACTTCTTGACCTACCTACCCTAGGTGTGTAGGGGTGCGCAGATAAGGGTCGTAACGGAAAGAGTTCGTTCACTTTTAACTTCGATTTAATGATTATAAAGAAACATCCTATCTACCTGAGGGGCGGGCGACCACTGGCGCGTATTACATTTGCTGACACAAACTGTGTCCCTACAGTAGCCCCCCCTTTAAAAAACAAAAAAAAAAAAAACTAATAGAAAAAATAAAAACATACAATGAAATTATATAAAATCGAATAAAACAAGTACAAGTTATCATGCATAAAAGGTGACCAAGGCTACGATATCTCAACGTATAAACATAGCGTCAGCGCTTTTGGCTGCGCTCGACAACTGATACTTGGAATGCACATAATACAGGATCGTATTCCATGTTACAAATAATTCCTTTTAAAAACTTTTGATAAAAATACATTTTGTAAATGATTTAGCTCGACACAATAATATAGTTTTGGACTTTTGGTCACCATACCATTATCAGCTACTTAGAAATTATTAATACAGTATGATTACGCTAATACAGATTTCAAAAGAAAAAATATATATATAGGTAAAATTAACACTGGATGGGCGAAATATTTCTACTTAATTTAACCACCAAGAACGAAAACTGCAATAATCACATCACATCACATAACTGGCAACAGTAGGTGCGGGGCTCGCGACAGTCGCAACCGCAGGCGGCGCTGGTACCGACCGCACCACCTGAACCTGCCCAAGCGGGGGCACGGCTGCGATCTGGTGCCGCAGCCAGGCCTGTATGCGCCCGCGGCAGTAACTCCAAAGGAAATACGCCAAAACTATAGCGAGGAAAACTAATATCGCGATCATAAAAATGCTCTGCTGCGAAATATGTGCTTCAACTTGTGCACTATTCTGCGCAATAATTACTTGTTCTTTTACTTCCTTGCTCTGTGCTTTACCCATGATTACTGTCGTATATAAAAAAAAATGCGTCAAAAATCTACGAAATTACAAGGTGAACTGAATCAAAAACTTCTGCCCATCCGTACAATATATATTCTAATTTAGCTGATTCATAAAACCAAATACGAATACATACCTATTTCGTCATGACCTTAATTTAAAATGCTATTCATACAATAATTTTCGTTTACCTACCTTAAATATGCAATTTGCTGCTTTTTAAAGCCAATGCGACATGAACTTATTAACTAGGTACTAATAATAACATAATTACCATTTAATCATTAGAATTAAGAACCATCATTACGCCGCTTGGATTCTAATTTCCAAAGTTGATAATATAAGACTCAATTTAAAAACATTATAATCTAAAACGAACCGGCATTTTGCTGACGCGGCCACTGCGTGTAGTCCGAGTCTGCGTAGTTGGCTCGCTGATGCCACCACCTAAACAATCACCATGTTCGCTATCTTTAACACTAGTAGAAGCGTCCAGGTTTGCGTCCTCGTTTAATATATACGCAGGTTTCAAACGATCAATAGAAATGTTTGTCTGTCTGTTTGGCAACTGAATTTTAAAAACCTTAGGTGATCTGTTCAAAACTTTAAATGGTCCCAAGTATGAAGGATCTAATGATGATCTTTCAACTTCGTTTCGCACAAAAACATATTTGCAAGTACCTAAATCTGCATGAACGAATATGGTCTTTTGACTTCTATTGGCAATAGGTACTGACTTTAGTTTACCTATTGTCTCTCTCAACTTGGCAACAAAATCTGAATCACTGGACCGCCGAGCTGGTATAGAACCGAAAAACTCTCCAGGGAGTCTCAAATTTGCGCCATAAACCATTTCAGCTGCGCTAATACCGTTGTCACTCCGAGGTGCCGCTCGTAATCCCAACAAGATGGTTGGTAGCTGTTCAACCCATGTACTTCCTGTACTATCTAACCTTGCACGTAATGCCTGCTTCAACGACCTATGCCATCGTTCGATGATGCCGTTGCTCTGTGGGTGGTACGGTGTGCTTCTCAACTTTTCTACACCTAAATATTTCATAAGCGAATTAAATAATTGACTTTCAAATTGAGTACCCTGATCTGAGGTTAGCTTGCACATAGTCCCAAAACGTACTATCCACCCTTCATAAAAAGTCTTTGCTACTGTATTTGCTGTAATATCTTTCAATGGGAAAGCTTCGGGCCATTTCGTTGTACGATCGATAATGGTCAAAAGATATCTATACCCGTCCGGTGAAGTCGGTAGGGGACCTACTAAATCCAGATGCACATGTGAGAATCTATCAGCACACTCAAATTCACCAAAATTCGAAACTGTATGTCGAGTTACCTTTGTTTTCTGGCAATGAATACAGGTTTTGGCCCATAGACCTACATCTTTATTCATATTTGGCCAAAAGAATTTTTCACTGATTATCCTTCGCGATGTTCTAATACCAGGATGGCTAAGGTTGTGCAAAATATTAAACGCAGTTCTCCTAAATATTTCAGGTAAGTAAGGTCTCACTCTATCTAATGACGTTTCACAATATAACATATCGTCGCAATCGGGTAAGTATACTTTTTTAAGTCTTACATTACCCGTGTGCACCTGTAAACATTGTAACAACTCAGTATCATTTTGTTGTGCGTTAGCAATTTCCGAGTAATCTATGCTGGTGGGACACGTTATGCTTTCCATGCGCGATAAACCGTCAGCGACAGTGTTATAAATTCCACTTACATATCGTATATCAGTGGTGAATTCGCTAATAAACATAAGTTGCCGCACTCGTCTTGGCGTATCGTTTTCACTGGGTTTCCTACTAAAAGCATGTACTAAAGGTTTATGATCCGTTAGAACCACGAAAGGACGTCCTTCCAAGAGATATCTAAAATGTTGTATGGCTTGATATATGGCCAATAGCTCCCGATCGTAGGTGCTATATTTACGCTCAGTCTCTGACATTCGTTTCGAAAAATAACCCAATGGTTTCCAAGTACCTTGTACCTCAGTTTGCAATACCGCGCCCACACAGTCATTAGATGCGTCCGTCATTAACGATAAAGGTGCGTTTTCACCTGGATAAGTTAACAACGCTGCCTTTTCTAAATCTTCTTTGCACTGTAAAAACGCTGATTCCGACTGTTCATCCCACGGTACTACTGATTTATCTTTCTTTTTCGAGTTACACAAAAAAGTATTAAGCTTAGCTTGATGTTCAGCTGCTTTAGGCAAATGTGACCTATAGAAATTTAGCATACCTAGAAACTTTCTTAATTTATCAACTGTTTCTGGTTTCGGATAATCACTTATAGCTTTAACCCTGTCTTGCAATGGTAAAATACCGTCTTTAGTCACTTCAAATCCCAAAAATTCGATTTTCTCCTTACCAAACACACATTTTGACAAGTTAATAGTAATACCAAATTCATCTAACTTTTTGAACACAGCTTCTAAATGAATTTTATGATCTATTTCCGATTTACTAGCTATGATCATATCGTCAATATAACAGAAAATGAAATCCGTTCCGAAAGTAGTCTGTCCATTAGAGTCACTTACTTGTAAATCCTGTAACACGGAATTCGTCATGAACCTTTGAAAGGTTTGTGCCGCATTCCGCAACCCAAACGACATACGACGAAATGCATAATTTCCGAATGGTGTGGTGATACTGGTCTTATCCTGGTCATCCTCGTTAACTGGAATATTATGATAAGCTCTGCAAATATCAAGGCGACTAAATATGACTTTGTCAGCTAAAATATAAGTAAAGTCCTGTACTCTCGGAATTGGATACCTATCCGGTTTAGTTATGGCATTAAGAGCTCTATAGTCTCCACAAGGTCTAATTTGTCCATCTTTTTTAGGAACCACGTGTAAGGGACTTGACCAGGCCCCGTTAGATGGGCGGCAGATACCCATTTCCTGCATTAAACGAAACTCCTCTTTAACTTTTTTGTAACGCTCCGGTGGCAGCGGTCTAGCGCGCGCATACACCGGGGGTCCTGTAGTTTCAATAAAATGAACAACTGAATGGCGTGGGTTCTCTCTAAAATTAATTGGCTTAGTTATATCGGGATATTTCATAAGTAAGTCAACATAAGGATGGTTCATATCGATAGTTTTCAATGAAGGTTCAACACAATTTACTATAGAACCTATTGTACACATTTCTGTAACTTGATCTACCAATTTATGACCTGACAAATCTACCAACAACTTATGATGTTTAATAAAATCCGCTCCTAAAATAGGCTGTCGTACATCAGCAATAATAAAAGTCCATTTATAAGGTCGTCTCAATTTCAAGTTTAACTCAAGTGTCTTTGTACCATATGTTTTGATTTCTGAACCATTAGCTGCAAACAATTTATAGTCTGTCACTTTATGATCACACTTTTTAATTAATCTACTATGATAAGGTAAAACAGAAACGTTAGCACCTGTATCGATGAGAAAGCCCAGTCCTGTGTCCTGATCCACCACGCTGAGACGGTTATTAACCAACTGGGTACAGTCTCCCGTCGCCGACTGCACTTCTAGTGGTTTTCCGCCGGTTTACTCTGCAACGCCGTCCAATTGCAGGGCTGCATACACTTGTGCGCCTTAGTCTTGTAGCGAAAATGGTAATAACAGAGCCAGTCAGGGCTGTTTGGAGTACGCCTCACACTACTGGACCTGTTCCTTGAGTCAGATCTGTCCCTCCAGTTAGACCTGTTTCCTTCCTGGTACCGAGGTCTACCCCGTGAAGTAGAAGCTTCCAAATTATCTAATTTAGTACTGATCCGCGCTATTTCTGCAAGTAGAACTGAAGTATCTGTGCTTGATTTAGTAGACTGCACTTCCGCTATGAGTGTGGATCTTACGCTCTCCATAACCTTATCCGCAATTTTTGATAATTTTTCTAGTTCTTTGGTTTCCGCCACCGCCAGCACAGCACGTACCGATGATGGTAAATGTCCCTGCCATAGAAGGCTCAAAGTATCGTCCGAAACTTTTCCTCTGGCCAAACTAGTCATTCTGGCCAACAATTGAGATGGGCGTTGGTCTCCGAGGTCCATCTCTCCAATCAACTTCTGCAGCTTCCTTGATTCGGACTCTTCGAAAATCGTCAATAAACGTTCCTTCAATCGTTCGAATTTCATAGTCTCAGGAGGCTTCATTAAAAAATCGGTAAGTTGGGCTATAACTTCTTTGCCCAACTTAGTTATCACTAAGTTGTATCTGGATTCATCCGCCAGTTTTTGAGGTGCGAGTATTGCTTCCGTTTGCAAAAACCATAGTCGAGGTTGGTCCGTCCAAAAATCCGGGATCCTGGAGGACACAGTAATTTGTGCCATGTCCATAATTTGATAAGAAGCACTGGGAGTGGGAGCGCCTTGCTCCTGCATGTCGCTAAAATTAATGTCTTTGCCAGTAATTAAAATAGTCCAAAATAATTTACTTCCATCACTTAGTATTGTGTGAATGGAAGGAGTCGCCGCGCCGCATTTTATTTACCACGTATAACTGAGTCCGTCACTGTATCACTAAAGCAGTTTATCAAAGTTGTCACTAATTGTCACTAATAATTATCACTCGCGAAGGTTAATGTTCAATGTCTTGGGTCACCAGTGTACGCACTTCTTGACCTACCTACCCTAGGTGTGTAGGGGTGCGCAGATAAGGGTCGTAACGGAAAGAGTTCGTTCACTTTTAACTTCGATTTAATGATTATAAAGAAACATCCTATCTACCTGAGGGGCGGGCGACCACTGGCGCGTATTACATTTGCTGACACAAACTGTGTCCCTACAGCTATGTTATGCAACAATCGAAAGAGCTTTTTTTATGTTATTTGGTAACGAGACGAGCTGGTCGTTTGCCTGATGGTAAGCATAACGCCGGCCCATAACGATTGCAGTGCCACCCAGAACTTTTAAACACAAAGGCCTGCGCGGCACTGCAGTGCGCTCGTTACCCTGAGACATTAGGTAGTAAGTCTCATAAGCCCAGTAATTTCGCTGGATAATCTGCTCATCAAACCGGAACACAGTAATGCTTGCACACTACTGCTTGGCGGCAGACTTCACGAGCAAAGCGGTGGTAACAACCCAGTCGGACACTCGCAGAAGAGTTAGTCCTCCCACTAACCTGTGTATAATATGTAATATCGTACGATACGTATCATTATGACACGTTTTTTAGTTAATAAATTTTTAACTTAGCGTTATGAACACTCGTTTATTGTTGTCGAAACTATGCAATTAGCTCCCTTGCTCTACAGTTCCAACGTGTATAAATGGGAAATATTTTCACTCCTACGGTTTTCACCCACCACCCAATGGTCGACAATCTTCTTGCGTTATTCAGTTTGACCATCTGGAGAGAAAAAAAATAGTGGTGTACCCTGGATATGGTACACCACTATTACACTTTGATTATAATAATCAAAGGTAGTAGACTTCATTCTAGAGCTAATCAGGCGAGCTGCCAAAGCTGCCGCCCTCTAATTAAAAATCAGGTGTTTTTCGGTCGCTGTACTTGAGAATCAACCTCTTTACAGGTCTAACTTACACCACTTTTCACTACGTCGGCGTCGCCACTTAGCATCAGGTTATACACTAACAGTGTTACCACAAAAACACAACTTTTAGACGCCTGTTTAGCTAGACAGTGTCTAAAGAGAAACGTCAAAAATTATTAGAAATATCATAACTGTATTGTGTTACACAACGGTTAGATCCTACTTAAATCAGGATTTTGTGGTTGCACATTTTTAAACAGTGACTAAGGCACGTTTATGAGTTAAACACTGTTTAACACAGGTTTAAAGTGTGTTTAATTTTTTTGTGGTTAGACCGTATGGCTCTTATTAATAAACAGTGTTAATCCATGGTTTAGTTAAACTGTGTTTTGTCTCTCTCAATTCAGTTTAAAATTGTCAAAGAACAACAAAGACAAAACATAGTTTAACTAAACCATGGATTAACACTGTTTATTAATAAGAGCCTAATAAAATAACAATACTACTAGTACTATAATAAATGCGAAAGTGTGTTTGTGCGTTTGTTAGTTTGTCCTTCTTACACGCAGCAACGGAGCAACGGATCGACGTGATTTTTGGTTTAGATATAGTTTATGGACCGGAGAGTAACATAGCGTCGCTTAGCTAACAATACCGCGTAAGTCGAAAATTGACCATTTTACGTTTTATACATCATTGGATAGATTTTTTCAGCGCGCATCTAATGACGTTACACAAAATTCAAAATTATTAAATCCCAGGAAGTTATTCAACTAGTTCTGTCACCGCGCAAGTCATTAGTATCGTTAAAACCGCACAAATCATGAGTCCACCATACTGTTTCGCACTGATGCGTGACTGAGCTACAAAATTGATTAATTTCTTTTTAAGTTTGGTACTTTTATCGATGAGACAGGGAGTTATGATGCACTAAAAGGTAAGCGAACTTAATTGTTTTTTTTCTCTCCTGAAAACTAAGCAAATTTGAGATGCGCGGTATTGTTAGCTAAGCGACGATAGGTTACTTTTTATTGCGAAAAGTTGTACGGTTTCTGCGGGAATGCAGGTGAAACCGTGAGTAGAATCTAATTGGGTATAAATATTTCAATTACTTACTTGTAAGTATCGCATTGGTGGATGCGTGCATGGGTTACATTAGTTACCTTCTAGCCTAACAGACAAACCGGACAGTTATAGCTCAAAGGAAAAAAATAGCTGTCTTCCAGGGATCCCATCCATATACAGACAGGTGGTTATAAATACAAAATATTAGATACCAATGGTCGTTTGCCGGACGTATGTCGCAGCCCCGGGAGCACTCGTATAATTTTCACACGATAGCTTGCAACCGGTTGGGATGTGGATTATATCGGGAGTGGTCACGGGTTCTGTAGAATAAGGGTAGATATATCTTATCTTATAGAACACTCAAGAATTTAGGCCAGATTGGTACCTTGTTTTTACCCGACTGCCGAAGGAAGGGAGAGTTAATTTTCCAATTGTTTAATTAAGTTCGCCTATGTACCTTCAACAATAATTGTGCAGTAGATAAAGAATTTTTTCTATCTGATATACCTATGTATATTTCTTTGGCACGCTCTGTAGCCTAAAGTCTGAGGGATTGCAACATAATTATGAGGTGTAATTATTTTCGTTTTAGTTACTGTGGGAGTGACTTAGGTACAATATTTTTCTTTCTTTTCAATTTTTACTACTCAATTTTCATACATCGGACCTCATCATCATCACCAACACACAGACACACAGAAAAAACCTAGATATTTACAAATCGAATAAAACTAAAATCATACTACCTAATATAACATCGAGGTAATATATTATAAGCAGTTGTTACCTACTATTAAAGCCACAGAATTAAAATTAAAAAAAAACCTACAGTTTAAAAATATGAGTATACTGCTAGCGATATAAGTAATTATTTACTCATGTTCTGTATTGTATTATAACGATCGGTTCTCTGAATTGCGCTAACAATGTTGCTAATTGCTATAATTCTGGAATCTAGAATGACGAAGGAACCCTAGCTGACTAGTTCTAGGGACGCTAGGTATCGCAGAAAAAAGATGCGCAGAAATAGTGCATCCATAAAGCGTGTGTTACAGCTAGAGAGGCGATGGAATAGAACGGAAAGAGTACGAAAAAAGTACGTACCAGTAGGTACCTACTTTTCTATTTAAGTATAGAGAGAACCCTAGATAAACTCTATATTGAAACAACATAACACAGAAATTTTATCACTAAAACGACTTGAAAATAAGTATTTCAGTGTAGGTAAGAAAATAATCATTACCAGATTTTAGTTCTTCGTGTGTCCGCCTGGTTACCACCTCGTAATTATATAATTTGCAAGCGTTACTGTGTTGTGGTTTAGTGAGTAAACTTACATTACTAAGCTTATGAGACTTACTACCTAAATTGACTCGGTCACGAGAGCACTGCAGTGCCGCGCATGCCTTTGTGTTCGAAAGTTCTGGATGGCACTGCAATTGTTATGGGCTGGCGTTATACGAGCCATCAGGGGCCTATTTCATAAAAAATATTAGTCTAATATTATGAGTATTAGTCTCATATTTTATATGGAAAAAAGAAAAAAAAAGCTCATAATATTAGACTAATATTTTTTATGAAATAGGGCCCAGGTAAACTACTCGCTCGTCTTATATCTCTTGGTACATCACTATCCTATGCCTTCGGATGATCCTGCCAATGTTTACAAATAAGGCTTGCTGATCTAAGGTGCACTGACCCCGTCTCGATGCTCTTTTTACAACGGTGACATCGCCCTAACGGTGCTCGTGCATCAGTCGGACCAAAACGAAGACCAGAAACATTGTTTTATACGATAGGTTAGCGTTTGACCGGACTCTCGCTTGATCTTAAGTGGTGCTTGCTCAGTGTTTAATCTATACATACAAATAAATAAAATTGAAGTGTCTCTTTGTAATATCAAAAGAACAGCTTTTTGCTAAATGCATATGAAAGTGTATACGGTAACTACAACAAAAAACTAATTTTTAAAAATTTTGTCTGTCTGTCTGTCTGTTTTTTCCGGGTAATCTCCAAAACGGATGAACCGATTTTGACCGGACTTTTACTGGCAGATAGCTGATGTTTTAAGGAGTAACTTAGGCTAAGTGGGCTAAGCCGTGGGGCACAGCTAGTCAGAAATTAAATTTGTACAGCCGTGTCATGTTCCGCACGAATAAGGTCACCCCACCTCTTTCCACGAGTGCAGTAAAAGTCGGCTAAGGGAATATGCAGGTAATGGGCAGCATTATCCTCGGTCGACATCGAAATCTACTGCAATCATTTATGATGGCCTGGCTTAATTGTTGTTAAGTGTATGTAACATAATCTAGGAAAATGCAATAACATAAATGGTCAGTCTTACGCAAAAGGGATCGTTTTTATCTTGTTCTGCGGTCGTGGCCTACAAGTGCGCGATGTACCTGAACATAACCACTAATTTGAAGAACGCGCGTTGTAATGCGCGAATTATTATAATAACTGCCACTTTAGACGTCACTTACAATAACGTTAAGAATAAATCGATTTTCAATTAACGGTGACTTTACATTAGATATTTTTTTCAATTTGAAATAAATTTCTTTAGTTTTGTAATCTTATATAGAGACTAAACAGTTGCTATTAAGGCACCTACTTAGACGTAGATAAAATATCTTTTTTAGAGCTTGGAATTGGTATTGGACTTTTTTAAACGTATAACTTATTATATGTATTATTGACCTCTCCGCCGTAATGATATGTATTGGTAAAATAATAAAAAGCAAAGAAATGAGAGTTATGATTATATAACACGTTTTCTGTGCATAAGCAGTTTGTCGCAATAAAAAAGGCGCGAAGACAATCTGAATTACTGCAACGCACGCGATGCATGTCACACAAACATAAAGAAATATCATAATCCGAGCAAAGATGCAATCTTTCTGTACCTACTGTACAGTACTTGCAGATTTTTTAAGTGACATTTCACCTCATTTTTATACTATTTTTTTACATGCAGATAAATTATTTCCACAGGTTGAAATCTATGTTGTACAAAATGCGTGGTGCGTGTTTGGGGCCGGCCCCAATTTTCACTATCTACTCCATAAAACTCTAACGCAGACCGTAGACGCTTATATGCAAACGTACGTTTGCTTGTCAGATTAACAACGCTTTTACGTCAAGCGCGCATTTCGAGTATCACGAAAACGCCGCTTGACGCAAAAGCGTTGTTATTCTGACCAGCATACGTACGTTTGAAAAAAAAGCTACTCACGGTGCAAACCGATTTAAAATTTGTAACGTAACAATGTGTACAACATGCCTAGATACTTTCTACACAGCTAAATAATAAAAGAGCTCAGTAATTCTATCCGTTTTTAACTATTACTCCCCTTTCCATATCGTCTAAAGGTCAGCTCTACCCTTAATTAGAGGACCTAGGTGGGTTAAATGTCAGTAAACATGAACTTTGAGTGGTAGCTGCTCAATTATAGGTAACGGAAACATACCTTATAGGAGAGCTGAAATTATATGGAATTGCAAAAAACTTCTTGCTATTTGGATGATCAAACTAAATGTCAAAATATACAAAGTTTAAGTCCTGCCGCACGCACATTGGGCCACCGAACGTGGCCACTATCGCGTCCACAACCTGTGTACAAGATTTGTCATACATTTTGTATGGTAGGTATCGGCGCACACAGCACGGCGCTGGCTGCGGCCGAGCCACAAGCTGAGTTCAATTTTCAGACTCAACATCAAGTAAAAACAATTCAACGTAATAAATCTCACATGTTTGTCCTGCTCCATACACTAGCAATTACAAATTTTTGTTATGGATATAGATTATAAGTACATCCTCAAATGGCCACGCCCACCAGTTTTCCCACAAATTCTAAACCTAAAACTGACTCTTAGGCTAAGATTCAGAGACGATTATAAGCGTAGACTTTGGCTTTCATATGTCAAAACTATATAGAATTTTGAGGTATGGAAGCGTGACGCCACGCTTAGATTCTTCTCTGAATCTCAGCCTTAATCCTGCAGTCTAAGCTGCACATCTGAACCTCATGACCGATGTCAATGAAGCCCACTTATTTTATCGCCAGCCCCGTATTCTTAAACTCAGAAATGGTAACCATCGCGCGTTCTCCATTCTAAATTATTATATACCAGAAACTGTTGCAAAACTTAGAAAGTTACGTCCAGCGAACTTAGGGACTCGGAATATTTCCAAGTCTGTATAACATAAAGGTCGTAACGCGCAGGTTCGCATTAGGCTCTCGAGGGTTGTTAGTGCGGGATGTAGTAGGGAACGTGTTCCGGAGCGAGCTTAGAAGTTGTGGAGTGCAATGCGCCGCTCATGCTGCGTTGAAACCGGTTCCTAATCGCGCCGCGGCCGATCGGCTCGCGATGCGTCTCGAGAAAAAGTTAGAATAAGTGCAACTAAAGCATTCGTATTGTTTCTACGTTTAGAACCGCATGGAGTTTGTACCTCGCCATTTCAGGCGAAGCAATAAATGTTTTATGACCGCAGACATTACTTATGGTTTCAATGAATACAGATTAGACAATTTCAAAAGGAATTGCTGTGTGGTGAAGAATTTCGCAGACCGTAGCGATATACCCTAGGCACAGCATTCATATAATTAGCTATATTTTCTGAAGAATCCTAAGTTTTTTTTATCACAAAATTGAGGTTTTGTTCTTGGAGTAACGTAGCAAAGAAAATGACTCTAGATCACTAAATCAAAACAGGATACAAACCCCCTAAATACCAGGTGGGAGGACTAACTGATCAGCGTGGGTATCAACGCTTTGCTCGTGTAGTCTACCGCCAAGCAGTAATGCGCACTACATAGCAGCGCAGGCCCAGTACCTACTATAATAAGAAACACATATATGTGTATGGGCCATCGTTTTGCTTACCACCTGGCAAACGCCCCGCTCGTCTCATAATCCAATAGTATTAAAAAAGCATATAGGTCCCTAGCGGAAATCGATGCTGAGAAAACCTCTCTTCATCCGCATCTTTCCAATATGTAATTAAACGTACGACTTGATGCACACCATTGTGCGAGGCAACTAAACTAACACCAGCTCCCGGGCGAGTGCACACGGCATGGGTGCACTTTCGCCCGGGCCGGCATTTCTCTCCAAGGCCACGGAACCAGTCCAGCGCACCGGCCTGAGACCGTTTTTAGGCAACCTGTCGCTTCTGTCCGGGGCACAAGTAGCAAGCGAAAATGAGGGAATGCGAAGCTAAATTGGTGCGGCTTTCGGGTTTCATTCTTAAGAAATGAAGGTGTGCCTTTCCTTTTATGTAGGTATGATGCTTAACGACTACTTCTGAAGCTGACTTTTGATTTATTTGTAAATATCATCTTTATTGAAAAGGAATTTCAATGTACTTGAATTTTTCGGTATCTACTCAATAATATTTTTAATCATGTTTCTGATTACTTTACCGGTCTTTACCCACAGTAACTAGAATAAAGAGCATCCCCATTCTAGATTTCGTATTTTACTTCTACTTATCAAGTGTGATTTGGGATAGTAATCAAAGGCTAACTTAGCACATTTTAGGTAAGTATAGCTACGCTCTCAAATGTGATTTTAATAGCAAAAGGGCAGCTAATCCATCAACGGGTCAATCTAAGATATTACTATAAAGTTTGATTAATAGTTATAGATAGATTGCTGTTTGATTGTATATTTGATGTTTGCCGCTTATCTCTGGAATCACTGGTTGAATTCTAAAACTCTTTTACTAATAGGAAGTATTTAAAACTAGTTTTTTTTATATAAGGTTTACGTCTGAAAGGTCTGTTCAAAACTTCAGCACGATTTAACATCGATTATTCCTTATTGAGGAATAATAATCGTTAGATGTGTCCCATAAAAACATGTTATATAAGTAAATTAGGATCGTAGTTAAAAGATTAGAAAAACAAGTTGAAAATTCCATGAAAATACCAAAAAACTTTGGAACCATCGTCATAGAAAACACGAAGTGGCAAGCGTGCTACACCAACGAGGACAATATCTTTAGGTCTGATGTGGCCTAGCGCACCTTATAAAAAAAACTTTTTAAACTTTTTTAACGGGCTAAATGCCTTTATTAACTAGCTAATACATAAATAAACACTACATCTAACCTAGCTAGCTACAAAAACAGTTGGATAATCTACAAGCCCTAGTAGGCCTATAGATAATCCAAATGTTCTAGCCCACTACCAGTTGGAAGCGTACCCAGCATGCTGGCGGCTTTTTAAATGTACCAATGATATCAATGTCCTTGATAGTGGAAGAGGTCCGGCGAAAGTGCATTCACCATGCCGTGTGCACTCAGCTGAGACAAGACGGGATTCATTAAGGAATTTGCTGGTACTCATGAGAAAGTAGTGCCATGGGAACAAAGACGGAACCAATGCAGTCGAGGTAGGACTTGTCTTTATAATAGGCTAGAATACGATTGCACATGATTGTGAACAGTTTTAGCCATTTGTTTCTTAATTCTATAGGGGGATATACAAAACAGGACATCATTTTTATAAAGTAGGTAGGTACATAAAGTATGTAAAGAAAAATATGTAAATTTGGCAAATAAAAGCCCACTGACGGTCACTGACCCTAAGCGATATTAACAGAAATTCTCTTTATTTAGTGAAACCGGAAATACGATAACCATACTTCCACTACTTTTTGAATAAAGACTTTTGAATTTGAATTTGAATTTGAATTCCACAATAACTGTATTATAATACTTATATAATATTATTTGTCCCATTTATTATTTTCGAGGACTGCACCCGCAATCCTTAGGCGCTGTAAAAGTTTAGTCCTTCGAACACACAACTATACCATGAGAGCAGTGAATCTATGTGAAGACATAGATATCGAAATATATTGACAGTAAATAGCGCTGGAACGCTCCACTGGGAATCAATTTTCAAAACTTGGCTGCTTACATAACTGTCCATGCCGAACATTCTCTGCAAAGTTATTGAAAATCGCCTTAATTTACCACGGTCCTCGTTTATATAAGATAAGCACGTTTAGACGACAATCACCTGAGCTTGACCATCGTAAACGCAAGAACTTGCGTCCCCTTCAATGCTGCGAAGACGAACTACACCATGAAACCTTTCACCACAGAGCATAACACCCTCAAGCAAAAATAAACTTTATTCCACCTAGGAATATGGCTTCGATTTGGAAGGTGTGAATTGTGATGTTTGACGTTATAAAATAAAGCCATCTAGTGGTCAATAACGTGGAGTAAGTAGACAAAAACGTCAGCAGACTGGATCGGCATTCTTGCCTCCCCCTCTCCTGCATTAGGATACCTAAACGGGCGGTTAGAATTGCCTCCGACTTCCATCATGTATGACGACAATTTTTTAATCGACACGCGGGTAACATCTGCATTCCTGTAGATTCTTTCCATGATTCTGCCCTTTTAGTGTGGGAGCTAAGAGTAATGATGAATGCATTATAGCACTATCTTGCGCCGTTTTTGCAGTAGCATACAAGCCAGTAGCGCAGCAATAAGGCTATTTAGGGGGTTACTAATTAGTGACTACCTTAGTGCCGTTTCGTCTGTCAGTAAAAGCGCACATTTTTGGTATTTTATTTGATGCGGAGTGAAATATTTTAAGATCAAAATGATGACGCAAGAGAAACTGTATAATAGCTTGCCAGAGCCAAATTGGCTTTAAAATTGTTATACATAGATATCCATATTACTTGCTGTTCACCATTTAATTGCGAACAGCTTGCGTGTGCCACGTGGTTCGATCTTATAGCTCGCGATCAATCAATTACCTAATAAGTAGTTAGAAATAAAAATACTTATCGATCTTCCGAAATCTGAAAAACACGCATTTCTGACGCCTATCAGCGTTTACGGCAAACAGTTACCTAACTTACGACTTGCGAGTTAACTCATACATTGATTTTTGATTACCTACAACCATTTTAACAACAAAGAAAAAGTAAGTTTCTAGTTACACGCGAACTTGCGTAGATACAAGTCCGCATCAGTGCTGTCATTAAATCCGACAAGAAAACCCTTCAAACTGTCGTAGAACATAAAATAGAACCTAAAGTACGACATGGGCGCGTATTTTTTCTAGCCGTCTCCGAGTTGTACCCAATTTAACCCAGCATCTAACGTGCGCTAAGGTCTAAGACCTAAGCAGTGTTGCTAGGTCCACAATTATTTCCCAAAAAATGTGGACTTAATTTTTGTATGTAAGTGTTTTTTTACTAAGAAATACGTATATTTTGAATGTTTTGCAAATTTTATTGAATCATCGTTAAACATCATTTTTTGAGTTTACAATCACAGCTACTTGAAGCTGGCTAAGTATTGTACATTAATAATTTGTGTAAGGTACCTACTACACGACACAGGCGAGTTCCATTTTCTTTGAATTTAGAACCCCTAAACCCTTCTAGAATTAAAATAAGTACATTTATATTGTTATAGGTACTTATATGTATTTCAAAATATTTTTTTTATAAAGCGACACACCTACCTCTTGTAACAAACTACTGAACCGATTTTGATTAAATTTCTATGGTACTAATATGAAAGTATATCCTTTCATAATATAAAAAACTATTTTTTCAAATAGGTTTACAGTATGTACTCATATGCCAACACAGATCCTAAGACGAATGGGCCATACACACCATATATGGTATATGTCAATTTATTGGACTCACTCGATAGCCTGCGTTCCCGCGCATTCGATGCAAGATGGCGTCGACGCCATTTTGGTTTTTCTTTTTATCATGTATTTAAATAATATTTATCTGTTTACTATTAGATCTTGGTGAAGCGTCTAGCCCGAGCTGCGTAGTTTTATATTTTTTGTATCCTTTAAAGATAGATATACGAATCTACAATCAAATGGTAGATATTTGAAAGTTATATTATTCTACTCCATCTACAACGTCAGTAAAATCCCATATTTTGTAGCGACACTGGACATACAAAACATGAGCTTCTTTGAGAATCTAAGCTAATAACTAGAGAGTTTCGCATACTAAAATATCCTAACGACTTTTTGTGCGTCACGAACAGTACACAGAAATCCTTTTTTTTTCTCTCTATTTTATGAAATTATTGATTAGACATCGGAATTATGACTGATGATGTACACTTCCCGTAATTTAACATGAATTAACCTGTTTGTTTTGACCGGTCTAAGTACATATTATATGTCAAAAGATTTGAATAAATGAATAGGAAATATGAATATACAGTGGTAAACCATTTTTTATACTTACTATTTGATATCGAGAGGAGCCGGTCGTTTGCCTAATGGTAAGTATAACACCGGCCCATAAAAATTGGAGTGACACTCAGAACTTTAAAATACAATCGTTTAAAATAATAAACCAATTTTTAAAAATTGGTTATCTGTTAGTCGGTCTGTTTGTTCCGGCTAATCTCCGAAACGGCTTTATCGATTTTGACGGGACTTTCACTGGCACGTAGCTGATGTTGCAAGGAGTAACTTAGGTTTTCAATGTAGTAAAAGAATTAGGGACCCGCACAAAAAATACATTAAAACCCTTTAAATCCAATATCTCCGCGCGGGTGAAGCCACGGGTAGCAGCTAGTTTTCAGTAGATTACTTTCCTATAAGTAGTTTGTTTTCTGGTGACTTTTATTTTTAAATTTTTATCATTTGTAGAATTTTTACAAGCAGAAACATTATACTTACCGACCCTATCAGATCTTGACAATAATAAATAAATTAAGTAGTTTGTAAATTCACAAATCGTAACGGAAGTTAACTTGAATTTTGTAAAATGATAACTAGAAAAAATAATTAAGAATTGTGTTTTTGCTCAACCCTAAAACCCTAAAATGCTGCACAGCATTGCAGCAATACGGACCATATGAATTATTGAACAGACAACAGATTATACGCGTGCCCTCACAACCGGCTGATTTGTGCCCTCTAAATCATTTATTCAATGGATTCTTCTTTAGAAAAGTAAATTATTTACCCTTCCAAAAAAAGGTGCCTTATGGAATTTATAGTTTTGGCCTAACTCAATTCACTGAGCAAATGTATTGGGAAATAAAACAACTGCAGCTACCGTCTGGAAAGTAGCCGGAAAAATGCACGGAAACCGCGGGAAGAAACTTGTATGTATCCAAATAAGTAAAAAACTGTCGTTACTTACACTACGATAGACTGTGTTTGCTTTACATTTTTCGCATTCGGGACCTCTTTTGTTACGGAGTTAGGGAAGAAAGAGGAACATACGGTCTACCAAAATTACTTACAACTGAACGAACGTTCCGAATCGACATAAAACCTGACAATGACTTAATGCGTGAATAGGGTGTTGGACCATAGCAACAAAATAATATTATTTTTCAATAAAAATAAAGTCCTAGTCCATCAACTTCGTTCGGTACTACTATGGCAGGCGTGAGGGGGTGGAAAACGAGGAAGCTAGTCCAAACGACGGCTCTCGAGTTTCATTACATTTTACGTACTTTGAGCTCAAAACAGAACTCTCTCTGTTTTGTTCAGTAGAAGTTGAGACATCCCAGATATTTACGAAATATTTTTGCGAAGATCACAAAAATAACTCCTTCTATTCTTGATCTTCGATTTCAAAAACTAAATTAAGTTTAATATTTCTCTTTTAAATAAAATTATAAGAAAAATATGAAAGATTTTTTTAACCTATTCGATATTTCTTTCACATTTTTCTACAACCATGTTCCACATTGGTTAACGTTGGTTGGGAGACCATTATATTTTTGGAAAGAGACTCAAATTTTCGAAAGTTAGTTAAGTTTGAAACAACAGAATCGGAGCTAATAACTGACAGGGTGGAACTCTTTTGTTTTGTGAATCTGAGTGGCGAATTCAATAACCTATAAGAACTCCATCAATATTCATTAAATAATATTAATTTTACCAATCATCGTGCCTTAAATACCACCATAACGACAACCATTAATGCATGAGAGTAGGAGTCATAATCCAGTCTGCACAAACCTGTGTTAGAAGGCAAGATTCCTAGTACCTACATGCATTATTAATAAGCTGCATAACTTATTAATAGCTATAGGACAGCTAGTCTTCTATGGCTAAGCCTCTGAGAGATATGGACCTTTTTGTGTTCTTGATAGGCTTCTATTTGACTGCTATCACACTTGATATTAACGTGACGAATATGCAAAGCTAACCTAATAATATATTACTGACTCTCCAGTGCAGCTGCCGCGGAGTACGCAGATGCTTAGCGATCGATTTATAGGTATCTAGAGCGTGGTAACCAGCCCGGGCATTGCAGTTTCCCATTGCGTCAAGCAATGGAAGACTTGTTGTCCGCGTAGCTGGAGCTCAGCCATCATTACTTCGTGACTTATGTTTTACGCAGTTAGTAAAAACTGGCCAGCCTCGTTATCAAGGTTCACAATCAAAACTATATGTTTTTATATTTTTAATCTCTTTGAAGTTCCATAGCAGATACGAGCGTGTTGCATTTCGTTCCTTGTTTCAATCTACGCCACCCTATACCAGGTACAAAAACCTTCCGCATGCTAAAATATCAAAACATCGAACGCAAAGTGATAACAGTTTTGTGACTTTCTATTATAACTAGGCTATACTAATTCTACCTCTTTCCGAACAAGAGCTTGCCAGATTGTTCATTAGTACCTTCCACTGGAAGTCTAGTTACTAGATATAAAAATATAAACTACCTCCGAGGCTCCGCTCCGCACGCAGTCTTCGTTTTTCTAACCCGACTGTCCGCTGTCCCTAGAACCTGTCCTGTACTTATTAGAAGTTATTAAATCTCCTCTTTTTGCTCGGACATCGTCGTCAACAGATTGCTAGTGTAATTGCGGTGGGAAAGGGCCAAGGAAACGACGCTTTGCATAATCTGTGACAGGTTAAAAAAAGTGGGCTTGAGTGCCAACCCATAGATTAAAAAATATAGCTCCAACTTGCCTATAAGTTGACGGCTCCTCTGATCTGTTTGCTACATCGACTATATACCTATCAAAGGTTGGCTATAATAGTGATCCTAGACGTATTTTAAGTCATTTGAAATTGCAACTTTTAATTGGTAAAGTTCCTACTCTAAATAAAAACCGTTAAAAGTTTCTATCATATTTAATGTGTCAAGATTTTGCAGGGGGTTGCGCAAGACAGTTTTTTTTTAATATTCGTAGGCTCACGTAGGACCTCAATCTAATTCTGAATCAAACAGATGGATATGGCGGTTCTTATTGTCGGGTCAAAACTAATTTTGTGTCACTGCACACACCTATTAAGCTTAGACAAGTTAAGAGGAGTACTATTAACTTGTATTACAAACTACATAATGGCACATCAAATTACGTTTGATTAGAGTACTGATAGGACAAAACGTAACACGTAACTTCGTCACATCATCATTTCAGCCCACTACTCTCCCACTGCTGGGATATGGTCTTCTCTCAGAGAGAGAGCATGGGGCCATAATCCACCAAGCGGACATGTGACAACATCTCTTAAAATTTTTGTGTTTCTTGAATATGCAGGTTTCCTCACTATGTTTCCATTACCATTTTAGAGCGCGTGTGGCCGTTACTTCGTAGGTCGGTGAATAAAAGCATCCCGTAGTTCGCGTCTAAACCAAGAAACTATATTGTTTATTATTTGAAACTGCCTAATGGCCGCAAAAATAATAAAAAACTTGGTAACAAAAGCTACCCTGCTCGCACACGAGCTAATGTGATTACTTCGCACCACTCCTCGCTACGTGTAGGTGACGCCGATCACAAAACGTCGACACAAGCATTATGTAGTGGCATTTTGTGGCTGTAGCATGAAGTTCGCGTGCGAGCAAGGTTAGGTATGAGTGAAGATCGAAAATAAAGAAGCCAAAAATTCCCTATGCTAAAGACTTCAACGCGCTCACCAGCATGTACAGTTGGTGTACAGTGAACAAAACGTATCGAAAACTTTTGAAATGTACAATTTGACCTTTAACTTTATAAAGGACTTCTTTATAGTTCAAAATATATACTCGTACTATATATGATGAATTACTATTACAGTTTTATGATGTGTACCAAATATATCCTCATATGTGGTTACCTAATTAACTTCACGGAATCGAATGAAGATTATGGAGTTGGCATTAAACCGTGGGTCAAACCGGATGCGTATCCGTTGCAGCGCAGAGCGTTGCAACGCAGCTTATGACATTGTAATGTATAGAATATTATGGGAAGTGACACACAAAACGCACGATGTAGTTACAGCGTTGCGCAACTACGCGCGTATCTAGCCACGGAGAGACAAACCGAGCGCGGAACGCAGCAGGCGGTCTGGCAACGTCGCGCGCGCTCGGCGACTTGATGACGTTATATTATATGGCTTTCTCTATTTCAAGTGTGGGTCACACCAAATGCGTGTGCATTGCAGAGCGTTGCAACGAGCAGCACTGCACGCGGCCATTTTCATTTGAAAAAAGAAATAGAAAACAGTGAGCACCGCGCAAGCATTTCTATTTTTCTGACGAAGCATGGTTAGGTAGCATCTAGATTTAATGGTTTTTCTTTAACTTCCGCATCCATTTTTATATTTGAAGACAAATCACCGGATTCCTGCTACAAGGTGTCGCACAGTGCTGCACGTCTACGCATGTAGTCGTCCGCTGTGTGACATTAAACTAGAGAGTCATCAATGCGTGGAGCGCTCGACATTGCCAGACTGCCGCCTGATGCGTTCACGCGCTCGGTTTGTCTCTCTGTGGCTCGATACGCGGTGACGCGCGTAGTTGTGCAGCGCTGTGTGACATCTGGTGGGTTTGGTGTGTCACTTCCCATAATATTCTATACATTGCGGAATTACAGATGCGGAAGTTACATAAAAATTAATAGATCTAGCTTCCACCTTCGTCCATCCGAGCCCTCCTTCGTCAGGAAACTCAAAAATACTAACGCTGCGCTCACTGGTTTCTATTTCTTTTTTCAAACGAAAATGGCAGATGTCTAGAACGTTGCAGCGCAGAGCTTTGCAGGACAGCACATTACGATAAACTGGCCGGTGTGACATCCTACGCAACGCTCTGCGCTGCAACACACACACATCCAGTCTGGCCCACACCTTAAATAATTCGATTTCCTAGTTTCTTTCTTAATCTTTTGAATTTTGGTTTTTGAGTCCATATATTTTTCGTTAGCTTTCTAGGTAGATTATAATTCAACAAAAGAAAAACTAACGATAAGAATTCCAAAACCTAAGTATTATCTGCGACCTCATTTTTAATTTTTCAATAGAGCTCTACTAGTGTTGCGTATGCGCAATGTATTGTCTAACGCACATGTTTACAACAATGGAAGTCAAAACATCATCGAGTTTTTGTATGAAATATTTGGATTATAACGTGCTGTGGACTATTTGGAAAATATATTTTACCCAACTGTTTAAAACGATAATTAGTTATATATTACTAGCAACATAGCTAGCTAGTCAAAAAGTAATAAAGATTGAAGGCAATTTTGAACGCTATACAGAAAACGATACCAAAATTAAAGTCAACTAAATATAACTTTATTCTGTTGAAATTTTACAGGTTACAGAAAAATTCTTACCTAAATGCAGCCGTGATGTCTTTTAAGAATGATTCTGGCTTCGACAGACCTGATGTTTGGATACGTCGGGGCCGCTGCACTGATCAGATTATTTTACAAGACATCACTGCACCATCAGTTTCGTGCTTATGTACAAGGTGAATAATAAAATTGCTCCACAACATAGAAAAGGTGATATTAGGAGTAATATAATAATATTAAGTACTTCCTAATGTCTCAGGGCACCGAGCGCGCCGAGTAGGCCTTTTATGTTTCAAATTTCTATGTGGCACTGCCGGTGTTAAGCTTACCAACCGGCAAACGATCCGGGCCCCATTTAATAAAGCTGACAATTCGACATATATGTCAAAAAATGACATAATTGTGGAATTATCGCGCTTAGGCTGTTTAATAAAAGTGAAAAATGTGTCAAAAATCGACCGGTGAAATCTTGACATATTTGTCATCTAAAAACGCGTTTAATAAAACTCGGCATATGTCAAAAAACCACAGTCTTTAATCTGACAATAAGAAAATTGTCGTGACAAATTTGTCAATTTTCCACCATGACAATTTTGTCGCCTGTAAGTTTTATTAAACAGAAAAACTGTCGAATTGTCACTTATTGACATATGTCGGACTTGTCAGATTGTCAGCTTTATTAAATAGGGCCCCGCTCGCCTCGTTATTTAAAAAATGTGAATGACCATCTATTAATAAAATTAAGTATCTTATACAACATAACGTGAATAATATCTAACTTCACAAATACCGACAAACGCAAGTGCATCTCCATTCAATAGCTACATAATAACACTGTAATGAGCATTAAAGATATCAGATCTAATTACCTTTAGTGTACAACACGCAACTGACACAGTAGCTTGTAGTCGCTGGGACAAGTAGCTGGAACAAGTGACTGGGGCCAGTCGTTATCGTGGCTTGTTTGCGTCATTAGCTAGATAGGCTCACGCGATCCATTTTTCTGGTACATGATAAAGGATGGTAGTTCTAGGACCTTGTATAATTAAACTGACATTTATGCCCTATAAAGTTGGAAAAAAAGAATATGATCAACCAAACCCCCAGAAAGAGGAGAATTAGTTATTTGTTATACAAGGCTGCAAACTGTAGTACCTACTTGGATTAGAAACTTGAGAAAACGAATAATTCTAGTTTTGTTTATTGTATTGAATGTTTATCATCTTATGTTTCTAATAATAAATCCTACTAATATTATAAATGCGAAAGTGTGTTTGTTGGTTTGTTGTTTGGCACACTTGGCCGCTTTTTTTTAAATGTTAATTGAAAAACAATAAGTTCCGATACTTTGTTTTGTCAAAGCTTAGTTAACATAAATACACTTTTTCTATTAATTTATTGCTATTTTTTTTGGCGTTTTCATTTTATCTATATCATTAGTTGTATTTATTATAAAAACGCTATATTACACAAAAAAAGATTTTTCGCTCGTTTATTTGTTTTTACTGGAGCGAATCTCGGTCATCTAGGTATTTTTATTCATTTCGCGTCTCTGTAAAGTTATTTTTAAAAACACCGAGCAAAGTTCGGTCACCCAGATATTTTTCTTTAATTTTACAATCAACTAAGATTTTTAAAAATACCAAACGATCAAAAAGTAATAAAAGCACTTAATCGTTCGCACTCATCCCCTATAATTAAGTTAATTCTAAGCTATCAGAATAATGCTGCTTAGATTATGCGTGCGCTTGGAAAACGTTACCAGGATATTAACCTGTTCTGTAAGTTTGTACTTAAATACTGACAGCATTACTTAGCTTCTGTATGCGTAGTACTAAGTAACAGGGCTTAGCTTGAGTCTATCAAGCGCGTTTGTGAAACGCCTATGGCAGAGGGGAGACGGAAAGATCTTTTTATACTCTTGACTAGCTGCTGCCCGCGAGATCCGCGTGGGTGAAACCCAATATCTATTGGATTTCATGGTTTTTATTTTATTGCGTGGAACCCTAATTCTTTTTCTAAAATAAAAGTAGCCTAAGTTACTCCTTATAACATCAGCTATCTGCCAGTGTAATCCCGTCAAAATAGGCCCAGCCGTTTCGGACATTAACCCGGAACAAACAGAAAGACAGAAGAAAATTTAAAAAAATAAGAGATTCCTTTCTAATCTACAAACTTTTTAACCTTATTTTATTTGCAAATAAATGTGTTTTTTGAACATAATTTAAACTATTTGTTAAGAATTTTTAAATAAGTTAGGAAATAATCAGATTTCCGCTTGATGGTAAGCATCAGGCAAGATAATAATCAAATGATAACTTATAAAATAAATTTCTTGGCGGAATAATAACACTCAAAGCGGTGCCCACAAGACGGTCTTTTGCCAAAGCATCGCATTTCTTGAGGTTTGAAGGCCCTTAAGGTAAATTCACTTCCGCTGAAGGCTAACCACTAAAGCTCCGTTTTCATGCGTCTGCGCAGGACAATAGCAGGAATGTTTCAAACGGAGAATAATTTCTAAGTTAGTTCATAATTCATGCGTTTTATTTCTCCGCAGCGCACGTAATTATGGTTTTGCCATTTACATAGTAGTAGTACGAGACGAACTTGGCTTCATTCTGGCTGGGGTCGCTGTTGCACCGAAGTGTAACAAATACGATAATATAGCGAGCAGCAACATGAGCCTATGCGTCATCATCATCATACGTCATACAATCAATTACCGTACAATAAATTACCGAAAACTATAAAAGAAACAAAATCACAAAACAAATTTAAAAAAGTACTTAAAGACCACATTCTAAGTGACCTTTCATTACTTCTGTGAACTTCATACTCTTTGACTAGTTTGTGCGTAACTTGTTTATTTTTTTGTTTTTTTTTACCTACCTACAATTTACATACTACTTTTTTAATTGTGATAAAATTCGCCTGCATGCTCAAAGGCAACCATTTATCTTAGTTAATAAGTTAATTCTCTTATAAGTGAACTATGTATGTTCTTTAGAGAAATGACGGCTCCGTAGCTAAGTTGGTAGTAACCCTGCCTGCAAAGCGAGGGGTCCCGGGTTCGATTCCCGGCCGGGGCAGATTTTGTGTAAACATAAAATTTGTTCTCGGGTCTTGGATGTTTGTGATGTGTATCTGTGTGTGTCCATGCCACCTGCGACACAGGGAATCCTAGTGCGGGGGTATGAGTGTAAGCGTTTAAAAAAAAAAAATTAAACCAGATATCTGTAGACGTCCACTACTGAACTTAGGCTTCCCTTAGATTTGATTTGATAGGTTTGATCCCACACTTAAATGCGCTACAGTTACTCGCCTCTTGCATCCAAGGGTTCTGGCAGTCGTTACACCTATTCGGGGACCGGCCTATGTTACATCTATGGTTCGTCATCTGAGAACCTTTCTTTTTCATCGGTGGTTAGTTCTGCGAACGTTTTGGCCTGGCCATTGCCTTTCAACTTACTAATTTTGAGAGCTAATCACGCAGGGAAACCCTGAGCAATGAGCATAGCTCTCTCCGTAGTTCATTGTTTAACTTTGAGCTTACTTATGAGACCACCTCTACGTGCCTTAAAAGTCATCATTGGCTACACACACTGGTTGAAAAGCTTTGTGTTCAGGCTCTGCGGTGTAGTGGTAGAAAAGATACGTCGCCGCCACCTGAATACTACCTAGCCGAGTTGGATTCTTCGTTGGACGCAGTGCTGAAGTTCGAACTCAGTATATAGTGTGCAATAGAAGAGGCCTACGACGTCTGCGTGTAAATAATGATATAAATGTATGAGTACCTAATTGTAGAAATAGTGTTTTCGTTTTTATTTATTTTTATTGTAGATAGTATTTTAGCGTTTGACCACTATTTCACCTGATCTTAAGCGACGATGTGGTCGAAGGTGTCAAATCTAGAAAATGGAAACTGGCTTTTATAAGTAGCTGTAAAAATAAAAGTAGGTGCTTGGACAGATTTTAACTTGGTAGTGGTAGATAGCGATTAGAAAATGCCCTACCACCAAGCATTAAAACGAAAAATTCTAATAAGCTACAGCACTATCTAATACCTTCCCCTACAGTGCGCAGTGTGTACTTAGGTTAGGCCGTTCGCACACAGGCGCAGGCTTACGTGAGCGAACATAATAAAGCGCACGCACACAGGCGCCGCCGGGCCAACGTCCCTCCGTGGGTACCGCGCGGCGATAGTTATGTTTTATTTATACTTTCTTTGGCCACGGGATAGGAGGATAAGGTGGTATTTGGTACCATTGAACTGTAATATTAGAAATTTTGCTTCTTTGGAGTAGAGCTTGATAGTAAGCGTAATGACAGAAGCCTGTACTGCACTAGACACATTAAGCTTTTTTTTTTAATTCTCATATCGATCCGTGATGTCACTGCCAGTATCATGACTTGCTTTGCCTCGAAAGGTATACACTACTGGTGGAACAAAATACAGGGAACAAGTGATAATAATCACTTGGTCCCTAGTTATCACATTTTTTTTATTATTATATTATAATAACACTAAGGCTTGGAAAGCTCTTTCAAAGCTCTGCTCTTGTTCTTATCCTGCAGTCTGCAGAATAAGATGCGCGCCAGGACAAAATTATGACCACTATTTTGTCTTCCTCTTTCTCGTGCGAATATGAGACAGATGCACGACATAAGCGTTAACAAAATTTTGTAGATTTTGTTCAGATTTTAGATATATATATTTCTGAAATATATAAACAATTAAGTAAAGGTTTTTGTGCCTTAGTTTAAATCCAACAACTTTGTTAAAACAGGTCGGTACTATTTTTGTCAGCTAGAAACAGTTTCCAGTTGGATTATCAAAAATATGTCGTATATCTACTGCAAAAGTGTTTTGGTAAATTCAAGACTACCATGACTTGATGACATCGACTTTATTTATTGCACTATTCTTCTAGACAATTCGCTCAAAATCTTAAAATACTAGGTGCACTCTTCGACTACACAATACCTAAATACTCAATACATCTAAATGTCGTATTGAGTACTTTTGAGTTCGTATTGAGTATTGAGGTACGTAAGAAGACTTCATACGTCTAAATACTAAAAGGTTGAAACTCGGATTAGAAAATTGGAAATAGTAACAAATCACGACATTCCAACAAGACAACACTTTCGCTCTCAAAAAGGGACCAATTTGTAAAAAACCTTATAAAAAATCGTTTTCACTAGCTGCATTTTTCACGTTCCCGCAGGCATTAGGAGCCGCGTCTGTGGCACGTCTCCCTGATGTGTGTGTGTGTGCGTGTATACACACTTGCGGGATGTTTGTGTATGTATACGTTAGTGTGCGGCGGGCTTTGCGCGTGTGGGTACGACGCAAGCGCAGGTAACCGGGATCGTCTGAATGGGACGCGTCCACATTGCCAGTTTGAATGGTATTAGAATTTTTCTAAGAGGAATCTTAGTGGGATGTTGTAATGTTCGCTGTAGCGTGGGCAATAATTGACAGTTATTTGTTAGTTCCTTCATGCATTGATGATAGGTTTTTTATCTATGTCACATTTTTTAAGAATGGTAAGTACCATAACTGACTGAAACCAGTCAAGTTAAAGTTAAAGTATCAATATAGTATTTATAGTATATCTGAAAAAATCAATAAATATTGAAAATGATATTATTATGCTAGCTCTAGACATTAAAGTTATTAAGATCACGTGATAACAAAGCCGACAGATCATACACAATCTAAACTTTATAATATCAGACCAAATGTCATTTGTCAAACGAAAAGAATTTAAAAAAGAACGTCAGCGCCAAAAATCTTTACAAGAAATTAATTACAGAAAAAAAAGAAAGGGGTGTGTTGTGCCAGTGTGCCCGCTGACGTAATTTCTCTCGAGCCGGGCGCGCTGCGCAGGCGCAGTGGCTGCCGAGCCCTCGCGCGTCCCGGACGCCGCGCTACCACCACCACACACCACATAACCTCACCACACAAACCTAACAACCTAGAGCAACGGACACCCATCACAATCTTCACATTTCAAACTCGAAACGTCACATTCTAATTGGTCTTTAAAATCGGCCAATCAGACGGGGTTACTTTCTTAGTGCTTTTTTCAATATTAAGGCAAAGGTACAATGCACATCCCACACGACAGTGTTCCACACATCCACACACAATAGTCGGCGGTACACGTGTCGTGACGTCATCGACGACCTACCCGGAGGGAATTCGTAAGTTTTATTTTAAATCTAATTCTTAGACTTAGGCCTTTCGATTCCGAGTAGACTACCTACTGTCTGAATTCTCAGATTTCTTGTGGCAGATGGTTAAGTAATTTGGGAGTTGTTAGTTTTGGCTGCCAATTTGAACCCCGTGGTTTTGATTTAGTTTTTTGTTTGTACCAATTTCTAAATAACTCAACCAAAGTTATTTTTCAAAAACAGGATTATTTAATGTACTTTTCATATAATTAACTGTACAATCTATATATATAAAAAACCTTGATTACTTGTTAACTCTCGACATTCTTTAATGTTGTTAGGACTAATTCGCTGTAGCATGAGTTTTAAAAGCTCAGCCAAGCTCTATTTTATCAATGAGTAATTCGAGACTGCCATTCAGCATTTATGTAAGTTAGGGTTTTGCAACATAGAGCTATCTATTTTTAAAGTTACTCACGTTATCGTTATACAATTAACACAATAAAAATCTAAGGAAAATAATTTGAACAATAACTATGATAATAGAAGGAGTTTTAAGAAAATTGAGCATACTTTCTTGTACTTATTTATTTTGTATTAGTAGGTATTGTACGTTACTATAATTAACGTTTTTCTTTTTAAATTTTGTTTCGTGCCTATGTAACTACGCGCTTTACCTCAAAAAACTTTTTAAAATTATTTTATATTGGCAGATAACGTCAACAAGAAGATCCATATACATTAGTAGCACAAGATCATTCTATTATTATGCATAGGTATCACAACATGCCGAAATCGTTTTTTATTATAAAAAGAAGTTAAAAGTTTTCTACAGGAAGTATGGATGCCAATTTTCCCGGCATTTTCCGATTCAAAATGGCGGCGAAATGGCGCCACGTCAGCGGTGACGCTTAGAACCTAACCTAGGCCAACCGCGCGGTCGGAAGCGGGGTCGATACTCTCGGTCACGGCCGCGCACTTTCACGGGAATAGAATCGTTCTTGTTTAGACTGGCCTGAGGAATTCTAATTGCTAGTGCATGCTGAGATGCAGCTATTCCTTTTTTTCAGGGGTATGACTTACAACTTACTAACTACTGCCTAAGTAGCTGATCTAAAAAATTTACATAATTATTTTATAGAGCACGTGGTTCATAATTGAGTAAATTTAAATATTTGAGAAGGAAGTTCCGATTCCAGTAAAGCATAGGAAGCAAATTTGATAAAAAGATCGCCCTGTCGGAAAATTGACTGTCTAAAATGTTAGGTATTTAGGAGCCTGGAAACTATTTTTTTTTATTTTTTTTATTTTCTTCTCAGTCATTTTCATTATATTCCCTATTCATCATTTGCTTTACAAAATTATTCATCCTTAATTATACTTCGTCGTTGCAGTGTTATTTTGAGAACGATTGGATCGATTGAGAGTTCAATTGGATGCGACCTAAAGTTGATTGTGAAGAATAACACTTTCATTAAAATGCTTAAATTTATTTAGCTGTTAATATAATAATGATAGTGTCTAGAGAGCTCGATAGAGAGATTTTAAGGCTAAGATTTCAGAGGCCAACCTAAGCGAGAACTTATGCTTCCATATTAAAGTAGGTACTTATGTCAAAATTCTATACAGTTTTGACTCTACGTATTAAAGTGCTATTTTTTTGTCTCACACCTTTGGATCTTAGTATGCCATCGCGGTTAGATACCCCAATATATTTTATCATATTATGAAATCAACTAATCAATTTATTGATATTTTACATACTTACCTATACGTTAGTAGTGAACTTTGCTATAAGTCCGAAAACTATTACCTTGATAGCCAGCAATAGCGTAGGTACATTCTCTACTCTCTAGAATACATAAGTAGTAATAATTTAATATTTAATTTTATAATTTGTTATTATTCACAACGTGTAATTAAAAATAGGCTGTGAAATTTTTTTCTCATATTAGGTAGGTAATGCAAGTTTGTCTGATAAAATCAATATGGCCCAGTAAGATGTCAGTTAATTGTGACCAATTGGATTGAATTTTACAGTCCAATCGATAAAAATACCAGCGATCACCGATTCGATTTGGACAGCACAATTGTCATTATAGAGACGGCTCTATCATTTACTTAAAAATAATTGTTTTATAACTTCAATTATATTTTCACTTCTAACACACTCGTATCTCTGTAGCTGTAGCACAGTTCGTTCCCAGAAAGCCCGCTTCCTACATCGCTTGCAATAGTTGCACCGTACCCTAGGTCACTGCCACAAGCTCACGAGCTCGCCCGAGCGCTGCCGAGGTTAGCCGAGTGGCTGAAATACATCGATTATATCTTTTGTATCGATAAGCTGAATCGGAGTTTTGTCTTTGAAAGTATTTGAGCTCGGGTTATGACCTTACGAGGTTAAATTATTATTAATGTCATTATGTAATTGAGCGATCAGAGTTTATCGGACACTGGACATTCTTGAGAACATGGCATCGTCTAGACAAATATAAATTCCCTTATTATTAGAAAACTGGCCTTTAATTAATGTAGATAAGCACATGAATTTAATGTATTCATCATCATCATATGCATATTACACTCCCATTGCTGGGATACCGACCTTTCTTTCAGAGTAGGGTATGGGCCATAATCTACCACGCGGGCCCAGTGCGACTTGGTGGGTGTCACGTCCTAGAGTTTTGTGGTTCTTGAACATTTAATGAGTATTCTTTTCCAATTAAATGCTTTGGTAACGTAAGTAGGGAGAGATTTTGGAATTTATAGAACGATTTAAAGTTATTATGCCAGAAAAGGAAATATGATTATCCTTTCGTCAACGCAAGGTTGACTCGACTTTCATTTAGTCAGGGCTTGATGACTGCGAAGATTAGGTGAAACAAGTCATTGTTTAAAGACTCAAGTTCCCGTTAAGCATATTTTGTAGTTTGTTTTTCTTTTTTAAAATATTTCTGATTTTTATAATATTGTAATCGAACCTACATTAATGTAATCGTGTGAAAGTTCAGAACTAAGCTGAAGTTACCGATCCTAATAAAAATTAATACCTGACCAAATATTTTATCTTTTTTCCGTCCAGCTGGCTAGACCTACAAAAAGCCAAGGGTCGGCGGTTTCTAAGGGCTTGCTCATAAACTATAACAATTTGTCCCGTGGAGGGACCGTACCTGAGGTCACACTGACCACCAGACAGGTTTTTTGATCGGCACTAGTGATGTCACTGTCAGCTGTTCGAAGGATTATCGATAAGACTAAATTTTGCTGTCATTTTTGTGCTCAATAGGTTAGCGTGTGACCACTATTTCGTCGAATATTAATATCGAGTAATAAGAGTAGAGTAAACCGTTCAAGTGATAACCTACTCAAAAAACTACCGATTTATAAAAAGTGCAATATTGTAGGAGGACAGCAGGAGGTATATTCGTTTTAATTAAGATATTTAATGTCGGTAATCTATACCCAAATTATAATATATCTTATTTAAAATGGACTTCCGCAAAGTAACGCCTGATTCCATCAAATGTTTTATTTATAATTATTAATATTTTAAGTAAAAAAGTTGTTTATTCGTTATATTATTATGCCGAAACTACTA
Organism: Crocallis elinguaria; assembly: GCA_907269065.1. Taxonomy (NCBI): domain Eukaryota; kingdom Metazoa; phylum Arthropoda; class Insecta; order Lepidoptera; family Geometridae; genus Crocallis; species Crocallis elinguaria. The sequence continues at coordinate 37,686,062 of OU026065.1, forward strand.
AACTATGGTATTGATATAATTTGGTGCACACAGGTACAAATTGTTATAACTCATATTACAACTAATTAGCTGTTAAACACTTTTTTTTTAATATTTCACTTTTTACGTGCATTCAATTGATGTTCATTCAATGCACTAGACTTATTGAATTTCCATCAGACTTATCGATACCGCAGTGTACCATCTCTAGCGAACACGTTGCGGCCGCGCCGCAGCCGGTTTGACATTTCATTGCCAAGGTCTCCACCACCCCGTCCCCAGTAAATTACAAATATTATGTCCCCGCTTGAGCCCCTTTACCTTTAATTGAAATGAAACATCGATCCAGTTAGCGAGGTATTTAGGGATCTTCGGAGTGAAAGTCATAACGAGCTCAATAATAATCTACAGCAATATTTAAGTGACCCGAATCACAAATCTCTACTATAATTATAAATTGTCCAAGACAGTAAACCAATTTGTTCGTACCTTACAGAGCTTTCAGTGAAGGAACAAGTCGTGATGCAACCATATAGCATCTTGGAAGGACGACAAGGCAGTCCACTGTACAAACTTATTTTATTCAATTATGAGCAGATGGTACATTTTCTCAATTCATCACATTCGCAACCAATTCGAGATTCGTACAATTCGCAATTTGTGCAAATTATCATTTACACTTTTTAACTAGGCGGTAGGACTAACTCTTTTCTCCGAGTGTCCGTCTAGATTGGTACCCACCGCTTTGCTCGTGAAGTCTGACACCAAGCAGTAATGTGCAAACATATTACCAAATCTTATCATCGAAATTAGAATTCATAATTTGTACAAACCATGCCATTGTACTAACTGCGAGTATTTAATGACAGATTGTACCAATTTCCTACTTGCAGACTTATCGCTAAAACTAATCTCTCCCAGTCAAAGTGTGGATGGAAGGAAGTATGTGAGGTCGGTGGTGCAAGTAGGTAGACGTAATACATAAGTACTGCTGTGTGATACTTACTATTGGAGAAGGAAAATCAAGTTTAGTCACTTCTTTAAAAAAAAACACGTTTCTGTATAACCCAAAAAATTAAAATTAAAAAGTACCATATTAGCACATAGTAAAATAACAGAATAACGTAGTATAAAGTAATAACTCTTCTGTGACTCTTCTATTTGGGTGGGGACCCGGCTTTGTTCATATGGTCTGCCACCAATCATTACTGTGTTCCAACTTGATTAGTAGTCAGTGTAATTACTGGGCTTATCAGACTAAGGGCCGATCTTTCAATTGCACTTTAACGAACTGATTGCTATTGAATCAATAAATGTTCGTGTTTTTAGAGTGTTTTTCGGGTCTTTCATTTCGAAATTAATGGACCGTTAGCTAACTAAGGTTTATTTCTGTACTAGCTTCTGGCCGCCGTTTTTACCCGCGTTCCCACAGGAACCGTTCATTTTTCCGGGATAAAAAGTAGCTTATGTTACTCCGGTCCATAAACTATATCTATGCCAAAAATCACGTCGATCCGTTGCTCCGTTATTGCGTGCCAACAAAACAACAAACACACTTTCGCATTTATAATATTAGTATGGAAGTAGGGCATAAAATTCATATTCATATTCAATCATTTATTGCATCATATGTACATCACAGAAAGGTCTTAGATTAGTAGGTGAGCTTACATATGACCCTAGTTAGGGTATAGCAACATAGGTGACGAGCGGGCCGTGAAAATTTATTTACGTCTGTCTTCTTCACAGACTTAGATGATTCAGGGAATTATCTAACAGGACGTTAATTATTTAACTCATTATTATTATCTCACTATAGAAAGATCGGCCCTTAAATACCTAATGTCCTAGGCCCGGGTAACGAGCGTAATGCAGTGCAACGCATCCCTTTGTGATTCTGAGTGGCAGTACCCACTCGCTGTTAACTTATAATTAAGGAAACGACCGGCTCGTCTTTATCAAATACTTAGTTTAAAAAACGTACGTTCAGTATAACCCAGAAAATGGAAGTAAAAAAGCAACATATTGTTTTACACGTACTAGACAGAACCCACAACGTATTAGACAAAAAAAACTTGTAAACACGGCCTTTGTTAACGGAATTCTCCAAACATGTAGCGGATGCAGATGGCGGCTTTGTTTTACTACCCCGGGTAAAAAATACGTATGGGGGTGCGTAGAGTAGGGAGAGAGGGTATTAGGCTAATTAAAAAGAGATAGAGGCAAAAATAACTCAATAATAATGCATAACCAAAATATGTAATTTACGTAAGTGTGTTGAAAATATTTATCTATCACAGTCTTCCGGCTATTTATAAACAGTTTTTTATAAATTAAAGAAACATTGAAATTTGTTAAAGTCGCCTCACTCTAAAGAACATTCATACAAAGATTTCAAATTCAAAATACGCTCTTACTCTTTGCGAACCCTTCGCGTGGCAAACTGTCACATTCTATAATCCATGCCACGAGGTAATTAACCGGTTTCAAAGCCTCACTTATCTTATTCAAAATTCTTTATATCAAGGGTTATAACACGCATTCAAAAAGACTCAAAGGGCAACAGTCCCGATAAAAGAAAAAAACAGTCGATATCAACAAACTTTTAGATTTTTTACTTTTCGTCAAACAGGGATGAACTTATACAAAACCGTATTTAATAGTGTGGGGATAAAAAGTTGTCGATGGTATTATAAAACGTTCAATAAGTGGTATTAATATTCATAAGAGTTGGCGGCGTAAACGTAATGAGCAATTATTAGACCTACACGAACTGCTAGACTAGGGATAATATGTTTGATTAAATAAATAATGAGGTTATAATTTAACAAGCTTTTTTACTAGAAAGTACGCCTGGTAGAGCACTACCAGGCAATCTAGGCCTTTGAAAACACAAAGACCTGCGCGGCACTTCAGTGCCCTCGCTTCAAACAATTTTCAACTATATTGTATGAACTACTTTCAAATTCAATAAACAAACTTGGCAAAGAACGGATGATAAATTGTGCTTATGTTATTGGATAAGCATCAGTTAGATTACAGGTGGTAGGAATTGAGACGGTATTGAAGAGAGTAGTCAGTGACATTATTGAGCGTATGCGCGCCGTGAAGTAAATAATAATGGCAAGTCGTAAAGATTCGGTAAAATTTTAACTTTGAACCGATGATCACTCAGTAATTGTGTATCATTGATCCATAGGTGGAAGATTTGTTTTTTTTACTTACTGAGTTTATTACTTATACTAATGTCTTACGGTAGCGAGGACACTCTATTGCCGTACAGGCCTTAATGTATCAAAGTTCTGAGTGACGCAAGGCACACTTTTTTTTGTTAAAAATCTGTTATCAAGCTGCGATTTCTGTACTATGAGCCTTCTAGATGTCCCGTAGCCGGAATCAAACCCGCTTCCTTTACACACCGTCAACCTTTCAACTACACCACATTCGACAGGGGCTGTCAAAGCTACAAAACTTTATACAATGCGTAGTCGACACACACCGGCCAGTTTCTTGACTTCAAATCCTTCGAAGATCAATTGAAAGCTCCCGAGATCAAACATGGGATTCATTTAGCTCGGGCTACATCGGGTCCACTCGGCAAGCCTCTTGCTATTAGCGTCTGGATGTTAAATTATCTCGTGGACGGGACCATTTAACGTTCCACTACGGTCTGTCCTCTCCTAATTACAGGATATTCCGGGAGGAATGGCTGTAACTAAATATTTTCTAATACTTCAATTTTATACTATTATCTTGGAGAAAACTCTTCCTTTGCGATAGGCAGCAAGTCGATATGTAAAATACATTTTACATAAAAAAAACACGACTGCCCGAGCCTGTGTCACTTGGGATGATGTAAGGATTCTAAAGACACACATTTATATCTGTTCAGGGATTTAAAAGTTATGGTGGAATAAAGAAACTCACATACATAGATTCATGAACCCTCAAAACCTTAGATAAGTACTCTCCTTTTTTGTGCAGTCAGTCATGTAAAAATAAAATGCCACTTGTATTGTTAAGAATGTTTTAATTAAAGCTTAATAAAGCTAATAAGCTTTAAATAAAGCTTATTATGATTAACAGTAATGACCTTTAAAACACTACCAAATTCGATTAAGTTATAATGGCACTTAAACATCCATTCTCTTTGCTGCTCTTCATTCAATATGACTCTGACAGAACACATCAAAAGGATCTAGTAGTTAGTTCCTTCCGTTTATAACTGCGTCAATAGTTAATTAACTTAAAAACCTACAAATAATTAAAGCCGGTAATCAGTCCGTATCTCTATAAAACGACCTGCCTTTCCCTCGCATACGAGGGCCATCGTTTCCCATGACTGCCGCGACCGACGGTGGGAGTCTATGCTAATCTGCTTGTTAATTGTAACGTCCGCCTGTATGTACGCTAATATTAATGAAATTATTTTACTTTTTAATTAAGTACTAAATAATGTGTACTTTTAAATTTCTAAAAAATTTTCTGACGATCTGTTCGAAAATTATTAATTAATCTAGAATAGGCTCGAAAGTGCAACTGTTGGAACAATTTTTTTCATTATCAGCTTCTTACGCTCCCACTGCTGCGATACCGGCCTTCTCTCAGAAAGAGAGTGTTGGAACATGGTTGGAACACACTGACATATTTTCATTTTCGACGTTTACATACAAAAATATACAGAAACGGAGCCAGTATAAATTGATAGATAAACTCTTTATTGTAAGATTTGGCAGGCCTCAAAGGTACAAAATTAAAAACTAAGTGTCACAATGGGCAGACTTATAGTGATCGATTCCAGAGAACCCAGAAATAAAACAACTGAAAGTATGGGATAGTGGCTTTCAGTTACATACAGTTTTATACAAGGTGTATACGCAAGCGGTATCAATTTTTAAGGAGGTGAATATAAGTGATAAGTATACGATACGAATCAATAAAAAAATATTTTTTTAACTCTAATATCATCAAAATATCCTTAATTATTACTAAGCAGAGTCACCACGTCTACCGCAGGCTTGACGCAGACCCGAACTGCTCTTCAGGCATGTCATGTCGTCTATGTCGTGTCTTTGACCGACTACCGTTAGGGTGTCCAATTGTCCATATTCTCTCGTAATTGCCTTGCAGGCTAATGACATTTTAGTAGATGTTTTTTATTGATATGAATTTACAATTACTTCCTATATTTTTTAAGAACTCTACATGACATTGTGTTCGAATATTGAGCCTGTTTACATTTACACCTGTATAGTATGGAAGCTTTTAAAATCACGCTTCGCGAGTTCGTTGAACTCTTTCCTAAGAGAGGATTCCCGCAAGTGCTAGACTCATTAGAAGTCTAGGGGCGGGCATTAGTACTATTTTATTCCCGTTTAGACTTACGGAAATCTAGATTCGCGCGAGCCTTACTGCATTATTCATGGTTATTATTCAAGGTGTGAATCACTATATATGGTTAATTTCGTTGTCCTCTCATATCTATAGGTATATTAATAATTGCGCATGAAAGAAACTGTACGGTAGCCTTTTTTTTACTAGGTGGTAAGACTAACTCTTCTGCGAGTGCCCATCTGAGTTGGTGCCACACCGTTGCTCGTAAAGTCTGCCACCAAGCAGTAATGTGCAAGCATTACTGTGTTCCGGTTTGATGAGCAAATAAGCCAGTGTAATTGCTGGTCTTATGAGACTTACTACCTAATGTCTCAGGATAATGAGTGCACTGCGGTGCCGCGCATGTCTTTGGATAATGCAATGTTTCAACATTATTTACTTATATTTATCGTCATAGACTTACTAATGCTATGTAATGTTATAATTTAGTTTTATTTTGTATCCACCATAAATAAAATTATGATTTGACTTGATCTATACAAATAAATAAAATTGAAGTGTCTGTTTGTAATATCAAAATAACAGCTTTTTACCAAATGCATATGAAAGTTTATACTGTGCCTATAACAAAACAACTATTTTTAATTTTTTTGTCTGTCTATCTGTCTGTTAATTCCGGGTAATCTCCGAAACGGCTGGGCTTATTTTGACCGGACTTTCACTGGCACATAGCTGATTATATAAGGAGTAACTTAGGCTACTTTTATTTTAGAAAAAGAATTAGGGTTCCGCGCAAAAAATAAAAACCACGAAATCCGATATCTCCGTGCGGGTGAATCCGCGGGCGGCAGCTAGTTATGTAGAAGGTACCGATTTACTTGTAAGTTACGAACCATTTTTCTTCTCCTGGCTAGTTACCAACCTCGAACTCAAAAGTGAAACATCGGTCAACTCCGAATCGCTAAATCCGGTCGCTGCAATCAGCAGTTGCACACATCAGTCTCAAACTAGATTTAGCATTTCACCTCCAACTACATCGCCAATCAGGTAAGATATAGTGGTCAACCGCTACACAATCGAGCATAACAAAATGTCACTTGATAAAAATAAGTGCACATGTCACAAGTCTGAAATGATCTGCAGTCTGAAAGCGCAACGCTGTCTGTCATCATGAGAGGAAAAAAGCAAGAACGCATGAATGATGACCCTGTAGAATGTCACCGGGCATGATGAGCCGCTCACCCGTTTATATCGTGACGGTTTTTGTCTTGTCTTCGTTTTATAGCGAGCTAGGTGTATGGAGACTAGCTGTGTTACCATAAATACTATTTTTAGACGCCATATTTAGCTACACAGTGTCTAAAGACAAACGTCTAAAATGATTAGAAATGTCAAAACAGAATAGAGTTAGACTACGGATAAACACAACTTTAATCAGGATTTGTGGTTGCTCATATTTAATCGCGCGACTAAGGCATATTTGGCATTAAACAGTGTTTAACACAGGTTAACCTGTGTTTAATTTTTTTGTGGTAGGTAAGACCCTAGGTGTTTTAGGACTGTGGAGCTAGGTGTTTTACCTATTGGTCAACGTTTTATCAGTTACGCTCGTCCGTGTTAGTGATAAGTGTGGGAGCTAGGCTAAATAAAGGAAGCTTTCATGTGCGATTGCCGGAATATATTGAATAGATGCTTGGCAAGAGGTAACTAGCCAGAGAGGTGAGTACCTACTAGAAGAAGCTCTAGGAAATTGATAGTAGAACTTTTAGATTCATTGTAGTGTGGTCACTACAGCGGTTTTTGATAGTTACTTTATTGATATAAATTGAGGAACAATTTCGCAGAAATTAAACTTGGAGCGCCAGGAAGGGTATAGAATAGCATTCAGTGTACAAAACATTTAATTTTTAGAAACAATTTTTTTCAGCATTTAATCTTGAATCGCGGAAACGTGTAAGTGATGTTAAACCATGTAAAGCACACAACAATCCCTGCCTTTAGTCTGCTATTACGAAGGGATAAGTGGAATCACGCACCATAACAAACAGCTTATTTGAAAACGGGTAGCGGCCGCGATACGGCCGCCTCCATTACCGGCCGGGCCGACAAAAAGCATACCAACGATATTTGTTCCATAGAATTCCTCTGCACTTGTCAAAAAGCAAATAACCTATACAAAGAGATCGAAAAAGTAGAGAAAGAAAAACAAAAGGTCGCAGCGAGAGACGCATAAGAATGAGCCTCGGTTACACTGTTCCAACTGACTGCATAAAATAAATCATTAAATATTCGACACACGAGGCTTTACCGATAATAATAGTCCAGACAGGGGTGTTACATCACCGCGCGCCGGCTAGGAACAGCCTAGCCTGCTGCGGAGACGGGCATTAAAATACCGGTGCCGTCGTTACTGGAGTTAACAACGACACTCAATTAAATAATTCGATACGAAAAAAACGTATAAAAGATCACGTGAGAGCTTTAGAAAAAGCTGACACCCCTAGTGACTGCAGCGAGCGAACGACGCGCGCCGCTGCGCCCGCGCCGCCCTCCCATTGGCTGATGCGACAGCCGTGCGAAAGAGACGCACGTTTATTTCGCTACTAGCAAGAGCGAGATGCAGGTAATGCAAGCGGCGGATGCAAGGGTTTCCGATCGTTGACTCCTTTCAAGGCCACGACCGAGTATCTTTTTTGTGTGTCGTCGTAACGCCTGTAATACTGGCCTGAAATGACCTTCAGGGCTTTCTTTTGAGGTCGTTTAATAAGGGCAAGGGTACAGCCATTGGGTTGTGCATAATTGCATTATAAAGCCGCCAGTTTTAATTGCCCCGGTATGCAAGCCTCATCAGCAAGGTATAATTTTACACAAATTGCATTCATGCCGGATAGCTTTTAATAACCCTTTCTTGCCTTCGGTTCTAATATGTAATTTTGTGTGTTGAGATCTGTACCGTGTGAGGTCTGACTCTACAACCCTACACCTGTACAAATAGCGAGAGGTGGAAGTATTTTGAATTTGAATTAAACATTTTAAGCCTCATCGCGTTATTATTAGAACCTTATACTTAGTTGTTGATTTAATGAACGAGTTTTTTAAAGATACACTACAAAATTAGATTGTTGAAATATAGGTACTTTAGATGGCTTAAGCTAGAATTTTCCAGGTTTTTTTTTATTCGAAAGGTTACTAACCCAGGGACAATCTAAAAAATACTTCATTGACTCATGATTTGTTGTGTGCCTCGGTGTTTATCATTATACAATTTAGGCTCTAAATATGTTTGTAATCGTTGAGATATTATTTCATTTTCAATATCATTAGTTTACAAAAGAAAGTTGAGCTAAACATTTTTTAACGGTTTTTAAATCGTAATGTGTTCAGTATTATTTTAATTCCAAGCGTTTTGAACACTAGTGGTGCGAGCATGTTTCGAACACTGTGTTCGCGGGTTGATATTTTAACTTTGAGGTTGTAGCTATGTACAGTCAGCGAGCAGTTTAATATACCACCATGCTCTGGTAACACCATGATGTTTTCCTTCATCCAAAGCTCTTGAGCCATCATGACTTCAAACACTTTTTTACACTATTAGGCAACGAGACGAGCGTGCCATTTTCCTGATTGTAAGCATAACGCCCATAACATAACAACTGTTATGTAGTGCCTCTCAGAACTTTGAAAACAAAAGCCTACGCGACACTGCAGTGCGCTCGTTACCTAATGGACGACTCATATAAGCCCAGGTTCATTAGGTGGTAGTCTTGTGCAATGTAGTCAGTGAAATTATTGGGGTTATGGGACTTAATGCCTAATATCTCAGGGTAACGAGAACACTGCGCGCCTTTATGTTTGAAAGTTCTGAGTGGCACTGCAATTGTTATGGCCGGCGTTGCGCTTATTCATCAGGAAAACGACCGGTTCGTCTCGTTATTAAATAGTATATAAAAACACTAATTACTTTGTTACTTTACTACTTTTTGAATAGGAGCTAGCACGATATGCAGTCGAAGATACACAAAGCTTAGAATAAACCTGTACTGCATCAGAAATTACAACACTCTCTGAAGTTTCGTCAACCGAAATTCATTCAAGTCACGCGTACCGACTTCCGACCTATCCCAACGCGTTTTAAAAATAGATAAGTTGTGTAAACACTGTGACGGACGGACAGATAAACGAACTGTTGCTAGGAGCGGCGGAGCAGGCCGCGGGGTCGATGTCATGTTATCAAACTTTAGGGAACTGAGTGTTGAATTTGTAAGGGACTTGATAAAGCAAGACCATACTCGCGTCATACTTACTGAGCGCGTCCAAGACGCGCGCTCTGTATTTACGACGTTTATGACGAATATTATGCGCTCTATTTGCACGCCTACACCGGCAAAGTATGGTTGTAAAGTATAAGTGCAGTTTCTAGTTTATTTTAAACAAATTTTGCACATTATTTTATGCAAATAAAGTCTTGAACCTAGCCAGACTTAAGGTGAAAATCTTTTAATCGGTTCTCTGCCTCAGAGGCAGTAATGCGAGTCGCACGTTTGTTCCATAACGCACAGTACTGCATATAAATAATGTACATTATGGATCGCTTGTCTTTGACGTGGGCGCGCGGCCTGCCGCTCGCTAGGTATATTAAGGCCCTAAGACTGGCGTAAATGAAGCTTTATAAAGCACCCATTATGGTGTAGTAAGGGTTTCTATACATAAAAAAGGACAAATATTTGTTCCATGTTTGTTGTAGGGGCCCTGGTCCTCGAATTTTATAATTATGGGGAAACCTAGTTAGGGTAAGGGTCCGTGTATGTGTTCGTTGGGCGTTATTTTATACTCTGCCGTAATAGTCATAAGTTTTTGAAACGATGATGATTGTTGACCAATGTCACATTGGTCGACGATCCATATAGGTCAATGTTTTAAATCCTACAAATAAGCTTGCATGTGCTTCCGACACAGAAAAAATGTTGCTACCAGATGATCACGAACCTTGTAAAGTTTTCGCATCGAGAAATTAGCGTTAGGTATATGCTGACTAAGGCTCGTCCCTCTCTCGTCAAAAAATTGTAAGATATACCACCTCGATAAAGAACGTCAGATTACGATAAATTAAATTTAATGGGGATAACAATCGCCACCACTCTTTATCGATTTCCGACACGTACCTACTTCAAGAATTGTACAATTGAAAAGGGTTAGAAGTGCGGAAGGAATTTGAATATACTAGGCCGTCATAGTTCATACACATAACACATCTATAAATATCTAACCAGAGTCTAATTGGAATTCAAAATGTGAAAAAAGCTACAAAAGTGTACTTATAAATAATGTAGGCCACAAGCTTTGATTTTCTATGGCCACAAGCTGTAACAACACTGCAAGTAGGTTTACTTAAACTTGAAAGAAAAAAATAAAAATTAGGTATACAATACTATACAATCTACCTGCGACCAATATCGGGGCCACATCTCTAATCTGTCCATGATAGCAATCCAAAAATGTCCATGGTTAAAATATGTTAGATATTGTAATTACTATTTATCTATACAAATAAATAAAATTGAAGTGTCTGTTTGTAATATAAAAATAACAGCTTTGTACTAGATTTATATGAAAGTATATATGTCGGAAATAACCAAAGTGTACTTTCATTAACTTCGTATTGTTAGCTTCGCTCGTTTACTCAAGCACTCAGTTATTGTTACTTAACAACAGTTTTTGGGCACTCGCCCACAGGACCTCCCAACACCCCTTATAGTCCTGCCCAAGCCACCATAAGCCTAGCAATACAGGCTTGCTCAACATCTTAAAGAAAATAGAAAGGATACACTCAGCTGTGACACGTAGACTCGTTGCTTCTGTAGTCCACAAGCACACCGAACAGCGAACACGCAGCGCGCGGCGCTCCACGCGCCTCGCGACCTCTAGTTGTAGGAGACGTCCGCTCGACTCGAGAGCCGAGAGTCAACTGCCCAGAGAATATAACGCTACCGACTAAGACAACTTCTGACAGCACCCCAACATGACAGTTCGATTGTCAAATGTCACTGTGTTACCATTTCACTAATTCGATCGACACCCAAAGACTAGATATTTCGATACCGTCAACATTACAAATAACACTTGTTTCTCAGATTTTCCCTAGATGGCGCTTTATACAAATTCTCAGACTTCGACTACCCGACACGGCCATTCTGCAATGACACACGCCCTCGTGTGTTAATCTAATTAATTTACCCGTGACTCTACCAGCAACTACCAGTCTCACTGGTTCGGTGTCGACGCGTGACGTCAGCCCGCTTGACCCGCTACTCGTGTAACTTTCCCGTCCTAACCTGGCCATCCTGCCCCATGTCGCGCTCGACATGGTTTTCTCCGGACATACTGCACGATCTTCTTCAATCTTTCTATGACAATTGCTATGAAAATATTTTGAATACCAGTGACTCACAGGAATTTATTTATATTGGAGATTTCAACACTCTTGGATTAACTAGGTTTAAAGAGCTTAATTCATTAGTTATGACGGCTAGCCCGCTTACAATCAGAAGTCCCATTTATTATGCGACACCGTGGTCGTCTGACAGCTCAAACAATTTAATAGCATACAAACAATTCAATTGCCCTGTAGTTTGGAGACCCCACCATGCCACTCACACTCTCAGAATAGAACGCGTCCAGAAGAGGTTCCTATGACATTCATGTTACGCTGCCAAAATTCACAAAAAAAAATCATACTATGTATAATTAGATTTCTTCCAGACATCTTCTCCAGAAAAGCGAAGAAAACTACTGGACCTATTTATTATTCCCACACAAAGGTTTCAACCATTAAAATTTTAACTTTAGAATACCCCGTAGAATACCACGACGCACAGTTTCACTGCCTGTCCCACCTTCTCGCTCCATAGTCTACGGCAGCAGGTAGCTCTCCAATTCCCAGATTGTGCAGAACATCAAATGAATGGTTCGGTACCGGAAAATCCCAACTTCTCAAGAAAATCCCAAAATTAATTTTTCACAATTCTGTAAACCATTATACAACAAGCACCTATGTTAAATGTTACTCTTTTTTATATTTAATTTTACCTGTTGTAATGTCCACCTTTAATTGGTTGTGAATTTAGCAATTTGTACTCTCTACAACTCGGTTATAAATTATGTCATGTTTAGCTAAGAAACAATGTAACAATTGTTGGTGAACCAAATAAATAAATATCTAATGCAAATAACAGTGTTCTCGACCTAGCACCGGCGACTCCTGATGTTCAAGTTTACAGTGCAGATCCCCTAAGTCCTAGACTCCCATCATCTGGCGATTGTCTTAAATATAGATAATAATTCGGGTCCATCTGTCAAATCTTGAAAACCTAAATTCCAAAAACGATCCAATCCTAACAAATGTCTGCACTCCGAGGTCAAGTGTGAACTGTCTGAAACAGACTCAGATTCTGCGCTCTCAACTTTTGATATTTTATTTTATCAGGAACAGCAAACAACCACAGTATACGTAATAATTTGTGAAATACACAAAATAAACTGACAATAGTGCAGCCCATAACACCATTCACTGATCAACACAAACAGTTTCACACAATTCCGCCAGGATAAACATTGAGAAAAAAAAAATAGATTTATATTACACTGAGTGAAAGATCGATTCCCGCATACTAGTAGGTGATGATAATACAATATACATAAATAACAAAAATTAAGTTTCCTGGTAGAACAATAACTATGTGAGTGAGAAGGGCATGTAACGTCCCACCGTGAAATCAGCTTCATAAACTACTGCCATTTTAAAACTATCCAAACCAAGTACAAAGATATCAATGTTTCATGAAGATATTAATGATATTGTCGCGGAACCAGACAAACTACATGCTGCGCTCAACGCGATAATAACGAAATATACACCCTCGTCAAAAAAATTGATAAAAAAGCTACGAACCGACCTCAGCGACAAACCACTGAACCGACTTTGATGAAACCCCCATGGGATCAATCCGAAAGTACATCCCTTCAAGCAAAAAAAGAATTTTCCAAATCGGTTTACAAATGACCGAGATCTGTGGCAACAAACACAAAAAAAAAATACCCGACGAATTGACAACCTCCTCCCCCCTTGGAAGTCGGTTAAAAAAAACTATCCTGTTTGGTTCAGCCCTGCACCGAAACGCTGCCTAGAGCGGAAGTACAAATATCATATACCTTTAAATTGTTAACCCTCTTGAATACGACAGTTTCTCATACTATAGTCTGAAAGGCAAAATCCCTCTCGATAGCTGCTACAATGGTTCCACAAAATCAACAGAGGATTCCTTGCAAGTCAATTATGCTAAAGCACTTTGGAGGTTTGTTAGTAGCAAAAAAAAAAAAAACCGTGAACTCTATTCCTTTAAACACGACGTATGCGAGACTATTCTCCAGATATTTTAGTTGTTTTTGAAAACACAACTAGCGTTGTAAATCGTAATATATCAGATAATATTTACAATCACAAAAATACCTTAAGCGATATATATTTCGCAAAAGAAACGATTCTTCTTAAAAATCAAAAACCTGGATACTGTCAAAGACGAAATTTCTATCATACATGTCGAAACATGTGCCAAAGAACTATGCTCACCCACCGAAATTTTATTCAATAAATCCATTCGGTTTGATAGGTTTCCCACTCTTTGAAAAGTAGCTCGCGCCATTCCCATTCTCAAATCGGGTGATAAGACCCTTTTATTATAGTACTACTCTATGGATAAGACTCACTGCGAGAACCACAGACCTACAAGCACACTGTCACGCTTTGCGAAATCATTCGAGAGCGTCGTTTAAGAGAGCAAATTCGACGAAAAAGGCCAGATTTGGGGAAAGAAAATTCTTGGATTTTGCACCACGATAATGCGCCTACGTACAAGGCCATCATAGCGAATGAATTTTGACCAAAAACTCAACCAATACCCTCGAGCAAACCATCTTATTCACCAGATATGGCTCCAGCCGACATCTTTCTTTTTCCTAAACTCAAATTACCACTTCGTGGCACCAGTTTTCATTCAGTAGAATACATAAAGGAGAATTCGTGGCAAGAACTAAACTCAATTCCGGAAAAACGTTTAAAAATGTTTTGATTGATTGGATTATTCGAAATATAGCAAGCGGAGCAACTGACAAGCGAGCGGAACAAGAGACTACCACTACTCGCGTCACTGTTCCAAGTTTCGACCATACCACTGTATCGTTTCTGAAGGAGCATATTTTGAAGGCGATAAAATAACTTTGGATGAATAACTAACGGTTTGTGTATCATTGGTCGTTTCCCGGTAGTTTCTTAACAGAGTAGTACAGGTTAAACAACCTCACATCAACACAACAAAAATGAAACCCACAAGAACATACAACTTCCACAAAGACACCGTATCTAAAAGTCGCCCGAATTTGACGACTCTTTTTTTCATTCAATAGTAGTTCAAATGATATAACCAGACCTCACATTCCAATGAATAACAAAAAGATTATGACAACTATTCACTCAAAAGAAACGATATGAAATGAAAATATTTATTTGTAATAATCAATCACTTAAACATTGATTAAAAACTCGAAAATCTAGCATAATTGTTACAAATTGGCCCAAAAGCAGATCTTCACGGTCAACGAAAAATTCATCTATTCGGCATAGTCCCACGGCCCGCGATGAACAAGCGACCTCAGACGTTCCGTCAAATTTGCAGCGCACCTTAGCGCAAAAACGCATTGAATGACATCACAAAGAAAAAATGGAGACAACATCTCAATTCCATTCGCGTCGGCTTCCTGACCAAATCTTTTAAAATAACTATCGAATCAAATTATTAGCTGAATTGGATACTTTGTGGTCATCGAACTAAGAATAATGTGAAACAGCAAACGAACAACCGACAACCAGTCCTATCAACAAAATTAACATGATATCGCATGGTTCGGAGAACCCTGTCCTCGACAAACTTAGCACAGAACAGCACAGTTCGAAGGCCCTTGTCCTCGAAAAACTTGGCACAAAATAGCATGATTCGGAGGCCCCTGTCCTCAACAAACTTAGCACGAAATAGAATGGTTTGGAGACCCTTGCCCTCGACAAACTTAGCACAAAATAACATGGTTCGGAGGCCCCTGTCCTCGACAAACTAAGCACAGAATAGCATGGTTCGGAGGCCCCTGTCCTCGACAAACTAAGCACAGAATAGCATGGTTCGGAGGCCCCTGTCCTCGACAATCTTATCGCAAAATAACAAGATATGGAGGCCCCTGTCCTCAACAAACGAATTGAAAGAACAATCATGTGAAAAAAAACTTGACAGTGGAATAAAGCTCAGTCCCTATAAAAACAAATCCATCTAACCAGGAATCGTAACATCTTTAAATTAAGTTGTCAGCACTTTTGTGGAATTTTCTAGTCACTGGGCGTTGATTCGCCCCACTTCTGATGTCGGAAATAACCAAAGTGTACTTTCATTAACTTCGTATTGTTAGCTTCGCTCGTTTACTCAAGCACTCAGTTATTGTTACTTAACAACAGTTTTTGGGCACTCGCCCACAGGACCTCCCAACACCCCTTATAGTCCTGCCCAAGCCACCATAAGCCTAGCAATACAGGCTTGCTCAACATCTTAAAGAAAATAGAAAGGATACACTCAGCTGTGACACGTAGACTCGTTGCTTCTGTAGTCCACAAGCACACCGAACAGCGAACACGCAGCGCGCGGCGCTCCACGCGCCTCGCGAACTCTAGTTGTAGGAGACGTCCGCTCGACTCGAGAGCCGAGTCTTTTTTTTTTTTTTTTTTTTTTTTTTTTTTAAGTTATTGGCAACTGGTCTCTCTTATAGCGTGAGAGATATTACTGCCAGTGTCGAGTTGCATTATTCATGTGCATAAGGTAATTAAATTTAAAAAAAATTTATTAATTAAGTTATACGAGTAGATCTTGTTGCTGATACCTGAAAGAAAGATTGCTTGTATTATTTATAATGTTAGTTAAAGCATGAAAGGGTATTTAGGGTAGAAGTCAAACATTTAAGGAAAAGTGAAGGATAAACGGGTTGAAAGAAGCATAGATAATTCATAAGATAGTTATATACTTAGAAGTACTTTTAGATAAGTCATAAAATGTATAAGATATATTTAAATAGTAAAATATTATAGTTTTATATTATATATGGTAAGAAATTTATTTAATGCACAAGTTGCTTTCTTATTTTTCAAAGAAAGAATTGAAGAGAGGTTGGATGGAAGAGGGGCTTTATAATTATAAAGAAGCTCATAGAGAGAAGGCGAAGAATAACGAGGACAAGAAAATAGTATGTGAATAAGGGTTCCTTCATCAAGACCACATTCACAAAGTGAAGAATCTCGAACTCTTAGTTTTTTTAAATGTACTGGTGAAGCACAGTGACCTAATCTCAATCTACTGATAGTGGATGATAATTGTTTGGGGAAACGGATTTTGGAAAACCAAGGTGTTAATGTTATGTTTGGTTGTATGTTGTACAAGTGATTGCCCTTAAGGCGACTAGTGTTTTTCCAAAACATATTCCAAGACTTTTCCAAATCCCGCTTAGCCATGGCTGCCAAATCATGAGAATAAACATAGAAATTATCCATATTTCCATGAACTATTGCCTGTTTAGCCAACTGATCAGCTTTTTCATTTCCCATGATGCCAATGTGACTAGGAACCCAGATTATTGAGATTTTAAAATTATCATCATAACACATTTTAATAAAGTGTTTTATTTCTAAAACAATTGGGCAAATAAAATTTTTACTAAAAGGATTAGTTAGCAGGGACTGAACACAACTCTTTGAGTCCGAAAAAATTGCAGATTTAGTAATTTTATGCTCTCTAATAAATTTAATGCATTCTAGTATTGCCAGACATTCTCCAGAAAAAACAGAACTGTAATGGGGATATTTAAACATGCGCGATATATTTGAGTTAAAGTGCCAAAAAGCAGCTCCTACTGATCCCAAAACATCAGTTTTAGAGGCATCTGTAAAGAACAGATCCGTTAAGGGCCAAAATTTATTTACTAAAAATTCAAATTTAATGTTAGCATTTGTACATTTTTTTACTATTCCAAGCTTAAGAAAGACTTCTGGTTTGAAAGTTTTTGAGGAAAAATCGTATAAAAAAAGTGGATTAGTGTGGAACTTTTGAACTGAACAGGTGATGCTATTAAATTTCCTAAAGCTTTTAACTAAATGTGGCATAGTTTTGTGTGTCCAATAAGGTTTTGTCCTCACATATTCATTTAAGAGTGTAAGTTTTGGAATAAGTGGATGACCAGAGAATTGTGCTATTTTAAAAATGTATCTATCAGAAAGATATTGACGCCTCAAAGTCAATGGGGGATCAGAAGATTCCACTTGCAAAGCATTTGTGGGAGAAGATTTCATTGCACCTAGTACTATCCTTAAAGATTTAAATTGAATTGCATCTAACTTTTTTATAGCATTTTTATTTGCCGGGATCAGCAAATATGTGCCAAAATCTAAGTGACTTCTAATAATTGCATTATAAACCAGTCTCAATGAGAATGGATGGGCGCCCCACCACACGCCACTGAGACAGCGGATGATATTAATGTTTTTTTCACATCTGTTCAATAATCGTTGAATATGTGCTATTCCATTCATTTTACTATCAAAGATCTTTCCTAAGAAACTGGCCTCTTTTTTTAAAGGGATATTAGAATCATCACATACAAGAGTCAGATTTGGGATATCGCGTTTTCTAGTAAAAACTACCACCACACTTTTAGAAGCCGATAGGCCCAAGGAATGTGTCTTGAGCCAGGATGCCAATGAATCAAGTCCTGTTTGCAGATTTTCAGTAGATTGAAGTATAGAGGTATTACTTGAGTACATTAGGACATCATCAGCATATTGCAGGACTCTGCACACAGCTGTTAATGATGACTCCATATCTGCAGTGTACACATCATACAGCAAAGGGCTAATCACTGATCCTTGTGGTAGTCCCTTCCATATTGTGTGCGCTTCCATTTCAACTCCTGGATATCTTAGAGAGATCTTTCTCGCTGAAAGCAGGTTGAATATGAAATTTGCAATCTTTCTAGGAATTCTTAGCTGATGCAGCTTTTGCCTAAGAACCATAAGATTGACATTGTCATAAGCAGCTGAGACATCCAAAAAAGCAGCCACAACTGACTCGTTTCTAGAAAGAGCCAACTGAATATCTGTGGTGAGGATTGCGTGGCTGTCTGCAATACTACGCCCTTTTCGAAAACCATACTGTGTCTTTGCGAGCAATGTGTTATGTTCTAGAAACCACTCTAACCGGTTTTTAATTAAATGTTCGACTATTTTAGGTATTGTAGATGAGAGGGCAATAGGTCTATAGGAAGCAGGATCAGAGGGGTCCTTGCCAGGTTTAAGAATAGGGATTACTATTTGATGCTTCCAATCAAGGGGGATCAAGCCTGAATTTACTACAAGATTTATTATCTCTAAAAAATATTCCAAGGTTGTCTTATTTGCTTTACTTATGAAAGAGTATGGAATTCCATCAAGACCAGCCCCCCTATTCGCTAACTTTTACATTTCTAGTGATCAACCGAGTCTGGTTGTACACCGACATTTGATGTCAACTGATTTATCATAACTTTGGTATTGCGTATCACATTGAGTGGTTAACTGGTTATAGTGACTAACGGTGTCTTTCAGTTCGTCACTAGCGCAACACTATTTTTTATCGACTATTATACGACTAAGTTGTTTAATGCTTTTTGAGGGTTATGCGTGTAACATTTTGAGGACATTTCATTTTAGGCGGTATACTTAAGATAAAGTGGCGGTAAAATAAAATCACAGACTATACTATAAGTATGTATGGTAAAATATATGTAAACTCTTTGGGTAAAATTCATAGTAATTCATTACGTAATCTTCATTCGAGCACCATTCTATTAATTACCTACTGTTAAAAGTTAATCAAGTCAAATCAAATCAAGTCGTTTATTTGCTAGTATACCATCATGTTAGCGCATATTTTTGATCTATGTATTCAACCTGCAGGCAGGTGTGCAAATATTGTTAGTAAAATATTAGAAATTTGGTGAGAGTAAATAAAGTAAGTAGGTTATGATACCAAATTAATAAAGGAGGCAAATTTAAAATCTATAGAAATAAATAAAATTCAAGTGTCTGTATGTAATATCAAAATAACAGCTTTTTACTAAATGCATATGAAATTATATACGGTACCCACAACAAGTCAACCATATTTAAAATTTTTGTCTGTTTGTTCCGGTTAATCTCGGAAACGGCAGGACCGATTTTGATGAGACTTTTACTGGCAGATAGCTGATGTCAGGGGCACCTTAGATGCTCAAACAAACGTACGTTTGCTTGACCGTCTACGGTGCCCCTTACAAGGAGTAACTTAGGCTACGTGGGTGAAGCCGCGGGGCATAGCTAGTATTATCTAAAATTATTCTTTATACTATTGGATAACGAGACGAGCGGGTCCGTTGCCTGATGGTAAGCATAACGCCTGCCCTTAAAAATTGCAGTGCCACTCAGGACTTTGAAACACAGACCAGCGCAGCACTGCAGTGCGCTCGTTACCCTGAGACATTAGGTATTAATTGTCAGCAAAAGCCCAGTATATTCACTGGCTACTTTGTTCATCAAACGGGAACATAGTAATGCTTGCAAATTACTGCTTGGTGGCAGATTTCACGAGCAAAGTAGTGGAGCCAACCTATACGGACACTCGCAGAAGACGTAGCCCTACCATCTAATCATAAAATATATAGCAATAAACACTCCAGCATCACAATCACAACAAAATCGTTGTTGTCGATCGACGGTGTTAATCACTCGAATTTATAAAACACTGCTTTTGGGTAGTGTCTTTCACAAACCTCGGTGATTAACAAATTTGATGTCCACTATGCTTACATAATCGCAATTTTAAACTATCGATACAGAAACATCTGTCAAAATGAGTTATGGTGAGTAACAAGTGACTAACCGCGAAACTCGGTGCTCATGACGTCATCCAAGTTGATAACTGAGGTTAGCCAATACGAAACTAGCCGTTTGACAGTTCATCGTTGTACACTTTGCCAAGTGATCATCACTTTGGGTTGTCAACCGAGATACGGAATAGCCCGGCAGGGGAGGAGTCTCTGACATATTCCAAGACAAACTCAAGTTCTTGGTAGGAGAACTCTGATTCTAACATACAAGAGGAAGAATTCGGATAAAAATACTGAATCGGAATCTGTTCAAAGGATGGAACAAAAGGGGGAGCCAGTGTACTCATGAAATTTTCCACCCAATTAGTTGACCGAGAGGTAGGGTTAATGTGCGAGCGTGAGGATCTGAATCGTTTAATTTTGTTCCAAACTAGTGATGAAGGAGTTTCGGGAGATATCGAAAAACAAAAACTTTGCCATCCTTTCTTCTTTTTTTATGTAAAAATCTTTTAGTAGCTGCATCTGTATTTCGATATTTCAAAAAGTTATCTAGGTTTACTACTGTATTACAGTTTTCTTCAGCCTCTATTCTCCGTTTGACAACTTTAGTACAATCCGCATCCCACCAAGGTGGGGATGGGATTTTTCCTAAAACAGAGTTTTTCTTTTGGAAACTAGCTTCAGCTGCTGATAAAATAGATTCTGAAAACTGTTGAGCACACAAACATAAATTTTGTAAATTTGGTTTGGGCAAAAGATTAACCTTATCTTCCAATTTAGAGGCATACAGCTCCCATTTCTCCTTATTAATCCTAAAGGGTAATAGGGGAGGAAGAGATGGAACATTAACATTCAGAGAAGGGAAACTAACAAGAATAGGAAAATGATCTGAGCCATGAGTCAGGGAAAGTCGGGACCAGTGCAACAGACTAGCTAAAGACGATGAGCAAAAAGATAAATCAACATAACTAGAGTTCACAGTAGGTGAAGATCTGCGAGTAGGTGAACCATCATTTAATACACACAAATTAAATTCTTCCATCATATCCAGCATTTTAACTCCAAATGAGTCACTATTAAGAGCACCCCAGATTTGGTGATGGCAGTTAAAATCACCTAACAGGATAAGAGGTGAAGGGACAGAAGCAATAAAGTTTCTTAGAATGGAGAAAGCTGAGTTATCCCGTTTAGGGATATAAGCTGAAATAAATGAAATATTTTTGAAACGTACAGCAACTATATTTATCAGGTTATTAGAATTTGCAAAAGGTAATTGGGAAAAGTTTAGATTATTTTTAATAAGGAGGGCAGATCCCCCCCACCCATCACTTCTGTCATCCCGGAGCACGGTGTAGCCAGGTATTCCAAGTGGTATACCAGGCTTCAGCCATGTCTCCGAGATGACAGAAACAAAGGGTTTGTATTTATTGAGTAGAAATGTAAGTTCGTGTTTGTTTTTATGGATACTACGTATGTTCCACTGAAGGATGCAATCCATCCTTGAGTAGTTCAAAAATCGTGACTGATATGGTATGAATTATGTGAGTAGCAACGTTGGACGGTAGTTTGGATTTATATATAACCTCCACTAGTGAGGACAGTAAATCTTGAATTGATTTTATGTCTGGTAAAGTATTACCATCCTCTGCAGATTGAGAGGAGCTTAAGTCTTTATTTACTAATGCACACCCATCAGATGGGGTTGGAATATCAAATGACTTTATAAGTTCTTTGTGGGCTTTTTGGTCGTAACCAGGGGTGCGTTTAGGGTGTGAAGAGGGTTTTAATATAACCGTTTTTTTGTATGATTGGCTCTCAGTAGGGACAGAGCTTGTTCTATTCTGCTGACTCCAGCTTATAGGTCTTATAACCGAAGTTACTTGTTGATGCCGTAGTTGACTTTGAACTTCTTGTGATGAAACTATTTCAGCATATGATTTTTTAGTCTGGGGAAAGAGGGACATAGACTCCTGATATGAGGTATTAGTATTAGCCATATGGTGTTTAATGTTAGTCTGTCTGATATATTCTGGGCAGGCTCTATTAATTGCATAATGGTTACCCGAACAGAATATACACTGGGATTCATTTTCTTCTAACAAGCACAATTCTGCAGAGTGGCTATTGCCACATTTATAGCACTGTAATTTTGACCTACATTGTGTACGAGTATGTCCATATCTACAACAGTTAAAGCACTGAATTGTAGGATATACATACTGCTCCACAGGTATGAGTGTAAAACAGCAGCTGATTTCTCTAGGGAGAACCTGTCCATCAAATGTAATGACTACTGTCTGAGTGGGAATCCAACTGGAACCATCTTTGCTGGTTATCTTACGATTTAATCTGCGAGTTTTAATGATTTTACCTGTGCCAGGAGGAGTTTTAACCGAGTCTACAATTTCTTCATGTGACCAGTCTACTGGTATACCTTTAACAATACCCATCCGGGTAATGTTAAAGTTGGGGATGTATACTTTATATTCATTTCTGCGGAAAATGTGATGATTTATGAAATCATTAGCATCAGTAGCAGTTTTGAGAGTAATGGCTAAACGATTGCGTCCAATTTTTTTGATTCCATCCTGGAGTACATTTAGAAGTTTATTTTTATAAAGGAATGAACCAAATTTAAGAGGGTGCAATGTTGATCCAGTTGAAGGACTATCTTCTACCAATTCTACATAAACTAGGAACGGTCCCCGGTCAGTTTCAGAGTATTGGGTTCTTATCGGGATAGCCTCTTTGGTCACTTTTATGGTGGATGAGATATTTGAAACTGGGAGTGTTTTGGTTGGGCATGCGTAAGTATGATCAGTCCCTGCTACTAATATTTTCTGTAAGTTGAGATTAGGAGATTTTTTTTTTTCATAATTGACACTAATTTTTCCTTATCACTACTAACTTTCTTGTTCGATGTTACGTTAACTTTTTTTTTAACTACCTTCCATTCGCCATTTTCTGTAGAAATCTTGTTAAAAGGATCTTGTGAGATGTTAAGGACATCTGTGGTTACATCAGGAATAGTTTCTAAGGTTCCGGTGGTAACCAGAATAGCAGATTTGGGTGAATCGGGCCGGTCTCCCGGCCCGACTCGCCCCCCGTCTGAGTCGACCTCCATGTTGATGGATCACCGATCTCGGTGATCCATCAACACCCCGAAAAACAACTAGTGCTTAAAACTTACCACTAATTTACGTACGAACACAAACTTTCACAAATAAAGACTAACTACAACAAAAAATATGTATCAGAAACAAGTGATTTGTTTCCAAAAATTGTTTTCAAACTCCCGGTCAAACAAAACACATGAACGCCGCACAAGTTCAACTTGACAGTCCAGCCGAGAGTCAACTGCCCAGAGAATATAACGCTACCGACTAAGACAACTTCTGACAGCACCCCAACATGACAGTTCGATTGTCAAATGTCACTGTGTTACCATTTCACTAATTCGATCGACACCCAAAGACTAGATATTTCGATACCGTCAACATTACAAATAACACTTGTTTCTCAGATTTTCCCTAGATGGCGCTTTATACAAATTCTCAGACTTCGACTACCCGACATATACGGTACCTATAACAACAACCATTTTTTAAATTTTTGTCTGTCTGTCTGTCTGTCTGTTTGTTCCGGGTAATCTCTGAAACGGCTGGACCGATTTTGACGGGACTTTCTCTGGCAGATAGCTGATGTTATAAGGGGTAGCTTAGGCTACTTTTATTTTAGAAAAAGAATTAGGGTTCCGCGCAAAAAAATAACCATGTAATCCAAAATCTCCACGCGGGTGAAACCACGGGGCAGCAGCTAGTTTATAATAATATTTACCACAATCAACGATCCTGGGTCGATCAGAAGAATTGAAAATTATTTTATCAATTGTAAAGAAGTTGAAATACTGCATTACAGTAGCTACCTATTGTACTGATAAAAAAGCCACACACTTTGACGCAGTCTCATGCGTTTACTCTCATAAGTGCTGTTGCAGCAAGCTTCGTCATCAAAAGTTTTATTAGTCATAAAAAAATAAATACGCATTTATAGAAAATGCATGAATAATTTATAGAAAATTAGCATTACGCCCTTTAGTACTTTTTTCTATAAGCAAAGTAGGTATTAAATAAACAATTGATACCAGCAAACGAGCATCTATCTGTTTAATTTAATAAATTACAGCCTAGTCTACGGCTAAGATACGTGTAGGTACAAAATAACTCTTTTAAAACTTCACTGTTAGAACCAGTCAAAAGTATCGCAACAAATGCATCAATGCCTACGCAGGCACAAACGACACCTAGGAAAAAGAAAGAATTCTCAACGCCTTCACACCAATTACAACCAAGTTTGAACTTTAACGCTACAAAAATAAATCCCAAATTTCCACATCAATATCTCTCTGAAAAGATACAAGCGCCCACGCATGTAAAGTTGATGATTAACTGTGAGAATTGATTTGTGTCGCTTGCGCATTATGTTATCAGAAATGTGTTATTTAACACTTTAATGTCTTAGTGATAGCTTTCTCATGAAACAATTATAATTAAATAACACGACAGTACTAGCCAGTGTTACTAGGGATGAATCTGTTCAGGCTTTTAAAAGTTATGGTGGATTAAAGAAACTCGCATACATACATGAACCCTGAAAACATTACTCGTGTATTGGGCATTCCTGTCAAAAATAAAAATAGGTAAATACTCCGACGTTTTTATGTACGAAACTGTCGGTAGTTGTTTTTTGAGCTTCCGTGACAGTCATGAAGCGAAATCAGATAGGGACTACGCAAACAGCAAAAGTTTTAATAAAAAATATAAGTATAAATATAAGTATAAATACAAGTAGCTTAATAATAACATTATTATCAAAATATTTAAAACTTACCTAAGCTTAAAAAAAATTAATTCTAAGCTTAAACAAAGTACGTAGTTGTTGTATCTACATTTTTTTATTCGTTGATAGTAACATTTAAATTACTAAATTAATTACATTTTAATTACTATTGGATGACAAAAATGATCGTTGAATTTGTGAAACTTTTAGATCCAGTATCTTTGTGGAAATTATATTTTTTTGTGAATTATTGTGTTAATGTGATGTTCAACCTGTATAACCATAGTAATTATGTATTGTGCGTTTCATATAACTACCCTATTAAAAATTAGACCGTTCGCTTGGCTAATTAGCTATCAAATACTATAAAATATTGTCGCGTGGTTGGTTTGCAGTTTTTGTAGATTATTTCGCTTCAACAACATTCACAATCGAGCCTGGGAGTTGTGGACCCATGGTCCTACTTACTGATCCCTTTGATAAAATGAATCCTAACTGGAAGTCAGAATCTATGTTAAGGAAGTCTCCCGTAGTGGTTTCTATATTAAGCAAAAGTTGTTTTCATTTAATTCTGAAAACATGTAACGTACCTCTAAATTTACGAATTAGGTAAAATGAGATTGGTACAAATATTACTTTCAATCTGAATTTATTTCGTTGTATGAACAAAGCTCTGTAGTAAAATGATGAATCATTTCGCGGATCTTTCATGGTTTTGGCAGTTGAAGTAAATTGAAGAGCACAAGATTGATAAAAAGATATATTTACGGTGTAATTTCGAAGAGAATGTTTCCTAATGCCTGATTTTATCGATTACAAATAACGAAAAGGTTAAATTCAACTCTCAAAAGGTGCGTTGGTAGCACAAAACTTAAAAGTCGGTTAAAAGCTGACCTAATTATACAACAAAAGCGAACGGAAGGACACATTGAATTGCCCTGCAATTGCAGCCCGCACAAGCTACTGACGACACCGTATTAAATTAGCAGCGAACACAAACACATCCCTATCCCTTTAGTCTAACACAAACACCATCAAAAGAAAACCTTATAAGAAACGGATAAGATTCAAACTTGAATCGAGCAACGTTTTCAAAATGGCGTCCGACTCAAGCGCAGCTTTTTAGTCCTTTTTCATTTTTAAACAGTCGTTCGGCGCTTGCAGTCGGCTCCGAGGGGTAGAAAAGAATACGTGTTTTTTAAAGGATTGTTTTAAAGTCTTTGTGGTCTGTAGAGCTGAGGTATGTAACGGTTGGGATATTTTGAAAACGTGTTAGCAAGGGGTTAGCTTTGTCTGTCCAGTGGCAGAACTCAGTCGATCGTTGGAAGGAAGTGTTGTATTTAGGGGAGGTGTTTGCAGGTATTTAGTGACTGTGTGTTCGAAAACGTTGCGGTTGTAACGAGGAGTTTTATGGTATTGGAGGTGGTATGTTGAGCTTTAATTTAGATATACCTATGATGCTTCTGTTTTCGTAGTTAAACTGCTTTAGCGTTAAGTAAATATCTAAGCCATTATATAAGTATGACGGCCTTTTTAAATTTAACTTATGCCTGAATGATAACAGTGTACGTATCGCATTATTAGCCGTTCAATAAATATTAGTAGGTACCTATACGGAGCATCCCTTTGTCTGCATCTATATACTTGATCAAATTATACTTCAAAGCAAGAATCGTTGAGCATAAAACATCTTATAAGAATATGATAAATTTAGCAACTGATCGATTCAAGTTAGACAATTTATTTCCATTTACGCAGACAGGGACATCTAATTATTTAGTTGTACACGAATGTCCAGGGAAACAAAAGCTTTGAGGAATGAGAAAATTTCTAGCTACAGACCTAACAAAATAGGCGTAGCAACGAAATAGTGTTTTGTAAAAAAGCTAGCGAGTACGAAAAGTCGTATAGCTTTCTCGCCTGGTAAGTTTAGTACTTATTTGAACTTTAACTAAACCCTACTTATATGTTTTACGCATGACCCACACGGGTGATGTCATGTAGGTATCACAATATTTGCAACTAAATCGAAATAGACAAATCACTTGTAGCCTTCTTTCTGGTGTAGATAGTATTACCAAAAAAAATTAAACACACCCTAAACCTGTTTAGGATGTTTAATATGAGCATCCACAAATCTTGATTTAAGTTGTGTCTATAGCCGTTGTCTAAATCCATTCTACTGTGACATTTCTGTTTAGACACTGTCTTGCTAAACATGCGTCAAATGTTTTTCCTTTTCATCAAGTTATCCAGCTATCTCTATGTCGTCTATGTTGGTATGGAAATGTCTATGGCAAGAGTGGCAAGCTCTCAAGTTGAAAATCTATTGCAAAGCACCTTTCAGTGTTTCGGCAGCTGCACTTGAGAGTCAGTCCTACTTTAGGTTTAGCGTATCTTCGACCACTTCGTCGCGATCAAACGAGATAGCGGTAACGGTAAACTAGCAGGTGCAAAAAAACTGTAGTAGGTAGTATCTTTTGCTGCAACATCTATTTCTTGATCATCATTGTCACTCTAATAATGTCCTGTAGCAGTCTGCTCGCATTTCCACTCTAGCCTAACCACAACCGATCTTTAGTAAAACGTTGCTTTTCGGAACGAATATGCGAAAGAAAATCGTAATAAATATTCCTAAATGTACTATTATGTATTCTGTGACTCCAGTTACAGTATATTTGTTTTATATTATATAATTATTTCATTGTTTCGTTTGTTTTTTGCTGTTAAAATTGCGTGAAGGTCCTAAATAAAAGTTATAGCTATCTTTCTTCACA
Source organism: Crocallis elinguaria (assembly GCA_907269065.1). Taxonomy (NCBI): domain Eukaryota; kingdom Metazoa; phylum Arthropoda; class Insecta; order Lepidoptera; family Geometridae; genus Crocallis; species Crocallis elinguaria. The sequence goes on from OU026065.1 coordinate 37,713,970, forward strand.
AACTTAAATAGTTTTTTTATACATTTCAGATTCACATTGCACGTGCGAAAATCGAAGGGGACCTACGACCAAGCAACCGAAGCACTTGCTAAGATATTCTAGAAGAACATCGTGAGAAACATTACCTGAAGAATGACTAGTTGCTGTTTGTCTTCAAACGTAGCTGGGGCTGGTAACTCCACCACCGTTGGCGTTAACCATTCACCAACGGAGGTCGAGTTCCCTCTCCTAGTTGCGAGGTTCTTCGATAAAGCTGTTTATACATAGTTATATAAACCTACAAGATGTATTTTTAAGTGCAACAAGGGTAAATTGTAACTGTTGTAGCTACAGGAAAACGTTATTAGAAGATAGACTCTAATTTTTGAGACACAATTAATTGTATCCAGATTTCGAAAAAAAAATTACACTTTTCAAAACTTTTTTATGTCTTTTGATCTTGTTGAGATTACTAATCCATGTTAAAATGATGTTAAATATACTATACATGGTGTATTTTTAGACGGGGCAAAGGGTAGATAGTTATATAATCACACGCAAGACAACGGTCTTAAACTGGATACTTACTTAGAGATATTATAGCACGTAATGTATCTGATAGGTACTGTATCTTACGCTCTCTACACGTATTATTATCAGCCTCTTACGCTCCCACTGCTGGGATACCGGCTTTCTCTCAGAGAGAGAGGTATGGGCCATAATCCACCACGCGGTCCCAGTGCGGCTTGGTGGATGTAACATGTCCTCGAAATTTGTGGTTCTTGAACATGCGGGTTTACTCACGATTTTTTCCTTCACCGTTTTAGAGCGAGTGTGAATAATTTGCACATAACTTGATATAAGTCATTGGTGCAGCACGAGTCGAGATTCAAACTATGATGCGTCGGATTGAAAGTCGCACATTTTCTCGCTCGCTCGGCCATACTCGCAGGTAGGTACGCTTAACTCTACACGTAACGCGCCTACGTAATCACTTGATACAGTATCTGACGTTACGTGCTTACACCTCTAGGTGAGTACAGAGTGAGTACTCGGGTTTTATTAGAGAGCGATTCTAACTTTTGAAGATTTTTAGATCTGCAGTCACAGATTCTGGACAAAATGAAGAGTTGGCAAGAGGGCAGTTTACAAAAAAACTTTTTGATGACAATCGACCCTCTCTATAGGGATCAAGACTAGGATCAACTGAGGTTTCAGAACTAGGAATATCAGAAATCGCAAAACATGTGCACCATCCCAAACCTACACTAAGTAGGATATCACTATTTAATAGGTCTATAGCTACCTGAAAACGGAGTAGGTAATTGATAAGAGGTAAAATAATGATAACAACTAGTTGCAACAAAATTATATTCTTTATTGGGCTTCATAATTACATTATAATACGTAGTACTAGCAAAACTACACTTGTCACACCGAGTAACTTTACTCCTAGCTCTAAATGCGCTTGCGTTGCGAACTGACGCTGTCTTTGTTGCCTTACACCGTCAAGCCTGGATATTAGAGATGATTTTTGACGTTTCTTTTGTGAAATCTTTATAGATGACTGTCTATAATAGAAATGTTAATAATGTATGGTATTGACATAATGTCACAAAGTACTTCCTGTGCGTTATCTACAAGTATATCAATTCCATACATTTTTAGGTTTTTTTATCTGTCAATAAAGATTGTGAAAAGTCAATTTAAAAAAGTACGCTACGCTATTATGTAAATGTGTAGGTTGTACATGTAGGGTAGGTACAGCTAAGATTATTTAGCAAAATGTTAATAAAAAAAAGTGTACTTCTATTGAAACCGATGATGACCCTAATTCTGTTTCCAAAAAGGAAGACTTCGTCATCGATATTTAGGTATAATCTAAGCCTTAGATTATACCTAAATATCGTACCCATACACCGCTTAGATTCTAAGCGGTGTATGGGTACCGTGGCAGATGGGGGTTTGAGGGGACTTGTCCCTTTCTCCTTCCCTCTCGCATAGAGCGTTGGGGTATAGGGGTTCGAGACAATAACCACCAGAGACCAGCGCGTCGTCGAGCCGCGGTTGGCTATTACCATGGGCCCGCAGCCCGGCATTATGGCCCAAAAACCAGTAGATATAGCGGTGTTACATATTGGACCTTACAAAAAAGATATCAAACTTCGGTAACGTGGTGCAAGAATTTCTTAAATATTTTAACACTGTGTTACCTATTTCATGACATTTCACACGTCCATTCAGAAGGCATTTATAAAAAATAAGTGTCTTTTAAACTTTTACGTTTGATACGATATTGATAAGCACGCAACGCAAGTGCATTTAGGCCTTCAACTAAATACACTAAACTTTGAAAACATTCGCTTGGCACCTTACACTATAGTCGCCGAGTGAGCAGTGGACCCTAGCACTTAAATAACAGTAAGTGGCGAGGAAAATGGCACACAACTGGCTTGTTTTAATTAAACATGTACTTAAAACTTAGATAAAACTTCAGGGCGTCTGGTCGAAGCCACACGTGACCAAAATGCTGGCCTCTACTTAGGTCAAAGATTAAGCATTGCCATTCAACGTGGCAATGCTGCCAGCATTTTGGGAACGTTGCCTACTGGTAGCGGATTATTAGATTAAGATTGTAAATAAATTAGTGTGTATTTTATTTAGTTATTTTAGTTTATGTTGTTTACTTTTTCATATATATGATAAAGGTGGCTAAAATAAAGACCACGGAAATCACGTGGTCTTATTTGAGTTTGAGTTTTTTTTTTAATGTTTTTATTGTTTTTTTATTGTATTTAGATAAAATGGAATAAACATTTTCGAATATAATCTCTTCTAATAAACAATATCTAGTCATTTGTGCTAGATCTGTGTGACCGACCAGTAATAAGACATTTTACAAAACGATAATTATTAATATCTAATATACTATAGATTATGCCACCAAGCGGTAATGTGCAAGCATTGCTGTGTTCCGGTTTGATGAGCAAAGTAGCCAGTGAAATTACTGGGCTTATGAGACTTAACACCTGTCTCAGGGTAAAGAGCGCACTGCAGTGTCGCGCAGGCCTTTGTGTTTCAAAGTTCTGAGTGGCACTGCAATTGTTATGGGCCGACGTTATTCTTACCATCAGGCAAACGGCCAGCTCGTCTCGTCACCAAATAGCATAAAAAAACTAATTTATCACATGACATCTTAAAAAAGGTGTGTACCCGTGGACCCACCAGTGGGTCATTGCAGTGGGTCCACGGGGAAACTCCCATAAAAAATGAAGCCAACATCCCTGTTCACATTTGCAAACCTTTGTTTTACCGATAAGACAAAAACAAAATTAATGTAGTAAACACCCACAAAATACCTATTATCTACGATAATTCTTGTACTTATAGGTTGTATTGTTTCTATAGTCTCAGTGCTTTAGTTAATTTAGTTAGTAGACAGATGGCGTTAGAATCACATTTTCGTCGTGCCATTTTTCCTGCCAGGCACTGCATTCGTATTTCTAGTATAAAACCTCAACTATACTAAACTAAACCTTAGGCACGATTTACATAGTATAATATAGTAATTAAAAAGCCTAATTATACCAATTATTGATATTGCTCTTTAGTTACATTTTGCGATATTCACATCTTGTCTTTAAATAGTACATTCTTATTATACAAGGTAGTATTAGTAGTATTATGGTACGTTGGGAAACGTACATATTTTTGACGAAATATGTGTGTATCACATACTTTAATTAATTTTATGATATTTTAATACCTACTCGCGTTTCCCGTTGCACTAGGAACACAAATAAATAATGTCAATTTATATATCAAGTAAAAATCTTCGAAATACTTCTTGCTCCGTTGCGTTTTTGTAAACGAAACCTCAAAAAATAGATTTAAAAATCTGATTCAATTGTACTACACGTGACTAGTATGGTGGAGAGAAGCATAGAATAATATAGTAAACCTACACAGGACCATTGTCGCGATTTCATAAATTTATTTTGATATAAAATTATTCTGCATTTTAACATAAATTTATTCTGCATTGATCTGGATTGGCACTCTAGCTATTATAGGCTTTATTCGGATTAATCCCAAGGCTAAGCCACCACCGAAACTACCTTGCCATAGATATTTTTTTAAGTTGAATGTGAAACAGCTGCCTTATCAGCTAACAATCTCGTGTTCGTTTTCAATACCAGACCGATTAAAACCAGCGGTCACTAGTCTTCTTGTGGAAGGAGTTGTCAATAGTTTTAGCTTCTTTTCGTTTTGTAAGAGCTTATTTCTTTAATAACCAGCGAAAATTCTAGACTGTTCCTTCCACACGAAGACTAGTGACCGCTGGTTTTAATCGGTCTGGTATTGAAAACGAACACGAGATTGTAAGCTGATACGGCAGGTGGTGACTTTAGGTTGTAGCATCGAGATACACTGTCACTCACAACACTGTACTAGTCTTGGGTACACAGCACGTGTGGTAGCACGTTTGTATCTACTCACTTCCACACAAAGAGTCACTGCCTCGTTTTATTTCAACGTGCTACCACAGCACACTCCACAGTTACCACACCACACTCCACAGCTACCACAGTCCACACCACAATTAGACCACAGATTCAAAGAACACCACACATCAGTGTGCCGAGTGAGTGAATGAGTCTCTGAGTAGTTGATTTGAAATTTGAATGAATGAAATCGAAAAGGTGAGTACAAGCCGTGGACCGCGGGGCGTTTGCGATACGTGCTAGGAGTAGTTATCTAACTGAATATGAAAACTTCAATAGTGTCTAAAAAATAATTATATTTTCGAAAAGAAAGGCAAGGGATTAAAAAATATCGCATAATTTTTATTTTAATATTTATAGAATTTTAAATTATAATGATGCGAGTTAAGTTCTAAGTGTCTTTTACTACGTTTGATTTCATCCGATCCGACACACAACACACGTACACGTCTAGCAGGCGTGTGGCGATGTGGTGGTGAGTCACGTGTGTACGTGCGCCTCGATTGGCTCCTCCTCAGCTCGCCTCACTGTGGTAGCAAGATCGAGGCGAGGCGAGGCGTCGTCGCCTCGCCTCAATCGTGCTATCACAGCGTACTACCACAATTTTAAAAAAGAGTAGCTCGCACGAAACTCGTTTTATATGTGTGTGCTACCCATGATTGCACTGTACCTATTGATTTTGCTGTAAATAATATCAGCGCTCAGCGTATCAGCGCACGGGGGATCGGCGCGAGGCGGTGGCTTAGCTAATCAGAGCGCATTATGGTGTCAATTCTATCATTTCATACCTAAACTAATTTTATTTTCGCTCTCTCTCTTTCCAATACATAACATGAGAAAGAGATGGAATATATTTTAGACCTGTCAAATTAATCCACTTGCTTGCGTCTAGTGTAAATTTAATGGCAATGAATTCAGTGGCATCTAATTTATCAAGATCGAAAGATATTTGACAGCTCTAAAACAGAATTTAGATATATCAGACATATTCCGTCTCTTTCTCATGTTATGCATTGGAAAGAGAGAGAGCGAAACTAAAATTAGTTTAGTTATGAAATGATAGAATTGACACATATGTCTAGGCAAAAATGGTGGAATTTATTTCGTGCAAACCAAACGTCACTTCACCTTTAGAGGTTAGTATCTCGATTCAGCGCATACACAACCCCCTAGCAGCACACAGTTGGCTAACGACTGTCAACTGTTGGGGTGAACTTGGGAGATGGTTCGTGGGTAACATACAAATAACCAACACAGGCCCAAATGTTTTCTGTTGGGGTTCCCAACAGCAAATCCATTCGGAGTGCCAACACAGGCCAACCATCTTTTTAGGTTGGGTTTCAAACAGGAAATCCATACAAGATCCATGATATAATAAAATTCATACTGAACCGATTTTGATGAACTTTCAATGGGACAAATCTGAAGTACTATATCCTTTCAAATTATAAATTATAGCTAATTGGGAAATTTTTGACATGATTGATACTAATTTTAATTAATTAATTATTGTAATGAAATAGCTTTCATATAAATGTAATTAATCGTAAGGAAAATTCGAGACCTGTCTTTTCTCTACCAACTAATTCACAGCTTATCATTGTCCCTCAATTTTGAATGAGGTTTCCCTAAACGTTCCTCCTCATTATCCGCGTCAAAGAATCTCAAAAATTCTTCATGTCACACTTGCTAGAACAAACTTAGCTTATAACTCTCCTCTACCAAGAATGTGTCGCACACACAATGATATAATAAAATCCATACTGAACCGATTTTAATGAAATTTCAATGGGACAAATCTGAAAGTATATCCTTTCAAATAAAAAATAAATCCAAATCGGTTTATAAATGACGGAGATCTGAGGTAATAAACATTAAAAAAAATACCGACCGAATTGAGAACCTTCTTTTTTGGAAGTCTGTTAAAAATATTCCGTTCCCAACGCACCATAACTTAGTCTTGCCCACTGCTCAATCAGCGTGAGAAATAAAGGAAAACAATTAACAAAAAGACCGTGTAAAAATAATAATAATAATGTATAATAATAGTAACTATTTACAAAATGACTCGTGTGATGATTAAAGGCGTCGGCTGTCTACGCATGACGTGTTAAAGACTATTGTCTGTGTATACTCTTCTGCTGCGTTCACCTGCAACAAGAAATGATTGGGATTAGAATATATGATAGACTAGCTGTGCCCCGCGGCTTCGCCCAGCCTAAGTTACTCCTTGTACCATCAGCTATCTGCCAGTGAAAGTCCCGTCAAAATCGGTTCAGCCGTTTCGGACATTACCCGGAGCAAACCAGTCAGAGAAAACTTAAAAAAATGGTTGTTTTGTTATAGGTACCGTATATACTTTCATATGCATTTAGTTAAAAGCTGTTATTTTGATATTACAAACAGACACATACTATAATTTATTTGTATTGGTTTTGGTTACATATTGTATTGGTTGACCAGTTCCACCTGCGGCGCAAGTACGGATCTTTTCGATAAATAAAATTCGATAAAATTGACAGTTAAAATCGATAAAGTGGGTTTTATCGATTTTAACTGTCAATTTTATCGAATAAAACCCACTTTATCGATTTTAACTGTCAATTTTATCGAATAAAACCCACTTTATCGATTTTAACTGTCAATTTTATCGAATTTTATTTACCGAAAAGAGCCGTACTTGCGCCGTTGGTGTTAATTTTATCGAAGGTGGAAAATACGATTTTCGTGTTTAAATTCCGTTACGAAAATAGAACGAATAAATAAAAAAATATTTTCCAAAAATGTTTATTGATTATCGAGCGGCCACTGGGTCATATAAAGTTGTGGAACGGTTGATGCTAACAGCAGACTTGTTATCCAATAGTATAGAAAATGGTGTGTAGGTTGGTTACAGTTACTAGGTGGGTCGGCAACCAGGCGGCATGTCGATGGTGGTGTGTGGGTGGTTACAGTTACTAGGTGGGTCGGCAACCAGGCGGCATGTCGATGGTGGTGTGTGGGTGGTTACAGTTACTAGGTGGGTCGGCAACCAGGCGGCATGTCGATGGTGGTGTGTGGGTGGTTACAGTTACTAGGTGGGTGGTTACAGTTACTAGGTGGGTCGGCAACCAGGCGGCATGTCGATGGTGGTGTGTGGGTGGTTACAGTTACTAGGTGGGTCGGCAACCAGGCGGCATGTCGATGGTGGTGTGTGGGTGGTTACAGTTACTAGGTGGGTCGGCAACCAGGCGGCATGTCGATGGTGGTGTGTGGGTGGTTACAGTTACTAGGTGGGTCGGCAACCAGGCGGCATGTCGATGGTGGTGTGTGGGTGGTTACAGTTACTAGGTGGGTCGGCAACCAGGCGGCATGTCGATGGTGGTGTGTGGGTGGTTACAGTTACTAGGTGGGTCGGCAACCAGGCGGCATGTCGATGGTGGTGTGTGGGTGGTTACAGTTACTAGGTGGGTCGGCAACCAGGCGGCATGTCGATGGTGGTGTGGGGGTGGTTACAGTTACTAGGTGGGTCGGCAACCAGGCGGCATGTCGATGGTGGTGTGTGGGTGGTTACAGTTACTAGGTGGGTCGGCAACCAGGCGGCTGCAGCTCCCGGTCGGCTCCACTGAAGCTGATGTTGAGCAGCATGGCCTCAAAGGGGTCGCTGCGCATGCGCTGCTGGTTGGCCAGCGCCGCCGCGCCCGCGTCCCGCACCAGCCGCGCCTCCGCCGTGCCGTCCTGAGGGGTAGTGGGGGGGAGTTATTTTTTTTTATTTGGTAACAAGACGAGCTAGTCGTTTGCCTGATGGTAAGCATAATGCCGGCCCATAACAATTGCAGTCCCACTCAGGACATTGAAACACAAAGGCATGCGCGGAACTGCAGTGCGCTCGCTACCCTGAGACATTAGGTATTAACTCTCATAAGCCCAGTAATTTTACTGGCTACTCAGCTTATCAAACCGGAATACAGTAATGCTTGCACATGACTGCTTGGCGGCAGACTTCACTCACAAAGCGGTGGTACCAACCCAGACGGACACTCGCAGAAGAGTTAGTCCTACCACTAACACTGCTGGTCTTGTACCTCAGGCCTAGGGCTCCAGAGCCGCACGGCGGCCTCGATGCCGCTGGTGGCGAGCAGGAAGGTGGAGGGATGGAGCTGCACACAGTTGACGATGGACTCGTCTCCGCGGAGACACCGGACTATGTTCCCGGACTTGCGGCACCAGATGAACAGGCTGCCGTCGTCGGAACTGGAAACGAAACGAGATATATCAATAGTGATGTAAAGTATATATAGATAATAGATATACTTTAAAAGTGTATTGTAGTCAAGAATGTATTAAATAAAAAAGCGTATTTTAAAATTAATAATTTAATTAAGTATTTTAACCAAAACACACCCATAGTTTTTTAAGAAACTAATCGATATTATTTCCCGTCAAAAAAGAGCAAAGTTCGCTAACCTATTATATCAGCCTCCTGTCCGAAAAGATTTGTACAAAAGTAATGTTTATAATATGTGTAATGTGTATATCAATCTATAATTCTGTCTATTTTGTAATCTATTTTGTAGTCTACTGAGACCAACTACGAATCGATACTGGCGCTTATCGCACAGCTACGGCTAGTTTAAGCCGCCAGTGACTACCATGTTGTTAACCTACTTATACATAGAACTGTACAATATTATTGTATTGACCATCTTCGATGTATCAAGGTTTATCCTTAGTTTAAATAAACTTTATTATTATAATAATTTACCTAATGACATTAATATCTTGGACGGTAACAAATTTAAAAAAATCATTGACTGAATGGCTTCTTACAAATTGTTTTTATAGTCTTAAGGAATATATGGAATTTTGTAACTAGAATTATTTATAAAACATTTGCACGTCTGCTTGCAGACCAAATACATTGTACCAACAATTAATTTTAAGACACTAATTTTCATGTATTTTGGCAAATAAATTATTTGATTTGATTTGAAAATTAAGGATTATGTAGATGTCAAATATGCATGGAGGCAAACAGCTCAGGAACCTCCTGACGACTACGAGCTAAATTGTTAATAATTAGCATGAGATCGGACCCAAAGACAGGTTGGTCTCATTGATATCAGTGGCAGTATCCCTGTGAGCCAGAAGACGCTGCGAGTCGTGCTCGTCGGTGCTCTATTCTATTAGTTCTTTGACCAACTCTCACTCCCCCCTCTCCCACCAGCACCACCCCCTCCCCCACTCACCCTGCCGCGAGGAAGTTGGCGTCGGGCCTGAGGAATTTGGCCTCCTTGATATCGGTGGAAGCTTCCAGAAGGCGCCGCGAGCAGTCGTGCTAGTTTGTGCTCCATTCGTTTAGTTCTTTGACCCGCTGTCACTCCCCCTATTCCCCCACTCACCCGGCCGCGAGGAAGTTGGCGTCGGGCCCGAGGAAGTTGGCCTCCTTGATGTCGGTGGTGGTGTTGCAGTGCCCCAGGAACCGCTGCGAGTAGTCCAGCGCGCCGGCGCGCAGCTGCGCCTCCAGCACCGACGTGCTCGGCAGGCTCGCCTCGCCCTCGCCGCCGCCGCCGCCGCCCACTGGACAACGGCAATACGGATGTTGACTCCATTTTTTTATGATGTCAATCAATTAGTTTGTTAGTGGGAGGACTAACTCTTCTGCGAGTGTCCGTCTGGGTTATTACCACCGCTTTGCGCGTGAAGTCAGCCGCCAAGCAGTAGTGTGCAAGCATTACTGTGTTCCGGTTTGATGAGCAGAGTATCCAGTGAAATTACCGGGCTTATGAGACTTAATACCTAATGTCTCAGGGTAACGAGCGCACTGCAGTGCCGCGCAGGCCTTTGTGTTTCAAAGTTCTGTGTGGCACTGTAATTGTTATGGGCCGGCGTTATGCTTACCATCAGGCAAACGACAGGCTCATCTCGTTACCAAAAAACATTAAAAAAAAAATTCGTTTTCTCATGAGAATCAAATGTCTATATCGAAAAAACTGGAAATCGAACGCTAGAAAGTCATAAATGAGAGTCAAAGTCGGGCGTATTTATTGAGCGTTAAAACGCCCCATACAAATTGTACAGAACATCTGACGTCACTTGTTCTACTCGGGCCGTAAAGTACAGACTAAAAACATGCATTTGGTTGATTTGATCGTGAAAAACTGCGTCTAAGTAGGTACATAGCTGTCGTACATTGTTTTTGTAATTAAAATGTAAAGAATCTGATGGATCCATTAAAATTACTAATGGATGATAAAAAAAATGTTGAATTCGGGAAACTTAGATTTTTGTGATTGTCATTTTATTGTGTTAATGTGATCTTCTTAAAACGTGGTTTGTTGGATATGGATTACTGCCGGTCCATACGTCAAGGAGATGCTTAGGAGCTTGCGGTGAAGATAAATACCGTGCTGCGACCGAAATATCATTTTCAATGACCCTGGCCAGCTACCATTGCCAAATCACACCCACTCCACCACAGAACCATTCGAGGACATGTAACATCCACCAAGTAGATTATGGCACATACATCTCTCCCAGAGAGAAGGCCGGTATCCCAGCAGTGGGAGCGTAAGAGGCTGATAATGAACGCTACCTTCGTCGGGCTGCGTCTCCATGCTGTCCAACTTCAGGTTGATGTCCTTCTGCAGGAGAAACACGGCGTGACTGTTGGCATGCCGCGGGAACTTGTCCTGCAAATTCGTACTATTATTATAGACTAGCTGTGCCCCGCGGCTTCACCCACGTAGCTTAAGTTCCTCCTTATAACATCAGCTATCTGCCAGTGAAAGTCTTGTCAAAATCGGTCCGGCAGTTTCGGAGATTAGCCGGAACAAACAAACAGACTAGAAAGACAAAAATTTTTAAAATGGTTGATTTGTTATAGGTACGCTTTCATATGCATTTAGTAAAAAGCTGTTATTTTGATATTACAAACAGGCACTTCAATTTTATTTATTTGTATAGATAGATTGTATTTATAACAGTACGAAGGCCATACCTTGAAGTAGAGTAGGCACTCATGCGCCTCCCTGGCTCGGGAGAGGTCCATGAGACCTTTGGCGAGACGGAAGTGAGACTTCACGTGCCCAGAGTCCAGTTTGATAGCGCGGTAGCAGTCCTTCACCGCCGCGTACGTGTCACCCGACCTGGGACATTACCTGACTTCATAGAAAAGCGAAGGACGGGAGGGTTTGGGGGTTCAACCCCCCCCCCCAACCGGGGGGGTTGGGGGGGGGGGTTTGAACCCCCATACCCTAATTAATTTTGAGGGGGGGCCCCCCCTCAAAATTAATTAGCCAACCCACTGTTTTATACAAATATTGTCGACTGTTTCGTAATGTAATTGGGACATTGCCCGTTTTCATATAAAAGCGGAGGATGGGAGGGTTTGGGGGTCTAACTCCCCCCCCCCCTTCCTCAAATTAATAAGCCAAATCAGTTTTATAAAAAAAATTGTTGACTTATAATGTATTCATCGTGTTATAATTTAAAATCAATTAATAATAATGTCTATCATCAAATTATGTTTTCTATCAATTTTTTCGGTCTGGCAACCCCCTTTATTTACATAAAATATGTAAGAATTCGGAACAGGGTATAGTAGTAGTGTGCACTCACCAGCCCCTGCGCATGAGCGCGGCAGCTCGGTTGGAGTAGAGGATGGCACAAGCGGGGCACTGTCCGATGGCCTCGTTGTATAGCTCCACGGCACTCGAGTAGTTACCTTTATTCACTAGCTCGTTTGCCTGAAATGAGAAAAAAAAAACGACTAAACATTATGATACCTGATGCGGACTCCGGTAGCTGCGCTAGATAACCAACTGAAATTACTGGGCTTATGAGACTTAATACCTAATGTCTCAGGGTAACGAGCGCATTGCAGTGCCGCGCAGGACTTTGTGTTTCAAAGTTCTGGGTGGCACTGCAATTGGTATGGGCCGGCGTTATGCTTGCTTTCAGGCAGACGACCAGCTCGTCTCGTTATCAAATAGTATAAAAAAATTGCAATACCACTCAGAACTTAGAAAAACAAAGTCCTGCGCGGCACTGCTGTGCGCCCGCTACCCTAAGACATTAGGTATTAAGTCTCATAAGACCAGTGATTTCACTGGCTACTCTGCTCATCGAACCGGAACACAGTAATGTTCGCACATTACTTCTTGGCGGCTGATTTCACGAGCAAAGCTGTGGTACCAACCTCAACCTCCCCTCAAGCATCTGGGTTTGAAGGGAGGTTGAGGTTGGGGGGTTGAGGGGAGGGTAGGTGGGAACCAATCGCAGAAGAGTTAGTACTACCACCTACCATGGTACCTAAATTATCAATGGTAAAACCACTTAAAGCAATAAGATCATTCATCACCAACGAAAACACGTAATCAAAACTCACCAATTCCTTAAGGTTCCTGACAGAATCTGGTAGCACAGGCGACTCCAGGGTAGTCCCATTGGACCCGTTAGGAGCGACGCAGCTCCCGTTCTTAGGGCTTTGCTTCTCCCCCTCCCGGCAGCCATGGTTGTGCTGAATGATGAAGGACTCCACCAGGACTGGCTGCCGAGCCGAGTTTATGTCGAAAAGGTACACCTGAAAGGGGCCTGCACTAAAGTGTTGGGTATCGCTGTGTTCTCGTATTATGTACGGAACACTTGTGTGAACAACAGTGCGAATCCTGCGTGGTAAGTAACTAATCTATACAATAAATATAAATTTGAAGTGTCTGTTTTTAATATCAAAATAACAGCTTTTTACTAAATGCATATGAAAGTATATACGGTACCTATAACAAAAACACAATTCTAAATTTTTTTTTTGTCTGTCTTTCTGTTTGTTCCGGGTAATCTCCGAAACGGCTGGACCGATTTTGACGGGACTTTCACTGGCAGATAGCTGATGTTATAATGAGTGACTTAGGGCCGATTTTTCAATAGTCACATACCGTCCTGTTAGATAATTCCCTGAATCATCTAAGTCTGTGGTGAAGACAGACGTCAATAAATTTTATGGCATTCTAAAGAAATAAACCTTAGTTAGGTAACGGTCCATTAATTTTGAAATGAAAGACCCGAAAAACACACTAAAAACACGAAAATTAATCGATTGGATAGCAATCAGTTCGTTAAAGTGCAATTGAAAAATCGGCCCCTAGGCTACTTTTATTTTAGAAAAATAAATAGGGTTCTGCGCTAAAAAATAAAACCCATTAAATCCAATATCTCTGCGCGGGTAAAACTGCGTGCAGCAGCTAGGAAGTAATAACAATTAAAGCCGTTATTTAGAGATGTACATTCATTTAAATTGAAAACTAGTTTTCCATCTTTGACCCGTTCCGACCATTTCTGTCTATCACCAGCTGCTACTGTTATCCATGGATATGTTAGTTTTAAGTTATATATCATGTGTCACCTGATACCGCCTTTATCTCAGCGACCTATATTCTGGATGGGTCTAGATTAATTTTCTTATGCACAGTAATTTCAATGACTATTTTGCTCATCACTCCTGCTGGGCTAACATGCGCGCCACGACAAAATTTTGTTTACTGTTTTGTCTCGCTCTTTCTCTCGCGAACATGAGACAAATGCACGACATAAGCATCGACAAATTTTTGTCACGGTGCGCATGTTAGCCCTACAGGGGGGTGATTTTAATTCTCTCGGAATCATATCTGTGTCGGAAGCGACTATCGTAATCGTTTATATCTCGGAAACGCATCCCGACAGAGAAATATTGTCGTGATTATATCCGTGTTTATGCAGCTCAGTTGTCGAATCTAAACGGAAAATTTCTGTGACGGGATGCAATTCCGAAATATAAACGACCAATACTGTCGCTTCCGACACGGATATCATTCCGAGTAAATTAAAATAACCTTGCTGAACACAGTAATGGTTGCACATAGCTGCATGGTGGCAAATTAGGTAAGTAAACAAAGCGGTGGTCTCAAAAGACACTAACAAAAGAGATGCTGCTCATTTTTTAAGTAAGGAAGACTGTTACCTGTTCAGATCCTAAATTGACCAACAGCTCGTTCCCGTCGTGACTGAACGCTACGTAAGTGGTCGCTTTCTTCGGGAAGTTCTGTTCTGAGGGTTCCATTGATAAATGTCCTGTGAAAAAGCAGACCATGTAATACAGGATGAGTTTGAATTTGTACGTTATCTCGGAAGGGGGTATTAGGGCCCTGGTTGTAAGTTGTGAGAAAACCGTCATTTAAAATTTTCAAAAAAAAAAGAAAATTTTACAAACGGGAGATGCGCGACATTTTCTGGATTTTTTTTCTAAGTCTCTTCTAATCAATATTATCATTTAACAAAGTTCAACATAGTTCAAATGATAGATCCATAAAATCCTAGATATAATGCACAAGATACCTATTTGTTCAAAACACCCAAAGAAAATAATTGATATAACACTATAATTAAGTACGAGCGTTTGTATAGAAAATATAGCGGGTTGGGTCCTCTTAAGGTGACGAACCATTTCTTTCCGCGACTATACCTTGTATGTTTTATTATGTGTGGTGAGTAAATGTTTTAGTATGTATAGTATACCTGGCGCGAAGTAGTGCACTGCTGCGCGCGGTATGTTGTTGTCGGGGTCGCCGTGGCCGGCGCGCGTGCAGCGCTGGTTCTGCCGCTCCCACATGAGCCGCGAGCCGCCGCCCCCGCCCCCGCCCCCGCCCCCGCCGCCGCCACCGTTGTTCTATCACAACCATCGATTGATTGCAAACATCATTTATATACATACTAGGTGGTAGGACTAACTCTTCTGCGAGTGCCCATCTGGGTTGGTACCACCGCTTTGCTCGTGAAGTCTGCCGCCAAGCAGTAGTGTGCAAGCATTACTGTGTTCCGGTTTGATGAGCAGAGTAGCCAGTGAAATTACTGGGCTTATGAGAGTGAATACCTAATGTCTCAGAGTAGCGGGCGCACTGCAGTGCCGCGCAGGACTTTGTGTTTCAAAGTTCTGATTGGCACTGCAATTATTATGGGCTAGCGTTGTGCTTACCATCAAGCAAACGACCAGCTCGTCTCGTTATGGAATAGAATAAAAAAAGATTAAGGGCCGAGTTACCACGTTATACCACAGAATAAGTAATAGTTCAAGTAATTATACGTAGTTGTGTTCATATCAACTATATAAAAAAGTATAAGTCTGTGGATGTCTTTTTTTTATATTGATCTGGATATCCATCACCCAGTGTCGCCATACTAGGTACTTTACTAAGTAGCAGTCTGGACAAAAATAAAGAGCAAAAGGGAGTCAGATAACCTCACCTGTAACCTGGCCAGCTTGATCATCCTGGTATCATAGAGTCGCACGTAGAAATCGTTGGCACCGACCGCGAGCTGGTGCGGGCGGCGCGGGTTGACCGCCACGCACTTGGCCTCCGCGTACCGACCGAGGTGGTTCAGAAGATTGATGAGAACATTGGCCGAGTCAGAGTTGCAGCGGTGAGGGGTTCGCAGGTCATGCTGTCTGGAAGGTAGCAGCTGTTAGCGGCAGGCTGCTAGGGGCGGTGCAAGCAGAAGAAATTTAAAAAATACTATCTAACTAAGGCTCTTATTAATGAACAATGTTAAACTGTGTTTTGTCTCTTTCGATTCAGTTTAAAATTGTCAAAAAAAGGGGCGGCGGGACCTGCAGGCCCAGGGCGCTGAATCCTAAAATACGCCACTGCGTACAGTCGTGATGAGTACAGTAGTGAAGAGCGCAGCGAATTGCCGTCAGCGCGGGCCATCCGCGCGTGTTGGAAACTATTGTAACGATCCTAGAGACGCAAAGCTCGTGACCCGCGACGCTTACCAACCGCGCTGGTGCAAGCGTCACTGTAAAACCACAAACTTATTTAAAGAAACAAAGAAAAATAGAAACATTAGCATTGGCGCCTCATGTATGAGTGTGTTTGTATTCGTGTGCGTATGTGTGTGTATACATTTCTCTTAAGAGCCTTATAAAGCTCATTAATATACATTAAAAATAATGTAGGCCCAAGCGTGCTGCCCTGAGGAACCCCGTAGTTGCACATGGCACTATCACTCTCATGCAGATCAATGTTTACTTGCTGACTATGGTCTGACACGTAGTCAGTGAACCAATCGTGGACAGTTCCTCTAAAGCCAACTCCCCCACAAACATGACAGAAGTATTGGGATAGAGACTGTGTCAAATGCTTTTTGGAGATCCAAAAAGACACCCACAAACACAATGCTGACCCTTATACTAGTAGTTGTGAGTGTAGTCAGATGGAAAACAACATCATCCGTTGATTTTCGAGCTGGAAACCATACTGATTGCTTGCAAGAAGATAATTATTTTCTAAATATGACATCGGCCTTTATTTGGAAAGAGTTGGCAAGAGGAAAATTGTTTTATAATTTGAAGGTACCCACTTTCCAACAGCCTTGAAAATGTGACAAATCATATCCTTTTTAAGAATGCCCTTCGTGAAGCTTAAATTACAAAGTTGGATAATTGTTTCTACCAACAATGTGAAGCAATATTTTAGTAAAGATAGTGTGGTGCTATCACAGCCTGGGACGCTATTAATTTTAAGATTGATTTATTTATTTATTTATTTATTTAATTAAAACGGCATAAACTAATTACATTAATTAAAAAAAGGTGGACAATGCTAGATACATACTAAATAAAATTAAGATAATAACAAAAATATAAATCTTATTTATAGAATTAATTTCTTTAAATCTTATTTAAAGAAAATAATATAAAATAAATTAAATTAGCACACATACTCATACACCCCTTTCACAATAACACAAACACTCTGACAATATTTTCGACCATCCATCCGCAAACAAATCACAGTCTGGATTGGTGGCCAGGAGAGCGTTGAGGGCCGAGGGTACGCGGTATGGGAGACTTCTTCCGCGCCACTGTGCGACAACATGGGACAGCGAACAACCGGTGCCTTCTGGTACGATTGTAATTGTCAGGTATAAACAATCGACACAACTCCTCATGCAGCTCCAGAGGACTGATAGTTGGACTATATGAAAATTAGCCTTATACTATGACCATGCCTTATGGCGGAAGAGTACAAGGATTATGACGCCATAAACATGAAAATGTAAGCCAGAAAGAACCAAACAGCACAGCGTCTATAATTGATATTATACTTACAATATCAGCCCGTCCTCGCCGGCCGACCATATCAAATGCGGGTTGTCGGGCGCTGTGGCAAGTCTCTTGACGCGGCCGCAGTGGCAGGCGCACTCAAGCAGCGTCGCGCCGGTCGTGATGTTGGTCGCGCGGACTGTGCTGTCCGCTGCACAGGTGGTCAGTAAGTCCGGGGTTAGGAACTGAAAACAATTGATATCTTACTTTAAAAAGACATGCTTTCAACTAATTGTCACCACAATAATTGCAAGAAATCTTTGTGTAGTGAAACCTGTTATCAAATACTTATAAACTAATTGTTAATAATAATAATATTTAATGTTTATTTTCTCAACACAAAAAGAACAGAATATGGTGCAAAACACATAGTGAAACCTGTTTTGTGTGAGACTGGTGCCTGAAATAGGTATAAAAACCTGTAGTACAGGTCACCAGGACTCCACTCCGCGGGTTTAACAAATGAAAAACCAAAGATTAAGCTTAGGCTCTCGAGAGCCAACTAATATTACAATAAATGAACTTAACATAGGCATCAGAGCATGATAAAAACATATATACATGCATACACATATATACACATTAAAATGCATATACATTCACAAATTTATGGATAAAGTTAGAACATCATATAATATGTAAGGTGTAAAAGTGTGTGTTCGGAGTACATGTTAAGAATAAATATGTGATGTGTGTGGGTGGGTGTGTGAACTTGTGTGTGAGTGGGTGTGTTGACTAATTATTGAGGTTTATTTCCATTTTACTAGGTCTCATAACTGTATCACTTTAAATTATTTATACATCAATAGGAGATACCTGGTAGTGTAGGTAATTAACAAGTGTAATTAAAAAAATTAAAATACATGTCTGCCCTATCCAGTATCACACAGGAAGATGCAAGGATATAACGAACAAGTAGACCAGATACTTTTTATGTTATTGGTAATAACTTTACTTTTAAAAGTCATGAATTATTGAATATAACTTTATTTCCAATTTTTGGAAACATAACTGTGTATTTAATCATAATCATACAAATGTAAGATCACAAGCTCAGAGCAAATTGTTGTGTGCTCTCCATCGCCTAATCACTTTGCTACAACAATACATACAGATCTGTTCAGGCATTTAAAAGTTTTAGTGGAATAAAGGTCACACACATACATGAACCATGAAAACATTACACTCCTTTTTTGGGCAGTTGTGTAAAAGTACATACTATTTATGTCAATTAAGTTTATAAGATCATAGCTGTGTGAAATAAACATCAGTTCCCACATTGCTTATCCATAATATATAATCATTTGTGTAGTTTTAGCTGAGATAAAGTTACAGCTAGCCTCAATGTAGCTAACTGTTACTTTATCTTCTATCTTCTATGAGGTTCATACCATTAAAAAATGTACACTTGGCTTGCCTTCAACCATTCTTGATACCACCTACATACTAATTTGAACTATGTCTACAGATCTTATAGCTTTGATAACTTAATGATGCTACGGACTCAATACCTAGTTCATTTGATAAACAACTTGTCAGGTTTAAAGGTGAGTGGGCTAGTTCATGTCATGCTCATGATGATTCATAGTTCATACAAATACAATAATGGTTCAATACTCTAGCAATAAATGTTGGTAGAACTTTATCTCACCTTAACAGAGAAGATATTGCCTGTGTGACCTGTAGCTATGTTCTGGAGCTGCTTGTAACGATATGGATCCCACAAAATGACGTGGAGATCGTCTGATGCCGACGCGAGTATCCTAAAACGAAATCAGTCTTATTCTCCTTATCAGTTCTTATTACCCTTAATCTTATAGAAGTCGATGATGCTTACGATCCATCAGAGTTCCATTCCAAGCAGTTAACGCATCCAATATGCCCGTTAAGCTCTGTTTCTAGCCCTAAACGGTCGATAGTGCTTCGTGTCACTGTGAGCCGACTTTGGAACTGCCTGTCGATATCCCCTCGCTCCCGGGCCGCTGTCAGGCCCACGGTGCCCTTGGCCCAAGCAGGCTCCTCTCTCCGACCCATTGCAGCTGATTACCTACTCAATAAATCTGATATGATATACCATCACAAACGCGAACACCTATCTGCGATACGATCTATTTGTAGTGATACACATCTCCCTGCGCATTGCAAACTACACAGGTACACGTTTAACAATACAAATTACGTTATTCTAATGCAAAATAGAACAAGCGAACAAGTTAAACAAATGGAATCGTTTCTTCTAGACGGAGACGAATTTTCTTACGAAAATAAAAGCTGAGCTGTCAGGTCTGTCAGTCAAACAGCTGTCACCAAGCTGTCACAAGGTTGCATTTTGTTTTGATAGACAGAGAACGTCAACCTTAGAAAATGGTAACTCTCGATTTTTTATTAAATGAATGAAGATATTTTTTGAAGTGAACAAACCTCTTAACAGTGAACATTTGCTGCTCGAGATCTGTGGAACTGTCATGGACACTTGGCAGTCATTGTCAAAATTGTAATTGAAGTTGAAGTTGACGTTTATGTCAAAATAAGATTTCTGTGAATATTTTGCAGAACTTGTATTTACGTTTTTATAATAGTGATTATAGTGAAATAGGTAGGATATAATCAAATAAATTTCTCAACAGATATTTATGCTCGCCTTTCAACTGTAGATATCTATTATTCTACAAGGTATTATAGAACAATCGCATCAATATCATCTCTTCTTACTTCAGTTTTCCAGTTCCAGTTTTCCACCATGGGAGAACGCAAGGGGCAGAATCATTACTACCCTCCCGACTATGACCCTAAAGTCGGGGGCTTGAACAAATTCCTGGGCACTCATGCACTGCGTGAGCGGGCCAGGAAACTCCACATGGGGATCCTTATCATCCGATTTGAGATGCCGTACAACATCTGGTGTGATGGCTGTAACAACCACATTGGTATGGGAGTGAGGTACAACGCTGAGAAAACGAAAGTAGGGATGTATTATACCACTCCGGTTTACCAGTTTCGGATGAAGTGTCATCTGTGCGACAATCACTTTGAGATCAAGACGGACCCTGGGGTATGTCAAAGAAATTTAATATTATTTATAAGTATTACATATTTATATTCATTTATTTCATAACAGAAAATGTTACAGGTCAAAAGTAATATAGTATAGATAAGCTTGACTGTTTTAGTGATAGAATAAATTATTTTAATAACACACCACAATATTTTTTACAGAACTTGGACTATGTAATAGTATCAGGTGCTAGGCGCCAAGAGAACAGATGGGATCCAACAGAGAACGGCCAAATTGTGCCTGAGACAAAAGAGACTCAGAAGCGGTTATTTGACGATGCTATGTTCAAACTGGAGCACAAAACTGGAGATGAGGATGTTGCTAAACTGGATAAACCTAGACTGGGCCGGCTAGTGGGCAGGAACGAAAGTGTGTGGAAAGATGATTATGAAGCCAACTGTTCTCTGAGAAGACATTTTAGAGTAAGAAAAATAATTTTCCAATTACTTTTTGGGTTGAAAAATAGAACTGTAGTAATATATTATCATTTATTTATTGTCTATCTGTGGCTTTTTACTGCAGAAACAGATTAAGGTAGGAAAGACTAAAGGATGTATTTATTACACCACATGATATGCAGACTGTCTTACTAAGGCTATCTGTTAACTTCTCTGTAATAAGAGTTAGTGTGTTAATCGGTCATAGTAAAAATAAGTTGACTAAATGACACTCTTAGTAAGAGAGTCTGAATAACACGTTGTTTAATAAGTCCTTAAGCATATAAACCAGTAAAATTATGGTGTTATGTTCAAATTAGTAAAATATAAAGTTAAGGTCTGCAGTCACTGGTGTAGCTGAACATAATTCAAGTTACTAGTTCAACAAAACGATGCATTGCCATCATAACCTATAGGCTACTTTCCATTCTCCTACTATCTTAAAATTTGGTGGGCAAAACGCATAAGTAAACATAATTTGGAAATAATTTAGTTCTATATTTCTTAATGGAGTAAAGAAATCAATGAATCAATCAACATCATCAGTGTGAATAATGTCAATATTAATTATATATAGATAATGTTTATGGAGGCTAATATATCTTGTAAGGATCATATTATGTTAATTATGCTATTAACTCAGCATAATAAGATAAGCATATCTAAGATTTATGTGGTCTTTTGCAGAAAAGAAGAAAAGAACTTGAAGAATCATCAGTGTATGATGGCCTTCTTCTCGCAAAATCATCACTCGACATTAACTTACTTCCGGAATCAGAAGATGACAGAAATATGGCATCCCTCCTCTCTCTCCGTCCCTCCAAGAGTGTTGAAGAGAAACAGGAACTTACTCGAAGCAAAATACTAAATAGCCCAGCTTTGCCAAGCTCTAGTGGCCTTTTGACAAGTTTTGGAGGCTTAAAGAAGGAAGAGTCTTTAAGGAAAAGTATGACTTTATCTAGGAATATTTTGGGTGTAGTTGTTAAGAAGAGCAAAGGTGATACTGAAAATGAAGTTAAACATGAGCAAAAAATTAATGCTCAAATAGAAATAACTAAAATTGGTGGACAAAATGATATGAATCAAGGTTTGAATATTGCTAAGTTAGGTGCTAAACCAGATAATAGTGTTAAATTAGATGCTGAAACTGTAAATGAAAATGAAGATCCTAAAGTTAATGGAAGCAAACATTTCTCATTAGTTGAGGATTACAGTTCTAGTGGAGAAAACTCAGACTGAACATAGCTGGATCTTGTATCATTTTAATTTTTTTTGCTTCAAAGTCAAACTTTATTGTATAGTGATAATAATGGTTTTGTTGTTGTCATTTGGCATTTGATACATATAAAATAATATGCATTTGTGTACATAATAGCCAGTTCTAATTCCATTTCCTGACTGTTACATGATTGCTATAAACTGAGCAAGAAAGCAATATTAAATAATTTGGGGCTTTAGCTGGTAGCAAGCTAAACCTAAAATAGACTAGCTCTCGTGAAATTTTGTAAATACCTAATAATATTAAGAATATTTATTAGTAGAAATGCTATACTTAAATGTACCTACCCATGAGGAAGAGTAGATATATATATTGTTATTTAATATTTAACTATTGGGTCATTCCACGGTGACGGGCGTGACATTTCAACTTCTATTTTGTGCATTTATTCTTTAACTATTATACGAAATTGCTTAAATACTATTGTAATAGATAAGACATCGATTGTTTTTACTAAATTTACAACATTTTTTTTCTTATTCGGCTCACAAAACAATTTACGACGATTTTAGTCGCTGTGACGGGCGTGACGCGTACTCGAACAAGATTATCGACCTCTTCGACAAGACACAATATTTCTGCTAATTACACAATTGTTTTTTAAATTCAATTAGTCCGCTTTTTAGAATAATATGCCTTCTAGATTTACAGTGATATGTCGTATGTGAATATTTGATATTGCAGTTTTCGTGACCTGAAATAAGTTGTGACGGGCGTGACAAGACTTTGTGACGGGCGTGACGAGTTCAATTTTTAATAAGTAAACAAACAATTTTATCACCTAAAGTCATATAAGTATTAACCCAAATTCTAAATTTATAAGCGAAAGTTTAAAAAACTCAGTTTATTAGCTGGTTTTGTTAATGTTAGGACTAACTCTTCTGCGAGTGTCCGGCTGCGTTGTTACCACCGCTTTGCTCGTGAAGTCTGCCGCCAAGCAGTAATGTGCAAGCATTACTGTGTTCCGGTTTGATGACCAGAGTAGCCAGTAAAATTACTGGGCTTATGAGACTTAATACCTAATGTCTCAGGGTAACAAGCGCACTGCAGTGCCGCGCTGGCCTTTGTGTTTCAAAGTTCTGAGTGGCACTGCAATTGTTATGGACTAGCGTTAGGCTTACCATCAGGCAAACGACCAGCTCGTCTTGTTACCAAATAATATATAAATAAAAAAAAAGGTTAAAATACTGTGATGGGCGTGATTTGTGACGGGCGTGACCAAAGTAATTTGCTCAGCATCACCAATCAGTAACATAAAAAATTATAAAAATTATTCGCATACATTCCTTTGCGACATATCCTTACTTTCATAAGCTTACTTACAACGTGCAAGTGATTTGGACTCTTTGATGAGAACTTTTCTATGTATTTTGTGACGGGCGTGACATGCAAACTTGCCTTGCTAAAATGATTAGTAAAATATTATGTAATGATCTGAGAAACGCCAAAATTTGTCTAACACAAGCTGATATCTTGAGCACTCTGTTGACAGTCAAAATAGCGCGGAATAACCCATAGAAAACGCAAATTAGTGTTGCCAACACACATGTGTTTTTCCTACCATGGAAATTCCTTGGCAAGATGAAACTTCAAATAAAATTTGATTGAGTGAATGCTAGAATTTTGTTTTTTTTTACATCATTAGGTGAAAATTAAACATATTTACTATTAGTAATTAATGGTAAAGTGCTTGTAACATAACATTTATTTTTATCTCATCTGGTATCGATTACCGTGGAATGGCCCTATTATACTTCTCATGTACCTAACTTTTGTCCTAACTTTGATATTGCTATTGCCATCACTGTTTTTGCAAAACCATTAGGTATACAATTGTATATTTAATGCAAATGTAAGTGAATATAAATACTTTATACAATAGTGCTTTAATAAAACAGCATAATGTGAAGTACAACTTTTATTTCATCATTTAAAAAACATTTTTCATTTATTAATTGATTACCACGTTTCGATGTAAGCATAAATAATATTGTTACAAAAAATATAAACAATGCTATAAAGAAAAAGTTTAAAGAAACCCCTGAATTCATTTTGTGCATGATTTTTCGCTTGCTAAAAACTAAAAGCGTATGTAATAAAAATTCTTTGGATGATCTTTGATCTATGGCTCAATCCTTGCCAAATATAAAGGCATATCTTTGCACCCCTTTAAATTTGGCAAATAGAACAAAGTAGAACCTATTGTAGCATAAAATTAAGCAAATTTTAAATGTTCTATATCAAAATTGATTATTTAGTTTTATTCAATGATAGCGTTTATACTTCATTAACACCAAATAAATAGACAACATGGAGTGTACTAAGGATAGGGCCAAGGGGCCTATTATAGACACCGATAACTGGGGCCTTTTTGGCCTAGTAACTATTAACAGACTTTTTAATCTAGCTAATAACAACAAAGTTCTCATCTATTCTGTTGCACACATCATTTCATTTTAGGAATGTAAAACAAGAAACTAAAGCAGTTTTCAAACGTATTTTTTTGTAAAATTATTATGAGTATTATTTTTTTATACTGTAAGTGATGTTATCGTTACAGATCAATATAACATATTTATAATCCTGTTTCCAGTATAAGATTCCCTGTAGATTCAAGGCTGTAAGAATTTTTTAATACTGGTTCACAAAGGTGCACACCTATGCAGGTAGGTATTCGAGACTTAAGCCTCTCAAAATACACATGTCATTCAGAAGTTGGTACCTTAAATAATATTTATTATAGTATGTTTAATTAAGTACATAGGTATATCTTTCGTTGTGGAATGACCACGACTTCGTCTATCTTTTTAAATTACAGATAGTCATAAATATTGTGAAAGCCATTAGGCTAGGCTAGTAGGTCTCACAGTATAAAAATATTCAAAAACAATACACAGATTCTGTTTTCTTTTTAAGTTTTTAATTCTATACACGACATTATACATTTCAGTATTACGAACTTCTCAACAAATATAGCTTAGACACCAATCACATACTTAAATTAATAGATACAATTTCGAAGAAAAAATATTCTAACTGCAATAATATTATCATTATAAATTTAGGCTTTTAATAAAAAAAATATTCTTAATGTGCTTTAAATTCTCGCTAACCCTAACATGCACTGATGTTATAATTTGTAAAATAAATTATTATAACTATGATAATACTAATATAATGGAGATCAATGAATTCTTTTTAAAAGTTACTAAAAATAAATTTGCAGTTCAACAAGAACATTAAAAATTCTAATACGAAGCAGCTTATGAATCATTTAACTTAAAATTGGTATAATTTTACTATTAATGCTAAAACAATAACTGTGAACTCATATATTTACAATATTATGAAAAAAGAATTGATCTTTCATAAATGACCAAACACAGGAAGGTATCAAGAAGAGGCAAAAGGGGTAAATTAACCAAAAAATCTTAACGTTAAATTTGTGCTTAATAAAAAGGGTTAAACACTGGTTATCGTAACAAAAATACAAATGGTCAGTTCTTTGTGGCACGCTTCGAATTCCCTTTCATTGATTTGACAGTCATTATAGCTTAGAGAGTTCCCAGGATTCCGCATTCAGGTGGCGAAGTGATATGCGATTGTAAACTCGTGATTTAAATTGAAGTAGTATTGACAGGCTACTAAAATAAAATGGTTAGTAAGAAGTAAGTATAACTCAAGAATGTTTTAGGAGTTTACAGAGGTGCTACTTAAAATAATACTAATTTTTAAACTTTATTAATATTTCACCAAATTTTTTGGCGTTCAATACTTGTAATCATTTGTGTATCAGCTCGCCACAGAGTATATAATTATCTTGTAGTAAGTATAATCCCAATTCCACGATCTTAAATTGAAACAATAAACTGATTCCAATTTGTTTCAATTTAAATGACTATCCATTTGGATCTCTCATTGCGCATAAAATTCAATGTTTTAGTCCTGAATAGGGCATCGTTTGTCTTCCAAAGCAAGTATGAGAGCGCACTGAATTTTTGCTTGAAGCCACTTCAGGAGCTCTGGGTCTGATATTTCGATGACCTTTTCGTCCGTTGAAAAATAATTCACCATTTCATCCTGGAATGAGCAAATTAATTACTGTATTAAAACAAAAACTACGGTGGATAATGTACAGCAACTAATAATACATAAACACACAGTGAAAAACGCCTATGTGAAAGAAATAGGTACCTACCTATCTAGATATTTTCTCTTTATAGTGTGTATACAGGGTGAGTTTGAATTAGTATGTTATCCCGGAAGGCAGTGATTAGAACCATGCTGCCCGGAAGCTCTGTAGCAGAATTTTGACGTAAACTTTAAATGCCTTTTTTAATGAAAAATTCCGAATTTCAAAAACTCGTAAAATAAATAATGTTGACTTCCAGGAGTATATTGGCCTCCTTCCGGGATAACACCAATTTAAACTCAGGCTATATATTTGAACTGTTTATGTTTATATTATATTTGAATTTGGTCTGAAGTTAAATGTGAAGTCCAAGACGTAACTCCAAGGAGGATATTCGAAGCGCTCCGTTCCACTTTTGGGACATAGTAAAGCATGTGGGGCACTCTTGAGACTCACCTGCTTAATATTCAACACCAGCTTGTCCCCGTCTATCCGCGGCGTGTCGATAAGGTCGTCTAGCTTTACCGCCCACTCCACGTGCCATGACCCATTGGCGCCGCCTGCTCGCACCATGTATAAGTGTCTGTGGATAAAAAAACGTATAAATTGATATATCGCGACTTTTAACTTGTTTATTATCGACTAAAACAGTAAATGTGCACATATCCCTGTTGTAAATACATTGGCGCATGCCATGCGATAGGTCAAATTTCTCTAAATATGTCGGTCACTAAATGTACTTATTTCTAGTGTGTCACAACCATGAAAATTAGAAAACTATTTAAGACTATTTAAAAATTTGTCCGAATTAAAATCCGATAAAGCAAGTAAAGTGCCACTTTCCCTCTAATAAACCCCCATCTACGCCCTAAGCTAGCAATAAGGAGCTTTACTTACTCAGTAGACAGCAATAAAGTACATGTGAAGGCCGGGGGCAACATGGCGTGCGCGAGGTAGTGGCCCGGGGCTAGAGGCCCGCGCGTCGTCGCCGCTGCTAACGCTGCCCCTAACGCTTCGTGCACTGAGTACGGCCGCACACCCTATAAATAAAAAATGGATTATTCATCCAGTCAGGCATAGAGTAGTAATTATACATATTTTTTCAAAAGCGCAAAGCTTAAATTTTGACACACATCTTTGCGTAAAATCATCGCGACCGGATAATTACGTACGCTAAAACTTTGATAAGGCTACACATCACGAAAATCTACATTCATTTTGAAGCGGTATTGCACTACCTATATTCCTTCGTGTGTGACCTAGTATCGTACGTACTTCAGCCACGGGGCAGTGGCGCGGCATGCGGCGGCGCGCCAGCACGCGGCCGCCGGCGCCGGCGCAGGCGCGCAGCGCTCGCTCGGCGCAGCTCAGCTGCGTGCCGAGCTGCGCGCCCGACACGGCGCGGCACATATCTGTAGGAAAATGTATTTGTAACTACCTATATACCTTTACATGATCACTTCGGTCACTCCGCTGGAAACTATAATAATAAAAAATATCGATACCTACTTAGTACCTAAATGTCGTCAAGTTCATTATGCATATCTTTTAATAAAAACTATTGTTTTATTGTAGGGTTCCGTCAAGTATTTCGCTTTCCAAAAGGGTTCCGTCACCAAAAAAGATTGAGAACCGCTGCTATATACCATATACCTACTACTTACTAGTAATACTGGTATTAGTCGATTCGTTAATCATCATAGCTGTCTGTCGGCCGATCAATTTCATGACTAAATACATTACAATACAATATGTCCATGAACCATACTATCAATCCAAATCGATATCTCGCTGCTGAATGCTAACCGGATTTTTACGCTTTTTGTCGCCATTAGCGAAGGCCACTTTCAGAATTTTAATGAAGTCATTATCTACTTACAGCATATATTAAAATTGTAAAATTTAACCAAAATAACAGACCATATAGCGTCTCGTTTTATAAAAATATTTTTATGTTATAATTATTGACCAATGTAAACACTACTTACTAGTATATCAGAGACGTAGCCTGGATAACAAAGCCTTTTACTATGCCAAACAAATTAAAAAAAACTTAATTTTTTTATTGTTGTTACATTTATAGTATGTTTTTATAAACCTAGGTACCTAATAACCTACAAAACATAGGTACATAATCATGCTACGTTCAGATGAAAAGCCATCATGCTATAGAAAATGAAAAGGCTAAGTATTTTCATGCACAAGGTAACTAATATACTCACTCTTTAGGAACACATAGTCATCATCTGTCCTCGCGCACAGACAGACAAAAAAATAAGGAACGATGTTAATGAGTTAAAACGACCAAGCAAATATTATTAGGCTAAGGAAAATTAACTACACGTCCCTTCGAAAGGAAACAGATAGTTAGTTGCCCCGTCGCCCCGTCCTAAATCCATATCTGGGTTCAAACTAAATGAAAAACAGATCTAAAGATGACATACCCATTTAGGTGCCATGCGTTCTAAAATCATGCTTTTATTACAAAACTAGTTATGTAGGTACTAGAAATTACTAAGACCTTTAATTATTTTTAAGGTGAGATAATTTTATTAGGTACTTGTAGGTACTATGTGAATAAAGGTTTTACATTGAAATAGACATATATAACCAATACATAGAACAAAGATAATAAAAAGACAAAATAGCTTACCAAAGGTAGGTCTTGCAACGAGCGCTGTGAGCGCCAGCGCAAGACTGGCAGCGCTAGTGTTGTCTGCAGCTATCATAGACTCCGGCAAGTCGTTACCGATCCTCTCCTCGCCTGTAAAGGTGACCTGTCAGAACCAGAGAGTAGCAGATCTTCCCAGCCTCTTCAATTTATGCGACGATGTAGTCCAAGATAGATAATAATAATATAATAGATTCCTTCAGATAAGTGACTTTGGGGAAACTCAATACTACATTTAAAAATTCAAGTAACTTAATACTATGTATAAATAAATCACTATTTGTTAATTTAATAATATAAGTAAGTTAAGTTATAAATATAAGTGCCACTTTAGTTAGGCCTTCGGAGTAGGTATACTTTTGTTAACTGGATAATATTTTAAGAAATTGTAATGTAATAATAATTTATATAATAATAAAAAAGGCGCCAAGATCACAGCTAAACTGGAAAACCTGTACTATCTTCATACTCACCAGTTCGCCGTTTCGGAGTGCGCGGTATTGGCTGGTGCGCGTCGCTGAAGATGGCCGCTTCCTTCGACGAGAGCCCGAGCAGACAGCTCGCGCCGTCCATCAGCCGCGCCGACACCTCCAGGAGCTTGCGCCCGAGAGCCGTGCCCTGAAGCGCAAGTATAACGGCTCTAATATCATTATCTGCCTCTTACGCCCCCACTGCTGGGATACCGGCCTTCTCTCTTAGAGAGAGGTATGGGTCATAAGCCACCACGCAGGCCCAGTGCCGCTTGGTGTATGTCACATCTCGAATATTGTGGTTCTTGAATATGCCGGTTTCCTCGCAATGTTTTCCTTCATCGTTTTAGAGCGAGTATGAATAATCCGCACATACGAGTAGCTTGATATAAGTCATTGGTGCGGGCCGAGTCGAGATTCGAACTATGGTGCGTCGGATTGAAAGTCACAAAAGCTCCCGCTCGGCCACACTCGCTCTAATCTGGGATACTAAGATATAATTACTATAGCATTGCATCACCACTCACACCAACTTCCTGCCACGACTTCCCCAACCAGCGTCGCCCGTTGTTCCTGCACCTAATTGTAGACCTAACAACTTACACAACAAGGTTCATAGTAGTGCTTCAGCCCCCTGCTGAAGTCTCCTATGTAGCTGTAGGGGTTGCCCAGGATGTTGAGCCCGAGCACCAGCACGTAGAACTGCTGCACCAGCTGCGTCCAGTAATGGCGTGACGCCGCATCCAGGAGCCCCGGCATTGTGATAGGAGCGTTGCGGAGCTCTAAGTACGACATTCTAGAACCAAAACAAATTTTATTTAAGATATCTTACATCTTCATCTTGATATGTAAGCGTTTGATCTCTATCTCCCCTGATCTTAAGCGACGATGTGATCGACGCTGAACTTAGACTAGGAATGCGCCCGAACCCACCCCTAGGCTCTACAGATTTTTAACTTGAGGTCAACTTGCTTGCACTATAAAATAACCTACCACCATACAAAGCATCATCAGCCGAATGACGTCTACATAAGCATCTTCTGTAGAATGCCACTTTGAACGGCTACTTGCCTCTTGCATCCAAAGGTTTTGGCCAGGTCGTCGGTCCATCTAGTGGGGCCTGTTTACATTTTAAGCATCCGATAATCATATTATCATAAGTAGCTGGAAGCTAAATAATTATGCTTTGGATACCTACCTACCTATTCAAATATAGCTGCCAATTTATTCACTACTGGACAACTATAAACCATTGCAGTCCTCACGCCTGATTGAATTACAAAGTTCATCGCGGCACTAGAGTGCGATCGCCACCCGTGGTAAGATTCACATGTACACAAACCGAGACCCGCAATCTAGTAATAATAAATATCTACAACGAAATCAGAAAACAAGCATTGATATTGTGTACGTTACCTACCATCCTAACGTCCCTTAACTCATTGTCGTTCAGTTATACAGTAAACACAAAATAGAACACAATAAGACACTATAGGTACTTAAAGATTTACTGCAAGAAATAACATACCTATATCAAGACACAAGTGAAAGTGTTAATTTAAAATGCAAATAAGGTCGAATCAAATCATTTTAGTTAACAAGACTGCGGCAGTAACCAGAACACCATTTTTTTACAGTTTACTTACAATAAATAAAACAAAATGGTATGGAAGCTCACCTCAAAACCACATCTTTCATATCGCAAAGCGAGGAGCCCCAGGAGTTGAAGAGGTACTCCAGAAGATCGCTATTGAACATCTTTGGCCTATTCTCCTTTTTGTTTCCAAATCTCGTTCTGTTCGGGCTGTTTGCGTTATCTGCTAGATATCCTCTAGAAGACAAAGATAGAACCAGCTTAACTGGAGAAAGGTGAACGTATTCGAATAAGACAAATCGCTGGCCAGTATTCTGCCCTTTGAAAGCAATCATTGCTAAAGGCAAGTGGACTAAAGCCAGGTCAGCTCTGAGCCTCACCGCTGGTTTCTCTTCTATCTTCCAATGGTTTAGTATATCGAATACATAGTTCACAAAACCTCGATCTAGGTTAATGCAGTACTCCTGCACTAGAACCTTTAAATATTTGTACACTTCTTGGTTTAAAGACGGTCGGTACTGTTTTAAAGTAACGATTTCAATGCACGGCTTCTGCTCTGAAGATCTCATATCTGCTGGTAAAGGAGCGGGATACAAAACGCTAGGAAAAACAGCTTCATTTAGCTGATTATCAATTTGCAGTCTTTGCAGTTTCAAGTGGTAATACGTATGCGTGTCCGACTTTCTTAGTTGCATCCAAATACCAGGATTATAAGTGCGTCGCAACTCTGAGAAGAACGGTTTAGTCATCTGCATTTTTTCCAGATCTATATGGATGTACTCTTTTAATTCACATTTATTTTGCTCTGTCTGGTATTTGTCTTCAATCCAGGAGCTTAAGTCTTGGGATAGCTGCTTCCACTTGTTGTTGACGTTGACTTCCCATCTTGGGAATGAATCGGTTATACTAACGTATGCTAATTCCTTGACAGTATTGTTTGTTTCCACACAGACAGACAAGCTGACCCCAGAAAGTGACATGTAGATTTCATAGTTGCTTCTTTCAGAATTAATCCTCATCCGGTACTGGTGTGCTATTCTTTCATTCTGTGCTAGCGCGAATACTCTTTGATAGCCGTCCATGTAAGAAACCCAGTAGACGATGACTTTATCTTTCCTCATTTTCTTTGACTTGGCATGTGCTTCAGGAAGGTCCGAGCTATCCGAGTCATCACTGCTGGAGTCGCAAGGTTCAGGGGACTTTGGAGTCAGGCGCTTGAAAGTTGAAGACAATTTAGATGTAACGCTACTTGTCGCTATTAGCGTGGAATGTTTCACGGAGTGAAAACTGACTTTTTCTTCTCCGTATCTGCAAAATAAGATACGTTGATCATCACAGTTTTGTGTTAAAATTCTTGCCTTTATTTAAGCCCATGACTAGAAACTTACCCATCTTGATTAAAATCGGCTACGAAACCCTTTCCCTTATTGTTGTAGATGTTCCACATGAGCTTCCTTTCCTTAACAGGATCGTCCCAAGTATACAGCATAGACTGGTAAGGACTGAGCAGGGCGACCTGTCCGGAATCGGCCTGGTGCAGCTTAAGGAACAAGTCCTCGCACAGGTTCTCAATGCGGACGGGCGCGTCGCCTGCGATGTAGTTCTTGAACGTGATGATGAAGGGACGGTCTGTGCCGCCGGTCACCTCCACGCTGATAGCTGACTGGAAAAAAAATTAGGGTTTAGCTCACCAACAGCAACTGTAGGTATCAGGTGCGATAAAACAAATCACAATTTCCCGATGACAATTGCCGTTTATGTTATCCCAAATAAAAATAATAGTGTTTGTTTAAATGTGTGACTTTAGCATACCTTTAGTAGATATAGTAAATAGAAACCTACATAATATGTATTTTAATTGGTGTCAATGTACAGATTTTATTATAATAACAGAAAAAATAAACAACATAAACTAAAATAACTAAATAAAATACACACTAATTTATTTACAATCTTAATCTAATAATCCGCTACCAGTAGGCAACGTTCCCAAAATGCTGGCAGCATTGCCACGTTGAATGGCAATGCTTAATCTTTGACCTAAGTAGAGGCCAGCATTTTGGTCACGTGTGGCTTCGACCAGACGCCCTGAAAGGTCTTTAAAAATTCGATAAGCTCCAGGTCCCCACGGTCCAAGTGTCTCAACCTCAAAAGGCTCAAATATGTAACTACTA
Source organism: Crocallis elinguaria (assembly GCA_907269065.1). NCBI lineage: Eukaryota > Metazoa > Arthropoda > Insecta > Lepidoptera > Geometridae > Crocallis > Crocallis elinguaria. Next base: position 37,747,383 of record OU026065.1, read on the forward strand.
TCAAGACTACTATATTTGCGCCTTTTGAGGTTCTCAGCGGATTCAGCTGCCGCACCAGCCTTATTTTGAGTACCGGGAAGATGTGACGGCGCAAGGGTGTCAACACAGGTAGCGTCCCATACCAAAGGTCGCCCCATCTTCCACGGAATAAGAGTCATAATACATAATTATAATTAAAATGGAATTCATTATTTAAAACAAATTGTATTTTTAAATAAAACAGGTGCACAAGTTTAGTGTGTTTGTAGGTCATTCGCCTACACTTTACGACCCAAAATGTCCATTATACCATCATTAACATGATATTATATTTTCATGACAAAATTCCATATTACACAAGCCGTTATATCACCTCTCGTCACCGCGGCCGCGTTACAGGTTCTAAGTTAATTAACACCACTTTCCACTTCAACTATTATAAGACCATCTTACTACAGCTTTCTCTCAGTTTTCAGGCGACACTCGCTTGCCGTCGTCTTATCAACATGTACATCAAACTGGTGCTAGCGTTAACAGTGTTCTGTGCAGTGTTATCAAGAACCAAAAGTGAAAAAAGTTACGATGGAAGGCCGTACATACAACAGGGATATACAAGAATTAAGCGAGGGAAATATAACTCAGGCCCACCGCAAAGGTTTTACAGTAGGCCTCCAGTGAGCTTCTCTAATCGAGGACCATTCTCATACTCGCCACCACCGAATTACATAGCTGAGGATGACGAGCCTCAGTACTCGGGACAACGCGGGTCTCGTTCCCGACCTCCGAAGGTTAGTAAAAAACCTACTAACGATGGTTTGGGTGATGATGATATCAATAATTTCGTCAAACATCTTTCTCAAAAAGATCTAAATAAGATTATTGATCTTGCCGGTGGAAAAGATAGAGATGACGAAAGGTATTCTAAAGATACCTTTGAGAGACATAATGAATATAGTAGAGAGCCACAAGATGACTTTAAAACTACGTATAGTGGTATACAAGACCTTAATTCAGAAAAATATTCTTTTAAACCAATAACAGATGACGACAATAAACTTTTCAAAGCACTCGTACAGGAAATTGATACGGATGCGAAATATATACCGTTTCAAGAACCAAAACCTTTCAGTGTTGAATTTAGTGAACCTAGCAAACCTAATACTTTCATCACTTCACCAACTCCGCCACAGTCGTATTTCACCGATTTTCATAATAATCAACTCTACGATAAGGCAGCTTTGGAAGCCGAAGAGAACAAGCTAAAAAACCAGATTGACTATCTTAAATCCCAAATAAACGACGGCGTTGTGTATACTGATAGCCAAATAATGCCAGAAGAGAACTTACCTAAGCCTATGAATCTCAGAGAAGATCAGGACTTCGATGTATCGTACACGAATAATGTGCCAACTTATGTAAAAGCCGAACAAAGTAGTTCTTATAATTTGGAGAATATCGGAAATCTACCGCTTATGAATTACAATTCCAAGCTAGACACGCTCAGCTCATATCATGTGCCACATTACACCGTGAGTATTCTTTAATAGCCAGCTGTTTCATAATAAAACGATCAAGACTTTTCAGGAGACCAAATTAGTAAAGCCCAATACGAGTAGGTAAATGATATCAACAGGATAATAATATGGAATGCCAATAAATTAACCCTTTCTTTGTTAATCAATACAAATACCGGTGAATGCCAACATAGGTAGGTATATTTTACATATATTTAGGCCGTTACGGATAGATTATTACTGTCTAACTGTAAGAGAGAAAACCTATTGTTGTCTAAACAGTATTTGTACTTACATATTTTATTAATATTTCTGTGGGATTTTACCTAAAAACTAATATCGAACAATTTATGCACTCGGTTTTTATGTTCAGTAAATTGTTTTTAGCTACACTTATATAAATACGAGTATTGGTGTCGTTTCTGTCGTCTCATTCCTAATACTAATTTTAGTTTCTATATCTCTTTCCAAATGAGAACATGAGACAGAGATGGAATATATTTTAGACTTGTGAAAGATATTTGACAGCTTTAAAACTAAATCTAGATCTATCAAACATCTTCAATCTCTTTTTCATCTTATGTAATGGAAAGAAAGAGAGCGAAACTAAATTTAGGTTTAGGCATATTATCATACGTTCTGTGGTTCAGGTATGAAACGACAGAACCGACACCATTGTATACTTACTACTTAGTTAGGTACTTGTGTCTTAAACAGTTAACATAATAATTATGTTAGTTAATGCACGTACTTTGATTTTCTTTCTTTCTTATTACAACGTCTTTTGATTTGAAATTAATTTAGTAACATTTCAATCAAATCTATAATGAAAATTAAAAGAAAGTTTTCCTATTATGTAATAAAGACTCTTTCAAACTAATCGACCTCCTTTGTTATAGGTAACATCTTCCAAGGCATCATCATCCTATTCCGCACCACCGCCGTCGTCCTACTCAGCCCCATCACCATACGGACCCAAAGTACCGCCAGTAGAGCCCGCGCCCCCTCCGTCCGCCGCTAAGTCCCAGAGCGACGCTTATCAAAAGGCCGTCAAGATATGGTCCCACAAGTCTAGAGGAACTGCCTATACCCTGCACGATGATGGAAGCTTGTCTCTGGACTTAGAGCAACCAAGAAGACCAAAAGGAAGCTATGGATATCATTGAACATGAAGATATTTCTTATGAGATTTCTTACTAAATAATAAACTGTCGTGTTGGCCCTTCAATTAGTAGGCACTGCCAAAGAATTCTATCATCCATTATATACCAGGTTTATCTGGCAGAGATCACACAAAGCGGCAGGTCCACCAATAGTATAACACTTACCTACCGAAGTTGTAACAGAAGTATTGTGTTTCAATAAAAGACAAAATACACAATTATATTCAAGATTATGTTACTTTGAGAGAATTGTGTTGAATAATTGTGTGTTATTAGCACTTATGGATAAAAGGCTTGTAGAGTTAATGATTTTATTTCATACTCACATAGCTCACGTTGCTCAGTTGTTTTTATTTTATGTAACTATAGTTAATAATAATTTATTTTTATTCTTGCTAATATTTTTGTTTTATTTTCCATCGCTATGTTGTACTTGACTGTATTGTAGAAAAACAAAAATAAGATTTCCCAACAATTGATTAGACAAATTAAATCGGAGTAGTAGGAGGAGTGGGAATGGATCCCTCGATCCCTACAGGGCATTGAGCATTCTGGCTAGCTAACAATTTAGAATAGAATAGAAAAATATTTATTCAGCTCACACAATGAAACAGAATTAGGTAGGTACATATATAGTAGAACATACATGAGGAGAACAAACAAAAATGTAAATCAGATAAACTACTTAAAAACTAAGAATTTTCATATACAAACAAGTTACAAAGCAGTTCTGAAAAGATTGTGGCTAGCAATAAGTGTTAGTATTCAACTTTTAAGTTGAAAATGTGATTTCCAGAACCCAACTTAAGAGCTACCTTTTAAATTTAACGTGTTCAACGGTCGATCACATATTCACCAGGGCGTGAGATTTCTTAGTTAAACCAGAGCATGCGCGGTGACCAGTCGGAGCGTGCGCGTTTAACTCCGCTCCGTGATGAAGAAAAACCGCTATTCGGTTTTTCTTGAAACCGTGATCTCCACGAAAATAGGTTGTACTACGTATTTCAATCCGGTTTATTATAAATGTAAAAGTTTGTGTGGGTGTGTGAATGTTTGTTACCACGTATCTCCGTAACTTCTAAACCGATTTTGATGAAATTAGGAATATAGATAGTTTAGGTCCTGGAATAATACATAGGCTATAGAGATGTATAACACGCTGGCGAAGCCGCGGGCGGAAGCTAATAATATGTAAAGAGTAGGTGAGATAAAGGTACAAAAGAAAACGAACACAAAATTAGATTGATAATAATATTTTATCAACATTAGCTGATAAAATCAGTCTTATTAGATATGAAAACGTAGGGTACTTACCCCTTTATCCATCCTCAACACGGTAGAATGATTCTTAGCAATCGGAAAGTGCTGAGACACCACAGTGGAGTCCCTAAACTTGCAATGCATAGACATGGAGTCGGTCTGCGGCCAGAAGGCGGTGCACTGCTGAGGGTTCAGATCCATCCAGAGGTCTGCTGCTTCGTTCTCCTCCATGAAGCGGAGGTGCCGTCTGGTCTCGTTGTAGACCAGGAAGTAAGGGAGCAGGGTGACGATTTTGGTCAGTTGCGGACAGAGTTCCGATAGCGTTACCTAAAAGGAAACAGTGCTCAAAAAAGACAGTTTCAGTTGATTTTATTACTCCTATTATTAAAAAACGCAGTAAATATTTTTCACAATTAAACTTTACGAATTTTTTAAATGATTAAATTTTTCTCTCTCTCAAAGACAAGGCTTTTCACAAGCTAGTGTTTTACAAATCTGAAAACTTACATTAAGCAGTAAGCGATAATTGGTCCTTCTCTCAGTATGCGGACAGACCACCAGTCCCGGGGCAGCCGCGGGCAGCCTCGCAGCCCTAGACCACGCAGAATGGTGCGCGCGAAACCGAGCGCGGGGGCTCCGCCCTGACCAACCGCGGCCGCGGGGGCTCCAGAGTAGAGGCTCATCCATGACCTCATAGATGTCGTCGGAATGACGACCCTGATTATAGTAAATACAAAAGTTAGCATTTTCATAGACGTACAATTTTTCACATGGTCCACTTTTTAGGGTTATACATACACCGCGTATATTTTACATTATTTTAATACCCGAGACCACGACCTCTGCAGAAGGTTAGAAACGTCTAAAATTAAAATAATGTAAAAATACATACCTACCCGAAAGTATAAACTGTTAAAAGTTGTTGAATTCAATCAAAAATAGCATCATAAACAAAGCAAAAAATATTAATCCATCAAAATAGAAATTAAAATCCAGAGAAAGTTATCCAACCAGGCGAGAGTAGAGCGCGCCAACGACGTCCTTTCGAACTCCGGACTATGGTTTCTAGTCTATGTACTGTGTAGTAAGCAACTGATTGTTATCACCGCTTTGCTCGTGAAGTCTGCCACCAAGCAGTAGTGTGCAAGCATTACTGTGTTCCTGTTTGATGAGCAGAGTATCCAGTGAAATTACTGGACTTATTAGACTTTAATGTCTCAGGGTATCGAGCCCAATGCAGTGCCGCGCAGGCCTTTGTATTTCAAAGTTCTGGGTGGCATTGCAATTGTTAAGGGCCGGCGTTATGCTTACCATCAGGCAAATGACCAGCTCCTATCGTTACAAATAAAAAATATTAGTCACCTCACCTTCATTTGCAGCGGCAGTCCGGTCTTGTTGATGATCCAGTGCTGCGCGTGCACATACAGCTGGCAGCAGTCGCCGCGCGCCGCCGACACGCACACCTGCAGCGGCTGCGTGCCCTCCACGTCGTATTCGTATACGAGGTTTATTATCTTCTCCGTCATATCTGTGATAGTCATGGAAGATTTATGTTATAAACAATTCAATAATCTGAAATGAAGGATGAATTCTTCAATAGTAAATAGTAGTGCAGCCTGCTGTTGCATCTCTTGCTAACTTTATTGCTACAAACTTGTATGTGAAAAAAGGTATTATTATTTCGTTGATTTGGAAAAAGCGTTTGACACTGTTTCGATCCCTTTCTTGCTGACGAAGATGGATAACATTGGAATCTGTGGTTTGCCCTTGCAACTTATTTAAGGTTATTTATAAATGGACCTCAAAGCATTAAAATTGATAGATACAGTAGTTGTCCTCAAAGTTTAATTTTCGACGTTCCACAAGGAAGCATTCTGGGCCAAAGTTTGTTTCTGATTTACATCATCGATCAAGTAAAGGTAAATTATCAGACTCTTATTTTAAACAACTTCGAAAGAGGAGAAGGTCCACAGTTCGTCTGCATATTTTATTCGATTTCTCTAATTTTAATGATTCTTTTCTTAGGTATATCTAAAGGATGGTTCTGTAATAAATTTTATGAAAGAATACGACCACTAAGGGTGGAAAAATGGGAGATGAAATTTGATATATCGTGATATCGTCGCTGAAGTCGTTTCCCAATTTGTTAAAGCCCAAATGATACGAAGATGAAGGGTCGCATCTAGTGGCAAGGTGTATCAGTTCTCCTGGCGACAGTGTGTACCAGCTCACCTGGCGACAGTGTGTACCAGCTCACCTGGCGACAGTGTGTACCAGCTCACCTGGCGACAGTGTGTACCAGCTCACCTGGCGACAGTGTGTACCAGCTCACCTGGCGACAGTGTGTACCAGCTCACCTGGCGACAGCGTGAAGGATCCGGCCCAGGCCACGCTCATATATTGCATGGAGAGGTGCAGGCGCTGCGGCTGCGTCACCTGCAGTGAGTATGTGTGCGTGCGCTCGCCGGCCTCGATGCGCACGCGCCAGTCGATCGCAGCGCACGACACCTACAAACGAAACGCTATTTTAATCGACTTATCATTGATGTACACATTGGTATAACCAAAATTTTATCCAGTGTGTATATTGATGCTAGTCTAATTATCATTGTAAGTTCAGCGGAGGAAAACAGGAGATGGAGGGGCAGAGCGTGCGCATACTTAAATCGGAAATATAGTTTGATGATACATATGGATCTACCAATGAAACCTTATTGCAAAATGTAGACATTTCTAATTTCCTCTTACCTCTATAGCGTAAGGCAATCTGTTGTACAAAGCCAGTGGTGGCACTACTCGGACCAAATAGTTAGGGATGGATCGGCTTACTTTGTGCGATTGACAACCTGAAAGAAATATTAAAAGTTTATCCACTCAAGTAAGGCAAAATGTTATCTTTAAAAATTCACAATAAAGATTACAATGTACAAAGTTAGATGTACAAGAAGTCATTGCCTGCAACGCTGCGTCGCATCAACTCCGCATAGTTACAGGACGTCTTATTAAGTACGTTTGTAAATTCTCAGAATCACTATCACCTTAGCACATGTGTTTCCCACTAGTTATTATTGATTCTGCGGCAGATCTGACCAGCCTGTTACCACTTTAGCTTCCTAAACCGCTGACCTGTGTTTAACATTAAAGAGAACACCACAATTATTTACCTTCAACAGCTATAATCCTCATAGCGAAAATCTTTTTATCCACATCAGCTTTCGCTGGACAGATCATGTCCCTAGGCGTGCCCAAGTCATTGGCCAGCTCCATCCACCAAATACCCTGGGTCGCTGTCTGATAACTCCTGAAAGACAGTGAAGAATTTAGTTAAATTATCACCAGCAGCATTTGTTCATTGGTTTCGCTCCACTACAGCACACAAGTAAACCATCGAAGAGAAAACCGAAGTGTGAAAATGATTAAGAACATGACCAAGTACAGAACGTTAAGGAACAGTAATCGCAAAATTGTGTTCTCAATTAATTGGAGAACGTAAGTCACTTCGTGTGGTTCCTATTTAAACAATATAATATTTATGTTTCTTTTATTGTAATTTTGATTTGCATAATTTCACCAATAACTTAATTTTTTAAGCAAAATCCTTAACAAATTATCTGGCGACGTTGTCGGAAGCTCAAAACATTTCTAAACAAGCTTAGTTCGTCTATATCTTGGCCCAGATCTCAGAATTTTCTGTTAAGTACCTATGGAACTGGACATTACGAGAGTCACGTCTTCACAAAATCGCTATTCTCAACAGATCTTGGAATTTCTTTGTTAAAACTTTCCTAAGTATTTATTTTTATTATGTTTAAAACTGAGCTGCCAAATTTCGGAATGCTTACCCGATCAGTTTCAAGGTATTCAGTACCTCACGGAGCACGACGCGCGCGCCCCGACTGGTCGCCGCGCACGCACTGGCCCTTATACGAACAGGTCTGAGGGTGTGGTACCTTGGACAAGGACTCACTCAAAGTTGGCCGGCAGCAGGTACAGCTTGCAGTGGTAGGCGACGTAGAGCGGCACGTTGTAGGTCTGCTGCGGCGCCAGCACGGCCAGCCGCAGCTTGTCGTCGAAGGGGTTGCTGGGCTCGCCCGCCGGCGCGCCGCCCGCCACCACCAGGTCCTTCCTGTTGTACAGCAGCTCGAGGGCGTACGAGGTCTCGTTGCGGATCTGGAACGCAACGTATGAAAATGTTGTACAGCCTACAGGTAGTATTATTATGCTTAATTGCTTATGTAGAATCCCCATCTAGTTATATTTCAAAATAAAAGTGAAAGTTAACTGAAATGATTTTTTGCGGGACTACAGAAGTAGGGTAGTTACCAACCCTAAACAAACGAATAATTACAATTCATAAAGATTTTTTTCTTTAATCAGTAAGTTTTGTGAAACTAAAGATACACCAACTATAAGTAACTCACTTGCAGAGGAGACCTGACGACTATCTTCTTCACGTTGTATTTGGAGGTCCGCTCGACTGCGATGTAGTACCGCGTCGAGTTCTTGCTGGGGTGCAACACATGAAGCTTCGATACAGTCCTTTGTGGGCACAATATCTGAAAATACAATGACCCTTGATCAGTCCACACACTTCTTTCAGACGAAGCAGCTGCCGGTATGAAACCTTGGTGACAGGTTTTCACTTTGAGGGTAGTAGCTAGCCAGGAGAGCGCTAGACAATAGCTTAAACCACCATTATGATCATATCATGAAATGTAATATTGTCTTATCGGAAATATTTTGTGCCAAACTGGTTAGAACGAAGAAAAGATTTCCAAGTATTTTATATGAAATGTTCAGTCTTTGGAAATATCAAGCATATAATTATACAGGTTATACAGAATGATCCATAAAGAGGAGTCTGTGTGGTGAAGATGGGAAGTCCGAAACCATAAGAGATATAAAAATGTGTTCTAAGGAAACACGTCGAGGGAATCGAGCCCGCTCTTTTTAGAAAAAAAATATTATTGCTTTTTTTATTACGAAAACGAATACCTACAATAAGGCTACAAGGAAAAAATGTTGTTATTTAACCCCCAGGCTACAATTAAAATAAAACGCTGCATTTCCTTCATTGCAGTTTCAGAATTATCCATACACCGCTTGGAAAAACTCTCAACACAATAAAAGCCTGGAAGAGATAAGAGATAACGTACGATGCTTTAAAAAGACCTGACGTGAAATGGCAACACTAGGAAGCTTGAGGGAGACCGTTGCCTAGTAGTAGATAGAGAGCAAGGCATAGGATAGAAAAAAATAACACTTACAGTGAGATGATCCAGATCATGCAGCCTCACAGTCAGCGTCAGGTCCGTGAGCTTGGTCTGCAGGTCGGGGGGGCACGGGGGCGCGCGGGGGGACCACTCACTGGGCGCCGGGGGGGACATCTGGCCCCCAGGGAAGCCGCCTTCGAAACTACCCGCAACAATTACACACGTAAGTATATTATTCACTCTACTGATACGCAACAGTAGGTATCTAGATAGTCGATAATATACATGAAAACATAGAAAATTGCTTTAATAAAGCGAGAACCGACTGCAATGACAAACTACTGAACCGATTATGAATTTTATTTATTATCAAAGCAGTATTTCCCCTTACCAGTCCCATTCGTCGCTGATGTCCGTCATTTCCGGCTTGTGCTTCTCTTCAAGGTCACTCAAAAGGTCTCCAGTTGATATGTCGCAGCCTGTAATCGCAAATAATATCCACATTATTTGTGTGAATCATGATAATCATAATAGCAAAGTAGATAACCTACTCTCCCTGGAAACTAAACCTATCAATTGAGAATGAGCATTTAATACTTAGGTGTCAAATGTACTATAACTTTACCAATATTAATTATTTTTAAATGTGCACTTAAAATAAGAAGTTTCTCATTCAGAATTTTGAAACACAAATGCCTGCGCGGCACTGCGTTGCACTCCCTGAGACAAATTTCACTGGCTACTTTGCTCATCAAACCGGAACACAGCAATGCTTGCACATTAGCGCTTGACGGCAGACTACACGAGCAAAGCGGTGGTACCAACCCAGACGGACACTCGGAGACGAGTTAGTCCTACCACCTGGTAAAAAACGATGACGAATGTTTGTAAAAGCAACACTAATTAAAGCAATACAAAAACTATTTTACTGTGCCGTTATATTGTTTGCTGGTTCACCTGGCGTGCTAGGTCTACTGGTGTCCACGTCGTAGTCGGCTACGGCTATGACCCGGTCGTTTCCAGCTAGATCAGTCTCTGCTCTGGTCTTCAAGTGGACCGTAGAACCGGGACCTGGAAAAATGCAGTCAATATCATTTTTTTGTAAAGCTCACCTTATCTATGGCACGTAAATAAACTTATACATCTCAAAATTACGCTGCTAACGGGATTCGAACCCCGGTCTTCTGCTTTATCTAGACAGGATGCTTGCACTAAACAGCTAAAGAGTGGAACTCATTGCCGACATCTGTTTTTCCTGAATACTAGAATCTGGGAGTAATCAAGAGACGAGTGAACAGGTATCTTCTGGGCAAGCGTGCTACATAGTCGACCGCATCGTCGCTTAACATCAGGTGAGATAGAGTGCAAACACAAGTTGTTCAACACATGTGACATCCACCAAGCCGCACTGGGCCCGCGTGGTTGATTATGGCCCATACCTCTCTCTCTGAGAGAAGGCCGGTATTGGGCAGTGCGAGCGTGAGAGTTTGACAATGTAAGTTGGTTATTAGTTGGATTAGTTGGATATTTGCGATTTTCAAGCAAGTGGGAACAAAGTCTATTTATTACCTATGTCGTTGATGAGCTGCAGGCCGCTCTCGGCCGCCACGATGGCGCTGACGGCGGCGGCGCGGTCGCTGCAGGCGGCCGCCAGCGCCAGCAGCGCGCGCGCCGCCGCCGCCGGCACCGTGACGGCGAGCGCGTCGCGCGCCTGCACCACCACGTACGTGCACGGCCGCTCCGCGCAGGGCGCCGCCTCCACGCCGGAGTCCAGGGAGTCTTCGCGGACGGGATCCTACACAACATTCATGGAAATCTAATCAATCGTTTATTAACCGAATTCAAAGTAGTTCAGTGCGCCGCTATCTCGCTCGCGCATTTCAACATTTTTGAAGATAAACAATCACTTAATATAATTATGAAAAATCGCATTCGGTGAAGTTGCTGACAATAACATACAAAGGTACGACAGAAATATAGTAGTAGTATGTTAATAGTGGTCAAAGGAAAGCCTATATTAAACAAAAACAAATGTGAGATATTCCGGTGGTAGGTGGATTCCGTTTGTCTCAGTTTCAAACCAGCATAGTGGTAGGGCGCGTCCTGTCTCTGCAGAAAAGCTATCATCCTCAATGTAAAAATCATTCATCAAACACCTGTGAGTGAGTTCACGGCAGACTTGGAATCAATACATTATCTAAAATTGAATTACTATTCCCTGAATATTCCAATAGCTATCCCTTATGGTACCCACGGTATGAGATGGGGTTATTACTCTTAGCCGAGACCACACGGCACTATTACTCACTTGCAAAGTAACAGTCTTATGTTCCGTCTCCTTCTTGACCTTGACCTCTCCGTCTGTGAAGGTGACTACTTTGTCATTGTCCTCATCATCAGCTTCGACGTCACTCTGAGGCGCGGAGGAGTCTTCGCCGTTGCTTAGTTCTTCTGCGCTCGATTCGCTGAGAACAATGATATATACCTATTTGTACCTATCCTATCTGCCACTGGGAACCACGCATTTTTGGGGGATAAAATGTAGTCTATGTTTCTCTCCGGCCCATAAACTATCTCTAAGCAAAAAATCATGATAGTCCATTTTTACGTTGCTGCGTCAAAGAAGGACAAATCAACTTTAAGGATTAGGTGCATATAATATGCATGCAGTAGTAATACGTAGTTCACTTACTCAGTGAACAGATGTCCGATGGCCGTCGCCAGTTTGTCCATGAGTCCGTTCTCGTTTTCTGAGTCGGACTCGTCGACGTCGACTCCTCCCAAGAACGCCATGTTCCCAGCGTTGAAGTCCATGTTTATCCTGCTCTCCCGCCCGTTGGGGTTCCTGAAGAACGAACAAAAATCTATACCAGACGAGGATTAAATGTCTGTTTGAAAACTCATCGAATTTGTCACCTTAACTTTTTTTAGGATTTGACGCGTGCGAAAACCAAACCTGTGGCGTACTATAGTTTTATTAATATCTCCAAGCTGCTAGCAGAACCAAGACGTCTGTACCTAACTAATGGAGTAATGACTCAATACTGTTTAAAATACCATGAGGAAACCAGTATGTCCAAAAACACATTACATAGCTGAAGTATATGATATATGCGGGGACAGCCTTGTAAATTATGAATATTTTACTGTGGGAAGACTGACACTCCGAAAATTCTTTTTAATATGAAAAGCACTAATCTTAGTAGTTGGTCATAAATACAAGGGTTTTATTTTCAAGTATATTGCAATCCAGAGGTATAGTCACAACCTCATGTCTGCTGTCATAAAAATTTCAAATGAACTATTTTAGTGTGTTTTAGTATATGCTTGCGTTTTGTGGTCGATGGTTTAGCACGCTTCCCTAGGTGAAACCATTTCACTCTTGTTTTGAAGACGCCCAAATTGTAGTAATCAGAATAATACAGAGAGTTCCATTTCTTCGCTGTCCGCATGATAAATAGCAAAACGTTTGGTGGGGTTAGGTGGTAGGTATCTCAAACATAAATGGGGGTTGCAATGTCTTGCGTGTTGTCACCCGATGATGAAGTGTTACCTGATAAAAGTCATCTCGTTGTCCGTGTCGCACTCGTCGGCGGAGGTCTCCGACTCGAACTCGTTCCTGCGGCGCGGCCGCGCGCGCTCGGCGGCGGCCGGCGAGTCGGCGGCCGGCGCGGGCGGGGCGGCGCCTTGCAGCCGGGCCGACATCGGGTACGCTTTAGCCTGCACACACATACGAATAGGCAACAAAAATCCACCTAAGAAAAACTATCGTGTCTTTGTAGGATTCCGAATGATAAAAATAGACTGTCAGGCCTTTTTTTACTATGAAAAACGTTGCTTTGTGTGAAGGCACAGTCGTTAGTGTTGCACGGATCACTAAGGAAGTGTACCTGGAATATAGTAGCGGAGATCTCCCACGGCCTGTACACGTTCTCGTTGCAGACCACGGGCTCCAGCAGCGGCTCCCACGCGTCCACGCGCTCGTTGTAACACGACGCCTGCGCAGACAAGGACGCCGTGCCGTGCAGCCGCTGCGACCAGTCGTGCAGGGATACTTCGCCGGTTATCTGCGGAGTGTATAGGATTTAGGGTCTAGCAGGGTTATTTTAATTCATTCGGAATGATATTCGTGTCGGAAGCGACTGTCTAGATCGTTTATATATTGGAATCGTATCCCGTCCCGTTTAGATTCGACAACTCAGCATAAACACGGATATAATCAATCCGAGAATAAAGAATAATAAAGAATCATTCCGAGTGAATTAAAATCACCTGTATGTCTAAGAGGTGTGCGTTGTCCAATGGCACGTTGGACCGATGACGGGAATAACTGTATATGCTGAGTAACGAGAGATCGGGGAGGAATGGCAGAATCAAAGCCGAAAGAAGTCATCATCTCAAGAATTTCGGGGCTAACATCAATCGCTCCCATGGCTTCGTTGATTAAAACGTCTGATCTAGATAACCCAGAACGAGAAGGCGCGGGTTCAAATCTCGTTGGCAGCGAAATATTTGATATGTATCTTACGAGTACATAGTAATTAGCATTATATACTTGTTTGGCAACGTATTGAAGATTAAAAGGTTCGGTTTGATTATCCTCAAATTAATAAAATTACAAGCCCAGCGAAAAACCTCTGATGATATCTGCGTACATAGGGAAAGTTTCAATTGAAATCTTGCTTCCATCTTCAAAGTCGTCGAAGTTCTCTTCCAAGTTTTTATTTACTGACACATATTAGGAACTTCTTTCCTTACATTCCTTCCAAAACTGCGCTAAGCACTAGTTCATTGACCGACAGACTATCACCACAAGGAGTTTACATTTGATGTTCGTGACTGATGTCCTAAAACACTATACTTAATAATAATTCTAACCTTCAACATCACCACTGGCACTCTGGTGGACTGCTCAATTTCAAATATGACCCTGACACTCGGCACTATCATCACAAAAGTCTCCGTCGGTTTGACCACGGGGTACTTGGGCAGCACGTAGGTTTCCTCGGGGTTGATGACCACCATGGGGGTGATCTTCTTCGGAGACCAGAGATCCTCCTCATGTCTCTCTGGTCGTGGGTAGTGGTTGTTGAAACTGAAAGGTTGAAGCTCTCTGTCTTCCGGGGTTATCAGTTCGGATGAGATTTCTTCCATTATATCTGAAAAATTGTGAAAACAAGTTGCTATAGATTTTATAAATTCTCATGCTTTTCCTTTTTCGTTTTGTTGTTCAAGACACAATACGAGTTTGAACTTAAATGGGCCCTACAATGGTCCCAAACTTACCCATAACAGTGTGCACGGTGGTAGCCGCGATGTGCATTTCAATATCCGACACGGACATCTTCACTCGGACTCCTTCCTCGATGTTCTTGAAGGTCTTCGAAAACTCCAAGTCGCATGGTTTCAGAACCAATTGTGGTGGAAGATTCTTCAGCTTGGATTGCAGCTTGGACATAATCTAGAGAAAATTTTGATTCTTAGGCTTCGCATTCAACTCTATATTATTACCAAAAACAAATCAGTAAAAGGTGTTGAACCCAATACTAAAACTGAGTCTAAATAGTCTGTTTGATTGGATACCACAATTTTGCTCATTAATTAAATCGCCAAACGGTTTTGTGCAAGCACAGCTACCGATCTCACCTGTAACCCAGCTAAAGACACCACCAAACTCTCACAGTTAGAGTGGTAGGAGTAGTCCACCATCAGCTCGGCTCGGAGCAGCAGCGCGTGGCCATCGGTCTTGCGCAGGTCCGTAAAGAACATCACTTCCGGCTGCCGGAACTGGATGGAGATGGATAGGCCCGGAGGCTCTTCTGAAAATGATGCAGCTGTGGAAATTAAAATTACTTTGTAACGATAAGATTATGATGAACCGTTAATTATTAGTGGCCTTGTGTTTAGGGAATCAGAAATGACCACGATAATTCCATAGCACATTACTTAAATATAAAGTTTTTTTTCCATAGCCGTATATTGAACAATCTCTTTTAATTCCGCCACAAACTTTGTAAATCAATTTGAACCAGTTCCTTTACATCAAGGAGGGTTAAAATCTTGCATGCACGTATTATGTAATTATTTTGTAAACAGTGTAAAAGTACCTAATGGCATAATAATGGAAGTTGGAACTGGAAAGTCTTGAGAATGATCAAGACGAAATGTTGCCAGTCTAGCGAGTGTAGCCGAGCGGGAACTTGTGCTACTTTCAATTTAACAAAGAAAGTTCAAATTCTGAATCGGTCCCACACTAAGATATGTGCGAATTTTATCACACGCTCTACAAATGGTGAAGGAAAATATCGGCAGGAAACCCACATGCTTAAGAAACACAAGAAAATCGAGGACGTATATTATGTGACATCAATTGAGCCACATTGGACCCACGTGGTGGATTAAATTACCCATCCTCTCAGAGTTCCTAAGGAAGGTTAGAAAATGAAGGCGGCCGGCTGATGAAAAAAAAATGTCTGTCTGTGAAGACAGTTCTTCGCAGTCCCCGTGTAAAATGGGACATGGTCAAGATCAATTGTGCGTGCTAACCTGTGGAGAAGTACCCGCTGGTGGAGTCGCTGGAGCTAGGGAAGCGCGTAGCGCGGTTGTTGTTGCCGGAATGCTTGGACGCCGCCAGGTCGCCCACGTAGCCGTGGTTCACCACGCCGCCGTCCATCGTCTTTTCTCCTAGGAATAGAAGTATGTTAGGATTAGAAAAAAATAATTTTGCACAAATAAGATATAAGATATAATCTTATTTAAAATGGACTTCCGCAAAGTAACGCCTGATTCCATCAAATATAATTTTGCACACTCAATCCACCTATAAATTACCTGTTTCCGGCACGGTTGCAGTACTTAGTAGGATATAGAGCACGAGACCTATCGCCCAGTCTTACCCAAGCGCTTTGACAAACGTAGTAAGTACCGTCCACCAGCGGCGGCAGCGCACGGAGCTGTCCCAGTGCCTTGTCGTGTCTCACCCGGCATGGCGTCCAGCAGACTCTTGGCCAGCTGCAGCAGGAAGGGCAGCGCGAGGTTGAGGCGCGTGCGGTCCACGCGCACGTCCAGCTGCCGCGCGCGCGCGCCCGTCACGCGCACGCACGCGTCCACCAGCGGCGGCAGCGCACGGAGCTGTCCCAGTGCCTTGTCGTGTCTCACCCGGCATGGCGTCCAGCAGACTCTTGGCCAGCTGCAGCAGGAAGGGCAGCGCGAGGTTGAGGCGCGTGCGGTCCACGCGCACGTCCAGCTGCCGCGCGCGCGCGCCCGTCACGCGCACGCACGCGTCCACCAGCGGCGGCAGCGCACGGAGCTGTCCCAGTGCCTTGTCGTGTCTCACCCGGCATGGCGTCCAGCAGACTCTTGGCCAGCTGCAGCAGGAAGGGCAGCGCGAGGTTGAGGCGCGTGCGGTCCACGCGCACGTCCAGCTGCCGCGCGCGCGCGCCCGTCACGCGCACGCACGCGTCCACCAGCGGCGGCAGCGCACGGAGCTGTCCCAGTGCCTTGTCGTGTCTCACCCGGCATGGCGTCCAGCAGACTCTTGGCCAGCTGCAGCAGGAAGGGCAGCGCGAGGTTGAGGCGCGTGCGGTCCACGCGCACGTCCAGCTGCCGCGCGCGCGCGCCCGTCACGCGCACGCACGCGTCCACCAGCGGCGGCCGGCGCACGGAGATGCCGCCCAAGCGGCTGCAGCCGCCCTGCGACTGGAAGATCCTGGGGACGACCGGGGAATAGGAGATCGTAGTAGTAACGCCACCACGCCGAACTGCAGTGTGGTGTCGGAGAGCTACTTCCCTTCCCCTAGCCGACTCCGTTTTCGATGAATTTAGATGAAATGTCGGTTAGAGGTAGCACCAATCTTTATGGAGAGTATACGCTCCACTGGACCTACGATTACCTCGTGCGCAGAACTCGTCCCAATCAAAAAAACCAAATCAAAACCAGACAAAAAGTTTGATTATATCTAAAGTTAATTTCTTACCAACGACGGAATGGAGAAAGTATATGCTGTTTATTTGTTGCAACGTTTCTTCCTCTGCAGAAGCACCTTACAGTTTAAGCCAATTATATATCAATCGTTGAATGGAAAAATTGGGGAAAATGTTGCCGCTTGCAATTCGTTTAATCTTGGTCTAATATAGACAACGATGCATTCCTAACTAGTGCACTTACCTCTTTATAATAACGTAAGGATCAGGCCTGATATCCTCGACTAAAAGACTCTGTAGACTGGCCTTCAGCTCCAGGCTGCCATCGGAGCTGCAGTCCAGCTGCAGGGTCGTCTCTCCAGCGGTCAGCCTGGCCAGGCCATGGTTCAGGTCACGAACCGGGGAGCTGAGGACCTCGTCCATGTCCGAGAAGAGTTTGAGCTCCACGCCTTCGAGAGTGAACCTGTTAAAAATTAAAAGATCCTTAAAAAACTTTAAATTACCATCACCAAATAAATTGGAACTACTTTTCTTGGGTAGTTCTAAAAAATATAGGTATCTCAAAAAATTATTTTTGGGGTCTCATAATCTGGGAATCTTAACATGTTTGTTAATGAAATTGTTCCATTACCTTTGTGCTAATGCTCAGGGTATAATCGTAGTTTACATGTTTTTAAACTATTATCTTTTATTATTATTCATCCAAAGATATCACCACTCAGTGACTTAAAATAAATTTGTTTCTAATACCTGACTGTGGCTTCCTTCCTAACCGGCTCTCCTTGAGCGAAGAAAGCTTGGAGTTTCTTCACCGATGTGTCAGCTTGTGTGACCTCTATCGGTGAACTAGGCGCTATGCTCCCTGTAATGAAAAAAAACAATACAATTGATCATAGCAATTAGTCAAAACGATATTTTGATATTTTATCGATGATATAACAATTTGTCAGAGCCCTTTTGGACCCTTTTAATAAAGTTAGATCTTACCAATATAGTGTCCCTCGCTCAGGTTGTCGCTCCAGACGGCCAGCACGGTGGCGAGGTCCTTCTGGCCAATGTTGACGAGCACCACGTCCATGGACACGTCGGCGGCGCACGCCAGCAGCTCGCGGTAGGCGCTGACGGAGCACAGCTGCTGGTAGCCCACGGCTCGCTTCAGGTCGCAGCGGATGCAGATGGGCTCCAGGATCGGTTCCTATCGTGGATTAGAAACCGGTATTTTTGTTACAATACTAATTTGTGCTGGACTAATAATGTAAATTATATTTTATTATTATGTGTTTTTGTTAGTGGTAGGACTAACTCTTCTGCGAGTGTCCGTCTAGGTTGGCACCACCGCTTTGCTCGCGAAGTCAGCCGCCAAGCAGTAATGTACAAGCATTACTGTGTTCCGGTTTGCTGAGCAGAGTAGCCAGTGAAATTACTGGGCTTATGAGACCTAATACCTAATGTCTCAGGGTAACGAGCGCACTGCAGTGCCGCGCAGGCCTTTGTGTTTCAAAGTTCAAAGTTCGTTACCATCTTGCCAGCTAGTATCCTCAAGATGAACCGCCCGGTATCAAATCGGTCTGGTCCGGCAGTCGCTCTTGAAACCTATATTTCCATATATGGTCATATAAATATCCTCAAGTCATATAGTTCAGGTTAAATGTTTACAATCTTCGATTACCTACACAGTCAGGTCATGTGAAACTGACTGTAAACCATTTCTGATGATGTAATAAAAGCACCTTTAACCAACCTGCACTTCCAGTGTCCCCGCCAGAGTCATCACCGCTCTGCAGAACGTGATGTTCACCAACTTGATGAGGATATTGTCAATGACCGGGTTCTGGATTGGACTGGACACGCCTTGATTGGTATTGAGTTGCTTAAAAAAGTTCTCGATGAGCAGGTCGCCTGAAAATTATAATTAATTTACATATATTCGAAATAATAGACAACTATAAGGCATTATCTGCCAGTTTCACGGAACTGATTTATATAAGATATCACGCTTACCCATATTCAGAACTAGCAAATTTGGAGATGAAGGCTTTTGAGGTAGAAGTAGAACAGGAGCATGAATCTGCCAAGATAAAAAATATATTAGCACACAAGACAACCGCACACTTGGATGGCATAATAGATACCTCGCTATTGAGTTTATCAACTAGACTTGCGGTTGGTAATAAAGCCGGCCCTTGGGTAGAGAGAGAGAGAGAGAGAGAGAGAGAGAGAGGGAGCGGTCGCTCATCGAGTGGCAAGGGGCATCAGATTGTGAGTGAAAAGTCGATTTACATTCGATAAAAACCATAATTTTGAAAGATTTGGTATTATTTTATTTATTTACTATTATTAAAGGGCACCGAAAAGCAATCTCGCTCTATCCTCATGCAAAACTGGGGCCTCGGCCGGCGCTGTATGTGCAACTCCCTTGTGCCTGTGGGTGTACCTCTATGACCAGGTTGAGCCGGGTGTTCCAGGAGCGGATCCCCTGCGCGTGTTTTTCCGCCGCACGCTCCGCCGCCAGCGCCGCCTCGGACGCCATCGAACTCGGCACCAGGGGCTCCAGGAAATGCTGCAGAATTACGAGACATACAATTTAATAAAACTCTGTATAAATGGCTTCGTGACAAATGTTTTTATACAATAGGGGACTTTTTTAGTTCTAAATTTATAAAATGATGTGTAATTTATTTATATTGTAATAATTGTAATTATGTTATTGACTGAATTGTATTCTATTTTATTGTAATGTTTATCACCGTATGACTTACAGCCTCCCGACGTACACCCGCAGCTCCCCGTGCGCCTTCATGTTCTGTACAGTACCTGCAGCTGATGCAGCACGGAACAGAACACGACGACGTGCAGCCTCCCGACGTACACCCGCAGCTCCCCGTGCGCCTTCATGTTCTGTACAGTACCTGCAGCTGATGCAGCACGGAACAGAACACGACGACGTGCAGCCTCCCGACGTACACCCGCAGCTCCCCGTGCGCCTTCATGTTCTGTACAGTACCTGCAGCTGATGCAGCACGGAACAGAACACGACGACGTGCAGCCTCCCGACGTACACCCGCAGCTCCCCGTGCGCCTTCATGTTCTGTACAGTACCTGCAGCTGATGCAGCACGGAACAGAACACGACGACGTGCAGCCTCCCGACGTACACCCGCAGCTCCCCGTGCGCCTTCATGTTCTGTACAGTACCTGCAGCTGATGCAGCACGGAACAGAACACGACGACGTGCAGCCTCCCGACGTACACCCGCAGCTCCCCGTGCGCCTTCATGTTCTGTACAGTACCTGCAGCTGATGCAGCACGGAACAGAACACGACGACGTGCAGCCTCCCGACGTACACCCGCAGCTCCCCGTGCGCCTTCATGTTCTGGTCCGCCCCGTACACCCGCGGCGCCGCTCGCACGTACTTCAGTTCTATAACTTTGTCCTCGTCCGGCCAGATCAACTGTAAGGTTACAATATGGTTCAAAAACTGTCAAAAAGTAGTAGTCATAATAAAATTGGTATATCGATAGAATCTATACATACAGAATTTCAGAAGAACGCTAACGTTAATCTAACGCTTACACACTTGTATCCCGGCAGAAAGACTAGTATGTAAGATCAGAGTTAAATATCGATCTGTTCTCTTTATCTGCCCCTAAAGTTGATGAACTCACTAATATTTTCAGCAAGTGAAACTAAACTAAAGAATTTTACATACCTACCAAGTTTTCCTTACCTTAGGGTAGAGCGTAGCTTCCGAAAGCTCGTCCAGCTGCATGGAGCTGAGGAACAGCTTGAGGATGCAGCGGTCGTTGGCGCGGAACACGCAGTCGCTCTCCAGCGCGCCGAGGCGCAGCTCCAGCGTCGACCACTCCGAGTGGCACAGCTTTATGGACACCGAGGATACCCTGGAATAAGGAGGCCGGTAAGGTAACTCTTTAAAAACACATACATCGCTTTACCTTTAATCTGTACCATCGGTGACTTATTATTGTGTCCTATCACTTGATAGTATTTTCAGAAAACTTTTCAGCCCATTCATGAAAAAACAATGGGTAATTCAAAAAACTACATTTGAGTCGAATAAAATTGACAATCTTTTATGCCGTCGGAGCATCTGACAATTGCGACCACCAAACGCTCTAATGGGAAGTTGGGTAAAGTCAATACAGTCGAAAGTGTATCACAGTTTATTATCAACCGCCTATTACACTCCCACTGCTGGCATACAGGACTTCTCTCAGAGAGAGTATCCAACCACGCGGGCCAAGTCTGGCTTGCTAGATGTCACAATATGTCCTCGAATTCCTTGAGTTTTGAGATTGAGACATTGAGAGTATAATGTGACGATGTTCCTCGTCGAATTCCTGATTTATTTATAGAGTTCTGTTTCAAAATACGGTCCAAGGCCTATTCTGTCTCAAAACTAAGAGAAATGTTGAGTAACAGCAACATTGTGTAGTACAAGCTATGGCTTGGAAATGGAAGTTGAGTTTGCAAGCACAGCAAGCGTGCTGTTCATGTGTTTAAAATGTGTTTGCACGGTTACAGTTTCGTCGCCTTTACCTAACTGAATAACTGAATTTAGTAGCTCCCGAAGGCACGGGTGGATCCTCTTCTGGCTTCATCAGGTGCTCCCACAGAGACCTGGTCTTCGGTACTACGACGCTCTTGAAGTTTATCGAATGGCGACTTTGTATCCTGGAAGAAAACACGTGTAAAGTACAACATACCAGTAGACCGTACACAAAATGCATAAGTTTATTATTGCTATTACCTAAAAGAGCAAAGATTTTGTAGGATTACTTACTTGGTAACAATATACTGCAGATATTTCATCAGGGTGTTTAGCGCTGGTGCGTGCAGCATGAACGCCAGATGCCCGGTGTCTGCCACCAGAGCCTGTTCCACGCTGTGGAAATGTGATCTGAACTCTGGGCAGTTCGCTCGAACCTAAAACACGAAATACACTCATCAATATAAGAACAGCTACAGATATTACATAATGGTTATAATTCTGTGGGTACGTGTCAGACAGTTTAAATGGCTGGCCCGTAAGCCCCGAGGGCCTTATGCACCACTGGCCAAAACTATACACTAACCTTCCTGTAGAGCAGATTGAGCAGTTCTCCACCGCTGGTGAGCAGCTCCAGGTACTGCCCGGTGCTGCTGTGGTGCTGCTTGTCAGTGAGCAGCGCCTGTGCCACGGACAGCTGCACCGCTGGTCCGAACTCCATAAGCGCCACGTCCAGGCACACCTTCGTTACACTCAGCATCACGTACGGACGGTCCTCTTGCTCCACAGACCGAGATAGGTTGATCACGATTTCGCCTGCAATTATATACAATTATGTACATAGACACAGGCAGTTGATATAGTCCCTACATTCCTTACTTAAAAATGCGAAAGTGTATTAGTTAGTTTGTCTTCACGCACCAACGGAGCAACGGATCGGAGGATATTTGTTTCATAGAGATAGTAAATGGGCCATTTACATGCTCTATACCTACATAGTTTGGTGATGCCTCTATAAGAGAGATTTATATAGAAGGTGTTTCCATCTCTCCATAGACTGTAGCGGACTTACGCGATAAAAGTAGTAGACACTTTCCAAAATTTAATGTTACCGTAAGTAACCTGATTTTTATAAACAAGAATTAAAAAAAGAAGAGGTGGCTATAGTGAATGGTATTCGGAAATAACAGTTCACACAGAGACTTACTATGGAGCGCATATTATTATCTAATATTACAACGGCATGTCTTTGACTAGTTAAGAGGAGCGATGCTTTTATGTAACTGACGAATTGCGGTAGAGAGCTTTACGAAGCAGACTTCAGGAGATTTTTGAGGGCACATAGAGTAATCGTTAAGAAGTAATTGTCAGTTCCACAACTTATTTCACACTTTAGGTTGCTCATCATAAGGAAGAGAACTCGCCAACAATAAATCTCAGCAGCGTGTTGATGTTGTTGCTGGGCGACACGTTGTCGTCGAAGCCCGGCAGGTCCACGCTGCGCGCGTACACCTCCATGTCCTCGTCGCTGTGCTCGGACGACGCGAACACGCCGTCGGCTTGCGTGAAGCCGAGCTTGGCCGACGATTTGTCGAAGGGAGTTTCGGCAGCTCTGGAAAACAATTGTTATTTATAGTGTGGTGTGGTCACCAGTATGTGCCGGCGTGCACCACAATATTTTATTTATGAAGGGAAGTTGGTGAATAAAACACTCTGTGACATCTATTATTCTGTATTGTCTGTGCCACAATTTTGACTTATGTGATAACTTATTTATACTCTATGCACTTGTTGCCTATCAAGCATCAGAGTGGGCAGTAGGTCGGCCGCACCCCTAGCCTATAAGTAGCTAACCTAGCTTAGACTCCAAAGTGGGCAGTACGCCACAATAGTAAGACGAGCTGTTCGTTTGCCTGTTGATAAGCATAACGCCGGCCCATAACAATAGCAGTGCCATTGATAACTTTTAGACACAAAGTCCAGCGCGGCACTGCATTGTGCCCACGACCCTGAGACATTACGTATTTATTTAATTTTTTAAAAACACGGTTTCGAATTTATTGGAGTCGTCAAATGTCAAATCGAATCATATGAAACAAAACACGAGGGGTTTACTTAGCACTAAATAGTTCCACTATCCGGCTGCTGGGTCTAGAGCAGTTCTAAATTACACATTTAAAAAGTTTCTCTTCGGTAGTAGGTTACGCGTTCTTATAAATTCTTTATTGATAGAAGTAGGTTAAAATTGACTTCCAAGATTTGGTTACATGCTTACAAGTGAAGCTAATAAAAGAGTATAATAAATAAAATGTTTTGGCATGTAAGTCCAAAAAGTGGCCATCCAAACTTGTTACGTCATACAATTTCTTACTCTTCAGTAAAACAGCCAAGAATGTTCCTTACTTGTTCCTACTCAAATACGCAGCCACAATCTTCTGCCTCAGCTTCACCAGGTCTCCATACCCAGGATCTGCCTTTACCCTGTCCATCCCCAGCACCTCCATCAGCTCGGGGTCCTCCATATCCTCGGCGTAGTCTCCCGAGTCCATGAACGAGACTGGAACCGTGGTGGGAACCGGGACCGGGAGGTTGTCGAAGTAATCGAGGAGGAGACAGATGATCCGATCCGAAAGGTTGAGCTTGAAGCTTGATAGAGAGACGTTGAGTTTGTATCTGGAGAAGGAAAATACGAATGTTATTTCAAGATGAGTATAGAATATATATGTGTAGGTACAAAATACTAAAAGCTTTTTAACTATGTCGGAATATAAATTTGAGATAGTTCCTCAATCTCTGGAGCGAGAAAAAATTTTGTAGGCTAAGAAAAGAAAGTAAATTGATTAAAACAACGTAGACATCCATTGATTAGGAAGTAATTCCTCAATAGAGACATCGTAGACTTTGTGCAACTGATTATTATTCTTCATTTTGAGCATCTAATTTTTTAAGACATCTAAATTTTACACACGTCTCTCATCATCATCATCAACATGATCCACAACAGCTTATACTAGTCCACGGCCTCTCCCAATGCACGCCACTAAGGCACATCACATAGTGATCAATAATCATAAAAAATTAAATTTAAATTGTTCATCAGGAAACTTTATCTCTATTCTATTTATCTTATACCTCGGCAATAACTTGTAGTCTTTCTTGATGCTGTTTGAGAAGACCACTTGCATTTTGATCTTCGGTATCAAATGCAGCTCTGAATCGGCATGTCTTCGGGAATCGCGCCATGGCTCATTCCAGTCGCAGAAAAGTACCTAATATAGGAAAGGTTCTTATAGTTTTGCTAACGTTTGATCACCTCTCGGAAGCGTAAAAACATATTTTAAAACTAAAACGGTCATATCATCATCAGCCGAAAGACATCCCCTGCTGAACCAATATATGTGAAGCCAAACGACCCGCGGTTTTGACAAGGTCCGTCGGTCCATGACGAATTTAAGTTTGAGGAGTAGGTAACGGAAAATGCTAATAATTTTGATACGTTACCTGGGCTGAACATTCAGCGTGCAACCTGTCGTAGAGCTTTTCTTCCAGCTCCATACAAGTGGCGTCTTCTAGAGCCAGATTCGAAGGCTGAAGATCTGACTTTATTATGATACGGCTGATGTCGATTACCATCACACGGCCGGATCTGAAAATGTGGATTATATTTGTCGTCATAAATCAGTCATCGCCCTTATGGACGATTACATCGCTCGTTGCATACGTAAAATAACTTACAACAATATTTGTATAGTTGAGTCAATTAGACCTTACTCAATGGGGTTCGGGACGAGAAAAAAAAACGGAGTAGTAAGTAAATCATATAAAAGCTGATAGCTCAAGGTTAGATATTTCCCATCACATACAGGTTTGAATAAACACTTTAAACTGACTCACTCCGTATTTTAATATGACTTGTAGACATCACCTCGGTTCATAGCAAAAAATGCTATCAATCGAAAAAATCAGATTAAGCCTAACATACTTGTGCAACTTATGCACAAAGGTTCAACTATATTGGTTGCATTTTACAATAAGATCTTTTTACATTATCCACTGACCATCTAACTACCATCTAGCTGACCATCTACACTCTTGTGTAACGGCGTTTAGATGGTCAGCTCAAGTAGAACTTACTTGTGCACACAGCCGTGCTCGGGCAGCACGACACACGGCCCCTTCACGTCCACGTTGACTTGGAACACCTTCCTGCGACTGGCCGCGTACTGCAGCACCGACCGGCTCACGTGCCCGGCGCGACGAGCCGCGCCGGTCACCGAGTCGGCGAGCTCCTCTGAGGTCATTGACCGGGTTTGAACGAAGTTTATCAGCTCGGTGAATGCGTGCTTTAGGACAAAAAATATCATTATTAGCTGGAAAACGTCCACTGCTGAAAATCCGCCGTTACGAAGGAGGGACTTTGTCATAATACAGCATGCTTGGACGGAGAATGCTGCTGCCCATTCCCTAGATATTCGATTCCCTTAGCCGGCCTTTACGGCCGCCACGGAAAAAGACGATTTGGTACTATTCTTATTTGGGGCGGCCTAGAGAAAGTCATAAATAAATAGAATAGGAGTGTGGATGGACGTGACCGGATGGCAAAATTGCAGAATAGCAGTTCTTTTATACTTTAATCCTAATTATAATGCTCTCAATCTGATGGAATACTCGAATAAAATAGCTTTCCAATGAATCAGAACAAAAGACCTATTTAAATTGCACTGGTAGCCGTTCCATTTTGGAAAGCTTGTAATATGTGTAAAAAAGACTATAGAGCTAATGTTCTTTTACGGCTTAGATGACTGATGAGCACATCTACGTTTTTTAGATTTACTATGACATCCAACTCTTTTAAAAGACCTGATCATTAAAGTTTACTAGATAATAGGGGCAGTACCTCGATGTACAGCAGTTCCACCGGCTCCATCAAGCAGCAGAGTCCGTAGTCAGCCTCGCTGCTTATGGGATTCTTCTCGAAGTCTATTGCCAGGAGGTTGGTGCCAGTCAGGGCGGTTCCTCTCTCGGATGTGAGGAGTGTCAGCATATCACCGTCTGACGTCACTCCTTCAGCTACGATATTTTCAGCTCGAGCAGATAGCTAGAAATACCAAATTTCGTGAACTTACTTTTAAGAGTATGAAATAAAATTGAACATTGCTAGACTATGTTCGTAGCCTTATCCCAATTTGGCAGTTTGGGTGATATCTAAAGACTGCAGATAGAAAGTGAAGAACATAGTTCCATGATCCCATTTTAGGACACTTTAAAAATGAACCGCGTACCTTATAGGCTTTAGCAGATGGTCGCGTCTCCAACGAGGCAAGGAACTGCGTAATCGTCAGCACCATGATTTCTTTGCTCCTGTTCATTAGAGTGAGTGAGCAGTTGGCCAATGTCATGTTCAATTTGTGTTCTGAAATGAAGGAATGATATATTTTGACCGGATAATGTAACTCCGTAATTTTAAACACTGAGATTTGGTTTAACATCAGGTATTTACTAGTGTTCCAACTTTAAAATTATTAAGGGACAAAAATAACTCACCAATATATTGCTTAGACTTGTCTTGCCTGGGCGCACCCTCCACATACCCAATCAACTCGCAAACCTTTTTCTTCTCCGGACTGGAGAGGTGGCTCCAAAGAGTCTTGGACCTCTCAGTCTTCACACAGAGTTCTACGTGGGCCTTATCCTCTTCTGGCTCACAGGGGGTTGCAGCAGGCTTCCACCAGTCGAACTCTGTCTCTACCACTTCAATACGCTCTGGTTCTTGGGAGAGCAACTGGAAAATTTGAAGTATTCGTAAGGTTACATGGTAATAAATGCCTAATTTCGGAAAAAGCAAATCTGCTTGTCATTTATCATCTCATAAAAATTTTTGGCGTAGCAAAGTTGTTATATAGTGCCCTAACACGCAAAGACTCGATCGCCTTCTATCAGTTAACAGAATTACATACCGAAACCAAATCTTAAAATAGGTGGCAGTGAGTCAAAAATAATGAAAATGCCGTCTCTCTTCTAGTAGCAATAGCGTCTTCCTTGTAAGCACAATGGGAACGACGACTCGAAGTTGTGTAACTAGTCAATAATAGTGTACGATTTTTTTAATAAATTCTCTACCTACCACTAACCTCAAACTTAGCCTGCTCCCTCGCAATCACAACCGATATAATAGGCAGACTATCTTCACACTTCTGCAAGTCCAGCTTAAGCTCCGTATCGTTAGGGCTCCTCAGCGTACTCTTGTAGGTCTGTTTGTACGCGTTGTAGTTCTCCCGGTGCTTCTTTATAGCCGCCCAGGTGTAAGGCCTGACCCGCTGTTCCACGACCACGTTGAATGCATACCGCCACCACAGCTTGGGCTCTCTGCTTAGGAGGACCCCTGGGTGCAGGTGGCGGTATTTCCTGGAAAGTTAAGGTTTTATAATTTTTAATTCCAGCTAAACGAACTCTAGAGTGTTCAAGGTCACGGGGTAGACGGCCTGATGTCTCTCCGAAACGTAGGCAACTAAAATAATAATTTAAAATATAATAATAACCAAATAAAAAATAAATCGATTCGATCAAAAACTAATAAAAAAGAAACAAGAATCCGAAGTATGAAGTCGAGGTCTACTAAAGTCGAGGTCTCTCGTTAAGTTTGACATGTAGTGTCGATAAATGACCGTGCCGGCTCACCTGTTCAGCTTGATCCTGGCGAAGGAAGCCAGCAGGTTGTGGATGGACAAGTACTGACGCCGGGACAGCTGCAGCGCGGCGTCGTGCACCACGGCGTCCAGCAGCAGCCGCGGCACGCGCGCCTCCCCCGAGCGGTTCACCAGCACCTTCACCTTGCACGACACTGGCTTCACCACTGGAATATAAATTATACCAGCTGGTACGACCACCTCGTCTGCGAGTGTCCGTCTATCAAATAATAGTGAGACTCCAAGGGGCTCGTATATTTACTTGAATATAAACATAAATAGCAAGTTTAGTGATGGCCGATAGGCTATGCTTACAGAACTCAAAATCCTCGCGGTGCATAGAGAACTTATCCAGTCCAGTGAGCATGTAATGCTTCCAGTTGTAGTACTGCATGGGTGTGATGTGCGCAGTTTCCGCGTCGTCCAGCGCAGTGGCGGTCGGGTTCCAGTACACTGAGAGGGACTCCACTCGCATGAGCTGGTACACCGTGGAGGCGTTGGCTGGCGTGACCGCTGGCTTCCATTTGCTGAGTTATAAGGTTGGTGTAAGTTATTTCCTAATCGTTAAATTTTGATGAAGAGATATGCATATACATATTTTTAATTCATTACCAGAAGCAGCCAAAAAACCAGTGTTAATTTATTTGTTAAGTAGGCAAGCTAGTTATACAATTCCAAACAGCATTCTGATAAGCTAAATTTTGTACTACTTAAGGATAAGTGTAATTTAACATCAGTACTTCTGGAAACATAAAGGATGGTGCAGAACGCGAACAAGCACACATAATTTTAAAGCGCTAATAATTCTCTCACCTATTAGTAGTCTCAATGGACAGACTCGCCAAACACAGTCCGCAAGCGAACGGCCCATCCTTCGAACTGATGGAATCCTCGTACCTCACGTGGACATTCCTCACGTAAATCTGTATATTATTCACAATCGCTGTGAACAGGGACTCGAAGAAATTCTGCGGCCCTTTCAGAACCTCACTTTCCGCTTCGAGATCTTGCAGCGTCTTCCTCTTCGCTGCTCTAGTTAGGCGCTTCTCCCTCTCAGGATCGAAGTAGGAGTTGGATATGGCTGGGCCCACCAGAAGAAGCACATCCTCGATATTAACGATGACGGGGCTGGTGTAGAGGCCGGTCCATGGAATTTCCAGGCTGATGCGCCCAATAGTGCCGATTTTGACATCGATTGGTAGATCCAACTCATACTGTAACAATGTATTGGAAAAGAGGAAATAACTTAACTTTTTTTCCTCAAAATCATTACAATACAACCGACCCTAACTTAATAATAATGGATACAACCCAATATAGATCTTCACCACATAGCCATTATCGTATTTTGCCGAACAATTTTTTAATCCCACAACGATGAAAAACTACAATACAAACCATTTACCTACTTATTGTTCTAAGCACTTAGCACTACTTTGTTTCTGGAGCTGTTTCTTAATTACTTAAATAACAGGCAATCCAAGTAGGCGGACTGATATATAAAACTATTTATAGAACTATACCAATTAGCATCAGTTGAAGGCTAACAGAAAGGGTGAACACCTGCTTGTCGATATCACCTTAATATTTAATGCGCACAGAAGGTCAAGCAATCGTCAAAATCACGAAAAACATCAAGGAATCATGCATCATTAATAGAGACTGACTTTATTTTCGGATTATTGAAAGCACTGACATATCCTCAGCCTCATTGTGAAATGATGTTGGTACAAGAATCTATATTTACGTCAGGAATTTGAATCCTTACGCTTAAGCTTGTGGTAAAGAGTACATAGTGATGCAAGTTTAACTAGGCGTGTCTGTTACTTTTCCCCGTTTTTATAGGTTAAAGTCTATCTCCATACCAAGTTTCATGTAAATACCAGACTAGTAGGCAGTATATGGACCAATAGTATCCATGTGAGTACATAACAAACATTGAAACTTTCGCATTTTGTACAATTAGTTCTCACCAGCGCCTCAGGTTTAAGCTTCAGATCAGTCAGATTCACATTCCCGGAGAAGATGCCCACGTTGAGATTCTCTGTGTCCAGATCCTGGACGTACTTGCCCAGCAGCCGGTTGAGGATCCCGGCGACCGCGCCTTCGAACATAGTGACGAGCGGTTGTTGCGCTGATTCTGCGGGAGAGAGAGAGAGATCTGGCCTAAGAATAATTGTTAAATTTGACAGTATACATAAACATGATTGTATTTACTAGGTGGTAGGATTAATTCTTCTGCGAGTGTCCGTCTGGGTAGGTACCACCACTTTGTGAGTGAAGTCTGCCGCCAAACAGTGTGTGCTATAGATGGTTTGCATCTGATTAACTAGCTCAAGAACTAAGATAAACGCAGTTGGTATTTGTCAACTGCAAAATTGCAGTAAGGACTTTCAGCCGAGCTATTGATGCAGTCTTGGGATCCACTAAATATGAGGAATTAATAGTATTTTTCTTCTATAGTAAAAAAAGAATAGCCACTAAGTAGGTATAAGGTCGCCGAGTTTGATCGATCTGTAAGCAGCCGCTGATGTAATGCAGGAATTAAAATTCAAAGAACAAAGTTATAGCAGGAGTTTCTACATCATGCTTATCTACTATACTTTACTATACTTGCTTACTCATGTAGTTTAATATGAAATGTGAATGTAATGCTTCATTTTTAATGACTGCTTTAGTACCGTGACTTCATATTTGAATTACTTAGATCGGGCATAAGTAGGACGGGCACCAAAAATACTGCCGGAAACCTATACTCTTCTGGTGTCCATGTAAATGAAGTATGAATTTTGAATGTGATGCTAATGTTTCATTCACAAATAAAGAATCTTCCTAGGCTTTTGGTCTAGCGCAACGAAGTGATAAGCGACAAACAAAAATACACAACAAAAATCAACCTAGTGTAAATACGCCAAACTATTTCGAATGTAAACAGCATGACAACCGTGCTCGTCTTCCAATAAGTAAACATTACCGTGCCCTTCAAATCGAAGCTCCTCAACGAACACTATTATACTTAGCATAAAAATAATTACGAGGAAAACCGTATGTAGGACCGGCAATTTCACTTACTACTTTATCGGGCTAAAATTTCCATTATGGGCCGTCGATTTGGAAGTTCACTTTTTTACTGTAGATAGTACTCTTAAATAGAAAGCTTTTTACAAATATCTCAATGTGCGCAAATTCACGGTTTACGAGATATAATTTTTTAAAGTTTCGATATAAATTGGAAAATAACACGCCATTTGCAAATTTTTATGGATAAACTGTCATGGTAGACGTCAAAGTTGACATTTCACGTTCCGTTGGTGGTAGACGTGTATTTTATTAAATATTATGTTTTCGTTTTTCTTAAATATAATTTTATTTTATTTTCAATTATTAAATAGTGTGTAATTAATGTGTACAATAACCCGTGCTGTATTATACAATTACATTGACTTTTGTGAGTTTATGTTTATACTGTGGAATGGAACGTGAAGCGACGCCATTTTGTTTTATAGCGTCTTTTTATCTGTTAGCTGTCAGTGTCAGTCATCGTTTGTTGCCCTTGCAGTTGAGATCGTTTTACGTACTCTTGTTAGCCCTACAACGTTTGACTACCATGGCGTCTCCGAAGCCCTATGCTTCTGTGTCTGAAGAGTCGAGTGATGTGCAAGTTTTGGACTCAGATGAGCCGCTTCTTACGGCCTCCTCTTCTGTGCTTTCCTCATCTAGTAACACATTATACTGGCTCCGAACACTAGGTTAGGTTAGGTTAGAACAGTGAAAATGCAAAAAAAATACTGTTACACAATATACTGGCTCCGAACACTAGGTTAGGTTATGTTAGAACAGTGAATATACAAAAAAAATACTGTAACACAATAATACTGGCTCCGAACACTAGGTTAGTTTATGTTAGAACAGTGAAAATACAAAAAAAAATACTGTAACACAATATACTGGCTCCGAACACTAGGTTAGGTTAGGTTAGAACAGTGAATATACAAAAAAATACTGTAACACAATAATACTGGCTCCGAACACTAGGTTAGGTTATGTTAGAACAGTAAAAATACAAAAAAAAATACTGTAACACAATATACTGGCTCCGAACACTAGGTTAGGTTATGTTAGAACAGTGAAAACACAAAAAAAATACTGTAACACAATATACTGGCTCCGAACACTAGGTTAGGTTATGTTAGAACAGTGAAAATACAAAAAAAAAAATACTGTAACACAATATACTGGCTCCGAACACTAGGTTAGGTTATGTTAGAACAGTAAAAATACAAAAAAAAATACTGTACAACACAATATACTGGCTCCGAACACTAGGCTAGGTTAGGTTAGAACAGTGAAAATACAAAATAAAAATACTGTAACACAATATACTGGCGGAGGGGGGGGGGGGGTACGGGGGGGTAGCCCTACTCCTTCCCTCCTCTCCCCGCCCCATAAATCGATGGATATTTATGGAAAAAGGTATTCTAACCTCAAAACTTTAACCATGGATATCTCCATAACCATGGGGTTGCGCGGGGTGGGGATGGTACAGGGGGGTATACTTCCTCCCCCCCTCCCCCTCCCGCCCCCCGCCCCCCCCTAAATCGACGGCCCATAATGGAAATTTTAACCCTTTATCGCACTAACGCTTGGACGCGGTTTAGAAATAAAAAATAAATAAAAATTCTTTATTGCTGGCAATAAACCCATACACAAAAGGTGGTAGCTGCAAAGATAGTCTCTCTAACAGTAGAGTAAACCCTACCACCGGTAGTTGCCGCTTCGAATCGCCTGGGCCCTATTTAATAAAGATGACAATCCGACAAGTCCGACATATGTCAATAAGTGACAATTCGACAGTTTTTCTGTTTAATAAAACTTACAGGCGACAAAATTGTCATGGTGGAAAATTGACAAACTGTGGTTTTTTGACATATGTCGAGTTTTATTAAACGCGTATTTAGATGACAAATATGTCAAGATTTCACCGGTCGATTTTTGACATATTTGTCACTTTTATTAAACAGCCTAAGCGCGACAATTCTACAATTATGTAATTTTTTGACATATATGTCGAATTGTCAGCTTTATTAAATAGGGCCCAGCTCAATGACGGGGAAAAATAATTCATTCACTGTCCTCCACGGATAATTTGTACAATATATAATTTTATATATTGTAAAATATATACTTATGTATTTGTATAAATATATACTATACAAATAAATAAAGGCAAAGCGAAGTTACTGGGATATACCACAGCCATAAGCTTACTACCTTGTCCATAACTTTGTCAATCGATCATTAACGCTGATGTCTATTAACAAGTTTAGAATACTTTTCTCTGGTCCAAGTTCACTTTAGAGCACACCAAATCACATAAAATACCATATTATACTTGAGACACTTATCACCAACTTAAAAATTCACAAGTAGAGCCATGGGAGAGCGTAGTGCTATTTCCATAACTAATTTAGGTCTCTACAATAACGCGCAGAGAGCGCGTGTAAACAAAATAACCATTGTGTTATGGACAGTAAACACTGCTTATTAAATGGTTATCAGCTGGTTTATCTGATAGCTGTTATCGGCGATTTTCTGACATCGTGTGCGTAGTTTCTAGCGGTACCTTTGGTCGTGTTCCTTTCTGATATGTGTATGCAATTATCCTAGAAAACTGGTGCTCAAAGACCTTTCTTTGGTTATTGACATTAGAGAGAATGATAGTAAAATAGAAATAGAAAATAGATAGATAATGGCCATTGTTGGTCAGTGGATAGCTTTATTTATAAGACTGAATAACGAGACGAAATGATCCTTTAGCATAACGATTGCAGTGCCACTCAGAAGTTTGAAACTCAAAGACTTGCGTAGCACTGCAGTGCGCTAGTTATCGTGAGACCTGTACAGTAGATGTTTAGTCTTATAAACCCAGTCATTTCATTGACTTCTTTGCTGCTTATCAAAATGGAAGACAGTAATTCTTGCACATTACTGCTTGGCGACAGCCTACTCGAGTGCGGTGGTACCCATCCGGCCCATACCATACTCGCAATTGAGTCAGTTCTACTCGTACCACCTGGTAAAAGATTATCTGAAATTCAGTGTACATTTCATGGAATTAAAAAATCATTGAATCCGGGAAACGTTTGATGCAGTATCTTTGTGGAAATTATATATTTTTTTTATTGTGTTAATGTGACGTTCTTAAACATCTCTATTTCACTAATTTAAAGGCCTTGTAATAATTAGTGTCCCTAATAAATAAAAGGCGTAGCGCGTAGCGTAGATTGGGCGTAGCATAGGTCAGGCGTAGCTCTAATACGCTACGCTTGCCTGGAAGAACTAAGTTGTAACTGTATCACGCGCTACACAACACTGAATGGTGAAGAAATTATGGATAGAAAACTAGAATACAAAGAATACAAAAATAGTGTGCGCGTGCGGTCCATCCAAAAGTTGACACTAAAAATAGAAATACACAAGAATATTCAAAAAACCTAAAGTATGTTGTGTTTTTTCCACGTTTTCCATGAAAATGATCACAACATAAGTAATTGTGTCCTAATAATATTATATGACATATATAGGTAGAATAGGCATGGGCGGCGCCGGTGACCAGATTCCGAGTAATAATAATAAGGGTTCCGCCGCACTAAAATGCCCTTGAATAAAAGACTTATTACTCGACGTGATATTCAGACTGTCTTACTAAAACTGTCTGTTATTTGAGTATCAAGTAATAAAAGTTATCCGGCCGTTACTTAGTCAGCCTTAGTAAAAACGAGGACACTGTAAGTCAATCTGAATATCACGTGGTGTAGTAGTTACGTCTTTTAGTCCAGCGCATTTTGGTGCGAGGGAACCCTAATTATTATTACTCGGAGTCTGGTCACGGACGCCGCCCATGACCAGACCGTGACCATTGTGACCGCTTAACCGTGAGTGTTTAAAAGCAAAGGTATCTATTTTCTATGATTGTGGATTTAAAAACAGATGCGGCTACAGGTGGTAAATACGCCATACCGTGAAGAGGAACTGGCTGCTAAAAGAGGCAGCCGAACCACGATGAGACATGTAAGTACATAGCGAGATATTTACATCGTTAGGTTGGTATATAACTAACCAGACGAGCATTAGAAAATCCCCTACCGTAGAGTCGCTGAAGACACTTTGAAAACGCACAGTTAATACCACAATAAGATGTTATTGGACTCGTCATTAATGCCACAGGTTTAAAAAGAAAGTGTAACCTTCTACTTCGATGAAGCGACACCCTGCGTAGGTAATATTCACGGCGCCATCCACCGATTCATTTACATGCTAATGCTGGCAGGGCCCGCGGTAATGAACGCGAAATTGGACAGCAGTGAGAGAGCCCGGTTGTTTACTGGCTTGCTGAGGTACACGAAACGATTTCAGAATTCATCTGGCATCTTGAAGTTCTAAATCAATTCTACGAGTAATTTTGCTTGATGAATAACTGTTGCAGAATTTACCTATCTACTATTAACATACTCTAATTCATGCCTTTACCTACATTATTAATGCTGTACAACTGGTGAATCAAACAGGTAGTTTCACGAAGCACAGTTAACAGGAAACGTGTGGTTGATAAAATCCTTCAACCGTTTTTCCTGCCATCTTTATTCTACCCAAAAAAATTACGTTGATGTTTTTCCAAGAATTACGATTCGTTACCTCTTTCAGTTTCACAAGCCCTTTAGACGCGAAACGAATGGTAATTAATTCACTTATATTACAAGCGGTGATCTAAATAGATTGACTAGCGCCTGTTTGTTCGGATTGAAGATGTTCGGCACCGGTGCGGGTCGCTTGTCAATTAAAATTATAACGATTAAGTACCGAGCTTGTCCTTCGTCCTCGCTCTGACCTTAAAATTAATCAACCGTTAAATGGTAAAGATCTAGAGATGAAGGCCGTCAGGCACGCGCACTACCTATCAGATGTCTCTCTTGGTGTTAATCGCTGTTATCAGGCCATCTATAAT
This sequence comes from Crocallis elinguaria, assembly GCA_907269065.1. Lineage (NCBI taxonomy): Eukaryota > Metazoa > Arthropoda > Insecta > Lepidoptera > Geometridae > Crocallis > Crocallis elinguaria. The sequence goes on from OU026065.1 coordinate 37,783,633, forward strand.
CTATTTTTAGACTGAAAATTTGGGGAGTCATTGGGTTTTTATCTTTGGACATTTTCTTATCTCCATTGCCATGTTTGGCAACCACAATTTAAAAAGAAATTGTAGGAATTTTAAATTGCCTATTCTTAATTCAAATAGACACTGGCATCATAAAAAAGCAAAATTAAAAAACAAACTGTTGCAAATGAAAAAAATGCTTAAAATCAATCAATACAATAAGTTCAACATTTGATTTCTGAATAAATATTATTCCAAAGGTAAAATAAAGATTCGCTTACCAGATTATTACATGATTCTCTCTAATGCACTTGGAAATCCCGATGATAGATGCAATGACGTCAAGGGAGCCCCGCCGGAGGACTCTACTGTTTTTGACAGGTGTCAGGAACTGCGCATGGCGGTATGTCACGCATGCGCCTTGTCACACAAGTCTGGAAAGTCGTGGAAAATTTTTCAGGGAGGAAAGGGGGTGGGAACGCGTTCGATATTTCATTTGCGCAGCGCAACAGGAACGGAAATAGAATTACTAGGAATCTTAAGAGTTCTAACAAATATTTAATAGGTATAAGTATGGGCAGGGATCAGCCGACTACATGCAGTAAAACAGAGGTAGTACCTATAGTCAATTCTTATGCATAATTTAAGGATCGTTTAGTAATACCGCGTAGGTAGGTACTACTATTGCGGTTGTAGGTGAAGTGTTGCCAGCTTAATACAACACTTGAGTACCTAAACTAGTTGTTAGTTTTTATATCTTGTGATAAAAACTTTTTGACTTAGGTAGGTACGTAGGGAAAATTACGTACGTGATGATACTTAGACATGTAGTCGTTATGAGACACTGAACATTATGGGATTAGACGTAATAGGACACTGGACTCCTTAGATTCTAAGGATCCCAGTGTCCTATTACGTAGTTCGTTCGTACGTAAAGTCTAGTGTCTAGACTAGACTAGTGACTAGACTTTACGTACGAACAAACTACACACTACACCCTATTTTTGTGTTAAAATAATTTTATAACGCCCTACGAACATATACAATAGACCTCGACCCCTAACTAGGATTTCCTGTAGCGAGAGAATTAAGAACTACAAGGACCACGGTCCCACACCCAGACTTATTTTATGTTCTGTGCCCAGACACAAAACAAATAATATGCGTTTGTCTTATTGAATCAACCTAAAATATAGTAGTACCTAGAGCCTGTTCATTATATATAGGTATTAATATCTATGTATGGATTAAAAGTTATAAATTAGATTGATAGCATTACCTATACACACCCCTGTCCACTACAAGTAAATATTACCTAAGCTGTGTCACTACCAACCACAGTTTTATGATCAATATGTAAAACTTTGCTACCAAAAAATCCTTCCCATTTAAAGGTTGCCTCGTAGCCAGCGAAATAGAAATTGCGCTGCCTGTAGCTACGATATCAAAGTTCTATTCCGTGTCCGTAGCGGTAGCTTTTAGCTATAAAGCCAGAGAGCTACGAATCGTAGCACTCATCTTATTTCTTTTACAATAAAGGTCGTAGTTTACGCTAACCTCTCTCCTTCCTGCCCATGTCTCATTTCATATGGGGTCGGCGCAGTACGGCTTTACAAAAACCTGCTACTTATTAGGTTTTTGGCATGGACAGCCAGCCGCCTGCCTGACATCCACAAACCTTAAACGCTAACTTACAAAGAGAAAAAGCTTTTAGGTGTACCAAACCACGAGTAGCCTATCACGCAGTCACAGATTTTTTTTCCAAGTTTATATAAAATGCACCATCACTGCACATACTCTCAGATTCCCTTGCTTCCGATGTTGCTCTATACTCGTATGTACCTATGCTAAAACGTTCAAACTGCCGCACATACTTATGTAGACCGTAGACGCTTATGCAAGTATATAAGTTTTGCTGTCAAAATAACCATGCTTTTGCATCAAGCGCGGATTACGAGACAATACACGATCAAGCGCGGCTGGATGAAAAACCATCAAAAACCCACGAAATAGACAAGAACGGCAATACGGCCTGATAGTGCTGTCTCGAAGCCCTGCCTGGGCTCGAAGCGACGACTTCGCTACATACATCACTTGCGCACCCCCGCACCGCAGCGTATGCACTGAGCGCGCAGTAGTCGTGAAACATTTTTTTTAATAGAGGTCGTAGAAGCATTCTTATATGCGGGTGCCGTGCTCGGACTAGATTTCCATCAAGCCACAACCACAATAGACGATACGATATATGCGTCAAGCGGGGTCGTTGTTTTTCCATGGTTTTCTCGTAGTCCGCGATTGTTTTTTTTTTATGTTATTTGGTATCGAGACGAGCTGGTCATTTGCCTGATGGTAAGCATAACGCCGGCCCATAACAATTGCAGTGCCACCCAGAACTTTGAGACACAAAGGCCTGCGCGGCACTGCAGTGCGCTCGTTACCCTGAGACATTAGGTATTAAATCTCATAAGCCCAGTCATTTCACTGGATACTCTGCTCATCAAACCGGAACACAGTAATGCTTGCACACTACTGCTTGGCGGCAGACTTCACGAGCAAAGCGGTGGTAACAACCCAGACGGACACTCGCAGAAGAGTTAGTAGGTCTCCTGCCGATCTGAAGGTCTCTATGGCTCGAGCATTGTGATGTATGCGGTAGGACTATGAGGTAGCATAGCGGTAGGACGCAAAATCCTATCTCGACTCAGCGCTACTCTAGTCTCTAGTCTATAGGTTATGATGATTTTGTATCAACTTTCCAGTCTGCCTTTACTTATTTTTAATCTGAGAGCAATCAAAACTTATAAAAGTGGCTGCATGGACTCTAAAGTTAATAATAATACCCAAAACCCATCGACTGAGTCGAGGTGGGCTGGAGTTTGCGTTATAGGGTACGGAGGTAAGATAGGACTTTATTTTTTCCTTGTCTAGGTTACATTTACGTACCTAACCTACTTATATAAACAATGCCAGCACCGATGTCATCTATCTATGGAGTGAATCAAATTAATTTTTTTATATTTTTATTTATTATGTATTATATTTATCACTTCTGAAATTTAATTTCTGACACTACTTTACTTACCTAAACATTTTTCCTCGTTGTATATAGTATTTGCCTTCTACGAATGTACGTAAGTACGTGAATATATAAATAATAATCAACAGTTAATACAGATTAATAAAAATACACATGTTTTGGTAAACAATACAAAATCGATAAATTCAAATTCATTTATTCCACAGTTAAATCATATACAGTAACAGCAATAGCACGATAAGTAATTATTATATAAGCAAGCAAAATAGTCATAGTTACTGAGCCTCAGATGCCTAACCTAGGCGTAGACGTGTGTTATAGGCATCTGCGCTTCCCCGAAACAATTATAGACTGCAAAGTACGTACTTTGTTTATAATTGAGTTCGAATTTGTATTTCTATCATGCATGTCATTGGTTGATGACCCGGCCAGTTTGTTTATATTATTGGAAAACTAAGAAAATCTCCACGATAGTCTGGGCCTGTCTCAGAACCATAATATTGTTAACCTACAATTTACAAAAAAGGTTTTAGTTAAAGTAAGTATGAAAACTTTTAATTTGTAGCTTGTATTGTTTATTTTATTGACGAAATCGTAGTAAAATCTCCTTTTGCTATGATGAAATCTTAGAGCAAAGGCATCAGATCTAACCAGATCTTGGCAGCGACATACACGCGTTACATGACCCGTAGGGCACTTGGGGGGCGAAGCACGGGGTCGGGCATACGGGGCAGGCGTAGGCGAAGGAGCGCGGGTACTCACACTCGGCAGTCGTGCTCCACTGAGACGGGGTGGTGTTCTGTAATCATCAACGATTTAGATAGAAAATCATTTATTGCACAAAAAATTGCTTTAAAAAAACGACGAACCGACTTCAGTGACAAACTACTGAACCGATTTTGATGAAATTTATATGTGACCAATCTGAAAGTATATTCTTTCAAATAAAAAAATAAGTTTCCAAATCGGTTCACAAATGACAGGGACTGAGGTAACAAACAGAAAAAAAAACACACCCAATTGATAACCTCCTTTTTTGGAAGTCGGTTAACAAAATTGTAAATCCATAGGCGATATTAATTCTATCTGCAGAGTATTATCTATCAGTTAACTTCGATGTAATCTGGTGTATATAATTAGGCGGTAGTACAGATTAATACTATTTAACAATATCAAACAATCTCACCATAAGTACTTTTAATTACAGGTACATTAATATTCAAGTATGACATAACGAAACGTCAGTGTTTACGAATTGCGCCGTTGCGCGTTGGGAGCAACTTGCAAGAGGCGAGTAGCCGATCTGAGTGGCGTTCTATGGAGGAGGTCTATGTTCAACAGTGGACGTCTTCCTCTTTTTCAAGCCAAGAACATAGCCCATATCTTTCATTCTTTCACGTGTATAGCCAGCTCTATTGCTAGAACCATTAAATCGGCCAAAAGCTTCTGACGTAGCTTAACAACATGTTCTGATATTGACAGACGACTTAACGTACCCTCTGATACATCATAACACAGTACGCTCCGTTATAATAGCGGTCAGCGGTCACCCATCTAATTACTGACCCTAGCGAACGTTGCTTCACTTTACCGATTGGTTAAAAACGGTGTACAAGCTCGATGTGAGCGTTAGCAACGTGCACAGTCGATTGGTGCTATAGTGTCATATTTTTTTTACCAATAATAAGTATTTTTATTTATTTATTTCATTAATTCGACGGCCACAGCCAATTACACAAATTAATAAATGTATATTAAATTACACCAGAATTATATATATATAGCATATTACATTACTATTATTGACCCATACACATTATTATCCATTATTAATCTCAATAACAAAAATAAATCACAATACAAAACAAATACAAAATAATGGAAAAAAAAAGAAAAAAATATCTATCGAGTAATTACGATACGGTAATCATAATAAATAAAATGTCAAAAATTATTATTAAGATACGTCAGATTTAACAATTAATAAAAACTTAGGTCAAATGTAAAAACAAAATAACAATAATCAATAAGTATACAATTTTATCACAGTCATTAATTTAGTTTAAACGTAAAAAAAGAACCAGAAAAACCTCATTCACACATTATTCTCGCAGAACTATGTAAAAATGAGCCTAAATGATTTGGGGGGTTCGTCTAAAAATATCCTTAACCATTAATACTACTAACTTACTCTGATAAAACTAGTAAGGGCACAGTGCACGATGTCATAAAACGGACAGTCGAGCATCGTTCCTTGGGGCGGCAGCTGGACGTCACCCAGACAGGCAGCCTTCAGGTGAGTTACGGCTGCGGACCAGGCCGGGTGGTCTCTGGCGTACTGGTCGAAGTGGTCGGAAACCTTCTTCTTATTAATATTGTCACCGTCTAACCATCCTGATTCTCTGAAGATGCATTTCAGTTTGTCACACTGGAATAAAGTTTTTTTTATGTTATTGGTAACGAGACGAGCTGGTAGTTTGCCTGATGGTAAGCATAACGCTGGCCTATAACAATTGCAGTGCCACTCAGAACTTATGCTTCAGAGGCCTGCGCGGCACTGCAGTGCGCTCGTTACCCTGAGACATTAGGTATTAAGTCACATAAGCCCAGTAATTTCACTGGCTACTCTGCTCATTAAACCGGAACACAGTAATGCTTACACATTACTGCTTGGCGGCAGACTTCACGACCAAAGCGGTGGTACTAACCCAGTTGGACACTCGCAGAAGAGTTAGTCCTCCCACTAACAAAGGGCTGGTGTTAGCTTACCATCAAGCTAGTGACCCGCTCGTCTCGCCATCCAATAATATAAAAAAGCTAGTATACAAAGTAATTACTTCCAAACTGCAGACAAATAGTTATTATTCCTACTTTCAAAGATACTTAATGTTACATAGTAATATACTTAAGACGAGGCTCTCAATATAATTTTCCCACGTTTGCTCCGCCTCCACACCCCGCAACGCGCAACAAGCACTGCCGCGCCGGAGCTCACACCCCGCTAATATTACGCGGCGATAGACCACTGCTAGATCGCCGCGGCCCGAGCCGTTATAGCGTGAGCCGTTCTCGGTTGCGCGCTGGAACGTAGATGTCATAATAGAGTTTCCTTACCCTTGAATACTTTATTATTATAGTATATATTATTTTTTAATTTCAATAATAATGCAATGTTTGATGGTTTACGCTAACGCATATATTCCGCCGTTTTAAATGATGGAGAAAATAATTAGGTAAATCAAATCAATAAAAATTGAAAAGCGGGAACCGACTTCGACGAAAATATCGTGATATATGAAACATCCCCCATTTTCCCACACTTACTGATGGTACTCTATACAAATAAATAAAATTGAAGTGTCTGTTTGTAATATCAAAAAGGACGAATTGACAACCTCCTCCTTTTTTGAAGTCGGTTAAAATTGTACTCATGAGAAAAAGAATTAATGATTAAACGAACTTACCTGTAAGTGAAGTTCTATCGTAATTATTCGAGCTGTTTCGTCCGAAGAGATTACCAATAACTATTAATACACATGTAGTTACACCGTACGGTGACGCCAGTTTGCACTGATAGTTGAGAATAATTTTTTTTTTATGTGGGTGCTTTATTTTTGTCCTTACACCAACTAGATAAAACGTCATTTAGTTCAGAGTTTTGAGATTTTTGACACTGGGTTATTAGGGTTGGGAGGGTTGGTAATCTCTTCAGACGAAACAGCTCGGATAATTACAGGTAAGTTCGTTTAATCATTAATTATCCTCGCTGTTTCGTCCTCGAGATTACCAATAACTATTAATACAAATGTAGATTTTGAGAGAAATATATAAGATCCGTTTACTTTGTGAAAAATCTGGTTTTATTGACACAATAGATCAATTATTATAACATTTGTTGAGATTTACCCCAAATAATTATGTTATTGGTAGAGACTACCTGCTAATGATGAAACTTAAAATATATATGCCAAAATCATAATATTGAACTAGTGTTCTTGTAATACTTCTGATATAATTGTTCTTGCAAAAGACATATCACCTTCAGACACAATAGTCTTATTATAGAATTTTCCAAATGTATTGGAACTACCGCTCCAGCCAGCGGTCTTCCTAATCAAATCAAGATTAATACCTAATTTTTTAGCCTTAGATGTAACTGCATGTCTTTAAGAATGTGCTGTAAAAGTTGACACATCTATACCACATTCATCAAGGGTTTTTTAACCCACCTACTCAAAGTTTGCGAGGTTACTTTATGGTGTGGTCGTTTTAGACTCACGAAGAGGCTACTATGATTTTTTCGTAAGGACTCAGTCGCATTAAGGTATGCTTGCAAAGTTTCGACTGGACATATTTCGGGTTTCTCGCGAAAAAGAGGTAACGATAAAATAGGTTGTGATGAGCCAATACGGGATGTCTTAATGAGATCAGGCATTTTAATTATTATGTGATCAGAGAAACGTTCAATATTATTAATATCAATTTTAGAGAACGTCTGCATTCGATGTGCTGTGACCAGAGCAAAAAGGGTTATTAATTTTTTAGAAAGATTTTCTAGACTTATTGATTCGTTGGGATACCAGTTAATCATATGATTCAGTACTAATGATGTATCCCATGTTAAATTATATTTTGCTAAGGGGGTTCGTAATCGAAATACTCCTTTAAAGAACCGTTTGATGCTATCATCAGAGCCAATTTGAGGGCCAAGAATTAATGATAATGCTGATCTACAAGTATTCAGTGTACCGTATTGAGCTCCTGAATCAAAAAGTTGTGTAAGAAAGGCTATCACATTAGAAATAGACGTATCAAGAATGTCGTAATTATTAACTTTACAAAAGTCAAACCACTTTTTTAAGCACGTGTCATACTGTCTGATTGAGTTATCAGATAGAGACGCTATTATTACGTGCACAGACGATTGAGGAATTTGTCTCCTTAGAATGGACGCCCTGATAAGACTCCGGCAACCAGTGTAAGCCGGTGGTGCACTTGACGATTGCTGGAATGAGACAATATAAGACTAACACTAGGGTGAAAATAAATTAATTTTGAAACTAGAAATTTCTTATATAAAGGGAACCACGGCTACGTAGGCCACCAAGGAACTACAACAATACCAACAGCTTTTTCTTTCTTAATTTTACGTAGACTTTTAAGTATCATCGTGAAAGGTGGGAAAGCATAAAAAAAATTGCGACCAAGATACAGTAAAAGCATTTGTAGCGAACGCGTCGGGATCCCTATTCCATGAGATGTATTTGCTGCACTTTTTATTAAGTCTAGTAGCAAATATATCAATTTTAGGTGTTCCAAGTTCATTGACAATTTTATTAAAAGCAAAGCTAGCAAGTTCCCACTCATCAACATCTGGGTGAATTCGTCTAGACTCTGCATCTGCAATCGAATTCTCTGCCAAACTTATGTAATAAGCGAAAACTATTATGCGCCTTAATTCACACCACTGCCATAAGTCTCGTGTAACTTGCGTAAGATGTGGAAATTGTACGCCACCCATACGGTTTATGTACGAAATGGCGGTAGTATTGTCAATCCGAAGCAAAATTTGACAATCAGATAAGTACTTGGCAAAAACTTTAAGAGCAAGGAATGCTGCTCGTATTTCTAAATAATTAATATGTTTTGCACGTTCTAACTCAGTCCAAGCACCGCTTGCAGTTTCCCTACCACACGCGGCGCCCCACCCAGTAGTTGAAGCATCACTGAAAATTTCCAACGAGTATTCATCATATTTAATGCTATTAACAGGTTTATCTAAAGCCCGAGAGAACCAGTCAAAATCGGGTTGCAGTGTGGTTGGTAAATACATATATCTGTAGTAATTGTCTGGGTCATTTAATAGATTTAAAATTTACATCTTTCAAAACTTTTGGTGTAAGCCCTTTTAAGTACAATATCCGATACAGCTGTTTTAATCTCCGGGTTGAGAAGCGGAGCATCAATAAGAGTACAGTTGCTGGGCGGTAAGTATTTACCCTGCAGGTCTTTGCGAAGTTCTTTTGATAGGCCTGTCGTCACAAAGTGTTGAAGCCGTACTGCGAGATCGGGATTAATTTCTTTACCATACGACGTAGTTATAGACGGGTCATCACCTAGTAACTCGAAAATACCATTGTCAGCGTCTGGTTCTACAGCCAATTCCTCCTCCGGTTCGATAAACGGGGCCGGCACAGCCGGCACACAAGCGCTCGTAGACGGCGTGGGCTCGGCACTTGTTGAAGGGACGGGGTCAGTATTTATAACTGTAGGCGCAGACGCGAAAATTTCCACTTCTTCATTCACAAGAGGATCAATTTCGACCGTGGAGTCGTCTGAAATTTTGAGTTATACGAAATAACCGCTGCAATGTGTATTATATGTAGGTAGATATCGAATTATAAGCCATAAAGGTATACAAAATTATTTCTATGACACCTAAAGCCATAGATAAATATGGAGCCGATCTCAAGCAATCTGTTCTTAGAATTGGATAAAAAGATAGGTAGATAACCTATGATACTGTAAGTAGCTGTATTTTTAAAGTTAAAAAATAACTAGCTACATTGCCGCCGCCAGGACGGTGCAGCGCCTACGCGCTGGATGCGCGGTGCGAGCTTAGGCTGTTACGCCGATAATTTGGTATGCTATTAGTTAACGTGATTATATCACCTAACTGTATACATACATAATTAAATTCTGTTACCGTATTGCCAATGATGTGAAGTGATAACACAATAACACTGGCTTATCATGTAACTGCCTACTAATACTAATTTTATTCCAGTAAAGTGTAGGCCACCCTTCCTCGATTGACCTTGTTACCGTATTGTCAGCGAAATGATAATCCTACGAGGATCGTCTAATCATATCACTGACTTATCATGTAACTGTCTGAAGGGACATTCTTTGTATCAAATCATGGAGAACTAACCTTCTTTGTCTGCCAACATTGTGTCGTCGACATTAGGTCCAGAACTTGTAGAAGACGAGGAGACATGCCGCTTCTTACGGCTACGTTTAAGTTTTCTTTCCAGTTTTTTTTAACTTTTTTGCAATGTACTCGTAATTATCGTCTTTCGAGTGTTTCCGTTTACCCATTTTTTACCTGGAAAACTGACTAATGCTGAAAAATGTACTAACTGGCGGAGCACTGCACTGTGAATGAAGTTTTATCTAGTTGGAGTAAGGAGGAAAATAAAGTACCCAAATAAAAATAATAATAATTGTAATATTCTCAACTATCAGTGCAAACTGGCGTCACCGTACGGTGTAACTACATGTGTATTAATAGTTATTGGTAATCTCGAGGACGAAGCAGCGAGGATAATCTCTATCGGTTGACTATTTTATTACGAGAGAAATCGAGAAACATCAAACAAATACGAAAAACTATGAAATGAGAACCTCCTCCTTTTTGCAGTCGGGTAAAAATTGTACTCATGAGAAAAAGAATCTCTATCGATTGACAATTTTATTAGGAGAGAAATCGAGTAACAACAAAAAAATACGAAAAACGATGTATTGAGAACCTCCTCCTTTTTTGCAGTCGGGTAAAAATTGTACTCATGAGAAAAATAATCTCTATCGATTGACAATTTTATCAGGGGAGAAATCGAGTAACATCAAAAAAATAGAAAAAAGGACGAATTGACAACCTCCTCCTTTTTTGAAGTCGGTTAAAATTGTACTCATGAGAAAAAGAATCTCTATCGGTTGACTATTTTATTAGGAGAGAAATCGAGAAACATCAAAAAAATACGAAAAACTATGAATTGAGAACCTCCTCCTTTTTTGCAGTCGGGTAAAAATTGTACTCATGAGAAAAATAATCTCTATCGATTGACAATTTTATCAGGGGAGAAATCGAGTAACATCATAAAAATAGGAAAAAAGGACGAATTGACAACCTCCTCCTTTTTTGAAGTCGGTTAAAATTGTACTCATGAGAAAAAGAATCTCCATCGGTTGACTATTTTATTACGAGAGAGATCGAGTAACATAAAAAAAATAGGAAAAAGGACGAATTGTCAATCTCCTCCTTTTTTGAAGTCGGGTAAATATTTTACCATGAGTAAAAGAATCTCTATCGTTTGACAATTTTTAGGACAGAAATCGAGTATCATCAAAAAACAAATACGAAAAACGGACGAATTGTGAACCTCATCCTTTTTTGAAGTCGGATAAAAATTGCCAGGAATATGACTGGGTAATAGGTATATATGCCAAGAAAAATAATCAGACCATAACTCCGAGTAATTACATCTTTGCTTCTCTCATTTTTCTTGCACAATCTACCAAACGGTTCTCTCTTTTGCGAACATATAATTTCTTATTGTCCTTGTTCCCTATTGTAATATCGAAAGTTGCATGCTCGCTTGTGACAAAAACAATCACAGGTCCACCCGCATCGGCGCACGGCGCTATACTGAGGACTGCTCGCTTCGGATAACTATTATAACGCGAGGTGCCAGCGTAATAAGGTCGAATTTAGTGTGCACTGTTTGAACACACTTTAACTCAGAACTAAATGACGTAAGTCTCAAATCTAATTTATTTTATTAACAGGTTAATAATTTTTCTAGGTAAATTTTGTCTTCGTCAGTAGATAGTACAATATATTTTCTTGGTGTGAGTAATTATTTTGAAAATAAAATTTAAGCCGTTGAGTAAAAAAGTGTATTTTACACTGAAAAAAGCATAATTTTTGATAAGAAAATGTATCGAATGAAAATGTATCAATCGTGTTTTTGTCTTCAATCATAGAGAGATAAAGGTCTCATAAAACATACATGTTAGTTTCAAGTTGATCACGTATGTGGTTGACCCAGCATCTTGGTGGAAAAACCCTGAAATATCTGGAGTAGCCCCTTAATAGATTTACCTCTTGTGTTTTACTAGTACTACATCTCCGTGAAATCTCCTGGTTGAACACCTTGTTGGAATATTCCATGCACTCATAAATCTGAAAATAAACCAGGATATGTAGATATGGAAAGTACGCTCATTTAATTGTTTATAAAAGTTTTCTGAGTAAGTATAGTAGGCACTAAAACATTCTACTTTGTGATAACGTAACTTGTACATTTTTTACAATTGCATTTGAATGATTTTTTTTCAAGTTAAATTCAAAACGACCGTTTGGGGTTATACCGCTCACCTGAGCTCGATCACCCCTTATAGTGACTCATTTGTTTTCTTATAGACATGTGCAGAAATCGCCAAAGGAAAACCATTAAAGCGGCTTGGGGCGTATAAGAAGACCTTCAATCTGCTAAAACTGCGATTGAAGAGGGGATGTAATACAAAAGACAGCCGCAAAACAATATAACATCCCATGACAGTACTTTAAGAGATTGGATAAAAAATCAAAATATGCAGAGCAACCCAAGACTTGGTCTTAATCGTAGGCCCATTTACACTCTATAGCAAGAAAATGAAAGTGCTGAACAAGTAGGTACCTAAAGCTGCTGGGATCTCTATGCTATGGACTCGTGCTGGATTCGGCAGACGGATACATCTCTGATTTATGTGATGATAAAATCTCATTATCTCTCATTACTATTACCTCTAATCTATACAAATAAATAAAATTTAAGTGTCTGTTTGTAATATCAAAATAACAGCTTTTTAATAAATGCATATGAAAGTATAGGTATACGGTACCTATAACAAAACAACAATTTTTTAAATTTTTATCTGTCTGTCTATCTGTTTGTTCCGGGTAATCTCCGAAACGGCTGGACCGATTTTGACAGGACTTTCACTTTCACTGATGTTATAAGGCTACTTTTATTTTAATTAGACTAGCTGCTGCCCGCAGTTTCACCCACGCGGAGATATTGGATTCCATGGTTATTTTTTTGCGCGGAACCCTAATTCTTTTTGTAAAATAAAAGTAGTCTAAGTTACTCCTTGTAACATCAGTTATCTGCCAGTGAAAGTCCCGTCAAAATCGGCCCAACCGTTTTGGAGATTACCCAGAACAAACAGACAGACAAAAATTTTAAAAATGGTTGTTTTGTTATAGGTACCGTATATATATACTCTCATATGCATTTGGTAAAAAGGTGTTATTTTGATGTTACAAACAGACACTACAATTTTATTTATTTGTATAGAAAAATAATCAAGAGTTCCACGCCAAAAAATTAAAACCCTTGAAATCCAATAGCTCAGCACGGGTGAAACCGCGGACAGCAGCTAGTCTAGTAAGAAGACTACTCACGTTATTAGGGATTTCTCCGCAATGGATTGGTTGAGCGGGGCCATCTGCGTAGCATCCCTGAAAAAAATACAAATAACGTATAATAAACAATGCATAAGTACTATATATTTAGGTAGGTACATATCTATAGATAGATAGGTAAGTGGTAACTCTTTACTCTCTAATCCCTATTGCCGATGATACAAATATTTAATTAATCTTAACTGTGTTCAAAATTGTGTAGGTACCTACGTTATATTTGACAATAAATGTTTTTTTTTAATGTTATTTGGTAACGAGACGAGCTGGTCGTTTGCCTGATGGTAAGCATAACGCCGGCCCATAATAATTGCAGTCCCACCCAGAACTTTGAAACACAAAGGCCTGCGCGGCACTGCAGTGCGCTCTTTACCCTGAGACATTAGGTATTAAGTCTCATAAGCCCAGTAATTTCACTGGATACTCTGCTCATCAAACCGGAACACAGTAATGCTTGCACACTACTGCTTGGCGGCAGACTTCACGAGCAAAGCGGTGGTAACAACCCAGACGGACACTCGCAGAAGAGTTAGTCCTCCCACTAACAATATAATAATTTTTTAATATGAATAAGCGTGTACGGCAGGCTTTAGTAAAACCGAGTAGACTGTAAGCCTGTCTAAATAACGCGTGGTGTCCTTTACAGTGTGAACCATAAAATATACATTTCAACTTACCGCAAAAACAAAAACGAAAATGATAACTGCTTTCAACATGATTCTACAAGACAACAAAGCAACTCGGACTTGGTCTCCACACAGACTGAATAAATTCTATTATTGTCGTATGATTTCATAGGACAATAATCAGACAGGTCGACCGGGGTTAATTTTATAACAGCTTCTTGATAATAGAACCGTCAACACACCGGCTGAACAAGTTTTTTTTTTTTATTTATTTAGCTTTTAGTGAGTAACTTTGGCGTCTAATTAAAATACGACGAGCGAAATAACGTTTTTTTTTGTAATATAGCGTTTCTAGAAGATATAAATTACTACTGTATAAACTTAAAATATAAACTTAAAAACCTTATCTAAATACAACATTTCATCCAAATCGTTAGTCGTTTCCGAGGTAGCTGATATAAATGTAAATAGGTATAGTATAATTATTATTAGTAAGAGGAAAGGCGATGAGTTGAGAGTGAGGCCATTTGGATACGGACAGCGGAATCCGAGGAGATAAAGGCTGACCGACTTCATGGAGGAAGGATCCCTCTTTCTATGAGAAGGGGCCATTCAAGTGCCTAGTGGACGTGGATAATCCCGGACGGTTCCACCACAAATGAGATAGACTTCATCATGACGACCACGAAGCGCATATTCGATGATGTCTCTGTGATCAGCAGAGTGAAAACCGGTAGCGATCACCGCATCGTAAGAGGCACATTGAATATCGATGTCAAGCTTGAAAGGTCACGTCTATTTTACTAGGTGGTACGACTAACTGTTCTGCGAGTGGCCGTCTGGGTTGGTACCACCGCTTTGCTCGTGAAGTCTGCCGCGAAACAGTAATTTGCAAGCATTAATAGGCACTGTGTTCCGGTTTGATGAGCCAGTGAAATAACTGGGCTTATGAGACTTAATACTTCATCGTTAATCATAAGGTATAATCTCACTTCCTTGTCTGTCTGTCTGTCAATACCCTTTTTCTCAGGAACCGAGTGTAGAGTAGAAAAAACGTAAACTAAAACAGTTCTAGAAGTACCAAGCTTTCCGCAGTCCCGCCAGTATTCCTGTGAACATGATGCTTGCAACAGCGTCGAAATATCGGGTGCTCGTCGCTCAATAATAATCACGGTAAATATCCCGTTACAATGCACAATGTATGAATTGGTAAACAACCGTGAAAGTTTAAAACAGTGAAAATATAGGTTACAATGAGAAACAAATTATTTAAGGTTCCGTATGAGAAAGGTAAAAACGGAACCCTAAAGGGGCTTATCACAAAAAAATTAAACACACGTTAAACTTGTGTTAAACACTGTTTAGCGCCTAAACATGCCTATGAGCAACCACAAATCTTGATTTAAGTAGTGTCTAACCGTTGTCTAACACAATTCTGTTGTGACATTGCTAATCATTTTAGACGTTTATCTTTAGACGCTATCTAGCTAAACAGGCGACTAAAAATAGTTTTTTTGTGGTAACACTGTTTATCTTTACTAACGCTATCCATCTGTCATATTACATCGTCGCTTCTCATTAGGTGAAATTGAGGTCGACCGCTAACGCAGTCAAAATAAAAAATATACATATTCGTTCACTACACAGTTATCGTTTATTCATGATTATTGTTTAACAGCAAGAGCATATTTGTGCACTACACATCGTTTTTAAGAATTTAAGATACACTGAAAATTACTCTAAAAAATATAATCTAATACATGTAAGTATCATATTTAAACATCGAGACATACTGCTACTGATACATGCAAGATTTTACAATAACATATAGAGCTAACATTCAAAAATATGTACCTATACAATTTGTATCACATTCGTTGATCACGTGAGGTCACTTATCCTCTCAAATTATTGGAGAAAAGAATGTACTTTTTATATTTATGAATAATATGCATTACTTTTCTACACTGAGACGTCGACCACACTCCGTTTCCTATCATGGGGCTCCCCAGTCATCACCGCACGCTGTGTAGGGCTTTAGAAAATACAACCCAATTCGTTAATTCTATGATCATTGAGCATTATTTAATTTGTCCCTTCGTGTACACTGTCTTCAAATGAAGTAACTCATAATGAGTTGATAATTTTTTTCACTTGAGAAGTAGATCGATTTTTTTTTCGTTTTTTATTTGTATATGGTATTTGTACTGACATCTACATTAATACTAAACATAGAAACTTGTTATTTGATTATTGAAAGTTTAATTTGTTTTTTGTATTATTCGTTTTATGACCTATGGAACCTACTATTACAAACTAACTTAATTTTTATGATTGATGGAACGAATAATATGGAAATAACAATAAAATTTTATAAAATCTCAAGAGATTTAAAAAAAGTACAGAATTCATAACGCAAGAGCTTCGACTCGCACTTGGCTGCTTTCATTTAATCTGATCTGTATCTGTACACTTCATCCAGCTTCATCTTTAGTCATCTTTATTACCTACCCATTACACCAGAACAACAACAGTTAGGTCAAAAATCGATAATTTCCCCTCGTCTACATGCTGCTTCAGAGTTGCAATTCCTTCACCATCATCATCATGATGATGATGATGACATGCTGCTTCAGAGTTGCAATTCCTTCACCCAGCCGCTCTGGCCGGCGGAACATACAACGCAAAAATTATTAAAACGATAAGTCTGTTGTCAAATTCAACAAAATATAACGCGACTTTTTACCAGTGCAGAATCATAAACGGGCCTTGAAACAAGTCTTCAATCCTGATCCAGGTACTGCAATCGTTCAGCGTACACACTTCCATTAGAACGCTGATGTTTGCGCTGAGGAGCGAAGAAGTCTCGATCGAGCACCGGCGCATCCCTATCTTCCTCCCGCTCCCTGTCTCGATTTTCCCAGGGGAACCTAATCACAAAGTGAGGGTAGTTAGGGTGCCACCAGTCAATCACCATGATGCTGAGAACAGTATCGAGGGACAGTGAGCACTCCGGCAGGACGTTTTTGGCAACATGAGGACTGGAGTTGAACCCCATGAACAGCTTATGAGAGCGTAAGGATCTTGACAGCCCCAGCTTCACCGATGTTAGTGTCATGCCCATCAGAGCCGGAACTTCGTAGAAGAATTCGCAGTTTACCTGAAAATGTACAAGATCATAGTCACATTAGGTTGTTTGAGACTAAGCTTCTGAGTCTTGAATGTCGATGGACAGTTGCAAGTTTATTTATTTATTATTAATACAAAGAAATATACAAATTTGGTTCTTATTGTCTTAAAGCCTAAAGTCCTAAGTCTCTCAGTGTTTTACAGGATACATTTTGGAGTGTGCCATGGAATTCCACAACTTGACTCCCGCATCTCCATCTTACCAACAGTCGACTAAGCGAGCGTTTAGCAATTTACCAAGCACTTTGCATATGGCAATCAGTCTTATAATCATTATCAAATAGGTTTTTTGCCTTATTATTACATAATAATAAGCTAAAAGATGATTTGTAGTGTTTGGCAACCAATCTTCATGGTAAAAAGTTTTATAATCTAAATTTGAAGTTACCTTGACTTTAAGCTGAGTTTAAAACTTGTATCAATAACATACATATCAGTAATTGACTTGATCTTTAGTCAACATGTAAGTAGTTTAAGATAGTACACATGTATGACAGGCTCCTAAGTTTAGTTGTGAGGGTACATCAATAGATGGTTGGTGACAGATTTTCCTCTTGAGAGTGGAAGCTAGCTAGCTAACTATTAGAAAGTGATAATATTCCACCACCAACATCATGTAAGAAAAGAATGAAAGATTAACTAAGAAGAACTAAGAAATAGATAAGTTTGGTAAAATTACAAAGAGAGCACAGCAAGAGTGACAGAAAAATTATATGAAGGCATCTACTGCCCACTGTTTCAACGTCATAGATTCTCTCAGGAACCATGGATAATTATAGTTGTAGCTTGACAGAAGGACAAACCAATAAACAAACTTTCAAATTTATAATATTAGTAGGTATTATTCTAACTCACAAACCTGCAGAACTTGGTTATCTATTTCAGGGTTGGCATCAAGCCTCCCTAGCTCCTCAATAAAGTCATAGTCCACTCTTTTGGCCACTTGATGCTGCGGCAACTTCTTGAACTTGAAGAACAGGGCCCAATGTGTTTTGCTCTTACGGAACCACATATTAACGCAAGGGCGCTTAATCATGTCATGTGGCTTGCTGTCATGCATACCCAGCTCCATAACCTTCTTCAGGAAAAAATCATTAGTATAGTACAAGGCTCGAATGATCCTTGTTTTTAGACCATAGGTCTTTGCACCATCCTCAATACGCAGCCTTTCGGGTAAATGTGGACTGTGTTTACAATGTTTCTCATAAATATCAACCCAAAAAGATTTCTGCTGCGTTATTGCATATGTAGTTGTGTTAATACCAGCAAATCGGCCAATATCTTCCGGGTCAATATGTCTGGAGATTTCATACCAGACAACTTCAGGGTATTCATTGTATGTCCCTTCAGTATTTAGGTTCTTTGTCTTCTTTCGCTTTTTAATGCAAACAAGATTCATTTTGCCATCACAGTTTGCTTCATTTACAATGTCATAGTCTTCATCATCAGATATTTGATCCCACGTAGCTTCTGACTGATTCTCCTCTACCTTAGCCTCAACCTCAACGGTTGTAGGCTTTTTTAGCTTGCTCGCTGGCTTTTGAGCATTAGCATAGTAGTCTAAAGTGAAATCTGAAAACACATGGCTTGTATGAATTAAAAATTCTTCAATAATTTTTCAAAAATACAATGTGTTGTAGGCAATTTCACATAAAAATCGCTTACGTCACAAGTCGTCGGTAAACTTCCGAGCTGGCTATAACAAGAAAAAATGAAATTGTAAAAAAGGAAAGATACCCATTTAAACAACGATGATATTACTTCATTTATAATTCGACATCGTAGAACGGACATTGAAATAAACAGAAAATTGAACAAACCTTTAGGGATTTCTCTGTGTCCTTTTTTCTTCGGCATTGAACAATTTTTGTTTCAAAAGCAAAGTTAAAGATGTTGAGCTAACAGTTGATAGCAGATCCCAGATTTGTATACTTTAAGTACACTATACAGAGAGCGAATATTATCTAATACTATTGCTCAACCTTTTACATTTAACATAGAGAAAATGCTTTTTTGGTCCTGGGACCGGTAATGTAGTAAAACTCAACAGTCCACTGAAATATTTGCTTTATTCTACGACTACGAAATCTAGTTATCTGGAGACTCGCTCGCTATTCGCTTTTATTTTACAAAAATAAAAATAAAATGACAGATTGATTTATGACAATTATCATGATGAGTCGTGATGACACTTGATAGTGACACTGATAGAAAAAAAGGTACAATATGCTCTGTGGCAAGAATCAAGAGGCAAGAGCATTTTTGACAGTAATGTGACTTTTGGCATATGACCGACCAAAAGTTCGGTTTCGGTTTCGGTTTTGGCCAGTTTCAGCCAAGAAATCTAGTTTTGCCTTAGTTTCGGTTTCGGTCAAAAAATGGCCGAAACATTCGGCTGCGCTGAAACTCAAGTTTTCGTGAATTATCGTGGTCGGTCGACCAACTTCGCGGCTAACGCGTGCTCGCCCACCGCGCCTTTAACATATTTGTTTAGTTTATATATATTATTCATGACATAAAAATAAAAAACATGTTGGTAGCGTACTTCAATGATTGTCTTTTTATTTTATTTACACTCCTTAACTGTCTCTATGTACATGCAAATAAATGTGTAAAAAATACACTAGATTTCAGTATAAAATAGAAACTTTAATTTGTGTATGTAAGTTTTGGTTTCGGTTTCAGCCGAAACTGAGAGCCTGACCGAAAGTTCTGTTTCGGTTTAAGTTTCGGCTGAAAAACCTGTTTCGGGTGGGACACTAGTAGCTATTAGTTTTCAAAAAAAATAAAATTAAATAAATTAACGGGTGCAGGTATTGCAAAATTCTGAAAACTTGTGTATGTACTCTATGTATGCAGTGAACAAATAGAACCGTTTTTACTACTTCTTCTTTCTTTATTTCCTGGCTTCTGTGGAATGTTCACCACGCGTTTTACTACAATAAATAGTCTAAAATCTGTCCCTTTTAGTTCATACAGTAAGGTCGCCCCTTTAGAAAGAGACACACCTCCTTAATAGTTAATCTCTTTCGACGGCGTTTTTGGTATCAGTGATCCTTCCCGTTACGTAGTATATAAATTCTCCATTGACTCTGGTGAGCTCTATGAATTACTATACGACATAATTTCGCTAGCTACATATTACTGCGAGTGTCCGACTGTCCGTCTGGGTTAGTACCACCGCTTTGCCACCAAGCAGTAATGTGCAAGTATTACTGTGTCCCGGTTTGATGAGTAAAGTAGCCAGTGAAATTACTGGGCTTATGAGACTAAATACCATAAACTTACTAGAGATGCGTAATGTCTAAGGGCAACGAGCGCATTGCAGTGCCGCGCAAGTCTTTGTGTTTTAAAGTTCTGAATGGCACTGCAAACTGCAACTGTTATGGGCTGGCGTTATGCTTACCATCAGGCAAACGTTATCAAATAGTACAAAAAAAGAAGAAAAAAAAGCTTTTCAAACGTTATTTCGCATCTGTTTACTATCGAATCTAAACCTTTTTAATCTTTGGTCTTGATTGACGTTCCATTCCAAGATGGCAGACGTGCCGCTTGAGCCATGATAGTACGGAATCGTTGGAGTAAAATTTTTAGGTGTGTCTTTCTAAATATCGAACTAGAATGCCTCCTGAATTCTCGACTAAACTCTTATACCAACGTTTTGACTATGTGAATATAATTTATCGCTCTACGTGCGCTAGATTTAGGTAACGTTTGTGCCGGAACATATGTAATAAAAAGGTGATCGGAGTGTTGTTCGGCGTGTCGTGTACGATAAGTATTCTGGTTTGATGGTAAATTAAAATGTGGAATATGATGTGCGACGTTATGCCCACGATATCAGAGGACAGTATCAGCCAAAGAAGTTCGCAGCTGTCGGGAGAGGATGCGAACTTCGAGCAGTTGATGGTGTCTATGCTCGATGAGAGAGACAAACTGGTAGAGAGCCTACGGGAGACACAGGAGCGGCTCGGAGACTCGGAGCTGCGGCTCAAGGAAGTGGAGAAGGAACGAGACTCGCTGCACAGGCAAATTGCCGCCAACTTACCTCAGGTCAGTGGGCTAAAAGCAATGTTTGCATTTTTTAACATTCCTGTGAGACAAACCACATATTCTCTGGTCCAAAATGAGTCAGAAATTGTTACTGCTTAGACAATAACTGGGTAGCTTCCCTAAACAACTTACATTTTTAAATTAAAGCTTTTTAAGTAGAAATCTACTATTTTGTGCATTGCTTATGAATCAGTTTAATAATAAAGCAGCCAAAACTACCAAAAGTAGCTCAATGCACCTTGGATGTGATGAACTAATGTGACAGTGTCTTATTGGATATTGTCATATGTATATTGTTAAATACATCCTTATTCTAGTTTTTTCAATATGAGATTTAAGGACATACTATAAAATTATAAATACTTTATTGTTATTACTTTAAAGATTTTAAAAAGAACACAAGGAACATTACGCAAATAAGCACAATTATCTTAAACTGAGAGTTAAATTTACTTTCTGGTCTCAATCCACTACTAGGAAACTAAATAGAATTGACTAAAGATTTATTTTTATTTTAACTAATTAAAAACATGTCATTGTTGTTTGAAAAAAGTTGTGTCATCTTATTTCTCCACCCCTGTAATAGCCTGCCTGTAAAATTTAAGGGTTTAATCATCTTACACCATCTGTACAAGGTTCCCAAAAATCCTGAAATCAAGCCAGAAAAGTGATTGAATTACTGGGCCAACTGACATTGTCACCCGCCCACTAAACACTTGTGCGAGTTAGATAGATAGATAGATAGATAACTCTTTATTGTACACCAACATAATACAAAAGTGAACATAACTAAATACAACACCACATAGTATCAAAAATGTATTAAATATAACACTTATTATTCATGTCGCATAATTAACTTGGCTTCTACTACACCCCCAAAACCCATTGTGCTTGATAAATAAACTTTTTAGGCTTGAAACACCACCTGTGCCATGTGGTGCTTTGACAATTACTCTACTGGGTCTAGTTTAATAAGTAGACCCTTCTTATTCAAGTGGGGGCGATAAGGCCTGCACTGATGTCCCACTTGGGGTGTATTGTGCATTTCCCCCTGCCAGTATCTACCCAAGCCATCCCAACTCCTTACATAACGGAGCACGGCTTTGGGTTGCTGGCACAGCAAGTAGACACTTAAAAATGAATATATATAATGTATTCATCTTTCATACCACTAGTTCTATGAGATAGTATGCAGGGGCTTTTTCTATTAGCCTATGATATGTTCACATGGTTGGTTGATGAGCCCCTTATTGTGTAGGAAACTTGAGAAGTTATTTTAATTAAGTACTAATTTTTCAACGGTTCATCTACTTTTTAGCCAACTTCAAAAACGAAGAGGTTCTATGTTTGACTGTGTGTATTTTTGTGTACGTTCACCAATTTCTCTGTCAATGGGGAGACACTGTTTATTTATCCTGCTAGATGGCGCTTTATCACTGGTGTTGTTTCGCTTCCAAATTTCATTATAGAATTTTAGTAAGTAGGAAGAAAATCTCTGCAAAAAGACTCTGCAGTAAAGTGCCCCTCTATGTAGTGCATTTCAATGTAAAAAACCCTTTCTTGATGTCTTAAGTATTTTCAAAAATTGATGAAACTCAATTCTATTATTTTTATTTGCGGTCTATTTTGAAAGTCTAATTATGCTGACATTTCTCCATACAAAATTTAACACCTTATTTTGCTTATTTAGTGGTTCCTAATTCCATTCTAAGAGTTGGTCTATTTTACCACCAATTGACTCTCAAGATTTCAAAGTATACCAAATAGTGTTCTAATTATGATTGTGCCTTCTTGTTTTGTTACTAAGGAAGCAGAATAATAATTCATATTACTTGCAATGTAAAATGCTGTTAATAAGATATTAGCAAAAAGAGTCTATGAATAGTAGGTCAAGGAAACTATTGCAGGTATAATGCTCAGCCACCAGAACCAACTGCGAAATAACTTGTATCACCATGTAACTTGAAGGGGTAGATAATGTTACTAGTAAGTACCTAGAGTCAAATAAGATATATTTAGAATGTGCATAATTTATAGTTTTAATTCTGCAATAAAGAATGTTTAATAGCCTAAGTTTGATCTATACTGAATTTAACCAAAAGTAACGCTAAACTCTAGACAACGAAATCTGGGTTAGTCCTACTAATCCAAAAATCAGTTAATTACATTATCATTACTTGGATTATGCAGTGTCTAGGATGCTGCATAATCCAAGTTTTGCATGAGAACACAATCGTCAAATGTTGGTAGGGGACGAGTGAAGATGGCATGTTGTGATTGGTTCAGCGGCGTTAAGCAATGATAATATAGGTTTTTAAACTGTCATGGTCATCAACACTTTGAAAATTATCACTAAAAACGGGATATTTTCCAAGCAATGATAATGCTTGACCTTGACGAGCAGGGGTGCCGGCTAAACGGAGTCTATAGGTTTAATAGTCTGTGTACTAATCCTACTACCCCACTTCCTACTTATTAATAAATAAATGCGAAGTTTGTACTTTTGTTAGTTAATCCTTCTTTCACGCAACAACAGAGCAATAGATCGACGTGATTTATGGCATAGATATAGTTTATGGACTGGAGAGTTAACATAGAGGATACTTTTTCTCACAAGGCATCATCAGGATGTTGACTCGCCAGTCAACATCATGCCAGGCCTACCGGATGACATAAGCATATTACAGTGATAGAACCATATCTTACTTATTGTGCTAATGCACCTCGTCGCCACCGAATGTTACACTTTGATATGATAAAAATATATCAGAGATACCTGTGCCGCAGTTTGTTTAGTAGTGTGGACATGGTAGTATGTCTAATGTACATACATATGTTAATCGTCAAAGTATGTACAAGGACATCACTTAATATCAAGTGAGATAGTATTATTTGGACTTGGTTCTGCCCGCGGTTTCACCCGCGTTCCTACAGGTGCCGTGCATTTTCCGGTATAAAAAGTAGCTAAATGTTACTCTCCAGTCCATAAATTATATCTTTGCTAAAAATCACGTCAATCCGTTGCTCCGTTACTATGTGAAAGAAGGACAAACCAACAAATTAACAAACACACTTTCGCAGTTATAATACTCAATACTCAATCATTTATTGCAATCATATGTACATTATATGGAGGTGTTATATAATTAGTGAAGTTCACATATGACCCTGTTAGGGTATAGCAACACAAGGTAACAGAGCGAACCGATCAATTCCATAAAGAGAACATGTTTGTTTAGTCTTTAAAAAAATCATTTAAACAATTTAGTAACATTTATCAATTAAAAATCTTTTTAGTTTATTTACGAAAATATATTCCTTTTGTTCTTCTTTAATTGTATTTGGAATTTTGTTGTAAATTTTTATCGCCATTGCATTTGGAGGATTTAATATTAGTAGGAAGTAGGAGAACAAATTTTAATTCATAAATGTGTGTATCTAATCTTTTTTAACCCCAAACACAAACAGACGTGTACTGACTTATGGCAACATAGCTTCCCCAATTTTTCATTTTTTTCTTTTGAAAGGTGACTTGATCGAGATTGTTCATAGCTATGATTAAAAAAAATGGCTTAGCCATTTGAAGACGTGCTCTTCTTGTTTGATTCCACGCGTGCGCAGCCGTGGGCAGACGCTATATCTAATAATAAAACGGAACCTAATCGCCAGTGTGTAAAACTGACCAAATAGACTTCTAAAGTAACTTGATTAAATATTTATTTGAATGGTAAAATATCTTAATTGTTTATCTCTATCATCAATAGTTTAAACTGATAGCTTTGATACTTTGTATGTTTAACCGACTCCCAAAAAAGGAGAAGGTTATCAATTCGGTGGGTAATTTTTTTTTTATGTTTGTTACCTCAGTTCTCTGTCATTTGTAAACCGATTTGGAAAATTCCTTTTTTATTCGAAAGGATATACTTTCAGATTGGTCCTATAGAAATTTCATCGAATTCGGTTCAGTAGTTTATCACTGAAGTCGGTTCGTCGCTTTTTTAAAGCAATTTTGAATTTACATTTTTATATATATGTATTTAAAAAGTGCAGATACGTGAGAAAACAAAATGTTTTCATGAAAATTTCATGTAATATTGGTCAATTGAACAACTGCGGCGGCTAATCCGGATCCGGCTGGATTCACTGAATCCCTCACACTCGCTTCGTCTTTAATTTGCTACACATCCGTTAATCTCAAAACAGATATCCGAACCTATTTCTGTCCCCAATGAACCGAGACACTGTCTGAATGAACCCTTAATGTTCCTTCTATATTTAGCCTGTAGATAATTTTGAATACGCCTATGGTGGATGTTGAAACGTTCCCAAAACCGTTATAAACTAAACCGCTATGCGCTGTAGTTGATGTTTTGTACGGCAAAACATTCAGCCGTATTACTAATGGAGGTTAAAATTGGAGAATGCCGAGTATTATGCTGTTCTTGCTATAATAGAATCTTGGGACCGACATTCCTCAAGTCTCAACCGTGACCCAGAAAGATATATATTACAAAATTTACGAGAAAAACTATCGGAGCCATTCACGATATTTATTTAAGGCGCATCCCTGAGTGAAATGACCTTCAGCATCTGATTCCACGTTTGAGAGACGGATGCCGATTAACGCCCGACCTCTGCGCACGCCCCTCTGCCGAAAATTCGTGTCGAATTTTGAATGATTGGATCAAAAAAGTAAACAATTGGTCTTTGGAAAATGTTGGAGATTGACAGGATATTTTTTATTGGTTTTTAATGTACCTGAAATAACGCGATGATAGCTTCTATAAACATCATGGTGAAATGGCGATGCATTTGCTAGAGGATTCACCTTAAGGCAGATAACTAGTTAATGATAAAGAAAACGCTGAGTAGAGAGATACGCTAAAGGGAATTACGTCAAGGTCGACCTTGGTCGACTAGCCGATGTCGGTACGTCGCGCCTACGTAATTACATGGAAATTCTAAAATTTCTCCCGCGCACTCGTAAACTATTTTACATAACTCTTTGGCTGTGCTTGAGTTGTGAAATTGCGGAAATCTGAGGAGCGATGACGAAAACAAACATAGTTAAACAAACGCCGCGTCTGACTGGTACGTGTCATTAGCTAATAGATAAAACTTGCCTATTGCGGGCCATGTGTGCCTACGACATTAGACCAAGGTCTTGTTCCTATCTTTGAGGTTTTGCTTCAAGGCTCGCAAAGTTCATACCTACCGTAAGAGCGCTAGACTTGAAGTAAGCTTGTAAAAGTACTCAAACCCTGGTGCTTACCTAATTTGCACGTACGTCGTAAGTCTCCAGGCTTGTGATTATGTTTATGACGTACGTGCATGTTTTTCACTTGCTGTGCGGCATATGAAAGCAGATGTGAATCCTGAATGTGCATACGGGATGTTAACCTTATCTTACGTTGAGGCTTAAATAAATAGACGTTACCAAGTTAAGCCGAGAATGTTATGAACCGAAATTGGTACGGTAGTGTAGCGTCCCAAAAAAAAATGGCAACACATAATTTTCGTGGGGCTCTACTGGAGTTTTGGCGGGAATGCGAAAATGTGCTGTTGTTGATTTTGTGTTATTTAATAAAACCTATGTTTCTTCGAGTGTTAATGTGTAATAATGGTGGACTATTAACCATTAAGTGTTCGTAAATGTGCATGAGTGAAAGGCAAATAGTACAAAGGCGAAAAAAGTGTATTTTCGTATTCTATCCAAAACTCCATAGAAGCTTCAGTAAAGTATCCACCGCTTTACTGAAGCGTCACTTCGATTCGAAAATTGTTTCTAACTTTCTAATATTGCGACTTAAGGACTATGTATCCAGGTCAGGAAATAAATTAAAAAAAAAAGTGGGACTACTGTCGGGTGCAGAAGTTTCACGGTGCAGTTGCACTTTACTGCTGTCGTCCAGTGGGTGCGGACGTGCTTGCGCTCTGTTTACTAATAACGGTATAGTTTCTTTAAGTCCTTCATCATCAGCTGTCACGTTTCATACCTCCGGTGATTTTATAGATTTTTCACACAATAGTAGTAGGTACCTACCGAGTGGAATTCGTTCTCGCCGAAGAAGTCTAACTGAAGGGTTTGTGTTGATTGTTGGGCCCGTCACTAGTATTTATTGTCTATTTAGCTTCTGCTCGCGGTTTCACCCGCGTTTACATAGGAACCGTGAATTTTTCCGGGATAAAAAGTAGCCGAATGTGAGTAATTAATATAATATCTATACCGAAAAGTACGTCGATCCGTTGTTCCGTTGGTGCGTGAAAGAAGGACAAACCAACAAACATACAAACACAATATTGCATATATTATAGTATAGTACGCATTTATTCTGCCTCACTCTAAACAAAATCGCTCTGTCATGATAGCAATGTTTGAAAGCGCATGTCAACTCACGTATGCGGTATGATTGTCCATAATTCCACAAGTCCATAATTCCTAAGAAAAAGGGGTCAAAAACCGTTGCTAAACCACATCCGAGTCGATCTAAATGAAGTTACAACGAACGCGGGCACAACAGAGAGCTCCGTTCATTCATGCAGCCATACGATACACAATAACATGCAAATTGATATTGCGACCGTGAGAAGACACGCACTATTGGGCAACGACCAGCGGCGATCCGACGCTGATGCGGCAAACGAGGGAAAAATTAAATAGCGGCGAGACGATGATGTCGATCGCTTGATAGTAATCGTTAGGCAGCCCTCACACCTAATTCATGATTGATGAATGAGCATCGATCGCGGACCACGTTAAAACCATGGAAAACCACGTTCCCCCTTGACGCATATCGTACCGTCTATTGTGGTTGTGGTTGGGGATTGATGGAAACCTAGTCCGAGCACGGCACCCGCTTCTAACAAAGCCTCGTCGTCCTCTATTAAAAAAAATGTTTCACAACCACTGCGTGCTCACTGCTCATTGCAGACGCCGCGGTAAATAAGCGGTGATGCGCAAGTGATGTAGCTTAAAGAGGAGCAGTCGTCGTTTTGAGCTCAGGCAGGGCTTCGAGACAGCACTATCTGGCCGTATTGTCTATTTCGTGGTTTTTTGATGGTTCTGCATCAAACCGCGCGCGTGTATTATCTCATAATACGCGCTTGATGCAAAAGCATGGTTATTTTAACAACAAAACGCATACTTGCATAAGCGTCTACGGTCTGCATTACGCTTGCCTATATCATCCACCTAAAACTATAAACAAGCCTGAGTGGGACATCATCAGCTCTCAAGACTTAATTGAAATGCCGTTAGTTGGAAGCGAAGACAGCTCAGTGTTATTGAAATCTGCCGCAGCTTGTACCTAATAATGGGATTTTTTTAAATGAGATGTATCGTAAATCGTTAGTCATCATAATCGTTAATAGAAACTGTTAAATCGCTTTATCTATGATTTGTACCAGGTCGGAAGCTGCGCCCATTTTGCAAGCTAGGAACTAATCAGGGCGAAACAGCTTCTTTTATACGCGCAGGGCTACCGAGTCCTACACGAGTATATCCGACGTGAAATACAGCACCTAGATCACGTTACTTACGGCTGTGCTATTAATAACATGGCTATTGATAGTGATGGCTGTGCATTAGCTTTTAATCGCTTTATTTAAAGCCTCATTAGGATAATCACCGCTTGTCCATTATTTCACGTGTCAAGTGACGTGGCCGAAGTTTGGTTGGCGTTCAAGAGCGAATGCCAGAACACGGAATAGATCCTCGTAAATAGATATTCAATTTAGGGTGGTAACTAGCTTGGATGTGAGCTTAAGAAGATGCCTTACCAACATGCTACTGTTGCGACAAACGACGTCGTCCTTTCGTACTTCTTAGGATTGCAAGCTCCGTTACAATGAGAAACATTAAAGGTCAGATTGACGAATTAACCAGTGCTGTTCGACATTCTCAATCCATTCATATACAGATTTACTATACAGTTCAGCATCTATTTGTAAAAAGTTGAATAAACGTCACCAACGTTTTGTTAGTGGGAGGACTAACTCTTCTGCGAGTGTCCGTCTGGGTTGGTACCACCGCTTTGTGAGTGAAGTCTGCCGCCAAGCAGTAACGTGCAAGCATTACTGTGTTCCGGTTTGATGAGCAGAGTATCCAGTGAAATTACTGGGCTTATGAGACTTAATACCTAATGTCTCAGGGTAACGAGCGCACTGCAGTGCCGCGCAGGCCTTTGTGATTCAAATTTCTGGGTGCCATTGCAATTGTTATGGGTCGGCGTTATGCTTACCATCAGGCAAACGACCAGCTCGTCTCGTTACCAAATAAAATTAAAAAAAAAACCAATAAACCAAGAGCTGACGCTGATCGTGAATTACCAGCTAATAATAACGACCAGCTGAAAATAACCGTCTCCCGCAGCGAGACAGATGACAACCGCGCTTTCAATGTCACCGGTCGGGTCAGCGGTCTGTCACAACTCATAACGCTTTTAAATAGAGTTTCATTCAGTTAGAGCCTGTCTGAGAGCCACATTGGTAACTGACCACCGCAATGTATCTCTTCACTCGGTGTTTGGTAGCTTTTGTTCCTTTGCTGTCTCATCTCAAAGTAACCACAGCTGAGAGTGTTTTAGAGGCGTTTAACGTCGGTGTTAACTTTATTGTCTTTTTAACCGACTTCCAAAAAAGAAGGTTATCAATTCGGTGTTTTTTTTTTATATTTTTTACCCCAGATCTCTGTCATTTATGAACCGATTTATTATTTGAAAGAATATACTTTCAGATTGGTCCCGTATAAATTTCATCAAAATCGGTTCAGTAGTTTGTCACTGAAGTCGGTTCGTCGCTTTTTTGAAGTATTTTCTTGTACTATTTATGCACTATCCAGTCATCCCGTGCGTAGTCGACGAAAAATATAGCTCTAACATAGCTCAGAACCGGTGGCGGGCTGAGAAAGCCTCGATTGGTGGGCGGGTAACAGTGTCCGTTCTATACGTGGTATTATTAAATGTTCTGTGGTTTAAAGCTGACAGGTACTGTAATTGTTAAAGACAGCCATACGAGCTGTTAGTTTCATCACCTAGTAGCATCAAAAAGATTGATCATCAAGCTTCGCGTTATCGCAGTCGCTCTATCCCTGCGCCAGCTTCCTAGCTGATAATCAGCGCGCGACGCACGCGGAGGCGTTCCCTTTCATACGGCGGACGTTCACTCGGATATTGTTACGCGTCCAACGACGCGCCGTCGCCGTCGCCTGCCTGACTGACACACTTGCTCACACTTGAGCTAGTTAATGGCCAGGGAACTTCCTTGCCTTGTAAAAGCAATTAGCGTCTCGTGTTTTATCTCGTGCTAATTTCTAGGTAAAGCTGAGTATAGTTTCACTGTGGCTATTATGCTGATTGATCAGGGTCTAAAACAGATTGAAGTTAACAAGTGCGGTTTGACTTAATACGAAATATGTTGACAGTGATTGCTAACATCTGTTGTGCGACGTTTTTGTTAGCAGAAAATTAATTCGAAGTAAAATAAACAACCGTATTATTGTACCCTCGGCCCTGCCGCTGTGACCTTGCTCCGTCCAAAGTAAACATACAAACATCACAAACATAAATTCAAGAAAAGGATACTCGTAACGCTTCCTCCCAAACGCTTAGCATCGAGTCCTACCATATTTTATCCCTGGCCCATAACCGTATGCTCTGTGCGTGTTAATAATTTACGTCTTGGGTGTATATGGGTTACCCGACGCCATGCTACCATCAAATATGAATTAGTTCCATCCTGACCCCTTGATAAATCAATGTTTTAGAAACGATTCAATGAATAACCGGCAAAGGCAAGCCAACTGCGCACTGCGCTTTTTCTAGAAATTCCGCTTCCAGCTGGGCCCTATTTAATAAAGCTGACAATTCGACATATATGTCACAAAATGACATACTTGTAGAATTGTCGCGCTTAGGCTGTTTAATAAAAGTGACAAATATGTCAAAAATCGACCGGTGAAATCTTGACATATTTGTCATCTAAAAACGCGTTTAATAAAACTTGGCATATATGTCAAAAAACCACAGTCAGATTTAATCTGACAAGAAAATTGTCGTGACAAATTTGTCAATTTTCTATCATGACAATTTTGTCGCCTTAAGTTTTATTAAACAGAAAAACTGTCGAATTGTCACTTATTGACATATGTCGGACTTGTCGGATTGTCAGCTTTATTAAATAGGGCCCTGATAGTTCGTAATAATCGTTATCAGTACTTTTGCGAAGCGTTTACAATATTATTGTTAAACGTGTTATTCGTATGATGATTCCAAATTGAACGGCGACCTATCATTTAAATGGGTAGAGCAATCCAGTGCAAATGATACATCGTCCAATTTGGGATGAACATCGGACGAAAATATGATCTGAATTTTCCGTTTTTCATTTACGTAGCTCGCACGCCACGCCGTAACTAGTTCTATCTCTTTTATGACGATCGGAGTTAATGACTCGATTTCTATTTTAAATAAATATTGAGGAAACATTGCGTTTTACTATAAAAATAATCGAGCATTGATTACAGATCGTTTAGTGCTGAGGGCAAGGTCGTTAGGGCAATCGAAGCTGTGGAGCCAATATACCCCGATCCAATACACACCTTACCACATCGAGAGAAGATTCAAATTTCCCCACAAACACGAACGTTGGGCACATTTTCGGTGTAATGCTTTTGATGATGAATGGATTTTTGTATGCCTCTTCTTAGAAACGCACAGAGCTCATATTCAAACTCATTTTCTTCGTCTTTGTGAATACGCGATGAGTTTGATTGCCTCGCTTTCATTATGCTCAGCGTTTTAATTGTGTTCATCGTTTGTGTAGCAAATAGGCTATTCAAAATGGTATTTTGAACGTAAATACAAGATACGTTCGTTTTGAATTGTACGCTTATTTCAAGAAGCTTAACATACGCTCCAGTTAATGTGATCAGTGATGTACTCATTACCTGACCTGCTGCGCGAGTACGGAAGTCGGTTCGATAAATTTGTCGAACCGAAAAACTCGACAAATTTATCGAATGTTGCGAGTACCGAAGTCTGATCGTAAAGTATTGTAGTAGCTCTATATTCTCTTTGGATTCGACCTAGCTTTTCGATAACTTTTGTCGATTGTCTCGAGGCTCCATAAATCCCACCTTATCGATTTGAACTGTCAATTTTATCGAATATTATCGACCCGAATAGATCCGTACTTGCGCCGCTGAGTTAACGTGTCTTAAATAAGTGAGATACATGTGTGAGTTTTGTGGCGTTCTATCTTTCCTCGACTTGAACGTAAAACCGGAAGAGTATAAGCGCTAAGAACGATGGTCGTATAAATATAGCATTCATCGGAAGGTCCACGCTTTCGCCGATTGACAGGTAAATTGGTCCCAGGACACGCCCACCCGTATCGATGTGGACGACGATAATTGTAGGTTACCACTTCCGAATTCCGTGGTCGAATTCCTCGCTTCTGTAATCCATGTGGTTAAATGGACGTGGCTAGCTGTTGTGCTGCTATTGTAATTGTGTGTAAAATAATGGTGGGGTAATGACAGCTTTGTGATTGCATTGCATAATATCATTCGTTAACTTATAATTGACGTGGTCTGGATACGTGTCATATTTTATACAAATATAATATAATACTAATCTACATTTATAAGTACTAAGTTTTTATATGTAAAATCGAAAGGTCACTGACTAAACACGAAATCTCTAAAACTACTTGACATATGAAACTTAAATTTGGCAGGTTGTTAGTTTATAGGTAGGAGATGTCAGCTGAGAACGGATTTTGCGACAGGGTTGAATTTAGGTGGTCTAAGGGCAGGCTATCATCCTTCCTACTTCCTATTCTATCCTTTCTACTTCCTATCCTATCCTTTCTACTTCCTATCCTATCATTTCTATTAATTCTGGAACCCCGATTAATGATCCCCGAGTGATAGTGCGGACTGATCTAATTTAGTAGCCTTTTAGGAAATTGATGATACATTTTTAATATAAATGGTTTTTTTTAATGTTATTGGGTAACGAGACGAGCTGGTCGTTTGCCTGATGGTAAGCATAACGCCGGCCCATAACGATTGCAGTGCCACCCAGAACTTTGAAACACAAAGGCCTGCGCGGCACTGCAGTGCGCTCGTTACCCTGAGACATTAGATATTAAGTCTCATAAGCCCAGTAATTTCACTGGAAACTCTGCTCATCAAACCGGAACACAGTAATGCTTGCACAATACTGCTTGGCAGCAGACTTCACGAGCAATAAATTGTCTAAAACAGCCGAACCCATCTAGAAAAGAATGTAAAGGCGGATGTTATCACGTAATGATCCGCCACTCTGCGTCTCCAATCGACCAACAGCTTGGTTATGTTCTCATCCATGCTTGCAAGATCTTTATTAGATTCCGATTAAGAGAGCCACATTTTTTACCTACATATTATTATACACCAAACACTGTATCACGAATTGTCTACATGGAGACCAAACAGTATCTCATCTAGACAAAAGATTTTCACATGCGCGGAAACGAAAATAACAAAGCCTTTTTTGTCTTTTCCCTGTGATCTACATCTCATCTCTGACTCGCTTCGGGGACGCGATTACGCGCTCGATAAATAAATTGTCTTCTATATCAGTATATACGTTTGTGGCTTCACGCTCGCTTGCGTACGCAAAATAGGAGCGGCACGACACAATATGGACTCTATGAACACTTATAATCTAGAACTAGAACTTGTGAACTTAACTTTTTATACTACTGCACAAAAAAGGAGTGATAATATTTTTAGGGTCCATGTACAGTGTACATGCACTTATGTGAGGTGTTTCATTCCACCATTGGATGTTACACGGGTTATCATTAGAATCCTTACATCATACCGAGTGACACTGGCGGCCGTGTTTTTTTTTATATAACTTGTTTTATAATTGACTAGCGACTTGTCCAGACTTTGCACGGGTATCTTTTTGACAGTTTTCGGTTTTTTCGCGATTATGTGGTTGAATAACTAGGACTGGTAGACTTGTTTGGATGGAAGTTTAAGCTCCAAAGCCAATGTCAATCCCATGGAATCATCAATTGTTTGAAAATCAATTCTCAGGATTGTGAAAAGGGAAAATGCATCTATATACAATTATAAATACAAATAAATAAAATTGAAATGTTTGTTTGTAATGTCAAAATAACAGTCTTTTACTAAAAAAACCATTATTAAAATTTTTGTCCGTCTTTCTGTCTGTCTGTTTGTTCCGGCTAATTTCCGAAACGGCTGCACCGATTCTGACGGGACTTATAGTAATGTTATAAGGAGGAACTTAGGCTACTTTTTACATGGGCCAAGCCGCGCAACTAGTCTAAAAAAATGAAAGAAAGAAAATAAACGTTTAGTTCGTTAGGGAGGTGATGGCCGTGCTGGCAGGTTCAGTTCAAGTTATTAGTACCTTACTAGTTTTCGATATTTCACAATGATTATAACGAGCAAAAATAAGATAACCCCGCGCTGCGGAGTTTCACTACGAGCTGGTGGCCCTGGCTGCAGCGTCGGGTCACGGTCGTTATATTGTCATCGGTCCGTGAAATGTGTGCACAATTCCAGTTCAATGTCGAATTTTCGATGTATGTCTGGAAGTGGATGAAAAAAGTGTAGATACAATAGATGTGCAATCATTACCATAATAACGATCAGACTATTAGCGTCAGCTCACAACTCAGATCAAACAAGGGAGATATGCTCTTTCGCGTTCAAAATATGATTCTCAGTTTTTCATAAATTTTTTTCACCATTCCGCTAAACCACTTAACGCAATATCTGTAAGTACGACTCACATACTCATTTTTATGCACACTAAGAGACTTACAGTCACATAAATAAACTTATTAAAGTTCACAGGCAAAAAAATGGGGCAGCAAGGCCGTCTGCAAAGTGAATTCGATCAGGTCTGATTTGGGCCTGATTCTTTCGCACCCGCTACGTACGCCTTACCGCATCTCCTTGTTTCTATGATTTGGGGCTCACACCAAGACGCGACGCGATGCGCATTTTTTTAAGAAAATGATGATATTCTTAATATAGAACTTATTTGCTACACGAAAAGATTTATATTGTAGTGAGAGCGTGAAAGAGAACTGGGACCCAAGCACACTTAACCACAATGGTCATAATAGTTTGTGACCGTTGTGACGACAACTGACACTTTTGGTAACGCACTAGCCACAGTGGTGTCGGGCCACTACGACCATTACGCTAATAGTAATAGCTACTGTACTTAATAATATTTTAAAAGTTATGAAAAGAGCACTTATTATTGCAAGCAAGTGTAGATAGACACTTTATTAAAACAGCAAAATACAGTATAAAAATCTTAAATGAGTGTCGTAACTCATAATCAACTCTTAGTTGTTAGTTAATCTTAACTCTTGTCTCTTAGTTGTATCTTATCGCCCATACCGATCCAGATTTTTTTAAGTTTGGTAACGAGACGAGCTGGTCGTTTGCCTGATGGTAAGCATAACGCCGGCCCATAACAAATGCAGTGCCACCCAGAACTTTGAAACACAAAGGCCTGCGCGGCACTGCAGTTCGCTCGTTACATTAGGCATTAAGTCTCATAAGCCCCGTAATTTCACTGGCTACTCGGCTCATTAAACCGGAATACAGTAATGCTTGCACACTACTGCTTGGCGGCATACTTCACGAGCAACGCGGTGGTAACAACCCAGACGGACACTCGCAGAAGAGTTAGTCCTACCACTAACAAAACCCAAAACCAAAATAAAAAGTAACACAATAATATATGAACGGCGGCTTTCAGTCTACAAACATGTTAGCACATGTTAGGTCATGACAAGGTCTAGACTATATAATCTGCAAACGTATTCGCGAAACGCAATGTACGGTGTTCATGCATATTATGTTGTATTAATGCTAATGGTAACAAATAACAAGCAAGCGACTTTTAAGCTTTGCTGTAACAATTTTGTTTGCTCTTGCGAGCCCGTCGCCGCGTTTACATTAACTTTATGAAAGAGCATGACTTCAAACGTCAGCGAAATGTTTTTTGGCGACGACAACCGTTAGTAGTTTTCGTTTTTATAATCGTCTCTCAGAAATGTTTGTAAAAACACGCTAACGCGTTTCCATTTCGCGCTCCGAGGGAGCAGTTTCTTTGAGAGATGCGATATTTAATAACCGCCGCTGTTGTTATTTTGCATTTGGTTTGTTTTATTTCATAACAAAACTTTGTTCAAACTGAATGGCAATGTCTCGGAACTGTATCAAACTTGATGTCAGCGTAAGTCGCACGTCTAAACTTAAAAAGACTTTCCAAATTCATTATGATTATAACTTGTGATAAAACTGCAACGTGCATTTTGTACCGTTTGAAAACTATAGCCAGAAGGAGATGACTCTTACTACAAACCTAGCACAGAATGGGTTCCGCAAGGCGTGAAGCGACATTGCTGCCGACCTAGACGAAGGTGGAAAGATGAAACTGACCCATACGCAAAGGAGTGGCAAACAGGCATTTAGATTTTAGACTGCAAACTTAAGAGGGTAGGTAAGCCTTTGGCCGGCAGTGAGACATAATGAGCTAATAATAATAAACTGACAATTGTTACCACTTCTGAGCGTGGTATTAATACAAAACGTTTTTGACATTGATTGCTCTTTCTCCGAATTGTCTTTGCTTTGTATTATACGAAAATACTCTATCATACTTTTTTGGCGCCCAACGTGGGACGAAAATATCATTACAGTAATATTTTCTTCATGATATGAATAATATGATTCTGAACTTGTTTCTTATAACATTACGAAATTGCATGATAAGTAAATTAAGTGTAGTATTAAGTATAAAGCATCATTTAATTGGCTTGAAATTATATTCAAATTGCGTTGCGACATCAATCTAGCTTTATGATCATACGAAACCACGCGAAATAAGACTCCTTTGAACCGAACCTTTTCATTTTAATTCGATTTATTGAGACATCATTGCAAAAATACTCAATAGGGAGGGGACGTGACAAAACCATAACGCCTTCTCTGAAATCTTGGTGTAGGAACCTCGTTAAAAGAAGC
This sequence comes from Crocallis elinguaria, assembly GCA_907269065.1. Taxonomy (NCBI): domain Eukaryota; kingdom Metazoa; phylum Arthropoda; class Insecta; order Lepidoptera; family Geometridae; genus Crocallis; species Crocallis elinguaria. Next base: position 37,820,856 of record OU026065.1, read on the forward strand.
TTAATCAATATAAATATATCGATACACATCAAATAAAAAACACGTTTATAGATGGAGCTGTGTATTATTAAACGGAAAAAATACCTCACAATGATACAATAAATTATATAAAATACTATTATGAAGAATGGGACGTTTCGTCGAACTTAACTGAAGGCAATGTTACCTGTCCGTCAATCATCCATTGATGATTCATCACTAATCATAAGGTTAGTGCTGTAATATTCTTTCTCTCTCTATATACATCATTTACTATGTAAATAGTTGAAACCTTCAATTTTGTGATTATGTAACATATGTCTAGGCCCTAGTAAAAAAAACATATTACTCTTTTTATCAGTTTCATGCATGACGATATGCTTAGATCATTTACAATCGACTAGCTTCTGCCCGCGGTTTACACCCGCGTTCCCACAGGAACCGTGCATTTTTCCCGGATAAAAAGTAGCCTATGTTACTCTCCGGTCCATAAACTATATCTATGCCAAAAATCACGTCGATCCGTTGCTCCGTTACTGCGTGAAAGAAGGACAAATCAACAAACACAATTTCGCATTTATAATATTAGTAGGGATATGTTTACCGGTGGCGTTAGGTTAGGTCTAAAAATAAGTGAAAATTTGAAAAGTTTCTAAAGGCAGCTTTTGGATTCAATTGATTACGAACGTCTCAATAGCTTACGTAGAACTAATTAAGATTCCCGTCTGAGACCTAAGAAAGGGCCGGTTCACACCGCTGATTGTAATTGATAGAGGGTTCGCAGCGTCATTAATCAACCGTTTTATAAAACGTGCTGGTAATTAGGGCTTTGTCTCCTCCACGCTTCAATCTTGGCAAATTTTCCGTCAGGAACGTTACCAAATTGTTTTTAATAGCTATTTTCCAATTAATTGGGTATGTCGTAAATTTCTTCGTTGTTCTTAATTCACACCGTTTTCCTTGATCGGATCGGCGAAGTCATTATTCTCTTAAGAAGCAATCGACCGAAAGATTTATCTTGTTTCCGTCTCACTAGATTCCTTATCTTTTGTTTTCTGAAGACGTGACGAGACAATATCGCTTGGAGAAATAATACAAAAGTTGAGAATGTAGTTTATTGTCGTGTGTCAAACGAACATCAAAGCCATTTTTTTAGTTTCTTCAATCCCTGTTCTGTTCTCATTTGAATGTTAAAAGGAAAAATCATTTTCAAACAAGTCGCGAAGTTGCAAGCAAATTGGGTTATTGCTACAAAACGCCTGTGTTTTCTGTTTTGTAGCGTAATAAAACTAGAAGAAGACTGAAATGTGATGGCGCAAGTTGTGGACGACTTGATATTGACCTGTGACATTGAAACACCAGCTTTACGTAGTTCAACTCTGGAAACTCAAACGACGTTTGGATTGCATGGATGGATCGATCCATTCCGTTGGCCGTTTGGAGGCGGAGACGGACAAACCAATCATTGTCGTAGCTGCATTCCCAATTTGTAGAAATTGTTTATTTGGTTCGGCCGTAACGCGCGTAACTAAACCAATCAATCTGTAAACTGCCTCAAGCCTAAATGAAGATTGGTTGACAAGACAGAATGACGATAGATGAATCGAGCTATAGACAAGACTGGCCTCATAAGACAAAAGCAATATATCTCTCTTTGAAAGTTCCAGTAACTTAACTATTGAGTCAAACTTGGTGACAAATTGATGAGTGTAGCACATGACCCAGAAAGAATGGCGTGCAGAAGATACCTATTTATAATAGTGTTTATACATTATCAGCCTCTTACGCTCCCACTGCTGGGATACCGGCCTTCTCTCAGAGAGATAGTATGGGCCATAGTCCACCACGAGGGCCCAGTGCGCCTTGGTGGATTAGCGTTTATACACTGTTGACAATAATGTCGTAACGAAACCAATCAATAGCGTAGAGACTTATCTTCTGCTTTCGCTTTCGCATACATGATTGGATAAGTCCACATTTCACTTGTAAATATGTAACTTATCTCCAGCAATGTTGGATTTATATGATTGTAATAATTTTAATAGAACAAAAGCACAAACTTTCCTAAAATCTAAAGATTAACCTGAGCTAAATTACTACCTACATATTATTCTCTAGCGACTTACAAACATTTTTTTCAAATCAAATCAAATTAAATAATTTATTTGCCAAAATACATGAAAATGATTTAGTTAGGACCATTTGTACTATTACGCTATTACCAAGTAAATCGTACCACCTAAGTATGTACATATATATTGCTGAGTTGGGACCGGTTCGCAGCAAATTATAGGTTATATTAATATTTATTTTGTTTTTTTTTCATATTCATATTCATATTCAATCATTTATTGCATCATATGTACATTACAGAAAGGTCTTTTTGCTACGAATAAACATTATTCTTTCTTTCTTTTCTTTACATTTTTTTTTAAATGTTATTTGGTAACGAGACGAGCTGGTCGTTTGCCTGATGGTAAGCATAACGCCGGCCCATAACAATTGCAGTGCCACCCAGAACTTTGAAACACAAAGGCCTGCGCGGCACTGCAGTGCGCTCGTTACCCTGAGACATAACATAACATAAACATAAACGCTTACACACTCATACCCCCGCACTAGGATTCCCTGTGTCGCAGGTGGCATGGACATACACAGATACACATCACAAACATCCAAGACCCGAGAACAAACTTTATGTTTACACAAAATCTGCCCCGGCCGGGAATCGAACCCGGGACCCCTCGCCTTGCAGGCAGGGTTACTACCAACTTAGCTACGGAGCCGTCTAAGGTATTTAGGTATTAAGTCTCATAAGCCCAGTAATTTCACTGGCTACTACTCTGCTCATCAAACCGGAACACAGTAATGCTTGTACACTACTGCTTGGCGGCAGACTTCACTCATAAAGCGGTGGTAACAACCCAGACGGACACTCGCAGAAGAGTTAGTCCTCCCACTAACAAATAACAATATTATCCCATTTATCGATTTGTTTATCCTATAAACATTCGATTGGGATGACTTTAATATTGTGGTGGTCGTCGATAACTTGCGCCGACATTTCTGGTCCCTGCGCTCGTTTTAGGGAACAGGGGCAGTTTAACACAAAATCGGGGGCGCTGTAATATTTAAGCGGACGCTCAGCGCTGCCGCCCAGATGTATTCTGCAGGTGTTTGTACGAGATTTATGTACATCCATCGCATTATCCGCCATAATGGAACGGAAATATCTAACCTGTGTGTCCTAAGTTTGAACTGAAGGCTGGATTGAGCGGGTTTCGTGTAAAGAAAGAAAGAAAGAAAACATATGTATTCTAAAACATGATGTATGTTTTAGAATACATATGTTTTCTTTCTTCACTATTACAGAAAAATATCATCGCTGCTATTGAATTCGGCTGGACCGATTTTGACGGGACTATCACTGGCAGATAGCTGATGTTACAAGGAGTAACATAGGCTACTTTAATTATAGAAAAATAATTAGGGTTCCGCGCAAAAAAATAAAAACCATGTAATCCAAAATCTCCACGCGGGTGAAACCGCGGGGCAGCAGCTAGTATTACATAAATTTATTTCGGTTATCTCAGAAACGGATCTAACGATTAGGATGATTTTTTTAATTTAGATAAGGTTTTCCTTTTTAAGTATACCTACATACTATACCTACCTACTACTACCTACATAGTATCTCTTGTAATGACGCGATTTTACACAAAAAAGTTTTTATAAAAACACCGTTCGAAGCTCGGTTAGCCAGATTTTGTGTAGGTATTTAAAATGTATAATAATTATTTCTGTAGTAAATGGAATAAAACTGAATAAGCTATAATCCCCAGTTACAGCCTACAGCAAGACAGCGCAGGGCGGGGTATAAATAGGCAGGTCGATAGCACTCGCCCCAGACACCTCCTGCCAGACTGACTGGTGATGATTCTTATTTAAATCTCAACATAAACTAGGCAGGACTACTTTTTAAAACAGTAGTTTAGGTACTATGGTCTGATGTGATGAGAAAATTAATCATTGTAATCAATAACTTATGTCTCAGGCTAACGAGCACACTTCGCCGTTGTTGTGTGAAAACAGAACAAATACACTTTCGCATTTATGACATTAGTAAGAATTACATTCTTGCGGCGAGTGTGGCCGAGCGGGAACTTCTGCGACTTTCAATCCGACGCACCATAGTTCGAATCTCAACTTGGCCCGCACCAATGACTTTTATCAAGCTTTGTGCGGATTATTCACACTCGCTCTAAAACAGTGAAGGAAAACATCGCGAGGAAACCGGCATGTTCAAGAACCACAAAATTCGAGGACATGTGACATCCACCAAGCCGCACTGGGCCCGCGTGCTGGATAATGGCCCATACCTCTTTCTCTGAGAGAAGGCCGGTAGCCCAGCAGTGGGAGCGTAAGAGGCTGGTAATGAAGCATTGAATTAACACTGTAAACACCTGCATACATTATAGTGTTTATTACGGAACAGTGTTACTATATAGTGTGTAACGTTACACTTTCGTGCAACGTTGCAAGTTAATAAAAGGTAGCCTTCACCTACCTACGGTCCTAAGGGTGAAGGAAAAGAACAGGTTAAAGGATACAAATTTATTTATAACTAATTTAAAAAAAAAAAATGAAAGAGACGAAAATAATATAAGTACTTAAAGGGTAAATTTAAAAAAAGGGAGAAGGAGTCCAAATGTCGGATGATCAAGTCCAAGTGATAATTTCCGAATGATAATTTCCAGTTATGATAATTTCCAGTTATGATAATTTCCAGGACTATGCTGGAACGATGATAGGCTCGTCTAGCACCTCTTGCCAAGTTATAGGTCCGGCTCGCCAATTTATAGAGTCCAGGTAATTTGGCGGAGCTATGTGGTGACAGTGATATGGAGTTGAGGAAGGTTACTGACCTTGAGATTCCTCCAGGTTCTATAATTTCAAGATTATCAGATCGTTAAACAAGAAATTTTGAAGAATAGTTTCAGACGTATATTAGTTTGTTATCCAATGAAGACTGTGCCAGGAGTGCCGATCTCTCGATCACGGCTCCTTTTATATCATCCGCCAAAGTTCCAAACATTTCAAATTACGATTAGCGGTAGTTCGAATTTTGGAAATTAAAAAGTAAAATTTAGGATAGTTTCGATAACAAATAAATGCAACCTCAAGAATTTCACAGAAAAAGAATATAAAAGCACTGACATTGTGGCGTTTGTCAAATGGTGACAGCTGTTTGTTTACAATATGAAAATATAGAAAAATGTATAAAAAGCAAGTTTTACAGAGAATACAAACGATTTAACGGGATAAAAGGGCCAAACACACAAATACAACCAGCAATAAAACACAAAAAGGTAAAAAAAATGACAGTAAGTATAATTATACAAAATAATAGTAATATTACAAGTGTTAATAATATATCAAAGTTATGGCCGCCTGAGTTAGCACAATCCTATTTTATGAACCCTGGAAGGACCTTTTAGTGTCTCGAGCGTGACAAAATAACGTTTTCCTGAAAATATTCTGTTACATGAATCCCAGTAAATCGAGATTATTATCACTTTCAGTTTAGTTAGTAGAAAATTGGAAGGTCGTGATTGTAAACGCAGTTCGTTATTAGGGTGGATAAGTTATTGGTTTTAATATTCTGGCTTTACAGCTACCCTCCCGTTTTTCTTTTAAGCTGTGAGCGGAACTTTGAAGGGTTTTTTTTAAATTTTTGTTTATTTTGCTTTACCTCGTATTGCAATCATAGCATAGCGGTTGTGTGGATATGTTATACGAGTAGGCCTTGGATTCAAATCCTACAACGAGTGAGAGTTCCTGTAGTAGCGTATTGCGGACAAACGAATGTGTATTTAATCTGCGATTTTATTAATGCGAGAATTTAATTAGGAAGGAAATGGTAACAAAGTGAGCAGAAGTCAAAGACCTTTTTAGTTTTACCGAATCACATAAAGGACGGCACTCACTGCGTGCATTCGCCATGCAAGGTTTTGGTTCGCGAAATCAGAGCGTTCGCGGGTTGGTTGATGGTTCGCGGAACATGTACTACGAGAGCAAAATGCGCATTCGTCATGTAAAGTTTTGTTCACACACAGACTGTTCACTACTTTGCTTATCAAACGGGAACACAGTAATGCTTAGTCATTACTGCTTGGCGACAGCCTACACGAGCAAAGCGGTGGCAAAATTCTGACGGATAATCACAGAAGAGTTAGTCCTACCTGATCAACTCTTTCTCCCCGAACTATTCTTTACTACATCAGTAATGACTAATGGCGATAGTTCAATACCGCACGGTACCGTTCGCCGTATTCGTCATGGTGTCTCGGAGTCTTGATGGATTGCCCGAACGTGGCTGTGGGGGAATTTATGCTTTGTAACTCCCACCTGGGGCCTCGTATGGGCGCGTTACGAAACGTCTCGCTCTGTCATGCATCTCGATTCAGATTCTGGACCTATATCATCTTGAAGTGTCATGTCGGGAAATATATAAATTGTTGCAGATCTTCGTTGCACTGAAGGGCCAGTCCTAATCTAATTTAGTGTATTCACCATCTTTGTCCATCGTCTCTTAACATGCGAGATAGTGGTCAGTGGTCATACGCTAAAAAATTTCCTCTCGAAAATATCATTGTCATTTAACGCGCATGTAAAATAATAATTAGTCTAGAATCACCTCAGACAAGAAACAAGTCATACAACGTATACTCGTAACAAAAAGACAACAAAAAAAATTTGCTTTAAAAAAAAGCGACGAACCGACTTCAGTGACGAATTACTGAACCGATTTTGATGAAATTTCTATGGAGCCAATCGGAAAGTATATCCTTTCAAACAAAAAAAGAATTTTCCAAATCGGTTTATAAACGACGGAGATCTGAGGTAACAAATATAAAAAAGAAATACCGACCGAATTGATAACCTCCTCCTTTTTTGGAAGTCGGTTAAAAAGCCACGACATTGTAAGACATCGACCACCGTCGTTATTAGTCCCCATTACAGCTCATTATATCACACAAAAAGAACCAGTCAGTCATCGTGGACCTCTAGAAACCTGCCGCATAATGTTCCGTTCCCACAAGCCATGAATGAACGTTAGATTGTCACCTACAGTCGTTGCTCGTTAGAGACCGGTCGCAGCGACTCGACCTTGCCAAGGCGAACCGCATTTTATTGATAAGTCTCGAAGCGTTAGACAGATGGAACTCGCTTTTGACAAAGGTGTTTTGTCGCTTGCAAAATCGTCTTTGTTAGGTATACCTAAATACGTTAAACCCGTATCGAGAAATAAAATACGTTTTGCACTGCATTGCTTTAGTCACAATATTTTTTTTTTATTGTATCGTATGACAAATATCTCAATACTAATCGAAGATATAGTGAGCACGCTAAACCTTTTCATTCTGAATAGGACACTCGTGTGCAGGTGCACTAACTGATTCACCATTATCATTATTAGATTCGCCTCCATTTGCCTTTTAGTATATTATTCATCTTTGACCGATTTATTATACCTACCTAGGCTTTTTTCAAAATCAAATTTCTCTACTCCATAAGAAATATTATTGTAAAGTACACTGTCACCTACGGCAGCGGAGACTGGTCGGGCGCGGGCGCATACCAAAGTGTAAAGAATAGTAAACTCTCGACCTTGTCAAGGCAAACCGCTTCTATATGTGACGTGACGTATGGCGGCGGCGCGATGCTGTTAGGAATTATGTCATGGTTTACTTTACTGCTGACAGTTTTGCTGCCGGTAGATGTCACGTTTAACTGATTGGCGTGCACGTTAAAGATCGTAATGTATTTGAACGGTTTTTTAAGTCTGTACTAATATTTTACAGATTTGTGTATAATGTCAATGTCGTTGATACTTTGCTCTACCGCGGCTCAACTATTTTGGACGTCGAAAGACAGTGCCGAAGGTCAGCATGCCGTTATTTTTTAACACGTATATTACTTGACAATAGCAGCTCAGGTTTTTTAAAAGTTGATGCTTCCACTTTACACCTAATAAGCTTTTATATTTATAATGTGGTTGGTACAACTCAATTCCACACGTGGCTACGGAACAGATTTTGCATATAGTGAAAAATAAAAACGGAAAACCTCAATCATTATAACCATGTTACAGCACATAGTTATGGTAACTTTTCAGAATGGATGTAGGCTTTGATAATTTTCGACGAGGTTGTATATAAATATGAACCCACCACTAGCCAGGTTTCAGAAGGCATGTTGTCGGCGTGAGATCGTTGCGAGCACTGCGCATCCGGAGGCTCGTAGCTCGATACGCGGTGACCATGGACGAGTCGTACACACTTGTAGATTCATATATATATATATATATATATATATATATATATATATATATATATATATATACACTAGCTGCTGCCCGCGGTTTCACCCGCGCGGAGATTTTGGATTTCATGGATTTTATTTTTTTGCGCGGAACCCTAATTCTTTTTCTAAAATTAAAGTAACCTAAGTTACTCCTTGTAACATCAGCTATGTGCCAGTGAAAGTCCCGTCAAAATCGGTCCAGCCGTTTGGGAGATTACCCGGAACAAACAGACAGACAAAAATGTTAAAAATGGTTGTTTTGTTATAGGTACCGTATATATTTTCATATGCATTTAGTAAAAAGGTGTTATTTTGATATTACAAACAGACACTTCAATTTTATTTATATGTACAGATATTCAGTATCAGATACATTACGCACACCTCTAAACGAGTACCCTGCCAGGTCGCAGCATCACTCTTTAGCAAGAGTATCACTTAACATCAGGTGAACGAACGGTCAGCTCACACAGAATACAAAACACTTCCATTGCAGAGAATGGTTTCAGCCTAAGGGAGTGCTAAGTAAGATCGCTAAGATCGAGAGCGGTCCCTAAAACTACGAGCGCCAAGGTTCACTAAACGCTCCTCGTCTGGCAGATTGTAAATAGCTCTAAAAGTCCATTAGCCGTAATGCCTCACTTGAGGTGCGCGTCTGAAATTTAAACGCATTTACGTCGGGGCTCCGGCGCTCCGGGGCGCGCCCCCTCCGCCGAGTGGGTCCGGTGACCGAGCGGCGTAAATAACTAATGAGGGATCTCTCAAGAGTATTTTTTATGCTACTAGGTAACGAGACAGGCAGGTTATTTGCCTGATGGTAAGCATAACGCCTGCCCGTAACAAATGCTACCTGGAACTTTTAAACACAAAGCCCTGCGATTTTGTTCATTAAACCGGAAATGAATTCGCACTCAATTGGAGGCAGACTGCAGCACGAGCGATACGTTGAAAGGGAGTGGGAGGACTAACTCTTCTGCGAGTGTCCGTCTGGGTTGTTACCACCGTTTTGCTCGTGAAGTCTGCCGCCAAGCAGTAGTGTGCAAGCATTACTGTGTTCCGGTTTGATGAGCAGAGTATCCAATGAAATTACTGGGCTTACGAGACTTAATACCTAATGTCTCAGGGTAACGAGCGATCTGCAGTGCCGCGCAGGCCTTTGTGTTTCAAAGTTCTGGGTGCCACTGCAATTGTTATGGGCCGGCGTTATGCTTACCATCAGGCAAACGACCAGCTCGTCTCGTTACCAAATAACATAAAATAAAAGCTCAGCCAGTGGGACGCTCGCAGAAGTCCTGCTGCATACACCATCCTTGCCACCATGTTGCTTCACGATGTTCCGAAAGGGTCCGATGTTCAGACTCGTTGATTCGTACCATCGGCCTACGGATCGGAGGGTGACGTCACTATATCATCAGTTCTCCTGTATCCCGTAGTTGACGACTTCCTCACCACGCCCGCTGTAGTTCGGCGGCGCTGACGAGCGTGCGTCGTAAATAACTGATGTCCGTCAGCGTGTGTCGCCGGAACTCGCAGATTACTGGGATCTTACTGGATTATAAACCAAATTGCATATTATCACGTAGTCATACGTTTTTGTGAAATCTTGACCTGGATTTTAGATTTAATGGGAGGATTCAAAAGAAAGATATTTTTGAATTATTATAATAATCATGATGTATGTTGATGAAACGAGAGAATTATTAAAGCGTTTAGTAATTTTAAAGTGTGAGTGAAATGACACTAGGTGGTTTTTACAAGAATAAACCGGTTATTGTTTAAAAAAAAATGTTGAATTCGCTGTTTCTATAATGGCAACAATTTTGATTAAAATATAAGTCTACGTATTAGTATAGTCGCCAGAAGGCTCCCGAGCTAGACAAATTTGACACTATAATATGATGCATTATAAGCAGCAACACCGAACGCGGCTACTAGACGCAGCCACCAGAGTCTGGGAGCGGTCTCCAATCGCATCCAATGGTACACACAAAAAAGAGAGAACAGAAGGGGTGCTTTGGCGTTTTTAGACGGCCTAATCGCCCAAGCGCTCCTTCTGTTATCTCTATATTCTGTGCGACCGGAGAGAAAACGGCGTCTGTGGTCGAGTAAGCGCAGAAGACGAACGCGGTCTCCGCTTTAAGCCTATCCGCACACAACATTGCCGACACGTGACCGACAGGTCCATACCGTACAGTATCAGTGCATATTAATATTGTTTCATACATTTCATAGACACCACTCGAACTTCAGTGTACTGACACTGACGTCACCGAATGTCACTGGACGTTCGGTGACGTCAGCGGCGCTCCGACGCGTTCAGTGATCCGACGTAAATTTCTAGCGGACAATATTTTGCCTGATACGGTCGCAGTATTCCAAGCTAATAGGGTGGTGAACTCTCCTCCTAGTTCTCTTTTCGTCGACGCGTTATGAACCTATTACCTTGTTCTTACATAAATTTCTTCGTCTTCGTATTCTAATATTAAAGCAATCGCTGCTAACTGTGCTCTTGAATAACGAAGCATAGCACGTGAAACTGCACTATGTACCCCAAGTGTACTAAAAATCACTTCACGTGTCGGTGTCGGTACTGATATGTATGAACAGGGCCCCGATCGCGCTAATTTGTAATGACAGCGTACAATTATGGTTTAGTTGTGATTTGATACCTACTGTGGTTTAGTTTCCGTTCAGGCGTGTGGAATTCGATATTGCCGTTAATTTGACAGCGTTAACTGTCAGTTGTTGTCCAGATACGTCTCAACTTTTGGTAAAACTATTAGCGCGATACGAAACGGTCAAAAAGCTGTCATGCGATTATGGTTTAGTAGCGGTTTGGTTGATAATTTTTAACGCGTTTGCCCTCCAGCACGTCATGGAACAGCGGCGCAAGTACGGATCTTTTCGGTCGATAATATTCGATAAAATTGACAGTTAAAATCGATAAAACCCACTTTATCGATTTTAACTGTCAATTTTATTGAATATTATCGACCCGAATAGATCCGTACTTGCGCCGCTGTACGGTACGGAGATGTCGGTCACGTGTCGGCACTGTTGTGTGCGGATGGGCCTGTAGCTTGTGGCTCGGTGGCGCCCCACAAACGCTCAGTGTGTGCTGATGCCATAGGAAATGTATGAAAAGGCATGCTGATGATGAAAAAACGGTTGATACAAATGAAATTACAAGTGCTATCAACGAGCTAGCAAAACCTCGGGCAACGCATTAATTTCATACAGAGAGGTCATGTCGAACTTTTTGGTCGTCCCGCCTGCAGAAGCCTTATTGCAGTTTTTAGGTGTGAGATTTTTTTTTTAGTTTGTTTATTGTAGTATTAGTTAATTTTAGTCAATTTAAGGTTTTAATGTACTATTTTGTTACACTTTGGAAATAAAAACGAGGTATTCATATTACTTTTCTCAGTTGTATACTGTGCATTGGAAAATTCGTTTTTTTTTATTTTTTTTTATTTTTTTATGTTATTAGGTACCGAGACGAGCTGGTCGTTTGCCTGATGGTAAGCATAACGCCGGCCCATAACAATTGCAGTGCCACCCAGAACTTTGAAACACAAAGGCCTGCGCGGCACTGCAATGCGCTCGTTACCCTGAGACATTAGGTATTAAGTCTCATAAGCCCAGTAATTTCACTGGATACTCTGCTCATCAAACCGGAACACAGTAATGCTTGCACACTACTGCTTGGCGGCAGACTTCACGAGCAAAGCGGTGGTAACAACCCAGACGGACACTCGCAGAAGAGTTAGTCCTCCCACTAACGACACTAACGACTCGTGAACAACACAACGCTTAAATTCATGTTTAAAATACGTTACGGAAGCTTTGGCCACGTAGTCCGACACGAAGTTTCTTCCACACATTTATTATGTGATAATCGTCTTCAAGGCAAAACGTAGTACTTAGTAGGCAACCCAGTACCAATCTGAGTAAGAGCTAGGAGGCAGGACGGCCACAGCTTTCGCTAGATTAATCAAAAGTTTTACCGTAGGCTCTGTCCACCGGGACAGGCACTCCTGTTTAGTAGTGCCAAATAGAAATGATAATGGAAAATTGCTTTAAAAAAGCTACGAACCGACTTCAGTGACAAACTACTGAACCGATTTTGATGAAATTTCTATGGGACCAATCTGAAAGTATATCCTTTCATATAAAAAAAGAATTTTCCAAATCGGTTTATAAATGACCGAGATCTGAGGTAACAAACATAAAAAAAAAAAAATACCCGACGAATTGATAACCTCCTCCTTTTTTGGAAGTCGGTTAAAAATTGATTATCACACATTGGTTTGGATATTTTTCTCGTAGTTTTACCTATTGACGACAAATACCCGTGCCTTGTAGCGTTAATTAAACACACTCATATTTCTACACTAGGATTCCTGATGACGCACGATCAATTATTTTTTATATCATTTGATAGCGAGACGAGCTTGTCGTTTGCCTGATGGTAAGCATAACGCCGGCCCATAACAATTGCAGTGCCACTCAGAACTTTGAAACACTAAGTCCTGCGTGGCATTCCAGTGCGCTTGCTACACTGAGACATTAGGTATTAAGTCTCATAAGCCCAGTAATTCATTAAATTAAAAGGGTTCTAAATTCCCAATCTATTATATCCCTGCTTGTAATCTAAAGTAATAATAGGTGTATCACAATTTTGCGACATTTTCAGCTCATTGTGCGCACAAAGCCTTAAATCTTCTCTGTCAAGATTCATCGTCAAACGACTGCAATACCGTCTAGGTTATTCCCTAAATCTAGCAACGAACTACCTACAAATAAATAGCATAACAAAATAGCGCAGCGCCGCCGCCGTCGCGCTCGGTATATCTAACCATTTAACGATATCTGCAGTCAGAGGGCGAGCATCGGAGAATCAGTTTCCTTAGCGATATTCTTTCCAGCGCTGAATTAATTTATTAAACCCCAGCCAGCCGCCACTATTGTAGGTACCAGAAAATAAGCATTATGGCACAAAACGGAGAGACCATAGTACGAATTTATGGAACGTTTCATTTCAAGTCTTAAGAGGCTGCTACATGCCATACTTTCCATACAAAAGCTCGTACGCGATTATAGTGTCCTGATAAATTTTTCTTTAGATGTTTTGAGCAAATAGGTATCATGTGCTCTATATCTAGGATTCCGTGGGAGCAAAAATGTAAAATTTTGAGATTCCAATTCAGTACAAGCCTTCAAAAATCAGCTTTTTTGGACAAATTTTACCTTGACTTTGGCCGTTCACAGTGTTCTCATAAATGTAAAATTCAACAAAACTCTTCCATATGATCCTTGGACATGTAATGGAGATTCTAAATAACAAACATTTTTTTCACAAACTTGTAAGGCATTTTCAAAAACACGTATTTCCTGGAACACTTTTTAGGAAAGTACCACGCACTAATTGTCTTCGGAAATTTTCTTTGGAAATTTATTTCCAAATTTTCAGAATGCCAACTGAAGGCTCTGGCGTTGTCTTTCTTTTTCCGTAGTGCCTGTTTTTCTTCGATGAACAAAAAAGCCTTTATGCCATTTTTGCGTTCTAGGATTTTTGCGTTAGGCGGGTCATGAAGCGGCACCTTAAACTGAGCTGCATTTAGAGACGCTGGTAGGCCTCCTGGAGCATCTTTGTAAATCGTCACGGTCCGAAAAGTTGTGGCCCACGTATTATTGTTCCAAGGAAACATTCAATCCTTGCTCGGAAATGTTAATTACTTGCTTTTATTTAAGTTCGTTTCCTGACCGCCGCCGGTCCTTCCGTTTGTAATCAAATCTTGTTTCTTGTAATTTGAGTTTGACCTGCTTTCTAATTTTGACCTATTTTGAACCGACTTCCAAAAAAAGGAGGAGGTTCACAATTCGTCGGGTATTTTTTTTATTTTTTTATATTTGTTACCTTAGATCTCGATCATTTATAAACCGATTTAGAAAATTCTTTTTTTATTTGAAAGGGTATACTTTCAGATTGGTCCCATAGAAATTTCATCAAAATCGGTTCAGTAGTTTGTCACTGAAGTCGGTTCGTCGCTTTTTTAAAGCAATTTTTATATCGTTTAGAAGTGAATCGGGTTTTATTGGATTGTTTTGATAGCCGCTGCATATGCATGCGTGACGTTGGAGTCGTTTACGTATGAGGGGAACGTTTTAATTTGGTACTTTATATGGTTGAACTGCTAGTTTTCCGGCTGATGATGATCATGATGATGATGAAAATAATAAATTTTGTAATAAAACCTTAAAGAACGTGCGATGTTTTCTAAGCATTGTAAATGTTACAATACAATGTCTGATAGGTTGTATAATGCGGCTGCTCGGAATATAAACGACCGCCTCAGACCGATTACATGCCTGACCCACATCTATCTGTATTGGACGTATCGGTGTTATGTAAAACATATATTATATCTAGACTGGGCGCAGCTCTTCGCCCGTTTAACTTTTTAAAAAGACGTTTAGGTCACCTCGGGCGGGGTCGCCGACCGATCTATTTTTCTCCATTAGAGGTGCTTCTATTAGACTGGGGAAAGTTTTTTACTTTTGATAGGTTAGGGTTTGATGATTGATCGCTGTGTCAAGAGATATTAAGGACGAACTAGTCGTTCATTTCTCCATACAAACGTACTTGGGTGATTACTCCACTACTTGACGTTTTAAGTCCAAAATTAAGAATAATATCGATTTATCTCTTCGTTATCTAGGTCAGCCTGCTAATTATACAGAAAAAAAATAAGTGGCTTAAAAGTAATGAACCTTCAAACATCTGTATTTTAGCACGTATTTTAACGCAAGTTTCGACGTAAATAAATTACAAAAGGATTACGAAAACTCGAAAATAAGGTACATACTAACAAGCTTTAGTTTATTGACATTTCAAATAACTTTGGTCTGACTAATTACATTCAGTAGTTTTGTCGTAAAACCCCAAGCACCAGAAGCCAATTCGTACATTTTTGCGCGCCGGTTTTCGACTTTTCGGTTTTCGTCGCGACTTTACGAGAGTGTGTAATTGTGTATGCGCGAGCATTAGCCTCATACTACTCATCGCTGCAGTGTCTTACCTTGTCCCACGAATGTTAGATGAAATAGCATGCATTTTAGCCGCGCCCACCGATGAGTTCGCTCCATGGACTAGTAGGCTCTTAATTCAAATTCAAGCTAATTTATTTCAAAGAGTGATAAGTAGAAAAAAGATGTGATCGAAAATTGTAATAAATACGTTGAACTTGAAATGGAAACTAAATTCTTGCGCGTCTGCCGGAACTGCTGCCTTATCAGCTAACAATCTCGTGTTCGTTTTCAATACCTGACCGATTAAAACCAGCGGTCACTAGTCTTCGTGTGGAAGGAATAGTCTGGATCGCTGGTTATTAAAGAAATAAGCTCTTACAAAACGAAAAGAAGCTAAAACTATTGACAACTCCTTCCACACGAAGACTAGTGACCGCTGGTTTTAATCGGTCTGGTATTGAAAACGAACACGAGATTGTTAGCTGATAAGGCAGCTGGAACAGCTGTTCGACGAGAAAAAGAGTGGTAGCTAGCCAGACGAGCTCTAGAAAATATCCACCTGGCCTTATATATGTCTTGGGGCGCTAATGATACGACGAAATTTCTATCAATACCGAGTTACTAGTTACTCATAGACGAGTTTTTTTGCCCTTTTTTTCGATCGGTTGTACCTACACATAGAACGAGCTTATTTTAACGTTCATGAGTCGATGGGCAGGCCCATGTGAAAATAGTATTTTAAACTAGCTGCTGCCCGCGGTTTCACCCGCGTGGAGATATTAGATTTCATGGGTTTTATTTTTGGGCGTGGAACCCAAATTCTTTTTCTAAAATTAAAGTAGCCTAAGTTACTCATTGTAACATCAGCTATCTGCCAGTGAAATTCCCGTCAAAATCGGTTCAGCCGTTTCGGAGATTTCCCGGAACAAACAGACACAGTCAAATTTTTTTTTTTTATATTCGTAAGTACCGTGTGGTACTTACGAACTTACGTACTTTCATATGGATTTGGTAAAAAGCTGTTATTTTGACATTACAAACAGACACTTCAATTTTATATATTTGTATAGATAAAATAGTACTTAGTTTAAACGTCAATTTACCCCAGCGTGAACTGAAAATTGTGCGATAAATGAACCCTACCGCCGTGACCGGGTCCCGCGGCAAAAGTCGAACTTGCCTCGCCCCCGGCACCCGACTTCACGCCTAATTTGTGTGCACAGAGCTAAGCTTGTTACGTCTGTTTGTCGAATGCCTTTACCCATTTTTTTATGCATAATTAACTGTTTTCCTCTCGGTTGTTGGTGTTTGAGATCATTTCGCTTGAAGGATTTGTTTTGTGGGGTTTGTACTTATATGCCTGCTTGGATTTTGTCAAAGTCGATTCGGAGAGATTTTAGGAATAATATGGGCTGTTACATTTAGAAATGCTTGTAATCCTGTAAAGGATAACCTTTTCGACTTACTCTAAATCTAACTCTTGACTCATAATTTATTCAATTCCATTTTCCTCATCTTAGGAAATATCCTAAGATGAGGAAAAACACATTAAAACAAACAAACAAACTGAAAATTCGAATTTATGTTCATTTCTGTTGTGTTTGTTGTGAAATTTTATAAGTTCCAAAATTTCACAACAAACACAACAAAAATGAACATAAATTAGAATTTTCAGTTAAAAAAAACTTTAAGTCTCATTTAGGACTAAACGTCACTTACATGAGCATACAATAATTAATATTAATTAGTCTCCATAATTAGTGAAATGTCGTTTGGCTACTTTGGTACTTATTTGTTTTATTCTTTTTCTTAGTATATCTTTCATTATTGTACTTATATATACAAACTTACTTCCTACTAATAAGTATTACAAATGCGAAAGTGTGTTTGTCAGTTTGTTGGTTTGTCCTTTCACGCAGCAACGGAGCAACGGATCGACGTGCTTTTCGATATAGAGTATGGACCGGAGAGTAACTTAGGCTACTTTTTATCCCTGAAAAATGCACGGTTCCTGTGAGAACGCGCATTCCTGGTGAAACCGCGGATAGAAGCTAGTAATCTACTAGTCCTACTAATATTATAAATGCGATAGCGTGTTTGTTGGTTTGTCCTTCTTTCACGCAGTAACGGAGCAACAGATCGACGTGATTTTTGGCATAGATATAGTTTATGGACCGGAGAGTAACAATAGGCTACTTTTAAACCCGGGAAAATGCACTGTTCCTGCGAGAACGCGCGGGCAGAAGCTAGTAATCTACAATTTTAAAAGAAAAGTCTCGAAAAATTAAGACAAACTAATGCTGACGATACCTAGTGCAGCGATCGATATAAAGGTGATTTGTATCGTAAAATAAAACGATAAAATATTCATAAACGTTGTCTCGATCAGAATGCAGCGCGCAATAAGTCGCTTGTCTCTATAGATAGCGCGCTAAACTGCGGAACCATTATTTATACTACGAACTATACAACCCGTTTCGTCCGGCCGGAGCCAGCTTAATCCGGTTACGTCCGGACAACGGATATTGTGTACCGGGTAATCGTTGCCGGTCGTGGACAATGCAAGCGATTCTTTGAAGTTGCTGTAGGTCTAAAAAAGAGTGTTCAGCGTTTACGCCTCGCGGTTTTTCACCTAAACTTTCAAGTCCAAAATCTCCGAAATGAATGAATCGATTTTAATGAAACATTATATGCATATAAGCCAGATACATCAATCTATATAGTTGGTATAGAACTTTTTAAATTGTCTTATTTAAAAAAAAACTGATTGAAAGGAAAACTTAAAATCGCTCTAGTTTTATTTTTTTCGAAAACCTCTGAATGGTGAAACTCTTTTAAGAAATTCTTAACTATACATACCCATGTGTGTTGCGTATGCATATAAAGTTTCATTATTATCGGTTCATTTATTCAATCGTTTCCGTCTCAGAATATTTCGGCTTTGAAAGTTTGTATGAAAGTCGTGACACGTTAGACGCCCGTAAGCTTTTGGATGCTCAATTTTCTATTAGAAAATTATTTCGAATTTGTTTTTGGGTTAGTTTTTAATTGGAAGCCATTTTTGTGGGATATTTATTTCGTCTGCTCTATATTACTACAATAATAATTTACTGTATCTATGAGTCTGCCTTGTTATGTATAGGTAAATGTTTTGTAATTATTGATAATTAATTATTATTCATAATTCATCTTTATTACGTGCAACTCCACCGATGTTTACCACCACCTTAATAAATTATTTGTTCAGTTAATAGTATGATTATAAGTATTTATTAGGTGAGAATTATTCAGCATCCGTATTGTTATATATTATTGATACTTTCCAAAATTTAAATTTAGTTGGTAAACAACAAAATTTCTTTTTATGACAGGGTCGTAATATCATGCAGGAGAACGCCAATATTCTTTATTTTTAGCAGAGTAAGAGTAATCTTTTTCTCTTTTTGTTTCTCTTTCACACATTTAAACAAATACCTATAATATATTTATGCTCCTACCCTAAATGTAAGAGCTTTGAAAACGCAAACAGCGCCGCTGGCGGACTAACCCTGAACTACGTGAAAGTTTAGTAACAGAGTCGCGAGGGGTTTGAAATTTCAAGTCTACAGCCAAGCGAATGTTAGTTCCGCCACCCTTCGGTAGATGGCGCTAGGTGTACGTTACCATGAAGTTTGACGATAAAATGCTAATATCGAAAATTAATCCGTTTACTCTGTTAAACTTATATGTTATGTAAGCAGATTAATAAATCGATTTAAACCACTTATGTGTCAAAGTAATTGTTTAACAAGAGTATTCGTTGTTTTTTAATGTTCGCCTTATTAACATCTCCCTTCTGTCTGTAACCTCTTTACGGTAAAATGACTGAACAGATTGCGTTAGCTCTTTTTGGTAACACTAACGCACACTAATTACACTTGCTCAGAGGATAATTGTACAATGCACTTAACATGCTTACTCATTCATACCCCACATGGACTCGCCTTTGTTGCAAGTAGCATGGACACACGAACTAACTCTACAACCACCCAAGGCCCCAAACACAATCTTTAATTTGTTATTTCTGGAGTAGGCTTATATTTGACCACGATCAAAGTCAATCCAGTAGCCAGTGAAATGACTGGGCTTATGAGACATAATACCCAATGTCTCAGGGTAACGAGCGCACTGCAGTGCCGCACAGGCCTTTATGTTTCAAGGTTCTGGGTGGGACTGCAATAGTTATGAGCCGGCGTTATCCTTACCATCAGGCAAATGAACAGATCGTCTCGTCACCAAATCACATATAAAAAAATGTCAATAATGACATCAATCGATTAATGTCATAATACAAAGTTTGATCCAGCCTGGGTTCGAACCCGCAGTCCTTCACTTTGCTCTCGTATGCGTTATCAAAAAGCCTTCTCATTATCATAAGAAGCTTCAAAATAAAATCACTCGTTCGTAAAGCATCGCGGCTACTTCATGAACAAAAGAGATTTCGCTAAAGATCATAAACAGATGACGGGTTTATGAGCGTGCATCATCGTATCTATAGATTATTATTTTTTATACACTGTGGGGTATAATGAGTGAAATATAAACATAATATTATTACCTTTTGTAAATATTTTCTTTAATAATTTTATGGATTTGCCGTGGCTGGCGTATGTTTTTATCCAAAAATCTTGCTTCATCAGACGAACAGGTCTAGCGCCAGATGTTGCCGCGCCTGTCCACATTTAGCCCAGCGCGGCACTGCACCGTGCTCGTTATCTTATACTGTGACATGAGCTGATTTCATGCGCCTCCTATTTTTAATAAATCAAAACGCGGTATCGCTTGAACGCTGTAGGTACTTAGCGACGGATTAAACAAAGCAAAGCGATTTTTTAAATTGAATAACTATTTCTGTAGACTGTGTTTTCATTCAAACATCATCTCCCTTTTTATTCTAACCCTAAATGACAAGCACTATTGTGCACGCATTACTGTGTTTCGGTTTGATTAGCAAAGTAGCCAGTGAAATTACTGGCCTTATGAGACTAAATAACGTAATGTCTCAGGGTAACGAGCGCCCTGCTGTACCGCCTTTGTCTTTCAAAGTTCTGAGTGGCACTGCAATTGCCCTGGGCCAGCGATATGCTTTCCATTAGACAAACGACCAGCTTATCTCGTTATCAATTAGTATTAAAAATACCGACTCTTTACCCTTTCTGAGTAGGTACTCGACCTACTCAAAAGCAATTTTCTAATTCGTTACTATTTATACACTGTATGTTTTCATACAAACGGCTATCATCGTATAGGATTGATCAAAGATTAACGTCCGGTATAAAAAGGTTCAAAAGCTAAGCTACGTAATGAAAGAACATTTTGGATAAAGGAACGAGATTTAAAAGGATTGCTATTTTGGTCTGTTTGAATCATTCTAAAAACTCATTGTGAAAATACTCGTGATTTAGGCTATCCCTAACATTAGGGTTCATAAGGCACTATTTTGTAAAGAGCTCTATGTAACTAAATACGTTACGGATACACTAAAGCGTATTTTATTCTCAAGCGTATTTTGTTATTTCGGAATATAGTGAAATGTTTTAATTAATCGCTGTTTAAATAAATTAAAGTTAGCTACTGTTATTTTCTATTGAAGCACTATGGCGCACTCTTCTGTTAGCGAAGAAGTGTACAACCACTTTGGAGAAGATGCTCAATTTCATCTTGTTACTTTTTGACATTGAGCATTGAGTTTTATCACCAATATTTTACAGTGGAATATTTTTAATTTTTTTTATTCATTGGCAGAGCTGTAGTACGGCCATACGCGGCTGTTAATGACACTATTCGATATTCGTGCAATATAGGGTTAGTTATTATAAATTACAACAAATTATATATTCGAAAGTGAAACCTATTTATACATAGAACAATACGATATTGTTGTATTAGGTAGATCATTCCTTCGATGTATCAAGGTTTATCGTTCGTTCAAATAAACTTTTATTATTATTATATACTATTATATTTTGTTGCTAAATGAAGTCTATGGACCAATAGGATTAAAAAACGTATATATGAAATAATCCTACTAATATTATACATGCGAAAGTGTTTGTTGGTTTGTCCTTCTTTCACGCAGTAACAGAGCAATGGATCGACGTGATTTTTGGCATAGATATAGTTTATGGACTGGAGAGTAACATAGGCTACTTTTTATCCCGGAAAATTCACGGTTCCTGTGGGAACGCGGGTGAAAACCGCCGACAGAAGCTAGTTATGTAAAAGTACGTATAAAAAATACATTTGATTTGATCGAACTTCGCAGAACAGGTATAGTTGAACCGATAAGTGCTTTATTGGCTTACCGCGTGATAATTAGCGACGTCTCCTCCGGCAGATCTCAATGGATCTTAATTAATGTGCGAGCGCAGCCTGAATGGATCGCGCAGAGGTCGCGAGCTGTTCGATTCCTACTTATACATTTGAACTAGCAATTAGTCAAGCGAAAGTAGCGAGAGTTATTTTGATACTGTGTTATTAGGAGTGTTGTTAGGAGTGGAATTCTCTGTGTTTCCCAATAGCTATAATTTGAGAGTTTTCGAGACGAGAGTGAATAGGTTTCTTCTAGGCAAGTCTGCTACATCGTCAACCGCATCATCGCTAAACATCAGGTGAGATCGTGGTCAAACGCAAGCCAATATAAGATAAAATAAAAATTATTCCAGCTGGTCCAAATCAGGCGTTTTACGAGTCGAGTCGTGCGTAGCCAATCGCGCGATTGTGAGATAATAGAAGCATATGCTTTCCACACACATTTTGCTGTTCGAAATTCGAATTCGAACTCGCGAGTTGACTCGCGCGTAAAACGCCTCATCTGGACATGGTTTTAGGCTTTTGCAATTATTTATTTATTAAAAAAAAACACCATCTATGTGCTGCACTTTGACTTTAAAAAAACTAACTTTAGAAAGCCAGTTAGGGGCTTACAGGAAGTTGTTAGATCGAAATAAATAATTTATCTATTTTTATCGTGTGTATTTTTTTAAATTATAAGAAAATGAGACGATCAGGAAGTTAGAGTGATGGTATGCACATATAATGACTGCCCATCAGCATCAGCAACGACCAACTGGTAGTGGTTGGAAGTTATACTATGCATTGCATATATAGCTTGTAGACTTTATCCAACTGTTGTTGTATCTAAGTACTTGGTAGTATTTTCTGATAGTCTATGAATAGCAGAAGTTTTGTATTCAGTTCTTACTAAAAAAATTCTTGTATTTTTGCAGGTACGTTACTGGAATGAAATAATAGTATAATTGGACTCACCCCCCATGGTCCCATTAAGCAGGTGAGTGTTATAATTTTTAATCGACTTTACAAAATGTGATGTGGCGGTTGTCATTGGCATTATATCAACTGATGCAGTAAACAGCGCGTGATAATGTTTACAGTCGTTTATTTTGTTTGGACATTGAGAATTTGAACATAAAACGAGATTTAACCCGCGATCAGTAAAATACATTTCCATCACTCTACCTATCTACTAATCTTCATTAAAAACAATAACATTCATTGCAATACTAAGAGCGATTGTCTTAACTGTATCTATCCAATAAAACGATAATTGTTTAGGAATTGGTTAATGGCCGAGCTTGTCTCACATCGTTTAGCTAACGATCCCCTACCGGTTGCTAACCTAGATGTGTCAGATGAAAATATACATGAACAGAACAAAGAAAACATTAACTTATAAAAACAAAATCGGCTGTCCATTTTGGCAGATTGCCTGGCGGTCACGAGAGTATTTTTACTGCGCACGCGCATCCAGAGTTCATTCATTCGCGGTCTAAATTTAGAACATCAGTTTGGAAGGTACGTTTTGTGTTGTGGCGACGCTACGGTACGCGTCAGTTGGGTGTGGGCCGTGGGCGCGAGTGGATGTCGCTCGATCCATTGGTGACGCCGTGATTAGATCACGGTAGAGGTCATGATCGTTTTTAGCAATCCAAGGCGATGTTGCTTAAATAAAATTGCCTTGTGCGGCTTGAAAAGTGATGCTTGCGACGAGAGGTTCCGGTTTCCAACCCACGAGCGATAAATAAATGCATTGTTTCATTATTTTTTAAATATTAGAAGCAAGGAATTTAGTCAATGTGTATTTTACTTTAACAAAAAAAGGCGAACTGAATCATTCACAACGTTAGAGTGACAGCAATAGGCGGCAACCGTGCTTCGCTTGCAGTTTCTGTCACCTCGGCCTTCGTTTCTGCCTCGCACGCCTAAACATCACTGTCGGGCATTGACATGGGGCATCTTAATCAGCCATCAGACACTGCTTAAGCTTCGGAGACGTCTCTCTGCCTGATTGATGACTCCGTCCACAGAATTACGACTGCTGCGTTCAGCATGTCTTTCAGACTAGTGTTATTAGCCGCTGAAGGAACCGGGGAAGTTAAACGAGATATCTTTTACAAGCTTTTATTTAACTTGCAATGTTTGTGTGTTGGTTTGTTTAGGTCAAATGTTGCAAGCTAAATGTGACCCACTTCCGGTTGTTCGATTGAGGCAGAAATTAGGTACTGGGCGACAGATTTCAAAATTTGTTGGTGATAGCTAGCGAGGCGAGCACTAGAAAATGCCCCACCATCTTGCTACGGTTGCATCAACGATGTTTTCCTTCACGGTAAGCTCAAGCACTTTGTAGGATACGAACCAACGACCTACAAATCGTCACTACCTACCACTGAACCATCATCGCTTTACTGCTTTCGGTATGATATTAGACAGTTTAAGGGCTCCGTAGCTATGTTGGTAGTAACACTGCCTGCAAAGCGAGGGATCCCGGGTTCGATTCCCGGCCGAGGCAGATTTTGTGTAAGCATAAAGTTTGTTCTCGGGTCTTGGATGTTTGTGATGTGTATCTGTGTGTGTCCATGCCACCTGCGACACAGGGAATCCTAGTGCGGGAAATGAGTGTGGAAGGAAAAAAAATTATGACGCAAAGAAACGGATTTTTGTTTCAGTATCATCTCTTTGTCGGAAGTGTGACTCAGTATTAAGCTCGTCGCATCCAATTCCAGCCACTTCTCGCAAATCCCAACTCGGTTTTATTAAAAAAGTCACTTCAACGTCAAAACAAGTCACCGTTTCTGGGAGTGTTTTAATCATTTCTTTCGCGAGAAAGTGGCTGGAAGTGTGACAAAGATGGATTTCTCGGAAAGTCTCAAAACGAGGTCGGTTACATGTATACATTTTTTTCTATGCCGCCTAAAGCAATCGTATAATATTAGTTGCCCACACTGTGATGTTCAACTTTCATGAGAACCTCTAAACAATATATTAAATGAACAACGCTCCCGATAACGAAACAATATAAATCACAGCGACTCCCGCCACTAAACACCAGATCCTGCCGCTCTCCATCCCGGGGGCAGGTTGCTCGCGAAATAGTTGTGAAATAGTTCACAGAACATTTCGCCGAGAGGTCTGCCGGCTGGTTTATGGCAGGCCACTTCGCCACAGGAAACGTAAATGTGCTCGAAATGGTTTTATAATATGCAAGCTTTTGCAACGTATTGTAAAGGGCCATATTTCAGTGGGTTTTTTGTGGAGAAATGACTACGTTGCGGCTACTACTCTACTTAATTTTAACTTACTAACACATATAAATACAACTTATTAATTTTAACACCGACACCATTATACGGAAACGAACCGCCTCCCTGCTAAACAGAATAAGGGGTAGCACCAATAGCATCCTAAAAGTAATTGCGGGGAAGTATGACTCCTCAATTATGAAGGCATTCATTCATGTTCTAGTTAGGCAGTCTTAATGTGGACTGTCTGATCGGATTCTGACTGAATGTATTAATTCTTTATTGTATTGTTTAAGCTAACATAGATTTTAAGTATTTTACTATCAAAAATGGACAATGTCTGAATTAAATAAATTTATTATTATTATTATTAAACCGTAAATATCAAGTTCCTACTTCCGTGGTACCTAAAGCCTCACAGCCTAAGGATTCAGATCAATGACGGGCCGAATGATCGCATTCTTTCCGATATTACTATGGGACAAATTCGGCCCATCTGCGGCGCTTGACCGGAATCGCTTCTGTTATTATCCTCGCAGTTTTTGGACTGCGAAGTTTTTTCAACTTTTTTTCGTTTTTGGGCTCGGCGACTGATGCGGCGCAAATATGCTAACCTCGGGAGGGGTTACATATTTGAGACGTTTGGTGTTGAAACATTGGGCCCGTGGTGGCGGGGGCTCATAATATTTTCAAAATTTTGTCAGAGCGTTTGATTGATGCGACGCCTAACCATGCAAAATGCTGGTACTTATCTCGCTCAACGGGTCAGTATTGCGGTTCAAGGCAATGCCGCCAGCATGCTGGGTACGCTTCCAACTGGTAGTGGGCTAGAACATTTGGATTATCTATAGGCCTACTTTGGCTTGTAGATTATCCAACTGTTTTTGTAGCTAGGTTAGATGTAGTGTTTATTTCTGCGAAGTTTTAATTTAATATGTAATGTCGCTTAGGCTTTGGGATATTTGTGAAAATATAAGAAAAACCGAGACCACGTTGCCTACCTCAAAATGGCTTTGTCGTGATCAAGATAGTTTTTAAAAGGAATGAGTAGGTCATTTAGAGGTGAAATAATACCCTTCAGCTGTAAGTCCTCCTTAGTATGATTACGCCCACGTCGCTTTACCTGTATGTTTTGCCATCCTGTCTTCCTGTGACGCTGCGCGAAGTTTTCCCGTGGGAACTCAATGCTTCCCTTCAAATAAAATCCCTGAAAGTTACGCCTCACCTTTTGAACTTCTTGAATATCCAACAATTTTTTGTCCAATGGAAGAGAGTAAAACTAGCTGCAGGCAGCGGTCTCACCCGCGTGGAGACGCCTGCATTTTCCGGAACTAAAAGTGGCCTATGAAACCTTTCCGAACCATAAACTATTTCTATGAAAAAATCACGTCGATCCGTTTCTCCAATGCTGTGTGAAGGAAGGAGATCTCGAAATTATTCTCGAAAAGTTCTCTTTGTTTAAAGACCTAGGCACTTTAAAATGCGACTAAAAATAAAACAAGGGTCGCGTCGAGTGGAGGGTCGAAGTGGTGGCGCCGGCACAGGAGTTCAAAACGACTGCCTGCGGGCGGGTATTCAATTAGAAGTACCCTCGGTACGCGCGGGGCAAGCTACGACACGTGAGAGATTGATCCAGGAATAGAGAAATTTTTCAAGTTATCCAACACCCGACCCTGGACATCTTTAGTAGCTAAAATGAGTCATTTCAAGTGCGTCGTCCAGGTAGCATAGGGTAATGTAGTTTTCTTTTTATTTTCATCAATATTACCTAAACTCCCTGAGGAAGAGCGTCGGACACGCTCGAAACCTAGGTCGACAATATCGACAAATGACGTGAGTTATAGCCGGTTGTTTAACAATTTATATATATTTAATATATAATGTGTGATACTCACGAAAATTTTAATAGTAAAATTACCTAAAACGTTTATTTTTACTATTCTACACATTTAATTTACGATATTACGAGTGTAAGATGATAAGCTTGGTTTACTCCCGATTTTCGTGTAGGTATGGTGAGGAATCTCAAAACCACAAAATAGAGGTTTCGTGTCCATAAAACCATTATTATCTGTTGTTAATAAATAAAATTAAAACTAAATTTAAAGTATTGTCATGCCGGAAATTTTCTCCAAATATAAAATTTACTTTATTTGATGCAAATACATTACAAACAGACAGAATGATGCTGTGCAGTTTGGCAGACGACCCGGTGTATTGAGCGTACCATGTGAAGCATCTTCAATGATACATAAATTCGGTTACTTTTGCATAAATAAGTAGTATTCTTATGACAAGTACAATATTATTTATACAATAGTATTTGTTAGTGGGAGGACTAACTCTTCTGCGAGTGTCCGTCTGGGTTGTTACCACCGCTTTGCTCGTGAAGTCTGCCGCCAAGCAGTAGTGTGCAAGCATTACTGTGTTCCGGTTTGATGAGCAGAGTATCCAGTAAAATTACTGGGCTTATGAGACTTAATACCTAATGTCTCAGGGTAACGAGCGCACTGCAGTGCCGCGCAGGCCTTTGAGTTTCAAAGTTCTGGGTGGCACTGCAATCGTTATGGGCCGGCGTTATGCTTACCATCAGGCAAACGACCAGCTCGTCTCGTTACCTAATAATATAAAAAAAAAAAAAAAATTAGCAATAGTGAAGTGATATCGAAATAGAGTTAAAAATAGAGATGAAACTAAGATTGGAAATTCAACAAAGCAACAACTCGAGGGCGCCTGTTCAAAGACATTATAAGTAAGTAGGTTAACACAAGTCTTCAAACAAACATAATTATTGCATTTATTCCTCAATCTAAAACATTTTATTACTCTGGGAAACCAATTTAGCTACGGACGGCTCCGTAGCTAAGTTGGTAGTAACCCTGCCTGCAAGGCGAGGGGTCCCGGGGTCGATTCCCGGCCGGGGCAGATTTTGTGTAAGCATAAAGTTTGTTCTCGGGTCTTGGATGTTTGTGATGTGTATCTGTGTATGTCCATGCCACCTGCGACACAGGGAATCCTAGTGCGGGGGTATGAGTGTGTGAGCGTTTTTTTTTTATGTTTTAATTTCTCTTCAACCTTCATCTGGTAACTTTAATTCAGCTCAAAGTCCTCTCGGGCTTTCTTCTAACTTGCGCCGTGTTTCGTGTAAAATGCTCTATCGAGTCTCGGGAACTATATAGCGCGGCAGGCAAATTGGGTCGCTTCAGATAATCCGTCTTTTGACCTTCCTTTTGCATTTCTTCACAAATGTTTGCCTATTTCCTTCCTTCTACACTGGCACTTGATTGTCGCGAGTGTTTGCCCTGGAAATTGAATTCATTGCCTTGTAATAAAAACTGGATTCGTTTTTTTATTGTTATCTTTGTTGTTTAGGTATTGTCGGGAATAAAACAGTATTAGGCAGTATTTAAAGCAGGTTTTTAACTTCTATAATACACTAAACCGACTCTGGTATACACTATTCCCTTTTTAATTAAACAAATGAGGTAAACAAGAATCAAGAACTCTGCTCACCCAAAAAAACCTTTTTAAGAAACGCTTCGCAAAGTCCGAACTTTTGATCTCATCGACCTTCTCAGTTTCTTTCCGGGGTAAACATCAACAAGGGAACTTTTGCGGGAGCCCTTGTTTCCCCAGTCAACAAGGCGCGATAGGCTCCGGGTTTATTGGTTATTGATGCCGATCGCACATAAAAATAAATTGTTTTGTATGGCCGCCGGTGTTAGGTGTCGCGTGACGGGTCTCGACTCACTGGGGCCGATCCGCACGCGATCTTTAACAGGGATTATGTACGGTAGCGCTAAAATGTCTCGGCCTGCTACACCGTAGCTTAATATGATCGTAACTTTATCGGCACTTGGAAAAATACATTATATTTGTATTTGTTTATTTACATGTTTTGTCCGCAGGCGAACGAAAGTCACCGACATAACTCTCAAAGTTAGCAAGTTGAAATGGCAATGGGCAAGTCACACCACTCGCAGAACCGATAACCTATGGGGAAGAAAGGTTCTTTTCAAAACCGCGAGAACCGATGGGTGCAAAAGCAGAGTAGCCGAACCAAGTTGCATTCTATGGGCTCCCCCATAGAACGAACTGTGTTTGTAGACAGTGTTTGGCTTTGTTATGATATAACAAAAAAGTAACGATTGAAGTAACTACTTTAAATGCCACAGACGGGATACAAAAACCTATAATATCAACGTAATCATAAGCACTGGCGCATGTAGTGAATGTATACTTTATACCTATAAACTAAGGTTCCATACCGAACGAATGTAATGTTATCCAGTATTGTGGAGTTCAATCGAGTTCAGTGAGTAAAGTTTAGACTGCTGATCCGCGCTGTTTATTGTACCGGTCTGTCAATACGAGTACATGTGAATGACGTCATGATGGAAGTTCGATGTTCGAAACCATAACTGAAAGTTTAGTTTTATTTTCGGAAGGAGACTAAATGTTCCTTTACCGTTGAATAAAAATGAAAAGAAGTATTTTTTTTTTGTAAGAGAAGATCTTGGGATGCTCCCTAAATTTAACTTAGGGTATTAGACGTCTTATTGTCTTATGCTACTATTAAAACCTATTTTTGGGTAAGCATAGACGGGAGAAAGCCTTTTAAATGAATATTTGCTGACTAATTTAGCTTTGTCAACATGTAACTTGAAAAATTCTATCTAATCTTAAAAAAAGTATTTTTTCGTCTTAAATCTTAATATTTTAAATTTCTTTGACCACTTCTCCATTTAAGATAGGTTAGAGACCAGGCAAAACTGTATACATATAACAAATAAAAAAATCACACCAGGAAAAGTAATATTTTTACTCGTATCACCCGAAAACCGAAATGCTTTTATCAGTGAAGCTGTCTTAAAACAAAAATACCCTTAAGAAAAATGATGAGTACATGACAGCGGCTCCAGATAAAGAAATCGTAAACCGCGTGAGAACCGCGGAACGACAGGAACACGCACGAAATTATTTTATTGCGCCCCGAGGCGTAAACATGTCGTGAGTGAGACCTTTACAAGAAGGCTGTATTGAACTGGGCGGAGCTGTGTTACCAGGTGCCGCACGAGTGGTATTGAGACTGGATTCGCCATAGCGTTTTTAAAGTAAAACTATCCGGCCCTCTTGCTTCACACTGGTAGCTTTTTCGCTCGCCATGTCATGTCTGGCGAGATTAATATATGTACGTGTTAATACTTTCAACCCCAATATCAACAAATTTATGTAAATGTCAGTAGGAAAGCAATTATGACTGCACGATACTTGAACTGATTTATTAGGTGTATCACATATACATTATTGTATTTTTGTTCGACTACGGCGGAGAAGCAGAAAGGGTTACGATTTCTTTTTATGCTGAACCTTCTAAGTATGGCAGCCAATCCCGTAGTCTTGAGGCTCGCAATACCAAAAACTTATTCCACAGACGATTCGACCCTTTTAACTAGCCCTAAATAAGTTGGAACTCGGGCAGCGGTGTCAAAGTCGCCGCGGGCGAGCCTCACGCGGCTGGAATACCAACGTGACGAGAGGCTGAGCATCGGAGTACTTCTGCGTTCCAATTTGGGTATATAACTTTGGAAAGAGAAACGTGAGTCTCATCTTTACTTGTATAATGGAGTACAGTTGCCGCCAAAGGGCCGTCTGTGCGCTGGAGATATCGATGATAATTCTGTAAAGGAAGTTTTTGTCGTCTTTGCATTCTTCAACTGTCATCAGATCTAGGTTAATATTGGACAACGCAAAACTTATATAAAACGGTTTTTTTATTTTACTCAGTAATGTTGTACGTTAAGAATCTCCAATTTTGTTACAGAAATAATGTTTCCTTGGCTTCAAATACAAAATTGATGACTGTAGGCGCACCATCCATACTTCCATACTAAACGTGAAATATAAATAAATGCGAAAGTGTGTTTGTTCGTTTGTTGGTTTGTCCTTCCTTCACGCTGCAACGGAGTAACGGATAGACGTGATTTTTGGCATAGATATTGTTTATGGATCGGAGAGTAATATAATACTTTTTATCCTGGAAAAAAAGGACGGTTCCTAAGGGAGCGCGGGCGAAAACCGCTGCCAGAAGCTAGTTTAAAAATATGTTCAGCATTTAATGCAAGATAATATCTATATTGTCCAAACACCGCGCGCCATATAATTGGAAACCACACGCAAAGCTGAAGGCAACGACTAGTATTCAAATAAAATTTCCTGTGGTAAGAATATTAAAAATGCTGAGGCTAAACAAAATTAATAACAGGAGCAGAATGCACTTGAACAAATCGCGTGGAATTTATCTCTTTTGTTTCTTTCATCTTATTACTTCTGCTTGGCTATAGCCACGGTGTATAAAACAGTGATACAGCTTCATGAAATTTTTCTTCAGGTTAATCGCATCGAACTACGAAGACTTGAAGAGTAGGTATTGTAGCTTGAATAGCGACCCTTCAAACTGCAAAAAAACAATAGTGTGGAGTTATGGACCATAGTAACTATGGCTTGATGTTAGCCATTGTCTCACTTTGATCAGCTTAAAAAAAATTGGGTTTTCTAAATGCGAGTATTTTGCCATCATTATGGGCGCCTTATCGTGACGTGCAGACGTGCGTTCCACAATTGCGCTAGTTGTCCTTAAACTTGTCGAAAACTTTATCAAAATACATGAAATAAAGACCGCGTCTTTAGAAATATAACACTACCAGAGAGCATTCTAAGAAGAATATAAAGTGACTACTACGCACAGCGAGACGAGCTAGGCGAAACTACTGATGCTTGGAGTGCATGGTTACAGTGCAGCTCGTAATGTATCGAGCTATTCAACGTCGAGCTAGTTCGCTTGTGCACAAGGAATGGTAGCTTTGGTCGGTAGCTTGAATTAAATCTCAATCAGCGCACGCAGCTGCTAAAGTTTAGATTTAAACTTCACTGTTATAATAGTTCTTATACCCTTAAAGAACAGGTATTATAAAACAGAACACCAACGCTGCGGTATGGTTGGTCGTGACCTAACGCCTAAAAATAACCTAGTTCCTGGCTCCTAATTAAGATTTGTGTACCTCTAGGTGATTAGGAATCGTGGCTCCAAAACTCCTTGCTTTTGAGTCTCTTAAAACTCATTAGTAAGTAACCACTGACCACAGTTTAACCATACCGTCTTGCATTATTCCTCTCCATCAATCCCTTTGGGGCCTATTTGAATTACACAGATTTGCGGTAACTCAAGCTTAGGTACTGCATTCCTTCACCTCTTTCCTGCGCTTTGGTTATTCCTCTCGGCACCAAAAGGTTAATATTTCCTCGTTAAGATCGCTGCCTGATTGTACGTTTTGTCCCGGCGCAGTAGATAACGTGCCTCTTTGTGTGCGTAATTAGCCTTCAACATCCACTTAATTATGCGGATGCTAGATTACTTCCCAGAGTACTGCTAATGGTTAAAATTGTTTCACCTTAATTAATTTAGAAGCGGGCCTGATATTGTTGCGGACTCCTTTTAAACGTCAAGTATACCGTAGCTGTGTTTACGATGGATCCTGTAGCGGGCTCCGTCTGGGACTTTAATACTGTGGCTGAGCAGTAAAGTTTGGATTAGTCTTCCGGCACAAAGGGCCGATATTCAGGAAGTTGCCGGTGCGTGAGTCTTCCTATTTTGCAACTCCAGAAAGGCTGGGGGAAATAAAATTAAACCGAATTACGTTAACAAAGCTCTTCCGAGTAGTCCAAAAAGCGTGGCAATTTGATACTTTCGTGAAATCCCACTTCGATTTCCGCGTCGACGTGTCGGATTTTCTGGTGATTGATTGCGCTAAAAGAGATCAATCGAAACGCGTGACTTACCTTTATCTCAGATTTGACGAGAGACCTTTCAATGTGCCTTTAATTTGATAGCTGACTGTGCTTAATCTTGCCATTCGATAGTAAAGATCAGAAATAGATTTTAATAGCGACAGTAAGTACACTTTAACAGTATACTTACTGTTACTTAAACATGGAAAAAAAACGTAAAATAACCGGTTGAACAACGTCAATAGGTACCCTACATGTTCAGAACTGATCTGCTTTAATTTCAAAAACTAATTACAGAAAGAAACTAATTAACTATGCAACAAAACAAATAACATAATAAACTACCCCGAACACCCTTCAAGCTTTAATTATCAAGGCCCACGACTAAACGGATTAGTTGTCTGAGTTTATTATTAGTGTAACGGGCGAAATATTGGCTTTAAACTAACGGAGCGTCTGGCAGTTTCAACAGCGCATGAACACGAGTAAAGCTGCCAAAATGATCCATCTTCAAAGCTATGAATAAATCTTCTAAAAATGAATGTGTCATCTTTAGCAACATTTTTGTTTACGATTAGGATGGTACAATGGACGATAAAATAAACTTAGAAAGACTTAGTACTGCTGTCGGACATTCGGTGGCTGCGACTGGGCTACAAGCTGAAGCGGTGGCCGCGTTCGTGGCTCGCTTCTCGCGCACACTCGAACCACAAACGCCGGCTTCTCCCCCCCCCCCCCTCCGCACTTCAAAATAGAAAGAACAGAAGGGTCGCTTAGGCCGTCAAAAACCGCCAGAACGCCCCTTCTGTTCCACCCAGCCTCTGATAGTCGCGCCTAGTGCCTGCGTTTAGTTATGCTACTCTTATAGTAAAATGGCACGCTTAAGGAACGAACTGATAAGGTTCATCTTGAGGGTGATAGATAGTGAATTGAGTACTGTATGAATAATGTATCCTAAATTACCATTTGTTGAGAATGCACGACGAAACTCAAGTTCATTGTAGTTTTGTAACCGCACCTATGTCCGACCACACAACCGCTGAGCCACTGTCTGCCTACACTATCATATGCCCTATCAATAAATATTATATTATGTAGAATTTTGGATAATTAACCACTGACTCGAAACTAAAGCCGAGAATCTGCGTTAGACAGAGCTTTATCAAGTACCAGGAACATTATTAAGTCTTTAGATACATTTTAAAAGCCAGGCAAGTTTTTTAAAAGTTCTCTTATTTCCTCTGGCTGTTGCTTTTAAGTTATTATAGTAGAGTAATAGTAGAATTGCTCGAATTAACGGCACAAGGCGAGATATGGTCCATTATACGTATTTCAATACTGGGGCTTGAGTCTCAACAGTGGGAGTAGATACTGATTTACGTTTTTTATGTCATCGTGTTAGTTTTCAATTTTTAAAATGCAGCGCATCTCGCGCATTTCGATGTTTCATAAGCTAAACAATATTGTCTTTTTAGTGCAAAATGGACCACAAAACAATGTACCATATATAAATATTACTCTTGAGTAAATTCAATTGAACAAATCTATACAACTAAATAAAATTGAAGTGTCTGTTTATAATATCAAAATAACAGGTTTTTACTAAATTCACATGAAAGTATATAAGGTATCCAAACCAAAACACACTTTTAAACATTTTTGTCTGTCTGTATGTAGTTGTATCCAGTGAAATTACTGGGCTTAGACTTAATACCTAATGTCTCAGGGTAACGATCGCACTGCAGTGCCGCGCAGGCCTTTGTGTTTCAAAGTTCTGGGTGGCACTGCAAATGCTATGGGCCGGCGTTATGCTTACCATCAGGCAAACGATCAGCTCGTCTCGTTACCAAATAACATAAAAAATTTAATAAAATGTCTGTCAATGTGTTTGTTTGTTTCTGGTAACCTCCGACATGGCTGAATTGCTTTACGTTGGTACTACGTGATATGTAATTGGGCATTGTCGAGCAGTTGTGTGCAAAATTATTATTATATCATAGGAACATATCCGTTGAGATAAATAGACACAGTAAAACTGAATTACAATTTTCGAACTAAATATCATTAATCTGTGTTGTGCTGCTTTAGGTTCTAGCGGTTTGTCAACGAATTTACGAGACCATCATTTGTTTCCGGCCAGTCCTGCAGTATTCGAGAGGCAGTCCCATAAAAGGCTTTATAGGTTTTAGTCTTATCATCTAAGTCCTAGCTCCGAGACGGCTATTGTCTGGATCGGTGCATTTTATGTCCTTTGTTTGAAGTCCGTCTTCAGCTGATACGTCGTAGTAAACAACTAAAGTGTAGAACTTTAGTTGTTGTCTGCGCAAAAAATACAATTCCAGGATTTAATTTTGAAGTATATTGCTATTTGTCGTGTGATTATTTAGATATTCAGTTTCCAACGTACGTATTTGAAAATAGAGTTCAGGATCAGGAAAATAAGTATTATGAGTTCTAGTTTCAGTAAAGTTTAATTTTTATAGCTTTAATAAAAAGGAAACAATTACGAGTCTAAATATCCCAGTCAACTACCAGTTGACAGCGTACCCAGCATGAAACGCACATTTATTGCATCAACCTATTACTCGGCTACTACATCAACTGATCCCGCTTTCAATATTTTAGTCTAGCGATTACACAAATCGGTCCATAAAAGATAAAATAAAATGTAAAAAGTATGTAAGTATGTAAACATCGACAAATGACGGTGAGTTTAGCCGATAATTTAACAATTTTTTTTTTTAATTTTT
Source organism: Crocallis elinguaria (assembly GCA_907269065.1). NCBI lineage: Eukaryota > Metazoa > Arthropoda > Insecta > Lepidoptera > Geometridae > Crocallis > Crocallis elinguaria. Next base: position 37,856,347 of record OU026065.1, read on the forward strand.
AGTACATCTTGTATTTATTTATTCTAATTTTTTTATTGGTTCCTTTTTGCTTTTGTAAGTCTTAAAAAGAAAGAAATGAAAATAACTGTCATTATACTTACTATACTGGGTTTCCGTAATCTCCTTGAGGATACAAAAATCTTATCCCAATTCGTAGTTACGTCATAATATTGTGTACGACCTTCCGCGTCGCACTACGGCTCTACGGGCGAGCAACGAGCTTTTCGTAGCTCCTCGCGGCGTAGCAGTGGCTACGCGCTAGTCGGCCGTGTAGAACGGCTACGGACGCGCTACGCTTTATTGTAGCGAGAGTTACGTATTAAGTTTCGGTCAGTCAAATTCAAGTTCGTTGTCTTTGATGTGTTAAAGTGAACTTAAAAAAATCTTCAGTCAATAAAAGATAAGCATTTAATTCATGAGATCTAATTCACCGCTTCCAACTTTTTAATTAACAAGGTCTCGTAGAACTTCATATATTTACCACTATTCCGGAGCTACACTTTTTTCGCTTTAGCGATGCAATTTTCTCTACAAAAAGTTGTGTATCTAAATGAAAAATGAAATGGCTCCTTTTCAGCTTAGTAAAAAACTGAGTATAAAACGATCGGTTAGACTGAATTAAATAGTGTAATTTTGTTTACTGTGCTGGAAGTTATATTTTTTTATAATCAGACATTTAAGAATAGATGAGATATAGATTAATATAAAATGTTATTGGGATGATCCCTGAGTGTTATATTAGAACCTTTTAAACTTCAACAAATTTGTTCAACAATGTCGGATCTATTCGTGCGCAAACTATCAACAAAACATTGTTTTTCGTTTCCGACTCATCGATAAGTTATGTTACGTCCAGAACTCATCCGTATATTACAAGAGTTTCTTTGTTATTGTATACAATTAAAAGCAGCCCATGAACCATCTAATCTTTGCGGCCTTAAACAGTTTGAGTTCCATTAGGCTGCCTTGTATTCTTTGCACCTGAACCCATTATGTAAAACCTCGCCATGGTGGAAGGTCAGGTGCCCGGGGTGTACTTCTCTGGAGGCCCCAACGGGACGGGGTACAGACTGTCGGCGCGCGGGGTGCGAACTCTCAGGAGCTTCCTGAGGGACCACGGCGCTGACTGCGTGCGACAGTTCATGCAGGTGAGGGACTGCATAGCATGGCTTCCGCTGGAAAATCCCTCCCTCATTTATTAAACCTCATCACTTAAAAACCTGGAATTATTACGAAATTCCGGGGTATATTATTACTTCATCTTACCGTGAGGTCATCAACAATCAAATGATAAAAAGTATAATATAGGAATTCATTATTTGTATAAATTTTTAAAGAGGTTTTTAGTTCAATGTCCGCTTTTCTATTGCATATCTCAGATTTTGCTTTTGCCAACAGTGTATATTATCAGATTTCTAATAGGTTCTTTTTCAAGTGTCTAAATGCCTTGCTAACTGTTTATTGTAGCTTGGTTAGATGTAGTGTTTATTTATATATTAGCTAGTTAATAAAGGTATTCCGAATATTAGTTAAAATCAAGGGGAACATATTTCAATTTATTTTTGTTTCTAATCAATCTATAAATCTTCTGGGTAAGCATGTTACCATCAGCATGATGTTGACCTGATCTTGTTTCATTAGGGGCAATTCCGGATGGATATGTACATAAAAATGGGATACATTATCATTTTGGCGCGGTCCACACCCGATCCACTAGCGTCGTTGACACTTGAATGTTCTCATCATAAGACCACGACAAGAACTTCGTCCAGTTCATGATGTTCTGCATCTTGAATCTGTCTCCGAAGGGACGCTGGGTGTTATTTGCGTGACAACTGCGTTGGCTGCGTGATGAACAGTTATATAGTATTCAGCATACAAAGTAGATATGCGAAATAGGATCAAGCCCGATGTATGTTTGTTTACTAATAGTACGCTTGTCCCATATAGGCTTATTTATTCACTAGTGGCACTGCCTCTCGTATTCATTTATTAATGCGCATATTCATTACTACGCCTACAATGAACGGATGTTATGAATGTCTTAAAATTATACAGCTGCTTCGCAAAGGCGTTGCGTTTTGTACTTAATGATATCATGCATCTTGTAATTTCTTACAATAATTTATTCTTTCAAGTACGTACATCATTTTTATGTGATACTAGCTACAACCCGCGGTTTCACCCGCGCGGAGATATTGGATTTCATGGTTTTTATTTTTATGCGCGAAACCCTAATTCTTTTTCTAAAATTAAAGTAACCTACGTTACTCCTTGTACCATCAGCTATCTGCCAGTGAAAGTCCCGTCAAAATTGGTCCAGCCGTTTCGGAGATTACCCGGAACAAACAAACAGCCAGACAGACAAAATTTTTAAAAATGGTTGTTTTGTTATTTATAGGTACCGTATATACTTTCATATGCATTTGGTAAAAAGCTGTTATTTTGATATTACAAACAGACACTTCAATTGTATTTATTTATATAGATATAGATTAAATAAAATGTTATTCACATTGTCTAATAAAAATACTATTATTAGCAAACTATCATATCATAATACATTAGTTTAGCACTTTTTAGCGCATTTACAATATAATCTAATTATACGTACAATATTTTAAATTCTTATTATGCACTTTTTCGCTTAAAAATATTTTTTAAAGTCGCTCGCTGTTTTCAATACAATTGCCCGAAGCTCACAAACAACATACCTAATGTATAAGTTCGCCATAAAGCTTTCAGAAAGCAAACGTTTACGAAAAACAAAGCTCGGCTCAGCTATCGATATTCGATCACCATCCGTCACGCGAGATATTGACAGGGAAGCCTACGTACATCTACTGCTCGATGCTAGATGAAAAAGAACAACGCAACCTGAATTCTAACAGTAGCCAACAATAGATCGTCGGATAGATTGGAAATATAGCGTCACTGGTTGATTCATAAACCTTTGCTCAGTCTCGGTAACGCAGTAATCTCAACTGTTAGTGTGTTCCGATTTGAAGAAAAAGTCATCAGCACAATTACTAAGCGCATTAACGCTTCAATTTGTAACTGTCTTCGACCAAATCGTTGCTTGAGGTCTGGTGAGATATTTGTCAAACGCTGACCTATCAAGAATTAAAATAAATGCCCTTTACACTCTTACGCATTATACACTTCATATCAGCAAATGATCTTGGAATACTTTGGTTTATACAACACGCGTTTACGGATCAATCCATATAATTTCATTGCTCAAATTTCCACAACCGCTAGCTCGTATGAACGTGCGCTAAGGATAGGGTTGTTAGCGCCACGCTATCAATATTACCGTGATTACGGCTGGTCATGCCATAGTATCAAAATAACTGAGGCTCGAATACTACTTTCGAAATGACATTAAGCTTCCTAAAGCCGCAATTATTTTCTGTATAAAACGTGTAACGCAGGTCAACTTTTATAACCGTTACCGCGGCCAGCGCTCCCTAATCCGGAAAGCTTACTATTACATTAATCTATCTTGATCTCACCCGAAAGGAAGGCGGCCGCTTAATGGCTGCCATTCGAGCCCTGCGCCAGTTTGACAGTTCTAAACCTTTAACACTAATGAGACATTTGAGGGATCGAATTAAAATCAATTATTATGCCAAGTCATGCTCAGAGGCAGTGAGGTAGCCCGCCGATCTTGAGGTCGAAGATTCGTAACCTACTGCTGTTCTTTAGCAGCCTCCGGAATTGGTTGATGCAGTCACCATCTCATCGAAAAAAAACAAAATAGGTAAGGTGAGATCGTGAATCTGCTAAATACGCCAAAACTAAAATAGACTGTCTGTCAATTGCAGCTGTCGCAACATGCTGCTGAGTGGCGACAAATTTTCAACTTCAGATATGATTTTCTTGAGATCCCCCAACTACCTACCACATTCAAAGCATCCAACAGCATTCGAACATCTCCGTAACTAGATAGATCTCTTGTACATTTGTCGTGTTACGAAACAGCAAACACTGTTCAATGCTACAGACTAGATAGGCTACTATAGATAAAGATAACTTTTCTTTATCCGACACCAAAACGAAAATTGGTCGGCCTCGTATTCGGTGGCAACGTCATAAATTTTTACGCGGACACGTATTGCGAAGACTTACGGTATTAACGCTTTCACCACCGTATCTATAATATTTGTTGGCCTTTGATGTATCACCGCACACAGCTATTTTTGTAAATCAAGTAAATGTTGAGATACAAAAAATGCCAAACGAAATCACAGGAGTGCATTAAAACGATGCAACGGTAATCCTCTTTAACTTTTAATGTAAAACATGGTAACACAAGCTGTTAGTTCTTGTATGTACGTCAGAAGAAAATGTTTTTGTGTGGTATATTTTCAAGCATTTTTAATTTATATAAAAACAGTGTATGTGATAAGTTTCGAGTTCACACTAGAGCTGTCAGATTAGTCTATTGATTGAAAATGGACGTCAGGTGGCGGGTTCAGCCCGCGTTACATAGATGGCGCTGCCCCAAAACTTCCTGACTTCAGTGCGGCGCGAACACAAGCAAAAATCACGGTTCCTTTCAGTCCATCTCCATTCTATAGCCCAACGAGTTACCAACTTACCACCTTCGGTCGCATCGTGACTTAACATTAGGTAAGATATTGGGCAAACGCTAGCCTATTAGACATAAAAAGGGTCGAGGGTTGAAATTGAATTATATTGCCCCGTAAGTAACTTAGCTACCTCAAAGGGGTCTCGGTAATAGCGGTATTAGGTATCCTAAGGGATTGATTGGTTCATCGTGGTCATATTAAGTTCGTCCCCACCATTACTGTAAATCTATTAAGGCGGTGTTCGTCTAGTTTGGGATACTACAATACTGTATTGTCAACATATCATTCGGGAGAGAATATCAGTTTTCAGCTATTGATCTTAACGTAAGATAACCTTTGTACCGCATCTCAGTTTGCTGCTTTGATCTATCGCTAGAATTTACCCTGTTTCAAATATCACGTTTTGACAACGTCACACTTCACAAAATTAATGGTTTACGTGATAGGAATAGATTGCTCGGCAGAAGTTAACATGATTGAGTACTTAGGCGTTGTAGCTAATTGTAATATTGCAGGTGTTGCGATAGATAGTAAAATCCTACTAATATTATAAATGCGAAAGTGTGTTTGTTGGTTGGTCCTTCTTCCACGCAGCAACGGAACAATGGATTGACGTGATTTTTGGCATAGATATAGTTTAGGGACCGGAGAGTAACATAGGCTACTTTTTACCCCGGAAAAATGTACGGTTCATGTGGGAAAGCGGATGAAAACCGCGGGCAGAAGCTAGTTGTATTTTTTTTTATTTTTTATTTTGTTACATTACACTCTGTGGACACGTGGTTCATACTCTTATAAGATTAGGTCATATATTAATAGAAATGTAACTTTTAAAAAATATAACTTTGGTTATGACAAAATTGTATTGTGTTAAAAACGACTAGCTTTTTAAAAGTTAATGTAAAAACCGTTTTCAGCGTGTTCTCGGATTTTTCCACTATTTTAAGGAGAAATAGATTGAAATATTGTTTAAACCTACCACTAGTATAAAAAGATCATACCATCTAAACATGGCATACGACTTATACGAGTAGAATAAATAACTGAAGCCGCAACCAGCCAGCACCGTCTAATCCGTTAGGCTACCACACGTTCTCTTAACAACCTCCCAAGTTACGTCGTCGCTCATCCAGCTCGCACCCATACACAAGCTAGTCTATCGCTCAAACTACACAAACATCGTAGTGTCCAGTATATCTGGTGACCGCAGTATCTAGGACCATTTTGTGACACTTATTTTTTTTTTTCTTTTGTTTTATTTTGTTATTTATTTGTTGTTCTATGTTTAAGTGGTCACAAATAAATATGTTTTCTTTCTTTCTTTCTTTCTTTCTAGTGTTACAGTCGTTCGTATGTGTGCAGAACGGTCCTTTTCCGTCTGCGGGGTGACTTTGATCCATCGACTAGCTGAGGATTTGGCACACTTGAAGATGTGTAGTTGTGCTATTTGTGTTGCCATGGTGGACGTTTAAAGGGAACACTGGAGTTTTGATGTTTTTAATTGTATATTCGGAACCCCAACTGTTTATGTACTTATAATATTAATAACAAAAAATGATATTAATATTATTTAACCTTCAGTTTAGAGGTGTCGATTGCCGATCTGTATATCGAGCGGTTAGTGTGAATTTCAATCTTTAAAATCATATTCAAGAATTCGGTTATTCTGCTGTCATCTTGATAAATTTAAACTTTAAACAACTCTAAGCTATAATCTCCGCACCCTTTACAGATTGCATTGCTAACCTCACCTAAACAATCGTACTCGGAGAACTGTGCGCTCCTGGCAACACCATTGTGGGCTGTGGCTTTGTGAGCTAACGAGTAGGTCGGGATATGCACCTGCTAGCGATCGAATGGACCTCTCTTGTGCCCGATTTCACTGCTGATGAGGTCGGCAACAGTCGGCATTGATATGTTATTGATTTATACATCTGTGCTGAGGTGTTCATAATTCAAAATGAACTAGTAGAAACCTACGCATTTGTTCATAGAAAAAAAACTTGTAGGCATCTTATTAAACTAGACAAAGTACGTGATGCCAAAATCAGTTGTTCACAAGCCAGCGAAAAAACTATGCAATACGCATTTTAGCAACTTAAGTAGTTTAAAAAATGGTATATTTTTTATTATTAAAAATTTTTCAGTCAGAACACTTAACATAACTTAGAAAACGTGATAAGGCGCTTTTAAGTTTAAGTTAACTTCCAACAGATAAAACGCCTTCAAGGTGAGCGTGCTTCATCGTCGACCGCATCGTCGATATAAACTGAAGCATAATATGTTGTATAAAACAAAATATGTTTCGCCCAACGACTAAAATATATTTAAAAGCAATAGTGTAATTTCTTACTAATCTTTTTCATTTGTTTTGTTACAGGTATATTAACTATAAACAAGTCATCACGCCTCAACCAGGCAGCGCTGAAGTCCTCAAGGGGAAGGTACTTAACCTGATCTGTAAGTGATTCGAGTACAACAAGAACATAAGTATATATAAACAAACATCCAGGATCTAAGAAAGTTTATCCCACAGGAATATGTTTTATGAAAGCTTATGGTAAGTCAGTAATACGGCGCGTGTTTACGGAGCCCGTGGAAGTTACAACACTCCGAAGGCTCGCCGACGATAGGGCTTCCTACAGAGCGGGTATTTATTTTTATGTGCCTTCGCGATTATCTCGTAAAGCCAATATTTATACGGGAAATTGTAATAACGCTCAAATGAAATGGACAATTCCGGTTTGAAATGAATATTACGTTTCGTACTGGTTGTTTTATCATCAGTTGTTAGTACGATTCTAATTTATTCCGGATCGTCTTTGATCAAGTTACGTATTTATTCAGATACATTACTTTGCCTTTGTTCCAGACCTTTCCATTATCCTGTCCTGGCGCCGCTCCCCATTGAGCTTCCGATGAGTTCGAACTGTGAAGAAATAATCCCGAGTCCCTAGATCCTACCAGCCTTTAAAGAACCATTTAATAATTACATTTCCTCTTCCGATATCCTGTTGTTTCCTTCCTCCTGTGTGTCCTCAGCTACTTATGTATTTGCGAAGCATGTTGTGCCGGTTGTGCGGTCAGCAAACAGCGGTTGGATCGAATAACTAGAGTTATACAGGGTGATTGGAAATACGATATATTTATTGCAATGGAGTAGAGCATATTTGCAGTCACTTGCATATTTGTGATACCATATCCGCAACTTGGTTACTTCTGAGTTCTTCAAGATTCACGAATCATATTACCATGACCATTTTAGTGAATTCTACGGTATTTTATTTATTGTTTTGTGGTGTTCTAATAGGCGAACAACCAAAAAGTCTTTCAAAACTAAAATTTGCTACAAACGATTCCTTTTTTTAAAGCTAAAAACTAAACTGTGTTCAATTACGAAAAAATCATGTGTTGCGGACATGACAAAATTAGCTGAAAATGTGTTTAACCCCTTGCAATGAATACATCGTATTTCCAAACGCCCTGTATATAACGCGTTAGGGTTGCGTAATGCATTTGATCCCCGTTCATATAAAAAATTGTCGACGAAAAAGCGATTTTCCGATGGCGAACATGGTCTTCGAATTCTCCATTAGAACCCTAGTAAGAAATCAGTGCCTTATTTAAATGCCAGGTTACTTAAAAAACACAATGTACACGTTTTTCTTCTTACCGCATAATACTTTAAAAGTATTTTTACGCTAAGACAGCCAGCATACATACATGTATGACCGCACTCACGTTCTCGCAAAAGGTACATTTTTGCGAAATAACCCGTAAACTGAAACTGAAGTTAACTCCAATGGATATAACATGACGCCGTGTGCCGGACCGCCACCTGATCCAGTTATGTGTTGGGCAAAGTTACGCGGCACGTCTGCCGCCCAGACGGATAAAATTTAGCCTTGCTATTTAATTGTTACGTGTAGATACTGGCTATGGACATTGGGGTATATAGAGACGGTGTTTATAGATACTCATAATAAACTCACAGTTAATGCACAAAATAGACGCGTTTTATTTGAGGTTGCGTGTAGGGTGTAGGCGGCGTCATTGTGTTCGTCTTCTCTCTTCGAATAACCATAGTATGGTTAGTGGATATCACGCCGTATGGTAACCGTACAGTGTGGTGGCGTAAAGTGCATTTTTGACAAGATTGTTTTCGGCCCATCCAATACATGTCTAATAAAAATTTAGAAAGTCAGTTTATTTAGCTTTTTTTTAAACAACTTTTTTAATAACAGTCAGTGGAAATAATTATACATGGTTAAATTATTTTTAATTGAAATTGCATTTTACTGCTTTTCATTGCATGTCGGGCGATATAAAATAACTTTTATGTCGTGTTGACAACGGACGTGCTTTTAAAATAGGCCACTGTAGTCATGGTGTCATGATGGATGAGAAAGTCTTTTATCGATTAGGTATCTGTATGTTTTTACTCATGATACCTATGTGTGTGGCCTTCACGATGTTTTCCTATACCCAAGGCTCAGTTTATTGTGGGTTACGAATCATCGACCTACTAACTTAAATAGTCAATACAATAACAACTTAATGCACACCAAAATACTACAAAAAAAAACAATATAAAACTTTCGCACATGATGGTTACAAGCTCCATTATTTTAACATCAAGGCGGAAAGTGGGAATGAAGACAATGAAGAGTAAGCTGTTCGAATAATAATCCTAGAGGAAAAAAATGGTAGTACATTGGTGTCGATTCTGGCGTCTCATTCCTAACCCTAAGTTTAGTTTTGCTCACTCTTACCTATAATATATAACTAACACAGAAGGGATGGGGAGATGTTGGACAGGTCTGAATTTAGTTTTACAGCTGTCATATATCGTCCATTTTTAAAAATCAGGCGTAACTAAATTCTTCCATAAGAAGAAGAAGAAGAAATTCATGGCCTTTAAATTTACACCATAGATACAAACAAGTGAATTAATCTGACAGGTTTAAAATATATTCCGTCCTTTGTGAGAGTAAAACTAAAAAAAGGTTTAGGTATGAAACGCCAGAATCAACACCATTGTGTACATAAAATATAGTTTTATCCCTACACAGAATAATAAAAACGGCTAATAACTAATCCTTTCGACTCAAATAAACCAAAAATACAATCAAAAAATCTTTCAGGTCCAATTCAAAAAGTCTCACAAACCTTTTCCTCCAAAGCGCAACCGCTATTTCGAACCTCCGCTAATTATACCAAAACTACAACCGCACTTTTCAACAGAGATTATCTTTGGGTTACCGAACCGAACCGCGTCGAACCGCGCTATGTTTAACCGGATCGGTGCGAGCGACAGTCTTACCCGATTCGGTTCTAAACGAGTTATGGGAGTCTGCGTTCATCACGCCCTCCACCAGAGCGTGTAAAAGCCTCGAACGCGGATTAGAACTGATCTGATAACATCTCGGTCTAATATGTGCAGCTTGTTAACGTATGCATATTATTCATTAAATTGTTTGATCTAATACTGGGTGGGATTGGGATATCGGTTAAAATTGGTTGGGTTTATTTTTCAGACGCTCCGAGGTGTTTACTTTTTACTGTGGCGATTTAAGCGTGCATGGCTGAGTGGTAGTAAAGTCGCACGCCGATGTGTCAAGGATTCCAATCCTTATGAGCTTTCGGTGAGAGAAAATATAACTGTAGAATGGTATAATGTACTAATGTTCGCCGGGCTGGTTATCAAACTCTTGATGAAAATCAGATTATGGAATCGGAATTCTCAAGCATTTGGACGAATCCGTTGACAGCTCATTTACCAATAGGAACGCAGCTTCAATTGAATATAAACTAGCTAATAAACTAAAAATATAACTGCACCCATTTCTCTGCTTCAGCGTATCTGAATGAAAATACAATTGAGTCCCAATCACAAAAAATCACTTGGTTTCAAGTTCGTAATCACATGCGAATACCCGTTACGAATACTTATCTAAACATAAGTATACGATTTGCTATATGCACAATGTTTATTAAGGTCTAGCGCCTCTCTTGCTATATTATTACCTTCTATTGTATTCAAATACGGTGCTTCCCCCAATTTTTACATTTCTAGGGTGCTATTCAGAAAAGAGCCTCAATTTAGGAACTTGTGCCTTTAGATACGCACAATAATGCCATTTAGGGGGTAAGTTTACGGATATCGAATCCCGAAGGATAACAATGCGCGCCCATTCAGGAACTACGCGGAAATATAGACGGATGTATTCCATGTAAACTTACTTCAATCATCATTTACTACACGAATATATATTAAGAAGAAAATAAAACAGAAAAGCGTTATTATATTATTTATTTAATTTTCACTGTTAATTACAAATATACCTATCACTTAACAGTATACAAAAAAATAGGTTTGTAGAGGATTGGATTTGATTGAGTTTTATGTAACTTCTCAATTACTAATGTATACAAATAAATAAAATTAAAGTGTCTATTTGTAATATCAATATAACAGCTTTTTACCAAATGCATATGAAAGTTGTATACGGTACATAACACATCCTGAGATATACGAAAGAAAACTCAGCTGTAGAAAACGATAGTTCTAACATACACTGAGTCTTCAAGGCATGCGTGAACAGATATTTTCTGGACAAGCGTGCTACGCCGTCGACCGCATCGTCGCTTTACATCAATCAGTCAAACGCAAATCCATTTACTATAAAAAAAACCTAAAATATTCTATGATTTGCACGCGGTACCATCGAATAGTACCTAATATGCAATATTTATATGACAACAATGTAGGTACCAAAAATTATCTATATTCATGGAAATAAAAACTCGTCTCGTTTAAACACACGTTGCAGGAATACATATTGGCCTGAACCCCGTCCGAATCGATATACTAAACTATATTCGATTTGATGAAACAATATCAAAGGAACGATACATCCTGGCCGCCTGTTGTAGGGGCATTGATCTTTGCCAATATCCCACAATCGTGTGCTGATATTATATGAACTTCTGTATCCACGAGATTTAGGAATAAGACGGCAAATGTGATGTGAACGCAGACCAGAGAAAAGACAATGCTATACTCAAATTATTAATATTCCACTTTGCTCCACCAGTGGGACAAAGTGGAATTACTCATAATTATCCGTTTCGTTATCGAGCGAATGTGTCCGAGCGGGAACTTGTGCGACTTTCAATCCGACGCTCCGATTCGAACTATGGTAGTTCGAATCTCGACTCGGCCTCACCAATAACTTATATCAAGTTATGTGCGGATTATTGACACTCGGTCTAAAACGCTGAAGGAAAATATCGTGAGGAAACCCGCATGTTCAAGAACAACAAAATTCGAGGACATGTGACATCCACCAAGCCGCACTGGGCCCGCCTGGTGGATTATGGCCCATACCTCTCTCTCAGAGAAGGCCGGTATCCCAGCAGTGGGAGCGTAAGAGGCTGATAATGATGATTCGTTATTAACAAATTTTGATAATTTAAAGATTAATTACCACAAGAATGAATTTCTTACAACTACATTTGCTTTACAAAGAACAACATTAGTAAATACTCTTAAATCATAGCAAGTTGTGCATAATTCCTATTCATTGCTGTAAAAGTCAGGTAAACTCATTTCATTGCTACAAAACAAAAACATTTTACTTTAGCGCTCTTTGTGTGAGAGCTTGCCTCTAACAATGTTTATTACAATTATGTTCGCTGCTATTTCGGTATTAACTGTCCAGACAAAAGAATTAAAAATTCATAAGAAGGTAAATCGAGAGACGCTACCAAATGGTACAGAGAAAAATCAACAGTGCAATAGCTTTTCTGGGTATTTATTTTGAAAACTTCGCTCGCTCAAAGCTGAAATTTAGCTAAAGTAAATCTAATTATGCGAAAGGTTTTCGGTAAAGCAATAGACTGAGATCAAAATGCTTTATTGATATTGGCCCCAGGAGAGCACTCATGAAAGCTAAATTACTCAAGGTGAATTTCGGTAAAGGAAGATATAATAAATGATGCAGGTAAGCTTATAACTAAATCTCCGTGGGAGAAGTCAATTGGAGAAGGGTTTGTGTTGAATATTCTAAGCGGAAACTAGTAAAAAAAGAAGCATGATAGATTAGTTATTTATCGATAGTGGCCTTCAGAATCAGGTGATGAATACAACCAATTCTCTTGTCGTCGACTTTGAAACGGATCTATAAGGTCGTTAATGACCAGCAATAATAAAAATCAGATCTTTTATGTCGCATGACTGACTTGTTTCACTGACAAGTCATTACTACCATCTGTCTGCTAAAAGGGAATTTGGGTTGTAGATATTAGTCGATGTGGTAAAAAAAGTTACATAAAAGAACACGTCTGCCCTAGTCAGTGTCAGGAGTGATGTAAGGATTCTAACGGTACCCCATATATGGGATGGATGTATACATCCAAATCTCTTTAGGCATTCAAAAGTTATGGTGGAATAAAGAAACTCACATACATACATGCAAACATAGGTGAACCCTAAACACGTTACTCATTTTTTGAGCAGTCGTGTAAAAATGACGCTGTCGTTTTTTTTTTATTGAACTTACATACCGTAAAACGGGGTGACTTTCAAATTACGGGGCGTCTTTGATGATTACTACAATTTTTACTTTTTTATTTCGTATTTCACTAGTTTCGACACGCAGATTGTTAAGTTTTTTGGGTTGGCTGCACTGACAGTTCTGCCATCTTTTCCCAAGAGCTGTGCGCGCTGTTGTTGTCAAACAGCCGGTAAAAAAAATTTAAACTTAGTATAGAATTCAGATAAATTTTGTAACCTGCCTTTGGGGATACTATAAGAATCAGTCGAGAAAACAGGGGCAATCAAAGCGACCCCTTTTTCAATAGAAGGTTGTTAGGCCACATTCTAGTTTTTTACTCTGAAAGTATAAGTCCTAAATTTTTTTACTGTTGTATTTAAATCTGCATATCAAGTCGTCATTATGGTATTTATTTCATAATTTTAACTTTGAAAATAAAGTAGTGAGACGCGTTTTAATTTTAAAATTAATCAAACTAACCCCGTTTTACGGTACATAAATTATACATGAACCTCTGGATACACACAAATAAAGATCCTTGTGATGCTACGATAACCACAAAATACGTAGATTATACGTACGTATGGGCAAGCACTCTCCCTTTGACAACTTTCACAGAGACTAAGTAAAGCTTAACTCACATATGCAAATCACAAGTTATCCTCAGCTTTTACCCAGAAATACACCACTGTGCTCGACTAGTGCGCTCATATTGTGCACCGTAGTGCATCGGAGTTGAAAGGTGCACTCTGTACGTGTGTGGCCTCTTGAAAAACGGCTCTCGTAGGGGTGAGCGGTGTACATCTAGTATTTAACTAGGCTGGATCTAGTTATTAGAATATATAAATTTCTTCGTATCGATGCTAAGTGCTAAGTAAGCCAGTGTGAGAATGAGGCGTTCAACGGAGATAGAGCTAGAACAGCGGCGCGAGTACGGATCTTTTCGATAAATTAAACTCGATAAAATTGATAGTTAAAATCGATAAAACCCACTTTATCGATTTTAACGGTCAATTTTATCGAATTTTATTTATCGAAAAGATCCGTACTCGCGCTGCTGATGGGGAAACTAGCCTCGTTTGTTTTTACAATAAACACGTAAAACTTTTAACTTTCAAGATGTATTTTGCTTATACATAATTATTTCACTCCTCCCACTAACTGAAAGTACCTATATCCTTTCAAAAAAAAAAAAGAATTTTCCAAATCGGTTTATAGAGATCAGAGGTAACAAACATAAAAAAAATACCCACCGAATTGAGAACATCCTTTTTGGAAGTCGGTTAAAAAGCTCAGAAAACAACGTATGACACACAAATAAAAGCGTGTATTGTTTTTAATATCACAAATATATATCTGATCGAGTATCGTTGTTTCGTTACCGATACCTTCGTTCATCCCTAGGTCGTCGTCTGTACCTGTTTTTGTGCGCTAACTAGGACGTACCTATGTACTACGTAGTCCAAAAGGGGAAATTGTCGTTACATAATTGCTTCGCTGTTATAGCTATTGAAAATTTCATTTTACTGATTTTAAAGTGTTGAGGCGTTACTTTGTGGAAATCCATTTTAAATAAGAATATATACGATAAATTATAAATTATCCACGATAAATTATCGCGGAATTAAAACTATAAATTACCCACATTATATAATCTTATTTTGGAGTTTGCAATTGTTCGTTAAAAGATTTTTGTTATCACATAATGATGTCCCCTTTTCGAAGTCTATTCCAGATAGATTCTAGAGCATTTTATCCAGAGATATAATTTCTATAATGACTTGTTTTACAGCTGTTGTCGTAGCTTGCATCTGCCGCTAAAAGATTTTACTCGCTAAGGTTTTCTTAACTATTTTGTTTGGAAAAGCTTTTTGTGTATTCATTTTCTTCACAAGTGGTATTGAAACGTTTGCAATTTTAAAAGGAGCTATAATTGACTGTAGAGACTCGAAGGAAATAAAGTTTAATGCGAACTTAAACGTATGCATGTTACCTACTTGCGATGCCATTGTTACCTCATTAATTGCTAACTTGACAACGGTGCTGTAGCACTGTGTGACTGATGAGTTGGTTTCAGCAATCATGTAGAAAAGCGCCACCTAGTGCTGCAGTATCGAACTGTGTCATGACGCTAACTATAAGTTATCTGGTTTCAACTTTGGTTCTTAATCCCACCACGGATACGCCACGCCTACGTTTCTGAACTTCGGCTCAGTCACATCACAGTAAAGTTTTGCTTCAATCTATACCTCTATCAAAAAAACTTGCAATTTTCTCAGCTTAAGTTTCGATAACTGCTATAGAGATTTATTCGATTTATTTCTTGCAAAGAACAATAAATCTTCGTCGGCTTGAAATGTTGCTCGTTACAAAAGTAACACCACAATGGGCCACACAAGCATTCCTAATCATAACTCCAGTTTACTACAGCTAAGTGAACACAGCAGGTAACAGCCGGTTTTAGGCTAGATTTACGACGACAGTCGTGGAGTTAGACTACCTAGACCTAACACTGCCCGCTAGGTCTACATCCAGGGCCTAGGCTCTACACGGAATTGCTATTACCGACGCCCATTATTTGCATGCACTAGGCTATCTCCCATCTTAAACTTTGTAAATTGCTTGCTAGATAAAGATGCTTATCTATACGAGTGCTTTGAAGAGTAACTGTAGCGATAACGGAGTTGGTATATATGAAGTTAGTAAAGATATATTTTATTCTTCCGCCTAAAGAAAAGTGTTTGTCGTAATATTATGCGTGTGGTGGAGTAGCTGAACAATGTTTTTTATCGATTTAGTTTAGCAATGTGTAATTCAAGTGAAGCCGGCGCAAAACGTATGCAAATACACAAATACCTAGAAAGTGATGTGTAACACGAATATTAGTTACATATATTTGCAAGTATTTGGACACAGATTTGATAACTGTGAATGAAAATGTTTGCAAAGCAAGTCTATAAGCAGACGGACCGTCAAATCACATTTAACAATATTATTATTCAAATACTATACTCAATAGTCATCAAATATGTTCAAATCGTTTTAACAGTAAGATAAAAAAGTATAAAAACTACGGAGTAGCTCGGATACCTCAAATTTTTCGATCACACACGTCACAAACATTGTCTATTATCATTTTAGGGTGAAAGCCGTAGATTTAGTTATTACTCGTCTGTATAAAGTCTATTTATCTCGTTTCTTCTTTCTTATGCCAAGTAATAATATTTTAATCTACGTATAAATATAATACATGACTACGAGTATATATGAAACATAGAACCTGTTTTACCCAAATACAGATTACAAGTTCCATTTATCCCGTATCTTACCTCAATAATATCCTGTCCAATCATCGATACAAGATGGGAATCATCTCGCAAGCTCCAAAGGGCCCGCCTAACGACCTGAGCGAATACACTATTGAAACAGACAAGAGAGGGAAACCGTAAATATAATGGCGAACCGGAGTGGATCGGGAGTTGGAATTAGAGATGTATAGGTCCGGGTGGATACAGGTCCTTGGATCCGTATCGGTCTAGTTATAGTTTACAAACCGGTACTTGTCAAATCTGTGGTACTTGTACTATTATCTATTCTGTGGTACTGGTTGGTAAGGATTTAAACTTGGAAAGAAATGCCTCAAACATGTACTCGTTGCCAAAAGAGAATTTAATCATTACTACGCAAGTTAGAAACAAAACTTTACGAAAATCGGTGTGAAAATTGCAGTATAAAGCAGCATGTTAAAACTCCTGTGACCGAAGTTAATCGCTGGTGCGATTCTTTGCCATGGCTCCGAGGGATGGAATGGAACCAAACAGGTCCGGTGAATAGGAGGTCCGTGGAACTCCATATAGACGCGGACATGTATCATTTAAAATAAAATAATAAAATAAAATAAAATACATTTAATTCAGGCAAAACCCATATACACAGACATAAATACAGACATAATATGACAAATGGACACAAATACACAACAGACAAGATACAAACAAGACAAGACAGTAAAACTAAATCTAACCAACAGTGTAAGCGACATGTCTGCCGCTACAATGCCGGATATAAGGGCAGTCAAGCCTACCAGCGATCATGTTCAGGACAGTATTGGAGCTGGTCCGCACCCTGCGCACCAGGGACGCACATCGCTTGCGCATGGTCGCATGGAAGCAGTCAGTACGCGCGTCCGCGAACATCCCCGAAGCACTGCAGTACCGAGGCAGCCCCAGTACCGCCCTAAACGCATTATTATATTGGACGCGGAGGGCACTGTAACACCTTTGTGTGTAATTAACCCACAGACTGCACGTATAAAGGGATGTGCAGTACGCACGGAACAAAATCATGGATTTATCCATCTCTAGATAGAACCGCCCACGCATTAGCTTTTGGTAATCTGAAAATTAAGGAGCTTCGTTTTCCTATAACGTTGACAAATGACAAATCGTATGCGTAGAGAATAATTCTATATTTAGTAGGACTCAGGAATAACCAGCGAAGATGTCACCACTGTTTTACCATATACAAGTACTACTGACTTGTAGGTACTTTATGGCTGTGCTGACTTGTACATCAAGTAATCTTTTCAGTTTTTAAGATTTCAAAGCTGAAGATAGTCAAACTGAATAGGCTCTCCGAGAGTTCGAGAGCAGTAACTGATGCGAGCACTGTTGAGTGACAGAGATACAAGGCAAACAACAACAAAAACTTCACGTCAGCCTGGATCCGTTGATTATTAGGAAATGTTTTTTCGTTCGTTGCTTCCGGCCCAAATATGCCGCACTATTATGTCAAATGGTAGGGCGATGTAATGTGGTCTCCAATATATCTACGTGACTATTATCGACAAAAGAATTTGAAGTATATCCGGACATTACGGGTATTGCTCTCAACTCACACAAAACATATAATATAAAAAAAGAAAAATCTCGGAACTGTCTTTAAGATATATCCACGAAGCAATACATGAATGCTTTCATGAATGAAAAGGTAATACAAATCCCAGACGAATGACGAATAATGTAGGTACCTAATCGAATAGATTTTTGTGATTTATTCGTATCCAATATTGAACATCTAAATTATTGCCACCGTTCAGAAAATTGAGTTACCGTTCACCTTGGGATTAATGTCGGAGCTTTATCCGATGACCGCCACGTACCCGCTACAGCGGTTTTCCATTAAAGTCCGCGTGCACGGTGCATGGAACAGTTTCCGACACTTGCACATTTATATCGGTATAATTCGACACACAAATGCTTTGTGTTATGTTTGTGTTATGCTTTGTGACAAAGCATAATTTAATTGTGTCGGGCATCGCTGTGGGCTGTAAAACGTGGGTTAGAGGAATATCTATGAATTGTCCGAACCATCCAGTCGATTCGTAAGGAACGCCCAATGTTTTGTGTTGGTAGGTCTGTGACGTCAATCCGCTGGTCGATAGAAAGAAAGAAAGAAAGAAAGAAATATTTATTTGCGTGAAATGTGAGTTACAACATATGTTAACAAATAAAAAAGGACCAGTCCTGACACATTTCGCTAATACTAGCATGCAAAAATTCAGCTTAAAGTAACATACATCATAAAACAGTATTGTCAAGTCTTACAATCAAAAAATTCTTTTAATGAATAAAAACAGTGACTTTCGAGCCATTTTTTTAACTTAGATTTAAAGTAGTTCAGAGGCAGTTCCCTAATGTCTTTAGGTATTTTATTAAAGACTTTGATTACAATAACGTTGCAATTTTTCTGACATAGCGCAGTTTTGCTAGCGTACATTTTAAGTCTTGTGGGATCTCTGATTGTACCTTTAAAATATTTGTTTTCATCAAGTTTGATGAATAGTGTACTGTTTTCCTGATGGGTCGAATATACCTACAACTAACGATCAATATAGTAAACCAATACGTAGAGGTCTACGTGGTTTTGTATTTTAATTTGCGACTCGCTGCTGATTGTAAACTTACAGCCAAACCCAATAAATCAGTCTTAATAGAACATTTTGGATATAAGACTACAATACAAACACTTTATTGTATCTACACATTCTACACTTGCACCAGACTAAAATATCAAGAAGAAATTATCAGTCACTAATAATGGTCGCACTTTTCGCTAAAAGCGGTTTCTCCCAATCATATTTGGCCCCAATTTTTCTTGTAGGTAATCCAGATTGTTTATTAGTTTTAAGACTACTTTGACTTAATAGTAACTCTAGTAGTCACAGACAAATATCTAGGATCTGATGTAACCATAGTCAGCGTATGACATCAGAGCATACCGCTGCTGATGCCGGCTGTGCAGGCAGGAAGCATCCTACGAGCAGCGCTCCGGTGCCGGAGCCGACCCTGACACAAATCCGTGTGTGTCCCAGCAGGGTTGCACCTTACTAAGTCATCTAATTAGTAAATGGTGTTATTGTCTAAATGTACTTTTTTTTCCTATTTGTGGAATAAATCTGAAATAAATGATTGAGTATTAATTACATCAAAGTTATACACAACTACGTGAATTAATTTTAAAATGAGCTAATCTTGTTAGACTAATAAAGCAACATTCGCTCTTTTAAATTGGAATAAGAACTACTTCTTGTGTGCTTCTTGTATCCTCCTTCCTTCCACTCCCATTTTACATGGGAAAGACGCAGGAAGTCTTTGCAAACTTTTCAAATTTTTTTCAAATTTCTTGTGTAATATATTAAATTATAGCAATAGTCAATAGAAAGAAGAAATATAAGCAATAGTCCTCACTTACAAGAGCGGAAGCTGCTTATAAATTATCAATATCAGTCGTGGATATATTGGAAATGTAATCGGTTGTCTATTATTCGCAAGACGCGGCGGAGATTCGTGACTCAGCCTAAAGTAGCTGTTTACGATCTAATCCAAATTATTAATTCAAAAGATTGTTTATTGGAAGCAGCCATTACATTGTAAAATTCACAGCCAATTTGTGTTTTGTTATTAAGGAAAACACAGTATCATGAACTACCTAATGTCAGCGACTGGGAATGCTAATGCAAGGGTATGAGTGTGTAAGCAGTTTTTTTTGTAGTTGATGATGATGGCTCAGTGGGAGTGACGCCCGTCGATCTGTAGATCGATGGCTCGAATCATAAGCTAAAGCTTTCAGTGAACCAGCATCGTGCAACAACCACATTAACGGTGGTAGAGCATTTTCTATCGGTCGCCTGGCTAGCTACCACCATTAAGTAAATTAAAAAAAATAAAAAAAAAAAAATTGAAGACCTGTCGCCAAGCACCTATCGCTGTGTTCCGCTAGCTGCACTTGAGAATCAGTTCTGATTGGTTAAACGTAGCCATCATCTTTGACCATAAAACAAAGTTACAAATATGTTTCCAAGTGCCAACCCTGGCTGCAGTGTCCGATGGCGTGGAATGCGCTCCACAGGCGTTAGTGGACCACGCAGGCATTCAACTATAGTCTACAATCTAGAATAGCTGTAGTGGACATTCATTTAGGTTATTAGTTGTAGTGTTTATCTTATATTAAACGAGCAATGCTTATAATTATACATAAATTTATTTCGGCTATCTCAGAAACGGCTCTAACGATTTGCATGAAATTCCTTGTTTGTGTTTGCGCAGAGCGAAACTAAGTCATCTAGATAATTCATATTGGAAAAAAGAAATTTTATACAAAAAAAAGATTTATAAACACCGGTTACCCAGATATTTATGATGTTATGTAGCAGGGGACAAGAAGTTATGTAAAAAGTTTTGAGTTGTAAATTTTAGACATATTTAGATACACAACAACAACGTTAGTCCGTAGCCTAATATTTAGATTAGTAGTGGAAGTGGATAGAACACTAACTTTACAACTCCGGTGAAAATCACACAAACATCAATCAAAGGTAAAATTTTAGAGACCAAATTGCACGCTAGCTTAGTTAAACTATGTTTTGTCTTTGTTGTTCTTTGACAATTTTAAAGAGATAAACATAAGTTTAACTATTCAATCATTTAACACTCTTTATTAAAAAGAGCTATTTTATTTATTTAGTCATACACATTATTAGTTACTTTAGTGCCTTTCATTCAGCACAATTTATGCCATGACACGATATCATATAATACATGTTAAAAACTTTTTGTAGTTATAAATATCGATCGCCCCAATTATATTCAGATTCATTCGATAATATCGCCAGGTCCACCAAGTGTACTGCGATACGTATCGAGTACCTATACTCGGGGGGGTACGATCGGGGTCAATAAAACCCGTAATTGGGTACGTTACGTACACAACACCGGCGGACGTGTCAGCTGGCTGTCCGATAAACGTCCGGGGATACGACGGCCTGCAGGAATGACAATGATGACTATTATTAGTATTAATGAAATTGTAGTACTAGTGTGTATTAACACTTACGATTTGTATGCTAAGAATATTTTTCTTAGCCTTCCCTGCCCTAAACTGAAAAATCACAAACAGTCTACTAGAGTTACAACGGCAAGATCTTAGTAGGGCTCACCACCGGCCACTGTGTCTTAAAGTGTATATAACGGCCAATGGGAAATCTGGCCCAATGCTTATTCCCCGCACCACCCGCACAAAAACGTCACGCGTGAACCGCGTTAACGATTGATTGGAATATAGAGGAGAAACTACAGCAAAATAATTTTTTTTTTATGTTATTTGGAAACGAGACGAGCTGGTCGTTTGCCTGATGGTAAACATAACGCCGGCCCATAACATTTGCAGTGCCACCCAGAATTTTGAAACACAAAGGCCTGCGCGGCACTGCAGTGCGCTCGTTACCCTGAGACATTAGGTATTAAGTCTCATAAGCCCTGTAATTTAGTGAAATACTCTGCTCATCAAACCTGAACACAGTAATGCTTGCACACTACTGCTTGGCGGCAGACTTCACGAGCAAAGCGGTGGTAACAACCCAGACGGACACTCGCAGAAGAGTTAGTCCTACCACAAAGTGTCATTACAACAGACATGCTGTATGAGGCATGTAGGATCCATGCAGTATGCATGCGTATTTTATTAAATCCACAACATTCCAATACAATGTTACAAAAACCGCGTGCGAATATTAGAAAGCCAGACGTTCCGTATCCAACGTTTCAACTCATCATGTGTGGCCGATACGACGTTCCATTTCACGCTCAGTTGGTATTACTCGAGACGCAGAATTACCGAAAAATGGAGCGATGACGCGCTCCGAATGGAGTGACCGTCTGTGCGCTATGTTCTAATTTTGATTCTTGAATATTGGCTGCGCCTTACAGTTCACCTTGATCGCGAGATGACATGTATTTGATATCGTGCTCTCTCTCTATTTATCTGCACTTTTCAGCCAAATACATTCTCTCACTGAAACGTGATTGAGTAAGAAACAAACATCCAAACATTTCGTGTAGCGCTAGTAATCACAGCATCTTGTTAAAAGTGATGTATATCTATCAATCTCTCCACACCTGTCTAGTCAGCAAGAACGCCGGTTTAACCCTCGAGTGGTGTAGATGAGCGATACGCTTCGCCCCGCAGCACCCCCGCCCTCCCTGTATCGTACTTTTGTATCTGTAGGATGGGGTGCGTTTCCACGACCAGAATTAAGTTATAAACCACACCTTTTTTTTTTTTTTTATTCTGTATAGGCTTACGTTTGACCACTATCTCACCTGCTGGTAAGTGACGATGCGGTCGACGATGAAGCACGCTTATATAGGTAGACACGGTAGTAGAAATTTTCTAGTGCTCATCTAGCTAGCTCTAACCTTGTTGAAAATTAGGCGCATAAGATCAGGTGAGATAAGTGGTGAAAAGCTAGTTTTTACTTTGTTTTTTGGGGATAAGTATTCCACATTCCGCGCGCATGATAAAAATAAATCTTAAAAACTTTAATGCCTTAAACCATTTCTAGTAGTAAGGACAGATACAATACATATTATGTATTTATACTTAGGTTAGTTACCATCAATGGTACCTATACATTCATTAGCACTAGAGACGTAGACACGAATGTAGAAAAGTTCCTAAAAATAGTATTTTTAGTTGGCATCTTGGAGTTTTCGTAAACAAATCGTAAAGTGTTAGATAATATATACATTCATTGTCGAGGATCGGCCTTTTAACTTATGCTCAGTGCGGAATAATGAGGCTTCATCATTACCTCGACACACGCACAAAATGTCGGGTACCAGTACCACTATTGTGCTGGGGAGTCACAAATACTAAACTATGGATGTGGCATTTACTCGCACTTTGATCGAAGAATTAATGAAAAATATTTTTTTGTTAAGTTTTCGCGATTATTACACATTGAATTAAAAACTTAACGCATTTCATTTTTATCGCTTGTTTGTTTTTTTACGTTATTTTAATACCCGGCGACGCGCGACGGGGCGACGACCTTCCGGACGAAAACTGTAATGGATGTTAATATTTCTGCGTAAGAATATGATTTTTACAAAAGGGATTAGTCACAAGTAAATTATTTAATTGCTTTCGTAATGCCATGTTATAATTTTCAGTCTGTACTATTACTACGTAATTGGGTTATATAACACCTCTTTGAGATTTTGATGGATAACAGTTCTTAAACTAATTTCTCAAAACTGTAGTCCAATATATAAAATAGAAATACAAAGAGTTTTTTTTAAATAACCCGTTAAATCAGTGAATAAATCCATCTCACTTAAATTACCGTATTCAAACCTCAATTTTATTGAAATTATAGTGTAGGTACGCTGAATAATAAATTGCCATATCCAAAACGCCGGCAGAACACGCACGGCTCCGCAGCGCGTCAAGCACGTCAGATGGGCGGGAATAGCGCGCCGGCCGCCCGCCTCCATCGCGCGCCAACACCTTTGCTATTCGAAAATCGAATGCACTCTCAAAGAAAAAAAGAACATTTGTGTCCAATGTTGTGGTTTTAATCGATTTCAGTGATTTTGAAATCGATTTAAAAAGTGCCGAGTGATGTAACTCTTCGATAAAGTAAACGAATTTCGTTGGTTCGCCCGATTTTATTGAAAGTGCTTATAAACAACAAGTGCTCCGTAAATCATCCGATATTACTTGTAAAGTTATTAATGCTAATGAAGTCAATTTACATTGTAGAATTTAATATCCGTTCTTTAAACGTTGAACTTGTCAGAGTTTGCGGTTTTCTAGGGATGTATCAGGTTTAATATAGCTCTTGTCTGTGGCGCGAGCCAAAGCCTTGAAATGACTTTGAGATTAGCAACAGGCGAACAGATGTGCCGTGGCACCAATTGGGCCTTACACGTACATTATTTACAAAAATCTTTCGATTTAATAAAGCGTTATAATACCACAATACAAATACATACCTATAGATCAAATCGTGTTAATATTGTTAATACGAAATGTAATTAATAGAATTATTTAAATTATTAATTTTTGCTTTAAAACTAGCTGAATTGCAAAATTACGATGCGATACTAGGTTTTAATAAAAAAAAACACTAACCAATACATACATTTTCTGTAAGCCAAGCCCCCAACACAAAAACTTCGTAGCAAATGTCAAAAATCTGACATTTAAAAAATATAAAGCGCATTTTCTTGAAGCTCCATAAATCTAGTCCCCTCGCTGAGCCGTTTTATTGCGAATTCGGTATTGTATACCGTTGTTTAATATTGCCCTTGAGGGCCTCGTTTCCTTGTTTTCCGCTTGGCTCCGGCCGGGATCAAAGGGACTGATATGACATACATTAATGGTGTCTGTCTGACGGTTTTGACTTATATAAGTGATTTAAACAAAAAGTTGTATATAAAATCTCTTAGTGTAATTCCTATTTGTCCCCTAAGAAAGCAGCAGGGTACAAGGGAAATTATAGTTCGAATTGTCCCCTCATCGGTAAGAGGGGCACCAATCGAACGTTTTCTTACTGAATTTATTTAGGATTATATTTGTCCCCCTGATCTGTCCCCCCAGGGAGACAAACAGGAATAATCTTAAATAACTTCAGTTTAATTCAAATTCAAATTCATTTATTTAGACCAACTTGGATCACATATAAAGCAAATAATAAGTTAAGTTTAAGTTTTGCTGTTTTTTTTTTGTTTTACATGCCGCCAGCATGCTGGGTACGCTGCCAAATGGTAGTGGGCTAGAACATTTGAATTACTTATAGACCTGCTTTAGCTTGTAGATTATCCAACTGTCTTTGTAGCTAGGTTAGATGTAGTGTATATTTATTAAAAAAAAAGTTCTGTTTATTTTTCTAGCAGATTTATATCTCCCACAGTAGCCCAGCATAATATATTGTGACCAAACCTCTCTCTAAAACTTTGGTAATTTATAGGGCTTTTATTGTAAATCAATACTCATCACAAAAGGAGAGTTTTTCATAGTACTTAGTTCTGTATCTTACTTAGTTGATGATTTACAGTTTATTGCGGATATGAAGAGCGCTTAGTTTTTGATGGCGAAATATTTCCAACACCAACAAATAAATCCATTACAATTACGGACTTATACAAAATCAAACAATTCTAAACTCTGCGCAGGTAAAAGTACGATTAAACAAAAGAAAGTGTTAATATAAATGTAGTGGTCCGATCGGTTTTACTGCGACCACTACACCTGTAGATGTCGACGAGTAAAATAAATGGCGGACGTGGCAGTACGATTGAAAGCACTCCTGTAACAGTTTAGTGCGCAGTCCTCATCCGTGTAATTGTGTTTTACGCAGCGGTGGGAGCGTCGTAAACATTCGGTTAATGGTTTACGTCGGTTTTACGAACTACGGTCCACGGGTCCGCGGTCCACGGGATCAATGGTCCACGGGCCACGAAACCACAGCAAACGCTCGGTGGTCATGGCTACATGAATGGGTATATTCGAATAAAAATTTTGTTAGCGGTAGGACTAACTCTTCTGCGAGTGTCCGTCTGGGTTGGTACCACCGCTTTGCTCGTGAAGTCAGCCGCCAAGCAGTAATGTGCAAGAATTACTGTGTTCCGGTTTGATGAGCAGAGTAGCCAGTGAAATTACTGTGCTTTCATAGACTTAATACCTAATGTCTCAGGGTAACGAGCGTACTGCAGTGCCGCGCAGGCCTTTGTGTTTCACAGTTCTGAGTGGCACTGCAATTGTTATGGGCCGGCGTTATGCTTACCATCAGGTAAACGACCAGCTCGTGACGTTACCAAATAACATCAAAAAAATATTCTCTCATTCCCCGTTCACGCCTAACAGAGCCCTAAATCTCATCCCCCTCCTGCGGCGCAAGTACGGATCTATTCGGGTCGATAAAATTCGATAAAAATGACAATTCAAATTGATAAAGTGGGTTTTATCGATTTGAAATGTCAATTTTATCGAATATTATCGAATTTTATCGACCGAAAAGATCCATACTTGCGCCGCTGACTCGGCCGCCGTAAACAGTCCTCCACGCCGCGTCGTGTTGGTAGCTTCCAATAAACATCAATCTGTTCTCGCTGATCATTTGGACTGTTGCCTTATTTATTTGCTTAACAAAGCTTTTATAGGAATAGCAATTTCTTAAAAGCTTTGCTGGGTATATAAAGAAATTTATGTGTTGGTTTCTGCAATTATTAAACGCTAGCTTCTGCCCGCGGTTTCACCCGCGATTATTTCTACAGGAATGGAACATTTACGAACCGTAGTCACTCTACAGTCCGTAAACTATCTCTATGTCAAAAATCCCGTTGTGAAAGTTTTGAAACGCGAACTTTATTAGAATAAAAAATAATAGTTTACCTGTTTTTAAATTAAAAATTAGTTTGATAAAAAAAATGAATTGTGAACAATTTCCTCTATTCATAATATACCTAGATTAAAAAGTCTGGTGGTATCAGAAGAAGTCGGTACGAAACAAGATATTAGTAAAATCTAAATCCACATACGTTCATTACAAATCGCACTATTCAGCTTGCTCGTCTAGGCACCATGTGCGTGCATTGTAAATGAACACTAAACCATTATAAGCTGGCCTCTGTATCGCTTTGACATGTTGCCTGCAAATCCCCAGGCCCAGACGGCGCGTCTCAATCAATGGCGCCAATTTAGACCTCCCAGCTGCTCTAACCAGGTTTACTATAAATATCAGATAAACCTATTAGAGTTAAACCATTCATGGATGGACGGAGCGAACGACTTATCTGAGGTGACCGCAATCCAATCTCAAAATATAATTGATTCCATTAATATAATTCAGTTCGGTGCGTATTTAATTATAACTCTAATTGGATCCGCCCAACTTTACCATTGACTAGTTTTAATAGAGACACTAATCATTTAAATATTACCATTCAACAGTAGATACGTTTATTTGTGGTGTATTTAGTTTGTGGGTCCTTGAAAATGAGTTTGTATTCGACATTGATGATGAAGGCTTCTTTATTATAATAAGAATAAGCATCTTTCTTATCATAAAGTAAATTGTAACATTTTTAGTAAATAAAGCATTGATTGATTGATTGATTTCATTGAAAAATGTAAAGCAATTACAGTTTTATTAAAAAGTAGTGGTCTAACCACAAAAATATTACACACTTTAAACCGGTGTTAAACACTGTCTAGCTTTAAAACATGCTTTGATCGCGTGTTTATTTATTTATTTATTTATTTTTTACTTTAATTAAAACGGCATGCACCAATTACAATAATTAAAGATAAACACACAGATAAGACAAAGACAGCAAAATATTCAAATTGGAAGAGAAAATATTAATATAATAATAATGTAATAATATCTATCAATATCTACTTAAAGCTATAAATTATTCATGTAAGTTAAAATAATAAATTGTCAATAAACTACGCACAATACATAAAAACATAAACAACTATATACAAGTACTCACACGCACATACTTCGACTCGCAAAAACGCAAACATTCTAACATTATCGCCTGCCATCCATCCGCAAACAAGTCACAGTCTGGATTGGCGGCCAAGAGAGTGTTAAGAGCGGAGAGTGATCGCGGTACGGGCGAGTTGGAACGCGCCACAGTGCGACACTGCGGAACGTAGAAAAGTGTGTGTCGCCTGTTGCGACTGTAATTGTTAGGGGTAAATAATCGACACAGTTCATCATGTAAATCGGGCGCATCAACTTTACCCCTTAAAATCTTACACATTAGAGCAAGTTGTTGTTTGTTCCTTCGAACTTCCAAGGAGTTGTAGCCCAATGAGCCCAAAAGAAACGTCGTAGGGTACATAAAAGGATAGTACCCATTTAAGAATTTATACAAGAATCGCAGGAAAGCCTTCTGGACCTTTTCTATTAATAGTGCATATGTACTTTCATGTGGATTCCATATGCACATAGCGGTCTCCAACTTACTTCGGACCAATGCCGCACAAATGAGTCGTATAACATGCTGATTACTGAAGTCACGGGAGTTACGAAGGATAAAACCCAACCGTCTGAAGGACTCTTTAGCTACTACAATTATGTGGTCGTGAAACGTCAACTTTCGGTCGAATAGAACTCCCAAGTCCTTCGTAATTGACGAACGAGTCACTTTATAGTCGTTTATATGATAATCGTAGGTTATGTTTAAATATGAGCAACCACAAATCCTGATTTAAGTTAACCGTTGTCTAGTAAAACTTTGTTATGACACATCTACTCATTTTTGACGTTTATCTTTAGTCATTGTCTAGCTAATCAGGCGTCTAAAACTTTTTTTGTGGTAACACGGTATATGTGTTTTCTTATGTCCTTCCTACGTCTCTGCCAAAATGAAGCTATATGCGTTGTTTTTTTTTTTTATTAAAAATATCCATAATATCTTTAAAAAAGTATTTGTATATACGACAAATCTTCTGTATACGGGAGTTAAGTTCCAGATTGGTTCTAACAGACTACCTGCGTAGGATTGCGGAAACTCTTTGTCTAGATTAGTGGTAAGGAACATTTTGATAAAATGTCTTCTCAGTAAGGATTAGCATATAACAATCGGATGAGCCATAAAAATTTGCTTGCACATAGCTTTATCTACCAAATGACAACCAACTAATTCACCGCAAAGTTTTCCTGACATGTTTTTGTTGTACTAGCGGCCCACAGGTCATTGTATCGTTTCTAGGCCTTTGGCTAAGTTCAAAGTGTACCTGCATCATGGTTGACACCTCAGTGTTCACCTCCAACCACCGACCTCCTATCAATCATGTTATAGATTCTAACCCTAACTAGGATGCCTGATGTCAAGAAAATCAGGAACAATACAGACCATGGTCTCACAATACCCATGTTCAGAAATATTTTGCGCTTTTTTTAAGTGCACATATATGTATATATTTAGGTCGTTATGGGAATCTTATCGACCGAACCATAACCCCTACGCGCTGCAACATCTAAGTCCATCTATCCAACCACGAGGGCTGACAGCTATTCAATTCGTCCGTGCTAGCAATAGAAAAAATATTATTTATTACTGTCCAGATAAGGTTACGACCGGACATGTAGGAAAGCAGTTTGTGCTAGGGTTGTTTACAAATTGGATCACCACTTTCTACCAACTCCCGAGCTTTGGTACAACCTCCTTGGTATGTAGACCACGACTCCGAGCACACCAATCAATAGGTTCCATTAACGCTGCGCTTCGTTCACTCATTCTGATCACGGGCCGGCTTTCATATGCTAATCTTGACGGCCCTTCAGGAAATTGGGGTCGATGACGGACAAAATTGATTCGTGTTTTTAACTTTATGGCGTTATTTTTAAGCGTTTGGTTTATGGACTACAATCAAAATAAATTATAAACATATTTCCTAACTAGCTGCTGCCCCGCGATTTCACCCGCGTGGAGATTTTGGATTACATGGTTTTTATTTTTTTGTGCGGAACCCTAATTGTTTTTCTAAAATTAAAGTAGCCTATGTTACTCCTTGTAACATCAGCTATCTGCCAGTGAAAGTCCCGTCAAAATCGGTCCAGCCGTTTCGGAGATTACCCGGAACAAACAGACAGACAAAAAATTTAAAAATAGTTGTTTTGTTATATGTACCGTATATACTTTCATATGCATTTAGTAAAAAGCTGTTATTTTGATATTACAAACAGACACTTCAATTTTATTTATTTGTATGGATATGGATGAAAACATATAGATGTAAAGATCAAAGCTCACAGAAAAAAGACATTTATGTTACTGAAAAGCCTATTACTTGAAAGCTAACGGCTTTTCCAACAGACCAAACCTAATTTTTTCTTGATAACTCATTTTTTTTTTGTTTTTTTAAGCAGGCGACCTACTAAATTGTAACCTAAGGCTCTATGTATAGCATCCGAGCTATGAATATTCAAGCGAATGAATTAACCAGATCTCTAGCCGAGCCACATCCACCGCCGGAAATACCGCAGCGATTTATCTCCGAAACAAATTGTCCAAATTATCATATCGCTAACAGGTAAATTGCCTAATTCACCCACGTAAATATCCTTAACCTGGCAATTAACTTACACTGGTAAATGGTAAATTGGGTCCTCAGAAGCGCATCTGAGAATAGGCTGCCGTGCGAATCTGTATTTCGGGTCACTGCGTGTTTGTGCCATATTTGGCTTATCGGGACTGATTTGGCTGGAGAACTCGGGCAGTGATCTGAATTTGGTTATCTAATAGAGCTACTCATATATAACACTATTCATCTACCGTTTGTCGATACCGATATATGTCAATGGTAAAATACCTAGTGCGGGGTGAATTCGAAGTAAGCGATCAGAAAAATATCATGACATGTACCCATCTATTGAAATGAAGTCCTTACTTTTTTTATGCAATTAGGTAACGAGACGAGCAGATTTTTTGTCTGAGGATAAGCATCATGCCTGTTCGTGACAACAGGAAAACTCCTTGTTTGTCTATCTGTTACTTTTACAGGGCGCAATGTTGTTTATTTTTATCTGAAATTTAAATTAAAATGCTCGAATGACTTCCTATATCTAAACTAGCTGCTGCCCCGCGGTTTCACCCGCGTGGAGATTTAGGATTTCATGGTTTTTATTTGTTTGCGCGGAACCTTAATTCTTTTTACAAAATAAAAGTAGCCTGTGTTACTCCTTGTAACATCAGCTATCTGCCAGTGAAAGTCCGGTCAAAATCGGCCCAGCCGTTTCGGAATCTTCGAAACAAACACCCGGAACAAACAGACAGACAGACAGACAAAAGTTTTAAAAATGGCTGTTTTGGTGTAGGTCCCGTATATACTTTCATATGCATTTAGTAAAAAGCTGTTATTTTGATATTACAAACAGACACTTAAATTTTATTTATCTGTATGGATTGGTTTTCGGTTTAGATTTTTCTCCCTTTAATATGATAAAAAATATTTCCCTATTATTTTTATAAGCAATTATCTAATAAAAAGCAGATATAGAAACGTAACACTTAATGGAGGCTCATATTGGAACGTTCCGGTAGTGTCAACTGTCAACTGTGAACTATCCTGCTATTCCAAGGTCCATTCGTTTTCCTGCTCTTTAAATTTACTTTATCTTCGCAAATCTGTAGGTATGTATTGTATTATAAGTTTAATCATACATAAACGAACTTGTGACATTTTATTTTTTCTATTCGAAACGAGACTCCACCTTCAACACAACAACCTTACACAAAAGCGTCGCATTAAGCCGGTCTAAGCCCCTTGAAGCCTATTCAAACGACAAAAAGTCCCAGGTAGGCATACGGCACTGAGGCTAAACGTGAAGATGGCAAGAACAGGAATGGAGACGGGCTCAAGGTCAAGGTGCCGACTGCCGAGTTGCCGACAAACGTGAAGGACAAGTGCCCTTGTGGTTGGATGAACGTGTGCTCGGAAATACGTCCTCATGGCGAGGATGAAGGTTTTATGGGGCATACAGCTGTTGGATTAACCTAATTTTAAGTATTACAAATTGATGGCGCTCATAAGTCGTGGAGAAAAGTTAAAAAATAAAAATTCATAAATTTGCGATAATGTAGGACACTAGGTATTTTTAGTACTAAACTATTTATCAGATAGATAGATAAACTCTTTTTTGAAACAGGAATATTTAAAACTAAAATCTTAAGAAACTAAGTGTCACAAAGGGCGGTCTTATCGCTCATAGCGATCTCTTCCAGACAACCCAGACACGGTTTTTCAGCAAAATTATGTCGATAACTGGTCCGCGTGCGTCTGTCGCGGCGTATCAAAGTGCGTTCGTTAAATAAGTACGAAGTCACAGTGAAATGATACGATGACCAAGTTGCAAAATAAAGAACCATCAAAATTTGATTATTCGGTTCCGTCCCAGACATAGCATGATACCGAAATCTTCAATTGAGCCCACATTAACTTTAGTTTCCTCTATCTCGCATTCTTATACACAGGAGATTATTTTCAATTGCGTACTGCGGCTCCAGATTTAAGATTCACTGCGTGCCGCCCTCAGGACCTTGGAACTACAGGTCAAGGTCCCTGGAAGTCCTTGCCGTGTATTCCCTGCGCTAACGTAAGACGGGACGAAACCCCAGACCGATGTTAGGCAATCTAGCTGGGATCTACGCAAATGAGAACTGGCTTTAAGAAAAACAACATTACATTACATTGATGACTTTACAAAACGGTTGCTTCAGTTCATCAACTTCGTTCAAAACGATATTTTTACGGAATAAAGTATTTATTTTATTATTTTTAAC
This sequence comes from Crocallis elinguaria, assembly GCA_907269065.1. Taxonomy (NCBI): domain Eukaryota; kingdom Metazoa; phylum Arthropoda; class Insecta; order Lepidoptera; family Geometridae; genus Crocallis; species Crocallis elinguaria. The sequence continues at coordinate 37,889,146 of OU026065.1, forward strand.
TTTTATCAGGTTAGCATTTGACCACTATCTTACCTGATCTTAAACAATGATGTAATCAAAGATGGTAAATGCGGCTTCTAGAATACACCGATAGTTTTGGCGATAGATTTTGGTGCCAATTCTATCGTTATATACCTAAACTAATTTTAGTTTCGCTCTCTCTCTTTCCAATGCATAACATGAGAAAGAGACGGAAGATGTATGACAGATCTAAATTTTGTTTTAGAGCTGTCAAATATCTTTCAATCTTGATAAATTGGATGCCACTGAATTCATTGCCATTAAATTGACACTAGACACTAGCAAGTGGGTTAATTTGACAGGTCTAAAATATATTCCATCTCTTTCTCATGTTATGCATTAGAAAGAGAGAGAGCGACACTAAAATTAGTTGAGGTATGAAATGATAGAATTGACACCTTTATCTAAAGAGTGGTGCAACCAGAAATTATGCTACGGTTGCAAAAGACTGAACCGTCGACCTACAGATCGGTGGGCAATTTCACTACCACTAAGCCATCAACGATCTCTCTGATTAATCGAAAGAATCCGATTTATTACTAAACCCTGCAAAAACGAACAGTTTTCGAAACCCCGTCAATTGGTTATTATCTTCTACAAACACTTTTAAAGTTCGGTTCAAAAACAACAACTTTACACTCTAACACTTACATTACTGAAGCACAGAGAGCAATCCCACCACTTCCGAGTTTGCCTGTTATCGCCGTCAGAACGGTTACCGTCTCTACAGCACAAGTCGACTTAAGCATGTCCCACTTTGTATAATACGCTCATTAAGCTGGACCAAACAGCTGTTGCAGCTTAGTTCTAAACAAATAGTAGTATGTAACAATGCTCGTGAAGCAAAATATGAGAACTGTAAAAATAAAGTGGAGTCTTGTGGTCACACACATGGGTTCCGTAAGAACTAGCTAAGGGGATCTGCGGAGAAAAGCATCTACTATGATAACCAAGACGCCTGCCGAGTTTGATCTATTATGGCAAACCGCTCCATGAGCTTATGTTCAGCAGTGGACGTCTTCTGGCTGATGATAATGATAAATTGAGACATAAAAATACAGCAGCAAGGGAAAATTAGCCGCTGTAAAGCGCTCTCTCGCTAGGTCTGACGTGTGTTGTTGACCACAGATAATAATCGACTACCAGCTAATGCCTAAATTCGAAGAAGCTAAATTACACCCAACTCCATCCAACGGTTGCCTGGTAAATAGGGACAGCTATTTACAATCAAGACGCCCATTTTAGGACTTATTGTAATGTTTTGTTAGTTTTGTATTGTCTTTTTATATCATCCCATATCAGTCATCATTTTTACCACTTTTTCGTTGGTAAAATTGTATATTCATCGCGTGTACCCCTGCGTAGTTCGGTAACGTTTTACGTCCGTGTTATGAATATTATGTCACATTTCGTGTTCGTCGTATGTTTGTTGTTTATGTGTGGGATTGTAGCCTTTATTGCACTATGTTTTGTTTATATAAGCGACGATTATTTGGTAGGCTTTAAATTGAGGACAATTTTGAAATGACTTTTTTTCTGTTTGTAACTAATTTATAACAAAGGTTTTTTTTTTAATATTCCTTTACTTTTATATTTTAATGGATGTATTCGGCGGCATAAAGTCTTAAACAAACAAAATTCAATAAAATCTGGTTAAAGAGATTTGCTCAGGATGATTTATTTTACTCAAAAGAATACATTCAGTTACTTGCCAAAACAATATTAAAACTTACTCACTGAATTTAACATAGTCTTACCATAGAATACATAATAGTATAAGTGTCTTACTTAATATTTTCAAGTCGTAGTCGTAAGCCGAAAAACGAAAGATCATATATTATTAACATACTTTTTCTTTTATAAAGGGTTGGCTATTTGAATGTTATATGTTCGAGCCGACTTCTGTAAATTGTATGTCAATACTACCATAATTAGTATACTTGCTCGTGAAGTCTGCCGCCAAGCAGTAGTGTGCAAGCATTACTGTGCTCCTGTTTGATGAGCAGAGTTTCCAGTGAAATTACTGGGCTTATGAGACTTAATACCTAATGTCTCAGGGTAACGAGCGTACCGCAGTGCCGCACAGGCCTTTGTGTTTCAAAGTTCTGGGTGGCATTGCAATTGTTATGGGCCGGCGTTATGCTTACCATCAGGCAAACGACCAGCTCGTCTCGTTACCATATAACATACTTAGTTAACTTATGTAAATGTAAACATCTGAGCGAGTGCCCTACAACGGCTTTTTCATGCTCACGTTCGTGTTGTCGACATATTGATCCCATCCCCGAAGCATGTCGTCTAAATAAGTCGTGCGACTTTCTTCTATATAGTCCCTTCATCCCTCTGAGCCGGCGAAAGCGGCAAAGTTTAATTTAATTTAAAATGCTTCGAGCTGCTTCTGACACAGTAGTGTAAAGCCAGTAGGACAACTCAATTACAACGACCTATGTTCTTTGTGTTTGCTGTAGTGTTGTCCTCTGATATAAGCTTCAGAGACTTCTGGCATCTGACACGCCTTGATGTTTAATCAATTTACTATTTTAATAGTGGACGGTGTTCAAATACTCGTCTAAAAGATAAATGGGTCAATACATTTTGATATGAATAGCCTGGCAGCTGGTCAATCTAAGTGAAGTAGCCTTAACAAGAAAATGGAGTAACTAGATGGCCTCCTTCTTCTCGTATAGGCATATGCATTATGCATAGGCCAGTCATGGTGTCAGAATTTTTAAGCTGCCCGAAGGCTTCTGACACTTCGTACGACTACAGAGCCGCCGAATTAAAGTGCCCTCCAAAGCCCCGTTATAGCACTCAATTGTAAATACCACAATCGGTCACCCATCCGAGGCTGACCACAGCGAACGTTGCTTAACTTTACAGATCAGGAACGGCGAGTTGAGCTACGCTATGAGCGCTACAGTGTAGTCTGTACATCCGAGTAGTTGATTTACTGCCTACACTGCTCTACATCGCACCGGCTTTGCGCTGCTTCATTTTTCCACTGAATGGTTTATTTGTACGGCCACAGCCCGCTAATGATGTGGAAAATGTTGGCGAACGTTTACATCGTATTGGCAGAGCCCTTTGATAATCACTGCCTTATTCAGTAACCGATTCTTAGTTAACGTCGAAGAGATTAAGAGATGGACTTAATTGTTTACTTATGTTTATATTATTATGCGAGTGAAGTTAAACGCTGAAAAAAACATGTAACCGCAAGCCCGTCGATTTTGAATGCAGATCAAAGTTTAGTTTGCAGAATCGTTCTGAATTTCAGTCGCAGTTGTGCACGAATATGGAAAATAAACCAATGTAACGTTTGTTCATTTTGCGTCCGCTTTTGGTAGCACTGTCATACATAATAACAATCTGATGGCATGGCCAGCTAATTTTGCTTAGGTTTAATAAATATAGCAACAGGATAATTTTAATACACTCGGAATGTTTCCGTATAGGAAGCGACTGTGTCTAATCGTTTATATACCTCGGTAAGGCGTCCCGACCGAGAAATATTGTCGTGATTATATCCGTGTTTATGCAGCTGATTGTCGAATCTAAACGGGAAATTTCTGACGGGTTGCGATTCCGAAATATAAACGACCAAGACTCTCGTTTCCGACATGGATATCATTTCGAGTGAATTAAAATAATCCCGTAGGTATCTTCAAGTGCTGGACAACAAAGATAGGTGACCGGTCGTCAACTCGACAGTTATCCAAACGAACTAGTAAACACACCCAATGCTATAGTGTCATCATGAGTTTTAAACTCAAAATTGCGCAAACATTTGCAGAGATCAGAGTTTGCAAAAGAAAGCTGAAGGCTAAAATATGCCTATTCGTCGATCCGCGCCCCCGAGCCATTGAACCCGCGCAGCTTTTCGTGCGGCGGCCCATTCCAGGCATTTACTGTCGGGGTTTCTTTAATTAAGCCGCTTTACCAATTCTGGGAAGATTGTTGTCGTTGCCGGAATAGTTCTGTGGCGCTGGGTTTCTTTGGGACGACCGCTTCATAATCGAATTTAAATTGGGTCTTTAACGTTTTATTTTTTAGCTTTGGATTAGCATTCGTTTAGGGGTTATTGTTCTTTAAAGAAACGTAGTTAGGTTTTATCTCATTCAATGTAATAAACATTAACGGTCTTACCACAATAAAATTGTTTATCTGATCTGAGCATTATTCATTATGTACTCTTTGCATACACTGTAGGTTTGCGTTGATGTAAAAGAGAAGGAAGACCGCGCGTACCACTCAGATTGAGTAAAAATCTTAAAAAGTTGTATGCTGTATGTATGCATTCATAAATGTGAGAGATATTTCTTTGCAATCTTATTTTTAATGGTTACTTTTTTTTAACGAGAAAATCTGGTAAAATATTTTTCCAGTGCCAAAAGCTCATCTGATATTGCAAAAAAATCTTTTAAGTGAAGTGCAGGTAAATAACCTTCTACATGCGCCTTAATTAACTTTCAAATGTCGGTCCCCTCCTTTTCGTATGACATTATTACAGGAAGATCGATTGACAACAAACATTCGATCTGTCAACCTATAACATAGGTAGGCTTTATGGCGTATAGATATCCATTTCTATTTATTTTTTTGTTTCTATCCAATTTTTTTTTTATGTTATTAGGTAACGAGACGAGTTGGTCGTTTGCCTGATGGTAAGCATAACGCCGGCCCATAACGATTGCAGTGCCACCCAGAACTTTGAAACACAAAGGCCTGCGCGGCACTGCAATGCGCTCGTTACCCTGAGACATTAGGTATTAAGTCTCATAAGCCCAGTAATTTCACTGGATACTCTGCTCATCAAACCGGAACACAGTAATGCTTGCACACTACTGCTTGGCGGCAGACTTCACGAGCAAAGCGGTGGTAACAATCCAGACGGACACTCGCAGAAGAGTTAGTCCTCCCACTAACATTATTTTTACTATCGTATACCTCTAGTAACTTGCACAACCCATCAAGCGATTTGATATGGTTCACTTCACTCTCTCTAAAAAATAATGAGGTTTTGTTTAATTTTGGTTTTAATTGATAAATTCTTAGTTTTTTTATTGAAATGTAAATAATCCTATGTATAGACGTATATTGTTGTATATAACCATAATTAATTCGAAAGATTACGTAAATTTAATTAAAAACTCTCTCTTAAATATAACAAGCTGTAATATACGACACTATTATGAAGACGGATAGAAATTAACAGTTTGCTCGCCTCGAATAAGGGTCGCAATTAACACGGATAACTATCCACTGTATCCGGTTCATCCGGGTAACAAAACAACCCGGTGGAGACTGACTGCAGGTATCAAAGTTGTTCATAATCGGGTGCGGAGGGAGAGTCCTATGATCGCGTACCAAGGCCTTCTATGTGAAGGAATTATTTTCACAGTACTCTCAACGGTTTCTATTAGGGTGGAAAAGTTACTGCAATTATGATAAGCCGAAAGGAATGCCATTCCTTTTATTGACGCCCTATCTGTGTGGGGTGGGCGTTGAAACAAAAGTAATATTCAAATTCAAATTCAAATTCAAATATTTATTTATTTCTAGATATCTAAGATCCATTTTGTTAGTATACACATAAAAAAAAATAAGATTTGTTAGTAGGTACATAATAATAGAAAATAAAACAATTAAACAGGTCCAATAATATAGAAGCATTCCAGGAGGATGACGATCAAAAAGGTTGGACCTGAGTACTTACACTCACACCCACCTCACTCAATCATCATCCTCCTGAAATGCCTCGCAAAGGGAGAGTTCAGTCTCTCTGCTATAGTTCTCACGATGCTGTTGTGACTTGCCCGTACTCTCCTCATCAGTGACGCTACTTTTTTACGAAGGACAGCATGAAAGCCGTCAGTTCGGTTTTGTGCGAACATTTCAGAGGCACTACAAAAACGCGGAAGTCCCAAAAGCATCCTGAAAATATTATTATATTGTACGCGTAGGACATCTAACGATCTTTTGGTATGGCTGATCCACAGACTACCCGTGTACAGACCCTGACAATACGCCTTAAAAAGCGTGATCTTGACCTGGTCCGTACAACGGGCAAATCTACGTGCCAGCATGTTACCTCTGACCGCCAGTGCCCTACGCTCCCTCTCTATATCCACATTGTCTTTAAGGTCATCGGCAAGGTAATGCCCTAGATATTTAAAAGTAAACACTCTGTCAATGTGCAAGCCATTTAGGGTAAGTGTAGGTATGCAATCTGGACATTTACCGGCGGCCTTAAATACCATGTACTGACTTTTTTTAACATTATACATGAGCCCATGTTCAGCCGCATACCTTTCGCAGACCCTCAGCATCTCACCGATAGCTCCAGCAGTCGGAGCAAGCAACACCATGTCATCCGCGTAGCTGATGTTGTTAATAGTAACACCATCAACCCTACATCCGACACGCATGTTGCTGAGCTCGACTATAAGGTCATTCACATATAGATTGATAATATGAAATGAAAAACTTACATAAGCTACGGAGTTGTTGGAGGGGTTTCAGATACAGATAATATATAATCGAAACTTTGTTTTGGTTCAAGCTGTTTATATATTTTGATACGGTTGTATGGCATTTTGTAATGTTCGCCTCGCTGAGCTTACTTGTTACGTTATACGAGTTTTAATCAAGGTAATCAAGAAATACGTTATACGAGTACAAAGATAAGTACTTAACGATGTTTTCCATCGTTACTCTGAGATATTAGGTATTTAGTCTCATAAGATCAGTAATTTCACTAATGCAACATTTACTAGCTGGTAGAACTAACTCTTCTGCGAGTGTCCGTCTGGGTTGGTACCACCGCTTTGCTCGTGAAGTCTGCCGCAGTAATGTGTAAGCATTACTGTGTTCCGGTTAGATGAGAAGAGTAGCCAGTGAAATGATTGAGCTTAAGATACTGAATACCTAATGTCTCAGGGTAACGAGCGCACTGCAGTGCCGCGCAGGACTTTGTGTTTCAAAGTTCTGAATGGCACCGTAATTGTTATGGGCCGGCGTTATGCTTACCATCAGGCAAACGACCAGCTCATCTCGCTATCAAAAAACAAAAAAAAATGTATCACAAAGGTCCATAAAATGCACTTTAGAAAGTGATGTCAAGTCGTCCATCCATTTGGCCTGTAATGCGATCCTGCGGTGAGTGCACTTCAAGTCGCGAGGTGCTTGAGATACTCCATCTCAGGGCCGCCAGGTCTGATACCACTTGGCTATACAGATATATGAATCGAGGCTGGGAAGATAGGGATCTTTACTTTGAAGACTGGAAGAATCAGTTGTTTTCGACGTGTATATAAAGGGATTTTAGGTTTGATGAGGTATGGAGGAGCTGTTGTTGTGAAAGGATAAGTGGTGGTAAAGTAGCATTTTTCGTCTCTGCCTGTCCTAAAACAGACTTTGCGGACAATAGTAAGTAGGTATGCAGTAACATTTGCAAGGTGTTTTGGGCTTAATAAATTTCGTTTTAAAAACCAGAAAATTGTATCTTCCATAATAGTACATCTTTCAGAGAGAGAGAGAGGACTAAAATTGTTCTATAAATGCTGACAAGAAAAAAATTACAATGTTTTGCAATTTTTCTTTTTTTTTTACAACTTTTCTTTTTGACGTTTTCCAATCAAGCTCAAATTTTCAGCTTTATTAAAATATTTCCCAAGCTTATGTTTACAAAATCTATCAATAAATCAATTGTAAAAGGCTTACGATAACATCTTCCACTTTAATCTCTCATCAAATTACAAAACAAGCAATTATACCCAAACATCAGTAAACAGAATTACTCACCACACGCGTCTAATAAACGCTCGCCGAGCTCACCCAACTCTTTTAACAAATACCTAAAGGGTGGCCCTAGTAATTGGCTCAACTAGCTCCGAGACACAATAACGCGTATTCTGAAGACATAGAGCTCATTTTCCTTCTAAACATCACAGGTTTTCTGAATGTATGGACCAAAGCAAGCGGAAAACCCGTTTTGTCTAAGTTACGCACAAAAACTTGTCTCTGGAAATTGAATTTGCAAAGTTGTAAGCTATACCGCCTATCAGCATATCGAGTACATCTTAAATTGTTCAAATAATATACTGTCTCTTCTTTTTTGAATACCTTATGTAATATGTATATTGTGTTAATATTTTTATATTTCTATATTATGTTGGCAATGCTCGTACACATTGAGATCTAATAATAAGTGTATATACAATGATAAATACGGATCAGCATTGCGGTTCAACGAGGCAATGCCGCCAGCATGCTGGGTACGCTTCCAACTGGTAGTGGGCTAGAACATTTGGATTATCTATAGGCCTACTTGGGCTTGTAGATTATCCAACTGTTTTTGTAGCTAGTTAGGTTAGATGTAGTGTTTATTTATGTATTAGCTAGTTAATAAAGGCATTTAGACCATTAAAAAAAAATGATAAATCATAATGATATCCATATCCATCCATTAGTTTTAGTATGTGTAGGTTCATCCAACTAATATTATAAATGCGAAAGTGTTTTTGTACGTTTGTTGGCTTGTCCTTCTTTCAGGCATTAACGGAGCAAAGGATCGACGTGATTTTTGGCATAGATAATATAGTTTATGGACCGGAGAGTAACATACTATTTTATATCCCTGAAAAATGCATGATTCCTGTGGGAACGCGGGTGAAAACCGCAGGTAGAAGGTAGTAATTATATAAAGCTTTATTATATATAGGTATATAAAGTTTTATTATATATAGCTTCTTAGTAATGTTTGTTAGTCTTTGTAATCTAATTTACTTTTCCAATTTCATTATGTCTTTCAATTTTTATTCTGTAAATGAAGGTTGTTTAGTTACATCAACTTTTGTTCGTCCAGAGACAGTTTGAAGTAAATGAATTATGAATACATTAAATTATTTCTTAACAAATTCATGAATATAACATTTTCTCATTAGAATATGAAATCAGAAACGATTTCGAGAGTATAATATATCTGATCTCCAGATCTCTTCAAATTTGACATTCTAAATACACAGAAGAAACCCAAAAAAGTTTCTCAGCGAGAATAATGTAATTATTTTTCAAATGCTAGTATCAATTTCCTACGCAGTTGCTTTAGACAGTTCCCACAAAACATCTTGTTCACTATCTTCAACATATTTCCATTTGCCATTGTATAAATGCTTAAAATGATATGGCCAATAAAGATATTTACTGGTGTTAAACCAATCATTTGCTTTGTTAGGCTTCGCGGCCAATCAATTTGCTAGCAATTGAGCCAACGGGGGATCCCGTAGCCTTCACTTGACGTCATGCGTTGGTTTTCATTTGGTGCGCGAAAAAGTATTATCATTCACCGATCGACATTATTAATTTCCAAGAATAAGAAACAAAAGAAAAGAAAGAAAAACGTTTAATTTCAGACAACACAACATTACATTACATCAGAGAACAATAAAACAAATTAGAAAACTAACAATAATTGCCAATGTATTATTGTGATGTCAGGAACAGGTCCCGACATCTCTCCCGACTCAGCACACAATTAAGGTCAACGACCCCATAGTTACTGATTTGCAGGCAGAACCCATCAAGGTTAAAGTTAACCTACATAAAAATTCTCGTGTGTTCTGGAACATTTGAAAGCCTTCTTATATGACTGAATAATTATGTCCTATATGTATGTAGTAATCATAGCATGCTCTTTATAAATTTGGTTCAGATATCATGATGCACTCTGCTAAGCGAAAGCAATATAAGCTCGTTTTGCTTTTTTGGAGTTCAGTACGTTCAATTGAATTCGACGAGGGCACAATTCGAACTAGCTATTATGAAAATATCGACTTGGTTATACGCGAGATTACGCAGTTGACGAGTTTGTCGAATAAAGTATAAAAAGGTAGAGAGCTTCGCAAACTTCAATAGTGCCAATTCGTCTAAATCTTGTAAATACTCTTATCTATTCTATGACTACGTATTTATTTTCACATTTTTCAAACGATATTTCCACTCGGTGTCAAATGTCCGCTATTCATCATACTATATACACCAGACGGGGTACCGTCCGCGGTCATTCCGACCTGCGGTCAAAGGACTCGCCACTAATTAATGTTCGTCTCTATACACCTCACAAGTCTCACAATCTAGCTACACTGACCACATGCATACTAACATCCAGTCTGTACAGAGTACAGTATTGAATGTGCCAGTCTTGTTGACTAATTGAAGTATCAAATGCAGTAGTCAGACACCGAGGGCTAACTGTCTATTGTCGCGTTTGATGTCCGGTAGTTTCCCGGAACACCTCTTGCTAACCCGAGAGGCTTGCTCGTCCGAAGACTAAACCAGGCTTGGTAGAGCTGGGAGCCATCAAAGAGGACTGTAGGTAATTTGAAATTGTTTAATAACAACGTCTAAGCACAGCTATAAGGTAGGCAATGGCGTTGCTTCCGATTATAGGTTTAGGTAATGCGAGCATGTTTTATCACTCAAATGTCAATATTTACTACACATTCCCTGACTTTATTTCGTCACTGCTCAGCGCTCTCATTTCTGCTTGCCTAGTAACACAAATCTAAGAACATCATTTGCATCTGCGATTATTTTGAGTTTGTGGTCTTCAATAAATTAAAAAAACATTGAATTCCGTTCTGTTGGTCGGGAGTTAAAAATAGATTTTTTGGTAGCTGACCAAATCTATTCAATCATTTAAAAGTTATGGTAAATAAAAAACTCACATACATACATGAACCCTAAAAACATTACACCCTTTTTTTGTGCAGTCGTGTAAAAAGATCTGTGTTTTTTACTTTTCCAATAATGTAAACAAACTCTGCGGATCACCAACCAATGACATGGAAATCGGTGGATCATAATGATTGATTATGATCCGATGATTATGATCCGCCGTTTGTTACGTTATTAAAAAATGTAAATTAAGTGTGTTTTTATACATATCCAATAGTTATTGGATAAGTATAAAAACACCTCAAATGAATGATCCTGCACTATCACGATTGCTATTCTTGCTAGGGTAAATACATCGCGATCCCCATCGTCGGCAAGGCCCTCAATATGAAGTCTGGGGGATTATACATTATTCATAATGGCTTCATTACGCAGTTTCCGGCAGTTTCCACCGGTCATGGTGGTACATTTACCAGGTGTTCCAGACTGGACGGGACTCTCCCCGGACTTGGGAAATTTGGTCTTAAAAGGATTAATGTCATTTTTAACACGACTGCATAAAAATGAATGTAATGTTTTAGGGTTCATGTATGTGGGTGTTTTACTTTATTCCTCCATAACTTTTAAATGCCTAAACAGATTTAGATGTATGCGGTATTGTTAGAATCCTTACAACATCTCGAGTGACACTGGCTAGCGCAGTCGTGTTTTTTTATAATTGGGATGTTGACTGTATTAAAATAAAAATATAATTTGGCCACGAAACGGTAGTTTTTGTGACAGAAATCCTATAAAACACAAAATTTTTGTTTATTTTTAAGGAATATAATTTTAATTTAATAATCAAAATGTAATCACATCACTCCGAAGTCACGTGACATAAAACGCGCGTGACCCCACTTTCTCAAACGGAATGAGTATATTGCTCTTTCTGCCTATTATTTTAGAGTGATTTCTGTGAATATAGTTATCTGTGCCAGGAATCGTGACGTCACATCGACCACGTGACCAGTATTGGCGTTTTGGAGCGAAACTTGAAATGGCATTTAAAATACATGAAAATTAAAGTATTAGCTGTATTCAAAAAGTAATTTTTAATATTTTGGGTTATATTAGGCCCATTCGCATCGTTTTAAACACTTTCCCAAAATCAGTCTACATCCCAATTATGTAACGTTTATGTTTTTTTACTGTAGTACATTGCGCGCTGCGGATACGTGGTCCATACTCTTATAGGATTGGGTCATATATTAATAGAAATTAAAGATATTAACAAGATAAAAAAACATCAAGACGGGAACTATGGTCTTCAAATGTAAGTTTTGTTACATCGAGTCGTTATACTTAAATTATTACGATCGAAGATGGCGGATTCGCTAAACTTATATCAGTACTGGCTCTCAAGAGCAGCTTCCAGAACACACCCTCAAGTAGAAAATTTATCTATATATAGAAAATCAACGGATTTTCATAAAAAATCTGAAATATATCATTTGTATTTGATGGAATCAGGCGTTACTTTGCGGAAATCCATTTTAAATAAGATTATATAAAGTGAGTAATTTATAGTTTCAGTTCAGTTTATCGCGGAATTGAAACTATAAATTACTCACTTTATATAATCTTATATATCATTTGGTCTAAAACAGCGATCAGAAACAATCATATGAAAGAAATATTATCCCAGAACCTCGCTTCTTAAATCTGGCAAGCCTACATGGAACCCTCCTTTGTATAACTGAAATAACGAGCGAACGCTGTTCTTTGAGATGTTATTCGAGTTTATACAGTTTAAACGCGACTGGGAGGCTCCGTGGTTTGGTCCGTCCTCCTGGTTTTGTTGGAATATTTTAATGACAGGTAGGTACGGTTTCTTTCATTTGTGTACCACTCTTTAAGCATGATCATGAAAGTTTTCTGACTGATGCACGTAGTACTTTAGTCTCTTTTTATATTCAATGTGGCCCGCGGTTTCACACACGTTGAAATTCCCATTTTTCAGGATCAAAAGTAGCCTGTAATGTCACACTCCGGTCTATAAAGTATCTCAATTCAAAGTATCACGTCGATCCGTTACTGCGTGTAAAAAGGAAAAGTCAACTAACTTACTTTCGCATTTATAATATTAATATAGTGATATTTACATATTTTTGCATTAGCCTAAAAGATGACTCAATATATTTTTTAATGTTCCATCATCTTACTAATTAATCACGCGTATTGGACACCAAACTGTGTCCGAATAATAACAAACTTAATTCTTATACCTTACACGTGAAAATAATATAGCACTGATATTAGTATTATTTTGCAATCGACAGAACATCAGTTTCATTAGTAATATTCCTGCAGAGCGCGAGGGCGGTGAGAGATGAAAAAGCACATACAAATGACATTTCCTGCGTGTCATTCCCTTGCATACTTTGAACCAGCTTCGAACCCATCAGCAAATATCTTTCCCAATCTTGTGCTTCTATTGCTGACTGATGGTGAACAAACTTGATAAATATTATATCCATAATTTTCAACTTCAAAAATAACACTAAACCATAAATTGGTTCAACGCCTTCTGCCTCTTAGATCAAATTTACACCTCTCTCGGTCGAAGTGGGCAGCCTTCGCTTCAGCTCTAATGAAGCAGCTGTTGGCGCGAGCTAATTGCATGGAAACGGCTCAGCCCAGCTCACACTATACATCTTTGATTTTATCCTGAATCATAATAACCAGATTTCCGTTCCGTTCGATTTACTCGATGGCAACGCGCCTAGAATTCTCTAGTTGGCTTTTTATAGGACGAATATCAGTAAGTTCACGTTGGATGTCTATGTAAGTAATAGACATTATGTGAATATCCGCTCACCACCTTACCATTACAATACGTACTTACGGTTACATTTTTCATGCACGACCTGTAAAACTGGTATTTCAATGTACATTATTTGTGCTAAGTAAAGAAACATTACAGCTTAAGGGGCTAGGTTACCCAAAAACGACTACTTTCTGCTCCTAAAACTCCCACACGGCTTGGTTTAACGACTTGAAAAAAATACTACCTGAATGATCAATTCAAGAGCATTAAATTTGATTGATTGATTTTTTTGTATTACCATTACTTATGGCTTGAAAAAATATTTAACAGCATGCTATTTTAAAACTATTTTCCCTAAAACTTCTAAATGACTTAGACGTTTGGGATTAATTTTACACCAAAAAATAAGGAAGAAAATTTTCTATAATTCTTATTGATTAAATTTGTGCATAGAGCAATGTTTCGCAAAGAAATTATCAAAAAACTGAATTCCAAATGTACAAGTCTCAGAGGTGCTCTGCGCGGGCGCGCGCGGCAGTCATGCACTGGCATTCAGACGGGGAGGTTGTGTCGCTCGTTGCTCTGCTCACGCTGTCCGCCGACGTTACATATTTGTGTGCGTGAATGATATACAATACAAGTATTTGTTTTCGTGTGGGTTTGAAGCTTGCTCAAAGAGTAGCGTCTAGAGCGGTGAAATCTGATTCATTCCGTGATTTGCGCGTGGACACTCCTCGCATACATATTGAGTGGGTTACATTTCTGATTACAATTTCTTGTTTACGTACATCATTTTTACGAGTGGCAAATATATGTATTGGTTAACAAAGGAATATCGGGAGGTTGAGAACCGTTTTAGAAAATACTGGAAATGAAATTGAAAAGTAAAATTACTGGCCTTATAAGACTTAATACCTAATGTCTCAGGTTAACGAGCACAATGCAGTGCTGCATATTTTTGTTTTAAAGTATTGATTGGCACTGCAATTGTTATGGGCCGGCGTTATCCGAAAACTGTAAATATGTTGTAATTGCAGTGCCATTCACAACTTTGAAACACAAAGGCCTGCAGGGCACCGCAGTGTGCTCATCATAATGCTGGCCCATAAAAATTGCAATGCTTCACAGAACTTTGAAACACAAAGGCCTGCGCGGCATTGCTCTGTACTCGTAACTAAGTCTCATAAGCTCAGTAATTTCGCTGGTTACTTTGCTCATCAAACCGGAACATAGTAATGCTTGCACATCTGCCGGCAAGCATATAATGCTGTTCCGGGAGAAATCAAGGACCTACCTTGGACACGGTTTTGGCAAAAATTGAAATGTTGGTTGCATGAAAAATATTACTATACTATAGCTGAAGTTTTAAAGTAATTTATTTGACCACTGAATTTCTAGAATTCTATTTAAATTATTGGTTTTATTTTTGGACACTTTAGTATAATTAATAAGAAAAATAATAACATTTGATAATATAAATAAGTACCTATAGGAAATGAAATATGAATTGTATTACGATTATTGTGTCATTAGTTTTTTGTAATATTTTAAATTCAATGATAGTTAATTATTCTAATATTTGCATGCCACAATGTGGTAAAATGTTTATGATACTTTATATTTTCTATACCTGTGACCCGACACTATTGTTGTCACCAACATTTTTAGCAAATAAATTATTATGATTAGGCTTCATGAACAAAGTGGAAACCCAGACGGACACTCGCAGATGACTCGATACCTCGTAAATGACACCAAAATAAAAAACACGACTACAAAAGTAAAAATAAAAACAACCCGAAAATCATTTATTTACGTACATGTTAATTTTTGGGTCAAAATGTGTAACAAATTTCAACTTTACGGAGCAAATTGGCTGTCTGTACTTTTATTTTAGTCCAGAGCGATATTTTGAGATCAATCTCAACGTTGGATAATCTCATGTGCGTCCGTACCGTTTATTTACGAATAATAATGATCACTTCAACACTTCATTTCAATGAAAAACTTTCCACTAAATGAATTCAAAGAATTATAGGCAAAGATGCCGTGCGCGCGTGCGGGTACCGCTTCGTAGCGGTTCATCCGCATGTTCTATGACGTTAGGTTTTGCGATGTTCTTGAAAGACGTAGTGTGGACCGCGCGGGGGAAGTGCGCTTGACTCCACCCATTCGAGCAAGGTCCTTTGCCCGTATAACGTCCTTAAGACGAGGCTCTCAATATAATTTTCCCACGTTTGCTCCGCCTCCACACCCCGCAACGCGCAACAAGCACTGCCGCGCCGGAGCTCACACCCCGCTAATATTACGCGGCGATAGACCACTGCTAGATCGCCGCGGCCCGAGCCGTTATAGCGTGAGCCGTTCTCGGTTGCGCGCTGGAACGTAGATGTCATAATAGAGTTTCCTTACCCTTGAATACTTTATTATTATATTATTTTTTAATTTCAATAATAATGCAATGTTTGATGGTTTACGCTAACACATATATTCCGCCGTTTTAAATGATGGAGAAAATAATTAGGTAAATCAAATCAATAAAAATTGAAAAGCGGGAACCGACTTCGACGAAAATATCGTGATATATGAAACATCCCCCATTTTCCCACACTTACTGATGGTACTCTATACAAATAAATAAAATTGAAGTGTCTGTTTGTAATATCAAAAAGGACGAATTGACAACCTCCTCCTTTTTTGAAGTCGGTTAAAATTGTACTCATGAGAAAAAGAATTAATGATTAAACGAACTTACCTGTAAGTGAAGTTCTATCGTAATTATTCGAGCTGTTTCGTCCGAAGAGACTACCAATAACTATTAATACACATGTAGTTACACCGTACGGTGACGCCAGTTTGCACTGATAGTTGAGAATATTTTTTTTTATGTGGGTGCTTTATTTTTGTCCTTACACCAACTAGATAAAACGTCATTTAGTTCAGAGTTTTGAGATTTTTGACACTGGGTTATTAGGGTTGGGAGGGTTGGTAATCTCTTCAGACGAAACAGCTCGGATAATTACGATAGAACTTCACTTACAGGTAAGTTCGTTTAATCATTAATTATCCTCGCTGTTTCGTCCTCGAGATTACCAATAACTATTAATACAAATGTAGATTTTGAGAGAAATATATAAGATCCGTTTACTTTGTGAAAAATCTGGTTTTATTGACACAATAGATCAATTATTATAACATTTGTTGAGATTTACCCCAAATAATTATGTTATTGGTAGAGACTACCTGCTAATAGTAATTATTAATAATGATGAAACTTAAAATATATATGCCAAAATCATAATATTGAACTAGTGTTCTTGTAATACTTCTGATATAATTGTTCTTGCAAAAGACATATCACCTTCAGACATAATAGTCTTATTATAGAATTTTCCAAATGTATTGGAACTATCGCTCCAGCCAGCGGTCTTCCTAATCAAATCAAGATTAATACCTAATTTTTTAGCCTTAGATGTAACTGCATGTCTTTAAGAATGTGCTGTAAAAGTTGACACATCTATACCACATTCATCAAGGGTTTTTTTAACCCACCTACTCAAAGTTTGCGAAGTTACTTTATGGTGTGGTCGTTTTAGACTCACGAAGAGGCTACTATGATTTTTTCGTAAGGACTCAGTCGCATTAAGGTATGCTTGCAAAGTTTCGACTGGACATATTTCGGGTTTCTCGCGAAAAAGAGGTAACGATAAAATAGGTTGTGATGAGCCAATACGGGATGTCTTAATGAGATCAGGCATTTTAATTATTATGTGATCAGAGAAACGTTCAATATTATTAATATCAATTTTAGAGAACGTCTGCATTCGATGTGCTGTGACCAGAGCAAAAAGGGTTATTAATTTTTTAGAAAGATTTTCTAGACTTATTGATTCGTTGGGATACCAGTTAATCATATGATTCAGTACTAATGATGTATCCCATGTTAAATTATATTTTGCTAAGGGGGTTCGTAATCGAAATACTCCTTTAAAGAACCGTTTGATGCTATCATCAGAGCCAATTTGAGGGCCAAGAATTAATGATAATGCTGATCTACAAGTATTCAGTGTACCGTATTGAGCTCCTGAATCAAAAAGTTGCGTAAGAAAGGCTATCACATTAGAAATAGACGTATCAAGAATGTCGTAATTATTAACTTTACAAAAGTCAAACCACTTTTTTAAGCACGTGTCATACTGTCTGATTGAGTTATCAGATAGAGATGCTATTATTACGTGCACAGACGATTGAGGAATTTGTCTCCTTAGAATGGACGCCCTGATAAGACTCCGGCAACCAGTGTAAGCCGGTGGTGCACTTGACGATTGCTGGAATGAGACAATATAAGACTAACACTAGGGTGAAAATAAATTAATTTTGAAACTAGAAATTTCTTATATAAAGGGAACCACGGCTGCGTAGGCCACCAAGGAACTACAACAATACCAACAGCTTTTTCTTTCTTAATTTTACGTAGACTTTTAAGTATCATCGTGAAAGGTGGGAAAGCATAAAAAAAAATTGCGACCAAGATACAGTAAAAGCATTTGTAGCGAACGCGTCGGGATCCCTATTCCATGAGATGTATTTGCTGCACTTTTTATTAAGTCTAGTAGCAAATATATCAATTTTAGGTGTTCCAAGTTCATTGACAATTTTATTAAAAGCAAAGCTAGCAAGTTCCCACTCAATATCTGGGTGAATTCGTCTAGACTCTGCATCTGCAATCGAATTCTCTGCCGAACTTATGTAAGAAGCGAAAACTATTATGCGCCTTAATTCACACCACTGCCATAAGTCTCGTGTAACTTGCGTAAGATGTGGAAATTGTACGCCACCCATACGGTTTATGTACGAAATGGCGGTAGTATTGTCAATCCGAAGCAAAATTTGACAATCAGATAAGTCCTTGGCAAAGACTTTAAGGCTGAGATTCAGAGACGAATCTAAGCGTGGACTCACGCTTCCTTACGTCAAAATTCTATACAGTTTTGACATATGGAAGCCAAAGTCTACGCTTAGAATCGTTTCTGAATCTTAGCCTAAGAGCAAGGAATGCTGCTCGTATTTCTAAATAATTAATATGTTTTGCACGTTCTAACTCAGTCCAAGCACCGCTTGCAGTTTCCCTACCACACGCGGCGCCCCACCCAGTAGTTGAAGCATCACTGAAAATTTCCAACGAGTATTCATCATATTTAATGCTATTAACAGGTTTATCTAAAGCCCGAGAGAACCAGTCAAAATCGGGTTGCAGTGTGGTTGGTAAATACATATATCTGTAGTAATTGTCTGGGTCATTTAATAGATTTAAAATTTACATCTTTCAAAACTTTTGGTGTAAAGCCCTTTTAAGTACAATATCCGATACAGCTGTTTTAATCTCCGGGTTGAGAAGCGGAGCATCAATAAGAGTACAGTTGCTGGGCGGTAAGTATTTACCCTGCAGGTCTTTGCGAAGTTTTTTTGATAGGCCTGTCGTCACAAAGTGTTGAAGCCGTACTGCGAGATCGGGATTAATTTCTTTACCATACGACGTAGTTATAGACGGGTCATCACCTAGTAACTCGAAAATACCATTGTCAGCGTCTGGTTTTACAGCCAATTCCTCCTCCGGTTCGATAAACGGGGCCGGCACAGCCGGCACACAAGCGCTCATAGACGGCGTGGGCTCGGCACTTGTTGAAGGGACGGGGTCAGTATTTATAACTGTAGGCGCAGACCCGAAAATTTCCAGTTCTTCATTCACAAGATCTGGATCAATTTCGACCGTGGAGTCGTTTGAAATTTTGAGTTACACGAAATAACCGCTGCAATGTGTATTATATGTAGGTAGATATCGAATTATGAGCCATAAAGGTATACAAAATTATTTCTATGACACCTAAAGCCATAGATAAATATGGAGCCGATCTCAAGCAATCTGTTCTTAGAATTGGATAAAAAGATAGGTAGATAACCTATGATACTGTAAGTAGCTGTATTTTTAAAGTTAAAAAATAACTAGCTACATTGCTGCCGCCAGGACGGTGCAGCGCCTACGCGCTGGATGCGCGGTGCGAGCTTAGGCTGTTGCGCCGATAATTTGGTATGCTATTAGTTAACGTGATTATATCACCTAACTGTATACATACATAATTAAATTCTGTTACCGTATTGCCAATGATGTGAAGTGACAACACAATAACACTGGCTTATCATGTAACTGCCTACTAATACTAATTTAATTCCAGTAAAGTGTAGGCCACCCTTCCTCGATTGACCTTGTTACCGTATTGTCAGCGAAATGATAATCCTACGAGGATCGTCTAATCATATCACTGACTTATCATGTAACTGTCTGAAGGGACATTCTTTATATCAAATCATGGAGAACTAACCTTCTTTGTCTGCCAACATTGTGTCGTCGACATTAGGTCCAGAACTTGTAGAAGACGAGGAGACATGCCGCTTCTTACGGCTACGTTTAAGTTTTCTTTCCAGTTTTTTCTAACTTTTTTGCAATGTACTCGTAATTATCGTCTTTCGAGTGTTTCCGTTTACCCATTTTTTACCTGGAAAACTGACACTAATGCTGAAAAATGTACTAACTGGCGGAGCACTGCACTGTGAATGACGTTTTATCTAGTTGGAGTAAGGAGGAAAATAAAGTACCCAAATAAAAATAATAATAATTGTAATATTCTCAACTATTAGTGCAAACTGGCGTCACCGTACGGTGTAACTACATGTGTATTAATAGTTATTGGTAATCTCGAGGACGAAGCAGCGAGGATAATCTCTATCGGTTGACTATTTTATTACGAGAGAAATCGAGAAACATCAAACAAATACGAAAAACTATGAAATGAGAACCTCCTCCTTTTTGCAGTCGGGTAAAAATTGTACTCATGAGAAAAAGAATCTCTATCGATTGACAATTTTATTAGGAGAGAAATCGAGTAACAACAAAAAAATACGAAAAACGATGTATTGAGAACCTCCTCCTTTTTTGCAGTCGGGTAAAAATTGTACTCATGAGAAAAATAATCTCTATCGATTGACAATTTTATCAGGGGAGAAATCGAGTAACATCAAAAAAATAGGAAAAAAGGACGAATTGACAACCTCCTCCTTTTTTGAAGTCGGTTAAAATTGTACTCATGACAAAAAGAATCCCTATCGGTTGACTATTTTATTAGGAGAGCAATCGAGAAACATCAAAAAAATACGAAAAACTATGAATTGAGAACCTCCTCCTTTTTTGCAGTCGGGTAAAAATTGTACTCATGAGAAAAATAATCTCTATCGATTGACAATTTTATCAGGGGAGAAATCGAGTAACATCATAAAAATAGGAAAAAAGGACGAATTGACAACCTCCTCCTTTTTTGAAGTCGGTTAAAATTGTACTCATGAGAAAAAGAATCTCCATCGGTTGACTATTTTATTACGAGAGAGATCGAGTAACATAAAAAAATAGGAAAAAGGACGAATTGTCAATCTCCTCCTTTTTTGAAGTCGGGTAAATATTTTACCATGAGTAAAAGAATCTCTATCATTTGACAATTTTTAGGACAGAAACCGAGTATCATCAAAAAACAAATACGAAAAACGGACGAATTGTGAACCTCATCCTTTTTTGAAGTCGGATAAAAATTGCCAGGAATATGACTGGGTAATAGGTATATGCCAAGAAAAATAATCAGACCATAACTCCGAGTAATTACATCTTTGCTTCTCTCATTTTTCTTGCACAATCTACCAAACGGTTCTCTCTTTTGCGAACATATAATTTCTTATTGTCCTTGTTCCCTATTGTAATATCGAAAGTTGCATGCTCGCTTGTGACAAAAACAATCACAGGTCCACCCGCATCGGCGCACGGCGCTATACTGAGGACTGCTCGCTTCGGATAACTATTATAACGCGAGGTGCCAGCGTAATAAGGTCGAATTTAGTGTGCACTGTTTGAACACACTTTAACTCAGAACTAAATGACGTAAGTCTCAAATCTAATTTATTTTATTAACAGGTTAATAATTTTTCTAGGTAAATTTTGTCTTCGTCAGTAGATAGTAAAATATATTTTCTTGGTGTGAGTAATTATTTTGAAAATAAAATTTAAGCCGTTGAGTAAAAAAGTGTATTTTACACTGAAAAAAGCATAATTTTTGATAAGAAAATGTATCGAATGAAAATGTATCAATCGTGTTTTTGTCTTCAATCATAGAGAGATAAAGGTCTCATAAAACATACATGTTAGTTTCAAGTTGATCACGTATGTGGTTGACCCAGCATCTTGGTGGAAAACCCCTGAAATAAATGGAGCATCCCCTTAACGTATGATATTACGTACGTTTGTTTAGATAATATCTCGCAGTTACAGCTGTTTCCATAAAACGAAGTAAACTTTAATGATCAAAATCTATTAGTATTTGCTTCAACTACTAAGTAAAGCAACTACTTCAATATATTCCTATGGCTTTAATACCGAGTTGCCTGCACCCCGATCCTCATTTTTTACCCTAGACGTCTGAGACGCGGCGTTGTGTTTCCTGGCAGGGTGCAAACGCTGGTTTGCTATGGGTAACACTGCGTTGCACTGAATGTTGTTTCAGTAAATTGAAATACTTAATTGAATATGTGAAATGAAACATTGGGCTGTCTAAGAGCGGTTACGATTATTATTGTTTTACTAGAGAGAAATGACCACCTAATTGAAGTTTCGTGTTAGTTTTAACTTTAGATTCAAAATGATAGGGAATAAAGTTTGTGAATCAAAAGGCAATTTCCAAAATTATAGTTAAATTGACAGTGAATTATAGCTATACTGGCCGATCCGTGTATTCGAATTCTACAATGAACTTATGCTGAAGGGAAAGTGATCCCTTTAATTTTCGGAGTTATCCGGTAGAGAGCCAATTCTGAGCGCTACGTTATTTCACCAGCGACCAAATTGTCATATTAATTCATCACAGGAACAGAGAGTGGTCAATCGATAGCCAATCAAAAATAAAACAATAGCATTTTACGGAACCTTTATCAGGCTCCAGTTCAGTCATGTATTAGTGGGTCCAACTGGAACTTGGTGGTTCCAGACTTAAGTTCTACGTCGGAATTCAACCAATCGGTCACAAAAATTAATTTGTTAATTGAACCATAGACAAAATGGCACTAAACGAATCCTTAGCAATTAGCTTTAGAGCCTTAATGAAGGCTAAATAATTCACGTTTGAGCACAGTTTTTTGTTCCCTGATTCCCTCGCAATACCGGGCCGCTGTTTACTGTTATAACCAGGATAATGTATTTCTTGAGGGTCCTGACTCGTACTCGTACCGCGTCCCTCTGATTCGCTTAATGTTTATGGCGCGGATAAAGGGAATTATACTTTTTTACGGTTAGGGGAAGCTAACTTATGCTGTAATTAGTGCTTATCAAGTCTTTGTACTGATGGATTAGTTTTCAAGGAACATGCTTATTTTCTATTTAAATATTATTGTTATTAATGAACAAAAACTGTACATATTCCGACACGATATGTAGTAGGTCGATTATTAACGTTGGAATTAAAATCGTATTAATTTTAATTAAATCGTATTTTTAGGTAGTCAATTAATTTAACACAAAACTGTGCAAGTGGCTATTACAAAACTTTCTATAGCATAGCTGAATATTTAAACTTTAAGTGACATTACATTAATGACTATTTTAATATATGCACGCCTACTTGCAGGCTGAATACTTGGGACTTGGGACTTTTTTATAACATCCGAAATAGTAGGTATTCTTGCAAATAAATGTATGATATGATTTGATTTCTCCATTCCCAACCGGCTAATAGCGTCACTACACTGCAATCTAACCATGCATTCAGTTTAATTTTAAAACATAGCTTTTGAATTTCCTACTAAGTCGCGAATCTCTCTAGTCCGCCTACTCTGTACATGTAGATGATATTACTTCCCGCAACATTAACTATAGTTTCTCTCATCACGAGACCCGCAAATATCCAAACAATAACTACCCGCAGAAACTCAACTTCCCATACATATGCGAGCACACGAGCGCGCCCGCAGAAATGACAGACAGACGATGCATAATGAATCCGTGTAGTTCAGATTTGTTTGAGTTGCCAAATAAACGGGGAACTGTTCGCGAACTGATTCCGCTTGAAATAAGTCTGAAATTTGGAGCAAGTATTTTGGAACTACAAAGTCGATATTAGGTAGCTAAATTTAGAGGGAATTCTTTGGGCCAATGCTAAAAGAGACGTACAGGCTAACTAAGGTGCTGTCTAGACAGTGCCTAAGATAGTGTAGCTCGTGTGGGCCATATTCATTGGAAATCTTATTTCTACTGTAATGTTCGTGTTAGTGTCACAAAACATGATTTTTAAACAGAGAGTAATGAGTTGTAATTGTAAAAGGATTGTGACCAATCTTTTTCACGCATTCTCAAACTGACATGGCGTTCCGTCCTCTGTGCTGACTCCAAAGGGGTTAGGATAATAGGCGTAATCATACTCACTGAAATGTGTGAACAAAATAGCTAAAATATAGTTCATTTAAAAGGAATGACAAGGATCTTCAACTTTGAATGCTTTTTCGCTTCATTGCCGTTCATCAACCAATCATCCAATGCAACCCAAACTACAAATAACAATGTACTTTATTACTGACGGCCTATAGCTCAAACAAACCTAGTTATCAACAAAAATAGATTCTTTCAGTGCCGCAGACAATAATTTAATGATTAAACGAACTTACCTGTAAGTTAAGTTCTATCATAATTATGTGAAGTAGTGAGTTTGAAGAGATTTTATATATACACTTGTAGTAGCACGCATAATGTCGCCTTGTCTATGCACTAAGTTCAGGGAGAGAAAAAAAAAATATGTAGGTAGACCGCACATTTTTATTATTTCGTGCGGTCGGCTGGTTCTTCATTTAGTTCAGAGCTTATCAGTTCAAGTAGATATTTCACTATTCGGGACCTATGAAATAGGTAATCTGGGTGGGCGGGATGCTATCTCTTCAAACTCACTACTTCACATAATTATGATAGAACTTAACTTACAGGTAAGTTCGTTTAATCATTAAATTATGTTACAGTATTGAGTTTGAAGAGATTTTATATATACACTTGTAGATGTTGAGAGAAGTTGTGAAATATCTATTTCAGTTGAAAGTATTACAGAAGTAAATATATTTAATATTTCTTCAATAAATGACATAATAAATGTACTTAATCACTCAATTAAAAGGTAATGTTTCTTAAATAAACTATTAACATAATAGCTACAGTAAATTTTAGCATAAATCAATCAATTTTACTTCTAGCAAAACAATGATTTGATTCTGTATATGCTGTCTGTTATATGCCTGTTATAAAACTTGGCAAATATTGTAGAGCCGCCGGACCAACCGGCAGTCTTCCTGATAACATCCAAATTCACACCGAGCTTATGAGCTTTTGAGGTGTCTAGTACTATGTGCAGAGTACTGTGTGATATCTATTCCACAGACCCACAACGTATACTCTTTATCCATCTGCTAAGTGTTTGGGGAGAAACTTTATTATATGGTTTTTTATAGAAATAAAAATAGAGGTGTGATGATCACGTAATGCCGCTACATTACTTTTAGATAATCCGTTAATAATTAAGCCGGACCTATGTCAGGTCTGTCTCGAAAAATTGGCAGCATCAGCGTTGGCTGAGTTGCGTTTACACTTGACGTTTTTATTAAGTCAGGGATCCTAATGGAAATATCATTCCGCCAATTTTGAAAATTTCGGATATCTATTTTTGAAATAGTTTGTACTCTATGCGCTGTTACCAGCGCCAGCAGGGTAACTAGCTTCTTTAGTGATTTTTTCTAAAGAATGAGATTAATTAGGAATCCAAGTGGCTAGAGTTTCAATTACTAATGTAGTATCCCAGTGGATTCATACTTGGGTAAGGGAGGGCGAAGCCTAAATATACCCTTAAAACACAGTCGTCTGTGCTTATCTGACTTCCTAATACTAAGGAAGGTGTAGATCTAAACCCATTTAGAGTGCCGTATAGCGCTCCCGATTGAAATAACTCTGTTAAAACATGAATAATAACTGGAATGTGTAAGTATCATATTACTTAATTTAATTATCTGACAGAGACGCTATTAATGTGTCTAAAGACCCGGGAGGGAGTTTTCTTACTAGAGACTCCCGCACAATACTCCGGCATCCAGGGTAATCTGCCGCTGGATCTGGCAGAAACTGAAATGAGAGATTATTAGGTCCTCAGAAGTTTGAAAAAACCAGTGGTTTAGTTTGTAAAAAACTGGTTAAATAGGGGATACCAAGGTTCAGCTGGCCATGTTGGCCCGACCAGTATGCACTTAGCTTTGTCGCTAATAATTTTTATCAATGTTTTTTTTTTTTAAATTATTGAGAAGGAAGGGAACCCGTAAAAACGGGTTCCTGGTTCATGGTATTTTTATACAATTTTGACCAATTCACAGAGAAAGCGTCAAGCATCAGGGTCTTTGTGCCATGATATGTATACAGGACATTTTTTATTTATTCAACTAGCAATCATGTCAATCTCTGGTAGCCCGAATTTGTTAATGATTTGCTGAAAGGCAAGATCAGATAGTTCCCATTCAATATCCGGGTGAATACACCTTGATTTAGTATCTGCTATAGTATTTTCTGTAGATGGAATGTATAGCGCTGTTATAAATAGAATTCGCGCTTCACACCATTGTCGTATATCTTTGGTCAGTTTGTGAGATGGGGGAATTGGATTCCTCCCATACGATTAATGTAAAAAATCGCAGTTGTATTATCTATTCGCAAGATAATATGACAATTGGATAAATCCTCTAGACAAATTTTTAATCTTATGAATGTGAAGTTTTCTTTCTTCCCGACTTCAGCTACCGCTTGCCGTTTTTCCCGCACAGGCTATCCCCCAACCCCCCATAGTCGAAGCATCTGAATTCGTCAAATTTAATTTGATTTTTTGGATTTTCGATAGATTTAATCCACCAATCGAAATCTGACTGTAAACTTACAGGCAAATTCATGTACTTTTCATTTTTGTAATGTTATCCATAGATTCGCTATAGCTATGTGATATCAGACAGGTATCGTTAAGATATATTGTCGATAATAATCAGCACAGCGTGGCATTCTGACCACCGTTTTCATTATTTTTGTGAAGACAAAAGGTGCCGTATTGACACCAAACGGTAGGGCATTAAATTCATACAAGTTACCGTTCAAACTAAATCTTGAATATTTTTAGAGTTATCATGAACTTTCACTTAATAATATGCGTCTTTGAGATCAATAGTTGACTTGAGACAACATCTTGAGATTAGTTTGATCATTATTCTAAAATCTTCTAATTCAAATGAACATGTTGAATGAACTCGTTTAGCTTTTTCAAATTTAGGATAAAGCGTGCTTTTCCGTTCGGTTTGGGTAAAAAGATATTGGATATCCTCACAGGGCTCACAGTGAGGTATAGCACCTATAGAAATTAAATTATGTATTGCTTGATCAAATGCAAGATTTTCTGAGTGTGCATAATTTCGGGGTTGAGGTATACAATGCTGATATGGAGTTTCAGTGAACGGAATTTCATAACCACGTATCCACGATAAAATTATTTTATCTGCGGTTTTTGTGACCATTGGTTGTAAAAAACAGATAGTCTACCGGCGTAATTTACCGTATTGTCTAGCGGCGGCCGCGACTGAAGTTCAGTCGCGATGTCCTCGATGATGGCGAGTGCTGTTGCCTCTGAGGTGCAGACTCCTTCATCTTTGAGGGCGCCGATGGCTGCTGTCTGTGGTTTTGAACCGGAGCCTTCCCGTTTCAATTTCTGTTAATGACTTGATGCTTTGGTTTTGTAGCAGTAGTCTTGTTAGAGGTGGAAGCTTTGAGATCCACACCTGTTTTATTGATCGCTTTTGCGGTCTTTAAAGTTTCGGCTAGTTCTTGGCTACAAGAAAACTATCTATTATCGTGAGCAGCATCTGATCTTTCAAGTCCTTCTTTAGTACAGCCAATATGAAATTGCGCCTCGTTATTGACTCACTGAGTTGTGTGTCACAGATGATGCGCCCAGCATCAATCAGCAGCTTTAGAACAGTTGGATCTTTATTATCCTTACTAAAAAGAGTCTTATAGGCTCGTCAAGACAAGCATTACCGCTGCTAATTTTGCCTTAACTTGGTTCTGTTCGTGGAACATCCTCACTGCTGGAAGCACCTTTAATCACTGGTGGTGGAGATACATCCTCCAGTATTGTCACGTTGGCTATATCCAGCGAACGATCGGAACTCGCGTGTAACGCGCTAGTCGACGGTCTTGGTTCGCGTAGCCCTTGATTTTCGTTTTCAACATTAACAGCAAATTGCAAATTTGTGTCTAATATACGTAATTATACGTATACCTTCATATTATTATCATAGGATAACCTCAACAAGTTGCTATATGCATGGCGTATTAGGTACGCATAGGGATACAGCGAGTAAGATGAACTCGTGGCGTTGCATCGTGAACTCGAGTAAAAAATAGGTTAAGTAACAACTCGAATCGTTGGAACGTGAAACCTCTTATACATTATTATCGGTAAGTGGCAACTCGAATTGTTGAAACGTGAACATTAGAACTTAACTTATATAGTCAAAATGTTACCTTCCGGTTCGTTTCATATTATTATGATAGGACAACCTCAACAGGTTGCTACATGCATGGCGTATTAGGTACGCATAGGTATACAGCGAGTAAGATGAACTCGAGTAAAAAATAGATTAAGTAACAACTTGAACCGTTGGAACGTTAAACATCGTATGTATTTAAGTGACAACTCAAACGTGAACCGAAGAAATTGCAAATTACTTAAATAGTTAAAATGTTACCTTTCGGGTCGTTTCATCTTTTTATTATTATAGATAACCTCAACAGGTTGCTATATGAATGGCGTATTAGGTACGCATAGTTATACAGTGAGTAAAATGAACTCGAGTAAGAAGTAGGTTAAGTAACAACTTGAATCGTTGGAACGTTAAACCTCGTATGCATTATTATCGTTAAGTGACAACTCCAATCGTTGAAACGTGAACATTAGAACTTAACTTAAATAGTTAAAATGTTACCTTTCGGGTCGTTTCATATTATTATTATAGAATAACCTCAACAGGTTGCTATATGCATGGCGTATTAGGTACGCATAGGTATACAGCGAGTAAGATGAACTCGAGTAAAAAGTAGGTTAAGTAACAACTCGAATCGTTGGAACGTTAAACCTCGTATGCATTATTATCAGTAAGTGACAACTCAAACGTGGACCGAACAAATTGCAAATTACTTAATTAGTTAGAATGTTACCTTTCGGGTCGTTTCATATTATTATTATAGGATAACCTCAACAGGTTGCTATATGGATGGCGTATTAAGTACGCATAGGTATACAGCGAGTAAGATGAACTCGTGGCGTTGCATCGTGAACTCGAGTAAAAAAAAATGGGTTAAGTAAGAACTCGAATCGTTGGAACGTGAAACCTCATATGCAATCGATAGTTATCGGTAATTGTGCAAATTACTTACAAATATTCCCACTCGTCGTTATGTTTCCTCTTCGGCATCTTGATTTTGACGAAAAAACTTGTTAACACGGAGAAACTTAGAAAAACCAACTTTGTAGTGCGACGCGGCGGAGCACTGCAACGTGAATGAAGAACCAGCCGACCGCACGAAATAATAAAAATGTGCGGTCTACCTACATATTTTTTTTTTCTCTCCCTGAACTTAGTGCATAGACAAGGCGACATTATGCGTGCTACTACAAGTGTATATATAAAATCTCTTCAAACTCAATACTGTAACATAATAATATTTTTCTCACTCGTATGACAGCACCGTGGCCAAGCGATTGTTCTGGACCCTTTCATTTTATACGCTGTCAGCGACACTCGTCTCCGATGCTCGCTCGGTGGAAAGCCGATAGCAGCTCCTATGCACTGTAATGATTCGACCTCAGAGCTGCACAATGCCAGGAATGCTATCTTTTTTTTTTTTTTTTTTTTTTTTTTTAATTATTTAATTATTATACTCTGCAAGCTCCAGGGCTCGCACCCTTTTTTTGCTGTATAAGTTATTTTTACATTATAATTTCTTAATATATTATTACTTAACAAAAGTATACCTACTCTGAAGGCCTAACTAAAGTGTCACATATTATACATACATATTATTAAATTAACATACTATTATTATTATTACATTATACATACTACATACTATTAATACATTTATATAAATATTACTAGTGTAAGTTATTGCTAGTTTATCAAGAGTAGTTAATGAAGTGCACAATCGGAGTGGACGAGATCCCACTAGCAGCACCCGTTCACGAGTGTGACGCATGTGCCAGCCATCGCTCTCCTCAACCATTTTCGAGGGAAGAGGGCGACCCGCCACACGACGCCGCTGCAGCAGGGTCATTCCAGTGGCCATGGCCACTCCGGTTGTTCACTTAATTCACTTTCCTATGTCAACTCTCCGTCTCCGCCCCTCCGTTCGAGCTCTACGATGGCCTCCGCCACCACATTGTTCCCATCTCTGATGGCCATTTTGAGGTTGTAGTCCACGATCCTTTTGGTGGAAGCTGCCTTCACCCTCATCACGAAGCGGCCTATCGCATCGTCGCTATCATCGGTATAGTATGTACAGCTACTCCGATGACGCGACAATGCCACCACCGCATGTGGGATGCTGTCGTGCAGCTTAAGCTTTTGACCTTTAGTTTGCATGACGATCACCGACTCGTACGTCAGTCCCTGAGCTTCATGAATGGTCAAGATGCGCGACCCAGTGCCTCCCCCGTATCCCTTGGTGATCAGGGATTCTTTCTCTTCCTGTGTGTGTACTAGGAAGAGAGTGTCGGGAAGGGTAACGGGTATTTGCGCACCTGTAAACCGCTTCAGCTTCAGAGAATGAACTTTGGATGCCGATGAGTAGATGCCGGAGTACACCTCCCGAAGGGCGTAGGCGACATCCATAGGGTTCCGATGCGTACACAACAGTTCCTGAGTGATTGTTGTCACCAGGTTTGGACGACAGTACCTTAGGACAAAGAGGTTCTCCCTGTCAATGAAAGGTAACTGGTTGACGTCTCCGATGAGAAAAAGTTCGTTAGCACCACACAGCCGACTTACCATGATTATGGCCCCAAAATGGTTCAAAAGTGCCTCATCAACCAAAAGACGGTTGTACTTATGGGTTGCTTTAAAACCATTCACTAAGACAGAGGCCATAGTGCGCACCCTGGTTTTGACCAGGTCACCTATTCGTTGCGCTAGTTTTTCTCGCAAGTCTTTGGCTGCTTCCGTCGTTGTGGTGATGATAACGTCCTCCTCCCCATTGAAGTTGCCAACAATCCACGTTGTTTTTCCGCATCCTGGAACCCCATTTACCCATTCGATCCTAGGCATCACCCAGTCGTCCCAAGATGCTTCGCCTTCAGAGATACCCGAGATGGATTTCGCCGTCTCAAGTATCCTGTCGTCTAGCATCGTCCGAGTTCGCCGAGCAACGACCAAGATCGGATCGTCATGCGGGGCAGAGAATTTGATTAGACCAGTACGCCCCGTCCCCTCCTTTGCTAGAGCCACAAAGCCACTTGTTGCATTAAAAGCTGCCATATAACTTCCCACCATCCGACCCCGAAGGACTAGGCCGTCATTGTTGTTGTATATGGCAGCTTCTTCCTCCTCGAGGTACGCCTTCAAGAGATTATCATTGATGGCGCCACCCAGCTGATAGCACTGCAGGATCGTCTTGCAGATCATAGTGTCGACCACTATGCTTGCTTTAGTTATAGCTAGGTACTCGATGAAGGCGTTTATTGCGTGGTCTCGCGGCCCCGTCGCCGGTCTGAGGCGAGGCGGACTGACTTGTCCCATGTCGGCTCTCGTTCGGGCAGGTTTTGGTGTTACCTGACTCTGCCGTGTCTTTTCTTCCTTTCTTTTGGGCAATGAAGGTTTCAGCCTTAAGAGGTTTTGTGCTGCACAACTGAAGGCATCCACGAACGCTCTGATGCGACCTGATGACTTACGTTTCGGGCTCTGCTGTATGGCAGCGCTTTTGGTGGATGAATCCGCCTTTTGCTGCATGCGCTGGGAGCCGCTGATGGTGCCTGGGTCCGGTACAGGGTGACCCCAACTGTCGGTTGCGTCGTGCCTTTTGAGGTAACTGAGATTTTCACCTCTATCCTCATACACCACAATCTCGTGGTATTTTGAGGCTTTTATGCAACCCAACCGATCGGTGACTTCACCCCTCTCGTGCCCGACCACCATTGCGTCTACGCTAATTATGCGGGCGATGGTATCCGCTTCTTCTGCAAGCGTAGTCAGCATCGTACATGCCTGAGAAAAGGAAGTCTCGTCCGCCCCTTCGAAAAGTGCAATCGTCTTGTTTCGCGATCGCACCAGTCGACATTGGCTTCCTGACACCCTCGTCACCGGCATGGCATCATAGGTCTTGCGTTTCATGGAGATATTGAAGTTGCTGCCGTTTAGAAGCAATCCCAATCCTGGAGAGATGGTAATGTATTTATGGTTCCTAGGTTTGCAGAAGCTGATGCCTAGGCGTTCCTTGGCATCGTCCATGAAGAGGGGCACACCTCTCAATCTGATCCTCGGCACTCCAGTTTCTCCACTCGCCAAAAGGTTAGATGTGGCAGTGGTTCGCAGGGCGATTGGCCGCTGGGTACTGGTGGTCTGTGCGGTGCTTTGGACCTGATCTTGAGGCGGTTGTCTGGGTTGAGGTGGGGGAAGATTGCTGTTTCGTTTTGCGGCAATGAGGAAAATTTTCTCGGAGAAGGAAAGGAATGCTGACCTGCTCTTTGGATCCGCTAGGACGTTATGGAGATCCGACTGCTCTAGCTTTCTTTCCATCTGGAACTCCAGGTCAAGCCTCGCAGCTGAGAAACGGGGGCACTCTAGCAGTATGTGCCAAACGGTCTCGTTCTCACCGGGATCGCACTCGCAAGCGGAGCTATCCTTCAGTCTGAACCTGTAGAGATACTCAGCAATCCCTCCGTGTCCTGTCAAGATCTGCACATGCGTGGGCGTCAACTTTGTTGTTCGTGTCATCCGGTATGCCTTGTTGACATCCGGGAGGAACATTTTTGTGACGGCTCCTGTGCTTGAGGTATCATATCGATCCTGCCATTTGCGGACCGATTCCTCGCGGATCTTTTTCTTGACGTAGGACAGCGGGATTTTGTCGTAGTCGAGGGCCATATTTGCGAGTGCTGCTGACTTTGCGAGCTCATCGGCTCTTTCATTACCAGCAGTCCCGACATGCGCCCTCAACCAGAACATCCGTATCTCTCTTCCCTGCGCTCTGATTTCTCCAATACAGTTCTTTATACTCTCTGCCAGGGGGTGACTTGTTTTCGGGTTACGTAGCAGGTCGAGTGAGGATCTTGAGTCACTCAGGATACTGACGGTTGGGTCGCTGCTACTTCTCACCATTTGAGTCGCCCTGTAGAGAGCATAAAGCTCCGATTGGAACACAGTGCAGGACGGGTGAAGCCTGAAGGTGGCGGAGTGGAGCTCCTTACCCTTATCCCACCAAGTTAATGCAGCACCTACACGACCCTCTATCTTACTACCGTCGGTGTAGATTTGTGGTCCGGTGGCTTGGTAGGCCTCTTCATTCAGTAACTCGTAGTCGGTGGTTATTATTTTGGACGGATGTTTTTGGTCCAGGTAACCGATGTTAAGTTCGAGTTCCTTTCCTGGTGGGATGTAATCACGGGCAAGGTTCTTCTTGGCTTTATATAGGAGAGATGCTTCCTGTATCCTCAGGTCCAGAGGGAGGAGACCCGCAAGCACTAGTGCCGATGTTAACGAGACAGTTCGATACGATTTGCATACTTTTTGAGCGAAACCTCTCTGGAGCGTGTTTAGCTGGTCTTTTACTAGCTGTAGTTCTACTGCCTGGGACCATGCGCTCGAAGCGTACAGCATGATTGGCTCGACCACTGCGACGTAGATGGTTCTAATTATCTCGCTGTTTAGACCCCAAGTCACCTTTGCGGCACGCGCTAGCTGTTTATATACGTCCGCGCATTTTTTGCATAAGGCGGTTACGTGTGCTTTGAAGGCGAGCTTGTTGTCGATTACAAGACCAAGGAGCTTTATCTCGTCGACGAGACATAGCGTTGTGCCGGCCATAGTCAGATTGGGGATGTCGTATTTCAGCTTCTTTGTCAGCAGCATAGCATTCGTTTTGTGTGCGGCAAAGTTTAGCTTGTTTCGACATCCCCAATCCACAACCATTTCCAGCGTGGCATTGGCTGTCTGCTCTAGGGTGGTGGATGATTGGTCTGTAAAAACGAGAACTACGTCATCTGCAAACGCTTGACAGTATACTCCCTCAGCTTCCAGTTTGTGCAGCAACGAGTCTAGTATAACGTTCCAAAAGGTCGGTCCACCAATGGATCCCTGGACACAACCCTTTGTAGTCTCCTTCTCATATGCTGCTCTGGCGTAGTTGACCTTGATCTTTCGGTCATTGAGGTACGAGCCTACCATAGCGTACAGATTTCTTGGGCAGTTTTTCGCCCGAAGTTGGTGTTTTAAGGCGGGCCACCATGCGTTATCGAAGGCTCCCTCTATGTCCAGAGATATTAGGAGAACAGTCTTTTTACTGTTTACTCCTTCTTTAACGTGGTTCACCAGGTCATAGAGGGCGTCTTCGGTGCTTCGTTGCGGCATGAAGCCGTATTGGCGCTTATGTAGGGTGGGGAAGATATGCCATTGGAGCCTGCGGACCAGAAGCTTCTCCACAATCTTACCGAGCACTGACAGAAGGCCGATCGGTCTATACGATTTTGGATGGGTATAGTCGGCCTTACCGGGCTTTCGAATTACCACCACATGTGCTGTTTTCCATTGCTTGGGGAAGTATGCTAGCGACAGACACTTATTAGCTATCGTCATGAATACCTCCCTTTCACATCGGATCGCAGCTTCGCATATGTCAGAAGTTAACCCGTCAGGCCCGGGGGCCTTTTTGGGATTTTGTGCTTGAAGTACAACTTCCAACTCTGCAAGTGTGAATGGGGGATCATCTTCTCTTAGTGCCTCGGTTTCATAGTTACTTGTCAGTGCACGTAATTGGGCGTGGCACGGTTGGTCGGTGCTTTCTGCGTCGTCGGGATAGAAGGTTCTGGCCAGGAGCTCTGCAGACTGTTGCGGGGTTAGGGTGTTGCCTTCGGCATTCCTGAGGAGCTGATCTTCTTGTCTCCCCGAGGCTTTCCTGATCACCCTGTATATCATGTCCCACATGCTCTCTTTGGTTTGTGTCGTGCAGTACTCCTTCCAGCTTTCCGTTCTGGCATTTTCGGCCTTATTGGCGTACTTCTCCTTGGCCTTCCTGTACTCGTTAATGCAGTAGTCGATACGGGAGGGGCATGCATTCCTGATCCTACGCTTTTTCCTTAGGACGTCACACTGCAACTCATCCAGTTCCTTGGTCCATCCTGGAGGTTTGGCTAAACCTTGCCAGGTTCCTGCTGCGGGAATGGTCTTTTCGCAGACTTCGTGGATAGCTTCAGTGTAAGAAGTTATTATGTCCTCAAGCTCGTCAGTGGATCCAGACTCTCGTACGGAAGCAGAAGTAATGTTTCTTTCGTTCAGGGAGATTTTTAGGAGTGAGACAAACTCTGACCACTTTGCCTTCCTCGTGTTGTATTTGCGCGTTGTGATTGGCCTTAGTGGTTTTAAGACTTTTTCCAACCGCAATGTGAAGGTTATAGCGTTATGGTCTGAGATTGTAAGATCTCGGTTCACTCTCCAGCCCTCAATTTTACTCAGGAGCGGCATGCTGCAAGCAGTGACATCTACTATACTCGTGCAGGCTTTGCCGCCCCTGAATACCTCAAAGGTCGGTACGTCCCCCACGTTAAGAATCTGGAAGTCCATTTCGTTCAGGAACGCAATAGGCTGCCCCTCTCGGGTTCTCGACTACGCTTCCCCACCAAGGGCTCCAGGCGTTCACATCTCCTGCTATTAAAAGATTTCGCGTGCCCAGTTTCTCGCACATGGCTTTCGTTCGGACCAAGTTCGACTCAATGTCTTGGTCCCCCTCAAAGTAGACGGATATAACTCCCAACCGTAGGCTTTCGCCTACCAGCAAAACGGCCGCCTCGGTCTCCGTTACCAGCTGGGGGTCGTGTATTACCTCCAGCCGGTCCCCGAAAACGATTACGGCTGCCTTAACCGGTTTTTGACGATCGAGGGTGCATTGGATAACTCGTGTTCCTGGATATTGTTTTAGGACGCCGCTTTTACCCACATAAGGTTCCTGTACGAGGGCGACCGAAACACCAGTATCCTTCGCGGCCCGAAGCAGTTCGGTCGTTGCTAGTTTGGAGTGATGCAGGTTTACTTGGATGAAGTGCAAACCTGGTCCACCTGATCTCTGAGGGGGTGAGCGTATGGTTACTGAGGTGCCCTTAGCAATAGGATATGCGAGACCGCACTATCGAGTCCCACTTCTCCCTTTCCGGGCATTCGTCGCTGAATGCATTGTGTCTGATTTCTTGGCCCGTTCGATGGGTGGCTAGGCAGTTTTTACATTTAGGTGCAATTCCTTCCCTTCGCGGCCCGCACTTCTCCCAAGAGTGGGCTCCCCCGCAATGGCTGCATTGGTCCTCGGACTCCCGGCACACCTTTCTCGTGTGCCCGAAACCCAGGCACTTGGCGCACTGTACGAGAGGCGACTGGTCCATTACAGGTCTCCACTGGATACCTATGTAGACTTTTTTTGCCTCCACTAGGCGCTTATGCAGCTGTGGGGAAACCTCAAACACGGGGTGGCACTCATGCGAGTTTCTGGCCTTTTTGCGGTATCTCACTCTCACTGTTGTCTCTTTGAGGTCGACGCCTTGCAGAAGGTGGTTGTTCTGCTTTAAAAGGTTCGCCACTAGTTGTGCATCGGTGTGAACCGATATGACGTCCCTCACTATGACCAGAGGGTTTCCGGCTTTTGCCACCTCCGCCCTCAAGTCCTTATCGCGCTGAACTTGACCATGAACAAGGTTGAGGTCTTCCTTTGAAGGGCAACTCAGGACCACCCTTTTATTCCTGGCTTTTCGCACCCTGTTAACCTTTGCTCCGGTAGCAGAAGTGTCCAGCGCTACCCTGATTCTTTCTATTACGTTATCCGAGGTGTTATTTGGATTAGTCGACGAGATAATCAGGGTATGGTTGGGCTTGGGGGCGGGGGGTGGTCTAGCGGCAACCTTTGCATAAGTAGGCTTTACACCTTCCACCAGTGCGAGCTCTGCCTGCAGGCTTCTAGTCGGCGGTGGCGATCTCATCTTTTCCGCCCTGATTGTGCGGAGCTCTGACGAGACCGCCTCCAGGCGCTCGGTTATCGGTTGTAGGTGCTCACCTAGGTCAAGATGTGGCGTCGGCAGAGGCAAAGGCGCTGTGATCTTATCCGCCGCCATTGTTGTTAGTGTTTCTCTCATTGCAGCTAGCTCTCGCTGCACTCCAGGGTCCGGTTCGGCGCTCGCTAACGGCCTCGACTCCAGCTGAGACAGGAATTTTGAGCTCTCACCTAGGAGCTCAGCTGTACGTTCCTGATTCTTGCAAAGGTCTCTTCTGACTCCATCAAGTTGGGAAGAGAGGGACTCAACTCCAGCTTTCACCGAGGCGTAGTCCCTCTTCAAGGACTCTAGGTCGGTTTTGTCCTCTCTCGAGATGGTTTCTTGAAGAGACCTCAGCCTGGAGTCGAGGTCTCTTGCCAACTGGTGCGTTTCACCGACCATTCTGTGGGGCTCCTGGGTCTCGTAGCCTAGCCAATCCCGTATTGCCTTGGTCTCGTTGAGATCGGCAGTGATGTCGGTCCTGGCTAGGCTAAGTTCCCCCGTGAGCCCCTTCATCAGGTCGCTTATTGCCTTGGAATGCGCCCTTTCTACCCGGACAAGCTCCGTTGCGTGTCTCGTGCGCTCCCTCTCAAGGTTGTTCATGTGTCGGAACCTTGAGTCTGAGAGGGATAGCACGGTCTCATACAGCGTCTGGAGTGCCTCGAGGGCTTTCGCTTTCAAATCTTTCCTCATATTTGCTGCGGCCTCGATGGCGTCCTTCCCCTCAAGCATCATGTCGTTTGCGAGTCTCGTCGCCATGTCCATCTGGACGCCTGTGCGCTTCCCTGAGGTCCCCACCAGCATGCTGGGGCGTCCTCGGCTCGGAGCGCAGAAGTCGTCTGCGTCGAAGTGGGACACGTCGGAGTCCTCATCCGACACTACATCCTTGGGGGGCGAGATCCCACAATGCTCCCAGTTAATCACCCTCTCTATTACCGACGGCGTCGGTCCCTGCATGGTAGCCGATGGGGGTGAGGCAGCCGTGACGCTGGCCGCGGCCGGGGCTGTGACCTTCGACGGCTGCCTTTTTCGCTCCGGGACAGCTGGTGGTTGCATCTGAGTTGCCGCACCCTCAGAGACTGCTTTCGCTATACTCTGTGGGTTCGTGATTGGCGGTGGGCGCAGCAGCTTTTCGGATGTCACTGACTTTACCGTGGCATTTCTTAAAACTTTCTCCCGCATCGTTCGTGTCTGCTTCGAGGCGGGAGCGGGGTGCAAGCTAGAACTGGGTTGGGCGGAGGCGGGGGCTGAGGCTGATGAAGACATTTTTTTTTTAAACTATTAACTATAAAAAAAAAAAAAAAAATTAATAAAAACTAATATA
The DNA here is from genome assembly GCA_907269065.1 of Crocallis elinguaria. Taxonomy (NCBI): domain Eukaryota; kingdom Metazoa; phylum Arthropoda; class Insecta; order Lepidoptera; family Geometridae; genus Crocallis; species Crocallis elinguaria. Next base: position 37,927,406 of record OU026065.1, read on the forward strand.
TACCTATAAAATACAATTTACAAACACTTAACTACGGTCTTCGGAGTACGCCTTTTGTTGCGCGCCGTAACTGGAGATGTTGTCCAGTCGCTGTTGATAGTTAGCTTTGCTATTCGCTGTTCAGGCGGCGGTGCGTAGAGTCCAGGTTCCGTTGGAGCGGAGTCGAGAGTGGTGCTCGACAGGCGGGATGTTAAAGGACGTGCTGGCTATGCTGGCTATGATAGCTATGTTGGCTATGTTAGCCAAGCACTAAGAATTTCTTACTTCACAGTCTCCGTCAGCGTCCTCGACACCAAGTAGGCAACAATCTTGTTCGTCAGCAAACTCAGCAGTACACGCGAATTGAAGGTCGTCGTTTTCTAGGTCGCACGTGCTCGGTGGCGCTGGCCTAGAACTTATGCGGCCGATGGAGTTTCCGCGTTTAACTGTTAGTAAGGGCTCGATGGTGACTTTGGAGCCCTATAACTCTGGAGTTTACTGACCGATTTAGATGGTGATGGTATCTGGAGGGAGGGGACGTCCTGGCGGTTGCGATGATGTAAGCCGCCAGCCGGAGACTACGATGACAGCAGTGTTTTCAGCTCGGGATCTTTCCTCGGGGAACCACTGGGAGCACACACTTGCCCACAAGAAACCCGGACAGTCGGGCCACGTGAACCCAGATTACAAAACCGATAGGCGCGTAGCTCAATAAATTCCAATTAAATGAATTTTTTATTTGGAGCGAGATGTTGATTGTACGACGTATGAGCGATACTTTAGGAATGCTATCTTTCCTTTGGTCAGCTTTGGGAAGATGTCTGTGGCAATTTGAGAACTGTTTGAGCGATTGGAAACTTGGATAGGTATATCCGTTTGCGAGTTTTTAGAAAAAATAGCATCGGATATCGACTTGAGTGAGGTAGTTGGCCAGGCGATCATACAAAGCAGGCTCTGGTGTCCTCTTCTTGTTGTCATCACGATATGTTCATTCAAGTAGGATATATACTAAAATTCTAGCCCTTGACCTACTTACTATCATGGAGTCTTCCAATTATTTTAACACTATTTATAACACAGGGCGTTTTCTTTTTTGTATAGTGAAAGTGAAATAAGCACCGTTACTCGTCTTTTTCCTGGAAGAAAAACTATTACCGCAAGGTAAAATTCTACGTCTTCATAATTTGGTGTTTTCGTTCGATTTCCTTTACCGTGGGCCGGGGCAGGGCCCGGTGCTCCCTCGGGTGTCATACACTGTAATTGGCGCGGTTTACGACCCCTTCTGACGCCGACTGCTCGCCATGAAGCGGGGAAACCAGGAACCATTGAATTTTTGAACCACCGCTCTCGTGGTGTTGCTAATTGAAAACGGACAACAAGTTCTTGGGCGATTGCAAGCTACTGTAGGGGCAGAGAAATAGTCTTTAGTTTCTCTTCATTTCTTACTCAATCTAAGAGAACCATAGTCCCACAACACAGAATCTTTGCGTGAAACAATTTATTTCTGAACACTACACAAAATCTCTCGATGATCTATTATTTCATTACCTCATATGGGTCATTGAAATCATCTTTTGCATGGACATGGCATGCTGTCCATGATGAATCATCTTTTTGGCAAAGCTGTATCCCTGCATAACCAATTTCATTATTGTGAGATAGATGTAAACCGAACAAAAAATACTGCTTCGTATCAGATTCCTAACTGACTGAACTGAATATTCTGAATTTACATCTGAATGCTTCCATATTACATATCCGTTTCCAAATTTGTTTTGCGGAGCATCGTCAGTTTTTGAGATTTACACGAACCCTGAAAACAGAGTTTTATGATGCAAATAATTTGTATATTCTCTAGAGCTTTCTAGAATTTATGTACCTAATTCAATTGCATATCTGAGCAACTTAAATTTAAAACATGTTATTTTTGAAACGCCCTTCTTCCTCCCTATCATTTCCTTGTATTGTTGATTTCTCCACCAATACGGTAGGGTATAAGGTACTCTCTGAATCATTAAGTCGAGGATATCTTTGGCGTTTTGTTGCCATTTCTTTTCATTGCCTCGTGATTCCGTAGGGTTTTCCTCTACATTTCTTTTAACAGTTGTCATTGTGCTCAGACCTTAACGAAGCTTATAAAGTCTGTGAGGAGAATGTGTCAGTTTTATGGTGACTGTTATCAAATAAAGTGCTGTACCGGTATTTTATTGAGGTAACTTTAGGAGCTCAGGCTGCGAATAGCCTGACCCTTTGTATATTATGAGTCCGTCAATTTCTTTCGCGGTATGCCTGAGGGACGCTGTCAGTTGGAGGCGGGAATGCTCGTATAGTTACTAACTTAACTGCGTGCCGTTCCTCGTGCCTACTGCGAAACTGCCCACGCTGCGTTATATTGCAAGCGTACTGTGAATAGACTTGACGGTGTGTAGTGTAGTAAAGTAATAACATGAACTGTACCTATCGGTGTTTTCCGCTCCCATTTTAACTTGGACGTGTTACTAGCAACGAGCACAATATTATTTTTTCATCAGTTCACTTAACACTAACGGAAACTTGAATATTCACAGATTAGGGCATCATCAATCATCCATTTACTTTATTGATGACCATTTATTATATGACTTTTGCAAGCATTTTAGAAGCTGTGCTTGAAAATATTAACCTTAAGTAATCTGATAAATCACAAATAAAACAACTCTATTCTCCCAATAATAATAGGTATTCCTAATTTTATTATTACATTATTCTTTTATTGTACCTAAAGAACGTGGCTTTGTTAACAATCAAAACGCTAAGATGTTTTAAGACTTTTAAGCCTTGATTCCCTAAACGGGATTGCGTACTTAGTCGGTCCTTACAAGTTGGGAACTCGTTGCTAACTCCACTCGGGAGTCGGGGTGGAAACGTTGGAAACAATGACACCTCGTTCCGTTTCTCATGTTATTTGTCAAACAAGAACGTTCGACTTGTTCCTTTTCAAGTGGCAGCGCTTTGACGTATTTTCCTGCTTGTGGTAGGTTTGTTTGGGTTCATGTACAGTGAATATATTTATTGGACTAAAATATTTTAGTAATAATGCGAGTAAAGAGTTAGAACAGCTTTCAATAGATATGGTTTTTTTTTTCTAAAAATTTAGTATTGTGGTCATAATTCTTAATCTCTAGAACCCGCAGTCTGACATTTTCAACAAATACGAACAAGGCTGAAATAAAAAGCTACTAGACTTAGTAGTAAAAAGCCGTATTATATAGTTACATTATAGTGTATTAAATGTGTGAAAAATAGATGACTACTTATTACAAAGATAAAAGAAAAACCGGTTCAAAACACAACGACAAATTGTACTTTGAACTTTGTAATTGTACAAAGAAATGAAGAAACGAAATGTGCTCCCACTAGAATGTGAAGCATACTTTTATACCTAATGCGAGAAGTTTCAAAAGTTAACGAAACGTGTTCCCAGTGAGCGTTTTTCTACCAAACTGTAAATTTTCTTTGGAGACAAAATGGACAAAACAAACTTTTAAACAGCCCAAATTGACAAATTACTACGTGAGTTTATAAGTCATGCACTACTGTGGCTATTAAGATGACACATTTCAACTGTTGACGTTGAAGAGTGACGTGTAGAAAGTGCGATGGTGGGTGTGTAAGCTCTGTGCGCGTGCAGGGCGCGCGGCGCGGCATGTGCGCGCGCGATGCTGCGCGGCGGCGCGTGCGCGTGGCTGGGCACGCCGTGCGCGCGCAAGAACGGCGCCGTCTGCACGTGCCGCGTGCACACCGCACTGCTGCAGGTCAGTATAGACACGCCACGGACCCAACAATCTTAGAAGTATGGTATTATTAAACAAGGTTGCGTAGAGATCGGTTTTGGCAATAAGGCCGTACATAAACTAATATTTTTATGTGTAATATAATCAAAAATAAACGCTATAAACGCTTACTCACTCATATCCCTACACTAGGATTCCCTGTGTCGCATGTGTCATGGACACACTCAGATACAGAGAACACAAACAACCAAGACCCGAGAGCAAAACCAACTTTATATAAACATATTCACCACTGAAAATCTGCCCCGGCAGGGGATCGAACCTCTCCCTCGTTGGTAGGCAGGGCTACTACCAACTTAGCTACGGGCCGCTACGTTTGTTTTTTTCTTTTGGACTACCTATCTGTATCTAGAATAAGTACAATATTTGATAAGAGTAGCGTTGATGATGCCACTCGGTTTATTTCAATATGTTAGTACTATTTGAATGTTCTGTATGGATTATATTCAGTAACGGATGCTATTTAAAACAAATAACTTCAGGGAGCGGACAAACACAAGGCTGTTAGCACAAAAAGTTAAATATACATATTTGAGATTCCGGCAAGCGTTTCTCTCGCTTCCTCCGTCTTAGATACTTATATAAAGTAAACTTGCTGTCTCCAGTAAATCTCTTCGACCCATCGATTCGAAAAATAATATTTACACGCGTTCCGTAGCGGCAGACTGTTTTCTTATATCAATTTATTATTCGAAATTGTTTTCACTCTACGTTTGTTTTTGCCACTGGTGACAGTTAACTGCCTTTATTATTTTATTGCGTAACGAGTACAAGGTTAGTACCTACAGTCTACACCCTGGTTTTCTATACGTCTTGTGCAATAATGTAAACAAACTCGGCGGGTGTCAACCAATGACAGCAACAGTGATCCGATCGCTAACCAATGGCCTGATTCGAGTTTCAATTTCTATCTATGTCATTGGTTGGTGAGTCGTCAAGTTATGTCATTATCAAGTTATGCCTCTTTCTCTGAGAGAAGGCTGGTATCCCAGCAGTGGGAGCGTAAGAGGCTGATAATGATAATCTACAAAAACAAGTATGTACCTACGGCTATATGCAAGATTTTTTTTTTACCAATTTAAAAAAACACTGCCGGCGTTGTATGTTTATACTTCCGTTCACTATGTACACGAACCGTTGCGAAGCTCTTTTGACTCCCCTCTTATAATTTTCCCGGGTTTATGTTTCAGTACACCCGTTTTCCTAAATCCTAATAGAACCTTTTCCCAAATAGAAGCACCGCTGATGTTTTGGAGCGGGCGGACTCCTGAAATCTGCTCTTATCATGAATCTCTCCTAATTTGAAGTTAAACCCCTCTCCAGTCACATGTAAAAGGGTCTCGCCATTATCAGATTTAAAAGTTTCAGTCGGTCACCATGTAGCGAGAATCAACTACACTCTACTGAGTTTACAGAGAGTGCGATGCGATGCGAAACTATCTACGATTCTATTAATTTGGCTTATTTATTTAGTTGACCGTATAAGTAACGGTGGTATTTGCAGGAGGCGGAGAAAGCATTTTTCCTCCGTCATCGGATTAGCGAATTGCAAAAGTACATGAACCCCATTGCTGCTGGTAATGTTCCTATTCTGCGAGAGTCCGTCTGGGCGGGTTCTCTTGTGTGTTTTATATTCTCAGCGTGTACATTACAAGATTCTTAAGGCCAAAGTAAATATTTAAACATTTTTAGCGTGCGGGAGTTGATGCATTTGAGTGACAACCGCGTTACAGTGCCGCAAAGGAATTTACAATTCAAATCTCTGGGTAGGAGGCGTAACTCTAAGTATCAGGCCAATGGTGTCATTTTATTGCTAAACAAAAAGCATTTTATTGCTAAACAAAAAACATTTTATTGCTAAACAAGGAGTACTGCCATGGCAATAAGTGTTTTAAAATTACGGAATCGCTTAGCTTGTTGTGAGGCCTCAGGTAGGGCACACTTTTAATAACAGAGTAGAGGTTTGGTCCCACTGTTAAAATTCGTATGTGACTGAATTATTTTTACATTTACAGTATACATAATATAGTACTTGGTCTAAAGTAACTCCTGTAATAAAGATTTTATGACCCAGTAAGATTTATACGACCTCGTGACTTACCCCCGTGGTCTAGCGGTTAGGTCGATAAAGTTACCTTTACGTTGCATAAGGGACACACGAATGAGGTACCAGATTGAATCCCTGCAACGGGAAAAAACATGTACAGAAAAAGAAGCGTTTCTTCCGTGTGTGAGTGTAATAGGACTAATTTGATTCCTCAGACACAGAAAATTTTATTAAGTGAAGAGTGGAAAAAATAGTGTTCCAGTGCCTGACGTCAATGACGTGTAATATATTTTTATCCGGATATTCCGGATCCGGATGATGGTTGCCGTCGACGACCGACCAATTCCGGTTTCTCGGTTGATTGGAAAGTAGTTGTTTTTATTCGATCAAGGAAATTGAAATACGTTTTAAGAACGCTGTTAATTGTAGCTGTTGATTTAAAAAGCGCAAGCCAAAGGAGCGAAGTAGGGCAAGTTTATATTTTCTGCTCGCTTTTTCTGCTTTCGAACGGCTGTGCAAGTTCGTAATGAAAGCTTGTGATAGTTATTAAAGTCGTGTGTTCTCATTATGTGAGGTCATGAATGCATTATTAAAACAGATAACTAATGTAAAATTTGCATTTATTTATGTAGATTTACTTTTTAAATAAGCAGGATAGGAATTACGAATTTTAAAAATGTCTTAAGATACTCGTTCTCTATATTTAAAAAAAACGTACAATCGTACATAGAAAACTACCTTTTTAAGTACCTATTGGCCTGTAGTAAAATCATACAAACATCCGATGCGACAAACAACAAAACTTTATTTCAATGGCAATACTTTTAATTGACTATAAAAATTCACGACTGAAGGACTCTATCCAGGTCAAGAAATAAATTAAAATAAAAAATGGTCACCGAAATAAAAATTTAAAATTTGATTCGTTTTGTACTCGATATAGGTAGACATTATCTTGTCTGATCGGGACGATTTTGGTGAATGCGCTAAAATATAATAATAATTTTATTAAATTAAATTTTATAATATCAACTACGTAAAAGTAGGTAACGCCTAACAATATCGTTTAATTACTGCATGCCTACCGCCGGGCCTGTAATGAAATTCCTGTCTTCCGTCCTGAAAGACACGGCTCGATTACACCCCGATTCGATTTTAATAGAACATCGGAGGCGATAACTTGTTCGCTGGACAGTAATCTTGTTAGACGAGGAAAACTTTTGTCGCGAACAAAGAAATAGATTAAAATGAGATGTAAGATTTGTGGGATAGGTTTTGTAGAAAGTGTAATTTGAATGATGGTTCACTGGTTCTGTGGTCGCACCGGTCGAGGTTTCAAACCCTACATTGGACTTGAGCTTTGAACGAAAGCTTCATAATGCAACCATATCACGGTGGTAAGACATTTTATGGTACGCGGCTGGCTAGCCACCAGCCTTCAAATCCACCAGTATGAAATTCAATATTGGTTGGAAAGCATATTATAACGTAGTTTTGCATAAAATCAATGGTCGACATCTGTACATCGGTAAACAGCGATAAGTACCTAATATACCTAGATTGGGGGTCACAAATGGTTTTTGTAGTAGTTGTACGTAGAGCTATTCTTTTTTGTAATTTACGTGTACACTCAACATTGCAATTTTTCTTATTCCATGCAACCCTCCCACGAATCTATCCAAACGTTGCCTGGAAGAGATTATTGCTTAGCAATGAGGCCGGCCATTGTACCATTACTGTTTTAATGTCTTATTATTACTTCTACACCACAAATTATGTTCTACACCTAGTGCAATAATGAGTTTTTGTTTTGTATTCTATGCCAAAGAGAATATAACCACTACGTTTAAACATGCTATATTGTGGTTAACATTCCACAGAAGCCAGGAAATAAAGAAAGAAGAAGAGCATGCTATATATTCTCTTTGCCATAGTATCGCCGGAATCAATGGCGGCAACCATACGGCGGCGTATGTTGTCATAGAGGTTATAACTGAAATGTCTTACTAAGGTTAGATTCAAAAAGGTTATACTCAAAACTGACACATCCTTTTTGGACGTAATCCTATAGGTTCACTTTGTTGTCAGTGTGTCTGTTTGTGGTTATCGGAACGTCGAACCTTTTTTTCTCCAGTACGGCTGGAGGAATGATGTTGAAATTAATATTCCAGTCAAGTTGTACGGCCAAAAGCCCCGTATTTCTGTAAAAATTAGAACGAACTGCGAATAATCACATTACTTACTAGGTGGTAGGAATAACTCTTCTGCGAGTGTCCGTCTGGGTTGGTACCACCGCTTTGTGAGTGAAGTCTACCGCCAAGCAGTAATGTGCAAGCATTACTGTGTTCAGATTCGATGAGCAGAGTAGCCATCGGCGAAATTACGGGGTTTATAAGACTTCATATCTAATGTCTCAGAATAACGAGCGCACTGCAGTGCCACGCAGTCAATTGTTATGGGCCGGCGTTATGCTAACTATCAGAGAAACGACTAGCTCGTCTCGTTATCAAATGTTGTAAAAACTATAGCTGGCGGATTACTTATTTTTGTGTCTTTAGACTTTACAACTAACTTTCCGGTTGTCTGGACGAAATCGCTTGCTATAAGACTGCTCTACTAGTTAACAAGTTTCTTTTGGAATGTTGTATTGTCTATTGTAGTGTGCAAATAAGTTTCCTTTTTATTTTCTATACTGGAAGCAATTTCTTTGATAACCGAAAAAGCTAACTTTAGTAACGGGATATTTACCATGTATTTTATTTGTTTTGAGGACTCGATATTTCGGCACTGTTGCAAGCGCCATGTTCACGAGGAAACTGAGGGAACATGAGTTTCCTCGTGAACATGGCGCTTGCAACAGTGCTGAAATATCGAGTGCTCAAAAGAAATAAAATACATGGTAAATATCCCGTTACTAAAGTTAACTCTTGTGTTAGTGACCATGAAAGTTTAAAAACTTATAACCGAAAAAGCCTTTTCATATACAAATGTAATGTTATTGCTGTTCAGGGTCACTCTTATGGGAGTAAATAATATCACTCATATTTATTCGGTAACCGGAAAGTCCAATATTTGTCCATTTGATGTCATAACAGGCACAAACTGGCGTCGGACAAATATAGATATAAAACAAAGCGAACTAATGCCGTCAATCGATCGAGCGCAGCAGGGCGCGGCCGGTATAGCTTGCTAGTGAAGTGTGGTTAAGTTACGGATGCAATAGCTGGAATTATATGCTTTGACTTATATACTTTTTAACCGATTACGGCAAAACCAAAAGGGTTGTTATTAGCAGTCTAACGTAAAAATAATATGTAATGCTAAAGGTCAACAGCGAAATCAACAAGTCAGTGAAATTACTGAGCTTATGGGAATTTACCTAGTGTCTCATGGTAGCGAGCGCAATGCAGTGCCACGCAGCCCTATTTCAAAGTTCTGAGCCCTATTTTCCATCAGGCAAACGACCCACTTTTCTCGTTACCCATTTGTATAAAAAAGTATATCTTTGCATTAAAGTTAATACTTTTTTTAGTCAATTTTAAAGGTAAGACATTTGTACCTATGACGAGTAGCTGATGATAATTAAATCATTAAAAGTGTTGTCGTAAACTGCGGCGTTTGCATTTTAGTGTTTCGTGCCCAGAATAAAATGACTGGTAGGCCTCACTAGTCATTATGATGAGTTCGGCTAAAAGTATTACATAAAAATAATATGAAATGCTAAAGTCAACAGCCTCATTAGTCCAGAAAAAAGCAATGATAGAAAACTAAAAGCAGCAAAACGACACGTAGAAAGAAATCCCATTGGCCTACAATGTACAAATTAGGCAGAATAGTCTCATAGTCACAAGGGATAGAAACGTGTACTATTTATAATAGTTCAGTTATTATTTGATACTTGCTTCTGCTTGCAGTTTCACCTGCGTTCTCACAGTGACCGTCCGGGATCAAAAGTAGCCTATGTTACTTTTCAGTCCATAAACTATATCTATGCCAAAAATCACGTCGATCCGTTGCTCCGTTACTGCGTGAAAGAAGGACAAACCAACAAACACACTTTCGCATTTAAAATATTAGTAGGAAGTAGGATATACGGATTGCGTTGTCTTGAAACGATCTCTATGAGCGATAACTCCGTCCATATATAGTGACACCTACAGTTGCGGCATTAGATGCAATAAAATGTTTCACTTTTGTTCTTGTTTCACAAAAAAACAACTAGGGCAAGAAATCCTAGTTCAAGTAATCCAAGAAGCCCTAGTTTTTTTTTATGTTATTGGTAACGAGACGAGCTGGTCGTTTGCCTGATGGTAAGCATAACGCCGGCCCATAACAATTGCAGTGACACTCAGAACTTTGAAACACAAAGGCCTGCGCAGCACTGCAGTGCGCTCATTACCGTGAGACATTAGGTATTAAGTCTCATAAGCAAAATTATTATTATTACTCTAGCATGGAAAACATTCAAGACGTAGCCCAGAAAAAATATTGCCGCCATCTATACCATAATAGACAGCCATCCCTTCTAACACGGATATAGCAGCACCGAGGAGGCGCCCCGCCGCGCCGCGCCGGAATTACTATCGAATAGAAACACGAGTGGAGATGAATTGGAACGATCGATTACCGCAGTAAATATCTCGACGTAGGTACCGGACTAATCTAACGAGTCCACGGTTCTTATTTTTACGGATATTTTATGTATCGGCGTTTCCGTTTATTATCCTTTTTCGAGTTGTCGGAGATAACAAGTTATAGTTAGGATGGTTGGGCTTGTGAGTTGTTTGAAAGCAAAGACGATATCTGTAAGCATGTGATAGTAAAAAAAATACGTCTAGTCGATTTATTTCACCTCCAAAGTTACATTACTTGATAATACTATAGAACCATCGCGTGTAATAAATACTAACAAATAAAAACAATACTAAGGACCGGTTTTTCAATAGTCAGATAGCGTCCTGTTAGATAACTCCCTGAATCATCTAAGTCTGTGGTGAAGACAGACGTAAATAAATTTTATGCTATTCTAAAGAACTTAGTTAGCTAACGGTAATGAAAGACCCGAAAATCACATTTGAAACACGAAAATTAATTGATTGGATAGCAATCAGTTCAATTGAAAAAGTGCAATTGAAAAATCGGCCCTAACTCACCTTAATGTAATGCAAATAAATGATCTGAACGACTGACTTAGTTTGCAGCCTTGTTATTGTGCAATAAATAATTAAAAAAAATATACAAAAACTTTTTCGACTTTTACAACTCGCAGGAAAAAGTGTGATGCGAACAATAAAAAAATGTGTCTCGCAATGTTAAAATTTGAGCAGGAACAATCGGGATAAAGTCTTGGGAGACATAAAACGTGCTGGCCGTAAACCACCCGCGAAGCCAGAACCTACTGCTGTGACATTTTGAAGCGATACATTTTATCTTTCTTTTTCTTAAATCTTATAGAATGTTTTTTTCACATAAATATATACATCACAAAATTTTCGCTTCCAACAGGATTCGAACCTGCGTCTTCTGGCTTGCCGGGCCAGACGCCTTAACCACTAGGCTATGGGAGCAATCAATTTCGTAGCCAACAGTAGGTATATATTTATGTGAACATCCGCTAGTGTCGGTTAACACTATAAAATATATTTCATAATGTTTTTTTTTTTGTAGTTGCTCTATTATTATATTCCATCTGCGTCAAATCACAAATGGAAGAAATCACTTCATTGGCTGAATAAGATAACGCGCGAAGCAAATACAATATTGTACCTACTACTCTACGAAGCCCACAACTAAAATAAAACTTAAATGAAGATATTATACCAAAAAAGCACAAAAAAGTGACTACAGTAAGAAACCCAAAGAGAGAAGAGACGCAAATCGATGTAACAAAATTTACATATATAAAAACCCTGCTCTAACTAGTGGCCATAGAGCAGTACTGTAATAAAGTCACACGGTCACACGTAATAAAGTTACTACATAGGTACATACATACATTAACCATAAAAACATTACACTCTTTATGTGCAGTCGTGTAAAAATCGACAACAGCACATGGCGTTCACGCTAAAACTCCAAAACTTCCACAAAAGTAATTACTGTTTTGTTAGTGGGAGGACTTACTCTTCTGCGAGTGTCCGTCTGGGTTGTAACCACCGCTTTGCTCGTGAAGTCTGCCGCCAAGCAGTAGTGTGCAAGCATTACTGTGTTCCGGTTTGATGAGCAGAGTATCCAGTGAAATTACTGGGCTTATGAGACTTAAGGACGAACTAGTCGTTCATTTCTCTATACAACCGTACTTGGGTGATTACTCCACTACTTGACGTTTTAAGTCCAAAATTAAGAATAATATCGATTTATCTCTTCGTTATCTAGGTCAGCCTGCTAATTATACAGAAAAAAAATAAGTGGCTTAAAAGTAATGAGCCTTCAAACATCTGTATTTTAGCACGTATTTTAACGCAAGTTTGGACGTAAATAAATTACAAAAGGATTACGAAAACTCGAAAATAAGGTACATACTAACAAGCTTTAGTTTATTGACATTTCGAATAACTTTGGTCTGACTAAATACATTCAGTAGTTTTGTCGTAAAACCCCAAGCACCAGAAGCCAATTCGTACATTTTTGCGCGCCTTTTTCGACTTTTCGGTTTTCGTCGCGACTTTACGAGAGTGTGTAATTGTGTATGTGCGAGCATTAGCCTCATACTACTCATCGCTGCAGAGTCTTACCTTGTCCCACGAATGTTAGATGAAATAGCATGCATTTTAGCCGCGCCCACCGATGAGTTCGCTCCATGGACTAGTAGGCTCTTAATACCTAATGTCTCAGGGTAACGAGCGCACTGCAGTGCCGCGCAGGCCTTTGTGTTTCAAAGTTATGGATGGCACTGCAATCGTTATGGGCCGGCGTTATGCTTACCATCAGGCAAACGACCAGCTCGTCTCGTTACCTAATAACATAAAAAAAAAACTATTACATTTTACAAAAACATGTTTAATTTTATTCGCAAACACTTCGCTAAGCTCATAAATGCGAGCTCTCCAACCGAGGTTAAACAGCCGTGAACCCTACAAGATTCACTCACGTATTCCCCAAACGGTGCATACCGTGCATACTGTGCATACTATGCATACCGTGCACTTTACACGATCATGTCGGCTAAAACGCTGCATGCAAACCCAGACCGACAGATTTGCTTATGTTAATACGGTAAATGGTGCTGGAAAATAATGAAGCTTTACAAGCTTCTGAATAGAGATTTATTATGAGAGTGCGCAAAAGTAAACACACGGTGCAGTTGAGAGAATAAAAATTGTCTTGACCAGACAAAGAGCTATTTGAGGTTTTTAATATAAAGATGTGTTACTCTGAAACACAGATTATTTAGCCTGTTGATAGCTCATGAACACAATTCCTCATACAAACATATCTCACCGGCGCGGGCAGGGGGCGAGGTAATATTCTATGCTTGCAATTGGCCGATCATTTGGATGACGTAATTTAGTGATGTGGTACGACTACTACTGAACAGAATAATATCGATAAAATTGAATAGGTAGTTAGCATCGCATTCTTGATTCCCTGACATATACGATTAATAATAAATTATTATATGGAAAACCTAGACAATACATACTTACTTTATAAATTAATCTATAATACTACTTATAATAAAACTCCATGGTCACATTTTTTTTGGATGGCACTCCTATCTATACTGAAGCCAAAACTGTATTTTTATTTTTGTCTGTCTGTCTGTATTTTGGCCACGCATCACGTCGAAGCTACTGAATGGATTCCATGACTTGCGATGTATGGAACCAATTCTCTTTTTGAGTCGCTTCTATCCACTTTTCCTTTATTTCTGGGATGTCTGGAAATCTAACAACAAAAAGCAGAAATACTTTAAAAAAACCGGGAACCTACTTCGATGAAAATATCGCGATATATGAAAATTCAAGTACCATTTTTTCATCTTCAGATGTTCTTCCATAAAATGTATATGGGACCGACCACCTTGAGATGATACACTTTCAAACAACAAAAATAATTTTCAAAATCGGTCCACAATTGACGGAGAAATCAGTTAAAATACTTAAAAAAATACGTACAGTCGAACATTTAACCTCCTCCTCTTTTTTCGAAGTCGGTTAACAAATCCAAACGAAAGGTTATTATTTTTCCAAAATAATTAATAATAGTATATATATTAATTGTAAAGTATACATTGAATATCGATAAGTTATAAGTCTGCACTCGTACTCGCAGTGGCGAGAAGTGCATTTACATATGTCGTTTTCGTATGAGGGGAAGTTGTATCATTAGTCAACAGGATTTATAGTCTTTGCTCTGAAAGACTAGTTCTTTAATTATCGTTTGCGGAATGTGATAGCTCGCTGCTAGTCTATAATTCAGGGCCCTATTTAATAAAGCTGACAATCCGACAAGTCCGACATATGTCAATAAGTGACAATTCGACATTTTTTTCTGTTTAATAAAACTTACAGGCGACAAAATTGACATGGTGGAAAATTGACAAATTTGTCACGACAATTTTCTTATTGTCAGATTAAATTTGACTGTGGTTTTTTGACTTATGTCGAGTTTTATTAAGCGCGTTTTTAGATGACAAATATGTCAAGATTTCACCTGTCGATTTTTGACATATTTGTCACGTTTATTAAACAGCCTAAGCGCGACAATTCTACAATTATGTCATTTTTTGACATATATGTCGAATTGTCAGCTTTATTAAATAGGGCCCAGGGCCCTATTTAATAAAGCTGACAATCCGACAAGTCCGACATATGTCAAAAAGTGACAATTCGACAATTTTTCTGTTTAATAAAACTTACAGGCGACAAAATTGTCATGGTAGAAAATTGACAAACATGTCGGATAATCCGACCATTTTCTTATTGTCAGATTAAATTTGACTGTGGTTTTTTGATATATGTCGAGTTTTATTAAACGCGTTTTTAGATGACAAATATGTCAAGATTTCACCTGTCGATTTTGGACATATTTGTCACTTTTATTAAACAGCCTAACCGCGACAACTCTACAATTATGTCATTTTTTGACATATATGTCGAATTGTCAGCTTTATTAAATAGGGCCCAGATTGGATGTTTTTCCAATTTCTTCTATCTCGTAGCATCTCATAGCATTATAATCTACCTATCACAGAACTAACTGAAATTGCATGCCTATAAAACCTGGTAAAACAAATAATGCTTTAAGTCTAAAATCCCCGACCGTTTCGTTCAATGTGTAACATTGTAAATCTGTAAGAACCAAACTCAATTTTTTAGCACATCTTAAGAAAAAAAAACCACTGAATATCTGAATAACCAATACACCACTTCAGAGCAGGCGGTCAATAAATCTCCGGTCGTCCTTCGAGGTCATAAATTAGGCAGATATCAGACGAGGAATTCGCGCGTCACGTCTGCAGATAGCTTAACGCCACGATATAAAGGAGAAAGGAAATCCGTGTACCTACTGTCATCTTCTTTTATTGGAATTTATTAGCGCGTGGAAATTGAATATTTTGTAAATACTGAAACTGAAATGAAATGACTGCATTTTTATTTCGTGAACTGAAATAGAAACTGTAAAATACAGAAATATACATTTCACATAAAATTCACTTCTTTTGTTTTACCTAACGAAACTTTTAAGTAATTTTTTTTATGTTATTTGATAACGAGACGAGCTGGTCGTTTGCCTGATGGTAAGCATAACGCCGGCACATAACAATTGCACTGCCACCCAGAACTTTGAAACACAAAGGCCTGCGCGGCACTGCAGTGCGCTCGTTACCCTGAGACATTAGGTATTAAGTCTCATAAGCCCAGTAATTTCACTGGATACTCTGCTCATCAAACCGGAACACAGTAATGTTTGCACACTACTGCTTGGCGGCAGACTACACGAGCAAAGCGGTGGTAACAACCCAGACGGACACTCGCAGAAGAGTAATTAGTTCTCCCACTAACAAAGTGAGGTTACTCGTGACAATCTGTAGACTGTACTTATTGAAAACAACCTAAACCTAAATCAATACATTTTCCGACTGGATACGTTACAAAAATATCATTCCAAACATCATTTCATAAAATATGTACGAGTATAGACCGCGGCCGGCCTGGGTTGCCAAATTAGTGCGCGCCGCGACCGCTGCGTTCATGAATCTATAATGATAACCTATAATTTGATCAGTATTATTGTAATTTGATGATCGTTAATAATTCACATTAATTATTGAGTTATTGTTAAATTTACCTGTGATGCTCGTTGGGTTTAAAACGAAATCATGACAAATAATTTAAAAGTGTTACTCGAATAAAAATAAGATCTAGTTATTTAACAATTGTAAAACAGTTTCTAAATTTATTTGAGAGAAAGTTCAATTCGCATTTCACAGGTGTAGGGAGCAACTGTAGGCGTAAATTAGAGTGCTGCCCTAACAAAGCTTTAAGAGAGGACCTGACGTAAAACAAGTAGGTAATCTCTGCAAAGGCGTCAGAGTGGCCAGACGATTTATTTAACACGTCGAAAGCTAAAAGTCAAACCATGCAGATATTACATACATGTTAACATGAAAATATGAAGACAAAAAAAGATTAAAAAACAAAGATTCTGGCAAAAAGTTCCACTTCATAGCGGTACGCATTATGCGTGAAAGCGAAATTCTGTCATTGTATCTCTATCTTTACATCGTGTTTTTCGTCAAAAGAACTCTGTAGGAATCCGGAAAAACGGTATAAATGACGCAGTGCGTGATAATCGGATAGTGACGGGCAGCACTAGTCTGTATTCCTCGCGTACAATTTTTATAACAATGTATGATACATTTTTTATGGTAAGTATTCTAATTGTGATGTTAAATTCTTATTTGCTAAACAATTTCTAGGTAGAATCGGAAAACCGTTGATGAAATACCGCATGTACCCAAACGTGTATACAATTAAAAGATAGCAAGCATGCTAGGTAGAAAACAGTACTAAAAACTTTCTTATTTGTGAACACACCCTCAAAATTAGGGTCTTAATTTCAGCAGTTCGCGGAAGGTATCGTCCCTTTTCAAACAAAGTTCACAAGGCTAGAGTGGGCTAGACAAATACAGTTAAACATCTAACCAGTTTCATATACGTTCTTCGTACTGGAAAGCTTACGTCATTCGTTCTCTCATGCATACCAATGGAGCTGAGAGCTGGTAGACAAATAACCTGATTTAGCAGCCGTTTTACCAGCTTCAGTCTTCAGAATAGGCCAAGGTTGAACTTCTTTGAGTTGGGCTGAAGTTTGCTCAGCGCGGCCTTAATCAACGTGGTAAATATGCTGGATCGCGCGGCTGGGGTTTGGCTCTTTAGAACTGTTTTTCTTTTCAGTTTTATAGTAAAGGGTAGTTTTATTTTTCTTCATGTATGGAGTTAAGGGGTGGTTTAGAGTTTCCTGATAGGATCGAGGGCTATGCGCTCACAATGAGCCTATAAGCTGGGTCATGAGTATGAAAATTTTGTGAAGGAAAGCTTAGCATTGTTGTTGAACATTTTGTAGTGCTCGCTTCCTCAAACAATATGAATCACGTACCTATTGGTGTGTACCTACAGCTGTCCGCAAGCAGCAGATCACGTGGTTTTATGATTTACCTTTAAAAAATGATTCACTTTAAGTTGGTGAGATAGTAGCTAGCTAGGCTATTAGTAAAAAACTATTTTTTTTGTTTAAGTTTGAGTCAAGTTCTATTTTGTAGTCGACTTTCTTGCCCTACCTAGTGCGAGCAAATGTACTCGTACTTGTTCCGCACTAGTTAGCCGACCTCTTTTCTACACCTCGGAGAAGTAAGAATAAAGTTCAGGCGTACGGCACGTAAGTAAGTAAGTAAGTTAGTAAGTAAGCAGGTACTCAGTTTTTTTATACTATAGATAGGTTAGCGTTTAACTACAATGTGAGGAACAACTGACGATGTGGTCAAAGATGACGAATACGCTAAGAATTAGATTAGGATTGTATATATATGAATAAAATGGTTGTAAGTACTGCCATAAAAATAACATAGTATAATTTATACTAATAGCTAACGGCCCGCGGTATCACCCTCGTGGAGATAATGGATTTCATGAGTATTAAATTCTTTCATACAAACCTTGCCTGACAATTCCGAATACAACAAAAAAAAAATCAGCGAAATCTGTCGAGTGCTTTTCAAGTGATGCTCTGTTATACATGTGGCAATTTTTTTTTTATACGTTTAATATAGATGTACACGTTTGTATTTCATTAATGCTGCTATTGTTACACATTAAGATTGTAAATAAGAATTATTTTTTTATATTTTTAGGTACAGAATTGGAAATTTTGTAGGTACATATTATCACTGACAAAGATGGATTGAATTTTCATTAAAATAAAATTTAAGTAATCAGTATGAAGTTTGAAGTGAAGTTTTGTAGAGGTGTCGACCCTCGTAAAGCTTAATCCAGAAAGGCGTTTAGTGGTAACTAAATGGCCATTACCGATTTTTGTCAGACCTCATTAGCGGACTAATTGGTGACAAGCCGGGAATTAGTAAAGCGGAGGCCCGCGCCGCACTGCTGAACACTCTTTAAATAATGCTGACAGCTTTTTACGAAGTTATCTTTCATAAAATTCCCGGTTAAAGTGTAAAAGGGAACGTTTTTACCCGCTTTAAAATTATCGTTTTATTTTTTGACGACGACGTTGACAATGCGGATGCTGGCAATGATTTTTATTGTTGATGTGTCTCTGCAATTAGTACTGAGTAATATTAAAAATATCATAATGTCGAGCGAGGAGTATGATGGGCTGCCCATTTTTTTTTAAATTACAAATGGATCTTCGTTAGCCACCAATTCACCAGATGGAAAGCAAAGATGTGGACGAAGATAGAGCACGTAGATCTAGAAGATACCTACCTATTCACTCTAGACTGGAAAACACCCAGGCTGTAGCCATCAGGAAACAAGACAGTCCTCATTTTTTTTTCATACTGCAAAGGAGTGTCACTTTTTGCAGTACGCAATGAGGAGCCGAATCGTTCGGAAGTGTGTTGTATGGTGTATTATGGCAAAAACCCCTTTTCATGGTGGAAGCCGTTCTTCAGCAGTGGATGTTTTCCTGCTGATGATGGATAGTGAAACATAACGCATCAAGCGTACTTTCACAAGCGTTCTTTTACAATCATAAGCGTACTTTCTTACTAGACTCCTAATTAGGATTCTTATTGTCTAGAGACGCAGGAACCTCGGCGACCATACTCAAACAACAAAGGACCAACAGACACGAACCTTTTTTTCATAACACAACTAAACGTGGGGTCCCGATCGAAACGATCCCTCACTCTGTACTACAAAAGCCTTAACCACTACTCCAAGAGAACTAATTTTACAAATTCGGGCTTTTCTTCTAAAATTCCGAAACAATGTCTCTCTTCGAAAATTCCATTAAAAATAGAGCACAAAGCCGTCTTAAGATAAAAATTATGTGAGCCATTTCAGCCATCCACTTTCATCAATAATTAACAAATTCCTTCTTTGCCCGCAGGAATTCGCGACCCTCACAAAGGAGCTCAACCAAGCGCGGGAACACCTCCTAGAACGAGAGGAGGAGATCTCAGAACTCAAAGCGGAAAGAAACAATACAAGGGTAAGTGCTGGTCTACCCTCTTTCTTTTTGAGTACCTACTTAGGAGAAAATGGTAGTATAGTTATCCTTGCTTTCTGGAATATGTTCTTAAACGATTTAATGGCCAAAGGACGAACCTAAATTTAGAAAACGCAGCTTGATGTTTTGCGTCGTTCCTAAGTTCCGCGTCTTGAGTCGAGACGCTCGCCGAGAGTCGAGACAGCGGCGCAAGTACGGATCTATTCGGGTCGATAATATTCGATAAAATTGACAGTTCCAATCGATGAAGTGGGATTTATCGAGCCTCGAAACAATCGACAAAAGTTATCGAAAAGCTAGGTCGAATCCAAAGAGAATATAGAGCTACTACAATACTTTACGTTCAGACTTCGGTACTCGCAACATTCGATAAATTTATCGAGTTTTTCGGTTCGACAAATTTATCGAACCGACTTCCGTACTCGCGCCGCTGGTCGGGGCTCTTGACCGTGCTCGGCTTACAATTTTACTTCACTTAACTCATGGACAATTGGACAATCCATCACGTCACACACGATTTAAAGGTACTAGTAAAACTTTTGTGCTTCGATAGCCGGCACGTTGAGTACGTGTGTAGACGTTTAAACACCACGCTCAGTCTAGACACACACCAAACAGTTTCACTAGCCATCATTGTACATTAGGCGCTACAAGATCTACTCATTAATTCGATCCCAAAATTTTCTATTTCTTTATTATAATGCGCTGAGTTTTGAGTCCAATATCCTGTAACGAATTGGAGTTGGGTGTAACTTGCCGTGTTGTCCTTTATTTTATTATATAAGTTTTTATGTAACTTACATTGTTTGATATGCAGCAAACTCTTGAGTGTATGTTTG
Organism: Crocallis elinguaria; assembly: GCA_907269065.1. Classification (NCBI taxonomy): domain Eukaryota; kingdom Metazoa; phylum Arthropoda; class Insecta; order Lepidoptera; family Geometridae; genus Crocallis; species Crocallis elinguaria. The sequence continues at coordinate 37,947,802 of OU026065.1, forward strand.
GTTAGGTCAAATCTTGCAAGCTAAATTTGACCCGCTTCCCGGTATTCGATTGAGCCGAAATTTAACATATAGGTATATCATACATATTTGATGGAATCAGGCGTTACTTTGCGGAAGTCCATTTTAAATAAGATTATCTAATGTGGGTAATTTATAGTCTTTATCGCGGAATTAAAACTATAAATTACCCACATTAGATAATCTTATTTATATATCATAAGTACGTAAATCTGATGACAATGCAATATAATGATGTCACAGAGCTGGTCTGAAGACGGAGCCGGAAGGCGGCCGTAGGAACTACGTAACTCCATCGAGTTTGCGCTCGTTTGATTTGTCTTTACAAATACTCTGGTCCTAGATGATGTCCAGGATCCTGATGATGGAGCTGGAAGGTGGCCACAAGATTACAGTACCAATTATGTAGGTTTTATAAAAGCTTGTCGGAAAAAATATATTTTACCACAATTAAAAATAAAATTACTTATATCGTATCTTATTATATAGCCTCGGTTCGTTCGCCTGATATTTTAACTGATTGTAACTGATGAGTAAGGGTAAACTTGTAATTGTAACTGATGAGAGGTAAGGAGGTTTCATGTTTGCGTTACAAAACATCTTAATGATTTTCTTACCAAAATAGCACAGCTAACTCTACATTCTGTGAGAACTACGTAAGTCTGCGCCAGAAAAAAAGTAGTAAATCTGACAGGCAACCGATGGCCGCCTCCGCATTTCGGTTTCCTCATCCAGAAATAAACTAGAGCGAAATATGGAAAGGAAGGTTCGATCCCAAGATATCCGGCGGAAAAGAGTAGTGTTATAAGTTAGAAGCCCTGTCCGTGGGATCGTACTTGGAAATGAAAGGTTGCATGACTAGAAACAAACTAGAATCAAAAACTTTCACGGTTATTCACTACTTTATACATTGTAACGGGATATTTACCGTGATTATTATAAGCTGGACGCTGTTGCAAGCATCATGTTCACGGGAATACGTACGGGTGGATTGTAGACGAAATTAAGAGCAGACAAATCTGTCTCCCGCTTACTTTGCCGCTTACTTTTTATTCTCACCAGCTTATAATAATCACGGTAAATATCCCGTTACAATCTATAAAGTAGAATGAACTGATTTCATCGCAAATTTTCTTATCAGCTAGTTAGCATCACCTAAAGTTAAGATCAAATCAAACTACGAGTATATGCTACGAGCGGTTCACTTAATTACATGAGCAGAAATAGTCCGATTAATCTTCCTACTAATACTTATTACAAACGTGAAAGTTTATGAGGATGGATGGATGTTTGTTAAGTATTATTTCACGCAAAAACTACTGAACGGATTCTGATGTAACTATACAGTAATATAGCTTATACATCAGAATAACAAACAAAGAACAATTTATAAAGATATATACCACGCGGGCGAAGTAGCGGGCGGAGGCTAGTAGTGTATATGTAGAGCATATCAAAGTACTCTACTCTCAGTGATACTTTTACAATTATAAGTGTTAAATGCAACGGCAAACTCGTATAATACCTAGTTTACACAGTTGACCTTATATGTTAACAACCCCGGTTCGAAGTTAAATTGGATTCCTTTGCCTACTTACATCTACCGCGTCCCCCGGGAATCACTTGGCGCACTAAATTCTGCTAGTTTCTGTTTAAAGTCTGGCTGCTTAGTATAGAGTAGTTGCATCAAATATAAAATACATAATTACTGTAGTTATACAGGTTTAAGAATATCAGATTAACACGATAAAAATGAAATTCACAAAAATATGTAATTTCCACAAAGATACTGGATCTAAAAGTTTGCCAAATTCAACCATTTTTTTTTTCATCAGTGGCGGCGCGTCAGTCTTCATTAGTTGCGACGCGCATCACTATTATCTTTCATGGATACTTGACAATTTATAAACAGCTGTCTTATAAAATTACACCATTATCAACCATTCTCACTCAGGCCCGATTCGACCAAATTGGAATAAAGTTTTATCCGAGAGTAAATAGCGAGTTACTCCAGAATAAACCGTATTTCCGTTTTTCCAACTGCTTATCTAATATTAAATTCTCTATTCTAGAATAAATATTTACGGCGAATAAATATTTTCGGATTTCGGCGGGGTAAAAATTATACAGTTATGGCGGACAACACAATGAACAGCTGTTTTGGGCATTCTGTTCTTTGTCCGTCTAGAGTCTATTGTATTTGTCGACAACTATTACCTATTCTGTATATATTTTCCTCATACCAAGTAGTTCTTACTCTCAAGGCTTTTTGTGTCTGATAATGCAATAAAATCAAGTTGGCATGATTTAAAGAAGATATGCAACCCGAGGTGCTACATTTCATTTTTGTCGCATTATATACTATCATTCGTTCCGTTCATTCAAAGCTAAAAATAGTAAAACAAAGTATAGTTTAATCTTGGATTTGCTTGGTCGTATGATCACAGAATTATACATTGAATAAAAAGGCGAGTAATTATTATACGAGGATTAGTTACTCTAGTATAAACCGATGTATGGTCGAATTGGGCCTCAGTCGGGTTTTTTAAAACGGGACAAATCGTTTGCTAAATCCTATTAAAACTACAGAGTACCTAGCAGCTAGTCTGATAGCCAGTAGTAATGGTTATCTATGCTGATTGCAACTTTAATATGCAACTATAATATGCAAGTTCACTACGCATCGTGATCGCGATGAAAAATTTATGAGACAATCATATTCATTGGCGTATCAGCGGCGCGAGTACGGAAATCGGTTCGATAAATTTGTCGAACCGAATAACTCGACAAATTTATCGAATGTTGCGAGTACCGAAGTCTGATCGTAAAGTATTGTAGTAGCTCTATATTCTCTTTGGATTCGACCTAGCTTTTCGATAACTTTTGTCGATTGTTTCGAGGCTCGATAAATCCCACCTTATCGATTTGAACTATCAATTTTATCGAATATTATCGAATTTTATCCACCCGAATAGATCCGTACTTGCGCCGCTGATATGAAACACCTGATACGACGATGCTTTAGCAACAAACACTTTGTAGTGTTACGGAGCGGTCTCAAAAGGTGCCATTATGCAGATTTAAACTAAAGCAACTGTCACTATAGTTCATTTCAATTAGCTTGGCGTCTCGGACAGGCTCGTAAAACTTCATAATATAAGTGTGTCTCAGACGCAAATTTATTTAAAAGCATCCTAGTGATGTAAAAGGTTCTCTTTTCGTGTGTGCTATCAATGTGGTTCATGATGGAGAATATAAAGAACATTCCAACTTCCACCGTCACGTGGCACATGAGCACAAGTTCCCAACCAACGTATACACAAGATAAATCTGAAACGGATTCAAGAATTACACCCGTATCCATTACCTCACAGGCAGTGTTTTCTTAGTATAGAGAACTGTGAATTATTCAAGGTATAACCGTCTAGACCCTCAGTGTTTCCGGTCCTCTGTGGGTGAGCCTGATTGCTTTCTATAAGATCTGTAAACGTTGAGATGATTTCCCCGGGTGCATATTGGATTGAAGTCCGTTTCTATCAAATAGTTGAGTTTAGTCAGTACTAGCGCCAGAAAATGCAATCAAATGCTTTATATTACTATTAGGATTTACTATCACCGTTATTTTACATAGCTTTGCCTGTATGTTATGTGTTTCTGTAGTTTTTATGTCAAACCTCGAAAATTGTTTCATATGTGTTATCGGGTTATTCTCGCTGATTGCACTAATAAAATATACTTGTTTGACGACTTCAAGTCCTCGTACTTTTCAGACCTCATCCCAGGACTTAGAAATTAGCGTCTTAAACCAGCTTAGTAATTGCTATATTATCTTTCCAGTTACTACTAGAACATCTAGAATGTCTGGTGTCCAGGCACGAGCGGTCGCTGCGCATGACGGTGGTGAAGCGGCAGGCGGCGGCGCAGTCCGGGGTCTCCTCGGAGGTCGAGGTCCTGAAGGCGCTGAAGAGCCTCTTCGAGCACCACAAGGCTTTGGACGAGAAGGTGAGACGATGCCTTAACCCACAGACCATTAAACCTATAGACTCCACTTAGCCAGGCACCCCTGTTCGTCAAGCTTAAGCATTCTCAATGCTTAAACGCCGCCCTACCGAACCAATCACAACACGCCGTCTACACTCGTCTGATGTATGAGTTTTAAACCGACCAATCACAACACGCCGTCTTCTCTCGTACCCCGCTAACATTTAGATTAAGCGGCGTCTAGGTTTACTGGTCTGAGTTTTTACCTGACTGCCGAAGGAAAGGAGAGTAAAGTTGTTCGAGTGTATGTAAGCATAGGGTAAGGGCTTCGTCATTTCGAGGTACAATACTCTAAAATTAGGTACGATTAATTTTGCGATTTCATCTTGTCACGTCAATTATGAATTTCTTCTTTTCTCATTCTTGACCCTATGAGTTTCAACTGCTAATATTTTTTTTAAATCTTATTCTCTTGTTAACGTTGCGTTGTACCGTTCGATTTCCAGGTCCGAGAACGGTTGCGAGTCGCATTAGAAAGGAACACGGCTTTAGAAGAAGAATTAGCTTTAACCAAAGAAGAAGTAAGTTATCTGAGGGTTCCTAATATATCTGTAAAATTAAAATTCCTAATCATTTAGAAAAACGAAATTGAGTCCTCAAGAACACATGTTTTATTATGATTTTGGTTCACAATGAACTAAAGAGTTAGTAGAAGGTAATCGTTAGGCCTGCACAAATCAGTTTCAGTGCCGCCCATGCAGAACTATGAATTGCAAAGTCGTCTCCACAGATTTAAATTTAGATTTTTGCAGCTGTGAAAAAATATGGCCAAAAATGAAAACAGCACGATGAACAGTGAATTATTGTTGCAAAACAGTCTTGAGTGCGCCTTTATGAGCATACTAACAGGCTTGTGGCCGTGGACGGAACTAATCTTAGCATTGATACATTGCATTGGTGCGGTGGTATTCAACGCCATCTAGTGGTTTATTTTGGACAACTCTTCTAATTATTTCACTTGTATAATTATACTATGGGAACTATCCATAGTCGCAATTACTGCAATCTTACTCTGGAAACTAATAACCTAACTTTGTATTACAAGCGAAGATACAAGATATCCTACAAGCATTCTGAATGTAAAGCATTCACTGTGGAGATCGGTGAATCCATGGCAATGCTACATTCACTTTCTATCCATATTTTAAAACTACTGTGTAGTTTGACGTTTGTTCTATCAAGTTCCGATTCAGAATATCCGAATTTCATTGACGTCAAAAGAGTTCATTTCCAGTTACAACAAGTAAAATCGTCGAGCGGCCAGGATGGCGACAAACCCAAAGAGAACGGCACTGTGCAGACCGGCTCGCCGGAACAGAACGGCGAACAGCCACATAAGGTATTTCAACACTGCAATTCAATAATCTATCGGGCAAGGCATATGGACGTAGCAGAGCGTCACACCGTGCATCGGTAACACAGCGCGTGGGTTGTGATTGTTTCTATTTAGTGTTTCGCGGTATCAATTACCTATTCTGTGGCAGTAGCCAGCTGACGTCTTGCTCGCACCGCTTCTGTCTCGCTCACCGCCGTGAGAGGCCACGGCGGCGTGGCGAGCGCCTAAAATGGCGATGATAACACGCGCTGGCAAACTACTGTCTTCTATATTTTTGGCCATTAATAATGTGGGGACAGAGATAATATAAAAAGTGATTATAAATACCGCTTGGATATGATTCCACCCCACCATATAAGAATATAAAATTTTCTGCTAGAAATTCTACAAATCTAAGAACCAGAGTCTTACCCAACGGTAAGAATCCGTTCTTATAGACTTGTTAAATATTGTTGTTGTTAGCAGAAACTTCTTTTTTTTCTTTTGCATCGACGTAAAGCGATGCTAGATGGAGCCACGGCTTGTAAGTCGAAAGAAAGACATCATCTGAAGAATTTCGTGGCTAACATAGTTCCCATAGCTTAGTTGGTTAAGGCGTGTGGTCTAGATAACCAGACGCGGGTTCGAATCCCGTTGGCAGCGAAATTTTTGAGATTTATATATTTTTTACATTAAAATATTTTAACTTTACTTTTGAATTGAATTTGAATTTATTCTTTAAGACGAGTTATCTTCAGCCTTTTTCTTTCGTCTCGCACTATCCGGTCTATAACGGATTTTATTCACTTTTTCTATTCCTCAAGCTGAACTACTACTACTTTATGCAAAGGTATATCGGTTGCACCATCTCTACGAAGAGTTTAAGCTACCTTCACACTACACAAGTAAACAACGACACTATAACCGTCCCTAGATGAAGTGTGAAAACTCCTTTAGATGCTTAATGAATGGTGTATGTGCTAAATTAGGAGTGTGACAAAATAACTGAACTAACGAACTTTTGCTATAACTTTCTCAGGTTAGGTCTACTATAACGATTTCCCTTTTTCTAATAATTCGAGTCATATTCTAAAAATAAAAATTAGAATACACATCGCGATACATACTCGTATGCATGGAAAAATGTTATAAACGCATCACTTCGTCTAATTGTCGTGTGCGTGATCACTTAATCCCTAAAAATGTTATTGGTTATTTGTGATCCGCTGTGGCTAAAGGCCCAAACGGCCCAAAGCTTACCAAATTTTGTAAAGTTTTTGCGGCCTCTTTTTTACTCACGAACTAGATTTGTTTACGTATTCATTCTAGGCATAACAGACAAAGTTAGTTCAGTTATTCTACATAAATAAAATTAATATATGTGTATGCCAAAATATGGTTTTACTCTACTGTACAATTTCTAAAAATCTGAAATTTAACATGGGGGTAGCACAATCCAAAAGTACAAGAAAAAAACGAATGTCGACTTGCATTATAAGGGTTAGGCTCTACTTTTAGCAGTTTGTGTGGTCACAGACCAAACTATGGTCGGTCTGACATTCGCGATGAAATACAACAATGTTTTTATCACGATAACTCCTAATTTACCTGTTTTCTTTGAGTGAAACCATGTTTTCAGCAACAATAGTGTTTTTCTGTTCACTTAATTTTTGTTTTGTTCGACGGTGGGCGCAGGATCAAAGTAACTTAAACGGTGAAGTGGATAGCGGCCGCAAAGTCACAGATCTACAAAATACTGTCGCCAAACAGGTCAGATTCACGACTATACTGCAACGCATTTACTGCAGCCCCGGCACGAAATAGAGGACAGAAGCGCAACTCAGAAGTGAGCGAATATTCATACGCAAACAAAGACGGCGCCTGAACACAAAAAACAAAGATAGAGAGATCTAAAGTAACGCTTAGTACTTGGCGTGCTAAATAGTCAGGTGAACCTACCCCTACGCTAACCGCATTAAAGAAATATCAGACGGTATAAAAAGAGTTTAGTCGCGAGTCTTTTGAAGCCTTCTGATACTTCCTTGATGCTGGTGACGTAGTCTCAACCAGACGCGTCCAGATATTGTGGCGCGCTGCAAAATCGGCAGTACAAACGTCTTGTGCGTGTGGCAGTATTCGATTTTCCTTCGGAGTGATGCTTCTGGCTCATCTATTTTGCGGCCCCAGCCAGGGCATTTATGAAGCCAGTTACGTATTGTGATAAGCATATATGTGGTTAATGATACACAATTGAAAGAAGAATATCTGTTTTTTACAAAACAACGCACAGTTTGGCTTTGCGGAGATTATAAATGAAATTTTTCCAATGTTTTATTTTAATATTGATATAATGTCTTTACGAACGATACATTTAAGCTCAATATAACGATTTTGCATTACTATCATAAAATATAGAAAGAACTATTTTTGTTATCTTGACACAAAGAATGTGTGAAACCGTCTCGCTGCCTTCACAATTTTGTGTGCAGTGTGACAATGCCTTTATTATTAACTTTAACCCCCTTATTCACAAAAGTTTCGTAACTTACTTAATTACAAGAAAGTGTTTTGTCTCGTTTTCACGCGTAACAGCTTCCGTCAACGAGAAGTTGACAGAGCAGCTTAAAGCATAGATTATCTTATTGAGCGTTTATGAATAAGGACGTAAATATTTAACATTACCACTTTTTCAATTCAGATAATCTTTTTCTATTGTATATAATTGACCGTAGTTTTACTTTATCTTAATATGTGACTGGCAAATCAGATCTCAAGAGTAACACGGTCTGACCGCATTGCACGATATCCCGCCATACGTCATCGCATCCAATAATTATGTATGATAATATATACATACTATAATACTCATAGGATTATATAATATAACCTTAACATACTTATTACTGTAACATAGCTATAACTCATATTAAAATATAGTTTCGCTTGTATAACACGTATAAGTTTATAAGATTATAAAATACCCTGGGTGATTTCAATGGATACAGAAAATAGCAAGCAGTTTGTTTAAAAAATTGCTTTAAAAAAGCTACGAACCGACTTCAGTGACAAACTACTGAACCAATGTTGATGAAAATTCTATGGGACCAATCTGAAAGTATATACTTTCAAACAAAAATTTTCCAAATCGGTTTATAAATGACAGAGATCTGAGGTAACAAACATAAAAAAAAAATACCCACCGAATTGATAACCTTCTCCTTTTTTGGAAGTCAGTTAAAAAATAGAAACTTACGATGTTCTTTCAATATCAATTGTTGTTATTACCGTTCTAAAAGTTTGTACAATACTTTATATACATGTCTTCTTATAAAAACTTTTTACTTTCGCCAATCAATTGATATCGCCCATTATATTAAAAGTTAGTATTTAGTGCCTTAAACAACTTAAGTATAGTATATGTATATGGTATAGAGTACTTAGAAGTAGGTAACTTGTGCTAGAAGCATGTGGCATATCAATAGACTAGTAAAAAGCATTAGTTTTGGCACTAACATGTAATGTATCTCTATGACCCTATAGCAAGTAACATTCACTAACACACACACTAAACATCATTATACTTATTGTCATGGTATTTGGATACTAATCTAATAACTCGGTTAAGATAATCAAGGTAAGAATGCTATAAAAATAATTTGGTAAATATATAAATAACTAGATGCTGCCCGCAGTTTCACCCGCGCGGAGATATTGGATTTCAGTTGTTTTATTTTTTGCGCGGTTCCTTAATTATTTTTCTAAAATAAAAGTAGCTTTAGTTACTCCTTATAACATCAGCTATCTGCCAGTGAAAGTCCCGTCAAAATCGGTCCAGCCGTTTCGAAGATTACCCGGAACAGACAGTCAGACGGACAATTTTTTTTAAAATGGTTGTTTTGTTATTGTTCCGTAAATACTTTCATATGCATTTTGTAAAGAGCTGTTATTTTGACATTACAAACAGACACTTCAATTTTATTTATTTGTATAGATGAAAGAATATATCAGGTTTGAACTTGGGGCATCGTAATAAGAGTAACCAGCTATCTGTGCGAGCCGACAGTCGCACTTAAGAGCCATTTCCATATTGAAAATGTCCAAAACGAAAGCCTCATTTAAATTTTCTCTAATTGGCTGTTTTTTTTTTAAATAATTGACGGATTGTTCTTGTTTTAATCTTTCTTTGCTTCACATTAACGGTTACCTACTTGTGATTCCAGTCAGCAGAGCTGAGCTCGTGGCAGCGGCGCGTTGCAGAGCTAAACAATAAGATGACAGAGTTAGAGGAGCGACTGTCGAAGGGGGAAAAAGAACTAGCCAAGAAGCAGGAGGAGTGCGCCAAACTGCAGCGGGACTTGAGGGAGAATGTCGCTCAGAAGGAAGACCAGGTGAGGAGACAGGAACATGTACTAGCATTTGTTTTTTGACATAGTTACGCCGGGGATACTTCTATCCTATAGCAGCCCTGATTATCTAAAAAGGCGTATTAGTATAGCTTTTCGAAGTACTGATGAAATTTTAATCCATAATCCAAATCAGGTTTTGAGTATATTCTTTGCACAACATCCAATTTCGTACTATCTCCACTTATATAATCTAATTATGTGTATACATAATGGTCCGTATTGGTCACAGGAGGAGCGGATAGCCACGCTGGAGAAGCGCTACCTGAACGCCCAGCGCGAGTCCACGTCGCTGCACGACCTCAACGAGAAGCTGGAGCAGGAGCTGCAGCACAAGCAGGCGCAGCTCAAGGTACATACCCTCTCCTCACGAGACATGCTTACTCTGGAATTCAGTTTCAGTTCCAATCCAATTACAATTCCATTTCCAATATATGTTAATGTAAAAATCTTGTCAACAATAGCAAAATAGTTATGATTTAACTAATAGAAATATCTTTGTGTGTAGTTTAAAAAACTAACAGTGAACTAACAGTATATTTGTAGAAGTTTATGTGGTTTAATCTATTGGGGTCAGGAGTTTTAGTTAGAACATAGGTTTGTGCATTAACCAGATATGTTTTCGTATGTACTTCTATATTTTGTGTGCAAAGGTGACTTTAGTACGAAAATAACATTTTAGTCGACATCTTGAAGGGTAGAATCTCGCTTTTAAAATACTGGTAAAAAAAGATTTACAAATGCTATGAATCGTGACATAACCTTAGCACGTTAGGAGGCAATATTCTAGCCGTTGCCGTCGCCTAGCTAGCTCTCAATCGAGAAAAAGGGAATGCTTTTTAATCACTGAGGGATGACGTAAGTTACTAAGCATAGATAGCCTACTCTCAGTAATCCTATTTAATATTATAAATGCGAATGTTTGTAACCACGCGTCTCCGTAACAACTAAACCGTTTTCGATGAAAACTGGAGTGTAGACAGTTTAGGTTCTAGAATATCAGATTGGCTATAAAGATATACACCACGCGGGCAGAAGCTATTTAACTAGAAGGTAATCTTCGCTACGCAGCTTCTTAAATAATAATTACGATTCTTGTTTCGAGTTCACGCTAAGGCAGATAGTGTACATTTCCTCGGCCAGCATCTACCTAAGCCTATTTGGATTTAGATATTTGAAATGCTTTTGATTTTACTTTACTATAGGGTGTAGGGCACCCAAGTGAGATTCTACCCTGCTACCCACACTGCCATACACACACAAACACACCGCAAGCCGCACATGTAAATACCCATGTCCTCAGCTCCAAGAGGAGAAGACGGCTGCCATAGAGGAGAAGCTGGAACTGTCCTCACAGAAGCTGGCGCAGATGTCCTCGCTGCCAGAGATGGAGGAGCAGCTCAAGGCCAGGATGGAGGCGCTTAGTCAGGTGAGGACTGATAGGGCCAACACTTGGAGGCGTTTTTTGTACTGATGGTGGCTAGAAGTGTCGATATTGTTCGAAGCTAACTGTTGCAATTCCGAACCTTTACGAAGTGCAGTCTCTTACCAATGACACATTGATTGACGGTTGCGTGGATCTGGGCAGTGCTGGGAAACAATTATGAGGGAATGGGCAGCCCTAAAAACAAAAAAAATGTGCCATTTACTCGCTCCGAGCCAATCTTTAAGAGGAAAATCAACATAACGTATGGATGACAATGATGACGAGCGGACATCTTTATAAACCGGTTCCAAGCCTTGATTATTGGTAGCACATCTAAAGTTCAAATAAAAATATAGCCAGCTTTCCAGAAAACACCCTCTGTACTTTAAAGTTTCTCTAAGAGAGAATTTTTGAGAGAAAGAAAGAGAGTTTTTAAGATTTTTTCAGAGACAATTACAAAATAATGTTACATTTCAGCCGGGAATTTGGGTTAGTATTTTTTTCTCGTACACTTACATTACAAAGTGTGACTAACAAGTAGTGACTAACAAGTTTTTGTGATGTCTTCGTAGTTCATGCTTAATGCTTCTCATTGTACACTAGATATCGAAATCCTGTTATAAGTATAGAATTCACTTTTTGTGGTCTTAGTCCATTACTAACACGTTACAAGGTCTCTACAAAAAGATTTGATTATATTTGTGAACGCGAAAACATTCGAAATAGCCAACGTTAGGACTTATCTGGCTGAATACTGACTGTGAATATAAGTGAATCTATATTTTAGAGAAATAAAAATACTCCTAATGTATGTTGTAATTGTGTGTAATGGGCTTTTTATCTGTACGTACTTACATATTTAAACTGTTATAGAATGGAATGGGACTGTTTAAAACTGATTAAACACAATAGTCAAACGTATCGTGGTAAAGAATAAGAACTAAAATACGTAGGTAGAATAAAATAAAATATGACGGCTAAATAAATTAGATATTGTCATTTAGTTTCTGGCTAAAGTCAAAATTGAAGAAAATTAATCTCGCGGTGAAATCTCATTCATGTCTTCTCCAACAATACCCAGGTCAATTAGGTACTAGAACACACGTGGATGCTCGGTTTCCTCAAATTGTCCTACTTTTCGAAAAGCTTCTGGTACCCATCTTGAGGCTGGCATCCTGTTTTTTCCAGGCGCAGGAACGGCACGGCTCCGCAGAAGACCGCATCCAAAGACTGGAGGCCAGCGTCGAAGAGAAGAACGCGGAGCTCATGCGGCTCAACCAGCGCCTGCGCATGAACGAGGAGCACAACACGCGGCTGTCGGCGACCGTCGACAAACTGCTGTCAGAGTCCAACGATAGGTACGTGCGACTACACTATTGGTAGACCTGCCTTTTCCTCAGCATTTGCCTTGCCTTGCCCTTATCCTCAGATTTTGCTCAGCACTTAAAAAGTCGTTAGTGATCATTGATTAAGGTTTTTTTCTATGTTAGTGATCGAGAATTTTTACAATTACTGTGGGTGAATTTTTGCAGAAATATTCGTGTCTGTTTTAAACATATGGGTTTGTGTTGTAAAAAAAAATGACTAAATATTTGGACACTTTTGACATTTACACCTGTTCTCGGGTCTTGGATGTTTGTGTTGTGTATATGTGTGTGTCTATGGCACCTGCGAAACAGATGACCTTAGTATAGCGGTATGAGTGTGTAAGGCTCTTATTAAGAAACAGTTTTACAGTAGTTTAGTTCTGTCTTTGTTGTTCTTTGACAATTTTAAATTGAATCGAAAGAGATAAAACACAGTTTAACTATCCAACCGTGTAACATTGTTTATAAATAAGAGGTTTGTGTTTAAATTAATTTTCAAGTTTTAAAGTTAGTTCTCTGAAAACGAATTTTTGTATTGCTGAAATTATGGTTACCTACGTGTAAATATTAGGATTTTAGGCTCATGCAGTCTGTTAAAGACGGCAATTGATGAATCAAAAGTTGACGTAGCTACATCACCAAACTATACAAATTTTCCATCATAATTACTTGGGTTAGTTAGCTATTAACCCCTTTTATATCAGAATTCAAGATACAACAGATTTTAATATGTTAAACTTAGGTGAAAAGTTATAGCCTAGTTTTAAAAAGCACTGATGACTTAACAGGTTGCAAGTCCATCTCAAAGAGCGGATGCACGCGCTCGACGAGAAGAACGCGCTCACCCAGGAGCTGGAGAAGACCAGGAAGTACGCAGACGAACTCCTCGCGGAGAAGCAGGAGATACTCAAGGAGCTCGCCAAGTGGAGGATGGAGACTGAACAGGTATACAATGTAAAAAATACGTTCTTATCTTTCTATTATAGTGGTTTAAGAAAAATGATGAAAAACTTCTGAGAACTAGACAGTTTTTATTTTTAATTTTTAATGTATAGCAACAAGACAAAACCATTCAAATTACGACCCGTCCAATCAATCAATAGTTCTTCCACCACCTTCTGTGGCGTGGTGAGGTGAGGCCTCGGGAACTTGATCCCTTTGCCAAAGCTGGACGCCAGGGGAACACTGCCCCTGGGGGTTTGGGGTGAGCTGCTACGGCTGTGCTTGAGGGCTGCCTGTTAGCGGCTCTGATGGGAATAGACGGACTATGTCCTATTGTTTACAGAGTCGTCTCGACCCTCGTCGGGTTCATCCCGAGGTGGGATGATCTCGCGAGGGAGCGCGCGTCTCGATTTGACGTCGGGTGGGCGCGTGTGGAGCGGTGCAATGTTAAATCCACTGTACTTTTCCATGGGGTGTGTAAATCACGCGTTTACCTCTCCTCCCATTTCACTAGAGTGTACTGAGACAATAGTGTTGTTATCGTTAGTACTTGTCTCTTTCTCTCCTTAGTTTAACGTGGCGGTGGCTTAGCCAATCAGCGCATTATGTCTAGGCAAAAATGGTTATATATATTTCGTGCGGACCAAACGTCACTGCACCTCTTGGGGTTAGTATCTCGATGGATAAACATGAATCCACCCATCAGTGGGAAAGTCGAGTGGACGGGTCGTGATCCAACCGTTTATATAGATTAATAGTTAGTGAAAAAGTAAGACAAACAAATAAGAACATGGGCTGTAAGCTACTATATCCACTAAAACTCAATTGATTTATTACTTCATGTTTAGCCATGAAAAGGTAACAGGTATATTAGATTTATGAAATCAGCGGCGCAAGTACGGAAGTCGGTTCGATAAATTTGTCGAATCGAAAACCCCGATAAATTTATCGAAAGTTGTGAGTACCGTAGTCTGATCGTAAAGTATTGTAGTAGCTCTATATTCTCTTTGGATTCGACCTAGCTATTCGATAAATTTTGTCGATCGTATCGAGGCTCGATAAATTATATAAAAAATCGATAAAACCCACTTTATCGATTTGAACAGTCAATTTTATCGAATTTAATTGATCAAAAAGATCCGTACTGGCGCTGCAGTATTGATATAATTAAGCCTTTCTGTGACTGGGGAACCCCGGTTTCAAACCTCGCCTCGATCGGCCCAAACATTGTTTGGGGAACATAATGCTTGTTCTCGGGTCTTGGATATCTGCGTGGGTTTATGCCACCTGAGACACAGGGAATCCTAGTGTTGGGTATGATCGTGTGAGCGTTTGTTTGTATTGATCGCGGTGTTCTGGATCTGGGTTATGAATGAACCCTTTTTTGTTGCGGTTTTCTTTCTCGTTCAGACACGGCTCTTGTTTTCTTGCAGCTAAAGCGGCAGATGCTGGAGCAGGAGATAGCGTTCAACATCCAGCAGACGGACGCGCTGACTCGCTCGCTGTCCCCCGGCGCGCCGCCGCCGCCGCCCGGGCTCTTCCAGGCGAAGGTAGGCCTTCGCCCTTGGGGCACTACTGGTGTGCACGTTACACTGAGGGATAGAAAACACTGCTATCTTCAATACTTCTTCTTTATTTCTTTTCCCTAAATTGTGTAGTCAAGAATTTATTATTTATTTATTAATTTTATTGCACACATACATTCAACTTATACTTAAGCGTAAACATATGCACCCTGTTAGGAGGGCGTTGCAAACTTAAATTAGGTACTTAGTTAACAATATAAAATAAGAACTAAAAACTAATAGAGGCTTAGCAAGTAGGTAATTCTAAGACTTAGAGCTTGACTTATTAATTAAAAAAAAGTACTATAATATTTATAGAAGAGAAAGATGCATGAAGGCAAATAGATCAGGAGCCTCTAGGCTCCTTTAAAATTGTTAATTGTTAGCATTAGAATCAATGTAAAAACTATTTTTTTGAAAAGAATGCTGAGACGAGTTTCTTGCTCTTCTTCATGCTCAGCCTATACCAATTTGGAACGGGCACGGTGGGATTCTGGAAGGTTCATTGACTTTGAGCACGGGTTGGGTCAGTTGATGTCTCTGTCATTTATTATGTTCTGATAAAGACAGCATTAGGTTTAGTCTGTGATTCGGGTAGACGAACGTTACAGAAACCCGCTGTTAGAGTCATTTATCTTAATCTTCATAAGTGCTCCGTTGGGGCCTGAATAAAGCAATTTGAATTTAAATTCAAATTGTGGACGTCCGTCCGTCTTTTCAGCCATTCGTGGTATATCACACAGATTTACGCACCGTTCAGTCCTATAGGCAGACTTCACGATCAAAGCGAAGGTACCAACCACAAGATGGACACTCGCAGAAGAGTTAGTCCTACTGCCGCGTAAAAACTGATAGTTGGAGTTTACTTATTTTATAATATTTTGTTTTCAGTTGGACGGTTCTTGGGAAAAGTTGCAACAAGCCCATGTGCTAGCGAATGTGCAGCAACAGTTCGATGTCTCGAGTGACGCCGAGGTATGTACTAGTCTACTCAGTACTCTATCATAAAATATTAGGGCTTTAAGACTATTTCGATGATCATTTCGATCGATGGTGTGATCCAGATTCCCCAATTTCCTACTGCTCTCCATTTTTTACATTTGAAATTTTACTTTCTACTAATATTATAATCGCGAAAGTTTGTGAGGATGGATGGATGCATGTTTGTTACTCTTTCACGCAAAAACTACTGAACGGATTTTAATGAAACTTTCCAATAATATAGCTTATGTATACATCAGAATAACACTAACTGCCGCAGTGCGCTCGTTACCCTGAGACATTAGGTATTAAATCTCATAAGCCCAGTAATTTCACTGGATACTCTGCTCAGCAAACCGGAACACAGTAATGCTTGCACACTAATGCTTGGCGGCAGACTTCACGAGCAAAGCGGTGGTAACAACCCAGACGGACACTCGCAGAAGAGTTAGCCCTCCCACTAACATACATCCTCACAAACTTACGCGTTTATAATATTACTAGAAAGTAGGAAATACCAGGCTGGAGGCGGAAGCTAGCAAGCTGTAATATATTATAATATATACAGTGGTGTCGGTTCCAGAACGACGAGTCGGACGGGGGCGTGGAGGGGCACACGGACGCGGCGGCGCTGGCGCTGATGCTGCAGGAGCAGCTGGACGCCATCAACACGGAGATCCGCCTCATCCAGGAGGAGAAGCAGTCCACGGAGGCGCGCGCCGAGGAGCTGGAGTCGCGGGTACCTACTTGGAATGTAACTACACGCCTGCAACTAACTATGTCGTTTGTCACCTTCATTGTCGCCCCCTCCCCTCTCTATCTCTCTCTCATGCAGCGTCCATAATGTCTACCATTCTTATACTATTGGGTAAAGAGACGAGCGGGTCGTTAGCTTAATGTTAAGCAGTAACAATTGCAGTACCACCCACGGCTTAGATTTACTTCTTAAAAAAAAGAATTTCACTGCCTACTTTGATCATCAAACCGTAACACCAAGGCCTGCGTGACACATAGGCTGATGTGTTTTAAACATCGAGATACTAGCCTCAAGAGGTGCAGTGACGTTTTGTTTGCACGAAATAAATTCCACCATTTTTGCCTAGATATAATGCGCTCTGATTGGCTAAGCCGCCGCCTCGCGCCGATTCCCCGTTCACTGATACGTTGAGCGCTGATTTTACCTTATAGCTTAACCTAATGAATAAAACACATAGACCTTATTCAGTGGTGATAAGGTTCAAAATAGATTAACCTACCTTTATGAACGAATAAAATTGCGTATATTGAACCTTAATGACGCTTAATGTCGGCCGGAACCACGTAGTACCGGCGGTAAAAAAAAAACAGTTAGACCCTTATTCAGTGGTGATAAGGTTCATGAACTAATAAAATTGCTTAATTATGATGAACCTTATCATCACCGGTGATTAAGGGCTACCTGTTTCCCCCGCGCCAGCCCCTTTGGGACCCGCAACATTCCATGGGTTAAATGAATACATTGTTGTGAGATCGGATGGTGCAGTAATTCATCTCTCGAGGTTAGTATCTCTATGGTTTCAAAGTACAATTATAGGCTGACGTTACATGCTTACTATCAGGCAAAAGACCCATATCTAGTTATTCTATAGTCAGAAATAAAAACAACATTGACAGTGTACATATTATTGATGCTGATTGTAACTAACCCTGAGCGATTGCAAATATCATAAACGCTTTGTTCTCAATCAATTATTTATTGTTGATGAATATATTGTCCAATCAATTTATCCGCCGTGTTTGTCCTCACAATCGCCCAAAAACTAGTAATTGCAGGTACTAACATCAGCAAAAATAACTCCAAAAGTATTGCTAACTTTGCTTGAGTTTAAAAAACTGATTTGCTTAGAGCTAGGGCGCTGGAGACGGACGAATAAAATTATGCCGACGAATATGCGGACTAGGACTAACTCTTATGCGAGTGTCCGTCTGGGTTAGTCCCACCGCTTTGCTCGTGAAGTCTGCCGCCAAGCAGTAATGTGCAAGCATTACTGTGTTCCAGTTTGATGAGCAAAGTAGCCAGTGAAATTACTGGCTTATGAGACTTAATACCTAATGTCTCAGGGTAACGAGCGCACTGCAGTGCCGCGCAGGCCTTTGTGTTTGAAAGTTCTGAGTGGCACTGCAATTATTATAGGCCGGCGTAATGTTTACCATCAGGCAAATGACCAGCTCGTCTCGTTATCAAAAACATAAAAAAATACTAGTCCTAACCTCCAAGCTAATTACTGGCTGTGCAGCTGTTGCCTATAAAATCCTTAACTAATGGGTGATATACGAGTATGTGGACAAAAAGAGACAAATTATGTATGTCGTATCATTCATCATGCACCTCTTGCCATAGACATTGCGCACCCAACATCGAATAAGATAAATGTAATGTTAGATGTAGTAAGATTTTTACCTAACACTATGTTGAATAATTAACATGAAAATAAGATTCCAATTTGGAAAAAAAACACTAAGCGTGCACCTATCGCCCTATCGGTGTGTACTTGAAAGCCAGCCTATATTCTAGGCTTGGCCCGTCACTATGATCAAGTACGATAGCTGAAAGATAATATATCTAAACGAAAAAAATGTGGGGTAGAAATACAATTTTTTTGTCTGTATGGCGTCAGTAAATTAGAATCGCTGTCCTGTGTAGTACTTAACTTTAATAATGCTGTTTGAAGTACTAGCCGAGTAAGATACTCGGCTCGACGTCGCTGATACACCTAGAGTCGGCTCCATAGGTGTTTGACAGAAACTATATTAAGAATACACAGAGCTACGTTCTATAGAAACGATTGTTAATGGAAAGGGGTTTTTGAATCATTTAACTTTACTGACCGTTCTGATAACCCATATGAATAAATAAATTTTACTTTGAAAGATCACCGTCAAAATTTGACCGGTTTAAAGTTTCGTATGACGATGGCTATACTCTTTTTCAAATAGCAAGTCACCTGTGGCAGGTACATAGAACGTATAATACTATGTAAACATTTCCTGTGACGTCACACCAATAGCTGAATATATTTTCTATTTAGCAGTGAAAACATTAAGCAAACTTACAAGAAAAACTACTAAAATAAATGGCAAAAGAGACAATATTTCGGAAGTGTCACAGGTGACTTGCTATTTGAAAAAGACTATAGTGACTAGTCGTTCCTCGCCGCACGCGCTCGTGCTTCCCGTTGCGTGTGTGGCTCGGCTGTGGTTGTGTGGTTGTGTGGTTGTGTAGCCGTGCGGTGCCCCTGCGCAGGTGGGCAGCTACGAGCACATGAACGTGGTGGCGCGGCGCGGCGAGTCGCCGCCGCCCGCCGCCTCGCCCTCGCGCCCGCACCACGCGCCCGCGCACAAGTACCACACGGTGCGTATAACAAACCAACAACTAATATATACAGTCTGCGGCGCAACTACGGAAGTCGGTTCGATAGATTTGTCGAATCGATAAAATTGATAAAATCGAATGTTGCGAGTAACGACCGCTGATGATGAAGTATTGTAGATAGTAGCTCTATATTCTCTTTGGATTCGACTTGGCTATTCGATAACTTTTGTCGATAGCATCGAGGCTCGATAAATTATATAAAAAGTCCATAAACCCCACTATATCGATTTGAACTGTCAATTTTATCGATCGAAAAGATCCGTACTTGCGCTGCTGTTCAGAAAGAGTCCCGTCGTAGGATATGAGGGCGCTGCTGTGCTTGATTACCTTTTTTGTTTAGCTGGTATTACAATAGCGCGTCTTATCCGTTTTAATCCTATTACAACTATAACTATTTCTTTAATTTATGGTTTAAAATGCCGACAAAAAGAAACCAAGGAACGTTAGTTCACAATTTGGCCGCGACGGCAATCTTTGTGAACAGACTATAGTGATAATTTTTTGATCGGTGTGAATATCGGTGCGATTCCTGCGCTATATGATTGAAGGTCCAGCGAGGGATGAGTGAGAGCGGAGCGTACGCTCTCAGACCGGTCATAAAGTTTGACGCGAGTCATATCGCGCCGCCACATTACTTCCGTAGGCGGCCTATACTTATTCCTACTTAGTGTTTGACTGTTTGCTATTTTTATTTCACTCACAATTTGTGATAATGATAGTCATACTGAATAATAATCATTTTAACTGATATTGTAACTGATTGTTTGTACACTTTTGTATCATCAGTCATCGATTTGTAACCCATTTTATCCATATAAGTGTTTAATAGAACTTTCGAGTCTAACCTGGGTGTTAAGATGTGCAAGTATGCCAGTTAAAATGATTGAGCACGTTACACGTCAAGAGTAAAAGTACAGGGGCCTAATGGGAAGGCACAGGCAAAATTAATCTCAGACGGCGCCACCATCGCTGGTGCTTGTCATTGATGTTTATTTTGAGGGTTAATGAATTAAACTAACCAGTAAAAATGCTCACGTGACGCGTCATACAAATCTTAAGATTGGAAATGGTCGCTACATAACTTAGAAGAAGAATTTGATTTCCAATCATTTTTGACGCGCAATGCTTTGATCCACAGATTCCGTTTTTTCTCTTCAGAAGGGAAACGATGAAATGCAGAAGCATACTTTATTGCAGGGACGATTTTTTTGTTTACTTAAAAAAATAACTCTATAACGAAGTTGACAGCGAAACCACCCCCGCGATAATGCGACACGTAGTGGGATAAATAAGTTAATAAGCAGTGTGTCTTCCCATTATGGTTGCTCAATCACACATTCTGTATATATCGCTCAAATTGATATTAAAATGAGATATAATATATAGATAGGAACATTAAGACCAGGTGTGTGTGTGTGTGTGTGTGTGTGTGTGTATGTAACGGCGTAGAGATGTGTAAGTGTGTGTGTATGAATGTACAGTAGCAATATTAAGAGTAGTTCTAGTAGACACTTGTGTGCTCTCCGTGCGATACTAACTGGCGGCGTGTGCAGGCGCCGGCGTCCATGTCGCCCGCGCACGCGCACTACCGCGCGGCGTGCGACAGCGGCCAGGCGGGGCTCGGGCTGGCGCTCAACGTACGGACTACATTACTAATACGCTTTAATGCAGTGCCATTGTAGTGGTGGGTAGTTACGAATGAAGACAGGCAAAAAATTTATGTTCGATTTGGTCTATTGGTAAAAAATCTAATATTTTATGTCGAAGTTCGAAATTCTTTCACGTGATTCCAGCCGAATATACAAAATGTATTTATTGTGTATAAAAGTACAAGAAAATAGTTGAAGCCCTAAACCCCGAAGAATAAATAACAATCGTTGTATCGGCAATCGAAAAACGATCGGAAATTAGTCGACAGCAGTATTACATTCGAAATCACCCATCGCTACTTTTTTTGGACTGTGCCGCTGCACTGAGTGCTAAACCTTGTGTGTACCCGCCAGCTGCACCAATGAATGGCTTGCTAACACTACCGTATTTTTATGTATACTTAAGTATATTATAATATAATGTGTATGATACATATATATAAATCCGTATAAAGTTTGAACATGCAATCACCATTTTACACTCTCCTTATTGACCGTATAGATAAGAAGAATTTTGAATAAACTATATACAAGGTTTAAATGGATATACTTGCTGAAAATCTCAGTCTATTTTTTTTAATTTATTGTAATGTGTATATTTACAAATACCTTAATTATTTCAAAAGTTATTCATATGTTCTGCTAAGTACGTAATTCTAATTGATTTGTAACTCTACACTCGTAATTTGTACTTGTCAGCTGCGCTTCGCCGTTTCTTGCTACGTTAAACGTGACATTTGACGTCTAGTCCAGTATTAATTATCTAGCACATTGATTTAAATATGCAATCTCGCCAAATATTTCATTGACATCTTGTTGCATTTGGGTCAGTCCACGGTGACGGGCGTGACATTTCAACTTCTATTTTGTACATTTATTCTATAACTATTATACGAAATTGCTTAAATACTATTGTAATAGATAAGACATCGATGGTTTGTACTAAATTTACAACATTTTTTTTCTTATTCGGCTCACAAAACAAGTTACGACGACTTTAGTCGCTGTGACGGGCGTGACGCGTACTCGAACAAGATTATCGACCTCTTCGACAAGACACAATATTTCTGCTAACTACACAATTGTTTTTTAAATTCAATTAGTCCGCCTTTTAGAATAATATGCCTTCTAGATTTACAGTGATATGTCGCATGTGAATATTTGATATTGCAGTTTTCGTGACCTGAAATAAGTTGTGACGGGCGTGACAAGACCTTGTGACGGGCGTGACGAGTTCAATTTTTAATAAGTAAACAAACAATTTTATCACCTAAAGTCATATAAGTATTAACCCAAATTCTAAATTTATAAGCGAAAGTTTAAAAATCACAGTTTATTAGCTGGTTTTGTTAATGTTAGGACTAACTCTTCTGCGAGTGTCCGTCTGGGTTGTTACCACCGCTTTGCTCGTGAAGTCTGCCGCCAAGCAGTAATGTGCAAGCATTACTGTGTTCCGGTTTGATGACCAGAGTAGCCAGTGAAATTACTGGGCTTATGAGACTTAATGCCCAGTGTCTCAGAGTAACAAGCGCACTGCAGTGCCGCGCTGGCCTTTGTGTTTCAAAGTTCTGAGTGGCACTGCAATTGTTATGGACCGGCGTTAGGCTTACCATCAGGCAAACGACCAGCTCATCTTGTTACCAAATAATATATAAATAAAAAAAAAGGTAAAAATACTGTGATGGACGTGATTTGTGACGGGCGTGACTAAAGTAATTTGCTCAGCATCACCAATCAGTAACATAAAAATTTATAAAAGTTATTCGCATACATTCCTTTGCGACATATCCTTACTTTTGTAAGCTTTATTACAACGTGCAAGTGATTTGGACTCTTTGATGAGAACTTTTCTATGTATTTTGTGACGGGCGTGACATGCAAACTTGCCTTGCTAAAATGATTAGTAAAATATTATGTAATTATCTGAGAAACACCGAAAATTGTTCCACCACAAGCTGATATCTTGAGCACTCTGTTGACAGTCAAAATATCGCGGAATAACCCATAGAAAACGCAAATCAGTGTTTCCAACACACATATGTTTTTTCTACCATGGAAATTCCTTGGCTAGATGAAACTTCAAATGAAATTTGATTGAGTGAATGCTAGAATTTTGTTTTTTTTACATCATTAGGTGAAAATTAAACATATTTACTATTAGTAATTAATGTTAAAGTGCTTGTAACATAACATTTATTTTTATCTCATCTGGTATCGATTACCGTGGAATGGCCCATTTGCAACTTTTAGACTGGGCACAGTGAAAAATCAATTTAAAACAAAACTATCTGCTTTTAAATATAGTATAATCAAATCCACTTATAGTATAATCGATATTACTCTCGATTCTGAACAAACTACTTTCAGGTTTTTAGTTATTTAATTAACATCTTGTATAGGCAATATCCATAGGCAAATCTATTTTAGCAATGTATTAATTATACACATGATATCTAATACAATAGCTTTATATATTGGTCAATTTATATAAGTTACTTTGTTACACAAGTCCAACGCAATTCCGACGCAAAAAATATAACACATTGGATTGTTGAACTAAAAGAGTGAAACAGCAACAACAACTATTTCTCACATGTTCACCTTTCATCTACCCACAAAAACGTTGGTAGCGACAATGGAAGCCTTTTTAGAACGGCTTTAGTATTTGCCCTATACTATAATTTATTTATAATGTTATAAATAATTTGATAAATGTACATATGTAGATGTATGTATTGTATATGTACAGCTAATTTGTTTTAGAGACTGTAGATTGTATAACGTACCGATCGTATATTACTAAACTGTTGTAACTATTATATCTGGGTATCCCGTATAAGCACCGCACCGCTTTACGCTAAGTAGACAAATTTTTTTTAACATTATGGTTTGTGTAGACTTATAATTGTAATTTATAAGAAGAACTGTATGTATACATTTGCAGAATGAACAGTAAGTCTCTATCCTGAAAATGCATTAATACTATAATATTATGTAAGCGCTCGTATGTAGGTAATATGATACTTGCTCTTAATGAGTTTTATGATAATCAAGCTTATTTGTATCAAATAATTCAAATAATAGCTGAATTAAGACTTTTATACTAGTCTCATTTAGAACTTCTGACAGACACATATTTTTAATTTTAACTGAACGGTTATTGTTGAATTATTAAGTCGCGCGTGGAACACTTTAAATTAAATGCGATGGAATATTTTAAAATTATTAGCTGGTCATCAAAATAGCCAAGAGAGAATAATGTCATAAAATAAACAAAAAAAAATATTTTGTAGTGTAAAATGTATGTCGTATCGTAGCATATTTATATTATTTATGAATAATTGTATATGTCATATGAGAGCCTTTGAGTTAACTTTTGAATGCATTAATGACTGTTTTGTTATTGGGTGAATTATTAAATCCGCGCTGTTTATTTCCTATCTTAGTCTTTTCATCGCCGTCCACAGATGCAGCTATGCGAAGACGGCGCCCCGAGCGCTCCGTCGGGCGCCGAGGGGGCGGAGTCCCCGCTGACGGCGCGCTCGCTGCGCCTCGAGCGGGCGGCGCGCGCCATACACGCCGAGCGCGACCGGCTGCGCACGCACTACCAGACGCCTTACGACTCGTGAGTAATGTCACTCTAGGCCGGAATATTTGCGATTGGCTCTCTCTTTAGTAACTGTTGAATCCCGACGTTCAGTCCACCAACAACAACACGCGCACACAACCACTCCGCTCGGCGGTCGGAATAAGACTGACTCATTTGACACGGCTCGTTAAGAGATCGATTCGACCAGCGGATAAAGTCAGTAACCATTGTCGAATAAAAACTGACGCATCTTCTGTAATTTTGCCTTTTTATTTGGCGGAAAAGTGAGGAGCTAACTTAATGTAGAGCAATAACTGAGAAAAGCAACACCTGTGCCACCAGAGATTGGTACGAAAGTGACTGGCAAGTAGTCGCATCTTGAGAAGTAGCGGAAACCAAAGAGAAAACCTAGTATCGGTTTGTGTCGTAGCATTTGAGCAAGTTGAAACAGTATGTGATCAGGTGCCGGCGGCACTGCGCAGTTGTTGTGCGCCGGCATTTCCACACCCGTGCGTCACGCGTCTTGCTCGCTTCGCTCCTATTTTAGAATCTTGCTCTTCAAATTGACGCATCTAAACAAATCTTATCTGGCGTTGTAATCAAGAAAACATATTTTTATATCTTACACTGAAAATCAAACAGAGTATAATTAAGTTTTCGTTACCTGACAATTTCTAAACAATATTTGAATATATATAGTACAAAAAGATTGAGAATGTAACGAACCCGATTGTTTGATTGATTGTCATTCTTGAGGGAGATTGACAATATAAACTAATGACGCGATTACATTCTCAATCAGCCTTTGGATTGTTTATTGGGTAACTCAGCATTACTGGTTTTATAATAACTGTATGTTAATATTGCATCTCTAATGTTTCTTTCCACGCTGCTCAGGACTTCAATCATGTCAGGCAGCTTCGCACGGATCCCCATACACAGGTGTCCAGCCCGAACTTACCTAAGACCTAGCCTAAGACCTAACCTAGGACATGTACCTAAGCCCCACGTGTCGCAGGTGACCCGCGCGGCCGCGTGGTGCGACTGTCCCGACACGCTGCTGAACTACGCGCCGCACAGATTGTGCTTCAAGTCCAACTTGTATCGGATTGTGGATAGCTATCTATTCCACCATCCTTGCTTAGTTAAATCTGCGAGTTATATTTGAAAATCTTATTGAAACAATTATGTATGTCTATTTATTACACGAGCACTGTGGGCAGGAAATAAGGACCTACTATATATCAATAGAAAAAAGGTGTAAGCGACCCAGAACTATGTTATATAAAGTGAAGTATGGTCATTGCGATTTTTCTCGTCTGCTCTAAAAAATCCAAAGTTGAGAAAATGTATCCATTTAGACAAAAATATCCGATGATATTGCATCTATGAAACATATGAGCCATTTCGACCAGAATAACAGCCATGAGTTAATAAAAACTATCCAAGTAAAACATGACAGATCTCATTTGAATGAAATAATTTTTAAAACAGTCTCTTGTAATAAGTAGAAGACATACTCTAATTGCATTTGAATTCACAGTAAATAAGTGAGGGCGAAAAGCTTTAGAATCTCGCACGAATATGTTTTGGTTACAAAAAATTTCGTTTTGTATTTATTTAATAAAATGGAATTACTAATGTTCCGGGTTTTGTGTTCATCCAGATGTCATTAACTTAAAGTATACTCTGGTATGTTATTTCTTTTACTTTGTGTGTTCCCCTTTCAGTAGTACGTATTATGTAGCAATAACTAATGTCAGCTATTGAGCTATGTTTAGTAATTCCATTTTAGATAAAAGCTAGGTTTAAGCATATTCACTACCGCTTCTACTGCCTTTTTTACTTATTTTCTTTCATTTCATTATTGTGTCTGAATTCTGTTTGGAATCAGTCGCTTATTTACTTGTTATAAGCTTATTTCCCGTTGTTATTCATTAGCACTACTGATTGAAAATATCTTAACAGATACTTTAGAGTTTCGAATACTAGTAATATTAGGTTGGGGAAAAAGTCTTTTCGCATTATAGTATGTATGAACTTGTAATAAAATCTCTTTGGCTATACTATTTGTATCTGGCTGGTTTTGGTATCATATGAAAGTTTAAATTTTAAAGAACATAATTCCAAATTCAAATTAGGAAAATGTGTGATTTTCATTTGTTTTTCGTACTGTCAAAATGAGTGAATCGAATGAAGAAATTCGATACATTTTAAAATTTTACTACAAAAAAGGTAAAAATGCAACGCAAGCCGCGAAAAAAATTTGCGATGTTTATGGACCTAGTGCAGTGTCTGTGAGAGTAGCACAAATTTGGTTTGAGCGTTTTCAATCCGGAAATTTTGATTTCAAAGATGCACGTCGCTCTGGTCGCCCTATTACGGATAAAATGGATGCCATTTTTGAAAAAGTGGAACAAGATCGGCATATCAGTAGTTACGACGTAGCTGAAGAACTGGGAATTGACCACAAAACAGTTTTGGCGCATTTGAAAAAAACTGGGTAACAAAAAAGCTCGATATTTGGGTACCTCACGAGCTCACTGAAAGAAACCTAATGAATTGCTAATGAACCGTGTACTCATTTGTGATTCTTTACTACAACGTAATGAAACCGAACCATTTTTGAAGAAGCTGATAACTGGTGATGAAAAGTGAATCACGTACGACAAGAACGTGCGAAAAAGGTCGTGGTCAAAGACCGGTCAGGCTTCACAGACTGTGGCGAAACCCGGGTTAACTCGCAACAAGGTGATGCTGTGTGTGTGGTGGGATTGGAAGGGCATTATTCATTATGAGCTGTTACCACCAGGCAGGACCATCGATTCTGAACTCTACTGCGAACAACTGATGAGATTAAAGCAAGAAGTTGAGAGAAAGCGGCCGGAATTAATCAACAGAAGGGGTGTGGTTTTTCATCATGATAACGCTAGACCTCACACATCTTTAGCCACTCAGAAAAAATTAAGAGAGTTTGGCTGGGAGGTGTTAATGCACCCGCCGTATAGTCCTGACCTTGCACCTTCAGATTTCCACCTGTTTCGGTCTCTTCAGAATTCTTTAGGCAGTGTCAGGTTAACATCACGAGAGGACTGCCAAAACCACTTGTCGCGGTATTTTGATCAGAAGTCCCAAAATTTATATAGCAATGGGATCATGTCCCTACCTACAAGATGGCAAAAAGTTATCGAACAAAATGGTACCTACATACTTTAGTTAAATGTAAATAAACTATATTAAAAAATGTTTTGAATTTTCTTAAAAAATGCGAAGGAACTTTTTCCCCGACCTATTATGTCAGACTCTGCATATAATTTCCATACGAAATGATTACCAGACTTATGACAAACTCTTAGCCATAAAAAGCAATAGCATTCGATTTTCAATTAGCTGACAACGATTTCGAACCTCTTCCTGGCCCTGCGCACCCTGCGCAATCACATAAGTAAATAAGACATAACTTTTGACGATTTGTGACGGTTTTCCATCGCCTCAATACACGAAAAAGAAGATTCAATCCACGACACTTATCAACATGGTGGATTGTGACTCACACTCTTATCTTTCATTCTCTCTGTCTCTATCGCTCTAGCTGTCTTTTTTTCGCTAATATAACGTAGACTTTGAAACTTTATAGTTGTATCTTATATAACTACTTTTTTTATAGTTCCTACATATTTAATGTTACTAACCTCCTGTCTCACGTCCCTAGCTCAAGTCAAGAGTCGCTCGGCGCGACAATGTCGTCGACGACGTGGGGCGGGGGCGCCTCCCCCGGGCTGCCGCGGGGCGTGGCCGCCGCCGCCTCGGCCGTGTCCATAGCGTCCATGCACCAGCAGAAGAAAAGAGGCATCAAGAGCTCGCTTGGCCGGTTCTTTAGCAAGAAGGAGAAGGCTGGGATGCCGGTTAGTACACATATTTTGTTAGTGGGAGGACTTACTCTTCAGCGAGTGTCCGTCTGGGTTGGTACCACCGCTTTACTCGTGAAGTCTGCCGCCAAGCAGTAATGTGCAAGCATTACTGTGTTCCGGTTTGATGAGCAGAGTAGCCAGTGAAATCACTGGGCTTATGAGACTTAATACCTAATGTCTCAGGGCAGCGAGCGCACTGCAGTGCCGCGCAGGCCTTTGTATTTCGAAGTTCTGAGTGGCACTGCACCGGCGTTATGCTTACCATCAGGCAAACGATCAGCTCGTCTCATTATCAAATATCATAAAAAAACATTATCATACATTTGTTATTTGAAAGTCATTGTCGCTGGTCCACAGATGCAACAGGGCCAGGCCTCTCGCTCGCTGTCGTCGACATCTTCGTTAGGGCTGTCGTCGCTGGCGGACGACCCGCTGCCGCCCGACAACAACCCGCTGCAGGAATACGCCAGGACTAAGACCAAGTTAGTAACAAAACAGCATTACTGAAAGTGTCGTCGGTGCGATTGAAATTTGTTTTGAGAAAGTGTCGTCGGTGCGATAGGCATTTCGACGGTTATGAAATATATTTTATAGTGTTAACCGACACTAGCGGATGTTCACATAAATATATACATCACAAAAATTTCGCTTCCAACAAGATTCAAACCTGCGTCTAGCCCGGCAAGCCAGAAGACGCAGGTTTATGTATATATTTATTAAATAAATATATACATCACAAAAATTTCGCTTTTGTGTTTTGCACTATCTAGCAGTAAAGTTTGTTAGTTTTTTGTTTGTTTCTTACCTTAATCTCTGGAACCGCTGGTCGTATTCTAAAAATTCTTTCACTATTAGGAAGCTACATTATCCCAGATTATAAAATATATATAGCACTATATTTTATAATGTTTCCACAAATTTTACTATATATTCTACTATCCTACTAGTAATATTATAAACGCGAAAGTGTGTTTGTTGGTTTGTCCTTCTTTCACGCAGTAACGGAGCAACGGAATGACGTGATTTTTGGCACAGATATAGTTTATGGACCGGAGAGTAACATAGGCTACTTTTTATCCCGGAAAAATACACGGTTCCTGCGGGAACGCGGGTAAAAACCGCGGGCGGAAGCTAGTTTTGCTATAAAAAAGGGAACAAAGGTCAATGATAGTGTTGCGTTGGTGCAGCTCGGTGGTCCCCCGCGAGCGCGACTACCGGCACGAGCTGCTGGGCGAGGCCATGCGCGCCGGCACGCCCTTCGCGCTGTGGAACGGGCCCACCGTGGTGGCGTGGCTGGAGCTGTGGGTGGGCATGCCGGCCTGGTACGTGGCCGCCTGCCGCGCCAACGTCAAGAGCGGCGCCATCATGTCGGCGCTCTCCGACCAGGAGATACAGCGGGAGATCGGTGAGTGCGGTACTTGGATGCCTCATTGTTACACGAGCGGGCCCGCCGTGGGGGCGTGGCTCGAGCTGTGGCTTGCCGGTCTGGTACGTGGCCGCCTTTTTAACTAATTTTGAACTAGACTAATTATATATTTTGGATCTTATTAAAAAAGTTTTTCTAACACAACCGTGCTATTTCGCATAGTTTTGTGTGGCACTGTAATGCAACTGCAAGTAGGCGTAAAGCCTACTAGAGTAAACGTACACCTATTGTCAAGTCATACCCAGGAACGCCCTGTAACTTCCAGGTATAAGCAACCCGCTGCACCGGCTGAAGCTGCGGCTGGCCATCCAGGAGATGGTGTCTCTGACGTCTCCGTCGGCGCCGCGCGGCACCGCCTGCGCCGCGCTGGCCTTCGGGGACATGAACCACGAGTGGATCGGGAACGTGTGGCTGCCCTCGCTAGGTAACCATCCACCTGCCGATTTCTATTCAAGGTTCCTCAGGTTTTGTGGTCCCGACTGGTCTTGCCTTTATCATTGCGTTAATTTGTAAGACTGCGTTGCTCAAAGTAATTTAATTTGCTATTTCCAGGATTACCTCAATATAGGACGACGTTTATGGAATGTTTAGTGGACGCAAGAATGCTCGAGCATCTAACGAAAAGAGACCTTAGGACGCAACTTAAAATGGTTGATAGTTTTCACAGGTGAGCATTTTTAGTCTTAACTTTTATTCCTTTTTGTGCTATACCTATAATACACCTAAATCATATAAAACGTATCAACATCTGGTGTCTTTGAGTTCATGTTCCCGAGTTTACAACAGAAGTTTCCGAGCAACATAGCTCTTCAAATTCTGTAAGTTCAACAATCTTCGAACATGACTCAACTTTTTTAAATATTTGTATTCATACATAGCTTATGTCTAAATAACAAGAATGACACTCTCGACCATGCTAAGGCTCGTTCACGGGTATGACTAAACCCATTCACGACTCACGAGTATGACCGCAGATATTCCCAAATATGACGGCTTCGATTATTACATCGTAACGTTCCCGGGTATGATACGTTGCGTTCTCGAGTATGACAACATAACTTCCCGGATATTACAAGTTAAGTATTACTCTCTAGAGAAGGCCGGTATAATGTAATGTGAACGCGTTCTCGAGCATGACCCGCCCCCGTGGCCCGTGTCCGCAGGACGTCGCTGCACTTCGGCGTGGCGTGCCTGAAGCGCGTGGGCTACAGCGTGCGCGCGCTGGAGGAGCGGCGGCGCGGCGCCGAGCTGGGCGCGCGCGACGTGCTCGTGTGGACCAACGAGCGGCTGCAGCGCTGGCTCGCCTCCATCGGCCTCAAGGTACCGGCTGCACCGTGAACACGACACTACTTTTAACAACTTCATATTTTGCACTTTTTCAGCGTGAAGATTCCTCTTTTTTACATTTTTTTCGAGGTGGCACAGTAGGTATTTGCGGCCAAATGCGAAGCCAATTGCAACAAAAACAAAAATTCTCTCCGATTCATAAAGTGTTAATTCTCTGTAGTAAATTAAACCAAACGCTAGATACAAAAGCGCGCGTTTCGTTGCAGGAGTACGCCAACAACCTGAGCGAGAGCGGCGTGCACGGCGCGCTGCTGGCGCTCGACGACACCTTCGACGCCAACAGCATGGCGCTGGCGCTGCAGGTGCCCACGCAGAACACGCAGGTAACACGCGGGACTACACAACACACAAGACTACACAACACACAGTGGTAGAACTAACTCTTCTGCGTGTGTCCATCTGGATTGCTACCACCACTTTGCTCGTGAAGCAGTAATGTGCAAGCATTACTGCGTTCCGGTTTGATGAGCAGAGTAGCCACTGAAATTACTTAATACCTAATGTCTCAGGGTAACTAGCGCACTGCAGTGCCGCGCAGGTCTATGTGTTTCAAAGTTCTGAGTTGCACTGCAATTGTTATAGGCCGGCGTTATGCTTATCATCAGGCAAACAACCAGCTTGTCTAGTTATCAAATAGCGTAAAAAAAATGAGGGTAGTTAAACCTAATAGTAAACGTCATCATTCCGCAGGCGAGACAGATACTGGAGATGGAGTTTAGCAACCTCCTGGCGAGCGGCACGGAGCGCGCCGCGCGCCGCGACCACGCCGCCGCCTCCTGACACCACTCCATCAACTAGGCCTGCGCCCCCGCGCCCCCCGGCCCGCCGCGCCCCGCGCCCGAGACTGACTGACCAGGAGGTGGGAGGTGGCGCGCTGACATCCTGTCTCCGTTCGCTGTTCTGTGAACGCGCTAACATCCCCGACGTCGACTGTCCCGGAATCGTTTAGATTCCCTGGGAACTGTGATTTGAAACGTTTTGTGAAACGACAGTTGTCTGCTTCTTTAAAAAAAATTATGCTTTTTTACCAGTGATAAACACTTTGACTGGGAAATAGTACATTTAGGTGAATAAGTGTGAAAAGTTATTTTAGTTATTTGGTTTTCACAAAACGTTATATGGCCTGTTTTATGACACAATTTGATCGATTGGGCAGTTTCTTAATTGTTCTCTTTGGATAGAACGATTAGTTTACAATTACATGCCTTCCTCGCTCAAGTTGGCTCAAGCGACGTGAAGGATGTTATGAGTAGCGCGTCCACAGATCGATGTCTCGATGAATTGTAAAGCGAATCCAGCTGAAATGGGTTAGTGAATGTATAGTCATGTTAACACGATGTTCATAGATTTATTTATTTTTAGTTTATGGTACAAAATGTATATTTGTTTCTACTGACTGCCGTTATTGGATTATAAAGTGTAGGTGTCGTTTTCGAGAGAGCTCATTTTCTTTAGTCGATATGGAACGATAAAATTAAAAGTACATTTTTTTTATACTTACCACCACACAGTGATAGTACTGATCACGTACCTTCCCTTAGAAACAGTTGATGTGATCACAAAAACCATTGAAAAGAAGCATATTTACACTGTTTTCTTAAAGTAAAACATACTCATTCCTTGTAGTAAAATATTAAATAAAAAGAGCGCTAATAATAAATGGTAACATTGTATTAGTGTGACCATGGCAATACAGGGGAAGATCCGGAGATGGAATTGCGTGGCCAACTCTGAAACTATAAGAAAAAAAAAGCGAAGCCCGAATTTTGAATAATGCAAATTTTGTTGTACCGAAATCTGAATAACGCGTCTGATTTAACAATTTTCGTTAGCTTGGATTTAGACATGGCATCGAAAATTCAAAATTAAAATTAACTTTAGCTTGTAGGTATATCGTTTTCTGAGTGTCGATTAAAGTGAATGAAATCTCAAAAGGATATCGTGCTGATTTCTTTATTGGAAATATTCCAAATTAAATATTAATCGTTATCAATTGTCTGAGCTTCGGAGTGGATAAAACAACGTTTTTAAACGGAATACAGCTGTTTCTGCATCCACTTCCCGAACCGCTCTCATAATCGTTATCCGTTTTATTTTTAACAGAAAATTGAAGTCTTGATTCTGTTATAACTGAAAGTTCGCATTAACTTTGAAGTTAATTAGGTCTTACTAGCGAAAATATTACTCACACAAAATGACTGCTGGTTGAATTACATGATTTATTAAACATCTGATAAATTAAAACAACAAAAGGCCATCAAGGAATAAAACGACTATAAAAAAACAAATTGAAAATAACCAGAATCAAGTCTCAGAAAATTCTTGTTAATCCGTTTAATTTTTGTTACAATGTTGCCATATTCAAAAAATACATGTAACGATAAAATGTTCTTGATAATAATCCTTTTCATTGACAACTGTGTATTATAATGAATAGTAACGTAGAGGAATAATGCTTCATTATGTAAGTTACAAAGTGCTCTGATATGGTAGATTTATGTACTTAAACATGTAATCCGGTATTATTACAAGAATATTATTTGATGAGTACAACGTGCTTTTGGATCGAAACGGATACGAATTTACTAAAAAACATGTTTCTTATCTTCCTGTGCATATCTTCCAATGTTGTATCCCTTAAACTTTCTATTTATATACAAAAGCACGATGTACTCCTTGTTGTACTCTGATGCCAAATATTAGTTACAAACTAATACTTTAGGTCCTGTGACGCAAACTACAACTATTTTAAATTATCTATTTTATCTTCCAAAAAGAATTCATAAATAAAATCATTGTGATATATTATAGTTAGAGAAAATATTTGTAGATGGCGCCACAGAGTTTGAAGTTACGAGAGGAAGTAAATAACTTGGTATTGCAACACAAGCGCCCCCCGTTCCATGTATTATATTATCATTAGGGATGCCTAATGAGTATTAAATATATTTCGATTAGAAACATATTATAAAGGCTAGTTTTCGTAGCTCTGAACAATTTGTCGCTAGTCGAAGTGTAACCCAACCTGTCTACCAAGTGCCTCGCCGAGGTGTGTATATATAGCTTTATATAGATAACTATGTGCCTCTCCGTTCTTAGTTCGTCACGCCGCCCGCGACTGACGGAACGCTCGCGACGACTGACCTCAGTCGAGAGCGCACGGAACTAGTCTTATGTACAGCATTGTTGTCGCCCATCGTTTTGTAATCATGTATTTTATTATATTACAATGTAATAGCGAACATAAACTGAGACGTAGCTAGGTATATTTTTGTTAAGCGTATACAAGATAGTTTAAATCGTCTGAGCGTCGTTCTTGTGACAACTTTCGTCGTTGAGTCCTAGTTGCGTGTACAAATGTTGAAGCTGTCACGAGGAGCGCGCTGCGAAGTTGTTGTTCGGTTTGCCATGCGCATGCGCGTGTGATATGCGCGGTTTCCCTAGAGTAGCGAATTGTTAAATAGGCGAACTGTGTCGTTAAATGAAACGATTTTTATTAGCTAATGAGTTAGCGGAATGTTGTTGGAAATTGTTGCATATCACAAGTACATATAAACGCAATAGATATGAAATATTAAATCACGATTGTATAGCTAAATGTTTTCCTTTAGTTTCGTGTAATGTTTATCGTTAGCCGGTATCTTGTAAATACATGTTTTCTATATCATAGCGTTTCTATCGAGCGTAGTTTTATAATATTAGCAATATTTAGCTAGGATGTGTTCAAACTATTAGATGGTTATTTTTTATTTACCTATTGTTTTAAATCTATTTATTAACTAGGAACTTATTATTTATTAAGTTATTACTTAACGAAGCTGTATTTAATTAATAAATTGGTTACGGACAAATAATACCTCAATAATCGTGTCTGGTTGTTTAAAATCACAATTCGTTTTAAGCGTGAAGGCCGCAAATGTGTTGGGTAGTGCGAGTGTGGCTAGGTATGTACCTAACAGTATTATAATGTTTAGGAGAGTACAAGTGTGGCCACTCGGTGTCATTTTATATGAAGTCCTCAGATTTTCATAGTAGATCGTTTTAGCTTTTGAAAAATAAATCTCGTTGAAATTAAACGGATGAGCCATATTTAGATTTTCAATAATTGAGTGTGGCTACTTCTGAAAATTACTAATCTATATATTGTATGATATCTAATGAAATTGTACAGCGGTGTATAACTAATACTGTGGTCATTTAAGGTGCGTCAAAATTATATGATACAACTCGTTGAAATGTACTTTCACATCTATACAATAATTTGATTTAGTTTTGTGATGTAATATCTTGAGCTACGTATTGTATAACCAGTGCTATATAGATTTTATTACGCCGGCTAGTCAGCGACCGCGTTTTACCAATTTGAAAGAAATTAGACTATAAATAGTATATTAAGCGTTAATATCGAGAACGTCACCCGACGCCTCAATATCATTCGTACACATCATTCGTTTCATTATTCAAATATATATTATAAATATAGAGCTAATACATAAAGTTTTATAAAGTGCAAGTTTGGTAACGAGATGGTTATTTAGTTATTTGTTAGTGTATAGCTTGTCTATGTAGCTACGGTTTTGTATAAATGGGAGGGGTGTCGTGTAGACAATTCCCTTGACCGCCGTGCGGCCTGTAGTATAGTCAGTAGGCGGACTGGCTGCTCGCCTGCCGAGCTAGCTCTGATAATAAAGCAGCGATGCAGGCGACATCTATACCCTGTTCCATAATCTTAGATATTTTTTGTAAACAAATAAATGTCACGAAAAGTCACTGCCAAAGTGACATTTCAGTTGCCCAAAACATTTTTCACTTGAGATACACACGAGTTCGCAGATTAGAACAGATCAACAGACAAAAAAAGAAAATGGTGGTGATTGCACGAAATGTTTCAAATCTCTGCTGTGTTCCCAGTCTAAAAAAAATAACTGCACGAAAAAACCATAATTTTACTATAGTTTTGTTTAAAAAAAACCTTGCAAAAACGATCCATTAAAAGGTTTTCAATAATTCAAGTTTATCATGTTATAATTTAAAATCTGATAATAAAGATCAAATTATGGATTGCACAGTTTTCTAACAACTTTTTCGTTCTGTTAGGTAACCCCTTTGTTTACATAAAATATCTAATATTTTGGAACAGGGTATAGTTGGCCTACGAATCACCTCTAGTGTAGATAGAAGCTATTCGTCCAATCCAAGTCTCTGTACAGAATCGTGTCTGTTCCATATACAGTTCCCAGAAACTAGCAAAGCTTTGCTACTAGTTATCCCGTAATGTAACCTCCACAAGTGCCAAGATAACGGAGCGGACGCGAAACGAACAATAATAGAATATATTTGTATCACATTCCAATGCAGTGTTGTAATCGAGAACAATTAATATAAAAGAAATATTTTTCCACGGAAGTCCCAGCGGCTCGCTACCAAAGAGTAAAGTTACCTTCACGTTAAGGTTTAATGTAAAATAGATTAGAGAAATTTCGAATGTATATAATTTCGCGTTATGTATCGCATAGCTTCTTATAGGAGTGTAAAGCGTGGGAGCTCTGTAACCCGCGTCTTCTGCGTAACATTCCAGGCTTTCATGTTTATATAGCTTCGCCCCTCGACATATATTAGCTGTAACAGGTCATACGGGGCACGGTTGTAATGTCCGAGTCAAAATTGTTAACCTAGGCAGTGATTATTTTGACCAACGTTATCTGAATTACTGTGTAACCTTTGTAAAAATATTTATCAGACGTGCGATGACATAGTACGTTATGCATAATGATAAGAAGTAAATACAATTTACACGATATCTTTTTTGTTTTATTTTTCATTTTATAACACTTACAGTGGTTTACATACGGCATACCGTTTGTGCTCCATAGAGTAGTACCTACTTAGATCTTTAATATAATAAATCGTCCTCTATTATCGTTTTACGACTGTCTAACCCACCTAGTAAACGATAAAGGTTAATGGATGTTGCTGTCAAATGTTTAAAGTGAGATGTATCTAAGGAAAGAGTGAAGTAGTTCCCCTCTGCCTAACCCAGAGACCTAAAAGTTGCCATAATCTGAAGAAGAAGACGACCTAAAAGTTATTTGTCAGATCTACTTTCTCAAAAAGTAAGCAAGTTCTCTCAACACGATAGGTTAGCGTTTAGCTTGATCTTATGTGGTAAACGAGCCAGATCTAGTGCCACTGCCGGAATACACAGGTAGTTGGCGTGAGAGATTTTTAACCCTCAAAGTAAACATCAATGACAAGCACCAGCGGTGGCGCCATCTGAGATTAGCTTTGCCTGTGCCTCTCCATTGGCCGTGCAATGTAGGTAGTTTCATATCTAAACTGCGACAGGCCTGCTTGAGGGTAGTCAGCTAGGCGAGCATTAGAACAAAGTTCAAACTCATAGGAAACAAAGTTGCTAGTTATCGATTAGTCAGCTAGGAGAGCATTAGAACAAAGGTCAAACTCGTAGGAAACAAACTTGCTAGTTATGGATCGCCGGGCGACGTCTCTACCACTGAGCATTCATCGCTCCTTGAAACGCTCATTCAGCATCATGAATCATCGCTTGTTTTGAATTTTAACGAGTTGTGCATCAAGAACAAAAAAAATGGCTAGAACTATGAAAATAAAACGAAAAATATAATCACATTTGAGGTTTCTTTTTATTGCCCGTTTTACTCAACTGCCTACAAATCTTCTTCTTCAACTCTTTCTGTCGTTTCAACTTCTTCCATTCTTCTAATTCTTGCTGATGCTTATGCTTCTTCAATCTTTCTGCCGTGGCTTCCTTCTGAACATCCTTCTTTTTCTCGAAATTGGTCTTCAACATCTTCATAACATTGCTCACCTTCTGTTCATATGGACTCTTAATGACAGCTATTCTGTTCTTTAATTTATCATTCTTAGCTTTACCTGATGGAGTTGTAGTCTTCTCTTTAGGCTTGAATCGGTACGGAAGGCCTTTCTGCAGCTGCTTGGGAATTACCAAAGGTTTGAACACTTTAAGACCTCTATTTACTTCAGTGTACATAGAATCCTTGTTTGCATCGGCCTGAATGTTACGCTCACGTTTCAATTGACCTTTAGTCTTCATTCCTTGCCAGGCATTCTTGGAACCCGGTGGTAATAAAAGATTGACTACTGGCGCATAGTATTTCGTGACATCTACTTTGAACCAAGTCCTACAGAATATCATGTCGCTCATAAGAATCTTATCTTCAAATGTAGCACGGAAAGCTCCTTCAGGTTTGTTCAAAGTTTTCTTGATCTGACCTCTGATTCCTGAAACAGTTTTAATCCTAGCTCCTTCGAACTTGGCAACTTCTAAAGTACTTGTGAACATGTCTTTGATGAAAGCAGTCTTTTTGTAGATTTTCAAAGGTGTTCCAACTAGTTTAAGTTTTTTGACAATTTGAGTAGATTTGTTAATTTCGTTAACACTTCCGGTCGCCGCTATTCTGAACCCTACATGTTTGACTTCATTTAGGTTGTTGTTGACAGTCTGTAGAGCTAAAAATCCTGTGTTCTGAGGTGTAATGGGACCATAGAAATGCATGTTGCAGGTAACATGTTGGGGAGTGTATTTCAGATATCTACATTTCATATCATCTTCTATTTTTGAATAGATTGGCAAAGTCTGGAATCTTCTCCAACCTAATGATATGATAAGTGGGTCATTGGTCTTTAATATTTTTTTGTACCACCTGTGCTTCTTCACTTTACAGGACACAAAACCTATGTTTTGTTCTGCCATATTGAGAGCTCCTATCAGTATAGGATAGCTTGAGTCAAAGTTAGTAACAAACTCTGATGGCATGTTTTTAAATAACATTCTAGCATACAATCCTGGCCTAAAGCCTTCCACTTCAATCCTTAAACCTTGATCTAAGTTTTCGAAAACTGACTTATTTAACTCAGATTGTTTTAGAGCCTCAGCTTTAAGATTTTCATAATAAGAATGATCTCCTTTAATTCTGTGGTCATCAGGATTATCATATTCGGAATCGAACTTGGCTTTTAACTTCATTTTCTTGTCTAAGATTTCTAATTTAGTAGGTTCAGCCTTACGTTTTATCCCTGCTTGTTGAGAATCTTGTTTGTCTTCTGCTTTATGCTTTTCTCCTGTCTCCAAGTCTTCAAAGTCCCCATATAGTTCTTCATCATCGCCATCACTGGCATCATCTAATTTAAGAAGTTCAGAAGCATCCTCGTCAGCTGATCTTTTGCCCGTAACAAAACTATTGATCAAGTATTGTTTATTGCTGTCATTAATCCAGTCCCTAATATTAGGTTTGTCAAGAGAATAAAAGAATGAGCATTCATCTAGATCAAGTCTATCCTTTTCCTTGTGCTTTTTCTTTTGTGAGTTCGTAACTTTCTTAAATAATCCTCCAAGCTCTTCATCACTTTCATCTTCCGACTCCTGTTTTTGCTCTTTAGTTTTATTACCAATCTCAAACTCTCCATACACTAATTTCATAATATTTTTAGATGTTCTCTGTCTTTCAAAATAAGCTTCAGTGGCTTTTTCTCCGAGCTTTTCCTTCCACTTTGAACTAAAATCTTCTTCATTCTCAGGCTCCTCATCTGATTCAGATTCACTTCTATCATTTTCTGTAGTAGTATGTTCTGTAGTATTCAAACCACTAGTACCTTCTGTACCATCATCATCTTCTACATCAGAATGGTTATCCCAAGGAAGTTTTTCTTTCTTATCCTTTTCATTGTCATCAATGCCACTATCATTTTCTGACTCACTCT
This sequence comes from Crocallis elinguaria, assembly GCA_907269065.1. NCBI lineage: Eukaryota > Metazoa > Arthropoda > Insecta > Lepidoptera > Geometridae > Crocallis > Crocallis elinguaria. The sequence continues at coordinate 37,987,951 of OU026065.1, forward strand.
CATTACCTTCCGATTCTGAATCTGAACTTATTTCTTTATTTTTATTCCGTTGTAGATATTCATCATCTTTCACCATATCAGGGTATATAACTGCTCCACCACTGAACAATTTGAATCCTGATTCTTGCATCTGCTCATCAACTGTTTCTGTTGTTTCAACAACATTTTTAAGCAGTGTTTTTTTTTCATTTGTTTCTTCATCTTCTTTTTTATGTGAGTGTGATCCATGTAGATCAATGTACACAGCATCCTTATCATAAACAATGCCTCCAACTCCTGAGAATGGTGCATAGATTTGTCGTTCTCGTTCCATTAAATGCCTCTTCTTCCCACTACTTGGTAATGGACATGGATCAGGCAAGTAGGAAAGTTCACTGATCTTCATATCACCAACTCCTGAAAGTCAATGTGTTTGTGTTAGATTTATTTAAAGAATGCAAGAAATACAGAAGTGTTCTCTTGTGTTGGAGACCAAGATCCATTTTGGGTCGCTGGAGGAGTAAGTTCCATGGGAGGAATAGCCAAAAGTCTATGATACTTAAAAGATACGCCATTATTGAGTCCAAAAGCAAACTAAACTTTATTCATGAAAACATCATACCCTCAACTTAATTATAAATACATAACATACCTTTCTATCATAATCAAAAAGCAAGCTAAATATATAATCAGCAAAACCTCAAAGGACATTTTATGATCTTGATCAATACAAGTAAACATTACAAGAAATCAAACAATAAATAATCATGGGTTAGGTATGCCAATGATATCTGGCCATAAATCAGAGGCTGGTATTTCAATAGGCACTTCCTCAAACGGTCTGTCATAATTTGCATCACTGTCTGGTCGGTCCCACGATAAGCGACGCTGATCAGTCGGTAATGCAGCTGTTGCTCTTTCATGCCGTGCAGGTCGTGCCAGGATCTGGTCTGCATGTCGGCGATGTAGTTCTCCACCTTCCGTCCTCACCCTGTATGAGCTTGGTCCCTCTATTGCATCCACAGTGGCTCTCTGCCATTTCTCACCTGGCCCATACATGTGTATCAGCACTGGCTGGCCAACCTGAAAGGATCTAGTAGGTGGATTTTGCGACACTGCTTCCAATTGTGTATCTGTCCGTGATGGAATATTCTCAGGATGCAACCTAGAAACGGCAGTTCTGTATTTTCGACCATTCAGCATCTCTGCTGGCGTTTTATTTGTGGTGCTATTAGGCACCGTTCTTAGGTAGAACAGAACTTTTGCCAACTTCTCACTCCAGGGCATCTGTGAATTTTCAAACTTTTTAAGTTTATTCTTAAATGTTTGTATCGCCCTCTCCACTTGGCCATTCGTAGCAGGGTGGTATGGCGGAGAATACAAATGTCTTATCCCATTTTTCTTCAAAAATGCATTAAATTCTGTTGAACTGAAAGCCCTTCCATTGTCTGACACAAGAACATCAGGCAGTCCTTGTGATGCAAATATTTTCCTTAGCATTGTTATAACAGTGCCACTACTCATTGAGGGCACAATTTCTGCTTCGAGCCATTTGCTCTGACTGTCGACTAAAACCAAGAAAGTCTTTCCTTGAAATGGGCCTGCAAAATCCACATGCACACGACTCCAGGGCTTTTCGTTTATTATCCAGGTCTGCGGGTCTCTTGGGGGATTGTTCCTTACCAGCTGGCATTGTTCGCACTCAGCCACAATCATCTCAATTTGTTTGTCCATGTCCATCCACCAAACATATCCTCTAGCATAAGCTTTAGTTTGGACTATCCCCGCATGTGGGGTATGCAATAGTTCCAGTACTTCCCGTTGGAGGGAAGCTGGAACAATGACCCTGTTGCACCACAGTAAACAATCTTTACTGTGCGAAAGGGCCTCTCTTCGAGTCCAGTATGGTTGTAGTGCTGGATCATTATTGTGGCGTGGCCAACCATGAAGAACATGAAACATGACCTTTTGCAACACTGGATCCCTCTTTGTTTCTGCTGCAATTCTAGCTGCATCCAAATTCCAGCCCTCAGGGCATTCTTCTAACAATAGTACTTCTTTTAAGGGCTCTTCAAATAATCCTGCAGCTGTAGGTGCAGTCCACCTGCTGAGCGCATCAGCATTACCAATTAGCTTTCCAGCCCTGTATTTAATAGTATAGTCATAACAGCCCAGCTTTAAAGACCATCTCAACATTCTTGGAGAAATTTGATCCGGGATTGGTTTTACAGGGCAGAACAAACCCACCAATGGTTTATGGTCAGTGACTATACAGAATCGACGGCCTGACAAGAAATCATGGAATTTATTAAGCCCAAACATAATGGCCAGGGCTTCTTTGTCAATTTGACCATAGCGTCTTTCATGCGGTTGCATTGTCCTGGAGGCCATCATAATCGGACGTTCTGCTCCATCATCCATAACATGAGCAATTATGGCTCCCAATCCATAATCTGATGAGTCACATATGAGCAGCAGTTCTCTCTTCAAATCATATCCTACCAAAGTGAGGTCTGATGAGATCAAGTCTTTGGCTTTCTCAAATGCTGTTTCTTCCTTCTGTGTCCAAATCCATGGCCTTCTAGATTCCAGCAGCCGGTACAGAGGTTCTAAGAATGTTGCCTTGTCTGGTAGAAATTTTTCGTAGAAATTATAGAGACCAAGAAAGGCCCGCAATGTCTCTTTGTTTGTAGGAGCTGGTTTCTCTTTAATTTCTTTCACCTTTGCTGGACATGGGTGAAGGCCTTCAGCATCAATTGTATGTCCAAGAAAAGTGATGCTGTCTGATGCAAAGATGCATTTCTTCACATTGAGCCGAAACCCCATTTCATCTAATTTAGACAAAACCATACGCAGTCTCTGGTTATGTTCTTCCATATTATTACCTGCGATGGCCACATCATCGAGCAGGCAAGCTACTCCCTCCATATCTGCCAGAGCTGACGACATAAGCCGCTGAAATATTCCTGGTGCTGCACTTACACCAAATGCCAGGCGATTCATTTTCATCAATCCTAGAGGAGTATTAAGTGTTAGCAGCTCAGCCGTGTCTTTATCTACCCTCAATTGTGTATATGCTTGCTTCAGGTCCAATTTACTGAACACACGACCCCCACTTAACTTCACAAATGCTTCAATAGATGTTGGAAGCGGATATGTATCAACATCAATAGCAACATTCACAGTGGCGCGATAATCACCACATATACGAAGTGAACCATCTTCCTTTTTCACAACCCTTATAGGTGTAGCCCATTTCGAATATTTGACTGGTGTCAACACACCATCTTTAATCATCTTTTGCAACTCTTCATTTACTTGTTGCTTCAAGGGAAATGGAACTGGCCGGGCTTTAAAATATCTAGGCACCGCATCCGCACGTACATGCAATGATACCTCTGGACCCTTATACTTCCCGAGTCCTTCCTTAAACAAATCTGGAAACTCCTCCATAAATGGTGTTATCATATGTTCAGACCAACACAGTCCGGACACAGAAATGCAGAGGGACTTGAACCAATTTCTGCCCAACAGATTTGGTGTATTCCCTGCTACCACCAAGAGTTCACATTGTGCTTCCTTGTTACCCAGTAAGACACGCACATGCACCAGTCCTACCACTTTGAGTTCTTCTCGAGTAACCGTCACCAACTTTATATTCGTGGGGTTCAAAGGAGGAGGCACAGGCCATAATTTCTGGTATGTCGACATAGATATAATGGATCTGGCTGCCCCCGAGTCTATCTCCATTGACAGTTTCACACCATCAATATGCACTTCTGTAACTATTGGAGGATGATAATTTTCAACACAGCACATATAAAGACCCATCATTTCCTCTTCTCTAGACATGTCAGAACTGCATCCTTCAGGTTCATCCACTTGGTGTACCCTTGTAGCCTTTTTCTTACAAGCAGCTGCTATGTGCCCAGTCTTTTTGCAGTAAAAGCATTTCGCTCCTGCAAACCTGCATTGTTCCCCAGCTTTATGTTGTCTGGCACAGTGACTACATCCCGTCGATTTAATTTTTCCAATCTCCATAGGTTCGGAAACACTTGAGTGAGTTTGCTTAGACTCGCCGGCATATGGGTACATGTCGGGAAATGTTGCTTGGTAATTCAGACATATCTGTAAACTCATCTCATATGTTAAATCTTTTGTCTTCAACAAATCCCTTCTCAAACGCTCATCATGCACTCCCAAAACCAGTCTGTCTCTCATCTGACGTTTTAAGTCCACAAATTTACACTTGGCCCCTAGTATACTTATTGCGGCCACATAGTCCTGCACGCTTTCACCTTGTAACTGTGAGCGTCTATGAAACTTTCCCGCTTGTAAAATTTCATTGATTTCGGGTTCATAAAATTGGTCCAAAACAGCGAGGATTTTCGATAACGGAACATTTGTAGGACGCGCCGGCACTAGCAGCGATGCTATTAAGCTATAAGTCTCTTTGCCACATTGAGATAGAAACAGAGATCGCGCTTTATTTTGCTCAATGTCCTCGAAACCGGCCGCGTCGAGCGCACACAGCATAAGTTCCTTGTAATCGCACCATTTATCACATTTTGGGTTAAACTGTCCAGGAAACACGATATTCGCAACATTCGACGCCATTTCACCACAATTACAATTAATTTTCCGAAGTCGCCAATAAAAGATACGCCATTATTGAGTCCAAAAGCAAACTAAACTTTATTCATGAAAACATCATACCCTCAACTTAATTATAAATACATAACAATACTAAATAACAAATTAGACTCACACATAAATATTAACATCAATAAAAAAAAGTAGCCAAAAAATATACAATCGCCATCACCAGTAAATTTTTCAAGGGTTTTTGTCAACAACAACAGTAAAAAATAACTACATATTAATTAACTCCAAAAAAACGTTTATTATGAAAAGACAAAATATAGACGAGAGAGCTCCAGAGCTTTATTCTGGGCCTTATAGTAAGCTCTGCCAGGTTGTTATAAATACTTTATAGTAGAACATTTAATTTTATTCACACGGTGACTGATGGTGGGTTTGCTACTTTTTGAGGAAATTTGATAGTGATGTGAAATTATGAACAAGTTTTTTCAATCGATGAGTTGATGAGCATGTAGATCATTTCAAATTGGAAATAGTTTTATTTTTAATAAAACTTCTTTATGTGTATAAATAAAATATATAGTGTACAAAAGAATCAGTTAAATTTTGTCTCTTATATTTGATTGTGGAATAAAACAAAAAGAGAATAATTAATGTCCAAATATTTACAAGTACAACAAGTAGTGGAAAATAGAGATGGGTCAACTCATGTTACTGACTCTGATCAACTCGAGTTAGATTCTCAGTAAATCCAATTTGAGCTGTTGGTAGATTGAATGAAACAAATGGGAGCAAGAACCAAAAAGTGTACCTGCAATATGCACTGCAGAATCCTTCATCAACGGAACACCGCGGACATAGCCATATAGCACCACATCTCTGTTCACCTTTGCATCCTTTCTTATCATCTCCTGGTTGGTGATATCTTCAAACCTGTCTGCTAATATATAAGAATGGGTCATCCGCCAACTCAGTGGCCTGAACTTCATCACGGAGATAAACCTAGCAAGGTTCTTGATCTCATTCCTCAAATATTCCCCATGTACTATACCAGATAGGTAAAACAACTTGGCGCCGGCATACACCTCAGTCCAAAACCTGTGCTTTAAAGTTTTCTTGGTTGTTTTTAATGTCTTAGCATTCTTTATCATGTCCAAATGTGTCAACACTCCCATAATTTTGGGCATGCCATGTACTTGGCAAATGTTGAGAAACTCGAATATCTCCATTTCAAAACCAAAACTGGCATCGCAGAGAAGTAAAACTAGATCGGCGCATTTAGCTATGTCGATCATAGAATTGACATCGTTGTTGCATTCTATCAGAGTAAGACGTCGTTTTTTGGAAGTGACGATAGTAATAGGGCCGTTTGTGTTTGTCACGTTGGTCTTGATGAAGCTTTTGATGAGGTTATTGATCACCGTAGTCTTTCCGACCTGTGGTGGGCCCACGACTGCGACTATAATAGGCGGCGGCTCCAAAGGAGTTTTATCCACTTGCGGAATGTGCTGCTTTTTTGAAATCACATCCTCACGCCGGCGAAACTGTCTCTCAGCGCGAACAGCTGATTGTATAGCAAAAGCTTTAGGATTTCTCTGCCGAGCACTTAGGTTAGACTGATCCACTTGATTCTTCTTTTTCTTCTTCTCCGCTTTACGCCCTGCTTGTTTGGCACGATGAGCCTTTTTCTTATCGAAGGCGGTTTCATCGGCCATCGTTATTTCTTTAGATATTGATTAATTACACGATATATAGTAGTTATTATTCTCAACAAAATAAACTCACGTGTGCCATGTGATTGTCGACATGACATTTTACAGAATGGAAATAACACTGATTGTCATTATCAATGTCATGAACTGTCACTTATCAGTGTTGTTTTTTTTTGTTTGCCCTTTTTGGGCAGGCTAAAGTCATACCGCCTAGTCTGCGTTCCGAGTAAACCTACTTTAGTGGTCATCTGGCTAACAGAACCACAAACCTCAAATAGACTTTTAACGAAATTGTTAGTTAAAAGATGAGTTGATACGATATGACATGAGAAAGAAAAAGGACACACGTTTTTTTGGTCCCTATCCTGCTTTTTTCATTACTTCTCCCAAAATATTTTGTTAATAACTTTCTGTATTATGTGACTAATTGTTAGGATTAACATTATAATTAAACAATAGGATAACTATGTAGTAGTAGGTAGTTTGTATACATTTAATCAGAAAATAATGGAATTGCTGGAATGGAATGGAATGGAACAGCTGTCTGTCATCTCGCCTGAGTTGTGAAGCTGCCTCTTGGCTGTCAGACTGTCACGGTCCACAGACTGTCATCTGTCACTGACCACCGTCATTGAAATTCACAATCACAGACGAATCAATTTCATGTTTCTGAACAAAAAAGTCTATTATTTGGATGATGAAAGCAAAAAACGCAGCTGCAAATGGTAGCTCGCGAGTAGAAGGCCCAAAGTGAACTAAAAACTAGTGTAACCATGACTTCTTCGGAGCTGGACAACCGTAACATTGCGCTATCGATGTAAGTCAAGTTTGGTCAAGTTGACGCATTTCTCCTAATTATAGAAAGAACACATATTTGTGTTAGTTTGTGGATGTTGCGCCGCTCGTCATGTTTGTTTTCTGCTGCAGCCGCGTTCTAACGATTATGTAAACAGCGAGAGAACTGGTTCTAGGCGTTGGGTCATTGATCCTTGCATCACATAATTCTGTTCTACAGAACTATTTTCTTACCATTTTCCTAACTTCAACAACTTACTGTACATCAACTGAAACCTTAAAACATTGCTATCAATAAATTCTGTATCTATTTCGTATTTTGAACCAAGTCAAACGCTTACTTGTAAACAATCAATTAAGAAGAAACTTGTTTCTATACATCTAAAAATTCGTTAAAATCCAATTTTGACTGGCACCTACTAGTTCAATAAGCTTAAGGAAACTTGTGTGTTTGAATACATGTCAAGTCACTAATACAAAAACAAATAAAATACTAATTTACATAGAATTACAATACCTGCTGATAAAGATCTAGTTGAAAACACTTTATCTATTGAAATTATGTTGTTAGAAACATATTATATAATATGAACTTCACAATTCAGACACAAATTTTACATATAAACTATATACATGAATCCGGTTTTAATGTTAATATATGTCATTGTTACTTTTAAAGATAAGTTTTAAACTGTCTAAGAGTTTTTTTTTTATTAGTTTTCTATACTAATAAATTGCGAACAGAAAAAGTTTTTTATTTATTTGTCGCTGCTAATCACTGGAACTGACAATTCTAAAAATAATTTGACTAAGATGGAGCTACATTATCACTGAGTGCTATAGTAGGCTACTTTTCATCCTGATGCTATGAATCCAAAGCTCCAGGCAGAAGCTAGCCATTAATAACTCAAAATCTCAGAACTAATTATTAACCAATTTAAAAAGAGAGTACTAGTTTTTAGTGAGCCTTTAGAAATGTCCAAAAACTAATTTGTAGATTAAAGATTTCTTTCAAGGAAAAACAAACTATGTATTCAAAAAGATATCTGTTTATATATTATTGTTGTTGGCTTGTTGGTTTGTCCTTCTTTCAGGCAGCAACAGTGCAACGGTTCAACATGATTTTTTGTATTATAGACCGAGAATAAATTAGGCTACTTTTTATCTTGGAACAATGCACTGTTCCTGTGAGAATTGCCATGCATATGAAACCACCAGAAGAAGCTAGCACTTTATAAAATCACTTCCAAAATGTTAAACATCTACATGTAAATCAGAACTACAGTAAACAAGTTCAATGTAATAATCTACATACATTACAAGCAGTGGGTCATAACCTAATTGTCAGGCTTGTGCCTCATAATGTAGCAAGGCTAATTGTTTGTATGAAATATAGGCCAGCATTCTAGTCACATCCTCATTCCACTTATTGCAGCTAATCTAGGCATATTATTCTAATCTAGGTGTAACATATTATTCACTATCTTCTACCACATTGTCATTGATACAATTTGATTTGATAAGTACAGAGCTATTGTCCATTTCTTTAAATGCTTGGAATCAGACCAAATGTTGCCTATAGCATATATTAATTAATTGGCAAGTTATTTATTTTGATTTAATATGGTAATTAACCACTCAATAGTGTGAAACTGGTTTAGTTTACCATCCTGGAATGAATCCGATAAATGCAAATCAGATATAAGCTTTAAAATAATTTCAAAATTAAATATAAACTATTAGTGAATAAGTTAATAGCTAACTATGGCATGTCTCTCAATGGTTCCCTAGCTAAATTGGTAGTAGCCCTGCCTGTAAAGCGAGGAAAGCAGGGCCCTACATTTGTGAGCTTAACCCTGCAACACAGGGAATGCTTAATGCTGTAACATGTAAACTTTTATTGGTTTGTTTGTAGGAGTGTACTCTTATTTCTGAAACCCTACATATGGTCCCTGGGTAGTGCAAATCAGGTGACAACACAAAACACAGGTGGGCAGCTGCGGCTGTGGCTAGTGACAACTCACTGGACTAAGTTGCGCCGCCAAACAGCCCAGACGATTTGCTTCAAAATGTATTATGCGTACCGCTAAAGAATGGAACTCTCTGCCAGAGTCTGTGTTTCCTGATAACTAGCTGCTTCAAAGCGCGAGTGAATAGATATCTTCTAGGCAAGCCTGCTTCATCAGCGACCGCATCGTCACTTAGCAGCAGGTGAGATAGCGGTCAAACGTAAGCTTAAAAAGAATTAAAAATAGACCTTAGACCTTTGTAGCCCTATTAAGAATTACAAAAATTATCTTCTGAAATGTTGCAGGAGAAAATCAGTGGAGAACCTCGTGATATCGTCTCAAGATGCTATTGGGCAGAGCATCAGTCAAGCCCTCACATTCTCTGGAGTCATCACTCACCACAGCAATCAGAGCTTACAAGAAAACAGGTGAGTTCCCCGATCTTTTCAGAAAAGAAACATATTTATGGTGTGATTGTCATTAGAAGAACTATCTGTGACAATATAGTGGAAACTAATATTTAGTAAACAAAGTCAACTTAGAATGGGGATTGACTCTTAAGCTAAGATTCAGAGATGAGTCTGAGCATGGACTCATGCTTACATATTTCAAAATGCATAGAGTCCTGGAATATGTAAGAAACAACCTACTCTTAAACCCATCTCTGAATCTTGGAGTTAGTGCAGCGGGCAGAACTCATAGCGGAGATCAGAATTTCAACTTGAGGGTGATAGGTGAACCTTACAATATTTTGATCTTACTTATCACTAAAATAAAGTTGATAAACGCAAAATAAAAAAAAGACATCAATGTCAATATATTTATTTATACAAATGTCAATATTACAATAAATTAACAACAATTTAAACTAACTAGTATAGTTATTATATAAATAAACATAAGTAACTGATTAGAGCTAATTCAGCCTGAGAACCAAGATATCTGTAGCATTTATTATCTAGCTAATACATAAACACTATATCTAACCTAACTACAAAGACAGTTGGATAATCTACAAGCCAAAGTAGGCCTATAGATAATTTCCAAGTAACGAGCGTCATTCCGTCAGGCCTAGATGTCTATTGTATTGTAACTTGGGTATATCCAGTATCGAACAAACACATGACACACTGTCTGAGATTATTTTTATTGCTTCAATATATTATTATTATTGAAACACTTATAACATCAAAATGTAATGAAGATCATAGTAATTATCCAGTACTAACTTAACCGTTACACGAATAACAAAGAATCTTAATTTTGCAGTCGAATGTAATTCGCCCTTAAGAATTCGCGTGAGTTCCATACAAATGTGATGAGAATAATGAAATATAGATTAATTTTATCGCGTTATCTAGGCAGTTTAGTGAGGATTAGTTCATTTGAAAGGCAATAGCAGAATAGCTAAGTGGCATGCAGGTGGATAGGTTCCTAGTGCACTACACTCAGCTTGGGTCTATGGAGAAGGCGATTATTTTGAGGTAATTATTTTTTAACCCCCTATTCAAACAAAGGTGTTTGTAAGTTTAACCGTGTGTATCTGTCTGGGGCGATGTAGCTCCCAAACGGATAAACCAATGTTATTTGGTTACTGCCGATTTTGCTTTTGTATAACTTGCAATGTTTATATGTTAGTTTATGTAGGTCAAATCTTGCAAGCTGAATTTGACCCACTTCCCGATGTTATACGTACATAGGTATGTAAATCGGATCACAATACAATAAAATTATGTCACAGAGCTGGTATGATGACGGAGCCGGAAGGCGGTCACAGAAACTCTGTAACGATAAGTACTCTGATCCGAGATGATGTCCAGAGTCCAAATGATGCTGGAGTCGGAAGGCGGTCACAAGATTACAGTACCAAATACAATACAATACACCCGTTGTGTGTAGGTATATAATTACGCCTTCGTACCTAACTTCCAAAAAAGCAATAAAGAGTTAGCAGCGAATGCCTGCCAAATGTCGCAACTTGTCTAACTGTTGACTGTTGTTGACTGTTCTCACAACGGTAACGACACTCGCCTAACTTGAATGCGCTTCTAAAGCCCGTTGAGAGCAGATCTCGATTTGAGAACACAAAGAGACGATTTCCATCGTATAGTATAGGTAATGTAGTAAGTTGTTTCCGTAATACGCCACGCACGGTAGAGTTGTTTTATTTTCAAAAAAGCTTATGGTACGTACAAAACTTTGCTATAATAATAAAAAGTGAAAGACTCTAGTTACAAAAACAACATTTACAAACAAAATATATTTTATTTTAGACAAAAATGAAATAAATCCTGATTTGATTTGACGATCGAAAGATTGGCAGGTAAGTATTAGTCATTCATTGTTTCCCAGTAGGTATAACTATTATCTGAATACAGGAATTGAATATCAATCATATGACGTAAAGAAAACCTGATACCTACGATTGAAAGTATTCCAAAGTCTAATATCAATATTAGTCGATGACGGGACGTTCTTCATAACATCGACCCTTGTAACAAAGGGCATTATGATGGCTATAACACGTGGAGGATTCTTCCAGTTCTCTTTGTATGTCCATGTCCAGTGTCACCGTGACTTTTGCTCCGTGCAGCGTGACGGGTCACGCACCCCAAAAAGTGATGGTCACATCGGTTTTCTACAGAATGGTAGTGTGATCGCAAATCTGATAGTCCTAAAAGGTATTCCCAAATTACCTCTTGTTCTATACAAACGAGGATATGCACGATGCAGTATCATTTCCTGAAATGTACCATTACTGGGTAAGCCTACCGTAAGACGCGTTTACGCAATAAGCGTTTCGCTTCAATGTTTATTGGAACTCCTTCGCCTGATTTTCTTTTCCCCGTTCGGTAAAACCTGGGCCTAACTTCTAGGCGAGTATGCTACATCGCTTACCAACAGGTGGTGAAAACCGATAAAGCGGAAACCGATTTTGATGAAAATATCGCGAAATATGAAAATTCAACTGTCATTTTTTCAGCTTGAGGTGTTCTTTTGGACCACCCATATACATTTTATGAAAGTATACCTTTTGATACCGAGACGAGACGGCCGTTTGCCTGATGGTAATCATAACGCCGGCTAATAACTATTGCAGTGCCACTACAAACACTGAAACATTGTAAAGGCCTGTGCAGTGCGCTCGTTACCCTGGAATATTAGTTACATTACGTACTGCTTGGCGGCAGACGGATACTCGCAGAAGAGTTAGTCCTACCGCCTAAAAATATCGATAGTGGTCAAACTTAAGGGGCAGAATTCGGCGCGCCGCTATCTCGCTCGCGCATCTCAACATTTTTGAAGATCACTTACTATAATTATGAAAAATCGCATTCGGTGAAATTGCTGACAATAACATTACAAAGGTTATACAAAATTTTCATTTTGATCCATTCAAGTTTTCAAATCTAAAAATGGGAATTTATGTTTTGCCCATTTTCATCTATGAAATCTTGATCGGATCAAAATGATACTTTTGCCGTACCTTTGCAATGTCATTGCCAGCAATTTCACCGAATGCGATTTTTCATAATTATATTAAGTGATTATTTATCTTCAATAATGTTAAGATGCGCGAGCGAGATAGCGGCGCGCCGGGTTCTGCACCTTAAGCCTGTACTGATTAAAAATTAACGGCTTTTGTAAGTGATGTGCAGCTGTATTAGTTTCTGACTGACTTCTTCATCAAAATGGGCATGGTGCTTCATTGTTGGTAGTATTTGGGTTGACATTCTTCTCGAACTGGTACTGTTCTATACATAATTCTAAATCTAAACTAAGTCCAAACTTAAGGAATGCAGAGACAGTTAAATGAAACGATAAGTCGCTACCAATCTGGACAATACTCTTGAATGTATGATAGCTCAGTTTCAGTATAATAACGCCTACAAATCCGCTAGCAGAATTGTTCGTATCTTAAAATGTGGATCAGATGGTATTGAATAAAAAATATCATTGATATTTGTTTGTTGGTAGGACATCTTCTATTGCTCACCTGGCTAGGTACCCCCCTTGTATTAATAATCGGCATTTGCACTTGACTGCAGCTATAATAGTCCTCATTAACTGTTTCACATTGCCACTTAAATACTATGGATAATAAATACACTGATTCTATTCAATTAATGTGTTAATAGGTCATAAATTAGAGGCTGTCTCGAAACTGCTCCAAGGATCTGGTTATTGTTCAAACTGCAAATGTAGAATTTGTGTAACTTTATAAAACTCGGACAAAACGCAAGGTTAAATGCTATTTTTTACTGGGACCTGTTTTATTGTAATTTATAACGCAGTATGACTAATAAGCAATTACTTATATCGTTAGTTAAAATACGTTGCGGCGTAGTAAAGCAGCGGTATCACAGCTTTTCTTATAGGGAACAGATTAGCGTTATCTCGCCAGATTCAAGAAATTGGTAAATAAGCTAGAAAATGGTAAAAAGGATCTTCGAGGCAAGGCCAGACCCCATTTTAGGGACCGCGTTGCATTGCATACTATACGACCACATCGCCGCTAAGCTGTAGATCGAACGCCTCATCATCATCATCATCAGCTGGAAGACGTCCACTGCTGAACATAGGCCTCCCCCCATAGAACGTCAGTTGGACCAGCTACTGGCCCTTTGCATCCAACGGTTCCCCACGGTTTTGACCAGATAGAACTCCACAGGTATCGGATACTCGCCTCTTGCATCCAACGGTACCCCACGGTTTTGACCATATAGAGCGCCACTTGGACCGGCTACTCGCCTCTTGCATCCAACGGTTCCCCACGGTTTTGACCAGATAGAACTCCACAGGTATCGGATACTCGCCTCTTGCATCCAACGGTACCCCACGGTTTTGACCATATAGAGCGCCACTTGGACCGGCTACTCGCCTCTTGCATCCAACGGTTCCCCACGGTTTTGACCAGATAGAACTCCACAGGTATCGGATACTCGCCTCTTGCATCCAACGGTACCCCACGGTTTTGACCAGATAGAGCGCCACTTGGACCGGCTACTCGCCTTTTGCATCCAACGGTTCTCCGCGGTTTTGTCCAAGTCGTCGGTCCTATCCTCCAACGCTTACCAATCGAGTATTAAAAATAATATCACGGTTACATTCACAACATTATAATTATTAACATAATATATTTATTATTATTATAATACAGTCGACACCAGGTGGCACAGTGGTCGAACGCTTGATAATATTGAAAAGAAAAAATAAATTCATTAAATTTTCCATTTACGAATAAACCAGTGAATATATTACGTGCAGTTAGTTATTTGCCAGGAAACGGTTTATCAAAAATGCCGCTATTGTATAAATATAAGTCATTCAAATAGTGTTGTTTGTTTACGTCGCGTGATATCTTATTGTATTCATCAGGCTGTCAAGACTGTCGATAAAGTATGCGACGTGATTATTTAGTTAATTAGTAATTGTTGCGGAATTGTGTTGAAATTGTTCCTTTTTGACTTGGGTTTCTGAATTCTCTGTGACCATATGTTAAGTTATAATGTCAAGTCGGTAGGGTGGTTGTGGGCTACCGAGGATGGATGGTGAGTGGTTTGGTGGCAAAACATCTTAACAGTGCGACGAACACCGAATGTCCCATACAAACGTACTTCCCAATTCATTTGAAAATTACAGGTCAGATGTAAATGAAATTTTGTATGTGTAAGCGGATGAGCAGCATCTAGGGATAGCCCGCATTCATTTTTGTTCAAACACAACTAAAATCAGATTAGAACGAAGTGAATTTTCAATATTTCCACTACTAAAACGATTCGTTTTGAACTGATTATTATATCACTAGCTCCTATCTGTGGTTTCACCAGCGTATGGAGATTCACACAGAAACCGTGCATTTCTCAGCTATAAAATGGTCCCTATGTTGCTCTCTAATTAAAATTACATTTTATTTCTTCTATTTACTTTTTAGCAAAGTCGTTCTTCAATTTCGACGTGATTGAATAACAAACAAAGAAGCATCCAAACGTTCGCATTGTAATATTGGCCGGTTAGGATTTCAATAGTGGTTGCTCAGGGTGGCCCGAGATCTATATCCTGCGACAGGATACAGGCTGATGGACTAATGGAGAAGGGAGCAGTGCTGAGGGGCACCGTTGTGGTCCTGCTGGGTTCCTCGTATGTAGCACCGAGGCAGAACACCGAGGGTGTTTCATTGGGTAAAACTCCCCATGTAACCCGGCTGCTCGCAATGGCTGCTGGATATCTCCAGAAGATTTCCTCCTCTACAACAAAAAAAAGGGAGCAGTGCTGAAGGGCACCGTTGTGGTCCTGCTGGGTTCCTCGTATGTAGCACCGAGGCAGAACACCGAGGGTGTTTCATTGGGTAAAACTCCCCATGTAACCCGGCTGCTCGCAATGGCTGCTGGATATCTCCAGAAGATTTCCTCCTCTACAACAAAAAAAAGGGAGCAGTGCTGAGGGGCACCGTTGTGGTCCTGCTGGGTTCCTCGTATGTAGCACCGAGGCAGAACACCGAGGGTGTTTCATTGGGTAAAACTCCCCATGTAACCCGGCTGCTCGCAATGGCTGCTGGATATCTCCAGAAGATTTCCTCCTCTACAACAAAAAAAGGGAGCAGTGCTGAGGGGCACCGTTGTGGTCCTGCTGGGTTCCTCGTATGTAGCACCGAGGCAGAACACCGAGGGTGTTTCATTGGGTAAAACTCCCCATGTAACCCGGCTGCTCGCAATGGCTGCTGGATATCTCCAGAAGATTTCCTCCTCTACAACAAAAAAATGTTAGGATTAGAAAAGTACAAGAAAGTCTAACGTTTTGTGTTGTTTGATTGCTATATTTTAATGTAACGTTGTGTTGTATTCCCGGAATAAATGTTTTATCTTTCTTTCTATAACAAGGAATTACTAACTACTATGACTGTTGCATTTATCTTAAAATGGTGTCTCTTATCATTTCAGGAGCGTCTCTCGTTCGCCGTCCCCGTCCCTTCGAATCTCAGAACCCGCAGCCGAGGCCGTAGAAATCGACAAGGTAAGCAGTGAACACCCTCTATTGTGCTGACGTTTTTAAGACTAGCGTTGAACATTAACTCACCTGAAGGTCAGGTGATGAATGGTCTAAAATGAGATAGGGCTTAGTCTAGAATTGGCTCGCGAGGACAGCCCTCGGAAAACAACGAAATTTAAGGAAAGCTTCCACTTGAGGGTGCAGCATAGAGAATTCTCTAGCACCATGGTTGGATCTCACTCAAGGTTTTCCTGAAGCTTAAGCTTTCGTTGAACCCAGAGCATTCGGTTCACTTAAAGAAGCTCATTGCACAATTCTAATCATACAAGTACTGATCGGTGAATGACCTCACTATCACTGAGCTCAGATTACTTCAGTATAAAATTAGAATTAGTGATATAGCTCGATAGATGCCTATTCTCGTCTTTGACTAGTCCGGCGCCTTGTTCCGCGCCACTGCGCTGGTCCAAGGTCTCCAATAAATAATTGATAATACGTTACACGGTTCGTAACTAGGAGTCAGTGTAATAACTCTATTATTATATGTATAACAATACAACATAGATATATACAATATAGACACAATCTGCTGCGACCCAACAAAACTGCAACAGTAACTGCGAGTGTCCGTCTGGGTAGGAACCACGGCTTTTTTTATTTTTTATTTTATTTGGTAACGAGACGAGCTGGTCGTTTGCCTTATGGTAAGCATAACGCGGGCCCATAACAATTGAGTGCCACGTAGAACTTTGAAACACAAAGGCCTGCGCGGCACTGCAGTGCGCTCGTTACCCTGAGACGTTAGGTATTAAGTCTCATAAGCCCAGTAATTTCACTGGATACTCTGCTCGTCAAACCGGAACACAGTACTGCTTGCACACTACTGCTTGGCGGCAGACGAGCGAAGCGGTGGTAACAACTCAGACGAACACTCGCAGAAGAGTTAGTCCTCCCACTAACATAGATATATACAATATAGATACAATCTACTGAGACCCAACAAAACTGCAACGTACTACACAGTAGGTACCTGCGAGTGTCCGTCTGGATGGGAACCACCGCTTGGGCTACGAGCGCGACGCAGTGCCGCGCAGGCCTTTGTGTTTCATAGTTCTAAATGGCACTGCAATTGTTATGGGCTGGCGTTATGCTTACCATCACGCAAACGGTCAGCTCGTCTCGTTACCCAATAGTATCAAAAAGTATATGCGTGTTGTACATGTTGTGCTTTCCAATTTGCTGACTCGTAGATTGTAACGACAAATTACGGCTTGCATCGTCACTGCTTCACAGAGTGATTTATATCTGCTAGTTACTCACGACTCACGACTCACGAGTCATTGTTTCGACTGTAACGAGTAGGTAGTTAATTTAAGTGCGGCACGCGCTCCATTGATGCTGTCCGGTGTTTTGGATAATAACAGCGAAGGTCACCTCACTATTACATGCACCTTGTTACTAATGTAATTGTACCAGTCTAGTAGTTAGTACATAAATAACTTGTTTGCGCTTGTTATAGAGATAGAGTCAAATTTTAATGGGGTTAGTTTATGTAAATGTTTTCTATCAACATGAATTATTAAGTTCGTTTAGTTTTGCCTATTATGTTCCTGGCACTAACACGGCTCATTGTAAGTTTCTAGCCAGACTAACATGCGCACCAGCACGACAAAATTTTGTCTACTGTTTTGTGTCGCAATTTCTCCTGCGAATACGAGACAAATGCACGATATAAGCAACGACAAAATTTTGTCACGATGCGTATGCTAGCACGGCAGGTCAAATGGTTTTGATGTAGGAGGGGATTGAAGCAATTAGGTACTTACCTACAAACAAACAAATGCTTACACACTCATACCCCTCCACTAGGATTCCCTATGTCACAAGTGGCATGGACACACAGTTACACAACACAAACATCTAAGACTGGTGAAAAAACTATGTAATTATATGCTCACAACGCCGGAAAGTTTGCTTCTTCCTAGGATCGAACCCGGGGCCCATGGCGTATCCTCACTTTTGGTATGCTAGCAAGGCATTTTGTAGTTTGGTTTGACCCTGAAGATGCAAATCGGTCGCCAATCGCATACCAGTGTGTTCCAGTCCCACTCCATGCTTACAAACACACACACACACACACACACACACGCACGCACGCGCGCGCACACACACACACACACACACACGCACACGCACACACACACACACACACACCCTTTCGGCCCAGAAAGTAGAGTTGTATTGCTGAAATACACCTCCAGAAAGAACTCACTACGAAACTTCAAACTTTGTTTAAGTACGTTTAACATGTTACGTTATTTTTACAGAAAATAACCATATTTTATCATGAAAATCAATAAAATACGCTTTTTACACTCTTAGACAACATTTTGTACAATATTTTAAACGGTGTCAAATATCCTATTTAGCTCGTCAAGAAATTAAGCGTGTCTTCTGCTCTCTCTCTCTCTCTCTCTCTCTCTCTCTCTCTCTCTCTCTCGGTCTATTTTGTGTCTGAGATCTATTTGACCTAAGTTTAGTATACGATGTAATATTTTCTGTTTCTACATAAGACTAATCTATAGGATTTCTGCAATGGAAATCTTATAGACTCCTGGTTGTTGCAGAGCAGTGAGGCTCTCGCAGGCAGCGCCGGTGGCGACAACGTGTCCGTGTCTAGCAATGAGTTGCCCACGGTCTTGCTGAGGACTGACGCAAAAGTAAGTTGAAGCTAGGTTTCTATTCTGATGACCAGAACCAGCCCTGGATTTATCAATAGACCGTATAGGCAGTGGCCTAGGGGCGGCAGCGTCAAATGGGGGCGGCAGATTTCAGAGGGCGCTATCACTTATAGTTTTTGAGCTGTCGCCAATAAACTGAACCATTATTGTCTGGTCAACAACTCGACCAACAATAATGAACTTAGGTTCTTATCAATGAACCGTGTTAAACAGTTGAATAGTTAAACTATGTGTTGTCTATTTCGATTCAGTTTAAAATTGTCAAATAACAACAAAAACAAAACATAGTTTATCTAAACCACCGTTTAACACTGTTTATTAATAAAAAAAACTAAGCGTTAACCACATTTCAAAAACGTATTACGTAACAATCACTAACCGTCTTTCCAACTAAAGTTCTAACATACACGTCACATGTAAGTTAGACCTAGCGAAGATGTGAGCTATGTAAGTACCTTATATTATATATAGTCTTTTAGTGAGTTTGTGCCGTCATTGGTGTCAATTCTATCATTACATACCTAAACTAATTTTAGTTTCGCTCTCTCTCTTTCCAATGCATAACATGAGAAAGAGATGGAATATATTTTAGACCTGTCAAATTAATCCACTTGCTTGTGTCTAGTGTAAATTTAATGGCAATGAATTCAGTGGCATCTAATTTATCAAGATCGAAAGATATTTGACAGCTCTAAAACAAAATTTAAATCTGTCAGACATCTTCCGTCTCGTTCTCATGTTATGCATTGGAAAGAGAGAGAGCGAAACTAAAATTAGTTTAGTTATGAAATGATAGAATTGACACCATTGTCGATGTCAACCAATTTCCTAATTGTGCTCTGATGTTTACTTCGTGAATAAACCCATATCAATGTCCAAGTCCTCCGTTATATATATGAAGTTCCAGGGTGCAGTGGTGAGCGTCAAGCCGAGCGAGGGCGGCGGGGCGGGCGCGGCGGGCGCGCTGCGCGCCAAGAAAAAGAGCTGGTACAACTCACTGTACCCCACCTACAAGAGCAAGTCCGACGACTTCAAGAGACTGTTCCGGGACCTGCCCGACGACGAGCGGCTCATCGTGGGTGCGTTGGGACACACTTTAGTTAAATATTAAAAAAAAAAATATTTTATCACAATCTCGCCTGATCTGAAGCGACGATGTGATCTAAGTTTTTTTTTTATCGAGACGAGCTGGTCGTTTGCCTGATGGTAAGCACAACGCCGGCCCATAACAATTGCAGTGCCACCCAGAACTTTGAAACACAAAGGCCTGCGCGGCACTGCAGTGCGCTCGTTACCCTGAGACATTAGGTGTTAAGTCTCATAAGCCCAGTAATTTCACTGGATACTCTGCTCATCAAACCGGAACACAGTAATGCTTGCACACTAATGCTTGGCGGCAGACTTCACTCACAAAGCGGTGGTAACAACCCAGACGGACACTCGCAGAAGAGTTAGTCCTCCCACTAACTTAAGTTGACGAATAAGCTGACATAGGGATTGCAAACACATCTGCATTATACAAATGTTATATTATCCCATCCTATCCCACTACTACTAATATTATAAATACGAAAGTGTGTTTGTCTGTTTGTTGCTTTGTCCTTCTTTCACGCAACAACGTAGGTAACAATGGATTGACGTGATTTTTGGCATAGATATAGTTTAGGGACCGGAGATTAACATAGGCTACTTTTTATCCCGTAAAAATGCACGGTTCCTGTGGAAACGTGATTGAAAACCGCGGGCAGAAGCTAGTACTTATATATTTGAATGAGGGTAGGAATTTTTTTGTGTTTGCCTATCGCCATCTATCGATATGTTCTGGCAACTTCATTTGAAAGCCAGTTTAAACTCTAGGTTTGGCGTGTAGACCATCTTTAACTACTAACTACTCCTCTACTTGTGGGGAGATTAATGGGGACGTTTGGAACTTAAATTTCCATCGTCCCCTCTTAACGTTTTACTCTATTTTATGACCCACTAAACTTGAGTGCCTAAAAAATACAAAAGTCAAATGTCCTCAAACTTCTCGATCGGTTTTACCAATACTTGAAATGGGTATCTAGAGCTATTTATTTTCATGGGTGCTCTCTTAAGGGCAGGATATTACGCGCCGCTTCCTCGCTCGCGCAATACAACATTTTTGAAGTGAAGATATTCAATATTTTATTATAATTATGAAAAATCGCATTCGGTGAATTTGCTGGCAATAACATTGCAAAGTTACGGCAAAAGTATCATTTTGATCCGATCAAGTTTTCATACATGAAAATGGGCAAAACATAAAATCCCATTTTTAGGTTTGAAAAGTTAAGTGGATCAAAACGAATTGTTTGCTAAACTTTCGTATTGTTATCGTCAGCAACTTCACGGAATGTGATTTTTCATAATTATATTAAGTGATAAAGAAAATTTTTAAAGAACTTTCTCGGCGTTTGGTCGAAGCCACACGTGACCAAAACGCTGGCCTCTATTTAGCTCAAAAATTAAGCATTGCCATTCAACGTGGCAATGCTGCCAGTATTTTGGGAACGTTGCCTACTGGTAGTGGATTATTAGATTAAGATTGTAAATAGATCTGTGTGTAGGTATATTATATTCATATATTTATTGATAATATGCATTACACGTTTATTATTATTTAGTTTATTTTGTTTATAAATATTAAGTGATTATTTAACTTCAAAAATGTAGACATGCGCGAGCGACAAAGGCGCGTGCGTTATCTTGCCCTTAAGGCCCTTATGAATAAAGGATTCTGAACGTATGCTCAGACTTTGGCTAAGATTCAGAGACGATTCTAAGCGTAGACTTAGGCTATACAAAAAATTCTATATAATATTCTATACAGTTTTGACATATGGAAATATGTCAAAACTGTATAGAATTTTGACGTATGGAAGCGTGAGTCCACGCTTAGATTCGTCTCTGAATCTCAGCCTTAGTCTACACAGAAAAGATCTGAGCCTACCCCTATTGCCGATACAAATACTTAATTAATCTTAACTGTGTTCAAAATTATGTAGGTACGTCATATTTTTTATTTTATTTTATTGCACACATACATTCAACTTATACTAAGCGTAAACATATGCACCCTGTTAGGAGGGCGTTGCAAACTTAAATTAGGTACTTACTCAACAATACAAAATAAGAACTAAAAACTAATAGAGGCTTAGCAAGTAGGTAATTCTAAGCCTAAGATTCAGAGACGATTCTAAGCGTAGACTTTGGCTTCCATATGTCAAAATTGTATAGAATTTTGACGTATGGAAGCGTGAGTCCACGCTTAGATTCGTCTCTGAATCTCAGCCTAAGACTTAGAGCTTGAGATTTTGTCAATAAATGTTCTGTATTGTTATTCCGAATGCGCCCGCCGTGCCGTGCCCCGGACACGCCGCAGACTACTCTTGCGCGCTGCAGAAGGACATCCTGGCGCACGGGCGCCTGTACGCGTCGCAGAACTACCTGTGCTTCTACGCCAACATCTTCGGCTGGGAGACCAGCCTCTGTCTGCGCTGGAAGGACGTCACCGCCATCACCAAGGAGAAGACGGCGCTCGTAACGATTCTTTTAAACTGTCGTGCTCATCAACACTTTCACAATTATCACTAGACACGGGAAGTCTGCCGCCGAGCAGTAGAGTGCAAGCGTTACTGTGTTCCGGTTCGATGAGCAGAGTAGCCAGAGAAATTACTGGGCTTATGAGACTTAATAGCTAATGTCTCAGGGTAACGAGCGCACTGCAGTGCCGCGCAGGCCTTTTGTGTTTCAAAGTTCTGGGTGGCACTGCGATTGTTATGGGCCGGCGTTATGCTTACCATCAGGCAAACGACCAGCTCGTCTCGTTACCAAATAACATAAAAAAAAAATGTACCATGTAACATGGTAAATATCCCGTTTCTAGTGATAATTTTCAAAGTTTTTTAATATCGATTACATTATCAGCCTCGCACGCTCCCGCTGCTGAGATACCGGCCTTCTCTCAGAGAGTATGGGCCATAATCCACCACGCGGGCCCAGTGCGGCTTGGTGTGTCACATGTCCTAGAATTTTGTCGTTGTTGAACATGCGGGTTTTCTCACGATGTTTTTCTTGACAGTTTTAGAGCGAGTGTCATAATCCACACATAACTTGAGATAAGTCATCGGTGCGGGCCGAGTCGAGATTAGAACTATGGTGCGTTGGATTGAAAGTCGCACAAGTTCCCGCTCGGCCACACTCGCTCGATCGATTGATATCAATGCAGTACTCGGAATGGGCCGGAGCAGTGCCGTTTCCTTTTCACTACATATTAGTTATGTTTCGTAAAAGTTTTTCTCGTATCGTACCTGTAAATCGTGTATGGCATAAAATTGTTCTTGTTCAAATCTTGAACAAACATAATGGACGAGTGGAATGGGCATATGTCAAAGATTTGATTGGAGATTTGATCATATATTTGGACATAGAAATTGGCCAAGATATTTGATTAGTGGAATATTATGTTAGTGGAAGGACTAACTCTTTTGCGAGTGTCCGTCTGGGTTGGTACCACCGCTTTGCTCGTGAAGTCTGCCGCCAAGCAGTAGTGTGCAAGCATTACTGTGTTCCGGTTTGATGAGCAGAGTATCCAGTGAAATTACTGGGCTTATGAGACTTAATACCTAATGTCTCAGGGTAACGAGCGATCTGCAGTGCCGCGCAGGCCTTTGTGTTTCAAAGTTCTGGGTGGCACTGCAATTGTTATGGGCCGGCGTTATACTTACCATCAGGCAAACGACCAGCTCGTCTCGTTACCAAATAACATAAAAAAAAAACCATCCTTAAACATATGCACAGTAATTTCACTAACTGTTTTACTCATCAAACCGGACCACAGAAATAGTGAACTATGTCACAGGCTCACAGCATCATATCAAATCTCTTTCCTTCTATAATGCGTGTCCATTTATTTTCCAGGTAATACCAAACGCGATCCTAGTCTGCGCGGAAGGAGAGAAGAACTTCCTCGCGTCTTTCTCGGGGCGGGACAAGGCTTACCTGATGCTGTTCAGGATCTGGCAGAACGCGCTCATGGACCAGCCCATGACCAGCCAGGAGATCTGGCAGTGGGTGAGTTTACTTCTGATACTACTAGATGGCAGCACTTGCAAGACTAGTGTGCGTCTTGCAAGTGCTGCCATCTAGTAGTATCATGGTATTCTCGGCGAGAATACCATGATACTACTCTAACAGTCATGTACCGAGAATTTCTCTAGACTGGGATGGTAAAGAAAAAGAAAGAATATACTATTATTTAGCTAACACACTACACAAGAAACAAATTCTCTTAAGTTTGCTGCCAGTTATATGTATTAGTTTTAATTTGGTTTTAAGTTTTGACAGTTTGTATTTTTTTGCTCTATAATATATTGAAATTAATTTATTAGATTTGAAAGTTTAAACATTGTCAAATTTCTTCATTATCAGCCGAAAGACGTCCACTGCTGATAACCATAACTTCCCCCATAATATAGAATTGTCATAATGCACCACGCTTGGCATCTTGGTGACCGCAGTAGATATTGCTGTGGACCGAGGAGAAAGCTGCTGCCCATTCCCTGGATATTCCCTTAGCCGGCTCTTACCACGCACGTGGCAAGAGATGGGGTGAACCTATTCACACGCTCAAGACTACACGGCTCTTAATATTTGTTAATTTATTAAACTTGATGAACTAAATGCTATCTTGCTTCAACAAGTCATTTAAAGGTTACTTAAATTTGGTGTAAATTCAACATTGGGAAGTTTTGGAATCCGGTTTCATTCCATCTGGAAATATGTGTTAATCAAATACGCCACGTTCTTTAGCAATCTGAAAATGTTCGTGTGCGGAACACGTGACGTCTAAAACAACAGCGTTGATCTATATATGTATCTAGATGCCTTGTTTATCATTTTATCAAGTATAATAGTTTCTAATTTCCGCTTAGTGTTGGTTGAAACACGTGTTTGTTTGAAGCCGTCTATTTCGCTCGTATATTTTCACCTAGATAGAAGGAATAGAAAAATAATTTCGAGTTCTAAACCCACTGTACTGCACCGATGTAATAAAGAATTTAAAGTACTAGCTTCACGCCTAGAATCAAGATCAAAATTACCTATATTCTTAACAATAAATTAATTTTAATTTGAATGGTATAGTTGCGTAGCTTTTTAACTACATATTTAACTTTGTATAGTTTGTAGATACTTTTGATACGAATAAACACTATGTTACCACAAACAACAATTTCTAGACGCCTGTTTAGCTAGACAGCGTCTAAAACGATTAGAAATGTCACAACAGAATGGAGTTACACAACGGTTAAACACTACTAAAATCAAGATTTGTGGTCGTTGATATTTAAAAACGTGACTAAGACATGTCTAGGAGTTAGACGCTGTTTAACACATGTTTACGGTGTGATTTTTTTTTAGACCCTTTACCTAAATAATAATATATTTACCACCCTGCTATTCGCTCAAAGAATATACGTTGATGCCGTGATTCATGACATATTTTTCACACACGTCCAAAATATGCGCATGATATACATACACAATAGGTACAATTTGATGCATTATTTATTGGGACTGTATAAAACAGAACTCTAGAAAAAACACACCGATGTGAGAATTGTAAATTCTATTCATGATAAGGTATAGAGATGTAATGCGCGTTAGAATTCAGACGGTGAATAATAGAGAACAGGTACATATATTGTGTACGTATTATGTCCATGTTAGTATCAACTATTTTAAATAGATGCCTGGTCGTTCCCAACGTATGTACAGTACCACGCCATCTGGTTGTGTTCTGACAACACGCCTTCTAAGCGTGCTGTATTATGGCAACCGCCATTATGGCGTTATGACCCTTGTTTCTGCAGTGACGTCTTTCAGCTGATGATGATACTTCAAAATATAACCCTAGGGATTGTATAGTAGCATTTACAGAACATGTAGCTCTGGCCACATTGTACTCTACTAATTATAATAATCATGTAAGTAGGTTTATTTGTATAATTTATCCCTACTATTTAATATTATAAGTGATAAAGTGTGTATGTTGGTTTGTCCTTCTTTCACGCAGTAACGCAGCAACGGATCGACGTGATTTTTGGCATAGTTATAGTTTATGGACCGGAGAGTAACATAGGCTACTTTTTATCGCGGAAAAATTCACAGTTGCTGTGGGAACGCGGGTAAAATCGCGGGCAGAAGCTAGTTTAGTTATAAATATATGTATGTATTTCTTTATTTATTATATGTATAGTGTGTATTTTTGTGTTAATTTACATTCAAATATATTTATTTCATGTTCATACCACATATATAATAACCATATAATAATATATTATATACCTATAACTGAAAGCCACCATCCCAAACTTTTAGTTGTTTGCTTTTGGGCTGTCTGGAAGAGATCGCTATAAGCGATAAGTGCGCCGTTTGTGACACTTAGTTTTTAAGATTTTAGTTTTTTTGTAGTGTGTTGTTTCAATAAAGAGTCTATCTATCTATCTATTATGACCCACACTAATAAACCTTGTATAACCGTTGAGTAGTTACACAATATTTTGTCACTTTCGATTCAGTTTAAAATTGTCAAAGAACAACAAAGACAAAACATTGTGTAACTACCACCGTTATATATACCGTTAGTTTATTAGTAAGGGGTTAAACGTATATCCAAACTTTTGGCCGGTGCAGTGTCAATATTGGTACGAGTCCTGCGTAGTGGATTGTTGGTCCAGCGGGGCGGACGTGTGAGTGAGAGGGATGTGTGTATACTCATACCGATCTTAGGGATGGCCGCGAGTAATACTTCAAATTATTATTATTATCTATACAAATAAATAAAATTGAAGTGTCTGTTTGTAATATCAAAATAACAGCTTTTTACTAAATGCATATGAAATTATATACGGTACCTATACCAAAACAACCATTTTTAAAATTTTTATCTGTCCGTCTGTTTGTTCCGGGTAAACTCCGAAACGCCTGGATACATTTCATTGACTAAAAATATGTATGACAACTATGTACTTAAACGCAGTTTTTCACGGCCAAATCACTACATCTTTACGGCCCGCGTAGAACAAGTGACGTCAGACGTTCTGCCCAATTTGTATGGGGCGTTTTAGCGCTCAATAGATACGCACGACTATGACTCCCATTTTTGACGTTTCTAGCGTTCGATTTCCAGTTTTTCGTTATAGACATTTGATTCTCATGAGAAAACGAATTGATTGACATCATAAAAACATTTAGTCAACATCCCTGTTATTAAAAGCGGTGGTTCCCATACAGATGATCTCCACAGAATTTCCACTATCCAAAAAGTTACTGAATCATCACTGTATGAAACGAGAGATGTATATATATGTAGTGAGATCAGTATGAACCGGAGAAACAATTTGTGTCGATTAGCGGCCACGTGTCTAACACCACTAGTGTAGGCAATGTATGCGCCGGAGCAAGGCCGGCACGCATCAGTCGGCAGTACTGCGTCGGACTAGACGCTCACTGGTTGAAAGATTGAGAACCTTTTTCTTTGTGAACCTTTTTAGATATTTTTTTTGTTACTTTTGTAGTAGCCACTGGCCGAAAAACACTAGCAGCTTTTTCTTTTAGTTTTTTTTTTGTTTCTCACTTTTGTAATATTATCTGTAGCAAATAGCATGGAAGGTCGTGTAGTATTTTAATTGTGACTATATGGGATCAAGTGTGGTGTAATAGTTTTGGATACAGGTAGGAGTAGGAACTAGCGTATTTTTCTAAACTGAAAATGTGTTTATTGTGAAACAGAAATATTTAGGACTTTTACAAGTCAAACACTACATAGTTAATTCGTAAAAAATTCCAACGAAAGTGGTGCCGAATAAAAGATTAAAACTAAATTAGAGACATTTAAGTTTACCATACAAATACAATTTTTTTTTTTTTAAATGAGTCATTTTAAAGATGTTCTCTACTAACTATTTAGATCTATGTATCTTGATTATGTGTATTCGGAGATTAAGGACATAAACTTTTGTAGGAAAATCCGAAGGTGGTAAGAGTAACTCTTCTGCGAGTGTCCGTCTGGGTTAGTACCACCGCTTTGTGAGTGAAGTCTGCCGCCAAGCAGTAATGTGCAAGCGTTACTGTGTTCCGGTTTGATGAGCAGAGTAGCCAGTGAAATTACTGGGCTTACGAGACTTAATACCTAATGTCTCAGGGTAACGAGCGCACTGCAGTGCCGCGCAGGCCTTTTTGTTTCAAAGTTCTGAGTGGCACTGCAGTTGTTATGCGCCGGCGTTATGCTTACCATCAGGCAAACGTTATTAAGTAAAACTTCCTAAGTTCAATATTTAAAGCACTTGTCCTCCATATATCATTGCCGTTGGTATAGTGTATCGTGGCCGTTGGTGTAATGTAAGAGTTGCCAGGACATTACTGAAGGTGGTAACGGCTCCCCAGGTGCACAGCTGCTACGGCGCGGAGCTGGGCTTCAACTCTGACGACGAGGAGTACTCCAAGGACGCCGCCGAGGACGCCTCGCTGCCGCTGGACGTGGTCGCAGAGGTCAGCTTATATGTATGTATAGCGTTCTAGAGTATTATATTCTTTAATATTGTAAATAAAATAAACGCTAATCCTATTTATTATTGTAGGCTTGTAATATGTAATAGATAAAAAAAAAACAATATGTAATAGATAAAAATTAAAAAAAAAACTAACACTCTGTAAATTTGGATTTTATACATAGCCATCGTTACGTACCAAATCCTTATTAATTGTTAACCAACTGCAAATATCTACCTAAATTTTAATCTACTACCTATAATATTACTAAGTTTTATAATTAACATACTTACACTTAGCTTACATACCGGCATTAAGGGGCAGAATTCGGCGCGCCGCTATCTCGCTCGCGCATATCAATATTTTTGAATATAAACAATCACTTACTATAATTATGAAAAATCGCATTCGGTGAAATTGCTGACAATAACATTACAAAGGTTATACAAAATTTTCATTTTGATCCATTCAAGTTTTCAAACCTAAAAATGGGATTTTATGTTTTGCCCATTTTCATGTATGAAATCTTGATCGGATCAAAATGATACTTTTGCCGTACCTTTGCAATGTCATTGCCAGCAATTTCACCGAGTGCGATTTTTCATAATTATTTTAAGTGATTATTTATCTTCAAAAATGTTAAGATGCGCGAGCGAGATAGCGGCGCGCCGGGTTCTGCACCTTAATATTATATTTAAGATAAAATTGTTTTTCTCAGAAAGTGAATTTGTAAATTCTTATGAGAAATAAATTCTTTAACCGTATTCATATAGCAATTGGGATGTTGCATAAACACACAAAATACATAATTCCTGTCGTTAGACAGTTTTACGAAAGCCTATAAGGTACATAAAAAAAAAATCTTTAAATTTTTTGTGTCTGTAAATAGTCTAAAACGATAATGGGATTTTCACCTTGAGGGAGAAGCTAGCCAGGCGAGCACTAGAAAATGTGCTCATCATCATCGGCCGGAAGGCGTCCGCTGCTGAACATAGGCCTCCCCCATAAATCTCCCTAAATGTCCTACCACCACGCTATGGTTGTGCTTGCGACGCAATAATTTCTTTCAGCCATAACTCTGTAGAATTCGAATCTTTGACCTACATATCGGCGGGAAACCCGATCATGCTATTCCTTTATAAGTTGAGCTTGCTTTTAAATCGCGTCCATAACAGACAGTAAGGTGTTTTTTTTTATTTTATTTATTTCGATAATCCAACAGCGTTAATTACAATTTATTTATATTTTAACAACATAGACAACAATAAGGCCAAGAAAGGATTACACAACTAGAATATAGGTTAGCAATAAGTGCCATCTATCTCTGTCATTCATTAGTAAGTTTATGTTTGACTTCTCTTTCGAACGCCTGAGGAGCTGTTTTCTGTTTACCCTGGATAGGCTGCGCGTACTGTAGGTATGTAAAAGTTTTTTTTTAAGGTTCTGTGGTGGTCGTGATGGGAATTCTACTTTGGTCATTGGTTGGCGATCCACCATGTTTGCTTACATTATTAAAATAAGTGGACCATCTTAATATACATATATAAACTAGCTTCTGCCCGCGATTTTCGCCCGCGTTCCCACAGGAAACGTCAAAAAACAGATCTGTTAAATTAAATAATTAAAAAAAAAAAAAAACAACTTGTCAACATTATTGACAGCTGTCCATGTGAATTTTATGTCACACTAACTTCTGCCCTAGGTTTTCACCCGCGTTCCCACAGGAACCGTGCATTTTTCCGGGATAAAAAGTAGCCTATGTTACTCTCCGGTCCATAAACTATATCTATGCCAAAACTCACGTCGATCCGTTGCTCCGTTACTGCGTGAAAGAAGGACAAACCAACAAACACACTTTCGCATTTATAATATTAGTATGAATATGGATTATGCGTCACGTTGTTTGTCCGCGATGGACTTCTAAACTACTTAACCGATGTTAATCAAATTTGCACACCGTGTGCAGTTTGATCTAACTTAAAAGATTTTATTGCAAATTCTATTAGGGTTCCGCACAAAAAAAAAAACCATGAAATCCAAAATCTCCACGCGGGTGAAACCGGTAACTAGTAGTGATTTTGGATTTCATGGTTTTTTTTTTTTTTTTTTTCAATTTAACAATATTAGTTTAATACTAGCAGCAGCTAGTATTATTATAAGTCTTGTATCGAGTAACAATCACGAAGCGAAATTATTTTAGCAGAGTGTTTTTAATTTACCCGGAATAATATCCGTGTCGGAAACGACTGTCTTGATCGTTTATATTTCGGAATCGCATCCCGTCAGAGAAATTTCCCGTTTAGACTCGACAACTCAGCTGCGTAAACACGGATATAATCCTGGCAATATTTCTCTGTCGGGATGCGTTTCCGAAATATATATAAGTGATCAAAACAGTCGCTTCCGACACGAATATCATTCCGAGTGAATCAAAATAACCCTACAGATCTGTTTACTAACACTTGCACTAGTGTAATATTCTGAATGATAAGTTCTGAACCAAAAACTTTTTTATTTGGAACTGCGAGCTAGTCGAGTATAAGTGAAATACTTTGTAAAAAAAAATCTATCAAATTTCGCTATAAAATATCTTGTCTACAAAATGTAAAATAACAGGAAAAAGATTAATATGTACCTTAAACTAAAAGGCGAGACAATTGGAGACAGTTAAAAGTATTTTAATATTTCCGGTTGATTTTCCTGCTTTTATCAAAACTTATGCTAATATTCAATGGCCACGTGCGAGATTATGTGTAATCTGTTATTATCAAGCACTTTGTGTCGCACCTGCAATCGTAATATTATCTGAAGCGATGGTAGCTCAGAGGTGGTAAGGTTACTCCGCGGTTTGTTGGCCAGAATTAGAAATCTACAATTAGTTTTGTAGAACGAAAAATATTGTGAATATGTTAGATAATTATCTCAGTAAAATATATATGTGAACTAGCTTCTGCACGTGGTTTTCAACCGCGTTCCCACAGGAACCGTGAATTTTTCCGGGATAAAAAGTAGCCTATGTTACTCTCCGGTCCATAAACTATATCTATGCCAAAAATCACGTCGATCCGTTGCTCCGTTACTGCGTGAAAGAAGGACAAACCAACAAACACACTTTCGCATTTATAATATTAGTAGGGAAGTAGGAATGAAAGTTTTAATGTTTGTTACTTTATCACATCGAGACCTCAAGAGGTGCAGTGACGTTTGGTTTGCACGAAATAATATCCACCTTTTTTGCCTAGACATAATGCGCTCTGATTGGCTAAGCCACCGCCTCGCGTCGATTCCCCGTGCGCTGATACGCTGAGCGCTGATATTCGTTATAGCAAAATCAATACATTGTTGTGAGATCGGATAGTACAGTATTTCATCTCTCGGGGTTAGTATCTCGATGCTTTATCATCAACAGCTGCAAGATTTCTCGTGGTCAACCGTAAGCCTATTTTGGATTAAAAAAAAAAAAAAGACATCCACTACTTTCTACAAAACCAAGGCCTCCCCCAGAAAGGGGAGCGAGATGCTATTGCTTAAATTTCCACGTTCATCGTGCAATATATATAAATAATCCCGGGTTTGTTTAGGTACTTCCCTCATTTTATCTGATACTGCTATCTGATTATTAAATTTTGTCATGTTCGGCTTAGCTATGCTAAAAAAAAGTAGGTACATTTATAGAAATGAAATCTTGTAAGATATAAAATGTTAAGAGATATAATATACAATGTACACAATCATAATAAAAATCAAATTGTTTCACATGTCATATAAGATCTCTTATCAAGATAAGTAAAAATATTCTTCAAACTTTTACTAGTTATTTTTGTTCCATTCTGCGATTCGCTCGTATATTTTTTCATTTGATTCTTAAATATATTCTCTAGTTATTGAATACGGAATAAATATATCAGTAATCGTATTAAATGTTATCTGCCACGCCAGCGCGGCGCAGGTGGAAACGGCGATAGCGAAAGATAAACACCTAATATTCGATAAAACACAGTCCAAGTACAAGGTAGCCGAGCGCCTGTCCGCGGCATAATGGTCAGAATCATTAAGAAAAATAAAAATAAAGTAAGTGTCGTCATTGTTTATGTAGAGTACTTAGATGGAGTGTCGGAAAGTGATAGTTTTCTTTAACCGTAAAGGGGAAGAGAGCGTTAGCTTCAAGGTGAGTGTTGCCAGTCTTAAATTACGTGGGAAAAAAAGTAACTTTTTTTTTAAAATTCAATAGGGACATGTTTGATTGCAATCTCACCTGCGGCGCAAGTACGGAAGTCGGTTCGATAAATTTATCGAATGTTGCGAGTACCGAAGTCTGATCGTAAAGTATTGTAGTAGCTCTATATTCTCTTTGGCTTCTAAACCTATTTATTCGATAACTTTTGTCGATTGTATCGAGTCTCGATAAAACCCACTTTATCGATTTGAACTGTCAATTTTATCGAATATTATCGAATTTTATCGACCGAAAAGATCCGTACTTGCGCCGCTGATTTGCCAGTCACATATTACGATAAAGTAAAACTACAGTCGATTATATACAATAGAAAAGATTATCTGAAATATACTGTATTATAAAAATATAAATAAATAATAAAAATATGTATATAAATTATATAAAAAATCGATAAATCCCACTTTATCGAATTGTATTGATCGAAAAGATCTGTACGGGGGCTGCTGGTGGTAAGCGAACCGTAAATTAATTCATATCCATTTTATCCGATGACCAGGCATGAATTAAAGATTCAAAGGAAAAAGTAAAGACCATCATAAATGCTATATTATCAGTCCAGTCTACGCTGTGATTGCTGTGTTAAACCTACCTCAGCAAAACAAAAATTCTTACATTTCTTATGCTATATATTCCATCGAAGCATCTCTGAAACTTTTTAGCTTTAAGCCTTAGCTTTCATGACTCATAATTTTCTTGATTGTGTTGTAAATAAGTAATTAATTATCTATAATTGTATTAATAAAACGTCAATATACGCTATCGTACGCTTGTTCAAAACAATAACATCGCTTGTCACTCCGTTGTCGAAGTTCGAGGTTTGTTCGCATGACTCATATGGTTATATGAAGTGTGTTATGCGATGACGTGCGCTGAATAGTAATTAAATAATAATACATTTATTTTAGGCAACAGTAGAATATAAGTTCACG
This sequence comes from Crocallis elinguaria, assembly GCA_907269065.1. Taxonomy (NCBI): domain Eukaryota; kingdom Metazoa; phylum Arthropoda; class Insecta; order Lepidoptera; family Geometridae; genus Crocallis; species Crocallis elinguaria. Next base: position 38,021,518 of record OU026065.1, read on the forward strand.
GTTCGCAGAATCAATACCTAATAGACTAACATACATTTAAATATAATAATTAAAATAATGCCTCCGTGGCCAAGTTGTTACTTGTATAGTAACACTGCCTGCAAAACGAAATACCCCATATTATTTATAGGTTTTCATGAGGAAATCAGTGTGAAATTAGGCTTTGTAATGTTAGTTAGACTCTTTATTGCATTGAGTTTATAATTACAGGGTGGGTTTGAATTGTATTTTTGTTATGGAACTTTGGAGTGACCTATTTCCAAGGGAGGTTCTCACAACTTGTGGATAACCAACCATGTTTCTAATCACCCCTTCCAGGATACCAAACCAATTCAAACTCACCCTGAAGAATTTAAAGCTATGGATGACATTGATCATTCTCAATTCTCTCTATTTATCATCGTTTAACATCATAGTTCAAGTGAATCAGCTGATCTATGGCTGCCGGAAATTTTGTAGTAGAACTTTGACGCAAACTTTTAAAAGCCATTTCTTCAATAAAAAAATCCGAATTTTAAAAACTCGTAATACAATGTTGTTGACCTCTAGGAGTAGATTGACCCCTTTCAGGATAATATACCAATTCAGACTCAGGCTGTGTAACTGGTATAGTAAGTGTAGTATTATAAAATGATGCATGTAAGTTATCCTTTAAAAAAAATAACTTTTTCAATTTAGTGCAAATGATTCTTCACTGTAAGTCCAGGCTCCATTCAGGAATAAGACTTGAGTGTGTGACTTGACTTGGACATGAGCCGTTCCAGACCTTAAAATCAAATCAGATCAAACAATTTATTTGCCAGAATACAGTAAAATATCATGGTCATAATTAAAATATAGGGTCTGTGTATTCAGCCTGCAAGCAGACGTGCAAATATTTAAGATTCGTTATACAATTCAATTTTTTAAATCTAAAAATTCCTTAACACTATAAAAACAATTTTTTAAGAGCCAGTCACTTAATACTTTTTTAAATTTATTACATTCAATTAATTTTATGTCATTTGGTATTTTGTTATATATTAAAATAATCATATTATATACATGTCTCTTATATATATCCTTACGACAAGGGGGTTGATTTAGTAAATTTGTAAACTTCTGTCTCGTCATAACTTCACTATGCATGTGAAAGTATTCCGTAAAAGTTCCAAAGGGTCTTTAACTCCGAAAACCGAATGGCGAAACGGCTTTCGGAATGTAGTTTACCTACCATGAAAGTGTTTCGGAGGATCCGAAACACCTTCGATTCGATGTTGGTATAACTTGACATTTTCTCTTTCTACGCTTTGGTGATACGCAAACTGCGATATGTCAGGCGAAGCGTCAACGTTCGATTTAACTGAGTATGGCCGCATAATCTGGCTCATGTATTGGAACGAGTCAGTTCGTTCCGCTGGATCTTTCCAGCTTCAGGTTCGCGGAACTCAAGAACTGTTTAGTTCGCCGCACCCGCGCCGTTTCGCGAACCTGCCTCCTACATGGTAGTTAGTCGTTCCAGGACAAATCCACTGGCAGATCTGATACGCGCATCACTAGTATAGCTGTATAGGTTAACTATAACAACATTAAGTAGTATAGTTGCGTCTACGTCAAAAATCAGTCTAGATTAGGATTGAGTCACCGATTTTAGAGATAAATGGGCGCGTACCCTTCGTGAATCATTGTCCATTTTGGTTCTTATCTGTCAGATTAGTGATATACTCTGTATGTATCAGTACTGGTTTGCATTTATCTTCCTGCCTCGTGCGGTGCCAAAATAACAGTAAAGTCGAGCTTATCGGCATTCTTAATCTGGGTGCCAAAATGTTAATATAACAAAAATCGCAAACAGAATTTACTCAGTTAAGTTCGGTGATTCAACGCGGTAAGAGCCGTAGAAATTAATAAATTGAATTATTAATTATTTCCTTATAGAAGCATCGTTAATAGTGACGTTCTTTTTTTGTGTTATTAAATTCTATAGGAAAATTGTGATACATAACTCTTCCAAAATATTTCTGGAAAGCGACACTAGCGCCTCCTTCTAAACTTTATCTTCTCACTGCTCGTGGCTGTTTAAAGAACTAATTGTGACTGCTAAATTTCTCTCGTTATGATTGGTTACTGCTTGCACGTTAGATTTTGGGGAAAAAAACAAGTATTCATCAATGAAATGTGCAACATACCGGTGCAATAATTATTATAAATAATTATAATAGACATGTTGTAATTCTGTTTTTTTTTTTAAATTTAGCATCGTATTTAATTTTTGACCTAACACTCAACACTTTTAAAATTAACATTTCCTTATAATATATAATCATTGCAAAATGTTTTTCCTCATTTTGTAGTTTTATCATGATTTTTGCATTAGCAATATTGTGTTATTTGCTTGTCCAACCATTAGTGTTCATGAGTGTTTTCAATTTTAATTTATTTAATACCTATTTGTAACAGAGAAAAACATGTGCTAAAACATAAAATTGTGAAAACGTAATAAAATGTCACATCTCAAAACAGTCAATTGATAATAATTATTATCTAATACAGTCTGTCATGTTTTTGACGCAATAAAAATGTTTTTTTTTTCTCTTAGAATCTGATAATTGACCGTGCAAATCCACTTCAAAATATCACCTGTGTTTTTTGGTATCTTCTAACGTGCTAGTGTTAAATACTATCGACTCTTATCTGTGAAGATAAAAACCTGTACTAGTGTAATGGTTCCGTATATCTCATGCGTGTGTGTTTCGACTAGGTAGCTGGTAGCGCGGCAAACTCGGACGTAAATAATAGAAATGCCTAACTCAAGATTCTTTGTGGAAATCGGTGATGGATATAAAAGAAAGAAGGTACTTTTGGGTTCAGGTTCTAAAATGTTGTGATGTGATATATTATTTTGTTGTATTTGGGGCTAGGTTGTGACGTCATTGTTTTGCCTTTTTTGCTATAATATAATTTGTGATACAGTTATTCGATATTCTACCAGACCGGTAAATATCTCAGTTCTTGCTATATGCTATATTTATGTTCATGGTCTTAATATAGGTTTTTTTATTATTTTTTTTACGGGCTAAATGCCTTTATTAACTAGCTAATACATAAATAAACACTACATCTAACCTAGCTAGCTACAAAAACAGTTGGATAATCTACAAGCCCTAGTAGGCCTATAGATAATCCAATAATTACATATAATAATATAGTTACGTTGAATGATTGACAAGATGAAATTATTTTTCTTTTAAAACCACCTTCTCTATCTCTTGGTCATCTTCAAACAGCTGAATATATTTTTAATCATAGCTATCACTCTCGATCAAGTTACATTTCAAACAAAAAACTAAAACAAAATCGGTCCGTCCGATTAGGAGCTATTGCCGCAGACAGATACACTCGTTAGAAATAAAACACCCCTCTTTTTTGCATTGGGACTTAAAATAGACAATTTTAAACGCATGCGTTAAACAGAAAGTTTTATTTTTATTTTTAATGTTATTGGGTAGCGAGCCGAGCTGGTCGTTTGCCTGATGTTAAACATAACGCCGACCCATAACAATTGCAGTGCCACCCAGAACTTTGAAACACAAAGGCCTGCGCGGCACTGCAGTGCGCTCGTTACCCTGAGACATTAGGTATTAAGTCTCATAAGCCCAGTAATTTCACTGGATACTCTGCTCATCAAACCGGAACACAGTAATGCTTGCACACTACTGCTTGGCGGCAGACTTCACGAGCAAAGCGGTGGTAACAACCCAGACGGACACTCGCAGAAGAGTTAGTCCTCCCACAAAAGTGCATAGAAATTAGCTGATATGTTGATATGTTACACAAACATTTTTGTAATACATATTCGATAGGCGCACGTTCTACCGCAATCTCGCCTGATGGTAAGCGACGATGCGGTCGAAGGTATACCACGCTTGCCTTGAAGATACCTATTCACTCTCGTTTTGAAGACTCCCAGATTATATTTCTCGGGAAACAGACGCTGGCCACGAATTCCACTCCTTAACAGTGCGTATTATAAAGGCTGAAGCAAAACGCATAGTGCGTATAAGAGGAACATGCACAACTCAGTTCTTTGGTCGTGAAAGAGGCAAAAGCTACACGTTTCTGATGATCACTATGTAAATTGAAGCACCGCTGCCCTGCTAGGTTACTGTTATTAGATCTGTACCTACGCCATGAAAATGGCGTTAAGAGTAGCACCTAATGAAATACAACATAATTTAAAGAACTTGCTGTGAAATAATAGCAGGCTGTTGCAAAAAACATTTCCAAATTCATTATAGTTTATTCACATGCGCATATTATATCTAACTTGCTTCTGTACTCGTTTCCAAATAGCTTTATCTGTTTGTAAGTCAAATAAGAACATAAATGTGTAATAACGAAAGTTAGGAGTAGTTTATATTCAACCACTTAATATGTGCATTACGAATATATTTTGAACTGTTAACAATCGAATCTACGTTAGCTTAGATCTCAGTTATTGTTTACGCAACGCTGGCAAGTTCTGTGATTCTTAGCGCGCTGCTGTCATCCGTTTAAACTAAACTATAAAATTGTTTTAGGAATATATCAGTTTTTCTGTACTGCAGTCGTGTGTATGTTATCTCACAGAGCGAGTGTGGCCGAGCGGGGACTTGTGCGACTTTCAATTCGACGCATCATAGTTCGAATCTCGACTCGGCCCGCACCAATGACTTATATATCAAGTTATGTGCGAATTATTGACGTTCGCTCTAAAACGGTGAAGGAAAACATCGTGAGGAAACCGGCATGTTCAAGAACCACAAAATTCGAGGACATGTGACAACCACCAAGCCGCACTGGACCCGCGCGGTGGCCCGTATTCATGATCTTTGAGCTCAGCGTCGCTTAAGACAGAGCCGCTGTTCTGTTGGTGACATGTTCGGTTGTTTGTCCTCAGGACCTGGTGGACTCCTCGTGCATGGAGGCAGGTGGCGGCGAGCCGCGGGAAGAGCACAGGAGCGCCAGGTCAGCGTCACAGGGGAGAGACTCCTCGCCACCGCTCGGTAAGTTTAAACCACCTAGCTCTTTGTGTACCTAATCCTAAAGCTTTTTTTTTTTTGTTGTTGACGGGGAGTCTTCGCTAGTGTAGTAGGTGTTATGACTAACTCTTCTGCGAGTGTCCGGTTGGGTCGTTACCACCGCTTTGCTCGTGTAGTCTGCCGCTAAGCAGTAACGTGCAAGAATTACTGTGTTCCCGTTTGATGAGCAGAGTAGCCAGTAAAATTACTGGGCTTATGAGACTTAATACCTAATGTCTCAGGGTAACGAGGGCACTGCAGTGCCGCGTTGGCCTTTGTGTTTCAAAGTTCTGAGTGGCACTGCAATTGTTATGGGCCGGCGTTATGCTTACCATCAGGCAAACGGCCAGCACGTCTCGTTACCAAATAGCATTAAAAAAAACTTAGAAATATTAGAAAGGAATTCTAAGTCCTTACGGTTCAATGCGACGTTGTCTCACTCTGCCGTCGAGTTGCTTTCCGTACTCGATGGAGTGGATTTTGAACTTCAAAGACGCGTTTCCCATTGTCGAGCTCCATACTACTGAACGGTACGCAGTTTGACTTTGCTCGTTTGTCGGCAGTGAGCAACGGGGATGGTGCGTACAGAGAAGAAGCGGCCGACACGCTCCCCACAGACATGTCCGACACAAGCGACAGTGACGCAGACAACAAGCACGGGTGAGTGCCCGTGGTGTCCAGTGAACTGAACATACACCTCCCCCATAATAGGTTGTCATAATACATTATGTATTCTTGCAAATAAATGTATGATCTGATTTGATACACTAGAGAGCGAGAGCGAGTGTGGCCGAGCGGGAACTTGTGCGACTTTCAATCCGACGCATCATAGTTCTAATCTCGACTCGGCCCGCACCAATGACTTATATAAGTTATGTGCGGATTATTCACACACGCTCTAGAACGGTGAAGGAAAACATCGTGAAACTGGCATTTTCAAGAACCACAAAATTCGAGGACATGTGACATCCACCAAGCCGCACTGGGCCCGCGTGGTGGATTATGGCCCATACCTCTCTCTCTGAGAGAAGGCCGATATCCCAGCGGTGGGAACGTAAGAGGCTGATAATGATGACTCCTTATAATAGCAGCTGTCGGCCAGTGAAAGTCCCGTCAAAATCGGTCCAACCGTTTCGGAGATTACCCGGAACTAACAGACAGACAGAAAAATTTTGAAAAATTGTGTTTTTGTTTTATGTACCGTATATAGTTTTATATTGCATTTAGTAAATAGCTGTTATTTTGATATTACAAACAGACACTTCAATTTGATTTATTTGTATAGATTGTATCAATTTCGCGTTCCAGTTGTGGTGACTCCGAGAAATGCACAAACCCTCACGATGGCAAGCTCATCATGGAGGCCCAGTTCCCCTTCAACATCGACCAGCTGTTCACCATGATCTTCACCAACTCCAAGTTCAACCTGGAACTGCTGGCCGAGCGGAACACGGCGGACTACGTGCAGGTGGGACTTATAGGGCGCGCCGTGGACCTTGGGTGAAGCAGCGATTCATCATCAGATGAAAGACGTCCACTGATGAACAAAGGTTTCCCCCCCTCTTACGTTGGAGTTTGAAGACATGCATCCATTTCAATTGTTAAAATAGTCATAAATCAACAATTTCAAGTTTTTCTCTACTATAGTAGATAAATTAAATTATCTAAGATTTTGGAACAGGGTCTTAGGATTAACTCTTCTGCCAGTGCGAGTCTGGGTTGGTACCACCGCTTTGCTCGTGAAGTCTGCCTCCAAGCATTACTGTGTTCCGGTTTGATGAGCAAAGTAGCCAGTGAAATTACTGGGCTTATGAAACTTAATACCTAATGTCTCAGGGTAACGAGCGCACTGCAGTGCCGCGCAGGACTTTGTTTTTCAAAGTTCTAGGTGGCACTTGTTATGGCCGGAGTTATGCTTAGCATCACGCAAGAGATCAGCTCGTCTCGTTATCAAATATGTTAAAAAAACCTTAATACGTTTCAGTCACCGTGGCAAGTTCAGAACGGGCTGAAGTGTCGGCAGGTTAATTATACCCTGGCGCTTACGTCGGGGCCCATCGGACCTAAGGAGGTGCAGGTCACGGAAACGCAGGTGAGGAACCAGACCAACAGATGCATCATCATCATCATCACCGTAAAACGTCCACTGCTGAACATCGGCCTCTTCCATGAGGGAGATTTTGCTATAATACACATGCTTGGCAAGCGTAGCGGTGATCCCAATAGGGATATTGCATGAAACAAAATCCTACTTCCTACTAATATTATAAATGCGAAAGTGTGTTTGTCTCTATGTTAGTGGATCAAAATTAAATTTTTGTTAGACTTTTGTAATGTTCAGCAATTTCATCGAATGCGATTTTTCATAATTATACTAAGTGATTAATTATCTTCAAATATGGTGAGATGCGCGAGCGAGAAAGCGGCGTGGAGTATCCTGATCGGCTTTTTTGTACTTACTAGTCTCAGTACAATAATCCTTAGTTCATGGTGAATAAATAAATCTTGTTAGTGGGAGGACTAACTCTTGTGCGAGTGTCCGTCTGGGTTGTTACCACCGCTTCGCTCGTGAAGTCTGCCGCCAAGCAGTAACGTGCAAGCACTACTGCGTTCCGGTTTGATGAGCAGAGTAGCCAGTGAAATTACTGGGCTTTTTTTTTTTTTTTATTTGGTTTCCCAACAGGTTGATACATTAAGTGACTATATAAAAATAATGTAAGTAGCTATGTAAAGATATATGTACCAGCCCAATAACAGGCAAACACAGCATGACAATAATGTGGACGTGTCCACAACTGTGCTCAAAAATCATGCAGGAGGGCAATCGCGTTAAAAATTATCAACCAAACTGCCACTAAACCACGACCGCATAACAGCTTTTTGACCGTTTCGTATCGCGCTAATAGTTTTACCAAAAGTTGAGACGTTTCTCGACAACAACTGACAGTTAACGCTGTCAAATGAACGGCAATATCGAATTCCACACGCCTGAACCGAAACTAAATAACAGTTGGTATCAAACCACAACCAAACCATAACTGTACGCTGTCATTTCAAATTAGTGCGATCGGGGCCCAGGGGGCCAATCGCGTTAAAAATTATCAACCAAACCGCTATTAAACCACAACCGCTTTACAACTTTTTGACCGTTTCGTATCGCGCTAAAAGTTTTACCAAAAGTTCAGACGTTTCTCGACAACAAACGCTGTCAAATGAACGGTTGTAACAAAGTTAGAAAGAGGCAACTTTTGTCGGAGCGTTTCTGTTGTAATTTAATAATTTTGATTGTAAATTCATCGAAAACAGTAAAAACTTTAATACGTAGGATGATTGCGTATTTGGATTTATTGGAGAAGGCCCATGAATTCGATATAGCGGTTTCTCGGGTCTAACCGAAAAAGAAAAATACAAGTGCAAGACTTATGTGTGGATTTTATAATATGAATGATAGGCAGTTTGCAAAACGATACATACTGTCTAAGGAATTTACTCGCCAATTAATCACAGACTTGACTACTCATATGCCGTTCACGCTATATACGTTCTGATGGTTTGGATGTTGAAACCAAGGTAAGGTTATGTTAACAAGTCTACAATCCGCTAGTCAAAGATCTTTGTCCAAGTTTGATTAGTAATTTTTGCACAGTGTTTTGCGTAGTTGGATTTTGGACCATTAATGCTGCTATTATCGTTGTCATAATCTTTGATCAAACTGTGATGTTCCTACAAACTGAACAAACTGATGAAATCATCCAAGTTATTTGATCAAATGCAACTTTGACAAAGATTTTTGATGAGTGGAATACCACTAAGATGATACCTCAACATCTAACATTGGTTGGTTTCCTTTGAACATTATGCTAGCCATTGTTAAGGTTATACCTACAATGATAGGCAAAGCTTACTTTATATTACAGTAATATTATACTTGTGCTATCAACATATATAGGTATCTAACATTGATTTTGTTTTAGGTTTTGGTTACATCGGCATTTAATAATATACAAAAAGTGTTTCATTGCAGGTGTTTATTAGTACATAGAAAACTGCATTATGCGGCGGCAGCTGTTGCAAGAATGCATGCTGTGTGCTGCATAATATAACAAACAGAGCACACATCCCCTACAATCCATTGACGGCAGTGGAGGCGTCTCGCGAGAGCTGACTGAACGAGGGCGCCGCGCAACGGCGGCGGCGGCGGCGTCACACGGCTAGGATGCGGTGCAGCGCAAGAACTGGGTGTCCTTCTATAAGCTCTATCATGAGCTCTAGCTGATGCGCTGTTGTTCATCTGCGGCGCTCTTCTATCATCGAAAACATTTCGCAACTAAAATAATCTAACTCCGGAAGTAAATACATATTTTAAATGTGTTTATAATCACAACTGTAAAGCAAGTACTTTCTGGGCATAATGTGTCTGCGTATCTACACTTCATCACCAACCAAACACTTCATAACTCAGTTTTTTTTATAATAAACGCTTGAAAAGATAGAAAATGTTTTTTATATTGCATATTTTGCATTTGACAGTCGCCATCAGCCGGGATTATATATTCTCTTTGGTCGCCATGTCCCGCTGTCAGCTGCCAAAACTAGAGTTGTACCTGTTTAAAATGTCCAATCGATGCTCGATTTAGCATTTTGTAGCTCAAATAGCTGTTATCCAATAATTACATCTCTAATAACCAACATGTGGTAACGTGTCAGTCACGATTCTGAAACGGTTGGTGTTTGGACTTTAGCGCAATACCGAATTCTACACAGTTGAACCGAAACTAAACTACAGTTGGAATCAAACTGCAACTAAACAATAACCGTACGCTGTCATTTCAAATTAGCGCGATCGGGGCCCAGGTCAAAGTAACCAAGCGAAGTCAACAAAACGGAATTTAACAAAGAAAAATTTTTTAACAATATGCAACACTAAACAAGGGCTTCAGTCACCCTTCTTTTGTAAACTTGAAGAGAGTTTACAAAAATGTCTATCCCGCTTTCTGACCATATTTTATTGCAAAGTCTTAGCATCCTTAACAGTGGCCTATGCTTGCCCATTTCAGTTCTCTGCTGTGGAATTGATAGGAGTTTATAATTACAAGGACGGTAGCCAGAACGCGGGATGACGAATTTTATTAAAGCTAAGATTTGAGGAATATTTATGTGACCATTTAAAATTTTATACAAAAATGCGAGATCTGCCACGCGACGTCTATCAGCCAAGTTTGTCAATTTAAAATATTTCAACCTGTCCTTATAATGAATTAGCTCATGTCTCTTGCCTAGTGACCTAGTCATGAAATATAGAAATCTTTTTTGAATGCGCTCTATTCTTTCTTCATGGCAGCTGTAATGTGGGTTCCAAATACTGGGACAGTACTCTAGGTGACTACGAACAAGAGATTTATATAGAATAGTTTTAACCGCTGGATTTTTAAAATTTCTACTATTACGCCACATAAAACCGAGAGCTCTACTAGATTTCTTAACTATGTAGTCGTAATGGGGTTTAAAAGACATTTTCTTGTCAAAGATCACACCTAGATCCCTTATCTCTTCCACTTCTTTCAATATATATCCATCTAAATTATATTTGCTTTGAACTAAATTATGTTTCTTGCCAAATTTTATGTGTTTACATTTACTAATGTTGAGTGGCAGTTTATTATTCTGACACCATATATTTAGATTATCTAGATCGTTTTGTATTTTCCTGCAGTCCTCAATATCGTTTATTTTTTGATATATTTTTAAGTCGTCAGCAAATAAGGAATATTCTACAAAGTTAAAAATCTTAGGCAAATCATTAATAAAAGCTAAAAACAGAATAGGTCCCAGGTGTGATCCCTGAGGTACCCCTGAAGGTACAAGAAAGTTTTCTGACTCATGTCCGCTTACGACCACCTTCTGATATCTGTGAGAAAGGTAACTTTGAAGCCATTTTAACAAACTGCCACCAACCCCCAATGCCGATAGTTTGATTATAATGATGTCGTGGTCCACTCTGTCAAAAGCCTTGCTTATATCTGTGTATATAACATCAACTTGCTGTCCTTGGTCTACATATGATGAGAGGTGTTCACTGTAAATTAGAAGATTGGACAGAGTGGACTTGCCCTTCTGAAATCCGTGTTGCTGTTCAATCAAAAATTGCTTAAAATGAAAAGACAAAATAGGACAGATCAAGCTCTCCATTACTTTAGCAAAACAAGGTAAGATACAAATAGGCCTGTATTCTTTAACATTGTTTAAATTAGAAGTTTTAGGTATAGGAATTACATTTGCAGTTTTCCATGCAGATGGAAATATTCCAGTCTCAATCGACCTATTATAAATGATACTAAGCGGAAGACTTAAAGAGTCGGCACAGTTACGAATAAATAAAGGTGGAATACAATCCGGGCCTGCACCTTTTGCTGGATCAAGTTTTTCTAAAGCTTTTTTAATGGACATTTTGGAAAAAGTAAAATTTGACAATGAGTTAGTGGAATCGAATGTAACAGGAATGTTGTATTTGTTAGATCTGGCCATATAAACGGAAGAGAAATGACGCATAAAAAGATTGCATATATCTTTGGGGGTTGTAGCAAAAGTGTTGTCTAAGTGCATTTTGTTAGGAATAGAAGATTTTGATTTTCTTTTATTTCTGATATACGACCAGAAATTTTTTACATTTTCATTCTGTAACAACGATTCTTCTATTCTCTTTATGTATTCACTATAATCTTGATCGATTAGGTGATGACTTTTTTCTCTTAAAAGTTCAAAGGATTCCTTATCTCTTGGGTTATTGTAAATTTTAAATTTGCTTCTATACTTCTCTTTCTCTTTAATAATCTTTATCAAATTAACTGAGTACCATGATGGATACAACCCTTTTTTATAATAGGTCGGGGAAAAAGTTCCTTCGCATTTTTTAAGAAAATTCAAAACATTTTTTAATATAGTTTATTTACATTTAACTAAAGTATGTAGGTACCATTTTGTTCGATAACTTTTTGCCATCTTGTAGGTAGGGACATGATCCCATTGCTATAGAAATTTTGGGACTTCTGATCAAAATACCGCGACAAGTGGTTTTGGCAGTCCCCTCGTGATGTTAACCTGACACTGCCTAAAGAATTCTGAAGAGACCGAAACAGGTGGAAATCTGAAGGTGCAAGGTCAGGACTATACGGCGGATGCATTAACACCTCCCAGCCAAACTCTCTTAATTTTTTCTGAGTGGCTAAAGATGTGTGAGGTCTAGCGTTATCATGATGAAAAACCACACCCCTTCTGTTGATTAATTCCGGCCGCTTTCTCTCAACTTCTTGCTTTAATCTCATCAGTTGTTCGCAGTAGAGTTCAGAATCGATGGTCCTGCCTGGTGGTAACAGCTCATAATGAATAATGCCCTTCCAATCCCACCACACACACAGCATCACCTTGTTGCGAGTTAACCCGGGTTTCGCCACAGTCTGTGAAGCCTGACCGGTCTTTGACCACGACCTTTTTCGCACGTTCTTGTCGTACGTGATTCACTTTTCATCACCAGTTATCAGCTTCTTCAAAAATGGTTCGGTTTCATTATGTCGTAGTAAAGAATCACAAATGAGTACACGGTTCATTAGCAATTCATTAGGTTTCTTTCAGTGAGCTCGTGAGGTACCCAAATATCGAGCTTTTTTGTGTACCCAGTTTTTTTCAAATGCGCCAAAACTGTTTTGTGGTCAATTCCCAGTTCTTCAGCTACGTCGTAACTACTGATATGCCGATCTTGTTCCACTTTTTCAAAAATGGCATCCATTTTATCCGTAATAGGGCGACCAGAGCGACGTGCATCTTTGAAATCAAAATTTCCGGATTGAAAACGCTTAAACCAAATTTGTGCTACTCTCACAGACACTGCACTAGGTCCATAAACATCGCAAATTTTTTTCGCGGCTTGCGTGGCATTTTTAACTTTTTTGTAGTAAAATTTTAAAATGTATCGAATTTTTTCATTAGATTCACTCATTTTGACAGTACGAAAAACAAATGAAAATCACACATTTTCCTAATTTGAATTTGGAATTATGTTCTTTAAAATTTAAACTTTCATATGATACCAAAACCAGCCAGATACAAATAGTATAGCCAAAGAGATTTTATTACAAGTTCATACATACTATAATGCGAAAAGACTTTTTCCCCAACCTAATATTTATTTTTCGGTATGCATTCATTAATTATAGAATCTAATTTCGACTTAAAAACATTCATCATTTCGTCGACTGTCAGGTCGGAGTTAAGAATGGTGTTCCAGTCTACATCACTTATTCTCTTCTGAATTTCAACGTAATCGCCTTTTCTGTATATGAGTTTAAAATAGGGCTTTGGTTTTAAAAATTTAGTAGGCTGACAATCAATATCTACAATTAGGGGTGGGTGATGACTATCGATTTTAGTAAGAGCAAAGTCTATTTGTGTTACTTTAAGTTTAGACATATTAGACAGAACTAGATCGAGAATTTTACCATTCTCGTTTGATACCAGATTATATTGAGTTAAGTTGTTTAAGCACATAAAATCTACCAAAGCATGACCTAAGTTAAATTTAATAGCTTTGTGTACTGCGGGTGTATATACATCCATAGCCTTATCAGGAACCCATGTTATATTTGCCAGATTAAAATCACCCACTAAAATAATGTCTTTAGTATGAAAATTACAAATAGTATTATTTATTTATTTATTTATTTATTGCTACCATGCACTTACAAAAATGCCTTACACCTAAGAAACAAGTTCTTAAATCTAAGCAGGTCTTAGTCTTATGGTTAGTAGGTAAATACATGGACCCTGTTAGGGTATTCGCAATTTTACTATTTCTAGTCAATTTACGTTAGTACAATTAATATTTATTGTTAATTATAATTTTAAGCAAGAGTCTAGCCAAGTTATTAACAATTATCATTATATTTAATTAGCATTTTATTATTCAGGCATGCAAATTAGATAGTAAATAACAATGAGTATATCATATCGTTCCGTGCATATTATTCGTACTATTTTGGTATATAAATTAGGTGTATCTTTACATTTATTAACATTATTATACACCCATTAATTACTATCGTGAGTTTGATACGCTTTTTTCATCTATATATTCCTTAACAGTGTAGTAACATTTTTTAATCAAAAAGTCATTAAGTTTGGACCTAAACCTATTATCTTTTGTTTCGTTTCTTATATCTAACGGTACTTTGTTAAATATTTTTATTAACATATATTCTGGCCCTCGTTTTACTATATCTAACTTTGGTTCTGGAGCTATGAGTTGGTTTTGGCGCCGGGCATTTGTGTTGTATGTAAATAAATGTGGGTATTTTCTTATAAACATAGCTGCTTCGAAGATATAAATGCCGGGTAGTGTTAATATTTTGTTACGGATAAAATGTGGTCTGCAACTGTCGCGTTGGCGGATGTTTACCAATATACGCAGGCACTTTTTCTGCATGATGAAAATTATTGATATCGGTTAATAAGGAATCCAGTTTATTCATTGAAACGGGGGGTGGCAAATATATTGCGCAGAGATGCATTTCCACAGGATTGTTATTTATGAGGCCATTGACAGCCACCCATAGTAGTTCATTGTTAGATTGGGTAGAGCACAAACAAGAGGAATGCAATCTCTTTGCAACAGCAATTAATACCGCCCCACCTGTAGATTTACAGCTATTATTTGTATTACGGCTTATGAGACTTAATATCTAACGTCTCAGGGTAACGAGCGCACTGCAGTGCCGCGCAGGCCTTTGCGTTTTAAAGTTCTGGGTGGCACTGCAATCGTTACGGGCCGGCGTTACGTTTACCATCAGGCAAACGACCAGCTCGTCTCGTTACCAAATAATATAAAAAAAAAAGTATGGCGGGTACTGCCTCTTAAGGCTTTTTGTACTTATCAGTCTCAGTACAATAATCCTTAGTTAACGGTGAATAAATGTATGAGAAGTGTGTACGACGGCGCGCCCCCCTCAGGTAATGAACAAGTGTTCGTCGCCGGGCGTGCTGTACTCCATCGACTGCACATCCGACAACGCGGGCATCCCGTACGCCGACTACTTCAGCGTGTGCGTGCACTACTGCCTCACGCGCGCCGCGCGCCGCGCCACGAGACTCGCCTTCTACGCGCACGTCAACTACAAGAAGAGCATGTGGCCCATGGTCAAGAGTGAGTACTCGCTGGAACAGCCGCGGTTTACAACAACACCGGACTCGGTCGGTCATGACTGAAGTCGTCTTCTTCTTGGTTAAAACTACTGTAACGCATTTAATTTTGAAGAATACTGGACTGTCGACTTAAATCGTCTTTTTGTCGGTTAAAACTACTTAAAACTTTCGTAACGCATTTAATCTTGAAGAATACTGAACTGTCAGTCATGACTGAAGTCGTCTTTTTCTTAGTTAAAAATACTTAAAACCGTAAATTAAAATTAGTCAAAAACTGCGTAACGCAATTAAGTTTGAAGAATACTGGACTGTCAGTCGTGACTTAAGTCGTCTTCTTCTTGGTTATAACTACTGTAACGCATTTAAGTTTTTAAAGAATATTGGACTGTCAGTTATGACTTAAATCGTCTGTTTCTTGGTTAAACCTACTTAAAACTTTTATAACGCATTTAATCTTGAAGAATACTGGACTGTTTGTCATGACTTAAGTCGTCTTTTTCTTGGTTAAAACTACTTAAAACTTACGTAACGCATTTAATCTTGGAGAATACTGAACTGTCAGTCATGACTGAAATCGTCTTTTTCTTGGTTAAAATTACTTAAAACCGTAAATTAAAATTAGTCAAAAACTGCGTAACGCAATTAAGTTTGAAGAATACTGGACTGTCAGTCGTGACTGAAGTCGTCTTCGTCTTGGTTATAACTACTGTAACGCATTTAAGTTTGAAGAATACTGGACTGTCAGTCGTGACTGAAGTCGTCTTCGTCTTGGTTATAACTACTGTAACGCATTTAAGTTTGAAGAATACTGGACTGTCAGTCATGACTCAAGTCGTGTTTTTCTTGGTTAAAACTACTTAAAACTTTCGCAATGCATTTAATCTTGAAAAATACTGGACTGTCAGTCATAACTTAAGTTGTGTTTTTCTTGGTTAAAACTATTTAAAACTTTCGTAACGCATTTAATCTTGAAGAATACTGGACTGTCAGTCATGACTTAAGTCGTCTGTTTCTTGGTTAAAACTACTTAAAACTTTCGTAACGCATTTAATCTTGAAGAATACTGGACTGTCAGTCATGACTTAAGTCGTCTTTTTCTTGGTTAAAATTACTTAAAACCGTAAATTAAAATTAGTCAAAAACTGCGTAACGCAATTAAGTTTGAAGAATACTGGACTGTCAGTCGTGACTGAAGTCGTCTTCGTCTTGGTTATAACTACTGTAACGCATTTAAGTTTGAAGAATACTGGACTGTCAGTCGTGACTGAAGTCGTCTTCGTCTTGGTTATAACTACTGTAACGCATTTAAGTTTGAAGAATACTGGACTGTCAGTCATGACTCAAGTCGTGTTTTTCTTGGTTAAAACTACTTAAAACTTTCGCAATGCATTTAATCTTGAAAAATACTGGACTGTCAGTCATGACTTAAGTTGTGTTTTTCTTGGTTAAAACTACTTAAAACTTTCGTAACGCATTTAATCTTGAAGAATACTGGACTGTCAGTCATGACTTAAGTCGTCTTTTTCTTGGTTAAAACTTTCAAAAGTATGACTTTAACTTCGGTTAGTGTATAAGTCGCAATGAAGACAGAATTGTGCTAAGTGCACGCGCGGCGACCAGTCGGAGCGCGAGCGTGTTCATCCAAGTTTACTAATTAAATCAATCAATTTGTTTTGTCCGTAGCCTTCCTTGAAAAGAACTCGATGAACGGCCTCGACGAATTCTGCCGCCTGCTGAAGTCCAAGTTGGAGGCGGAGGCGCAGATAGCGGTCCCCACCGCCAGGAAGTCACGGTGCCATCGGAGACTCGCTGGTGAGACTTTTTTTTATCGAATAGGCTTACGTTGGACCACGATCTCACCTGATGTTAAGCGACGATGCGGTCGACGATGTATGGCTTGCCTAGAAAAAACCTATTCACTCTCGTCTTGAAATCTCGCAAATTACTATTGGGAAACACAGACATATATCGTTTAGTTTACTGCTCCTGTAGAAAAACTTGAGGTCTTGAAGACCATTGATAAACGAGTCACATGCAGTCTTCAAGAGACGTGCGTGATGTATTTAAGTTAACTATTTACTATTTGCTTGTTGATGGACCGTTTCCTAGTAGTCGTCTGGCTAGCTACCATGTACAAGTTGAAAATCTGTAGCCTATCTGTGAGTCAGACGGCTGCACTTGAGACCCAGTTTTTGTGGAAATTATAAGTTTATTGTGTTAATGTGATTTTCTTAATTCTGTATGACCACAGTAATGAAATATACCCTGTTCCAAAATCTTAGATATTTTATGTGATAGAAAACTGTGCAATCCATAATTTGATGATATTATTAATTGATTTTAAATTATAACATGATAAACTTGCATTATTGAAAAATCGAGAATGCAAGATTGTTATTTTAAACAAAACTATAATAAAGAGAAGTTTTTTTCGTGCTGTTATTTTTCTTAGACTGGGAACACAGCAGAGATTTGACACATTTTGTGCAATAGCCATCATTTTCTTTTTCTGTCTGTTGATCTGACGCACACATCTAACACAAGGGAAGAAGAGATCGATCTCCGAATACAAAATACCCTCCGTTGTAGTGCAGCATTGCATAAGGTTTTAGTGTCCAGGCTTCTCAGCAAACGTACAAAAATCCGCGTTTATAAAACCGTGATTCGACCGATATTAATGTACGGGTGTGAGGCCTGGACACTGACTCTCAAAGAGGAAAATAAACTCCTTGTAACGGAGCGTAAGATCCTGAGAAAGATCTTGGGCGCAGTGCAGGCTGAGGATGGATCATGGAGAAGAAGAAAGAATAAAGAAATAGAAGATCTGGTGGCCGAACCAAACATCATCGGCGAGATAAAAGCCCACAGACTTCGTTGGCTCGGACACCTCGAAAGAATGGGAGAAGATCGGGCAGTGAAACGAGCGTACCAAGGACGGCCGAGTGGTCGACGACCAGTCGGCCGTCCTAGGTACCGCTGGAGTGATGAGGTAGACAAGGACTTGCGCGAACTCCAAGTTGCGAATTGGCAGGAGGTGGCGCAAGACAGACCGAAGTGGCGGCTCTTATTATCGGAGGCCAAGACTCATTTTGGGTCACTGCGCCCTCTTAGTTAGTTAGTTAGTTAGTTAGTCTGTTGATCTGTTCCAATCTCCGAACTCGAGAGTGTATCTAGCTGCGTATGTGTTGTTGTTAAAGATTTTTTATTTTGTAGTGGTTTTGTTTAAGTTTTCGTTTAATCGTGCCGCGGGAGAGCAAAGCCGGGGGAAATAGAAACAAAAATATTTTTCACGTGCAAAATGTTTTGGGTACCTGGCATGTCACTTTGACAGTGACTTTTCGTGACATTTCTTTGTTTACACAAAATATGTAAGATTTTGGAACAGGGTATAGTTTGTGTTTCATGCAAGTACCTTATTAGTTGTCTGCGGTCATATGATACATGTCGCGTGGTCCCCTGCAGCGTCGTCGCAGGAGGCCGCGGCGCCGGCGGCCAAGCCCGCGGCGGCGGCCCACGCGGCCCCGCGGCCGGCCGCGCGCGCCGCGCCCGCGCGCTGGCTGCTGTGCGCCGTGCTGGCGCTGCTGGCGCTCAACGCGCTGCTGTACTGGCGCCTGTGCCACGGGGAGCGCCCCGCCGCAGACTTGAACGACTTGCAGAACAGGTGAGCTGGTGAACCGCTTTTATTAATTTTTCTTAAAAGATAACTTAGTAGGTGATCGGTAGTTCGACTGTTCGTTTCTTCTCTACGCTGACGGTGGCCAGTGGCGTATTTTAGGATACAGCGCCCTGGGCCTGCAGGCCCCGCCGCCCTGCCGGTCAGTATATACGAAAGCCCCACGTCTTGATGCGTTATCAAACTTACACCCGCGAGCACCTTACGAAATTTAAGCTCTTATGAA
Source organism: Crocallis elinguaria (assembly GCA_907269065.1). Lineage (NCBI taxonomy): Eukaryota > Metazoa > Arthropoda > Insecta > Lepidoptera > Geometridae > Crocallis > Crocallis elinguaria. The sequence goes on from OU026065.1 coordinate 38,040,647, forward strand.
TTAACAGTGTTCAGAATCGAAAGAGACAAAACACAGTTGAACTATTCAACTGTTTAACATTGTTTATTAATAAGATCCTTAGTTAGGTAGGCTTTTTTAAATTTCTTCTGATTGCGCCGCCCCTAGCAGCCTGCCGCCCCAGGCCGTGGCCCTTTTGGCCCTAGGGTAAATACGCCCCTGACGGTGGCGGAGATCTTTCAGGTTTGAACGATGTGATAGAGCAAAGTAACAGTTGTTTGTATCAATTGGGATCTTGCAGGGAACACAAAATACATCATTTCTGTCGCTATACACTTTTAAGAAGATCACATTAACATAATAAAAATGAAATTTACAAAAAATATATAATTTTCATAAAGATCTAGACTCCATCTAAAAGTTTCTCGAATTCAAAAATTTGTTTTATCAACCATTAGTAATTTAAATGATACCATCAGATTCTTTACATTTCAATGAATAAAAAATGTATGAGAGCTATGTACTAATGTACTTAAACGTAGTTTTTCAAGGCCAAATAAAAAAGGGATGTTTTTAGTACAGCTTTTCAACAACAAGTGACGTCAGATGTTCTGTCCAATTTGTATAGAGCGTTTTAGCGCTCTGTAGACACGCCCGACTTTGACTCTCATTTATGACTTTCTACCGTTCGATTTCCAGTTTTTTCGTTATAGACATTTGATTCTCATGTGAAAACGAATTGATTGACATCATAAAAAAATGGAGTCACTATCCCTGTTCCAGACTGAGTTCGATGCAGTCGGCGCAGACGGCGCAGTGGGCGCGGCTGCTGGAGCGGCACGGCGCGCGCCAGCGGGAACAGCTGGCGCACTGGCGCGCGGCACTGCACGCCGCCGTGGCGCACCTGGCGCAGGTAAGGCATGCAACCGGTTTTGACCGATTCCAAAATAACCGGGAATAACCGATTATTTTTGCCTGTGAGAACCGATTCTTCGACGATGCAGCACGCTTACCTAGAAGAATTATATTCGCTCTGGTCTTGAAAATGCCCAAATTATTGCGCTTATGACGCCTAATATTTGATGTTTTAAGTAACGACCGAACTGCAGTGCCACGCAAGTCATTTATTTTAAAGTTCTGGTTACGGACAGACTTTATGTTTACCATCAAACAAACGACCGGATCGTCACATTCGATGGTTGAATATTAACATCTCTCACCACTAATCACCTGCCCATTGCAGACGGAGCAGGCGCTATCCAAGTTGCTGGAGACTATAAAGCCATCGCTAGAGAGCGCCCAGCGAGAGGCGCAGGACGAGCTGTGAGCGGCAGAGGTGATAGCCAAATGAGCTTGCATTTGAATATTTTATCAGTATTACACCAACAGAAAAAAACCGGTTCAAATACCGGTTTTGGTTTAAGTCTTGTTGGCGCTCTTGGTGTCCCTGTAAAAAATCATGTGTAAAAGAAATAGCTCTTTACATTTCCAGTTTAAATTGGAAATGGCACGACATAAAAAAAAATTATAACAATACTTAAAACTTAAACAATATAAATATTGAGAATTTAATAATAATCTGTTACACAAAACAAAGACCTAAAAACAGTCCAAATGCAATTTGTTTTATTAATTCTAATTAAATATTCAAATGCAAGCACTATTGATATTTTTAATGATATTTATCATAATTAATCTGATACGAGGTTTTCACTTGAGAATATTTAAGTAATGTTATTTATTTAGTAGTGTGCAGAGTCCCATATTATTGTACACATACCCTATCCGGCGCTAAGATGACCAATCGAACGTTACAAATTGATATAATGTTTAATAATAGTATAATGTACCTTCCCTAAATTGTAGCGTATTATGAGCCTAATTATTTGCAAAAATAATTATAAAAAGATGTTGGTACTTTTGAAAAGAACAAGTAAAGATAATGAAAGACTTTTTCGGTGATCCTTTTGTTTTGCGCAGTGAGGTATCGTCCAAGAAACAAATCGGATGTTTTTCAAGCAACCTCCATATTATGATTTTTAATCTGTGTGTCAGACCATAGACTAAAAGTCTCGTCGGGACATGCCAGTTCACTTGTGAGTGCGCTAACCATAGAGTAGTACTATAATAAAAGGGCGCTAACTTTTGACTTGCTGTTTTTAGAGTGACTTTAGTCAACAAATAATATAAATTCACGCACGGAAGGACGATTCTTCTCAAGGATTTCTTCTTTACAGCTCTTTTCTGAAGTACCACATCCTTATAGATTTATATAAAATCTCATTTTTTGAAAACCTCACAGATCCCCACTGTGATAAAAATAACAAAATAATTTTATTATTCCTAAATATAGTGAATGTAATATTATGACGTAATCGCTTAGCGTTTCGTTGCCCCTTCCAGTTATATATAGTTTATACTGCGTTCATTTATGAGTCTAATTTATTTATTTTTGCCTTGCCGCGAACAGCCGAGCTCGTAGTAAAGAAAAAAAAATACAATTATTAACTTATCCTGAAATTACAATTATTATCATTTGATAGTTCCTACAATTTATCACAAGCAGACGCAAGATGGCAGCTAATCTCAGCCCGCTTGCGTAGTGGTTACTTCAATAGACTCAATTACAGCACGCAATGGTAGCGGATTAAAATTCCCGCCATAAATTGAGCTGAGCAGAAAATATTGCGTGATTGTTCTGTATTAGTGTGTTGCCAGAGCTTCGTCCTTGAGGTCCATAGACAATCATAGACCAGAATCTTCGTATTTTTATTTCAGTCTCTAATTGTTCTTAAAAGTTTATATCTAATTTCGTTGCTAAGGTCAAAATAACATTTTTAGACTCGACTAGTGTACTGAAATCACTGAATCCTTTCATTACGTTCAAAATATACTTAAACATTGGTTCCCCTATTAGTACATAGCAGGAGTGACTTCTTGCTCACACTAGATTCATAAGATAATCACTGCGGCGCACAATGATCATGAAAAATTTAGACTTGAAAGTAGAAATTATGTGCAAAATCATATATTCAATGTTGCCACACCAGAAAATGTTACCTTATATTCCTCGATCACTGTTCGAGTCTGACCAATAACGTGGCTTCATTCTGATCTATCCACGCTCTCTAAGGAATAGATTTGCTTGACTTAATACCTAATGTCTTAGGGTAACGAGCGCACTGCAGTGCCGCGCAGGCCTTTGTGTTTCAAAGTTCTTGGTGGCACTGCAATTGTTATGATTCGGTGTTATGCTTACCATCAGGCAAACGACCAGCTCGACTCGTTGTCAAATAGAATAAAAGTAAAGATAGGTGACGCAAGCTATCCATTGTGTGTGCTGCGATTTTACAGCGACCTCGCAATATGTCCTATTTGAATTGTGTTTGTAAAACCGGTATAATATCAGTACACTGTCTGCTACGAATCTAGACCAAGCAAAAGTGAGAGGCAGCTATTCTCTGTCACTATCTTTATCTCAATGTTTACAGTCTTCTCTGTGTCCCGGTCGGTCTAGATCCGTTGTACGCACTATACCTTCAAAATGAATTACTTTGTCGCCAAATAGCTCGCGTCGTATTCAACGAGTGTTTATTACACATCGTCAATGTATTTTAACCAGGAATTTAAATTTTTGTTACCATACCCAAATTGGTATTGTTCTTAACGTTCTAAAAACTCGTAGTAACAAACAGCTTGGATAAATAATGGTGTATTCAGATGAGCCCATGTTAAACTTCAACTGTGAAGGATGGTCCTGTAAATTTTCGTTATAGTTTCAAATGGCTCGTCAGAATTGCACTTCATATGAATTTAATTCATAAATATTTTTTTATAGCTAGGTCCAAATTACTGTCCTAAATGTATACATATACTTAATTGTCCCGGTTAGGTTTTAAACTAATATGTGTTATTATTATAATGGTTTTTTTTTATCTTTTATGTATCGTGTCAAAATTTGCAGCAATTTACCAAAAAACATTTATCCCCTTTTTGGTTTAGGTTCCATTATTCTTGCATTTCGCTTGTAATGCTAGTGATAGGTGTATTATGTAGATGACCGCCAAAATGTTGTATTTTTAATAATAAACAAGTATAATAATAGCAATTTCATGTAGAATATATGGCACAACAGGAAAGCCAAATTCCGGTATGTTCTATGAATTTTAACGGATAGAGAATAAAGTGAAATCGTAACAAAAAAATTTAAAGGCGAAGTTCACCAACTATATTGTACCGAAGTTCAACTATGAACTACTCCTGAACCGAGGTTCTCTTCAAATTATTTGAAAATACAATTTCATTGAAGACATCTGCTGTCTAAGCTAGCTCTTGAACAGCCGATCTCTTGAACGTCGTTCATTTAACATTTGGTGAACTCTGACTTAAGTGTTTTTAATATACTACTTAACAAATATGAGTTTTTGAGTTTTTTCCTGGCGTGTCATATTTTCGCCAGGCACTGTAGATGTCTATGGGTCTCTAGATGTAAAAGTTTGATTCTACAAGTGTTTTTAAGATTTTATATAATTAACTATAAATTAAGATAATGTAATTAATATTATGGTGTTGTTGATACATGTTAAATGAGTATTACTTAAGGTAAATGAATTTAAATAAATTTACTTCCGATAATTTAGATGTAATTATTATAGGACAGTTGTAGAAGTGTGATCTCTTTGCGTAAACATTCAGTTTGTGGTGCTTTAGTTTTGTAGAAATTGTGTTAACTTTAGTTAGTTTTTTTTTTTGTTGTAATTTTATGTGATGTGTCAATTACTTAAAATAATGTCAACAGATGTCGTATTTTTCTTTGAACAGACATTTTTGAAATTAATTTCATAATGAATATGAATGATAGATGTTACTTAAGTAAAACCTGGCCTATCTTATGTGCTACATTTAGAGAATATTTAAAAAAAATATGCCTAGGTAGTAGGTACTCTGTGGAAACCTATAAGTTAGTGTAATTAAAAATATTGTGTGGTGAGTAAATGTTCCACTTCCCGAAGGTATGACCTATCATAACCTTACTTTATTACTAGGTGCTCACCTACTAGGCAGATCAGTAGATTTACATAGTAGGAGAGTACCTACCTGTCTAATATCGATGGTTGTTAAGTATTTTCTTTTCCTACATACTTAAGGCACGCTAGCATTGCTTTGTCTAATTTGGCATTGCCGTTTAGGGTAGCCAAAGTTAAGTTTTTATACAAAAGACGAAACATTGAGGAAGACCGGATAGTTTTGTATGCTGAGCAAGATTAGATTCGAAATGAATGTAGTCGTTACAAAAAACAAACGAATCTTACAACATTAATAATAATTATCCGAGTGTTGACACGTTTCTCAACTTATTATGTATAATAATGAAAGTTTTATTTTGGTCAGGTTTTATTTAAAAAATATCTATCCACAAAAGTACGTAAACGTAGAAATTTGTAGCAACTCCAATCCATTCCAGAATTTAGAGATCTGAAGATATTCTAAAAACAAAATAATAGCTAGTAATGTGTGAGGTTACGGGATAGTTATAGTAGATTCCTATTAGGTTATTTTATTACAATGAAGGGAATTGTCGACGCGCCCACAAAAGCAGCTATACCCTGTTCCAAAATCTTAGATATTTTATGTAAACAAAGGGGTTGACAGAACGAAAAAATTGATAGAAAACTGTTCAATCCATAATTTGATGATAGACATTATTATTAATTAATTTTTAATTATAACATGATAAACTTGAATTATAGAAAAATAGTGAATGGATCGTTTTTGCAAGATTATTTTAAACAAAACTATAACAAAAGGATTTTTTTTTCGTGCAATTATTTTTCTTTAGGCTGGAAACACAGCAGAGATTTGAAACATTTTGTGTACTCGTTGCCATTTTATTTTTCTGTCTGTTGATCTGTTCCAATCTCCGAATTAGAGTGTGTATCTTGCTGCGTATGTATTGTTGTTAAAGTTCTTGTTATTTTCTAGTGGTTTTGTTTAAGTTTTTGTTGTTGGTTATTGTTGTTTGTTTCTTGTTACGTTATAGTGCTGCGCGAGAGCAAAGCCGGGAAAAATAGAAACAAACATATTTTTCACAAGTTAAAAATGTTTAGGGCAACCAGCACAGTTAGACTTTGAGTGACATCTTTATTTACAAAAAATATCTAATATTATGGAACAGGGTATAGATATGTTTGTTTGCTTTTGATACGCACTACGTATCAAAACAAAGCTCCTATAATCAACAGGTTATAATATAATGCTTATTATTAGATAGCATGTACAAAATAGATACAAACCTTTGTGATACACCGCCAGCTTTGATGATACGCGTTGCGTGTCATACCTACTAGTAGAAATATCCTTATTAGAGCCCGATGTAGTGCTTTTCGTAAATAATAAAGATACCTTGCCAGAAATAATGTTCAAGGACAATGCACAAATAGGTAAAGTTAGTTAATTGATGCAATATTGATAATAATTCTCAGTATTGAATAAAATATTTTATTGAATTTTTGGCTTTTATTTTTTGGTTAGACGATAGTTAAGTTTCTCGTATTCTCCGTAAATGGCGTACCTACTTATACAGGGTGAGTTTGAATTGGTATGGTATCCCTAAGGGGGTGATTAGGAAGGACCATGGTTTTCGACAAGTTGTGACAACCTTCCGTTAGTCATTAAAACTTTCCAAAAAAAAAGGTTTTTAGTCTTTTCTAATCAACATTATCCTTTAAATAAGTAATACCAATTCAAATGCAGGGAGGCTGAGTTTATTAATTATTTATTCATCATCATCAGCCGGAAGACGTCCGCTGCTGAATCACATAGGCCTTCCCCATAGAACGCCACTCGGCTACTTGCCTCGCACATCCAACGGTTCCCCGCGATGTCCACCTAGTGCCCCCCCACTTTGTTTTCAGACCTTTCAAACCTTTGTTTTCAGGCGTTGTGGTATTGTGGCCGCAAAAAAATGTTGAAGCTTCCAGTAGAATTTTTCGTGCGACATCTTTGACGAAGTTGGACCTACCTAATTGGACAGTATGTCCTAGGTAGACATACTAGTCAGTATCGTTGGAACATGGGCATGATTTTCTTAAAACCAACCTGCTGAAGCTTTACTGCGGTCATCGAGAATGATAGCGAAGTCCTCGGTCCTCGAGCATTTATGACAGTGGTGTCGATTCTTACCTAAACCTAATTTTAGTATCCTTAAATAAATAAGCCGCCACTAAATTCATTGCTAAGTGGATTAATTTGACAGGTCTAAAATATATTCCATCTCTTTCTCATTTAGAAAGAGAGACAAACTAAAATTATTTAGGTAAGAAATAACAGAATCGACACATATATCATCGGCTAATCGAAGGTTAGTGATGTACTCGCCATTTATGTTGATATCTGATCCTTGCCAATCGAAGAGCTTGGGTTTGTTTGTCTATTCTCCCGGTGGAAGAACTAGTTACCGGAGTACCTACTTATAGGATCATCGTGTCCTGTCCCTGTCGTCAGACTTCCCCAACCTAGCTTGTCCATCTCTTCAGTCCTGCAGCCTATTTCCTGTGTATATTACCTTAGCCGATTTTTACGACACCTACGGGAAGAAAGGGGGAGATACTATTCTTGAGCCGGTTACCCCATTGAGCGAATATTATTGGAGATGATACTAATTTTGAACCTAAGTAGGTTCTAGTTTTATTAAAACTGCTTGTTTTTTAGTGGTAGGTAGTAAAAGAAAATCCAAGTTGCAAATGTCAAAACATTTATTCAATGTCAAAGTCAAGCAATTATCTAGTAGGTAGGTATTATAAAAGCAAAGCTGAATACTTACCGCTGATATCTGCAAGTCCAGTGAGAGAACGAATTAGGACCTGACAAAGGTTACTCGGCCACAAACTCCTACAACGTTCTAATAAATGTACCTAAATTTGGGCGGTGTTTCCTCGTGGCCAAACTAGGTTGCCAAACTGATTAGGCTACGAGGAATAATTTTACCTTATGGCCTAACTATTGCGTTACAGTGGGATAACACATACTTAGACATCATCCTTTGTTTATAAGAGTATTGTCGAGTAGTCAATAATTGTTGTACAGTTATTAATTTTCCTTCTTTGGACCTATGTAATGATGATGCAAACCGCATATTCCCACTTGGTCGGATTCTCATTTTTTCGGAATACAGTTTTTTTTTTCCAAACTACCTGTCTTCTGAATAAAAATTTCAAGGTTTTAATTCACCAATCACTTTTGAATTTTTAAGTTACCCTACATAAATAAATACGCTCAAACACAAATATATAAATTTCATCTTTTATTTCAATTGAATCAGCTCCTGTGAGTTTAACAAGTTTGTCCCAGAATTTTACTATGGTATGACTGTACCATGAATTATTGACAAGTAGTTTGGCCATGAGGAAAAATTATTATTCGTAGCCAAATCAGTTACACCTAGTTAGGCCACGAGGAAACACCCATTTTGGGTTAAGGAATAAGATAGGGTAAGTAGGGATATAATTAAAGTATAAACTTGTTATTTTTTGTTCTCCATTGGTTAGCATTTGGTCACTACCTCATCTGAGGGATGATGTGGTCAAACTTGGCGCTACCAGCCAAGTTTTTGATAATAGGTGTTTATTGGTGTGTTTTGCGGTCGACGACGTAGCACGATTGCCTAGAATATACCTGTTCACTATTGTCTTGAAAACTCCCAAATTGTAGTAATCAGGAAATACAGATGCCGGCAAAGAATTCCATTCTTTCACTGTCCACATGATGAATGTTGAAACAAAACTCTTGGTGCGGATAGATGGTATGTCAACCATAAATGGGCTACGAAACGCCGTGCGTCTTGTTGTCCGATGGTGGAATTAAATGGTGAAATGGATCCTGTAGAAGACCGATAGACTGGCAACCCTGCGTCGATGCTCTAGGCTCTGGAGCCTGGCGTGAACAAGCGTATCGTTGCCAGTAAGTCTTATGGCTCGTCTTTCAATAGTTTCCAAGGCCTGGTATGTGGCTGAACCATCCCACAGGTGAGAACAGTATTCCATACAGGATCGGACTTGAGCTTGATAAAGATTAAGAAGCTGTCCTGGTATACTGTCTCACCTTCGCCAATATGCCAAGTTTTTTCGCAGCTAATTTTGCTTTGGATTCAATGTAGGAGCCGAAGTTGAGGTAAGTGTATCACCTAAAAGCTCCAGACGACCGGTAATCGGCAAGGATACACCCTGGAAAGTGGGAGTCAGATGGAATGGACTCCGCTTAGCAGAGAAGACACGCCTGGGTTTTTGAAGCGTGTAATTTAACACGATTCGCATCACCCCAATCAGACGCATCCTTTAGTGTCAATTCAATCGATCAACCACGGCCTCTCTCAAAGATGGAGTCTGAGCACCGTTAGTTCGTAAGTTGGAAATTAATCTATTTATGACTGTGTTATAAACCATGATGCCCAAAGATACCGGGTTTGAGCAGGTCATTAATGTGAAGCAAAACGAGCGTCGCAGAGAAAACCGACACCAGAGACACCGCGGCATTTATTTGCCAACTGATCAGACGAGCATCCATCCAGGTAAGCCGGAAGATTACTACTTATAAGGCTATCATGCCCGATCCTATCAAAAGCCTTCGAAATATCCAGAGAAACGGCAAGCACTTCTCCGTGTACTTCGTTGGCCTTGCTCCAGATGTGAGTGGGAAGATCCCCAGTCGACCGGTTTCGACGAAAAATGAACTAATTTTAGTAGCACGAATTTGTTTAAATCTACTTTCGTTTCGCAATCATATCATAATCGTATCGACACTACAATTTGGAAGCATAAGCTTTGTTTGACGTACGGTATTTGGAAGACTGGCTATATGTCGAAAGTTTATTCACTTTCAATTTGTTACTGAGAAAAGTTTCGTAACATATTAAATTATAGTTCTGAAGTCCCATAGCGCGCGGTTTCGCACTTGGAGCCTAATATACAGGAAGAATTATTCTATATGATTGTTCCTTTCCATCGGTATCATAAAAATACAGAATGTTTATTTCCTACATTTGGCGGGTTCGATTCCCGGCTCTGGCAAGTGACTTAAGAAAACTTTGAATTTTATTTCTAAAAATAAAGAAATGTTTCTTTTGAGTAAAATTTGCTAATACAAATATTTAGGGTAGTTTTCCTCAGGGGGCCATTGGTTTGGTCCACCCTGTATGTGATGGATGGTGTTGATAATGTCATTCTGCTGGTTAAATGTCACAGGCAAATAATTTGCATCTATCACCATTACTCACCAAGTTATCTGTGCAGTTAGCGCAGATGCACTAAAAAAATAAATAAACCTTTATAACCGGTCACAAAACGCGAGAACTCAAAGAAATCCTACCCAAGATTTAAGTCTATAATAATCTACACTAAAAAGATAAACACAGACTGAAACCGAGCGGGGTCCTTTTTTACCTTTCATGTATGCTTTTTTTTTGTATCATGATAGTAAAAATCAGAATTAAAAAAAAAACTCCTGCAAACAGGAATTCTTAGTACTAAAATAGCAAGACTGATAGTCTTACAAAAAAAAGGTTTCTTTTACCTCTTAGGGGGTCTGGGTTGGTACCACCGCTTTGCTCGTAAAGTCAGCCGCCAAGCAGTAACGTGCCAGCATTACTGTGTTCCGGCTTGATGAGCAGAGTAGCCAGTGAAATTACTGGGCTTATGAGACTTAATACCTGTCTCAGGGTAGCGGGTGCACTGCAGTGCCGCGCAGGACTTTCGTGTTTCAAAGTTCTGAGTGGCACTTCAATTGTTATGGGCAGGCTTTATGCTTACCATGAGGCAAACGACCACCACGTTTCACTATCAAATAATAATAAAAATACAAGTACAGAAACTAAAATTTGCAAACTGAGGAGACACCTGCGAACAGGCATCATAAAAAAAATAAAACTGTCATATACTCTGACACTGTGTCAAGATTTATTCAATCCGTCATACACAGCAGTCCGAGCGTTGGACTTAGGTCTAAAAGTGAGGTTATGTCTATTTGTCGTCGTCCTTGAAGACCATGGTACTGTGACACTTGCCGCAGTAGTGGCGGTCCTCCATCACGGCCATGAACACGCCGGCGCCGCACTGCTCGCCGGTGCACTCGCGCCGCAAACGGTGGATCTTACCGTTCTCGTCAACCTGGAAAGATGGGGGACAGTCGGTCAAATTTTTTGTGTATTTTTAAATTATGTGACCACCCTGATTATTACCAGCGTCACGCGATATGGTACGAAATGAAACTCACGAACCGTTTCTACTTCTATTATTTATAACTAGCTGCTGCCTGCGGTTTCACCCGCGCGGAGATATTGGATTTCATGGGTTTTATTTTTTTGCGTGGAACCCTAATTCTTACAAAAATATCAAATTAATAAACTATGTTAAAAATAAAGATCTTAGTTTATTACTAATATACTATTGTTACCAAGATTGTTTAAAAAAAGTCTAACGATCTCCAAACGTCACTATAAATATTGCGCAGTGTGTAAACAGGGTTATCTGAACATCTGTATTCTGTATACAAATGAGTCAGTATGCAGAGCATGCAGCAACTTGCTTCCACTTCAAGCCCTTACAACTTGAGTCACCCGACCATACAAAAGGCGCTAGTCGTGTCGTCGCGACTTGGGTATAGCTGGTATATGTACATATCCTAAAACCGACCATACACGCTTAGGTTTGCGTTTTGCTGTCAAAATAACCATGATATTGCAACAACCGCGGTTTTCGACACAATACACGCACAAACACGGCTTGATCATCAAAAAAACAGCAATACAACCAGTCACTTTCACTCCCTGCCTGGGCTCAAAGTGACGACGTCTCCGCTTTACGCAAAATACATCACTTGCGCGCCACCGCGTATTTACCATGGCTTCTGCACTGAACACGCATTGGTTGTGAAACTATTTTATTGAGTAGATATTGTAGAAGCGGCTGCGGTGCCTAACTGCACTACCTCTAACCGTGATACGGTTACCGCTCGGACTTCTACCAAGCTCCACCATATATGGTACGATATACGTCAAGCGGATCGTGGTTTTTTCAAACTTTTCGCGTTGTCAGTTCTTGATGCTTATACACCAATCATGCATTATGTGTATGGGCTGCATTAGAAAGGGTTCGCCTTTTTATTCACGTGTGAATAGGGTTGTTGACTGTATTCAAATAAAAATATAATTTTGCCGCGAAACGGTAGTTTTTGTGACAGAAATCCTATTAAACACAATATTTTTGTTTATTTTTAAGGAATTTAATTTAAATTAAATAATCAAAATGTAATCACATCAATCCGAAGTCACGTGACCTAAAACGCCCGTGACGTCACTGTTTCAATCGGAAGGAGTATATATTTTTTTTTTGTTTTGTTTTTGGCTCCACGTGATTTGCGCATTTAACTAGTGTCAAGTTATATAAGTAATAACATATAATAAATCTCTAGTTTTGGTGCATGAAAGTCGTCAAAGTCACGTTAAAGTTTAGTCTAGGCGCGGTCGAGTCGAAGTGACGCTTCAGTAAATTGGTGGATAGTTTACTGAAGCTTCTATGGAGTTTTGGATAGAATACGAAAATACACGTTTTTCGTCTTTGTACTATTTGCCTTTCACTCATGCAAGTTTACGAACACTTAATGGTTAATAATCCACTATTATTACACATTAACATTCTATAAAACAAAGGTTTTAGTAAATAACACAAAATCAACAACAGCACATTTTCGCATTCCCGCCAAAACTCCAATGAGTATATAGCTCGTTGCGCTTAACTGCTCAGTATTTTAGAGTGATTTCTATGATTATTTATCTGTGCTGTGAATTCCGCGCCTATTTTTCTAAATTTATTTCGACTCTTGAATATTCTCCCATGATGGAAAGTGGCTTCATAAAGGCAAATAATTCCAATTTGCCGAGAATTGATTGTTTTACGGTGGCCAATTTCTTCTCGACAAACGATAATTTCTGCTCTGCTGAATTTAGAAACGTGAAGACCTCCGTGTAAGTACCTACTTTTTATACCAAAAATCATTATTTCTATAACCAACAATGAATATATAACAGTAATCGTAGATTCTAAGATCCAAAGTGTATTAATTAACCAAAGCATATATATAAATCAATAAGCTCAAAAAACTTAGAACTCGTATTTTAATACATAACAATACATACACAGAAAGCATCGAATGAACTTGTCACTAAACGTAGCACAGACTAGGTAGTAGTGGTTATATTCTCTTTGCTTGTCACTTTACAGTGTTATAGAAAATTACTCTGTGGTAATTGAACACGTGACGTCACTGCCGTTTTGGAGCAAAATTTAAAACGGCATTTTAAATACATGATAATTAAAATATTAGTTGTTTTAAAAAGTAAATTTAAATATTTTGGGTTATATTAGGCCCATACGCATCGTTTTAAACACTTTCCCAAAATCAGTCAACATCCCAATTCTACTCGTTTTCCTGGTGAATGTAAGGGTACAGCTTGTAGAAACTTGTTTGGAATGCAAAAGGAATGCTGTTGAGCTTGTTTGTTAATCTTATTATGTCACGATGAGGAAAATATAAATGTTTGAACAACAGGTTGGAACCTGGCTATAGTTGGAACATTTTCGATTGGAGCATGTTATCCTGCCCATTGCCCAAGCATTGTTCTAGCTGGACCAGTTTTTTTACCAGCTTTTAATTAACTTGCAATGTTTGTATGTACTATGTATCTTAGTTTGTTTAGGTCAAATCCTGCAAGCTAACTTTAACCCATTTCCCGGTGTTCGATTGATACGAAATTGTACATACATATTTAATTATATAAATACAAAGATGTCATAGGTCTGATGATAATGGTAGGCGGCCTCAAAACGACGTAACCCCATCGAGTTTCGGTTCATTTGACTTGAAATGAAATGATTTGTCTTTACAAGCACTCTGATCTTCTTTTTACTGTAGTGGTTGCATTGCATTGAAACTCAGAAACAGAAAGATCTGCATCATAGATATTAGGTATTAAGTCTCAAAAGCTCAGTAATTTCACTGATTACTTAATAATGTCCAGGATACTGATGATGGAGCCAGAAGGTGGCCAAAACATTACAGTTCCAATTACGTATTTAATAAAGGCTTTTCTGGAAAAATATATTGTTCCATAAAAACTTATCTATCACTAACCTCGGGCAGTTTGCCCAGTAAGTTTTGATATGTATGTCCAGAAGAGGTTGCTCTGAGCGATATAACCCCCATTACAACAACTTAAATTGCAATGTTATTTTATTTGGTTTAAAGGTCTTACTTATCTATAATTATTTTTAGGAGAGAGATTTTTCTACATTTTCCTGTATTTAAATACTTTTTTATCGTTCATTTTAGCCAAAAATAGGATAGGAAATAATCTAAGATTTGATTTAACACCTTATCAACTACCACAAAGAACAGTTGGTTTAACAATTGAGTAGCATTATCTCTTACCTTGTAAAACCTGAGTACAGCAAGCTTGACCTTCTTCTTCTTGTGCTTGATCTTCTTGGGTGTGGAGTAATTCTTCTTCTTGCGTTTCTTGGCACCACCACGGAGCCTGAGCACCAGGTGGAGTGTGGACTCCTTCTGGATGTTGTAGTCTGACAGAGTGCGGCCATCTTCCAGCTGCTTACCCGCAAAGATCAACCTAGAGGATAGTGTAGAGTTTAAGATTAAGATGTCAAGACAATTTTTAGTGATGAGACTAATGAGACAAGCTCATAAGGACCAGTATTTATGCTTGTGCGTAACTGGTTTTAATGGAGGCTTTTTAACACTTGTTATTTGTTTATTCCATTGCATAATGAGATGAGCCGGGCGTTTGCCTGCTAGTAAACATAACGCCAGCCCATAGAAATTGCAGTGCCACCCAGAACTTTGAAACACAAACGCTTGCGCGGCACTGCTGTGCGCTCGTTACCCTGAGACATTAGGTATTAAATCTCATAAGCCCAGCAACTTCATAGTTAATGCAACAACCTGGTAAAATCACAAATGAAAGGTCTAACATCTTACCTCTGCTGATCCGGAGGGATTCCCTCCTTGTCTTGGATCTTGGCTTTCACATTCTCGATGGTATCAGAGGGCTCGACCTCAAGAGTGATGGTCTTACCCGTGAGGGTTTTGACGAAAATCTGCATCTTGACTTATCTATAAATAAATTTATCATACATTATTGACATTGAATATAGTTATCATTACATGCTTACTCCTTAGTTTTATTCAATACTTATAATTAATTTAATAATGATTACTGTTTCATTACAGATCAGGGTAAGAATAGACAGTCAATTATTACCATTAGGAAAAATCCTTTACCCAACAATTTATAGGTAGATTTCCAGGCAAATAAGTATCTGGGGATCAAATGCACTAATTATCCCCCACAAAGCTTCAGATTTCTGTGCATACTTTATTTTCTAAATATTAATTTGTTTGATAGAAAAGTTAAGCTTGTATTGAAATGAATGTTCAAAACTAGGATATTATTATGGTGATCTATTCTGTAGACACTGCCTTCAAAACCTGTAATCTTAACTATATATTAATACTGACTAATGGTCATTAAAGTAACTAACAATAGTAGGCAATTAATTGATTACTAAAATATATGATAATACCACTTCTACCTATTAGTTCAGTATTGGCTATCATATTGTGCCTGGCCAAGTAAAATATAGACCTTTGGTCTAAGTTCCCACTTGTTTTGAACCTAAGTCCTACTATGAGCTAAGTTTAAGTCATGAACTGAGGTTCATTTCGAAATATTTGTAAGAGAATTTTGACATCTGCTGTCAAACCTAGCTCTTGAACCTAGTTCATACTTGAACTTGGTCCAAAATGGTTGGTGAACTTAGCACAATTAAAAAGTATTGAATGGGCTTATAGGATAAAGATAAATGCAACACAATTCTCATTGATTTTCTAAACTCTCATTCACACAGACTGAAGCAAACAAGAAATAATGAACATAGGCACCCTGAGGCACCACCTTATGCTAAAACAAAGTTTGAAAACAATTGCATGATGAGTGTCATAATAATTTGCAATCTTGACGAGTCTAGCTGCATCAAGTTTGTACTTGATGCATTAGTATTACACATAAAATAAACCGCTAAACTACAGTTGCCTCAGTGACACTTACATTCTAAAAGATTACACTTGTGTCAGTGATTTTAGTAGGAATCATGCTCATTGTGTACTAAAAATTTAATATGGGTGAGTAAAATAAAGACAGTAAATTAACAATAGAAGTTTATTCATTCAGAAGACAATCACAGTATATAAATTACACTAAGAGTACAGCATTGATGCAACCATCATTCTCAGGATTGTTGGTGACCTGAGCATATTTACCCCACACAACCTTGCCCGCCTGTGTGACCAGACCAAGCTCAGAAATGTTGACTTCGATCACTGTACCCTTTGTAATCACCCCCAAACTTGTATACATCTGCGAGCTAGGGTTCTTCTTCACACCAATGATAGGCAAGCAGAATGTAGCTTTTAGTTCAGGGTGTGTAACATGTACCTTCTTGAAACGTAAAGCCATAGGCCTGATGAATCTCTCAAACTTTGGTGGTTTACGTGTGAAGTTCTCTCCTACAAAAGTGACTTTGGTCACCATACGTTTCCATGCTTTCCTCTTTGATTTTCCTGTCTTTAAAACTTTGAATACCTCCGCATCAGCCTGTGCTCGTACTTTGGGTATCGGAACATCCCATTTTCCAGCTTTTTCTTTGCGTTTCTGTTTGATCATGTTAGATAGTACTTTGGCCCGGGACTGGACATCTCTGTCCAGTAGGTAAACAGGCAAAGCCCCTTCGGAGACTTTCTCAGTGTTCTGTTTGACATTTCTTTCCTCGTGAGCTTTGATCTTCTTTTTCATTTGAATCTTCTCATTGCGGCGCTCTTTGTTATAGATCTTGGCTTTGATGCCGCGAAGCTTTCGTGCCTTCTCAGCACGTTTGTGGGGCTCACGAGCTTCACGCTTGCGTTTACGCTCCTCATAATCGAGCCTCCTACCGTAAAGCTTACGATGACGTTCAATGTATTCGTTCTGCGGCATTGTGGTTGCTTAGTCGACAACTACAACAAAATAGTTACTTTTATCAATTTGACTTTAGGTTTGACACTTAACCTCACATCACTTCTGCCGCAAGTTTTGTTTACGATAGGACCACAGTAACTTTGAAATTAAAACGGGAATCTGTCCGAGAACTAGGATAATCTTCAAATTCTTCTTGATTTATGGCTTCTGCGACTATTAATTCACTGGCACCTTCGAAAGCAACAGTGAACAGAACTTCCACGTGCTTTATTTTACACTAATTATTCGCAAGTCAGATAAGAAAAAGGTTAAATAAAGTTAACGACGAATCAAAGCACACTCCGGAACGATAAAAGTATAATATTTTTAGTTATTGCGCAGTAATTTCTAAATTATTTCACAAAATTGACAAACTCACCTTACGCCGACACCATGCCACATGGAAAAGGAAACGATTAGGCGACAGGGGGGCAGGGTTGCCAACTGTCAAAATTGTAAAGAGGGTTTTTCACTGAAATGATAACAGCAGTAGAGCTACAAATACGGTGTCAGTGTTTTTTCACACTCATCTATTTAGGGTCTTACCACAAAAAAATTAAACACTCGTTAAACCTGTGCGAATCACTGTTCAACGCCTAAACATGCCTTTGTCGCGTGATTAAATATGAGCTACCACAAATCCTCATTTAAGTAGTGGTACTGTTCCGGATCCACCGCTTGGCAGCAGACCACACGAGTAATGAGCACCCCAAGATGGACACCCCCCGAAGAGTTTGTCCTACCACCTGGTAAAATAAGCATATATTCAAATTCAAATTAATTTATTCATAACGAAAATGGGTACAATAATTGATAATGGCGTGTAAAATAAATAGATTGGTATATTTTGTTATTTTAGTTTATTTTGTTTTAATAAAAGTTGTTATTTTGATATTAAAGCAGACACTTCGATTTTATTTATTTGTCTAGTTATTGTGAGTCTGAAAGTGTAAACATAATGGTGGTATAAGAAAAAAAATCAGAACGCCATATTTGACCTTTCAGCAAGCATTATAAAACAAAATAATCTATTTTAAGTAGAAAGTTCACATTGATTTATGGTAGTCATGATTAAATGTATGGTAATCAATATAATAAAATATTTTAATTTTATTACCTAGCAATTAACGGTTATCATGTTTGGTACCCATATTATGGCAATATTGCCATAATATGGGTAAATATTTGCAGTATAACAGTTTGTAATGGTGTCAGCAGCGTTTTTATCCCAATTTTTACATTTCCGTATTTGTTTTTTTCCACATTCTTATTTTTGTAATTTCTTATGTTTTCACATTCTAATTTCAAGTTTAACATCTATCTTATAAAATTACTGTGTGATGCACTGATCATTGATTGTACACGGTCTCTTATCCACACTAAAAATATGTTTACTGGCAACATTGAACACCACGTCCAAAGTTCGTTTTTATTTACTCAACAAGTTCCAAATAATCTATGATTGGTTATCTTACATGACATTTATAATTCTTTTCCGCAAGTGGTCAAACTTTTGCAAGTAACAGCTAGCTATTGGTTGAATAGACTTTTGATGAATAAATAAATAAGTGCTAATAGAGAATAAATTGTAACTCGAAAAGGTCGTGTCTGACTGGCTGGTCAGTGGTCAATATTTTTTGTCGTCATCTATACCACTTCAAAGCTTCAAACGAGTTTTAACGAGTTGAACTAAAAATAACAAAAACCAAGCAGACCAGAGCAAAATTTGGCATAAGCCAATTCAGTATCGGTCGGAGCTTCGATTATGAACACAACAGCAATCTCTCTCAACTCAGGTATGTTCAGTGAATTAGAAATTCCTTCTGTTGTGAAGTGTGAAAATACATCCTGCCTGCCTACCTTACTGTTATCATAATATGAATATTGCTCTAGTACTGTGTTTATCATACCTACACTACCTACTGCAACGTCACGTAGTGAGGGCGTATGCGCAATACAACGTGTAAGCTGGTACTCTGAAGGCTAACAACATTCATGTGATCATAATCCAAACAAAAAGATCATTCAAGAAATTTGTTTTAGAGGTTATGTAAATAAAAATGACATTACTGATAATAAATACAGCAAGTGGTACGTAAACCAAGACCAATTTAGAAGAGATTAATAAATATATTTTGATGCATCCCAGAAATTGGGTGTCATTGCCCATTGGTCATATAAAAATAGGCGGGAATTTAGAGTTTTTATTTTCCTTCAGAAACCAAGGTATTTAGATGATTGCGATAAAAATAACAAAAGATGGATCTAGATTTTTTTTTCAGGGACTTAGAAATTGCTCTCCCAGTTTCACTGTTAGAAATATGTATTTATTTATTTATTGAACACCAACATAATGCACACTGTTACAATACATAGTATGGAAACAATGTCTTAGTTAAAATTAAATGCCATTACAATTACAGGTGTAGACTACATACAAATTAATTAATGGGCAAGTAAGATGTATTATATATAATTTAAAATTTGATGGTAAAACATAATTTGATCTAAAATTGATTTGTAAAAGATTGAAAATAAAATAATTGTATAAATTTATTAAAAAGAGTAAAATAAAATAAAAGTGAGTCAAAGGCAAAAACATTAATAATAAAAAATAATCAAGTTCAGATGCTGCCCAGGCTCTAAATTTGTGAAAATTATTAGGTACATAAACATAATTATATTTTTCAATGCTTATTAGTGAAAATATCAATGATATTACAATACAGTGGGTAAGTAAGTATACTTTCAAAAACGTGCCATTCATTGGATTTTTTTTTCAGAAATTGTCCTTTTTCGGTACTATAGTATTGAAATGATAAAAACAGGAAAATTATAAGACATTCAGTGCTCAGTACACTAAGCACTAATAAATTACAAACATAGCTAACTTGATGTGTTAATAATTAGCATTATTATGTATTTTCAATTGACTATAAAAATTGTATTCTGAGAGAGCCATATGAGGGTTTAATATGGTGGTAACAAAATTAAATAGTTGTTTTCAATCCTTATTTGTTATCAAGGAAGCTATTTTGCTGTTTTTGTAATAGGAAGCTATGCTAGTACATAATGTATCTGGGTCATATTCATCAAAATAGTACATGTGAAACAGAAACAAATTGGAATGTAACAGAAATAATGAAACAGGACACAAGGATTTGTGGTATATTACATTTTTTCACACGGATTTCAGAACGTCCATGGATCAGGCGGAGTTCAACCGAATCAATCCTTAGCATACAAGACCAAGAAACAGGTATGACATTTAATGTAATCAGATATGTATTCTTGGTACCTAATAATAATTATAATGGGTCATAATTTAATTTTTTGTGTTTTTCATGGGTACAATAAAACAAAATGATTAATTATATATCTATTTAATTGAAACAATAGTTACACAAATTTAAAATGCTAAAACAGCATTGCATGTTCATACATGTAATAGCTGATATTTTTCAAAAATTTACAGTAGGTAATGCCAAAGTATATTCTGTTATTTTGTGTTTATTTTTGTATAATAATTAATAAGTATAGCTTATTTTATAATATCATTTATTATTCTACTTCATATGTTACCCACTATATTAGTATGTAGTTTATTCTATAATTTCTTAAACTTTACTGTAGAAAATATTGTAATGTCTACAATTTTTGGGATTTCGTTTTTGTGTTTATATGAAATTAAGTTAAACATTATATAGGTACTAACTACTATGTATAATATGTATAGTTGATATTTTATTTATCATATCATATTTTCCCCATCAAAAAAGGTAAAATATGTTCACATTTTAAATGTTATGTAAATGAAAAATTTACAAAATGACATTAAAGATTTTGGATGTTATTATTGTACTATGTGAGTGTCATTTATAATGTTCTAAGTAATTAAGTGATCTTTGATATTCGATTCTTGATCATGTTCAATCAAGATCAAATTATAATTTTGTTCTGTCATATGTACCTACTACTAACTAAATAATAACTGCTGTAAAAGTTTATCACTAAGACTTAATCAATGATATCAGTTAGTATTTTATGTAAATACTGTACATATAAGTTAATGACAGTAAACAGTGACAGGGTAAAAAAAAGTTAAGCCCACATATTCAATCAACATTTTTTTTTAAACTCATCAATAATCGGATTCCATTTTGCGTACAAATATGGGACTATCTCCTATCAGTTAAATGTGCATTTAAAATAAATTATATGTGTTACATAAGTACATAGGTCCTATAAAAATAATGTGTCAAAATAAATGTTTTTTCTACTTGTGAGTAATATCATTTTGCAATCAGCTTACTTTTTTGTGTAGTCAAGCTTGACAAGCCAAAAAGTCACTGTACTGTACAGATTTGTACTGAATAAATATCGCGGATGCATTTTACTTTGTGTGTCATTCACTTTGAGTCAGAAGCAAACGTGTACAGACCTGCCCGCGGCCTGTTCCGACCACTTTACGTATTTGTGTTATTTTCACACAATTCCATTAACGGCTCATATTTATGTAGTAGTATGTACTGTTTTATCGACACAGATTATTATTTATGCATGTCATATCATCATATGTTTTCTTATCTGTTAAGTATTTCATAACTAAAGACAGGCGCGGGAAAAAAACACGCACTAAGTTGCGTTAATAATTCTTAGAATGCATAGATAGGTAGGTACTAATTAAGTACTTACTATTATAAATATGTATGTACTACATCTAATTACATAGGTAATACTATAAAATATTGTCATCTTTTTGTATAAATTAATAATAAATATACAAGATTGATGAAGCCAAACTAATGTAAGTAATAGTTTTTGCTAATTTTTTGAGGTAGGTAGTCGTCTTTTACGCCTGAACGTTTAGGGGGAAAACCTTAATACAAAAAACAGAACACTGAAACAATTGAAAACTCATCTATCTACCCTGTCTGGTTTTTGGGACTTCCCGAATTTTTATAGACTCGTGACGGCATGGCTTTATGGCTGTGACGTACCTACTATTATAATTACCAAATTTGTATTGACTTGTTGAAACATGTTATGCTATTCTTATATCAGTAATGTTGTATTTATTTGGTTTATCATTATTTATTTATTATTCATCATTATACAAATATGCATATTGCATAGTAGTGTGTGCTAAGTATACGGCAAACATTTTAATATTATTTATTTCAATACTTTTAAAAAAAATATATAATTATATTTCATAAGCTCCATTCTTCAGATATAGTTAGATATTTACACAACGTAGTCCTTTTTTCACACAGGTAAATTCGCACGCTTTTAGAGTCGTATCGATTAAAAAATCGATTCTACCGCCGGTACCCTCACTACAGCGCCTCCCTATAACGTCATTCTTTTTTCGTGCGCGGTACAAGACGCACGCGTCTCAACAAGTTTCGTCGCAAAAGAATTTAAATTCATCATACCGAAACGACAAAATGAAGATAAATTAATACATCGCTACAAGAACAAAATTAAGGAACTAGATAACAAGAAACAACAAGCCTCCCGACGTCGTCGGGTTATAATATATTCCGATTCGGAATCAGAGTCTGAGGTCGAAAGAAAAGAAGGTTAGTACCTACACTATCAGTTTCTATAAGTGTCCCAAACTCGTTAAATGCATCTCTAAGTCTGCCGGGAGGTTAACTGCGGGTTAACACGAGGGCTAGACATGATGTAATAAAAACTACAGAGTAGTTTCTATAAGTGTCCCAAACTCGTTAAATGCATCTCTAAGTCTGCCGGGAGGTTAACTGCGGGTTAACACGAGGGCTAGACATGATGTAATAAAAACTACAGAGTAGTTTCTATAAGTGTCCCAAACTCGTTAAATGCATCTCTAAGTCTGCCGGGAGGTTAACTGCGGGTTAACACGAGGGCTAGACATGATGTAATAAAAACTACAGAGTAATTTCTATAAGTGTCCCAAACTCGTTAAATGCATCTCTAAGTCTGCCGGGAGGTTAACTGAGGGTTATACACGAAGGCTAGACATGATGTTATAGAAACCTGGAGGTTGACTGCGGGTCATACACGAAGGTTCTAATAAAAACGTTAGATACCTATCAAGTAACGTTAGATATGAATAAGGTTTGGCACAAGCAAGTTTTTAATGATATTTTTATATCGTAACACTTTATTGCTTTCAACCCACAAATATTTTTTTTGTAATATCTCTATTCAGACCTATTTTTGGCTGTATTTCGAAACTTTATGTACTTTATCTGTATTTATCACTTGTGCTGTTGGTCTTGTAATAAACAAAGAGTTAAAATAAATAAATAAAATTCATGACGAGTCAGTGGACATAATCCCCCTTGCGTACGACGCTATAAATAATATTGCGCCGCTCGACAATGCAATGCCTGTCAATGAAATCGAAACATTGCGGACAACTAGCACGGCCGTGTGGTTGAATGAAACTGAAAAAACACCAAAAGCGACTGTGGACTTTACTAAGCCTAAATGTCGAAATTTCGGCTGCTATCGAAGTGAGACAAAGCCAATTAGGTCAAGGTATATCGGCCATTTCTATAGGTATGTCAATGCTCATTAATTATAGTAACAAGGTTGAGGCTATCAAATTTCAGTCTGAGGGCTGCAGAATCTTATGTGATATGCACTTTATTGAAACTTAAACACGAACTAAGCTAATAACCTTTTTTGAACATCATACAAGATGAAGCATGAGATTACACTCTATTTTGAAAAAAAAAAAAAAAAAAAAAACGGAAAAAATCAAAGCAGCTAAGGCGATAGAAAAACAAGGCTTACAAATAAAAAGGAATGCACCAGCTACGACAAAATCTGCAACTCAACCACAAATCATAAGACCTCGACAGTCGGGTAACTAAAGACAGGCCGTCCTCGATGCCCCTCGTCCGCGAACAGGGAGGGGCGAGGAGGGATGTACAACTCAAACAGACCTCCAGTTACATCATGATTATGAATGACTATAACTAAAAATAAGTTTGTCTTAGATGGTATATTAAATGGCTACCGTATACCGATAGCTCAAGTACATGCATACGTACCTTCTAATCATACGTTTTCTCAGATAGAGAAAAATGAAATGCAGCTTGCATTCAATCAAGGCAATCTACTTGATTTAGGGGCCATATCCGTTTGCAATAACCAAGATAGTATGCAATAGTTATCAACTATATTTTTAGCACCTAAACCTAACAGTACGGATAGGTTCACCATAAATTTAAAATCTTTCAATAAATTTGTAAAGACAGACCACTTTAAAATGGAAGATTATCGAACCGCCTGTAGTTTACTACCCTCAAATGGCTATGTAAAAACTATTGATCTCAAAGAGTCATATTTAATTAGTACCAGTTCATGTAGATGACAAAAAATATTTGCAGTTTCAGTTTGAAAATAGTACTGGACAGTATTCTGTCCAATACTATAATATTTCATATACGAATTTAATGCTATGCCTTATGGACTCTCAACGGCACCAAGAACATTCCCAAAAATTATAAAAGAAGTTGTTGGTCATCTAAGAAGTAGCGGTTTTAGTTCTGTCTCATGTTTAGACGATACTCTGTGCATAGGAAGTACCTATGACGATTGCCCCCGCAACGTTAAGGAAACTATCAAACTTCTCAAATGCTTAGGATTGGTTGTAAATTAAAAAAAAAAAAAAAAAAAAAAAAAAAAAAAAAAAAAAACATGTACTTATTATAATCTATACAACAATGCACATTTTTAGGCTTTAATTTTGACACTGTAAATATGTCAATATAGCCACCTGCAAAGAAACGAACAAAAATATTTCATCTAACTGAACATTTTGTAAAGCTTCCACGATGCACAATTTGAGAATTTTCTCAGTTCTTAGGCGTTCTCACAGCAGCTCGCCCGGCTGAAAAATACGGCTGGCTATACACAGAAGTTTTTAGAGAGAGAAAAGTATCTCGCACTTCAAAATGACACTAATTATGACACTAAATTTAAATTATCAGCGAATGTTCTACCAGATTTATACTGTTGGAGAGCAAACATTCTAGCCACAAAAAAAAAAAAAAAAAAAACTCGGTAGCTCGTCCAGTTTATGATTTAGACATTTATACAGATGCATCTAGGATTGGCTGGGGGGCCGTCTATAATAATTTGTGCACAAATTGCCATTGGAAAGAAAGTAAACTGAGGATAAACTTTTTAGAACTTCAACCTGCCTTTTTCGGGCTAAAATTTTTTGCTACAAACAAAACCAATTGCACCATATTGACGCGAATAGACAATACGACAGCTATAAGCTACATTAATGGAATCTATTTCGAGATCTATTTGGAAATGGGGTGAAGAACAAACTCTATAGTTGTTCGCTTCATACATAAATACTAAAGATAACGTAGAAGCTGATGAAGAATCAAAAGAATCAACCCTGATATTGATTTAGAACTTTGCTCACAAGCTTTTCAAACCATTGTTCAAAAGTTTGGCGAACCTAGTATAGATGTTTTCGCATCTCGAGCCAATACCAAATGTAACACTTACGTTTCATGGAAGCCAGATCCATATGCATTTACCTTTGAAGCGTTTACGATTTCTTGGCATAATCACTACTTTTATTGCTTTCCCCATTTCCATTGATTCTCAAGTGCTTACAAAAAACTGTGAGCGAGCAATCAACTGGAATTTTAGTGTTTCTATACTGGCCTTCGCAACCATGGTTTCCTTTGTTAATACCCGTTTGAAATCTAAGATAATTTGACTACACGATTATTTACGATCTCGTTACAGGGCGCATCTTGGTCAAGAGATTGCCCTGGCTGCCGCGATACCCTCGAACAAGCGTTCACATATCGAGGTGTACCACTGACAGCCCTAGATTTAACGATTGATTATCTCTCGCCAATTAGCCTTAAGTAGAACAGCACTACATCTTAATTATGGTGGAATTACTGTATAAAACAATAGTTTTAATTTCTTAGATTCTGAAATAGCATCAATTATTTTGGTTTTAACGGAACAATTCTAAAGAGGAGTTTCATATGGCTCATTAAATACTCATCGTTCGGCTCTCTCATTACTTCTAGGAAAGGAAATAGGCTCTGATGAAAACATATAGCGCTAGTTAAAAGGAGCTTTTAAAATTAGATCAAGCACACCCAACTATTCATATACATGGGACCCTCAAACAGTACTTAACTTTGTTTCGGATTGGAATCCTAAAGATAATTTGCCTTTAGATCAAATCACTAAAAAACTTACAATACTCATTGCTTTGTGCACCGTTCACCATGTGCAAACACTTTCTGTAATAAAAGTAAATGATATTATGATTACTCAAAATCAGATAATTATTAATATATCAGATATTATTAAAACATCAGCTCCCGGTCGTGAGCAGCCGATTTCGTTATTACTCTACTTTCAAGATAAAGAGAGTATTGGTTCTGCCGTTCGGGATAGCCTGTTCATAACCCACAAACGTCCGCATGAATATGCTTCAGCGCAAACCATCAGTCGATGGATAAAAGACGTTTAGCTGCTGGTTTTTCTGTTGATTCTATCCGTAAGATAGCCGGTTGGACACCAATTTCGAAAACCTTTGCAAAGTTTTATAATCGTCCAACAATTGTAGAAAACTTTGCTAGGTCATTACTTGAACCTAGACTTACTTAGTTTTTGTGTGATTATATTGTGCACATGTACAATTAAGTATTATTTTAGTTAATTCGGTTGCGTAACTTTTAATAATGATTCAAATTGAATAAATATATTTTCTCTTTATTCAAAAATATCTTCGTTTCATGTGCAATAACTTGATTTATTTTATCTACTTATTACCAAAAACCTTTTGTCTCTAAACATCTACGTTGTGTAAATATCTAACTATATCTGAAGAATGGAGCTTATGAAATATAATATATGATCAAACGAACTTCACAAGCGAAGTTCGATCATTATTATATGAATAGCTCCATTCGAAGATATAGGAACCCTCCCTCCACTACCCGATAAGTGAACAAAAGTTTTTGGGTAACTTCTCTAAAAGAATGACGTTATAGGGAGGCGCTGTAGTGAGGGTACCGGCGGTAGAATCGATTTTTTAATCGATACGACTCTAAAAGCGTGCGAATTTACCTGTGTGAAAAAAGGACTACGTTGTGTAAATATCTAACTATATCTTCGAATGGAGCTATTCATATAATAATGATCGAACTTCGCTTGTGAAGTTCGTTTGATCATATATTATATATATATATATAGTCCATATAAAATCGGCTTCAAATCATGCAGCATATATACATAGATCTTAAACCTTAGAATTCTATGCATATATAACTATGTTCTGTTTTATTTTACAAAGCACCACTATACAGGCTGTGTTTGAATTGGTATGTTATCCCGGAAGGGTAAGGGGTGATTAGGACCATGGTTGTCCACAAGTTGTGAGAACCATGATTATATTTATTATGATGAGGTATCTGCTATCATGAACACAAAATGTTAGCAAGATTGGCGACAGCGGCGAAATATTGATTATGTTGAATATCATTTTGTTGATATCCTATTGATAACTTTAATTCTGGTATAAGATTATGAAAATAATAATACATATTTTCTTGATGGTATTGTCAGATGACTGTATGACACCAGGCCCTGACGGGCAACTCCAGGCTCAGCCAGGGACTTTCCTCAGGTGGACTGGAGAACTGAAGACATTTCACACGCATAATTATTAAGAATTAAATATTGATAAACCTATAAAGTTATCAATCTTTGGTTATCTTGGATAGATTGGGCATGTAGCCAATGGTAGGACTCGGTTCTTTTACAAGATTGAGTTTGAGTCCAAGTGGTTATGACCACATTGCCTGGTTGAATTTGCTGCCTTGATTTAGTGTACAGCAAAACTATGCTCTGATTTGAAAGGCAGAGTAGTATGTGAAATACTTGCCATATGAGTCATGAAGTGATTGATTCAGAGTGTCAAGCTCAGTGCACAGCCTGTACACCACTTTGTCATGTGAACCTCTGAGTGGCACTCCAATTGTTGTAAGCCCACATGACACTTACAATCAAACAGACAAGCTACAAATCTTGTCACCTAGTGCATAAAGAACCAGGACAAACATTATGGAATCTACCAGCCACATTTCCAATTCATCCAAATTGATCTCCTCCAAGATCTGCCGTTAATATATCTTCTGGGGCTAATAACTGTGTGCTATTTAGTTATAATTTTTTTTCATTTCATTTTATTGCTCTGCTATTTTGGTTCATTAGTTTGTGGTAAATGATCTTTGTACATATTTCAGTTTACTTTGCATTCTGTAAAACATTGTCATGACACCAATCATCCATCTTTACACTTATTACTGTTATTATATAATAATTTATAAATAAATTCAAACAATTAATAGATCAAGACAATAAAACAGTCGTTTTTTCGAATGATTTAAATGTAAATCTGTCAGAGCTGAGAGCGAGAGATACTTCATTTTGCTTCGTAACGAAATAACAATTATTTGTTGGCCTCAGATATTTTATGTTTAATTTAGAGCATGAACATACAAATAATGATAACAATACCATGACTCTGATTCTATTGCTCAGAAACTAAATGATTTAAGAACTATGAGAAAAGATGGTAAATATTTTATGCCTCAAAATGTTTTGATCTTCAAAGTTGTTTCCGATGTGAAAATTATAGAAGACATTGGCTACAAGCAAGTAGATTATTTTGATAGGTCTACATTATATTCTGTTCTTTTCTCATGTTTTTATTTGGAAAGAGACAACATTACTAAAATTAGTTAATCTTTTGGGCAGTAGCATCAGGGCCAGTTCTTGATGTCAGGAATAAGTATACAACTACAGTCTTAGGAACCTACTAATTTAACTTGTTTGATTTGTATTCATTTTTGTGGTTGTAGTATTTGATACTGTGCCTGCGGTGATAGGATAGACTTTCAACCACTCTGTCGTTTCTCATCACTTGATGTGTGGTCAAATGCTAGTTGTGTACAAAACAAATCTACACAATTTAATGTAATTGTTGTAGACGTATCTCCTGCATTATGTAGCTATTGTATGTTTGTCTGTTTGTAGTATTATGGTATGTGTTTGTAACCATGACATTAATTAAAACCACCTGCAAAGTGTCAAAAACGAAGTAATGTTTCCTAGCACAAAAGCCATGTTTGCTATAGAATCTATTCTAACGTAATAAAATTTTAATGATATAAAAAATACTACTTACCTGAATACATAGTATTTTTTCATTATTTTTTTCATTTTTATGAGGCTTAACATGAACCGAGGTTCCTATAGCTTCAAATTCAGATTATTTTAATGTTTTGACATCTGCTGTCAGAATTGGGAATTTGAAATGACGATCACGTGAATATCGTTCATTTCGCATAATATAGGAATAGAATTAAAGCAATTAGCAAGATATAGAAAGTTACAATTTCTAAACATGTGGTTTTAATTAATATTATGTAAGATGACTATGACATGTTGTGTATGTGATTACCTAACATAGTGTTTTGTTGTGTGGTTTCTATTATCTTATATAGCATGTCCAACTGTATTTTGAACTGTAGCAAATTGTTGATTTGTGGGTGGTGATGTATTGTAATATATATCCTATTTGTCCCTGTTCAGGAATGTTTTTATCATACCATTTTTATTTTAATATTTTTTTGTGAATTTCAATTTTAATGTAATTGAGCTGATATTGTAATCGATATTAACAATTCGCCACAGTGTATTTACCATCTGTTATGTAGCATGTGTACTGATTTTATATAATTAGTTGTATGAATATTACAAAAAAGAAGTGACGATGTAAACATGGTGAGAAAATACATACAAAGAAGATGAAACGAAAAAAAAACTGAAATGATTTCTAAGTGAAACACAAAAAAATATGAAAAAGTGACATAAAAAAATAATGTGACGATGAAAAGAGTCAGTGTTAAAAAAAACATGAAAATGATAGACTTAAATGTAAGACCAAAAAATAAATCACAAAAAAAAACAATTGATAAAATAATTGTAAGAATTAAAAAAAATGTGAACTCAAAAAAGCTACTTAGTGGCATCAGAAAACAATTTTTTGGATAAAATTAGAAATGCTCAGAAAAAAAAGACTATCACTTTCATCTTGCGAGCAGCGACCGGCTGCCCGGTCGGCTCCGCAGCCAGCGGTCAGAGGAAGCAAGGCAAGGGTGCGATGTGGACGCGGTGCTGAGCGTGTGTGTGTTGTAGATATCGCGCGAGACACCAGCGACACGGAGCCCGAGTACTCCGACGGCGAGTACGAACCAGTCACGGAGCCCGAGGAAGACGCCCCCGTCGATGAGGACACTTCCGCCGAGAGCGATGTAAGTAGGGACTATCTCGTCTTATCATAAGACACCATAAGGTCTAACATGGTGAATATGCTAAACCTAGGTTAGAACTAGCTCCCGAATCAGCAGTGTGCAGCAGCCGGAACACCGATTAGCGCTTGGCGATAGATTTTCACATTTAGTAAACTTTATAAATTATAATAATGCTAACACATTTAGAGTTTCAATCTGGTTTTGAAACTGTATATCTCGATATTCAAATTCAAAAGGCATTATCCATATAGTCCTCAACATCACTTATGAAGGTTAAAATACATGACTCTAACAGCGGGTCTCTGTAACGCTCGTCTACCCGAATCACAGACTAAAACTAACGCTGTCTTTATCAGAACGTAATAAATGACAAAGACATCAACAGACTCAATCCGTGCCCAAAGTCAACGAACCTTCCAGAAACCCATCGTGCCCGTTCCAAATTTCAAAAATCCTGAAGGATTTAATTAATGAATGTTACCTGTTTTGCGAAACTAATAAATAATAAAAATGACTTCGGTCGTTTCAGAACGAGATAATAACGACCAAAGTGATCGAGGTGTCGGTCGGCGACGACGGCGACCTCGTGTTCGCGGACTCGGAGCGCACCGACGACACGCACAGCGACAGCGAGGTGGACTTCGACGACTACGGGACCTGCGCGCAGTGCCGCGCCGTCAACGACAGCCCCATCTACAGATACTGCCAGAAGTGCTTCCAGGTGAATATGCACTAGCACGTCAGCACTTTACGAACGACTGCGCACGGTGGAGGTGGCTTCCGCTGAAACCATGGTAAGTCCTTCAAATTCATCACTGTCGTCCACTGCTGAACGTAAGCCCGGGTCTTGTTATTTTTGCGCTCTTCCAGGTTCTTCCGCGTTCAACCCAGTAGTCTCGGGTTCAAAAGGGCTTCGGTATCCCTTGCCTGTCCTAAAAGGGGACATTTGGACTTGTGGCCCGGTTGGAGATGGGGCTCTAACCACCCAATCAAGAAAGTCCTGGTACGACGGCAGTTCGTTGCGGCGCGGACTGTCGTGGATAGAGGTCGACAGGGAGGGCGCAGTGCTGGGGGGTACCGGTTGTGGTCCATTGGAGAGTCCGGGGCCCTCCCGTTGTAGCACCGAGGCAGACCGAACCGGGGGGGTTTTAGTGGGTAAAAATCCCACATAACCCAGCTGCTCCTCATGTCAGCAGGGTATCATCAGATTTCACCCCCAGGGGAAAACAACGCCATTCCGCCTTGTGCCTGGGCACCTCTGGCACAGCCTTAGTTACGGCACTCGGCCTCACACCACTTTGAATTGCTGCTTGCCTTTTGCATCGAAAACCAGCTCCCATTCGGTCCACCTAGTTTGTTACCGTTAAAATTATCAGGAAGTACTTACATATTTGTATCCGTAGATAGGTATTGCAAGGCGTGAACTGCATACTGACTGGATATTGAATGTGATCATGGTATCACATGAATGCAGCGCAACTCTAGCTTTGATACCGGAAAACCGTAAACCGGGAAGAAAAATCATCTCAAGAATTTCGCAGTCAACATCGATTGCTCCCATAGCCTAGTTGGTTAAGGCGTCTGGTCTAGATATCCAGAAGTCGCAGGTTCGAAACCTGTTGTAAGCGAAATTTTTGTGGTGTAAATATTTGCGTTGACAGTCAAAAATCTCTTTCAAATAATAATTCGGAGTGTACTATATGAAATTCGGCTCATGAGTTAGTCATTCCTAGTATGTACGTAATTGAACTTTGCTTGCTAATTCTGTGACTTCGGTTCAAAATGGTTGGTGATATTCGTCCTCAGTCTTTTTGTTAATCATGAGTGCTCGCTTGCATTCGGAATAAAGAAATTTGAACAGCTAAATTCAAGTAATTAATATTCAAACTTCAAAGACAAAGCGTACCCACTGTTTTGCACTAGGTGCTGAAGTTTTTGTGAAGAAACTCAATTTTCTCTATATTCACGAACGACTCAATTGATTCCAGGTACGCAAGAGTTTCTTCCCCCCGAGGCCGCGCCGCAAGCACAAGCGAGACAGGACCGTGGAACCAGACCTGCCCTACAAACGGGCTAAGGGATTAGATCCCGACATCCCCCGGGATAGCCAGGGACCAGAGATAACTCGCCCCCTGTCCCAGGACTCTGGAGTAGAAACCAGCAGTCAGGGTACGTCACAGGACTACGAAAACGTAAGGCTTTACAGAGGGCAAAAAAGGCGCGCGGGTTCCGTAGATAGGTCATCTAAACGTAGCAAGTACTCCGATGACTCTGAGAACGATGAAGTCGTACCGTTGTCTAAAAGCTTAAGCGATCCGTCTGTCTCTATAGAAAACGTGAAAGTTTCTAAGAAGGTAATAGTGGATACTTTAAAGGAGATTGAGACGAAGGAGTTGTGTGTGGTTTGCGTTTCTGAGCCAAAGTCTGGCGTGTTCGTTCACGGTCGTCTAGCTCATATATGCTGTTGTTATAAATGCGCCGTTAAGGTCTGGGTGAAGACTAAGAGGTGTCCAATTTGCAATCGGAAAATCAGCAACGTTCTGAAAGCTGTTGTTATGTAAAAAGTAATTGGTTGGCTTTCCACTGGACGCGGGTTGAGATTTGAGATACTTTAGGATTTAGTTTTATTGAAAATTCAGCGACGTATGATTATTATGTTGATTATTTCGGTCTTGATAAATAATAGGTGCGTTATCGAAACAATGATAAGTACTTTGTTGTGATAATCGATTGATATTAGTGTAAAAAGGTTTTCAAATATTAGTAATGTAACTAGATTGTGCCCGCGGCTTCCTCTCCCTATCGGTACTCTTATTGACCGGCGTTTATATAAAATATAAATTGGTATGTTCAGTTTTTTTGCAAAATGGTAATGTGTAAAATCTGGTCGAATTAAATAATATTTTTTTCTAAGCGACAAGTGAATCAAATCAACATTCGTAGCGTTGGTAACGTTAGTTGATTTGTATAACTAGTTTTCAGATTTAAAAATAACTCATAAATATGTGAAATTCGATTGATTCTGAACTGTTTGAGAATAAAGGATTCTCCAGAAATAATGGAGTATCAGGGATGAAGCGGAGGGAGTCGCGGGCTAAATAATTTGCGTTTCTTTTAAACCTGCGTTGTTGTGGATCGCTTACCTCGTTTAATACATAACTAATTTGCGTAACAACCGCTGAATAATGAAACATTAAAAAAACTTATGGATGTCTAGAATGCTAGGACGTATATTTTTCTTGTTAAATTAGGAATAAATAAAAAAAATCAAAGCCAAATTCATAAATGGAACTTGCGTCTGAGAGTGACTTCTAGTGCTTTATTATTTTTTTGTTTTGGTGTCGCATACTGGTGCGTTCGGCCTTTGTGATATAATATGTGTACAAGGCACAATGTTGGCCATTAAAAATCAGCCCCAAAATAAACCTTTGTTATATAATGGTATCAATTGTAACGTTTCATATATAAAGCTAATGTTAGTTTCCATCTCTCCCTTTCCAATACATAACACGAGAAAGAGATGGAAGATGTTTGACAAATGTAAATTTAGTCTAGAGCTGTCTAATATCTTCTGTCCTTGATAAAATTAGGCGTCACTAAATTCAATGCCGTTAAATTTACACTAGAAACAAGCCAATGGA
Source organism: Crocallis elinguaria (assembly GCA_907269065.1). Lineage (NCBI taxonomy): Eukaryota > Metazoa > Arthropoda > Insecta > Lepidoptera > Geometridae > Crocallis > Crocallis elinguaria. The sequence goes on from OU026065.1 coordinate 38,074,732, forward strand.
TTAATGTGACAGGTGTAAAATATATTCCATCTATCTCAGGTCCTCATTTAGAACGAGAGATTGAGACTAAAATTAGGTTTAGGAATTAGATGACAGAATCGACGCCAATGGTGTCAATTCTATCATTTCATACGTAAACTAATTTTAGTTTCGCTCTCTCTCTTTCCAATGCATAACATGAGAAAGAGATGGAATATACTTTAGACCTGTCAAATTAATCCACTTGGTTGTGTCTAGTGTAAATTTGGCAATGAATGAATGGCAATGAATTTAGTGGAGTCTAACATATCAAGGAAGGAAGATATTTGACAGCTCTTAAACTAAATTTAGAAATGTAAAACATCTTCCATCTCTTTCTCTTGTTAAAAATTGGAAAGAGAGAGAATGAAACTAAAATTAGGTTTAGTATGAAAAGACAGAATCGGGACCATTATATGGTTATTATAGTTTTAAGAATTGTCTAAATCTTCCTGCGATGTTGGATTTACATGAAACGAAAGGTTTTTGTAATTTTACTTCATCTTCCCATGTATACACAACTCTCAATGATTAATATCACACCAATATCATCCAAGTGTTGGAACATTAAAAAAGAGCGATGACAGCTGTTATGCTTTGTTCTGTCCAAAAAACTTACTTTTAAACTTACTTAGTACTACGGGCTTGTGTTGCCGTTTTTAGTGATGCCATTCGTGTACTAAGTACACGAGTAGTCTCAAGACTAATCTCAGACGTGAGTTTGATTTATGCAACCGCACTCTCAGTTCAGTTTTAAAATTCATACAAAAACACGATATATGTTAAATAGGATCGCCTTAGGCAATAATTGCAGCTGATAACACGTTTTTTTCTATAAACTAATTATTAATAATTAAAAAAGTATCAATTCATACTGTCACATAAATATATAGTGGTACTTTATTATCTGTATTTATACAGAATCCGCTGGGGGAATTTGCGAAATAGGTCTAAACTGCTACAGCCCTATCTATAATTATTTAGAGATAATGTTCTAAAAATGTTTAAAATTTGCCTAGACCCGATAAATCAATATGGATCCGTTAAATAGGATATTCTATATTATATTCGTACTAAATACTTGCAGAATAATTTATAATAAAAGATATTACAAAAGTTCGCTTGAAAAGTCAGGGTTAAGCCGGGATTTAGTTTTTAAGTTTCGCTAAATCCGTTAAGCTAGATTACACCTAAGTCGATCAGGTTAGTCTCAAAAGTTAACACGAGATGTTTTCTTGAGAGTAACCTCGATTTCGGTGTAGCCCAGCTTAAATAGGAAAAACAAGGGCCTGGTATTATATCGGATAATAGTTTTAGTTTAAAAAAAAATGAGGCGCGTTTATATTTTGTGCAAACTATGTAAATAAAGTTGTATATATAGACGTATTCCACCGAAGAGAGTAAATTAATATATTTTCTTTAGGAGTTGTAGTTCGAAAAAAAATTGATAATGTCTCGGTTTTTTATTATTGAAGGACGAACGCGGCTCTTTGGATAGCGTAGTTGATGGTATTTTAATCAGCGTGACAAAACATGAAAAGCTGATTTAAACCATTCAGACGTACGCGCAAAGAGGGGGTTGGATTTTTTTATGGTTGGAGCCAGAATGAGTGTTTCAGAATGTACTTAGCTGGAACAGATAATTGGGATGTTGACTGATTTTGGGAAAGTGTTTAAAACGATGCGAATGGGCCTAATATAACCCAAAATATTTAAAATTACTTTTTGAATATAGCTAATACTTTAATTTTCATGTATGTATTTTAAATGCCATTTCAAGTTTCGCTCCAAAACGGCCATTACTGGTCACGTGGTCGATGTGACGTCACGATTCCTGGCACAGATAACTATATTCACAGTAATCACTCTAAAATACTCGGCAGAAAGAGCAATATACTCATTCCGATTGAGAAAGTGACGTGACGTGCGTTTTATGTCACGTGACTTCGGAGTGATGTGATTACATTTTGATTATTCAATTAAAATTATATTCCTTAAAAATATTGTGTTTTATAGGATTTCTGTCTCAAAAACTACCGTTTCGCGGCCAAATTATATTTTTATTTTAATACAGTCAACATCTCAATTAAGCGGTCCATTGTAGGGCAAATGCCACCATTAGGTTTCCTGTATTGTAATACCTAAAGCTTTTGACCAGTATTTGTTCAAGGTGTCAAGCTGCCGTTTTGTTGTGCTTTATCGGAGCCTTATTTCTAGCCCTTTATTTAGTTGACGCGTTTAAATTCCTTCCTATTATTGTGTATTATAGTTATATAGGCTAGGTATCACTAAACCCGGTTAGGTTATTCTCAATTACAAATACGAGAATTGTATAATTACGTTCTTCAGAATCACTAAAGATGTTACTTTAGTACGGTACTGAATATTTACTAGTTTATTTTTGTCATTCGATATTTTTGTATTGACGAAATAAAACACACAGGTGCGTTGTAACTGTCAGTTTTATCGCCATGCTTTTTTTATTGATGAAAAGCTGTACTTATAAATTTAATTAAATGTAGTACCTAAGTAATCATAAAAGATTTATAACTTTGTATACCATATACGTTTCAGTACATTTTGTATAAGAACGCATGCGATCTTACACACTGCTGCGACGATAACGACGCAATCGTTGTACGACGTTTATCGCAATAACGCATTGCGATAACATCGGTCGGTTAGACACACCTGTAAGAGTTTTTAATAATGGTAATTATTTACGTAGAGATTGTTTTTATTTTATCACGTTACTGAAGTTCTTGCGTTAATGACCACGGTTATAGAGAATATCGTAATCCACGATGGTAAAATCGATTCTTATTAATTTGTGAACCACTACATTTTTGCCCTCGGCCATCGCCTGCAATCATTTTATTAGGGAGGTATACTTAGCCGGATCTAATGATCAGTTATAATTTTTTTTTAAATTAGATTAGTTTAGGTATTTCTTGGTGATAATAGCATTTCTCTATGCGCATCTCAATTTATTAATACAATCACTTTCGCTTCGTAAGCATTTTGCGGACTGATAAGAAAGGTTTCAGTTTGATATGATTATCACAACGGCGGCTGCATGAAAAATTACATACGTGTTAATTATAAGTGATTTCTCATTTATACCTGATTTCTCAGGGTAATGAGCGCATCATTGATATGTTTCTCTTGCTACCCTGAAATGTGACGCGCGAGAAACAAACAAACGACGATTATTTCTTACTAGAAATTTTGATTTTTTTTTATTGATAATAGATTTAGGATTTTAACTGACGTAAGTTTACGTGAAGTAAAATAATAAGTACTGAATGACAAGACGATTTTCTTGCCCTTCTTGCTCGGCCTATACGAATTTGGAACGGGCACGGTGGGTTTCTGGAAGGTTCGTTGACCTTGAGCACGGATTGGATCTTTTGATGTCTTTGTCATTTATTATGTTCTGATAAAGACAGCGTTAGTTTTAGTCTGTGATTCGGGTAGACGAACGTTACACAGACCCGCTGTTAGAGTCATTTATTTTAACCTTCATAAGTGCTCCGTTGGGGCCTATATGAATAAAGCACTTAGAATTTGAATTACTCAGTTTAGAAATGTCGCGCTTTATAAGTTGTATAGCCCCGGCATACATACTTAAGTAATTTTATTCTGATATTTTTTTTTGAACAGTTTTTCGTGCAGCTCTCGTTCGTTTTATTTATTATCATAGTATTGGTATAAGTTGCCAGAATAGTATATAATTAGGATGTCATGCTTACGCTATATCGTTTCGTAATACGCATCAATACGATTTTAATAATTAATTTATCATTAATGTAGCCCACCACCACGCCTACCGCTCAAAGGATCTATCTGTTGTTTTCTTGTTTTAATGGTTTTAAAGAGGTTTATATTATTTTAGGGGCGACTTAGGGGGACGTTTGATGCAAGTTTGTAAAAGTTTATCGTACGACTATGAAAATGCGATGAGCAAAGAATTAAATTTGTTGTGATGTTTTTTGACGTGCCAGGTACGAACGTTTTCTGAAGCCAATCAACTAACATCAAAGTATTCTGTGGTCAAGTTAGGACCGTGAAAAATGAGCATTCTAATAGACATGGAATAATGGTTTGCGACGTCTAGTCCCTCAAGTCATTTGTGTTTTTTTTTTTCTTTTAGTTTAGGTATCTTAAAATGTTAAGTGATAGCAAAGCCGTTCTCAGAAAGTTTACCCTTATATTGATTATACTATATTATGTAAGTTAGTAAATACTGACACAGTTAAAAAAAATATTAAAAGAAAAAAGAATCGAAAAAGATTAATCGATCATAAAAAAGAAACAAGAAAAGATGATTAATAATAAACTTTTTTCTTTTCAGCATATTTGGTTTTTCATTTTATCTATACCCATAAGTATATTAATACCACAAAAGAAAAATTACAGATTTTAAAACTAGGATGTGTTCGCTATTCCCTACCAAGCATCTGGTTGATAGGAAATTGCGAGCACATGGATATTGGCCTAGTCCATATCGAGGTATTACGAAAAAATGTAAAAACTTTTATAACGTCTTCTTGATTAAAACTCGTAAGTATGATTCTCGTACCGGATTCACTTACGTAATGCAAATTCAGTACAGTTCGCTTGACATCAAGAGTACGAAGACAGTATTGTGAATGCACCGACGACGCCACCAAAAGTTATACACATAGTTATGTTGAATCCATAGCCTCCCTAACTTGCGCACTTGCGTAACAGTAACGTGTGACTCGTTTGGTGTGACTGGTTGGGAACCCACCATGGTATGTGTATATGTGTGGTACCTACGCTTGAAAACATTACCCTCCTTTCCTTCGGCAGGCGGGTAAAAAGGAACTTCGACCCGCTTCTTTAATTTTGTAAGAATGTGACACCCCCAGCCCAGTGGTGCGGACAACGCGGGAATGGTCGGATTGTTTTTGTTGAGGACGTCTCCGCCGATCCGTTAGGTCTCAGGTTTGAATCCTCCAATGAGCTTTTAGTAAAGGAAAACATTGTGACGCAACATGGCAATCGGGTATTTACAAGTGCTCGCCTGGCTAGCACCCTCAAGTTCAATGCGGTCTGACTACCCCGCGCTTGAGAGCCAATCTAATTCAAGATTTGGGATGTTCAACAACTTCGTTCACATCATTATTTAAGTATGTACTTAAATGTAGAGGTGAGACAGTGGTGAAACCATAGAAATCTAAATAAAAAGGTACTTTTTAATTATATGATGGAATCAGGCGTTACTTTGCGGATGTCCATTTTAAATAAGATATTATATAATGTGGGTAATTTACAGTTTTAATTAGGTAATTTTTATTTTTTACAAAAGGTGCTCATTTCTTTTTAGATTTCTGTGGGTCAAACTCTAACCTATCCAGAAAAAAAAAACTGATCAAGCAGCTTATTTTACTGCCTAGAATACCGCCACGAGCTAAGCAAAGATAGATGGCATTGTCAGTTAATACAGATGGTAGTCACAGTACATAATAGGTCTACAACGAATGTGAACTGAATACCTGATTAAGGGGTGAGTCAATAAAGGACAGAACCTATTTAAAAACCTAAACAAATGCCTAGAATGTGGATGGATTCCAATCACATTTTTCCATTGTCTTGGTTGAGAGATTGGATCGTCTTATTTCACCTGACGACAAAGCAGTCGAGGAGATACAACTCAAAACGTGTCTAAGGATTCCAGTGAAGAGTTTCTTACGCGTTTCGATCGGTTATGTACCTGATTGGAAAACGAGGGCATAGTCATTTTAACTTTCATGAGCGCTTTCCTGGGGTTGTTAATAAAGCCAGGTGGTAGGACTAAATCATTAGTGAGTGCCCTTCTGGATGCGGGTACCACCACTTTGCTCGTATAAACTATAGTCTGCCACCAAGCGCAGTAATGTGCTAGCATACTGTGTTCCGGTTTGATGAAGAGCAATGTAGTCATTAAAATTATTGGCTTATGAGACAATTACTAACTACTACTATGTCTCAGGGTAACAAAAGCACTGCAGTGCCGCGCAGACCTTTGTATATCATATCAGTTCTGAGTGGCACCGTCTAAGTGATGTGTCTGAAAGAACGCACTAACTGTCCCGTCCAATTTGGTTAGTTTTTGACACACAATCATTCAAACCTTTTCTTTTTTATGAACTAAATAATAGTACCGGGTCGTTTCGTAATTTGTCGTCTCCCTACCCCTAGCTCCCGCTCCTGTGCGTAAATTGATGATTCACAGGCTCACAGTGTGGTAGGGAAGCAGATTCACAGAAGTCAACAGTGAACAGAACAATAACTCGGAAGTTTTAATAAATAAATTAAAATAAACAAAGTAGGTACATACCTAATCTGAAATGAGAAGATTATATTAAATCGGCGCAGAGCTGACAGCCTCTAGTCTTCGGTTGGAATGAATTATTGTCTAGAGTTCTCGCTAGTTTTCGTTTTCGAACAATTTAGATGATTTCATTAGCCGATAAGGCAGCTGGTCAGAATATAATGTCTTAGCGACGTTTCATGTTTTATTAACTACTAGCTTCTGCCCGCGGTTTTCACCCGCGTTCCACAGGAACCGTGCATTGTTCGGGACAAAAAGTACCTAGCCTATGTTACTCTCCGTTCTATAAACTAGAACTATACCAAAAATCACGTTGATCCGTTGCTGCATGAAAGAAGGACAAACACACTGTCGCATTTATAATATTAGTAGGAAGTAGGATTGTGAACAGCCAAAATAAACTTAGTTAAAAAGTGCTGTTTTTAAAGGCATTGGATTCTCAAAATTTTAAAATTTTATTTCTTTAAAAAACTAGACATAATGCACAGATATCTATTGTTAAAACTATCTAAAGAAAAGTTTGAAACAACGCCATAGTCACGTACGAGCGTTTTTATCTTTTTGGTTTGTAAAGAAAGTATGACGGGTTGGGTGCACTTAAATGATGTCATCAATTTACTTTTAAATTCATACTATTTTATTTCGAGTCGAACGACGACGCTGGCCGGCTTATGAATCATTGGTAACTTTATAACGCATAATAAATAAAATATTATTATTCCGCTGCTTTACGACACAGCGAGCCGCCACCCCCGAGATATCTCGCTATTCTCGCTTGCCGCCGCCTCCACTCGTCGCCCGCCGCTCGGTGACGGTCGCTCAGCTCTGTTGGTTCAGACTTCAGTCGCATTCGAACGCCGGTTCACAGTGCACGACAACACTCACTGTTTCACGTCAACACAACACTTGGTAAGTTATTATTTATTAATATTTCTTCTACTTTCATCAACAACGCGTATAAAAAAGTTTAAAAAAACAATGTATCCGTTCGCTAAAATAGAAATACTTAATTTAAGTAGTGCCGGAAAGTATCGGACGCGTATTTTGTAGTCGCTCCCTCGGGAGTCGGACTCGGGAACCGGCATTCGGTATACGCACACTACATCAATTAATGCATTTAGGGTTTATCGATCGATGATGCTTTTTGAATGAGATTGTAGGATTTGTAGGTGACTACAGTGAGTAATGATTGTGATATTTTCTCATCGAAAATGAACTGTTGGCAATTGAGGGTGCGGTCTCACTTGCCGCGTTTCTTTTTACGCAAACAGTTAGGTGGCTGGGGCGTGTATGTATTGTGCAGTTTTGTTGTTCGATTCTGCCGGGCACACTCGGGTTGTATGCAGTTTAAATCCGCTAAATCGATGCCGGCAATGTATGCAGAACCAGAATTGGTATTCAGAAAACGTATAGAACGTGTTGTATTGCCGTCTTTGTTCCTTTACGTTTCAACTAATTATGTTTACATTTTTCCTCTCTGCCCTGTCACAAAACACTCGGTATTTTATGGCCCTGGCTTAGATGTAAACCAAAACGTTTGATTTGTTGAAATCAACAATATTTTTTAAAGTTAGAATAATTACTCATTGTTGTGGCGTGCTAGTGTGACGTTGGTTTGCAGTTTATGACGATAGAACGTAAATTTGTGCAAGTTTAAAAAGCGATTTACGTGGAATTCAGGATTCTGAAATTTACTAAAATAAGTTAATTAAACACAACTATTTAGGTACATACCTAAATTGAATTATCTATTTTTTAAATTATAATACCGCGTGTTGCCTATAATAAGTGAAGTTTACATTACCTACATAAACTTTTCAAAAAACAGGATCCGCCTGACCAGGATAAAATAGGGTAGGTAGGTAGTTCCTGCTATTGCAGGAAAATAATTCACACTTATGTAGCGGTACTTACCTAAATAATAAATATTACAAGCATATGTAAATATAGGGACACATTCTAGCGAACATTATTTTTTTAATAATCTTAGAAAAAAACGATATTTAATAAATGAAATGCATATTTTTATAAATAATAATTGACAATTATTTGTTTATTAATTAACTGTTAATAAATAACGTCTTTGAAAGATATCGTGTCAGGTGTTTAGCTAAATAGGTACAAAAATAATTAACGAAGTCTTTCACGTAAGTACTCGCAGTTATCTGTATTTGTACTTTTTGGCTATAGTTGTTACAGGTAAGTACTTACCTACTTTGTGTAACTACCGCATTATTGAACGTGAGGAAGTTTTCGGCAAATGTTACCCATTTCTAATCTTATAAAAAAGTAGGTAAAAAACGAATTACCGTTTTCGCATGGTTCGTTAATCACCGTGCGATATTATTATGTTAATTAATACAATTACTTCGTTGTGCTAACGATGCCGAGTCGTTCAACTTGCGGCAGTGTTGCGTCTAGCCAAAAATCTGAATTTTGAATAAGCTCCGTAACTGTGCTTGCCACAAAAAACTGCCAGTTAATTAAAACATTCAGATAATATACGATTTTATCTGCTTTGGTCATTAACACTTACAATTTTTTTTTCAAGTAGTGAATTTTTGCTTGCACTAATTCGGCTAACATTATGATCACTCAGCAGACAACGTAAGATTAAAATATCTTACTAATTCAATTTAAATTTAATTAAGTATCATCAATGACAGTCGTCCACGTGGATCTACCACAAGCCCTTGAAGGCAACTTAACGAGGAGCATTGATGTGGTGCTAATGAACCCAAAGTTTTGTATCAGACGGGACACTATAAATAGCAATCTGACTAACTCAACACATGGTTGACGAGGCTTATAACCGCTCCTTGTTTTGAATAATAAACGGTTCATAACTTTTTAAGGTTTAAGAGCATGTGAAGGCTTTAATTACATTTTTACGGTCAGTTGCAGAAGATTTATCTTTGCTAGGCAATCAAGAGCTATCGTCGGAGCTTTTCTTATTCATGTTTATCTTTCAACATATATATTATTAGAAATTTACTATCCATAGATTCCACTGTATGTTTCTCAGTTTTCACAATTATAACCGCAAATAGATAAATATTAGTAAATATATTTAAAAAAAAGGAGGAGGTTAAAATTCGATTGTAGTTTGTTTTAAGTCTATCTTCCGAACTCCGTCATTTGTAAACCGATTCGAAGAATTATTTCTTATTTGAAAGGATATAAATTTCAGATTGGTCCCATAGAAATTTCATTAAAATGAGTTCAGCAGTTTGTTATTAAAGTTGGTTTAGCTTTTTTTAAAGCAATTTTACTTGATTTATAATATAATCCAAAACATGCAGAAATATATTCTGTTTTGGTTTACAACATAGAAGTACGACGCAACAAAAGAATTAAAACTAAACCGGTTCGGTTATTGTCATGGTGACTTTCGCCACTTTCTCGAATCATAGCGTCTCGTACGGCGATCATGTTCAGTGTTCACTCACGAAATCCATAATTAGAACCGTACCTACTCATCAATTATTATCGATGAATGATTACTGATGCTTTGTTACATCGCCCGTCGTGCTTACATATCAGACCACCAGCTTACGCTAGCTTTTATCTATTTTAGACCCGCAGTTTTCAGAAAACATTTTAAGAGTATGGATGTCTATAAAATCATTATTTTATATAATATAATTAAATTTGATTATACATAAATCAGCGGTTTCATTTCCGAGTTCATTTTCCTGTTGACTTATTTGTACAGAATGGTTTACAATTGTAATGAATCATAGCACCGTTTTGTTGGCAATTATGTATCCTTAATGAAGTTAAATGAGTTCAATTCTTGTCGAGTTCAATGTTTTACAAAGACGAGCTGTGTACACCAAATATATTTATTACATACGTCATATGGATTGTACTTAGATGTAGGTATAGCTTCGATACGGTGTCTGCTTTTCGCACCATATGCCGAAACGTTGCATTGTCTATATATCGTGGAGTAGGTACTTGTGTATTGCACACAAAGCTATGTACCATGTAATGAAATCTGCTCAGACATGCCAGTGCTTGTATATCAGAGCGAGAAGGACACAACCAGACTGTTGTGGGAAAGGGAGGATACAACTTCCCGAATCCCTAAATCGATTGCCCGGAGACCAAACTGGCGCGCTCCACACCCCCTAAACATCTAACGACTAGGGCCCGGGATTATATTCTCTTTGACTAGGGCTGTCTGCCAGAACTTTAATCGTATTAATATCGTATAAGGGATGACCCGATGGCTATAAAGATAAACATCACAGATTGTTATTGCCTCAATTGACAGTAAAAGATCAGATTAGGAATGAACGTAAAGACAATAGACTACTTGGACACGCTTTCTCTGTTCAAATAGCAGGTATAATATTGATGCCTGAGAAAATTAAATACATTTAGATTTTATTTCTATAAGTTTTACTGTTATTATCTGCCTACATTGATCCACTGCTGAACAGAGCCTATTACAAACGTTCGTAACTAAATGTTTTTGCAAAGCTGACAACCATTTGGGACAGCAGTTTGGCAACGCAAAGCTAGGTACCCTATGTCGGTTTATAGATCAATAAAGAGGCGAGGGGAGTTGTTGCCGAATATTTGGGGACAATAATAATAAAAAAAAATTGTACAATATCCGAGAAGCGAGGGGCATATTCTAATGTTTTTATGTGATTTAGAATTTCCTATTGGATATTATTCCATAATGGAACAGAAGAATCATAATAACGAGTGCGTTTACATTATTACAACAGATTTATTACAACTGCTCGACATTTTTATTAGAGGATGATATTTTTTATTATCGTGATACAGATTCTAATGTGGAGATAGACCAAAAAACAGTACTAATGTACTGTTTCTATGTTGTATGCTAATGCATAGAATGCCCGCCACCGCGGCATTGGCGTGGCGCCCATCCGTGCGATGCTCCACACTTGAAAATGTCTTAATTGCCTGCGCGGCCAACTTGACGCTCCATAAAATTTGAGACGTATCTTTTTGATGTTACGTTCTAACGTTATTTATTAGACGAGGTCGTTGACACCGCGACACTGCCTACTGTTTGCTCTAGTCTGGTTGGTTTGCTGAATTTGACTTTTAAATTACTTAATATTAATTTTTATAACGAGTTCATATCCGAAATAATTATTCTAAATTAAAATGCATACTTACTATTCGCTTTTTCGGTAACTATCAGATTAGATACCTAACTAGGTGTAACTTCATACTATGGTGGTAGCAGTGGCGTATTTTAGGATTCAGCGCCCTGGGCCTGCAGGCCCCGCCGCCCTTTTTTTTACAATTTTAAACTGAATCGAAAGAGACAAAACACAGTTTAACACTGTTCATTAATAAGAGCCTTAGTTAGATAGTCTTTTTTAAATTTCTTCTGCTTGCACCGCCCCTAGCAGCCTACCGCCTCGGGCCATGGCCCTTTTGGCCCTAGGGTAAATACGCCCCTGGGTGGTAGGTACATCTTTACCAGCTTATTTAATTGTGATTGCTGTTTGCCAGGGGTTCATAGACAAATCTGACGATCTATATGTCGATCACTTTCCGATATCCACTTTGCACAGACATTTAGTTCTGATTTTTTGAAGAATATAATACAGTAAAAAGGTAGTGTAGACCTGGTACGATGTATATGTTTATGAGATTTCATTGGTGGATGGTCCGTCGAGGGAAATTTGAAAATATATGTGATTTTAACCCCTTTTGAGAATGTTTTGTAATTCGCATAATTAACAAACAATTAGGCTACTTTTAGTATGTACCTTACTTTTAGTACCATGTAAAAACTTCTTATTTACAGCAATCATTGCTGTAAATAAGAAGGTATTAATTATTGGTACCTGCCAAACTAAGACATTAAAAGTAGCCCAATTGTTTCTCATTTACGCAAAAAACAAAATTCACTGAAAAAATCAGAAAAAAATATTTTTCCTAATTTCCGGCCACTGTGCATTCATTTCGAATTGAAAGTTTGCATGAAAAGCCACATTCTTCGATACTCTTTTACTAAATTACTTAATATGTTTATCCTACGTATACACAAATAGAGATAGACTGTTTCATCGACTCGATTATAACAAAACTAAATCAAATTTACTGACAAGAATGTGTTCCCGTCACCATCCTAAATGACATCTTCAAGAGTTCCACAAACGAGCTCAAGTCCCTGCGTAAATATGCGGGGGTGGGCGTACCTTATAGTGGGGGTAGGGAGCAGACGGAAAGGGCTCTAAATTAATGGCATTCATTTGTATATTCCCGCACGCCTTTTGAGGGGTGGAAACGTAGCTTTATGGAGTAAAAATCTAGCCGTTTCGGGAAACTAGAAAGTAAATAAATCTCGCGACTTTTTACGGCGTTCTGGAATTTAACCAAAAAGTCTAGGTCCCTGAAAAAGTCCGTTGGAAAAATGAATGGAAATGGTTTTTATTGTCGTTAATAGTTTTGTTTTAATAGTATTGGATTAATTGTGATTATTTACAGAAAGATAGAATATAATGATTTACTGGCCTTATAACAATATGTGATACACTGGGCAAGTCGATATTTTTTTAAACAGGATACAAGGTGGACAGTAAAAGGATACTGTTTAACTACATATCTGAATGATAATAACTGTTTTTATTTATATACTGTTTGTTTATTTATCGGCAGATAGGCTGGCAAATCATTATGCTTTTTAAAGGACTTGAACAAAACAATTAACGATAACCTAATTAAAATTATCATTATGTTATTATAGCATTGCAAAAGAAGTGATGATTCATCTCAATACGGTTTAAAAACTCAATGGGTAGCATTGTCTGCAAAACTACCTACTTTGCAGAGTTATGAAGGAAAAATGCTTGTTTGTCGAAATACGAAATGGATCTCAACAACAACATCAAGGCAGACAAACTAGCTCAAAGTTATAACTGTGGCTCATCAGTAATTAAAAGCTGCAGCTTTTACAAGGCACGATGGCAACTCAATAAGTATTGGAAAGCTGAATAGCAATGCTAGATTGAAATAATATATAGAAACTCACTGCGGTTTCAGTTCATTAGGCTAGTAAAAACTAGATTATGCTAGCCATTCTGACTTTTACTACGCTAGTCTACTGCCCCGTACATCAGTTTCCTTTCGAAAGCACGGCGCGGGCGCAGCTTTCAAACTGTAAAACATGTAAATTACCTAAATAATATTTCGTGCTGTAAATAGGCCCGTTGCTCGCGAGAAATTAAAGTGAGAATGCAGACAGTTTTAGCGCACTTAAAATTATAAATAATGATGTATTTGCATCGGGAACAAGATGAGCTTTGGTCGTAACATGAAGTAAAAATAATACGGACGACCGTGTTCTGGTGTGAAGGTATCTATAGGTATCCAATTTCTATTTTATCGGAAAATGTAAAGTAAAACATGCACGGCTTGTTGGAAGACTGCATGTCCTACATCCAACAAAAGGTACCACGTTAAACCAACATAACAAGTTGTAGTTTAGTAGACTGTAGTGATTCCACTCGTTTCGTGGCTGCTGCTTACTGCTTTGCAATAAAAGGTCGAAGCGATGACATATAGTGGCACGGCCAAGCCGCGACATCGATACTTCTGAATTTTACGTGTAAGACTGGATACGAAAACTGGTTTTATACTCGTTATTACGTACACGATGTACACCTTGAATACAAACACTTTCAGGATGCACGTTGAGTCACACAAGACTGCGAGCCAACCTGCGCGTAACAATGACCTCACGGACCAACTGACTTCAATGCTGGTAAACAACGCCAGTAGCCGCAAAATGGCGGGTCTAGGCTAGTGCGTAGATTGCATCACATTTGATCTAGAATAGTCGAATGAGCTTTTGATTGGTAAACAAGTGTTACGAACGAAAGATAGCATCATCCAAAACTAGTATGGGTAAAAATAGCTTGTTACATAAGGGAAATATTATATGTGAAGATTGGTTGGAATATTTAAACAACCAAAACAGTGGGAAATTGTTGGCAATTGTGTAAATATCCAAAACACTACGAACCTTAATAGTTTGCGTGATAAATAAGTGAATAAGTCTAAGGAATGTGTTTCAATTGGAATAGAATCTGGAACGTTACAAGATGGTTAGTCCCAATTTCGCCATCAAGGCTAAAACAATTTTTCTTCGTTTACCTGTAGTAGGTACCGTTCCACGGTTTTCGATGACTGACACAAGCATGATACCGCATTGAAATAATACGTTCTAGGTTCTAGCTGTTTACTATTACGCTCCAAAATGTATGACACCTGGACAAGCCAAATGCGCTGGATAATAGCCAAAACTGTTCGCTGCTGGAATAAACCAAATCTGTTAAATGATTGAAGGTGTCTAGAGAGCTTGTGTAATTTTAGCTTTACATTTGTGAGTGTTATTTATTTATTTCGATCCTTTACGTTACTTCCATTCTTCAGTCAAATCATATCGCCTTGTTCGCTTCTAAATTTATAGTCCTTTCCCATCGCTATCTCATGGTCGTCTTTAAGCCAATAAAGCCAAATCGGAATGTCAAGCAATGTCGTTCACGCGCAATAGGTCAAATTCGTGGTTGGAAGTAAAGTTGAGGATGGAGTTGTCAGCCTATTGTAATATTTGTAGCAGCTTTAACGAACGACGCGTTGGCGTTTACAGTCGATGATACACAGTGGAAAATAGAATTGTAATGCAGTCTTCTTCATTTTTCCTGGAATGCTACCGAGTTACTAATTTAGATTCGGGTTCAAAACTCTCCGTCGACGGTGACCTTTTGCAAATTTGTTCGGAGTAAAAAGTCGAGCCGTATGTCATTTCGGACAGGCAATTTGTCGGGACCATCCCCCTTGCGACCGTCGATTCCATTTGATGTGTTCGGAATCGGAATATTATGCTTATTAAAAGAAAATATCAGGATATTCGAATTAGGTTCTTGACCTCTAGAAGTATCAACGTTATGATAGCCATTCATTATCCAAACAAGGCGTCAGAAACGAGTTCTATTTGTTATGAATGACGCGGCATCATTTAATGCGATTATTCACCGATAAACTTCTTTGTTTTGCATTATCGGACACGTCGCAGTGCATTAATCGGAAATTGATAAAGAATAATAATATTTTTACTCATTGATAGATAAGTCAATTCTCTAGAACATACTTTGTCCACATAACGTGAGGGTTTTGGTGTAGACAAGCCATGAGGCTATGATGAAGAGATAGCTAACACCAATCGTGCTTTATCTAAAGCCGTGAAATCTTTTATCTCTAGTGGTCGCACCCAAACGCACGGTTTTTGATTGAGATCTCTACTGCCTATCAGTATTAGAACATCGCTCGTGTATCAAATCGCCGTTCGCTGCACTTTATTTAGCACCATTTTACCTATCAGTGGCATGGCAATCGATATAAACCAGTAATTCCAAACCTGTACAAACTGAAACCCAAGTAAACAAAGACGCGTCATCGTCAGGCAAAGCAATCAAAGATTCTAGTCTGAATACAATCTAATCGAATCTATTCGACCTATTTACTATCTTGTCCATAACCTTTCTTGGCAGAGAGTCATTCTTGATGCACAAGCAGCGCCTTGTATGGGCGTCCTAGCGCCAAGGTCGGCGACTGCGTTAGAGCACAGATGTCGGTCCTAGCTCACTGGCTGGAATGCTGCGTATAAATAGCTGCAAGGTCACGGCCGCACTCCTTGCGGCTTCGCGACATCTAAACATATCGCTGTAAGCTGTAATCCTTATTTGTCATCAAATTCAGTGACTACCGGAATGCTACGTTTATTCTATTGTTGAACGCTTGGGGCCCTTCAAGATAACAGTATCTTTTGTGCTCTGACTCTCTGAGTCAACCTTATATCCTTTTATCACGATCAGAATAGTACTTCCTGTCTTTAGAACAGTTATTAGTCACCCATTGTTATGAAAATGTTCATGCTGGAAAAGTTATAATTCCTTTCCTGCCCCTTTGCAAGCGATTAGGAATCGCCTGAAAGTAAGAACTAATTATTAACTGTGTGATATGGCTTCCCGTGCTCCTGTAGCTAACACTCCCATTGTTTCACAACTTAAGAGTTTACTAGGTGGACACCTAGTAAGCTCTTCTTCTTGTCGGGCGTTCTTCCTACCGAAGTATCGTCACGAGCCCTTGTATTAATATTTACTGTCTGATTTGATTATACTGTCTCTTTAGATAGGGTCTTCCTTCCGGCACCTATATAAAGTTACTTGCTGGAAATATACTCGGCGTCTACCCTCTGCCTTTCTCGCCGCGTCTGTTCCGTTATCGATCCTGTCTGATACCATTTCGTGTTCAGTGAACTTATTATGTCTGGGCTTTCCTCGCTTGCGTTATTTTATTTGCCCACCTCATGTAATCCGCCAGACGTTTGTCCAATTAATAGTTTCATTATAAACGTTACTCCACAGCGGTGCTGTTGCGTGTTTGTATATATTTTTAAGTGTACAATAATTAAAATTGGCTGTAAATTGCTCGGTAATAAACGGAATACGGCGGAGATTCTGCTTACGGTGAAATTTTAATAAGTTAAAACTTTCTACGGTGTCTGTTTGCTGCGCGGAGCATCGCATGAGTCATTCGGTTCAGTGTACGCTCCCCTCCCAAACCACGTCGGTCCGTTCGCGGTATTGATTCTCCGGCTACATTTTTCTCTCGCTAAAATTTCATGGATGTTGCTCAATCGAATCGCGTTGTTTTGCATAACAATAATTACTGCCGATGTCATCTGGACGATTTAATTGATGTTACATATTTAATACCAGCTACTGCCCGCGGTTTCACCCGTGTGGTGATATTGGATTTATTGGTTTTTAATTTTTTGGACGGAAGCCTAACTATTTTTCTAAAATTCAAGTAGCCTAAGTTACTCCTTGTAAAATCAGCTATCTGCCAGTGAAAGTCCCGTCAAAATCGGTGCAGCCATTTCAGAGATTACCCGGAACAAACAGACAGACAGACAGACAAACATTTGAAAAATGGTTGTTTTGTCATAGTATCAATATACTATATACTTTCATATGCATTAAGTAAAAAAGCTGTTATTTTGATATTACAAACAGACACTTCAATTTTATTTGTATAGATCAGTATAAAACTATTTTAATATATGTATTATACAGAATAAAAATTAATAGGTAGATGAATATCAGATAATAAAATATGTAATTTGTACCTACTCGTATAAGATATGGCTCAAAACTTTTCAGTAGCTTACCTAAAAGCTATCTCAAATTGATCATGACTTAATAAGTAAATGTTAGTAATTACAACTACAAAAGTCGTAATTAGCCAACTAATGTCGTACCGATCGTTAATTACTGTGGGATTTCGTTGGTAAGGATAACTTGGCTGACATTTTGTAAACGCAAACCATATGGTGCGCATGCGGCACATTTTTTTACGAGCGACGTGAATTACGAGACTTCTTACGTACAAACTCGTTTTCGTCCAGTTCTTTACCGTATAAGGATTTGGAAAGGCGCCATGTCATGCCAAACACCGTTAATGTTGCTTTAATCTACAATAGGACGCTGATTTTATTTGGATACAAGTTACAACAGATGGTCAAACAAACTGTGACAGTTTTAACGTTTTAGGTAGTGATCGTCTATTGTCAGAGCTACGTGGGGTCATAATAAGTACTGAACCATTCTTTTTTACGTTGGAAATGCATGAGTCATATGAGTCATATCCTCTTTACGAATGCGATGAACCACTCCACCTCGATCACCTCACCCGTTCTTCGTTTTGTAGTATTTTATTTTCGTTACTTCAGAACGATGAATCAAAAATGTGACGCATGCTTAGTCCGAATTTTTTGCAATACGGAAAAGGACATTATTAGTTTGTATCACTGCCAAACACGCGTGTATTTGAATTGTATTGGTCGAGCTCTAGACAGTATTTCATTAAATCTGCTGCAAAAAACATATCCAGAGTTAGAATCTTCTTTCCTGTGCATCGTGTTTTGGCTCACGAAGAGGTTCTGACTTGTGAAGCCGCCGACCATGCAGTTCGATCTTTCTTAATTGAAAACTGTGGAGAGGTGCCGCTAAAGGTAGATGTAAAGAATGCCTTCAAATCGGTCGACAGAGGCCTTTTAAAATAAGTAAAAGATAATATTCCAAATTTATATAATTTTCTTTGGCAATGTTACAGCTGTCCCACAAAATTAATATATCATGGGCCATGACAACAAAATTTCATCTGCGGTTGGTTATCGACTTATCAGCAAGGTGATTCCTTTGGTCCGGACATTTTCAGTCTCATCCCATCATTCAGTCTTCAATCTAAGCTCAATGTTTGGTAATTGGATGCTGGGACTTTGGGTGGTGAAGTGACGTAAACACGGTCTATGACGAAAGAAAAGAAGTTTAGCACATAGGCCTTGAGCTAAATGTTTCAAGCTTTTAGTTGAGCTTTTAGTTTTGGACGATCTAGTAAGGAGGCGTCCATTAATTACGTGAGGTGATTTAGGCGATTTTTCGATTCACTCTCTCCCTTGGTGAGATGTCGTGAGATTTGGCTTGTAATTGCGTAATTACGCAGCCATATTTTAGAGGAGAAACATATTTTACTAAGTACGTGCTAAGTATGCGTGGAAATTAGCCTGCCCTAACATTGAGTTCCCCAAAAGCGTACCTTTGCAGCAGATTTGTGATGGTGCGATCTGCGAGCAAATACGGAAACAACTTATCCATACATGCAGCTCCGCAGATCTTGCCCGTCTCTTAGCCGTTGCTAAGTGATGATCACGATTAAGGTAATAAGCTCTCCCATCGCCAAACAATGGAACGCTGATGGACTCATCAGTTTTCCGTACGCTGCGTCCGGTTGGGCGCATCGTGCTGTGCTCCGCACCGCTGCCAGTCTGGCTCGGTTGTCCAGTGAAACGGTCACCACGGTTTGTCTTGCACAAGAAGTGCAGGTAGAATTTTCCGCCACGATATTATCCGTCGGACTTTTCCAGTGCCAACTGTGCGGCTATTTTAGAACCAAGTGGCCTCGTGCGTGACGTTGGTAAAAGACTTGACAGAATGACGCTCATTCCATGGAAGCTGGAGCGATCTTTGGTGTGGGATGCTTCATGCGTCGACTCCCTTGCACCGTTGCATCTTCCCACTTTACAAGTACTCTGATCTTAGATGATGTCCAGGATCCTGATGATAGAGCCCGAAGGTGGCCACAAGATCACAGTAACAATTACGTATTTTATAAAAGTTTGGCCTTGTCTGGAAAAGTATATTTTTCCACAAAAAACTTATTAGCTTATGCTCTGTTTGGCAAACCATGCCGTGTGCGGCACCCGCCTGCAACTAGATACGCTAACACCTAACCGCGAAATTAATACATTCTACATTATTCTAGCGCACTTACTTGCCTTCTCAGAATTTTTTGGCGCTGTTTACTGCCAAAATTAATTGCGGAGCTTATTACTGGCTGGAACGAAGACTAAATCTGTGCCGAAAAAGATTCATTAATCATTGCTGTGGAGATGAGACACGTCCTTTTCCTAAACGGATAAGTTAGTCTACTCGCCAATTAGCTAGAAGAGATAAAATAAACTAACTGCATTTTGAGACGTTTAGGTAATGCCAGAGCCCAAGTATAAACAAAACGCTTTTTTTCAATTTTTAATATGATGTGAATAGTCCTTACCTACGTTTGACGTTGCTAGTGTTGTAACTTGTAACCAATGTCGAAGTCTATATATTATTGTTTTATGGAAGTTAGGTTCATTATTATAAAACCGTATTATTCACTCTGCCCTAGTTCGCACTTGCCCTCGCGTCATTTGTAACGTTATTTAACAAAGAGAATTCCTCAATATCGTGACGATCTTATTAATGTAAATATTATGCTCATGAAGTAAGTCTTGACAGAGTTCGTTTCTGTACCTATTATGGTAATATTCTACTTTAGATATTATGCTAATATGCTTGAATAATTTTCAATAGGTGATTGCTAACTAAGTATGTGACTTCGGCATTGTGGTCTAATATAAATAGCTGCAATAGTTTATCTTCTTAAATGTAGTTAAGTTCCAATTAGGGTCCCAACAGATGTTTCTCGAAAAAATCTTATGATCCATTTCAGTTAGGTACCCCGTATCTAATACAAAGGGTAGGTAATAAACACACGGTAAGTGAGTACCTATTACCTAACACATCTAAACTGTATTAGAGATAGGTAGGTAGTAGGTACTTGTTAGTTTCTCTCTGAAAGCCACAAGTTTATTGTAGAAAAATATTTTTCCAGACACGGTAAGCATAACGCCGGCCCATAATAATTGCAGAGCCACTCAGAACTTTGAAACACAGTGTTGCCCAATAATTTCACTGGCTACTCTGTTCAACAAACCTGAACACAGTAATGCTTGTACAATACTGCTTGGCAGATTTCACGAGCAAAACGGTTGTGCCAACCCAGATGGACACTTGCAGTAGAATTAGTCCTACCACCTAGTAGGTATACCTACATATAAATGTTGCAAGTTAAATAAAAGCTATCACTTTGTACTTTTCGCCGTGTGATTTTTACTTATTTGCCCTCGTAAAAAAAATGTCGTAGGTGGTTACTATAGGAAATTTTAACAATTAATCACAACATCGTTGTTGTTATTTCGCGTCAATCATAATAACAAATAGGTATATGCCCAGCTGGGCTATAACTTAATTAAATTGACATTTCTGGTTCATAATGATAGCGAGGACATCATCGGAGCAAGACATCTTGCAAGTTGTAATAATGGATTGTTAATTTACAACCTCAGTATGTATCTACAAGCTGTCCTCATTTTCCATTGTTATTCTTCTCTTTAAAAATAATAATTATTAATTACAAATGACGTTATCTGTTTGTAAGTAATTAGGAAGTAGGTACATCACTTTATTAAAAGCATTAATATAAGGTTGGAGTTCACCAAATGTGAAATGAAGGGCGCTCACGGCGTGATCGGCAATTCAGAAGCCAGCAGATGTTAAACAAAAAGTATCTAAGCTATAACATTTGGCTCGTACCCACAACTACCCCCAATCAATAATACATATAACTATGCACCCAATTAATTCAACCGTTGAACTAATAGGAGTTTTTTGTTGCAGTAATTCAACTTCGGTGAATTAGTTAAGCCTAGTTCATAGTTCTTCGGTTCAAAATGGTGAACTCCATCCTAATCTGTTAATGCTTCATAATTATATTGATCTTACCTTACGCACTGATGATACCCGGCCTTACAATAAAAATTGTATTGCATATCAACCTTCTTCTGAGCATGTTTAGGTTGAGTGTTGAGTGCTGGTTGACACTTGCATCCTTCGTGAAACAAAAGGTTGTTTCCCTTCCGACTGCACGACTGGCAGGATGTATTATTTTGTACACACATCGAGGAGGGCCGACAACAATGCCTCGTCATTTTATTATTCTGTTTGCGCACCCGCACGTTCTTGCTGCCTGAAGTTGAATTGATTTGATATATTCGAATTTTGAATTAATGGCAAGTTTGTCTATGGTCAATTTAAAAAGATAATCGTTTTCTTGTAATAAATGTTGCCAAAATGTAAAATATTATTCACCCACGCCACATTATAATGATATTTCGCCACTTCTTCTCGATAAGAATATTCACGACGTAGTCCCGAATATTCTTATATCTTCGAATAAAGTGGCTCATACAGGTAATATCTAACGAATTTCACTTGTTAAGTTCGTTTGATTGTACTCGTATATTATATTCTCTTTTGCCACGTATTCCTATTACATTTTTAACTTTTTATAAATAACTGATTTGGGTATACCTCTAGTTATCTTGAGTTTTACACATTTGAAAGTTAAATTTATTTGGCCTACTTACAATTAATACCTACCTACCTACCTAACTATACATTTGAGCTTTCTTAATCCTGCTACTATTATAAATGCGAAAGTTTATATATGTGCTGTGTCTGTGTGAATGTTTGTCACCACGTGTCTCCGTAACAACTAAACCGATTTTGATGAAATTTGGAATGTAGATAGTTTACGTTCTCGAATAAAAAATAGTTCAGATTGACACACTCAAGTAAAACAAGTACGTACCTACACTTACACAGAAACATACTTCGTATAATAATAAAGAACAGTTACAACGTTTCTCCCACAACAGATTGTTCATGCACACATTGCTTGTTACAAACAACAGTTATGAGTTAGACGGTGAGTGGGACACTTGATTGGCTTGTGGCCCATGTTACCCATGTACCTACCACTTAAAAGTAATGCACGTAGGTACTTAATCTATACATCTAATAAATAAAATTGAAGTGGGCCGGCGTTATGCTTACCATCAGGCAAACAACCAGCTCGTATCGTTATCAAAGAGTATTAAAAAAAACATGTCAACACTAAACAAAAGTAACAAACAGAAGTTTACGCAAAGTTCAACAACCGATTTATTTTAAACTGCAAGCCTCTTTGTTTCGATGCTCCATCGGGAGTGGCAAGTCGACGTGATACGGTCCATTTGCTCGTGTAACGTCAGGCGTCTGCTCGGCAGCCTAATGCTTACGCCACCCATTACGGGGCAATCAATGGAGACTCGGAGAGATTAGTTGGAAAGCGAAGCATGCGAAGTATCTATCGCATGTGGGATGCACTATTACTTGGTGCGATGAGTCAGTTAAATACGTGCTTGTAGATACAAAAGCTGTCTTTCGTCTCAAAGTGCAACCAAGAACTTAGTACCGTGCATTGTATAGTAGGTATTTGGAGAGATGAACTAACGGATTGATAGTGAAGTACCTTCTAGTCACATTTACGAGTATCATAGATCATAATGTCTCGCAGATTTTAATTCCGGAGACACAGACAATCCTAGATCTAAGGATCCATATAAATGTGAGACGTTTATTTTTTAATTAGATTGTTTCCGTCGAATCTACTTTTTATCGAGATGATTTGACTAAGTATGGAAGATCGCTGTTGCTTACATCCTACGCATTTGCGCACAGATTAAAAGTTAGTGATGGTAACATTTTCTTGTTTTCAGATATCTAAACAATGGCCTGCTCAGTCAGCGACACACCTGCCCTGAAGGACCTGCCGAAGGTGGCGGTCGACCTGAAGAGCCAGCTGGAAGGCTTCAACACAAGCTGTCTGCGCGACGTAGACACCAATGAGAAGATTGTGCTGCCATCTGCTGAAGGTATGATGATAGTTGATTTCGTTTCCTGAAGATAACATCTAGAGGAGAGCCAGGGGTTTTAATACAAATGTATCAGTTAGCTGGTAGTCATTTGATAAAAATGCTTAGACATCTCACACGATGATGAATCAACTATATTTGTGTTCAGCCGGAAAAAACTAACAAAAATCGTATTCCCGTGGAACTTCCTTTTAATATCTGACCACAGACACTTTTATTATAGGTACAACCATTGACCGAGTTAGTTTTGTGAAAGACGAATGACATGAAAACAGTTGTTTTAATTATTTAAACCTTGATCAGATGTAGCGCAAGAAAAGCAACACAACGCCCTGCTACAAGGCGTAGAACAATTTCAGACATCCTCCCTAAGAAAAACTGAAACCGTCGAAAAAATAGTACTACCGAACGCGATAGGTATTGTGTGGTGGAGCTTAACGAGATGTTACTAATGTTCCGAGAAATAGACTGGCTGAAATGTGTAGCGAACAGCCTGGACGTGACCGCTTTGACTCGCATTTTCCTCATAACAGTCATAACACTACAGTAACATTATAACTTGAAGATTAACGTAAGTTGAGAACGAATAGACTACACTATCCGACGTGAGCTGAGGGCTAACTATTTGTTATTGATGGCACTAAAATAATAACTAGCATGTTTGTTTAGCCGTTTGGATGTGTGCGGCGGAAATTGGAATTACGAATGTTTCATTTTTTTTTCTGTTCCGCAGATGTTGCCACAGAGAAGACTCAAAAGTCCTTGTTCGATGGCATTGAACAATTCGATGCCACCAGGCTCAAGCACACAGAAACACAGGAAAAGAACCCGCTTCCTGACAAAGATGGTATGTCATTATATTTATAGAGGTATTTTACTGGCACCCTTATTTACAATGCATGAGCTGTTTTTATCTGTTCACTATTTTGTATGGCGCACGCATAGGGTCTTACCACAAAAAAATTAAACCCACTTTAAACCTGTGTTCAACATTGTTTAACTCCTAAACATGCTTTAGCCGCGCATTTAAATATGTGCAACCATAAATCCTGATTTAAGTAGCGTCTAACAGTTATCTAACTCAATTTTGTTGTGACATTTCTAATCATTTTGGACATTTATCTTTAGACACTGTCTAGCTAAATATGGTGTCTAAAAATTGTTTTTTGTGGTAACACTAATAATGTCTGCCGATAAGCCCCGTGTGCCCCTAAACATTTCGTGCGACACTTTCTAGACGACATTACCCATTCTTAAGCGATAAAAACTCACACTTAATTGTTTTTGTATTCAGTTTTAACGATCCCCTGATTAACTTATCGAGTTATTTTGTAAGTCTGCGGTCTTGACACGCTTTCTTTCCCTGCACAAGTTAAACCACATTAGCATTCTTGCCTTTGTTTTAATTTTATGCAGAAAGCCTCAATTATTGTATTTATAACGTGGAAACATACATGCTTTTTATCATTATGTTATGCCGTGCACGGTTTTGCTTTGCGATAGTTGTGGCAGCTGAGAAGGCCCACCAAAACCTGCTCGACGGCGTCGAGCACTTCGACAAGACTCAGATGAAACACACCACGACGGAAGAAAAGAACCCCTTGCCGCCCGCTGAAGGTTTGTTTGCTGCTTCATAGCCCAGCTTACGATTTTTGTTTTATTGTTGATAATTTTAATATTTATCCTACTTAATCCTTACTAATACCACAAACGCGAAAGTTTGTGAGGATAGATTGATGTTTCTGTTTCACGCAAAAACTACTGCACGGATTTTGATGAAACTTTACAGTAATATAGCTTAGGTATGTAAATAACGTATACTATAATTTATAAAGATATAGGTATATAACGCGGGTGAGCCGACGGCAGAAGCTACTAATCCGACTGACGGCTTGACTTGACGGCTCTGTAGCTAAGTTGGTAGTAACCCTGCCTGCAAAGCGAGGGGTCCCGGGTTCGATTCCCGGCCGGGGCAGATTTTGTGTAAACATAAAATTTGTTCTCGGGTCTTGGATGTTTGTGATGTGTATCTGTGTGTGTCCATGCCACCTGCGACACAGGGAATCCTAGTGCGGGGGTATGAGTGTAAGCGTTTATTTATTATTTTATTATTTATATTATTAATCCTACTTCCTACTATCCTGCTAATATTATAAATGCGAAAGTGTGTTTGTACGTTTGTCGTTTTGTCCTTCTTTCACGTAGTAGTAACGGAGCAACGGATAGACATGATATTTGGCATGTATATAGTTATGGACCGGCGAGATGGCTACTTTATTACTTTACTTTTATCCCGAAAAAGTGCACGGTCTCTGTGGGAACGCGGGTGAAACCCACGGGTAGAAGCTAGTAATATTATAAATGCGAAAGTGTGTTTGTTGGTTTGCCCACCATTCACGCAGTAACGGAGCAACGGATCGACGTGATTCTTGGCATAGATACAGTTTATGGACCGGAGAGTAACATAGGCTACTTTTTATCCCGGAAAAATATACGGTTCCTGCGGGAACGCGGTTGAAAACCGCGGGCAGAAACTAGGGGTATATATCTTCTACCTCAACTTTGATACAATGGCATTAACACGTACATTTTTGTATTTATAGCTATCGAAGCGGAAAAGGAAAAGAACAAATTCTTGAACGGCATCGAGAACTTCGATCCTACCAAGCTGAAGCACACGGAGACCTGTGAGAAGAACCAGCTGCCCACCAAGGACGTCATCGAGCAGGAGAAGACCGCCTGAGCTGCTCTGCAACCAAAACCCGCTAGTATCGCGTATTTTAACCTCGTCGTAAGTTATTAGGCCGGCCATTCTACAACCATTCTTATCATAACCAATTAGGAAGGCTAGTGGAAGTGAACGGTCCTTATCATTAGTTTTATAGGAACGAAATTTTCTATGTCACTTTTTAATAAATGTATATTTAAGCGTATTCTATGAGCATTTTATTAATTTAATTTATATCGATGTGAGTATGTAATTAAGTATTAATACTGGTTTTTATTTTAGTACGCTGCACTCCATGTTTTCGTAACATTCGCTTGTTTGAATCTGGCTTGTGTTCTTTTTAGTTGGAATTAATGATAAGAATATTTTGCACGGGCTAAAAGACTGTCCGTCTGTACGGTAACATAGGGGTGTAGAAGTTATCGAGTCTGATTTGATATTAAAATTCGTCTTTCGTTTCTGCGTTGATATGCAGGTAGTATTGTTTCGGATGTATTAACTTAGATGTATGTATTCATCGAAGTAGAAGTTACTGTAATAATATTACTTGCTCAACCGTTTATGGTTAAGAATTTGGTCTGATTTTTAAAAAAGCAATAGTTTGTGTTAAGATAAACAATAGTAATTTTTATAATGTCATTTACAACAGTGATGTAACCACACGTTTTCCATTTTTATAATATGCTATCGATGCCAATAAACAATTTTTACCGGAGATTTGTATGTTTTACAGACGGTGCTTTTTTATAAATATAGATTGAAAAATAATTCTGCATTTTCTTTTTCACCCTTTTAGAGCAGGTTACCTACCTATTATGTATTTTTATGATTGGTTACGGTTGACCTGACCACAATCTCACCTGACCTTGCATATTATGTGCCTTATGTGACGATATGCTCGGAAGGCTAACAAGTGCAACTAGAACACATTAATAGAAACTTGGAGATAGGTTATTCAACTTGAGTGTTGTAACTAGCTAGCTAGGTGAGCATTGAAAAATGTTCTGTCACTATGCTGTGGCGCATCACCAACGTTTACCTTCACCGAAAACTAGGTCGTAGGACAGACTTGTGGATGACCTCAATACCACTGAGCTATCGTCTCTTCAAAATAAAACATAAATATTTATTCTAAAACTTGCACTATAGCCTATTAACCCGTTCCAATCATTGCAGGGAATATAACGTTACAAACACAAAGTACTTTTCTATTACAAATCATTGAGGGAATATAATAATTATAACGCTACGCTAGAACAGTATTGCCAACTCCCAAAAATATCCCCCTTAGCCCCTAAAATAACCATAACTTCGTACGAAACCCTCTAAATACCTACATAAATGCAACTTATTCTTTGTAAATTTTTTATTCATAAACTAGTTTTCAATCGAAGAGAGTTAGTACTTCTAACTCGTGCTTTCTAGTTTAGAATCAGAATAAAATTTGGTCACGGTATTTCTTTGTTTCAGGGATCCTATCCAATCCTAGTTAGGAGTCAAGGTCTGTGTCAGATGCCCGTTTTCACCAACGATGAATAAGGCGACGCCCTAAGGTTTATAATCAAAGGGCGTCGCCTTATTCATCGTTGGTGAAAACGGGCATCTGACACAGACCTTGACTCCTAACTAGGATTGGATAGGATCCCTGAAACAAAGAAATACCGTGACCAAATTTTATTCTGATTCTAAACTAGAAAGGCGACGCCTAACTAAACTGTAACGCATAATGTAAGCGAAGTCCTATGGCTAAGATTCAGAGACGATTCTAAGCGTAGACTTTGGCTTCCATATGTCAAAACTGTATAGAATTTTGACGTATGGAAGCGTGAGTCCACGCTTAGATTCATCTCTGAATCTCAGCCTAAGTATAAATCGTCTAATCGTTAGAACACTCCTAATGGTTGGTGAAACGTTTTTTGCTCTAGGCATCTTTATACTTTAGGCTCTAAATATTAAGGCATCCGATTTAGGCGTCTCCTAGGGTTGGTGTAAACGGACGTAAGTAAGCCACTTATACCTGTTTACACCAACGACGAATTATGTGACGCCTAACTAAGTAATTCCTAATGTAAGCAAAGTCATAAGTAAAAAGCGTTAGAACCCTCCTAAAGTTTGGTGAAATATTTTTTAGGCAAATCCTAAATATTTAGGCATCCCATTTAGGAGTCTCTTAGGGTTGGTGTATTGAAAGTCATAAAACCATCTGAAATACCATACTTGCACATGGGCACGACACACGGGTCTCTTCAAAAACATAAAATCAATGAGTATCTTGCATAAATCAAATCAGTTTAATTTATTTTTATTTTGCAGCTGCAGCAGCCCACAGATTACCACAGATTACTATATCAGCAGTTGATCAGCAGCCTCACATGTTGTCTATGGTAAAGTATGGTAGTAACGTCCACAACCAAAACGTTCCATTACAATTTCCGATTACAAACATTACTGATTAAAAGAAAGAGAACCAAACATATAATGTACGCGTAAGAAAAAGATAGCTAAAGTAGATTGTGAAAAAAATACAATTTTATTGAAATACTATCTTGTAAATCAAAGAGAGTATAACCCTACAGTGTTGTCATTTTGGCATTTATAATGCTAAATTTGGCATTTTACGTGCTAGTGATGGCACCTTTTTCAATGGGATTAGCAAAATTTTCACACCTCTGTTAGATATTTACTCTGTGCAAAAGATAGAACTAAGTCCAGATCACAGGATTTTAGAGCCGTTTGTGTTGATTCTTAAGATGGCCAATCAACATCACAAGCACAAGAAGACGAACATATTGATGATCTACAAATATTATTTGAATTGGATGATAAGATTTACATTAAAATAGTACTGCG
The DNA here is from genome assembly GCA_907269065.1 of Crocallis elinguaria. Taxonomy (NCBI): domain Eukaryota; kingdom Metazoa; phylum Arthropoda; class Insecta; order Lepidoptera; family Geometridae; genus Crocallis; species Crocallis elinguaria. Next base: position 38,103,868 of record OU026065.1, read on the forward strand.
TTTTTTAATTACATTAAATTACGTCCGATTATTATAATTTGTTATCCATTTAAACGAGACTTGGCAGTTAGCTTTTTTTAACAGATATGAGAATAATCTAGCACTTTTTAGCATATCACCGCCAAAATCTAGCATTTTCTCCAAATACAAAACGGCAACACTGTAACAAACAACACTGCGCTATTGTATACTACTTAGTCTATGGCTATTGTAAATTTTCGCTTCCCGCCGGCTTTGACGGTTTGCTTTTGGCACGTGCAATTTTCATTATTTTCTTGAAATACAATTTCACATTTCTCCACAAAGCTAAACTCTGATGCTAATAGTTGGGATATACCATTTAGGTAAGTGTTTTTATTATAATCCGGAGCCATAATTACATTTTCATCATTTGCACGTGTTGTAATCGTAGACAGCAAAACAACCATTTGCAATCTATAGCTACGATATGGTTTTGTGATCATGTACAGTGATTACAATGTGGTTAAAAGTAAGGTTTCTTATTTATTAGGTAACAATTTGTCTGGTAAGGTTGGGTCATTTGTTTTTGTTTACCTGCAGATTGTTAGCTACAGTAGCAATGTCATCTCCGATCCGCTGTCGCGGGACGTGGAAAATCCACAAGCGAACATCTGAACCCGATAGGTGGCTCGATGAAATGGGATTTTTCCGGAAACATACTGCTAGGGACGCGTGTTGCTTGTTTCGGGCTGTGTCTGAGAATGTTTACAACACGCAGCGGTATTATCACAAGGTTCGCCTGGAGTGCGTACGTTTCATGGCTACAGAGAGACACCTTTTTGAAGGGGTAGGCTTATTTCTCACTTCATTTATTGGTGACTTTCCAATTTTCAATAGCTAACATGTTACTTTTATGTTATAGTCTTTCACTTGCCCATTTGAAAACTATTTGAACGAGATGTCCAATCCATCTGAATGTGGTGGTTTAGTTGAGATATCAGCAATGAGCCACTTGTATAGGTAAGAAGAAATTATTTTATGATTACCCTCCTTTACAACTTGTGATTATTCTACCTTTGCAATTTACGAACACAAATGTTGGCCTTTGGTTTTATTAAAATATACTTTATCTTAATTTTCATTAAAAATGTTTACTCTTCTAAATAAAAGCTTTAGTAAAAAATATTTGTTAAAAAGCCCTCCCTATCTTCCAGGCGTGATTTTGTTATATTTGAGGCAAACAAAGGCCCACAAACCAAGATATGCAATGGTTATGGGAACTCCATCTATTTATTCTATTCGTCTGACACCAAGCATTTTGATGTGGTTTACACCAAAGAGTTTATTAACATATCTTCTTTTTGTCAGTGTAAGTACGTTTACAATACTAGTGCTATTAATTTTTTTTTTAAATTCCTACATTTTGCTGAAGTATTTAGCTGATTAAAGTAATAAAGGCCAATGCAAATTATTACACAGTAAAACCTTAAGTCTAGTAAGAGCTATAACTTAATTAACATTTAATATGCCACAATTATTATTTGGTCAATGTAATGAAAATTGAATTTCATTGTGTAGGAAATGCAATTGATAACAGATTACTAGTAAAACTGGATTGGGAGATTAATTATCGTTTTCGGCAAAAAGGCTGGTTAAATTACTTCTAATTTTAACTTATCAAACTGTCAATTTTATTGATGGCAACCCATCTCTAAGTTCCGTACTTGCACTGCAGAGATCATAAAATATTGTGTTGGGTACCTATAAGCTGGTGATGATGCATGTAGCAACCAATGTTAATGTCTTGCCATCCGGCTTCTAACCATTGGTTTGAGTGAACCATCTGATTGAACTGATTAGTTTATCATTAATTAAAAAAAATATGTTAGTATTTGCTATAAGTGTCAGGGTTGGTTTTGATCTTCTTGCCAAGGTAATTTTTGTATACAATTTTAAACTGTTGTGGTCTCTATAATTTCTGACTAGTGAATCCTAGTATATCTGGATTCATATGTTAAAAAATAATTCAGCGCTTTGTTCTATACAACACAAATATCTTTCGCTATTTCGAAAACCACATGGTTCAATTGGTGATTATAAAACTTTTGTAAAAATTTGCTTTGGTCTATTCATCATGTACATTTTGTAAGCCTATTATAATTTTATTACATATTCCTGTACTTATAGCACTGGTGTATGAAATATTGTATGATGGTGTGTACCAACTCAAAGATTTGTCATATGCTGTTGACAAAATGCTCCATGACAAGGCTCCAGCCAACCACATTGAGTATTTCATGTCAGAGAATGTAGAACGCCGTAAAAAGCAGAAGGAACGAGCTAAGATCTTCATTGAGACCACTGAAGACAATAAAGATAACAATAACAACGCTGTTGCATTAAAATGCAAGCACCATACTGAAGACCTTGAGAGAGCAAGTCTATTGAAAGAATCTCTGAGCATTTTCGTGTTCAATCGCAGTCTCATTCAGCTGGAAAATGTCTGCATGAACTGTTTGAATGTGAACAGTGCAAAGGATTTGCTGGACAATGGAATCACTCCATTTCCATACAAAGTAGCTAAAGCTTTGGACCCTGATATCTACAGAAACATTGAGTTTGATGTTTGGAGTGAAATACGGCGAGGTATTTTAATATTTCTTTTTAATTTGTCAGCATTCGCTCGTCTTCTTTAAAAATTATATGATGTTACAGAACTCAGATATGGAGCTAGGTATTCCGATGGGACAACATTGCAAGTTGGAGTCAAGTGCTTGTGTAAGCTGCAGACAGATCAGTCGGTACCATACCACTGCCACATTCAAGAGATGCGCCCGGATGGCGGGCCATGTCTGGTCTTCATTGAGGAGCTAGGGGAGAAACGAATGGTCAAGTATGAGCAGCTTGAGCCGCTGCCAGTTAATGAGGCAAGACCCTGGGCTCCTCCATACAGATTCTCTCGTGCACACTCTCAAATCCTGACTCTTAGCCAAATGTTGCAGCAAATAGGTGCATTTTACTTTCTTTTGTTTTGAAGTTTGGTGCAAGTGTACTTAACATCCTAAGCATTTTAGTACAGTACTTTAGAAACCTTCTCATATGCTATTCTGAATTACTAGTATTTGTATAAGCAATTCTAGTCATTTGCGAAGAGCCATTGTTCATAAGTCATTTCACTGCACATGCTACCAACTTTTCGGCACTTGTTTTTATATTTGGTTTACGCTATCCAGGCAGTATCACCAGGAAACAAGGGTTGGGAAAGGTGCGCAAAACCAAAGGTGAAGAGAAGGTCACAGAAAAGACTTCACAAAAGCTGTCTCCAAAGATATCTTGGGAGGAAATGAATGATGATAGTGATATGAAGAACAATATCAACCTAACACCATACCAGCACTTGGACTTTATGAACTTTGAACCCATGCCTGTTAGTCTAGTATCTAGGAGTAGTAAGAACTTGGTTTTGGGCCTTGGTTATAAGCATTTCAATTGTGGTTAATTTATGCTCGGAAATAAAGACATTTTGGTGCACACAACTTAATATTTTTATTATAATCCTTTGTGCTCCTCATTTCCCAATCGCTTGTTGGAAGAACATCATAAAGTCAACATAATCAAACATTTTCTAATCTCATCAAGCAAGACTCGATCTACTTTTGTGCAAGCTTACTAACTTAGATACTTACAAAGACATTCAACTCTAATATAAAGGACCTTATTCATTCAGATTAGGTTTGTGTGTCCCTTTGTCCCATTTCGTGACCACAATTGATGATGCTTATAAAAGCAGGGAACCCCTTTGAAGTACCATATCGTAGCTATAGAGGTATACAATTCATGGTAGTTTGTGTTCAGTAGAATGTAGTTATTGGCTTATTGCGTATTTCGTTGTATTTGGAACTAGTTGGTAAAGAATAGTGGTTTAATAAGTAGCAAGGTAAGATGATTGAAAGAGTAATTACTGACAGCAGGTGTAAAGTGTTTTTTTTGTATGATACCTACAACACTACTATTTTTGAGGTTGAACAAAAATATTCCTAATTTTGATAAAGATTGGGGAATTACATGTGTTTTTATAAGTTGGTAATTTAAACCAGTTTTAATTCAAATTTGAAATATGTAAGAAATGACATAAGATAAACGATATGTTTAATATTTGGGTCCGCCCCTTATAAGCTTATACTATAAGAAATATTATAAATTAACGATTTAATCTACAAGAGTTGTAACATTTGAGATAATTTAGACAGTAAGATACACCTCTGTCAGTAATTTAGTTAGTAGCGTAGAGGTTACTACTCACAGTTAAACTCTCCATTCGCCATCCAGGTTGAAGTACAAGCGCTGCCCCTAATGGTGGACTGCCGGCCTGCCGCGGGCGCTCCGCCCCACGAGCTAGCGCTCTCCGCGCCCAACGGTGGGCCCCCGCCGCCGCCGCCAGAGAACAACCATCATAACCAGGTAAAATATTCCTAATATTTAGAATCTATTTACATGACTGACGTGTTTTTGTTGTGTTTTATTATTTGTTAGGCTTGCGTTTGATTCACCGCTGTCTGCTTGGTGATAATAACCCAATGTAAGACTGACCAACCAATTATTTTTTGTTCTCGTTAGGTTTGAATTTGACCGCTACCTCTCCTGATCGTAAACTGCCTCACAAGACATGCAACTATCATTTATTTATCACTAGCTGCTGTCCGCGGTTTCACCCGCGCGGAGATATTGGATTTCATGGTTTTTATTTTTATGCGCGGAACCCTAATTCTTTTTCTAAAATAAAATTAGCCTAAGTTATTCCTTATAACATCAACTATCTGCCAGGGAAAGTCCCGTCAAAATCGGTCCAGCCGTTTCGGAGATTACCCGGAACAAACAGACAGACAAAATATTTAAAAACGGTTGTTTTGTCATAGGTACCGTACTTTCATAATTATGCATTTGGTAATAAGCTGTTATTTTGACATTACAGACAGACACTTCAATTTTATTTATTTGTATAGATATGTAGATGCAAATATGTATTTATTCATAGGAAATCAAAAGTTTTATTAATCTAATATATAAATAATAATTAGTGAACTGTCGTTGATGAGGTAACTTAGGGATTATCTGCTTATGAGTACTGTCTGCCAAGGTACAAGACAAACTAGTCTATCGCGTTTATAAATACAACTTTAGAGGAGGATTGGTCAGCGTTTAGTCCTTGCAAACTTAATGCCATGTTTCCTCCTTGAATTACGCCAGTAGATAAGTCATACTCCTCTGTTTTTTTTTTTATGGTTTTGCATCAAGCCGCGCTTGCGCTTGTAGTATCTCGTAATCCTAGCTTGATGAAAAAGCATGGTTATTTTGACAGCAAAACGCATACTTGCATAAGCGTCTACGGTCCGCATAAGTGTAACCGAGTGTAAAATGTAACGTGACGGCGTGGTGTTGCAGGGCGGCGGCAGCGGCGACATGGGCCACGGCGTGGCGTCCCCCGCCGCCCGCGCCTCCACCCCCGGCTCCACCACCGCGCTTGCTTCCTACGCCGGTAAATACATGCTATATGCATCTTTACTTTAGAACTCTAGACCCATTTCTAGTATTTTCCTCCTATAACCTACACTTGGAAGTTTCTCCGAAATTATTAAAGTTGTAAGACTAAAATCTCGAATATGCTTTTTCTTTAATGTAAGAAATTTGCTATTTGGAAAATTCTTTTTTTATTTGAAAGGATACATTCAGATTGGTCCCATACAAATTTCATCAAAATCGGTTTAGTAGTTTGTCACTGAAGTCGGTTTATCGCTTTGTTTGAAATGATTTCTGCATCAAAATATATTTTTTCATTGAGTTCTGCGAGTTTGAAATATTTTTTTCTTCATCGTTATCATCAGAGGGAATGCGCCCACCGCTGAAGAAGACAGACCTCCCCTATAGAACGCCAGTTGGATCCAGATCCCTGGATTTGGGCCTGATGATTTCGCACCCGCTACGTACGCCTTACCCCATCTTGTTTCTATGATGTGTGGTTGCCGCAGACTTCGTGCCGGGCGTGCCGGCGCTGGGCTACGCGCCGTGCTACGGCGGCAAGCTGGGCGGCGGCGTGGTGTGGGTGCCGCCGGGCGCGCCGCCGCCGCCGCCGCCGCCGCCGCACCACGTCAACCCGCACGTGTACAAGAGCGTGCAGCCCAACGGCGCCGACCTGCCCATGAACGGTACCGAACCCCTGCACCATATCATTTTTTTATACTATTTGGTGACGAGACGAGCCGGTCGTTTGCTTGATGGTAAGCATAACGCCGGCCCATAACAATTGCAGGGCCGCTCAGAACTGAACGACAAAGGCCTGCGCGGCATTGCAATGCGCTCGTTACCCTGAGACATTAGGTATTAAAATTAAAACATTTCAAACTGCTAAGTTTATTTAAAATAGTCTTTTCACATAATGGTAAGCGCGCTGCCGTTAAAAATAACAGTGTCACTCACAACTTTTGACTGCCAAAGTGTGCTTCTCGCCTTTAGAAAAGTTGATTTTGAAATGCAGCAAAGCTTGCGTGCCTACTACTGCTTTGCAGTATGTAAGCGATTTAAAGCAAATATAATTAAAAATAAGCTGTGTGATGGGCTTGAGCTAAAGTTTAGTAATCCCGCCTGTGACTAAATTATTTACGAAAACAAGCTTACTATTTACTTCCTCGCGGCGTCGATTATAAAAGCCTGCTACAGAATTTGGTCAGAATTTTCAAACAAATTGAGATGATAAACATGTTATTGTAGCAAAAGTTATATAGAAAAACACGACTGCCCTAGCCAGTGTCACTCGGTATGATGTAGGGATCCTAACGATACCCCATACATCCAAATCTGTTCAAGCATTTACAAGTTATGGTGGAATAAAGAAACTCGTATACACACATGAACCCTAAACACATATATATACTCCTTTTTTTGCAGTTGTGTAAAAAATTACAGCTTAATTCATGGAGTGAGATCATCTGTACCATCCGAGCCGTGGATATTATCAGAGTGCACGAGAGTGTTAAAACTTTATATCCCAAAACGCACACATAGAAATTAAAGAAAGCTAGTTTATCAAAGCACAGTAAGATAGTCTTGCTTTGTGTGTCAAATGTAAGGTCTAGGTTTTTGCATTTGTCTAATAAAGTAAATAACTTTGGCAGATGCGTAGTTCCAACTAACTAATGACATAATTATATTATAGTGAATTGATCGCCAACCAATGATATGATTCGATTTGAGATTTCTATCTGTCATTGGTTGGTGATCCGTCTTATTTGTTTATTATTATTAGACATGTATAAAAACATGAATTTGTTGACCCTCACGATCGGTTGTACAATTAGTGTGGGGAATTTAGGAGCGCTCTTCTAGAGCCTTTGGAGTTTGAATTACGTGAAGCTGCGTTCGTGTGCGTGCATTTTTGAATATTTGAAGTTTCCGCAATCGTGCACTCTATATCATCAATCATCACAAATGAATAGAGAGCTACAATTCGATCTCTGCGTTCCTTTTTATTCGGCAAGAACGTTTGCTAAACAGCCGCTTGCTTGTTGTGCAGACATCCCCACGCTTCGCTATTACTTCAACCTCGGCGTAGAGTGCATGTGGGCCGCCTACGGGCCGCCGCCGCCGAGACACTACTCGCCACGGGACATTGCGCAGGTGAGATCCACACAGCCAGGGCCGAATGATCCATGTCGGGGCCACACACAACATACAAGTCGCTTAGTATACAAATATAAGTTTTTTTAACTTTCATAGTCACAAGTATTAACTTTAGTATGTGACAAGATATTTACCATGCGTTTTCTCAGCTATATCGTTTCTGTTTCCTACAGTAAGTTTTTCCATTTAGATGTGATTCCTGTGAAACAGATATCTCTCAGGCTCGTATCTAATATCGATACTCGTTATAGTAAAACCTATGTTTCTTGATTGGCACAACCCTAGCAATGGCAGCCATTTTATTCGACAATATGAATTGTAGGTATGCACCTTTTTTTGTAGGTATTTCCAGTCCATATATATAAGTCAGTAGATTCGGGTAGACGAACGTTGTAGAGACCCGCTATTCGAGTCATTTATTTTAACCTTTGTTAGTGCTCCGTTGGGGCCTATATGAATAAAGCATTTTGAATTTGAATTTGTGTTGCGCAGGATATGCAGCAGATGTCGCTGCAAGAGCGCGGCGGGCCCGAGGCGCACAAGCACAAGCCGGCGGGCGACAAGCCCCCCGCGCAGCCCGCCAAGGGCGCCGCCCAGCGCTCCCTGCTGGGGCCCAGGTACGCGCGTGCGGCTCACATGTCAAATTCACAAAAAATATATAATTTCCACAAAGATGCTGCATTTTGTTAGTGGTAGGACTAGCTCTTCTGCGAGTGTCCGTTTGGGTTGTTACCATCGCTTTGCTCGTGAGGTCTACCGCCAAGCAGTAGTATGCGAGCATTACTGTGTTCCGGTTTGATGAGCATAGTAGCCAGTGAAATTACTGGGCTTATAAGACTTAATACCTAATGTCTCAGGGTAACGAGCGCACTGCAGTGCCGCGCAGGCCTTTGCGTTTCGTTTAAAGTTCTGAGTGGCACTGCAATTGTTATGGGTCGGCGTTATGCTTACAATCAGGCAAACGACCAGCTCGTCTCGTTACCAAACAGCATAAAAAATCTAAGTTTCACGAATTCCACGTTTTTTTTATCAGCCAATAATAATTTAAATACCAGGACTTTACATTTCAATGAATAAAAAATGTTTGGCAACTATGTACTTAAACGCAGTTTTTCACGGCCAAATCTACAAAATGCATGTTTTAGTGCAGTTTTACGGCCCGCGTAGAACAAGTGACGTCAGATGTTCTGCCCAATTTGTATGGGGCGTTTTAGCGCTCAGTAGATACGCCCGACTTTGACTCACTTTTTTGACGTTTCTAGCATTCGATTTCCACTTTTTTCTATATAGACATTTCATTCTCGAAAACGAATTGTTGACGCCATAAAAAAATGGAGTCAACATCCCTAAAAATAGCGTTCACTGATGGGAGAAATCACCAGTGACTTCTGAAAACTCTGTTTCAGCAACCACAGCTGCAAATGTGTGCAAAGTTAAATCAACTTTTTATTGTTACCTTTAACTAATGATGATCTTGAAATGAAATACTATCAAAATTAACAATATGTTTATATTTATCATATTTATTCAGATTTAAGCGCGGGAACCAGGATGGAAACCAGACGCCGAACCACAACCAGAACAAGGGCCACAACAACAACAACAATATGGCCAACAAGGGACCGAACAACCGGTAACAATTACATTTTAATTCAATTTATGAATTTCATTCAATTATTTTTACCTCTTTAAACATAAAATAAAAAGTGCCTAGTTATTGAGTTTAAACTCTAAATTCAACCATCAAGTAGTAAGGGAGGGAGTCATTGGTGTTCGTTTGTATAAATAAGTGTTGGTCCTCAGACGCAACTCGCCGTCGGCGCGTGCGGGCCACTACGAGGGCGAGTGCGCGGAGGCGCCCGTGCTGTCGGTGCCGTACGTGGCCTACCCGCCGCCCGTGTACCCTGTACAGTACTACGTGGACTCCGCAGACCCCGGTACGTACAGCGCCCCAAGACTATACCCTGTTCCATAATCTTAGATATTTTTTTGTAAACAAAGAAATGTCACGAAAAGTCACTGTCAAAGTGACATGCCAGTTGCCCAAAACATTTTTCACAAGTGAAAAATATTTTTGTTTCTATTTCCCCCAGCTTTGCTCCTGCACGGCACAATTATAACGTAACAAGGAACAAATAAGCTTCTGCCTGCGATTTTCGCCCGCGTTCCCACAGGAACCGTACACTTTTCAAGGATAAAAATAGCCTATGCTAACTCTCCGGTCCATAAACTGTATACCAAAAATCACGTCGTACCGTTGCTTCGTGAAAGGACAAATCAACGAACACACTTTCGCATTTATAATATTAGTAGATAATAAAACATTCCAATTCTCACCCTCATGTGATCACAGCGTGTGTTGTAATTGTAACTCGTATCGTTCCCAGGCATGATGGGCATGATGGGCGGTATGGGGTACATGAATTACGAGGAGGGTGGCGAGTATGTGCAGCCGTACTACCCGCACCCGCTGTACCCTCCGCACCCGGCGCACCACCCGCACCCCGCGCACCACCCGCACCCCGCGCCGCTGCACCCCGCGCACCACGCCATGCACCCCGACCACAAGTAGACGGACATCGGACCGATAATGGAATGTCAATACAGGGAGGGTTTAGTACTCGTCGAGCTTAGTTAGAACCACTTTTAATTAAACTGTATTGTTTTTAAATATGTGGTCAGCAAAAAAGTTATTTTGACAGCATAATATGTTTTTGTCGGCCGTAAAAAAACACCAGTAATACAGCAACTAATCAAGTATCAGAAAACAAGTAGATATTTTGCTAGCTTCATAATGTTTGTTTGCAAAATAAATAGTCGTAATACAAAATTATTATTTGGTCAGCAGAATAATATCATCATAAAAATAATATTTATAAGGCTTTTTTCATAGATCTATCGACCTCGAATAGGATAGAATATGTATTAATAAACGGTCACAGAACCTAATCTGCCCACCCCGAATCCACGTGGTCTTGTGTGCCCTATCCTTAGAGTGCATATAAAAAGCCGGAGGCGCGGAGGGAGTGCAGCCCCCGCCGTACTTTGTTACGCAAGGGCGAAGGAGCTGCACAGGCAGCGCCGAAGCTGTCGCAAATTCTAAGATGTACAGAAATAACCTTCCTTAAAATTAATTAGAAAATCAAAATTAATTTCACAGCTTGCCAAAATTCGATAAAATCCGAATCACGATTTGCTTCTTTATTACTATGCTGATATAGACATATATTTAATTTCCTATGACATCAAATTTAAAGCTGCCCGATATCACATTATTTGCTGATCAATTTAGTTATTTTTGCCGACCACTGGAAGCAGCTCAAATTTAATTGTATAACCGTTTGTGACTGTCTGGAGTTAGTCTCAAGTTTCGTGTGTAGTGCAAGAAGGACGCAAGATAACTAGCGTATATTTATTATGTATGTATAATTGTTGTATAACATATATACTGGGATACTATTCCTCATCTACCTTGTATTTTATAATCGCGTGCTACGCAACTATTGGGACAAACTTCAGGGACCCATTTAAGTTTGACGAGTACTGTTCAATAAAGTGCAGGATAATCTTTCACAGGGTGTAAATATTTAAAAACGTCTGTAAAACGTTATTTAGACACTCGTGAGAAAATAGTACATACCTACATGCCCTAAATTCACCCTAATGACATAAAGTGAAAAGATTTGCATGATTTTATATTGATACACTCCCGTAAACATCGTCCACTATTATCGGACCAACCATTATTTATGTACACATTTGAAATCTTTGTCACAATTAGTAATAAGTCGCTAATGGTAACACAGCTCGTCACATACAATCCTACACAAATAAAAAGTTCTTACATGCATAACGTCTGTACGAGCACTATTAGAAATGTCGAGCTATTTTTAATTGTGACAACGTTGAAAAAGCTGCAAACAGTGTGAACACATTTCATAAAAGAGGATAACTTTATCTTTGAGTTCCGCAGTCAAAACATCTTCTCATGAAGGCAGATTTCACTGTATCTCTCAAAATATATTTGAGTGTTTGTATACCAATATTTTGTCATAATGCTAGTTGAGTATTCACACTGTTGAAGCACGAAAGTGAACATGTACCATCGAATTATTACCATAACGAATATGACACAGTAAAACTTAGCTTTGCTGCTAAATGTCAAAGTACGTGAAGTACCTCTACATTTTCTTAAGGGCCTTATTGGTCCTTATTTAACCCTCATTTACAATATTCAGAGAGGGTAAAAACATGCTCAATTTTGAAAACATGGTCACTGCTACATGTATCTAAAGTTTCGCCTAAATGGCCCCATTTATATAACATTTTTGGATACTAACTAAAATCAGCCTCTCTTTTTGTCTGAATCTCGTTAGATATGCGTTTAGCAATATTAAAACAGAAAAAGTTATGAAGATCTGACATTGATCTGAAATGTGGCAGAATGTTGAAAACATCAAGTCAATTGCAAATGTTTGGACAAATATTATAACTTCTGCAATGTTAATGTAGTACAGCGTCAATATCAGTTTATATCTTATTCCAAATATTGGGGTAAAAGTAAACTGCATTATGAAGCTATTTTATCTTCAAACCCCAATTTGATGGTAAAATAATATTTTACAGTTTGAATTTGCACGTTCGTACTGTAAAATTAACGTTTTCACATAAACTACTGTCGCTTTCGATAAAAAGCATACGCAACGTACTTATTGTGGTCACAAAACGTTTATGTGAAAACTAGGAACTTAAAAATCGTCTGAAATTAGCCGTAGTCTGAACAATTAAGGCTACTGCGACCAGTGGCTAATCTCAGGCGATGCTAGTCTCAGAAAGGTTGTTGCCTACCCACCAGCCTTTGAAAGATGGCTTGATAATTTATACCTGCATAACAAAAAGCGAATAAGGTATAATAAAATCATAACAACTGTACAAAATCTTTTGGATCCCGCTCCGACAGAGTTGCTTATCACATCTGCGGGGCTAAAAAGGCCACTTTGCCCGAATCATAATATGATCCATTTCATAAATCCTCAAATTGTCAGAATTCATAATGTGACTCCATGACGAATCATTTCAATAATAATTGATCTACCTATTTGACAGTTTTCTTCGTAAAATGGATAGCAAAATTGATTATCAAATATAGCAGAATCTTAATATGAACTTACTCATCTACGAATTCCCTTTAAACATTACGATTTATGAAATGAATCATAATATGATCATATTATGATTATATGTCATATTATATATCATATTATGATTCGGGCAGTGGCATTTTTAGCCCCGCTGGCCGGGTTTGACTTAGTTATGGAAAGTATAAGTACAATTAATTGATTTCCTTTACGTATAAATTGAAACGTTTACAAAACTTGACAGAGAAGGGATTCGTTCTATTAAATTATTCACAAGTTCCGCAGCCAAATGTGGTGGTAATTGCGTCGGGGTAGTCTTTAAAGCGGTGCCGTGTGTTGGCCCGGTCCTACAACGAAACAGGAGTCAATTATTTAGCAGTACAGTTTTTTATTACGAAGATATTTAGTTTTTAACAGTGTTTTTTCAAACTATCTGTTGGAACCTTTAAGGAAGTATATCGTTGGTTTCGGGACCAGTGGCGGCGGTTTGGTTTGCGCATGGGACGCGGCCGGCGCACGGCATGGCACATTGTTATTTATTTTACAAGTATTTGTTAGTGACAATTTTATTGTCTAAAAGTGTAAATTTTATGTTGTGACTTGTACTTAATCTATCTATTGTTTAAGGTTGTTATAAAAGATGGTAACGAGAACGATGTAGACACAAACATTTTGCACATTATGGTAAAAGTAAATCCCGACCTCTATTGCACGTTTACACACCGTCTGTGATGAGACTGACTGATTTTGAACTAAAAATAACTTGATTTCGAATTTTTTAGAATTGGTGCTGCAAAATTTTACAAGGTAGGACAGGGTTTCAAGATATTTGTACGTTTCGACAATTTGTGTAGGCGTTAGGTGCATACCATTCCCTAATGTGTAAGATAACCTGTAAATGGTAAGCCAATGTAATATTGTAGTTTTACGTCGCAAGCATAACTTTATTTAGGTATTACTTGAACGTCGCTGGTCGTAACATAGCCCACCACCATGGGCCTGTTTCATACAAAATATTGGTCTAATATTATGAGCTTTTTTTTTTTCTTTTTTCCATACAAAATATGAGACTAATACTCATAATATTAAACTAATATTTTTTATGAAATAGGCCCCAGGGCACGTTTCACGAAAACTATAACCTATCAAATTGTAGTCGGATGTTTTTGACATGGATTCATGTATGAAGATTTAAGAAAATGCTAGAAAAATCCCAAGAATTATCAGGTAATAATTACCGTGAAACGGGGCCACGATCGAATGTTGTGTTGTGAGAAGGCGACGCTCGGCTTAATTTTAGTTTAGTCAGTAAGGCTGATATTCAGAGACGAGTCTAAGCGTGAACTTTGTCTTCCTTATGTCAAAAAGTAGTGCTTACGCTCTAATTTGTATTCAGAGACATTTGGAACACTACTTAAACTTAGCGTATGCTAAGCAAAGCCTGAGTAGGCAATATCGACTACTTGAGCCGCTCTCAAAACAGAAGTGGCGCCACCAAATGATAACGGTAGAAACCATAATAACCAAACATTGAAATGTCAAACTTCAAAACTAACATGTTTCATTTATTATAATATCAAAATAGATTTATAGCATTAATATTGTTGTTTCACTCACTCCAGTGACATTTTGTATATCGCTATCTTTATTGTATTGCTATTCATACATAAATGATAAAACCGGTAAACGTTCCGGTGAAAAAATTAAAAACTTAACAGCCATAGATAACGAGAGTGTGATCTTAGCTTAGACCGTGCACGAGCTTTGTTTCTGAATACGAATTCGATTGAGCGGCTTAGCCAATGCTTGGCTAAGACAGTTCTTAGATCGTTTTAAGCTGTCGTCTCTGAATATCAGCCTAAGTCTGTTCCGCTCGCTAGGCTCGCGTTAGTTATGTTTATTTACTCCTTAGCGGATCTCACGCTTACGAAGCAGTCGCTGGTCTTTTGAATCTCATTTTTGAAAGCACGCTGAAGTATTAAGTATACATAAAATGTTTACTGTAAAGTATCATATTTGATCTCACTGTAAAACTGACGTTTAGATGTAACCCGGGTGCTTGGGTAGCGTTATATTTTTTTTTTATGAATATATTTAACTCTTTTTTGTAATTTGCAAGCGCTATTTTGATTTGCTCGCCGGTTCGTACGTTTGAAAAGTAGGTTACTTACATAGTGGAATAATGTATTCCTAACAAGACACACATTGTCTAGTCCCCAGCATTTAATATCATTAACGCATTTATCTCGTAATAGGCTAGACGCGTAATAAATAGTAATACACCTAATAAGCAAAAAACTACCATTAAAACGACCCAAATGCATTTTTTGGCAAAATAAATGATACGAAATTTGAGACGGTATTTTTGGAACGTTTACAATCGTTGGCTGTGATTTGGATGTAATCTCAAAAAGATTTGTGAAAAGAACTAGTATGTGCGAGAGTCGTTCATGGGCGGAATGTCTGCATCGGGTGTTAGGAGAATGTCGCATCATCACGCGTGCGTTACGACATTCTTTTTCATTATTATATTTTGTTACATACCACTTTCTATTTGCGCTTTTTGCCCGTAGTACGATTCACTTCGTAGTCTTGTCACATCCGCCCATGTTTTTTCGATCTATTTTTTTTACATTTCCCGATTAAACTTATGATATAATATATGTATAGGCATCGTAACCAATTCATATGTTTTTTTTTTGTTTAGTAATCGTTGTTAAAACTAAATTTTCGTCAGTATTAGTTTTAGTTTAAATCATAAGCAGTTATAAATTTACGTTTAATTAATATTTTATGTAGAAATAGCTTAGTGGTTAATTTTATATAAGTATTACCATATCAGTTACTTTTCGTCTTGTCAGTTACATAGGGCGTAATATATATATTATTTTTATTTCATAGTAGTTTGTAACGTGTTGTGCCAAGTTTGATGTGTAGTCGGTTGTAGGCAGTCAAATCATTGAGTATAACAATGATATCTTACTGCCAAAGAACTAAATTGTTGTTTTGTGTCTCAACTATTGTGTTGTGAATACAGATGATGTGTCTATGGTTGTACAGAGCTCAAAGTTAGGATTAGCCGCCTTTGAGGTATTATTCGTGTATTATTTTTCAAAATTCATCAAATAAAAGTCAACTGATTTTCCAATTGTGTTTTATTATAACATCCGTTGTACCGTACCGTAGTTACTATGTTATTGTCTGTGATCCGTTGCTTGCTGCCGTGTTATGAATGGATGTAGTGTCAATGGCCTCCGTCCGGGCGCAGTCGGGCAGAAGCCGGGTCGGAGCTGACAGGTAAGCGAATAAATACATAACCTCTCTTTTCTAATACTACAAATTATAGTAGGTATATAATTAGGTATCTAATGGTTATGTACTTAACCAACCAAGAACCTTATGGTTCTCTTTTAAAACGTTAATTACATGTATGATTAGCTCACTTTTATTAGGTACACAATATTATTTTGCATACAGTATTCCGTTTGTAACATCGAGAAGCACTAACATATTTTCATAACTCTAAAACCCATTGACATATAAGGGTTTATCCTATTTAAAACAAAAGTGTCTTTATGAACGAGGTTAGGTTATTTCCTCTGGTGATGTATGACCTTGAAGACAACCAGTTACCAGACTGATAGACTTGTATCAATAGTCGGTTGTAATCGCATCGGCAGAAATAATAAATATAACAGCCTCTTATAGATAGCTCTGTAAATAGATATAACAAATAATGGGATCTCGGTCCGAACTTCCAATTGCCGGCCGGCGTTCGTGGTGGAAGGTAGGTACTTATTTATTTTGTTTATCTTATCGCGCATTGCTTGTTTTAGATTAAAAGTGTAAAAAAGTCTGTGTGTGAGTAAATTTATGATTTATTTTAGTTTTACAAAATACTTTTGTAAATAGGAAAAATGTGCAGAAATGTGCAATGGTGATTCACTAGCTACATAAAATTTAAATTTGCAGATTTTGTTTATGGGTTCCTGCTTGAGATAACACCATACTTAATTAAATTTAGATAAGTCAGGTTTGCCGCGTTGGAAAATGTTTCTTGACTTTCTCGTAATCTACCTTGCTTTGTAATAATGGCGTCGATTCTGTCGTTTCATACCTAAACCTGTTTTTAGTTGCGCTCTTTTTTCAAAACATAAGTTAAAAGAGATGGATATGTTTGACAGATCTAAATTTTGTTTTAAGAGCTGTCAAATATCTACCATCCTTGATAAATTAGACGCCACTAAATTCATTGCCGTTTTTACACTACATTACACTAAGCAAGTGGATTAATTGATCTAATATATAGGTATAAAATATACTCGCATCTCTTTTTCATGTTCTCATTTAGAAAGAGAGATGGAAACTATAGGTTTAGGTATGAGATGACAGAATCGACACTAATATTGGATTTATTGCTACTTGTAAGTGCAGCGGATTTAGTCCGACGTAGGTTCATTACATGTTACATGTAAATTGTACGTACCTTGGGGCTTGGTTAGCTTGAACGTGATAATGACTGTAATGTTAGTCTAGCCTGATCATTAGCTTAGAAATCATTGAAAATAAAAAAAATTATAAAGGTTAACATTTTTAGATGTTCTGATCATTTTGGAGACCTAATCTAGGTTTTGAGCTTGCAGCATTAGACCTGAGACACAAATGGTTTTACAATTAATAAGATGGATTTTTAAACTCTAGATAGTTATTTAGCATTCAGTGTGGCTGGTACTGTACATGCTTGGTATTTATGTATCTAAAGCCGGCCATACACATATGGTATACTGCAGAGGTCCGCTGTGCCAGCGCAGGTAGACCAGTGCGTGTATTGGGTTGGAACTACAAGTAAGTATTTTGTTCCCAAACGCACGCTCCGCTCTACCTTGACAGATAAGACCTCTGCGGCTGAACGTAGCGTGTATGGCTTATGTTTACTTTCCAGGCTTACGGTAAAATATTGTCATTAATTATATTATCATACAAATATAATATACATCACAAAAATTTCGCTTCCAACAGGATTGGAACCTGCGTCTTCTGGCTTGCCGGTTCGAATCCTGTCGGAAGCGAAATTTTTGTGATGAATATATTTGTGTGAACATCCGCTAGTGTCGGTAAACACTATAAAATATATTTCACATATTATTACAGTTGAGATCTACCTATTTCAATTTGTTTATCAATTCAAAATTGTGAAATACCTACGATGATGTAGATGTTTTTTTTGTTATGTTACATAATATTTATCAGATTTAGTAAGCGGCTGGGGAACAATGATTATATATTATTAAATAACGATATAATAATTAATGCCTATATTGATACGAGTATACCTACTTCGACTTGTTCAAGATTACATAAATACAACTACCTAAACAGCCTGAATTTTAAGGGGTACCTAAAAGGGGCCACAAAACACTTCAGTGTTTTGTGGCCGTGCTTTGTAGAATGTACAACAATAAACATGGTAGGTACCAACACAGAATACAATAAAATACCCAGGAACCTATATGTAAAGAGCGTTTGAATAACAGGATTGGGGTCGTATTCTGAAAACTACACATTTTGTTTTCATTTCTGAATTTTCTACCTTCCTTCCCAGATGTCTTACAAAGTGCAGAAGATAACGGAGCCCCTCGTGCTGGGCGAGGGCCCGCACTGGGACGAGAGACAGCAGGCGCTGTTCTTCGTCAGCATCCATGAGAAGAGCATCCACAAGTACGTCCCCGCGACCGGAGACCACACCAAAACTAAGCTGGGTAAGTGTAAGATAGTCTAGTAACTCTTACAATATGATTTTATGAATGTATGTAATGTAACATATCACAATGGAGTAGGCAATCGCTATAAAGCGGGTCTGCTACATGGAGTTACGGCTTGTAAGCTGAAAAGAAATACATCATATCAAGAATTTCGCAGTCAACATCGATTGTTCCCATAGCCTAGTGGTTAAGGCGTCTGGCCCGGCAAGCCAGAAGACGCAGGTTCGAATCCTGTTGGAAGCGAAAATTTTTGTCATGTATACATTTTTGACTCTTACAATACTTTTAAATAACAAGTCGATTCACTGTTTAACAGCAACAGGTTTTCAACTAGGTGGAAGCTAGGCAGGAGGAGACTAGAAACTGCCCAACTGCTACTGTTTAGTAAGATTTGTGTTTGTTCAGATGTTCGCCCCGGCTTCATAGTGCCGGTGGAAGGCACTGCCGACCAGTTCGTCGTAGGCGGCGAGCTGAAGTTCCTCATCATCCAGTGGGACGGCAAGGACGGGAGCAAGGTCGAAGTGGTGCGGGAACTGGGGGAAGTAGACCAGCACGAGCCGGGCAACAGGATCAACGACGGGAAAGCTGATCCGAGGGGGAGGCTGTTTGGCGGTAAGTGGAATGTAAATTTTAATCTCTGATTATTTCATTGAACATCGCTTATTTCACGATAATAACAATACGAACTCGCCGAAATCTAAAGAAATTTGACATAATATGAAAGCATGTCGCATAAACTCATCTCTAAATCTTAGTCTAAAACGAAAACGAAAAAATAGATTTTTCGATTTCATTATTTTCACTATAACTCTTTTGGTTTTTTCTTTCAAATAATCTCAATTCACACACAAAAATTACATGAAATGTATCTATTTTCTCAGGGACTATGGGCTTCGAAGATCCCCCGGGGACGTTCCAACTTGAGAAAGGCTCCCTCTACCGCGTAGACTCGGCAACGGGCGGCAAGGTGGAGCGCGTCGCTGAAAAGATTGGCATCTCTAACGGACTCGCGTGGGACTTACAAGAGAAGGCCTTCTACTACACTGACTCGCTGGAAGTCAAGGTCCGGAAATATGACTATGATGTGGAGACTGGCAACATTTGTGAGTATATTTCAATATAATATTGAAATATTACGGTCTTACCACAAAAAAATTTGTTAAAATATGAGCAACCACAAATCTTAATTTAAATAGGGTCTAACCGTTGTCTAACACAATTCTGTTGTGATATTTCTTGACATTTCTCTTTAGACACTGTCTAGCTAAAGAGGCGTCTTATAGTTTTTTTTTTGTGGTAACACTGTATGTCTTTTAATTTTAGCCGGCGCGATAGGACCAAGCTCTTTCTTTCCACTTAGGCACAGTTTAACAATCGATACAGTTGTGAAACAAATGTACTTGCGTAGAGCAACGGCGGGGATTTCGCGGGAAGGAGGGCGGCGCGGCCCGCAATCTCCTGTTTTGAAGTCGGTTAAACCAGTTGAAAGTTGACCATTCCACCCCGAATCTCCGAAATTTAATTACAGAGCCTAAAATTGTGAAAAAAAGAAATACAGAAAATTGTTCTGCAAGGCGAGGGGTCCCGGGTTCGATTTCCGGCCGGGGCAGATTTTGTGTAAGCATAAAGTTTGTTCTCGGGTCTTGGATGTTTGTGATGTGTATCTGTGTATGTCCATGCCACCTGCGACACAGGGAATCCTAGTGCGGGGGTATGAGTGTGTAAGCGTTTATGTTTTATGTTCTATACTTAGGGAAAACAAGAAGTAAAATAACATGGTACCTAAATCTCTCAATAGGTATTGTGCGTACAACTTATCTACATTTGCAATTGGAACGTATGTGACGTTTTTCAACTATGTTTGTTCTTCGGGATAATCGTCTGAACCATCTCCAAGCCAGTTCAATTCGGACTTGTCCGGTTATTATTTTTATTCGTGATAGATTAAAGTTTGCTAATCTTTAAAATTATAATTACAGTAAACTCAGAATGTGTAGGTACCTACTGATACGCAAGTACTGCTCCGGTACTCGCTTCTTTAATATCATCAGATTATAAAACAATAACATATTTACGAATGCAAATTTGTACCAATTTATTGTGTTGCAAAGAATGTGAACAGCGTTTCTGTGATACCATGTCAGGCATGTTGCGTACGATATACCTAATGTAGATACGCGCAATGAAACTAGGCCGAATTGAACACGCTGTTACAACGTTTGAGAATAAGAACGTGATCAGACAGATGGCTTTAGAATGACGCGGACGCCGCGAGCTTTACTTTTAGTTAGTATGCCCTAAAAACTTTTTTTCTCCTACAGCCAACCCTACCTGCGCTTTCGATCTTCGTAAAAACAACATCCCCGAAGGATTTCCAGACGGAACCACCATCGACACCGACGGCAACTTGTGGATAGCCATCTTCGACGCCTCCTGCGTCGTCAAGGTCGATCCAAGAACCGGGAAACTTCTTGAAAAGATCCCCATTCCTGCAAAGCAGGTTACGTCGGCAACTTTCGGTGGTCCTAATTATGATATTCTCTTTGTCACCACTGCTAGCATGGAGATCGGTGGAAAGCAGTTGCCACCGTGTGGCGCGACCTTTATGGTCACCGGCCTTGGGGTCAAAGGTCACCCCAATGTCAACTTCAAGCTTTAACTTTATATTTTTTATTTTAAAGTTAACGAATATAACAAGACCAAGACATTCTAGACTGAAATTATTATGAAATATTGATATTGATAATGTATTGTTATTAGGGCATGATTAATAAAAAACTTAATCGTGTAATCAATAAATAATAAGCTTGTGTTTTGATTAATAATTGAAAATGATGGAGAAGTGTGTGTGAATGTGCCTATTCAATATGGACGAGGTACATACAAAATTATTTCCTGTTTAGTAAACAGTGGACTTGTTAATGCATTGTAATAGGATATGTATCGTTCTTTCAACAATTATTCACGCACTGGAGAATAAGACGTATAGGTATTCTCTATTATTGCGAAAATTCTAAAATAAAAATTCTAAAATCTAAACTATAAAATTCAACCAAAATTTTAAAGACTTAGGCTAAGATTCAGAGACGATTCTAAGCGTAGACTTTGGCTTCCATATGTCAAATCTGTATAGAATTTTGACGTATGGAAGCGTGAGTCCACGCTTAGATTCGTCTGAATCTCAGCCTTAGAGTTCTGAGGGTCTAGTATGAGTTATGCACCAAGTTAACGAGCTACAGTAACCGCGTGTAAACAATAAATTTTTTTAGTTGTATAAAAAGAAATGAAAGAAATGAAAATAATTACTGCAGTTTGTCTACCTCAAAATAGAGAGAAAAATATAACAAAAATAATGTTCGGGCGCCAGAGGCAACTTACCACAGTTAAAATAAATAATAATTCCTCCGGATGTCTAAGCCGCAGAGCAACAAACTTTTAATCTCGGGATAGGGAGATATAAGCAACCTAATAAAGTGTCATGGTATGTAATTTAGATCTCGTTGGGAGGAGTATAACATTGATTTGACTAATCTAAATCCTAATTTATCTTTTTACTGAAATTTTGAATCTAATAAGAAATATTTGTTTTTAATACACTACTGAATCTAATTATTAAATCTAATAAGAAATAATATTTGAACGCAAGATTGAACGTCGGCGCATACTCGTAATAAAGTAGCTTTATATCAACGTTAAATTAAGTTTTTTAACAAAAGAAAAGAAAATAAATGTTAAGCTTAGCTGTCGAACGAGAGGAAATCTTCACAAATGTCCATCGACGCCACATCGTGCACGAACCAGGCTCAACCAAAATGAACTAGAACGAAGGCTCCAGTCATATCCATATAAGGTTATGATAAATTTATAGGTAGTGAAAAAAACGCCAAAGGGCTGAAACAAACAGTCCATTGTTAACTTCAAATTATAAAGAAAAACACATGTCGAGTTGGGCAGTAAATACAAATAAATACGCACCGTTTTTCCACAGATAAGGTTCCATGTAACAAAATGAAACTTTCTAATGCATAAGCAACGAAATTCTAATATCTGAAACAAGACAAAAATGTTCAAAAATCGTAACCACATGATCGCGTCAATGGCGTCATCAATAATTTGGAAATACTTACGATTTCGATGAAAATTAATTGACCTACGGCAAGAGCCGTTATAAAGGTCTTCAATCCATTATAGGATCCAGGAAATCCACACAGGATTTAAGAAATAAATTAAGATTATCCGAGAGACATGATGCCGTCGGAAAGGCTGGCCACAAAGTGAAGTGAAGCTACTTTAGAGATGTCTAATCAAGTAAAAAATAGCTACTTGTCAATGTGAGCTGTCAAAACGTCAACTCATAAGTAATCGTAAAAAGCAAAAAGTGAATCGACTAAATCAATCCCTAGACAATCAATACGACAGGAATACGCGCCAAATTCAAAATTCGAATAAATTGAAGCAAAAATACTTAAATATCGCTCGAAATTGGTTATCTGTAACGGGAGCACAAAAATCACGTTACATTACATACCTCCCCAAAAAAAATAAAAGAAAGACACTTTCTTTTATGACCGAAGCCAAAAGCAACAGCTCTACCAAAGAACTTTTCAAAGAATATTTGAAAATATAAAATAACAATGTCTCTAACGACAAACAAAACGAAGGGAGAACTTCCTCAAAACAAAGTTGTAAACAAAAATAAAAGTTGTTCAACTCCTGAAACAAAGTTTAGAAAAAAAACAATAACAAAAACCAGCTCTACAAAAAATCTCTACCAAAAACTCTATAATTAAAGATCAGTTAGGCTCTATCACCACTGACTCTATTATCTCTACCGACCAACTCTACAATTACTAAAGCGTGGTTGGGCACCATAGCCACCAGCTCTTAATCCAATATCATTCAAAAAGTAACAAATATAAAAATCTCTATCAAATATTAAACAAGTGCAAGACACGAGACACTATAAAAGTACGGTTAGATCGAAATAATCACCGACTCAGCGACTCTAATATAAACAAAACAAGTTAAAAGTAATGTGGACTATCTCATCATCAAAGCTCGGTTGGACTCTAGGATCGCCGACTCTATCACCACAAGTACAAAAGAAAATTAAAAGATTATAATATACGGTTAGACTCTCGTCGCCGTTTCCAAAGTATAAATACTACAAAATGAGTATTCTAAAAGGTTTTCTCAAACAGGAGAAAATTAAACAATATTGTGATCGGCTCAACTCCACCAATATTCCGGGCACAAATATGTTCAAAAAGAGATTCCACTGATGGGGAAAAACATCAGGGAAAAATATGACTATTGTGATCGGCACAACTCCACCGAACTACCGCGCACAAATAGCATAAAAAGAGTTATGGATGTAGCGAAAGCAACACCATAAAAAGTATGACTACTGCGACCGGCACAACTCCACCGACTTACCGTGCGCAAATAGCATAAAAAAGGTTTATGAATGCAACAAAGGCAGCACCATAAAAAAGTATGACTATTGCGACCGGCACAACTCCACCGACTTACCGTGCACAAATAGCATAAAAAAGGTTTATGAATGCAACAAAGGCAGCACCATAAAAAAGTATGACTATTGCGACCGGCACAACTCCACCGACTTACCGTGCACAAATAGCATAAAAAAAATACAAATCAAGGGTAGAAAATCCGAGATTGTACTAAAGAATAGGTAGTCTACTGAAGGGGTAGCCTACTAAAGCTTTGAGATTAACTCAAGTTTCAAATCCGGGTAAGTAATATCCAGTTGGTTTGAAGCTTCAAAAAAAGTCATGTCCGAGACACAAATATAACAAAGTGTTCACTTATCAAAAAGTTACCACTCAAAACAAGAGTATGTACAAATATACATAGCATGCCATTAAAAGGTAAGATCTATTATATTAATATTGCATTAATAAAGAATAAGATCTCTAAAAATTGATAAAATATACAAAAATATAGGAGAAGTATCCTCAAAAATATACAAAAATATACATAAGATCTAGTGATGTCGATAACATATTCATGTAGGTTGAAGAAGTATTAAATTAATGTCAAAAAATGATATCAAAAAATGAACCAAGTTATTTAAGAGTATTATGAAATTGAAATGAGTAAAATGATATGAAGTTACCGAACAAACATCATCTTTCACAAATTGGGCAATCCTGTCATACATCAAATCTTATTCATCACCTAACAAAGCCCTACTTCACCAAATCATCAAATTCAAAAACAAAATATGAGAACCAAAAATTTAAATTAATATTTAATAATATCTTTAATATGATAACGACCAGAAGTACCTTTATTTAAGTCTTTCAAGATGTAAACATTAGGAGAAACTTTCTTAATAATTTCACATTTTATAAACTTAGGTGCAAACTTTGCCGAAAAATAAATAGGAGCACTAGACTGCACAAAACTTCTTCTCCACACAATATCACCTACACCAAAAGAAATGACTTTGCGGCCAGTGTTATAATAACGCGCATTACGCTTATAAGCTTTCAAGAGATTAGCTTGAACTTTAACAAAAGTTTCACTAAGTGAATTCAAAGATGTAGCAAAAGAATCCCTACTTGCCATTTCAAGTTGGTTTAAATTATCAAAAGAGTTACTAAAACGATGTAAAGAAGCATCAAAAATAAGTTCTCTACCAAACATCAGAAAATTAGGAGTATAATCTGTAGCAAGATTAACACTACTATTCAAAGCTAATTGAACATTGGGCAAAAACTTAGACCAAGTTCTATGATCATCTTTTACAAAACATGATATGCAAGTTTCAACAGTTTTATTATATCGCTCAACAGGATTGTTCTGCGGAGTATACAAAGTATTATAGAATATTTTAGTTATATTATAACCTTTTAGAAAGTCTACGAATGATCTAGAAACGAACTGTGTACCATTATCACAAACTAAGATTTTACAGCAACCAAACTTAAGAAATATCTCTTTTTCAAGAAGTTTACAAATTACTTTAGTAGTAGCATTTATCATGGGAAATATCCAGCAGTATTTAGAAAATACATCAACAACAGAAAGTATATATTTATGACCAGAATAAGCTTTAGGTAAAATTCCTATAATATCAACAGAAAGCATGATCATGGGACGATCAACTTTTTTAGGGTTAATCATTGTACCAAGAGCAGGAACGGTAGAATGTTTGTAAGCTTTACAAATTTCACAAGAATTTATATAATCATGAGTAGATACTCTGGAACATTTTCTTCCAAAAATAATGTTGTTTTAATTTACTTAATGTTTTATGAATACCAAGATGACCAGAATTAATATCATCATGGTTAGAACGAATAGTATCTATAATATGTTCTTTAGGTATTACAATTTTCCAATTCAAACGACTGTTAAGGTCAAATTTATTTTTACAAAATTTATATAAAGTATTATTTTCAACTCTAAAGTTTTTAAATCGAGAAGGAAACTTCTGACAATCGACAAATACTCTCCTGTACCAGGAATCTTCAATATCATCATCTGGAGATACAACAGTATCGGGGAAAACAAATTAATTTTATGTTCTACTAGATTAGTAAGACCTAAGCCTTTCCTTTCATAAGAAATATCTTCAAACAAAGCAATGGTATCATTAAGTGATTGTTTCTCAGAAGGAGAAAGTTCCATGGCTGAAGTAGCAGCGCATATTTGTGGCTGTTCATTGCGAACAAAAGTAATATTTTTCCATAAATCTTTAGCAAGATCAAATTTTATCCAAAAGTCAAATCCTAATATGACTGGAAGATCAAAAGAAGGTATTATTAAAAACTTTATAATTTTAGTTAAATTATCACAAGTTACTGGCAATTCAATAGAACCAATTATTTTCTGTGAAGAACCATCAGCAGTGTATGCAGAACTAGAAACAGGCTTGATTTTATAACCTAAAAGTAAAAATTGCAAATGGCTATTACAACCTAAAACGCAACTATTAGAACCACTGTCCAATAATCCAGAAAGAGAAAGATTTTCAACTGAAAACTTTAAGAAAGGTCTAGTATCATGATTTTTTACAAATAAAATAGGTGCAGATGTATAAACTCCAAAAAATGATTTTAAATAATTTAACCAATCAGAAAATTCCTTTTTACAAGTGGCATCATCAGGTTTGTAATTAAAATTATTTAGCATCGAGTCACCAGAAGTTTTTTCAAAAACTTGGGCCCGATGGCTAACTAGTTTTTTGACTGACTAATATTTTTCTTGTCAGCGTTACAAATATCACATTCCTTTGTGATAACACCAACCTTATGGCATTTAAAACAAACTATGCCTTGAACTGTAGGGCAATTTTTATAAGTATGTCCAGTAGACTTACATTTTAAACAAGTAGAATTATCAGTTTGAACAGCATGAAAATGTACTGTTTGTTTTTCAGATTTTAAAGATTTTCTATTCACAAAAACTTCAAGTTCCTTGCCAATATTAATAAATTGATCAATTGAATCTATGTGTTTACCAAAAATATATGGTGTGTAAATTGACAACATATTGTGCTTAATTATGTTTATGACGGTCATGTCTAACACAGGTGTAGCTAAACGACTAGCCATATCCATCACTTCAGTAATAAAATCTGGAAGAGATTCTGTAGATTTCTGTTTCCGAGTACGAAGTTCATATTCCAAAAAATAGTCATATTCAGGTTTATCAAAACGATTCAAAAGTGCAAACTTAAGTGCTTGCCATGAGGCAATACGAATCCGAACACTACGGAACCATTTCGCCGCAGTACCAGAAAGTAAATCAGAGAACGAACCAACCAAAAAATTCTCATCAAAGTTTTTAAACAAAAAGTATTCTTCAATCTGAGTAATAAATTCACGAACACAAGACTTACCATCAAACACAATCTTACTTCGTTTCAAGTCAGGTAATTTATTTGTAGTAGGCAAACTTTTCCTAATTTGTTCATTCACAAGAACATTCAAAGTGTTAAATGAAGATAATGAAGTCGGTTGAACACATGCAGAAGAATGAGCAGCTCCCACACCAGTCAAAAATTGATCAGGGATCTCAGTCAAATTATCAGCAACCGGTCTCATGTTAAAAGCAACACAAGGTTCCACACGAGCAGAAATATCACTAGAAACTTGACGTTCCCTAGGTTCAGGTAACGGGGGAAATTGTACTTCCTTGTCCTCCATCTTGAACAAGTTTCAAACACAAAGAGTGTCCAATAAAAGAATTCAGCAAAAAGCTTAAAAGTTATCAAAAAATTAAGTAAAATAAGTTCTTTCAAAAGTTAAAAGTTATGAACAAGTTCATATTTAATCAAAAGTTAATGGCAAAATGTTTAGTGAAATAAATTCTTTCAAAAGTTAAATGTTATCAAAAAGTTTGTATTTAATCAAGTTATATTATTTAGTTTAAAAGTTGTTTTAGTTTTAGGTTTTGAGTATGCGGTGACGTTTTACATAAGTGTGACTTACACCTTAATGTGAGTATAATATTATCTTATATAACTGTTAAAACATTAACAAACCTTATTTTCACAATATAACAAACAGTTTCAACATGTTTTAAAGTAGTTCTGTAAAAGTAAATGTACCTAAAAAGCACAAAAATAACAAAATTGTTACAAAAAAGATACAAAAGTTTATGAACAAATAAACAATATTGTTCATATAAAAAAGAAGAATACGAAGACGTTCAATATTGCAAAATAACTCCCAACTTCAAGTCCCTGTCGCTCGCGTCAATTGTAAACAATAAATTTTTTTAGTTGTATAAAAAGAAATGAAAGAAATGAAAATAATTACTGCAGTTTGTCTACCTCAAAATAGAGAGAAAAATATAACAAAAATAATGTTCGGGCGCCAGAGGCAACTTACCACAGTTAAAATAAATAATAATTCCTCCGGATGTCTAAGCCGCAGAGCAACAAACTTTTAATCTCGGGATAGGGAGATATAAGCAACCTAATAAAGTGTCATGGTATGTAATTTAGATCTCGTTGGGAGGAGTATAACATTGATTTGACTAATCTAAATCCTAATTTATCTTTTTACTGAAATTTTGAATCTAATAAGAAATATTTGTTTTTAATACACTACTGAATCTAATTATTAAATCTAATAAGAAATAATATTTGAACGCAAGATTGAACGTCGGCGCATACTCGTAATAAAGTAGCTTTATATCAACGTTAAATTAAGTTTTTTAACAAAAGAAAAGAAAATAAATGTTAAGCTTAGCTGTCGAACGAGAGGAAATCTTCACAAATGTCCATCGACGCCACATCGTGCACGAACCAGGCTCAACCAAAATGAACTAGAACGAAGGCTCCAGTCATATCCATATAAGGTTATGATAAATTTATAGGTAGTGAAAAAAACGCCAAAGGGCTGAAACAAACAGTCCATTGTTAACTTCAAATTATAAAGAAAAACACATGTCGAGTTGGGCAGTAAATACAAATAAATACGCACCGTTTTTCCACAGATAAGGTTCCATGTAACAAAATGAAACTTTCTAATGCATAAGCAACGAAATTCTAATATCTGAAACAAGACAAAAATGTTCAAAAATCGTAACCACATGATCGCGTCAATGGCGTCATCAATAATTTGGAAATACTTACGATTTCGATGAAAATTAATTGACCTACGGCAAGAGCCGTTATAAAGGTCTTCAATCCATTATAGGATCCAGGAAATCCACACAGGATTTAAGAAATAAATTAAGATTATCCGAGAGACATGATGCCGTCGGAAAGGCTGGCCACAAAGTGAAGTGAAGCTACTTTAGAGATGTCTAATCAAGTAAAAAATAGCTACTTGTCAATGTGAGCTGTCAAAACGTCAACTCATAAGTAATCGTAAAAAGCAAAAAGTGAATCGACTAAATCAATCCCTAGACAATCAATACGACAGGAATACGCGCCAAATTCAAAATTCGAATAAATTGAAGCAAAAATACTTAAATATCGCTCGAAATTGGTTATCTGTAACGGGAGCACAAAAATCACGTTACACGCGTTTACGCAGATTTTGTATGAAAAATGTACAACGCCCCTAGTATGATGTTGATGAACCACTATTACTAGCTTCTGCCCGCGGTTGCGGGCGGCAGGTAAGGTATTTATAGTTCATAATTTTGAAGGATTTTATGCTATGCGAGCCGGATCATTGCCCTAAAAGATAATAAAACTAAATTGTCATAAATAAATAATGTTTAATCCAATCTAACGCTAACATTGTCGTGCCCCCGTGCGCCGAGCCCCGTGACCCTGAAGGTGGCCCCGGCGGGCGGAGCCTGCGGGGCCCCGCGGTCCATAGCGGCCGACGTCACGAACAGCTGGTCCAGCGCGGGGCCCCCCCACGTGGCGGAGGTGGTCTGCAGCGCGGGGATGGGGACCTTCTGCAGCAGCTTGCTGGTGCGAGGATCGATTTTCAGTACCTGGAACACAATATTATAACCTCTTTATTCATAAGGTTGTGGAATTACAAGGGTTTCAGCACACTCTTATGTAAAATCATAGTTTTTAAAATGGGTAAAAAGTCACAAGCATGCAAAGCGACACTGAATACGACCCGGGCAAACTTTGTGACCGTTTAGTTTGCTCTCAGGTCTTTGATGTTTGAGCTGTGTATTTATTTGTATGTAAATGCCGCCTGCGAAGCGGGGAATCCTAGCGAATGCCGGTAGGGGTATGAGTGTGCAGGCATTTGTATTGAAGCAATACAATACAGAAACTTAAAAACTATAGATTCGTAGACTTTTTATTATTGTTATTAGGCTCCTCGATCTCCTGCCCTCACCTGGTTAGAGCCCCCCAGTGGACCTCTCCCCAATCCTTAACTGGTCCAACCCCCCCGGTTGACCCCGTCCTCACCTGGTTCCCGTCGAAGTTAGCGACCCACAGGTTCCCGTCGGTGTCGATGGTCATCCCGTCCACGATCCCCGGCAGCCCGTGATCCGCGTACGCAAATACTGTCCTCGGGTTTGCTGTAAACATTTACAAAGTAATCTTCGAGCGTTTTCTACAGGGTGTATTTTTGGAGACGGTAGTTGTAGGTACAGGAAAACGATCTCAAAGTAACTCTACCCAAAACATTTTTCACTTGTGAACAACTTGTGGTAACTGGCATGTCACTTTGACAGTGACTTTTCGTGACGTTTCTTTGTTTACATAAAATATCTAAGATTATAGAACAGAGTAGGTATAGTAAAGAGCACTTACAAATGTCCCCCGTCTCGATGTCGTAGTCGTATCTCCGGATGGTGTATTCGAAGGAGTCCGCGAAGTAGAACGCTGCTGCGGCGACGTCCCAGCACAGTCCGTTGGAGATGTCCAGGTCGGTGGCGACGCGTCGCGCGTGGCCGCCACTCTCGAGCCGGTACAAGGAACCCTTCTTCAGGTGGAACTTGCCGGGCTCGTATTCGTGGCCCATCGTGCCTGGAGGACGATACTTATTTGTTATACAAAGCTGCAAAGTAGGGATGTTGACTCCATTTTTTTTATGATTCCAATCAATTCGTATTCTCATGGGATCAAATGTCTATATCGAATAAACAGGAAATCGAACGCTAGAAACGTCATAAATCTGTGTCAAAGTTGGGCGTATCTACTGAGCGCTGAAACGCTCCATACGAATTTGGCAGAACATCTGACGTCACTAGTTCAACGCGAGCCGTAAAGCTGTACTAAAAACATGCATTTTGTTGATTTAGCCGTGAAAAACTGCTTTTAAGAACATAGTTGTCATACATTTTTTTATTCATTAAAATGTAAAGAATCTGATGGTATCATTTAAATTACTAATGGATGATAAAAAGTTAGTTTAAAAAAACTTAATTTCAACGTTTTATCCTGATTTGAGCACTATCTCACCTGACCAGCGACGATGCGGTCGAAGATGGTGAATACGCCACACTAAGTGGAAGATTCAGAGACGAATCTAAGCTTCCATATTTCAAAATTATATACAGGTTTGACATATGGAAGCAAAAGCCCACGCTTAGACTCGTTTTTAAATACCCTTAGATTAGAACTGACGCTCAAGACCAGAACACATCAATAAGCGCATAACAACATATTTTCAAATTAAAAGAGTGGTAGCAAGCCAGTAACACTAGAAAATGCCCCACCACCATGCCAGTTCATCTATACTAATAATTCTCACCAGCGAACAACCTGCCCCTGGGGTCAGCCTTAGCATCGTTGAATCTGTTGTTGGGGTTGTCTTGGTCCACCTCGGCCACCGTGCGGAGCACCCGGGCTCCGTCGGGGGCTCCGTCCCACTGCACTTCTATCACCTGTCTGTTGAGACCCACCACGAAGTGCTGCGGCTTGCCCTCCACTGGGATTATAAACGTGGGCATGCCATCTGAAAGCACATAATAGATTTGATAACTTTTTGACCATTATCTCACATGAGGGCATCGAGATACTAACTTCAAGAGATGCAGTGACGTTTAGTTTGCACGAAATAAATTCCACCATTTTTGCCTAGACATAACGCGCTCTGATTAGCTAAGCCACCGCCTCGCGCCGATTCCCCGTGCGCTGATATTAGTTATAGCAAAATCAATATATTGTTGTGAGATCGGATAGTACAGTATTTAATAGAATAGAAAATAGATAGAAAAACATTTCATCTCTCGGGGTTAGTATCTCGATGCATGACGGTATAGAGTCTAGACAGAGTTACTTTCAGTAATAGTTGTCCATTGTAGAAAGGTTTGAAATGTATGGAATTGTCAAAGACTAATCTTTGTATCAAAAGGTATAGAAAAACACCTACCGAGCTTGGCGCTGGTGTGTTTCCCGCTGGCCGGCTCGTACCGGTGTACGCTCTTGTCGAAAATGCTGACGAAGTACAGCGCCTGCTCGCGACTGTCCCAGTGCGGGCCCTCGCCCAGCCACACCGGCGCCGTCACCGCCTCCACTACGGGCGCCATCTGTGCGCCACCAGACAATACTCTAATTGAAAATGCTTTATTCTAATAGGCCCCACGGGAGCACTCATGAAAGTTAAAATAAATGACACTAACGGCGGGTTTCTGTACGTTTATTCACAGACTAAAACTAATGATGCTAGAACATAATAAATGACAAAGATTCAACAGACCCAATCCGTGCTCCAAAGTCAATGAACTTTCCAGTTCACTCCCGTTCTAAATTGGTATAGGCCGATCAATAAGGGCAAGAAACTCGACTCTGCGTTCTTTTTAAAAATAGTTAACAATCATGTTTAAAATTTAAGTCTAAGTATTACAGGAGTCGCCTAAGCTGTTTGCCTCCATGCATCTTTGTCGTCTACATAATCATTAATTTTATAATACGCTTTTTTAATTAATACATTCTTTATGAAATGTATGAATATATTTGTAATTTATTATGGGCATCGTCTGTCCAGGACAGGTTCAATTAAATTCGAAACACTTTCACATGTACCCCAGGAGAATTCTCATGAAAGTAATATATGAATCTACTTACGTGCTCGTTCCAAAAATTTTTTTACAAAAATGTTTATCCTAATTTTAGAATTGAAGTCTAAGTATTTAGAGTAGTCGCAAAAACCTCCTTTGAACTGAATGGATTAGATTATTATAATCTATTACCCACGATTTTTAACATAATAGATTAATAATTATGTTTAGGTAGATACGGAACATTTATCATACATTCTAATCGGTACTAATATGTTAGTAAAATTAGGCATAATAAATTTAATAGGATACACTTATGACGAGGCACGTGGAGACTCATACCTCCTACTCACGATACAATCCGACTGAACTTGACCTCGAGTTCTTGAATTAATTGATAAAAAGATGAAAACTGATTTCTGTTACAACGAACTTTTGACACACCCAAAAGAAAAGTTCCAAATTATTATTAAAACACCTTCATTTGGTACAGGCACATAGAAAAAAAACTTAGGAAATTGAAATGTTGCATTTATAGTTCGAGTACCTTTTTTTTTTTTTTTTTTTTTGTTCCCCGGTGGAAAAACTCCTTTATGAGCTTACCTCTCCGTGCCTCGGGGGAGGTCACGGAGAGAGTGTGGGCTTCCTGCTCGCCCACTGCGCAGCAGACTACACCACCAAAAAACCACCGGGACGTTTTACGGCTCAGCTTGGGACGGGGTCGCGGTTCCGCTCTCGCACTCCGCACAGGACCCCGTCAGCCGTCGTCCGCCCCACTGGGCGGACCCGCCTCGCGGGGAGAGAACCTCTCCCCCGCACGGCCAGACGATGCGCCCAACGTAAGCGCATCGCCTCCGCCTCGGGAGGACCCTACCTATAAGCAGGTGCGGGACGCCGAATGCCCCCGCATCCGACGCCCCAGGTCCTCCCGGAGGAGACGGAGGGGTTCGACCGCACCCCCGTCTCCGTGCTCGACTGAGCACCTCCTCGCCCCCCACCCACCACGCCACCCAAAGGGCGGCGCTTAGGGCGGGGGTCATCAGAAAGGCGCGCGGGCGCTGACCACGGCCGCGCGCTCCCCTCGTCTCTATCCGGTAATGTTGCCCCCACCCCGAGTATGGCGAATCAGAGTGGGGGCTTTCCTCCTCCTGTGTCCCGTCCGATAATTTGGCGCGCTGCCAGCGGGAGCAGGGGAGCTCCTTACCCTAAGGGGTATCCCCCTGGTCCCACGCTGGTGGCCAGCGCGCCACTCCTCGTCAGCCCCCTCAATAAGAGGGGCCGTCCAGTGTCCCGTCCGGTAATTGTCGCGCTGCCAGCGGGAGCAGGGTGCTTTTCTCAACCTGGTCCCACGCTGGAAGACAGCGCGCCCCTCCTCGTTGACCCCACCCCAAGCGACAACTAGGGCACGCCGGTCAGGGCAGGGGTCCATCTACCGGTCCTGTCTATTATTGGCGCGCTGTAAACAGCGCGCCCCTCCTCACTGTCACGTCCCTGCGGCCTTCGGACCCCGCTCAGCCCCTTTGCCCCGTCCGCTGTGCCCTCTGCTGACCCATTCAGAGGGACACGCAGAGGGGCCCACCTCGCCGGGTTATCAGCTACCCGTCAGCAACCCCTCCGGGACCGAAAAGTCAACCAGGAGATGTTGCTGACGGGTACCCAGGGTACACCGCGTGGAGGTTACCCGGCATAGCACCCCATAGTTCGAGTACCTACGATAGGACGTCCAACTAATTTTAAGCTGGTAATGTAAGGTTTCCTTCCTGTTATAGTAACTAAGTAGAATCGCGATGCTATAGGGACTTGCGGTTAGTCTAGCGTGTACTATTGCTACCACATTATATTTGTAAGTACTAAAGACATCGCTCGCTCCTATATTATCCTAGTTGGCGTCTGTCTAGATAACCAGAAGACGCGGGTTCGAATCCTGTTATCAGAAAAAATTTGAGATGTATATTTACGTGAACATCCCGCTAGTGACGGTTAACACTTTAAAGTATATTACTTATACATACTTTAGAATGTTAAAATCTAATAATATCTGTAACTAGCTTCTGTTTGCGGTTACTTTACACCCGCGTGGTGATTTCCACAGGAACCGTGCGTTTTTCCGAGATAAAACGTAGCCTATGTTACTCTCCGGTCCATAAACTATATCTAAGCCAAAAATCACGTCAATGCGTTGCTCCGTTGCTGTGTGAAAGAAGGACAAACCAACAAACACACTTTCGCATTTATAATATTAATAAGTAGGAAGTAGTAAGGACTAGTAAGATTAATAGTTTAATTATTTAATTTATTAATTTAACCTATTTTCAAAGGTTTTCGCAATACAACATTTTAAATTAACCAACTTGAAACGGTTTGGTTCTGCAAAGTTCGAAAGGTCGGGAGTTAAAATAATATAAATATACGCGATTGTAGTTAAAAGTTGTTTAATTTAATCCAAATAGTTCAAAATAGCACACATACATACTCCTTAGCACGACAATACCCCATCTTAAACGGAAAGTATTCGATCAAAAACCAGAAACACATGTTCGCACAATTATTATCACACACACTACTATTTATTATAAATAATACTAGAGACGAGACCGCGAGCCGGCGATGACTACATATAAGTAATTTAGCTCAGCAGATCACCAAACGAAACTAGTCCGCGGCAGTCAAGGCCGTCCGGTCTTTTGATTTATAAAAGGAAATCTACTATTATTGGTTTGAGTGTGATAGTTTGCCGCATGTGTTTCCTGTTACTGTGTGATTTTGTAAATCATATTGTGTTATAGTCAAGGGAGGGCCGTTCGCGTTCAAAATGTGTCTCCGTTTTTCATACATTTTTTTATACCACTCCGGCAAAATCTATAAGTACGGCACACCTACTCATTTTTTATGCACAGAGACTTACAGTCACACAAATAAACTTATTAATAGTCCACAGACAAAAAAATGGGACTGAATACTGTGACTGTGACTTTATACTGTGACTTTATTTTTGGAACATCTGAAATATGTAATATTATGTATTCTTGCAAATAAATGTTTGATTTGATTTGATTCAGCAATGCCGTTTGCAAAGTGAATTCTATTAAATGTATCTGGCCTGATTTGGGCCTGATGCGTTCGCACCCGCTACGTACGCCTTACCACATCTCCTTGTTTCTATGATCTATGATCATAGTCATTGGCATGGTATGTTTTGATTGCAGGGCTTATTCTCTGGGTTGAAGCTTGAGAGTTGACTGTCATTCGAGGCTCTAGGTGGGTGCATTTGTGGTTGTAGCGCTTGCTATCAGGCGAACGGCCTTTTCATTACGACTTCGAATAGCATAGAATAAAACTATAATATTATGATGCGTTGCTTGTTTTACTTTGTAACTAGCTGTGCTCCACGGCTTTGCCCACGTAGCCTAAGTTACTACTTGTAATATCAGCTATCTGATGAAGTGCAGTGAAAGTCTCGTCAAAATCGGTCCAGCCGTTTCGGAACAAACACAGAAAGACAAACCTTTTAAAAATTGTTTTTTTTTTCTAGGTCTTGGGTGTGGGTGTTGTGTATCTATGTGTTCGTGCCACCAGCGACACAGGGAACCCTAGTGCGGGTGTATGAGTGTATTAGCGTTATTTATTTACGTTTAACGATATTCACTGTTCAACTCACTGAAATATCAGCACAACAATCAGCACAAACACCACTCCCCTTATGTTATATACACCTGTTACCTATCTTATCTAATCAGCTACCGCGATCTTGACTTGTTGGGTATCTCGATTCGCGCTGCGCTGGTAGAGCGTAAATTTGCAAGAAAAAATAGTAGGTATGTACTCAAAACTCATACAATGTTTTTTTTTGGTGCTGAGACATTGAATCTATTATCGCTGGGAGACCAAAATCAACAGGCCGTTGTCAATGATCGTAGGCCTTCGCCTATGTGTACATGTAAATGTCTTTATCCAAAAAAACTATAATCGAACGCTAGAAACGTCAAAAATGAAAGTCGAAGTCGGCGTATCTATACCAGGTGCTAAAATGCACCATACAAATTGTGCTGAACGCATGACGTCACATTTTCTACGCGGCCCGTAAAGTTGTACTAAAAACGTTGTTAAACATTTTGTTGATTTTGGCTGTGAAAAACTGCGTTGTAAAATGTATGACATCTATGTACTTAATAGTTATCATACATTGTATTGTATTAATTGTATTGTATTTTTTTTTGTTTGGTAACGAGACGAGCTGGTCGTTTGCCTGATGGTAAGCATAACGCCGGCCCATAACAATTGCAGTGCCACCCAGAACTTTGAAACACAAAGGCCTACGCGGCACTGCAGTGCGCTCGTTACCCTGAGACATTAGGTATTAAGTCTCATAAGCTCAGTAATTTCACTGACTACTCTGCTCATCAAACCGGAACACAGTAATGCTTGCACACTACTGCTTGGCGGCAGACTTCACGAGCAAAGCGGTGGTAACAACCCAGACGGACACTCGCAGAAGAGTTTGTCCTCCCACTAACAGTCAACAGTATTCAGTAACATCATAAATTGTGTTTGAATTGTTAGAAAACAATCTAAAATAATGCCTAATAATTTATAAAACTAATATTAATATTTACTAGGTTTTTTACTACGTCATTAAATTAAAACAAGTCGAATTACAAGTTTACACAAATGTTTTGGTAAAGTAATCCTCCAAAATATAAAAACTATTTTCCAAAAGTAATGCAATGACTTTCCTCTTAAACAAAGTAGGCTTATAAACAATTTCTTTTATGTCCCTTGACAACTTCTACTGCTTATCTATTTTTCATTTATCGATACGTAAAAAATCTGATAGTATCATTTAAATTACTAGGTACTGTATGATAAAAAATATCGTTGAATTCGGGAAACTTAGATGCAATATTTTTGTGGAAATTATATATTTTTTGTAAATTACATTTTTATTACACAAAATACATAAACCTGTATAACGACAGTAATTACACAGTAAAACCTTTTAATAAGGTTGGTATAAGGTTTTACTATGTAATTACTATCTTTTCAAATTTCATACATGTTTTGTGTTTCGTGCAGCAACGATGCAACGGGTCGTCGTGATTTTTGGCATCTAAGATATATTTTATGAACCGGGGACTAACATATTATGCTACTTTTTAGCATGGAAATTGCACGGTTTCTATGGGAACGCAGGTGAAACCGCGGGCAGAAGATAGTAGCGAAAGTGCTTGTTTGTCGTTCTTTCACGCAGCAACAAGACGTAATTTGCATAGAGATAGTTTTTGGGTGGGATAGGTTGGGTCGGACTTCATATCCTGGTTTATGGGTCGGAGAGTGCAATAGACTACTTTATATCCTGGTTTATGGGTCGGAAAGTGCCATAGACTACTATTCAAATTCAAATTCAAAATGCTTTATTCAAATAGGCCCCAAAGGAGGCCTCTGCAACATTCGTCTACCCGAATCACAGACTAAAACTAATGCTATGCTATACATACTTCACTCCCAAGGAGTAAAGAAATTCTCGAGCAATTGTATTGACAGCTACCAGAGATAAGGTGCTTATGAAATCTTTGATAAGAATACAATGACATCTCATAATCTCGTGTTGCATAATCTCCAAGCTTTTCGGTAAAGATAACAATGAACGTGTAATACACATTCATAGTTACCTTATATAAGTTAAATTTGTTCTTAGGTCTTAGCCCGCACCTTTGATACGCGTTAATGGAGCCGTAGCCAACATTAAGTTATAGAAAATTTTGCGATGGGGAGGTAGTTATAAGATGGACTATTGTAAGATATGAGTAAAAAGCATGGATTATTGTATTTAATGTTTGATGACTTTAACCATAACTATTAGGATTAATTAGATAACCAGCGAAAATTCTAGACTATTCCTTCCAGCCGAAGATCTAGCGACCGCTGGTCCTAATCGGGTGGAGTCGAAAACGAACACGAGATTGTTAGCCGGTAAAGCTCTTGCGCAGACTACTGTATACAATACTATTGCTTAATACAGTGATAACAAAGGTTAAAATAGCATTCACCTTGACTAATGTCTAGTTTACATCAACATAAAAGGACCTGGTTATTTAGAAAAATAAATCAAATTTATCTGTCAAAGTTTGTCAGTATCACTTGCATATCTCCATTGATTTTCTCTTTTTAACGCATTGCTGGCGTAGACTAGACAAATACGTTTAATTAAGGAGTCTTAACACAAAACAACTATACTGCGCAAACAAAAATAGAGCTTTGTTTGTTGACGAACCTTTTCTTGCCGTGACTGTACTTAAACTAATATAATAAAGAGCTAAAGTTGGTTTGTTAACGTTAATCACTGGAAGTCGGTGAAGAAACGCATAGTATTGCAATCGTAGTACACAGTGCTTCCCTGGCAGATAATAATGCAACCATGAACCCACTTTCTAGTGCTTCAAAAACGCTATACCTAAAACGGGAACTGGTTTTCAAAAGCGGTTGTCTAGACACAGTCACGCTCTAGTAAAGCGGTGAATATCTATCTACTTACACTGAATGCTTGTATGAAGTTTTGGAGATAGAGCGCAAATACACGTTTTTCGTCTTAAAAATACGCAGGTTTTAAATAAAAACCTACTATACTAATTTACAAAATGGACGACAGCACATTTTTGCTTTCCCGCCAAAACTCCATAGACAAGTTTAACGTAGAGTTGTACTTTTAAAACCAATATAATTTTGGTTTTGGCATTTAGTCCCACTACGAACTATCACTGATCAAAGTTAAAAATGTGTTCTAAAGAAACTATATAATATAACAGTTACGACTTACAGCTCAGCGAACAGGTTCCCTCACACGCAGTCCGGAAGGTACAGTTTATTCTCGTTCGTCTAGTTGTCAGCTGTTGGTATTTCGACGACCTCCACTCCCTTGCCAAACACGCACACTGTTATTGAGGAACTGAAACGGAAGATACATACCTAATAAATAGGATTTTGGTGATTCTACCGTCTCAAACCTAAACTTTACTTTACTCTCTTTTTTAACAAATACGTGAGAGAGGGATAGAATAATAGGGTTGTTGACTGTATTCAAATAAAAATATAATTTTGCCGCGAAACGGTAGTTTTTGTGACAGAAATCCTATTAAACACAATATTTTTGTTTATTTTTAAGGAATTTAATTTAAATTAAATAATCAAAATGTAATCACATCAATCCGAAGTCACGTGACCTAAAACGCCCGTGACGTCACTGTTTCAATCGGAAGGAGTATATATTTTTTTTTGTTTTGTTTTTGGCTCCACGTGATTTGCGCATTTAACTAGTGTCAAGTTATATAAGTAATAATATATAATAAATCTCTAGTTTTGGTGCATGAAAGTCGTCAAAGTCACGTTAAAGTTTAGTCTAGGCGCGGTCGAGTCGAAGTGACGCTTCAGTAAATTGGTGGATAGTTTACTGAAGCTTCTATGGAGTTTTGGATAGAATACGAAAATACACGTTTTTCGTCTTTGTACTATTCGCCTTTCACTCATGCAAGTTTACGAACACTTAATGGTTAATAATCCACTATTATTACACATTAACATTCTATAAAACAAAGGTTTTAGTAAATAACACAAAATCAACAACAGCACATTTTCGCATTCCCGCCAAAACTCCAATGAGTATATAGCTCGTTGCGCTTAACTGCTCAGTATTTTAGAGTGATTTCTATGATTATTTATCTGTGCTGTGAATTCCACGCCTATTTTTCTAAATTTATTTCGACTCTTGAATATTCTCCCATGATGGAAAGTGGCTTCATAAAGGCAAATAATTCCAATTTGCCGAGAATTGATTGTTTTACGGTGGCCAATTTCTTCTCGACAAACGATAATTTCTGCT
This sequence comes from Crocallis elinguaria, assembly GCA_907269065.1. Taxonomy (NCBI): domain Eukaryota; kingdom Metazoa; phylum Arthropoda; class Insecta; order Lepidoptera; family Geometridae; genus Crocallis; species Crocallis elinguaria. The sequence goes on from OU026065.1 coordinate 38,144,685, forward strand.
CTGCTGAATTTAGAAACGTGAAGACCTCCGTGTAAGTACCTACTTTTAACAGTAATCGTAGATTCTAAGATCCAAAGTGTATTAATTAACCAAAGCATATATATAAATCAATAAGCTCAAAAAACTTAGAACTCGTATTTTAATACATAACAATACATACACAGAAAGCATCGAATGAACTTGTCACTAAACGTAGCACAGACTAGGTAGTAGTGGTTATATTCTCTTTGCTTGTCACTTTACAGTGTTATAGAAAATTACTCTGTGGTAATTGAACACGTGACGTCACTGCCGTTTTGGAGCAAAATTTAAAACGGCATTTTAAATACATGATAATTAAAATATTAGTTGTTTTAAAAAGTAAATTTAAATATTTTGGGTTATATTAGGCCCATACGCATCGTTTTAAACACTTTCCCAAAATCAGTCAACATCCCAATTGACTGGTCAAATTAATCCACTTGGTTGTATCTAGTGTTAACAAGCCTAAGGCAATGAATTTAGTGTCGTCTGATATCACTAATATATACTAGTTATTTAATACTATTTCATATCAATACGAGCTGGCCGTTTGCCTGATGGTAAGCTGTAAGCATACCAGTTGCAGTGCCACTCAGAACTTTGAAACACAAAGGCCTGCGCCTCTTTCTAGTGGTGAAAAATAGTTGAACAAAATATGGTTCGAATTTTATCTGACAATGAATCTGAATATTCTATCTTTTTGATATAGCCTGAAAATATTATACAATATGCATGTCAAATTGAGGTTTTTGGAAATGGTTTTTTGTTTAAGATAATAAGATTGTTTTCGCTCTTACTTACCTAGAGTAACTAATAAGATCCATCCCATGTATATCAGCAACATCACTAAACTTCTGTGATAAAAAATTGCATTCAATTACATCATTTTTATTCACTCCCCACTCAAACAGACTTAATCTTTGATCTATTGATGTTGATATGATAAAATTGTGTACCAAACACAATCCAGTTATACATGAACTGTGATGTTTATCTAATATCTTTGAGTCTAGTACTTTTATAGAGCTCAAGTCATTCTGGGAAGTGGTTCCAAGTAATACCAAGTGCATCGCATTATCATCTCCACCGGTTGCTATCAGTAGTTTATCATACGATATGACTTTTGAGACAAAGCTGTTGATTCCTGATTTATTCGTTTTTGTTACGAAAATGGGTTCGATGTTATCTTTATCTATGTTGGTGATATCCCAGAACACCACTTCGCTTCTAGTTGTACAAGTTACTAGAATTTCTCGATTCTCAAATGTAATACAATTAGTTTTCAAAATACATGTCTTGTGGTAATTCAGTTCTTTTGTTAACTCGAACACTGCTTCATCTGAATTGTAGTCTAGAGTAAAAACTCTTAGAGCAGCATCGGAACAACCAGCAAAAACCCTAAATTTCCCGTCTCCTATTTTGATCAAGTCTACATCCATGATTCTTGTCTCTGGATCAAAATCTACAGCGCATGTCCTCCAATTTTGATTACATTTTCTCGTTTTATCCGTTCCCTTTATCATATAATTTATCAGCTCTCGTGTTTCTACTTTAACATCATTGTTTATTTGAACTAATGATACAACTTTAATGCATATCTGAGCTCTGCCCCCTGCAGATATAAGCAAGAAGCTATTATCATCCAGATCACAAGTTTTTAATGACCTTATACTGGATAGTTGTTTGAAGATCGCTAGATCTTGAAATTCAAATTCTGTATTAACATAAGATATCCTTAATGTGGTATCTTCACCGCCTGAAATGTAGTAAGTTATGGAATTTTCGTGAGTTTGATACGTTTTTAAGCAATTGATTTCTTTCGAATGTGACCCGTTCACAATGTTCTTGGATACAATTTTGTTTAAGTGAAATTTTACAATGTGCACACTGGAATTTTTTAAATAAACCAATCTTATGAATTCTTCATAGTCATCATTAATTTTTTCGAAGTATCTGACGGCGTCCCAAGATCTGTGTCCTCCACCGCAAGCCACATCTAGTACTTTAGAGTTTGATTTAATATTGTAGACTATAAAAACCCTCTCCTGAAAGCCGCAAACTATATTCCCTTCTTTATCTAAAAACTTTTCAATCCATTTGAACTCCAAGTCTTTGCTACTCATCTGTCTCACTTTATTTTCATTCATACTAAAATATTGTATGGAGCCGTTTCTCCCTGTTGTAACAATTTCAGTGTTTCTGATTGTAATTGAAGTGGGTCCATACCATCCATGCACTTTACTAAAAGATTTAGTAGGGTTCCTTTGTCCTTTAATGTAAACGTGTATACTACCACATCTATCGCCAAAAACGAAGATTCTTTTAGTACTATCTACATCAGAAGCTGTCAACCATCGTTCTTTACATGTTGGTAGTAAAAAATCTGCATAAGTTTCTGAGCTTGATTCTTTTGATGCTAAAACTGTTACAATACCATTCTCTAAACATAATACTAAATGCCTATTTCCTGCCCATTGCATTGAAAGAATTTTTCCTAATGGCAGTTTAGTGTCAACAATATTTATAAGAGAAGCTGGGCCCTTACAGCTCTCGGAAAATACATCTAGTTTGCCACTCATGTCAGTAACAGCTATCAGTTGCTTACAGGATGAAACACTTAGTAGTTGATAAGTAGATGTGTGCGTAAGCTTGTGAACTGTTTTAGTTTTCTCTTCAAAATTATAATATACAAGTGTATAATTTTCGTTCAGAATAATTAAGTTTTGTCTAGCTGTGAAAACTGCTTTCTTAGGTGGTCCAATATCGGGATGTAATGTTTCATTTTCACTATAATCTGTCGCTATGGTAAGAGGGTGTGATATCACAGCGCAGTCACCACCTCCAGTGACTAATATATTATTATCAGTATCTACAGCCCATATGCATCCATTTTGATGACTTACAATTTTCTTAGCTAAGCTGCCATCTTGATTCCAAAAGCATATAGCTGAATCTTCACCGACTGATATAATCTTTTCAATACCTATACAGCTTCTCATGACTCTTGCTGTGTGGCCATACAGTTCATGCTTACAAACTATATCAATGTTATTCCAGTATTCAGTAGTAGCAGAGGGATATTCTGGTGTGATGTTCGGTCCCCAAATTCTTATAGACCTGTCATCTGATGTGGTGACAATTATACCCTTTTGCAGATCACATGAGATGGAGAAAATTACACCCTGAAACCAAAGAAAATAGTGTTGTAATAATTTATTGATGAAATTATTTTTTTAACTGTAAAAGAAGATTTTGGTTTTAGGAGTGCTGTCAAAGGAGTGTTTCAAACATCCCTATTACTATTGGATGATAATAAAAATTGTTGAAATTTAGATTAAGTATCTTTGTGGAAATTATATACTTTTTTGTGAATTTATTTTTATTGTGTTAATGTGATGTTTTAAATCTGTATAGCAACAATAATATGTATTTTGTGTTTCATGCAAGATAGGGATCTTGCATTATCTGATCAATATAAATATTTAAATTTAATTCTATTATGATTGGCATAGCTGTTGACAGCCTAGCAAAACTTTACCTAACAAAAGTTTTACCAAATTACTTTAAAATAGAGCTGATACACTAATCTTGTCAATAATTATGCTTCTGGCTTAAAGTAGCATTGTACCTTATGTCCTTTTAAGCGATGCAAAGGCCTCCCATCTCCGCAGACATGAACTATCACCTCGGAGAAGACAGTGCCCGCCAGGACTAGGACATCCTGATACAAGGGCAGTAGCAGCCCACTGTATAGGATGGAATTATCTTGACTACAGTGCTGGGATGAGAGGGTCTGAGTTGTAGTATTCCAGATCTGTAAAAATTTTAATGAAAAATGATAGAGTTGTACTTTTTTGGTACTAAAATAAATGTAAAAACTAACCGGGCTATCAGTTAGTTTTTTGTAAAGAGCTCTCACCACAATGTTATCCATAACTGAAAACTCAAATTGATTCAAGCTCAAGTTGATTTTGTAGGACTCTAACATATTTAAGGGCTTAAATATAATTAACGTAAATGTATAAATTAGCAACATCTTGCACAAAGTAGTTTACGAAGGAATTGAGTGATATGTGATTACTGCATTAATAAAACTGTCACCTATGTTTCTATTCACATACACAAATGGTTGCTTGAGCTTAGCTACCAAGTTTAGACCAAAAATCTAGATTTTCAATGAAAGGACTAAATGTGAAACAGAACGGATTTGTGTCTCTGAAATTCATCATTTTTATATGACAGACAGATCAGCTGTAAAACAAACATGGGGCTAAATATGTTTAGCCCGCAATAAATAGCCAAGAAACCAGCATTTAACTTTGACAGTTCTTTAAACACATTTATTTACAAAAACCACACGGTGCAAAACATTATTTTTTAATTTTTTTTTTTTTATTTATTTATTTTATTGCATACATACATTTTGTGTATTTGAAGCTTAAATAACAAATTGCATTTAAATGTCTGTTAAATACAATTAATTTGGTGCATGTCAGCCTAATTTTCTATTTGTTCATAAATTCCTTGTAGGTATAAGTTATCTGTGTTCATAAATCTTAATAAAACAGAGTCATTGTCAAAGTAATGCAATACTGGCATAGACTAGACAAATATGTTTAAGCAAGGAGAAAAATAGATGTGGTGGCATCACCAAGATTAATTATGTAGATATGGAGTTTCACAAATGTGTGGATTGTAAAACTGTTGTTTAAGTTCTGGAATATAACACACAGGCTATAAATATAAAAAGCATGCGGGCGAAGCCACAAGCGGAAGTTATTATTAATATATTAGTATCTATCACTATCTTGCCTGATCTTAATACCTACAATGAAAGTGCAGCTGCTAGCTGGAATACACCCATAGGTGCTTAGCTAAGGTAGCTTAGGCAGGTTCTAGGGACTTTGTTAGTTGAAAATGTGTAATTTAAGTTACCTGTACAACATTATGAGCTGTTAGCAATGCAATATTGTCTTCATCCACCCAGACACCCGAATGTAACCAATCATTACACACAATTGGGTCGAACAATTTGGTGAACACTTCAGCAAATTCCTTTTTTGTGGAAGTCACCACAGTGAACTGCTTACCGCCAAAAACCAGTATTTTCTTACAACATTTGGAAGCCACAAATCCATAGATTTTTTGACTGTTTAGGCAGCGCAATCTTTGCAAAGACTTATTAGAACCTTTCTCAATTATATTAGCTGAGCTTCCGATACCTGCAAGTTGATATAAAAGTATAATTTCAGGTTGTATTTATACCGTAAGTGTGTGCTTGTTTACAAAAATAACCTAAAAATTTTACCTGCTAGTATGAAGTTTTCGTGTACTTTCACTGAAGATACATCAGTATGTAAGAAGTGAGACATTATATTTACACTTACAATTGATTAAATAAAGAATTTTCATAAAAATAACGTTAAATGATTTATTGGCATTACTTCACACCTTCACAGCACACATGTCAGCTCTACCCAGTGTTGCCAACTTTATTTTAACGAACCCACTAATTGTGGTGTCGTTACCCACCAGAAAACCACTAAATTTGGCGATCCCTCAAACCACCAGAAAACCACTAACATATTATGCCAGGCAGACATGCTTCAAAATATTATTTGGAAGTAAAACATCAATTACCGGCTGTAATTTATACTATAAAATTATAGTTTATTTTTGTTAATAAAAAATAAATCCTTATAGACATTAGTCACACATTAAAGACTATCATCTTCGGAAGAATAGGCTTCTTCTACAATTTTTTGAAGAATAAATTTTTTATTCCCATATTTTTGTACAAACTACGATATTTGGTAATAATATGTAGTTATTGCAGCATCTTCCCTCGCGTTTTAAACTAGTACGGACTGTGAGAATTGAAGTAATAGTAGTATAATTATAGTAGTAGTATATTTGTTAATTGTCTTTTGAAATGTACCTATTTGCTACAAATAAACATTTTTCTTTCTTTCTTTCTTTCTTTCTTTCTAAGATAACAGATATAACTTCATTCAGTTTCTGATAAATAATCGCTAATGCATAGGAAATAATCACAAACACATCTTTTCAATTCAAACCAAACTTGACGCACGGCAGTATTCATACGAATAAAGTCCATAATAAAAATTGTTCAAGAAATTGAGAAACTGTTTTCGGGGAATCCCTCAAAACCACCACCTCAGTTCTGTGTTGCCTACACATCAAAAAATATACACTTGTACTGTAATGTAAACGTTCAAGTACTTTCCTATATTTAATTCGTGCTAGTGGTTAAAAGGGGTACCTTACCACTAACTGAAACAACCTAAGCCACTAAAAAAATCCACTAGCCACTAAAACCAAAATTTGCCCACTAAAAGGTAAGCCTAAACCACCAGATCTAGTGGAAAATCCACTGAGTTGGCAACACTGGCTCTACCTAGTCTGTGCATGTCAGTTGCCAGAAAACGTAAACATAATAATAAAAACAATTAACAAACGTCAAAGTCGTCAAAACTCAAACGTCAAACACTGTCAGGTGACCAATAAAACCTTCATGACCCATGGCAGGTGACACTTGGTAGCAAAACAAAATAAGTTTTTTTTTTAGTTTTACTTCACCTTCGTTTGGCTCACTGACCTCTAGTGAATAAAAGAGCCAGTGCCTACAATTTTTAAGTTTTATTGTTGAATTTTTTTCTGATAACGAGACTAGCCGGTCCTCTACGTGATGGTAACAAAGACCTGCGCGGCACTGCAGTGCGCTCGTTACCCTGAGACATTAGGTATTAAGTCTCATAAGCCCAGGCTTACCACAGCTTACACTTACAGCTTAGATTTAATACCTAAGGTGTCGAGTAGCCACTGTAGCCAGTGAAAATACCAGATGGCAATCTAGTCCGAGCACGGCACCCGCTTCTACTTATGCTTCTACGACCTCTATTCAAAAAGATTGTTTTACAACCACTGCGTGTTCGGTGCAGACCACGTTGCTGGACAACGCCACAACGGTCATCTAGTCGCGCGTTTGGTTGGCCGGTGGCGGTTAAACAATCGAGGGGCTACTGTGATACTTTTTTTCGTTTGCATAAGTCATAGTCTTCTCCGAGTATCCATCTTGTAGTTGGTACCACCGCTTTGCTCGTGAAGTCTGCCGCCAAGCAGTAATGTGGAGGCATTACTGTATTACGGTTTGATGAGCAGTGTAGCCAGTGAAATTACTGCAGTGTAAGTATGGATCTTTTCGATCGACAAAATTGACAGTTTAAATCGATAAAGTGGGTTTTATCGATTTTTTATATAATTTATCGAGTCACAAGTCAAGTCACAATCGACAAAATTTATCGAATAGCTAGGTCCAATTCAAAGATAATATAGAGCTACTATAATACTTCACCATTAGACTTCGGTACTCGCAACATTCGATAAATTTATCAGTTTTTTCGATGCGACAAATTTATCGAACCGACTTCCGTACTTATATTTGAATGGAATCAGGAAGTCCATTTATAAGATATAATATATTGCCACGATTTTTATCGCGTAATTAAAACTATAAATTACACACATTATATAATTATCTTATTTAACAAAATAACTATAAAAATCAAACGCATAAGTATTGCAAAATTCCCATTGGATCTTTATACGTAGGAAGGTAGGTTTAAATTAATTATTACAAATAAATATGAGACGCATTCTAATCGCTCTGATGTTGGTCAAGCGGATAGTGCTCAGGATATTTCTTCAAATGCTCCTCCATTTCGTGCATTTGTTTTCTGAAACAAGAACATTTGAATAGAGTTTTCTACTATTTATTAATAAGACGAGCGGATAGTTTGCCTGATGGCACAGAACATAGCTAATGGAAAGCATAACGCCAGCCCATAACAATTGCAGTGCCACACAGAACGTTGAAACACACGCCTGCGCGGCACTGCAGTGCGCTCATTACCCTGAGGGTGGTATTCCACTCATCAAATATTGAGATCTTTGTCCAGGGTGCATTTTATGAAAGAAATTGGATGACTTCATCAAATCAGCTAGGAACGCCGATATTTTATCCAAAATTATGATGACAATAGGTCGAAGTTCCTCCATTTTTTCAAACTCCGCAAAATACTTTGCAAAATATATTAAGGAAACTTCGAGAAAGATATTGGACAAGTGGAATGGGCATCTGCGATCAAATAAAGAACACTGCATAGTTTGGACAAAAATCTTTGAGGAATACTGGCCTAAGACATCTGTCGACATACACATGTACCTATTCGCAGATGGCACTTAGTTAATGGCGCCGGATCCAAAAGAAGTATCCCATGAATCATGATAAAATATCTATAGACGACGACGCGCGGGAAGAAATTTTCGTCTTAGAGCGGGACAATCATGAATTGTAACATTTAAAATTATTGTTATAGTATACTTATGGAATAAAAACATGATTTTGCATAAAATTATAATTTTATGGAAGGCTCTGCTTCTATCTTATTCGTTCACCAGCAGTGGTTATATATTTATTTAGATTGGACCTCTCCATGCCCGATCTAGCTCGTACTCTATACCTAGTTACTCTTTAGTAGATACTAGATACTCACTGGATCCTAGGAGGCATGTCGTAATAAACATCTTCGAGCATTTCCTTCCAATGAGGCCGTTTCTTCTTCTCGGCTTCTTGCATCGTCTTCACAACAATATCTCTCGATTCCTTCTGCCAAGCTTTGTCAGCGGCATCATCCCACAAACCTAGGAAATAATACGGCCAATAACGAAACCCGTTACACTTTCATAACAGCCATGGACGTTTCTAGCAGACAGCGAAAACTTGAGGTTTTTTTTTGAAAATTGGGAGTTGGCATTCCTGTGTACCTAACTCACAGACGTCACAGACTAATAAGAGAACAAGTTACGTACTGATGACACGAGTAAGCATAAGGGACGGATCTATCTCCCACCTAGACGGATATTTGCAGAAGAGTTAAGTCTACCAGGTAAAAACCATTTTAACACCCTCTCTCGTAAAGCTGATATAATTCCACCGGTTTTAAATATGTAAAGCGGGTCATAAAAAACGCGTGTGTTATCAAAGCAAATAGTTAAGTTATAGTCCATACAAATTCCATAACAGTATTATTTGCCATTTCAAATATGGAACTGATCGCCGCCGCACCACTCCAGCTAGTGAGCAGCGCGCTGTTGCTATTCAAGCGCGCTGGTAAAATGGCGGGAAAGCAACAGTGTGCATTCACAGATTGAGTTTATTTAAATGTTTTTTTTTCCTGTTTACTCGCAAGTGTGTTAAAAAACGTCGTACGATATACGTGCGTATTGGTTATAACATCTTTACGCACTAATATCGTAATGTACTATTAACCAACTAGCTGGTAAAAACTTTGCGACTCTGTTACATACCTTTGCTTTCCAAGTAAAGCTTGAACTTCTGTATAGGACTCTCATCATTAGTCCATTTCTGGATTTCCTCCACTGATCTGTAAGCAGTGCTGTCGTCGGATGTCGAGTGGTGCCCAACTCTGCAGGCAGAATAAAACTTAGATTTATGCGAGTACCTACAAAATATTCTTAGGCGCGTTACGTATGTGGGTTCGACTTTTTTATTATGTTACGCTTTGGATAATAGGTTATATTTTTTACTACTACTTCCCCTGATATGTAGTACAAGATGGCGGAAACGCGGCTTTCAAGTACAGCTGTCGGAACACAGCGATAGGTGCTCGGCGACAGATTTTCAACTTCAGTGTTGTAACTAGCACTAGAAGGTGCCCTCATTCCTTCTTGTTTTTTGTTGAGTGATGTTGTATGTTCATGTAATGTCGTGTTGTATGTATTAAAGTGTTAACGGACACTAGCTGGAATGTTCAGTTATATATATACATCTCAAAAATTTCGCTGCCAACAGGACTCGAGCTCGCGTTATCTAGATCGCTCCCATAGCCTAGTTGGTTTTAAAGCGTCTGGTATAGCTAAATCAGAAGACGCGGGTTCTAATCCCGTTGGCAATAAATTTTTGAGATTTTTATATTTACGTGAACATTCTTGCTAGTATCGGTTAACACAATTTATATTAAGATCGACTTTACAACCTAAATACAGAAAAGTCCATTAAAAATATTCAAAATAGGGATGTCGCATGAAACACAAAATACATAATTACTATCGATATACAGAACTTTACATTAATACAACAAAAATGAAATTCACAAACAAAATATAATTTCCACAAAGATACTGCGTCTAAAATTTCCCGAATTCAATGTTTTTTTATCATCCGATAGTAATTTATATATTAATACCAATAGTTTTTTTTAATATTTCAATTAATAAAAAAATACAACTATGTACACTATGTACTAAGCAGTATTTCACGGCCAAAATCAACGAAAGGCATATATTTAGTACGTTGTACGCGCGTTGAACCAGTGACGTCAGATGTTCCGTCAAATTTGTATGGAGCGTTCAGTAGATACGCACGACGCTGACTCTAATTTTTGATGTTTCTAGCGTTCGATTTCCAGTTTTTTTTATATAGACATTTGATTCTCATGAGAAAACGAATTGATTGACATTATAAAAGAAATAGAGTTAACATCCCTATTTTAAAAATTGTGGTATCGATACAGTTTGCTGTTACACTCTGTGAAATGTTTTTCCTTTTCCCCGCACCTGTAGGACATGGCTTCAATGAGCACGGGCTTGTTGTCGCGGACGGCGAGCTCCCTGGCGCGCGCCACGGCGGCGTACACGGCCAGCGCGTCGGTGCCGTCCACGCGCACCGTGTGCAGCCCCAGCGCCGGCCCGCGCGCCGCCACGCCGTCGCCGCGGTACTGTTCCGCAGTCGGCGTAGAGATGGCGTAGCCGTTGTTGCGACTGAAACGTATTTTGTACTACTTGCTGGATACGTTCAACATGGACCTTCAATTAAAGTACACGGTATTGCTAAAAGCGATCTCTTCCAGTCAATCTAGATGACTGGATTAACTTACCAGAAAAAAATGACTGGGCAGTCCAAGGTGGCTGCGAAGTTGAAGGCCGCATGGGCGTCGCCCTCTGAGGCGGCGCCGTCGCCGAAGTAGCAGATGACGCAGCGGTCGTTGTTGGGCGTCCGTTTGAAGGCGTACGCCGCGCCCACCGCTTGCGGCATTTGAGTCGCTGGATCGGATAAATTGGAATAAAATTCGATACCTAATAGGCTTTTGGCGCAACGATAGCGAATTGTCGTCGCGACGACGTTCAAGTCAATATTAAATTACTCCCTTAAGACGCGAGAACAAACTTTGTGCTCACCATACTAAATTTACCAAGACCGGACATCGAATAGCCCCTCGCTATGCAGGCAGGGTAACTACAAAACTAGCCACAGAGCCGACCAATTCGACTTTACTTAGTCCAAAGGAAACTTCACGTAATGATAATGTTGACTTCGGAAATGGTTTACTTAAGAGACTAGCAACATTATTCAGATTAATCATTTTCGCATGAACTGTCAAATGCTAACGTGCCTCATACAATAAAATATATACTTATAGAATGAGGATTAAAACTATAAAGCGCGGCTTCTGACAAACATCCATGCTTGGCGGCAAATAACTTCCTAGGATACTTAAATAGCGGCCAACCGCTTACATATAAACTTACATAGGGGGCTAGAAATAGTGACCAGATTCCTCTGCTTGCTCCCGTAGTGCACGGGCATCTGTCTGCCTTTGCCCGGGTCCTCGTGGTTCCCGTAGCACTGGTTGATCAGCTCGGTGACAGTGACCCCTCGGAAGAGGAAGACTCCAACTTCGCGGTACTGCGCAAACACCAGGTCGGAGGGAGACAGGGCCGCCGCGCTGCCGACGTGGATACCTTCCTCGCCATAGTTGGTCATGTAGAAGGATATACGGCCCTGCCTGCAATCAGGAGAAAACTGTATGTCTATACAAGAACTGTAAAGACCGTTACTAAAGTTATCGTTAGAGATAGGAGTTAACGCAAATGTTTGCTTAATTTGACTTCAGCTTCACGATAGCGTTCCACACGTAATATAACTAGATGTATCGTGAGCCGTGACACACTGTCAGCTGTGTTTAATACACTGATTAAACAGGCTTGTGAAGCAGGCAATAACTGCGACAACGCAAAGGATCGTGGACTACATCGGACAACCTTCGAAAGGCTGCAACACAAACCGCAACGAAGAAGTCGCTCAGGCGCTTATGAGGTTAGGCAACGCAAGACGCACGGCCGATAATCCCTCATCATCCCTCACCTTCCAGTCCTCGGTCAATTATGATTTTTTTGTGTAAATACTGAGCTATCATGCTCACGAAAAAGAGTGCTCGCGGCTCGCGGCTCGGCGGCTGGTTGCTCTCTTCCCTCAGAAATGGTTGAGAAAATCGATGGCTGATGGCACATGAGTTGGGTGCCGCTTGTGGTGTCTTTTAACTCCGGTTGTAATCTTCCTGTCTACTTATTACGAGTAGATAGTTCTAACGGTTCTGTTACGTAAGACCACATTGATGTTTTTGCCGTATGAGTGTTTTTACCCTGTTAGATACGTACCTACCCACTATTAATTTTCTTTAGAACCACGTGTCTGTTAAGTAATTTTGTACAGTAAAATATGCAGTTTTCATGCAAAACTGGCTTACCTCTGAGACTCATACAAAATTTTGTCCATTTGACTAAGTTGCTGCATCGTTTTGTACATGTGAACTAACGTATCCTTATCGATGTTCGGTTCCTCCGTTTTATCGATAACTTCTCCGTTGTTGTTCAACACTCGATAAATAGGGATGGGGTCATAGCTGTTCTCATTTAGGAATTTCATGTCGGTCACGTAAGGAGCTCTGGCCCCCGGGAATTCTGCCGATTTTCCATTTTGTGTTGTTTCTGGTTTCGTGTGAGTAGACAAAAGCTGGAAAATGTAAAATTAGGAAAATTAAAATTAGGCTGTAGTTTTCTTCCAAATAATAAAAAAGACTAAAGATAAACCGATTAGTACGGTCTACCTAATTTACCAATTACTAATATATCAAACGGACCAAATTACAGTTTTTGAGTGAATTAACGACCCTTTCAAAAATAGCGTTCACCGTAATCACGTTACTGCAAACATTTTTAAATGAATATGAATAGATTTTTTTTATCACGCAATCACAAGTACAAGTCGCTCTTACACCATTTTAAATCTTATTCTCACTACAATATGGACTAATTTTCTGTTATCACTTCACTACATGTGTTTATCATTTTAATAACAAATAGCACTGATTATATTTTCTTTTTAATCTGTTTTTACGAGTGTACACAACGTGAATAATCACTTATTTTAAATTATAATTCCATCAAGTTTTTAGTTATTATAAAAATGATATTTTTTAAAATAAAAAGTGATAAACTTACTCTAACAGCGCGGTGCAAGTTGTTGAGTTTCATGAAACTTGCACTCGTCTTGAGCGCCATTTTGTTACTGACGTAAGTGTAAGTTCACGTTAGTGACGTTTGACTTTTGTAAATAAAATATGGAACACGATACGCGTAGGTATTTACTATTCGACGCAATATTAGCAAGTGAGATAAGGCACGGCCTTTATCGAAATGAATGGCGAGGGTCACCTATTCCGTGTTCTTGTTGTCATATTTTATTTCATACCTATAGTATTACTATGTGCTGTCTGTGCATGCGTAACATGTCTACGACCTTTATGATGCTACTTTTAATGTACCTACCTACCTATCTAATTTGACCTCTCTCAAGAAAAACTTTGCTTCTAATGAGCATTTCCTAAATTTGTTTTAAGGACGATTTTTTTATATCTTTATATTATAATCTATATATTTATAACGGTCATAGGTATAATATAATATCATACCTAGCAAATATACATATTATGTAAGTATTTGATTATGTTGAATTTTATTAGGGTTTACCTAATAGGTAGGTATAGGTACGTAAAATGTGGACCGATGTTATTTTATATAAATTATATATTATCGCTACATAAGTATTTATAGCTTTTAAGTGGTTAAAATGTAACTCACTCGGTTAAAATGTATTTAATAAGTACCTAGATATTGTATTTTATAATTTCGCTTTTTGTTCTGTATAGGTTTTGACGGTAGGTATAACCCCTATACCTATAACCTATGTAGTAGAAGGGTATAGGTATCTATAGATAGGCACAAGTATGATAAATATTAATTTAATGCACAAGGCTCTCGATTTACTTTCATTTTGGTCACAGAACATACCTTACCGTACCGAGGTACCGTGGTCTCTTGATTGGAAATGCACATCAATGCGGTATCCGATGTTGGACACATTTGTTCATCAACGCTGACGCATTATTACTACGTCGGAACAAAAGACCAATGTTCTAAACTTTTTTCATACTATTAGTACCAGCCGGATATCGCATACCGCAGCGTTGTGCGTTTCCGATCAAGAGACCACGGCACTGTACTATCATCTATTCTGTGCCACGGCTTTATCAATACGTATACGTAACACGTCTGTAGGCTGGTTGTGAATGTTGTGATTTTCTTGATGATACAGTAGTACAACTGCAATAATTTAAAATTAATACGAATTCGTTGATAAGATTACAGTTGTTAGTTGTTACGGTAGATAAACGCTCTTTACTCGTATTTACGTAAATCTTTGCCTTGAAATGGTAAGATAAAAATGAAAGTGCCGCGTGCCGTGTGGCAGTGTGGTCCCATAAAACCAACGCGTCTCTTTCCGAGAGTGCCATAAAAGCCGACTAAGCGAATATGCAGGGAATTGGCAGCATTCTCCTCGGTCGATATCATAATTTACTGCGATCACCAAAGACCTTCTACCAAGCGTGATGTAGGAAGGCAAGTTCGACCCCCACAATGGAGCAGGCCTATGTTCAGAAGTGGAGACCTACTGACTAATGGTTGGTTATGACTGAAAAAGGCACTTTGTATATGTACAGTGTGTACAATGTTTTGTAGTACGTTACGATAACTTGTGCTACTGTTGTAACTATCCAATATTCTATTATTACGCTTTTTTCTTTACTTTTCGCTTGACTTTCTTTAATGTTAGGCGATGACCTGATCGAATGTGGTGACACGCTTAGTGCACAGGACAGAGTACTTTTATATATACTGGTACACAGATAGTGGGGACTTGGCACCCAGGGTAGACAGCTCCTGCCGCCCCTTCCCCTTACGCCGCCACTGTACATAGGTAATAAATGGGTTTTGACAAAAATTTTACAAAGTTGACAAGTGACAATAGCATATTTTTGTATTCCCGCCAAATCCCATACTTATCTACCCTCTCAGATTAGTAGCCACCATAGAGTAGTACTATGTAGCCAGTAATGTAAACAGTGTACAATTATAATCTACCTACTAGATAAATTAGTGGCCTAGTGGCATACACAAACCATATAGAGATACTTCGTATTTGCCATCAATCGGAAATAAGATTGTGGACATAGCGACTCGTCGTCACCAAGGAATTTATGTACTTACGTTGCGTAGTATATATATATTCCTTGCTCGTCACTTCACGTAGTATAATTATAATTAAGTTTTGTGACTTTACTCTCGTGAGGAACATAATAAAGATTATTTGGATTTCGAATATATTTTAGCCGGATATTTAATATATTATCCGTAATAAGAGTATCAATTTCAGATAATTTACCGACTATTGTTTCAAAAGTAATGTACTTTTTTAAAAGTACACATTACAAAAATATAAAATATGAAAACATTTTTAATAATTCCACTGAAGGACTTTCTATCCAGGTCAAGAAATAAAATGAATTAAAAAAAATCAAATTTAGGGTGGTATTCCACTTATGAAGTATCTTTGTCCAAATCCAAACATTTGATCAAAGATGTTGGATGACTTCATCAAATCACCTAGCAAATTAGCAACATCGATATTTGATCAAAGACTATGACAGATAATAGTATAAAGTCGAGTTCCTACGTTTTATCAATCTACGCAAAAGGCTGTGTAAAATATACTAAGAAAACTTGGACAAAGATATTGGACGAGTGGAATGGGCCTCTGTCAAAGAAAATTAATATTGGACATAGACACTTTACAAAGATATTTGACTGTGGTATACCATTGAATATACGAGTAATGCAAAGCTTTTGACAATTAATTTTTTTAATAAACAGTGTTAAACGGTCTTTGTCTCTTTGTTGTTCTTTGACTTTTGTGATTAACGGTTTAACATTCTATAACACAGAGACCGAATATTAATGATTAGCTATGTTATTTAAAAACAAGAGCCCAAATGAGCAGTATTTTTCATTCAGTCAGTTGCATTTCCGCTTACCGTAGTTGCTTATGCACGTTTTCGTTTTGCTGTAAAAATAAACATGGTTTTGCAACAAGTTTGGATTAAATTTTTATTTTATTTTTAAATTTCAGATTAAAGTGACGAGTGCTCCACTTTACGCTACTTACATCACTTGCGCACCACCGCATTTTTACCGCGGCTTCTGCACTGAACACGCAATGGTTGTGAAACATTTTTTTGAGTAGAGATCGTAGGCTTGGCTGCTTTGCGTCTCTTTCACTACCTCTAACAGTGGTACGGTTACGATATCCGTCAAGCGGTGATCGTGGCTTTTCCACGGTTGTCGCGTGGTCCGCGCTTGATACTTATCCATCAATCTTGTATTGCATGTACGGGTCGTTTTATAATCCATAGACCATTATTATAAAAATTTAAAGTCAAAGTCAGTTTAGTAAGCTTCAAACTTCAATACGTAGTGTTTATATTCTCTATGAGCAGAGTCTCCAGATTGGGGATTTTTCCCCATTTTAGGGAAAAAAAATATTTTTCGGCACTTTTGGGGAAACAAAATTATTGGGTGAAAAATTTGGGGAAAAAACAATTTTGCCTTTTTCTATCGTCCCTTCCCACTATTGAGATGGTTTTTTTTTATTATCGGTGATGAGCAAAGTAGCCAATGAAATTACTGGGTTTATGAGATTTAATACCTAATGTCTCAGGGTAACGAGCGCAGCGAGTGCATTGCCACGGCATCAGCAGGCTTTTTTCCTTTTTGTTTCAAAGTTTTGAGTGGCACTGCACTTGTTATGAGTCAGCGTTATGCTTTCCATCAGGCAAATGACCGGCTCGTCTCTTTACCAAATAGTATTAAAAAAACAATATTAATTCTATTAATTAGTCACATTACTACAGAAAGATATTAACAAAACATTTGGGAAAAGTAAAATAGTAGGTGTCATTTAAAAAAAGGGGAAAAAAATTTGTTTGAAATGGGGAAGTTTTGAAAACGTAATCTGGAAACCCTGTCTATGAGTTCAGTAGAAGCGATTTTCAATGGTACTGGAGGTTTGTGACGGTCTATTGACAATATTTTCATATTTTCACTTTCATCAAAAATGCCTTATTGGTACTACGACAAGAAGGATTTGCAGAACACACCCTCGTTCCGAGATGGGATCCCTAACGACACAGAAAACCGCTACAGGAAAGAGGGAGCGAGGTTTATTATAGACACTGGCTCGAAGATGGATTTAGGTTATAATACTGTTGCCACTGGAGTTGTTTATTTCCATCGTTTCTACATGTTCCACACGTTTAGAACATTTCCGAGATACATAACTGCATGCTGCTGCCTGTTTTTGGCTGGGAAAGTAGAAGAGACGCCAAAGAAGTGTAAAGATATAATAAAAGTAGCCAAGTCTTTGCTCACCGAGCACAAGTTTGCGTCTTTCGGCGAGGATCCAAAAGAGGAAGTGATGACTTTGGAACGAATCCTGCTGCAAACTATTAAATTTGACCTGCAAGTTGAGCATCCTTACGGATACTTGCTCAAGTATGCGAAGTGCTTGAAGGGAGACAAGGCCAAACTACAAAAGATGGTGCAAATGGCCTGGACATTTGTTAATGACAGGCAAGTAATTATGTATTACTTATTGTAGAATTCAACTTAGCTGTATAATTAATAATAAAGGTGGTTTAGGTAGCAAATCACTACAAGTGCTTGTGGTTAGCTTTTAGATGATCAATTAAATGTTAAGATAGTTAGAATTGTATTTATAAATGTTTAAACTGATGCAGGATGTGAAATTACTTAAGAGGCTACAGGTCGCCATACTTTCCATACAAACACTCGTACGCGATTATAGTGTCCTAATCATTTTTTCTTAGATGTTTTGAGCAAATAGGTATCATGTGCTCTATATCTAGGATTCCGTGGGAGCAAAAATGTAAAATTTTTAGATCCAAACTCAGTACAAGCCTTCAAAAATCAGCTTTTTTGGACAAATTTTCCTTGACTTTGGCCGTTCAGTGTTCTCATAAATGTAAAATTCAACAATACACTTCCATATAATCCTTGGACATGTAATGGAGATTCTAAATAACAAACATTTTTTTCACAAACTTGTAAGGCATTTTCTGGAACAAGTTTTAGGAAATTACCACGCACTAATACTCTTCGGAAATTTTGTTTCAAAATGTTCAGAATGCCACATGCCGAAGGCTCTGGCGTTGTCTCTCCTTTTCCGTAATGCCTGTTTTTCTTCGATGGACAAAAAACCCTTTAGGCCATTTTTGCGTTCTAGGATTTTTGCGATAGGCGGATCATGAAGCGGCACCTTAAGTGAGACTTTCTGTATATGTGCCAAACTTAGACCTAATATATTGAAGTGGAGCTTGAAAAAGCCCAGTATGCCTGTGTATTCCGCACAACTATGGTTAACTTCAGAACCTAAGGTTGGCTCAAATACATTTCAGTAAATCAAAAATCCATTCACCAACAAAATATTGTTATCTCTATCAGTATGACCACAATTTGATCATGATCAAATAATAAAAACTTTCCCTACAGTTTGTGCACAACTCTATGCTTACAATGGGAGCCAGAAGTGATAGCGGTAGCACTCATGTTTCTTGCGGGGAAACTGAGCAAGTTTGAAGTTGTGGACTGGAATGGACGGGCACCAAAACATAGTGCCTGGTGGGACATGTTTGTTGAAGATATTACTATGGAGCTCTTGGAGGACATTTGTCATCAGGTATTAAATTTATATTCATGCTAGGTGCTGCCCCGCGGTGTCACCCGCATGGAGATTTTGGATTTCATGGCTTTTATTTTACTGTGCGGAACCCTGATTCTTTTTCTAAAATTAAAGTAGCCTAACTTACTCCTTGTAACATCAGCTCTCTGCCAGTGAAAGTCCCATTGTATGCGGTCCTGCTGTTATGGAGATTACCCAGAACAAACAGACAGACGGACTTCTGTCCATCTGTCTCTGTTTTAAAATTATTGTCTGTCTTTCTAGACAGACAATAATATAATAATTTTAAAAATGGTTGTTTTGTTATATGTACCGTATATACTTTCATATGCATTTAGTAAAAAGCTGTTATTTTGATATTACAAACAAGGCACTTCAATTTTATTTATTTGTACAGTTAAAGTTTAACCAAAAATCTAATTAGGCATCAAGGAAAACCAAATCACCTATGATAATATAATCAAGTATGACAATATGACAGTGAATTATTTGTTCACAGGTGCTAGATTTGTACTCCCCGCAGCCGCAGTCCTCAGGCGGCGACTCGCCCCCGATCCCCTCCACACCTAAGGCTTCAAAAAACGAGAAGAAGCCTCCATCAGTTACACCGCCCGCTTCCGTATCTCCTGTCGGCCCTGTCGTTACTAAGCCTGTAATAACTCCCATCAAAAATGGTGCTGATATTAAAATAGAGCCTCCTAAGATGGAGCCTATCAGGTATAGTTACCCGGCGTACCCTGGTATGCCTTATCCGCCCGTGTATTCAGCGCCGCCGCCAAATATACCACCACCGCCAAGGTTGCCTATGGGTGGACCACCTCCTCCTTTAGTATACTCTGAACCTCCTCCCGGACCACCTTCAAGGTTCCCCCCTGTGAATGTTCCTCCTCCTAATTACGCCTTCCCGCCACTACCAGGCCGGGGGCCACCGCCCCCTGGACCACCCCCGAGGCCTTATTACCCGCCACCCTAGTGGATAATTTTAGTTAGGTTAGTGTGTAATTTTTTTACTGAAATATAATTAATAGATTGTAATTTTCTGTTTTATTTGGCGATCGCCTAGTTTTGAGCACGACAGATTCCCACTGGGTTATTATAATTTCTTAGTAGCTATATACTCTGCTTGGCGGCAGACTTCAAGAGCAAAGCGGTGGTACCAACCCAGACAGATACTCCTACTACCTAGTTACATACAGTCAATCAGGGTAACTTTGACAATCTGGGTAACTTTGGCACTTTTGATCTATCATGATTATTTATTTTTTTACTATAGAAACTAACAAAACCACACCCAAATTCAAAAACAAATCTATTCTTTGCCATCTCCATAAACAATCTTCGCAAAAAAAAGTTAAGTGTCAAACTTAATTCATCTATTATTTCAAAATGAAAACTGCGGTAATGTGCCGAGTAATTTTTTGAGGTGAAATACTCTGATTTTCATGCAAGTTGAGTTTAATTATAAAAAACTATTTTCTTTTACTATCCTAGGCCTATTTTTTTGTTAAAAATTGCAAATATTGACTTTTTGTAATAGTTTTCTTAATAGATAGAAAATATGAAAAAATACAGATATTTATACAGATAATTATTTTCAAATTCCAGTTTTAATAAATTGTATGGATAAGTGTAACTATAAAATTGAAGAGATAATTATTTTTTGGTTGACATTCTTTATTGTATCAGTAATAATTCGAAGCTCGATGTCTAGTTGATAGGATCATCATTGTGTTACCGTTTTAAAAAAGATATAACTATTTGTCTATTTTGTTCTGGTTTTATTTTTCACTGTGGCTACCCAGAACCCTTAAATGTTGATCAAAGATACCCAGAATCTTCAAAGTACAAATAAAAAGCGATTTTAGTGAAAACCATAATTATTGTCAAAGTTACCCAGAGAGGGGGGGTGGGTAACTTTGCCATACCATATTTTTGCAATTTTCTTGTATAATTTCTATTAATAAATGTCGGATCATTTTAGAATTCTATTCTTCACGATCTCAGAACACAAATTTACTTGACGACTTACGTCTTATACTTTTTACCAAAATCATACAAGCAAAAAAATGCTCGAAACCTGTCAATGTTACCCGGAATGACTGTACTAACATTTATTATATTATCTGTCAAGGAACAATAAAAGAAAACATAATTGTATTAGATTTTATTGTCAGTACTTGGCAAAGACAACGGGATCATTCAATTCACACAAATACAGGTTGCAAACTCTTCACTCAATGCAGTTAAATTCATTTCATATCAAAAAGAACACAAATACTGAAATTAAAGTATATCAAAAACCGGTTACACACTGCGCCTTTGTGCAGCGATACAAATGCGCGTTTATGGGGCACCTTAGACGCTCAAGCAAACGTACGTTTGCTTGAGCGTCTAAGGTGCCCCTATCAAACAAAAGCGTGACCAACGTAGGCAGGGCGTGGGGGCGGAGGGGAAATATCCTAATAATATTATGAATGCGAAAGTGTGTTTGTTGATTAGTCCTTCTTTCACGCAACGGATCGACGTGATTTTTGACTTAATCATAGTTTATGGACCGGAGAGTAATATAGGCTAGTTTCATCCCGGAAAAATGCACGGTTGCTGCGGGAACGCGGGTGAAAACCGAGGGCAGAAGCTAGTATATCAATAAACTCATCGCGCTGTACCCGTCGACTAACGACTGATATACTTATTACTTACCAACATGTTTTGCGTCGGTGCTGTCTCGCGATTGTGTGTGTAAAGGTAGATGTGCGTCTGTATCGCTGCTGCGACAAACGCGCTGCAAAATGTCGCAGTGCGAAACCGGCCAAAGTATTAATACAAGGTACTTAGTACGAAACTTAAGTTACACATAAAAACTATAAAAATTTAAATAAAAGTGCGTTAATATTTTTGTGCAGAAAACGAATATATACAGCTTAAAAATACTTTTTCAATTGGAGCTGCCATAAGACTAGATAGGTACAAAATAAGTAAAATGAACACAATTATGTAATGCACCCGATATAAATTAACTGAGTGAAATTAAATATATTTTAATATTTTTTATGACAATTACAACATTAACTTTATAAGTTAAAAAAAACCTTTAAAAGTTGTAAAAAATATCACTAAACTACGAAGGCACACGATATCGCAAAGTATATCAGATCGCGGGTAATCCCCGACATAAGGCACATCATTATCACTTACACTAAAAAAAAGAATACATTTAAAAAAAACGATTTATAATACCCACGATTACAGCTTACGGATCAAGTTTGAGACTCGTGTCTCTAAAATTGCTAATAATACTTAGTTCATGCATTTTTTATATTAAATTAATAAAAATTCATTCAGCAATTGCTAAAATACAATCATATTTTGATTACAAACATCGAATTATAATACATACATTGTTATAAAAATATTATTAAATAATACAATTAATTACATAATATAATCACAAGACGGGCGGTAGATTTCATCTTTTCAGTCGAACGATAATCTCAAATACTATTCATAGATCAACAAGTCGAATTGCCTTACATTTTAAAAAAGCGTACAGGTGAGTTATTTTAGAAATGCATTTATTTCTTTATAAAATGCTTGACTCAAAACTACAGATTTACCATGTCTTATGAAGTGTAGCGCAAAGAGCATATGAACAGACAAACACTATGTTTTAATATAGCGTTTAGAACAGCGCATGTGCAGTGTTAACATGTCACTTGTAAACGTCTACATGATACTGTCTAGCTCAGCAGACATCTAAGTGGTTTTTTTTTTTGGTAACACGGTATATGTTTCACCAAACACTAAGCAAACCATTCTGACCTATCATCAGTGTCTAAAACAAGTTTGACTTTCATTGAAATAAAAAATACTAAATAGATTAGTTAATTTTACTATGGAATTGTGTAGTCAAAATTCTAATTATTACCGGTTACTTTTTGTGATATAAAAGAGCGGTATTGCTCTAGTAAAGAATAAATAAATTTGAATTTTGAATTTGAAAATCCATATTTGTAAAATTATTGCATTAGATATTAAAAAAAAAAATACGTTGCGTCAAGTACTATGCGAAAGATGAGCAGAAACGAGCATTAGCAATTTAGTTTGTAGCATAATCAATTTGATCTCGTAGTCATTTATTTTTTAGATTATGGTCAAATGCAAACCATAGACAATTAAAAAAAAAACGGTACTTTGTCCGTTACTAGTTTTAACTGCGCCTTGATTTTAAATAACAGGTATGAACGTCGGGCAAAAATGATTTTGAAGATTGATAGCGAACTCTGAAACATAAAGAAATAGCAAAACAACAACATGTTGCGACATTATGTAACATAGGCTAGTTTTTATCCCGGAAAATGCACGGTTCCTGTGGGAACACGGGTAAAACCACGGGCAGAAGCTAGTAACAAATAAATATTTAGTCGATAGCGAGCAAAAACAATTCCTCGCTTTTGCTTGATGGTACATACTAATTGTTATTTATTCTGTACTTATCCTTACTTTTCACAATCTCTGCGTCGGTGGAGGATGGTTCTAAGGCACACATCTACACTTAAAAATATGTGCCATGCATATTTCTTATTTATTAGGCCATTCAAATGCCTAGTACAAATCGAAACTATTACTTTTAGATACTATTATTCTTTATTTGATGGAATCAGGCGTTACTTTGCGGAAGTCCATTTTAAATTATATAATGTGGGTAATTTATAGTTTTAATTCCGCGATAAAGAATGTCTAATGGCCATTATTCGTGATATAAAATCTACTTTGCAGTTCTTAAATTTGAGCTGATCCTTAACGCATTACCAACAGTGTGTAATCCAACAACAGGAGGTATTCCAGGCGCATTATTAAATAAACTAGTGATCGGATCGGGATCCTATATAGATCATTGGTCTACCATATTTGTTTGCATTAAAAATAGTATCTTACAATGCAATACTGAGCTTATATTGAGCTGACCTAAAACTGCATCCTGTGGTCTCGTATGTAAACGGTAAACCAAGTTTGAGCTCGAATGGTTTGTCCCAGTTTCTTTCCAGAATCCAATATCGAATATCGACGTAAGTAACCGGTCCAGCGGCGCGAGTACGGATCTTTTCGATCAATAAAATTCGAGAAAATTGACAGTTAAAATCGATAAAACCCACTTTATCGATTTTAACTGTCAATTTTATCGAATTTTATATATCGAAAAGATCCGTACTCGCGCCGCAGATATTATCAAATCTGCAGACGTCAACTCAATCCCATATGTTTCTGCTCGGATCCACATTCTTCGTCTCTGTCATCCTGAACGTAGATGACTGAGACGGATAGAGTTTTACGCCTGCAGATTACAGATACAGGAAATAAATAAATTTTGAACATTTTAAATAATACACATGCAATTGTTTTCGATTTGTGCAAAGAACAATGTTATTTGCAAAAAAATATTTTGATTTTTTTCAACCGGAATACAATTATAAAATAACGCTCAACGATCACAAACATAGACCTTGACTTCTAACTAGGATTCCCTGTGACTAGGGAGCCAGGGACTAGGAGGACTGCGGTCCTAAAATACCCGTACACGGAACAAATACTTGCGCCTAAGTGCACAAACATCTGTCTCGTACGCGAATCGAACTCTCAATTCTTACGCACTAGAGAAGTTAAGTAATGCTATTTTTATGATAAAAATATGTAACTTAAAATCGTTAGTATTAGAAAAACATTCTAAAACATTTTAGCAAAACAGCGGCGCAAGTACGGATCTATTCGGGTCGATAATATTCGACAAAATTCGATAAAAATGACAGTTCAAATCGATAAAGTGGGATTTATCGAGCCTCGAAACAATCGACAAAAGTTATCGAAAAGCTAGGTCGAATCCAAAGAGAATATAGAGCTACTACAATACTTTACGATCAGACTTCGGTACTCGCAAAATTCGATAAATTTGTCGAGTTTTTCGGTTCGACAAATTTATCGAACCGACTTCCGTACTCGCGCCACTGAACGCCAATGAGTTGTATACTTGGAAAAAACACCTTTAATTTAACATTCTGGAGTGCTCTCCTGAGACCGGATAAAGAAAAAAAACTAAAAGAGACCTTTACAACGTAACAAATTCAGCCGTTCACGCGCTAACGTAGTTAAAGCTAATCAATCCCAGAGTTGGTGCTGATGATGATTGATGATGAGTGATGCTGAGCACCAGTGGTGCTATATGAGCCTGGTGTGCTTCAGGTAGTGCAGTAACACCTGGTGGATGAACTTGTACTGGTGGACGTTTTGTATGAGATTCGCGCGCTGCTGGTGCAGGAGACTCACCGTCCGGGGGATGTCCAGCTCCTGTAAACGAATGGGACGTTGCATGAAACACAAAATACATAATTTCTGTCGTTATAAAATTTTAAGATCACATTAACACAATAAAAATTAAATTCACAAAAAGTATATAATTTCCACAAAGATACTGCATCTAATAGTTTCCCGAATTCAACATTTTTTTTAATATCCAATAGTAATTTAAATGATACCATCAGATTCTTGACATTTCAATGAATAAAAAAATGTATATCAACTATGTACTTCAACGCAGTTTTTCAGGGACAAATCTAAGAAATGCATCTTTTTAGTACAGTTTTACGGCCCGCGTTGAACAAGTGACGTCAGATGTTCTGCCAAGCAATGTGCAAGCATTACTGCGTTCCGATTTGATGAGCAAAGTGGTCAGTGAAAAGATAAGAGTTAACGCCTATAATGTCCATCCCTTTCCAATGTTCTTATTTGGAAAGAGATAAATTAACAAAATATTTTGAAAACAAGTTTTTCCCCCCATAATTTTGTATTGTCACCAGTTTTAAACATGAATAAAAAAATTTAGCCTATTCGGGTCACGGGTTCAAAATTCAGTTGCAAAACTTGACCCACACATTATACCAAACATACAAGTAAATTAAAAGCTGTAAAAAGACATGAGTAGTGTTAGTATACCTGGTTGTTGTCGAGGATGTCGTGCAGCAGGTCGGCGGCCAGCGCGGCACCGCTGCGTCCCGCGCCGGCGCCGCAGCACAGCGCCAGCGGTGCGTTGGCGCCCAGCGGTGCCGCGCCCGCCTCCGCCTCGCACGCCAGCCGCAAGCTGTTCATCTCGGAGAGGAAACCTGGGACGATGGATCCTTTACAAAATCTGTTGCACGCAGATAAACTCGTTATTGATAATACAAAGGATATTAAAAAAATAAGTGTCACAGTGGTGTCGATTCTGTCGTTTTTTATACTTTTCGACACCGATCGAGACGAGCTGGTCGTTGGCCTGATGGTAAGACCGTTTCATACCTAATTTTAGTTTCGCTCTCTCTTTTTCCAATATATAACATGATAAAGAGACAGAAGATATTTGACAGATCTAAATTTCGAGCTGTCAAACGTCGTTTTTCCCACTAAAACCCCCAGGCTCAGTCTGTCTCGGTTCTACAAAGGAGGGCCCCGGGCTCTCCAAAGGACCGGGCCCCCCAGCACTGCACCCTCCCCCTGCCGACCTCCATCCAGGACAGTTCGTGCCAACAACGAGCTGCCGTCTTTCGAGAGCTTGTTTGGCTGGATGGTTAGAGCCCCATCTCCAACCACCCACAAGCCCAAAATAACCCCATTTACGACAGGCAGGGGATACCGAAGCCCTGTTCTTTTGAACCCGGGCCTACTGGGTTGTGCCCCTGCTCACCTAGGAAGCTGTCAACGTCGTCGGGCAGCGTCTGGTTGTGCGGCCAGCGCGCGTAGTGCAGGTGCCACAGAGTGCGCGCCGCGACGCCCCCCGCCCCGCCCCGCGCCCCCCGCAGCACACTAGTGCACACGCACGAGCCCCACGCCGTGCGGGACGACGCGTGGCTCGACACCTGGAACTGTTCACAACACTGCTTCAAGCAACTGCGTCTAACAAGGATGTTGACTGATTTTTATTATGATGTCAATCAATTCGTTTTCTCATGCGAATGAAATGTCTTATATCGTAAAAACTGGAAATCGAACGCTAGAAACGTCAAAAATTAGAGTCAAAGTCGGATGTATCTACTGAGCGCTAAAACGCCCCATATAAATTGGACACAACATCTGACGTCACTTGTTCAACGCGGGCCGTAGATCTGTACTAAAAACATGCATTTTTTTGATTTGGCTTTGAAATGTTGAACATTATTATAAAAGACTCTTAATATTGCTACAACACATACACTACACTTACACATTCCTATACATTACACACACGTACACAAACACACACACACAAACACACACGCGCGCACGCACACACACACACCTGCTCTTAATAATCCTTTCTATATAAAGTAAATCCGTAATTGGGTGTTAGTTTTATAAGCTGTGTTTAATTAAGTTTTTTTCTTTAAGATCTGTGGATTTTGTTATATAAAATAAATAAAAAATAAAATAAATGTTGCGTTTAAGTAAATAGTTGTCATACATTTTTTTGATAAATTTTAAATTTGGTAGCCAGATTGCATCACTTATAGCCGCGTGTATACTCACGTCACCGTATTGCTGCGTGGTGTTATCGGGCGGCAGGTAGTGGGGGCGGCGGGGCCCCCCCACGGCCGCCACGACGCGCGCGCCCACCTGCCACGCGCACTCCCACACGCGCGCCGCCGCCTCGGGGCCCGGGGCCCCGCCGGCCGGGGGGTCCCCGCCCACCGCCATCACCACGTAGAACCGCTGCGTGCTGCCCACTGTCATCTGGAAACGCAAAACTGACTTCTTTATTGCAGACTAGCTGCAGCCCGCGGTTTTACCCGCGCGGAGATATTGGATTTCCTGGGTTTTTATTTTTTAGCACGGAACCCTTTTCTAAAATAAAAGTAGCCTAAGTTACTCCTTTGAACAAAAAAGCCTTTAGGCCATTTTTGCGTTAGGCGGGTCATGACGCTTCACCTTAAGGTGGTGAAAAGGGATGTAAAACAATAAACAATACCAAAGACGAAATCGCGCGCAACATCTAGTACTGAACAATAAAACGGATGAACTTACAGTGATGTGCGACGCGTTGATGTACCCGTGCGGGTTGGCGGCGGAGGGCTGCAGCTTGACGCGGTTGTCGTCGTAGGGCAGCTGGCCGGCGCCCGCGCGGGCCGCGGCCGGCGCGCGCGCCGCGCCGCCCGCCGCCCGGGCCTTCGGGATCTGCTCGAACGCGAACGCCAGCGCCTCGTCCGACATCTTGCGCTCGAGGATTTGGCACTGAGGCAACGACGAGCTTTCTTATACTCAGTCCGATTACTGAACGCATGAGAGACGTACCTAAGCGTGGACTCGTGCGTCCAAATGTCAAAATTCTATACAGTTTTGATATATGGAAGAAAAAATCCACGCTTAGACTCAGCTCTGGAAAGGTCCAGAAATCTCGGTGGGCAAAGGTACAACAGCCAAGCGAGATTGAGCGATGAACTCATCAGCATCAATTCTCAATGATTCTATTGAAAATCGAAGCTTGCCAAGTATTCCGATTCACAAGGAACTTCACAAGCGAACAATAAAATACTAATTGGCCATCGAGCCCCAACACCTGTTTCTAGTCGTCTGACTTATAAGATATTGGAACCACCAAAAATCTTTTCCTAACATGTCTTCAGCAAAGCCTTAATGTCTCAGGGTAACGATCAATTGTGTCCGGTTGTCTTAGAAAAAAAAAACACTTGGGGCACACAGACATTTAGTTCTAAAATGGGGTATTTGACACCATTTAAAATATTGTACCTAAAACGGTTTAAGACATTTATTTTTCTAAAATGTTGTTTACTTAATAAAATAGAGTGTAAAAAGCACACATGGTGGTATTTATGTTTCCATTAGCCCACATTATTACTTGACTTTGATTGAAGAGGCAATCGAAGTCATTGTCTAGAAGATACCTACTGTCGTGCGACTTGATACCACGGAGGTTCTATCAATCGAGAATCGAATCAATCTAGCAAGAAGTCTACTCCACTGCGTAACTTAGTACTAACTACTAACTAAGAGTAACTAGTTAATACTCTCTTAGTTACTAACTTAATGGTAAATCTACCTGTGCACTAAAGGAGAAACAAAAGCACTTACCATAGTTTCTTTGGTAATGCTGGGCGGCAGCGGCTGGAACTTGGGCAGCCCGGTTGACCACCGGTGCTTGTTGGCGGGCTGGGCAGCCACCTTCCCTTTATCCCTCCCCAGAGTCGCACTTTTCACATCACTAGTCTTCGCCGCCCTCCCCATAAACATCCCCCACCTTCTCCTCTTCTTCTCCTTGCTGCTGATATTCTTCGACTCGTCGACGCTGTAAGTCGAGTTGACGACGCAACTCGATATAGCGCTGTCGACCGTGCTCTGCGACATATCGGAGCGGTCTGCGCCCGGCCGGATATCCGGTACGCTTATAGACGTGACGTTATCGCTCGATTTGCTTATCGTATTGTTATTGGACACTTTGTGGGTGGACAGGCTCTGGTACGGAGTCTCGTCGTATTCTTTCTCGTCGTGGAGCGATAAACGCTCGACTGGGAGGGCGATGTTTTCGAATTCGTCTTTGTTTAGGGATCTGTTGGAAACGTTGAGTTCTTTCGGGAGGCTGGATTCCCTCACGCCTTGGATTATTTGAGCGTTGACGTAGTGTCCGTGGCGAGGGTCGTGCGCGTAGTCGTCGGCTGGGCGGCTGTTCCTCTCGTTGAGTCTCGCGATCTCGTCGGTGGTGGTGAGGCTGTGCGCTCTGTTCCTCATAGTGATCTTGCCGTCGCTGTGCCACGGTAGCGGCACGTTCTCGTATATCGGTTCTTGCGTATCGTTTATCTTGATCTGCGTCGTTTGCGGCAGCATCAAGTGTCTTCTGTAAGGTACTCTATGCATCGGCATAGAGTAGATTATGTTCCCTCGTTCATCGTACACCTTCTGAATGTTATCAGATATGTGATGGGGATCGATTATTATGTGCGGTTTGGGGTCGAGGACCGAAGGTAGATTGTTGTAGGTTCCGTGGGCTCCCGGGAGGATATTGGGCCCCGGGTAGTTCATATGGTTATTGATGTACCCTAGATACTGTCTGTTCAGAGCGGTCCTCGTCGACACCAGGTCCGGGCTGGAGCCTGACACGTGCGAGTTTATATACCCTCGGTGGTAGTTCCCCTGGCCCGCCACGGCCAGGTCGGGGGTGGAGTTGGACGCGAGCCCGTTGGAAGGGTACGGAGGCGGCGGCTTGTACACGTTGACGTAGTGCATCTGGTTGATATCCGTCTGCACGTTAGGGTTGACCGCAAAAGGGTAGTTGGTCGACATGTATTTAAGCCCGTAGGCGTAGTCGTCGGTGGCCGCCACCCCCTGGACGGTGTGCCTGGTGACGTCGGGGTAGTGTACCCTGTGTATGTCGGGGTGCGAGCCGTACACCAGCGGCTTGGCGGCGGTGGCGACCATCTGCGAGTGGTGGTGGTCCTGGTACCGGAGCTGGGCCTCCGCTCGTTGCTGCTGGTACTTCTGCTGGATGGCTGTCTCGTAGTCAGGCGCCGGACGATACTGAGGTAGCAGCGCTCGGGAAGAGCTGAAAGTATTAAAAAAAAATATTTTTTTTTGTGATATTTGGTAATGAGACGAGCTGGTCGTTTGCCTGATGGTAAACATAACACCGGCCCATAACAATTGCAGTGCCACTCAGAACTTTGAACTTCCTTGACAATTCTCATCATAAGTGGTAGGACTAACTCTTCTGCGAGTGTCTGTCTGGGTTGTTACCATCGCTTTGCTCGTGAAGTCTGCTGCCAAGCAGTAATGTGCAAGCATTACTGTATTCCGGTTTGATGAGCAGAGTACCCAGTGAAATTACTGGGCTTATGAGACTTAATCCTAATGTCTCAGGATAGCGGGCGCACTGCAGTGCCGCGCAGGCCTTTGTGTTTCAAACTTCTGAGTGGCACTGCAATTGTTTAGGCCGGCGTTATGCTTACCATCAGTCAAACGACCAGCTCGTCTCTTTACCAAATAGCAAAAAAACCACGGTAAATATCCCATTACAATATGTGAAATCTTACATTAAAAACACAAACTCTTCGTTACCATACCAACAAAACACAAATCTCCAATCCACAACTCTGACGGTATGATTGTTTCAAAACAAACAGACTTACTGCAGTCTGGTGCAGTCTGTGGTCAGTGTACGCACCTGGTGCGGTCGGGGTGGTCGTGCTGCAGCTCCAGACAGGAGGTGGAGTGCGCGCGGTGCGCGGCCGACAGCGGCTGGTCGCGCGGGCCCGCCGCCGACGGGCTGTCCAGCTCTTCACGGCTCTCCGACAGCCCGTGCTCCTGGACACAGTAAACCACCGACCATTCATGCTACGATCTACCGGAGACATCGAGATACTAACCCCGAGAGATGAAATACCGTACTATCCGATCTCACAACAAAGTATTGATTTTGCTATAACTGATATCAGCGCTCAGCGTATCAGCGCACGGGGGATCGGCGCGAGGCGGTGGCTTAGCTAATCAGAGCGCGTTATGTCTATGCAAAAATGGTGGAATTTGTTTCGTGCAAACTAAACGTCAGTGCACCTCTTGAGGTTGGTATCTCGATGAACGGAGCGTGTAGGTCCAGATTCACACGGGAACCGAACATTTTTACGGCATAAAAAGTTATGTTACTCCTAACTTGCGGCGCGAGTACGGATCTTTTCGATAAATAAAATTCGGTAAAATTGACAGTTAAAAATCGATAAAACCCACTTTATCGATTTTAACTGTCAATTTTATCGAATAAAACCCACTTTATCGATTTTATCTGTCAATTTTATCGAATTTTATTTATCGAAAAGATCCGTTCTCGCGCCGCTGTTACTTTCCGCCCGATAAACTATACAGAAAAATCACGTCGATCTGTTGCTCCGTTGCTGCGTGAAAGGACAAACCAACAAACACACTTTAACATTCATAATGTATAGTAAGGATTCATGTCGCATACGTACGACAATCCATACCGGTACCTGTATTATATAACTGACACTTTCATCAACGTTACACCAGATACTGTAGCCGCAGTACTAAATAGAAATGCCAGTTCACACGAGCCGCAATTAGCAAGTCAATCAAGTTTAATGCTAATTAAAATGTCCGGATCGCGGCCGGTTTTCTATAGATGCAGCGACAGTAAGCGCGCTGTAACGGCTGGTTAGTTAACACTTTTAATGGCGCGCACTGCACGGATTTTTTTAAAATGTTATTTGGTAACGAGACGAGCTGGTCGTTTGCCTGATGGTAAGCATAACGCCGGCCCATAACATTTGCAGTGCCACCCAGAACTTTGAAACACAAAGGCCTTCGCGGCACTGCAGTGCGCTCGTTACCCTGAGACATTAGGTATTAAGTCTCATAAGCCCAGTAATTTCACTGGCTACTCTGCTCATCAAACCGGAACACAGTAATGCTTGCACACTACCGCTTGGCGGCAGACTTCACTCACAAAGCGGTGGTAACAACCCAGACGGACACTCGCAGAAGAGTTAGTCCTCCCACTAACAAAATGCTGTTAAACAGTGATAATATTAGGTACCTCATGAATTATATATTATAGCAGAGTATTTCAATCTTCCTGAATATGTGACCCTTTTAAAAGAAAAGAAAAACAATGCAGGCGCTTCATCCAAGTCCGTAAAGGAATGATTTCGAAGTTGACGCAGTTTTTGTTTTTTTATTATTAAGACTGTGCTCTGATTGACATTACTACAGAAAATTTCCCTTTGGGGATCGCACGTTATCAGATCGCACAGGTTAAAAAACACTGGGAGAAGAAAAAATTGGGAGCTAGCTACTAACTACCATTCAGCTGCCTTATCAGCTAACAATCTCGTGTTCGTTTTCAATACCAGACCGATTAAAACCAGCGGTTACTAGTCTTCGGGTGGAAGGAATAGTCTAGAATTTTCGACGTAAATAAGCTCTTACAAAACGAAAAGAAACGAAAAGAAGCGAAAACTATTGACAACTCCTTCCACACGAAGACTAGTGACCGCTGGTTTTAATCGGTCTGGTATTGAAAACGAACACGAGGTTGTTAGCTGATAAGGCAGCAGGTCTAAGGTATTATCGGTATATTTCTAGAAAGTTAAGCGTGTCTACCACCGTTATTGACTAGTCAAATGTGCTCTAGACATGCTACGTCACTATGCTGTGGTGGTAGGATTCAAACCATCGACCTACGGCTCGTGGAAGCAATTAAAATAGTACCGGATCTTAGGAAGAGTAGTGAAGCGAACGCGGCACGATTTCCTAGAGCGATAAGCGCAACACTAGTTACTTAACACACCTGCGTACGCGCATGCACAGATCGCCATTCATGATACCACTACTGATTAGTACGCAAATGTTCCACGCTAGCGTGATATGTCGTCTAGCTCCAGTGGGCCGGCTAGTAGAGTGTTTAGGAAATGATTTATTATGAAGAATAGTTGCGATTGTGTCAGCTAATTTCTCTAATAGGTAAGTATATGATTTTGGTTTCAGTTCTTCAGTTTTGTAAAAACCGATCAACTGATGACGAAACACGTGGTAAAGTCTATAACAGACTGAAATTTACTTTGATAAATAAACAAATCAATGCTCCGTTATCACATACAATATACAGATACTAACTAGGATTGCCGTCTATAGAATCAGGAAGTACTAGGACCACACGCCCACAATACCAAGTATACCTAATATTTACGCTTTTTTTAAGTGGGTTTGAAATATTTGAAGAGATGATGGCTTAAGCGGCCCGTACATCTACTGTATGATTGACGGATAAGCAACAATCACGGACCACGCGGAAACAATGGAATAATCACGATCGAGATCACCGATTGACGCTTATCGTACCGTCTATGAATGGTCAAGTCGTAGCATTCTAAACGACTAAGCAAAGCGTGAAAATGTGCGTGAACTCGCTGCGTTTTTTAATAAATTCTGGATGAGCTTTGGTGAACAAGCAAATATCGTTGATGCGCATATGCAAGACAGGGGAACAATATTGCAAGTTTTAAGAAGTGGCTTGCAACCGTCTAGAAACAAAGCATTGTTAATAACGCAGATACATCGCTTCTGAATCTTGAAGACCACGTCCATTTCAATTGAATTGCCCCACATTAGCTTTGCTTTGCTCGTGAAGTCTGCCGCCAAGCAGTAGTGTGCAAGCATTACTATGTTCCGGTTTGATGAGCAGAGTATCCAGCGAAATTACTGGGCTTATGAGACTTAATACCTAATGTCTCAGGGTAACGAGCGCACTGCAGTGCCGCGCAGGCCTTTGTGTTTCAAAGTTCTGGGTGGCACTGCAATTGTTATGGGCCGGCGTTATGCTTACCATCAGGCAAACGACCAGGTCGTCTGGTTACCAAATAACATAAAAAAAAAACTTTATCACTCTATTCTCTATTCTCTATTTATATCCCCATTCTCCTCTATCCTCAGCATGGTTATCCACGGTAGCCGCTTCTATTGAAAAAGTTAGCTTCAGTTTCTTCAGCACAAAACAATGCTTTAGTCTACCACATTGTTATTGTTGAATCACGGTGTTTTCGAATACCAGAAGGGCAAGCTTATTATAGGATTCGAACCTACTGATCTAAGGACCGGCGGGACCCTTCAACGCTTCGTAAAAAGCCCGACAAGTGCTATGAACGAATTAGTTAAACATGGAAGAGCTCCGTCGAGCACGAAAGTCCCCGTACACACGATCGGTTCGGTCGCCAACCCGCTATTACCCGAGCGGTTGTCGTTAGAGACGAGCCACTTTCTTTCGGATATCTTACTAATTGCCGTTTAGCATGCATTATCTGCACGACACGGGTAATCACGGGTTGTAGAAGTTCCGATTACGAATGATTTTTATTTGTAAAGTGGGACATTAGAACGGAAGTAAACCTTGACAAGGTTGCTCAGTATGAGTACTATAGGTTCGTATGGCGGCTTGGAAATGATAAAGAGCCTTCGTCAGGGACACTAAAGTTGCTTTTTTTAAGAGGAAGATGTTTAACACATCTAAATTTAGTTTTAGAGCCGTCAAATATCTTCCATCCTTGATAAATTAGACGCCACTAAATTCTTCGGCGTATTTACACTAGACACAGGTGTCAATTCTATCATTTCATAACTAAACTAATTTTAGTTTCGCTCTCTCTCTTTCCAATGCATAACATGAGAAAGAGATGGCATATATTTTAGACCTGTCAAATTAATCCACTTGCTTGAGTGTAGTGTAAATTTAATGGCAATGAATTCATTGGCATCTAATTTATCAAGATCGAAAGATATTTGACAGCTCTAAAACAAAATTTAGATCTCCCAGTCATCTTCCGTCTCTTTCTCATGTTATGCATTGGAAAAAGAGAGAGCAAAACTAAAATTAGTTTAGTTATAAAATGATAGAATTGACACCACAAGCAAGTAAATTAATTTGACAGGTCTAAAATATATTTCATCTCTTTCTCATGTTTTCATTTAGAAAGAGAGATTGAAACTAAAATTAGGTTTAGGCATGAAATGACAGAATTGACACCCTAGTTTTATTTACTTCTGTTGTGACATTTCTAATCATTTTACTTGTGAAATTTGTGTTGCGCTGGTTAACTTTAAGACACTATCTAGATAAGCATGCGTCTAAAAGTTGTTTTTTGTGGTAGCTCTGTTATAATTTCGTAGTAATAATGATCATGTTTATCAAAGGTTTTTGTTACAAGGAAATAACAATTTGATTGGTTTTATTGTAATTGTTTCAGATGACTAACCGAATTGGATACATTCAATTTATTGGTATTTTTATAAAAATACTCGGAATTTTAGCCGTAAACAGATTTTTTTATTTATACGTTAGGTATAGTGTTGTTAATCTTACTTGGAAGTAAACATGTCAGACTCGCACCAAAATATCTTTCTTTCTGATGTTTTTACTTTGCGTAGAATATATATTCGCACTTGAAATTTTGTTGCCATGATTCTCATACAATTTCAGGTGTTTACAATATATATTTTTTTATAATATGCATATTTGAGGGTATCATAACCGTGAAAGAAGTGTATTTTGTATATCCGTATAATTACGTAGTCAATTATTATAAAAGTGGATGTGTGTGTATTGGTTTGTCCTTTTCTCTCGCAGCAACGGAGCAATGGATCAACGTGATTTGTGGTATTGATTTTTATCCCAGAAAATGCACAATTCCTGTGTAATCGCGGGTGAAACCGCGAGCAGAAGTTAGTAGACTTAGAAAACATTAACATTCAATACCTCAAGTTCGTAATTAAACATAGCAGTATTGCGGACCTTGGGGGATCGATGGAATTATTTTACTTGAAAAGGGGTTCGTTTACGAAATGTCCAACTCGCGAAATGTCCAACTCGCAAAATGTCCAATTCACGAAATGTCCATTTCGCAAAATGTCCAATTCGCGAAATGTCCAACTCGCAAAACATCCAATTCACGAAATGTCCAACTCGGAAAATGTCCAATTCGCGAAATGTCCAACTCGCAAAATGTCCATTTCGCAACAATTCACGAAATGTCCAACTCGCAAAATGTCCAACTCGGCAAAAGTCCATTTCGCAAAATGTCCAATTCGCGAAATGTCCAACTCGCAAAACGTCCAATACACGAAACGTCAAATTCGCGAAATGTTCACACTCAAGTTTGAAAAACACTAGAGTATATCCCACAGCAGCACGTGTCCTCACCTTGAAGGCGGTGACGTGCGCGGCGGGCGCGCGCTCGGCGCTGAGCGCGTGTTGGTGGCGCATGTAGAAGGTGTGCTGCAGCACGCAGGCGCGCCACACGTACTTGCCGTCGTCGGGGCTGGCCAGCGCGAACATGGCGGACGCCGGCGACGACGGGCACTCGATGCTGAACGAGCGCTTGTGGTTGATCACGTTCGTTATGTCCATCCACCTGACGACATGGCGCTTGGGAATATTTCGACTGGACGCAATCAGCATCAGCTTTTTTTTAACCGACTTAAAAAAAAGAGGTCATCGATTCGACGCGCATGTATGTAATCCTACTTCCATACTTAATATTATAAATGCGAAAGTGTGTTTGTTGGTTTGTTGAGTTGTTGGTTTGTCCTTTTTTCGCACAGTATCGAAGCGACGGATCGACGTGATTTTTGGCATAGATATAGTTTATGGACCGGAGAGTAACATAGGCTATTATTTAACCCGGAAAAATGCACGGTTCCTGCGGGAACGCGGGTGAAAATCGCGGGCGGAAGCTAGTATTATAATGTAGGTGTATGTATGCATGCCGAGACGAGTTTCTTGCCCTTGCTCGGCCTATGCCAATTTGGAACGGGCACGGTGGATTTCTAAAAAGGTTCGTTGACTTTGAGCATGTATTGAGTCTGTTGATGTCTTTGTCATTTATTATGTTCTGATAAAGACAGCATTAGTTTTTGTCTGTGATTCGGGTAGGAACGTTGCAGAGACCCGCTGTTAGTAATTTGTTTAAACCTTCATTAGTGCTCCGTTGGGGCCTATATGAATAAAGCATATATGTATGACGTATGTATCCACGCATTTTTCCTATACTGTTAATCGGATTGTGACCGTTCCTTGGCTTACGTTTACTTCTATTTAGAGAACTGCGTAAGTTTCATCAAAATCGGTTCAATAGTTGAAACGATATGGAGGAAAAGGTCGGAAGTCGGTTTTTACTTTTGTTACATCGACTTGAGACAAATTTCTTTCCTTTCTACAGTTAAGCTTTAATTAAAGTAGAAAAGTTAAAAAATTATAGAATTGCCATAAGGATTAGTTAAGTTTCCATGTGACTGTCTATTTTGTGTCAATTCTCACTTTTTTAACTTTTCTACTGTCACTTAAGATTCTAGAAAGTGACTTTATCAAGACTCTCCGGTCTCAAGTGACTGTATGGCCCACAGTGGCGAAGTGTGGGAACAAGCCGGTTCCCATCGGCTTCCGATAATAAATAGTATTAGAGATCTGGGCGTCTTGATTTCTGTGAGCATATTTTACTATGATTGAAAGATGCCAAAAGGATGTTGGGGAACGTTACATCACTGAACAAGTCTATAAAGAGTAAAAAAACAATCCTTGCAAAACGAAGTTACCTATAAAAATGTGGAGTGTCACTAGTTTCTGAAAGCACCCTGATACCAGTGAGCGAGATGGCAATAGTGACGTCGCATTGGTTCGGCTGGTCCCGCGCTGAGAACATCTCCTGGCCATACCCTCGCAGCTGCTGGCACGTCGTGATGAAACCTTCCTCTGCTTGCACCTGAACAAGTTAATGAGTTTATGTACTTTACTTTTATATTTAAAATCTACTTCCGGAGACAATATTCCATTCTAGTTGTCAGGCGAATTTTAAGAGATGAAAGAATCAAAAATCAAAGAAAGATCAAATATTGGACAAAAATATATTTGACCTCTGAAATAATCGTATTTTTTTTGGGTTCTGTATGTATCTGAAAATAAAAAAGGAACCCTAATTTTATATACAATTTTATCAAAACATATGGGGTGCTTCCCATCCTTCAATTTCAGCCCAAGATAAGTATATTAAAATTTTAAAAAACTCTGCACAGATTTTACACCTTCTTTTTGATGTTGGGTTTTAATATGTAAGTATTTTCACAGGTAACACACTACAAAACCTCAATTTTTACCATAAAAAAGGCACAGTCTATTTGCCATGATAAAATCATCAGGTTTCTTGCAGGGTGTGTTCTTGTAAATATTAACTAACATTCTTATCTTCTAGATACAACTAATGATTAGGCAAGTGATAACATGTAAATACCGACATATTTTAATGTTTCAACACCTTTCTAGTGCATGTAATCTGTTCTGTAGTCGCAATTATGACACATAATTACTGTGGTTGGAAAATACTTGCTCTTTAAAAACCAGAAATCTGACTTCCATCTTATTTCAGAGTCCATAATCAGATTCTAGCTATGATGAGCTAACTTCTGTACCTGTTTATGCTACATAATATAGAAAAATATTTCAAATCCATTCATAAATAATAGAGATATAACACTATAAAAATTCTACATTTATATCCTACTTCCTACTAATATTATAAATACGAAAGTGTGTTTGTATGTTTGTTGGTTTGTCCTTCTTTTACGCAGCAACAGAGCAACAGATCAACATGATTTTTGGCATAGATATAGTTTATGCACCGGAGAGTAACTCGGGCTACTTTTTATTCCAAAAAATGCATGGTTCCTGTGGGAATGCAGCTGAAAACCTTGGACAGAAGCTAGTAAATATACCTATATTTTTCAAAAAGAACAATACTAACACATCCTTGTAACAAGTGCCTTGATAAAAATACAGTAAGCAATTCAGTTCACAATTAATATGCATAACACATTCATGCAATGCTGTTTCTGGTCCTGAGTCACACACTAAACGGTAAATTTAAGTTTTATTATAATCTGATTATAATTTCATTCAAACAGTTTTGTTGCCAACAAGTCTTTTAATTGTTTATTATGATTGAGCATTGCATGTTCTGCGCTCATTACTAACTTGTGAAATTTAATTGTTAAGTAACAATAGGTGTTTATAAAATAGTTTCATTGGAATTGAAATAACAGTGTCATTGAAGTTACTGAGTGTCACTGAGTTAAGTTGAAGGATTTTGTTCAATTATGTGGAGCTAGGTTAAGATTGTTAGATTCAACATTGCATCTAGAATTATTATTATAATCCATTTCAGATAGCCTGGTGGCTTGAACAGATCAATTGATTGTAATAATTATATGTTTTAAGTTTCTATGCAAGGAATAACTTGCAGATGCCTGAGGGGAAGAGACCAGTATATTTTGATGTCTTGTATTGCACTGAAAGTTGTCATCACCAGCAAAAATCTTCATTATAGGCTTAATAGAGAGATCTTGAACAAAAACACATCATGTTATCATATATTCTTTTATTTAGGCTACACCCTCTACCATTTATTTGTCATTCTTTTACTATACTTTTATTTACCTTTATATACTATACTCAATATGCTTGCATTTACTTTTTCGCATAAGTAATTTTCTTCTCAACATACCAATAGGTACTCAGCTATTTGTATTGGTATGCCATTATATTAGCATGAATGTTCATTACAACTAATTGTCTTTTGACAAACATCTTCACAGTTTTCTGAAGGTTTGGAGTCTCTTTTGGAATGTCTTTGTCTGTTCATTAACTTCGGTTAGGACACTGAAGCTCATGCCTATTCATATTGCAAGTGCAGCTTTGTAGAACAATATTTAAACTCAAGGTAAATGCAAGGCTTTTATCATTTATCTAGTAATAACATTGAGTACAATTATCTAAGGAATTAATAATAGTGGCATAAGCAAACAATGATAAGACATAGATCTCTGATAATGTCTTGTAATTAAAAAATGACAGACAATTTCATAGGATAATAATCTATTTCTGCATCAAAAGTAAATCTCACCTGAGACATGTTGTGTAATGCAATGTGATGTTGAATAACATTCTCTGTCAACCATTCCAGCCGCCCCGTCTCCGCCAAAGTACTTCCATCTACAATTTGTCCTCCATCAAGCATTTGCTTTGGAAATGTTAGTAAATTCTTCAGATATTCTACTGTATGCCTTTCCCGATCATGGTTTCCATACTCTGCCTGACGACTGTAAGATGCTAGCACTACAGCTTGCTGGAAATCACATATTATGCGTCCTTCTATCAAGTCATTCTTTAGTTGAAGAAAGTAGTGGTACCGTGTCACTTCATCGGTGATCAAACTCGTTCCTGATATAATATAGTACATGACACGTAAATATAGTTGGTGCGATGAGGCATGTTTGTCTAATTGGCGCTTCAGCGGTCTGTCAAGTTGCACCCATCGCGGTTGTTGACTGCGGTTGATGTATCGCAGCCCAAAGAATTCTGGCTGATTGATCGCCTGCCGCTGGCACACGTTATCCAGACACTCCTGGCCAGAACTATCTATGGAGAGTGTACAATCCGCGCCGCCACCGTCTAGCAACTCCACGCTTATCACGAACAAACTCTTTGACGCGACGTTATACTGCCGCGTCTTTTTTAATTTAAGCTTGAAAGGCATCTTCACCGTCGATCTGCATTAACATCACATAGGAAACAAACGTTACGTTACATTTATGGCGAAGGAATGTAGGAAACGATGCCTCCGTTACGCGGGCCACATTTATTACTCTACCATTTCGAATTATACACTATAAATGTTTCGAAGTCAGATAATATGGTATGAGGACAGTGACGCGCGGGTTCCAGAAGAAATCAATAAAATCCGTCATGTAAACAGATATGTGTAGCACTAAAAATAAAGAACTTCACGTTCACAACATTGCAACCATCGCCAACCGAAATGACAAATGAAATATGAATGAAAGAAATAAGAATTGAAAGAGAAAATGGTAAATGACAGTGACAGTTTGGATTTAGTGTTACTATGTCGAACTCTATAAACTTACCATAAATGGTAGAATGGAATATTATAATTTTATAAACATTTGTAATCAAACAAGTAGGAAAATGTTAATGCATCAATAATTATATTTTAATACGTTTATCAACGGGATGTTTACAAAAACGTTGTAAATCGAAGTCTGCCAGATGTTGGTGGAGCAACAAGTTGTAAGCTAAAATGTAGCAGACGCGGTTCGACATAATATACGTTTATGTGTATCTAATATCTATGCATGTGTTGTTTCACTGCAAGCTGCGGCGGCTATTTACTTAGATCTTTAGTGTGGAGGTAACCTAAATGATCGGACAGCACGTCGCGGTCGGTTATTTTTTATCCCGAAAAGGATTCTTCCTTTTCGGGATAAAAAGTAAAATAATCACCATCATCATCACCCAGTAAGTCTATTGCTCAGCTTAGGACTCTCTTAAAATTTAGGCATAATATTTAAAAAAAATTCTTTTATTGGTTACATATTACATTTAAAACTTTCCTTCCGTTAAATGCTCACCAGGTACAAATGAGGCTTATTCCGCTGCTTGTAGAAGGAACTTCACCATCATAACATATTCATTCATCCACTCATCATCATCACCCAACATGACAGCATCCGTAATTTCACTGTCTGAGCGAATACAATGAAAAACAAACAAAACCAGTTGGCGAGAGCGACTGTACTTTGAGAGAAAGAGACAACGCGGGAAGCAAACCATTACTAATGAACCAATCACGGCCGCCTCACAGCCA
Organism: Crocallis elinguaria; assembly: GCA_907269065.1. Taxonomy (NCBI): domain Eukaryota; kingdom Metazoa; phylum Arthropoda; class Insecta; order Lepidoptera; family Geometridae; genus Crocallis; species Crocallis elinguaria. The sequence goes on from OU026065.1 coordinate 38,186,964, forward strand.
CGTGCTCCCCTCGACCCACGTATCCCGCCAAATGACTTCTGCGCATTCAAGGCCAGGCGTCCGATGTACACTCTGTGGTACCTAGTGCTACTGCACAAAAGAAAAAAATTATGACCATTATAATTGTTGTAAACATTTTGAATTTAATAATAATGATAATCATTTATTTCGACCAACAAGGATGATAAGTATCATTTCAGTATTTATTCTATGACAATTAAATTTGATTTCTATATTTAAAACATCTGAAGTCCTTATCCTAAGCTATGTTACCCACTAACCTACCTACAAAACTACAACAATCATTTCCATATCATAATCCTAACTAATTAATCAATACATATGCCAAATATCACAAAAAAACAAAAAAAAACAAGTAATAAAGAAATTTATTAATAAGTACACATATCTAAAATATAGGAATATAAATTAATCGATATCTCCAACAACCGCATGATCATAACCAAGTAATCTGCGTGTCCTAGTGCTAGGCGGTGGAACGCTGCGACTTCTCAATCTGCAGCCAATCTTGGGGCTCTCTCAGGACCCTCATCAGCTTCGCTTCCTCGGAGCCCTCCTTTGGAATGTGCATGTATTCCCATTTCTGAAATAATTGAAGTATTTTAAGAGATATTAGGTACCTATATACATTACTATTATAAAGAGGTAAAGAGGCAACTAAGAAGCCACGGCTCCTTACTTCATCATCATCAGCCGGAAGACTTCCACTACTGAACATAGGCCCCAAAGAACGACACTTGGATCGGCTACCCGCCTCTTGCATATAACGGTTCCCTGGCTCATTACTTACGGAAATATCTAGAATCTAAATATTTCCGTTACTAGAAGCGAGAAGTGCCGCGGTGCTGGCGCACCGGTTGCATCGGTCACCAATGGTCCCAATTTGGTACATAACACAGACTGTTATGTAGGTACTACTTATAAGACTAGGTATTAAATTTATCGGTATTAATGGGCAAAACATAAAACACCATTTTTAGGTTTGAAAACTTGAATGGATCAAAATGATTTTGTTAGCGGGAGGACTAACTCTTCTGCGAGTGTCCGTCTGGGTTGTTAGCACCGCTTTGCTCGTGAAGTCTGCCGCCAAGCAGTAGTGTGCAAGCATTACTGTGTTCCGGTTTGATGAGCAGAGTATCCAGTGAAATTACTGGGCTTATGAGACTTAATACCTAATGTCTCAGGGTAACGAGCGCACTGCAGTGCCGCGCAGGCCTTTGTGTTTCAAAGTTCTGGGTGGCACTGCAATTGTTATGGGCCGGCGTTATGCTTACCATCAGGCAAACGACCAGCTCGTCTCGTTACCAAATAACATGAAAAAAAAAATGAATTTTTGTTTAACCTTTGTAATGTTATTGTCAGCAACTTCACCGAATGCGATTTTTCATAATAATTATAGTAAGTGATTGTTTATCTTCAAAAATGTTGAGATGCGCGAGCGAACTCGTTCGCGCATCTCCCGCTCGCCGCTATCCAGCGGCGAGCCAAATTCCCAAACAGTCTCGCATTCCTTATTAGTAGTAGTAGATGTCTTGTCTGTGCGTGCGTGTGTGCGCGCGTGTGTGCATGTGTGTGGTGTGTGCGTGTGCGTGTGTGTGTGCTCACAGCGTTGAGAGGCAGCGACATGAGGATGGACTCGTAGCGCGCGTCGGGCGTGTGGAGGCCGAACTTGGTGCCGCGGTCGTACATGAGGTTGAACTCCACGTAGCGGCCGCGCCGCAGCAGCTGCCACTGGCGCTCGTTGTAGCCGTAAGCCTCGTCCTTGTGCTTTTGTACTGGAACAAGATGACACATCGATTAATATGTAATTAAACAAATAGTCTGAGCGAGGAACGAAATCCCAGATGGTTTCAAACGAGTGCCATCGCGAGTTCTGCGCCAGCGATAGTACGTGATCGCCTACCAACGAAATGAGTTCAAAACGGAATTATGTATGTACTACATTAAAATATAATTAAACATCTGTTTGTGCCTACATTGTAGAACGGTAGTGAACATTATTTACAAGTTCAGATAAGCTAACCTTTGCTCTGATGCGGACCTAGGTTGAAAGACATACAGATAAAATGTAATTAGAAAAAACCTTATCACTAAAGTGAGTTATCTTTTAACTGATTGCTAAACTAAAATTCTATTAGTTTCGCTGATTTTTATGGTCATCATTAGATACAAAAAACAAAGACAATAGGAGGTTTCCGATAACTTTTGAGGAGCAATGTACACTGAATTGCACTTTACAGAGGCATAGTTTATGGCAAAAACGATTTTTCGTTTTCTTACTAAAATGTTTTAATGAAGTTTCATAGTGATACGGCTCCGTAGCTAAGTTGGTAGTAACCCTGCCTGTAAAGCGTGGGGTCCCGGGTTCGATTCCCGGCCGGGGCAGATTTTGTGTAAGCATAAAGTTTGTTCTCGGGTCTTGTGGATGTTTGTGATGTGTATCTGTGTGTGTCCATGCCACCTGCGACACAGGGAATCCTAGTGCGGGGGTATAAGTGTAAGCGTTTAAAAAAAAAACAACACCAGCGATAATGCGCCACCTAGCGGGATAAGCAAGCAGTGCGTCTCCCCATTGAAGTAAGCTCGCGGGTCTCTCACCTAGCGGCAGGTAGCTGGGTATGACGGCCTCCGCGCAGGAGGTGACGAAGCCGAAGGCGGAGGCCTGGTCGGGCTCCTCCAGGTCGTCGAAGAAGATCCCGCCCACGCCGCGCCGCTCGCCGCGGTGCGGGATCGAGAAGTACTCGTCGCACCACTTCTTAAACCTACCGGGTTATTTATTCTAATTTAAATTCAAATAGGTGTTTATTTATTACTACACCCTACTATTCCCTGTTCCATAATCCATCCATACTACTATTATAAATGCGAAAATGTGTTTGTTGGTTTGTCCTTCTTTCACGCAGTAACGAAGCAACGGATCGACGTGAATTTTGGCATAGATATAGGTAGTTTAGGGATCGGAGAGTAACATAGGCTACTTTTTATCCTGGAAAAATGCACGGTTCCTGTGGGAACGCGGGTGAAAACCCGGGCAGAAGTTAGTGTGACATAAATTGACATTGACAGCTGTCAATAAAGTTTTATAATGTTGACAAGTTGATTTAATTTGACAGATCGGTTTAACGGTTCCTGTGAGAACGCGGGTGAAAACCGCGGGCAAAGCTAATCTTAGATATTTATTGTAAACAAAGAAATGTCACGAAAAGTCACTGTCAAAGTGACATGCCAGTTGCCCAAAACATTTTTCGCTTGTGAAAAATATGGATAACAAATAACAATTTATTATTATTACCTATATTATTGTTTCTATTTCCCCCAGCTTTGTTCTCGCGCGGCACAATTATAATATTTTGAAACAGGGTATAAATAGATAACTGAGATGCGTTTTATTAGTATACAGATATAAAACAAGTATTGTTAGTACACAATAATAGAAAATAAAAAACAATTATAAAGATAAAATTAAAACAGCCAATAATCCAGAAGCATTTCAAGAGGAGGATGATCAAAGAAGTGGGACATGAGTACTAAACACCTACCCTACACCCACCTTAATCGATCATCATCCCCCTGAAGTGCCTCGCTAAGGGAGAGTTAAGAGCCTACGAGCCGAACCCTCCAACTCATCGGTGGGCGCGGCTAAAATGCATGCTATTTCGTCTAACATTCGTGGGACAAGGTAAGGCTCTGCAGCTATGAGTAGTACGAAGCTAATGCTCGCGCATACACAGTTACACACTCTCGTAAAGTCGCGACCTGCCGCTTCTACGCACACATGCGTGATCTTATGAATGGCGATTCTTCATTCAAAGAAATTTCGTGAATATTCGTGTGATGGCGCTCGCTTTTGTTACTTGTACTATTTTCTATTCTGAGCTCTCGTTTGGTCATCGCGCCGCGCGCGCCATTTTTCATTGTTTGCTTCTTTGAGTATAAATTGTAAATTGTTTGGTTTGCCTACAGTCCGCTGCAAACATAGTAATAAGCTATATTATCTACTGTAAGTAAATAAAGTTTCATCAAAATCCACTCAGTAGATTTTGCGTGACAAACATCTATCCATATATCCATCCATCCATCCTCACAAACTTTCGCATTTATAATATTAGTAGGATAGGAAGTAGGAAGAGTAGGACAGGATTTATGTATATATATGTATGTATGTGTATAGATTCCAATGAAATTTGGTGTGAAAATAGCTAGAAGCGCGAGAAAACACACAGGGTACTTTTCAACAACATCATCACTTTTCATAATTGTCGATCTATAGAACGGAAGAAATTTGGTTTCGAGATAGCTTGAGGCCTGTGAAAGAACACAGGATACTTTTCATCATTGTCAATCATTTGAACGGATTTTATAGAAATTTGGTGTGGAAATAGTTTGAAGTCTGAGAAAGAAAGCAGTGTAATTTTCAACCTCATCATCACATAATAAAATAATCGTGCATTTGGACAGCGTAGAAATCTGCAGAAGTTATTTTCGGAAACAAATTTATCTAAGTATGCAAATAAATAAAATTGAAGTGTCTGTTTGTATTATCAAAATAACAGCTTTTTACTAAATGCATATGAAAGTATATACGGTACATAAAACAAAACCATTTTTAAAAATTTAGTCTCTTTGTTCCGTGTAATCTCCGAAATGGCTGAACCTATTTTGACAGGACTTTCACTGGCAGATAGCTGACGTTACAAGGAGTAACTTAGGCTACGTGAGCGAAACCGCGGGGTATAGTAACTGTACTGTACAGGGGTAGTAATATCTAATAGTTCTTCATGTTTTATTCTCAACAATCAAACTTGTACACTATAGACAATAACAAGTTTGTATATTATAGGTAACAGACAGTACCCTACCTATGTGTTCGACGATAACTTCCGAATGAAAACTGCCAGCGCGGGAGTAGTTACCTACGTCAGGCGGTATATTTGTAAGGTAGGTAACTACCTACCTACCTAAGTACCTACATAACTTAATAATTTTAGGTGATTCCAACGAGTATTATAACAGTCCTCCAAGTCATTATAATATATAATGCGCGGGTCAGCGACCCCACACACATTGGTACCTACATCTCATCACTCATTTCTACACAAAAAATGTCTCACCCATACTCCTGCCAGGATGACCTTTCGTTTAGATAAGTAGGTATTTAATTACACGACTGCACAAAAAAGGAGTGTAATGAGTAATGAGTGTGATGAGTAATGTAATGAGTGTGATTGTATATACATACATACAAACATACGTGAACCCTAAAAACATAACACAAAAAACTGCACAAAAGTTTTGGTGGAATAAAGAAACTCACGTACATACGTGATTCGGTGAGATTTCGATGTATGGGGTATCGCTAGAATCCTTACATAATCCCGAGCGACACTAGCTAGGACTGTCGTGGTTTTTTTCATGATCGATGTAACTTTTGTTACATGGACTTGTTTACATAAAGGTACTTTTCAACATTTATAGTTCTAGTAAGTACGTTATATAGCCTACTTGGCTTCCGGCCGTGGCTTCGCCCGCATGGCTTAGGTACAAATACAATATCTTTATAAATTATAGTCTGTGTTATTCTGATGTATAACCTCTATATTACGTACTGTAGTTTCATCAAAATCCGTTCAGTAATTTTTGCGTGAAAGAGTAATGAACATCCATCCAAACATCCTCAAAAATTTTCGAGTTTATAATATTAGTAGGATAGAAACGTACTCAGTAGCTGGTATATATTTATTATCACGTACACTGTATTATGTAACCGACCATATTTTTTATACTATTGAATAACGAGACGAGCTGGTCATTTTCTTGATGGTATAACACATATAATTATATTACTCTGATAGAATAACGCCCGCCCATAACGATTGCAGTACCTACTCAAACTTCTAAGCACAAAGGCCGGCCCCACTAGGTGGACCGATGACCTTGTCAAAAGCGCGGGAAACCGTTGGATGCGCGAGGCGAGTAGCAGCTAGCCGGTCCAAGTGACGTCCTATAGGAGACCTCAGACATATGTATGCAAACGTACGTTTGCTTGTCAGAATATCCATGCTTTTTCATCAAGCGCGAATTACGAGATACTACACGTGTAAGCGCGGCTCGTGGTTTTTTGATGGTTTTGCATACGCAAAACCACGAAATATACAAGAACGGCAATATTGTCTCGAAGACCTGCCTTGGCTCAAAGCGACGACTGCTCCGCTTTACGCTACATACATCACTTGCACACCACCTCTTATTTACCGTGGCGTCTGCACTGAGCACGCAGTGGTTGTGTAACAATTGTTTTGAATGGAGGTCGTACAAGCGGGTGCCGTGCGAAGCAACCGTCGCCGACTAGAGTTCCATCCAGCCAAAACTACAACGACACCAGACGATACGATATGCGTCAAGCGGGGATCGTGGTTTTTCCATGGTTTTTGGTTTTCCATGGGCCGCAAGCGTTGTTATTTCGTCAAGCAAACGTACGTTTGCACACGTGTGCCTGGGGTCTGCCTATGGGAGAGGCCTATGTTCAGCAGTGGATGTCTTCTGGCTGATGATGATAATGATTATGACAAAACAGAGAGTAGTTTCATGCTTTTACACAGACGAGCTGGCGCAATAATTCAAACAAATCAACATTGACGGCTTCGTATTTTTTGCACGTACGTAATGAGCCGTGATTTTTCACCATTCGTGAGCGCGCACATGAATAGATACTATGCTGAATTCTTTGAATACGGATATATAATTCTAGAAGAAAATGTGCCACTGAAAAAATAAATCCAGAAATAATAACGATTCGTCGGTGTGCGGATGAGCCGTTTAGTTCTACCACCTGGTAAAAAATCCGGTAAGAGGTAGGCGAGGGTTGTTGAGGGTTGTAGGTACCTAACATCAAAAAATATGGGTCCCGAACAACGAAACATGGCCGCCATACAAAAAGTAGAAGCGATTATCTCGTAAACGGTAGCAGTTAGGTGGGGGGTGTTTGAACCAACGTTGTAGAGGACCGCGAAACTTTCCAAAAAGTAAAAAAATAATTAAAAAGGCGATAAAAAATTTCGACCAATAAAAAATTCCCGCGTCGCCGCTTTATTTTCATTTCCCGATATCTCTGAAGATATTCATTCAAATCGAACGAGGTCAACGGCTATATTGGTCACGATGAAACATTCTCGATGATAAACGCATTTATTTAGATAAGGATGAATATCGTGTAGGTGGAAACACGGCTGCAAACGAAGCACCATTTTTTGCTAAATTTCAAAATCATAAAAACGCGAATTGCGAGCCAACCCGAAAAGATAGACATACTTATGCTATCTCGGACTTTTTTATAGATCTCTTCAACGGAAATATTTCTTCCATACATTGTTTTCGTATAGCTCTAACTATAATTATGGTCAGCTCACGTCTCAGAAACTGATGACAACAGAAATGATGGGGAGAATTTTTGACAAATATCATCACAACAGCCAGCGCGCCGCAGTACTAACTGTTACCTAATCGGGGCGCCGCCGCATAGAATTATAATCAAAGCAAAGGTTAGGTAGCCGGGCCACCGCCGCCGGCGCGCGGCGTTGCATGCCGGGTTACCGGCGTTACCGCCCGCCGGCGCGCGGCGTTGCATGCCAGGCGCGCGCCGGCGCGCGGCGTTGCCGGACTACCGCCGGCCGCGCGCCGAACCGGAGTCCGGGCGGTGCAGTGGCGCAAGTGTGGAAGTCGGTTCGATAAATTTGTCGAATCGTAACAACTGATAAATTTATCGAATGTTGCGAGTACCGAAGTATTATCGTAAAGTATTGTAGTAGCTTTATATTTCGTTTGGATTCGACCTAGTTATTCGATAACTTTTGTCGATTGTATCGAGGCTCGATAAATTATATAAAAAGTTGATTAAACCCAATTTATTGACAATTTTATCGATCGACAAGATCCGTACTTGCGCTGCGGGCCGGAGGTACCTATGTACTTATTATAATAGACCGTATACCTACACCCATCCAGACGAATTCTCGCAGAATATCTTCTAAGAAGAATATCTCAGTCGGTCATGCTTTTTATTTTACATTTTTGAAAAAGTTGACTGACTATGGCTGGTATTTTAGTATACGAGACATAGGTAGTGTACATACCTACATGCCACTGTACTGACCAATAAATGAGTAGTAAATATAGGTGATAAGGTATAACTATAATAAGTAGAATTCAGCGGGCCCAAGTACTAACTCTTACCTATTCTGTGGCGCCGCGCAGCCGGGCGCCGCCGTCGTCGCCGGAGGATTTCAAGTAAAGCGGAGGTAAAATAGGTACCTAGGTACTCATCCAAATGGACTCTCACAGAAAATGTTCTAGAAAGATCGGTGGGTAGCCTAAAGCCTTACCTACTTATGCTTTGCTTACCTATGCTTTCACCTTTGTGTTTTACTGATTGCTTACGTATTTTATCATACTCACCTACTTCTTATACCTAGCTATAGAAGACATAGGTTCATTCACCTACTGTAATTCAATTGCCAGAGCGACCGATAAATGAGTAATTAAATATAATAAAGGTACCTACCTAAACTCTTTTTTGAAACACCAAGTTAGATATTATAGGCATTTCTTCCATACATAATTTTCATACCTATAGCTATAAATATATGGCCAGCGCAAGCATCGGAAACTATACAACGGGACGATTTTTTCTGAATTATTATAGATTACCCCGAACAAACACAAAACATGAGCGCCAGACGGCTTTTAAAGCTAATTAAAAATTCTAGATTATAGCCTATCACATTCTCGGATGATCTCTCTTCCATTTCGTGAAAATGCTATGAAAATCATGCAGTAGTTTCCGAGAAAACAAACACAAAAACAAACACGAATTCAGCGCGCCGTAGTACTAACTGTTACCTATTCTGTTCTATCACGTGACGCAGCTAGTAAATTCAAATAATTTGCTGTATTGAATTTTAGAAGATACCTACTCGTATCGACCTACCTACAGAGTTATATTATTCATTTCATTCATTTTTATTATTCATCACCATCATCATCACAGGAAGGGCCGTGTGGCCGTGCGGGTAACACGGATAAGATCACCCTATCTCTTCAGAAAAAAAATTTGTTATATCAAAATAACAGCTTTTTACCAAATGCATATGAGAGTATATATATATATACCTATTATAACAAAACAACCATTTTTAAAATTTTTGTCTGTCTGTTTGTTCTGGGTAATCTCCGAAACGGTTGGCCCGATTTTGACGTGACTTTCACTGGCAGATATCTGATGTTATAAGGAGTAACTTAGGCTACTTTTATTTTAGAAAAATAATTGGGGTTCCGTGCAAAAAAATAAAAACCAAGAAAATCCAATATATCCACGCGGGTGAAACCGCGGGCAGCAGCTAGTTTATGAACTTTTATGAATATATAAAGCTTTTTTATATAACGTGTACAATAAAGTTATCTATCTACTCACGGCGAAATAACCGTAGTTTTTTTACGGCAAAAAAACGTACCTATATGTATATAAAATAAGTGGTCTAAAGGGCTATTAGACGCAATGAATTGACGCAAAGCATAATCACGGACCACGCGCAAACCAAGGAAAATTACCTACTATTATTATTGTTATTATTGTCAGCCTCTTACGTTCCCACTGCTGGGATACCGGCCTTCTCTCAGAGAAAGAGAAATAAATGTATTTTCTTTCTTTCTTTCTTTCTTTCTTTCTTTCTAGAGAGATGGGCCATAATCCACCACGCGGGCCCAGTTCGGCTTGGTGGATGTCGCATGTCCTCGAATTTTGTGGTTCTTGAACATGCCGGTTTCCTCACGATGTTTTCCTCACCGTTTTAGAGCGAGTGTCAATAATCCGCACATAACTTGATATAAGTTATTGGTGCGGGACGAGTAGAGATTAGAACTATGGTGCGTCGGATTGAAAGTCGCACAAGTTACCGCTCTCGATTCACTCTCGCTTCTACGAAAGATAAAAATTATTTCACAACCACTGCGTACTCAGTACAGACGCTGCGGTAAATAAGCGGTGGTACGCAAGTGATGTATGTAGCGTAAAGCGGAGCAGTCGTCGCTTTGAAACCAGACCGTCTGGCCGTAGTGCCGGTCTCGTCCGTTTAGTGGATTTTAGAGGTTTTTTTAGATGTTTTTTTCTTCAAACTGCGATGCGCGTGTAAATACTTACCTCGTATATGTGTAATTGTTGCAAAACCATGGTTATTTTGGTTTTTTATTTATATTTCAACATAAGCCGTGTAACCACAAAAACTAACTTTTAGACGCCTGTTTAACTCGACAGTGCCTAAAGATAAACCTCTAAACTGATTAGAAAAGTCACAACAGAGTGGAGTTAGACAATAGTTAGACACTACTTAAATCTTGAGTTGTGGTTCATATTTAAACACGCGACTACGGCATGTTTAGGAGTTAAACTCTGTTTAACACACCGTAAACAAGTATTAAACAGCGTTTAACTCTTAAACATGCCTTAGTCGCGTGTTTAAATAAGTAATTAACCACAAACCTTGATTTAAGAAGTGTCTAACCATTATCTACCTCAATTCTGCGGCGCGAGTACGGAAGTCGGTTCGACAAATTTATCGAATGTTGCGAGTACCGAAGTCTGATCATAAAGTATTGTAGTAGCTGTATATTCTCTTTGGATTCGACCTAGCTTTTCGATAACTTTTGTCGATTGTTTCGAGGCTCGATAAATCCCACTTTATCGATTTGAACTGTCAATTTTATCGAATTTTATCGACCGAAAGGATCCGTACTTGCGCCGCTGATGTGACATTTCTAATCATTTTAGAAGATAACGGTGACCTTATCATAGAATAAATACTCATCGTACAAGCCGTTATGATTATTTCTAATCATTTTGCTCGTGAAAGTTGTGTAGCGTTGTTTAACTTTTAGACACTGTCTAGCTAGACAAAACCACCAAAAACTATTTTTAGACGCCTGTTTAGCTAAACAGCGTCTAAAAATAGTTTTTGTGGTAACGCGGTTTTAGTTCAAGTAGGTACGTATGTACTTACTAGGTAGGTTATAGACTTGTGCTATTATCTATTCTGTGGTTATAAGTAGGTACGTACCTACTCAGTTATCAGTAAGTACATAAGTACCTACCTAAGTACTTACAACATAACACCGTATATCGGTCTTAGTCTTACTAAAAACACACCCTAAACATGTGTTAAACAGCGTCTAACTCCCAATCATGGCTTACTCACGTGTTTAAATATGAGCAACCACAATCATTTTATATCATAACTAGCTGCTGCCCGCGGTTTCACCCGCGCGGACTTTTTGGGTTCATGGGTTTTTTTTGCGCGGAACCCTAGTTGTTTTTCCAAAATAAAGTAGGAGTACCTTATAACATCACCTATCTGCCAGTGAAAGTCCCGTCAAAACCGGTCCAGTCGTTTCGGATATTACCCGGAACAAACAAACAGACAGACAGACAAAAATATTAAAAATTGTGTTTTTGTTGGTAGGTACCGTGTATACTTTCAAATGCATTTAGTAAAAAAAGCTATATTTTTGATATTACAAACAGACACTTCAATTTTATTTATTTGTATAGATCATTTTATAGAAGTTTTTATTTAGACACTGTCTAGCTAAACATGAGTCTAAAAGTTGGTTTTGTGCTAACACAATATGTAATAATAACAAATCGAATAATAATAGGTAGGTTTCTACGTAAAAAGATAAGTATCTATTTACTTAAATTCTATTAATAGATTTCTATTTATTAGTATTTGAAAAAGATATAGGTAGGTAATATTATTACAAAAATACGATTTAGCCATTGTTGTACTGAAGTCAAAAATAAACACAGAACACTTCTCTAACGCAGCAAAGTCCAAATTCACAAGCATAGGTAAACATCCAATTTAGGCAAAGAAATCTGAATCCAATATAGCGGGCGATCACAGAACATAATTATAACAATACGCATATCGTAAATCGTTTTACGTCTTCGGTCAATCACCTTGACCTTTGCTTGTTCGTAATGCCGCCTACAAATTATATAGGATGCCGCCGCACGCACCGGCCGGTCGACCGCGTCTGGCGCGAGACAGTACTTTGTCACAAACATCGCGGTGTTTCGTGACTTTGAAATGGCACAGCAGCACACAGCGGGCACTGTAGTGTGCGTGAGACACTTCCCTCCTCTCCCCGCCAGGGTGGTAAAATTTCCGTGAGACGCGCGATGGTTCGACTCGAAAATCGGCGCGCAAGAATGTACGAATTGGCTTCTGGTACTTGGGGTGTTACGGCAAAACTACTAAATGTATTTAGTCAAACCAAAGTTATTTGAAATGTCGACAAACTAAAGCTTGTTACTATGTTCTTTATTTTTGAGTTTTCTTAGTTCTTTTGTAATTTATTTACGTCCAAACTTGCGTTAAAATATGTGCTAAAATACAGATGTTTGAAGGCTCATTACTTTTAAGCCACTTATTTTTTTTCTGTATAATTAGCAGATCAACCTAGATAATGAAGAGATAAATCGATATTATTCTTAATTTTGGACTTAAAACGTCAAGTAGTGGAGTAATAACCCAAATACGATTGTATGGAGAAATGAACGACTCGTTTTCCCTTAAGTCTCTCCGCTATAGTTCTCACGATGCTGTTGCGACTTGCCCGCACTCTCCTCATCAGTGACGCTACTTTTTTTAAAAGGACGGCACGAAAGCTTTCAGTTCGGTTTTGTGCGAACATTTCAGAGGCCCTACAAAAACGTGGAAGTCTCAAAAGCATCCTGAAAATATTATTATATCGCGTATTTAGTTACTCATTTCTGATTTAGAATGGTGTCGATACTGTCTCTGTCAGAGTCTGTTTTAGTTTCGCTCTCTCTATTTCCAATACATAACCTGAGAAAGAGATGGAAGATGTCTGTCAGATCTAAATTAAGTTTCAGACCTGTCAAATATCTTCCAATTCTCGATAAATTAGACGCCACTAAATTCATTGCCATTACATTTATGTACTATAATTTATTGGTAAATGTTTTCTTTATTGTGCGTCGTATCGCCATGCTGGCACGAACCTGGAATAATACGACGTGTCGTGTGCGTCGCACGCGTGTTTGAGTGTCAGGTGGAAGTGCACCGCGTCGGGCTCGCTCAGGTAGTAGGGCGTCAGGTCCGTGCCGCCGCCGAACCACCACTTGACGCCTGTGCGACCGGTTTATTAATAAATTACCACTAATTATTAATAAATAAGTATAGTAAATTAATTAAGGATTCATAGATGTCATCGTGACTTAGGACCTGTTCAAATCAGCAGCCAATTATGGGTTTATAATATCATGTCTGTGATATAACGCACACATTTATCGTGTTACCAGAAAAACACTTTTAGACGCCTGTTTAGCTAGAGAGTGTCTAAAGATAAACGTCTAAAATGTCACAAAAGAATTGTGTTAAACACTATTTAAATCACGACTTGTGGTTGCTCATATTTAAACACGCGACTAAGCCATGTTTAGGAGTTACACACTGTTTAACACAGGTTTAGAGTGTGTTTAATTTTTTTGTAGTAACACCGATATAGTACTACCTATAATTATTAGCTGTGTAGTTTTTAATTAAGCATATAATTTTATAACTTTTACTAAAGAACGCTGTTTCTTTCTTTTATCTCTTTCTTTCTAGTTCGAAGTAATTTTTATACGAGGATAGCTCAGTGGTAGGATTGAGGTCAGTCACCGATCTATAAGTTGGTGTCAATCTTAGTTTCGAGCTTTCGGTAACTTATCTTCGGTTTCTATTATTGCTCGTCTGGCTAGCTACCATCCTCGAATTGAAAATCTGTGACAAAGCCCCGGTGTGTTCCCGCAGCTGTACTTGAAAGCTAGTTCTTCATCGCCACAAGATAGTGGTCAAACGTTGACCTATCCGTCAATGGCCGTACTCGTCTATATCACAGACGTTCTATAAACTGGATCTGAGATCTACGAGAAATATTTTCCGCTGGTGGCTAATACGCTAAAACGGGAGCGAGTTCCACGTTCACATCTTTTGCGGAGCTACATATGCGGAACAAATGTCTCACCTTCCTTGTCTTGCACCTCGAAGTACCGGTAGTTGAAGTGTATGGTGGGCACCATGGGGTTCCGCGGGTGGATGACGGCGCTCACTCCCGCCGCGAAGAAAGGTAACGACTCGTTCTCGAGGTTCTTGCCCCTGGTACGACCAATATTTGATACAATACCCTTCTTTAAGCGACCATACATAACAGAAGCACTACTCCGACGCATAGGCGTCGACATCGTGCCTAATTCAATTTAAAAAACCACTAATCCGAGACGGGCTCGTTTGCTTGACACCGCCGGCGGTCTTGATAACACCGGACCATAACAAATGCAGTGCAGTGCCGCTTAGAACTGTGAAACACAAAGGCCTGCGCGCACTGCAGTGCGCTCGTTACCCTGAGACTAGGTATTAAGACTTAGCACAGTAATGCTTGCACATTACTGCTTGGCGGCAGATTTCAGGAACAAAGTTGTGGTGCCAACCTAGACGGACACTCGCAGAAGAGCTAGTCCTGTTCCAAAATCTTAGATATTTTATGTCAACAACAATATGATATTTTATGTAAACAGAACGAAACAATTGATAGAAAACTGTGCATTCCATAATTTGATGATAGAAATTATTATTAATTGATTTTAAATTGTAATAATTGTACCGCGCGAGAACAAAGCCGGGGGAAATAGAAACAAAAATATTTTTCACAAGTAAAAAATGTTTTGGGCAACTGGCATGTCACTTTGACAGTGACTTTTCGTGACATTTCTTTGTTTACAAAAAAATATCTAAGATACCAAATTATTCTCTCCAAGCACTGAATCTCCTTTGTTTGATCGTCTATCATAGTACCTACTTGACATTGGCGAAATTGTGGCGAACATACCACAGAAGCCAGGAAATAAAGAAAGAAGAAGAATATCTAAGATTATGGAACAGGGTATAGTAAATGCAATCATGGCATATTATCTTAGAAATCAAATTCGCCTGACATACCTGCTCCTCATCTGCTGCACGGCTCCCGGCGGCAAGGTCCCGGACACGACGGACACGTTGACCCCCGCCTTCTCGAACACTCGTCCGTCTTGCAGCACGCAAGTTATACCCCCACCACCCTCCTTGCGCATCCATCGGTCCACCTTGAACTTGGCTTCCTGAAATATGGGGATAATGTTGTTAGCTTCTCTTCTCTTGGAAGACTCAATGAGTTAACATCTTAACTGTGTGATTATTAACAAATATAATACCTAAGAAAAGATATAGCCCAGTTAATACGAGGAAAGTTTAGAATGTCTTAATTAAAAAAGCTCATAATAAAATAAAATATATCAAAATAATTAAGGATTTTATTAATGACAAAGATGCATGGAATTGAACTGCACAAGAGCATCCAGACGAATACCCTATTATGTGGACTTAAATTTTAAACAATGTCAAATATTGCAGTGTTTTAAATCAAGTATATTCATATTTCAAAAAAATAATGGCGAAAAGTTTCTCTCCCTTCTCGAGCGGTTGATATAATTATATACCTACAGTCCTACATATAAGTGGAACATGTACCTGGAGTCATTTAACTTTCACGAGCGCTCTCTTTTGAACTAAAGAATGTTGAATTTGAAATACAACACATATTTCACGTAGGGGCCTGGAAATGTCCCAATTGATGTTACATTATAATTATGTAATCACGATAACGTAGGATATGGTTTACCCAGGAAACAAAATAAAAGATTGATTATAAAATCTAATAGCAGCCTATGTGAAATAAAAAACAAGCCGAGCGTTATGGCGACTGCTGATACAGAAAAGTGGATATCCTAATATCGCTCTACCATCTTCTGCCAACCTTTACGAATTGTGCTTGTAGATCTTTCTGTTTTGTTCTTGACAGGGTTGTGTATGTAGTTACAATTATGATGAGCGCTCTGTCTACGACATTGTGTAGTCTATGATTGATGTGTTTGATATAAATAAAAAGTTAGGAACAAATAAGCAACACGTCGGCTGGATTTCACCAAATTCGTTAGTATATAAAGGTAATCATCAATACTATGTAGATAGGTACATACGAGAATTACAGCAGGACTCCGCGTCTCTACGCGTCGTTAATCAAATCGACTTTGATTAAATCCAGTCGCAGAGAGGAACAACAAATAAGCATTCACAATGAGAAAAAAGCAAATGTTTCAGGAGGATCTTTCATTCGTTCGTTTTGGAAATATATAACATTAACAACATGCTAGAAATATCAAATCAGTTCATACCGGCCACTTTATGTATATGTCATTGTCATAATCGAAATCATCCACTGTTTTCTCATCTTCCCAAGCCTACAACAAAACATAACTACATTACAACACCTACCAATATAATTTCAAATACCTAGTAGGTATAAAAATTTTCAATTTTTATACCAACTTTATCCGCACCAGCGCCGGCCCTGGCTATGTATCAATGTAGAGCGATGATTTTGTTTTTTTTTTTATTAATAAATCCGTAAGTACTACAACAAAATTAAATGTGAAAATATGTTTGTACGTTTTTGGTTTGTTCTTTCACGCAACACCGGAGCAACGGATCGACGTGATTTTCGGCATAGATATAGTTTAAGGACCGGAGAGTACCATAAGCTATTTTTTATCCTGGAAAATGCACGGTACCTATGGGAACACGCGGGTAACCGCGGGAGAAGTTAGTATAATTATAACAAGAAAAAACGCTTTTAAAAAAGTGAGAACTGGCTTCGATGAAAATACCGCGATACTTAAGTATATATAGCCCTACTTTTCCACCTTTAGAGGTGGTATTCTTTCATAAAATGTACCTGTGCCAGAGAGAAATGTACCTAAAAAATTAAATGTACCTGTACCTACACCTGAAGGACCCTTTTAAACAAATCAACAAGTTTTAAAATTGTGATGTAACTATAAATTTGCGGTTTTCGAATTTTTCCCTTTACTTGTGCTATAAGACATTGCTTCCTCCTTTTTTGGAGTAGGTTGAAAAAGGAGGTTTTGAATTCGTCTGTATATTTTTTATCGAAGAGTCTCGTCGGTACAATTTGGTCTTTCTTTTCCTTTACTCAAAATCTTCATGGATACCACCCACCAGGGGTGCCCGGTGCTGGTAGCCTGAACGTGATGATGGCCTAAGAGCCTGACATACTAACTAACAAAAAAAACAGATCCCTACGCCGACATCGCGCCTCACAACATACACCCTACCTGTCTAACGGCACTCGAGCGCCGCGTCTTCAACAACGCACGGCGCTCCAGCACCCAAGTCCCTCAGAGCAGACTCTCAGGCCCCGCCTTTGTGCCTCATCCACTAAGTCCTCTGCTACTCCTTTTAGAGGGGGACACTAAGACTTGGAGAGGCCCACCTCTCCGGGTTATTTATTTGCTATCTGTCGACAACCTCCTCGGTCAACGGTGAAACCAAGAGGTTGTTGGCAGATAACCAGGGAGCACTATGTGGAGGGTACCCAGCACCGCACTCCTAGGTTCAATTTGGCCTAGTTCAGATGTGCGATAGTCTGTTAAGTACTATATTAGTTACTATAAGCTCAACTTTATTAAATAGGTTTTTTAACTGTCATATTCACTTGTCCATAATGTTCTGCAGTGCAGTGGGAACCATCCTATCAGACCATACAGCAGCAAGCCAATGGGCTTGCTGTTAAAATTAACGAATTTAGTAAGTAGGGTAATGACCCTACTTACTAAATTCGTTAATTTTAATTTCGGCCTTGTGTCAAAATCCATTCTTAGCTGACATCTCCTACCTGTAAACTACCTACCTGCCTAATTTCAGTTCAACAGATCAAGTAGTATTCGAGATTTCGTGTTTAGTCTGTATAAAATTTGTCACCAAATGCCAATCAACAATTTCCATTCTAGGTGTAGCATATATAGATACTTCCTTCCCGCAACATTGCTTAAGATCAGGTAAGACAGTGCTGGCCTGTCAAGAGTTGAAAACCTTTCATAAATAATGGATACAGGTATTTTATTTAGTACATAAAAATCAAGTGAAAAAGCAGGCTGCTAGGAGATATTGGCAAAGTGAATAAAGTTTTACCTTGTCCTCTTCCTCCTCAAGTGCCCGGCAGAACTCCGCCTGTATCCTCATGATGAGCATCTCCATTTGAGTTTTCATAGTATCCTGGGTTTTCTCCAGCTGTGATATAGGAGTAATGGGTTCCGCCATATAATTCTTTAGCTGAAGGATCTCACTCATCTCAGCTTTGTTCCGTTTTAGTTGTGTGTAGGCTGTATAGCCAGCTCCAACTATTGCTGCACAGTATAGTCTAAAAAAAACTTTCACACTCATACCCTCTACACTAGGATTAACTGTATTGGAACACAGACCCACAACACAAGTATCCAAGTCCTGAGAATAAACTTTATGCTCACCATACAAAGTTGCCTCGGACAGGGATAGAATTATAGGGATAGAAAGAGACACTTTTCAGGCACGGTTACTATCAACATAGTTATGGAGCCGTCAAAGTTTATGCTATGGGGACATATATACAGCCTGTACACAGTGGGGCTGCCAGATGAAAGACATAACTTCCATAGTATGGATATTGTAGGTCGCAATAGGACAAATATTTGACTCTTGAAGAATATGTTCTGACTTGTTATATTATGTTTTTTGTTACAATTTATTTATGTAAAATAAGCGTGATAATGCAGTTATTTATCATCCGGTACTAAGGAGCTAAAGTATCTTTTTATCTGTACTTATAAGCTTTATCTAGGTTATTTTTAAAATAAGTAGGTACACGCAACCAGGATGGTAAAATATGAATATTAGTTAGTATATTCCATTGTCTAAGTACAGAAACATACTTACCGGTAAATTGTTATTACAAGATGTAATCAGCTGAAAAAAAAATAGTACTATCAACTCATACACACTTACTTGAAAGGTCTATCTCTGATCTTTTTGTAGCTCCCGACATAGCTTAGTGTTCTAAAACTTCTAACTACTATTTTGAACGACATTTTTAACTAATTTGAACTGTGATCGATTTTAAATTTATTTATGTTTCGGCAAACAGTGCAACGCAAACAAATCAGCTTGAGGGTGACAGAAAACTGCTGACTTTTTGATATGACATTTGTCGTTTGACACTCTTGACAACCAGCCATCAGGCAAATGTCAATTTTATATCAAAATAATCAAAATTGTTTTCATCCTAGTAGCGCCGCCCTACCGATGGAACGTGGCATTATTCGGTTATCAGCTGTGAAATTTTCTTCCGCAAGACGTGCCTTCATGCGCAATATGCGTTTATCTCTTTCCTGAGCTCGGGTGGGTAGATCGATCGGCCGCATCGCACTCTTTCCGGCCCGTGTGTGTGGCAACTGTGGCAGTGTGCGGCGGCCTCGCTGACAGTACGACGCCAGTGCGCCTGTGCTCGGGCTCCGCTACCGCATCGATCTCTCGCGGAGCCGCATTGCCGTACATTCCGAAGGCGGTGCCTCGCCTAGTTTTCGTCGATCATCGGCGTGGCAGGCGCGTGTCGGCGTCGGCGGCGGCCCGGGCGGCCCTGCGCAATAGCGACGCGCGAAACGCGGGAGCGACCGACCTTCCTTCCGCCAAAACCGGCTCGCTGTCCGCCGCGGACGGCTGTGATGTAGCCGCGGCCGGCGCGAGCGGCCCTCGGACAAAGGACCCGCGACTCGGTGTATCGCGATGAAGAAGTTCACTTTCAAGGGGGTGCTGGACGGGTTCCGCAGCTCGGTGCAGGCGGCGCCGCGCGGGACCGAGCAGGAGATCCAGGAGACACTGCGCCCCGACCACTTCCAGATTAAAAAGGTGAGCGCTAGGATCGCGCGCCGCTGCGGCCCAAGGTTCCGCAGATAATGGCGAAGTGCGTCGTGCCAGCGCTGCGGCACCGTGCCCTCCACGTCGAGGAGTGGGGCTCGCGGCGCACTCGAGCGGGCCACTCGCGGCGAGCGCATGCAGCCGTGTTGTGTAAACTAACGATGACAGGGCTCGAGACCACCAAAACAATGCCATCAAAACATTGCCAATGTTATACATTTTATCGACGTCTGGATGCAGAGGCTTTCGTGTTATGTATTCGATGCGTGATGGTAAAAGGTTTTTCGCATGCCGTAAAGAGCGTTCCGTGATTGCCGCTACCCGCTTACGTCAGCGTGCAACCTTGACCATCTAACTGTTTGTACCATTACCATGTGTAATCTGCCCGCGGCCCACGGCTGCCGACAATTAGCCAATTCGTTGCATTATCACCTCGGGAGCGCGGCGTGGCGTCTGCCGTATTATTATTTTCGCGGAACAATACAATAACTCAGCACCTGTCTGTAGGCGGCTGTTTCGATCATAATATTGGACTGATAACAGATAAGATAAACGCTGCACTCAATAATATCTTTAGCCATAGTGAAATATTTTTCTACATGAAAATTGCGCGAAAATTGTTTTGTATTTAATAAGCATTTTCAACTTGAAATAATGGAGTTGCGTCAAAAGTATTTTTTATTGTACTTAAAAAACAGGCTAAGAAGAACATTGTGTTACTAAACCACTGTAAACTGTTTATTAGTAAGACCTAAGGGTCTTAATATTGTCATATGTTTGTACTATAATTAGACATTCCACAGTAATGGTAGGTATAGAAAAGAACACAAATTATATGGAAAAGAATACAATCTTTGACAAAGTGAATGTGCCAATATTGCGTCTTAAGGAAACAAAAGATTGCCGTAATAATAATTTACTTTATAAATGGAAAAGTTGCGACGAAAGTAAAAGCAAACAATTGGCTCCATGTCAAGGCCTAGCCGAGCCTTAACATGATCGATGGGAACTCGAAACTAACTTTTAATGATTGCAACGCTACTTTCTACGACACGCACACTCGTCCAACTTATTGCAAAGAATTCCATGAATTCTTAAATAGGTAAACTGAAGAAAACGATTCATTTCTCTGTAAAATTTTTGGACAGAGACAAAAATTTTGGCAGGGAACTGCTTCATTTGTAATTCTCCTTGGTGAATTTGAAATTAGCCCACGCGCAGTAATGAAATTCTTCATGATATCAGCTTACGGGATTGTAGTAAATTATGGTCTTCATTATTTCTCGCTTTCTCCAGTATTTTTAGTCTCCCTTTTCTCGGTGCTCTTCTCGAGTCGACAGTTTTTCGTCGTGTAATCCGACCCGAGCCTAATTAATTTCGTTTAGTTAGGATTCCGATAAACCTTCTGAAGGTAGGCCGTCGGGAGTAGCCTCGGAGTCTTCACGCGGAGGCCAGAAAGTAAAGCGCTTTGATAAAATAGAAAATTAAGATTAAAAACTTCCAGTTGTTACAGGCGAAAGCTTTCAGAACTTTCTCTTTAAATCTTCATTTTGCTGAATTAGGTGGGCGGACTAATTTGTCGACCGGATCCTCTGGAAAAACAATTTATTTGTTGTTACCTTCCGAGGCAGAGGTTCTGTCTGGTTCTTGTTCCAGGGTAAAACTTGAATCGTCTGGAAACGTTTCGGTCCGGGCTTACTTTTAATACCGACCGTTTAAGTCAATTTTCTTCAGCTTTTGTTCTTTTACGATGAAAATGCCATTTTTATAATTGGATATTTCTGGTACCTATACTTAATACAATTTTGAGAAAGTTATTTTTGGAATGGGGTTTTCAGATAAACTATTGATAAATCAAACACGCGAGGCAGATAAATATTACACCATTTGTAAAGTCCAATAAAATTCTTAAAATTATGATATCGTTATTGGCTTTGAAAACAAGTAGTTACCCTCCTACCTATCGTGTCCTCACATTTAGCGCCATCGATAAAAGGAAAACAATGTCAGGCGACGATACATCGTATTTATTTTAATACGATGTGATGTCAGCATGACTTCACCGCCGACGGAATTACTATAAAACCTCCGAGCACACAATTTATCTTCGGAATGTGCGGGATTTTGATGGAAATTACGTAATTTATATATAACCATTACCCAGCATACCTATATATTTGCAATAACAGTTTCCTATTTGGTCCCGTTTTCTCGCTGAATAATATATTCGTTGCAGCAGCACTGCTAGCAAATGCTAGTAACTATGCTACTTTATAGTTGTTTACTGTTTACCCTACATTTAAATGTGTTTGCGGGGAACGCTGTACAGTTTTAGCAAATTTTATGTTGCTTATCCGTTAGTTGGAGTCTTATCCCATTTTCACCACTATTGTAAAAAACTGTTTAACACACTTAACACACCAAATTGTCGGCAAAATATGAACTGAACTGACAGTGCTGTAAGAAACCACTGATGGTACTGTTATTAGAAAACTAGCGGTTTTAATAAACAACGTTATTTACGCCGCTCATAATCTTGCTTCGCGTCTGCGGCAGCGTATCGTGTATGAATGAACATTGTCATTATCTTCACATGCTCCAGCCGAGATAAGTAATTACTAGGGAATTGGATTTGTCCATTGTTATCTTGGAGGTGGAGATTCACTTAATTAAACAAACACCGGTAGCAGATGGCGAGGCGAATAAAAATGAATAAATGGCGGTTCAGACCACGTTCAGGCAGTTGTAGAGACAAAGACAGCACAGAAAAACATTTTTACGTTTTGTTGTAACATTATACCTTCTAATCTATCGTATAGAATAGAAAATTAATCAAGTTAAAAAAGTTTTCAGCGTAAATTGTGAATGCTACACAATGTACAAATAATACTAATTTAATCTTAATTACAAGCTGTTACAAATAAGAAAAGGATTTTCTCTAGAAGCGAGAACACAAAATGTCGAAATTACAATCCTTATAAGCCATCTCGCAGAAGCTAATCGTTTTACGATTTTGAAATAAATAATTACTGACATTTTGCGAGCCTTTAAAGCCCATACTAAATATAAATCGAGACACTTTGTTCACTAATAAATTAATCTGTCTGTCCGGGCGTCGCCGTAGGGCTTTGGTGGCGGTTTGTGCGGATTATAGGGGATCCGGTCTGAATTACAGTTGCATTGGCACTGTTGTGACACGACCGCCATCTGTTACCTCCTAACGGAGACGCAATATTAACCGCATGGATTATGTGGATTGAGAATTTAAGATTTGTTTGAATATAACCTCGAAATTTGTAGAAGTTATTCTAGTTTAGACTACAAGTGTAAAATTCTAGCAAGATATCACGAAACAAAAATAGGACGTACGACCGTACGTGCTTAAAAGTACATTGTATAATTTAGGTAAGATAGAAATCGGGAAATATAGTATAATTTTGTGATTTAAACCTTTAAAGTTATTTAATTCAAGATCAAAATCGCTAAAATAATAAATTCAACATTTCAATTACATTGAGACTAACCAGGAATTAGAGGAAAGGAATAATAATGTATTCTAGTCAGAGGATAGACTGAGTGGTTTATTACATCTAGCAGAATTAAGAAGCACATAGCGATTTAACACAGAAAAAATAACTAAACTTACAAACATCGCTTGTACAGAATAGCACCCATATGTTCGTTTCATAAATTAGGTATTTTACGATAGTAAAATAGGTATAACTCGTGATAAGGCTATCTTGTTGTTCGTCAGAGCGCATGTATTTGCTTTCCGTCATTCGTGTAACATAGAATGGTTTAATAATCACATAAGTTTACAAATAGGTAGTATTTTTACTATGTTATACACACCTACTGCTGAGTTATAGTATCTATACATTGACCTCTATTGACGGTACTGCGTAGCGCAGCCTTAAAATATTTGAAATTCAAATCAAAATCTATTATTGATTGTTCTTGAAACTAAATTTCATAACACAATAAACATGTATTTAATTAAACATTTGAAACATGCTCTATTATGAATTGCAGATAAAGAAAGAAACGATTATTTTCGTTACCAAGAATAGGTAGGTATCTTAAAATTAAAATAACACAAGTAAGAACAGGCAAACAAAAAAAAAAAACTTCATTCAACACGATGTGACAGCACAGACTGCTTCTGTGTTAGTAGCCTATTAAAATCTATAAGGTGTACGTTAGTTATTTCGTAATATTTTAGTATGTATACAAATACAATTATTGCTATCACAGCACATTTATTACAAACTATGATACTTTTAAATGTAACCGATAAGCGCACAAAACAGTCGCATAAAAAGATAATTAAAACTAATTTAAAACAGCGAAATCAACAGAGTTTAGTGGACCGTTATTAATAAAGTCCAATTAACGTTATAACGAGATTCGGAAATGCTATTATTTCACGTGAAATCGCGGCGCTCGCCGGACTCGAATCAACGCAGTGACGTCACCGGCTGAGTCACGCGTGTCTGAAATTGAACTCCATTTGATGAAACGGTCGGTCTGTCGTTTGAAATGTTCACGGCGAGGAAATAAATCACGTTTATGAAGGTTTAATTGAAAGGATTTAACGAACGTAAGCTGATCAGTCGGCCATCATTATTAATCCTACTTATCGTACTATATATCTATACTAATATTATAAATGCGAAAGTGTGTTTGTTGGTTTGTTGATTTGTTGGTTTGTCCTTCTTTCACGCTGTAACGGATCGACGTGATTTTTGGCATAGATATAGTTTATGAACCGGAGAGTAACATAGGCCACTTTTTATCCCGGAAAAATGCACGGTTCCTGTGGGAACGCGGGTGAAAACCGCGGCTAGAAGCTAGTACGATATAAATAAAATTTGTCAAGAAAATGTTATAATTTGATATAATATAATAATAATAATAATTGTTTATTTGCACAAAAACTTAACCTATATTACAAGATATATTAACTAGTAATAATTGGGCATCGTTCGATGCTTTGTAGTAGGTTATGACACGATCGAAGGGACAACCGACTCTTATACTAGGAGGAACCTGTGTTACAAGAGACAGTTGATACCAAATTAACTGTTCCATTATTAACCTATATTTTGGATACATTACAACACGACAGTATCAAGTGATTATTGCTGGGACAAGCTGTAGTATTGTTACAAACAAGATGAGATATGTATTGATAATAGATGTGTTTGTACCCACTTACTAATTTTAAAAGATAGTGATATAAGAAATCATCAAACAAAAGTATTCCAATATAATTGTTAGAAATAAGAACTTTTCTAACGAACATACATAATCTAAGATGTTTTCCTTTACCGAAGGCAAAAGAAAATATAATAATATTCCGAAAGCTCAAATTCATAGTAGAATTTGAACCATCGACATACGGATCGGCAGCTGACGTCACGTCCAGTAAGCCATCATCGCTTCACACAAACAAAATATTTATTGTCATGCAAAACAGTCCTTTTCACAGGCCTTTTCACAATCACGCCGAAAAAACATAACGAACAAAATATGCCAGGTAAAAATTTTCAATAAAAAATGAAATATCTCTTAGGCGCATGTAACAAAACCTATTGTGTAATAATTGATTTGTATTCAAGCCGCGCGCTGTTAAGGTCAGTTGTGCATTGTGCTCATAATGTGGCGGCGAATAATGAATCGGATGAGATGACGATTTATCTGGATGAATTAATAGGTATACTGTACCTTCGTGTATGATGAGATCCACTGAGAATATATTTGAATGTATTTAATGGTTGGCATTCACTCGGCGGATACATTTCAGGCATTCTCACAAGAAAAGTGTTGTTGTAAGGGTCAACATTGATAAGGTAGTGGAAAGGACATAAGTATGGTGAAACACCGCTCCTTCCACATACTGTCTGTACAGTACACAGGTACTGTACAATTAAATGATCACATTATTTAAATTAATTTAACAAATCATCTGAAAATTTGATATGGACAGTGTCCAGAAAAGTAGTCGCACTAAGTGTAGCAATTATATAGAAAGAATTAGGTATATGAATGCATCAAGTGTTTATTTTTTTCAGGTTGTTTCTAGAATAATTTGAGTGTTATATCATGCGCCGAGATTTCATCATCGGATAACCTCACATCCGCAGAATCGCGGTCCAGTGATTCTCTCTCGCTTCAGTATAATTATACTCGAATAAGTATCTCGTAAAATTAGTTGCAATATTCCGCTTGTAATGGAAAACGCTGTAAGAAATTTAATTTAATTAGTCTACAATTTCAAACTGTTTAAAATAAAATATTATAATATTAAATTAAAATATTCCGACTGTTTAGGTATATACATAAACTTCTCTATTTCCCACGCAATATATCTTCTTACTTTAATGATTACAGCTTTAATGTAGGTATTATCGTGTCATCACAGGTTACTAAGGAAAGTGAATAAAGAAGAATCTTTTATCAAAACGGATCTTAAATCAAATTATTCTCGAATCTGATCTACCATTGAAAGACAAATCGATTTTTAAGATTAAACGGGCAAAGACGCTATGATTTGAAGCTCCTTGCGAAATAAAATCGTCAATTTTGCAATAGCCCACAACGCAGCGGGAATACGTAACGTTGTAACTTATAACATATAATACGTTATACGTTACAAGCTACTATACCTATCTGTCTTCGCGATACGAGAAACGAACCAAACACAATTCTTATTGAGCTGTAGAATCGTGGATGTAGCTGAAGAAACCGACCTATATTATTATGCGTGAAATGAGCTGGAAAGAGAAAGTCAGCTATTGTCTCCGTCTAACACACGAGCGAGAGGAAATTTTTGATGCGTTCAAATGGATTGTGAAGGGGAAAGGTTTCCGATTTGCGGTGTCTTCCGGAATCGTGAGTGCGGGATACAAAGCGGGATTAGGTTGCTATGCTATGTTGTGTTCCACATATTGAAAACTCAAACTGAATTGTTGAGACAGATTTTCGAGTACAATGGGATATAACTCCTGTCTTTGTTTGGTTTTAATATGTAGGTATCTAGCTTGCAAGTCATCAAGTCATGTTTAATACATCAAAAGCTGCTTTCTGAAGATCTGTGTTGAACATTTCGGCAGGCTACACAATCCGCATTTATAAAGATAATTATCAGCGTGAGATAGTTAGATGCCTTAAAAATTGCGTTCATTAACAAGATTATTACATACGTGAACGAGATTATAATAATACTGTATCAAATTCGAATTCAAAATGCTTTATTCAAATAGGCCCCAAAGGAGCACTTATAAAATTTAAAATGAATACTCTAACAGCGGGCCTCTGCAACCATTCGTCTACCCGAATCACAGACTAAAACTAATGCTGTCTTTATCAGAACATAATAAATGACAAAGACACCAACAGACCCAATCCGTGCTTAAAGTCAACGAACCTTCCAGAAACCCACCGTGCCCGTTCCAAATTGGTATGGTATGTACATATATTGAACATTGATGTCGATCGTCATTCGTTCCTCGTGGTAGGTACTTTATGGGTATATTATATTGTCCTTGGTTCCTCGCTATGCAGGCATGCCGCGTGCGAAAACTATCGACGTATCATGTTCTAAATTATGATTATTTTAATCATACTGGGTAGTACTCTTCATTTATCGCTTAACATTTCCTGTTAAATGTAACGTTGCGCTAAAAGCTACAAATAATATATTTATTGCAATAGCTGACATTCAAATGAGCAGATATGTCACGTGAAATATCGATTTCATACACATATCTAATGTGTGTGTGTGTGTGGGGTTCATATTTCTCGTAGTTCCTGTTTCTTTTGATACAGTAGCCCCTAACTGAGGGTCATGGTTTATGTATTTAATTGGATGTATGATATAATTTGTTTAAGCATTGCTGGTATTGAAACTTATGGAAATTAACTTTGCCTATAGGCTTCTTGATCTGTTTACTACAGTAAAACTTGCTCTTACTAATAAAAATACAATACTACTTCGTTACGTACAATAATAATACCTTATATTTCTTTTTAAACTGTAAAGAAGAGTGTACCCACAAATATCCCGACCCTGGCTTTCCCAAGTTTTCGCTTGGGGGTAAAATAATAATTTTGCGCTGGAAAATATGAGTCTCAATATCAACCGAGCAGTTAGAACTGGGGCTGGTTAAATAAGCGTTCTTTATAATAGAGTTAAATAACAGTCCTTCAGATAAAAATTATGAGTTCCCGTGGCCCGGGGCAAAAAATGTAATTTTGCTAAGATAATTTTGCGTAGGAATTGGCAAGGATCAAACATTATTTCTCCTTTGATAAAGACGTACGCGATGTTCCTTTACGTTTTGTAAATATCTTGTTTAAACATCAGTGTAATTACTCTACCAGGGAAATGTAATGGCTGATATAAATGGAATTTACTTGCCTTTTTATTTTTCGTCTTGAGTAAATATGTTTCAGTTTCTTGTCATGTTAACTTCTGACATTTTACTAGGTTACTTTTTTAGGTAACTTACTAGACAATTTTTTTAAATAGGTACTTGATTGGCTAGCGTTTGACCACTGTCTCACATGCGGGGTCGTTTAATTTCGTGTAGGAAGCGACTGTATCTGATCTTTTATATACATATCGGAGTCGCATCCCGACAGAGAATTGTCGAGATTATATCCATGTTTATGCAGCTGTATCTTTTTCAAAATTATTCCGAGTGAACAACATCACTCTGCTGATCTGTGGTCTAAGATGGCGAATACACAAAATCTAGATTCGAACTGGCTCTCGAGTATAGCCGCCGGGACACACCGATAGGTGCTTGGTGATAGAGTTTCACATGATGGAAGCTAGCCAGGAGAACTCTAGAACATAACCTAACGCTGAAGCTCATTATACGGACCGAACCATCGACCGGTGCGGCGGGCGACGTCACCAATGAGTCGCTTACACTCCAAAACATGTCCGCCATAAGCGAGTTCTTTTTCTGGAAAGGTCCGCTTTCAGTTCGCTGTCATATTAACTCGTTTCGCTGGCTAGTCCGGAGTTGCTTCCCACATCGACAGCTGAGTGCTGATCTAGCTCCGACACGGGGCTAACTCTATTTGCTCGGCGCCGGTTCTTGAATCACAATAAGGTTAAACATTCAGGTGCAAGCTCACTTTACTCGCCCACTGCGAGATCGAAGGATACTTGATAATAGTGGATAGTTGTGTTTCCTACTTTACAGGTATTAGGTATTGCAATATTGGTAACGCAACAGGATAAAATGTAGACTGTAGCCATCAGGGATAATAATCCTATTAGGGAATGAATTTTTAGAACGGGTCCATGTCCCATGATGTGCTACCTTGCAACCACAGCTTGCAACGTACAAATGTTTACAGTTATTTATAATTGTTCTTTATTACTGGGTATACAGACATAATTACTGTTCTTTTTGGGTTTTTCTATCACACATTTTTCGCCTTTACCGCTCTCTTGTGTAATGAGGGGATTCATCCCACCATTCATGGTAGAAAATGCTTGGGTGGTAAGTCCTCCTTTTGTAAATAATATTTTAATTATATAGAGAATGCTTCGTCCTCTTTTTGTAAATAATATTGTAAATAATTTCACTATAGGTATATGCTATTTCACTATTATATCAATCTCATTTTGCGGAGTATATATCCATTGGAATAAACCTGGTTAGCTAGGCCAAACGTACCTACTAAGTTGCCCTTTGCTGACTGTGTCTTTTGCTAATACTGCACTTAGCCATCTATACCCGATGCAGTGTTATCTCCTCGCAGTAAACAAAGCCGAAGTGGGGCAATGCTGCCTCACACGCGATGTGAGCTTTCCTGAACGCCGCCGGCCAGTGGCGACCGGCGACTGCCAAGATTTGTGTCGGTAGAAAAAATAATAATTAAACAATTAATAATACTTACTTAAATAATTAAATAATTATTAATTCCAATTAAAAACACGGGAAAAGAATGGATTATATTTTAGACCTGTCCAATTAATATACTTTTCTTAACCAGCGTGAACAGCTCTATTAACGTAGTAGTGGCTCTTTCCAGCTAAAAAAAAGGGAAGATTTTGGACTGGTTGCATATTTTTCAATATTTTCGCATGGTCTTATGTGAAAAGAGACAAAATGATATAAAATAACTTTAGTTCGTGAACTATCAAATCGGAACCATTAATAACTAAGTGAACGGGTTTAATTTGACATATAACTGGAGTTTAAAATCCATTACGGATATATAACTGTCGTATACGCTACGAGGTCCTCAAATAAACATAACGCCAACCACAATTCCAACCCCGTGTTATTAGCTGAAAACTGACGTAGCCATTCTAAAAAGTGGGTTGATAAACAGCCCCTTACAGCCGCGCTAAATATAATAATCAAGGCGCTAATGGTGTGGGGTGAATTTATCAGGGTGGTTGTGTCATCAGTTTGAACCGGGGGTTGATAGCCATTCGATACAGGTCATTAGTTAATATTTGATGTGTACTGTTCGCACCTGTGCGACTGGACGTATACGTTGAACGATTAAA
The DNA here is from genome assembly GCA_907269065.1 of Crocallis elinguaria. Taxonomy (NCBI): domain Eukaryota; kingdom Metazoa; phylum Arthropoda; class Insecta; order Lepidoptera; family Geometridae; genus Crocallis; species Crocallis elinguaria. The sequence goes on from OU026065.1 coordinate 38,217,423, forward strand.
TCTACTTATTTGAATAACAGGCGTGGTTTATTCACCAGGTGGTGGGACATAACGGTACTCTTATGCGAGTGTTCCTCTGGGTGGGTACCATCACGGAGCAACCAGATCGACGTAATTTTTGGCACAGTTATAGTTTATGGACCGGAGAGTAATTTAGACTACTTTTTATAATAATAATAAATGCATTTAATTGATTCGCAAAAGTTTACAATAGGTATGGTAGTAAATAATAAACAAAGGATAGTCTACTTTTGAATAAAACTGTTTTGCGAAGACTGGTGCCTGTAGTAGGCATAAAAGCCTGTATCACAGGTCACCAGGCCCGACTCCACAGATCCAACTAAAAGCATTGATAATAGAAATCACAATTATTAACATCGACCACCAAAACAAAAGAAAAAAGAAGAAAAAAGGGGGTAGAAACAAGGCACAGATTGTAACATAATGCGCGTTTTCTGCCGGAATAAAGCACGGTTCCTATGGGAATGCGGGTGAAACCGCGAGCAGAAGCTACTTTATTTATATTGAACATATTATCTTACGTCGTACAGCCGAGTTTCGATAGTTATATTTATTTAAACAATAAATACATTGAGTATGAAGTCTTAACATGTGGTAGGAATTACAATTTATAACTTTCATATATAACATGATTATTTACAAACAAGAAACTTACTATTACCACAGAATAGATAATAGTGTTATAACTTACTATCATCTCTCACTATCTAAAGAGCAACGAACTCTAGATACATTCGGAGTGCTTTATTAATAGTTGAAGCAATTAACCTTTTTAGTGATTTTACTTAAGTTTGATAAACGTCGTTGCTTATCAACAAACGAACTACTTGGTCGTATAGTAATAGTAATTTTAAAAGCAGAAACTTAAACAAAATATCGCCTTGCTTGTATGTTTCCGGACGTTTCCTCTTTCTGTTTCCTAATCTATATTACTCTACAGTTATAGATAGATAATATTACAAATTAGTTATATGTAATTAAGACACACTGATAGGTCCTTGGTGGTATATTTTCATCTTGAGGGCTAGCCAGACAACCATTTTAAAATACCCAACTATCTAACAGCTAAATATGCCCGGTAGAGCTTGTTTTATGCATAATAAGCTTGCTTTTGACCACTATCTCACTTGCGGGCAGGTGACGATGGAGCAAGCTTGCCTAGAATATACCTATACCTAGTATGCATTTCGTTGGATAGTACGTAATCCAATGAGTAGTTTGTATAAGCAGGTCTCGTCACAAAATGCAACTATTTCTTTACATATATAGATAACGCGGCTGCAAAGCTTGATTTTGTTATATTTGAGAAGCTTTTTTCAGTTTACTCCATCCCCCAAACAATTTTACCAAAGTTTAAAAATGTCTGTGTATCCGCTAGACTCTATTTGGCTTTTCAGTTGAAGCATAGATTTGGCAAGTTTCTTCCTCCATACCTATTTCTCATCTCGTGGAAGCGAGCCAAGCGTCATCACAGCGAAGATGCAACCAGTTAAGCGGAATTGCATTTGTGACTTGGCAATGGAAGTCCTGAAGGCGTCCTTTAGAACGAATAGTTTCCAATTTAAAGTTTCAGCTTACTATTTTCTGAGAATTTTACAATTAGTCTTGTTAGTGGTAGGACTAATTCTTCTGCGAGTGTCGGTCTGGGTTGTTACCACCGCTTTGCTCGTGAAGTCTGCCGCCAAGCAGTAGTGTGCAAGCATTACTGTGTTCCGGTTTCATGAGCAGAGTATCCAGTGAAATTACTGGGCTTATGAGACTTAATACCTAATGCCTCAGGGTAACGAACGCACTGCAGTGCCGCGCAGGCCTTTGTTTTTCAAAGTTCTGAGTGGCACTGCAATTGTTATAGGTTCTACTATTGTTATAACCTCAATGTTATCTATTCGCTTGTATTTTATTCCGCGGCCATTCTGCCGATATAAGGTCGTCCTCTAATGCCCATCCCGCTGCGTCGGCGTGCCCCGGCCCTGACCCACGCAGCTTTAGGAAATAATTACATGCCCGTTAACAAGCTTGGGCCATTTCCTGCGATTTACTGTCCTTACGACGATACATCGGTTTCATTTTACACACACACTATAATCCTCTTAATCTGAGGTCAAAGTTTGAAGGATTTGCGTCATTGGTTACTGTTAGGGTTGCGGGGATTCGTCGGGATTCTCTCGCCGTTTCATATGATGTCCCGGCAAAATAAAAATGGCCCGATAAACAGCAAATCGTAAAATATTATGCACAGCAAAAACTTGACAAAAGAGGCGTGCTGCATGCCTACCACTAACCAACCAGAGTCATGCCTGTCTATACAAAGCGTACTTAATAGTTTTTTGTAATTTATTGATTTAAAAAAATAATCATAGTATTTCACTCACTATTGTGAGTGAAATACTATGATTAATTAATTATTATATGATTAATTATTAATTCTCCACATAACCACCCCAAAATCCTAACATTTTGTAATTTTGATATTTCGGTTATCCGACGTGGCAACCCTAGTTATTGTAGAGCACGCGCAGATAAAAAGCGACGATGGCTCTGTCCTAGTGACGTCGGCCGCCAATCTGTAGGTCCGAGGTCTACGATTCGAATCCTACAACGAGCTTGAGCTTTCGGTGAAGGAAAACATCGCTATGCAACCAGAGGTAGGGCTTATCTAGTGCTCGCTAGCTACCACCGTTAAGTTGAAAATATGCCTCCAAGCCCCTATCGGGGTGTTCCAGCTGCACTTGAGAGCCAGATCTAATGTAGGTGTAGCGTGTTCACCATCATAGAACACATCATCGCTTTATCTAGCGAGATAGTGGTCAAAAGATATTCTATCGCGTATATAAAGAAATCCCTATATCATATTGTTAGTGGTAGGACTAACTCTTCTGCGAATGTCCGTCTGGTTGTTACCACCACTTTGTGAGTGAAGTCTGCCGCCAAGCAGTAGTGTGCAAGCATTACTGTGTTCCGGTTTGATGAGCAGAGTAGCCAGTGAAATTACTGGCCTTATGAGACTTAATACCTAATGTCTCAGGGTAACGAGCGCACTGCAGTGCCGCGAAGGCCTTTGTGTTTCAAAGTTCTGAGTGGCACTACAATTGTTATGGGCCGGCGTTATGCTTACCATCAGGCAAACGACCAACTCGTCTCGTTACCAAATAACATTAAAAAAAATCCCCAGAGAAAGAGGTAGATTTCACAAATCTGCATTTAAACAAGCACCTGGCTTCTTCAATGCCTTACTTGTGAAACAGGATGGTCAATTAATTATATTATTTAGTATCATTTAGGTATCTAGAGAAACCTCTGTTTCGTCTTACTTTCCCTAGCACCTTGCTCATAAATTAGGCATTGCACATACAACCTACATCCAAAGCAAGTCTACTGCGTCTTTAGCTACCCCATAAGGCCATGACTTTCGACAATATTGGTCCAAACAGTTATCAGGTTTCCTCAGATTTGGTCGCGACCCGTCCTTGGCCCGTTGTAAGTTGGTAACGAGTCCATTACGCGGACGGTAACAACTTGCCTTTCGTGGTTCCATCTGGAAATGTAGGAATGAGTCGAATTCGGTCCGTTTCGCCCCTCTTAATCCCTTTAGAATTTCGGTTTTAACGTTTACGAGCGGAAATGGCTTGCAAATTGTCCCGATCGATAAAGTTTAACTGAAGCGCAAGAAGGTGAGGACATGTCTGTTTTATATCTGTAAGTATTTGAATGTTTTTTATTTTTTACATAGCTGATGTTGAACGTATCGTTATTATCTGGTATCGTCTTTCAAGTCAACGTTATCAAGCAGTTGACACTGAAGAATGGCTGTTATTCATGTGCACCATCGGTGAAGCACGTTTAGACTGCTATATCGCTCATCTTTAAAAGAATTCCGTCGGATCATGTACGCCTTAAAATTCAAAGCCACTGATCCGAATTTCATGCATGCAAAACTCAGAGATTTAGCGACTGATCGCGTGACTCTTTTTCAATTTCAAAAGAGTGAGCATCTTGTTTGATTTTGGAGGAAAATAAAACTTATTTGGCTGGCATTTAGTTGCAATTTTCGTTAGCTATTTATAGTCAATGAACAAACGCAGTATATACTGCGTTATAGTGAGGTTAATTCAATAACTTCGTAAGTTTTAAGTACGACTGTTATAATTTTTTTATTCTCGATGACTTTTGGCCACTACTTCACTTGACGCTGGTTGATCGATGCTGGTGACATGCATAGCCTAAAAATGGACAGCTGCCTAAACACACCGATAAATGCTGGGTGACATTTAAAGCTGCACAAAAATTGCGTTACCACCATTGTTGAATCAAACAAGCCCATCAAAACCAAATTGGCTATTTATCTCCGCAAACACGTACGGCTCCGTAGCTAAGTTGGTAGTAACCCTGCCTACAAAGCGAGGGGTCCCGGGTTCGATTCTCGGCCGGGGCAATTTTGTGTGAGCATAAAGTTTGTACTTGGGTCTTGGATGTTTTTTAATGTGTATCTGTGTGTCCATGCCACCTGCGACATAGGTAATCCTATTGTGGGGGGTATAAGTGTATAAAAAAACACACCGACGATAGTACTAGACAGCGGGATCGCTACGCCCGTGTACTCTGCAACTCGCGCTGATCTGACTATCTCATAAACATTTTCGCCTACATTTCAAAAAAGCCGACGCTACCCTGCGGCGTCACCACATCGATCGGTATCCAGCGTATCTTATCCAAAATAAACAACGTTGAGAGTTCAGCCACAACAGCGGCTGATCGCTGCGGCGGTATCGATCGTGATGCGCTACCTGTTCTCCGTGACCATCAGCCGTCTGTCAGCTGAACTGCCTTTATGAGCTTGTTGATGGCCTGATTACTGCGAAGAGAAAGGAAACCTGACATAACCCTAATGCAGACCGTAGACGCTTATGCAAACGTACCTTTGCTTGTCAGAATAACAACGCTTTTACGTCAAGCGCCGATTTCGTGATACTCGAAATGCGCGCTTGACGCAAAAGCGTTGTTATTCTGACAAGCAAACGTACGTTTGCATGAGCGTCTACGGTCTGCATAAGACGAGACAATTTTGATATTGTACACCAATTATGATTATTTTCTTTTGTTAGAAAAACTGCTACGATGAACATCGGTTGCGTACATAGCATGGAGTAGTACATATATAGCGGGTAAATTTTTTTAACGGCCTAAATGCCTTTATTATCTAGCCAATACATAAATAAACACTACATCTAACTTAGCTAGCTACACAAACAGTTGGATAATCTACAAGCCCAAGTAAATAGTATTAAAATATACGACTGTGTGCAAGAGGTAATTGACCCTATTAAGCAACTTTTAGAGCTCACTGAACAAACCCCTGCTTGGTCATGTAGGTTTATAGCGGCCGGGACGGTCCTAGAAAATCAATGTCCTAGATACAAGCAATCCTTGTCATAGGTCAGACAAAAAATATGTAGAAATGTAATACGGGCTTAGTCAATGGAAAGATATTTAAAGTAGATTAAAAAAACTGCATACACCTTTATTAGCTTCAGTTGTAACTAACTAATAAACAATGTAATAAAATCCTAGAAGTCAATTTGCACCACAAAACTTTAATTTGGTATCATGAATCAGAACTGATGATGCAGCTAGGAGGTGGATAATGGCACTGTTTAGTGGCGACAATTAAACCCTTCGAGTTTGTTCTAATATGATTAATTTTGACGAGTCCAATAGGTTGCACATGATGTCGCGGTTCTGATGATGGAGCCAGGAGGTGGAAGTTTGTTTTTGGCTACAAGTATTAGACCACTATCGCGCTCAATTTTAAGTGACTATGGCTTCTAGGTCAACTGATTTCCGCCACAAACAAGATTGGCAATACCGATAGATGACAGATTTTTATTACTAGCTGGCCCAGTACCTACCATTAAATTGCCCTACCACTGCACCGCGCTATGAGCCTTGTGCAGTCATAGATTGGAGCCTATATTTTCGTGCCTACAGCCACATCGTTTCACAAACCACAAATACTAAAAACTCTACAGTGGAAGCAAGTGGAACCTGCGGCGCGAGTACGGAAGTCGGTTCGAAAAATTTGTCGAACCGAAAAACTCGATAAATTTATCGAATGTTGCGAGTACCGAAGTCTGATCGTAAAGTATTGTAGTAGCTCTACATTATCTTTGGATTCGACCTAGCTATTCGGTAACTTTTGTCGAAAGTATCGAGGTTCGATAAAAGTCGATAACACCCACTTTATCGATTTGAACTGTCAATTTTATCGATCAAAAAAATCCGTACTTGCGCCGCTGGTCCGACAACTCACTGCTGATCGGACAAATGTGTCCGACACGAGCCAGTGGACCGCGTCCGGTGATCTACTGTTGCATTCCACTGAATGATGTACGTGGTACGTTCGCGAGCGGTATTGGAAAGCATCGAATGGATAAATGCCGTATATTACAATATACATAGATTTAGATTACAATATACATTATAATTATTATAGTGTGGTCGACTGAGAATTTTTGCGACTTTCAATATAACTCATCCGAGTAGAAATGACTTATCTGTATCAAGTTACGTAATATGTGCGGATTTACCTTCCTTGTTCTAAAACGGCGAAGGAAAACATCGCGTCATGAGGAAACCCTCATGTTCAAAAACCATAAAATTCGGGACATGTTACATTCACCAAACCGCACTGGGCCCGCTTGGTTGGAGAGTACCTGGGCCATTATCCAACCAAGCCAAGATGCTGGTAGAAGGATTGACCTCTTGAGCGAAGGTCAATCCTTATCCCAGCAGTGAGAGCATAAGGGTGATGATGACTAAGTAAATAAGAAACAGTCATTCCTAATCATTAATATCAATTATTCAATAAACAATGCTTACATTAAGTCTGAATATGCCTACATTAAAAATAATATGACTAAATGCATTTTTGTGTATCACAGCACCTGATCATACTGGTACTTAGGATTAGGTGCAATAGTCGCCTAAGGCGTATAACTGCCGTAGTAGTAAAAAAAAATCGCAAAAATGTCCTGCGTTTGCGTCTTCACTTTCTTTACCAGAACATTTATTTCCCAACGCTTATTTATAAGTACTTAAATGTTATTTTAGTTAAAGGTAAACTATAGAAATACCATATACCTACCGTAGTAGTTAATTTGACCAGCCATTTTCTATTCAGCAGTAGGTACCGAGATGGCTCAAAGCTTCACAATTTTAACGCTCACAATTTTAGCTAAAGTAAATCTTGATGCACTCGAGCCAAGCACCGTCTGCCGCCATCAGGTGACGTCACCGAGTGCTGACAGCAGTGACGTCACACGTTCCGAGAGCTTTATTACAGGACACTTCATTGGTTAAGTCGTTCGAAGTTTATTCGGGACGACGACGCGGAAGGAATTAGTGGGGACGTGAGATGAACAAAGACGCTTCGCAAAGTTGTCTTTCGTACTTTATTTCCTGTAACGTGAACTGAAAGTTATAGCTTAAGTGAGCAAGTTGGATAAAGAGACGGTAAATTAAGGATGGATCATGAAAGTAGATAAAAGGCGGTGTTATCGACCCTGGAACGAATGTTTTATAGTCGTTAAAGACAATCGTAACGTTTATTGCCAGCTATATATAAATATTGTAGTAGGGAATTGTGTAATGCTCGCCTGGCTACCACTCTCAAATTGAAAATCTGTTGCCAAGCTTACAGGTGCTTGTACCAAAATAGTGTTGTGTATGGCAGCCGCACCTGAGCAGCAGTTCCCAGTTTGGGGTATTTACCTTCTCGGTTACATCACCACTTAGATCAGGTGGCATAGCAATCAAACAATACTCTTTTAAGAGTAAGTATTTGGCACATTAAAATAACACAAATACAGATCTATGGTTACATTTCAAGTCTCCTTTCTATAAAAGCCAATAAGGACGATCATGTTCAAATCTGGTGTGACCTGTATGGGTTGGAAGAATGTTCAATATCGGTATACTAGTCGCTCGAGCTTTTGTTCAATATCAACTCTGTCTCTGTCCATTCATTGTTTGAAATTTGCTGTCAGCCAATTGTACATGTACAATCATAGCGGTACGCTGGTGGTCAAACGTTAGCCTAGACCTTCCTAAGCGTTTATATTTTCTGTATGTTCCTAGCTCGCTTTGGTATAGCTTTTGAGCTTTCAACTCGATAAGTGCAATACCTATAGGTTGAGTTTACTACAATTACGACGATGATAACTTGTAGGGACCATATTTTTTACGATGAGTCTCAACATAATATATTATTATATTTATTTTTATGTTTACTAGGTAGGATAGTTTTAACGCTTACTAGTGCCCGATTGAGTGGATACCACAGTTTTGCTCGTGTAGTCTGCCGCCAAGCAGTAGTGTAGATAATTTCTGTTTTATGAGTATAGTCAGTGAAATTACAGGGCTTTAGACATGTCTCTATAACGTTCTTTGCGATGCCTGAAAAGGGCAACTAAGTCAAATGATCTCATATAAGTAGAATAAGACCTTTGTACATACACTTAGTTATGCAAAATAAATGAATTTGAATATGAACTGATGACTCAATGAGCGCAATCAAATAATACCTGCACGTTAGTTAAAAAAATTTAGCACAGAACTTTAAATAATTCTGTTAAGTGGATTCACACTTTTCGAATTTATTCTAATCAGTTGTGTAGCAACAACAAAAAATGGCGTAAATAACTCGGATTATATGTTCAACAATTATTACAACATTTTAGAAACAGGAAATCGTTATGCGATAGCTGCAGTTTATCAAATTAGTTAAAACAATATGTCACACCACGCAATAATAGTATTTATTTAAATTAATGTGCACTCATTGCGAGAACTCATTTGTGGAAATTATATTTTAGTAAAATGTGAAATCGACTAATTGAATTTAGTAGGTACCTATAGGTACGCATGGCCTCATACTGCGTATCTTTGTACTATACGGCTATACTTGTATAACATGCAAATATGGAAATTAGAATTTTATACGCGACGAATGACGATGGAAAAAGACCAAGTGGAATGGCTCAGTCTGCGAAGACGAGACCACTTGTGGTGTTTGACCGCTACCTACTTATGTAGGCACTTTGCGACTATTCTATTACACTTTATATACCTACCTGGTATTAATTACTATTAGAAACTTTTTAAAAATCATTTTTGGAAGATTCAAGATATTTATTTGTATAAAATACAGGTATAAAAGGTGTTTACAAAAGAAATGGAAAAAAGAATTCTGTTGAGTTTCTTGGCCTACTTCTAGTAAATCGGTGCGGATTGCGGCGGCAACAATGACCGGAAGACAGGTCTCCAAGCGATAGGGATAGCGACGGGATCATTCTGATGAGTGAGTGAGATAGAACGCGTCTGTAGCTAACTTCATTCCGTACTTTGTACTACTATACATGTGTCCATATTTTATCAGGGCATTTAAAAACGCGGCTTCATAGATTTCCTGTTTATCTTCAAAGGCCCCGTTCTCACCAGAAAGTTTAGTTAATTAGTAGTACCTAATAGGAAAGTACCACCTATGTAGGTAAACAAAACCACTTGAAATAGTTAGGGTGGTTCCAACCAAACGAATTGAGAGAATCGCACACAACTTCGCTTTTTACTAGTTTAGATAAAAAAGCACTAAAGAAGACTTGTTTGGCCGTTGACCTGACCTTTTCCTTGAAGGTTGTGAGCGTCATTACTTACATTACTTAGGCTGATTGACTCGCAGATGAGACACTGATCTAGGCGTACCTACATGAAGTTGTTCTTTATTTATTTGAACTAGAGAAGGCAAATCTATATATAATCTATATAAAACTGTAACAGGTCCAATTCTGTACATTGAAGATAATATTTTCAAATGTGTTTGTGTAGGCCACTCTTATCGATACTGAAGCAAAACTGTAATTTTTTTCATTTTGTCTGTCTGTCTGTAGGTATCTTGGCCACGCATCACGCTACTGAACGGATGGAAGACAAAAATTCTAAAAAATGCTTTTGTTTGTTATAGGTACCGTATATACTTGCATATGCATTTAGTAAAAAGCTGTTATTTTGACATTACAAACAGACACTTCAATTTTAATTCACACATTATAACGGGATATTTACCGTGATTATTATTGAGCGATGAGCACCCGATATTTCGACGCTGTTGCAAGCATCATGTTCACGGGAATACTGATTAGTATTCCCGTGAACATGATGCTTGCAACAGCGTCGCAGTATTCCCGTGAACATGATGCTTGCAACAGCGTCGAAATATCGGGTGCTCATCGCTCAATAATAATCACGGTAAATATCCCGTTATAATGTGTGAATTAGTTAATAACCGTGAAAGTATAAAACACTTCAATTTTATTTATTTGTATATAGATAAGAACTTGAATCAATCGGTATAGTGCGTTAGGGTTGTAGGTTCGACTCCGGCGATGGCCAAAACATGTGTAAAATAGGTAGGTTCTATCGAATCCTAATAAGGAATTTGTGGCGGGGAACAAGACAAGGGTGCAGCTTGCAGCTTCCTATAAAACTGATCTGTAAATACGATTGAGAATTGATTCAGCTCAACCTTGACAACTTTCTGTAACACTTGGCACTCTTCTAAATTCTATAGAGGTCATTGAAAGTATGCCAAATAAGCCAAGGACATTTTCAAGCAAGTTCTGTAGTCAAAAAGAAAAACATCGCGAAGGATAAATCACAGTTCCAGTTCACCAGCTCTTGGCGCTCTTTACGAGAGATGTCGTACATACCCGTTATTAGAGCAGTAGCTCTAATAATGGTTATGTATGACATAAAATATATCGAGTACGATATATTTTATAATATCTGTGTGAATATAATAACGCCGCAGATACTTTCGGGAGGAGCCAGTGCCGCGCTGATCTGAAATGAGAGATGTGATTATTAAAATAAAAAGCGAAGCTTATACCTTTAGGTATACCCTACTTCTCATTGTTGCTTACTAGGGATACACTTAGACGACAAAGTTTAAGCAACTGTGAACAGTATTACGAAAATTCCTATTGTATAATAATATAGTACATATCCAAAATGGTTCTATATATTGACGGCTCCGTAGCTAAGTTGGTAGTAACCCTGCCTGCAAAGTGAGGGGTCCCGGGTTCGATTCCCGGCCGGGGCAGATTTTGTGTAAGCATAAAGTTTGTTCTCGGGTCTTGAATGTTTGTGATGTGTATCTGTGTGTGTCCATGCCACCTGCGACACAGGGAATCCTAGTGCGGGGGTATGAGTGGTATAAGTGTTTATATGTACCTATATCAAATTATTTCTAAGTATTAGAATTTTTCTCTGAAAGCTTAGTGCCTCAACCTGTGACAGGTGCTGCGGTGTAACTCATTATGTACTGGAGATCCTAAATATGACCAGCATTATATCAGCAGGAGCCACTTGGGACACCACGACTCTTGTTGGGTGTTATAGCAGAAGCCTCCTTCCTCCGGTATAGTACATGATATCCCTAAGATACACAGATATTGTTGAAATACGTGGAAGATTGTAAAAATTTCTCACGTGCTATTCTGCCTTCCGTGCATTTCTTACCCACAGGCCTATTGCTGCAGGCGTATATTGAACAGAGTTGACGGATGGATACTATGCATGTACTTAAAGTAAAGAAAACAGAAAAACATCGTAAAATGGATATCACCATTCTGCGCCATAGAGTTCAGTCACCTCAACCTTGGGATAGTTTCACTCTGCAACACTTAGCACTCCTCGCCAGAGATTGGATATGTGCCAAACAGGCCAAGGACATATTTGGTATTATTCAGGCTACGCAGTACTAGAAATGTCTTTACACGTTTAGGATACATACTATGAATGCCTTTATCCAGTCTCAAGGTTTTCTTTCAAAGGTGACCGCAGTTTATTGGTTTCCTGTAAATATCTGATAATGACTCTTCCCTTGTTAACTGCTTTGGCCCTCATGGAATACTAATACCGAGCTCTGGTTTGAAGATGGAGCACGACCGCATTCTGTTGGAGATACAATACTAACAGGGTTCACAAGTGGAATCAGAGATGCTTCAAGGGTTGCTCCGGCATTCACCGACAGTTGTTATACCACCTCAGAGCCTTTTGGGTAGCCTTAAAAATTCCATCATCAAGGTCGGCCATCTGCCCATACGATAAGGAAGTCATTGAAGAAAGAGCTTGGCACGTGAATCAGTTACACCACTATATATTTACAAGCCATTTCATTAAATTCCGAGCTTCTAGAAACTATTCCACGACCTTGGGTTTCGCTTTCCATAAATTCGTGACACTTGGCAATTGCGAGATGCGTCACGCAAGTCACGTGGAGATGTGCCAACCGGTCAAGGCCATGACTTCACCACAATATTTACCATGTTAGGTATCTATATTTTCTAGAAATGCATAGGATCGCTTTTGCGTTTGGACTATGTCGTTTTAGTAATAGTTTTCGTTTCCCATACATTTTGGTTTTAATGGCTTAAATATGCAGTTATTTCGTTAGATCATTGTTGTGCTTGCGCATAATTGTCTTAAAAGTAGGTATCTTTATCATTACTTTTCCTTTGAGGCTTTATTGAGTTTTGCAATTTATAATCTTAATATACATAAATTACGCGTAACGTTGTTTGTCCGCGATGGACTTCTAAACTACTTAACCGATTTTAATCAAATTTGCACACCGTGTGCGGTTTGATCTAACTTAAAAGATAGGGTAGCTTTCATCTCAATTTATAGCCGCAATATTCCACTATAATTTATAATTCACAGCAACGCGTGGCCGGGTCTGCTAGTATTTTATATATTATTATGTAGTGTTTCTTTAATACTTATCCATTTTGTCTTTACGTGCTCTAAAGAACATGCGGTCAAACCATATTGCCCCCTATTAAATACTTCAGAAATGCTGTTCGAGGTAATTTGTGCTGCCACATCTTGCAGAGAACTCGAGAGTGGACTATTTTCATTCCTCAGATGCCGGAGTAAATGGATTTCTCGGTTTGGAATTTGTCCCTAGTCGAATTTTAATTTATTGGCATTTCATGCTATTTTTGTACATTAGTCTTTCTTTATACTTTATAAGTTTGCCCACTCCTGATTCTCTGGGGTTTATCACTAATACTCTGATCCTTATCACCTCATGGTAAACAATGATGTGGTGGAATCTGGTAATAGGTAGGTACGCCAAATGAAAATTGGCTCTTTAACTGCGTCTCACGGAACACACTGAGGCACATTTGTTTAATTATCTATACCTATGAGTATACTACCTATGTTTCCACAGTATTTTCTAAGTTATTACAATTTTACCATTGCACTCTGCAGAAAGTAATTTACTCATTCTCTCCCACTTACTAACAAACGTAAAGATCCGAAGTAGTATCATCGTAGCTAGCCATCCGCCAAATGGACCCTCTAGTTATTTGATTAGAAAATTCGACATCAATGTTTTCGGATCCCTCATCTCCATTCGCACCATTTCTCACCCCACTTGTAAAGTGGCTGGCAGCATAACGAGGGTTTTTATAGCCATAATGTGTGTTACACACATGTGCACCCTGCCAAGGACATGTATCTTCAAAGATGTATGGGAGGGGTAGGTAAATTAATCGTGCAGGTTTATTGGGCGGCCTTTCTGGAAATTAATCTCCGCCTGATCCTTGGAGAGAAGGCGCCTTATGGACAGTCGTAATGGATAGATTTCGGGATTGGATCAAACTATTACCACTATTACTGAGCACGTTTCCTGATTAAAACATCCTCTTTTTACCCGCGACGGAACGGAGACGGTATATGCGTTTAGGGTGAAAGGTTGTTTGTTTGTTAGTGTGTGCACACATGAATGTTCCCATTTATTCGATGATGTCGTTCCGTTTGAGCTATTGGTTTATTTAGACTGTTCTGTGTATTGGTTTATTTGTTATGTTGCAATATTGAAGATGATGAGTGACACATTGAATAAATAAGACGACGAGTAGGTATCATCTTTAAAAAAAATGTTGTATGTCGTGTATCTTGTATCATAACCTATTTTGTTAAAATATTGCAAAATATTAATAAATAATTTAATGGTTAATGAATAAATTGTATTACTATTAAGAATGTCTCTATTAAAAGAAAGTCGATTTGGTCATATAAGTTCTATATACGTAGGAAGCACTTATACTACATTACACTAACACTAACAATATATCTTGCCTTGTTAGTTTGAATCCAGATTTCTAAAACATTAAAGAATATTTTTTAATAATGAAACATACTACTAATTACCAATGTTCAATCCACATCTTACAAGCTAAGATATTGAGTAGGTATTTGTAACAGTTAACGCTACCTTAATTAAGATAGATTAAGCGAAGTTCCTGGAAATTCTCCCAGAGTTTGTGTGCTTAATTCCCGATAGCGAAGTTTTCAATATTCTGATCAAAGTGAATCCGAGAAATCTGAATTAGAAACTCTCGTCTTCTAAATTCTGGAACCTTCTTAGAAGCGATCGAGTTGAGTGATGACTTAAGTTTGGGAAGTTGGCAAATATGAATTAAATTTCTAACTTTTGTTTTCTGTTTCGAGAATTTATGGCTTTTGACTAGTTAAATTCATTCCCTCGAATATGAAGCCAGGCTTATTGTGTTTCATGAAATAATAGACACAATTGTGTAGTCTTCAGTTTAGAATCGGGATTTATATTTTAAGATTAGTTTGCAACTACTTATTTAAGGGTTTTGAAAGTATTATTTAGAAATTAATTAGGTTTTCATTTACAACATTGAAATTGCGTTGTTTTAATATGATTATCTACCTAGGCCCAGCGATATTTAATAAGTATAGTTTGCTGCCTAGGTCTAATATATTGTACATAACAATTGCAGTGCCACTCAGAACTTTGAAACACAAAGGCCTGCGCAACACTGCAGTGCGCTCGTTACCCTCATACACTAGGTATTAAGTCTCATAAGTCCAGTAATTTCACTGGCTACTCTGCTCATCAAACCGGACCACAGTAATGCTTGCACACTACTGCTTGGCGGCAGACTTCACTCACAAAGCGGTGGTAACAACCCAGACGGACACTCGCAGATGAGTTAGTCCTACCACTAACCGCAACGATAACCGCTAAAAGCTATCCGCAAGATGAACGTCGAAGCAAAACGGTTAAGATACGTATGGAAAGCAGTAATTTTAACCATAAGCGGAAGGCGAATTGCCGTACATCTTGTCGTCCGATGATGGAAAGAGAAAGGGGTGAAGCAACCATTGCACACTCAAAAATAATGAATAATGAAATGCTAATTAAATATAATGATAATTGTTAATAAGTGACTAGACTCTTGCTTAAAATTATAATTAACAATAAATATTAATTGTACTACATAACGTAAATTGACTAGAAATAGTAAAATTGCGAATACCCTAACAGGGTCCATGTATTTACCTACTAACCATAAGACTAAGACCTGCTTAGATTTAAGAACTTGTTTCTTAGGTTTAAGGCATTTTTGTAAGTGCATGGTAGCAATAAATAAATAAATGTATAGGTACTGTAGAAGACTAAAAGACCACCTGAGTCCATACTCGATGCTTCGGATCCTGGCTTCAACCAGCTTATCGTTGCCAATGAGCCTTTTGCAATTATTCCATAAATATTAGGTCGTTTCATTACCACATTTTTATTAGAAAAAATATAAGTCTAATACCTACTTTATAATTTCCATCAAACCTCTTCAGTAAATACAATTTCAACAACTTGTAAAACGTTCTCTCGCTCACCGGAAACACTCCTCGCCCTCTGTAATTAGTAACAGGCAAGAAGATAAACCGGAGATGAGTTACGGGGAGATGCTGCGAGCCTGTAACGATATAATGTTTATGGTATAGCCAATTAACGGATGCTGAACCCTTGAGAGATAATTGTATGAAATTATAGTTACAAGAGAAACGCTTATCTCTCGACTTACTTCTTTTTGCGCAGTTTGCATACGTATCTTTTTGAGCTAAGATTCCCTGTAGTTATAGTTATATAAACAATTAAAGTTACTAATCGAGAAACACTCCCGTGTGCGTTTTTTCTCCATTCCGCAAGTGTTTGTTGCGAGAATTCAATCAGTTTATTTACTGATACGTAATCTACATGCACGTTTGTCCCAAGCTAGTCATCAGCCGCTGTACAAACATCAATGTCCTTAAATCTGAGACGGGACACGAAAAGAAGAAGCTAAATTGATTAAAATATTTGTTAAAATAAATTTAATGGTATTTTATCTCAAACATGAAATGATATTATCACAACTTCTGCTTTATCTGTTATATCAAGTTCCAAAATCTAACTATGAATAAAAAACGTTTCCAGCCCTCCAGCCATTTTCACTTCTCTTTGGTTACGCATTGTAGGTACCAAAAATATTACAAAGTTGCCGGGCAATTTTCGGTACGAACCAGTCTCATTTCCCCCAAGGTCCAGAGTTTCCCCGAAACAAAATTCGGTCGGCAAGTTACCCAAGTTGACCGTTCCTCCTTAGATACTGGTTAATTAGGGTCCCTCCGGTCTGCTGACTCGTTAAGCTGCCCTTTGTTACCTTTACAAGCTCGGGAACGGCTCCAAACGTAAATATAAAAATACACGTTATTATTAAGTTTGCCCAACAGGGGTTTTGTCGTTAAGCTGATCTTGAAATTGGATTAACTAATCTGAGAAAGGCTCGTTGTTAGCGCCTACAGTTCACCGTCGTGCAACGCATCCTCTGTATTTTTCTTTAATTTTCCCACCCTCACTTCATAATTAAATTCTTCAAGTGCAGTCTTGTGTCTCAACTATAAAACGCAATAAACGCCTGAAAACAATATCGGGAGTTTTCATTTATGCCAGTGAGCACAAACACTCGTATAATCAATTTAATATCTTAATATCTTATTATAATAATGGGCAGCAGCATCCTCTATCAACATCATAATCTACTGATATCACCAAGGCGCCAAGCGTGGTATAAGTACCTATTATGTGGCAAAATCCCTCCTTCGTGGGGGAGGCCTATGTTCAGCAGTGGATGGTTCGGCTGATAAATGCCAGTACATTATCCAATTGGATAATGTTACAGGACAAACAGGATCCCTAAGAAGAGCCCTCAAGATGACCCGTTCCTTAAACTGCTTGCAAGGAGGTTTTAATCATTTTAACATACCTGTATTAACATATATCCGCGCCATTTATAGACCGATTTGAATAAATATGATTTATGAGATGGAACAATCTCATTGTCATATCCATTTGGTGAAGAACTGGTGAACCGCTCCAGAGGTAATACTTTACCTGCCTTTAATGTGAGTTGTACAGTCCTCATATTATACGTAGGGATTTATAATTATACCTACCTGTTCAATAACTCTACGGTCCTGTTTACCGCTTGCTTTTATATCGTTGCTTGTGTGAGATGCACTACATGCAGGATCCTTGAATACATACGAATATTCTATTTCCATTTTGTGACGGAGCTCCATTAAGCAGTCGCTGCATTTGCTCTGCACTAGAATTCACTAGCACATAGTCTATATATATACATATATAGAGTATAGTGGAATCTAGTCTCGTACTTGAGAATCTAGTTCGACGTAGTTTACTCTCGTCTGTTAGATACCAGGGCTATCACACTTCTGCCACACCTTAGCTAAGAACACAAAACTGATTTTAATTTGTATAGGTTCTGCCCCATTTTTAGACGAATAGTTTTTGTCTATTCTTTTACTCTGAATACTATTAAATGCGTTACATTTACGTAGGTTCTTGTGATAAAGGAATATGAGCAAGAAAATGTTGGCTCAGATAGGTCCCTGAACAGATCTTGGACCTGATAAAATATATCATTCGTGAGTGGCATCCCTGTGACGTAATTGTTTTTGCAGAGCGAGCCATGCACACGACTATCGGCATAGAAAGTGGCAGTATTGATCTGAGGGCCGGGCATTACAGTTTTTATATACTTTATAGATGTCATTTGAGCACTATCTCAGCATTGAACTTGAAAGTGACAGTAGTGACACTAGCCAGACAAGCACCAGCCAATTATCTACCACCATGAATGGACGCATTGTTACCTCTGCAATAGTCGCACTGATTGCCGTTGTTCATTTGCCGATAATTTTTAAAAAGAATGCCGTGACGAGTTTCTTGCCCTTCTTCTTGCTCGGCCTATACCAATTTGGAACGGGCACGGTGGGTTTCTGGAAGGTTCGTTGACTTTGAGCACGGATTAGGTCTGTTGGTGTCTTTGTCATTTATTATGTTCTGATAAAGACAGCATTAGTTTTAGTCTGTGATTCGGGTAGATGAATGTTGCAGAGGCCCGCTGTTAGAGTCATTTTAACTTTCATAAGTGCTCCTTTGGGGCCTATTTGAATAAAGACTTTTGAATTTGAATTGAATTTGATACAAATTTTCCACCTATTTAAATGTAAATAAAAAGAACAATAGAGACGTGAACTCGTGAATGTTTGCGTGAATTGGACGTCTACTCAACTTTATACTGAGTCTTACCTCAACCTAATAAACGTGAACAACCCCACACTTGCGTAAACAAAACCACCCCATAGGTACATGCAACACGTACGAGTCTGTCACGCTCGGGGTTACTGTGCCAGAGACGACGGCTGATTTATCAGGTGGTGGGAGGCGAGGAATTTCATATCATGGCAATTTTACCCATGGTCGTAGGAGATAAGCGGGGGTGGAAATAAATTTTATCTAGATGGAAGCTGAATTATAACTTTGCAAAGCAAAATTAGGCGAGATTATACTTCAATGATACATTTTTTAAGGTCCTGTACATCGAAAGGAAAAAAGGCACCTGTATAGATAGTCTCATTTCTTTGTCTGTCTGTCTGTCAATCTCTCTGTCTATCAAGACCGGGAATCAAAACCCACAGGGCATTTCCCGTTGACTCAGATTAATAAAATTTGGCTTGAAGCAATGTCTTGTAGCACAAGTAAAGGGAAAAATCAGAAAACCGTCACAAAAAAAATTATACGCTTTGGGGACTTATTTTGCTTTGGTCAATAAAAAACTATATATTTATCCATTTTGTAAATATGAGATCAAGCATAAAATTAACAACTGGCTTCTAGCTCTTAATTACTCTGAAACGGAAGACTTAATTCGATTTGATAGATAAATACGTATACTATTCCTTCTAAAGTTTAGTTATTTTTTGTTCGGATTCACTATTTCACACTTTTGCACCCAAACTTTTGCACGCAGATAAAACAAACACACACACACACACACATACACACACACACACACACGCATATTAATACATGACACACACACTCACACATAGCTTATATGCTCTTCTAAGTGTTGTGCGGAAGGGCCTTTAGAATTTAGTTTTTTTATATTGTTTTATACCCCAAATACAGGTATACACCTATACGGGGTATTTTGCTTGATAAGATGTATTCATCATTAATGTCGTCATAACGAACTTTATTTATATAACTTACGCACATAATGTTGTACCATTTGATATGTTTTTTAATAAACAAGAAATTTAGTGTAATGTTTCGCATCTGCTGCTCATTGCTGGAGGAGATCGGCTTCTCCGAGATACAAGTCTTCCTTGACTTAGTTCAGAGTCGCAGATTTCTGAAGGAAATGTGGTGGCGAGTTTGTGGGTTCATATGTAAATGAGTTTGTATTAAATACATAATTCGACATTGATGATGATGTAAGCTTCTTTATCATAATTAGAATAAGCATATTTCTTATCATAAAGTAATTTGTAACATTTTTAGTAAATAAAGCATTGATTGATTGATTGATTGATTGATTTTGCGGGAAAATATGCTCGGAAAAGGCGAGAAAAAACCTCGACACTCTGTATCGATAGGTACCTAATACCTACAAGTTTGTATGTACAATATGGGGGGACCATGACATAAAACAGTTCATGTTTTGAGCAAGTTAAAAGATAACTGAAGTGACTAGTACTATCCCTTTTTATGATTTTTTATGACCATTGCACTGCATGTGAGCATGTGAGTATATATAAAAATAATCATATTAATTAACAAATAAAAATTAACAATTACTACTCCGATAGTAATAAACTACACAATATCACTTGGCTTAGTAGTTGAAGCAGCATCACGTCAGCGTCCCTAAATCTGTACCTACCTACCACGTCACTTCCATCCATCCCGTAGCCTGTGAAGATAAGCGAAAGGCATCAATGCCTATGTAAGAGCATGCTGTATAAAGAAATATTTTAAATCTAGAGAGCTAAAATCAACGTTGATGTTTTCAATCGAGAGCAAAAGCTTTTAGAACTATTTATAATAATTTTCAAGTTTTGAAAGCGGTTTAAGTATTCAACATGCTTTGGATTAAATGTTATAGATTAACGTTTTGAAGCGACAGTAGTTTTTTGCATGTAGAATACAAATTTGCCGATTGAAAGAGAAAAAACATTAGCTCTATGGTACGGCATTTTCTAGTACCTACTACTGTGGTTAGTTGTCGTCTTCTAGTAATCAACCATATTATTGGGTGCTATTCTAAAGTAACTAGCGTATTATCAAACTTGAATTAGCTTAAGTGTAATTCTAATTAAGTTTCAATGATTTCGGTCTCTTTCGTTAGCATTTCATGATCAACATGAGTGAA
Source organism: Crocallis elinguaria (assembly GCA_907269065.1). NCBI lineage: Eukaryota > Metazoa > Arthropoda > Insecta > Lepidoptera > Geometridae > Crocallis > Crocallis elinguaria. The sequence goes on from OU026065.1 coordinate 38,238,101, forward strand.
AGCGACACAGTATGAGGTTTGTGTGATCTATTGAAATTTGAATGAGAACATCGACATGTTATAGTTTCTGCAGGGTACAGTATATATTAATTAATAGTTCCTCGCCTCATACAGGAGATCCTAATTATGGGTAAAACCCATGTACTCGTATGTGATCGGTAGCTGTATGGCTTGTACCAAAGACTACTAAATAATCTGTGGCTTGTACCAAATGTTACATGTTTTATAACATACACGCGGGATACACGTGGCGTGATTTTAATAATTTACCTACAGCTTTTATTTAAATCACTTTTACCACGGCGGCACTGTTTTACATTTTAATAAGGAAGTTTTATTTCTTGGAAACACAATTTTATTTTTAATATTTTTTCTAGGATTCTTTAAGACGTATTTTCTCAGTGATTCAAGGAAATTACGGGGCAAAAGTTTATTTATGAAGTGTCGAAGTTTAAAGAAAAATACTGAAGGAAGCAGACGTGAAAATTGAAATTATAATGCTACATTTTTGAAAGGTGTTGGAGCTTATAAAATGTTAAGTAAGAAATATAGTAAGTTCGGATTGTCGGTAACTTTGAAAGAGTCGAACTTTAAGTTAAATACTGTTTCGTAAAGTTGTATTAAATATAAATTAGCTACCTTCCTGCTAACAAATATTTCCTATAAAATTATATAGTTAAGAACTATCTAATCTAACAACCCACTGCAAAGTCTGCCAACTGTACCTTGGAGGGCAGTGACCTTTACGGCCCATAGACTCCAGATTGTATTCCAAGAATAAAAATCCCGAGGATCCGACAACCTGCGAACAGCCTCCGGACAGTCGTACACTTTCAGTTTTTATACAGCCGTTACATCTAGGGATGTGAATGTTTCCTAACTGCCCTCTGAGGGGTGTTTAGTGCACAGTAACGGCACAGATAACGCTTAGTCTAGTCTAAATATACCCTGGGGAGGATGAAATTATGATTCTGTTTGTTTTGGAAAGGATTGGTCTTATCTATGTCGTTGAATGAAGCAGACGTCTGTTTAATTATATCATCGGTACCTACATAGTCCATTACGCTTTGTTGAGGGTTAGGGCATTAAGAGTTTTGTTGACTCCAATCTTAAAGTTTGGAATAGTTTTAACGGGTGGTGCATGGGCTCAGCGTAGCATTTGGAATTCAGTTATTATCATCAAAGTTATTACCACCAATTTGATAGTTTAGGTTAATTTGGAAGCGACGATGATTCAGTTTCATCTGTGGTACTAGTGAGGTCGGCCGCCGATACTTAGATCGATGGTTCAAATCCTAGAAGGAGTTTGAGCGTTCAGGTGAAGGAAGTAACCACAGTGGTAGAATATTTTAAATTGCTCGCCGGGCTAGCTACCTTCCTCTGTGACCATTCCGGCTACACTTGAGAGCCAAAACTATTCTGGATTTCGACCGCATCATCACTTATATGATGATGATATATGATAGTGATCAAACGGTAGCCTTTCGACGATAATTGTTATTTTCAAAACGGATCCCGTTATCTGAAGCTACTACATGCCGTGATCCATGGCTAAAGCTATCTGAATATATGATGCTTCGATAATAACTCTTCATATTTGCAAACTTATCAATTAATACGTCCGGGCCGGCCGTAAATATACATATTTCGCCTGAATAAAGTATGTGAAACTTCACATCCCTAGAAGCCCACCAAATTAAACACTCAATTGACTAACCCGGAATCAGTTGACCTAGTTTCAAAGGGTCCTAAATAGTTTACTCTTCTTACGTTGCTTTGTAGGCTACATCGTCATGGGACATAACTAGGAGCGGTTAATACCGCCCTGGGGTCTTATTTAATGGTCCGTACAACCATGATTTCCTAGCTCTTGTTCTGGTACACTCATAAACTGAACGGTAACTACATGTTTGGTTTTATTTCACGGCGTAATTACTTTTTTATGGATAGTTCGGTCGTGTAATTTGGTATATAGTTGTAAGTGGTGAATAGTATCCTGAATTTATAGACGTTCTGTAGTGACAGTCACAGTTATAGTTAATTAACACTAAATTTCCTTCCTTCTCATTTATGTGGTAAGCTTCAAAATTCATAACATGCACAACTCACAACAGCTTAAAAATTTAAACAGTAGGGAGTGTTAGAATTGCCGCCCGGAGGTTTCTTACATGTCTGTGCCTGACGATTCAACAACCGGGATCGACAGCTTATCATGCTCTCTGAAACTCGTTAGTGCCCAGTTCTAAACACCACATAGCAGTCTCCCATCAACGGTTCGGTTGAAAACGGAGCTACGCTATGGAGTGCCACAAAACCTGGCCTCCTTGACAAAATTCGCACGCTACTTTTTCTGCTCACGCTAACTCCAATACAATTTATGGGAATGACATTAGCTTGCGAGATGTCACGTGACTGTTGTTAAATTTTGGTGGATAGTCATGTTGACTTTTTACTCTATGGTATTGAAGTTAGCGTGAGAGGAAAAAGAAGCGAATGGATTTTGTCTACAGGGCAGGTGTGCTATAATTTGGTACATAATAGGTAGATACGTATATCCTACTAATCCTGCGTCCTACTAATATCATAAATGCGAAAGTGTGTTTGTAAGTTTGTTGCTTTGTCCTTTCACTCAGCAACGGATCAACGGATCAACGCGGTTTTGTGGCAAAGATATACTTCATGGACCGGCTGTAACCTTTTATCCCGGAAAAGTTCACGGTTCCTCTGGGAACGCGGGTGAAAACTGCGGGCAGAAGCTAGGAGGAAAACTAACATACCCTAGTTTGATCGTAACAACAGGTAATAATGACGACAATGAGGATAATATTAGATGCCTGTTTGAAGTTATTGTTATGGTAAATTATATTTTGGAGGAACGGCGTTTTATAGACTATGGTGGTACAGAGTGGAGAGACGAAGCCTTCCCTCCACTCTAGATTCCCAATATTCCCGAAAGATGTACAATATATATATGTTAATTAAAACAATGTTCAGTAAAACAAAGAATACGCAAAAGGATACATTTTCCTTATTCATCTCTCTATGTCAGTTATTCACATAACACATACATGTTCACGGTTATCCCAGATAATAAACAAACATGTTGCAAAGCGGAAATATAATTTTCTTTATCGCAGCGCAAACAAAGAATAATATGTTTAATAAAAATACAGAAAGGGAAAAAGTCTACTTTTACAAGTACGTCGTTCTTAATAACATAAACGATGTGGAAATAAAGACAAAGCGCTGAGGAGAATATTGCCGGGTGTGGTTAAGGTGGTAGCGGTTCATTGTAGAAGCGTGTGAAAGTTAGAGCGTTTTTTAACAGACTTCCAAAAAAGGAGGAGGTTATCAATTCTTCGGGTATTTTGTTTTTATTTTTGTTACCTCCGATCTCGGTCATTTATAAACTGATTTGGAAAATTCTTTTTTTCTTTGAAAGGGTATACTTTCAAATTGGTCCCATAGAAATTTCATCAAAATCGGTTCAGTAGTTTGTCACTGAAGTCGGTTCGTCCCTTTTTCAAGCAATTTTTTGGTAGTAATAATATTAATATTCGGAAATTTTATGAAATGAACTGTTTGCTTAGTGCACTATTATTTCTTCATGGCCAAATTACAAAGGATGCTCTTAAAAAGATACAAAGTATTTGAGTGTTGTGTAAAATTACGTCGAAAAATGAATTTTTAAAGCTACTGTTCTGTACCGCACTGTCGCAATGTGGAAAAGCCAGAATTTGCTTTTACTAATTTCTACTGAGTGCTTACCAATAAACTTAACCACACTTAACCGCTACTCGCTAACACCACGTCCACAATGTGCATCCGGCCAATTAGATTTACTCAGAGCGGAAGTAGTGCAGAGGCAATTACTAGTGCCGCCCGGGGCTGCTCCCTCTGTCGCACTTAGTCTATGTCACCCGTCTTGTTGTCTCTATACTTTGTCATTGGGTTTGCCCCCTCTCCTGTTAATAGTCTACGTAATGTTTTTCAGGTCTGCCGGGAGCCTCTGTCTTGTTTCTTCTGCTGTGTCACTGTAATTTAGTCTATACTTATTTACAGCAGGTTTTTCTTTGACGTCGTGTTACCGTTTTGTTTATCTTTGTAGGTCGGGGTATGTTTTAGCTGCAGTAAAATATCTCCTCTAGAGGTTCAGTTTTTTGGTGTTACGTTTTTTGTGGCCCTGTAATGGGACGGTAGTAGGAATAACTCTTCTGCGAGTGTCCGTCTAGGTTGGTATCACCGCTTTGCTCGTGAAGTCTGCCGCCAAGATGTAATATGCGCTTATCTGTGTTCCGGTTTGATGAGCAAAGTAGTCAGTGAAATTACTGGGCTTATGAGACTCTCTTGTCTAAAAAAATAAGCCGATGATCCTTTTGTATAGACGTAAGATTGAAAAACGCGATGCGTTTGCTTTTAGTTGAAAGTTAGTTTTATTTAATTAAGAAAAGAGGGTTTAATATTTTTATACGTACCTACCTTTTAAGAAGATTAAATTTCCTTTTTTTTTGGTTACAAAAACTATGACAGTAGTTGTTCTCAAAATGCTTAATATTTTTAGAATTTTATAAAAAAAACCTGGTCTTTTAAGTGATTTTTTTCTTCCAAATTAATTATAATTCAGTGAAACATCGTAGAAAACTTCACAACGATAGAAATCCGTAAACATGAGTGTAAGTACTCAGTATTTCCGTGTGGTATTCTAGTAAAACCACAGTACGCGCCGCACACATTTGTTACTTATGTGAACGATTCTTTACACTGATTGTAATTTATTTTTTACGAAAAATACTTTAGGTAATAATGTGTTAGAATGTTACTTAGAACATTTTCGTTTCAAAAGCGATTATTCCTACACACATATAAAATACTGAAAATACACAAACAGCTATGATTCTTCTACCAAAAAATTGTAAGTAGTTGAATTAAAACAAATATTATTAAATTAAATTAAAACAAATATTAACGTCAGCTCTCGCATAGCTCGTGACATAGTCATTATCACCTTTCAAGTGTGCCCACTCTTCCTGGCATTTATCTAAAACTGCTTAGGCCTGCGCGAAGCGGGATTAGAGGGCGGCCGCGGCCCCGGCCTTGCGCCGAAGCCCTAGCACGCTAGTAATCGTTCACGGCTGCTCTTCACGTGCCACTTGACACTGGAAAATTGTGGTTCTATAGGTACTCAACATTGGAACTATGTCCAGGAAACTAATCTATAGTAATTAGCAGTCGATTTGAACTCATTTTGAGTTGCGTGTTTTCAACATTTCATGTTTCACGCCTCTATCCTTTCCTAACTATTGTAGTACATACAGGTTGTCTAAACGTTTAAAGCGTTTAAATTCGTAGACGGATGAACAATACCAACTACTTAATGTCTGTCAAATACTCAAATAAGTACCTACTCTAACTTTGTTCTGCCACCTGATACAAATTAAGGATTATTTGAATGACAAACATGTATGAGGCAAACGGCTCTGAAGCCTCCTGCCGACTACTTAGACTTACATTTTAAACATAAATTGTTAACCTTGTAGAAACATTGTACAGTATTGAAAAATAGAATTACATACATAAACAAATCGATGTAATAAAAGTTACATAAATAAAAACACGACTGCCCTAGCCAGTGTCACTCGGGAGGATATAAGGATTTTAATGATACCCCATACCTCCCAATCTGTTCAACCATTAGGATAAAGAAACGCACATAGATAATTACACCCCTTTTTTGAGACATGCAAAAACCGAGGAGTATATATTTTGCGCTTCTTCTCAAACAGTTGTAACGGGTATCTAGAGTCATTTAACTTACAATAAAGCTCGCCTGAAGCCCCTACGAATAATGAATGATATTAAAGAACTGTTGTAAACTAATTCGTCCTAGTTCTTTTGCATCACTCCTTACAGCATAACGCCAAAACTTTCTATTCAACATGTAATAAAACTCTACAGCTAATATGAAAACTCGCCCAATCCTCTCACTCGCACTGTCACAGTAACTTACAGGATCAAGAATGTTTGTTCCTCAAAGTAAAACAAAAAGAAGTAAAGCCTCAGTTTTATTATGCCAAAGTTTCACCGTAACCTTGATCAGCGTAGTCCTTAAATATCGCCTAAGACTTGTAGCAGAATGTCACAAGTTATCTAATGGTTGCCTTTTTTGTTTTCAGGTAAGCTTACTACGGCAAAGTTTGGAACACATCTCTCACAAGGTACAGTCGAGCTTAAAAATGAATGTGATCGTGAAAGGCGTCTGATGTCTTTTAATGGTCACCACAAGGGCTGTTGCTTCACACTTCATGCAGTCAGAATAATTCTGGGAAACAAGACATTTCTCTGTCAGTTTAAAAAAACTTTTTGGAGTTTACCGCTTCATATTTAATGAAAATTATGGTCACGGGTATGTAGGAAATGAAGATTTAATAAAATACCAGAAAAACCTTTTTAAAAAAATTTACGTGGTTGGCGAGTAACTGCTCTGGTCTGATCAAATAATTACAAGTCTACATTTTTTGGATAATCCATACATAGAAAGTTCGTAACCCACGGTGGCGCGTTTAAGTGCTAAGTAGCCATATCGCAATGAAAAAAAAATATATTCAAGGCGGAAAATGTTATCAGAAAATTTATAGCGTAAAAGGTGTGTACGAGAGTTGACAACAAATACCTTAGCTTTATCAGCGAGATTCATCGTAACTAATTCATTCCGGTTTCCACCGGCTTTACGCGCCGTGAGATAACCCGAAAAATGTCACCCATTTGTAAGTCTTGCCGTATTAAATGCTGACATATTGTACAACAAATTGCGTCAGAAGGGAGCGGTTAGGGGAGGAGAGTACTGAAGAGACAGCTGTCATAGCATTTTAATGACATGTGACATATGTTGCGACCTCCCCGAATATGGTTTAGCTATTGTTCAATTTGCACTAGTTCTGTAACTAGCCACAAGCTGTGGTCACATGTTCTACTGGTTCGACCGTCTCAGGCTTCTCATTGTAATTTAGTATACTGAAGAATATTCCATTGGAGGCTATGATTGTTGGTTACTCAACAACTTGTTAAATTATATATGTTTTTGTTATTATGAATGTCCAGTGAAATTACTGGGCTTATGAGACTTAATACCTAATGTCTAAGGGTAACGAGCGCACTTCAGTGCCGCGCAGGCCTTTGTGTTTCAAAGTTCTGGGTGACACTGCAATTGTTATGGGCCGGCGTTATACTTACCATCAGGCAAACGACCAGCTCGTCTCGTTACCAAATAAAATTAAAAAAAATATTATTATACATATTTTTAGGGGCAAAGAATATGAAATAGAATATTAATATAACATGGGTGAATGAATTGATAACACAATAATTCCCACATATATTGCTCCAAATTCAACTGCCCATGCTCCAGTTACATGATACAATTGTGTATAAAATTTTTAGTTAGACAGTATAGGAAATTATTTATATTGTACCATTAAGAAATAAAGTTACAAAACTCGATTTACTAAGTAACTCAACATGATGTACTTAATCAAAACACAGACGAACACCGACGATTGAGTATTTTCCCCAACCATTATATTGGTATCTCATGAATTATAAAACGGACATCATTCGCTTTTCTATTTTATTTCTGGAGCTTTCAAAACAATCTGTGTCAAACAGTACTATTTCGTCTTTCGAAATGTTTTCGCATTCGAACAGTCTGTAGATATGCTGTGTGATTTAAAAATGTTTTTTTTGCGAGTACTTAAATGACATCGTTTATCTAAATGATAAATAGAAACATCAGATGGGTGCTACTTAATTTTATATTATTATTACTAGCGACCCGCCACGGCTTCGCACGGGTAACAGTTTCAGATTTTCATACAAACTTACGATAGCCCTCAAACCCCCTTAATTCGGCGCTGTCGCAAAACCCGTTCTTAACTGACGTCTCGTACAATATAAACTTCCTACCTGCCAAATTTCAGTTTCATTTCGTGGTGAGATTTTTCACTTTTATATAATTATATGCCTTTTTAATTTTCCTACTAATATTATAAACGCGTAAGTTTATGAGGATGGATGGATGTATGGATGTTTGTTACCCTTTCACGCAAAAACTACTGAACGGATTTTAATGAAAGTTTACAGTAATGTAGCTTATACAAAAATATATACACTATTCGGGCGAAGCCGCGGGTAGAAACTAGTGCTGTCATAAATGTCAAACGTTAATATTGTATCCTCTAACTCAACTACTATTATTAGTATGTAATATATTTTTACTACCATTTTTTTAAAACTAGCTGCCGGCCGCAGTGTACTCGCGTGGAGGTTCCCACGGGAGCTGTGCAGATTTGTGGGAAAAAAGTAGCTTATGCCAGTTATGCAAAAATCACGTAGATCCGCTGCTCCGATGTTGCGGAAGCCAACCAACACTTTGGCATTTACAATAGTAGACATTTTGAACACATGTACCGAAATAAGAATCAGGATTATTTCATCGATCTCGGACGATGTGTCAAATGAGTCCAATATGTAATATTGATGTTCGTCTTGTCCGCCCGCTGGTTGAGGTCTAATGTCATGTGTTTGTGCCAATGTCGTGTCGTTAATCGTTTGTATGGACGTATCGCGTGAATCGTGGATTGTGGAGGCGTCGGTGTTGGAAATGCTCGCGTTTTATCAATGATTGATTGAACTTTTTAAGGTGACAGGTTTATTTGTATTTTCGGCAACTAATGTTCTTGTTGATGTTATGTTGTCAACTGATATGATAGTTAATAGTTTTGTTACAGTTGAAAACATACATAGTCTTTTATAAGAGTAAAGGGCTATGAATGTTCTTAATTAATGATAAATTTGAATGTTTTCTAATATTAATATTCTTTAGTGCAAAATTGCTAGATGATTTAATAAACTATAATTATTATGTAAATACCTATGTTCGTACATACATTCCTTAACCAATTGATGTTTAAATTTGTCACATATATATCTATGACGGCTGAACAAAACTCATGATTTAATTATTTATTATTTTTCAAGTTATTCGGTGCAAAGTTCATAAATTGTAGGCAACAATAAAAGCATTCCCCGCCGCTGCCGGCTGTCAACGCGGCGCGGCGCCACTTGACTGACAAGTGGCAGCCGTGACAAGTGACACCGCGGGAAATGATAGCGCTTTTATGCGCGATTGTACCGTGTTTTGCGAATGAATACTTGAAATTATTTTGACACAGGCTGTACCTACTTGCGGTAATATCATTTTATTAATACCGCTTCGCGAATATACGTTATACAAAATGGTTTTGTAGGCGCATGGAACCTGCCAACTGCCTGTACTGCCACAAACCTAGCGATGGTCAAAACGACGATGGCTGCGGTTGAAATTAAGGGAGGATAGGCGTCCTTAGTTCCACTTTCTGTCACAAGCACCAGATGCACCAAGCAGCAGTATTTTCAATTCGTAAGCAAAAACAGCAACAAAGTCTATTTATAAAGCTCGGGTTTATTAAATATTCTTGCATCATACTCTAACCACAATATGAAGATCTCCTTATGCCGACAAAGACGATAACACATTCAAGCGCCTCTCCGCAATGACAACGACCGCTGGCGCCACTTCCACGCACGTTCCGCCGTCGATTTTCTAAAAGCTACGACAAAATTAAGCGCTTCCAGAACACATTTCGGCGAATGCAAACACGAACGTCTTTATAATGGAATGTGCGAATTCATCGCATATTTTATTTCGCATGCCGACGTTCGGAATCATAGAAAAAATGATATATCTCATTTCTCGAGCAGCCGAGAGTCTACGAACGACCACTGTTCCTTGACCTCTTAGGTGGAAGCTTCTCGTTTGTTGTTTCAAGTTGCTAAGGTTTACACCCTAGGTCTAGATAGGTTGGTGCGTTTGCTGATCCTCTGTCAATCGCTCGAGAATGACATGACAATTTGTCAAGTTCTATTCGTCTTTTTCCTTTTATTTAGTTTGGGTTGTATTGTAGTAATATGCGTCGAGGATAATGTAATGGTGTCGGGTATTAATACTCAGGGTAAATAAATATTATGCTTATATTGCTTTAGCTGGTCACTTTATCGCTTCTGACCCTATATAGGATTGTTATGATCTAGTAAAAAAGACGTGTTGTTGAACAAACAAGTGCTCTCTATGGAGGTGATCACGCTATAAACTTAGAACATAACTTGTCTCTCAACAAGTCCAAGTCTGAACACACCGATAGCGAGAGATTATCATCTTGAGGGTGGTGGCTACCCACCCAGGGGAGCACTAGAAAATGTATACCACCATGCAGGCATCATGATTACGCTCATTGTAATATTCAAAGAATTTTGGTGGAATCTCACTGAAACATTAATTTTCGTTTCAAACTGACTAGGTACTACTTATAATCCTACTTCCTACTAATATTATAAATGAGAAAGTTTGTTTGTTGGTTTGTCCTTCTTTCACGCAGTAACGGAACAACGGACCGACGTGATTTTTGGCATAGATATTGTATATGGACCGGAGAGTAACATAGGCTACTTTTTATCCCGGTAAAATGCACGGTTCTTGTAGGAACGCGGGTGAAAATAGTTAGATCATAAATAACCTAGTTATAGAAAAGTAATAAAAAAATAAGGGTGGATTTACTGAATAGTTCTTATTGAGGGCTTAAATATGTCATCTTTGGACATAAAACGGTGTATTAAAGGCTCATATCTTTGTAATAAATGTTTTATCGCCATTGATATCTATAACTTGGGACTTTGTGTTTTACGACTATGATTCACTATTCGTTTTTTAACATCTATAACTTTCGAGTCCAAAAATAACAAAGCTTTGAATGCGAAAGTGTTTGTTTGTTCGTCCTTCTTTCGCGCAGTAACGGAGCAACGGATTGACGTGATTATTGGCATAGATATAGTTTATGGACCGGAGAGTGACATAGGCTACTTATTATCCCGCAAAAATGCACGGTTCCTGTGGGAACGCGGGTGAAAACCGCGGGCAGATGCTAGCTGTAATAATCGCAAAAACGAAGAAAATAGTAACTTTAATAATATTTAATTTAATGCCTATACCCTAACTCTCATATATACCCAATTTTCTCAATAAATACGTTTCCATTCATACCGACACATAGCAGAGCTTTTACCAATTTCTGTCGGCAGAATATAAAAGCAAAGACTTGTTCACTATTTAACTGTCACATCTCATAAAATATCTATTGTTCTTTTATTCAAAAGCGAAGCCTCTCATCACACTTTGCATACGCACACTCGGAGACATAAAACCGAAAAATCGTATAAACTGTACTCGTATAAGTTCACCGGGTCGTTAGTGACGCCGTGGTGAGCCAATACGGTTTTATGGGAAGGAGGGATTTATGCGCCAACTTTATACGGCGGTTTTGTTAGCGGTGCACTTACAAACAGTGTAGGGCTGTCAGGTGACAATGAAATTTTAAGGAGTTTGATTCAAACCGATTTCTCAAATCCAAATTTTTTGTTCACATGGGCTCAAAGAGAGCGTTTATGAAAGTTAAATAACTCTACATAGTATATAAACGACGAGAAGAAGGGCAAGAAAGTCATCTTCTGTTTCAGCTACTACCCATTTTCTACATAGTTTTGCCCCAATGAAAGGCTAGAGTAGGTCGACGTTCACTTTTTACAAAATCGTATAGCACGTCGTCATTTTCAACAAGATAGAAGAAGAGCACTCAGCAACTTTTTCAATTGATCAAAATAATCTGACTTAAAAAATTCTCCAGCAACTGTCATTCATTCGAGTGACAACCCTACAAAGCACCATAATCTAAAACTAGTGATGGCGATAGTCTGCTCAATCGCATTCCCATCCGAATCGTTTCCAGCTCGACTCGATTGAACTCGATAATGAAACGATAATATTTGCCGCCCCTTCCGATAGTTCTCGTTTACTTGCCAAATAGAAGAAAGAAGGGAAAGGAAAGTTTTACTTGCATAAGATAAAGAGTGGTTCGACATCTCCATTCTCCATGATAGCAATGCTCTTTGTGGAGTTTGATTTACTTTGCCATTTTAAATTGGTATTTTCAGCTATGTTGCAGCTTACTGTTCTGATGAACACAAGATTCAAAAGTTTCACATGCTCGGACATATAATTAAATTTTAATTTATTTTTCCTCAGTGTTTGAATTCTATTTATTTTTTATAATTGATTACTCAAAATGCCGCCCCATCTGTGGCCCCCACATAAAATAAGATGAAAAGAACCATAAAAACCGTCCACACCTTAAACTTATCCTACTTCCTACTAACCTACTAATCCTACTAATATTATAAATGCGAGAGTGTGTTTTGGTTTGTTGGTTTGTCCTTTTTTCACGCAGTAACGGAGCAACGGATTGACGTGATTTTTGGCATAGTTATAGTTTATAGACCGGAAAGTAACATAGGCTACTTTTTATCCCGCACAAATGCACGGTTCCTGTGGGATCGCGGGCAGAAGCTAGTAAAATAATATACTCAAAATGATTAAATAGAAAATATAAAAATATAAATCTTTGAACCAGTTTATAATACTTATAAGTAAGGTTTTAAGCACACGCACGAGCGAGTCCTTTGTCTGCGCGTCTAAGATCGCTTCACATAGCGAAGACTTGTTAAGTGTACACCCGACGGGAACCTTTGGGCTGGCGATACTGCCGACGATGCTGCTTTGACTGGAAAGAGATTAAGTATACGTATATATAATTTTCTGTGAAAAGGTTCTGAAGACATGTGGCATTTGTATAGGTATCTGAATTAAACCTATTCAGGGTTCGCTGGGATCTTTCAAAGATCTCTCCATTTAGCTAGTACTTATTTATGTTCATCCGATATCAACGAGAATACATATTAATTCGATTTCTTGTAAACGTAGCAAGCGAAGCCTTTTTGGTAAAATTCTTTTTTGTTGTTTATTTCTGTACCTTATTATCTTTAATTATCCTTTGAAGGTAGTTGAATATCTATCGCCAAGCTCTTATATACCGGCTGCACTTAAGAGCCAGTATTAATGTAAGTTTAGTGTATTCTCTAATTTCGACCACATGGGGTTAGTCAGCGTTTAGTCCATACCAACGTAATCCCCTATTTCCTCCCTGAATAATACCACTAGAGTAATATTTTGTTCCATCTTCTGTCTACTATTTTCGTGCTGCTCCTTTTTTCTTCCGCATTTATAACATAAAAGAAAATGAGAAGACCACAGCCAAAGGTCTTTCTTAAATAATACACGAAAAAAATAATCGGTCCAGTTTTGGAGGAGGAAACAGGGGAATACGAAGCGTTGATTTTGTCTGCTTTTCGTAGGTATAATCGGTCTAAACTGCTGTTGTCCCTATCGCACTTTACAGGGCACAGCGCGACGGCAATATATTTGTTACATAGTACCTATTATCCAGCTAGGACGTCCTCTTAAGATCAGGGTCTAGTAAAAAAAGTTTGACTTGAATAAGATTTTCAAAGAACTTATCTCTCGTAATTTCAAAGTCTACAATATACCGAAGAAGCACGGCTGTAAGATGGAAGAAAACATATACTACCACAAAAACTCAATATTTATTCAGAACCACAGAATATCGGGGACGTACTTAGACAGGTTGAAAGCCTACAAGTGTATATTCAATTTAAACTTGTCCCAAGTACTGCTATATCTACAAGGTATATAGATATACCTATATACGTTACCGTCGTGCTCACAAGATTAGAGGCAAATATTAGCTGGGGATGTGAGGCTAGGGTGGATATTTAATATCGATATTTGAAAAGCCCAGACAAGAAGCCAACCATTCATAAAAAAATACGGACATTTCAGTTATTTATTATAAAATTTAAAATAATATGTAATTTAAAATAATAATATGTAATAGTGCAAATAAATTATTAATTAATGATCCTGCAGGCTGTAATATATTTTGTTATAAGATAAATAAATATGAATATTTAAAGTGATATCTTTAATTCTAGTTATAAAATAAAAACAATATGAAATAAGTTTTCTTTTTAGTTCTCGGAAAAATCAAACTAAAATAATCCGGACAAAAGTCAACAACTTAAAATTGCGGACTACGGCAAAGAAGCTGGATAAGCCTGGACAAATCCAAAAGTGTGGTAACCCTACGTGGGACGTTAAACTTGACTGATCGAGTTTGGACCCGTGTTTTAGTACCTCCCTTAGTGATGTAATATTAATAGCTAGGGTACCGAGTTTAAAATAGGTCTGACTTGGTAGGTGCCGGGCCCTTTTATGGTGTACTTGGCAGACCCACGACGTTTTCTACACAGGGTGATTCATCAGGAGTGGCCAGTGGGGGCAAGTCTGATAGGTTGATAATTACATCACTAAAAAACATGTTTATATAACACTAGCAGTGCCCCGCAGCTTCGCCCACGTAAAAAAAGTAGCCTAAGTTACTCCTTGTAACATCAGATATCTGCCAGTGAAAGTCCCGTCAAAATAGGCCCAGCCGTTTCGGAGATTATTCCGAACAAACAGACAGACACACAAAAAAGATTAAAATTGTTTTTGTTAGAAGTACCTACCGTATATACTTTCATATGCATTTAATAAAAAGCTGTTATGTTGACATTACAAACAGACATTTCTATTTTATTTGTATGTATAGATTGCCTTTCTATTTTTAATGAGATTAATACTTAAACCTTTTTATAAATTATGTTTTGTTCTATTAGATGGTATGCATGGCAACTTAGAATAAACTACAATTTAGGCGAGACTTATTTCCTTTTTAAACATTGTTTGATCATCAGCAGAAGTTACATTACTATTTCAAGTCGTTCAACTATTTTATTGTTCTTCAAATGTAGTCTACCAACACACATCTATTACGTGAACGCGTAAAAAACTGCCACGCCAAAACACGGTCAACCAGCTTTTTACTACAACAACCAATGATTTCACCTCACCGCCTCCGTAAAACGCCGGCCATTCGCAAACGTCGGCCACCCCGGCAAAACGTTGAACCAGCACAAATTGGATGAAAAAAACTGGTTTGAACTAGTTACTCCAAAATGGCCGTCGTAAAAGCGCTTATCTGAAGCCGACTCTAAATCCATCTACTGCATGCTTCCTATATCTTTATATCTGTACCTATTCGAAACGGGGCTTAATCTTTCCTTTCGCTGGCAGTTTTCAATACTGGGTTTTGATAGTACTTACCTTTTTTCCAGGGCATATCCGTTGCTTTGGAGAGGGTTAATGAATCTCAATGGAGGTTTTACTCAATAACGTGGTGGAATGTGAGGTTTCGGATTCGCTGAAGACCTTTTGATGTAGAAATTGAATAAAGTGAGGCTTGTAAAAAAAGGAAAGGTAGTGAATACTTATACGCATCTTTCTTACGTAGGGTTGAAGACAACCCTTTGATATACAAACGCTTTGCCACAGTACTAAAAAGTTCGTATTTTCCACCTTCAATACGGAAACGTAGGCTAAGTTTGTGGATCTGTCCTAAACAATAGATAGTTTATTTTATCTCATTTGCGGCGCAAGTTACGGAAGTCGGTTCGATAAATTTGTCGAATCGAGAAACCCGATAAATTTATCGAATGTTGCGAGTACCGAAGTCTGATCATAAAGTATTTTAGTAGCTCTATATTCACTTTGGATTCGACCTAGCTATTCGATAACTTTTGTAGATTGTATCGAGGTTCGATAAATTATATAAAAAGTCGATATTTTAACTGTCCTCTTTTATCGATTTGAACTGTCCATTTTATCGAATTTTATTATCACAAACAAACAAGTTAAAAATGGTTGTTTTCTTATAGGTATCGTATATAATTTCATATGCATTTAGTAAAAAGCTGTTATTTTGATATTACAAACAGACACTTCAAATTTATTTATTTGTACAGATGAGATTTTCATAAGTTAATCTAAATCGACTTCTGACATTTAGATTAACTTAAACGAGAAGTAATTAACTTCTCGTTTCTCTTAATATTTTCCTTCACACATCCTCGCCAATGTTGCGTAATTCTAAACCCACAAAATAGGTGCCATTCTTGAAATATATAAGGCTAAATAAGCTTAGTGAGACGTCCGGACAAAAATTAATGTCTCAGCTCAGTTCCCCCCTCAGGGCTCTAGTGTGGGTAGTTGGTCCTAGGCTCCTCTTAACAGAGGTACGTAAACCGAATGTCCCATACAAACGAACTTCCCTGTTCATTTGAAAATTACAGGTCAGATTTAAATGAAATTTTGCATGTATAAGCGGATAAGCAGTATCTAGGGGCAAAACGCTTTCGTTTTGGTTCAAACACAACTAAAATCAAATTAGAGCGAAGTGAATTTTCAATATTTCCACCACTAAAACGACTCGTTTTGAACTGATTATTTTCATATAATAAACTCGTTTAATCAAAAAACTGTTGCACCTTACCCCTCGGTAATATAGTCAACTTTGAAAATAATACATAATAATTGAAATAGATTATGTACATTCAAAATGAAAAAGGAACTTCGAAAAGTTATCAAAAAAATGTAAAATATTGTCGACATTTTGCAACCGCTTCGTCACACGCGGGGTGAGGTAACGGGGAGACGCAGTGAGGCTACGGAAACTCCCGAGTCCCGACAATTGCCGATCTAGCCCTGACAGTCTTCGAACCGTCGACGGACTATTTCTCTGTCTACGCTTCGAACACAATAATTCACAACTCAAATTGTACGCGGCATGTTCGTTTATTCTTTCGAATTTCGTAGAGTGTATCTATTGATGAAGTTATCAACTCGTATTCTGTAACTGAGAGTTGAGACACAGATTAGGTAATATTTATAACGTTATAGATACGTATTTGACAGTTGATTTGGTAGGTATTTAGGAACCTATTGATTCGTATCAGTAACTTACATATTTTTCAACCTTTAGGTACTTTCTCGGACTTCGGAGGTATGAAAAATGGATGATTCAACGCGAAAGTATCTATGACTAGTTGGAGAGTAGAAACCTACCTACGCTACGGTCTTACCACAAAAAAATATTGTTATTACATTAAACCTGTGATAAACAGTGTTTAACTCCTAAACATGCCTTAGTCACGTGTTTAAATATGAGCAACCACAAATCCTGATTTATGTAGTAACTAGTATCTAACCATTGTCTAACTTAATTCTGTTGTGACATTTCTAATCATTTTAGATGTTTATCTTTAGACACTGTCTAAAAATATCGTGATGATTAAATTCCATTCTAAGGAGTATTCTTTCATAAAATTTATTAAACCACCCATGATATAAACCCTAATATAAAAACAGACGAATTGTGAACCTCCTCCTTTTTTAATTCGGTTAAAACAGAACACAAATAATAATATGAGGCAAGCGATAACTGCTCACGAGAGACTGTGCGCTACGGTTCGTTTCCACTGCGATGTTATGGAAAAAATAAATTATTTTATTTTGAACCAACTTCAAAACAAAAGAGGATCTCAATTCGGTTGTATTTTTTAATGTATATTCCGCTATTTATAAACTGATTTGTAAAATTCATTTTTTTTGTCTGAAAGGATACACTTTCAGATTTATTCCAGACTAGCTGCTGCCCCGCGGTTTCACCCTCGTGGAGATTTTGGATTTCATGGTTTTTATTTTTTTGCGCGGAACCCTAATTCTTTTTCTAAAATTAAAGTAGCCTATGTTACTCCTTGTAACATCAGCTATCTGCCTGTGAAAGTCCCGTCAAAATCGGTCCAGCCGTTTCGGAGATTACCCGGAACAAACAAACAGACAGGCAGACAGAAAGACAGAAAGACAAAAATTTAAAGAATGGTTGATTTGATATAGGTACCCTATATGCTTTCATATGCATTTAGTGAAAAACCAGTTATTTTGATATTACAAACAGTGTGCTCGTGTATGGGTACGCTATAATATACGATTGATAAGTGTATAATGTGTGAGACATTACAGGGAGCAGTAACAAATTTGAATCCTGACCCAGATAAATAGCTATTTTTGCATAGCTATTTTATGTGATAAACTAGATAATCAAAGGCTGTACAATATCAACTAGCTTCTGCCCGCGGCTTCACCCGCGTTCCCACAGGCACCGTTCATTTTCCGGGATTAAAAGTAGCCTATATTACTCCCCGGTCCATAAACTATTTCTATGCCAAAAATCACGTAAATCCGTTGCACTTTTACTATGTGAAAGAAGGACAAACCAAGAAATCAACAAACACTTTCGCATTCATAATACTAGCTTCTGCCCGCGGATTTCACCCGCGTTCCCACTGCAACCGTGCATTATCCGGGATAAAAATTAGCCTAAGTTACTCTCCGGTCCATAAACTATATATATGCCAACAATCGTCCAAAAATCAATACGTTGCTTCGTTGCTGAAGGACAAACCAAAAAACAGACAAACACACTTTCGTATTTATAAGGAAGTAGGATTGGTTGGATTAGAATGAATTTAGCTTCAATATTTTTAATGCGTTATATACTAGCTTTTTCCCCGCGGCTTTACTCATGTGAAATCAGGATAAAACTACTACATCTATTCTACTCGTATTTAGATAACAAAATTTCATTATTCCGTTTATTATGCTGAGCGTACCAAACATAACGCAAGCACAGCACGGGTGCTGCAGCTGACTAGTCCGCGCTATCATAATGCAGACCGTTGACACTTATGCAAGTATGCGTTTTGGTATCAAAATAACCATGCTTTTGCATCCAGCGCAGATTACGAGATAATACACGAGCAAGCGCGACTGGATGTAAAACCATCAAAAAACCACTAAATAGACAAGAACTTCAATATTCAAAATTCAAAAGTCTTTATTCAAATAGGCCCCAAAGGAGCACTTATGAAAGTTAAAATGACTCTAACAGCGAACGTCTAACAAGAACGTCTGTCTCGAAGCTCTGCCTGGGATGAAAGCAACGACTGCTCCGCTTTACGCTACATACATATCAAGCGCACTACCGCTTATTTACCGCGGCGTCTGCACTGAGCAAGCAGTGGTTGTGAAACCATTTTTTTTTAATAGAGGTCGTAGAAGCTTAGGTGCATAGGTAGAAGCGGGTACCGTGCTCGGAATAGATCATTCCATCAAGCCCCAACCACAACCACAATAGACGATACGATATGCGTCAAACGGGGATCGTGGTTTTTTCATGGTGTTCTCGTGATCCGCGATTGATGCTTATCTATCAATCATGAATTAGGTGTAAGGGCTGCCTTAGGCCACCGCCGCGTCTTCATTTCACATTATCCCCTAAAGTATAATTATGCAAGAATAGCTTATTTGAAGTGATTAATTTAACTTTATTAAATAAGACTGATGATAAAATAGTTTATTTTTTTATATTACACAAATATTGTGTTGTTTATATGTACATTGTACATAAAAACATTGTAAGTCGATAAAAATTCTAAAACTGCAAAAACTTGCGGTTTGGATCCTCGCAGCTGAATGCGAAACAATATGCTTTTGCTCCGCGTGAGTGATTACGTAGGTACTGCTAACGTGCGACCCGGCCGCACGGCAACACGCTGAATTCGTCCCGACAGTACGAGCCCGCGCGCCGCGTACTTGTAGCTTTATACCTAAACTGCGGAGTGCATCTGGAATGGTAGCCAGGTGGATTTTCTTTCACAAACAAACAAATTTTATCTCTTTATCCTAGTAATCCTACTATATATCCTAGTAATATTATAAATGCGAAAGTGTGTTTGTTGGTTTGTCCTTCTTTCACGCAGTAGGTAACAGAAGAACGGATCGACGTGATTTTCGGTATAGATATAGTTTATGGACAGGAGAGTAACATAGGCTACTTTTTATCCCGAAAAAATGCACGGTTCCTGTGGGAACGCGGGTGAAAACCGCGGGCAGAAGCTAGTATTGATATAGATGTGATAAGTGTCAAGTCAGTCAGGTGAAGAAAACAACAAATATTCACGATCAAAAAAGTCAACGTTATTTCTGTAAAAAGGTTTTATTTTATTTTCTTTATAGCGTAATAATAATTGACAAGTTGGACTTTATCTTTCAGTTTCCCTCATCGGAAAAGTTTTGAATGATCTTACAGCCAATTTGTTAATCTAACACGTCCATAATGAAGGTCAAAATCGGTCAGAAGCAATCCGAAGCCTATCCTATAATTCCTATACTTCGATAATTGATATATGAAAAAAATCGAATAGGTGGGTCATGATTCAACTTTGTCGAATGTAGTTGCATGAATTATAGGTATAGTACCATCAGGGGTGCGACGTCGGATAACCTCCTCGTGGTGCATCCTGGGTGCCTGCCAGCTGACGCCTCCTCGGTTGATCGTTCTCGGTCACCGGGAGGCCGATGGCAGGTAGCTAATAATCCGGCATATCTATATATGTATTGTGTTTATGTATTTACTGTATCTAACGTATATTATGTATATATTTATATGTGTATTATTAGTATGTATATATCTATATCTGCGCCGCTCCTATCCCTCTGCTTGCAGAGGGCAACGGACGCGGTGGACACCACTGATCAGAAGGGTCAATAAGTGGTTTTTATATGTTTATGTATTTGGTTATCTGTATTTATGGTATTATTTATTCATAGTGTTTACTTATTTACTATTAGTATGTATCTATATATAAACCAGAGAAGAAGTGCCGCTCTCAGTGGCTCTCGTCCGTGCTCGTTTTCCTAACTTGCTTTTGCAAGGGAGGAGAATGCGCGGGGCGGATTTCGCTGAGAGTGTGCCGATTTTGTTTACGCAGTGATCCGACCCGTTTGAAAAAACGGGTTGGACGTAAAACGGTGTGCTCTCTCATTCTGAGTGGCACGGGTACTGCCGGGCCACGTGTGCTCGGCAGATGCCTCTGTCGCATGGTTTGAAGAGAGCCTACGTTGAAGTGCCACCACTGCGGGTATCAATTTGATACCGCTGATCACGCCCTAGCAATGTGTCACGCATGGACACTGCAAAAGGCTGATTTGGTGGCACAACAAGGAGAGAACGACCTTTCCTTTCTGAACATCGTGAAAGCGATGATCGAAAGCGAAGGGTCGTGGCAGGCGGTCCAAGCCTTTGGCGAGGGCTTATTGCCGTGTAGTAGGCAGCGGACCGGCTGAGAGTGGACGATGTTCTCTCCCAGCCTATCCGCCGCCGTAGAGCGAGAGGCGGAAATGTTCGCTAATGCCAGATGTGGCACACACTGGGGGGTGTATGCCAACTATTCACTGGCATGAGTCGTGGCGCAATTGGTATGGAATTTATTTCATATTTTATTTGTGCCCCCCTTTATGGGTGAGTCTGTGACCATGTAACGTGGTCGTCTCGCACTAGGGTCTGGTTGCGGAGTAATCCTAACGGAATCCCGCGACCGACCTCCTTGCGACGCGTGCCATGCGTGAGGTGTTTTTTAGTGGGTAGACTGCCGGCTTTTCCGGCAGGAGTCCCACACTACCCCGTGCTCCCCCTACAAGCACGGGGTGTTAGTGCGTAATGCATTTTTCACCTCACGTAAAACAAAAAAAAAAAAAAAAAAAAAAAAAAAAAAAAAAAAAAAAAGGTATAGTACCATCAACTTATATTCTTGTCGATTGCTGAACGAAGGCAAATTATTCAAGATCACGCCACTGAGCTGGGGCTTCAGCTTTCGAGTCCTGTTTCCAGCAACAGTAGTTCCCAGGTCACGGACATGAACATGATTTTTTCAAAAATCTATATACTTACTAATTTTAAAATTTTATTAAAAGCAATGTGTCATTGTATCTCCATGGTGGACAACGGATAGGTAGAATCCAATAAGTAGAGTATTAATATACCTTCAATATATGACTAACCATTATTTCAGTAGGTAACCATTATTTCAAATTATAATAATGTCGTCATCGTCATAGGCGTAGGTTATTTATTACTCTATGGCCTGTCTGTCAAATTCGCATCTGCGCTTCACCAACTTCTTGATCTTTGACTAGACGTGCTGTCTTGCTCTTTTCCGCGCCCCGTCTTGCTCGTGGTGAAACAGGAACAATATTTACCGCTCGGCGCTAGGCCCATCACGGAGTTGGGCGAGTTATACTTCGGGTTCTTAAGTACAGCTGTAACGACCTCTCGCACCCGGCGGTTTACGAGCCGCCACGTCTTAATTCCAAAGTAGAGGGTAGTTAGCGCTTAATACACGTTTTTGTGGGTTTTAGGGTTTTTAAGACAAAAAATAGGAATTTTGACAATGCTATTTCATCACCAGCTTGTATTCCATAAATCGTCCAACAGCCGTGCTGCTGGGCTCGCGTGGTGGATGGGTCATACTCTAACTTTACAGAAGGCCCTTATCTCAGCAGTAGAATCAAAAAGGGCTGAAGATAGTAAAATTAGTATATGCAGGGTATAATAGCAGTGTAAATTATAACTAGCTGCGTCCCAAAACTCAGCTCAATTTCATCGAGATCAAAATTTATCCTCAGTATAATTTCAGTGTAAGGTCGATCTCCAAACCAAGTTTCAATTATGCTTAGCATTTCGCTATGATGGAGTAGCAAACATCCAAATATAAACCTTCCCGTTTATAACTGAGATAATAACAACTCCATACAATATTATCTTAAAATCTGTCTCTGCAAAGTCCTACTTCACCCAGACATATTCTGGAGGCTTACCACCAAAAACGAACGTCGAAGCTTCGTATGACGGATTGCTATATGTAAAACATTTTATTTTGAAATTTTCGTGTTATTTACCGATTTTTGCACGGTCCCCATAAAAGAACCTAAATATAACACTCATTTCCCTTCACTATATCGCTTGCCTATGGATACGAAACGAAGACTGCCCGTACAAGTCGCATCCGAAGTACTTTGGTGGTAGCATTTATGTCCGATGTTCGTTGTTATTTCGTTTCGTTCCGAAGCTTCGACGTTCGTTTTTGGTGGTGGGCCTCCTGACCCGTGACTACAGTGGGTCAACTCCACTTGACCTCAATTGCGATGAGGACAGTTCTTAATAAGCCATTAGACGGTTCGCTGTTCTCAGATTTGTGTACGTTGTTAGATTAAAAAAGTTTGAGTTTTGATCTCTTACTTTTTGAGGCCACGTTAATTTGGTATTCGAACGCCTCGAGTGACAGATGTAACATTTGGGACGACAAGACCCTCGTCTTTTCTGACAGGATAGATGTGGAACACTGATCAGGATTGATAGTAAGCATACACATCCTATTCTATTAAACGAGTATATAGATCTTACCGTCGCTTATGATCTAAGAGCTGGAGTCTAGAGGCACGGCATTCGATTCAAAGCGATTATAGCTTTAATTATCGCAAAATTACAATATTATTGAATATCGGAAAGTAGTTCAAAACTGAACTCCATCGCCAGGACATGTTCCTGACAAATACACAAACAGGAACCTAGGTCAGTGTAATTACTGGGCTTATGAGACTTAATACCTAATGTCTCAGGGTAGCGGGCGTAATGCATTGCCGCGCAGGCCTTTGTGTTTCCAAGTTCTGAGTGGCACTGCAATTGTTATGGGCCTGCGTTGTGCATCAGACAACCGACCAGCTCGTCTCGTTATCGAATAGTATCGTAAAAGTTCAATTAAAGCTTGTAATAGAAAAAAAATAACAGTTAACAATAATTTTTTAAATGAAAACGGGACAGAAGATATTATATTCGGAAAACTAGAGAAACTAGAAATCCAGATAAAATCACTCACCGACTTGACAAAGTTTATCCCGGGCCTTTCATAACAATGTAAGTGTCGGGTATCCTATACTATTATTACTAAACTAACTGTGCCCCGCGGCTTCGACCACGTGGCTTAAGTTACTTCTTATAACAGCTGCCAGTGGAAGTAACGTCAAAATCGTTCCAGCTGTTTCCGAGACTAGTCGGAACAAACAGACAGATAGAAAGACAAAAATTTTATTTTGTTTTTTTGTTATTGGTACCGTATATACTTTCATTTGCATATAGTAAATAGCTGTTATTTTGACATTACAAACAGACAATTTAATTTTATTTATTTGTATAGATGTAGATAAAATGTATTACTGTACATTGTTGTACATAGTATTTCAACCGCTAAAACGTTGTATTGTCAGTAAGACTATAAACCCTCAAAGTCTCCGATTCTCTTCGAGCAAGACCACATTAACACACATTTTAAAATCGCTCCGTAATCCGATTGTCGTCGAACACGGTCGTAAACGATTTACAATCGGTGCGATGTCGTCGAGAGCTCGTCAAACTGTTTACTGTTCTTATGGAAGTTAAGTGATGCTTTATTTCCATTGGCAGTAGTGCATGTTTTTATGGCGGTTTCATTTTGGGAAATTATTTTCGAAACTATGTTGAAGTAGAGCGAGATGCGCTATTAATAAAAATTTAAATAAAAGCGAAAATTGGTAGCTTACCGGTGGTATGTTACGGCATGTATTTTGCCGTTTATGTCAGTTCTTCATATCTTGCTTTTATCCTTCAAAGGATAAATAGGAAGCCGTGTCGTCCCGGCGTAGACTATCTCATCTCATCCCCGGTGTGCCGTTACAATCGGCTAAGGAAATATACAGCGAGTGGGGAGCAGCATACTTCTCGGTCAACAGCATAATTTACTGCGAGCACCTGCAGATCAGCAAAGTATGGTGTGCGAGGGCAAAACATACGGGGAAGGTCTATGTTCAGCAGTGGACGTTTTGGGGCTGATGATGATAAGTGATGAAATAAATACTTAGGTCGAATATAATGTGGACATTTAGAACGGAAGGCCAGCTCCGGTCGAACGGCTGGCATCCGCTGAGTTGAGACCGGTTTGTGGCAATCTACAGGTAGGATGTTAGAGTCATTTTAACTTTCATAAGTGCAGTGCTCCTTTGGGGCCTATTTGAATAAAGACTTTTGAATTTGAATTTGAATTTGATGTCTATAAGATAACGCTCACGCAAACCCAAGCTATTGCGATAATGTGTGCCTATATTTGTTAATTGTTTTCTGTAATGTACCTATTTGCTACAAATAAACATTTTTCTTTCTTTCTTTTTATCTTTCTAGAAAATTCTTTTTTATGCAATTAGGAGACTAGACTAGCAGGTCGTTCGCCTAATGCTAAGCGTTACGTCTGCCCATAACAAATGCAGGAAATAAAACTTTACGTACATCAAAACATTTCTACTGCTATTTTAGTATTCAAAGAAATTTAAAAGTTTTATCTCCGCAAGCAAAAGTGTCGACTCTGCTCTCGACTACGTTCGTTTCGGTCTGCGTAATAAATATCTAAACATAAGACCCCTTGTCGTAGCGAGATTTCCGACTTGCGCATACCTTATTCAAAGAAATATCTAAACTTTCATATTGCGAAAAGTTCCGTACCCTTTCTAGTTATTTATGAAAGAAGAAACCACGAGGTTTTTGTTATCATTATCAGTAAACAGGACATGTTGTACTATAACTACTGGGAAAGTTTTACTTGCATCGTAAGGCATTCAAAGTTCTACGAAATTCGCTCGTCCTTGCGATTCAAAAGCGTCGCTTAATATCTATTAAGGTGGAAGGTCAGGTGCTGTCTGCAAGTTTTCTGCTTGCAAGCTCTTTGTAAGTGTCTTTTGGTTGTACTCCTTTTGGGGTAGGGGTCGATTGGTTAACGGGGATTGAAGCTTAGGAGAGCGTTGCTTTTGTTTACTGGTCTGAGCCATCAATATCTTGACATTGAGCATTTTGTAACTCTGGTTGCTTCCTATTTCGAACCAAATAAATAGAAAAATAACAGTTGAATGAAACGAAACAGGTTGAGATCTATCTATTTCATCTCTCTTTGCATATTCCTCCACTTTCTATAGTCGTTATAATAAGCCATGTTGGAAGCCTTCGGGCGTTATAAAATGTACCTACGCTACGATTTCCTACTCCTTTATATGACAAGGAAGAAGTAGTCAAACTCATCGAATATTTTTGTCTTGCTCCTCTCACCGCCCACAGTCGAGCCCCGCATGCAATATTAGCAGCAACATCTTGCAGTTCGCAAGTTTGTAAAAGTTGGAGCTCCGCGGTCGCTTCGTTCCAAACTATCCTTCAAAGGCTGCGGAGGATTCCTCGCTATCCTATTCATTTCAGGGAGCAGAGCTCAGGACCAGAAACTCTATCATTAGTTTCGCGATAGTTTGAAAAGATGCACCCTCAATTTTTACTTGTTAAATTTTTAATCATGTACAAAAATGAGTGACTTTCTTAAGCGGACTATAACATATCATGTAAATATATTCTGAGAAATTTTGGAGAGTTTTTTGGGTTATTTATAAATTAAGTTCGAAAATGATGATGATGATGATTTTTACACGACTGCACAAAAAGGAGTGTATATGTGTTTAGGTTTCATGTGTGTAATGTGAGTTTCTTTTCTCCCCCATAACTTGTAAATGCCTGAACAGATTTGGATATATGTGGTATCGTTAGAATCCTTACATCATACCGAGTGGCACTGGCTAGCGCAGTCGTGTTTTTTTATGTAACTTGTGTTACAATGACTTGTTTATTCAGTATAAGTCATACTATGATATATTAATCACACTCATGTAGTTAAAGAGTCGATGGTCCACTTTCGCGGAAAGGTTGCAGATTCGATTTCCGTAAGAGTAACCGTAAATATAATACGCAGTTATTAAGGTAATGGAGCGTTGCAAGTACTTCCTGATTCGCAAGATATACAAGACATTCAAGTTAGACTTCAAGATATTATATAGACCAAGACGCCCTCGATCACATACATGAAAGTAAGTGGGGGGTAAGTGTCTCACGCAAGCTTTAAGACAGTGAAGAAACAAGTTACCTCTTGGGGTGCTTAGAATATAACTCTTTGGAGGTGCGACGCTCTACAGACCAGTTAGTGGTGATGTGCAAGATCCTCCGGGGCAAAGTGGACGCACCTGATCTGAATTACAAGTTATGTCGTCTTTTCGCTCCAAACAACCATAATCGCAGTCGGAAGCATAAGCTTTTTGCTGTTCCTGCCTGTACGACTGTGGCTCGCGCAAAATCACCCATACCAAGAACACTCACTGCGCTCAATGCTCTCTTGGATGCAAGCCCAGATTGCGATGTGTTTGCTGATGAATGGAAGGATATTCTGTCGGAATGTCTGAGATTTTGTGAGATGAACGCATGCAAGTGATATCTTTGACTAATTTATAAATTTGACATTATTTTTATTTTATTTTAATCAATACTTGTAATTAGAGTTATTATTTTGATGAGTGTAATTTTTATCACGTTATGCACGTACCTAATGTTCTGAATCTATATTTTTTACTCTATTTATTTTCATTTAATATACTTATTGAATTTTAGTTTAATTGACAATCTAATCTTGGAATTTATTTTAATGTATTTTTTATTTTATTGTAATTACGGATTATTGAATAATTTAATTGCTTATATATTATTTCTGTAATCTGAATTTAATTAGTGTAATTAATTAAATAAATAAATTGAACTGCAAGTAACTACGAAAACATTGTGCTTGTGTATTTGTGTCCTTTCTGCCAACTTTATAGTGCTCGCCCACGTCGCTATCTTACTACCCCCAGTTTTTATCTTTATGTGCTGCGAGCACGCGAGCCGGGCTTTAGCGTTGAAGTAATTTGGGTTTCGCCATTGGGTTAGCGTTACTCTATTTTAGTTTTAATTCGTGGTTTAGAGTGTTTTAATTACTCTTCTTACGTTCTTACGTGTTTTGGAATTCGTTGCTCGCGGATGTTTTTTTACACTTGATAGGTTAGTTTGACTACTACCTCTTGAAGTTTACTTGATTTAATACATAGGTAGGCAAACTTGGACAGGGTGAAATTCTGCAAAGGATTCGACTAATGTAAATATACGCGTAGCTGTGTAGTCCTGGCTAATAATAGTAACATTCCATCTCTTCCCGTGGTTGCTGGCTATGGGAGTATCCAGGGAATGGGCATTCTCCTCGGTCAATTTCAAATTTCTGTATTCGCAAGGGAGCGCTCATGAAAGTTAAAATAAATGACTCTTAAGTGCCAGTTCCAAATTGGTATAGGCCGATAAAGAAGACGGGTAACGGGAAACTAGTCGGCATTCTTTTTTAAAAATATTTTTTACAGTGTTTCTAATGATAACAATTATATTTTTAAGTGTAAATATTACAGTAGTCGCCAGGAGGCTCCTGAGCTGTCTGCCTCCATGCTTCTTATGTCGACATAATCCTTAATTTTATAAAACGCTTTTTTTATCTATCTTAACTATACCTTTAAACTTTCCTGTGGTAATTCTGTTTTTGTTTTAGGATCATAATCTACTTACTTATTCTAATTTAGGATCATATTATCATAATCTACTGCAATCACCACGAAGCGTACTGAATTATGACAAAATCCCCCTTCATGGGTGAGATCGATGTTCAGCAGGGGACGATATCCTGCTGATAGTCAAATATACGCGACACAAACTATTACAAGTTGTTAAACTCAATAGCCACCTTAAAGTTACAAATTCGTTGTCTAACAACAGTAATTAACGTGTGTTCCGACGGCTGTACTTGAGAGCTAGTTACCATTTAAGTTTATCTTCGGACATGCTTAGTGCTTTGTATTTCTATTCATTACTTAAGCTAAATTATAATTAATCTATAGTAGACTTCAAAGGAAGACATTGATTAATGTAGGAAAGAAAAACGGCCCTTGGGGATAGCGGCAATTCATTACCAATGATAAAAGGAGAGAGGGGGCGGATTACATCTAGATTGAGAAGGAATAAAGGCTTTTGTTTCTTTTTACCCACGACGGAACGGAGACGGTATATGCGTTTAAGGTGAGAGGTTGTTTGTTTGTTAGTGTGTGCACACATGAATGTTCCCATTTATCTCCAGAACGGTTTGACCGATTTAGATACGGTTTTCTGCATAGGGTTTGTGACACATCAGCGATGGTTCTTAGATACATGTTATGGCATAAACTCGCCAGGGGGCGCTGTAAAAATGTTTTTCGTTAATATGAATGTTCCCGTTTATCTTAAGACTTTTACGGTTTACTGTTTACACTCTATACAGGGTGAGTTTGAATTAGTATGTGATCTCGTAAGGGGGTGATTACAAAGTTGACAACAAGTTGTGAGAACCTCCCTTGGAAATAAGTCATTGCAAATTTCAATACTAAAACAATTAACTCAACTTCAAACGTGAAGTGCGCGGCATTTTCTGTAATTTTTATAAGTTTTTCTAATCAATATCCAATCACTAAAGTTTAATGGTTTCAGTAAAAACATTGTATCAAATGATAGAGTGACCAGTAAAAAGTACTGAAAAGAATTACGAGTCATCCCGTTTCATTTATTCGGCACAGTTTACTGAACAAAGGGGGTGGCTGTTTGATATATTCGATGATGCGAAACGAGCCCCGGGGGAAACTCGATTTATATGCCGATTCAGGTTTTTAATCCAATGACGTATAGGTAACGAGAGGTATATATAGGTACCTTATGTTAGGGTAAATGTATGGGAAAGCATTTGATATGGGTATAGGCTGACCACATGTCCTGTATTTAACGGGACGGCCCGATTTTCAGCTACGAATTTAGCTGTGTCCCTTATTCCACCAAAACTAATAAGGGGCAGTACAATGTCCCGTATCAAGCTATAGGCTTGATAGAGACTACAACATTTTAGAAAACATTATTTTTTACAATTAAGTGAGTGGTCAGTAATTTGAAATTGAAATGCTTAAACCCCAAGCAAAATGAAAATAAAGTATAACTTATTTCGTACTAGCTGCTGCCCGCGGTTTCACCCGCGTGGAGATTTTGCGCGGAACCAAAATTATTTTTCCAAAATTAAAGTAGCCTAAGTTACTCCTTGTAACCTCAGCTATCTGCCAGTGAAAGTCCCGTCAAGATCGGTCCAGCCATTTTGGAGATTACCCGGAACAAACAGACAGACAGACAGACAGACAAAAATTAAAAAAATGGTTGTTTTGTTATACGTACCGTATATATTTTATGCATTTAGTATTATTCTTTCATATGAATTTAGTAACAAGCTGTTATTTTGGTATTACAAACAGACACTTCGATTTTATTTAGTTGTATAGAAAAGTATATAAACCGGTAAGATATTGGATAGACTTGGCGTTAAAAGTACCTACTTCATATACAATTTTCACAATTATTTAAATGCTTAAGTATGCAAAAACGCGTCTGCTCCAGCTCCAACTTATCATAATTATTAAAAGCCGGCTTATAATTAAACCAGCTCTTTAATACGAAAGCCATTTGCAACAGTCGCTTCTCATAATGAACCTAGTATCTTTTTATAATAGGACAGTCTGTAGAGCATCGGTTATATTGTGTAGTACTTACTGGCCTGAAAAAATAAGAAAAGGCTGCCTGCTTTCGCTGCAAGGTTCACTTCTTTTTAATCAAAACAAAAATGTTTATAAACATGAACGGAGTTAGTTATCAACGAAATAAATTAAGTGAAATTACTGGGCTTATGAGACTTAATACCTAATGTCTCAGGGTAACGAGCGCATTGCAGTGCCGCGCAGGCCTTTGTGTTTCAAAGTTCTGGGTGGCACTGCAATTGTTATGGGCCGGCGTTATGCTTACCATCAGGCAAACGACCAGCTCGTTTCGTTACCAAATAATATTAAAAAAAAAAAAAGTAACTTTTGAATGATTGAAAAGAACTGGCTGCATGAGCGTAGTAAGACATAAGATAGGCACCCAACTACAATTGTACGATTATCATAATCTCTTAGGAGGATTTAGATACGTATCCAAGAATCTCAAAGAATAAAGACATAAACAAAAGTTACATAAAATACATGACTGCCCTAGCCAGTGTCACTCGGTATGATGTAAGGATTCCAACGATACCCCATACGAATTGGATGTATGGGCCATACATCCAAATCTGTTCAGATATTGAGTTATGGTTGGATATTAGATTTCAGGCATAGTAAATAAAGACGTAGTAAATTTGTGATTACATTATTACCATTCAACCTCGTACGTAAACGAGAAAGAAGAGATAATTAAAGATTATATTGGAAAATACATGTAATTACCGCGCGATAAAAAATAAGATACAAAAAAGATAAATATTTATAAATACTATCATAAACACTGTATCTAGCTACAAACACAGTTGGATCATCTACAAGCCATTTGTTGACCTGTAGATAATCCAAAACTCAAATCAATCTATATTAATCAGGATTATCGATATCCTATAGATGTCCGCAAAGTAACGGCTGCTTCCAATTATTTACTTTTCTCTATTGTACGCACTTTTAATATGTAATTGTACTATCCTAGTAAGTAATACAAGTAGAACATATCCAATTATAACAATCCTGTCATTGTAATAATCTTGAGTCTTAATATATCTACGAGTATCTTTTCTACTCGCCAGAACATAAAAGTCTAACGCGAAAGAAATAATGTTTGTAGGTCGGTTCCAACATTTTTCTAATGGATTTCCCATTATTGAGGTCAGGTCCATGGTTTCCGTGTAATATTGAAGCTGTTGTTTAAACAGTTCACCAATTATCATTCGTAAAATAAAGTCTAGATCACAAAATGCAGCGCCAGTTGGCAAATGCTTTATTATTCACAGAGTGAGCGCTAGTCATAGAATACAAGACGTAGTCGGAATACTCGTGAGAAGCCTACGGTGCTGCTGTAAGGCTTGTAAGTTTTTTATTTATTTATTTATTTATTGCACACATACATTCAACTTATACTAAGCGTAAACATATGCACCCTGTTAGGAGGGCGTTGCAAACTTAAATTAGGTACTTACTTAACAATACAAAATAAGAACTAAAAACTAATAGAGGCTTAGCAAGTAGGTAATTCTAAGACTATTCTTCTAAGCTTGAGATCATAATTCGCTTCTTGAGGCAGGCACCGGGTATGAGGTTAGGGATAGTTTGAGCAAAACCATGTACCTATGAGCCAAATATCTTTCTGCTTCTATGCTCTTTTTTATTTGCGTCAGCAAAACAATGCCGAAATACAGATTTTAATCAATTTATTACTCTAGCTGCTGCCTGCGGTTTCACTCGCTTGGAGATTCCCGTGCATTTCTGTTCATTTTTCCTGTGAACAATTTTGTCTATCTCCCTTCTTCAGCCAAAGTACTCCCTCTGCATAAGTGCATTAATGAATGTTGTGTTTTCCTGCCATTGGACTTTAAAATTACTAAAATCTATTTAAAATTACCTTTTAATTTATTTATTTTAATTATTCAAATTCAAATGCATTTATTGCAGTAAACTTGGTATTAAATACCATATCACATACCGGTCCATAAACATACCACACACCACATAAGTACCACATATCGGTCTATAAACGGCGGGTTGAATTGTACTTCCTTTTACCAAGGCCTCTACTTTATCATCACTTTTTATCAGTTCTGCTTCTATAATTGCTTTGACAACTATTTGAGTGTAGTCCCTTCCACAATCTCCATTCATTTCGGCATTGATCACTTTACATCCAATTCGACCCGACGACTTTTTAACGTGGTCCTTCCACCTCATTTGTGGTCTTCTTTGTTTTTACCCTCCAGCAACACGCAAAAACAATATTTCATCTGTAACAGGCTCTGAAACAAAGGACCGCTTACCCCTAAGGCAAGGCGACATCAATGAATTGTTGTTATCCTTTACGCACGAAGCGTTTTGCTTCTACATTCATTTGGCGTACCGCTAAGGAGTGGAACACGTTGTCTGAGTCAGTGTTCCCTGATCTCTATTACGTGGGCTTTTGCAAGCGACGTGGGTATAGGTACCTTCTAAGTCAGCGATACTAAGCGTCCTTCATCATCGATCGCATCGTCACTTACCATCAGATGAGATAGTGATCTAACACAAGCCTCAGTATCAAAAAGACATAAAAATAAATTTGATGCTTTATGTTTAACGTTAAAACATTAAACATATTCGTGTCGCCGTTCTACCGACTGTTTAAATATTAAACAGGTAACATTTTTGTTTACAAAACATATAAAAGGCTCTTTGACCATGATGGCCGCTGTAACCTGCCTCTTACCTGTAAATATTAATGTGCATTCGTCGTTCCACTCTGGTCTGAGATAATTTGGCGTAGAACACAATGAAGTAATTGTGTATTTGCTTAAAACTTTGTGCAAAGCTTTAAAATTGTTTGAGCTTCGTTAAATTTGAAGTCGGGAATAATAATAACCTTTGAGTTGTGACTTTTGAAGTATGGCTGATATGGAATGGCTGAGTGGTGGTGAGGTCGGCCGCCGATCTAAACGTTGATGGTTCGAATCCTACAATGAGCTTGCGCTTTCGCTGAAGGGAGCCATTGTGTTATATAAACCGTAATATGGTAGTAGGTATTTTCTAGTGCTAGCCTGGCTAGCTACCACAAGTTGGAATTGGTCGCTAGGCTCGTAAGCACCTATCGGTGTGTTCCGGCAACTGCGCTTGAGAGCCGGTACTGATCTAGGTTTGGCATAAAGGTTCGACCACTTCGTTACCGAGATGTAATCAAATGCTAAACTTAAGAGTTAAAAAAAACTTTTTGAAAGCACGATTGACTTTACAATTAAAAAGGCCCGTGCGTGCATTTAGGCATAATATTAAAAAAAAGTAATTACGAGTATGAAGGTTTTACTTTGTGAATAATAAAGTAAATTTTGTTTTCTCAAAAGGCTTAACTTTTGTACAATTTCGCCTCTACAATGTAAAGGAGGGCTTATGATAAATTAATGTCTCGGAACCTGGCAAGCAGATCTGCCAAGTCTGTATTAATCACACTGAACACCTCCAATTTGTTTCGACATAATCTCCTATGTCTCCCGACACATTGCCATAATAACATGACATATTACCACATATGTAATTATGTATGTTACAGTTCACTGGCTTTATGGCTTACTAATATATCCTGCACTTCGCAGTTCTCAAAAAGTTTCCCCAGAAATAGATTGCGGCTGCAGCATGCGGTATTTCGGCGAATTTCCCCGTCGGTGTTGCCAACTCTCGTTAACTCCTCCACGCTTTATACCCTCTAGTTTCCTCACTTTTTCTGCTCCCCCGTTTCCCTGACGTGCTCATGCATGTTTTTATCCGTGTTTTTGGATAGTTTGTTGAATTTCCACTGCAGATGCGTTGAAGATTTATGTTAGCTGTTAGAAATTGCGAATTTTCTAGAAAGTTGTTACGTGCGCGCGTACCTGCAGACATTCTAGATGAAATAACATGCTTAAGTATGTGAATAAATTTTTGAAGTCTCAGGATATATTTTAGACTAGCTGTTGCCCGCGGTTTCACCCGCGCGGAGATATTGGATTTCATGGTTTTTATTTTTTTGCGCGGAACCCTAATTATTTTTCTAAAATAAAAGTGGCTTAAGTTACTCCTTATAACATCAGCTATCTGCCAGTGAGAGTCCCGTCAAAATCGGCCCAGCCGTTTCGGAGATTACTGCCATGAACAAACAGACAAGCAGATAAAAATTTTAAAAATGTTTGTTTTGTTATAGATATGTACCGTATATAGTTTCATATACATTTGTTAAAAAGCTTTTATTTTGATATTAAAAACAGACACTTCAATTTTATTTATATTATATTTATAGTTAAAATGGCTGACAAATTTTTGACTTGACATCGGTACTTAGTTACTGTCTATCATATACGTTGTTTATGAGCGCAATTCCATCGATTTATCTGCAACCTTTCTTTCCGATTTATCGTCGAACCATTTTCTCCAATGAGTAATGACTTTGAATTTCCATATGGAAGACCAGTTCTAAAACAAGATGAGTAATGGACGTTCAGTCATTATATATCGTTAACAACTACTTCGCTTGGGGAAGAGATGTTGAAAAATGTATTTTATCAGTCAAATTGAATTTGCTTTCCGCGTGATTTTAGTAGTGTTCATGTCGTATTTTTTTTTAAATGTAACGCTGATTCTTTAAAACTTTTCACATATTTGAGATTCAAATGAACATAAGAACATAAGGTTGGGCCACGCACTTAATTTTTATCGGTACGATCTACATTCTACACATAACCGAAAAACAGTATTTCATTGAAATTAATTAAAATGTGTTGTTAACAACTGTGGTTAAAATTTAATTTATGATATTTCCAGCCTATCCTGGTCTCTCAAAACTACTTACGTGTTTTCAGTGAGGGTTCAACCTATAGTCATCATCAGCCGGAAGACGTCCACTGCTGAACATAGAGCCCTACAGAACGCTACTCAGATCGGCTACTCGCCTCTTGCGCTACCTATACCTAACGACAGTCATGATTATAAGCACGGTACCTTGTGTATTTAAAAAAAATAAAACAAAATAACTGGAGTAAATGTCATATCCCGCTCGCGGACTACGTAGTTCAAACCGCCTGTACAATTGGGCGACAAAGTAAACGGAACAGAACCTGAAGCACAGAATTAGAACTGCGGCCGGCCGTGAGCTTAATTGCGCGGTGTGTGCGAGGCACTAGCGCGTGTGATATGAAGTACTACTCAAAGGTTAACGTCACAATATAAAAAGAGAACGGAAGGGACGCTTAGTACTTGGCGCGCTTAACGGTCACGTGTTCCTAAGTCGCGCAAAGGAAATATGAGACGATTTCAAAAGACTCGCGACAGATCTGTTCTGCTGCCTGCCGCATGTGAAGGTCATTTATCCGAAAAAACGCGTATAGAGATACAAATCAGTCGTGTCAGAGACGCTAAAAGAGCCTAGTCTTTTAAAAAAGACCGGCGCAGACTGAACACTAAAAGTAAATAATAAGTCTTAAAAACAATTTAACATTGATCTATCATTATTCTATAAACGGAAAAAGACGTTTTTACTAAAGAAAAATTTCTCCGGAAATTTAATCCATCCTATCCCAACGACAATTTCATTTATTCATTTTGCCTATAATTTTATTCCAAATAATTTCTTTTATAATTCATCAATCGAAAATAATAGCTAATAATAAAATGAGGTCCGCAAGGGAGACTGAATCTTCCCTCTGTAGAGCAGTTGTACCCCGGGGCCTGAACCGTGGAATTGAAAACGTTTTTCTTGCTCTCGTTAATTTAATGAAAACATTTTATCTTGATAAGTTGTTTGATCGCTTGAAAAGTTGTTGATACACTTAAATGTAATAACAGAAAAAGTAACCAACATAAACTAAAATAACTAAATAAAATACACACTAATTTATTTACAATCTTAATCTAATAATCCGCTACCAGTAGGAAATGTTGGGAGTGTAATACTTACTTTTTGTCATGAGTAGCTGACAGCCTTGTTTTTATATTGATGACAAGCTTTTGCCCGCGGCTTAACTAATAGAAGTAAATAGACTCGAGTAGTTTTCTTTGCAAAACTAAAATAAGATAACCCTCGAGTATTTCCATCCAATAGTCAGTGCGTATTGTATCACAGGATTCCTATCGTCGGTGCTCTAGCGCTCTGTTGCAGCCATCTCGTCAAATGACTGTTTGTCCGAACAGTCGAGCAGTTTTATATTCCTGCTCGGCTGCTTGCGAGAAAAGATGCCGTTTGAAGTTCTGAAGACAAATTGGAGTTTTTGATGAAGTTACTTTGTTTTTTACCACATTTCTAGCAATGTCCAATTGTTTTTGTTGATTACTTAGGAATAGTATTTCTGTAGTAGCTAGTTAATAAATGTATTCATTTCATATAAAAAATAACTGAAGCTTAATTTTGAAACTATAAAGAAGTACTTATAATTCTTCTTTTTCAAGCTGTTATTGTAAACTTTTTGTGAAAATCCCTAGAGAGACTTTGTAAGTTGTGTATGTATTTCTACTTACTTTCGAACTAAAGTTCGAATTTTGGATTTTACTGAAAAAAATGTTTGTTTTTTATTACCTTGGCCAGGAATGAAAAGCGTTGATTTTGAAAAAAAAATGTATAATTATAATAAAAAAGCTACGTAAATAGCCTTGCCTTAGTCTCACAGATTATCAGATTTATAGTCTTTGCTTAGTCTTATACAAGTAATAGTTGGATACAAGTGTCATTTCGAATTAGTATTCCAGTACCGTTTGACTTTCTTCCACAATATCAAGAAATATGATGTAATTCTACGTAATGTCTTCACCAGCTGTTGCAGACTTGGCATTGGGCAGTTGGCTGGCAGTTCACCGCTTCGAAGCTTGACTTATTTGTTTACAAAATTAACACTTATGTACGGAATTTTAAACAGTTGCTTCTGAAAGCTAGGAAATTGAAAAGAAAGTGCTGCGAAATTTTAAACGAAGTTGCCGATAATTTTTTTAGGTTTTATTTATTTATTTATTTATTGCTACATTTATACAAGTTAGCGTTTGGCCCCTACCTGACTTTTAGCCTACTGCTAAATCTTTAGCCAGAAACACTAGAAAACATCTATACCATATGTATGTTTCGATAAGTTTTGGTGACGATTCTTAGAAGGATCGTCAGTAAACTTGGGTAACTTATGAGAGTAGAGAGAGAGAGAGAGCTTCGCAGAAGGGTGTAACAGTGCAGGGGATGACACGCTATGCCTATAATTATTTTTTTTAAAACTGGATTGCTTTGTTTTCCTTAATGCAATTAATTTATACTCGTACGTACTTAAAAGTTCTCAGACGAAACATCAGTCCAAATAGTAATTCAAAGGGGTAAAAACGTGTAACTGCCACACCAGTGAACTTATTCAAATGTCCCAAGATACATATCATATTGAACCATCTGCGGCGAACAGTTCTATTTTGACTACCAACTTGCGCGAGCGTAACAATTTTAACAAGTTTTGAGTTTAACAATTTCCGCGTTCGAAATTCGAGACGGTGATCTCTTTGCACTTTGTTCTGAGTGTCTCCACCACGGTAACTGAGACTGCAGGATCTGTGTAAGATAGTTTTGAATGTTGTTTGAATAGATTGCTTCTTCGTTTGTAAGGTAGTTCGCTAACGACGCTGTTTGCAACTTTGCATGCTTTGTAAAGTTGCAAACTAGTTTCGATTGCAACTAAATTGCAGTTATTCGATACAAAGGAGCGCTCGCTGCTTTTCTGCTAAAAAGAAGATAGTTAAAAAGCTGCTCCTTTAACAGTAAATAGTGTAGCATTTTTATAAAGATCAAAATCCTACTAATGTTATAAATGCGAAAGTGTGTTTGTTGGTTTATTGGTTTGTCGGTTTGTCCTTCTTTCATGCAGCAACGGAACAACGGATCGACGTGGTTTTTGGCATAGATATAGTTTACGGACCGGAGAGTAACATAGGCTACTTTTTGTCCCGGAAAAATGTACGGTTCCGGTGGGAACGCGGGTAGAAACCGCGGGCAGAAGGTAGTTCGATTATAAATCAGATAAAGGCAACGAAATAGTTTTAGGCTAAAATTCAGAGACGTAAGCGTGGATTCATGCTGCCATATGTCAAAATTCTATACAGTTTTGCCTTTTGATAGTTTTGACTTAGATTCTTCTCTGAATCTTAGCTGATTCGTTAATCTTCCTTTGCGTGCCTAAAGTGACTGCAAACAGGTAAACACAGTGGGGAGGCACAGGCAAAGCTATTCTCAGATGGCGCCACCTCCGCTGGTGCTGGTCATTGATGGTTATTTTGAGGGAAAATGAATTAAACTATAACCAGTAAACATGCTCACGTCTTAGAAATCATTAGATTTGAAATGGTCACTACATAACCGAGACGAATAATTGGTTTCCAATATTTTTTGATGAGCAATGCTTTGATCCACAATTTACGTTTTTCTCGTTACAAGAGAAACGTGTGTACCTTAAGTTTACATTGAATTGCACTTTACAGAGGCATACTTTGTTGAAAAGACGATTTTTTGTTCATTTACTAAAATTTTATAATGAAGTTTCATAGTGAAACAGCACCAGCGATAATGCGCCACCTAGCGGGATAAGTAAGCAGTGTGGCTCCCCGTTGTTCGCTGTCGAGCTTGTCATCGAATTTGTTATAGAAATGTTTCTACTGCAAAAATGCGAACGAACGAAAGTCATACGTGTGTTTACAAGCGAGCGGTTTGGTAAGCGTTCTTGTGTAGCACATTTGGAACGGGCGCCACTTAAAATTTTTATTCCTGTAATTACTCTGTACCCTCTTAAATTTAAGTACCACATAACTCTGCATTTAAATATGACTTAAAACGTTTAAATTCGCTGCAGCAGCATTCAGTCTGCTGTTGAATGCATTAATAAAAGCACGTCCCGACTAAAATACTCCTTCAAGTTTCTTAACGGCAGGGTATAATAATGTGGGCAGTGCTCCTAGATTTCATTTAGACTTGTCTACTCTAAGGTCTCAAAGGGATCGTTGTATGAGTCATGGTTTGTTAATAAAACCTTTTGACATTTCGGTGCATGAAATTGGACCATCCATAATGGATTACAAGTGTTTGTTCCGAATCGTTGCCTTTTCTAAGATTGATAATTTCATTTACAACACTTCTAGTGATGGCCGTTTCAAGAAAAGCGTTGCTGAACGACGATGGTCGATGACAGTTGCCGATGCCGGCATCCGTTGACGAATCGGCGAAATCATAAAACTGTATTATCATCATGCAGTCAACGTCAACTGTCATCGAGAATGACGGCCGGCGGTGACTGCGGATCAACAATCTATGGGACACCTTAGACGCTCAAGCAAACGTACGTTTGCTTG
The DNA here is from genome assembly GCA_907269065.1 of Crocallis elinguaria. Classification (NCBI taxonomy): domain Eukaryota; kingdom Metazoa; phylum Arthropoda; class Insecta; order Lepidoptera; family Geometridae; genus Crocallis; species Crocallis elinguaria. The sequence continues at coordinate 38,277,777 of OU026065.1, forward strand.
TCAGAATAACAACGCTTTTGCGTCAAGCGCGGATTTCGTGATACTCGAAATGCGCGCTTGACGCCAAAGCGTTGTTATTCTGACAAGCTAACGACGTTTGCTTGAGCGTCTAAGGTGCCCCTATCGTTTCGTTGCTCGTTGACAGTCATTGATACATGAACTTTTATGATTGATGAACTTTGAACAAAAAAGTGCCGATGTAACGCGCGCTTGCCATCTCACTCCGTGAATGACGACTCTATCAAATACATTTAAAAAATCTAAATTCCCTACAAATAATTTAGTATTTTTAAATGCTTATTTTTAAATGCTTATTACATTATTATTACATTTTTTTAATCATTGAATCTTTTTATGTTTTATTCAAATTAATTCCAATTAATCCTATCAATAATAAATTATTTTGAACAAAATTATACAATCTAATCAATCTATAACTCTTCGTACCTGAAAGTGAAACTGTGAAATATGAATAATAAAGTCGTCGGCACTAACCGTTGTTTTTTGAAAACGCCTATCGCTACACTTTATTTAGTACCACACTTCCGCACGTATGTAAGCGAAAAGGAAATTGCGTAGTTTCCCACCATCGACTGACTTCGCTTTTAAGATTGTCATCTGAAATACTTTTAGGGCACAATCACGTCTCAAGCGAAGCACGTAGATAAAACTTAAGTTTGTCGTGCCTAGTTTCAGTTTGAATCACCTCACGTTCCTTATAATATCTCAAAAACTTGTAAAACAAGATGATTGTTGGATCCCGGTGTTAATTCTGAGGCAGGCGGACGTGCCTGCGACGCTGTATGCCCCTGTTGGCGCCCAGTAGTTCCCCTTATGGTGTCGTTCGCTCGTACTAAACGAACGTTCGAGCTCGCGGAATCTTATCAAAAACTTTATTAAAACATAAAACGGGGGACGTGTTTTATTTAGGACGCGGCCGTCTGATCTTGTGTAAGTTTGTGACGGTGTCTAGGTTTAGTGGGTATTGTGCCTGTGGTGGTTCTAATTACGTGTTATCAGCTGTCTTCAGTCCAATCAAGATGACCTCTCTCATTATCAGATAGGTGCCTACATAGAAATTGCGACATCTGTAACATTGTATTAAAATTTTAAACCCTGAAGTTTTGGCTTAGACTTCAAAGTGTCAACATCATAATATTTGCAGTGCTACCCAGAACTTTGAAATAAAAATATGCCCTGAGATATCTGGTATTAAGTCTCATAAGCCCAGTTAATTCAATGACTATTTTGCTCGTGAAACTGGAAAATAATAATGCTTGCAAACTGCTGCTTGGCGGCAGACTTGCACGAGCAAAGCGATAGTACCCACCCAGATGGATGCTCGCAGAAGAATATTCTAAGTCACCAAGGAGTTCTAGTCTCAAACAAAGATACCACGTTTCGTGTGCAGACAAGCATTTCTCTCCAATGTGTTTACGTTAATAGGCTTTGTTTACTAGCCACAACTGTCTTCAAGTAAACCAACTTGCTCTATTAACAGGTTTATACTTGGTTTATGATAACAAACTATGTATTATTACATCCTTGTTGAATAATATTAAACATTATTGCGAACTATCTTCCTCACATAATTAATTAACCAAGCGCGTACAGTTTATGTAGCAGTTTGTATAACAGCATCCGATGTGATGCCCGCCCATCGCTTCCAAGTTGCGAGAGTTGTTCTAGAACAACCCTTAGGTTAGAGTGTTCTAGAACTTTTGTTAGTCTAGTCTAGTTGAAAGTGCTACGTTGGCGAGCGATGAGTTTTGTTATAACAAATTTAAATGCAAATTGTTCAGACACTATTAAAACTGACTACATTTGAGAAAAGTTTACTTATATAATAGAGAAATGTTTTTTGTATAACAGTTTATCCCCAAACAAACTGCGCAGAACCGGCAAACCGTAAAGAAACTGAAAAAAACTCCATCCAATACACTGTTCAGAATATTGGACTGCTATAACTCAGATTCGCATGAGAGCTTGCCAAAAGAGCTGAAGTCTCCTTTAAAGAAAACACTCCAACATTACCGCTGAACAACTTTGAATCTTATCCTTATAGGTGAAAGTATTAAAATCGCTTGAGTTTATCACAGGACTTATAAGGAAAAGGATGTTGATGATCTCTTGCTTTCACGGATAAATATAAAAAGGGAAAACATTAACCATGTGGAGTATGTAAGTGCGGCTCGACTGACGTGAATGGGCATTGACGAGGGATAAATCCGCGCCTTACGTTGTTTACGTTTTAGTTTCGGACTTTCCGTTTGGGTATTTGAATATGGAATACAAACTATAACTTGTTGAAAAGCTAAGAAGCTTAGAAGTTGACTTGTTGAATTTTCTTAAATCATAATGTAATTTATATATAATCAAATGCATAGGTTCGTAGGTGGATGGGTCGGGTCCTACGTGGCGCTTGAGGTACTAATGGAAACCATCGTGGCAACCTTACAATAGGTAGGGTATTTTCTGATGCTCGCCTGAATAGCTTTCACCCCCAATTTCCAGCTCAAGTTGAAAATCTGACGCCAAGCACCTATCAGTGTCTATCTACGCCGCATTTTAGATTAGTTCTCGTTCTAGGCTTTGCGTGGTGCCTTCGATGGCAACGCTTACCATCAGGTAAGATGGTAAAAATATGGATGAAAAACTTGTAGTTTAAGGTATTGAATTCGTTAACGTATTCATTTATTATGTGTCACTGTATTGGAGTAGGATTACTACTGAAGTAGCATTTAAGAGATGAAGGTGGCATATAGCTTTCAAATCAGGTCACGTAACAGCCTTAAGAAAAAATTAAAAGCAATTTACGATCTCATAATTCGTCCACGTAGGTACCTCAAACACCTGAGCGACACGGATCATCTCCAGCATATCAGTCACCGCCACCCTTCGCGTTATTTTTATTTTCTACTCTGGCTACATTTAAGCTTTTTTTTTTGGTAGGCATTATGCGGCTTTTTTGGCAGCTAAACACGGGTAATTTTTTCCATCAATGCACAAAATGAAAACAAAAAAGAAATTTCAGCGGATTGGATGTCGCTAGACTGTTAACCCTGGGGGTAGTTAAACAGTTACAGTTAATGTGATGATACGTCATTTATTTAACGGAACACTTGCTGCGTTAATTTGCGGATAGTTCGGCCATCTTTAAAGGGCATTAGCGGTTTTTATTGGCGATGGGGTTCAAATGAGATTAGTTCGTTAACGAACTTTAACTTTTATTGAAGTTTTAAGTGGTCCTTCAGTTTGGCTAGAATTGTGTTAGAAAGCCATGATTGTTTTGTAGTACATTCGCTTGTTTGTAATAAGGCTGCAGTACCAGCATGACGTGGAAGATAGATTGTTGTTTCACGGCACTTGAATGAAATAATACTTTTTTCCCATCACAGTAAATTTTCTCCCAAATACTAATACAATGACAATATCTTGTTTTAAAAATTCAACTTAATACTTTCACAAAATGCACAAACCTAAGGCTAATGATTTTTTTTCCAAAATTAGTAATTTTATTCTATTCGGTTTTAAAAAATTTAAAACTACAGAATGGCGCGGCGATGAACTTGTGTGGCAGAATACAGCGCGCCGCTATCTCGCTCGCGAATCGCAATATTTTTGAAGATAAAAACCACTTAATATGATTATGAAAGATCGTATTCGGTGAAACTACTTGCAATAACATTACAAAAGTTAAACAAACATTTCATTTGGATCCATTCAAGTTTTCAAACCAAAAAATGGGATATATTGTTTTCCCCATTTCCATATATGAAAACTTGATCGATTAAAAATTATACTTTTGCCGTACCTTTGTAATGTTTTTGCCAGCAACTTCACCGAAAGCGATTTTTCGTGAACCCTTTAAAAATGTTGAGATGCGTGAGCAAGATCGCAGCGCGCCATATTCTCCGTTCGCTTCGCTCATCACAACACAGCAAGCGTTTATGTAACTACAAATAAATTGGCTTCAATTTGTCTTTACCCGGGAAAACCAACAAGATGTTAAACAGATTTCAAATTAATCTGGCATTACGAAAGCCAGGGCTGCCCATTCAGAGCTGGCTATCAATTTACTGGAAGTTTATTAACGAGTTAGCTTCCCTCGCCCGTGCCCGGCGGAAACGACAAAGATCTTTAGGACATCGACTGCTAACGAGCAAGATCCATGAAACAGGATGTCGAGGTTCTATATGGTTGTTTATTAGCTTTTCCAAGTCATCTTAGAGACTTGAGATCTTTTACATAGGCTTAGTTGGACTATCTCACTTTTTTTATTATTGGATAACGAGACAAGCTGGTCATTTGCCTGATGGTTAGAATAACGGCGGCCCATAACAATTACAGTGCAAATCAGAACTTTGAATGGCAAAGGCCTGTGCGGCACTGCATTGCGCTCGTTACCCTGAGACATTAGGTGTTAAATCTCATAACCTCAGTAACTTCACTGACTACTTCGCTCATAAAATCGAAACTCACTTGTTGGTAAGCAACGATGTGGTCGACGATGAAGCGCACTTACTTAGAAGATACCTGTCCACTCGTGATGTCAAGAAACGGAGGTAATAGAGATCAAGAAACAAGGACTAAGGCAAGGAGTTCCACTCCTGAGCGACTCCTTATGTTTGGTTACAAAAACTCGGAATAAATGGCGCAGCGGTAGGGACGTATAGCCCAAGTGTTGGAATCCTAGGAACGCTAACCTGTCCCCTAATCAAAGTCGGTTTCATGTGTTTATCTGTGAAGGCTCAGATGTATTTACTAAACACAAGCTGATATTGTTCCAAGCGTTCCGTCCATACTGCCCTGGCAGCCTACGAGTCCAATGTTCATATTACAAGCAGCAACTACAAGCGAGATCCCAATCTCCGCCCTGTGACGTAATATATGAACGCTGGGACTCGCGAGTGCATATCCAAGGATTAATGATGCTGCCTGGGGTTAGATTTCCTCTGGCGCTGTAATATATCATTAGTTTTGTGAGAGATCGGGGTCTAATCTTATTATAGTCATCGGAAGTTATGTCACAGTTCGGAGTACGACTGCAAATCGATTATCCTCCTACTGTATTAAAGCAATCAAACAGTATTCAAGATATTGAATGGGTCTATTCGCGTACAAATTAATACTCAAATATGTTTGACTAACTGTGACACATAATAATGATGGTGCACACTGATAACCCTGCCCTAGGATTCCCATCGTCGCAGATGGCATGGATACTCATAGATACCACAGCACATACACCCAAGACTCGAGATCAAACTTTATGGCCTGCACACAGTTTTCCCCGGCCAGGAAACGAACCTGGGACCCCTCGTTTTCTATGCAGGATCACTATAACTTTAGCCCCGGAGCCGTTACAACGACTAACCTCGATATTTTGATTATGTTTCGTCTTAAAAGGAACAAGTAAATTTAATGAAGTAAAGAATGTGACGCCCGCTTTGTCAAATTATAACGTAAATACATCGAATACTCCTCTTGATGCGAAGGCTGTATGTTGTTTTTTCGTCACGACTTCCGAGAAGGGGATCCTCAATTCGATCAACTTTTTTTGCTAAAATTTTTATATCCGCTAATCTATATTTCCGGTTTTTTACTCGATAAAAAACAAATCTCTTTTTATTGAAAGGGTAAAACCCCAATTCGGATATAAATTTGGTTAAGATCTGATGTTCCCCGAAGTTTGAAAATGATATCAGCTTTTGGAGAATTAATGTATTCTTTGGTTATCACTTTGGTTATCCTCTTTTAGTAATGTAATAGCTCTTTGAAAAGTTCAAATATGAATAGAAATCTTTTTGTACTTCTATTTCTCTTTTAGTTGAAATTGTTTTTTTCTTATACTATTATTGTTGCTAAATATACTTTTTAAGCGTCTGTCTTTTGTCTTATGTACGGAACTCTTAAGAAATGAAACTTGTATTTTGATCACATCTCTTGCCTCCTCGCTCTACTTCCATAAACAAAACCCCGTTCTCTCATCTCGTCCCTGGGCGGGTGGCGGTGGCGAAATCTCGTAAGTAATCCGGAAACAATGCGCCAGGTGCGCCGGGACCACTCCGGAAAAATGTGCTCTTGTTTAATGGGGGAGCAGTGTGCTAGGGAGTAGGTTGTATAATTTAACATTGTATTTACTGGACTAACGTTGTTACTTACTTAATATTTGGTGTGTGCCGTCAGTCATGCTAGCTAGTCCTGTCTTTTTACACGACTGCACAAAAAAGAAGTATATATGTGTTTAGGGTTCATGTATGTATGTGAGTTTCTTTATTCCACCATAACTTGTAATTGCCTGAACAGATTTGGATGTTATGGGGTATCGTTAGAAGCTTTACATCATCACGAGTGACACTGGCTAGGGCAGTCGTGTATATCTATGTAACTTTTGTTACAATGACTTGTTTCACGTTGTGAACAATTTTTTTAAACAAGAAAACTTTCCTCCGTCTTATTAATTTATGTTAATGTTTGAAATGTTGCTGAACAAGGAACGTAAGCTGAGTTGAGACTGTGCTAATTGTTATTACACTGAACTATATATTTCAATGTAGTTCCTTTTTGCTGTTCTTAGATTTGCTTCGTCATTTCAAACCTCTCATTCTATATTATGTCAATTGACATAGTCGCATTTTATAAACATAAAACCGAGTACCATTACCTCATTTAGTTAGTCCACCAGATCTAGACCAAATTTAATTTATGGATGGATCGAAGCACCAGTTGTACTTCAACCGCTTATCGCTTGCGCCGCACACTGACTAGCATTCGTGTTCTCAGAGTTTTTGTTAGGAAGTAGCAGTAGTGTTCCTCGGTAATATTCGCGACCCAATTTGCGGAAGAAGCCTGGCCGCATCCACCTTACGCCTCGGAGCTAGGGGGGATGATTCATTTGTATTCTGAATACTGAACTGGATTACTTCAAGTACAAAAAGAAGAGTTACAATTATTTGCAAGTATTTAATTAAAAGTAAAGTCATTTAAAGAAACGCTTGTTATAAACCCATTTTGCTACACATTGTTAATTAAAGAATAAAGTTTCAAAGACATAATTGCATTTAATATTAATGATAAAATTATTGTGTACTGCATAATGAATGCACCAAACCTCTTTGTATCCCGATATCTATGCAGCCTCCGCTACACAAAGCCCCAGAAAGCTCGTTTGCTTCCGAACAAGGAATTAATCTATCTCCCCACACAGGGGGTGCGGTTGCAATTAGTCTCTGATGGGATTACAGTACCTCAAAGTGATCATAATAATGTAAAGCGTAGTAGGTATCTGTACTCTATGCATAAATCTGTGTACATTTCGATACAGATCTTTGACATTGCTTCTGTATTTTATTTCAATTTGAATAATTCATTAGCAGTAGATACTTCATTGTAGAGAAGTAGGTACTGTATTATTATGTTTTTATCTTCACAATAGATCATACGTTTATCTTTCTAATTTGAAGGAGATTATAAATACAGCAGTTTATTACTCTTAAAAGTACCAACAGTACAAAAAATCGCTGAAGTACATTGGATAGACTTATCGCTAATAGCTCTTCAGTCAACCTTTGATGTATTTGATGACCAATGAGTAAGAGGCCGACTGGAAATAGTAACTACCTATATAAAAAAATGTATATTTGCTATTATTATTATTATTACAAGATGTTGTATATTACGCGATTTTTAGACTGGACAGGTTTTCAGTTCGCTCCCTTCCAGTTATAACATAGATAGTATGCCTATAGACTACAGTGAAGTGTAAGTGAAAACCAAGTGAAAGGGCACCTAGAGTCACTCAACTTTCATGAGGTATACAGACATACAATACAGACGCTCGAAAAACATTACCCTCCTTCCCTTCGGCAATCGGGTAAAAAGGTTTCGCTAATCCTCAGGTATTAGTCCGCACTCAACGCATCTCGACTTTTCCGATCTAAACTCCGACCCTGTGTGGAATAGATGGGAAATTCCTCTTTATTTCATAGTGTTGCCAGAAAAGTGACTATAAAAGAAGCCTCGTGGAGGCCGCGGAGAAAGCTATATTGTACTAATCATCGATTTGGTAAACTATGCCGTAATCATTTTACCTTTTCTCTTTATCTGTCTGGAAAAGGAGAAAGTGTTTTCCCTCCTGTATTGGGCTAGCGATTCGTAAGAGGCAATAAACCCGGCTACTTTTTGCTGTAGGACTTTACTAGGTGGTAGGACTAACTCTTCTGCGAGTGTCCGCCTGGTTTGGTACCACCGCAATGCTCATGAAGTCTGCCGCCAAGCAGTAATGTGCAAGAATTACTGTATTCCGATTTGATGAGCAAAATAGCCAGTGAAATGACTGTGCTTATGAGACTTAACACATAATGTCTCAGGGTAACGAACGCATTGAAGTGCCGCGCAGGTCTTTGTATTTTAAAATTGTGCGTGGAACTGCAATTGTTATGAGCCGGCGTTATGCTTACCATCAGGTAAACGATGAGTTCGTCTCGTTATCAAAGATAATATAAAAAAATACTTGCTCTTCTGTGACAGCCCGTCCGGTGTCTACCGCCTTTATGAAGGTTATGTGCAAATAATATTGTATTCCGGTTTTAACGGCTAACGAAACAGTTATAACATTACTGGTTGTGAGTTTTGAGACCTGATGTTTAAGGTGACGAACACGCAAAGAAGACGAAGTGCAGTGTCGCATAGGACTTTATCATTTAATACTTTTATTAAGAAGTATTAAATGATAAAGTCAAATATCAATGTGACGCCTAACATCACGCCAAAGAACTTATTGTTTAGATGACACAACAAACATGATGATGATTGTGCAATTTATGACATGTATGTTTATTGTCCTATGATGATGATGTCAAAGGCTACCCTGTGGACAATAATAATTATAAAAAAACAATATTTAAAAGCAGATTTGAAAAAACAAGTAAAAAAAATGCTAGCCAGAGCGCCCATTTAATTTTTCAACAGGCAACACCCAAATGTCACCTCTACAAAATCCAAACAACTGGAAGCCCGTAAAGAAGAAAATCCGATTAGTTCTTCTTTTTCGATTCGACGGAAATCTGGATTAGTTTCTCACGATCGTAATGGCTGCTCCGTATCCTGAATGGTAAAAAGCTTTATTCTGAAAACACAAATAGAAATAAACCTGCGAATTTGCTTAGTTCTTTCTCTGGAGTTCCGTGGAGCTAGGGCCGATCGGTTGTTGTGTTTTGATTAAATATTGATTAAGTGATACCCAGTTGAAGTAAATTACGGAAGTGTGGTGAGCAGAAACTTTGTTCTCGGGTCTCAGATTTTTGTAATGTGTTTCTGTACAGTAAGGGTATTCGTGCTTTGAAATATCAGCCCGAAGACGTTCACTGCTGAACATAGACAAACCCCAATATCTTCTTTTTTTTTTTTTTTCTATTTTTTTTTTTTGATTACAAGTAGTCTAAAATACTTTGAGTGAAATGCACTTTCATCATATTATGCTTCGTATCGAACTGTTCTATAAAATAAATTGGTCCTATTAGTGTGGATGTGTACAATGATATTAAAAGTTCCAATATTCCAGTGGTGGCTCTACTCATTGTAAATTGAGTAGGTATATTTTATAGTTTCAGAAGCTCTCTATTGCTTGTTAAAGACACAAAAAAGAGAATAATGAATTTTTCCTATTTTGTTGACTGATTATGCCACCAGTTGAATCACTCTTATACTGTTAATACATTCTAAATATACCTTCCAAACAAGAAAGTTTCCTGCTTCAGCATAATTTTAAAATAAACATTTTATGAAGCACCTCGTCTTGTTCTCTTCACGAAGAGTACCTAAGTCCTGGCGTGGGGTGCATTACTCCAGTGAATAAATAAGTTGGCTATTTGTGAACTAATCGGGAAAGTTTTCTACCCTCTTAACTATTCTGTAGTCACTTATCAGTGTGGATTAATTCCATCAAACAAGCAATTCTTTTACTGTTATATCTGTCTGTATTATACTTTGGGAAACTGCTCTTTAAATCGCTTTTAGATTTTTTTTCTTAATAGGTTAGCATTTGAGCCCTATCTCGAAGGTAGCGATTACGCTAATCGTTGATAGGACAGACTCACAAGTGCACACGGAACACGCGGTCAAACATGAGCCAATTGAATATAAAAAAAAACATGCTGTTAGGTGCTTAGCGATACAATTACAACTGTAGGCTGGTTAGGCAGGAGGTTAGGAGGAGTTAGGCAGGCGGGTGTTACGATGTTTCCCTTTCAAGTTCAAGCTTATTGTAGGATTCAAACCACTGACCAACAGATTGGCGGCCGAACACAATAACGCTGAGTCATCATCACTTCAAAACTTAAATTTGGACTTCAAGGGTTAAGGTGTCATTTTTAAGAAATTCAAGAAAAAGTATGCACATTTATTCCCCTCTGCGTTAAGGGTCTCTAGGAGATACTTAGGAATGCAAAATGTGCTGCGCCAATCTTAGTCGGTGTCTTAAATGCTTAAGACATGTCCTAACTTTATGAAACTAATTTTGCAAGTCCTAGGTATTTAACTAGTGACAGTCGAACGAAACTGTCATGTCGATTATTATTTCGCAAATGCGCAATTTCGAATTTCAGTGTCAAAACCAACTAAAGTACAGAGTAATATATAGAAATGTACCGCTTTCGTTCATTCCATTACCTTACTTACGAAACGTCAGTTGTAGGAGTATCTTAACGTAAACTGGTTGGTGCAGAGGAAGTCGGTCAAGTCAAAACTGAGGTTAATTTAAGCGTTGCTTATGTAAGTTTCATCTTAGTTGACTTTAGTGCAGACAGGCATTAATCCAACCAGCATCTGGGTATGGACATAATATAAATGCATCTATCTAAGAAATAATAATAACATTGCACCTTTCAACAGTTTTAATATCTATAAACTCGAAGACAAAACTAGTAATTTCCTCGGCGGCTTTGCCCGATCTTGCTATCTGAGGACTTTTCTCTCCTAGATTTTTCATGAGGATAAATGATACCCGTGTGGAAACATTGCAGACACAAAAACAGCAGTATAAGTGCGCTTCATATGTGTTGACCACTGCACCATCAATAATGTACTATGTAACTTTTGTTAGTGGGAGGACTAACTCTTCCGCGAGTGTCCGTCTGGGTTGTTACCACCGCTTTGTGAGTGAAGTCTGCCGCCAAGCAGTAGTGTGCAAGCATTACTGTGTTCCGGTTTGATGAGCAGAGTATCCAGTGTAATTATTGGGCTTATGAGACTTAATACCTAATGTCTCAGGGTAACGAGCGATCTGCAGTGCCGCGCAGGCCTTTGTGTTTCAAAGTTCTGGGTGGCACTGCAATTGTTATGGGTCGGCGTTATGCTTACCATCAGGCAAACGACCAGCTCGTCTAGTTACCAAATGCGGTGTAGTAAAGATGGCGAATACGCAACCCTAGATTAGATCTGACTCTCGAGATGAGCCGCCGGAGCACACCGATGGGCGCTTGCCTATATATTTTCAACTTGAGGGTGATAGCTATGGGGGAAGTGACCCCTAGAGATGCAGTGACGTTTGGTTTGCACGAAATAAATTCCACCATTTTTGCCTAGACATAATACGAGCTGATTGGCTATGGCACCGCCTCGCGCCGATTGCCCGTGCGCTGATACGCTGTGAGCGATTAATGATAGCAAAATTAATACATTGCTGTGAGATCGGATAGTACAGTATTTCATCTCTCGGGGTTAGTATCTCGATGGCGATGGCTAATCAGACGACTATGGTTGCCTCACGATGTTTTTCGTTCCCAAAAGCTCAAGCACGTTGCAGGATTCGAACCATCGACCTTACAGATCGGCGGCCGGCGTCACTACCACTAGAGCCACCATCGCTCCAAAGCCCTTTTATTCCCGGAGCAAATAAATCAATAGCGGTTAAATTATCATTGAAACAAATGTCACGTTGGATGTGTCAGTCCCCTGTCTTACTGGGCCCATCCACTGCATTCTAATGTCCACCGGCCACATTGGCTATATATGTCAACATCCAGTAAGGACGCTAAAGAGAAAGCTCATGGCAACAGCAGAATGAGCCGCCAGTTAGGGTGAAGGACGGTAACTGGAAATAAGAAACTTGAATGATATTTTAGTCGAAAAGTGCTATACTTATAAACTAAATGAATATATAAGGTATTATTCGGTTTATTATTAAACGGATTTTGTGAAGTCAAAGTACACATTTAAGTTTGATATTTTTTTATACTACTGGTAAGTGAGAGGAGCGGGTCGTTTGCCTGATGGTAATGCTAGCCCAAAATAAATGTAGTGCCAATCAGAACTTAGAAACACAAAGGCCTGCGCGGCACTGCAGGGCGCTCGTTACCCTGAGACATAGAGTATTAAGCCTTATGAGCCCAATAATTTCACTGACTTTCTCGATCATCATATCGGAACAGCTAAACTTGCACATTACTGCTTGGTGGCAGGCTATGACTATACAATCACTATTTCAATTTTAAAGTGTTTGCCAATTTAGAAACCTTAATTTTTGGCCAATTTTTGTCGGTGACTGTAGGAGACTTATCAAGTCTGTAATGTTACATTTTACATAATAAAATAAAATAATTCTAGCCGCAAAAGACATACAAAAATGTTTTTGTTCAGTATTTTCAATCGGGAAACCGAAAGCCTGTTTAAATTGAAGTTTCCTTGTGTCCGTTCCCGAACTTTAGTTATTTCTAAAATGTTTTTTATTTTGAATGTAGTTGTCCTACTGGTTCCACCTGGACGCACCTGTCGCGTAGAATACTATCAGAATAAATAGTTTACTCAGCAAACCGATTCTTCGGTAATAGCCTAACTTCCCTTTTTGTTTCAGGTAAAGGAATACGATATGTTTGGAAAAGGGTTGGAGGCCGCAGAGGACGCCTTGATGTAAGTTTACTTACTTGTTTCCTAATATTTGTTTAAGATATATTGGCACAAAAACTTGTTTGAAAGTTCAAATAAAATTTGTGACTTAAAATCCATCTTAACTTATTTTTTTGTACAAGTCATTAGCACTGGTCCTTCAATATTCATATTTAATTGTAATTTGTTTCCATCACTTTTCCTCCACAAGTATGGTTTCCTTTATAAATACCAAAAAAAAAGACAAAAATAACCAGATCGCAGATAACGCGTTTTTGGCATAATACTTAGACGTCCATTGGATTTAACTTATTTTTAACATAATAACTTCGAAAGTCAACTTATAAAAATATTTCGCGTAGCTTCTACTTAGGCAAATGAAGTCGAAGTTCGGGTAGCTCGTGATGTCGCTAGTGGGCGTCTAACTTATGCTAAAAGCTCTAGAGAAATATACATTAAGTGACATGTAACAACCCTATTAAGGTGATTCTTAGCTCACTCAGACGCTAGTTAGTGAGTCTAAGCTTTGTTACTCAAACATTTAGTGGCTCGACAAGTTTGTTGAGAATTTGATCTCTGTTTGTTACAAATGTTCTGAAACTTTCAGACTGGTACATTTTGCGAAAACTTTGCGAGGTAACATTAAATGTTGATAGAAAGTCTCAAAAGATATTAGAGCTTGTAAATTTAAACTATTTACAAACTTGTAAAGGTATTCAAATGCTTGTGGTGTATAATTAGAGGTGAGAATCTGTCGCAAAATACCTATCGGTATGTTTGAGCTACTGAGCTTGAGAGCCAATTCACATTTCAGGTTATGCGTATTTACCACGTTCTATCACCTCATCAGCTACCGTTAGTTGATCAAACTGACGATGTGTGGTCAACCCCTCACATATAAAGAGTAATAACAAAAAAAAAACACCAAACGTGACCCTATTCTCGCATAAAAACGAATATAACGTTGTCTAAGTAGCTTCTCTGTTTGACACCTAAGGCGTTCAATATTTTAAACGGAAAAGGGTGAATCCGCAAGGAGAGAGTGATGTGTCACTCTGATCTCACTGCCTACCTTGTAACAAATTCAACGTGAACGTAATACATTGTATATAAATTTTGCTCTGATTCATAGCAAATATTATTATGCACTCAGATTAATCATCTCCAGAAATCATCCATCGTACTGAACGAAAACATAATCTAAATTCAATGTGGCAGTCAATGTCTATAGTCATGAACTACGCGGCTTATTCCTCCTCGAATATTCCCGCTTCCATTCTTGACGGGAAAATAATAGTTTATCATAAAACATCAGAGAAAAATCCAGCTCCGTATTTGAAGTATTTCCCGGTACTTGCATTAAGCTTAGTCTGAAGAAGCTGGCAGGGATAAAATCGGTTTTAGTCCCCACCCCTTCCGTTTCATATTGGTTGGATTTGTAGAAAACAGTGTGAAAACTTCAAGCAAGCGGATTATCTGCCGCTCGCAATAGTTCGTGCACTTACATGGCGTTAGGGTTGGCGTATTCTCTAAATCGATACAAGTAAGATCGAAATTGAATCCATTTGTTTTGTTAAACATGTTAGAAAAGCACACCTAATGTAAACGGTTAACACAATGGCTATTAGAAACGTACTTACATATTATATTAATAAAAAAAACTGATAAATATATCCTTCATATTTTAGCACCCTTTTCACTGCTTGTTATATTTTACTTTACTTAGAAGAAACCTTTATGAACTTAAATAAGTACGTCTTGCATTTATAAAATAATGTTAGGACTGCGCGCAATTAGCGCTCAGGATAAATATATTTTGTAGTGCGTAGTATACAAATAGCACCGCCAGGGTCACAACTCAAAAGAAAGATCATAAATGGCTTGAGCTCGTCTACTGTCTGGTTTAACGTAGTTAGCGCCCCTTTAGTACTTTAAATCCCCCTTTAGCTGGTTTCACCTTCAGCTGCTTTTTATTTGGTCCACTATTGATTCACTTTCAACGGATTAGGGCTTTGGAAAAGCTCTACGTTGAGATTTTTAGCAGCTGTGAGAGAAATGGATCACGAGCCGTTCGACTTGAGCTTTTACTAATGAAACAAAAAAAGTCATTTTAGTGAAGAAAACCATCACGATGCGACACGTCATGGTGTTGGGATATTTTATAGGAAGCTATCACCGACAATTGAAAAATCGGTCTCCAAAAACCAGTCGCTTTGAATAGATTCCCATTTTATAGGTGTAGCGTATTTTCTATGTTCGACTACATCTCCACTTCAGATCAGGTAGTCATACTCTAGCCTATGGACCACAAAATAATTTAGTTTGGTTACCTTTGCAAAAAGTACTAATGTGCTGTCGATGTAAAACTATTTTAACAAAGGTTTTATGTATATAACATAAAACATTGAATAAAAGTATTCCAGCTCACAGTTCCCGCTCACCCTGTAGATGGCTAACATCCAATTACCCAGCTTTGTTATCCAGCCGAGCGATTAACCTGCATGCACTGGAACGCCGTGATTTAAACGAGGCTCCAATACAAACAAACCTGACTGCTTGTTTGCGGTCGCTAGCGTGCTCGCTTCCGTTAAATACCTTTTGAAATTGTAAAAGCAAGCAGTGGAAGAAATTATTAGTTACACATTTTTATAGTGAGACGGAAAAGATTCAAGATAAGGTAAGGAAGAGGCGATCACAGAATTGAATAGCTTCTATTGCCACAGATCTAAGCAGTATAGTGTAAGATCTATACGTAACTAACTATATTCTGTTTCACTGAAACTACTGGGCGACACTTGACCTGAAGTGTTAGGGTGATGAAGTTCAATGCTGCGTGGCCATTCATTTTTATCGATCACGCTAAACTTAAGACTGGATCTCAACTACAGTTGCCGAAACACACCGATAGGTGCTTGGCAAAAGATTTGCAACTTGATGGTGATAGCTAGCCAGGCGAACACTATAAAATGTCCTACTACCGAGCAATTTAAATCCCTACGCCATTTATGAACAGGCGTGAATCAAACATTAGTTCGTCTAGCTGCTTAATTAAAAAAAGACTTTACTCTGGAAACAAGCCTGAAACTACTGAACATAGTACTTTAAACAGCAAGTTACATCATTTGCAAACAAAGCAATTTAGTGAAGCCGAGTCTAGTTTGCATACACTTAAACGCTGCCTTAATGGTGCTCCACGAAAACGATGGTAACCTAACATAGCTTCTTGTTTGTCCGGACTCTCGATAATGGAGGCAAGGGCTCCAAGGTTTTAGGAGATTGCTTGAAATTGGTCTAGATAAGTGATTGGAGCTTCTAATGATTTGTACATGGTTTGGTATTAGAAAAAGATAAAAGGCTTTTAATTAAATAGTAGTGTGTGAAAAGACGTTATAATAATAGTACAAATAGTACGAAAACTTATGAAGTGTTTACGTCCCCAAACAAGCTCAAAACTAATGTATATTTAAACTTACTTAAACTGCTCAAAGAATTGCTGTACACTCCGAAACACTCTTAAACATTATCGTAAACTGTTTTTCGCAAACAAAAACAAAATTCTAAAAGTGAACATTACACCAGGGGTGGGTTTCAGCGCAAACAAGTAACATCAACGCTTTCAGCTGAAGCCAATTTTTCCCCTGTATTTATCTACTTAAAATTCGGTCGGAAACCGCCTTCTATTAAAATGATATGGCTTTGTAAAGGAAGCCATTCGATTGTTTTTGTCTTAGAATAGCTGATATCGTGCCTATCTATACATTCATACATACAGATGAAAAGTATTTTTTGTTAGTGGGAGGACTAACTCTTCTGCGAGTGTCCGTCTGGGTTGTTACCACCGCTTTGCTCGTGAAGTCTGCCGCCAAGCAGTAGTGTGCAAGCATTACTCTGTTCCGGTTTGATGAGCAGAGTATCCAGTGAAATTACTGGGCTTATGAGACTTAATACCTAACGTCTCAGGGTAACGAGCGCATTGCAGTGCCGAGCAGGCCTTTGTGTTTCAAAGTTCTGGGTGGCACTGCAATTGTAATGGGCAGGCGTTATGCTTACCATCAGGCAAACGACCAGCTCGTCTCGTTACCAAATAACATTAAAAAAAAATGTACAATAATATAAATGCGAAAGTGTGTTGGTTTGTCCTTTTTCCACGCAGCAATGGCGCAAGGTATCGACGTGATTTTGTATAGCGATAGTTTATGGGCAGGAGAGTAACTTAGATAACTTTTTAACCCGGAAAAATGCATGGTTCCCGTAGGATGAGGATTACAGCGATGCGAAAAAAAATATCATATATCATCATGTACATGCGGGTGAAACCTAGAAACCTTCTAGTTTATAAAATACTTCAAATATTTTGTAGTTTTTATGTAACGGGCTCAGCGAAGTTTTGTTTCCTCTGGGTAATTAGTAGCTTTAATAATTAATAAGAATAATATTAGCTTTTTAGTAGCTAATGGATATTTAATAAAACGGAATGTTTTCCATCGCCTTACCTTCGGACTATATCACCAGATCCAATTAAATAATTTGTATGGGATCAATGGATAGTCACAGCGATCAAATACTTGCATAATCTGTAATAAAAAAAATATATCTATAGCAGTCATGACACTGGCCATGTTTGCTCCGTCGCCCGGCATCGCGTCGGACAGAGCGTCGCGGCGCCACTTCGCCTTCTGAATTTGAATATTCATTACTCGGCCTGTTCAGTTCCCGTCTCGCTTATATTGCGCTTTGTGCCGCGACGCGCAAATATTTGTCTCGCTAACCTTATGGTAATTTTTCCAGTGGTTTTTGTTGTCCGCTGATGGCGTTCCTAACAATACCAACGAGTTTGTTTTCCCGCGCTCATGGGCTGACAACGGTGAGAACGACACTTTATTCTTGCTAACTAGGTGGTTCGTGACTTCTTTTTGTGCTAAAATGTCTGGTAGTTATTTTGCTGCCAAATTGTGAATGTTATTTGCTTCGGTTTTCGGGTTTCTTCGGAAGAAGCGTTTTAAATTCTAAGCACGCTCGGCGTGTTTTCCATTGTAAACAGATGTAACTATGCGATACCGTGTACAATTGAACAGATTATATCTTTTTAAAACATTATATTCATAACTTTATATAGGTATACGAGTATAAAATAATATGCATTAAAAACGTAGTATGAGTCACATGTAATCAACTATATTGAATCCTGCAATATCCGTAGCGCACGCCTACGAACGACAGGCCACGGCTACGAGCGTAGCCACCTGCTACGGCCATCTACGCCGTAGAACATTCAAAGTCACACAAAGTTATACAGTTTGTGTTTGCGTTTGTTTGCATATTGTATGGAGATCCGTAACCGAGCTTTGTTGAAAAGTAGGGCGGGAGATAGGGCGGGCGGCACTAGACTTGTGGGTACACATCATTTTAACTTCACTGTTTGTTTAAATAGTTCCGTGCAGTGCTCGCTTTATGAACTAGCTTTTAGTTTAAATCTACGAGTAGTAAAATATTACCCTCCATCCACTTAGATCCACAGCTCGGCTGCACATGTGGATCCGTGGATACCTTTATCTCCTCTTAAATCCACAGGTGTTTCCGTTAAACCAATGTCATTTTAAAATTTAAATGTGACAGAAATGTTTTTAACAAGTTTGAACATATAAATATCGGACGGCAATATTTTTACTAATTTAACCTTATCAATAATAAATATCAATCTCCTGGAACTAGGCCACAACTTATCACTTTACGTATTTTACAATTAAACCTTTCACATCAGCGCACTATCTCGCTCATTATTTCCAATACGATAACGTAGCATAACTGATATATTACACTAGCTGTTGCCCGCAGCTTTATACGTTACATTTCATTTGTTCAATTTTACTTACCATATCTATACACACACCAACTACTTGGTCAGTTTGCTATGCTTGTTTTTTTAAGTACTTGATTTTCAAATAGTTCCTTTGTACACACTTGCATAACATAAGGTCCTTTTATTTTGGTTACTGTAACAGAAATCTACAATAAAAATAAAAAACACAAATAGACTATAAAATCATACAGCTTCGGTAAGGGCCTATTTAAAGAATTCTTGTAAAGACCATTAGAATTTCTTTTTTATAAAAGCAGTTCAAACTCGTTTTTTTGTGTGACAGTCAGTCAGCAACGCCGCATGTCTATATACGTAGATATGAATATTATTTTCATGTATTTGAGAGTCCGTTATCGGCTCCCCCATATATAAACTGCGCATGACTCCGGTATACGTCAGAGTAGTTTAACTATGCGCCGATAACAGTTTATTGAACATTTTTAACTGCGCAGTGAAGCTCGGGGCGGTTTCATAAATGTCGGTGAGTGAATAGTTTACTTGTTTAACATTTGTTTAAGTTATTACTCGACTACAGCAAAGTCAAAATGAAGGGTTATGTTTTTAGCAGTATTTAGGTATGTTCAAACTTACCGCCTAAACTTCTCATCTGATTTTGAGGAGTGAGTTGTCAATCGATTTGTTATTATGGTCTGGGTGACATAAAGCTACATTTTATACGAACTAAATTTATATAACGGATGATACAAAAAAGTGAGAGTTACATTTTTTAAACCTTTTTCTTGTATGCAATTAGGAGGTGACGCTGTGCGCGGTTAAGATTTGTGCATTGTCACCATGAAGGTTTAACTCAGATGATCTGCATGTCTTTCTTATCCGCCCACTAATTTCACTGTCTATTTCGACCTTGCATCCGGAATATAGTAAGTAATATTTGAAAAACTACGGTTTTACTTTGTGATCATTCATATTTTAAACAAGTTATACTAGGACTAGTTGCCAGAATACACATAAGCATAATAAATAGCTTTAATGTGCAGAAGAAACTATCAGTGTTATCAAACTATTGTTTTTTTTTCATAAATATATAAAACAATGTTCTTCTCTTCTCAGTCACGTTTCCTTAGAGGGATTGAAGAGGCAAAGAAGTTTAGCTTAAACTTTTCATACGTTTTGCCTACTTACGGGGTCGTAGTCCACGGGACAAATAACAACAATTCCAATCAAGTAGGAGTATATTATCAAAAAGATAATATATTTAAACTTGTATCTACAAAAACAGTATTACAATAAAAAGTGTACAAAGAAATGTCTGACACGATACGCAGCGCAATACCTAACCGAAACCTAATATGTACCCTAAACTCAATTTGTTTACAACAGCTTTGTCTCAAAAGAAAGCAATCACAAGAATAGAAACCGACGCCAAAAGGAAAAAACTTTTTAAAACATGAAACCGAAACAACGCAACCCCGACCGACGAATAACGAAGTTGGGCAACCCGACACGCGCCCGTTCGGCTGAAACGTCGCTCTAAAGAAATAAAATTAAAGCATTTTTATCCACACTGATTTAATCCGAAGTTACTGAAGCTTTTGTAAGATTATCCGAGGCGGGGGAGGGGGTGGATAATTCTGCTAACGTCCCGATTGGGAAATCGAAGCCGATCATTTTTTTGCAAAGCGTCTTTGTGACAAGATGGGCCGAACATTCGCGCTTGGGTCTAGTATATTTCGCTTAAGTTGCAAACATGTCAATAAAGAGATTGTGAAATCCGACTGCGAACTCTTTGATTTCCGTTACGGAGACCAAGGATAATCATTATCTAATTCGCTCGTGGGACGTATGGGGATGAGTTGCTTTTTGATAAGACATATCATTTGTGTTCACATGCACTTCAGTTTTATTGTCGTAACGAAACCAAAGTAGTAAGAAACTGTATAATAGATAAGGTAAAACCCCACAGCACTTTTTAAAAAAGAAAAATTAGAAATACCTACATTCGAAATTTAAGGTAAGTTGTCTGTAATTTCATAGACTTTGCTCTTTAATCAGAACAAAATTGTGTTCCTGATATGGCAATGCTTTCGCATTATAACTTAAAGGTAGATTAGACGAGCAAAGCGGAGATACAGACAGAATCTCACAAAAGACTAGTCCTGCAAGGCTAACATGCGCGCCACGACAAAATTTTGTCTACTGTTTTGTCTCGCTCTTACTCTCGCGAACATGAGACAAATGCACGACATAAGCATCGAGAAAATTTTGTCACGGTGCGCATGTTAGCCCTACTGGACTGGTCCTACCTCCAGTAGTTGGGTATTTAATGATTCGCCTCTGTCGGAGGGGAAATTATTTCTCTGATGCTCACTGATAAAAATTCCTAGAAGAGATAATCAAAACAACTTTACCACTAACATTTCTTATTTATTTATAGTATCCTTATTACTAAAATAGTACGTTTGTATATAATAACGT
This sequence comes from Crocallis elinguaria, assembly GCA_907269065.1. Classification (NCBI taxonomy): domain Eukaryota; kingdom Metazoa; phylum Arthropoda; class Insecta; order Lepidoptera; family Geometridae; genus Crocallis; species Crocallis elinguaria. The sequence goes on from OU026065.1 coordinate 38,298,958, forward strand.
TTGCATTTAAGGTATCATTATTAAAATCTTGTTTCAAGAGAAACCTCTCTGTCCCATTTCCGCTAGGATACAAAAAAAGTTACTCAATTAAAATTCATTTATTTAACCAGCTCAATGTATTTTATAGCTATAACCTAAATAATTAACAATCCATCACTAATTAATGCGCAAATCATTAAAACGTGCGGTAAGCCCATATTAATGAGGTATACTCTAATATCTATCCTTAAATCATACCTACTCGTCGATAACATACTAATAAGTAATTATATAACCTACTCAAATGTAAACACAAAATGAAATGAACATACGGATTTAATTACCGTTGTACGATAGTTTTACTAAATTAACGATAATGTACGGTAACTATTTCTCTTACATAGATAGCGGATCAAAACAACACTAAAGTATATGTAACTATTGTAATTAATTACAGAAAGTTGATCAAACAAGCGAAGGGGTGAAGGAAGCGTTTATACATTTAGACGACTGCGAACTCATTGTTAGGATACATCGGAACCCATAATGGGCTTGCGAGAATTCAAATCAAATCAAATCATTTATTTGCAGAAAAAACACGGTATTTTTACATACAATGGTCAAATAGATGTTTTGTGACTCTATATTATAGTGCACATGTTTTTTCTATAAGTTATATACTACACTAGGCCAGCGGAGGGGATAATGTTTCATACTCTATCTCTGAGAGAAGACCGGAGTCTTACCAGTAGGAATTAAAAAAGTTTATGAGTTTCGATGTAATCGAATCTATAGTAATAAATAAAATTGAAGTGTCTGTTTGTAATATCAAAATAACAGCTTTTTATCAAATGCGTATGAAAGTATATACGGTACACCTATGACAAAACACCTATGATAAAATTAACATTTATGTTCATGTTTTCTCTTAATATTAAAAGTGTTGAAAGGTTTTCACGTGTTAAAATGTATTTTAAATGAAATGAAACACGAAAGCTCTCATCGTTTATCGATAAATGTGTGGCAATGGTCGATAGTTGTGCGCTCCGAGAGCGATAACAATTTGATATGTCAGAGAATATCGTTGAACAGTGAACAAGGACCGCAATGGCGTCGAGTACTGTTAAAATAACATTTATCCGTTTCCGAAGTCTAGTATTATGAATTTATTGTAGCTACTCGAACAATGGTTGCTTTTAATTTTACTGTTTTTTTACTACACGTATTTGAGGTGCAGTCCAGCTTTAAACTACATGCATTTCAGAATGGTTTGTAGGGACTGTAATTTGTTTTGGGCGTAAATAAATAAATAAAATAAACACTCGGTTTAACAGTGAATGTTATCAGCGCGTGAAGTGATTGTTTCAATAAATTAAATTTGTCTCCTTATCCAATAGTATAAAAAAAGAAATATTAGAAATGGTCAGTGAAATTACTGGGCTTATGGGACTTAATACCTAATGTCGTAGGGTAATGAGCGCACTGCAGTGCCGCACAGGCCTTCGTGTTTCAAAGTTCTGAGTGGCACTGCAATTGTTATGGGCTGCCGTAATACTTACCATCAGGCTAACGACCAGCTCGTCTCGTTATCAAATCGTATGACATAAGGTTCTTTAAAAAGATTAAAAAAAAACACTAAACTTGTACTACATAGTTAGTGGGAGGACTAACTCTTCTGCGAGTGTCCGTCTGGGTTGTTACCACGGCTTTGTGAGTGAAGTCAGCCGCCAAGCAGTAATGTGCAAGCATTACTATGTTCCGGTTTGATGAGCAAAGTATCCAGTGAAATTACTGGGCTTATGAGACTTAATTCCTAATGTCTCAGGGTAAAGAGCGCGCTGCAGTGCCGCGCAGGCGTTTGTGTTTCAAAGTTCTGGGTGGCACTGCAATTGTGATGGGCCGCCGTTATACTTACCATCAGGCTAACGACCAGCTCGTCTCGTTATAAAAAAAACACTAAACTTGTTCTACATACCCCACTTAACATACTCATAACGAAGTAAAGCAATATTATCTTAATTACTGTTCGATAAAGTATTATAATAACGATCAGCAGTAGACGTAAGCTACGTGGGTCGTTAAAAGATGGTACAGTGTAATCAACTTTCCGAAGACTATTAATTGCCTTTAATTAGAATAGAAAAAAGTTTCCAATAAATAAATTGGAGCACATCGGAGTTTGTTGTTGATAAAGTTAGGGTCTCACCAAACTGTATCATTGGGTTGTTAGATACAGCTTGTATGTCCTCGTGACGTAGTTTTCGTATACAGGTTGAGTTTGAATTGGTATTTTTTTCCGAAAGAGGGTGATTAGGACCATGGTTATCGAGAAGTTGTGAGGGTAGGGTAAGGGAGGTTCCCTTGGCAAAACCTCATTCAAAATTTCCAAAATAAAACAAGAAAATGTTCAAACAGGAAATGCGTGACATTTTCTGTTTTTTTTTCTAAGTCTCTTCTAATCAACATCATCATTTAACAATGATCAACATAGTTCAGTTAATTCAGCTGATCTTAGGGCTGACCTAAAGTTCTGTAGTAGAATTTTGTCGTAAACTCTAAATGCCTTTTCTTCAATGAAAAATTCTCAATTTCTAAAACTCGTCAAACAAATGTCGTTGACCTCCAGGAGTACATTGACCCCCTTTCAGGATAATATACCAATTCAAGCTCAGGCTGTATAAAGTGCTTTCTGCAGCGGCGTACTGCTTTTCTACGTTTGAGTGACACAATTACTGCTTAGATGCTATAATAATCCAGTGTCGGGACTCTTTTTATCTTTTTATCTGTGTTAAGTGGCAGAAATGCGTGACATACGAGAGATTTATAAGAAAAATGTGTATAACATGTGTATAATTATTTATAATAATTTACCAGAAAATATTAAACTGTTGCAGGGTAATAAATTTAAGTTACACCTACATAAGTGGTTAATGCAAAATTGTTTTTATAGTGTAAAGGAATACCTTAACTTTAAATAATGTTTGACAATAATTTTATTTTAATAGCTAATTAATAACTTAATTTTAATAACTGATTATGACATGCACTGGAATTAAAATGTATAACAATATTTGCACACCTGCCTGCAGGTTGAATACATTGATTAAAAATATTGTTTAAGACCTTACGCTAACATGTATTCTAGCAAATAAACGATTTGATTTGATTTGATTTGACAAGTTTTATTTCCCATTTCAAACATATAAAATACATACTTATATGAGAATCATTGAAACTTTAGAGCCAGCGCGAAATTGAAATATATAAGCCACGCTATTGGTTGTTTCAAAAGGTGTGTGTTGTTGAAAAGATATGTGTTGGTTGAAAAAGCCATCGTCTCGCATCGCTTCTGAAGCTGTTATTATCAGACGCAGATGGAGAATTTGGCACTACTTCAACGATTTTTATGATTACACTATAATGTAATTTATATAGTTTTGTTGATCACTATTGCTCAAGCTAAGGAAAATCACTGAAAATCGATCGCTTTATGCAATATGTCTCTGTTACCTAGTCATCTCTTACTATGCCGTGGATACAGTGTGGCTTGACCCCTGTCGATCGTTGTTACCGTTCGTTAGTTCGTTACGTGATCGTTATTTTTAATTGACGCGAACATCGGCGCCGGCTGATGGTCTACAGGATGGTTTATTTATATTCGTATTACAACGAGTATTGAACACTTTTGGCACAAATTGGGAATTGTGAAAGGATGTTTTTATTTCGTAAAAAATTGTTGTTTGTTTTACAAATCCTTGTCTAGCTTGCAGTAGTCTTACTTCATGGATTCTTCGAAGATTGCACGATTATCGTACTATAACTTTCATAGCTTTAACATTACTAATTTACCTTCAAATATTATTAGCGTAATAATTCTATCGTAAATCCTTTAACACCGTAGATTGGTATCCTCCGGAGATTATAATATATCTTTATTTGAATACACGTCATAATATAAACGATCCATAAACAAATATATCTCAGATTATAAAGGCCACCTCTCTCGGGACCAATGACAGCCAGCTCGGGGTTTAATTCCTATCCTTTCGACCAATCACATAATTGCAACCCCTCTCTGCTATCTCGGGATTGGTTGGAGCTAGTCTCGTATTGTGTATATTGTTTTCGGGACAAATTCTGTAAAATGTTGCCCTTTAGGGGGTTTTACACATTTGTGAGTAGAGATTAAATTCTAACTTGACAGGTTTATGGGTTTGCTGTTAAACTGAATGCTGTAATGTTTTTCAGAGGATTAGGAGAGGTGTACGTGGTTGTTAATTAAATTTGATATTTATAGAAAGAGTTTTATATTTGTTTATTATTGTCGATGGTTGTGGTTCTAAAAAATGCAAGTTTCTAAGGTAATGCGAGAATGAGTTAAGGTCCAACAAAGTCTATTTTCGGGTCTTGGATGTTTGTGTTGTGTATCTGTGTGTGTCCATGTCACCTGCAACACAGCGAATCCTAGTGCAGGGGTATGACTGTGTAAGCGTTTATGTTTATTTTCATACTTCAAATCTCACCAATTGGTACATGATATTAATGCTTTTTCTAGTGCTTGAGTGTTTCGCTACCATCTACAAGTTACAAGCGCTTACCGACGAGTTCCGACGGCTCGACAGGTGTAGAGTCAGTTGAGAGTCTTGAGAGTCAGTTACATTCTCACCTTAGCATTCTTGCCACCTCGATCTCATTTCATTTACGATCAGCGGCGCATGTACGGAAGTTGGTTCGATAAATTTGGTGAATCGAAAAAAACTGATAAATTTATCGAATGTTGCGAGTTCCGAAGTCTGATCGTAAAGTATTGTAGTAGCTCTATATTGTCTTTGGATTCGACCTAGCTATTCGATAACTTTTGTCGTTTGTATCGAGGCTCATTAAATTATATACAAAATCGATAAAACCCACTTTTAAATTTGAACTGTCAATTTTATCGAATTTTATCGATCGAAAAGATCCGTACTTGCGCTGCAGATGAGATAGTGGTTAAACGCTAACCTATCAAGAGAGATATAGACAACCTTTTTCGTCGCTTTTATTACCTTGTCTTACTCTGAGGTAACATGCAAAGGTCCTCATATACAGACTAAATAAAATGACGTAGCTTTTTATTGCCTTGCAGTATTATCACACAGGGAAACACTGAACAATAGCAGGCGACGGCAGTGGCATGCAGCTGGTTGCAAGTTTGGCAACTCGCCAGATCGTATCTTTTATGAGATTTATCGGTAAAATACGGCGGGTTGCGATATATAAAACTTCCGGCTGGAACTTGCGCAAGTTTTAGTGGCTACTGGCCTGGCAGGCAAATGCAAGTCGGGTTTATTTAAAACTTATTCGAAATTCTGTGTGAACACATTCAAATTTTAAAACTCTTCATTCACAAAGTCCGAAAATAGCGGTTATGAAAGTTCTTATAAAAAACTTTCTAGTATAGGACAGGTTTTTTGTCCTTCACTGTTTTGCTGATTGGAGATGAATTGTTAAGTTAAAATTAAACGTAATATTGAAACTTAATATTAAACTTTTTTTTATATAATCTATTGTATCAAAGCAAAGGTTTCTCTTCATCCTTCTAGCGGTTCATCCAACCTCGAAAATAAACTATAAAGCAATAAATTAAATTTCCGGAATAATAATAAAACTGTGATAGTATTCAGTAACTGTAATTGTCAATAACAGTAATGACAGTTTACAGTTCAACAAAAGCATAATTACAGCTAACTTTATCGGTAAAAGCAATCAGTGCCGGCCTGATTTAATAGTTGACTGTATTTAAATTGTAATTTAACAGTTTCAAGTAAATTACTTTACAAAAATCATCATTATTACTACATATTTCTCCACACTATCAACTTTCTAATTCACAATTATTTATTCACATGGGCACCAGGAGCGCACGCGCTCGTTCCAAGTAGGTATTGACCGATCGAGAAGAAAGGCAAGAAGCTATTCAAAAGTAATGTCTCTAAATATTGTGCTAATTTGGAAAAACAGTAAATAAATCTGTTTTGCGGAATAAAGTGTTATTTATCTACTGTAGATATTGGTTTACAAAAACGGGCGCGGTGAGTATCAGACCACCCGTAGGGAAGTGAAAAGTTTTCATCAATGAATAATCCTACCGCTTACATTAAAAGTTTTTTTCTGTGGCTCATTAAAGGCTTGTTACTTGATCAAACGGTTTAGAAATTACAATTAATAACTTAGGTGGATTATATTTCATCGATGGTAGGGCTGATAAAAAAGATGTTGTCTCAAAGTTTACCTCATTTTTAACTAACTTCCAAAAAAGGAGGAGGTTCTCAATTCAGTTGCATTTTTTGCGCACTGCTTAAAAAAGAAGTGTAATGTTTTTAGAGTTCATGTATGTGAGTTTCTTTATTCCACCATAACTTTTAAATGCCTGAACAGATCTCGATATGAGATATCGTTAGAATCCATACATCATTCCGAGTGAGACTGTCTAGGGCAGTCGTGTTTTTTTATGTTACTTTTGTTAACTATGTTTGTTACCTCCGATCTCCGTCATTTATAAACCGATTTTAAATTTTTTGTACATCAATATGGTCCAGTAGTTCGTCACTGAAGTCGATTTGTCGCATTTTAAAGCAATTTTACTAAAGTATTTCATTGATACTTCAAAGGAAGAAGTTGTAGGAAGTATATAAAATATGTTTAATCAAAATAAGCCATAGTAAATATACGTTTTTTTTTAATATTGAGTGTTACCTTGGAAAGCGAAAACTTGGTAGCGCGTAGTAACCCTGCCCGCAAAGCGAGAGGTCCGGGGTTCGATCCCTTGCCGTGGCAAATTTTGTGTGGCAAGCATGAAGTTTGATCTCGGGTTTGTGTGTGTATTTATGTGTCCAATATCCATGCCACCTGAGACACACAGAATCCTAGTGTAGGGGTAATTAAAAGCTACGCTAGTTTAGTTTTATTTCAAAAAGACCTATTTTACTAGTAATGTAATACAATCTAAACAGCACTACACCTGTATTCGATCTAGAAGAAACGTATATTTATATACCCGCTCCACAAACACTAAATTCCCAAAACTACGACCATTATGAAACTGCATTCCAAATCGCGACTAATTTTCCCATCGAAAAACTTCGATTGGAACCTAGAAAGAGCCGTACCTAACTTTGAAATGGGCTCATTCGGTACAAGAGAATTTATTAGAATAATAAATACTTTAGTTTATTTACATTATTTATTGTGCCCGGGAGATGGTCGGGCCGGGGTAGCGCATAGGTAACATTAAGATGAAGATAGCGCGGAATAAACCGCGACATTTGGTGATTTTGCTTGACGTAGTACCTTAATTTAGAACCTGTGCCGGGAGAATTACGATTTTCGCGTGTAACGTATTTCATATTCTTCTGTTTACTGATTCATCGCATGGTTCTATTCATTCTCAACAGAATATGTTATTAAGTTCCATCGAGGAGCTGGTTTTTACCTTCAATAACCATATATGTATGTATTCTTCATCACACGGGATGGGTCTGGAGTCGAGGCTCAGGCTCAAGACGCGTCCTGATCCTCTGGGACACACTGGCTCCCGGTTATTCTTGATCCAGTACGGATGGTATTCCTACAATCCTTCAATAACTAATTTATCCGAATTTTCTTCATATTTATTAGGTGGTAGGACTAACTCTTCTGCGAGTGTCCGTCTGCATTAGTACCACCGCTTTGCTCGTGAAGTCTGCTGCCAAGCAGTAATGTGCAAGCATTACTGTGTTCCGGTTTGATGAGCAGAGTAGTTAGTGAAATTACTGGGCTTATGCGACTTAATACCTAATGTAGACCGCACTGCAGTGCCGCGCAGGCCTTTGTGATTCAAAGTTCTAAGTGCAGGCACTGCAATTGTTATGGGCTGGCGTTAGGCTTACCATCAGGCAAACGACCAGCTAGTCTCGTTATCAAAGAATGAAACAATAATAACTTAGTCATGTGGTCGCAGATGTTAAAGCGTTAATGCTAGAAACATACACAGTTTTTGATATCTAACACCCCAATAAAATAGTGTGCACTATTTATTCGAGCTTTGTGTACATATACGAAATTTTAAAGTATGTGTACCTTCAATTAATAGAGCTTCAATAAACTGACTTTCTATTAACGCTCATGATTACTAATTAGTATTCCATACTAAATCGAATGTTAGACAAAGGATTGCAAACTACAATACTAAATTAGACACTTACATCGAATTACAACGGTTAACATTACACTCAAATGATTATGAAGTGGCAAACTGGCTGAAAGGGGCGGGGGATCGAGTTACGGGGAAGTGGGCAGGGGAAGGGGTTGTAGTCTAGTTACGACGAAATTAAGGGATGGCAGCCACTTCTATGATTTAGTGTATTAGCGTCTCTTTCGTTAGTTGTGTTTGGTTGGGGAATACGTGACTATTATGTGCTTGTTTAGTGTTTAACTTTTCACAATTGATGCTTTTATTGAAAGCTTCAATAATTATTATAAAACACAATATGTCAAAAAACCAAAAGAACCGGAAGTCATCGATTCTTTGAGACCAAACTATAATAAATGAGGTGGATTAGCGAATACTCTCTGTGATGATGAATATTTTCCATTAAAAGATACTCGTTACAAAACAATTCGCTAGATATTACAGTTACACGAAAACAAAGAGTCTGTAGAGACACTTCACACTACACAAAGGCTTGTCCACGGATTATCTACCAGCCGGGCGGACACGTGTCCCGTGTACGGACACGTGTCTGTACTGCGCCGCCTGTCGACAAGGGTTCGCTGCTCATCTGTATCGATTCTTGATTCAGATACCTGCATTCGAATTTGAAACAATACAAAGTATTAAAATGCTTTTGCCACGTGTTGGGTTTAATGATCGGAAAAATGCGCGATGACGCTATTGAAGCGTCGATGGTGTAGTGGAAATGAAGACACCTGATCCTTAAGGCTGTAGTTCGTAGAATATATATCGCAGATTGAGCTTTCGATGAAACGTGATTGCACCTTCGATTTGGTCCGCTCTATTTATAGAGAACTAGCTTCTGCCCGCGGTTTTCACCGGCGTTCCCACAGGAACCGTGCATTTTTCCGGTAAAAAGTAGCCTATGTTACTCTCCGGTACATAAACTATATCTATACCAAAAATCACGTCGATCCGTTGCTCCGTTACTGCGTGAAAGAAGGACAAACCAACAAACACACTTTCTCATTTATAATATAGTATATGGATACTCGTAGCAGAGTTAATATTATTTCATATAATCATAGTTTGCAAAATAATATTGCCATCAGAATAGATTTTTTGAAATGAGTGTTGGTATACAATATTGCTAATGTGTTTAAATAATAATGTACTCATAAGCTGAACTGTCCAAACGTAAAAATGACGTTACGTACATATTATTGAAAGGTTTTGTGTGATATCTGTTTTGGGAGACGGCATTGAGCAGGCGTTAGCTAACCATCGCAAATGACTACTCTGTTTATATACCCCTCGTGTTACTCCTTACAGTTGTTCTTTTATTAGTAGCAAGACTAACAACTGTTAGCGTTACACTCGACTTTATGTAAATATTTTTGAAATAAAAGCTGCATAGATAGCTGTGCTGCACACGACCTTGTGCTCCGACTCCGTTTGAATCGTATTCGCTCAGACTACTGAATTATTCAATGAGCAGAACTGAGTATTTAAGTGCGCAAAGTTCAAGTACTTTAGCGGTAGCCCGAGAAAGAGAGAGAGAGTTACAAGCGGGTTGCAGAGGATATACGAGAGAGTGAGCTTTGGCTTGGGCTTTGGCTTTTTAATTCAGTTGCATCAAGTAAGCTGGATACTATTTAGCGTCATTTTTTTAAACTATTTTATCAATTTTATTAGTGAGGCGAGCTTGTCATTTTCCTGATGGTAAGCATAACGCCGGCCCATAACAATTGCAGTGCCACTAGAACTTTGAAACACAAAGGCCTGCGCGGCACTGCATTGCGCTCATTACCCTAAGACATTAGATATTAAGTCTCATAAGCCCAGTAATTTCACTGACCACTTCTAATATTTCTTATTTATACTATTGGATAAGGATACAAATTTCATTTATTGAAACAATCACTTCACGTGCTGATAACATTAAACACTTTTTTTACCGCGTGTCTAAAATAAAATGAATCTATTGTTTTCGAGTTTTCATCATAGTGAAGGTGTAGTTGTTGTGATTGGCGGTAAAAAACAAATATACGTAACAAACTACTTCTTTATATTGTTATAGAGAGCCAATATTCCGAGTATACATTACATAATTTGAAAAAAAAAATGTAAAATGTGATACAACTTAGGCAAGTAGGGTGTAGGGTTGGCACCTCTTAAGCTTTTGAACACACTAAAGAATCTAAAGAAACTAAAGAATTTGCGTAAGTGTGCTCTGAAATGTTGTTTTTGGTATTAAAATTTATTTAGTAAGTATAAACATTTAAATGTTAAACTTGTTATATGCTAATATAACAAAGAATATTTAAACGCAGTGTGTGTGTAAACAGTAGGGTCGCCTGCAACGTGGCGCGGCGGTAACAAGTACGTATTTGTAACTGATATGGGCATATTTATATTTGTATTGTGTTTAAACCCTATTAACCAATATCCGGAAGCGGATTGAGGTTATTTGTCTCGTGTCAAGCAGAGGCGTAGTCGTATTAATTATACATTTCTCACACAATAGAAGTACCCAAAACTATTCATCCGTTTTTCCTCTCGATCTGTTAGTGTTTGAGCAGCTCATCTGATCTACGATAAAGTAACCGAAGTTTACTCGTTAAGACGGGAATAGAGACTATCTCCTAACTGCGACTGCCACGCACCGATAAGTTTTCGATGACTCAGTTTTAGCTAGGCGAGGACTAGAGTAATCTATAGATGGGACTTTTTAATCTTTAACGGTACACGTGTTTCTTTTATATCGCGGTGACTCATCTATATGGCTTACATCTAAACCGTAAAGCCTTCATAAAATCTTGTACTACGAAAAGGCTACAATATTTTTTCGGATTTATTTAGTGTATTTTTACTCAACAATACAGAATCCCTGAGTGATGGATCAGCAGGCATTATGTGTGTTGATCGAGCGAGCTCCGCCAAAGCGACGAAGATTTGAAGAAAGGGTTCTTAAAGTTACTAGTTGCTTGTACCATGGAGTTCAACAACGCTATTGGGGGGTACTCGTATATGCGAGCACGTCTATTCGTGAAAAGAGATACGCAGATATCGTGTAATGCGCCTGAGCTATTGAACAACTAGCGGAAAACGTGACATCCCCGCCTCTCATTTCCAGCTGTTTTCCGCTGGATAATCGCGGTCTTTGCGCATCCTGAGAGATAGACCACTTTTTTTTTAAGTTCGTCCTGAAGAATAAAATGGCAAATGTCATATCATAACAAAAACTGTCTCTGTCGTAAAAAAATACTCCCTATCTGAGCTTTAAGCATCTCAATGCCTTAGCTTTACGAGAATTTGATAACACTCATTCATTCCCATTTCCTTTAAAAAACAACAATGCAGACGCCGTTTTACGTGATAACGTTTCTAAAATAGCCTACAAAAGTTAATCCCCGCTTAACCTTCCAAGTTACTATAAAATTCTGGAGTACCTTTAGGGCAGGTCGTCAAGAGCTGCTGAAACTTGTTTGCGTGCCGAATTGGTCCTTCACGATGTTTGTTAAATCGTGCAAAAGCCCTTAAGTCAACAACCCTTATTTCTGGGACTTTTATTTGAGGGTTTAAATCGATGATTACTCCTAAAAGAACAAGTGTACTATTTAAAAATAGATAAACACTTCGTTTATGTACCACCGTCAGATGGTTCCAGTGTGACCATTTGTGACATATTTGTGTTTACCACAGAAGCCAAAAAGGATTAAATACCTTCACTATTTGGAAACACCATGTTACCAATACGTGGTAAACACAATTCATTTGGGGAACCTATTTCGAATCGCCGTGCCTTGGATGTAAATCGTCTGTTAAACGACTGTAGAGACACCTTGTCCTAACATGCCACAGAGTCCCTAACAATTGTACAACTACACAGAACCAGTTGTGGTGGTGGACGAGAGACTAAGCGGCGAAACATCTTGAAAGTGAAATGTACCCTCAATTCACCCATTGTACTAGAGATGCCTACTTGGGCAGTGGGGCAGGGGGAGAGGGAGACGCTGAGTCGGTTAGGGGAGTAGTTTCCGGACCGGAAACGGACGCGGGTGTTTCCTGAGGGCCTACTTGCGGCTCTGTATTACGTACCGGCCTTTTAATTTTAAATTGTGGACCTCTGATGTTTTATTCGCAGTTTGCACAATAGACCGCTTGGAATTCAGACGAAGGTTCTTGGTGTATGGAAATCTTGATTATAACGGCTTCAAGAGAGCTAGTAATGAAAAACAAATAACAATAAATAAATATAAAGTTTCATAATAATCAGTTCATTCGTTTCGGAGATTTTGCAAGAGAACCCTTAATAAAGATCAAATAAATAAAAGATACAAGCGCTGTCTTGCGCTGTTCATATCGTTCCCAGCTTCGAGTTAGAACTTAACAAAAATTCAAGTTCGTATAATTTCAGTAGGTACATTTGAGAACCGAACCCATTTATAGATACTTACACGTCATGTTACTTATTGTGACATAATATGCGTAACAGTCAAACAGTAGCCTAAAACACAAAGAGAAATAATGCTGAAGGACTCATAATGAATCATTTCTAAAATGCAAGCATCTGAACCATTATGTATATAAATCGCGGTTATTACCATAATTATGATATTTCACTGGAATATAAAACCACATCGCTGTGAAAAGCCGCAACGCACTGAATAAATGAATCTCACGCAGTAAATATGGCTACGACCTCGCGGTCAACCACGCTGCTCACTGTATAAACTGGATTTTAAGTTAATTATCAATAACAGTAATTGAAAAGAAATTGTATATACGAGCAAAAGCGTTGGTACCTACCCACCCAGACGGCCACTCGCAGAAAAGTTTTTTTGTTCTATTTGATAACAATCGAGCTGGTTGTGGGGTTGATGGTAAGCATAGCCGGCCCACAACAAACGCAATGCCGCTCAGAACTTTGAAACACATAGGCGGCACTGATGCGCTTGTTCCCCTAAAACATTAGGTATTAAGTCTCATAAGCCCAGTAATTTCACTGACTTCACTACTTTGCTCATCAAACCTAGAAAAACCTAGACAACCTAGAAAAACAAGCCTTCTAAAAACAAGCTTTTATCAAACCCATTCGTTACTACATGTTCTGCTCATCAAACCCTTTTATTTGCTGCCCATGTCAAGGGCACATCAATGGGTACCGACTACGGCAAATAATACTTCAGAGATCCCTTACTTTTTCAGATCTGTCATATTTATTTTATTCGTAGAAAAAGTACATCAATACAACATGCATAAATACAAACATATACACATACACTGCTAACAACATAACCTTTTGGCTTTGCCGTAGTTCGTTAACTGGACAGAGCGGCAACACGTGTACAACGGAGAGTAGGTAAGACCAGAACACGTGCCGTCGCCTGCAAAATATTCGTTCAGAATTTATTGTCGGTCCAGTCAGCGCACGTTCCCGTGTTGGTCGGCAACTGAGCAATCTGGTGGGCGTTGTGTCATATAAATCTACAGATATTATTGATTTACATGTTTGACATGTGCCGTGTTATGGCGACGGTGTCATACACCGAGTTTGATTTACACAAAAGTTCTGATCTTGATTTGATTTGGACTGTTTAGTGAAACTAAGATTTCACACGACTCAGGCCTGTGAAGACATTGAGTGTCGTCAAATATCTGAAATATGAATATTAAGAAGCTAGGCCATATTCTAGTGCCTACTTGGCTGGCACGGTGGCGTGGGTGCCACCCACTCTCTAATTATAGACTTAAGAACGAAGAAGTCATCATTCTTTAACATGTTTACCTCTATTGGACACATTGTCACTTAATCAGTGAGTAGTGAAACACCATCTTGATTGATCTTGATGCTTGATTTGAAAATGTATGGGTGGCGCGCGACGGGTTAATGTTTTCAGCACGTGAAGTGATTGTTTCAATAAATTAAATTTGTCTCCTTATCCAATAGTATAAAAAAGAAATATTAGAAGTGGTCACTGAAATTACTGGGCTTATGAGACTTGGCTAAATGCCTTTATTAATTAGCTAATACATAAATAAACACTACATCTAACCTAGCTAGCTACAAAAACAGTTAGATAATCTACAAGCCCTAGTAGGCCTATAGATAATCCAAATGTTCTAGCCCACTACCAGTAGGAAGCGTACCCAGCATGCTGGCGGCATTGCCACGTTGAACCGCAATGCTGATCCGTTGGGCCAAATAGTTACCAGCATTTTGGTTACGCGTCGCATGAGACTTAAATGTAATTTATTACAAATTAGTGAGCAACATTTTAACTCTAAGAGTTCTATTTAATTTATGTGCTGTTGATTTTGTGTTCAGTAAAAATAAAACTGTTTATCTCCACCACTATCTAACATTATTTGGTAATAACGCTGAAAGCGTACATCCATATTCGAGTCCAAAAGTAAAATATGCCAAGTGGGGCCGCGGGCCTAATCGCCGATGGTAAGGGCCCTCGAGGGCGAAGGGCCGGAGGCCTGGAGCTCGGCTTTGCCGTTGATTCGAGGACGAGGGAACTTCGGAAGGGTGGTCGAGACTTTATTAAATGTAAACAGATCGTTTTTGAACTTTAAGCGGCGGGTAATAAGTAAAACGGTACAATTATGCTCGAAGATACATTCAATTCGCAGTATATTAAAGTAAAAAAAATACAAAGTTATGTGTGGCACTACAATTGTTATGGGCTGGCGTTTTGCTTACCATCAGGCAAACGACCCGCTCTTGTCGTTATGCAACTGTTTAGAAAATAATTGAATGAGTGTTTTAAGTAAAAATCTTTATAGCGTTTGTGTTACACGGACGGAATATTTACATAAACATAATTATATCTCAACCAAAGCGCTTGTCGGTGTGTTCCGGATGCTGCACTCCAGAACCAGTTCTATAATCTAAGTTTAGCAAATTCACCAATCTCAACCACATCGTCGCTAAACTTCAGGTGAGATCGCGGTCATGGGCGCATTCTGTGACTCCTTAATATGCGTTTAAAGTTAAACAGAAGCTACAGACAAACGTACCAATTACACAGTTTCCCCACTAACCAACACTTGTCGGCTGGTCTTGCGTGCCAACACGCGGTAAGTGGGTTAGTTGCGCTGGCGCCGCGCCAGGAATCGAACCGGCACATCTGGGCGTTGTTTATTTATCTGTGTGTCTACTGTTTGGGTTTCATTTGTGTTAATGTTTATCGTACACGCTTATTTGAGCACTTTTCTTTATATTTCTGTTTATAATCCTTCAAGTTCGTTCGCGATACGCTTGTGGTAGAGAGCTTTTCGGGTGTGTTCGTCGACCGTGGGATAAAGTGAAGACGCGAGCACCAACCTTCCTTCCGAGTGCTTTAGACGTAAATAAAGGTAACAAAGTATAATTACATTTATAGCTTTTAATCTGGCAACGAAACTGTAATTACGAAAATATACTGTAATTATTGGAGTGGTTCTGAAATGTAATACTTTTACGAATGCTGAGAAAAGCCATCGTTTTAATGTATACCTTTGGCTTTAAACCTGATTAAGCTCAGTAGCTAGGTCAGCAAATGCACCATATTAAAGGTCCCGAATCCAGTTGAAACTAGACGTACCTCGAATAATAATAATAATAATAATAATAATAATAAAAAAAACCGCTGTCACTCAAATTGATCGTAAAAATCATTTTTCCAAATATTTATTGGTTTTTCCCTTTTATATGCTTATAATTTGATTGCAATAGTTTATTTTACAATATTTATACAGTGATTCATAAAATGGCACAATTATATTTGTGTTTAAACAAACCTATTTCTGGGAAAAATTACGAACAAAGCAGAGACATTATTTTGACAATGTCAAAAGAAGAACTATTACAAAATTTACAATAAATACAACGAATAAGAAATGATTACACGATCAAGGAATAAAGCGGGAACAGCGAGCGCACGACAATCACCACCGCCCGCCTCGTCATCACCGAGCTCTTCGTCGGGGGATGAGTACGGCACTCCCCTCGACACCAGCGCGTCGAGCGACGAGGACGGGCCGCCGTCGCCGCCGCCGCCGCCACCACCTGCGCGACGTGGGCGACCACCGCTGCCGGCACGCTTGGGGCCTGCGGGACATTCTGTTCCGCGCGCGGCCCCCGCTACCGGTGGTATAGTGCGCCGCATGCGATGGACTTCTGATATGAATGAAAATTGCATGCGCGCCTATTATGGGGCTACAGAGGGAGGAACTAACATGAGTGCGTACCGTGATCGGATGCTGCCTCTGTTTCAGACCCTCGAGCCATCCGTCGCCGTATCTGCACAACGACTATCGGATCAGGTGCGGGCTATCCAACGGCTCAAGCTGTTGGACGAGTCTGTGCTTGATCGGTTGCGCCTGGAGGCGCTTCCTATTCGCGCGACATCTGCCTCGACGCGGGACCTGTCTGTCGCGCCGCCGGTGTTGGCACCGCTCCCGGCCCCGTCATCGGTTGCGACACGGATAGACCCCGTAGTCGATGAGGATGATTGTGCGAATATAAGCGTAAGTACCCAGGTTAATGAGCAATTGAGAAGGGCTTTGGAAGACGCGATTTTGGACTACCAATATACACCTGATTCTAGGCCGCGACTACCTCGTCTACCCACTAATAGACGCAATCTAGCGTTAATGGGAGCCCTGAATGTTTTGCTAGCCCCGTATCTACGGGCTAGTGAAAACTTATTTGATACCCACTCGATCATGTACTGTGGGGCTATTGCGGTGTGTCGCGTGGCTCGTGTCAAGTTTCCGGACGCTGACCGAGCACCGCGGACCGCCGGAAGTGCACCCGCATGGCAGGTACGGATCGAGCGGCGTATCAATACGTTTAGGACTCTCATTGCGAAGCTGATCTGCTTCAGCCGGGGCAACAACCGCCCCCGAGTAATGCGCTTCGTGAATCAGGCATTTGCTGGGACCGGTATAAGGCCCCAGAATTATATGGCTGGTGTCACGGAACGCATTGACTTTTTGAAGCAGAAAATCTATGCGTGGGTAAACCGTATTCGACGCTATAGAGAGCGTGTAGATAGGTACCACCAAAATCGCCTTTTTGAAAGTGATCAAAGGAAGGTATACCGAAATTGGGAGGGAACCGACCAACGTGTGAGCGACGGACAGTTGCCGGATACTAACGCCATGATTAATTTCTGGCGTGGTATCTGGTCGGTGCCCGTCGAACATACGGAGGGCGATTGGATGCGTACTGTAGAACAGTCGTGTGAGTCCATCGAGACCATGGGATCTGTTACCATAGATCCCATAGACGTTAGTTGTGCTATTCGTACGGCTCAGAACTGGAAAAGTCCTGGTCCGGACGGATTGCACAACTTTTGGATAAAGTGGATTCGATGCTCACACGAATGCTTGGCAGTGCAATTCCAAGAAGCCCTCGAGCTTGGTTCACTTCCATGTTTCCTGACAACGGGTGTAACCTCCCTGCTCCATAAGTCCGGTAGTACCACGGAAGCTAAAAACTATAGACCCATCACGTGCTTGCCTACGCTGTACAAGCTCCTTACATCCATTCTGAGAGTAAAAATTAATTCGCACGTTGTTGCAAACAATATCTTGGCTCCCGCTCAGAATGGTTGTAGGGTTGGGTCCCGTGGTACTAAGGAGCTCCTTCTCATTGATACGGCCATTTGCCAACGAGTTCGACGGAACAGAGGGGCTCTTTCGGCTGCCTGGATTGACTACAAGAAGGCCTATGACTCAGTGCCTCATTCATGGTTGGAGAGGATTTTAGAGTTGTATAAAATTGATGCAACTCTGAGATCCTTTTTAGGCATGTGCATGAGGCAGTGGACCACAGTCCTTCGTCAACCAGACAGTGGAAATAGCCCTTCTGGTCCGGAGAACTTTATAAAAATAGAGCGAGGCATCTTCCAGGGTGACAGTCTGAGTCCTTTGTGGTTTTGTCTAGCTTTGAATCCTCTGAGCACTTTGCTGAGAGATTCAAGGTTAGGCTGCCAGCTTCGTAGAGAGGGTGAGATCATTTCTCACCTGTTGTATATGGATGATCTTAAGCTGTTTGCACCGAAACGTCCAGACTTGATGGAGCTGTTAAAAATTACTGAGATTTTTAGCAGCGCCATCAAGATGGAGTTTGGTGTCGATAAGTGTGCGGTCATGCATGTACAGCGGGGGAAAGTCGTAAATTCTGATAATTTGCAACTTTCAGAGACAATGACTCTCAGATCTCTGTCTGAAGCTGAAACCTACAAATACCTTGGTATGTCACAGTCGTTGGGTATTGCGGTAGGGGACATTAAGCAGTCGGTGAAGGAGCGTTTCTTTTTTCGCTTGACAAAAGTACTTAACAGTCTTCTGTCAGGTGGCAACAAGGCGCGCGCCTTCAACGGTTGGGTAATGCCTCTACTAATATACTCCTTTGGCATACTAAAGTGGACGCAGACTGAGCTGGACTCCCTGGATAGGAGAGTCCGTCAACTGCTCACCTATCATCGTATGTTACACCCACGTTCGTCTGTTATGAGACTGTACATTCCGCGGAAATGGGGAGGTCGTGGCTTTTTGAATGCCAAGACGCTTCATAACCGCGAAGTGTGCAGCCTCAGGGAATATTTCCTTAACAACGAGTGTGGGATGCATCGCGATGTGGTGGCAGTTGACAGAAACCTCACGCCTCTCTCGTTGGCAAACGAGAATTGGCGCAAACCAGTGGTGATGACCACTGAGGACCGCAAGGACGTATGGAAGGGCAAGGAGCTGCACGGGCGGTTCTATCGGGCCTTAACAGGGTCCGATGTGGACCTGCTCGCATCGGTGAACTGGTTACGTTTCGGTGACCTCTTTGGGGAGACCGAGGGTTTTGTCTGTGCAATTATGGATGAAGTTATCAAGACGAATAACTACCGGAAATATATTATGAAAGACGGTACGGTCGACATCTGTCGGGCATGCCGCCGTCCGGGAGAGTCTCTCCGTCATATTATTTCCGGTTGTTCTCATCTTGCTAACGGCGAGTATTTACACAGACATAACCTTGTAGCCAGGATCATCCATCAGCAAATTGCCCTTCAATACGGCCTTGTCGAGTCTGAGGTGCCGTACTATAAGTACGCACCGGCGCCAGTTCTCGAAAATGGCCGTGCACTGCTCTATTGGGACCGCTCTATCATTACGGACAGGACTATTGTTGCCAATAAGCCTGATATCGTGCTGGTAGATCGGTCCCAACGCCGGGCAGTGCTCGTTGACATCACCGTTCCCCATGACGAGAACCTCGTGAAAGCCGAGAAGGACAAGCTCAGCAAGTACCTTGACTTGGCTCACGAGGTTACCGCCATGTGGAATGTTGATTCAACGATCATTGTACCGATAGTTGTTTCGGCGAACGGCCTTGTAGCGAAGAGCCTCGACCAACATCTCAAGAGGCTCTCGCTAGACGGTTGGATCAAGGGTCGGATGCAGAAGGCAGTGCTCCTTGACACGGCACGTATTGTCAGGAGGTTCCTCACTCTGCAGCCCTAACCACCGGTAGCTTGGGCCCTGCCCCGCTGCCGGCGGCACTCTAGGTTTAGGTTTTTTATAATATTTTGTTTTTATAGAAATATTGTAAAAAACTTAGATTTAAGTTTAAAATGAAATAAAGTGAATAATAATAATAATAATAATATGTTTATTAACCAAAAATACATTACAAAGGAAACAAAGAGTAACATCAACGAGAAACAGTAGTTAAAATTTTCCAATAATCAGATACAGCGGCCCCACACTAGGCTCAAGGCCCGTGTCGTGGAGACCAAAATTTAAAGATTTCCATAGATACTACATTAGACATAATACAAGAAATTAGAGGTATCCTTGTAATTTAGAAACTTAGAAATTAGATAAGTAATCAATATATAGTAGGAACTTGATGTGTTTGAATTTGAGTGTTGTTTGTATGTTTATGTGAGTATTAGCTGTGTGTATGGGGAGGATGGGTGTGAAAGTGAAAATATGATTGTAAATGTACTGTGTACGAATGTATGAGTGGATGTGAGTAAATGTTGGTGTCAGCTCACTAATAAATAAAGTTTTCAGTCTCGATATATGACTGGGTCAGTAAGAATTGCTGTACCAGAAGTTTGGCTTTAGTCGTGCATTCATACTTAATGTCGCAGACTTTGCATATTTTATTATAGATGCGAGGGAGAAGAATGTTTGGGTGACGAGAAGCATAACTTGATCTTGCTGTCGGTATTGGAACTCTGAAAACGCGTCTCTGTGATAATGCCAGAAGATCTTGTGACTTCGCTATTTCTTTATGAACTGAAACTATGGCTTTTAGGATAAATAACTGCCGCACTCTCAGTACTTCAGTTTCCTTATAAAGAGTGTCAGTAGGGTACAAGAAAGACTTTCCCAGCATCACTTTCAAAACCGCACGTTGAGCTCTTTCAAGTTCTATAAAAACTGTTTTACAAGCACCACCCCACGCCAGTGCACAATAAGATAAGATTGATTCGCAGAGCGACTTATAAACCACAGTGAGTGTTTTTATATCGCAGGCGTAGCGCAAGGCTTTCATTATGTAAATTACCTTTCTTACACGGCCTGACAACTTTCTGATATGATGTTTGAAATTTAGAACTTCATCTAATTCAACGCCTAAATATTTGATATGAGCTACTTGAGCAACGCCCTCACAGTTACGACATAAAGAGTAGTCCCTCTGCCCGAATCCGCATGAATGGATTTTAATACCTATATCGGCTGTAGGTTTAGATTGATGGGTTTTGTAAAAGGTAACAAAATTTGTCTTTTTGGCGTTCAAAGTGAGAAGATTTCGATCTAGCCATGCTGCAATTTGATTAAGCCCCGACTGTGCCAGACAAGAAACTTTTTCCCAAGAGGTATCTTGGAAAATCACAACTGTGTCATCGGCGTAACAAATCACCTCGGCCCCCGTGATAGAAAGTTTCAAGACGTCATTGATATATATTGCGAAAAGAGTTGGGCCCAGTATACTGCCTTGCGGCACGCCATACATCACCAGACACTCGCTGCTCAGGCTGGAACCTACCCTCACACACTGCTTACGATTTGTTAAGTAGCTCGAGAACCAGTTATGCGCCAAGCCTCGAATCCCCAAAGCTTCCAACTTTTTTTCAAGTATCGGGATCGATACGGTGTCAAAAGCCTTAGCGAGGTCGAGGAAGACTCCTAAGCAGCGTTGATTCTGATCCACGGCAGATGAGATTGTATTAGTTACTAATACAACTGCATCCTCCGCACATTTACCTCGCCTAAATCCAAATTGTCTGTCTGACAGAAGTTGATTTTGTTCCAGATAATCAACTAACCTAGTGTTCACAACTTTTTCCAGCAGTTTGGAAAAAACACCTAAAAGTGATATAGGCCGGTAATTACTTGGGATATTTTTAACTCCGTCTTTATGTACCGGAACAACCACCGCCAATTTCCAGCTGTCTGGAAATTGACCAGTTTCCAGGCTAAGGTTAAAAATAAAGGTGAGAGGCTCGAGAATATAGGGCTTAATGTGCTTTAGTAAAGTAGAAGTGTAGCCATCGAGACCAGGTGCACTTCCCAATTTCACACCTGAGATGAGTTTCTCCACTTCGTAAGAATCTGTTGGAGACATAAAGAAAGAGTTTGGAGTAGAAATTATCGGTTTTACTGAAGTAGACAAAGATATTTCTGTTTCATTTAATTTCTTTAGAATTTTTGCTGCAAGATCTTTCCCAACATTTGAAAAATAGTCATTACACTGATTTAGAGAAGCAACGGGGTCCAGGCTTGAGATTAGCTCTGACGGCTCGCTATGAAACTTTGAATTACCACAGATGTTATTTATAGTCTCCCACATTTTCTTCGGATTATTCTTATTTTTAATCAGTTCTCCCTTTTCATAATCTGTTCTAACACGTCTTAGAAGTTCTTTAAAAAAGTTGCGATATCTTTTGTATGTAGTTTGAAGATTTTTATTTTTTGGTTCCTTCCTAGCTTTCAGATGCAATTGGTCACGATTATTTTGGCATCTGATGAGCCCAGGAGTAATCCACGGTTTTAAATTAAAACGAGAGCGGCTGATAGTGACAGTACGGCTATGATTAGAGATAGTGGAGGAGAGGATTGAATTGAACTCTTGAACAGCCTGGTTTATGTTTGCTACTGATGTGACGGAGTTCCAATTGATTTTTTTCATGTCGCCAATTACGGCCGAAAAGTCAATTTTCAGTCGAGAACGATTAGATGGTTTGAATGGTTGAGTCGTGTTGCAATCAAACCCCAGCATACACATATCGTGGTCAGTTATATCCGTGGTACACACGACCCCTACAGCCCCAATACATTTTTTTATAAAAATATGGTCAAGGCAAGCCTTGTTTCTTGTCGGCAAAGAGATAGCAGGTATAAGTTGATGTTCTGCAGCCAAGCAGAGATATTCAGTACACTGTGAGCTTAAGGGGTCACCGAGGAGGTCAAGATTTAAATCGCCGGCCCATAATACGCATTTCTTATTTTTATGCTGCGTTACTGCCTTATTTAGAGATATTAAAAAATTGTCGATTTGCTTAAAAGATGGTGAACGATAAATACCGAATATTGTACAATCCTCATTTATGCAAATTTCCAAACTATTGCAGTCAAGAATGTCGGGTTCGATCACAGCGGCGGACCAAATATCGCGGATGTAGGCTGTGACTCCACCACTCTTGTTTATATACTTTTTTGTGCAGTGTGAGTTATAGCCAGGGATGCTAGGCACAGTTATGTCATTATTCAGCCAGCACTCTGTAAGTATGATGACATCGAATATGACCTTCACTCGCCTTAATGAAACCATGAAGGAATCAAAGTTTTGTTGTAAACTTCTTATATTAAAACTAAGAATCTTTATCTTATGGTCAGCCGTAAAATAATTTTCACATGATTCAAGGCTTTCTGTAGCATAGCACTTAACAAGAAACGAATTATCCAGATTATCCATGGTGTCCGCCATTATGTATGGTAAAATACATAAGGACGCGCAGTATGCAAATTTACTTGTGCTATGTTGCTACTAGAATATGACGTAAAATTAAAAAGCCAAAAAATATGAGCTTCACAATAAGTGACCATTGTACGGCTGAATGTATGTGTGTTATGTGAGTATAAGCGAGCTACTTGTGGGAGTAAGTGTGTATGTGTTCTATTTGTTTGAGTTATGTAAGTTACAAAAGGTAAATAGTTAAAAAAGTTATATAAAGATGGATAATTATGGCAATTGACATGAAATACAATGCTGTGTTTAAGCAAGAAAATAAAACATTTGTCTTGTCTATATTCAGAACAAAAGTAATCAATTGCAATTATTACAATAATAGTAATAAAAAAACAAAATACTCTGTATTGATAGGCACTATAAAGGAAAGTACCACTAGGTTCAATGCTGATATCAGGATGAGACCGACGCCGCTGCCGTCGGCGCTGCCGTGACGTCACCGGACTTAAGGTGACGATCCAGATCCGCTTGGCTGCGTATAGAAATCGCTGGCCGACCATCTTCTTTGCGGATGAGAACAGTTCCATAACTAGTCCAGCAATGCTTGAAGCCGCATAGCTTCGTTCTACGTCGCGCTTCCTGAAATAACTGCCTGTTAGGCTTTGTGAGGCGCTCATTAAAATAAACCTTCACCGCCGGGCCATCTATTTGAAGGTCGCTGGACATGAAGTTACGCCTTGCCCTGGCGGACTTCAGGAACGCGTCTCGTTTCGCGCGCCTGACAAACCGTACAACAACAAGGCGAGAGCGCTCGCCGTTGGAGCCTTTTGCCAGTTTGGGTCCCACTCTCTCAACCCAGTCAAGTTCACAGTCCGGGAGGTCCTCTCCTAACCGGCTAGCCACCACGCGAACTATGTGTGTTAAATTTTCATTCGAGGATTCAGGAATACCAATAATTTCTACTTCATTCCTCAGAGACGACTGCAACTGGAACTGAACTACTTCTGTCAGTTTCTCTAACCGTTGTTCAAGATGGGTCACATCAGGCTGAGTTTCCTCTAGTCCCGATAATCTTTGCACGGAAGCGTACAATGAGTTGTCAAATTCTTCCATCCTGTTATTGTAATTTTTAGTCACCTCGTTGAACTGCTGCTGAAGATTTTTTAACGAGCAGTCGAACTCATCCATCCTTTTGTTATTACTCTCGGTGGCCACTTTTAACTGATGTTTAAAATCATTCATGTCTTGTCGCATGAGTCTAACTTCCGATAGTATCATCGTAACCTCCGAGGTAGTTTCGGCAGAGGATAAATCGGCTTCTTTCCTATTACGCAAGGTGACATTTTCACGTCCTGATGTCTTCGTAGTCGATGATCGTATCGGGGTGTGCGTATTATCCCCTTTAGGTATTTTACTACGACAAGTTGGACAAGCCCAGTCAGATTTAATCTCAGCAGTCAATTCCACTTGTGACAGATTCACGCATTCCAGGTGAAAATCGCCACTACATTTCTTGCATCGAATGCTCTGTTTAGTTGCAATCGGGTCGCGGCAAGCGTCACACGTGCTCGTCATTATGATACAAATTAGATTAAAATCCCGTGAAATTGATAGAATAGTGTTTATTCCAAACCTTGTTTTCGAAGTGCAGTGACAGTGACAGAGATATATGTTCCTCCAAAAGTGTGAGTGAGACAACGCAAGCCGATATCGGGCGCGTCACAGCTGATCCTCGCCGGTAGGACGTTATTTATTTATAACGTGATAGCTCACTGTTTACACAACACAAAGTCAAGATTTATACACTATTTTGAAGCCACTGATTAGAGCTATAGTATAACGGTATGTATTAGCCTATAAGCGGCACTTTCAATTATTTTCAATGAAAATACTGAGAACTATGTCGAAAATTATGTTTACGAAACGGATACCTCCAATTTTTTCAATAATCGAGTTTGTAACTCGTTCGAACCGGTTCCGTTGGCAGTTGTAACCAGCACTGGTGCAGTGCGGTGTCGGACGGTTTACGTAATATTTACCTAGGTATCGGGATGGGATATTTTCGTATGCAAAGGTTTGCAGGTAAAAAATTGGTTCTCGGACCGGGAAAACCGATTTGTGGCGAGCAATACGAACGCTTTATTCTGTGAGAATATACGAGAATTGTGATGAGATTTAGTATTCAAACTATACAATACATAAAGTGTAGGACGTGTCCTGCGAATAAATGCGGTGAATTAACGGCCTATGTCCAGCACTGTACTGATACAGGCTGATTATGATGATGATGAAGATGATGAAGATGATACAAATTTCTCCACAGTTTGTGAGAGGAATGGTGGTAGTTGTGAGAATTGACAACATCGCGCGGATGCTTTTAGTAAAACTTAAAAGCACGTAGTTTCATTCCACGCATTTCAAAAGTTTTCTGCACATATAACTGTAGACTTATTTTAAGCTCGATAATACGTACTTGATCGCTAGCTCACCTGATATTACGTCCCGATTATTGTGATCGATGGACTTGAGATAAACTTAGAGTAGACCTGGCTCTCAAGTACAGCTATCTGGACACACCGGTAGATACTTGAAGACACGTAATTATTTAACTCTCTAGCATCTCTCTACCATCATACTGTGGAAAAATATGCATCATGATGCTCTCTTTCAGCGAAAGCTCAAGTTCGTTATAGGCTTGCATACCTCTGCTTTAGAAACAAACACACGCTCACATGGATTAGAATTCCCTGTGTAACAGGTGGCACACACAACACAAATATCCAAGACACGAGAACAAAGGTTAAAGGCCTGCTTTGGCAGGCAGGGTTACCACCAACATAGCCAAGGCTTGCTTTGTCATTCAACATGTCAGATTATTCATACATACAACTTAGCCTTTTCCTGTAATTTTACACATCTAGACACATAAGCAGATATTTGTATGAACTTACAAACAAAGCTTTTACTTCTTTGCGTTTTCCTTTGTAGACTTTCTATTGAATTTCAAATTATTTACAATAACAAATAAAATGTACGCAATATGTAAAGCCTCTTTGAGCAACAAACCGTGTATTTCCAACATCAATCTCAGAATATAGTGGCTAACTCATGTACGCAAGGTGCATTTCTCCATGCGCAAACTCCTTGTGAAATCTACTAAGAATACTACCAATTATACTATCCACGTTCGAAATACGCTCCTATATCATAAGCCCAAGGTGCAATTTGGCATGCGTGTGGCATGAGTGTGAATTCGGCGTATAACACGTGTTTCCACGGATCGTCTACTTCCCAAAGGCTTTATCCTCGAGGGAACGCGAGAAATACGATTGGGTAGATGCGTGGAAGTTATGGAAGCACTGCGAGCGGTCCTGTGAAATGTGAGCTATGGATTAGACAAGAGTTCTGGAGGAGTGCATGAGAGATTTTAAAGGTCTGGGTTGAGTTTACTTTGTCCAGAGATGATTTTAAAACTTTCTAGTTTTTTTTAGTTGATTTTGGTTTAGTGTTTGACCGCCGTTACATGGGGTTTATAACTTTCTACAATCGTCAAGTTAACAATGCTAAATAGAATTGAACTGAAACTTGAACTTACTGGGCTTATGAGACTTCATACCTAACGTGTCAGGGTAACTAGCGTAATGCTGCGCAGGCCTTTGTCACTATTATCTATTATGTGCCTATTTGTGTATCAAAGTTCTTTGTGTTCTGAGTAGCACTGCCATTGTCGTGGCGTTATTCTTACCATCAGGCAAACGAACAGCTCGTCTCGTTATCCAATAGAATAAAAAAATCTAAAGTAAAAAACACCGTCACAACTAAGTATTTAGATCACATGTTTGTTTGCAGTTAGTAAGCAATCCGAGTCAAGTGAAAACTGGGTCGCAATACGCAATCACCTGCAGACGGCCCGGGCCGGACGCGACCCGCCCTGGACTGACCGGGATTCTGGACGGGTGAAATGAAACGCAAACTGACATATTATTGCTTCTATATTGTACTTGACCGGGGTTTAATTATACTTATCAAGCCTGCGGGTAGCGTTGGGGCGCAACGGTTGCCTTAAGATGTGTTATGATTGGCTGAGGGTAGTTCAATTAAGTGTATTGTTTTTGCGAAGAGGCTGGGCGTATGGGCTTATGACGGGTTGTGCTGTTTTGAATTTATTAAATTAATAAGCAGATTTTGTTCGAAGATACGTGCAATGGCTGTTATTTTTATGCATTTAACTATTTGTACTTTTTATGAAATCATCTACATGGTGCTGTAGTCTATATACACGTTAGCTAGTTGTAGCTTAGATTGAAGCTGGATCCCTATATAATGAAGCCTTAAGGTGCAGAACCCGGCGCGCCGCTATCTCGCTCGCGCATCTTAACATTTTTGAAGATAAATAATCACTTAATATAATTAATTATGAAAAATCGCATTCGGTGAAATTGTTGACAATGACAGGTACAGCAAAAGTATCATTTTGATCCGATCAAGATTTCATACATGAAAATGGGCAAAACATAAAATCCCATTTTTAGGTTTGAAAACTTGAATGGATCAAAATGAAAATTTTGTATAACCTTTGTCATGTTATTGTCAGCAATTTCACCGAATGCGATTTTTCATAATTATAGTAAGTGATTGTTTATCTTCAAAAATGTTGAGATGCGCGAGCGAGATAGCGGCGCGCCGAATTCTGCCCCTTAAATAAGCGGCCGACAAACGGGCAGTGTCCGACATTTGTACATACGTAATTAGAGAGCACGTTGGGCCTAACGTCCTAACAGCGTCCAAAGGCCGGCCGCAACCGCAACACACCGGAACATTCCGGTTTTTTACATTAAAATCCAGCACTCTGTGCGCGGAATACCAATGGGATTACATTTTTAAAGTGAAAGAATACATATTGTATCATGTTAAAATTTTGTTTTCCTCGTTGGCCTTAAAAATAACCGAGATGTGGACAGGTTTGCTTGAGCTTGGTAGGCAGGAAACTATGATACTATAGTGTTATTACTTATGGTCTTGTCTGCACCACATCGGAAGTAAATCATCTGAGCAAAGGAAGTATCTGTTACCCGGAGTACCCCGTGCGTACCTAGTCGAAGATACTTTACGCTAGCCCTTTTGCTAAAGTTACCATCAGTAAGTAGAACATTCTAACCTCGTTACCACCGCTACTCTCTACTATTTAATACGGCAATAAGTAAAAGTTTAAGCACTAAATGACAAAGATGTAGAAGCAAATAGTTCAGGAGCCTCCTTGCGACTTCTCTAATCTGAAACGTAAAAACCTTTTCAAAAGGAATGCCGCCGAATTTCTTGGTATTCGTCTTGATCAGTCTATACCTACTTGGAAAGGGCGCTTAGGGTCATTTATTTTATCTTTCATGAGTGCTCCCTCTGAGCCTATGTGAATAAATAATTTTGAATTAGAACATAGTCCACCCTTTATTTTGAAAGACTGTGAAGAAGTGTTTAAAAAACCACTTCTTTTTATATTCAATCTTGCATTATCTACAGCTACGTACCCTAAGATATGGAAAGTATCTAGAGTCACTCCGATACTTAGGTATCGGAGTGACTCTAGATACTAAGGATGGTTCCAGGTCAGAGGTACAAAACTATAGGCCTATAGCGGTTTTGTCGGCATTCGGTAAGGTTTTTGAATATATACTTAATCGCCACATCACCAGGCAGGTCCAAACTCAGTTATCCGATAGCCAGCATGGCTTTAGAGTTGGTAAGTCTACTACCACTAATCATATTAACTTTGTAGACTACGCTGTCACAGAGATGGATCAAAATAGGCAAGTGGATGCGGCATATTTTGACTTTAAAAAAGCGTTCGACCGCGTCCACAATGATGTACTTTTAAGAAAGTTTGCAAGTGTAGGCTTCACGCCCAAACTTCTTCAGTTGTTTTCCAGCTACTTTGCTGACCGCATGCAATATGTGCAGCTATCTGGGTACCGCTCTGACTTATATATGACCTGTTCTGGTGTGAGTCAGGGTAGCACACTGGGGCCTACCCAGTTTGTTATCATGATAAACGATTTGCCGAAAGTCGTCAGAACCGCTAAATGCCTCATGTTTGCTGATGACCTGAAGCTGTACTTAGGTATAGGTGATATTGATGACTGTGAGGCGTTGCAGAGGGATATTGACCGTGTGGTGTACTGGAGCGAATCCAATCACTTAGAATTTAATAGTTCTAAGTGTAAAACTATTTCGTTCATCAGATCACATGCGCCTCTCCAGTACAACTACCACATATCCGGTGTCCCCCTGGAGCGCGTCACAGAAATTCGAGACTTGGGACTGACGTTAGATGTGGAACTTACGTTCAATCAGCGCATAGAACATATTACCAGCAGAGCTTCTAGATCCCTTGGTTTTGTCATGCGACAGACAGCCCGATTTCACGACAGAGGCAC
This sequence comes from Crocallis elinguaria, assembly GCA_907269065.1. NCBI lineage: Eukaryota > Metazoa > Arthropoda > Insecta > Lepidoptera > Geometridae > Crocallis > Crocallis elinguaria. The sequence continues at coordinate 38,328,533 of OU026065.1, forward strand.
GATTATCGTTTTATACTATGCGTTTGTGCGGAGCACACTTGAGTATAATTCTTTGGTTTGGGATCCGCACGAGCGCAAGTATAAAATAATGATTGAACGCGTACAGAGGAAATTTGCTCGCTATCTCTATAAAAAAATGTTTGGATACTATCCCTATTTATATCCGTCTCTGTTCGTTTCCGGAATGGTAGGAATCGACACCTTGGAGTTGAGACGTAAGTGTGCATTACTGATGCACTATTACTTGCTTCTCAACAACAAGATCGACAACCCGCCCACTCTGGCTCTGCTCGCTGTTCGCACCGGACCGACTGCGGCGGCCGCGCGAGTGCAGCTCCCGCCGCCTGCTCGCGGCTCCTCCGGTGCGCACGCTAACAGCGCAGTATGTGCCCACAGCCCAGGCCATGAATCTGCTCAACGCTCTCATTGCTCAGGAGCCAGATCTTGACCTGTTTTGCACTAAATTTAATCTATTTGTTTTTCTTTGTATTCGTTATTTGTGTAAAGTGTTGTAAAACTTGACTTGCTGCACGCTTTGGTGTGAACTGTAAGTGCAGCAAGTAATTATTATTAATAAATAAATAAATAAATAACAAACCTAAAGCTTCCCAGTCATTTAGCGGCCAACCTCATATGGCCGCACGGAGAAAGCTGAAAGGGTTGATATGAATTGCTAATTCCGAAATTACGTTAAGCAAATCGTTAATTTAGTACCCCATTCAGTAAACTTAGCCTGCGTATAAGGTTTAACGCACAATTCTCGCTCACGTTATTGCTAACTCATCCGAATTACGTCACGTAGTTATTACTTGAAACAAAATGTAATGACCTGTATTACTATGAGGTAAGAGTTCAGTTTTGAGTGGACTGAAGCTGTCACGTTATGAGGAACGCTTGGTTGCCTCGCGTGGGCCGTAAATAGTTCATTTTGTAAATCATTTTAGAATTCAATTATTAGAAATTATTTGGTGAAATCGTTACGATATTACTTCTATAAACCTCTCTTATCATTTACGATGATAAGTTTGTTGGTACTTAATTTTTCAAAGTTTTTGTTCTTATCCTGTTTGGCGACGAAAGCGTATCAACCTTACACTTGCGTAGTTCAATGTCGTATCGTATCTTACTATAGGGACCCGCTGCTGACAAAGACACCATTTGAATATTACAGATTCGTGTGATCTATGGCGTGAGTCCACGCGAACCTCTTAGAGCATTTTTATTTGACTGGTGTAGCCCCATTGCTATAATTATGTTTAAAACATATTATATACTGGGCTGGTCCGCGGTTTTACTCGCGTGGAATCTCCACGCGACCACCAATGTGCGTTGAATTCATGGAACCATGCATTTCTCGACATAAAATGGATAAACTATCTCTATGCAAAAATTCACGTCGATTCGTTACTGCGTGAAAGGACAAACCAACAAACCGACAAACCAAGAAATACTCTTTCGCGTAAATCAACTTTAATAGGTGATATAAATACCAAAATCATACTCTGTCCCCGCAAATGAAACATAGTTCCATTACCTAAGTTGCTGCTAGCTGTAAAAATGATTCCAAGCACATATTGAGCCAATCAACGTAGAGTGTACTTATTTCGAAACTAGAAACGACGTAGGCTGCTGAGGGACAGATCTAAAAACTTCAATATTGTTATGCAAATTTTACGGCACTCTGAGAATTAAAGACAAAATAACTCACTAAAAATCTGCGTGTAAAAAATATTTTATTGAAAAGTGATTTTTTAACGTGTGATTGAATTTATCACGTATGGTATTGGTTTTGCACAGGCTATTAAAAAGGGTATATTTCTGTGTATGCTAATCGATTTTCCCGACATTTATTTATCTTTAGCATATCTGTTTTAGTTGCAGGTCAGTTTTAGTGAAAGTACCGGGCATGTGTGTCGTCACAATGTTGGGTCGGCAGTGCCGCCAAGCGTCGTCATTTATTGCTCTGCAAGTATAGATGGCGCTCTCGCACGTACCCTTAGGTGATTGACCTACTTGTGTCAGCAACTAATTGTGTCTGAAACAGAATACGGACAGATTTAGATATACATTTAAATTTAATCTAATTTGGCTGATGAGGAGGTTTTCTTATTTTAAAAATATATTTTTTTATAATTACGTATATTTCAAATTGAAATTTCAGTTATTTTCTCACTACACCTTCAATATGAAATAACAAATTTCCCAAACTGTACCCCGTATAAAAGACACTTCCGAGGCAATTTCCAAACAACCCTAGCTGTGTGCAAATTGCAATTACCGTTTCCACGCTAGGTGGCGCTCGCTCCATTACCCGCGCTCAAAGGGACTTCGCTTCCAGTTTAGTTTGACTTTGTGTTTTAATGAACTTTGCCGCAAAGGGATAGGATCGATAGCTTTCTGCTCGCTTATCTATACTCCTGCTAATTTCATAAGAGTGTTGTATGAAGCTATGCTGCTACTGGGAGACGGGCTTTATAAATTTGTAACAACTACCGGAGTTCTTTTTTTAATTATTTTTATAGGTTAGTGTTTGACGATAATGCCATCTTAGAGCTTAAACAAATGGTATCCGGTTCGAAAGGATTGTAGTTTTGACAGTCGATATGAAATTGAGAAATAACCTACCGTGGGAAACATGGTGACATTTAATAAGTTAATTCCGTCATTTTTTACTTTTTTACCACCTTTTTTAATACCTAGACATGCACTAGAAAATGTCTTAATCACAAACTATGGTTTGTGATTAAGTATACCAAATATTTAAATATCCCCCGAAAATTTAACTAATAGACCTAAATTAAGTGGAAATATATGCAAATGAAGTAATTAAATCGCAGACGAAACAATCGCGCTCGGATTTGACTAAACAGTTGAATAGCTACAACAAAGCCTAGTATAGATACATACCCACTTAGAATTATTAGTAAAATTGAGCTTTTGCTAAAAGAAAACAACGTGATACAACAATAGTATGGTGGAAGGGCATTTTGTAGTACTCTCGTGCTTAGTTACCACCCTCAAGTTGAAAATCTGAACCTATCACTGGTGTGCTCCGAGAGTTGCACTTGAGAGCCAGACCACACGGTCGCTTGTCCTGGGAGATAGTGGGCAAATGCTAACCTGCCACATGTAAAAACAAAATACAAATTCTAATTTAATGTTAAAACAAAAATCTTCTAAGAAACCAATAGCAGAAAACGCGTATCTCGCGAAACTTCTTACAGTAAAACTCCTGATTTTGTCCAGGCACTTCTCATAACAACTTCACTTGAAACTTGCACCGCTGCAGTATAATCCGACGCGACGACGGCGACGGCTCGACTGCACTTGATAAGTCCATTACAACTTTTGTGTATTGTTCTAACAAAAAAACCGTGGCGGTGAAACACCAAACTCGGACTTTAGTATTTTTTCCTAAAAAACAATATCGCAGTTCAGAAAACTCCTAAGTGTTAAGAGCTCTTTGCCGCTCGAATTTTAATTCGTTTAGTGGTTGTTTTCACTTGAAGCCTGAATGCGTGAAAGGGTTATTTGTATATACTTGTATTACGTAGAAAACTTATAAAATTATATTCATGAAAATGTTCTACCTGGCATGTGAAAGTTTTAAAAGGCTTCAACTTAAGGACCTAATTTTATGTAAATACAACGTTAAATTCTAAATCGAGCAAGTTACACAAAAGTTTGTAGGTTTCCACTTAGGCTTACACGTAAGGCTTTCTAGGACTACTTTGTATGTATAAATTAAACTTGAAAGCAATAAAAACGTAAGTTTAAACTTCTTATTATTACATTTTTAGCAAGGTCGTTTCATCAAACGACGTCAGTTATGATTGAATTCGGAGGGAACCTTTCCTTTTAAGATGCAAATTAAAAATTAGTTAATCATTCCAAGGCTAGCACATAATTTTTGAAAATTAGCCATCTCAGTTCCGAAAAACTGCCTTTAATTTTGGGGACGAAATATAGCGGACTTACAAGACGATGTACAACCTTAAGAGCCTACTAGTCCACGGCGCGAACTAATCGGTGGGCGCGGCTAAAATGCATGCTCTTTCGTCTAACATTCGTGGGACACATATATTTACACACTCTCGTAAAGTCGCGACGAAAACCGAAAAGTTGAAAACTGGCGCGCAAAAATGTACGAATTGGCTTCTGGTGCTTGGGGTTTTACGATAAAACTACTGAATGTATTTAGTCAAACCAAATTTATTTGAAATGTCAACAAACTAAAGCTTTAGAATTTTTTTAGAGTTTTCGTAATCCTTTTGTAATTTATTTACGTCCAAACTTGCGTTAAAATACGTGCTAAAATACAGATGTTTGAAGACTCATTACTTTAAAGGCAGTTATTTTTTTTCTGTATAATTTGCATACTAACCTAGTTAACGAAGAGATAAATCGATATTATTCTTAATTTTGGACTTAAAACGTCAAGTAGTGGAGTAATCACCCAAGTACGGTTGTATGGAGAAATGAACGACTAGTTCGTTCTTAAGGGTTCAACATTTCAGTATAATAACATCATTCTTTACCTCCGCCGTTAACGTAAGCCATATTAATGGTCGATGGTCATAATGTCCGACGTATCGACCTTTTACGATATGTCCCCATGGGTACTTAATGGGATTTTTTATGTATTGAACGGGTTTTATTAATATTACCCGATTTTATCGTTTGACGGTAACAAAAAATGTATGGTTATGATTTTTCGTGATACAAGTACTTTGCAATATGTCATAATAAGTGTTCTCTTCAATGTTACGGGTGCCATAAATGAAGCTTTTTGTTTACCAGACCAAAAAATAACTATTATTAATGTTCGACATAAACATAATTATTCTCACTAACTGTGCAACTTAACCGAACCGTCAATAAAAAAAATTACAACGCGTCCAACTAGACTAAACATTTAACTATGAAGCTTCCAATATATGTGAACAAATATCTTACATGTACTACAGAATCTAAGATGGGCCAGTATGGGAAAATCTGAAATTATAAGATAAAAAAATATGTTAGAAGAACTATGTCCTGGATTTTCGTGTGTAGAAAAACTGGTTAGTGGGAGGACTAACTCTTCTGCGAGTGTCCGTCTGGGTTGTTACCACCGCTTTGCTCGTGAAGTCTGCCGCCAAGCAGTAGTGTGCAAGCATTACTGTGTTCCGGTTTGATGAGCAGAGTATCCAGTGAAATTACTGGGCTTATGAGACTTAATACCTAATGTCTCAGGGTAACGAGCGCACTGCAGTGCCGCGCAGGCCTTTGTGTTACAAAGTTCTGGGTGTCACTGCAATTGTTATGGGCCGGCGTTATGCTTACCATCAGGCAAACGACCAGCTCGTCTCGTTACCAAATAACATAAAAAAATAATTGATAGTTTTTAAAAAAATTCTTTTATGTTTATCGAGTCACTCAGCAAATCGTTATACGCTACACTTTTGTGTATTTTTATATCGGAATATTATTCTGTGCTTTTATTTTTAATATCTCTCTCCCGAATCCACTGCCGGGTCACTCGTGCCCGGAATCCTGATGTTTTTTCCATTTATCCCGGGGCGACTTGAATCGTGTTAAACAGCCATGTGCATAAATATATGCTGATTGGATCCTTTCCGGGGCAGGGCGAGTGGTGAAACGTACGTGATCACTTGCAAATTGTGTACTTAGAGTTACAAATTTATTACACGGCCATAAAACTGGGATGGGATGGGAGAGAGGTAATTGCTCGTGTAATTTTTTCTATTTTAATTATATACGAGCATATTAATAATAGTAAATTATTGTATTATAAAACGGACCTTTGAAATTTTAAAATATTTAGTCTTCTCCAAATGTATGCCTGGAATGTAATTTTTCATATCTGAAACTTTTAAATTAAGTTTTTCATATTATATCAAGCTCGTTATTTTAATATAAAATGGAAACCTTCCTATGCGGTGAAAGTATAACAATAGTTATCCGGAAAATGAAAAATAAAACGGCAAACTGTTGTCCAATTTATTTTATTACGGTATATTTTATCTGTGAGTCATCTTTCGGTGCTCGGCTGACCAGCTACCACCCTCAAATCGATAATCAAATAAAAATAATTATTTTACACCAGTCTTATTTATTTATTGAACGTCAACACAATGTACATTCTTACAATTCATTTAAACTAAATTCTAAAATATACATGGTTAATGCCATCATAATTATAGACGAAGACTGCATGCAAATATTAAAAGGCGAGTATTAAAAAGTGTAAAATAAAGTATGAGTTCAGTTAGTACTTAACAAGTCTTGAGAAATTAACCACGTAATAGAGGTGACCATCAACCCTCTTACCACAAAATGCTACGCTTAGACGCCCGTTTAGATAGACAGTGTCTAATATATAAACATCGCAACACAACTTTCACAAGTAAAATTATTAGATATATGACAACAAAATTGAGAGACACTTCTTAAATCAAGTTTATGTAACTAAGGCATGACTATGATGTAGATGTGGATGTCAACTGTTTAGCACATGTTTAGGGTGTGTTTAAATATTTTGTGGTGAGGCCTTAGTTCTTTTCTGAAAAATATTCTCTTTATAGAAGAAGGAAAGATACAACAAATCGACCGTAAATTCTCCAGATAGCTTTGAATAACAAGAAGCCTTCCGCCGTACATCTAGGTATTGTTCGTGGGAGTCTCTCGCTACATCGCATCTCTGCCGCTTCCGGCGCGTCCGGTCGCGGCTGCCGGACACGCCGGAAGCGTCTTTGAGCGAAGTCCGAGAGGAAGAGGCCGCGGGGAGCTATCCACACCGCTGATGTTTTATTTGGAAGAGTTTGGTGTTTTATAGTTTGTTTTGTACGTTGTCCGTTTGTCGCACAGGACCTACTACGATTAAAGTTATGCGTTTCGGCTTTCCAAATTAGTATGAATATGATTGCCACCAATGTCCGGCCGCCCCACGCCTCGTCAGCTCCTAACGAGCTGACAAAATAATAACGCAGTGTTATATTAGTGTTAACTTTGGACTGAGCAGGCGTGGGAAGGCCGGACATTGGTAACAATACTGTAGTATTGCAGTGTATGTAGGAAATTACAAAGAAATCATTCCTTTTAAAAAGAGAATGAGTTTTAAAAAAGGATGATGCTTTTTATATGAAACGCTTTTTTAAGTGTTTTAACTGACATCTCCTGCATTTATTGACCGATTTGAATGGTTTTTTTAAGATGAACTTGTATATCTTATAGTGGTCCGTCTAACTTAGATTAAGTAACACTCTGAAGATAAAGTGCAATGAATGCCTGTTTTCATAATTAAAATATACATTGTTTTTATAGTTTTAAATCGGTGTATTTTGGTAGTCCCCACATCAACAATAACGTTTCTTTCTATCTTAGTCAGTTAAAGTAAAAGCAACAACAACCGGGAAGGACCAAATTGTATTATTGTATCCTTATGCAAATAGTCTGTGCTCTTGAACGCGTAGCATCCATTTCCGCTGACTCTTGGCCCATTGCTACATTCCGTCCTTCCCTTCGGGACCGCTCTTATCTCCTTTAACATGACAACCGCGTATAAAAGCGATAAAATCTTAAAAAGATATTCACAATGCGCCTACAGCTATCATAAAAACTAGCTAAACAGGCTTCCTTACTAACGCTATTCAGATGTAAATGTAACGCCGAGAACGTTCGTTCATTCAAGCGGAAAAAGCGACAAAAGCGAGACGACCGAATAAAGCGAGAGAGCGACTTTAGTGAGTGAAATCTTTATCCTTGTTCCGCAGGTAAGCCGCGCCGACTCCAACCGCACCTTGCGGTAAGTGGTCGCCCAGCTTTTGTCACATTCACCTTGGGAGGGCAGCATCTTTGCGTCTTGTAACTTGATTTTAACTCGAGTTGTTTATTCAACCAGGTGAGTGTCACTTTGAATAATTTGAAAGAAATTAGAATAGAAAGTAAGACATTTCTCCATTACATAATTCTATTTTCGTATAAAATCACTTAACTTTAAAGAAATATTATATTTATATACTAGCTGCTGCCCGCGGTTTCACCCGCGCGGAGATATTGAATTTTATGGTTTTAACTTTTTTGCGCGGAACCCTAATTATTTTTCTAAAATAAAAGTAACCTAAGTTACTCCTTATAACATTAGCTATCTGCCAGTGAAAGTCCCGTCAAAATCGGACCAGCCCTTTTGGAGATTACCCGAAACAAACAGACAGACAAAAATTTAAAAAATGGTTGTTTTGTTATAGGTACCGTATATACTTTCATATGCATTTGGTAAAAAGCTGTTATTTTGATATTACAAACATACGCTTCAATTTTATTTATTTGTATAGGTATTTCATAACAGTCAATTATTTAATATAAATAAAATATAACATGATTTATTCAGGGCTCTGTTACTCTATAGATAAACATTTGCTGACTTTATCGTAGTACTTTATTTTATCTTCAAAACTGCACTCGTTATGAGCTTATAAGACGAACGACCTTTGGACACATAAAATACGAAGAGAATTATTATAGTTTAGAGAGGTTGTTCCAGCGTGACATGTTCATTAGAGACTACGAGACTACTACCTGGGATGGTAAGCTGTAATATCATAAATAATAATACAAACAGTTAATATCAATTTCACGTGAGAACACATTCCTAAGTCTCTTTATGATGATGACAGTCTAAAATCATAATCGAGTACAATCACGCTTTATTCATGATTAGCAGCCTGTCTTAGCTACTTTAAGCTATAACTCGTTTAAAATACGATTAAGCCCATCAGTAGATAGCGCTTTCTGAAATCCGGTCACTGAATTCCTCCTAACAAATTCCTTTGCGTTTTAAAACGGGAAAAATGACATCGTTATTCAAAGCGTTTGTAGTGACGGCTGGACTCAAAAAACGTTATTAAAATCTTATTGCTTTATTCATATTGAAGTATGTACTTTAAAATAGTGATATTTTATGCTAGGAAACTTCGTATTTTAAATCTGAAATAGAATTTCAAATCGTTTTCATAGCGCGTAGCGCCGTAGCGTCGTAGCACGTATCGTAGTAGCACGTAGCGGTACGTAGCTTGCTCGTAGCGCTTCTCGTACAGACTTCGAGAAAGTCTTTATTACTTTCATTTCATATATTAATATTGCACTGAACGACTGTGCTACTCGTTTATACCTAAACATTTCTGCTTAGCATCGACGTTGTGCGCAGCTATAACCATGATTACGACCGTAGTACAATAACACAAGATGGGAACTTATTATTTTGTATCTTCTAATAATGACTTCATAAATTTAATCAAAAATAAAAATTGTTTTCTCCGAAATTGAATACCGTACAGTAATTGATCGATTCGCTGCCAATATTATATCTTTATTTAAGCGATTTTGGTCCCATTAAAGACTCGATTCTATCCATACTATGATATAAATCGCTCGTTCAGCAGATAGGTCTCAATAAAGGTCTCTATTCATAAAAACATCTTTTTTATTTGCGGAATCACGCCGGTCGCCGCCTCCCGTTAGGTGCGAACGGCTCGCTCGCCGCCACAGATAAAATAATTTCCGACGGAAGTCGTTTCGTTTCGGTAATGATGCGAATATTATTGTTAAGATGTCGGTAGGATATATTTATTAATTAAGTAAGCGTGATGGTAAAGTAAATATGGTATTGTTAGGATTGTATTGGGTATTATGAAATTTTTATCTTAATAAATAAAGCGAACGAAGCGTAACTTTTGCTTTGTAGAGGTTTAATGTTATACTTGTGACAAGTATAACTACAGTGTCTCCTTAGGGAGTGTTCAAGTATGACGTAAGCAGGCTTAGAGGGCAGGGGTTCAATACTTTCTTACTTTAACTGTCAAATACTGATAATAACTGGATCTATGACAGATTTAATCTGATAGAACACAAAACGTGGACAGGATATGGAATTGTACGCTAAGTCCTGAGGCCTGGCTCTCACATACAACTACCGAAACACATCGATAGGCGACCAGATTTACAATTTGAGGGTGGTAGGTAGTCAGGCGAGCACTTAAAATGTCTAACCGCTATTATTTGGTTGAACAACGATGTTTTTCTTCTCCGAAAGTCTTAGCCGGACAATGAGATCCTACGATATTGTAGAATCTCGTGATCTTCATCCCAAATATTAACATTTCGTGAATGGCTTGTGACTTACGTGTTCCATTAAGAATAGCAACATGACAGTAAGCTCCGTATAACTTTTCCCGTTCAACAAGTATCAGTCGGCAGTGAGCCAATATGAAAGAAATAATAAGGAATGATCCCATACTTTCCTGTTTCCGCCAACTTCACGCTCAACTGTAATATAATAACGCCAATAAGAAAACAATTATCTTTCGTAAGCCTCCATCGGAACCTGTAAAACTTTTGAGGAAAGTTGGGAACCAAGTCCTTTAGGTGGCATTTATATTTAGCATTGAGATTGAAAACTAATAAGATGTATACTAATTATTATTATTTATAGGTGTATAACTTACACCACGGCGTCAGATTTCACTAGCTGTTGTTCAGCTGTGAAATCAGACGCTTTGGTGTTGTTGGCTGATGGATCATCACTTCAGCTTATATATAAAACAGTCGGTGGATATAAGAAGCTTTTTCTATAAGAATCCATAAGAAAATTGTTATAGAAAATGCCTGCTGTACCACCTTTGCAAATACTAGATAGATAGATAGAAAATTATTTATTACACAATCATAGTTGAAGGTACATAGGCGAACTTAATGCTATAAAGCGTTATCTTCCAGTTAAATTCGGTGTAATGTGGTGTTTTTACAAGGTAGTGCAGATTATAGTCATTAATCAATACTAACCTAAATTTAAACGACAATTATTTTGAAAACCGGTTTACGGTTTGTTGCAACTTTTCTATTCTGATAGGTAAGTTTTTTCGACGGTGAATAGATTTCTTCTTTATGAGCGTGATATTACCTTAAACTACAGATTTATAACTATTGTATGTCTGTGCCTTAAACTCATTCTCGCTCTCCAGCAAGTGAGATGAGGCCAAACCCATTATATAAAATATAAAAAAATATCAAAACTGTCACTTTGAAAAGCAAAACATAACAAATCATCTCAGAACCTGCAACCTCATTAGTACCGAGACGTCTAGGTGCCAACTCACTGAGATGTTGAGCTTATTTAACCTCCACAAGATCAAGGGCATCGGCTACAAGGCCCTAACCGCAAGGAAGATTGATCACCTCCATATTCGAAAACTTACGCACACTACGACCGCGTCGTGTAACAGCGGCTTAAGATTCATCATGTGTCAGAGGGCAATCTAGAACCTTCTATTTATCGCTTCGGATCCTGATTCAATTAGCCTTCGGGATATCTTTAAACGCTTCTACCATGAATAGAAATTCTCTGAAACTTGCGGACGAGGACGTGATAGGTTTTCAAATGCTAATCCTGATTGACGTCTTCTCTTTATAGTTCCTTTGGCGGAATTGCGGCATTTTATCTGAGGAACAAAGAATGTTTTAAAAGTGAAACGTTTAAATCTATTCAGAGTCTTCAATATCCGGTCGGTTGAATGAAAATTGAAGTGAGAGTACCTCTCAGCGTTGTTGAACCGTGCGAGTCAATTTTCGACACAATATTAAAAGGTCTCGAACAGTCGTAAAAAGCCTTTAATGTTTAAGTCGTCGTATTCCCATTATTGTTGGAAATATAGGCAATAAACGGAAACTTTCCAGGCGCACCGTTCGACCCGAATTTTCAATAATACAGCCATAAATTTCACGTCAATAAACAACTTTGATTTAAGCATGTAATGTCTCGGTCAGACCGGAGCGGACCGGACCCTCGCCGGTTCGCCCGCACTCATCTATAATTATTAATAGTGATGGTTACCAACTCTGACGTAGGTACTTGTAATAAATTCATCAAACTGCTATACTTAGGATGAAATACTGGGAGGTGGTTTTATGTTTTTAATTTATTCGCAAGCCGGTATGTTTTAAAACGAGCCAGATCTGAAAAGACCATTTCAATTTTCGTCACAACTAATTCGTTTTTTTTGGTATTCGTCTAGCAAATGGCTATCAGTTATATTTCTATTTATTGACATGTCCTCGTTGATAGTGGACCTCGATAAGTAAAACCTGGGAATATACAGAGTGGGCCCGAGTCACATAACCTACGGTTCGCTTGTGCCCCGATATTTCGGTACTATTCGATCCATTATGATGCCCACGCCTGTACCCGAGTATAATCGTGAATAGGGAAACTTTTGTAATATCACGGTTACTGGCACCTTTACGTTTTTATTAAATATTCGTTTTGGTTTAATCGTAATAGCATACTTGTCGACCTTTGCTGGTTATATGATATCTGTTTTCAGTGAAATTTTGACTTCTTCTGAGGCAGATATGGACAGTATATTTCCCCATCGTCATCGATAAGAGAAACGTAGCTACAAAATTTTAAATTCAAATATAGAATCTGTAGAGGATTGTCTTCCGGTTTAATGTGATGATTTTACCGGTGGTAAAATTTATAAAAAGTTGATCTACGTACAAAGCTCACATACAAAGCGAGGGTACCCACCCTCGCTTTGTATGTGAGCTATGTTATAGTTTGAAGGACAAATTAGTTAGTAGAATTATTCGGCGCAGGAGACAACAGCTGAAGTGTCAGAGTGAACAAACTCCTGCAGTTATTATAAGCAAGCATAACACTTAACGTCAGGTGAACGACCTACTAGTCTCGTTGGTTATCTGCATAAATAACCATACTCTTTTATTATGCATATGAGCGTACTATTGAACCTGTTATAATATGACTTGATATTCATATTATAACAGGTTCAATAGTAAGTACGAGTGTTGTGATCAACACTCGTGCAACCAAAACACCGGACAACCTGTCGTTGATACATAGCTATTTGGGCACAACACTGATCGCCCAGTAACGTTAACAAATAACACGTCACTTACAAGTTCCAACCGCAATTCTTCCGAGCTAAACCCCTATCTGTCTCCTCGAATACCTAACCGAGGTGACACTAAGCCCAGTCTACACTGCTAGGTCCCACGACAAACGTCATGCTCTCACCTGCCGCCTCACATATTTCCCGAGGGGCCTGCTCCGCAGCCCGACCTCTGTAATGTACTCTTGACCTTAGGATGCGAGCTTTGCACAGTGGAACAGGTTTAATGTTACATTACTTTGAGGATAGCTTTAGCTTGTGTTTATCATCTTAATATGTATAAATGTAATATTATAAATGTAATTTTAGGGAACTGGTGGACTAGACTATTTGGATTATCTATAGGCCTATAGGCCCACAATGTTGATATTTGTAAAATATCGATATATCGATGTCGACATATATATATGATAACGACAGTTCCAAAGTTACCGCCAATCGTGTGCATACGCAACATGTCTAATACCTGATAAATTCTTACAAATGTAATTTAGGTTGAAAAAAAATTAGTAATATTTTAAACACTGTTTTAGACTTTCACGGTTATTTACTAATCCACACATTATAACCGAATATTTATCGTGATTATTATTGAGCGATGAGCACCCGATATTTCGACATCATGTTCACGGGAATACTGGCGAGACTGCGGGTGGTTTGTAGACAAAAATTACGCGCAGACAAATCTGTCTATCCGCTTTCTCAGTCTTTTACTACGCAACGCTTGCAACAGCGTCGAAGTATTGGGTGTTCATCGCTCAATAATAATCACGGTAAATATCCCGTTATAATGTGTGAACTAGTAATATTTTAATTAGAATTACCTAAGTATGTAAACCATCATAATACAATCAACAAACAAAAATGTCATTACAGATTAATAAAGCTGCTGGTAAGGTGCACACAAAGCTGGTGACATACCTCGCTGAAAAGCTGAACTAATTCTTTTCGTAATTGTACAAGTGCTTAATTTTCCAAGACTGTGTCTATATGCACAGATGTCAAGTTAAACTGGAGTAGCAGATTAATTCTGCTCTCAGGGTGTAATGAATAGCGAACTAAATGAATTATTCATCCTCCCCGCGCTTCTATACAGGACTTGGCTTTTTTGGTCATGGTGCTGTTTCTTATACGATTTTTGTCTGCATTTTAATGTGATCTTACGGCCTTGTAGGTAATTTATATGACCTTGTAGTATGGGAGTATAATATAATGTAAATAAATTTAGAGTGGCCAAATTGGAAAACTCTAATACCTGTATTATAAAATAAAATGATGTGTAATTTCCGGCCAGACCAAGATTTTTGTCATTCCAATGTCTGACAGAACAAAATAACCCATGCCTATTAGTCAGATGTTAAATAAGGTACTTTAAACACAGCGCTTTTTTTAAACCGAGGTGATTATCTGATGCTTTATTTACACCACTGAACGCGAATTTCAGCACGCTCCACCCTCAAACAATTATTGTGAACAACGTACAATGCGCAGGGATAACAGTAATGTGAGGCAAATTACGCAATTAACTGCGCAAGTTTAATTTTACACTTGTTTTTTTTCTGTAAAAATATTTACGAAAATGTTTTCACAGCAATGGAGCAACCGATCGGTGTGATTTTTGAATCACACAACGCCAGTCAATATAAATTGGAAACTTTGAAAAATCAAGGCCTAGAGAGTGATAGACTGCTTTTTCCTGAAAAATTGTCGCTTCCTGTCTGAATACGCGGGCAGCAGCTAGTTCATAAAATGTTTATTCACATGTGCTCAAAGAAGGTTCTCATTAATGTTAAACGACTCTGCCCAGTTCACTATCAAAGAAGCAACTAGAGACCCATTTTTTAAGCTTCTAACTTAAAGTCGTTCTTATTATTCAAGGCCGTTTAAAACAGATAAGGTTTCTTTTGGAGTCGTGTTACTTCGGGCTTACTACTTGTGTACTTTACTTTTAAGCTAATTTGGTAACCAAATAGAAGGCACTTATTTAAATTGCTTTAGAGGAAAGTCTTTTGTTTTTGTTTTTATCTAAAAAGTTCGTTCTGAACGATTACTCCTTGAATATGGGATACCTAATTTAAGTACAAATTTAAGGCGATAGAGTTATATCATCAATATGGTATGTATCTAATATATCGGTTGTTGGTTAAATATTTCTTAACTATAATGACAGATGGCGTTCACGTAAGACGGAATAATAAGTGAACGGCTAAAGTAATCCGGTAAAGGAATATTTCAAAGGTTCATAAGCTCAAGTCTCGGTTATATAATTTTTATAACCTATGTGTTATTCCAGAACCTAAGCTATTTACATTCCATATTTTATCAAAATCGGTTTAGCAGTTACGTGCTGACATACATTCTCACATACACAAACATTCGCATTTATATTTTAATATTAATAGGAGGATACGAAGTTATATATTTTGTATTTTTTCCCAGTGTCGGTATCTATAAAAATCTTGATGTACAGATATTTAGTAAACTAGAACTTCAGAAGAAAAAAGAAGTTGACAGCAGAATAAAGCTTTACAAAGAGTATGGGGCGAGCCTTGCGTGTGCTCTTATTGGTAGTGTGGCTGATAATCTATCATAAGACACACGCGGCTCTCTCCAACTCTACCTTCTACGATGGCAAGAACTCGGATGAAGATAGAAGATCCCGAAGAAGACAGAAGAAGTAAATGTCTGAACATAATATTATATCCAACTCTAAAAATTAAAAAAAGGCCGAGATGAAAAAGGGTAATGTAATTGTGTCTAAATAGAGTTACTAAGCGTTTGACTAAGGTCTTAAAAGATACCCGATGGTATCACGCTGATCCTCGAACTGGGTCTCGAGTGCCCCTGGCGGAATACTTCCACAAAGAACTTGAGGGTGTGAGCTACTCAGTCGACCACTAGAAAATTAGCTCTTTCAACCATGCTAGTTATATCCACAGAGATCACAATGTTTTCCTTCACTTTGTAGAACTCGGTCGATATTTCAGTGAGTGACAACTCCCAGTGAGCTATTAATACCAACTCAAAATAGCTCTGTCTCGTTCATCATCACAACAGTTGAAACCCTAGTTAACATAAAATATTTTACTGCAAACTAGTAGCGTAATAACACATTTCCATTTAGCAGTAACAAAGGCGGAATACATCAAACGGACGTAACAAAGGCGGTAAGAGGATTACGGTATCACCGGCGAAGCTTTGTACGTAATTAAAGGTAGCCAGGACACGCCGCTCGTTATGCATTCAAACTGTCCGAAATATGGTAGGTTAATCATTTTTGGTACTATTATATTAATGTACCTACTTCTGAGTTGATTTTGATTCAGATACCTTAGTTAAATCATAAGGTCACGGTTTTGTCTATTGTCGTCGAATATCAGGGCTTTTTATCTCAAAAACGGATCAAGGTTGCAGTTAATATGTTTTCCAGGTGGTCGAACTAACCCTTCTGCGAGTGTGTGATGAGTACCACCCTATGGTACCACCGATTTGCCCGTGTAGTCTGCCGCCAAGCAGTATTGTGGAAGCTTTACTGTGTTCCGATTTGATGAGCAGAGTAGCCAGTGAAATTACTGGGCTTATACTTAACTTAATACCTAATGTCTCTGGGTATAACGAGCGGATTGCCTTTGTGTTTCAAAGTTCCGAGTGACACTGCAATTGTTATGCTTACCATCAGGCAAACGACCAAATCATCTCGTTATCAAATCGAATTAAAAAAAGTCATACCACCTGGTACTACTAGATTCATTGTCCATTCTACCAACTTATATCTGCAGGACAAAAGCCTCCCGTCCTTTCTTCCACTCCTCCGACTCTTATGCAGTTCGTTCCATCTTCAACGTCTGAGCCTGTCACTTACCAAACTATATTTATAGGTAAATATGGTATACATATAGAATGTGGCTTATTAATTAATCTCAGTGAGTTTAATCAACAGTTTCACATGCATACAACCCATTACAGGATTACAATCATGCTGAAAGCGCTTTGTTCCCGGTTATATACGTGCAGCGCACCACGGTCATTGCGGACCGGTCGAATTCACGCATTGGCTATCATTATTTGATATTGAATTGGAAGTCTCATGATTGAGAGCGACGATTTAGTAGAAATTGTTTAAAATGACATTGGTTTCGTCGCAAAATTATCACTTTAGGAACTTTCGGTATTTTATAGCACAATGGTTTTTGTATGGTCGCCTATGACAATGACGGTCATTAGTAAACCATTGTTAATTTTCGTATGCTCTTCATCAAAGTGATTATTCTGCGACGAAACCATCGTCATTTTAAACAATTTCTACTAAATCGTCGCTCTCAATCATTAGAGTTGATCCTCCATATTTGTTGATACTAAAAACACGGATTTTGTACACACAGAAGGCATCATAATTCAACACAAATATATTTAATTATCAATAGAAAGCATAAATAATTCATACCATATAAGTTAAATAAACGTTTTCCAGTTTAATTCTGTGATATAAACCACAGATATTCCAGGACAATAAAGATACTTCAGGGTGAACCGTAGCGATCGATCCGGCACGTTTGAATTAACCGCTAATTGCCTCGATTACCGGATTTATTAATTGCCTACTCGAGAGCAGTCCTTAAGAAATTAGCACAAACAACAAGGAAGAAGGCTCAATATCGCACAAAATTTTCGACACATTTTACGATCAAGAATTTTACACAAGAAAGGAAGAAATAAGGTTCAAAATCGCGCCGGGATTCAGATTAAAGTTGAGGATATTTTCAACAGCGACTTCCAAGGTATCGTCTTACTAATTTTAATGAAAAACACGGAGTGAATTTATTATTTCGCGCGTTAATTAAAATTTTCCAATTACCTTGTTTTGCGCCCGTTGTAACACTAGCGCGATGGACCGCAGACATAATGAGGCCGGTCTCGGATCGGAAAATTAATCTCTTGTTTTAATCCGTTGACGACAGGAATCTCTTTGGTTGAAGAGTTTTTATTTTTTCTTTCGTGGCCAGACACGGTTTATGTATTTTGCCAAATTCAAGTTTAAAGGTTGAAGAGTTATATGCTTTTAAATACTTTGACATTGATTAATAGCTTATTTTTTACAAATAAAATTGTATTTGACATAATTTAGAATTCTTATTGTTTGCTATTTCTAATAATTGCACACCATTTGTAGTAGAATGTACATTACTGTTTTTATATTTTTTTTACCGCCAAGCACCTATCGGTGTGTTCCAGCCTTCGAGAAGCTGTACTTGAGAGTCAGTCCTAATCTATGTTAAGCGTATCTTCGGCAACATCATGGCTTAAGATGAGGCGAGATTTTGGTCAAAGAAGTGTAGTAAAAAAAATTAGTTACTAACAAGAAAACAAACAGTGAAATGTAAAAAATACAGATTTACTAGGTGGTAGGACTTGGTACCATCGCTTTGCTCGTGAAGTCTGCCGCCAAGCAGTATTGTGTAAGCATTACTGTGTTCCGGTTTGATGAGCAAAGTAGCCAGAGAAATTACTGGGCTTATGAGACCAATACCTAACGTCTCAGGGTAACGAGCAGTGCAGTTCCGCGCAGTCCTTTGTATTTCAAAGTTCTAAATGGCACTGAAATTGTTATCATCACGACCAGCTCGACTCGTTATCAAATCCCCTCCCTACCATCCAATACCCTGACATCAAAGCCACAACCAAAACATAGTTTGATGTTAAACATGTTATACAAAATGTTCACAAAGGGATCTGCAATCGAAAATTCGAGGAATTCCCTCTCATCGTGTGTACCAATCAATATTTAGGAAGCTGCACACATGATGTTTAATTACCGTTTCGCCGGCGGCGAAATATTCAAGTATCCGTGTTTTCAATGATATCATATATATGTAAATAGTGGAGTTAAAACATGGCCGGGATGACTGTTAATGCAAATTCTCCCCGGGGCCACCTTCGCTTTGCTCAGTTCGTGGAAAAGTGCATCAATAAATTCAGAACATCAGTTTCGGGAAACCGAATTGGAGATGTGTCGCCGAAAATTCGGTTTACGAGAATTGAGTGGCGAGAGGTGAGAGGGTGGGTTACCGGGGTGAGAATTCTACGACTTCTCGGCTGGGAAGGAAACGAGTTTCCGCAAATAATTTGGAATTTGAATATACTGTATGTGTGCTATGACGGCTTTATTTGTTTATTATACAACGTTTGTTTGAAAACTCAAAATCAAATAATGGAGACAATATTGTTTATCACTTCATTTGATATTGGATTTCATGGGTTTTATTTTTTTGTGCGGAACCCTAATTATTTTTCATAAATTAAAGTAGCCTAAGTTACTCCTTGTAACATTAGCTATCTGCTAGTGAAAGTCCCGTCAAAATCGGTCCAGCCGTTTCGGAGATTACCCGGAACAAACAGACAGACAGACAGACAGACAAAAATTTTAAAAATGGTTGTTTTGTTATAAGTACCGTGTATACTTTCATATGCATTTAGTACAAAGCTGTTATTTTGATATTACAAACAGACACTTCAATTTTATTTATTTGTATAGATTAATAAGGCTGTAAATATGGTTTATTCCACTATGTCATTTACTAGTGTGATTTGTTCACCCGTGAATATATATTGACACTCAAAACAATTTAAAAGAGAGTGCTCAATAACAGCAACATTTTTAAAGTTATAACTTCTTATATGAACTCTGAAACGACCATCACGAGGTCAAAATTGTAGCCATTCATTCTGCAATATAACCTCGCAACTACCCGCGAACGACCTCGCCAACGTTAGCGACTCTTCGCCACCATAAAACGAATGCACAATGTTATTTTTGTTCTAACATATAGTTGCTTTTACACAAAGTTTGCGTTTATAACCAGAAAGGCGACTCTCGTGTTTATAACACTTTTATTACTTGAATTACATCCCTAAATGCACGAACGTACTGTAGACTCTTTATATAATTATTAAAAATGATACGAAGCAAGCCTGATGCACTGCAAGGACTATCATTAAATCAGAACTTTGTATAGATACTCTTTCTAGACAATAAATAAAGTTTTAAAACTCAATTCTGTTTAAAATACGGTTATTGTTGTATTTCAAGCAATTTTTGAAACTATTTTTTTACTAACAGCGAAGTAAACTATGTTAGGATAGAGACATAAAGTACAGTGTTCATCTTATTTTGCTTGCTCTAAAGAAGACTTAGCGTATTGATATACTCGTACAAATAAAGGTAACGTTTCGTAAACGATAAATGATTACAAGAGAGGTTTTATTACAATAGTTGAAACTACTAGTATAGATGCTATCTCCCTTGGAGTATAACTTATGCGTATGGTCGGGAATATTAAGATGCATTTAGATGAATAATGACGCTCTAGATCTGCGCAGTATTATACAGACTATACATTATACACTGACTACATTAAGAGAACTTCAGTTTATTCTACATGGGAACGGTGCAGGTGTGTTTTTGTAGAGCACTTTATTCTAAGAATCCCTTAGTATAAATGGCACAACTTAGGAATAAGAGCTGGGAGTAGTTCTTGATAGAAGTGTCAGTCGGAGGACCTTGAGTGTTGATAAACTGTACGAGTGTACGTACTTTGTGGAAGAGAATATGTGTACACTTGTACAGCTATATTATGTACATAGTATTCTTTTACGTTGTGATGTCGTCTATGAACGTCTTTATTGTTGTGATGCTCGTGTGTATTAGTGCTCGTCTTTATTGTTGTGTGTAGGGCGTGATCTGTAAGCCGAATATTCGAAGCTTTAATAATGCTATTTTGCTAGTGGGAGGACTGATTCTTCTGCGAATGTCCGTCTGGGTTGTTACCACCGCTTTGTGAGTGAAGTCTGCCGCCAAGCAGTAGTGTGCAAGCATTACTGTGTTCCGGTTTGATTAGCAGAGTATCCAGTGAAATTACCGGGCTTATGAGACTTAATACCTAATGTCTCAGGGTAACGAGCGCACTGCAGTGCCGTGCAGGCCTTTGTGTTTCAAAGTTCTGGGTGGCACTGCAATTGATATGGGCCGGCGTTATGCTTACCATCAGGCAAACGACCAGCTCGTCACGTTACCAAATAACATAAAAAAATGCATGGTGTAGTTTTAGTGCTCACCTAGACAACGCTAGTTTAAAAAGAAGATACCATGTCGTTAAACCATGTCGGAAGCCAGCACTTGTGTCAAGTGTCTAGTCTAGTGTATTCAGCCGCTCTTGAAAGCCAAAAACAAAAATAACATTTTCGACTAAAAAGTAACTTCATTGTACATCACGCATAAGATTTACGTATTTGATTTATCTCGATCGTTTTTCCCCGCGTTTTATTTCGCACGTTACCGTAATATTTATAACGTACGATACAATACCCCGCGGTAACGTTTTATATCTACGGAATCACTCCAATCTTATACATAAAGAAAAGCAGCAAAAGAGGTTCACGTCATGGTCGGATGTTTTAAGGCGCTACGCCGAGCCAATGACATTCATCATGCTCTCCTCTTTGCACACACTGTTGGTTTGCGTTGATGTAAGTGAGAAGGAAGACTAAAATTCAGTACAAATAAAAAAAGCGTAATTACTTCAAAGCTAGATGTGTACTTGAAAATATACCACAACCAAGTTTTTTTATCATTATATTATATACGTAAGTCTTGTTAATTTTATCAATATAAACAGAGAATTCATTGCAAACTTATTTTTAGAGGTAACTTTGTAATATTTATTATCGAGTAATTTTGGTAAAAAACATGTTTTGTTCACATCAAAATTATCGGTAATATGATGAATAATGACAAATATTTTTCCCAGCGCCAGAAGTTAACCTGATTTTGCGTGGAGCTATTTATACACCACCAATACGAGTCCTGTATTTTGATCTCTAACACCAGAGCTTAAAATAACGCTTTTCTGTAGCAGATGAGGTTTGGTAGCCTACGTAATAGAACACGTTTGGTGTTCTGGGGTCTTTACAAACGGTCCCCCGCGGTACCCATCTACAGCGGACCGGAAACGACTGATCGGTGAGATATTTTATGTGCGAAAAATGATGTTTTCAATTTGTTTACCTTTAGAAAATTGAAGGAAAGATTGCTATGATTGTTTCCTATTTGTATTACATCTCGTGTGGGAAGATAGAATATATAAATCTTAAGTACAGACCGAAATAAAACATATTCTGGTGCGATTGTTTGGTGATAATACTGTCCGATTTTATTCAAGATTGAAATTACAAAAGAACACAAAAATACGCCCATTAGAAGCATTTTCAAGGAAGGAAATAATCACTTTCGAGAGTAAAATCTGTCAAGTGCGAGAAGAATTTCTGTACTTATCATAATATCTTTAATGTGGTCAACAAGAAAGAATTTTGATTAGAATGGAATTAAATCTGTACGTAGAATGTAATTTCTGAGTTTTAGGCCAATGGGTGTAGTACCTACTGTAAATAAAATAACATTTTTAAAAACGTAGCTTGATTGCGGCCGGCGCGCTAAAAAACTTGACCATATCAGGGTGTTGCAAGTATGCAATATTAATGTAAGTTATGCGCGTGCTAAGTATAGCAATGTGTGACCGAGCGGGTCACAGTTCCCGCCCGGTCACACTCGCTCTAGCGAGTAACACATAAACTTAACACATCACACTTCTTAGATACTACAATGTCACATGTTCACATCACACGTTCCACATACAAGCTTGACATCTTTACTTCAGCGTGCGTCAACGTACGCAAGGTTCAATTTTGTTAGCTCTATCGAGTGGACCCGACTCGATCGATCTGACGATCCCATCAACATTTACGAGAGGAAACAAACTAGTCGCCCTCGGATTACGATCATCGCACTTTACACCTATGCCCGTAAAAGGGATGCGTATTGTTGGAACGAGAACTAGTAGAGATTGCGGGAAGTATAACTCGTACTATTCATCTATCTATACTTATAATAAAACTGTAACAGGACCTATTTTGAACATTGAACACATTATGAAAATTCTTTTTTGGGTGTATTCGACTAATCAATATCAATACTGTAATGTTTTTCATTTTTGTCTGTCTATCTGTCTACTGAATTAATTTAAATGAAACTTGCCATGATTTGAGTTCATATTACGAGGTAGGTCATAGGATACTTTTTATCCCGGAATTAGGCACGGTTCCCTTGGGAGAGGGGATGAAAGTCAAAATGTATACTTAGTTGTAATTAATTAACGCATCGTGCGATTTCATTTATTTTTGTTTATTAGAAAGGAGGTACTTTAAATGTTGTTCCGTAAATATTTCGGCAATATTCATTGGTGGCAGACTACACGAGCAACGCGGTGGTACCCACTCTAAGGACGCTCGCTGTGTACCACCTGGTCAAATGTGAAGAAACCACGCAAGAAGAGAATCTAAAGAAAAACGACCTATTTCGGCTTCAGCTGTCGCACAGTCAGTACTCATACTTCAAACATCGCATGTAACAACAAGTCGCCCCTTCGCGTGTACCCTCCGCCCCGCATATATCAAGCCGCGGCCCGCCCACGGTTTTTGTGCAAATTACACGCTGTACCGGTGCGCCAGTAAGGGTAATTGACTTCGTTGGGTGACTCGGCGGCTCAATTAGTTTTAACCTTGCTTGACGCGTTAGTTGTTTACTGCTAAGTTCAAGAAGGTTCCTAGAAAAGAAAGAAGAGTTGTTGATGAGGATACTTTAAGCCTTCTTTGACTTGTTTATATCATGAGGTAAAAACGAGTGCATACTCAAGGGATTCTGGTGAAAATCGAAAGACAGTATTACCTGATACTGTTAGAAACATATGCATTTATATTCGGGCAAGTAAAATGATTTGAATTCAAATTTTAAATCCGAACTTCTAATAGTGGAACGACGTCGTTGCTCATGAAATAGCTAAGTCACGAGACCATAACGTCATAGTAAATTGTGGAGCAGACTTCAATAATGAAGTTACACTGAGCTACGCGCCGCCCTCTAAAGTTAAATTAAATCTCGTCAGATTAAATTCCTGCGAAACCGAGAACAAATCACCAAACAATTAATTACAAGCGCTGGAGTGCTCTCCCAATTATCCCTCCCATTGTGGCACGCAGTGGTCACTCTCCTTTAAGTAGGGGCGGAACACACATTTAAATTGACAAACTCTTTGTTTTCAACTTTGAAACAAACAAAGGCAAATGTAGACGTAAAATAAGCATAAAGGCAAGTTCGGTGTATCTTATTTATTAAAAATGTAGTATCTGCTTCGAAATTCGGAATATAATATCAGGTCAGGTCTGGTGCGTCAGCTTAGTTTTATGTGCAGGTAGACACGAAATAAAAATTCGCTTTCTGTTCTATACAAATAGAGCGAAGCGACGAATCAGCTACTTCAGTTTCAGACGTTTCAGACGTGACTACTTGAAAACCGTACGCTAAATAGCCTTAAAATATTGCGCCTTTTATTTTCTAAACAGTTTTGCAAGTGTATGGACAAATTGATGGAAATTGATGAAAATTGATGAAGCGTTGCTTATTAAACTTAAAAATACAAGAAAACCCTTTTGCAGGTATTTAGTCTTTAACACTATCCATCGAACTTGTACTGTCAATTTAACCAGAGTAGGTCCTCGCTGAATTTAACACAATCCGAGGATAGATCTATCATAGTTGAGTTTTTGCTTTTCGTGAATGTAGTTTAGTAAATGAATTTACTCAGGACTATGACCTTCCTATTCTATTTCATTAGCGAAAAGGCACACGCACGTAACTACGCTGATAAGTGTGTCTACCCTTAAAACAACGGCGCTCGGGTGAAGTCGATTTATTTCGCGTTGTTTGCTGCGAGGGATGACCCTTCTCGGCTTAACGCGGATCGACGCCTCGGATCTATTTACTGGGAGTTAGGATTTGGGCAACGTATTAATTAGGTGAAGTTGGTTTAAGATATAATTAAGAGAATGTATTAATTATGTGTTAATACTAGGTTGATTAGAGCAAGGGACGGGAAGTGGAATGTTGCTGTGATGAATTCTTTGGATCTAGATTTATCTGAAAGTTCGTGTACATTTCTGTAGTATGTTGTTTATTAACAAGAAATGCTTTGCCGGTAAATGAAGAGCCAATGGGTGAGCGTCAGAGGCCTAGGTTTACTTACATATTTTTCGCGGTGGTATCTGAGGTGGAAGTTTTACAAGAAATTCAATATTTAGAGCTCTAAATGTTTGTCTATGTGAGTGAGGTACGCTTGGCTCAGTTAATGTGCTGCCAAGCAATAGTGTGCAATCATAACTGTGTTTCAGTTTAAAGGTCAAATAGTACCTAGTATTTTACTGGACGTAGGCTAGACTTGAAAGCTGATATTGTGTCAGAGCGCGGTGTAATGCCGCACAGGATTTTGTTATTTTTGCAGTGCCAAACCGAGTTTCTGTCGCTGCAATTGTTTAGGGCAGGCGTGAACAACAAACACAACAATTTTTTTTCAAAGATGGATTATCAAGTTCGTTTACGATATGCCTGGAGTGTAAAGCTGATGCATTGAGAGAGCTTTACTGTACAAGATACGAGAGATATACGTAATGGGTTACGTATTGTAGCCAATTAGGAAATTAAATAGCCAGACCACAAAAATACTGTGTTTTTAATATTTCCTGTGCGTCGGACTCGGCAACGAGAGTTGTCATGGACAGCGCCCGCCATGTCGACACCAAACGTAAAAATATTCAACATGTACGAATTCCAATTGTTATTCAAAAATGGAATTCTGTAGTTATTCAGATAGAACTCGAATTTGGTTCCTTTCGATGCGTTCAGAATGGAAAACTAGATAAAACTATGTGGAATACACAATGCAAGAAAATGCAATACTGGTGTTACTTTGAATTCACTGTGGGGTATAAAAACAAAAAATAATATGTGTTTGTATTTTAAAATTCGAACTGCAAGCACGATTTTTGTATAAAATATCCCGCGCGGATGTTTTTCTATGTTGCCAGTTTGCAACTTTTTTTTACAATCAGAGTAAAAATGCTTTTTATTTTCACCATCTCTGCTATTACATACCGAAACATGAAAATAAAACCGCTTACACAGAGTGAGGGAAGTAGCTTCGCCTGTATTTTTTACTGGATATTGCTGCGGAAATACGTTTAGTTTCCACTTTACTGCGGCAGTCTGTAGTTCTCTCTCTCTGCGTAAAGAGGCTTGTTTCGCATAACCATTGTGTTGGAACTGTGTAGCAATCGGTTTCGCGTTTTATGGAACACTTTAGTTAATGTTTCTAGTTTCAAGGTGCGTGTGAATGCGTAGTTAGTTAAGCACAGCTATCATGTTTAGGCCATTGTATGCAATTCAAAAATGTATTGCTCTCAAAATTAGCAAGGCGAAATGGCAATGGGGAGGCCACATCGCTTGTACAACTGGCAACCATTGGGGAAGTAAGGTCTTAGAGGGGCAACCACGAACTGGAAGACGTAGCATAGGCTCTTCACTGGGTGGTCCAACGACCTGGTCAAAACCTTAGGGAACCGTTGGATGCATAATGCGAGTAGCCGATCTAAGTGGCTTTCTATGGAGGCAGGCCTATGTTCAGCAGTTGACGTCTTCTGGCTGATGATGACGATGATTCAATTCAAGTTTTTTTTTTAGGCAGTGATAATGGAACATCGGCCCTTAAAAATACACTCAAAGCTCAAATTGTACCTTAAAGATCATGCATCTGTCTAAGACTCTGTATTCCAAAAACTGATAAATTATGATTTACAACTACTCACAAAATCATTCTCACATCTGTGAGATTAAACATTCTAACAGCCGCCACGTAGGCTGAGCTACATTAAAATTACACTTAAATTTCAAGATCTAAATCCCCATCACGCTAATGAATTCGTGCTTCCATTAATTAGTAGGTAGATTATAAAGGCGACCCCCCATTGCACGGCCAAAAGCTGCAAACTCTGTGTGACGTCACTCGTATATCATCGGTGACAAAGGCCGTGTGAAACAAGCGACTTTGTATGCCTTATCTCGCTGCACGCTCCATTCGCTTATTGTTCTCGCTCGTTGTTTAAAGTGGTCCGGGCGGGTTAGTTTGTGTGTAAATTATGTTATTTTAATGTAATTAAACGCGTACCTTTACTTTATAGTGCCCTAAATAAACAGTTTTTTAAAACTTTAAATTTTAAGATTTATTGTTTAATGGTAAATTATTAATATACTCTCCTCCACGACACGTGTTTTATCATAATGCTGTACAGTACATACTGTGTACTTTCTAAAAATCCACTGTCACTAATAAATGGATGACAACATAATAAGCTTACCATAGTAACATCGTATAATAGTCGATACATTACTAGTGGAATGATGCTAAAACTGGATGGAAACTGAAATAGTTCCAATTTGAAGCTATTTCATTTTCACAGTTTTACACTAAAATCATGCTTTAGGCAACCAATTTCTCAGTGTTAATTAACATTGAAACAGTTATAACGTATTTCGGAAGCATCCTCCCGTGACAAGCGATTTTCATTAAAATGTTAACGAGTAAAATATCATCCGAGCTTGGCTAGTATTCGCTATTACGAATTCGCTTGCAAATCGAATGTCATGGGCCGGCGGAGCGTACCGGTTGTCATGGCGACGCCTTGCCGCTGCCCGCCGTCCAATTAGTGGCGCCACCGTCGCGTGGCGTGAATTCGGTTCAACACGCCTGATGCACGATGCGTCGGGTGACGAGCAGCGTCGTATGGAACAACACCTTTACTGCTTATGAGCTGACCTGGCGAATACTTACTAAATTATAAATTTGTTCAAATCATTGTTCGGGAACGGAGTTTTAATTTCTGGTCTGTCATTGGGTAAAAGAATCATAAGAGAAACTCAACTGAAGCTAATAAAACTTAGGTACTCTTTAATGAGTCTTTCTGATTACCCCTGCTTTGCTAGTTCGTCTGCCGCTAAGCAATATTTTCTGTTTTTATAGTTTGTAAAGTCATTGGTCAAATTACTAGGCTTATGAGAAACGAAAGCAAATTGAATTCTCACCATGACGACGGCAATGCAGAACCGCTGAAAGTTTTTAATGACTCGGAATTACTAGCGGCACAAACTATATAGAGATGCTAACTAGGGGTAGGCTTAATGTGGTTGGATTCGAAGTGCATAAAACAACTTTGTAATAATTCCAACGTAATTGAAAATTATAATTACCATTTAAAGGTCTACGTTATGAATTAATTTTTCATTTTAATCAGGTTGTATACTGATATGGTATTAAAACACCCGAGAGCAGAGAACACATAATACAAATTAACCAATGCAATCATGCATTATCATTGCATTGATGAATTCTCATTTAACAGCCTTGGAAAATATAAGTCAGTTGAGGAAATATCATTTTCGGGTCGGGAAAACAAATTCTTAATTCAATTTACTGTTTGATAAACAATTAAAATGAAGGTAATTCCCATCGGAAATCCGGAACCGGACGTACGGGATTTGCAAATGGAGTATACGTGAGCTTTCCTGATAAGATTGTATTGAAACGTTGGGTAAATAATTCTATTAAATCCCGCGGCTTCGCCCGCGTGGTTCTTTATAAGCCTATGTGTTATTCCAGAACCTAAACTATGTACATTCCAAATTTCATTAAAATCAGTCCAGTAGTTACGGAGATACGTGGTGACAAACATTCACACGCACAAACTTTAGCATTTATAATGTTAGTTGTATAAGAAGGTTTTCTATCGTTTGTGTCATGTGTCCACGTAATGAAATGCTGTTAATGTACTTTATTGTTAAGGTCCCGTTGTAAAACAAGAAACCTAAACCTAGTCTGTCTGAGTGCCCAACTTTAGAAGTTTTCACTTTAAGCAACTCAAAACTCCTAAATTATCGTTCATTATCAGCCTCTTACGCTCCCACTGCTGGGATACCGGCCTTCCTTGGGATGGGCCATAATCCACCACGCGGGCCCAATGCGTCTTGGTGGATGACAATTTTGTGGTTCTTGAACACACCGGTTTTACGCGATGTTTTCCTTCACCGTTATAGAGCGAGTGTGAATAATACGGACATAAGTTGATATAAGTCATTGGTGTGGGCCGAGTCGAGATTCTAACTATGGTGCGTCGGATTGAAAGTCGCACAATTTCCCGCTCGGACACACTCGCTCTTATCGTTAAATGATCGTTAGTGAACATATTTCAATGTGCCCTGTGTCAGATGCACGTCGCATAGTATAATTAGCTCGGCATCGGCGTATTGTCCGTGTGCAGTCAGTCGCCGCGCTGCTCGGCCGGAAGGTATACGCGTGGGGTGGCTATAATGATAACGTATCTGTTGACATTGTATATGCGAACTAGGCCAATCGGTAAACTGCATCGGTATTTTATAAAGGGTGATCCAATTCAAGTTTCGTAACTTTATTAGTGGGAGGACTAGCTCTTCTGCGAGTGTCCGTCTGGGTTGTTACCACCGCTTTGTGAGTGAAGTCTGCCGCCAAGCAGTAGTGTGCAAGCATTACTGTGTTCCGGTTTGATGAGCAGAGTATCCAGTGAAATTACTGGGCTTATATGAGACTTAATACCTAATGTCTCAGGGTAACGAGCGCACTGCAGTGCCGCGCAGGCCTTTGTGTTTCAAAGTTCTGGGTGGCACTGCAATCGTTATAGGCCGGCGTTATGCTTACCATCAGGCAAACGACCAGCTCGTCTCGTTACCTAATAACATAAAAAAAAACTTTCACTTTAAAAACACGCACACAAAATGTAATAATAATTATTTTATTTATTTTTATTAATCGGTTATTTACTATTATTCAATTTATGAAAAATGATGTCAGTTAAATGGCCGCCTCTGGACATTCTGCACCAGTTAATTCGTGCGAAGTAATTTTCGATGACTTTTTCGTGAGTTTCGGGGGTTACCTCGGCTATAAGTATCTTGGCGGATGTTAATTTTAAGGTGCTCTAGCGTTGCAGATGTGGTGACATAGTCGCGACTCTTTAGAAAAAAAACCCATCGGTGTTAAATCGCATGATCATGGCGGCCAGTTGACGTAACCGTCGTGATGTCAAATAATGCGGCTTCTGAACTTTCTCGTAAAACATCTAATGTTACACGCGATGTGTGGCATGTTGCGCCTTCTTACTGAAACCACATGTCTCTGGGCTTCAAATTGTATACTGGTGTAGGTGCATTTCTTTATGCAAAATGCGCCAAAGGGAGCCATATGCCATAAGTCGGCGTTATGCTTACCACCAGGCAAATTACCGTCTCGTCTCGTTATCAAATAGAATAAAATTATGGTTTTGGATAATTTTTTTGCGGACAAGTCTTGGCGTCTCGATTCAATCATATTTTGATTGCAATATGCATGGAGTCACATTAATTTTAAAATTGTAATTGAAACAGAATCATAGCTTACAATTAAGACCAGGCCAGCCAATCTGTTTGTGTCCGGGCAATCAGAGCCGGACCGGTTAAACTGTACCGGAATTAATTCCAACTTTTATATCCGGCTTTCGGATATGGCCTCGCGGAGCGCTCATTTGTTTCACAAAGTAACGAAGGCTGATGCTCTAATTGCTTTTATTACTTTTTATAATGCCCTCCTGGGCGCGGCTGGAAGATTTACAAGTGTTTAACGTAAAGAATATCATTAATGTTTTTGAGCAAAAGTACTGAAAACTGTTTACGTTCTTCTGTCAGTCTGATTTTTAATTGTCGTGAATGAAAAAGTTTGCGTGGTTTTTGTGTGTTTATAACTCAATCATATATTATTTGATCCATCTTAGAGATTTTATTTTCAGATGAACAAACCTATCTGTGGAAACATTGCGGAGATATTATTTACATACAAAATAGATTAAAATTCTGGTGAAACAGATTCCAATACCAATACGAGTATAAATACTTGGTCGATGACAGCTTATTGGTTTATAACTCGAAACTCGCAGAACCACAAAAGTGATACTGCTCGAAACGATTCTGAAAATGAAAATTACAGTTCACGTTGAAACATGTCCCTATTGTTAGGAAATAAATACGTCTACAAATGTGTAGCTAATAACGTGTTCACGCTAAGTTAGCTACGAGAAGTCTGTTTTATATCTGACACCAAAAAAATTTAAATTAGAGATTATATCGGCGGATAAATCAGTTATAAAAAGGTAATTTTAAAACATATTTCATGTAAGTAAGTACTATTTTTTTAATATTATATGCGTTTTTAAATGTTTACTTTGATTTTTCTCCAAAATGCACTAACGGACGGACGGACTAACGAAGTTTAACGCCAGAAGCGTGGTACAAGAGCGTGGTGGTGCTTTTCTTCAAAAAAGGTGATAAAACCTAATTGAAGAATTATAGGCCCATCTCGCTCTTGAGCCACGTGTACAAGCTGTTTTCGAGAGTCATTACGAACCGTCTCGCACGCAGTTTTGATGAATTCCAGCCTCCCGAACAAACCGGTTTCCGAAAAGGCTTTAGCACCATAGACCACATCCATACGTTACGCCAGATTATACAGAAGACAGGAGTATAATCGGCCACTCTGTCTGGCGTTTGTGGACAATGAGAAAGCCTTCGACCCGATCGAGACTCGGGCGGTACTGCAGTCCTTGCAGCGATGCCAAATTGACTATAGGTATATCGAAGTGTTGAAGTGTTTGTACAGCAATGCC
The DNA here is from genome assembly GCA_907269065.1 of Crocallis elinguaria. Lineage (NCBI taxonomy): Eukaryota > Metazoa > Arthropoda > Insecta > Lepidoptera > Geometridae > Crocallis > Crocallis elinguaria. Next base: position 38,360,161 of record OU026065.1, read on the forward strand.
ACTATGTCAGTCCCACTACAGGACCAGAGCACGAAACAAATCCCATTGCAAGAGTTAAAAAATAAAACCGTAAGAGTTTTAGACAAAAGCACAAATGTTAGAAAATAAAAATATGTTTTGAACAATGTTTGATCAATATAGGTTTCCTGATTATCTAACTCTTGTACAATTCGGTATACATCTTATCTATGCATTCTAATATATATTGGACAAACTTCTTTCATCAATTCCGTAATATAGTATTCTTCTAATTTTACCTACACAATATATGATCAAACGAACTTCACAAGCGAAGTTCGATCATTATTATATGAATAGCTCCATTCGAAGATATAGTTAGATATTTACACAACGTAGTCCTTTTTTCACACAGGTAAATTCGCACGCTTTTAGAGTCGTATCGATTAAAAAATCGATTCTACCGCCGGTACCCTCACTACAGCGCCTCCCTATAACGTCATTCTTTTAGAGAAGTTACCCAAAAACTTTTGTTCACTTATCGGGTAGTGGAGGGAGGGTTCCTATATCTTCGAATGGAGCTATTCATATAATAATGATCGAACTTCGCTTGTGAAGTTCGTTTGATCATATATTATATTTCATAAGCTCCATTCTTCAGATATAGTTAGATATTTACACAACGTAGATGTTTAGAGACAAAAGGTTTTTGGTAATAAGTAGATAAAATAAATCAAGTTATTGCACATGAAACGAAGATATTTTTGAATAAAGAGAAAATATATTTATTCAATTTGAATCATTATTAAAAGTTACGCAACCGAATTAACTAAAATAATACTTAATTGTACATGTGCACAATATAATCACACAAAAACTAAGTAAGTCTAGGTTCAAGTAATGACCTAGCAAAGTTTTCTACAATTGTTGGACGATTATAAAACTTTGCAAAGGTTTTCGAAATTGGTGTCCAACCGGCTATCTTACGGATAGAATCAACAGAAAAACCAGCAGCTAAACCTCTTTTATCCATCGACTGATGGTTTGCGCTGAAGCATATTCATGCGGACGTTTTTGGGTTATGAACAGGCTATCCCGAACGGCAGAACCAATACTCTCTTTATCTTGAAAGTAGAGTAATAACGAAATCGGCTGCTCACGACCGGGAGCTGATGTTTTAATAATATCTGATATATTAATAATTATCTGATTTTGAGTAATCATAATATCATTTACTTTTATTACAGAAAGTGTTTGCACATGGTGAACGGTGCACAAAGCAATGAGTATTGTAAGTTTTTTAGTGATTTGATCTAAAGGCAAATTATCTTTAGGATTCCAATCCGAAACAAAGTTAAGTACTGTTTGAGGGTCCCATGTATATGAATAGTTGGGTGGGCTTGATCTAATTTTAAAAGCTCCTTTTAACTAGCGCTATATGTTTTCATCAGAGCCTATTTCCTTTCCTAGAAGTAATGAGAGAGCCGAACGATGAGTATTTAATGAGCCATATGAAGCTCCTCTTTAGAATTGTTCCGTTAAAACCAAAATAATTGATGCTATTTCAGAATCTAAGAAATTAAAACTATTGTTTTATACAGTAATTCCACCATAATTAAGATGTAGTGCTGTTCTACTTAAGGCTAATTGGCGAGAGATAATCAATCGTTAAATCTAGGGCTGTCAGTGGTACACCTCGATATGTGAACGCTTGTTCGAGGGTATCGCGGCAGCCAGGGCAATCTCTTGACCAAGATGCGCCCTGTAACGAGATCGTAAATAATCGTGTAGGCAAATTATCTTAGATTTCAAACGGGTATTAACAAAGGAAACCATGGTTGCGAAGGCCAGTATAGAAACACTAAAATTCCAGTTGATTGCTCGCTCACAGTTTTTTGTAAGCACTTGAGAATCAATGGAAATGGGGAAAGCAATAAAAGTAGTGATTATGCCAAGAAATCGTAAACGCTTCAAAGGTAAATGCATATGGATCTGGCTTCCATGAAACGTAAGTGTTACATTTGGTATTGGCTCGAGATGCGAAAACATCTATACTAGGTTCGCCAAACTTTTGAACAATGGTTTGAAAAGCTTGTGAGCAAAGTTCTAAATCAATATCAGGGTTGATTCTTTTGATTCTTCATCAGCTTCTACGTTATCTTTAGTATTTATGTATGAAGCGAACAACTATAGAGTTTGTTCTTCACCCCATTTCCAAATAGATCTCGAAATAGATTCCATTAATGTAGCTTATAGCTGTCGTATTGTCTATTCGCGTCAATATGGTGCAATTGGTTTTGTTTGTAGCAAAAAATTTTAGCCCGAAAAAGGCAGGTTGAAGTTCTAAAAAGTTTATCCTCAGTTTACTTTCTTTCCAATGGCAATTTGTGCACAAATTATTATAGACGGCCCCCCAGCTAATCCTAGATGCATCTGTATAAATGTCTAAATCATAAACTGGACGAGCTACCGAGTTTTTTTTTTTTTTTTTTTTTTTTTTTTTTTTTTTTTTTTTTTTTTTTTTTTTTTTTTTTTTTTTGTGGCTACAATGTTTGCTCTCCAACAGTATAAATCTGGTAGAACATTCGCTGATAATTTAAATTTAGTGTCATAATTAGTGTCATTTTGAAGTGCGAGATACTTTTCTCTCTCTAAAAACTTCTGTGTATAGCCAGCCGTATTTTTCAGCCGGGCGAGCTGCTGTGAGAACGCCTAAGAACTGAGAAAATTCTCAAATTGTGCATCGTGGAAGCTTTACAAAATATTATAATAATAATATAATTTCAGTTAGATGAAATATTTTTGTTCGTTTCTTTGCAGGTGGCTATATTGACATATTTACAGTGTCAAAATTAAAGCCTAAAAATGTGCATTGTTGTATAGATTATAATACATGTTTTTTTTTTTTTTTTAATTTACAACCAATCCTAAGCATTTGAGAAGTTTGATAGTTTCCTTAACGTTGCGGGGGCAACCGTCATAGGTACTTCCTATGCACAGAGTATCGTCTAAATATGAGACAGAACTAAAACCGCTACTTCTTAGATGACCAACAACTTCTTTTATAATTTTTGGGAATGTTCTTGGTGCCGTTGAGAGTCCATAAGGCATAGCATTAAATTCGTATATGAAATATTATAGTACTGGACAGAATACTGTCCAGTACTATTTTCAAACTGAAACTGCAAATATTTTTTGTCATCTACATGAACTGGTACTAATTAAATATGACTCTTTGAGATCAATAGTTTTTACATAGCCATTTGAGGGTAGTAAACTACAGGCGGTTCGATAATCTTCCATTTTAAAGTGGTCTGTCTTTACAAATTTATTGAAAGATTTTAAATTTATGGTGAACCTATCCGTACTGTTACGTTTAGGTGCTAAAAATATAGTTGATAACTATTGCATAGTATCTTGGTTATTGCAAACGGATATGGCCCCTAAATCAAGTAGATTGCCTTGATTGAATGCGAGCTGCATTTCATTTTTCTCTATCTGAGAAAACGTATGATTAGAAGGTACGTATGCATGTACTTGAGCTATCGGTATACGATAGCCATTTAATATACCATCTAAGACAAACTTATTTTTAGTTATAGTCATTCATAATCATGATGTAACTGCAGGTCTGTTTGAGTTGTACATCCCTCCTCGCCCCTCCCTGTTCGCGGACGAGGGGCATCGAGGACGGCCTGTCTTCAGTTACCCGACTGTCGAGGTCTTATGATTTGTGGTTGAGGTGCAGATTTTGTCGTAGCTGGTGCATTCCTTTTTATTTGTAAGCCTTGTTTTTCTATCGCCTTAGCTGCTTTGATTTTTTCCGTTTTTTTTTTTTTTTTTTTTTTTTTTTTTTTTTTTTTTTCAAAATAGAGTGTAATCTCATGCTTCATCTTGTATGATGTTCAAAAAAGGTTATTAGCTTAGTTCGTGTTTAAGTTTCAATAAAGTGCATATCACATAAGATTCTGCAGCCCTCAGACTGAAATTTGATAGCCTCAACCTTGTTACTATCATTAATGAGCATTGACATACCTATAGAAATGGCCGATATACCTTGACCTAATTGGCTTTGTCTCACTTCGATAGCAGCCGAAATTTCGACATTTAGGCTTAGTAAAGTCCACAGTCGCTTTTGGTGTTGTTTCAGTTTCATTCAACCACACGGCCGTGCTAGTTGTCCGCAATGTTTCGATTTCATCGACAGGCATTGCATTGTCGAGCGGCGCAATATTATTTATAGCGTCGTACGCAAGGGGGATTATGTCCACTGACTCGTCATGAATTTTATTTATTTATTTTAACTCTTTGTTTATTACAAGACTAACAGCACAAGTGATAAATACAGATAAAGTACATAAAGTTTCGAAATACAGCCAAAAATAGGTCTGAATAGAGATATTACAAAAAAAATATTTGTGGGTTGAAAGCAATAAAGTGTTACGATATAAAAATATCATTAAAAACTTGCTTGTGCCAAACCTTATTCATATCTAACGTTACTTGATAGGTATCTAACGTTTTTATTAGAACCTTCGTGTATGACCCGCAGTCAACCTCCAGGTTTCTATAACATCATGTCTAGCCTTCGTGTATAACCCTCAGTTAACCTCCCGGCAGACTTAGAGATGCATTTAACGAGTTTGGGACACTTATAGAAATTACTCTGTAGTTTTTATTACATCATGTCTAGCCCTCGTGTTAACCCGCAGTTAACCTCCCGGCAGACTTAGAGATGCATTTAACGAGTTTGGGACACTTATAGAAACTACTCTGTAGTTTTTATTACATCATGTCTAGCCCTCGTGTTAACCCGCAGTTAACCTCCCGGCAGACTTAGAGATGCACTTAACGAGTTTGGGACACTTATAGAAACTACTCTGTAGTTTTTATTACATCATGTCTAGCCCTCGTGTTAACCCGCAGTTAACCTCCCGGCAGACTTAGAGATGCATTTAACGAGTTTGGGACACTTATAGAAACTGATAGTGTAGGTACTAACCTTCTTTTCTTTCGACCTCAGACTCTGATTCCGAATCGGAATATATTATAACCCGACGACGTCGGGAGGCTTGTTGTTTCTTGTTATCAAGTTCCTTAATTTTGTTCTTGTAGCGATGTATTAATTTATCTTCATTTTGTCGTTTTGGTATGATGAATTTAAATTCTTTTGCGACGAAACTTGTTGAGACGCGTGCGTCTTGTACCGCGCACGAAAAAAGAATGACGTTATAGGGAGGCGCTGTAGTGAGGGTACCGGCGGTAGAATCGATTTTTTAATCGATACGACTCTAAAAGCGTGCGAATTTACCTGTGTGAAAAAAGGACTACGTTGTGTAAATATCTAACTATATCTGAAGAATGGAGCTTATGAAATATAATGTGAATGTATTAATAAATTCCACACAAAGTATTTTTCTTCAAATATAGAGGTGTAGCGTAGGCAGCTACGTAATCACGCTACGTTATTGCTACGAGAATTTTGCTACGGTGCTACGAATTTGTAACTACATTAGGTATATTCGTGCCTAATTACTAAAGGCTTGTTTTTTGTGTGTAACAGGCGAGTTTGTCACCTCACCTAACTTTAAGCGATGAAATATTTCTACCAGGTAATAGTAGGATTCGCTTAATTTATGTTTTGTTTCATAAGAGAAACTAGGTGATAAGACTAACTCTTCTGCGAGTGTCTGTTGGTTGGTACTCGTGAAGCCTGCCGCCAAGCAAGTAATGTGCAAGTAATACTGTTCCGGTTTGATGAGCAAAGTAGCCAGTGAAATTACTGGGCCGGCGTTATGTTTACAATAACTAACGTATAGCACTCAAGGATAGCGTAGCTACCTATTAGTGAAAGATGTTTTAGACTCAGACTAAGTGGTTCTAGAAATTAGTGCTAGGAAATAAAGAAACTATATCTCTTTATAATATTATTGTTTATCTTGTAACCATTGTTTTTATTTACAGCTTTTTGTTTGTAATACGCAATAAAATATTATAATATAAATATAGTTATCGAAGATGTTTTTTTTATACTATTTGATAACTAGACGAGGTAGTTTTTTGCCTGATGGTTAGCATAACGCCGGCCCATAACAAGTGCATTTTTATTATAGGTTTGAGTTTGTCGCGCTAAGTATCTCCTGCCCTTTGTGACGACTGATATAAGGCAATTCGCTTTGTGTAAAATGTGAATTTCCTCTCAAGCACACCCACCGATAAGATGAAAACACTGATAGGTACTTAACGGCACATTTTCGACCTTTCACTATTTTTGTTACATTATCCACTAATTTTTTCCGCCATGGTTCAACTTCGTCCACCAATCATGAACAAATGATAAAATATCAATCACCAGCCAGTTTGGTACACACTCGTGTAATAGATTTGTGTGTTGGCGCGTAATTTCCCGAGGGAGCCCGAGTGCGCCTGTTCGCCGGAAAATGTGAAAAATAAAGATTTATATACTGTTACCGACTTACTTCCCCGCAATTTGTGAGATGCGCTATGACCTTGACGTAAGGAGGCATTTGTCGGGGTTAAAGTTTATTAGAGTGTACAGAAGGGAGACGCAGGTGCTCTGGCTGGCTTTTCTCATATACGTTTGTTTCTAACTAAACATAATGGAATTGGATATCTTAGATTCCTATTTCGTATTCTGTATCTGTTGCTTAATAGCTTTCGTCTGGGTAGTTGGTTGTAATACAACTTTGAATTAGTTTTAAAGATTTCAACTTAAACTTTTATCATCGTAGTAAATTATCCCAAAAACACCTCAAGGTGCTGGGGTTTGAACCCACGTCTTTTTGCATTTCATGCCACATTTTCCAACCAATTTAATTAGCTTACATGTACCAATAGCTTTGAAATCAATAGAATTTTAATTTCTTCTTCAACTGAGCAATCATCAGCCAGCTCCATAATAACATTCCCTGAACGAGTGAGAGTGGGATAATATTTTAAAAACAAAAGCGTGTGATACATTTTTGTCATATTCTTATAGAATATATTATTCATTCTTCAAAACACACCCTAAACTACACATAATAAAAGCTTCTAAAGGCTTAGAAAAGTATTTCTGTCCTGATATAACCGATGTTTCCGTTTCGGGACACGTACCTATAGTACCTGAGCTATCAGGAGGGTCAGGTGACGAGGGTTGTGGAAGATGGATCTCCTCGTGACGTGCGACAACAGCGCTGAAATTAGTTCCCGAGTGCCGCGACATGTTCCACTGGTTGGCAGGACGGAAGTGAGAGATTTGTGCAGTGTTTGCAGATTGATTATTTTCCTTATTTACATTTCCGTAGTTTTATTTTTGCCCACGGAGGGTTGGTATTTTCATTTTGATTCCACATTCTCACCTGCTGATAGGTGAAACGTAGTGGATCTTTATAGTAACATGACGAAAATACCGGGTTAGCGGAATCTACCTATAAGGGCTTTGCGAATCTAACTACCATTGCTTAAAATCTTACTTAATAAATACATGTAACTTGATTTAAGTCTTTGGTGCAGGGCCGAGCTGAGTTTAGAACTCTGGTGTGCCGAATTAAAAGTCGCATAAAATGCTGCTCAGCCAAACCTTCGCTGTAATTTACTAATTCCAATTTTAAAACTAACTACTGCACCACTGACTGTATAATTTACATCTTTTAGGGATAAAGGAACACTCAAACACTGGGCTCTTTGAAGATTACACTTAGCATTTTATAGCTCTAACGTTGTAACTTTTGTATTATAATATCGCGGTGTTTGACCTCTGGCCGGCAGTTTCATTTTATGACTAGTCCAATTAGTGTAACAACTCTCGCTGCCGTATCGAACTTTTCCCCAATAACGTACTAAATATTAATCGACATCTAAATTACCGGATCGGCAACATTCCGCCCTATCAGGCGACGACCACACAGTATAAATCATTTTTATTAATCGCCATATATCCCAACATTAACTATAATATCATAAATTCATGGCGACAATATGCGTGTAAAGGAACGCGTTTATTGAGGCAATCACGTTCCATTTTACGCAGGGCAAGACGTCATTGCCCTCCGTGTGTGGCTTTAGGACATACTCGGTATCGTTGTAGATGACGTCACGTAGCAATTGGAGTAGATATGAAATAGACAGGACGTGTATCAATATGTCAGCCTCTTGTAGGAGGAAATTAAGTTTCGCATCATTTGGCGGTAATAAGGAGTGACAGTCGTGAAGAGAATTAATCACTCCAGTTCTAAGCTAGAGTTTATGTATTATGAAAAATGAGCTACCATATAGGTTACAGGTGTGGGCAACCTTTGGAAAGTTGCGAAACTTTAGGATGGTAATGAAGTCGCGGGCCGTGTAATACGGGTAGATAGTTGTGAAAACAAATACGGTTTATTTTTTACATTCATAAAGTGTAATACTAAAGTTACATCAGTCATAGGAACTTAATGAGAAGCTTGAGCTTGAACTTGAGAAACAAGATCATCTATGTTGAGATCAATTCCTATAATATAACAGAGGCGCAGTGTTTTTCAAAGTTTCATCTGAAAACCTGGTTTGACAGCTAACACAGAGAGTTCACGGATTAATTGGCTGGACAAATAGGCGACAAATCGAAACTAAAAGTTCGTTATCTTCTTCACACGTGTAAGTTTGGTACGTCAGGTGCCATAGGGACAGCAATCTTGTGATTGATAGTTTGCGGAAACTACAAGCGGCCGCACCGCGACATTTTTTTCTTATTGAATATGGCCTCGCAAGGTTTGTGCATTAGTGTCAAGTATTATTAACAAAATTCAAATAATCCTACTACTATAAATGCGAAAGTGTGTTTTTTGGATTGTCCTACTTTCACGCAGTAACGGAGCAACGGATTGACGTGATTTTTGGCATAGATATAGTTCATGGACCGGAGAGTAACATAGGATACTTTTTATCCCGGAAAATGCACGTTCCCTGTAGGAACGCGGGTGAAAACCGCGGGCAAAAGCTAGTATAATATAGTTATGCTTCAACAGTGGACATCATTTATGATAAAAGTATCAGTTTTGTCGCTTTATTTTAGAATCTACCTAGAAGAATACTACTCTCACTATGTTTTTGTCGTGAACTGCTTTTTTTTCGCGTGCAATTATTAAAATATGTCGAGGTGTTCCGCGGGTCGGATCAAAAGCCGGAGCGGGCCGCATCCGGACAGCGCTATAATATAGAACATCGACATAGTTTCAGTTTGTTCATTTCAGTGCAAGTCATCTAACTTTGTCTCTTGGGCAGTACCCCTTTTTTTTTTTTTTTTTTTTTAAATACACGCTTACACTCATACCCCCGCACTAGGATTCCCTGTGTCGCAGGTGGCATGGACACACACAGATACACATCACAAACATCCAAGACCCGAGAACAAACTTTATGCTTACACAAAATCTGCCCCGGCCGGGAATCGAACCCGGGACCCCCGCTTTGCAGGCAGGGTTACTACCAACTTAGCTACGGAGCCGTCGCTACGTCGTCACTATGCCACGTGGCCACCCAACGTGGTCCACCCACGTGGTCGTTTCAAGGCACGACTCTGATACATGCTTTCGAAGCGGCTGAGCCACTATCGAATCGGTCAGTCGGGGGGTTATCGGAGATTCAAAAACCTTTTGGACTAAAACATCTTCATTAGTTACTGCCTTCTATGTCGTTGGAAATATAGTTTTGTGGCGATGAAGGCATCAGTGGCGGTAAGGTCGCTTGCTACCCTCGATCGAGTGCTCGCTTAGGCAGCTACCACCTTCAAATTGAAAATATACCGCCCATTATTTATAGTGTTGTATGTAAAATTTCGGCTCATTCGAACACCGGAATGTGGGTCAAATTTAGCTTGCAAGATTTGACCTAAACAAACTAACATACAAATGTTGCAAGTTTTATAAAGGCTTGTAAAGGAAGTCACTGTCATTAAGTGCCGTTAAATACAGTATAGTATCTAAAGCTTTAGCTACAAATAATAGCGATGTCGACAAGAATACGACGAACTCAATGACAGAACTGGAACGTGGCCGCCGGAACGAGTCACTCGCCACGTCGCACGGAACTGCTTAGTTGCGGATAGTTGCGAGGAGAGTAGCTGTCGACGTGTGTCGGTTGTTTTGTGGGAGAGTTGAGATGTTTTTGAGATATGTTATACATTATCGCCCTTATTCATAAAAGCTCAATAAGATAATCTATGCTTTAAACTGCTATGTCAACTTCTCGTTGACGGAAGCTGTTACGCGTGAAAACGACTCAAAACACTTTCTAATCATTAATTAAGTAAGTTACGGAACGTTTAGGAATAAGGGCTTATAAATGCAGACTTTTTATACTATCGGGTAACGCGGCGAGCTGGTCGTTTGTCTGATGGTAAGCACACCGGCATTTAATATAAATAACTTACTTCTCAGTTCCAAAACTCGACGATATTATATCATTATTATAAAAATGAATAAAACAATTACACACTAAATTATAACACATAATTTGTGCAATGGAACGCATTTAGACATGTTGTTTTACTGGTATCAAAGCATACGCCTCCCCAACTCAATGAAAGTATATTCAGATCCGTTCTTTGCCCTTTAAATGAAAAAGTCCTGAATGTAAGACCTCGGTACGAAAGTAGCTGAAAGTTTGTAAACTTTTTCAATCGAAAGGTGTTTGGGGTTGCGGCCGATGAATGGTTTCCTTTTGCTACAAACTGAAACTTGAAGTCCTTAAAGATTTATCCGGCATTCAAAGAAACGCCTGTTTCTCTAAGTTCTGAATTTATCCCCTTCACTGCTAACGGGTGCGAGAGTTCTCGAATGTTCCATGCTCTGGAATTATTTAAAATTTATTTTAGTTATTCGCAGACCTAAATTTCCTAATGAGATCGATTATGTGTATATGTAGGTATGTTTGTGTGTTGCGTGTGTGAGTGTATGCTTGTGTGTATACCTATACAAATATTAATTTTTACAATCATTTCTTATTTTATTTTACAATTTTATCATTATGACAGTTTTATGAATTCTACACAACATTTTCATTTCTGTTCCTAATAAAGTTTCTGCATCTTTTTAATCAAATTATTTTAACCATTCTATAAGTTTTTCTTAATTTGATCTTAAGTATTGAGTCTACTACTGTACTCATCACACCGGAACACAGTCCTGCTTGCATATTACTGCTTGGTGGCAGACTATACGAGAAAAGCGCTGGCACCCACCCAGAATCCTGGCGCAAAATATATCTGCGACTAGTTATTATTATAACATTATTATAATAAGTAATAGTAATCTAAATTTCAACTATTATTTATTGTTGATTTTTCTTTGTTGCAGGTATTCATTGACAACGTTACAACCCTCTCAAGAACGGCCAATGATAAGAACATCGAATTTAGTAAGTAGTCAAAAGGTAGAAGCTTCGGACGACATCAAGTAATCGAATCAAGTATGGTCTGCCTGAACTGTGGAACTCTGTATAAAACAACCCAGTAACCTGATCCGGTTGCTTGACATTTGCACCCGGACTTAAAAGGCCTTAAATATTAACTGAAGTAAGAATAATTATCATTTAACAATAATAAATTCTTACGAACAGTTTAAGGTCGCCCGCACACGGAATGCAAGTTCGCGTATTACATTCAATTCGCTCGCGTGTAATCCACGCTATCCCACATAGTTATGGAACCGTCTCTCAAGACGGCGAATAAAATTACTTGAAACCGAATGCCTAATATTTCACATACGCTGCGAGCTAAAAGCAATGAATTCTACATTTTACATTCCCTATGTAAATTATTCCATCTCGCTAACAAATGTCAGCTCTATTTTGTGGTACTTAGGGTTTATTTTACATTGGTATGCAAATTTTTCGTAGGAAGACGTTTTACGTTGAAATGATAAATATTCTGATGACAGTGTTATGGACATTAATATTTATAAGACATAATGAAATTATGTAATGTGTTCGCAATTTATGAATATGAGCGTTTTGTTAACATGTGCGGGGAATGTTTTGTGCCTGGTGTCTGACGTGTCGTCGTTGTTTTATTATTGAATTTATTATATTATGAAACCTGGCTTTGGAATACTATATTAGTTATATTTTTATAAGGTTTTGTGTTGTAAATATTTTTATTCGATGTTCAAATCTGCCTTTAACATTTAAGTTTATTTTTTAAGCATATCTGTAAATAAAAGTAACTATACATCATAACACTACTTTTATACGTATTTTTATTTATTTTGAGTGCTTCGTGTGTTTCTTTCCATGCTTTATATACAATAACTTCAGTAGATATCACTAAATCGATTAAATGTTTAATTGATAAGCTGAGATCTTTTTAAAATTACTAGTGTCAATAAGCCTCTAGCAAATTCTCAAAAATAGAAGCTTAAGTCAAACACTTGCTAAGGCACATGTACGGTTAACCTTGCTCATTATTCATCAGCGTGGGACTCGAGTGCTTCCGCCCGATCATCCCCGACCTCCCCCGACCGCAGCCGGGCGACCGCAGCCCGCCGGCGGCTTCGTCTGGCGCGAGCCTTACAAGTTAATTTAAGGATTATGAATTATGGTTTGTGGTTGAGAGTTCGTTTTTCAGGATAATTCGTCGTATCGTTTTTGTTGCACTTTGTTTGTTTAAGCTTTTTTTATTTGGTAACGAGACGTGCTGGTGGTTTGCCTGATGGTAAGCATAACGCCGGCCCACAACAATAGCAGTGCCACCCAGAACATTGAAACACAAAGGCTTGCGCGGCACTGCAGTGCGCTCGTTACCCTGAGACATTTTTCAAGTTTGGTATGTCCCTGACGCGGGTCACGTAGGCACACTTGACCGTTCGCCGAAGCGTCCCATCTGCTCTCTCTCTCTCTCTATTTTGTATTGACTTGGAATAGTCACTTTAATGCAGACCAGATTCTAGCTGGAGGCTGGTACTGGTCGATAGTACCTAGTACTATCGAGACAGGATGGCGTTTAACAGTGACAACTATAGGTACTACCGAACTGTGCATTAGCCGAATGAGATTCGGGAAAGCCAGACAAAAAGCGAAATGTAAACAAAACACCAAATGATCACAATTTCACATTTTCGTGATACCAGCGGAAGACAAATATAGATTTTTTCGGTACCCCAAGAGATATACTTAAGTGCGTGATCCACTCCGGCAGATGGCAGGCTGACACCGCCCGTGACTCCGACAAAACCGGCGTGTAACGCCGACTTGTACATCTTTTACGAGCGCGTCCTTGAGCCGACTCCAGCCTCTGATTGAGATGTGAATGGCGCTACGGAACCGTGGGAGCTGTATGAATGTGATGAGGTGAAATACCTAACACATTATGTAAACATGAACGTGAATTTTAGGTTTACGTCTTCATTCAGAAAATACAGTTACATATACTTATTACTAGCTGCTGCCCGCGGTTTCACGCGCGGAACTCTAATATAATTTGCAATAAAATAATATTGCGGCTATAAATTGAGATGTAAGCTATCCTATCTTTTAAGTTAGATCAAACTGCACACGGTGTGCAAATTTGATTAAAATCGGTTAAGTAGTTTAGGAGTCCATCGCGGACAAACAACGTGACGCGTAATTTATATATATTAAAGATTACAATAAAAATTACAGCTGCATTGGGCTGGAAATTAAGAGTGAAAAAAATACTCACAGTCAGTGCAAACTATGTTAGCTGGCAAGTAGGCGGGCTGTCTTATAACAATAAACGAAGTAAAGAATGTAGTAATAGCTGATCTCTCAATCAAGATTCTACTTTGGTGTTTTATTGATGTATTCGATCATTAGACTCTAGCTTGGTTTTCCTGCCTAGAGAAACAGGAACCATGATCACACAACAACATTTTACATTTTTTAATGTGTATATTGTTGTGGAATAGGGCTTAAAAAGTTCACCTTACATCCTAACGGCAGTCTCTGCATAACTTAGTATAAATAATTATTTTCCACTCCACTCCAGAGCGCTCAGCATCCGTCAAACTTGTCGCGTTTGCGACGGAGCACATCTGTGGTTTACGGTTTAAGAGTAGGCCTTCGCACAACACATTTATGAAATAGCTCTTTTAAGTGTTGCTATTTAATAAATGTGCCCTAAACAAACCAGGCCTCTCATTCATCATTCACATTCGTACGCCCTAAGGCCTCTACGCACCAGGTTCTGTCCGACACAGGAACATTTTTTTTTGCGCTATTTGTTAACGAGACGAGCTGTTCGTTTGCGTCATGGTAAGCATAACCGGCCCATAACAATTGCAGTGCCACTAGAACTCTAATATACAAAGGGCTGCGCGGCACTGCAGTGCGCTCGTTACTATGAGAAGGGACTTTTTATAAGTTACGATCTCAAATTCGCGTCCACTAGCGTTTGTTCGTTATGTGTACTCGGTCCCAGTGGGTCATGCGGCATGCCGGATAAGTCTTAAAGATGGATCAAAATTATACCTCACACAGAATGGTGGATTAAACCTCCACTCTCACGATGTTATGAATCCAGGGTCGAGTCGGAAATGAGATGTTCCGACACATCCGCCAACATTCTCATCATAAACATGTTCATCCCAAATTGTGCCGTTTTAAAATTCACGTAGCAGCGCGGTTTATGCTTCTAACGTTAATACATAAAGGCCCAAGTGCGTGTCGGACATGCATACGAAACTCGGATTCCATTCCTCCGGTTTGTGTAAACATTTCCATGCATAATCTAAACCTTTTCCATTTTAAAGGATTCCAGTTAAAGGTTTTTTAAAAGCTGGAAAAACACAAAAGGCGTTTTTCGTGTTTCGTGTCGTCCCCTGCCTGTGCGCACTTCGGTTCACTTATAAAGCCCTTGCCCTTCACTTATAACTATTGAGGTGATGACTGTTGTCATTGGACTCGGTAGTAGGTAGAGACAGTGGTAGTTCGATTGTTCGAACTTTACTATGAACTTGAGTACTATGAGTTTGACTACCACCATGCAATCATAGCATGCTGGTAGGGATTTTATAGTGTTGTCAAATTAGCTACCTCAAGTTTAATATCTATCGCAAAGCGCCGTGTGTTCTTGCCGCTGCACTTGAGAGAGAATGAGTTGAGAGTGAGATCTATTCTAGTTTTTGCTTATTAGACCTCACCATCAATTAGGGTTAGCTGAGACAGTGGTCAAACGCTAACCTGTAACGTGCGTAAGAATGAACATTACGGCGCCTGAAGAAAATTATGGATTTATGAAACCGTAACAAATGTATTTGTATTTTGACCGGGGTAGATCACGACTCAATTTATAACGTCTAACCGCCCATAGAGATTATACTAGATCCTTAGCTTGCATGGGGACCATGTGATCTTATTTTCCATGTAGCGCTCAGCTGAAATCTTTTAATACAGTAAAAATTACAAGTAGAACTAGTGATTTGTATCCTTATATGGTATCCATGTATTTTAATTCTTACAAACTTTTTTAAAAGGGTGCAATTTCCATTGTCTCCTTTTACGGATCCCTATGTATAGAGGCGCTGATGTCCCACTGAATTGGGCTCTTAACTCTCTTTGAGGCTCGATAAAGTTCACGGCTTTCCGAGATCTCAATGACTCGTTGTGGCCGTGAAGGGGTGCGGGGGGGGGGGGGTGTGTGAAAACACGCTACACAGCGTGGAGACTCTTAATAGTATGGGATGTAAAGTATCAAAGAGCTGGTGGAAGAGTATCATTTATACCTATAACACTTTCTTCGGTGTCACCCTTTATACCCATAATAGACTTGGTACAAGGTAGGTCATAAAACATCTAAAAGACTTCAGATACAAGTAATTGTGGAGGCTTTTAAATCGCTTTCCTTATGTTGTTTTCATACATTTTTTGTAAAGTTAGCTATAAGCCCCCAGAATAAAATAAAAATAAATAAAATAAAATGTTGCCTGGTAGAGATAGCTATTCGCAATAAGGCTACTACACTTCTTCAAAAATATTAGTTTCTTTTTATTGTTGTTATATATCAGAAAAAGTTCTTCTGAATTACTTTCAGCAGAATCTACGTTAACTTGAACCTTATCGACATTTATTAATAGATCTAAAGCTAAAAAGAAAAGGTATATCTAAGATTAAACCAAGACAGATAATAATTGGCTTCATTTATTAAAACTTCCAACCTTTTTACATTAATATTCATCGAGTAAATAACGAGGAAAGTTCCACTAAGTTAGTGTACTAAGCTGGGAGTGTAGTGCCCAAGTTTAAAGCAGCCGTGGCTCGGATTAAAGAGTTGCGCCAGAAATATGGCTCGGAGTAACTCCTTAAATACGGCTCAGATGGATCGCAGGGTAGTGGATCGCGTCGGTGTAATGTTACTTGGGAACTATCGAGACGCCGGAGAATATTCTGCTCGTATAAACGTTTTTTAAGCTTTGCACGTGTTACCGATACCTCTTAATAGATCGCTAGTCTTGGCTCAGTGGGATTATCAGAAATTCAGTGAAGTCATTTTGAGGAGTAATAAAGCGATGCGATTGAAGCGTTCATAGCGGTGGTTGTGACGTAGGGCGCAATGCGTAGGTCGTTGGTTTGATTGCTACAATGCGCTTACGAGGTTTCGGTAAAGGAAAACATCGTGATGCAGCCACATATAGCATAACTAGCTGCTGCCCGTGGTTTCACCCGCGTGGAGATTTTTGATTTCATTTTTATTTTTTTGCGCGGAACCCTAATTCTTTTTCTAAAATTAAAGTAGCCTAAGTTACTCCTTGTAACATCAGCTATCTGCCAGTGAAAGTCCCGTCAAAATCGGTCCAGCCGTTTCGGAGATTACCTGGAACAAACAAACACACAGACAGACAGACAAAAATTTTAAAAATGGTTGTTTTGTTTATGTACCCTGTATACTTTCATATGGATTTTGTAGTGTGTGTTACAGTTTATATGATGTGTTGAGTGCCAGGAACAGGGAGAGTTAATGTAGGAAACAAACCCAATGATAATCGTTCTAACACTGATTTATTGTAATAATGACAAAGGTTTAAATAGTTATGTAAACTGATGTATAAGCAAATGTACACATGCTAAGTGACCTCAATTAGCGAGTCATTGACATTGCTTACTGTGCGGTAATCCGTACAGATTTAGTAAAATTCTGTTACGTTGATATTACAAACAGACACTTCAATTTTATTTAGTTGTATATTTGTATAGATGGTAGGGAATTTACTAGTGCATGCCAGGCTAGCTACCACCGTCAAGATTAAAATGTGTCGCCAAGTGTCAGTGTGTTTCGGCAGCTGCCTGTTCTAGGTTTAGCGTATTCGCCATATTCGACTACATCGTCACCGAGATAATGTTCAGCCGCTAACATATTAAAAAACTGAACCAATCTATTTCTACACAAAATGGAATTTCAGCCTGAGCATGTAAAGGAGCACTTTATCAACATTCTATACGATAAGATATATACTATCTCTCTTATCGTCGTCCAGCATTAGGTAAAAGTCAGCAAAGTTCGGGAGCTTCCCCCTAGGGACGGTTGTACCTTGACGATTGTATTTTGATTTCTTCCAGGTTTATCTTCCTGAATTACACAACAATACTTGCCTTTGTAAATAAAATAAACTGCGGTGTTATCATTTAAAGAGCTACCGGTCGCTCCCCGCTTTCAGGACCCGGGAGACATACCCAAACCCTTATCTTGCTCGTAACTTACAAAAAAATATACAGAAATGGTTCAGGACCTAATTCCAGCGTGAAATCGCGGGGTTGAGTTATGTTTTGAGCGATGGCTGACGGTTTTGAGCGTTTAGATTAAAGACCCTGTGAAGCCAAGAATTGTTAGGGTTAAACATAATTTTGGGGCTTTGCGGCTTTCATTGTAATTTTGTCGTGTCTGTAGCACTGCTTCGTGTTTCCACTGGTTACGTGTAGGTATAGCAGAACAAGCTTCTTACTATGAATTTATTTATTACAAATCTAAGCTAAGTTTGTCAAGCGAAAAAAAAACAGGGATGCGAAGTAACAAAAGCGCTCAGCGGAAAATCTTCAAATAGGAAAACGAAACAAAGCTCCTTAACTCATAGTCCATATTTTAGCAAACGTCTCATCGCCCACCACCAGCCATTAATTCCAACCGAAGACGTAAAAAGGTTCTTATCCCCGCGTGCCTGTAATATCTTTTCCAACGTGTACAAGCGCTAAGTGTCCCCTGTCGGTCACCTATTCATCGCGCGCCACCGTCTGGGAGACAAAGGGCCGTCTAGGACCCACTGCCCGCAATTTGATAAATGCCGGTCTTTGTCCCAGCGCTGGCTCTTTGCTAACCGAGTGAATAACGCGCGGTGGAGGAGGTTACACTTTGGTCTATTGCTGGTTTAGTCCGCTTGTAGGGGAGTGTTACACCGGAGACTGTATTAAGTGATTGTAACTAACTTTGACTAGAATGTATTTCCGTTAACTTTATAATTTTTAGGAATTTATTTTGAACTAGATGCAGGCGTTATGCAAGTTAGTTTGCGGTGACAATGTTTTCGCGGTTTTAAATGTATGATTTATTTTCTGTTGTTTCATTTCAAATGTCTGTGCGTTCCGGATTGACTCATTATTCTGGCTAGTGTACCTTTGGACAAACTACGAGAGCAAAAGAACAACGTTATGATTGGTTCTCGTATGTAGGTATGGGGTTGGCGGAACATGATGGCCACTAGAAAATGCCTAAAACCATGCCACGATTATTCACAACAACCTATTATAGTGGTCAAAGAAAACATTAAAAAGAATAACACTGAACAGGACCAATTTCAGCAATCAATTTCACAAACAAACCTAAAAAACAAGAATGTTCTTTTCTAAGCAGTACAGCTTAGCTTGTTGTAGGAGTACTACACCGATATCATCAAAGTAATCCACCTGCTATGAAGTATTCCGACTATTCAGAGACATTAAGATTCTGATGAGTAACCAAAAGAAAATGATTATACATAGGTAAAAGAGAACCAAAGGAAATGCTTCATAATATCCTCGTGTCCGTACTCTTTTTCGGAATCATTTAAGTCTCTTCACCCTCATCAGCAGATCCTAATAGGCATAGTTGACTCTCCCAATACCTACATGTGAGCCCGAACCCACAGCTCATTAAATCTGTAAGCTCATTGACTCTGGCTTGCCCACAGTACGCAGGCGCTGATAGCAACATTAATTACAACGAGATCTCACCTACACCGTGTACGGAGGCTGTAACGGAGCTTGTCACCGAAGACAAAGAATCTGCTTCACGCCTCGGTGCCCGCAATTTGTTGATGTCTCAAGCTTGCTACAGTTATTTAATGGAGTGAATAATCGGCCTTGGTCGGCCTTGGTCGGCCTTGGTCGGCTCGGCCGAGGTACAAGTTGATAACAGCTCAAGGGATAAATGGTCTAGTTATAATATAGAGACGTCAATTCCCATTTTGATGATTGGCAAGTTTATGACGTGTTTCAGGCAATTTAATACTCACTAATCTGTACTAGGCCATTATGACATTCCTTGGACTCTCTGTCTAGAGAAAGCATAAGGCTTAATAGTGGCAACCAAATCCATACTACTTGTATTATAAATGCGAAATGGTGCTTGTTAGTGATGTCCTTCTTTCACACTGCTACGGAGAAACGACATAATTCTTACATAAGTTACATGTTCTTACTTAAGATGAGTAGTTTATAGACCAAAAAGTAACAAAGGCTCCACGCGAGTAACCGCTTAGCTCCAGTACCAGACTGTGAACATTTGTTGAGACCCGGAGTCTCGTATTACAATCAATGATTTGTATAAATGTTTATGCTCAAACCTAGATCAAAATGACGGAAATCAATGTCCCTTAGTGCTTTTAAATGGACAATGGGTAAAATATGGTCTATAGAGTTAAGTCTGGACAGTTGTCGTCGGCAGACATCTAGATATTCACGTGATTATGGACAAAGGCGGTCCTCGGCTTCAGTGTCAGGGTGAATGGAACCTTTGTTAGCAATAGGATTATATTTAACTGACTTATGACACTGCAATGAGCAAGAGCAAGAGATCGCTCGCAGCGGAAGATAACTTAATAGTTATGGACTGGCGTAACGCTTGTACCATATGTACTTGTAATATTTAGACATTCTATTTTATTATTCAATTGTGATTTATATTTCAGTATAGTTATGGGTGCTAATGACCGGATTTAATTTTAGAAAGTAGGTGTCCAGGTTGAATAATTCCTGAAGATCGTTTTGATTAGGTAGCTAGTCATAAATGAGAAAATATACTTAGTTACAAATCCGCACATGCAAGGACGAGCCGAGATTCGTAATCAAGCGCGTCAGATAGTCGCACAAATTTCCACTCGGCCACACCCGCTCTCTTCTCACGTATATTACACATAATATTCGTGAGAAGAGAGTCATTAGTTATAAGTTTTGAATTTGAGATTAACTGAACTAAAATAGGATATAATCAAGTGGGCTTTGCTCTTAAGATTTACCATAACTTTATTAGATTCATATATCTCGCTTTATTCGGTGCCGGAACAAATAAATCGTTTATCTTGCACGCCAAACCTCAAAGTAAGGTAATCCAAACCCCGCTCGACCTTAACAAATGTCCCAACTACGGAATCATGTCTTCGATAAGACCTAACAGCTTGGTAGATCTGCACCCGACCGGCAATGGAACTAGGGTTTCCGTCTCGTAAATAAGCGTGAAATGAGAAAAAAAAATTGAAAAGACTTGGAAAATGCGGCGTGGCAATTTAAACGTCTATCAAATCTCGACCTTATTGGCAAATTAGAAAAATTTTCACAGTAGGATGCCTTATGTCATCATCAGCCTTATTACGCTTCCACTGCTGTGATGCCGGCCTTCTCTCGGAGAGATTATGGCTCATAACCCACCGGCGGGCGCAGTACGACTTGTTGGACGCCCTATGTGCTGCTTTGACTGTAACTGGCTACGCTGAATTGCTGAGTATTATATTGTAGAATGTAATCCACCAAGCCGCACTGGGCCCGCGTGGTGGATTATGGTCCATACCTCTCTGAGAGAAGGCCGGTATCTCAGCAGTGGGAGCGTAAGAGGCTGATAATGATGATATTGTAGTTAGATGTACAGGGGCAGGTCGGCCGCTTTATATACTAGTAATCCGTACTATTATAAACGCGAATGTGTGTTTGTCGTTCTTTCACGCTGCAACGGATCAACGTGATTTTTTTAAAGAGATAGTCTTTGCTTATATTGTTTATGCTTTTTTTTCCGGAAAAACATAATTACAAAAACAAGATTCGGTCAGTGAAATTAATCAGCTTATGACACTTATGGCCCGTATTCACCAACGACGAAAAAGGCGACGCCTAACTAAGTAACTCCTAATGTAAACTAAGTCCTAGCTATACACCGTTAGAATACTCCTAAAGGCTGGTGAAACATGTTTTTGTCCTAGGCAACTCGTAAATATTTAGGCAACTCCTAGGATTGGTGAAAACGGGAATATCTCAGGGTAACGAGCGCAATTCAGTGCCGCTCAGATCTTTGTGTTCAAAGCTCTGAGTGGCACTGCAATTATTACTAGCGTTATGGTTATCATCAGCAAACTACCAGATCGTCTCATTATTCAACAGTATAAAAATACCCAATAGTAAAAAAGGTTCCTGTGGGAATATCCAGCCGGGTAAAATTGCGGGCAGAAGCTAGTGATGATATAGCTGGCAACCCTAGTTGTAACATTCAAAGTGGTCGTTTGTCAAAAGCAGATTACGAGGAGTCCCCTTGTCCAGTGGACACTCGGGGCAAGGATCGTGAATAGCGCTCCAGATGTGTGTCGGTGGCACAAGCCAGCCGGGTCGTCGCACGTCGGCTAGTCGATGTGGTAATAACCTGTGGTACTGCGTTCTAGCTGACATTGGATGTCTCAATAATAGTGTGAACGCATTTTATTTGATTGGTCAATTTGGAGAAATCGAATCGTGTTGAACGCTGAAAACGATAATGTCTCTACCTATCTTTATAACAGCATTTGTTGGTTACAGACAAACTTTGTGACTTTGCCGATATTCGAAGAGTAAAGTTAAAAGGCTAAAGACACAACCTTTAAATGAATTACAAAATTAGATACAGAAAGTTGATGAAATAGTGGTAGAACGCTACAAGAGATTTTTTAAACCGACCGAGGTGGATGAAACCGCTGAAAGTGCGTAACCGACCATCCTTTCAGACAATACAGAGATAAAGGAAGGTCACTCAAAAATGTCATTTAAACGGGGACCCTTTGTGGAGTTGAGGTAAAGGCAAATAATAAATATTTGATGACGTTGCCCGCGCATTATTGGCTTCGTTTAGTATTAAGGCCAATATTGTAGAGTTTGTTTCTCTCCTCGAAGGGTTGTTGGTGAATGCCTTTTTAGGGTCTATGTGGATAAAGTATTTTGAATCAGAATTACTGCTTTTTGTCTCGCCTCAAAAATTTGACAATTCTTATGAGAATTGGCGGCGGCATTGAACATAGCCTATACGATAACTTTTAAAAACTAGAGGAACGAGTTCTATTTATTAATTTTTTTACTTTAGTATTTTTACATGATGCCTCAAAAACAAAATTACCTCCTCTTCTATCCTTTTGAATCTTTTTGTCACTTAGATTGTTACTAACCCTGTAAGAACTGACAAGAACAAGAATGTTCTTTTTATCACTTCTTTTACTAGCAGTAGTGATGTAGGCCAACCTGATAAATGTAACGAAAAGTAGTGAAGCGGAAATGAAGCACTCGAAACTCAACACATGCATAGAACAAACGGAAGGAGTATTTCATTACGATCAACGTCTAACAAAACAAGCTAATTTCAAACCGGTAAAATCCTGAAAATACCTGCCAAATTAAAATTAATTTAATACCTATACATTTATAACCGAACACAAGAAACATTTCCGGTAGCCGTTTAGTTTTGCTTTACGACAGCGACGGAGAAATAATGAGCACAGCAGTTAAATAAATGAGTGCAGTAGTTAAATTATGAGTTAAACTGCTTAATGATTTTGTTGGTTAAATTAGTACAGCGGTTAAATTGAAGGCAGGTAACGACAACACAACAAAACAATAACTTCGTTTGAGAACCGTGCGGGCTTTGCGCAAAACTTCCCGATACCATTGTTTGCTTCAACGAACTTCAACCATTTTAACTAACCGGCATCTTTACATCTTATTTCCTAAGTTATAAAGGCTGTATTCCTTTGTGCGAATCGCGCGTTCACCTTGGCAAGTTTAGTCAATGGCGCATTGTAAGTAGGGATTTGAATCCGGTATCCTTTTGCGAACGTTTGATGGTATTTAGGAGTTTGCGAAGTCGCCTGCCTTTGAAATATGGCCACTGTTGCGTTCGGTTTATTTATTTTATATCAAAGGGCTTTAACAAATTGCGTTACTTACTTCTTGCACTGAGATCCTTGTTTGAATACTTTGTTTGTCTTGTAATACTTATTACACGTAAATTGAAATGGAGGCAAATATTTATTTGTATGTTTTGTAACCATTTTAAATTCGTTACGTATACATTTTCGATTCGTTTGAACAAGTTTATTACGAGTAGTATGTATTAGCTGCCGCCCGCGCCTATGCCCGCGTGTTTTTCCATTATAAAAAGTAATGTATGTTACTCTCCGACCCATAAAACATATCTATGCAAATAATTAAGTCCAGCCGTTGCTCTGTTGCTGCTTGAAGAAAGGTTAAACTAACAAACACACTTTCGCATTTAAAATATTAGTAAGAAACTATTACAATTGATACATGACACGTCTCTATGAACTGAATTAAATAAACCTTTTTTTTAAATAAAAGGATATAAATTATTATTAAATTATGATTAGATAATATTTAATAAATTAGGTAAGAAGTAGTATTTATCCGTGGTAAGGAGGAGTTGTAACCGGCTTATTTTTAATTAATACTTACAGAATGTTACATATTCCAAACTGACGTAAATATGCCAAACCAGGGTAAGAAAAGATAAACGGAAGAAATGTAAGGAAACTAACTTTATGATATTACTTTGGGGGTCTTCCATTTGGCCGCAGTTTTTACCCTATTACTCCCTTACTATATTATCAAACCTTGGAACAAAGTTCATTCGTTCCGTGCAATGTATTACACACAAAGAAAGTTGAATAGCTACTAAATTATAGAAGGGAGTATTTATGATCTCTGTAGTTACGGTTTGCGATCCTCCATGTTCATGAAATGTTTTTTTTTTTTATGTTATTTGGTAACGAGACGAGCTGGTCGTTTGCCTGATGGTAAGCATAACGCCGGCCCATAACAATTGCAGTGCCACCCAGAACTTTGAAACACAAAGGCCTGCACGGCACTGCAGTGCGCTCGTTACCCTGAGACATTAGGTAATAAGTCTCATAAGCCCAGTAATTTCACTGGCTACTCTGCTCATCAAACCGGAACACAGTAATGCTTGCACACTACTGCTTGGCGGTAGACTTCACTCACAAAGCGGTGGTAACAACCCAGACGGACACTCGCAGAAGAGTTAGTCCTCCCACTAACATCACTTTTAAAACTAATGTTGTAAAAGTGATGTCATTTTTGTTGATTTATGTTTTTTTTTGTCAGCGCGATAGTTTAGCGTTGGATCACTAACTCGCCTGATCTTAAGTGTGGTCGGAGGCGAATACGGTAGACATTAAGTAGAACTGGCTGTCAAGTGCAGCAGCCAGTACTCACTGACAGCGCTTTGCGATTTTCTACTTAAGGGTGGCAGATGGCCTGTCTGGTACTAGAAGTACCACTGTGCTATGGTTACACCACGGCACAATCCGGACACTCGATTACGAATAGATCTCTATATAAAAAAGCCGCGTTGTAACTACCTGTTACACAGACACTACACACGTGTCGATTTGTACACGCGCAATGGTGTGCGTGAAGTCTAGGCTTGTTACCGTATCAATAATTATTATACAGTTACCCAAGAAGCTTTCGACGCTAATGTTATTATTGTCTATAATCGCTATAGATTTCGAAAATTCACGTTTTGCGTAGGTACTTACAGAAACATGTACATCGGGTTATATAATCTTTGTTTAGTAGGTAATTAGTTATCAGTCAAATGCTGGCCTGTGAAAAATTAAAAAAGCTTTTACCAAAATAATAATCATTATCACAACAATATACAAATCTGACAAAATTAACTAACGTTTCATTTCTAAACCTTAATTAAATTATACAAGCTTAAATAAATGATGAATCAAATCAGAATAGAACTGAAAGCAGCGAAGCGAGAGGAAGAAACAACTATGATCATTGTGCCAGGCGCTTTGTTTACAAATGAACAGAGAATTGGAAACTGATGGAATGGAGCGACGTGAATGAACACGGACGGGTGAATGCGCGGCCGGCCGGCCGTCTCCGGCGTCCGGCATCGCGTCCGGCGAAAGTAGGCCACTGGGCTGCATTATGCTATTCTCGTGACGAGCTTTGTTTTGACACTTGCTTTATTTCGTTGAGAGTACAGACATGATAGTGTCTGAACAAAGATTCCTACTATGGTAAGGTGACTCTCTGAAAATATACGAGTGTATGACTAGATTTACACATGAATATAATAATCAGTTGTATCATGGTTCAAAAATCAGTTGCAAAATTTGACCCAAACATTCCAAGATACAAACTAACTAATGAAGTTAAATAAAAGCTTGTAGACAATTATTGAGTTACTGGGATTTTAGATTTCAAAGTGTATCGTCGCCCACTGAGCGCTGAATAGAATAACGAAAACGTGTATTCAGCACACATAGAAACGGAACAATAACATACAAACAAATGAAATCAGATATGACTTTATAATTAGAATAAAGATCGCTGTGATATCTTTGTAAACATTTCAGTGGGAAACGCTAAGTTTGCTGCTTTCTCAAAACAAATATGACTCTATTTCCCAACGGCAACAAAGCTATCAGCCATCACAGAGAAACTGAAACAGTGCCACAACAAATACGACGGAATAGGAGCGGCTCGCCGGAGTGAACTCGCGCGGAACGACGCCACAGTTGGTCGCGCGAATAGTGCCCGTTGATGGGACGTATTTCACTACCAGGGTGCAATTCGACGATTGTAATGTTGTATGGTGTTTAGATACAAGCCTCAGTGGTGATGACGGTGGCCGTCGATCTGTTAGGTCAGTGATTCGAGTCCTACGATAAGGTTGAGAGCTTTCGGTGAGGGAAAACCGTGACGCATCCACGGCACGGTGGTGGAACAATTGCAATTAAAAAAAAATTATTCTGTGTAAACTGCAAACGTAGCCGCGTGGAGTAACTAATTTAATATTTTTTTATTTTTATTTTATTTGGTAACGAGACGAGCTTGTCATTTGCCTGATGGTAAGTAACGCCGGCCCATAACAATTGCAGTGCCACCCAGAACTTTGAAACACAAAGTCCTGCGCGGCACTGCAGTGCGCTCGTTACCCTGAGACATTAGGTATTAGTCTCATTAGCCCAGTAATTTCACTGGATACTCTGCTCATCAAACCGGAACACAGTAATGCTTGCACACTACTGCTTGGCGGCAGAATTCACGAGCAAAGCGGTGGTACCAACCCAGACGGACACTCGCAGAAGAGTTAGTCCTCCCACTAACAAAATAATAAACTAACTAACATAAATGAGGATAAATAGTATCCCAAATCCTTTGTGTGTTGAGTTTAAAACACCTCATCAATCACTAGGTGCTGGCCGCGGCGCGGCGGCGCTCCGTTATTGCACGAGGCGAGCCCGATGTATCACGCCTTTATTATTATAGTGGATACTTAGAAATTGTTTGGGTAGTAATGCATCGTTTTATATTGTGTCTATAAATGTAGTAGAAAAATACCTACAATAAACTCTAACGACAACACGCGTCGTAACAATATGATACGTATGGACATATGATGTCAACTTTTTTATTCTCTGAAAAAGCGTTGCGTTCAGCGTTGCGAGTAACTAACATTTTGTATTAACAAATTGACTAACTTTTTTGAGTTCTGCGTTTAGAGTTCCAGCCGTGCCGGAGGTGGTTCAAATATTCCAACCAAGGGTTTTTAACTAACTAAAAAATACTAATTGCTGGTTTTAAAGTCCATCGTTGCGAGCTCAAGAAAGTTTTTTATTTTTATAACAAACTAACCCAGGTTTCGTTGTCCAGCGTCGCGCGTTACGTTTGGTTAAATTCAGTATAGATCGAAATTAGGCCATTAGACATTCTTTATCGCGGAATTAAAACTATAAATTACCCACATTATATAATCTTATTCTCTGAAAAGTTGAATTTTAGGTTTTACCTAAACTTCATAGACGTTATATTTACATATATATATAGTCGTGTATGAAAATCTCTTCACTGCCGATCGATATTTCCTTGAAGCTAGACCGTCCGAGGCGCTACTTTTAACAATGGGACCTCTTTCAATATTTGCGCAAAAGAATCCGAAATAGAAACGCTTTCTTTAAGCAAGTGCTTATCTTGCAATATATACTTTTATTGCATTCCTCTTCAGGCAATATCCTCCTTGAGTCGTACTCGTAAATTGAAATACTATCTTCATGTACTATTCTTTTCGAAATCTGCAACTGACACTCTCGAAATGTAAGGAAAGGGACGATTGGAAACGAAGGAATGAGGAAATCAAATTTTCTTTTGGTTCGGTTTTCAAGAGGGCGTCGACTACTTGACTGACCAATATTAACATTTGAAGTTTTGATAAGAAGTTCAAGTGTTCAGCTGATATGCAATATATTAAATAAGAATTATTGTGTCATTACCATCATCAGTCGGAACAGGATGATATGAAGACGGGATCTGCTGACTCATCCTCATGAGTCAGCAGATCCCGTCTCCATATTTAAATCTCTTGTAAATGGAATTGAGCTGCAATCTCGTCCCAGACACGCCGCCGCCAGTCGGCGATGTCACTGAAGTCGTCGTTCAATTTCCGATGTCGCGAGTCGATCGCAGTCGATAGCAGACGATCAACCTTCGAGAATGTCGACAAATTACATGTAACCGTCTATGTACTGGATTCCTTGCGATGAGATATCGCGGTCTAGGTTCACTCTTGGCATATTACCTAACGTAATATATCAACGCGTTCATCTTTTGTATACAACAGTTTTATTTGTGTTCATTCTTTGTTAGTTGTTCTGCTGCCAGGCAGTAGTTGGGGCAGAGTAGCGGACGCGTGATCTTAAGTGATGGGAGCTAGCGTCCTCGAGTTGAAAAAATGTTGCCAACCACTTTATGTTTCGACAACTGCTCTTAACATTGATAGCCATTTCACATTCTGAGGACGGTTTATTGACCACCTACGAACACATCGTCTCGATCAGCGCAGAGTCATTCAGTAAAGAAAGAAAAGAAGAAACAAGCAGAAACCAAAAACCCGCCCGCGCAAGAAATAAATGTTATACCCTATGTCGGCCTTCAGCAGTCGGGTAAAAATTCGAACGTGAACTCGAATTCACACAAGTGACCGAACTTACTTCGAAATCAAATTCACTTCACATTAAAACAGTATTCTGTTTATGTGTCGAAGCACAAGTGAAGTGATGCGAGTTTTCCAATTACTGTGCGTCATTCAAAAGCACGTATTGTCATAATCTCCCTCAAAATAGCTTAATTCACAATCACGCTCGTCAGTGAGGTGCTACAGGCGTTATTGAGTTCTACACAATTCAAAAGGAGAAATGAACTTGGATTCAACTCTGTGAGGTTCGAAATGTGTTTACAAAATGCATAAGTAGCCAAGATATAGTGTTGACATAGATCTGGTCAAACACTACCTAAAAATATCTAAAAAAATATCGAATCGATAATCCTGTGCTGAAACAATAGAACACGGGTTAACCTTTAGCTAACAGACGAAATAAAGATAAAGCAAACCGATCACAAACAGTCGTAATATCCACGAAGAGGGAAAAAGATTTCCACCTCTCACTTCGTTCCTGACTTTCTATTACACCTCACCCATTCTCAATATGTTTCCGCTACAGCTACCGGAAGCAATATTATCTCGGTTGGACCAATATTAGCCGCGACTGGCGCGTCAAAGGCTCGAGGATATTTGACGGAAGGGACTCGGCCGCTACGGCTGTTGTCTAATCTTTGGCGGAAGCATGTGCTGATATTTGATGATATGGCGGAAAATGGAGGAAAAACGTGCCCGTGACAGCTGATGATTGGTTTTTTGTCCATGTTTCTATTAGGATTCGCTGGAAGTAGATCGCTATTGATTTTATCTGTTTCCTTTGAAGCTTTTGTAAGTAGCTGGCTCTTGGCTAGCTTTATGTGGAGACTGGATTAGTTGCATTGACAAATGCATTTTTTTGAGGCCTTCACACAACATTACAAATAATAATCTTTGACCACAAATTATATAGGGTATCAGATAGACATGTCGCCTACATCCGTCGCTAGACACGAGCTCTCGTCTCTGATTGGCTGAAGCAAAAAGATGTTTGACATTTTTTTAATTTTTTATTTTACGTTTACCTAAGCTAATGCAATATTCTAATATCGAGCAGCCTTCACTTCATTATTTAATATTACCTAACCTACTTCATTAAAATTCAGTAAAACAACGTTTTTGTATTCAATCATTTATTTTTCTTTTTCAATTTTTTCTTATATTTATTCAGAGCTTTGCTTTGCATTGCTGGAATTACAGTCCTTTTCTCAGCGTATTGATGGTCATCAGTACAGTGCATGGTTTCTGGAAAACGAAGATTAATAAATCGAAAATTGAATGTATATAATATGAATGATTTATTAGGAACGTAACTGAAATGTGGGTACTAGCTTACCATTAGTTTCAAGAGATAATGAAATCCCACTGCGAATTGCCGATTGTATAAATAAAGTAGGATAAGCACTGCTCAGTAGATATGATTTCATGTCACGAATCTTGCCTCAAAATTTTAGGGGCACATTTGTAGATCAGTGAGCTCTTTCGCACTCGCAAAGAATCGCAGTGATGGCAACCAATCACTTTTGGAACCTTTCCTCGCTTTTGGGTAACTTGTGTAAAATACAGGCGTCTCGAGGGCTTACGCAGCCCGGTACACATCATTTGTGATACATTTCGAAAAATTAATCAAACAAGTTGATTGCTATAGATGTGGAAAATAAAATAGACGAAAATTAATCGATGCAGCTACCAATTCACTCAACACAACGACAATAATATGTTTAAATATTGAAATTTAAGATATAATTTATTTAATAATGACAGCACAATGACAATAGGTATGACTGGTCTGCAAAGAGATTTTAATGTGTTATGACCAGTTATGACGACGACAATGACTTCAAATCGTAACAAATATGGCGGCGGCTCTAAAGATGACGTCAAGAGGTGGGGAGTGAAGTGAGCGGGGGGTGCAAAATGTCATATGTCTTTTTGCTGTGACGTTTCTCGTGTCTAGTTTTTGTCTTAGACAGATTTATACCCGTGTCTTTGACTATGATTATATGATAGCACACAGATAAAAAAATCAAGTCAAAAGACAAACCTAACATAGGTTTTAAGGCAATAAGAACCAAATTTGTATATTCCTCTGTATTAATAATAAATAAATAAATTTAAAAAAAAACTTAATAAATATATCCACTGGTTATACGAGTACACTACTCGTATACTGAGGAAATTAAGCCTATCATTTCTCCGAGTAAATTCTTATTGTGCAAAAATGTAGTCAAAAGTCTGTTAGAGACTGACTATTCCACCTGGCCCTACCACCTGTCCCCACAAATACAATTTCCTTGTGGTTCCGCACGGCTGTCCGGACAACTGAACCGTACTACGGGCAAAAAGCGGTTAGATCTAAATGGATTTTTTTCAACTTATCTCTACCAGTAGGGATACCTTGATAGGGATAGGTGTACCAGTCGATAATTAGGTAGGTTAGGTCATCCTTGTTAGGATACAAAGGAAACACCGCCATAGGGGGGACACCGCTGGTAGGGCTAGGTGCAATAGCCCAATTATGACTGCCTCTTTGTCTCCCCGGCACGGGGGGAGTAAACCCGAGGTGCGGTCACAGTGGCTCGATTGGTGCGATTGGTTGGGAACCCACCTTCCCATTTGTTCCATGGAATATGAGAACTGGGCCTACGGGGATGACGAGAGCACCTATCTAACGAGTTTTTTTTTAGTATCGAGACCCTACATCACCTTAAAGCAGCCCTACCTGAATAAAGCCACAAATGTACACTCAAAACATGTTTATTTCTTCACAATTTCCCTTAGTACAAAGCATTAAGCGCTGACGGTGTCCACAAGAGGCGCGGTCTGCGCGGGCTGCCTCGTCTCGCAGCGGCAGCAGCGCCAGCTGTTGGAGCTGGGCACCAGCTGCTCGCTCGACACGCACTCCAGGTGGTAGTGTGATGCGCACTGGCTGCATTTGATGCACGCGCACCCCTCCATCGTACGTTTGCAGAAAGCGCACTCCATGGCTTATTCTGTGGGCAAAAAATTAGTTTAATCGAGAATCCAGACACTGATTTTAACAAACCGAGTAGATTACAATATATGCTTCTTTCAGACTCAAGCGATAGGATCACATGAGTCCCGACTGCGTTCACGACTTGCCCTGGTTAGCTATTTGTGACTATGGCCAAAATCCAAATTTAACGAATCTAGGCTGCCCGGAACATAGGCTTTCCGAGCATTAAGTAGGGATGAGAAATGCTGATGCGATGAAAGCCCGACTGCAAACATATGTACGTACTGGTGCACCGCTCGCCGGATTGCGATAGCACATCCCCAAAACCCTCAGAGCAGCATGTGGATTATCGTTCTTTCAGACAGGATTACAGGAAATATTTTAAAAGCCCAGATGGAAACGCTCCGAAATGTTGAAATTCCTCCCTCTAAGATGGTTGCATATCCCAATAAGGTACAGGGCAAAGTTTTCGATGAATAAATGATACGTCGTGGGTGAATTTTGGAATTTTCACACGACTTAAGGCAAGGTGAACAAGACTATCTGGCAGGCGAAATATAAAGTGAGAAAGGAAAGTGCAACAGATGATGTTCAGCATATATTTCTCAGTTTAGCAGCAAATGAGATGAAATTATGAGATGGTTGAGCGACCAAAAACCACGTATACTCACATTTAATGAATTAATCTAAATATAAATTGAAACTTATAAAAAAACGGTTGCTAATTTAGTTGTAAAAATGTTTCTATGGTAAAATATATTTATGGACTTCAAAAATATTTTTAGTTTTTATTTGATTTTACTTGAATGACTTACAAAACCGTACTGAAATTTTTTTGGGAATGCCGTTTATTGTTTGGAATTCTCCAATTTCAAATTTGTGTTTTTTCTTTCTATAGTTCTAAAGAGGATAAAATTAGTGGCAGTATGCAATAAAGCTTAAAAACTTCTTGAAGAATTATTGAGGTTGGATGCACCATCGACCGCTGCGGCCTTTTTTAACTTTTTTAAAACCTCTTAATCTATAAACACGAAATTGTGTTTGTTGGTTTGTCCTTATTCCACGGTGCAACGGACTAATGGATCCACGTGATAGTGTATGACGAAAAAATGTAGGTGAAACCGCGGGCACCAGCTCGTAATTAACATAAGTTATTTAGCAATCAATTACAATTTTACTACATTTTTATTAATAATAATATTTATTGATCAACTACAGTGTTACATTATCTTTCAGCTACAAATAAGAAATATATAGGCTGGTATATTATTTTAAATATGTACTTCATTTAGGTAAATGTAGTGTCCCTGAACCTCATAGTAGGAGTGCCTGTGTAGCAGGATTCCGTCGCCTTCTTATTCCACAAAACAGAGTTTTCTCTATTTTGAGCTTGTTAGATATGTCGTTTTAATTTTTAAAGAAAAAAATTGAAACACTAATAAATAAAGGAGATGAATAATAAATCCACTTCGTAGTTTTATACGACCCTATTTTATAACAGAGTAGCTTCTGCCCGGGGTTTTCACTCGGGTTTCCACAGGAACCGTGCATTTTTCCAGGATAAAAAGTAGCCTATGTTACTCTCTGGTCGATAAACTATATTTATGCCAAAAATCACGTCGATCCGTTGCTCCGTTACTGCGTCAAAGAAGGACAAACCAACAAATCAACAAACACACTTTCGCATTTATACTATTAGTATGGAAGTATGGATTTTATTTTAGAGTTTTACTGTCCCAAACCAGAAACATAAACAAAACCAGTAAAAACACATGAATACTGCAAAAAT
This sequence comes from Crocallis elinguaria, assembly GCA_907269065.1. Classification (NCBI taxonomy): domain Eukaryota; kingdom Metazoa; phylum Arthropoda; class Insecta; order Lepidoptera; family Geometridae; genus Crocallis; species Crocallis elinguaria. Next base: position 38,393,380 of record OU026065.1, read on the forward strand.
ACGATACGGGTTTAGCTTCCGGCGACAGGCTGTATTCATCTCGTTATCTCAAAAACAAGATCCGGCGAATACGATGCGCAAATATGAAATCTAAAACTAGACTAATCAAAAAGCTGGAGATGAATCCCGCCCCCAGGGTTCAAAAAGAGAACCCCGCATCTATCGTTTTGTCGGCATTTCGTATCGGATGCTAAATTAAAATAGAATTTTATGGGAAGCAACAATGGCGATGCGGGAGGACTGTGGTGTCTCATTTTTGTTTGTTTCTATCTTTTGATGTAGCTTTACCTATGACGGGAATTATTAATTTTTAATCAACCTTTGGTAGAGGTTCACCGCGTTTGAAAAACTACTGCTTTAATGTAAAACTATAAGTTTGCTGAAATGCAGTCTTCTAAAGATGAACACGCTTGCCGATAAGATGCCTATTCACTCTATGCAGACTAGACATTAGAAATTTTTTTTAAATTTTATTTTATATTCTATGTTCATTTATAAATACGCAAATCGCGTGGAGCCAAAAACAAAAAAAAAAAAAATATGTTCATTTATGCGTGTAAGTTCCTTGGTGTAACTTCAATATATTCCAAAACAAGCTATATCTTATGGTTAATTCAATAATTTGTGGGTTAATTCCAAAAGCAAGGCGACGGCAGGTACCTGTACCTACTTTCCTATCTGTTTTCGTTACCAACTGAAAACGTACATAAATAAGTACTCCCAGAAACCGCCTTGTCATCCAATGTTTACGTCTCAGGTAAAATTCAGATCCAAAGAGCATGTAAGTGCTTGATCATATTTCTGAATAAATAGTGTTTCTGTAGTAATATAACTGCTTCAAATTCATGCGTGCCATTCTAGATCACTACTGAGGAATGCCAAAGCAGCATAGGTTCCATAAGTTGTCACAATGCCACCGTGTATCAATATGGAGAAAAAATATGCAAGAATTTATGGACGTGGTTGTGCGGCCGCAACGTTCCCTGCAGCCTATAAAGGAGAGCGTACTGTTACAATCCTGTACAGTAAATCGGCATTGCACGGTAAGTCTTACCTTAAGAAATAAAGACCTGACAACACAATGTACAGTACAATCACACAAATAAGAAGAAGAACAATGCAATGTTGTAAGATCTCAGAAATAGGATCTGATTCAGCAGTCAGCACAACACTAAGTCCCACCCTCGTCATTATCAGCCTCTTACGCTCCCACTGCTGGGATAACGGCCTTCTCTCAGAGAGAGGTATGGGCCATAATCCACCACGCGGGCCCAGTGCGGCTTGGTGGATGTCGCATGTCCTCGAACTTTGTGGTTCTGGAACAAGCCGGTTTTCTCACGATGTTTTCCTTCACTGTTTTAGAGCGAGTGTGAATAATCTGCATATAACTTGATATAAGTCATTGGTGCGGGCCTAGTCGAGATTCGAACTCCATGGTGCGTCGGATTGAAAGTCGCACTAGTTCCCGCTCGGCCACACTCTCCACCCTCGTCACTGTTTTTGAATCGAATCTTATCATGTCCTCAAGATATGCGACTGCGCTTTCTATTGCTGTACCATACGTGTGGATTTAGCATCCCTCCAACGCAAGTAATACACTGCAGGTTAGTTGTGCTATTTTGGTCCAACTCTCGATCAGAAAAAATCCTCCAATAACATCCAAACAACCATGTAAACTATCTAATATAAAATTAAAATGTAATTTATGTATAGGGATATAATAAATCATGATTGAGGCTGAAACGATGAGCCAGCGTAGTTTAAATCGAATGCACTCCGTTACTGGCGAGTTAATCAACCCAGTTCATTAGCGAGATTCGCCGAACCAGCGTCAGTGCTGTGATGTACTCCATCTGCGTCTATGTTACTGTTTATTGCAGAATAATAGGCGGAGGCATGAGGTGAGGAGGCCTAACTGGGATTTTGGAGCCGAGCACACCAGCAGCGTATACCAATTGGAACGGCCACTGTGGGTTTCTGGAAGGTTCGTTGACTGTGAGCACGGATTGGGTCTGTTGACGTCTTTGTCATTTATTATGTTCTGATAAAGACAGCATTAGTTTTAGTCTGTGATTCGGGTAGACGAACGTTACAGAGACCCGCTGTTAGAGTCATTTATTTTAACCTTCATGAGTGCTCCCTTATATGAATAATGCATTTTGAATTTGAATTTGAGGTATTTTTGTATTAATTTCCATTCTAAAACTCCATGCCGCGTGATTTACTTAAAACAAAGAGAATGAAAAAGAAGCAAATTGCTCACAGTTTCAAATTGAAATCCCGATGTTCCAGAAAAAACCGGTATTTTATCGAAAGTTGTAGTTCTAACAAAAGTGATATTCAAGCGCAGGTATTGAAGCTTTCGGAATATTTTCACAATGCTCGTAGTTGAACACACGTGGATCATTGCCCACATTGTTTCGATTCGCTAGAGAGTCGTAATTGCGAAATACGGCGCGCCGGTATTCCGGTTACTTTCCCTGTAATTTTTTATAAGGCTCCGATTTGATGTTTTAAAAAAAGATGTGAAAATAGGAGCTGAAGAATTCATGACCACTTTTGTTTTATCTTCTCTGTTAACAAAATAACTTGTATTGGAAACCGTTTTGCGTTCCCATTCATTTTGGAAACGAAGCTTATTTTTATGCTCGAGATAGATGGCGGTTATTTCGCCTGATTTCAAGCGAACATGTGGTCAAAGGTGGTCACTACACTAACACTACTTATATATTAAGACACCTGTACAGTTCGGCGACCGACACCACTACTACTAAAACTCCATCGGTTAATTCTATGTTGGCAACGTATATTATTTTAAGAAGCTGTTTCGTCCAGTTTATCAAAATTATATGACCAAGAAACAGGTTTCAAATATCAGAATAGCGTTAATGAACGCGTTGAAATTTGAAATTAACGCGTGTTTGTATGATGTTATTAATTTTGAAATATTAGGCGAGTACGAGCGCCCTCCCCTTCACGTGGCCCACCAGCGTTACTGATTAAAGTTCTACGGACAAATTAATGCCTTTCATTTATGCGAGCGTTTGTTTAGATGGTTTTCAGCGCAGGTTCGCTACATACAGTAACTCAGTTTAGTAGAAACTTGAGATTGGACTATATTGACACAATATCTTGTCGTCCTTATAGTGTACATTTTTTTTTTTTTATTTAGTTATCTCAGAATCAACAGCACTTAGGTAAACACTATAAACTAAAACATTTTTGCTGGTACATATTGCCAATAACAGATTCTCACTTTATGATTTAAAACAAATAAGTATTTTTAAATCGAAAAAAGTACATTTTCTTAGTAGTCTAATATTATAAACAAACTGGGCTCCAACCAATGTCAATAATAGTGATTCGATCGCTAACCAATGACATGACTCGAATATGTATTTCTGCCAATGTCATTGGCGGTTGACCCATCAAACTTTGTGTGCATTATTGGACAACTTAGAAAATCTATACAAATAAATAAAATTGAAGTGTCGGTTTTTAACATAAAAATAGCAGCTTTTTACTAAATGCATATGAAACTATATATGTTATAACTATAACAAAACAACCATTCTTTAAATTGTTGTCTGTCTGTCTGTTTGTTCCGGGTAATCTCGGAAAGGGCTGAACTGATTTTAACGGGAATTTCACAGGCTGATTTTACAAGGAGCCACTTAGGCTACGTGGGCGAAGCCGCGGGACACAGCTAGTCTCCACTACGTTCGTGATGTTATGATAGGTACCGACTGAAAATCAGTGAGGTAGCTAGCCAGGTGAACACTAGAAAATGCCGCACCACTGTGCTGTGGTGCTCCGTCACCGAGAGCTCAAGCTTGTTATAGGATTCGAACCTCTTTAAAAAACTTATCAATTTTGCATTGAAACAATGCAACTTTACTTCAATTACTTTAACTATACATACAGCCTATGGACTTTTTAAGAACTTAAACGCGCAAGACCGCTTTGTTTCTTTTTGTTCCCACTTGTGGTATCTCAGTACTGACAACATTTGAAAGGGCCAAAGGGAAGGGATCAAAGACGCCGCCCAACTTCGTTTGTTCAGGGCGGCAAACACCTACTACTTGCTGGTCCTTTAGACCTTTGCTATTTACATAGATGATTTGTGTGCAAGACTTTACGAAGTTTACAAAATGTTGTCTTTGTATTCAGTTGGTATTTTATTAAAAGTTTGTTAATAATTCTAGGTTTAAAATTTTAATATTTTTTTAATTATGTTTATTACGTTATTATTTTTCGTGTTGTTTTTCGTATATGCTTAATTTTTTAGGAGTTAAGAAAGAGCATTTATACCCAACGCCTTTACATACAAACTTCCGCGAATGAACCGATTTTAATAAAACTTTATACATGTGAACTTTATACATAGATCTAAATAGTAAGTAGAAAATATTATTAAAATGTGTAATTTAATAAAAGATAATTCTGATTTTCTGTTTGAAAACTTTAAATTGCTCTAATACTGCTTATGCATATAAAGTTTCATTGAACCCGATTAATTCACTTTGGAGACTAAGGACATGAAAGTGCGTATGAAAAACTACGGTATTAACGGTCTTAAAATATTTCCAAATTCTAATTGGAATCATTGCCTAACCAAGTTATTTATTTGCCTCCCTAATTAACATGTCTGTAGCAATATTACTCAAACAAGGATTTAGGGAATAAAAGTTATAAGTTAATTATTCATGCCTGTAATAACTCTTCCAACTAATCTTATATTTACATTCGCATCATGTTGTCAACGCTCATAAGCATGACGTCCTTGTAAGACCACCTGACCAGCATGTCGGTGTCCAGGTACGTGAGGTCGTCCTTCTTCATCATCATGTCTGATATGTCGACCTCCTTGATACTGTTCGAGCTGGTGGAGAAGTCCTTGCGGTACACCATGACGTCAAAGAATTTCATGTTGCTTGTGAAGAAGTTCGAGTAGTCGATTTGGCGGTCGAAGGGGAAGCCGAGGGGCATTGTGTCGATACAAGAGGCCCAGCGACAAGCGTAGCGCTCCTTCATGATGGTAAGGTCAATCGTTGGGAGCAGCATGCCGGTCTTGACGGGCGTGATGACCACGAACATTTGCAGAGGAAGACCACCGCGGAGACCCAGCGGCAGAAGCAGTCTGTGGGGGAATCCGAGACGGGCCTTGTACCACCAGTTCTCGACGTTCTTGACTCCGCCACCGGTCGTGTCCATGACGCGGTTCCAAATGTTGCGGGTCCATGGTCTCTGTTCGATGACACCTTGCATCTCGAGAGAATTGCGGACGATCATGTTCTTACCAGTGTCGAGTTTGTACAGGAAGCTGTCGATTTCGACCATATCCATACGCTTGTCGTTAACGGAGAGAAGGCGGCCCATGCAGTCGTATTTGGGACCGAGGAAAACACGCACGACGGCGTCTACGGTCTTGTCGGAAACGACGTCGATGGTGACTTTGAATGGCTGGTGGTTCAGACGGCGCATGCGCGCTACGAAGACCTGGTCGGCGCGCTTCTTCTGCAGTTCGGTGTTGTCGAGAAAGACGGCGTTAGTAATGTCCATGTCAAACTCATCCATAAAGGTGACGAGCTTGTCTGTCATGACGCGCTCAACCTTGACGCCGGGGAAGTCAAACTCCTCGCGGGTATACATGGGCAGCATTTTCTTGAAAAGTGTGCAGGTGTCGACGATGCGCTTCATGATCATCCAGAAGACAGGGTCGCGCAGACAGGTGGAGTACATGTCCAAGGCGGTAGGCACGTAGGTGTACCTGACATAAAATAATGTTATTAGTACATTTTTTTTAATTATTTATGTAAACAGCATGTTTCTTGTTTTACTAATATTTCTTTACTTGAAACGAAGACTTGAGAACTTTTTAAAGACTTACTTGTTCATGTTGTAAGTGCCATAGCCGAGCAGTTTCCTGAGCAGGTTAGTAACAAGAAGGATCTTCGCGTCATCTTTGACTAAGGGTATGCCACCGAGGAGCAGACGGGCGAGGTTCTCAATGTCTTCGGGCTTTTTCAAGTTGATCATGGTTCCGTCGCGCTAGACATAAATATAACGTATTACTTAATACAACTGGAGGGGGAAAAGAAAAAAATAAGCTAAGAAACAATTACTTACGAGCTCAATCTTTCCACTTAGGATACCGTCACGGAGCATCCTCTCAACGTCATCCAAGAGATATTTGTACTTAATGTTGTCTTCGGTTACAACGATCATGTTGTTCTGGCGCACAGGCATCTCGTCACCGGTGGGCAGGCGGATCTTGGGCCAGTAGCCGTCCTTCAGGGGCTGGTTGAGCATGAGTGGTTTGATGTCGCACATTCCATGACCAAGACGTTCCAATCTGTATCTAGCCAGGAGTTGCATGTTAGCGTACATCAGAATCTCACCACGTCGCTCTTTGTTTAGGTTGTAGACATCGTCGGTCATCCAGAAGGGATAGTTCATGTGCAAGTAGTACATGTAAGTGTTTAGGTCGATATCCTCAGTGAAGTAGCTGATCTTGTCGGACTCGGAGAGCGCGCGACGGACTCCCTTGCGCCAGTCGATGACGACAAGGTTATTGTCGGTGACCTTGATGCCGTAGTAGTCCATCATGGCGGGGTCGGTAACGGCCTTAGTCATCTTCATCATGAAAGCCTTGTTAATGACGTGGCTGTCGACGAAGAAGTAGGGGTAGATCTCGTAGGGTGCGGGGATGGTGACGCCATTGCAGTCCATGCGATGGAAGCAGGCACAGGTCAGAGCGTAGACGAACATACCGCCGTTAATACGCTCGCGCAGCCAGCACGCGGTCCTGATGAAGATGTCGAAGTCCTTAGCGAAGTAAAGGATGCGGAAGACCTTGATGGCTTGGTCGAGCTGAAGCTCGTTGGTGTGCACGAACACCTCGCCTCGCGGGAGCATGCCCATCTTGAAGGTGTTGATGAACGACGTCACGACATCTGTTTTCTGCAATAAAGTAAATATGAAGATAAGAAGAAATACGATCACACAATCATGAGTTTAAAAAACGGTATCAAAATAAAGATATTTAAAGCATGAAAAATATGATGTTTTTTATTCAAAATTCCTGTGGCTAATTATAGGTTGTAATCTTAAGCTGATTCGAATCAGTTACTACGATTGAGATAAATATGTTTTTGGCATGGGATAAACTGCTATGAATTTTAAAGTTAATCAAGACCAACAAGCCAAGCGTTCTTCATATCTTTAGGACTACATTGTCCATTGTGATAGAGACGAGTCTTACCAGATATTTGTCGACGTTGTCCTCAAGCACGTACTCGCGTGCCACCTCACGGATGTCCTCGTACATAGTCGGCTGCAAGATGTTGTTCAGCAGCTTCATGATGCAGAGCTCCTTCATTTTCACGTCCATATTCACTGTTGAAAGATATTTTGTTAGTTTGCTTTTGGACAAATCAATGCTGAAAGACAAGCTAATACCTTCGGAATCATTATAAGGTCACATAATTAAACTAAACAGTAGGTAACTATTTAATCACAACAAAAAGTGTTATTATTTAAAAGAGAACATTAAATTCCAGTACAAAAAACACGGTACGAGTTGTAAGAAAAAACAATAATGTTAGGTTAATGTATGGATTAACCTGCCCTAAGGATATGTCCTTAGTGCACTTAAGGATTGCTTATTAGAAAAGACTTCAAAACATATGAAGGAATTCTGATTATTAAAGTTGAATATATTACCCATGGTCTCCTTCCCGATGACAACGTTGGTTTCATCTTGGACGACGGAGGCCGAGGCCAGCGCCAGGCACGCCGCTACCAGTAATAACTTCATGCTGACCACTGCTGCACTGTGCCTCACCAACTTTCACCGCGGCTTTTATACCCCGCCTGGCTATTTTTCTGGACCTTATCACCGTATGTCACTGAGCGATTGCACTTGTATTGTATATCGGGAAAGGTGAGAGATAAGACGCTTGTAGCATAAACACGAGAGGCTACCTTGTGGCGGTTGAGAGGCTATATCTGGTTCTTAGAAAATTAGTTGGTGACGCTGCTGTGATTAGGTTTCGTTACAACTTAGGTTTATCTAGATAACACCTAGATTGCAGAGTCCAGGGACTAAAACTTACAGATTTAATGAAGAGTTTAAATTAAATCTGTAAGTTGCCAATCCAACAAGCATGCGCTTTCAAATTACAGGTTCGTGAGATAAAAGTAAAAAATAATATTGTTGGTTATAACTTACACCAGAACAAGTTAGCAGTCGATGAAACGTTACATTTCTTTGTATTTTTAGCGTTTGAGGTAGGGGTACCTCACCTGATATTAAGCGATGATGTGGTCGAAGCTAGCTAATACACCAGACCTAGGTTAGGAGTTAGGACGTGCTCTCAAGTACAGCTGCCGTAACACACGGACAGGTGCTTGATTATCTTAAGTGGTACGATAAGCTTTGCAATGTAGCAAAGTAGTCAGTCAAATAATTACTGGGCACATGAGCTTCAGTCTCAGGGTTGCAAAGTAACGTAATCTGATATTACAAGGTAATGATTGCAACGTAGTGCCACGCAGGCCTTCGTGCTTTAATGTTCTTAGTGGCACTGCAGTTATTGTTATGCTTACCCTCAAGCAAACGAATTGATCGTCTCGTTTAAAGAAACTGCATTGTTTATTGTAAACGGGCTTGCGTTTGGCATCTGTCTCAGCTGATGTTAATTGACGACGCGGTCGACGATGTAGCACGCTCGCCCAGAAGATAACTGTTCACTCGTCTCTTGAAGATTCCCGAGTAGTGTTCAGGAAAGATAGATGCCGGCAATGAGTTTCACTCTTTAGTTGTTCGCATGATGAAGCTGGATGCGTATCGCTTGGTACGGATAGGAAGAAGCGTGCATGTCTAAATATACCTCTAAAAATAAAGACTTACTATATATCATAGTGTAGAATGCATGTGTGCCCAATATAAATTTCCGGATACCGTCAATAGGTTTCACAAAATTATTGAAGTGGGAGATCAATTATCTACGTAGTTGTTAAAATTGCTAACTGATAGTGCTACATTGTATTGGTATGTTTACTTAAGCTATAGTTATCAGATAGGTGGAAACTTTCACGAACCGGTTTCTTTCTTTATCATCGGTAGGTACGATGTTTACAAAAATGCAAACAATGTTATTATCAGCCGTCTTGTTTCTATGCCGATTTAAGATACAATTATGATGTGGAGGTTATTTGAGATAATAAATGAAATGTTTTTTCTGAGGAAGTCCTGTAGGGCCGTATGGTGCCGGCGAATGAACAGAGCTACCCCATCTCTTCCCATGGGTGTATAGCAGCATTCCCCTTGTTTTACATCATAATCTACTATCATCTATCTATTATAGTCTGCGATCACCACTACACCTGCCAAGCGTCCTGTATTATGCCAGCTCGCACCCAATTACGGGTCGGCATACTGTGAACCATCAGACAAACGACCAGCTCGTCTCGTTATCAAATAGGATAAAAAAATAAAAAATATGGCGGAGAACTAGGTTCTGCAGTGGACGTATTTTGGCTGATATGTACCACAGAAATATACATTGTATGTAATACAATTATCCAAACAACTTGTATTAATTATGAGTAAATTATTATAATGTCATCTCGCATTACATTCTGCAAACATATAATAATGTACTATATACTCATTTGGAACGGGCACGTAGTCATTTATTGTAACTTACATGAGTGCTCCCTTGAATCCCATATGAGTAAAGAATGTGGAATTGAATTGAATTTGAGTCCTTTTCATATGATTTTGTACTGTTTCTTTTTAAACATGTGATTTAAAATGATGGCTTAGTGGTAGTGACCTGCAGATCCGTGGGTCGCTGGTTTGAATCCTACAATGAGCTTGAAAGCTCCAACTCATTTGTGAATGCCAACATCGCGATACAACCTCAACAAGGTACTGGAGCATTTTAATTTAACTGTACTGGCTAGCTACCGCTCTTCAGTTAAAAATCTGTTGCCATGTACCTACCTACAGCGTCTGGCCGCAACTGCACTGGAGAACTATGTTATTCTAGTTTTAGCGTTCTAACTCTCTTCGACCACATTGTCAGCCACGTTAGATGAGGCGTTGGTCAAACACCAATAACCAATGTATTACGTGTGGAAACAAATATTATTTATCTTTTCTTAGTTTGCAATTTTCATCAAGTTCAAGAAAATGCATTAAAAATTAAATATGCGTTATAATATTCTGTGTATAATTTCTGTCATAAAATGTACTATTCTCTGCGCTACCTGGTCCCCAGTTCTGTAAATTCTGTTATTAACCATCTATTTTCTTTGTCTGCAGACATTCCGGCACGGGTTCCCGTTCTCCCCCACAGCGATAGCATGGGACCCCATACAGAAGCTCCTCGCCATAGGAGACAAGGGTGGCAACCTCAGAATGTATCCTTTATCAATTGATATACCTACCACTTATTTTAGGATTTAGTAGGCAACTTCAGGTGAAATCTTGGGTAAGTTATACAAAGTTATAGTACAAAATTGTTTCATAAGGAAAAAATGAAAACAGTGAGAACTCTACATGAAAAGCATCGAACATGCTCGGAACCAGACGGATATATAGGCAAAATGTAATTTATTAATAGTTGGTAAAAATTATAAAATGTAACCTTAATTTAAGAGATTTTGTCAGCAAAATGAAAAATTAAGTGAATCATTAAACTCGCTACTCGGACTTGCTACAACAAAAATAGTACAAACAATTACAACTTATACTAATACTACTAAACTACCTATTTATTTATAGGCCATTTGTCTATTGATAGTTCAAATATTGTAGTCACTACAAGTTCCGGGCGCAGCATGCGGCTTTGCATCAAAATTAAATCGCAAACATAACTTTTTATTTTATTCTTGATGAGTAACCTTCGGCCACTATCTCAACTGAACTTAAGTAACGATGTGAGATCGAAGTTATTGAATACTAAACCTAGATCTAGCTCTCAAGTGCAGCCGCCGGAAAACACCGACACTTGTGCGACAGATTTTAAACTCGATTTTATTAACGCTATAGAATAGAATAAAATATCTATTATTCAGGACTCACAATAAACATACAGATAGAAAACAACATAAGAAAGAGGTAACAAAACTTAAAGTCTGATAACCTTATTACAAACTAAGAGTTTTCTAATAATGTTAAGGTTCATAGAAGAAACTTTACTTTTAAAGTGTAATACATTAATGCACCGCCATCCCAAACTCTACATCTCAGTCGTTCATCACCGTAATCCAAAATATATGTTCTCCCTATCCTCTTTTCTCTAATGGTATATTTCCCCAACTTTGGCTCGAAGTTGCGGTCAAAATGCCATTTCCCCGTCACATTCCCAGAGCTTAGCGGACTTATCTCCTGGCACACTCTTTAGAGGTTTTTATTGTCATAACGCACCCTGTGGTAGCAATAAAAAAGTTTGTTACTATAGGCATTATTAATAGAGAGACAGTCTATGACAAAACACACCTTACACCGTATATTGTTTTAGTAATTCTTTTGTTTTTGTGTATAGGTACATAGGTCTCTATCTCGCCTGATACTAAGCGACGTTATTTTCGAAAATTTCTGAACCTTGTTTATAATTACTGGCTCCGAGAATATACCGATAGGTTTTTAGCGACCGATTTTCTGCTTCAGAGTGGTAGCTACCCAGCTGAGCACTAGAATTCCTTACCACCATGCAAAATCATGGTATTTAATTTGTCTAATGTATGGATATTTCAATCATCGATAAAGTTTTATCAGACACATATTCTAATCCTTGAACTGCAGTAAATAAGTATGTTATTTTTCTCGAGTTATCTGGTCTCTCGTGTAGAAACAAGATTTATTAGTGAGTCAACATACCAGGTTGAAAGGGCAATTGTCTTATTATTGTAGGAATTAAACGTCTATTTTATTGACAACCGCCGCAGAATCACCTGATATGGTCATATTACTATATGTAGTATATGAGATAGTCAATTATGTGTAGTTTAAATTGCTGCTTATCTTCATATTATATTCTTTTTCTTCATATTCTCGTGCTGCGACCTGCAGATTCCAGCCGCGTGGAGATTCCTACAGGATCTGTGTAATGTACATACATGCGTTATAGTTTTCCGGGATGGCTCAGAGGGCTAAATTCAAATTCGAAGGCCTATGTCAGTCTCCGGGACATAAACAATACCTATTTAAAAAATCACGACTATCCGTTGCTCCATTGTGACGTCAGAGAAGGATAAAACAACAAACATAGTTTCTCATTTATAATAGGTACTGTAATGTTGTGGTGACCTTCTCGCTCCATCATCAAGACCCTGAACATCATGTAGGATAAGAGTTCTTGTAAAGACGAATCAAACGAGCCCAAACTTGATGGGGTTAAGTCGTTTCGTTACAGAGTTCCTATGCCATCAATGGCTCATAATTCTCATCATCCATGGCTCCATCATCAAACCAGCTATGTAACATCATTATATTGCACCGTCATCCGATTTACATGTAAAATTTCGGCTCAATCGAACAACATCAAATTTAGCTTGCAAGATTTGACCTCAACAAACAAACATACATACATACAAACATTGCAAGTTAAATAAAAGCTTGTAACACTGTATGCAGTGTTTGACTGCGATTACATAACAGATATGCAACAAAATAAGTGAGGTCATCGAAATTACGATAAACACATAATTATTATGGCTCCGTTTGTTAGATAATAGTGTTACATTGGACTCGTATGTATACGAGTGCGTTACTGGTGTCACGCTTTTATTTTAGATTCGGTGTCCCTCAGGGCGCACTTCTCGGCCCGATTTTATTTAAACTAAAAGTAATTCCCTATTTTAAAGCTCGTCTTTGAACTAAATAACTTTTAAAGATTTATATCGCGTACATTTAGATTATTACAAGACTGCCCTAGGATCATTACATCAACTCGAGTGGCATTGGCTAGGGCAGTCGTGTTTTTTTGTACTTGTTTTAATTCCCAATGTTTCGAACCCTATGCAAATCGTGATCACAGTCACGGGATAGCCAGATATGTGTGCGTGTGTGTTTGTGTATGTGGGTATATACTGTCTACCCCGAGCGTCCAGTTGTTTAGTTCAATTCATCATTGATATGGCGGGGGTAAATATTTGGGCTCCTGAGTAATTTAACTTTTATGAACATTCTCCAAAGTGAACCTATAATTTATATTCTTAATAATATTCTTTATTAGATCTTTCCTGGATTTATTCTAATTTAAACATCTATTTTTACTACAGCAATATAATGTAAGATTGCGTCCCAATGTTTATCAAATTCAACCTAAAAACCTTGACCGAATCTCTCTCTCCCTAACCGCTGAACACCGTCTCGTCTCCCAATCCCGACCAATTATAAAGCGATCTCAATTCCGCAATTTGAAATTAACAACATGTAGGCCGGACCCTCGTCAGGGCCACCGAAGGGCCCTGACGAAGTGCAGGCTTACAGGCCTGATCGGTTAGGAATCGATTTAGGGTACCTTTCGGCAATTAGGGCCCTCGCGGGACGCCCCCTTAGCCTTACAGCGTTAGGGTTATGTTACTTCGGGTCTGTTGTGAGTGCGGAAATTTAAGCTTTTCCCAAATTGGATTGGTTTCCAATAATATGTTTGTGTAAGCGTGTGTAGTGTGTACCAGTGCCTTTGTATTTACTTAGCTGAGGTTTCTGTAACTAAAGGCGTTTGATAATTGGGCAGCTTCTTTATTATCGCGTTCTTAAACTTTATTGTTACGTGTTTGCGTAAAACAGTATTTTACTGGGTTTTTTTAACGGGCTAAATGCCTTTATTAACTAGCTAATACGTAAATAAACACTACATCTAACCTAGCTAGCTACAAAAACAGTTGGATAATCTACAAACCCAAGTAGGCCTATAGATAATCCAAATGTTCTAGCCCACTACCAGTAGGAAGCGTACCCAGCATGCTGGCGGCATTGCCTCGTTGAACCGCAACGCTGATCCGTTGAGCCAAATAGTTGTCAGCATTTTGATTACGCGTCGCACTGGTTATATAAACTTGACATCAAATTGAAGAAAATAAAAATGTATAATCTAGAAATAAAAGTTAAGCACTATGTGCATGTATCAACAACTTTATCTAAGTTGAATGGAAGTTAACGGTTAATTGTTGGCTAACGAATAATTTACTGCTTCAATATAGGTATATAATAATGAACCGTAATTGACCTGTAAGACCTAGATAAGCTCTTAGCGTATCGGAATATTTTTTTATATCGTCATGACCTAACTCACTGTAAAAATGCGTAATTTTACGCATGATAAATCTTGTCCATATTTTGTATTCCACAAAATTATAAACATCACCAAGTTTAGAGATCCAATTTAAAAATACATGCCTATTACATACCTACATACTAAAGGCACGACTATATGTACATGTCGAGTTAAACATAGACATAAGATAACGTTAGTTTGGCCCCTACGAGTAACAATAACTATAACACCACTACCATAGTCTATATTAATATTTTCGGTACCTAGGTACACTATCAGAATATACCTCGGCCACCCAAAAGCCTAGGCTTAACCAGCTATTAGACCACCGCCACCCAGTTGTTTAAACACCGGCAAAAGCGCCATTTTATCCGGCCTGATTTAATTAACCGTTCGGCCGGATTCGACGCTATTTAATTTGAGAGAGAGTAGATTGCGTGTTCAGTACACCCATTGATTACGCAGCCCGTGGAGGAGAAGCGTGCGTAATGTTGGATAATAATTCTGTATAATACTAGGTACGGGAGGCAGGGGTCGCCGCACACAGATTAAAAATAAAACAACGTTCTGGAAATAGAGTGAAACCTGAGTTGTTAGGTCGGAGCTCACCACCCATTACCGTATGAACTACGTTTAACTCATGAACCGAGGTTTTCGAATTATTTTAAACAGCATTTTGAAATCTGCTGTTCGTGAACCGTCGGTTTGATTGAATTTACGCATTGAATGACAAATACGGGATGTATTTATGTAAACAGGCTCAATATTCGAACACAATGTCGTTTTGGGTTCATAAAAAATAAAGAAAGTAATTATAAATCCACATCAATAAAAAACATCTACTTACTAAAATGTCATTAGACTTTGCAACTTAATTACGAGAGTATATGAACAAGCGAAGAATCAGCGTTCGAAGTTGAGTCTTGAGTCATCCACTCGCGTCTCCTGACAGAGCTCCGTGATAACATCTCACGTATTCCATTTGCAGTTTTCAACTCGGATCGTTCTGATATATATTTTTTTTATGTTATTTGGTAACGAGACGAGCTGGTCGTTTGCCTGATGGTAAGCATAACGCCGGCCCATAACAATTGCAGTGTCACCCAGAACTTTGAAACACAAAGGCCTGCGTGGCACTGCAGTGCGCTGGTTACCCTGAGACATTAGGTGAGTATTTCTCAAAATAAGTGTACATCTTTAAAAAAAAAAGTGTGCCACGACGTTGGAGAAAAGTTACAGGTTTTAATTCATTCATACAATAAAAAAAATAACATAATCGTGAAGGAAATATATTTAGCTATAAAATTAAGAAAGAATAAATAGTATAATATAAATATCCAACTTAGTTTAGTCAACTTTTTAAAACACTGTTTTTTGCCTTT
Organism: Crocallis elinguaria; assembly: GCA_907269065.1. Classification (NCBI taxonomy): domain Eukaryota; kingdom Metazoa; phylum Arthropoda; class Insecta; order Lepidoptera; family Geometridae; genus Crocallis; species Crocallis elinguaria. Next base: position 38,409,056 of record OU026065.1, read on the forward strand.
CATACAAAAATCAAATTGCCACCCCACCTCCCGAGTACTGTTAAACTTCGTAAAATCAGATGTGTCACGTTAAAATTGTATATTTTTATGTATTACGTATCTTGATTAAATGTAGTTTCTGTATTAAAGTGATTTTCTATGGAGTTACATAATAAAAAAAATATTTAAATGCGAAAAACAAAATGAGTCACAACCATTTACTTTTTAGTTACTACTCTTTAGTTACGTTTTATTCCTATTTCCATATAATTTCCAAAGGCATCCGTTATTGTTTAACACGGCCAACACTAGCTTCATTCTGATTGTTTGTCGGTTTGGCGTCTCCACCATAACTTTTAGTGTGAAAATCACTAAAAACGTGTTGTGTAAGTGGGACTACTTTTTCGTTACAGGAAATTTCATAGCATTTTTTCACATTACGGTAAGTCTTGATTTCTATACCATATTGTAAAATGTGTGGAAGATACATTTAAGCTTCTATATACATTTGGAGTTTCAGATTATAACAAACCGTTGATTTCTTAGAGCCTTGTTTTGTTAAATTCTTATTGAAATTTCGTAACGTTTTGTGTGAATTTCGTTACGTTACGAAAAAGTACAGTATAAAGTTGAGTGTATACAGTTACAACCTGATTAAGCATAATAACATTCATTGCTACTAAGTATATAGTTATAAATATCATGCAAATTGAAGATACTCACGAAATCAAAGGCAAAACATGTGGAGTGGCTATTATTAATGAAGAAAAACTGGAAAATATACACACAAAAAAGAAAGTTTCCAAAGAAACCTCTTTTAATATGATTATTTAATAGATGAATGAATGAATATAACCTTGTTTCATTTTAAAACCCTTACAATAGGTAAAACAAAATATAACTATGTGTTATTAGTTCTTACAATAAAAAAGAAGATAATTATGTACATAAAAAACACGACTATTTGACAAAATAAATAAGGTTTTGCCATTGTGTAATAAGCCTTATGTTTACTATTTAGTTACATGGTGGACTATTTCGTAACTATATTTCGTTACAACTTTTTCGTTACGTACATTTATTTTGAGAAATACTCAGGTATTAAGTCTCATAAGCCCAGTAATTTCACTGGCTACTCTGCTCATCAAACCGGCACACAGTAATGCTTGCACACTACTGCTTGGCGGCAGACTTCACGAGCAAAGCGGTGGTAACAACCCAGACGGACACTCGCAGAAGAGTTAGTCCTCCCACTAACGAAAAAAGTTACTAGATCCCATGACTATTCAATGCCAGTCTATTCCATAATGAATTCATATTATGATATCATTACGCTTGCAGATATACTATTTATACTAACTTATAAAAGTACAAGGGCCAGCTGTCTCAGTCTACGGTATAATGTTACATTATTGCTGAGGACTTTCATACTTTCCTTTTCTATGAATGTGTCTGAGGCTGTTTTAGGTGGCGAGTTAATTAATATGTAAGTTCAGGATCTTTGTGTATTTAATAGAAAATGTTAGTTATACGAATGTTTGCTTTGGTCACAATTTTGACATGAGCGAAGTAAGTGTCCACATAAATTATTTTATTCAAAACTAGCTGCTGCCCCGCGGTTTCACCCGCATGGAGATTTTGGATTACATGGTTTTTATTTTTCTGCGCGGACCCCTAATTATATTTCTAAAATTAAAGTAACCTATGTTCCTCCTTGTAACATCAGCTATCTGCCAGTGAAAGTCCCGTCAAAATCGGACCAGCCGTTTCGGAGATTACCCGGAACAAACAGACAGACAGACAGACAAAAATTTTAAAAATGGTTGTTTTGTTCTATAACAAAACAAACATTTTTAAAATTGTACCTATGTACCGTATATACTTTCATATGCATTTAGTAAAAAGCTGTTATTTTGATATTACAAACAGACACTTCAATTTTATTTATCTGTATGGATAATTATACTGAGAAGACACCTGAAGAAATTTAGTCGCACTTATTAGTTCACTACTTGTACGTCTTTGTGATACAATACTTTAAGTTTATTATTTATTCGTAGAGCTGGCAACTTGGGAAGTGGCGCTTTGCCACGTAACAACCGCGGAGTTCCATGCAGAACTCGACTTGTACTGGCTTTGTTCAGAGTTTGACTTTAATTTAGTTATATCTACGCGTAGAACTGCACTCGAGAACTGACTTAGTTTGGCAAGATGGAACTGGGACAATTTCATAACAAGCTGGTTTATGAATACCTATACCTAAGCGATGAAGTTTCCTGACAGTAATAAAGTTTTGTTTAAAGAATCATAACACTCTTGCCTATAATTGCAGTGCCATCCAGAGCTTTGAATGATGGAATTCTGTGCTACATTGCACCCACTGATTAGATACCGTCACTCTAGACATCAAATTTAAAATTATTTACGTCAAATAATAATATTTACTAGCTGTGCCCCACGGCTACGCCCACGTAGCCTTAGTTACTCCTTATAATATATCCGCCCGTCCCGTCAAAATCGGTCCAGCCGTTTTGGAGATTAGACGGAACAAACAGACAAAAAATTATAAATTGTGCTCTTGTTGTAGGTACCGTATATATACTTTCACATGCATATAGCAAAAAGCTGTGATTTTGACATTACAAACAGACACTTGAATTTTATTTATTTGTATTGACTATACTTACATCAAAATTCTTTATTTACCTATTATTCTTTATTTAATCCTTTACTATCATAACAAAATGAAATTCACTACAACGAGCACTCAGCCAGAGGTCGTAAACGTTCGAGCACTCATATTTATAATAACAAGACATTTCAAATTATGCAAATAGTTATCGAAACCAACCAAGGTGTGAGGTATAACAATAAAGAGTTCCCCTCGCCTTGGAGAGTTGCCAGCGCAATAACGGCCACTGAGCGCAATCTTGCCACCCGTCAAAATGACGGAAACTAATGGCCGCATTATCAGATCGTTTACCTACGCTTCAGTTGTAGATTCAGCCATTGCTTTTGATAAATTAGAGATGCTATAAGCCACTTCCGATTTAACTATATTTTACCCAATCACGTGTTTGGGTAAAATAGTGGTCTTATGACAAATCTATTGACTCGACAAGTCTAGATTGATAATAGCTGTAGGTTTGATTAGAACAAAATGCGCCACGTAGCGACGCTCTCATTTTGAACTTAAAGCAAATTTCCAATCATTGCGGCATCTTTTTGAGTGCTGGCCACAAAACGACTGAGGGCCGTAAAGGTTTCAATATAAAATTAAATCTCCCATAGCTTGTTACTAATAGCTTGTTAAGGAAAGGAACGAAATGAGTGGGCCTTCCTATAACTTGATTACATTTTCCTAATATTTTATAGACTTCCGAAAAGGAAGTGAAACGCCTCCATTTTATGTATATTAGGGAAATCACCTCCATTTGTAAACCGATTATAACATTTTTTATCCGCAAAGGTATAAATCTTGAAGATCCTGCATAAATTGTAATCAAGATGAAGGATAGGGTAAAGGGATTGAGGGTGAAATTTTTTGCAATTTTTTAGCTGGAGCAGTAATTTAATTCACATTACAAAAGGTAACAATAGAAAGCGTATCCTGTTGGAGAGCCGCCAACGCAATAAAGACAGTGAGGGGTCTTGGGTCCGCGCTCTACCGTAAACAAATGGCCATCAATTATATTATCAGCTCTCTTCATGCCTTCGTTTGTTTTGTAACTTTTGATGTAAGATTTGAACTGTAACTGTTGCTGCGGTTTTAGAACCCACGCCTTTTGTATAGATGGTCCGAGTGGGTACCGCCGTTTGGTTCATCAACTCTGCAGCCAAGCAGGGTGTTAGAAGTGCTGCGTTTAGGCTTGAAGTGCAAAATAGTGAGTGAAGTTATTTGGTATATGAGACTTGAGAGCTTCAGGGTGTGCAGTTGTATTTATCAGTCGTGATGCTTAACATCAGGTGAAAACATGAGGTGATCGTGCCAGAAAAGCATTTGTGTTAGTCATTTATCCTTAGTCGAAATATTCGAATTTTCATTAGATTAAGTTAGATAAAGAAAGAATCTCGGCGTCTCTTCTCGTATGAAAAATGGTCAGACACAATCTTTCAGTATCAAGGTGGCCTGAAAACCTAAAATTTGTCTCTCAAAACTGTTATAAACAGTAGGTGAATGCCTTTCGAAGCACAGATCTGTTGTAAAAGCTATTTGTCTCCATCCATCCACACATCCTCTACGAGGCTTTACTTAACCGAACTAAGTACCTACGTCTGGTGAGATAATAGATCTCGCTACGAGCGTCTCGATCTTGCCCTTGTAAAGTTTTCTCAAAAGCTCCACCGAGTCAAAATCGCCTTTAAAGCACCCAATTATTCCTACCTGGAAGCACCGAATCAATTCCCATTCTCCAATTATAACATCGCCTAATTGGCTGCAAACTTTCCTGCACAGCGGCTCAAAAGGCGGCCTTGTCGCTGTAAACAAATTGTTGTCGACTCCGACGGTTAATTGTAGTAGTTCCTACTTCACAAAGCTGGCTGTAGCCAATACTCGTAGTCCTTTGTGCACGTCCTCGACGCGCCATTTGTACGGCGCGCCGACGGCACCGTACTGTGTAGTTAGGCAGAGTTGAAGCTCACTCTTTTACAATCTAAAGATTTGCCAACAAGTGTCATGGTATAAGCGACTGTCGCGGATAAACTAAGTTTATGAACGTTATATAACAGTTAGATGAGAAGGTATTTAAGTTATAGCAGACGACCGTAACTAATAAAGCTTGTTATAGGCCTCCGTTGTGCTTACTATCAGGCAAATGACCAGCACGTTTCATTAAAAAATAGCATCAAAATAGTGCCTTATGAGTAAGTGTTGCCAAAGTTTCCACTATACTCATAATGTAGTTAGCGGTTGTTCCTACATCGGACGTTTTTTAAACACCTTTATAACGTTTTTTAAGTCCTATGTTTTATCCCTAGTTTACAACATTTCAATCTTTTTTGTAATTTATGCAGGTATTATTGTAAGTTTATTTCATGGGCTTATCTCAGGCATTATTTTATTCACCTGTAAGCCGCGACACGCGTGCGTGATTTGAATATAACTCGAGCTTGGCCTCTGCTTTCTCTTGCGGTTCTCAGGCTCGAGTAAGGTGCGCTCTCAAAAGAAGCTTTGATGTGGACTCCAATTTGAAATTGTACCTTTACTCTTGTTACGTTCAGGTACTCCTGTTTGCAATAACGTTTCCTAAGTTTCTATGGAAACGGTCTTTAGAAGTTCAGCAATTTGGGAGTTAGTTTGAGATCAATATGGCTCTTCAATATTCCGGGAGCTATAAAGATATTGCTTATTAGGTATAATTCAATACATGAAGTTGCAACAGCAAATGAGTGTTACTTTAAATCTATAAACCAATATTATAAAGCAGTAAAATTTGTAAGATCTTTTGCTTCTTTGCCATCGCTAACTTCTGGAACCTCTGCACGCTGGTGCGATTCTAATAGGAGGCTACATTATACCTGTATAGGCTACATTTTATTCGGAGTCCACGCGTGTGAAGACGCTAGTAAAAAACAATCCTGGGAGTGGGTTTTTGTTAACAGCTGTACAACAACAGGTACATACTTATCTACCAATAAAACAACGGTCAATCTGTAAATCAAATCAAATCATTTATTTGCAGAAAAAACGCCCGTAAGCCGTGTATTGTTTTAATTTACAGATACAAAACCTGATCTCCTTCCTGTCCTCGCCAAAAATTCAACCTTCGTTCGCTGTAACGAAACACTTGCGCGATTCAGAAATTATTTCCATGCTACACTAATGCCATCTATCGTAAAACCTTACAACTAGTGAAGCAAATCAATTTAATCTAAAACAACACCAAACTTACGAGTAACGACCGTCATCGTAAGGCTAAGATTCAGAGACGATTCTAAGCGTAGACTTTGGCTTCCGTATGTCAAAACTGTATAGAATTCTGACGTATGGAAGCGTGAGTCCACGCTTAGATTCGTCTCTGAATCTCAGCCTTAGTGCAGCTATATAGCCCACAATTTGGAACTAAACTAAAATTATATTAGATTGTAGACATGTGGGTTAGCGTTTAACTACTATTTGTGCTTTTTTACTTTATTGAACAAAGAAACGAGCTGGTCGTTTGCCTGATGGTAAGCATAATGCCATACAATTCCAGTGCCACTCAGATCTATTTTACCTTATTATACTTATCGAATTTTGATGCGTTATATTGTAAACAAAATAGTATGTTCACAGTAATTTTTACAGTTTATAATTTTAGGCGTTTTGTTATAAACTTACGGTTTTTACAATAACAATATCATCGCAGCTGAACGCACAGAATGAACACCAGCTCCAGTGCAGCTGGAACACTCGAATGTGCTTGCGACGCCACATTTACAACTGGCGGGTGAGCGACAGACTGAAGATTCTGTTTGCAGTAAGTGCTCATGCATCCGCTCCTTTTATTCAATTTCCCTAATTGTATTTAATACTCTCGCAAGTAATCTGTCTTTCTATAATGAAGAGTATTGTGCGAGACGTTAAGCGAATTTTATTATAAGATATTTGGTTCACAAAAAGACGACGTCGGAAAATCTGTACGTAAATTATACGTGATCAGGATTCCTCTTGTACGTGACTTTAACGTGGAATCACAGATTCGGAAAGCGATTTCAGATATTTTAGCCATGTCCCGCCTATTTATTATTTCTAATAATGCCACATTTACTGGAAATGTAATATCTTGCGGTGCTTTTGTAATATTCGGATATATTTTTACCAGCTGTTTTTCTATATAGGTATCGATAGATTCTTTGTTCGAACACAACAACGCTTACGCTAATGTTAGCGTATATAGAAAAACAGTTAGTTAGTTACGCGTTAGTTCATTACGTGGTCATATCGTCCAGAATGATCTGCATCTATTTTAAAATCAGAAAAAGTTATCATTTTACTCTCGGTTTTTGCTCGTACTGTTTGTTTTTGTAATTGCCTATTACATGTAGATTTTATATAATAGTGTAAACTTATTAGTTTATAATAACGTCTGATGCATACTCTATCCATACAGATAAATAAAATTGAAGTGTCTGTTTGTAATATCAAAATAAAAGCTTCTTACTAAATGCGTATGAAAGTATATACGGGACCAACACCAAAACAGCCATTTTTTAAATTTTTGTCTGTCTGTCTGTCTGTTTGTTCCGGGTATTCTCCGAAACGGCTGGGCCGATTTTGACCGGACTTTCAATGGCAGATAGCTGATGATACAAGGAGTAACATAGGCTACTTTTATTTTGGAAAAAGAATTAGGGTTCCGCCCAAAAAAATAAAAACCATGAAATCCAAAATCTCCACGCGGGTGAAACCGCGGGGCAGCAGCTAGTCGTAAATAAGAAGATAGCAATACTGAGAAAAGATAAAAGTTTTGCTCTATTAGTCGAAATTCTAGTCTATAACTACTAATAACATTCAAAGTATTGGATAAACAAAATGTCTCTAGTTCTAGGTACTGAGAATAAGCCAAAAAAATCAGGTATTTTTGAAGATATGTGAATTGCAAGCGGAGTCTCGGGGCGTAAATAAAGAAGTAAAGCGAACAAGTTTAAGTGATCTTTAGAAAGTTTTCGTTTAATTGACAAATTACGATTTACGAAGTGCGAAAATAACTTTCGCGAAGTTCGCCGACAGCTCGGCGAACGATCTCACGGCCCAGAGAGTCCACGTTAAAACGACAATTCGAGAAAGGATCAATATTTAACTTTCAATATCCAAAAACGGCCGTCAAATATTTTTCTTCTCTTAAAATAAGTTTCAGCGAGCTTTCACGAGAACACCTCAAGTCTTTTTAATATTTTATCCTCTTTAATTAATATACCGGCTTGGCTCTTACGATTTATTTTTTGTTCGATGAAAATTGAGAAATAAAATGTAATATGAAGTGCTCTCGGGAGGTTTATTAAAGAAGCTCGCGGCCAAACGATCGCGGGGAAATGAAAAATACGGTGAGACAATCTGCTCGAATCAATTTTGACTATGAGCGAAAATATCATTATTTAAGGCGTATACAGCAGCTAAATAGATTCATTTAACAGGTTTTTAGCAAAATCAGATGAGCTTCTGGCGCTGGGAAAAATATATGTCATTATTCATCATATTACCGATAACTTTGATGTAATCAAAACGACTTTTTACCAAATTTACTAGATCAAAAAAATGTCAAAGCTACCTCTAAAAATAAGTTTGAAATTAAATATCTGTTTTATTTCTAAATGTATATTGATAGAATTAACAAGACTTACTAATAAAAAACTTGGTTGTCACATTTTCGATTAGACATCTAATTTTGAAGAGTAGGTTAATACAAACAATATACAAAATGCTCTCTTATCGCCGTTTTTATGGTTCTCGTAATTTATGGTTTTAAAATAGGTCCCCTTTGGAAGGTAAACCTGTGGTGTAAACCAAAAAAAGCACAAAATGTAAATCAAACTTTTTACTCCAATTTAAAACAGAAAATGTGAAACCTTTTTTTGTTTCCGAAGGCTTATGACAATAATCCGAGGTTCGTTTGACCGGGGCTTCCCCTCGAAGATTTATAATTCCCGGGCCGCGAACAAACTTCCTGATTTATGGACAAGAGAAGAACTCTTCCAAATTGTGCTTTCATCAGCTCCACTGAAGCAAGTTATTAAGGGCCGCGATTGTTCTAACATGAATTAAAAAGTAATTCAACTGACTGTCATACTTGTTGACGTCAATCTTCTGAGTTATAAGTCGTTTTACTGTTGTAATGTTATTAAGTATTCTACTTTGAGGGTTCTTTCTCTAATTCGTTAATAAAGTGAGCTCGATCCAGAGTCTACAGATTATTATTTATATTGTTTTCTCTTCGATTCATTGGAACATTTGCAAAAACATTTACCAAATGAGGTTAAAACTGATATCTCAGGGTGACGCAGTGCTTCTCAAAATCAGATTAGAACTGACTCTCAAGTGCAGCTGTTGGGACACGCCGACAGGTGCTTGGTGGTTACATTTTCAATTAGAGGGTGGTAGCAAGCCAAGCGAGCTATAAAATGCTGTACCACCGTAGATATTGGTTGCCTCGCGATGTTTTCATTCACCAAAAGCTCATGTTCATTGTAGGATTGGAACCATCGACCCACAGATCGGCGGCCGACCTCACTACCACTGAGCTATCACCGCTTCACCTGTTTATTCGAAGTAATTCAGGATGGTACTGTAATTGTTATGAATAGGCTTGAATCTAATGCCAGCTTACCGTCATATTAACGAATTGTTAGTTACGTCATTTTGCTGTTTATCAATCAAAATAAAATAATTTTCGATGCGTACGTAGAGAGATCATTTAGCACTTTTATCAGAATTGTCAGTGATTTGCTTAAACTTAGGTTAATTATCTAAGTTTACTCGTGTGTGTCTATCCTACTATCCTACTTCCTACTAATATTATAAATGTGAGAGTGTGTTTGTTGGTTTGTCCTTCCGTCACGCAGCAACGGAGCAACGGATCGACGTGATTTTTGGCATAGATATAGTTTATGGACCGGAGAGTAACATAGGCTACTTTTTATCCCGGAAAATGCACGGTTTCTGTGGGTGAAACCGCGAGCAGAAGCTAGTATAGAATAAACGACAGTTTTATATACTTATCCAATACTTGGAGGATGCCAACCAATGGTGAATGACAGCAATATTTTAATGATTAAACGAACTTACCTGTAAGTTAAGTTCTATCATAATTATGTGAAGTAGTGAGTTTGAAGAGATTTTATATATACACTTGTAGTAGCACGCATAATGTCGCCTTGTCTATGCACTAAGTTCAGAGAGAGAAAAAAAAATATGTAGGTAGACCGCACAATTTCATTATTTCGTGCGGTCGGCTGGTTCTTCATTTAGTTCAGAGCTTATCAGTTCAAGTAGATATTTCACTATTCGGGACCTATGAAATAGGTAATCTGGGTGGGCGGGATGCTATCTCTTCAAACTCACTACTTCACATAATTATGATAGAACTTAACTTACAGGTAAGTTCGTTTAATCATTAAATTATGTTACAGTATTGAGTTTGAAGAGATTTTATATATACACTTGTAGATGTTGAGAGAAGTTGTGAAATATCTATTTCAGTTGAAAGTATTACAGAAGTAAATATATTTAATATTTCTTCAATAAATGACATAATAAATGTACTTAATCACTCAATTAAAAGGTAATGTTTCTTAAATAAACTATTAACATAATAGCTACAGTAAATTTTAGCATAAATCAATCAATTTTACTTCTAGCAAAACAATGATTTGATTCCGTATATGCTGTCTGTTATATGCCTGTTATAAAACTTGGCAAATATTGTAGAGCCGCCGGACCAACCGGCAGTCTTCCTGATAACATCCAAATTCACACCGAGCTTATGAGCTTTTGAGGTGTCTAGTACTATGTGCAGAGTACTGTGTGATATCTATTCCACAGACCCACAACGTATACTCTTTATCCATCTGCTAAGTGTTTGGGGAGAAACTTTATTATATGGTTTTTTATAGAAATATAAATAGAGGTGTGATGATCACGTAATGCCGCTACATTACTTTTAGATAATCCGTTAATAATTAAGCCGGACCTATGTCAGGTCTGTCTCGAAAAATTGGCAGCATCAGCGTTGGCTGAGTTGCGTTTACACTTGACGTTTTTATTAAGTCAGGGATCCTAATGGAAATATCATTCCGCCAATTTTGAAAATTTCGGATATCTATTTTTGAAATAGTTTGTACTCTATGCGCTGTTACCAGCGCCAGCAGGGTAACTAGCTTCTTTAGTGATTTTTTCTAAAGAATGAGATTAATTAGGAATCCAAGTGGCTAGAGTTTCAATTACTAATGTAGTATCCCAGTGGATTCATACTTGGGTAAGGGAGGGCGAAGCCTAAATATACCCTTAAAACACAGTCGTCTGTGCTTATCTGACTTCCTAATACTAAGGAAGGTGTAGATCTAAACCCATTTAGAGTGCCGTATAGCGCTCCCGATTGAAATAACTCTGTTAAAACATGAATAATAACTGGAATGTGTAAGTATCATATTACTTAATTTAATTATCTGACAGAGACGCTATTAATGTGTCTAAAGACCCGGGAGGGAGTTTTCTTATTAGAGACTCCCGCACAATACTCCGGCATCCAGGGTAATCTGCCGCTGGATCTGGCAGAAACTGGAATGAGAGATTATTAGGTCCTCAGAAATTTGAAAAAACCAGTGGTTTAGTTTGTAAAAAACTGGTTAAATAGGGGATACCAAGGTTCAGCTGGCCATGTTGGCCCGACCAGTATGCACTTAGCTTTGTCGCTAATAATTTTCATCAATGCTTTTTTAAAATTATTGAGAAGGAAGGGAACCCGTTTTTACGGGTTCCTGGTTCTTGGTATTTTTATACAATTTTGACCAATTCACAGAGAAAGCGTCAAGCATCAGGGTCTTTGTGCCATGATATGTATACAGGACATTTTTTATTTATTCAACTAGCAATCATGTCAATCTCTGGTAGCCAGAAATTGTTAATTATTTGCTGAAAGGCAAGATCAGATAGTTCCCATTCAATATCCGGGTGAATACACCTTGATTCAGTATCTGCTATAGTATTTTCTGTAGATGGAATGTATAGCGCTGTTATAAATAGAATTCGCGCTTCATACCATTGTCGTATATCTTTGGTCAGTTTGTGAGATGGGGGAATCGGATTCCTCCCATACGATTAATGTAAAAAATCGCAGTTGTATTATCTATTCGCAAGATAATATGACAATTGGATAAATCCTCTAGACAACTTTTTAATCTTATGAATGTGAAGTTTTCTTTCTTCCCGACTTCAGCTACCGCTTGCCGTTTTTCCCGCACAGGCTATCCCCCAACCCCCCATAGTCGAAGCATCTGAATTCGTCAAATTTAATTTGATTTTTTGGATTTTCGATAGATTTAATCCACCAATCGAAATCTGATTGTAAACTTACAGGCAAATTCATGTATGTACTTTTCATTTTTGTAATGTTATCCATACATTCGCTATAGCTATGTGATATTAGACAGGTATCGTTAAGATATATTGTCGATAAATAATCAGCACAGCGTGGCATTCTGACCACCGTTTTCATTATTTTTGTGAAGACAAAAGGTGTCGCATTGACACCAAACGGTAGGGCATTAAATTCATACAAGTTACCGTTCAAACTAAATCTTGAATATTTTTTAGAGTTATCATGAACTTTCACTTAATAATATGCGTCTTTGAGATCAATAGTTGACTTGAGACAACATCTTGAGATTAGTTTGATCATTATTTTAAAATCTTCTAATTCAAATGAACATGTTGAATGAACTCGTTTAGCTTTTTCAAATTTAGGATAAAGCGTGCTTTTCCGTTCGGTTTGGGTAAAAAGATATTGGATATCCTCACAGGGCTCACAGTGAGGTATAGCACCTATAGAAATTAAATTATGTATAGCTTGATCAAACTCAAGTTTTTCTGAGTGTGCATAATTTCGGGGTTGAGGTATACAATGCTGATATGGAGTTTCAGTGAACGGAATTTCATAACCACGTATCCACGATAAAACTATTTTATCTGCGGTTATTTGTGACCATTGGTTGTAAAAAACAATTAGTCTACCGGCGTAATTTACCGTATTGTCTAGCGGCGGCCGCGACTGAAGTTCAGTCGCGATGTCCTCGATGATGGCGAGTGCTGTTGCCTCTGAGGTGCAGACTCCTTCATCTTTGAGGGCGCCGATGGCTGCTGTCTGTGGTTTTGAACCGGAGCCTTCCCGTTTCAATTTCTGTTAACGACTTGATGCTTTGGTTTTGTAGCAGTAGTCTTGTTAGAGGTGGAAGCTTTGAGATCCACACCTGTTTTATTGATCGCTTTTGCGGTCTTTAAAATTTCGGCTAGTTCTTGGCTACAAGAAAACTATCTATTATCGTGAGCAGCATCTGATCTTTCAAGTCCTTCTTTAGTACAGCCAATATGAAATTTCGCCTCGTTATTGACTCACTGAGTTGTGTGTCACAGATGATGCGCCCAGCATCAATCAGCAGCTTTAGAACAGTTGGATCTTTATTATCCTTACTAAGAAGAGTCTTATAGGCTCGTCAAGACAAGCAATACCGCTGCTAATTTTGCCTTAGCTTGGTTCTGTTCGTGGAACATCCTCACTGCTGGAAGCACCTTTAATCACTGGTGGTGGAGATACATCCTCCAGTATTGTCACGTTGGCTATATCCAGCGAACGATCGGAACTCGCGTGTAACGCGCTAGTCGACGGTCTTGGTTCGCGTAGCTCTTGATTTACGTTTTCAACATTAACAGCAAATTGCAAATTTGTGTCTAATATACGTAATTATACGTATACCTTCATATTATTATCATAGGATAACCTCAACAAGTTGCTATATGCATGGCGTATTAGGTACGCATAGGTATACAGCGAGTAAGATGAACTCGTGGCGTTGCATCGTGAACTCGAGTAAAAAATAGGTTAAGTAACAACTCGAATCGTTGGAACGTGAAACCTCGTATACATTATTATCGGTAAGTGGCAACTCGAATTGTTGAAACGTGAACATTAGAACTTAACTTATATAGTTAAAATGTTACCTTCCGGTTCGTTTCATATTATTATTATAGGACAACCTCAACAGGTTGCTACATGCATGGCGTATTAGGTACGCATAGGTATACAGCGAGTAAGATGAACTCGAGTAAAAAAATAGGTTAAGTAACAACTTGAACCGTTGGAACGTTAAAGATCGTATGTATTTAAGTGACAACTCAAACGTGAACCGAAGAAATTGCAAATTACTTAAATAGTTAAAATGTTACCTTTCGGGTCGTTTCATCTTTTTATTATTATAGATAACCTCAACAGGTTGCTATATGAATGGCGTATTAGGTACGCATAGTTATACAGCGAGTAAAATGAACTCGAGTAAGAAGTAGGTTAAGTAACAACTTGAATCGTTGGAACGTTAAACCTCGTATGCATTATTATCGTTAAGTGACAACTCCAATCGTTGAAACGTGAACATTAGAACTTAACTTAAATAGTTAAAATGTTACCTTTCGGGTCGTTTCATATTATTATTATATAATAACCTCAACAGGTTGCTATATGCATGGCGTATTAGGTACGCATAGGTATACAGCGAGTAAGATGAACTCGAGTAAAAAGTAGGTTAAGTAACAACTCGAATCGTTGGAACGTTAAACCTCGTATGCATTATTATCGTTAAGTGACAACTCCAATCGTTGAAACGTGAACATTAGAACTTAACTTAAATAGTTAAAATGTTACCTTTCGGGTCGTTTCATATTATTATTATAGGATAACCTCAACAGGTTGCTATATGGATGGCGTATTAAGTACGCATAGGTATACAGCGAGTAAGATGAACTCGTGGCGTTGCATCGTGAACTCGAGTAAAAAAATGGGTTAAGTAAGAACTCGAATCGTTGGAACGTGAAACCTCATATGCAATCGATAGTTATCGGTAATTGTGTAAATTACTTACAAATATTCCCACTCGTCGTTATGTTTCCTCTTCGGCATCTTGATTTTGACGAAAAAACTTGTTAACACGGAGAAACTTAGAAAAACCAACTTTGTAGTGCGACGCGGCGGAGCACTGCAACGTGAATGAAGAACCAGCCGACCGCACGAAATAATGAAATTGTGCGGTCTACCTACATATTTTTTTTTCTCTCTCTGAACTTAGTGCATAGACAAGGCGACATTATGCGTGCTACTACAAGTGTATATATAAAATCTCTTCAAACTCAATACTGTAACATAATAATGATCAGATCACCAATGACATGATTCGAATTCGAATTTCTATCTATGTCACTGGTTGTTTAAATTATTGTACAAGTATAGAAAATTGTCGTATAGGTAGCACTTGTACCTTATATACTTACAACAACACAAAACGCCATGCGATAAAATAAAATAGAATTATTTGAAGCAACATCATTATAACTTTTTAACTATATAACTCAGCAGTTTGTTTCTAGTTAACATGTTGACTCGAAAGCGACATTTTTCCTACATTTATATTTGAAACTCTGATTAAATATTATGTAAATTAAATACGAACGAGACTTTCTTGTAAAATTAAATATTTTGTGTAATGGGTGTCAGACCCTCGTTCGACAGCAACATTATTAAACCTGCGAACTCAGACGGCTCGGAGTATTTATCAAATCAAAAGGTATTCATTTAGAAATTCTGCGAATGTCACCGCTTAGTCCGAGAGCCGGCCGCGGCGAACGTGACGGTAATACAATTTGAACTCTTAAAACACGTTTGGAATTTAATTTTTCAAGTCTCATCAAAACTAAATTTATTTTTTGTCTGTTTTTTGAAGAAGGTGAATATGCTGTCTATTTCAAGTCATATTACTCCCTGTCGATTTCAAGTTATGTCAACCTAAAGTTTTATAATAACATCAACTACATGCATTCCACATCTAATTATCCGCTATAATTTGTAATCTGAGAACAGTGTTGTGGACTGCGTTACCATTAAGTTAAATTGTATATCTCTATTTTATTCTACATTTGTAATGTATGCTGTTTATTGTTTCTAATAAATAAAATAAAATAAAATTCTTCATTGTTGTCGGAATTAAATTTTAATATATACCAATGTTTCAGACACAGGATGGACTATATATTCACCAAATCTTATACAATTTTCCGATTCAGAACAAACAAATTGTATGACTGTCTACCCACTTATCTTAGCTTTTATCTATCACAGCGGCCATCTCTCAGCCTACCTGATAAAATACAGACCGTCGCTGTACAGTTCAAATCTTTACATAAGAATACGAAGCTCTATTCTCTTTTATTAAATCACCCCTAGGGATGTTATTACCTACCCTATCTCATTAGGTACAGAAACGTAGGCACAGACTTGTTTTAGGACGGCCGAAGGACTTATTTAATTTAGGTATTTTCTGATAGCCTAGGGAATCCTATTTGGGGTTGGACCTTATTTCACAATTATTAGACCTTTTTGTTGGATTAAATTAATTAGTTTTGTGTTCGTTTACAACGTTTTAACTTATGAAAGCAACAATTGAGACGAAATTATATGCTTTTAGTGTTGCTTCAGTGTTTTTAGCTGTATTCTATGTTGTCTATTGGGTCCAACACCCATCATTATCAACTGCTAACTTTTATTTTAAGAAAAGTTGTGCATTTAAACATAATAATTGTACAGGGTGAGTTTGAATTAATATGTTAACCCGGATGGGGGGGTTATTAGTAGCATGGTTGTTCGACAAGTTGTGAGAACTTCCCTTGAAAATACGTCATTAAAAATTTCCAAAGTTCAGCATAGTTCAAATGAATCAGCTGATCTAGGAGTGCCCGGAAGTTTTCTAGTAGAAGTTTGGCGTAAAGTTTAAATGGCTTTTTTCAATGAAAAATTCCGGATTTCATAAATTCGAAAAACAAATGGTTATGACTTCCAGGAGTTGATTGATCCCAAATTTGAGCATGTTTCGTGATAACATGCAACTCAAACTCAGGCTGTATAAGCAACTTACTCTCATCCACTACTGGACATCACCTTCGCTATTGAGCTCGATTTACAGATCACTTATGAAAAAATCAACACAATGCACCATAGACAGGAATCTGTTGCGACAAAGTTAGGTGACGCTGTGAGCTGATAATTTAGTAAAAGTGGAGCGAAGTGCATTATATCAGCACAGCATCAAGACAGGAAAGGCGGCCGATTCCCAGAACATGATAATAATTGGTGACATACCTATATTTTTACAAACAACTCAAATGCCAAATATACAAGTACCAAAATGAGACTCAAATCTCTACCTCCATCTTCAAGGTACAATGGCACAAATGCAGATACCATCTCAGGGCAGGGGCTCAGCCGACAATTAATAACTTAAATGGAGTCGTTCTGAATTAAAACACAAGTTGTGAAGCGGCAGAAAGTTTGCCCGTTATTCCGTTTGCCGTTTCGGGGCCGTTTGGAGAATTTGTGTGTTCGCTTTGTTTGAGGTATGAATAATTTTGTCTTTTGTGATAATCTTTTTAAGACTTTGGTCTTGTTATTTTCAATTCTAATTTTTGGTAGGTATACCTTTGGCAAACTTTACTAAGTTTATTTTGTAACACTATTTTATTTTGGACAAATCGACTTAATCTCAACGCATCAAAATTTTCCACACTTTTAAAGTTGTTTTATTTATTTATTATTGGAAAACTTACAGCCCTTTGCAAGTTTTCACCTAAATAATAATATATATTAAAGAATTTCGTAAATAACAGTATAAGAAAGAAGGAACCCAAACTGCTTATTAGCTAAAATTCTTAAGTTTTAGTACCATAGAAGTCCGAAGCCATATGCTGCCTTATCGAATGCACATTGTCAAAAACTTAATGATGCATATATTAAGGATGGAAGAAGTCTTCTAACAAAAGGTAGTATTGAAGGCACGGAGAGAAGGGGAGCTAAATGTTGTCTGTACCTACGTAAAGAAATCTTGTTGAGTAATTCATAATTGAGAATTAATAATATTAAGGTCTGGCTAATATAGTTCGTCTTGTCTGAAGCAGCAGGAAGTGATGACACCTACAGCGCTGCTCGTAATCCTTATCAAAATATCGTGAGCAAAGTTATAGAAATTTTAAAAATGTACGTTGAATTTTTTATTTTCCAATACATACTAATTTTTATTATTTTAAATTTTCATCCTTCATATTTCGTATTATATGTAAAACATGATACGTAAATTTCCCTAGAAGGTAAATCTTATAGAGAGTTTTGAGATCACTGGCCGATCTGTAGGTCGGGTATGCTACAGTGAGCTTCAGCTTTCAGTGAAGAAAACATCGGTATTCAACCTTAGCATGGTGATAGCTATATTCCACCACCAAGTAGAAAATCTGTCGCCAATTAGCTATCAATGTGGACCGGAAATTGCACTTGCGATTCAATTAATTCTAGGTACCATATGTACCAGCTTCGACTGTGTAAGATGTAAGTGCCGCGCAGAATTGTCATGACAATTTCTAGGTGGCACTGCAATTGTGCAGTGCATTTTGCAATTTTGCAGTAATTATGCAGTGCGCACGTGGGCACGATATAATTCTAGTGCCCACGTGACGCTACCTGACAAACAACCTGCTTGTCTCGTCAAAAAAAGTATTGTTCCAAACACTTTCTCTAAGTTTTGCAGCCACTTGTTGCATACCAGTCCCCATTAACAAAGATAGATGGTCAAAGGAACCGAAATCTCTACAAAACAAATGCAAACTTTGAAAGCAAACTAACATCGTTCCCTTTATAATTAACTTGACTGTAAGCAAGATGTCACATTTACCCCTCCACAGGTTTTCTCTTCAGTAATATTTCTCATTAACATAAAAACATATTCAAGAGCTCTACAAATTACACCGCGACATCTGAGAGCCTTTCATCTCAACGTAGACTGAACTCTACCTAGACTGTAGAGACCGTAGAGTAAATTTGTTAATGAATTCTCTGTGGGCGTATACAGTTTGCTTTTCGGGAACTACGAGGGTGGCCATTATAAATGATATAAACAACGTTTGTGACAGATTCTGGTATAATTTTGGAAAATAATAATTCTTTTTATTTCATTTTGCCTTCTAGACATGTCGTTACTATGGTCTGTGTTTCTAATGTAAGCAAACTAACCTAACCATAAAACATAGATATTAATTAGAATTCGAATCATGTCATTGGCAAGCGGTCGGATCACTATTGATATCATTGGTTGGCGTTGCCGAGTTTGTGTACATTATTGGAAAAGTATAGCAACGCGGACCATAAATATTACTAATTTTCTAGCTTTTAAACACTGTCTCTATTAATAAGACGTGACGATGTGGTCGAAGTTGTTACAGTCAAATGTGTCTAGACAGGCGGTGCATCTGCCAGAATACACCGATTGAATTTATGTGCTGAGTACTTTGACTTTGCTCGGACTTCACCTTTAATGTTCCTTTCGTTCACCCTAAGAAACTTCACTTGTTCACAGACTGTCGTTTGTTTCAGTATTGCTGACGTAAAAAAAATGCATTCATGTCCGATGAATATCAGCGACGGCGTGGCAGCCCACGGAATAAATGTGTATCTCTGCCCGCCAGTGCAGACTGTTTGCGGAGCGAGATACAAACACAAACAACACGGCAGCGGCCTGTTGTCGGACCTGCCGACGCTGTTTGTGTGGTTTCTAATTACATTTGAATTCTGAGCACAGCTTTGAATGGTTGTTATGTCTGTGTTAATTTGATACTTACTATTTGTTTATCTACGCGTTAAAGGCTGATTACATTTTAAACTAGATAATAATATGTAGCACGCACAAGAGATCTTGACTAGCATGAAGTTGGCTAACAAATTTGAAAAAAGTTACTGAAGTATATTATTCTTATTTTATAAACATCAGCGCATTATCGACTGATTTTCAATTCCTTTAAGCAGTGTACATTACACTTATAGTTATGCGGCCAAAAGTCTGGCAAAAAGCACTTCCCTCACACTTCCCTCACACTTCCCTGGTCCGCCGCTACTGTAACGCGTTTAGTCTCAAATTAATATACAGTATAATCCAGTAACACAGTGACTGCCCCAATTTTTCACGCGTACGCATATAATTTGAGCCTAAACAGCTTAAAATATAAATCTAACACAAAGAGTACGAGAGAATATTACCTTACCATATTGTGCGTGAAAATATCGCAAAGAAATCATTCAAAACAGGTAAAGCTCCTAAGATATTCTGCAAACATACTTAAGTTACCGACAACTTGGATCTCCTTCCAATCTTCTTTATTATTTTCGAGAAATGTTAAATTACGACGTCTGGCGGAATCGCACGCGAATGGTAGGCTGGAAGAATTCTTCTCACTTCCAATATGGCGGCTGTGTTTTCCCGCCGTTACTAACGATGACAGACGGCGCGATAACAATGTGATATTTATCTCAATTCCTCTCCCAGACTGTATTTTTGGAGAAATTATGTCATTTTTATTTTGTGCTTTTTGTGGGAACGTTTGATTTTTCTATTTTGTTCAGACAGACAATATTTTTATTAAATTAAAGTGACAGCGCGCGTTTATCACTGAAGGGAAAATATCGCTTATTTCAGTGGTTTCGTTATTTAACTTGAGGTCGTTTTTCTTTTTATAATGTTTGCTAGATTGGACTTGTAAGTGGTAACACATAAAGATTTAAAAACATTTTTTTTGTCATTATAACCCTAGCAATCCTCTGTCGCCAAGTACGCCTCTCTCGGTGTGTTCCGGCACTTTTTTTTGCACTTTGCAACTGAGAGCCAGTTCTAATCTAGATTTAGTCGCTTAAGATCAGTCCAAATAGTTGTAAAAATGCCAACGAGTATAAAAACCCTGAATTCAATCCGATCTCGTAATTTGTTTGCTTACTTTAATATCATAATCTGTCAATATTCGCGGAATATTTTCACCAAAGTGATTACTTGCTTTAGTTAAGTAAACAAGGTGTTGTGATGGCTGGAGTGTAAGTAATTCGCTTAGCTTAGCGTCTACTGACGATTAAGACGAATTTCACGTTAATACTCAAACTTAGTGTGCGGGTATCGGAAATATTTAGTCAGAATCGTAAAACTAATAAAATTAAATAAATTATTGGGCGGAATAGTTTATAACTTTGCATCCACGGTATAGGACATTGTTCTCCTACTCTAGGAGAAAATTAACTATTATCTATCACTAACTAGCCGTTACTTCGCGCCTAGTTTAAACATGCTTGTTCATCGGAATGTAGCATCGTATGGTGTGTCTCAAAAAAACAATTGAGTATTTCGACAGTATATTTTTAACGACTTCAAAGTTTAGCTTTAAACAGGACTACGGGGCCGTTAACCTTAGTAACAGACTAAATTGTCGCCTTTCGCTGTTTCAGAGTGGGTCTTGTCAGGCGATCACATAACACTCCGAAATATGGAATCGTAAAAAATACCCAGAAAATCATTAAAATCGTGAATACCTCGAGTACCCTTTGTTCAGCTAAGTAAACAAGGTGATTAATTCGCTCGACGGACGACAATGGAGACGGGCCCCGCGTGTCTGCCGACGTTCCCACCTTGTACATAGAAATTAATTTAAGTTTCCAATGTCTGGTAATGTAATAATAGCAGAGAGTTTTGGTACAAATTACTTATGTATCTCAACTCGTTGTAAAGTTCAAGGTGTTCTCGCGATGTCTAAGAATTTAAAATGGCAGCGTGCTTGAATCTTTCCTTCCGTTCCGGAATGTAGAAGATAAAATGTATGTTATAAATACTGAGTGAGAAAAATACAAAATTGAACTCAATCGTATTTTTTATCTGGTCATGTTTCATTTGTGTTGCAAATATTTTGCATAACCTCTACTAAAGTGATGTATTGATGTTAGGTTGCTCTTAACTCTAAATGCGATAAAAATGTATCATAATCATTTATTGATAAATATACGAGTAAAAAAAAACAGAAAATAAAAACATACAAAAGTTTAACAAATGAGTAAGGATTAGAAAATAATATAAAAAAGTATAATCGCATAGAAAATAATCTGTTCAATCAATTTCCTGTCAAAAATTACAATAAATAAAATGTCATTAAAATCGCTGTTGCTAATATCACTGAAAAATTCAAATTTTAAGAAGGGGCATAAACGTTTCTCTGCTAACATAGTCCACATTAAGACCTCACAAATGCTTTAAATCCTGAAGTAAATTTAACTATATAACTCATTCATCGCTCACGTTGGTACATTTTGCTCACGTCTAATAATGTAAGCACACTTCTCGCCTAAAACCCAGCATCAGCCAGGTAAATGCACAGCACGTCGTATGAGCTAACCGTAATTCTAGAGGCCACAGTTTAGTGGCCGCTCTGTGGTCGGCACGCCTGAGCAGCGGCGCACACAGAGGGAAACGGGTATTTTACTCTTTACTCTTTAGCTGGGCTAGTTCTTTTAAAACTGTAGTGTTATAAAATTGTCGCATAGAAGTAGTTTATTAAAAATAAATAAATGATGAGCATCCGCGTGGACAGTTGTTCGACGTCCACCATCTTAGGCTACCAAACAGCCGAATATAAGGAGCACAAGATTTCTCATACATTTTATATGGCATCGGCGTACACTGGGCGTCTTTCTTATGTTTGTATTCCAATATTTCCTTGACCGGCGCGCCACAGACTAGGCGGGCCCGGCGTGGACGCGCACGTGCGGCACGAGGCGGGCGAGGCCGTGCTGCAGGCCAAGTTCCTCATCAACGAGGGCGCGCTGGTCACCGCCACGGCCGACGACCAGCTGCACCTGTGGACCTTCCGCCAGAAGTCGCCGCAGCGGCTGCACTCGCTCAAGTTCCAGAGGGAGAGGTATGTGCCGACACAAACATTTCACTATGCTTTAATAACGGACGTTTTCAAAGATAATTTACCGCAGCGCATTTCACAAAGCGGCTGAACTCTAACTGCAAAGATCTGACATGACATGACCAGACCATGACAGAGAAGAATGGTTTCTTCTCTCAATGAACTTATCAAAAATAACTAAACACCGAACAGAATAGAAGCATTCCTCGATGCGAAGGTCCTCCGCTGCCGTGATACAATCAGTTTGCAAGCCGCACAATTACAATCGTTCCGTGCTAATATATCATTGCCGTACAATTCCACGGCGCCCCCGTTAATTTCCCTCCCCCGCCCTCGCACCCCTTCCTTGCGCCAGCGACGCGACGTTGGAAATTTATTCTAATGCGGGCCATTTTGCTTTATTTAGAATCTCGATTTCTGCCATTAAACTTACGGCCCGTCGTTATGGCGGATTGATAATTTGCTATGATTGAGATTTATATCTCTCTCGCTTCACTTAGTATTCTGTATCTTTGCGAGAACCACGACTGCTTTTGATTTGAATGAGAATATAAGTGACTGACAAGAATCAACCAAAACTAAACGACCTGCTCTTGTACGACACTTTATTTTATAAAAAAATACAAGACCAGTTTAGGTTAGAATTTCTTTTTTTATCACTTAAGTTTGTTAAAAAAAACATTATTAACTACTTGAAGATGAATACAGCTAATATAAAAATCCCTAAAGGACGCTACAACAAACAGTTTATAGCTGTTTGATGGTCCATCCAACGGTTCCCACGTCTGTTACCACATTGAAAGCTAGCTAGTTATCTAGTTTTCAGCCTGCAGTGGGCTCGAAAACCTTTCTCCCTTATTACTTTTTCTGCAAACTGGCTGGTCCACTGCTCCTCCGATAAGCTAGTGAACGTTACTTTTCATAACTAGACGAAAAAAGCTGTAATTAAGTTTCGTTTTTGCCAAATTATTTTTCATTAATCATTCTCTAAATTAATATCCAAAAGGGGACAATAAGGTTTTTCCAAACAGCTCACGTTACAACCATCAACCATGAGAATACTCAAAACCCTCTCAATAGTACAGATAATTTATAAATATAGGTAAGTAAATTCTCTTCGCGATGGCAAGTGAGCGTGAGCTGGATGATGCCCCGGGGCCTGGGGGCCTCAGAGCAGGCCGCGTCAATTCCAGTAATTTGTACAAATTGTAGCCCACCGTTTGTAAATTAGCTATTTGTATACGAGGCGGCGAATGCCGGTATGAGCCGATGCCGCTAATGGCATTGCCTATCACTATTTACCTGAAGGGTGCTTGGCGATGCGGTTGTATTATAATAAATTCTAATTTATTTGTTTTGGTTGTTTTAAAATGTTGTTGGCGCATCACCCTCAAGTGGCAAATCTTTCGTCAAACATCTATCGGTGTGTTTCAACAGCTGCAATTGAGAGCGAGTTCTCATTCTAGCGTTCAGCGTATTTACCATCTTCTCTCACATCAAAATCATCGTCATCCTCTGTAACGATGATGGTATTGCAAGTCTTCCGTTGCATTGTTAATGCGCAGATCTGTCTATGATAATAACTCTATGACAAGAACATCTGAAGTGATAATATACCATTGAATCGATTCAATTGCTTAGTGCTACGCTTTTGTCTTAGCAATATGTTAAGAACTATGTAGTCCATGTTCTAAAACTATTCGATCTCATATCGTAAATGGACTACATTGACAAGCATACAGTGATAGAAGAAGAAAAGTACAATGTAATGTATGATTGGCAGGTCGTTTAACATTAGGTCATCGGTCAAACGTAAGCCTAACTACATTGTAAAAAATATGTAGCATAGGAATATAATAGTTTAAAAACAAACCACATGCTAATCGGCACAAATGACCTTAAAAAATAATTGTATGTACTTTATTTTAATTGTTACAGAAACAGTGCTATCCTGTTCTAACCATCAGTATACACTACGTAGCTCCTAAAAGGGCACTAGTTCTTCATTACAGCCTTTATCGAAGCATTTACCATTTAAGAGTCGTCAGCGCGCGTCCGTTCGTTATAAATCAGTCGTTGTGGGCGCGTCGTTATTGCCGTGTTTAATTCAGTCCGTGGTTTAATTCATCACTCAGCATAGAAACTTCATTATTAACCTCCGCAGTACGGTTTACCTGCAGTAGCGTATCTGCTAAACTTGACTACTTTAGGCATTTTAGGGTTCCTATTTTAGACCTGGCTAATTTGGGTATTTTAAGATAACTTTGACATTTTTCTTTTCTTTTTTTACCGTCGGTAGGTTTGCGTTAGACCGTTATCTTGTTAGATCTCAAGTGATCGAAAGGAACAAAAACTGTTTCTCCTATTCAGGATGTATTTTTGAGACCGGGCGGTAAAGGTAACCTTAAGGTTACATAAATGGGTGACTACTTACTCTCTCTATCCCGTGTCCCTGTATAGGATCATTTTATTATCCACGAGTGAAATAATCGCATGCGCTCATGTACAAAGATGACCTACTGGTAGTTAAACCGCCCCAGCCTCGATGGTCGCTATGGCAACGCTCTCGTGAGCCGTCTTTGACACCCAACCCCGCAAACGCTTTGATTCACCGCTCGCCAAATAAATTCCTTAATTTGAACTGTAAACATCATCCGACACACTCTGGTGTGGAAATCCAATTAGTGACGAGAACAATACCTGTACTCTGTACAACACATCTGTACTTTTTCTTTTTTGTAATGCGAGTTACAGAAGGTGTTTGTGTGCGTCGGCAAGCTCGCGGGTTCGCTTTTGTTTATTTGCAATTTAAATTCAGGTCATTAGCTAACCTGACGAAACGAGGATAAAAAGCTTTGAATCCTTTAAACAAAATATATTGTATCACTAAAGTACCTGGCAGCTTACCGTTCCGTCACGGAAAAGGTACAGGTATTCGCTGATATAAGTTTCTATTTTTCATTTTTGAATTTAGCTATCTACTTCGTTTTTCAATGTATATTATAGCCGTTCGTAAGGTAGTAAATAGGAAATCTTTTATTTTACAGTTAGTTCTGTATGGTTCCTACTTCCTAGCGAAGGTGAGGCAGTACTCCACACCGGAACAGTTGCACAAGTTCGATCGTGTATGGAGTATTGTTCTCGTCTGTGGGGTGGCTCGGCCAAGGACCGGCTCGAAGCGGTGGAGTCTATTGAGAGGCGAGCCAAGAGGCTCATCAGCAACAACTCGCTGGTTGAAGCTCGGCTGAACAGCCTTGAGCAGCGGCAAGAAAGACGTGTAAATATAAATGCAGAGAAATTTGGAGTCACTCGCGTGAAAATCATTGCATACCAACCCAAATTCATGCGGTCAATTATGAGCAGCGTATTTTTAAATAATTTTTCTCTAAATGTTACAATTTGACTTTTAGCGGCCATTTATTAATATCATAACACACGAGTGGCTTTAAATTAATATCCCAATTGAAGTGAAAGCCATTGAGCTCCGGCGTGGGTGAGACTTGTACTAATTAACCGAATTCGTAGGTACCTAGCTCGTGACTGTGCCTGTAGCGGTACAATTTCGTACTTGTAGACCTTTTGTACATTTTGACAATTACCTGAAGGTACCTTTCAACAGTCGATTTAGTGAATATACATGTAATTTGGACAAGGGTCTAAACTGGCAATTTTGAACACAAAAAACAAAAATGGGTTAAGGACTTTAAGCACTGAAACTGCTCACCTGATGGTATTCTGCTGGAGGTCGTCTGAGTGGGTACCAGCACGTTGTTCGTTTAACCTGCCGCCAAGCAGTAGTGCGTGCAATCAGTACCGTGTTCTAGTTTGAAGGACAAAATACTCGGTGAAATTACATTGCGCTGGAGTCAAGAAAGCTCACGCCTCAGGACAGGACTTTGTCATTCAAAGCTACAGGAGACAATGCTTTGTGCAGAGGAGACATGTGCAGGCGAGACATGTGCAAGCGAGACGGTTAGAATTACTTAAATGACATGTCCGTCTCATCTCCTTATTTACCTAAATACTACTACCATTATACTAAATACATAAATACTTGTACTACCATTTTTCATTCTAAGTAAGAATGAAAAATGGTGGCACAAGACTTTAATGTATCAGTACATGTCATTATATTTATCTTGGTATAAAAATCTTCTCAGAAAAAACTCGCCACTATTTTCGTGCAGCTCTACTAAGGAAGCTATCGCCAAACCGTGGTAGAAGCTGAAAGCATTCGAAATCTTGCAAGTACCTATGTACGCTCAAACTCGCGAGTACGCACGCGAAAACGTGTATGTAGAACTTTACCAATGTTATATCAAGTCGAATGTGTCTGTCGTCTCTTAAATTTGAATTTATCATCAACGTCTCAAACTTTAATTTTGTCTCTACGTCGGTGCAAAATTTGACGAGAGCAAGTTCAAACAAATGTCAAATTACATGTAAGGTTTTGTTCAGGCGAAGGTATATACAAAGTTTTGTTTCAATTTACTTTGTTATTATAGTACCTAAGTACTTAGCATGTTAACATTACGCAATCAATCAGTACAACAGTGATTAGATCACTCAGGGGATAGATCTCAACTGACGACATAATTACATCAGCAAATCGATCTACCTTATCAAATACTGACAGACACTGCGCGTGTGCATTATATTATTGTCATCTGTACTATAAATAAAAATATATATATAAATATAAATGCGAAAGTATGTTTGTTGGTTTATCTTTCTTTCATGCAACAACGGAGAATTTTAAAAATGGTTGATTTGTTGATATACTTTCTTATGCATTTAGTAAAAGGCTGTTATTTTGATATTACAAACAGACACTTCAATTTTATATATTTGTATAGATTAGCTTTCCATGAATCAGTTTACTTTTCGGTCGATTCTGGTTTTAAAGTATCTGAATTAACAGTGCAGTAGGTATGTGTTAAAAGCCATTAAATAATAGCCAAGTAAATAGTTTACCAACCAGCACTGATAGCTTGCTAATAGTTAAGTAGCGAAAAAATGGTATCTATTCGAAAAATCGGGACCAATTTCGTGGTTGTCTTTTTTGTTGTTGTTTTATTTAAAGCCGCCTTTGTCAATTTGTTATCTCTCAAATCCTTATCACAATGAGCTTTAATTTAAAAAGTTACAGTACACAAACGAAAGAAAGATTTCCCAGCGGGACACCGAGGCTTTCTGATACGGCAGTAAGTTTGTTGTTTCACAATATTTAAGATTACAGATTTATGACTAAGAAAACTTTACTCGACTGATAATTAGCAGGATGCGGCTGAACCTGAAATTTTATTACAGGAACTGACACCGATAGCCAAATGTGTTCAAGAGGTTAAGAACTGACTCTCAAGTACAGCTGCCGGAACAAAGGAAAATTCCTGATTAAAGCAAAATAATAACTTCATTGTGTTTTTAAATTTTAATGACCAAATTTTAAATGACTCTCGGTGCTCTTTTCACTTATATAACCATTCGAGAGGAAGATAAAGCAATTCGTCGTCATTCTTTTTCTCATATAATTTGTGATCCTATTGTTTTCAATATAAACTGTATGTAACCTAGAGCCCTAAGTATTAGAGCAGTCGCCAGAAGACTCTCGAACAGTTTGCCTTTGCATCTGTATCATTAACGTAATCCTTAATTTGTAATACCAAATAGATTCACAGAGCGATTAAATTTAATAACTAAGCATTCCCCAAGTGTATCAATCAAAGCACTCAATCATCTAAGCTCCAGCCCACCTCAAAGGGGTAAGTCGTACTAATAGATGTAGCTAACTAGCTATTATATCCCGTCTGTCAAAAGGCAGACGCATTGTTGAGATAATCCGAGATCCAGAGATCCAGCACTTCACGCGTTAATTTCAAAGACTTAGCACTGTCGTGTGTGTAGTCGGCTGGTTAAGTTATTGTAATGAACGCCTCGTATGTCAGAGATCTCGTTTGATCCCACTGACGCTCGCTCGCGCGCCTGCTCTGGGCCCCGATTCTACTAAACCAATTGTTTATGGATTGTTAATGGATTGTCAAAAAATCGTGACTTTTGACACTTTTGGTATTCTACTACTACAATTGTTTAATAATTGTGACAATTGAAAAACAATACAAAATTCGGTTATAGTTTTCGTATTCTCTTAATCAATCGTTTATGAATTGTCTATTGTGGTGGTGAAAAATTGGTATTCTGCTATTTTTTGACAGCTCTTCCGATTGTGATTTGTCTTTGAAAACACAATTGTTAAACAATTTTGCAAAGGTTGCTTTTTAGCTATTGTTACAGTAGCGTTTCCGTCTTCCACTGCAACTTCTGGATTACAATATATCATACTAATTGAAAATGAGTCGCATTATCCGTTGGCATATGGTAGTTGGTTTAGCTAATCGCATAAATGCTCGCCAACGCAGAGTTTCGGAGCGCAAAAGTCGTCGCCGTGCTCGAGCGTTGTTGCGGTGCACAATAGATCCCTTCTGTGATCTTCTCGAGACGGAATTCATTACAACGTTTCGTCTCGGCAAGGAAACCGTACCTAAATAATCTAGCGGAAGAGCTGACTCCCCATTCTCCAAAAGAGCGCCGCGCCGGACCGATGGGATACCGGTCATGATAAAGGTAAGATCAACAAACAAATTCACTTTTTTAACGAATCTAAGGCGTAAATAAATGAAGGTGACCTACCTATTACTAAAGATTTATAAGTAGACACAAATGAAATCACATTTATTTTGCAGGTCTTGATCACACTGGCCTTCTTGGCTTCAGGGTCCTACCAGACATTAGTGGGACAGAGTGCCTTCCACAATGTCTTGCAGACAACAGTTTCTCGGGCTGTGAGACAAGTGACTGGGGTACTCAGCATGGTTTACAGGAAATATGTTAAATGGCCAACACAATGGGAGGAGAGAAACAAATTAAAAACAAAGTTAGTCTTGTTTATTTGTAGAATGAAGATTAAAGTGATATCAACTGTCTTGAGGGTTAACTAATTAGATGCAAAAATTGATACTTATTCCAATTTTAAATAGGACTAATAACCCGCCCATAGCTTTATTTTCATTGTACTTTAATTTTAGGTTCTATCTGGAATTTGCTATTCCGGATGTGCTGGCCTCCATTGATGGGATGCATGTGGCAAGTTTAAGGCCCCATGTGCATGAAGAGCGATACTTCAACAGAAAGGGATTCCATTCCCTAAACGTGATGATAGTAAGCACCTATCTACCTGCAATATTTGGGTAGATGAATGTTACAGAGACCCACTGTTAGAGTAATTTATTTTAACCTTCATGAGTGCTCCTTTAGGGCCTATATTAATAAAGCAATTAGAATCTGAACTTGTAAAAGTACTGCCTACCTACTACTATTATACTACTACTACTATAAGAACAAAAGTTTCCGAGTAAGGATGTTGGTTACTCTTTCACTAAAAACTACTGAACGGATATTGAAGAAAGTATAGTAATTTAGCTACCAGAATAACACGTAGGCCACAATGTAATAAGATGTAAGCCGCAGGCGGAAGCTAGTAATAAATCCTTTGACATTGATCAATTGATGGTATTTGAAATAAAAAAGATTATTATAAGTAACAATATTTATTAAAAAATATTACAAAGTGTATTTGTTGTTTTCCTTTAGTCGTTGTGATGTTTCTGAAAATAAAATAAACTTTTAAACAACAAAATAAACAAAAACAAATTCACAATTTTCTTGTAGGGTGAGTTCTGTGTGTATTTTGATATGCTGAGCGTAATGAGCCAAAATGCATGTCAACTACTGAATAGGTCCCATAGTTGTGCTGTCTCTCTTATTTTTATAGATGTATTTCAATATACCATTCATAACTGTTGTTGATAAAGAATGTAAATAGACATGACAACTCCATTAAGATTTTATATTGTTTTGTAGTAAAAGTAGGCAATAGTTTTTAAGAGCAGCAGCCATCCTATTCATAGCTCTGAAAAAAATAAAGAATACATATACCTACTTGGCAAAGTAGTACATCTAAATCATTATATCTTTTAGGCAATCATGCTTCATTTTCTGCTGCATTGTCACTTACCATCTTGCAGTCAAATGAAAAATAATGTCTGTATGAGTAGTATATTTGGGACAGGTCTTAAATATTAAGTATGAATTATGTAAATAGTAGGTAAGATGTAAGTTAGTTATTAATTATTCTATCTAGAGTAGATATAAGAAAAACTGTCATTCAAATACAGCTGTGTTCCCAAACTCTTGTGAAAACATTTATTTCCCTCTCCTGTAGGAATATCACAGTATGTAACATATAGACTGAAATACCATTGAGTGGATTTTAATGAAATTTGCTAAAAGATAGCTTGAAGCCTGAGAAACGACAATGGATACTTCTCGTCATCATTTTTCGTTATGTGGGGTGCAGCTAGTTACTTTTAAGCAAATTACATTGTTATTACCTTGCTTGTTCTAAAGCGGCTTCAGCATGCCTTTCTTCAATATGTTCAAGCCTAATTTGAAATGCATCCAGTTGTGCACGGTCCAAATCTAATAAAAAAAATACATGTTAAAGAATGTGTACATATGTATGTGTACTTAATATTGATAACTGGAATTTGTGCTCTACTTCATATGATTATCAAGAACAATACTCCAATGTCATACTACAGATATAGTTCTTTAAGTTGAGAACTAATCTCATCAAAATATGTAAACCAAATCCAGTCCTATGAACTTTTGGTATTAATTATGATGAACAACTGTTTACCTTGAGTTTGTTGCTGCTGTCTTGTTGGTGACGTCGCTTTGGAGGCCTTGCTTACTGTATAAATTAGGATTAAATAATAGAAATATTAAAAAGATTAAATTAGAAATTTGTATCTTGATGAACTCTACGACTTTTATTTTGAACTTTCATTTGACACTGACGTGACGTTGACTTCTGGTTTGTTTTTATTTTTTGTCTATGATAGCCAATAATGCCGACCGCACACTTTTGTTTACTAAAATCATGTTTTGGTTGAGTTTTATATGTTTTTCAACATTAGAAATAGTTATTACCATAAAAGAAATATTGCTTTTAAATGTTTATTACAAAAAACACGAGATATTGTGTTAAATAGATTTCAAATGTTGTCTATCAGCTATGGGAGCTTAGATTATGATTTGAATGGTCACACCGAACATATTTCTACCAACAATTGATAAACCAGACAATTACAATTCAATCGGAATCGTTTGTGAAATTAGTAGAATACCGATTTTGATGAAAATTGTAATTGAATTGAAATTGTATCGTTTGTCTATCGTTTTTCTTAAGAAATAGGAGAATCGGGCCCCTGTTCCGTTGATTGTCATTACGCTGGCATTCCAATTATTGCCATTAATTTGCTCTTAATACTCAAATATTGCTGCCGCGCTAATTGATTGAAATTGTTGACCTAATCATTTGCCGGTTTGATTACACTGTCGTCGTAATTCTTAGTAATGAGAAATTGTATCCTGGTAAGTGGTGGGTCTTTGTTCTCTTTCAAAACAAAACGTAAAACCTACTTCCATTGCCTTATAGCGAACTCTGGGCATAGTCCCAGGACAATTATTGTACTAAGTTTTTTTTTCAATACTGATGTTATTGAAATCTTAAATACAAAAAAATATAGTAGTAGTTTTCTACTATTAGTAGTGGCCTTCTACTTTTTTGAAGTCGCTTTAAAAATTGAACTTATTTTTTCGTGTCATTGTTAAATATAGTACATTTTCTTAGCATTCTTGAAAACAATATTTGTTAATACTATTGTATAATACATCGTACAACAAAAAACTTTATTACTGGACTTCGTCTGACTGCCGTCTGCCGTCCTACGCGGCTTCATGTATGTGACGTATGTATAATTGTATATGTACACTTCTGACAACCACGTGTGGTCACGTGCGGTTTTCTAAAAACAGTTTTTATTTCACTGCATTTTACTAAAACGCTTATTCAATAATCGCCATACTTAAAGGTGTGTCTAAAGATCATCCTACCCACGCAGAATTTAGAATACAAAAGAGAACGAGGCCTCGGAAGTTTGAGGGTTACTGTACCTACTTAAGTCTAATACGAATACATTCTTAAATATTTCATACAATTAAACATAGTTATGTACATGAAACTCAGAGAATGGCTTAGCGTCGTTTGCGGCTTGTTCCAGATACCACTTCATACTATCACAATCGTCAAACGAAATAAAACGGTGAGTTTGTGGATAGACGTCGTGGACCGTGGCAGGCCTGTTTCATAATTAAATATTAACAATTAATATAAATCATAATTAATTAAGAATATCACTATAGATATTGTAACGGTGGCATGACCCGCGTTAAAATGTTACCAGGAGGCTTTATCGCTTTCATTGAATACTAACAATGCTACTACCAATAATGATACTGCGGTTTTTCCAGAAAGTGTACATTTTGCTCCAATAAAACCTTGAAACTAAATTCAGACGCAGCTAGGATTTGCCTTGTGACAACAGTTTTCTTTTATTGTATTCTACTGCCTAACTTTAGGTCTAACTCGGTCGGAAACTGAAGAGTTTCACTTTTTTATTTATTCATTAGTCTGTAACAGAAACTAAGTTTTTACTGTATCATCATAATAGTTTTGTTCTTTTTTTAACGAAGCCTAATTAGCGTCACTTTCAATAAACCCCGGCTAACATGACGACCGTTAACAACGTTCAGTGTGTCATTAAAACTCATAACACTGAAAAGTAATATAAAAAACTTTTTTGAAAGCTTTAGTTATGGAACAGGCTATAAATTTGCTAAAAAAAGGTTGCACGTTTGTGTAGCAGAATATAACCGAATCTAACCAAATAGTCGTATGAAATGTGCGTTCAGCATGACTATATAGTAATCAGTTGCACAGTACTGTGTGTGTGACTGTACCCAGCATGGATGTTGTGTGAGTAGCAATGTCGCATTCCCATTCCGTCGCCTCGTTCATATTCCCTAAATGTTGTGCAAAAAAAAATGGCAATAGTTGCCAAATATATTGTAAGTGATTGTATATTTCAAACAGCTTTTGTTGTTCTAGATTTAGCGTTCAGGGCAGGAACGTGTCTCTGTTGTTTAGTCAAAATCACAATTGCATTTCTTGAAATAATGTTACGGTAATAGTTAATTGATCGTTCAGTTCACGCTGGCTGTTCACAGTCGGTACTGTAAACTGCAAGCATCAGATCAGTGTGATTCAAACGAACGCTTGTTTGACGTGCAGTCGAGCGCAGTTGAACTTCATGACTGCGAAGTACTGCGCTCAAATGCATACTGACGAATTTGGTAAAGATAGTGCTATAACAGGCAAAGAAAATAATTTTGTCTTGAATGATGATTCTGCGAATAACCACAACGATAAAAACATATTCATAGTATACCTATACATACAATGATAGTGCAGTTTCATTGATATTTAGACGATCGTATATATATCAATGAAACTGCACTATACTATACGTTGTAACTGCAATGTGTAATTACTTGACTTAACGGGATTCCGATAAAACCCCGGGGCGGTTGACTATGTAAAACTATCGCAAAGCCATGCCAAAAGGGAAGTTGCGCATTTTCTTGGCACGTGGCGAGTTGGAACCAGCTGGCACTTTTTGTCGTACATTGCCAGCTGGGTGCAGCTAATTACAGAGATTGCCAGTACGTATTTGATTTATTTGAAAAGGTTAGGAGCCAAACGTAAATGTGGGCTGAAGCTAGTTATGCAGGACTGTTCTGTGAACAAGTGGGGCGGGTTGTGGAAGCAGGGTTCATGATGACAAAGAAGGTTTGTGCGAGTGAGGTAGACTATAATCTACACCAGCTCTCTCGCTTTCAAAACGATTATAGCTTACTGAAAGTGAAGGAGAGATATGAGAACATGGTGGCAGGGTGTATTTTCTAGTGTTGTTCTCGCTAGCTACAAATTTCAAGTTAAAAAAGTATCGACTATCAGCTATCGGTGTGTTCCAAGAGCCACATTAGAGACCCAGTACCAGGAGAATATTCGTTAGTTTTCTGCGATACGTGTTCTACCTAATTTCGTAGCACCTCGTAGCAGCTACAGCAAACTTAGAAAGAATCAGTTCTAAATGCGTGTACTGCATTTTCATATCATATATTTGCATTATAACGTTAGAATTTCATACACTGTTGCCATAAAAACAACAAAAGATTTTTTGGAACTCTCATTTTAACTTCGTTTTATCTTTCTTAAATCTTATAAAAATTTACTTTTATGAGTCTGCGTACTTATTTCCGCCCATAGCGATGATCTTATGTGAGTTTTTTTCTGCACAATTACTGTCATAATTTTAAGAAAATGACGCAGGAAATGTCCAAACAGACAGTAATCGTTGCTTTTCACCATTTTCTTACGCGGGGAGTACGCATTATTACAAAATACGATACTTTAACATAATAATTGTCTTTTTACCTTGTTATAAGGAAGTAAAACAGCACAACATAGGTAAATTATGCGTAGGTTTAATACAGTACAAATTACTTTATTGTAAACAAAACTGTAAAGATCAATAATACTAAAAAATGTCACTAAAGTATGGGCAGACTTAACACTAAAGCCGTTCTCTTCCAATTAACCTTTGGATGGAGAGAACTAGTGGAGCGAGAGAGGTATGATAAATGTCATTTACGTAGGTAATACTAAAGATCTCGTCCACAACAGTACCGTAGTAAGATCTAAACTGTATTGCCACATGCAAAAAATGGCATGCGTGGGACTGTGAACCCTATCTAGTTGGAGGAATTGTAAGACTCCATTTTACACTAAAAAATTTCAATAATGAAAATGAATGTCAATGAGTAATACATTCAATAATGATTTACTCGTATCAATATACGAGTAAATGATTTAACAAGTGACATTGACATCAAGTTGCTGTAGCTTTTACAAAAGCGTCTTAAATTACCAACATCTCGAAATGAATGCTTCGAGTACAGGGAGAGATTTCAATCCATTTAGTGAAACATCAAAGCCTGAGATACCGAGACTCTCGGCTGCAGACTCCATTGTTACTACACGTGGCTGACGCTTTGAATCACGTTTGTTTGCCCCACGTATACATACGAGAGAATCTGCCGATACTCATTGCCTATAGAAATCATTGCCTGTAAAGGCTGAAGATGTATAGTGATTGTTACCTACAAGATTTGTACTGTGTAATTGGCAACACATGACAAAGGGATCTCGTTAGTTCAAGCCTTACCTCCTCATATAGAATAGGAACATTTTGATTGGATAGGATATTTATAAACATACGTTACTAGCATTATACTCATTATTATTAAGACACTAGACGAGCGCGTTGTTTGCGTGTCGGCAAGCGTATTAGCACTACGCTCGAAGCTCGACGCTACACGGCTTGCGTTTTAATGACTCAGTTATTTCTCTAGTATTAAATAAAGTATGTATGAAGTTTTTGTATGAATAATGCATTAATTTACTTACCCTCGTTGCTTTGTTAGTCCATTCTCCTTAGCCAGAAATCCAATACACTTAACATCCGCTGGCCTCGCAAGCAAACTTCTAAAGCCGGATACTCGGAAGGTAAACACGATATCGAATATTGGGCCGGCCGTACTCCGCGGCATAATACAGGCCACTTCGTCGAAGGCTGGTAAATAGTCCCTTTGTGGCCGACTCTATTGTCGGCGTCGTCTGCGCCGTGAATCTACGTAATCTATAAAATTAATATTCCGTGTAACGTAATACTTAACTGTAGCTATTGACAGCGGCCGTGGTGTTGTATGGCCGATGGACTTAACATCTGTAGCGCGGGTTCAATTCCTGCAATGAGAATAATATTGGTTCGCTTAAAAATCGTGATCATTGTGCAGGTTAGAAGTTTCTTTAGAGTTATTTATTTACTACCACGAGCAAAATACTCAGTTTACCCATATTTTATAAAAATCAGGAACGGTTAAATCTAATGGTTGTGGGGAAAAGCGGACGTCAATCACTTGCAATCTCTCTGTCCAGGCTTGGATCCTCGGTTTCATGTGGAACTAGTAGTGGGTGTTATGTATGCGTTCTATATGGAAAATATTCACGTTTGGCAAACTGTGATAGTATCCTTAAAAACTGAATCCCGTTTACGCGATAACGCAAATAAACCCACAGATAACATATGTGTGAGATCTTGATAAGGTGGCAGGACTCGTCGTTGGTGGAATGATAAAAGATGCGTATTTGTTTTACATGCTTATATTGTCCTTATTTCTACAATATTTTTGAATGATAAATGTACGTGCGCGCACTGCGCCGGCGATTCAAGGACTGGCGCGGCGCGGCTGCGTGACGGCTCCGGTGCGGCCCCGGGCCGCGCGTTGCTGGTGTGCGTGAACGCACACGCGCGATGGTGCGCGTTAACACTATATACTAAATAAAGCATACAAATAAATGCAAAACACTTTGTCAGCTTTGAGTGTTACCTATATGTAAATAAGTAACTAACGTTTCTGTATTGCATTTGAATTAATATCCTCGATTGAAAAAATGGCATCCACGGTGCTATGAAAAGGCTAACACGATATTAATATATTGAGTTCCATTCAATAGAGTCCCGGGAGTCAGTCGGCTTTGTGCACTCTCCATTGTCAGTGGCGCTCTCTGTCGCTCGCCGGCGGCGCTGGAACTACAAGTTTTGGAATAAACATTTCCAACTTGTTTTATGTTTAGTTTGTTTGTGGAGTTATTTGTTTTTTGTACGAGACTTTAACGCTTTTTTTTTGAAGTTTTCCTCTGTTTATAGCTTTAAAACTGTTTTAAAATAGACCTACACAGAAACGAATGCTACAAAATTGTTAAAAATCTGTCAACAATCTATAAATGTTCTTAGCTTTTTGAATACTTCAGTTGTACTTAGCTTTATTGTTGTACCTGTGTAGTGGTTCTTATAATAAAATGCAAAATAGTGTATTTTATTTAGTTATCTAACTGTTATTTTGAATATAATCTGCAATGCTTTTAGTTTACGAACCCTAGTAACGATCTATTTCTATATTTTTCTTTTACTTTGTATTTAGTCTTGTCTGCATTAAGAACTATTTGCTGTACTTACAACCAGAATTAAGTGAACACCTATCTTGTATAGTGCCTAATATTATATTGACAAATCCGTAACGTTGGTGGCAGGGGTACTACTACTTGGTAGTACCCTGCCACCAAAGCGAGGAGCCCCGGTTTCGATCCCTGGCCGGGGCAGACTTTCTGTGGTGAGCATGCAGTTTGTTCTATGATGTTTGTGTTGTCCATGCCACCGGCGGCACAGGAGATCCTAGTGCACAGATTGATGTGTAAGGGTTTATTATTATTTAGTATATGTGTTGTTCCCAGGATCACCTGCCTGCACCTGCCGCTGCAGTCCAAGTGGGTGCACGTGGGCACGGAGCGAGGGAACGTGCACGTGGTCAACATAGAGACCTTCGCGCTCAGCGGCTACGTCATCAACTGGAATAAGGCCATTGAAGTGTGAGTAACTAGCATTAGTCTGCCTCTTGACTACTGACATTTATTTAGGAATACCAACAGTATACATATTATACTATCTAGGGTTATTTGCACTTATATATATTTCTAATACATTTCTGACAAGTGTGTATACCCTTAACAGACGTTTACCAGATTTGGCATTAAAAGAGTGGTAAGACAAGTTAAATAAATATATACACATAAAAGGATTCGAATGGCTGCCGCTAGGACTTAGCTTCAGTCTGTGTGGAGTAGGGAGCCAGGTCCGTCTCTTGTGACAGTAAAAACGAAGCAATCCTATGGGTATATTGTCGGAGGTATCAGTTACGCAGCCGTCCTACTTTAGTCAGTCAGTCTTAACCTCATTAGCTTTTCTGCGTTTTTCTCTCGATAAAAGTAGCTACGCGTAGTCTAAATCTGCCAGACAACTGCCAACATCTTTTTCGGAGTTCACATAATTATAAACAAGACTTTTCAGTATTTTTTTTCTCATGGTTAAGCCCAAGTCAATATTAATTGCGAACCAAATGAGGAAAGTAGTAGCGTGAGACAACGGAATTGTGTTCACAAATTAAATGGATCTTCTTCTTTGAACGAAAGGAAACTTTTGTGGTAGGACCAACTCTTCTGCGAGCGTCAGTCTGGGTTGTTACCACCGCTTTGCTAGTCTAAGTCTGCTGCCAAGCAGTAATGTGCAAGCATTACTATTTCGGTTTGATGAGCAGAGTAGCCAGTGAAATTACTGAGCTTATGAGATTTAACACCTAATGTCTCAGGGTAACGAGCGCTCTGCAGTGCCGCGCAGGCCTTTGTGTAACAAAGTTCTGAGTGGCACTGCAATCGTTATGGGCTGGCATTATGCTTACCATCAGGCAAATGACCAGCTCGTCTCGTTATCAAATAGTAAAAAAAGTAGTTTATTTGGTGTTTGATATTGCTTAACTTGGCCAACCTGACGGGACTAACACTATAGTGTATGCGATGTCTGTTGCACCCTGATAGGCAATTTCAGGATCTCTGTCCCGTTCCGGAAGTCAAAGTTTGACAAGCGAGTGACGGCAACACGATGAGACCTCGCTCACCGGGATGCACAGTGTTTACTTTAACTTTGTTTTCTTCGGAGCGAGACATCTGTTACGGTGTTATCGCTTTAATCCTTTGCGTACAACAAACGTGTGTAAAGTTACATATTTTGTTGCTCAATATTGGAATTCTGTCGCCAAAGTCCGCTATTTCATATAGTAGACACTGGGACCTAAGCTTAGAATGAAACCTTTCATGTACAAAATAGGCGCCCACAGGTAATGCGTTGCTACTTGCTCCGTTCGCACATTTGAAACACGATGTTACCTTCACCGAAAATTCAAATACGTTGTAACATTCAAACCGTCGGAATCAAAATAATTCACTTCTATCAATAATTTACTTGCAAAAATATTAGCCGTCAAGTATTTTTCTTACTTTGGGTAGGTTTGTTACTTAAGGACACATGATTGGAAGTGGTTACCGTCGCCTACGTACATTCGTAGCACTGGGGAAATGACTAATACATTTTTTACCCTTTTCAGGCTCTTTGACCTTTTTGAAGACCTTGTCCTGTTGTTGTTGACTATTGTAGCGGGAGCCGGAAAATCCGCCGCCTGGAAAGTTGTTCCATATTTTGCATTTATGCGGAACAAAACGAATACTTTGTTCGACAACTTTTAACAATTTTTAATGTTTATATTTTACGTTTTTATTTTGGTCCCAGTGCAGTTCGTAGTCACGGGCAGAGGGTTCGAAACTTCGGGAGAAATATAAAATGTACGCCATACAGTGTTAATAGTTGTTCAATTTAATTCGTTATAATCGCTAAAACCTAAGAAATTACTAGAATATTTCGTGTTAATTCCACCGAAATCTTCAATAATTCACCGAAAGGGAACCGATTGCCAGCCTGTTCAATTAGTCACCACTGCGCGGTCACATCGACGGGCTGGGGTTGCCCTGTAATTAATTACCTGCACCCTGCGGGGGCTATTAACTGGTTAGCGACGCTTGCCTGCTAGACCCCGCGATCAGGAAGTCGCGTCTATGTTTAGGAACACTTAGAGTGGTGATTTAGAATTGTGTCACTAGTTGTGATTGTCAAACACATCATATACCCCCTTATTCATAAAAGTTCCGGAACTTACTTAATTACTAGAAAGTGTTTTGTCTCGTTTTCACGCGTAACAGCTTCCGTCAACGACAAGTTGACAGAGCAGTTTAAAGCATAGATTATCTTATTGAGCGTTTATGAATAAGGGCGTAATTAATGTCATGTGTAAAGTATGTAAGATGGGTGGGTGTATCTGTGTTTATTGCCATTACAGTTATTTTTTACACGACTGCGCAAAAAAGGAGAGTAATGTTTTTAGGGTTCATGTTTGTATGTATGTATGTGAGTTTATTTATTCCACCATAACTTTTAAATGCCTGAACAGATTTCGATGGAATGAGGTATTGTTAGAATCCTTACATCATCACACACAGTTACAGTGGTGTTTTTTAATGTAACTTTTTGTAAACTGTGCAGTTAACAGTTTTCTGTACAGATTCGATAATTTAAGTGTCTAAATGTTTAAACAAATTTATAGAAACAAGTTTAGTATAGTAATATAAAATAGAAATAAATCTATTCAGGCATTCAAAAGTTATGGTGGAATAGTGTGCGCCAACTCTATATACTCAAAACTTCTCTTACTATGCATAAATCTATAATATCTTCAGACTACGACTTAATAACCAGTCATAGAGTATACAGATTGACTACTCCATTTATCAAATCGAAATTTGCACAACGTCTTGGTGTTTTTGTAAAAATCTATGTGTATAATAAGGTTGCCAAGTACTGTAACATAAAAGACAAAAAGGTTTCGGAAGCAAAAACTATAATATACAAATGGCTACTTTCATTGACATACGATAAAACAGAAGAAATAATCCATATTGTTAACTAGAAGATTGAAAAGTTGGTTCAAATGGTAAAATATCTTTTGGATATTTTTCTGTAGATATCTATTTACACACACAACACATTCACACACACCACCTAAACACTCGCACCTCTTATGCTTCGTCAGTCTCTTAAGAGACTATTACTGGCAGAAGAGGCGTACAAACACATGCATATACCACACACAATGAAACACACTTCACGCACGCTCACACAACACAAACCATAAGTACCCTATTTTCTTTCTTGTATTTTTTTCTTCTCTCTTTTTATCAGAACAATAGTTGTATACCTACCTACTGTCTGCTGAGGAATTTTCGAAACTGTTTTTATCGGAATCAGGCTCTCTCGATACAGGCTTGCCTAGTGAGAGAACCGACGGGTATTTATATTTTATAATAATCTGTCTACAAAAATATATATGATCCAATTGTTTTTAGATATTAATGTTAGAGTAAGTCGTCTGTATTTATTTTTGTTGTAATTAAAAGTATTTTCATTTTTTTTTTTTTTTTTTTTCATTTCAATAAAGAAAAACAAAATCATTACACTCCTTTTTTGTGCAGTCGTGTTAAAAACAGCGGTTTTTCCTTAACCTTTATTCGTGTATAATATATACGACGATGAGGAAAAATGGTTCCACTTTCCTTTGAGTTTCATTGCTGTATTCATTCTTCTAACTTAGTTATATAAAGACAAAGAGCAAACATGTTAATTAAAGTAATTCGGGCTCCGACAACCCACAAACAGAACTGAGAACGGAAAAAAGCAACTCTTTTATCAGGGAAATGTGCTTTTTGCCTCCCGAACTAACTTTACTGGGATAATGGCATTTTGTTAGTGGGAGGACTAACTCTCGTGCGAGTGTCCGTCTGGGTTGGTACCACCGCTTTGTGAGTGAAGTCAGCCGCCAAGCAGTAGTGTGCAAGCATTACTGTGTTCCGGTTTGATGAGCAGAGTATCCAGTGAAATTACTGGGCTTATGAGACTTAATACCTAATGTCTCAGGGTAACGAGCGCACTGCAGTGCCGCGCAGGTCTTTGTGTTTCAAAGTTCTGGGTGGCACTGCAATTGTTATGGGCCGGCGTTATGCTTACCATCAGGCAAACGACCAACTCGTCTCGTTATCAAACAAAAAAAAATAAAAATAATAATAATATAATAATATGTACTTTGCTGAAGCTCTCCCGCACGAGGAAAACAAACGGCAAATTATTTATACGGCTCATGGCTCAATAATGAGCAAGTTGTATAATAATCGTAAAATAACGTAAGATGTTGGGTTGCTGCGTTATTTTATTGGCAATCAAACAAATTGAATTTTGCTCGCTATTACTGCTCATAATTTGTTTTATTCTCTTTCTAATGTAGTTATTAGAGCTTGGAAGTTTTATTAATTTAACTA
Organism: Crocallis elinguaria; assembly: GCA_907269065.1. Classification (NCBI taxonomy): domain Eukaryota; kingdom Metazoa; phylum Arthropoda; class Insecta; order Lepidoptera; family Geometridae; genus Crocallis; species Crocallis elinguaria. The sequence continues at coordinate 38,451,427 of OU026065.1, forward strand.
GCTTCTGCCCGCGGATTCACCCGCGTTCCCACAGGAATAGTGCGTTTTTCCGGAATAATAAGTAGCCTATGTTACTCTCTGGTCCTTAAACTATATCTATGCCAAAAAACACGATGATCCGTTGCGCCGTTGCTGCATGAAAGAAGGACAAACCAACAAACACACTTTCGCATTTATAACATTAGTAGGAAGTAGGATACAGAAGTTTAGACATCAAAATGGCTGTAAATTATATCTGAAAATTTTTCAAATATGCTTCAAGTGTAGAAACGAGAGAAAAAGTGTCAAATAATGCCTTCCTATTTCTTATATAGAGCATTTTAATTTCATTTCTACCAATGCTAACGGTTCTTTACTATTCATTACAATATGGTTTTATCTAAAAACTTTCAACAACTTTTAGGTTAAAAGTATATCCTTGGGAAAAAACAACCTTACAGTTTTTTCCCAAGGATATATTTTTAACTAGTATTCATTACCACGTTTGATATCACAGAATCTGCCGTAACCGTATCGTATCGTTAAAACTGATCGTCACGCCGCGCTTGAGCGTCTACAGCCGAACGTAACGTTGGAAGGAGGTGGATGCGAAACTTCTAATTATGTTTTGAAATATTCCAGTAATGAGGAAGGGTTGTTTACACAGAAATTGGAGCGATCAATGGCAGGGCTCCTCAAAAGCTACTTTGATAATTACTTAAGTTTTTTTACGAACTTTAGCTGTTATCCAATTTTGAGATTAGATGATTGATAAATCGCGAGGGCTAAAACAAATATTTGCTTTTGAATGAAGAGCCAAGTTCTAGCATCTTAAAGAGTTTAACTTTCTGTATCGCAATCAGAGAACATAATAATACTACGTCGTAATATAATTCCCTAACGGTAGTTGATTTTATATTAAATCTATAACTGTGCTCTTAATTTACTAGCGAAGGTAATTACTGCTTTAATAAACCTATTGAGCTCGAGTGGTAGCTAGCCCGGCGAGCACTAGAAAATGCTCCACCGCCACGCTCTGGTTGTATCACGATGTTTTCCTTCATGTTTAAGTTCATTGTAGGATTTGAACAATCGACCTACAGACCGGCGGCCGACGTCACTACCACTGAGCTATCATCGCTTTTTATCGCCTTGTGAGATGTAAACAAGTAAATGCTAAGGACAGGATACACTTAGTGTCTCGTTACCAAATAAATTACCATTATCTGCTCTGATCCTAGTGCAATAACATTTGCCTTAATCAATTGCCCAATGACAGGGTGTTTGTTTGTATGCTAATCGGCCGATGTAAGGGCGCGCACACACGGCCCGGTCCACTCAGCCGGTTATGGCCGCCACCGGCCCGGGTGATAAGAATTAGGCACGTTTCAATCACGATCGGATTTGAATATTTAGCGCTAGTCACGATTCCATTCAGCATATGAATATTTTAAATGTACGCCACTTTATTTATATATTTATTTATGAATTTAACATTTTCAAGTCTAGAATAAAAAAATAATTTCGTGCCATTTTTTCTCATACAATCTTCTTTGATATTCCATAAAAGTAACATAATATTTGTAACACGTCGTCTTGTGCTTCAAAAGCAATGTGGACAATGCCACGAGGTGCGCCACAGCAGTAACCCGCGACTCGTAAAGCCGCCGATCCGGGGCATAACCGTCAAAACAGGAACATAACCACCGAAACTGGAGCATAACGGCTGAAACTGGGGAATAACAGTATACCGTCTGCCGCTCCGAGATAATGTCTACGGCGAGATAACACTAAATTCTCATATTTTGCTTACGTTTGAGAGGGTGCGTTGTCTCGGAAATTCTTTAACAGGTATAATTTTAATTTTGCTTCACCTGTGATCCTTGTCTTTTGATAATTACAAAGTAACTTACGTTGACGATAGGAGATAGAAAATAGGAGTAAAATACCATTTTAATTGAAGATTGTGAAATTTACTAATAATTCAACGATTTTACTGTCCTAGAAGCGGCTCGTTTTTTCTTTCAATCTTTTATCTCACTTAACAACTGACACCAATAAATCATACCACGGGATACCATAAAGCGAACTTCGATTTACCCATCTCCATTCCCCTTGCACAAATATTGGTCTCCACATAAATACACACATACGTCCCGTTATCTGCCGTCGCAGCATCCCAGTAGGTGCGGCTTGTTTGGCTGAGATAAGCCGAATTTGCAGCTGACGATGGACACACGGCTTTATGGCCTTGTGACGTATAATAAAGCATGTTCGTCTGGTTAATTATATTCTGCGAAGGTAGCCTGCGTTTTAGACAACTACACGAAAATTTTATAACAGGTGGTCTCTTTTCTATCTATCTCTTTTTGTGTTACTGGACTTTGGTTTTCTCCGTTATTAAAATCTTTAGGCTGACCTCGACCACGACAACTTCAATTAGGTATCTAATGATGATGCGACGGTGCACTGCCCGACAATGTTCGAGTTTTTTTTATGTTGTACTCGTTATTAGCATTCGTTCGTTGTAGCATTTGGCCACTTTTCGAAATCGTCACTACATAATTTAGAAGAAGAATTTGGTTTCCAATTATTTTGATGTGCAATGCTTTGATGGGACGAGAAACGTGTCTGTCTACCTCTATTTTTGCACTGAAATGCACTACAAAGACGTACACTTTATAGGCGAGTCGATTTTTTTGTTTAGTTATGTACTAAAATTCTATAATGAAGTTTGTCAAAGAAACAAGACCAGCAATAATGCGCCACCTAGCGGTGAACTGCCATATGGTTACTGAATTAAATATCAATGATCCCATAGTGAAGATCAGTGACAAGCACCAGCGATGGTGGCGCCATCTGAGATTAGTTTTGCCTGTGCCTAAACATTGTCACCCATCCGCGCACAAGTCAGATCGTTGTTTAACCTAGCTTGATGACACGAAATAGACAGCTGGTTTAGCCAAGGTTGAAATTGGTCGAGCTCGCCGTGCCCTCTCTACCTTATTGTAAATTAAAAATGATCTTCATTTCATCCCCTCGCCGACCATTTAGCTAATCGTTATCATCTCGGGATCGTGCAATAAATCTCGCAGTTCTCGCCTCGTTTCACCCCAATTTCACCAGTTTTAAGTAACATTTACCGAAACTCTAATATCTGGTACAGTCGACACTTGAGCGGGCTGCTCTAATGGTACATCCGTGTTCGAGAGCTCGTAAAGTGAGTTTTCGGACATTCGAGTGTAGTCCATCTAAAAAGTTTTTGAGGTGGTCTTCGCTCTCTTGAGAATTTTAAAGGGTGCAAATGGCTAGATTTTATCAACTTTACTAGAGGTTCAACGGCCGCAGTAGAAGTGTCACCGTTTGTTTAAAAAGTGTCTACAAGGAAGGGGCGAGTATGCAAAACCAATTAATGTTATAGATTGCCAATAATTTAACTGCAAAGTGTTTTGTCTTTTGTGACAATTTTTTTTAAACTTTATTAGCTTGCGTTTGACCACTATCTCACCTTTTGGTAAGTGATGATGCGGTCGACGATGAAGCAAGCTTAGCGAGAAAATACCTGTTCTATACACTCGTGACTCGAAGAAACCTAGGTGGCGATCGTTTGTTGTTTTCGTTGTTTTTATTTATTTTAATCCTCGTCAAATGTTTAGTATAACCAATACCTACTCTAAGTCCTGTCCATCCAAAACTCCTGCAAAGCACAAATGATTACATTCGACCTACTTGTCACGGCGTTAAACGGCGTCGTTAATTCGTTCACGCCTCGTAAACCTCCATCGTTTAACGCATGAAGTTGTTTCCGACTTCCCGCGGGCCTACAGCGCTGTAATTGTAATCGCTGTTGCCATGGCCTCCAGAAATTATCCAGTACTTTGAGAATTAACTACACTTCACAGTTGATGTATTAATCAACACCTTGGTACATACCGTACACATACAACAAAATGTTACACACATACAAAATGTTTCATTAACAGACAAAACTCTAAATACATACTCTGGTAGTCTCTTTTAGCTTCGCTCACAAAAGTAACATTATAGGTTATTATTTTAGGTGTTGTTTCAATGTACAATCATGAGAGAAAGCCAAGAAACTCGAAATCGTCTTTTTAAATTCATCATCACCATCATCAACCGGAAGTCGTCCACTGCTTAACATAGGCTTCCCCCATAGGACATCGGTTGGATGTGCTCTTGCGTCCAATGGTTCCACGCGATTTGATCAGGTTGTCGGTCCCACCTAGTGGGGGGCCTACACTACGTGTTCGGCATCGTGGGCGCCACTCGAGAACGTTTTAAATGGGTTGTTTGCATATTCAGAAGAGTAAAATAGCAGTAATTAAATTTAGTATAGTTATGTTAATTATCATGCTATATTTGCCCGCAGTTTTTATAATTTTGGATCCGCTGCATGCGTTTTTATAAAATCAAATTACATTACGCATAAATGTCTAAGATAATGTAAATTGATTTCATACGCGACTAGTCAGGAAAAAAGCGAGCGCAGTGAAGCGCTGCGTTGTGGCCTTACCATTAGAGGAACGACCTCCTCAACTCAATTAATTCGAAGAATGATTGCAAGTCAGCTGATACAAAACATCCCTCTCGCCCTTGGAGGCCCCGCGGTGCCCACTGTAAAACACTGAGTTTGACAGCCCCCGCAGGTTTCGACGCAAGTACTCGTAAACTTTATACGAGCCATTACAAACGCGATTCCGATCGTTACGCGCGCTGTCTGCTAGAGACTATAAATAAAAATTGACGTATGACCTTTATGCGCCCTTTTACATTATTAAACGGAAAATTGATATCTTAACGGATATCTTTGTAAGAAAACATAGCGTGTGTAGCAGGCGCGCTACAAATGTCTACAATATCCGTAGCATTACGTAGCTGCGTGCAGCTACGTCGCTACGAACATTGTGGTGCTACGACCGTTACATTACGTTCTGCACACGCTGTGGTTACGACACCGCTGATTCATTTGCCTCACATGTTACGTTGAGTTGCAGAAAAATAATCATTAATTTTCGAAAATCATTTAATGTGGTGTTACATAGCCAGCACCATTTTGAGTGAAATATCCTCAAGCGCCTATCGTTGTATTTCGGCAGCTGTACTTTAGACCCAATATACGAATTAGCGTTTTTATCATTTTCAACTATTACACTCTATGTTTACAGCAGCTGTTTTCTAGAAACGTTAGATATATATTTTTTTTTTAAATTACTTTAATTTATTTAGTATATATGTAATTATAAGTATATATATTTTATTAAGTATGTTTATATATTTAATTAAAATAGTTTAGTATTTTTAAATTATCAAGAATATAAAAAAATCTTAAATTTAATTAACTCACAGACACCAATAGGTATACAATAATATGCAAGTCTTTGATTAAAAAGCCAATTAAACCAAAGAAAAACACAAAGCAACATTCACAAAAGTATCGAAAGAACCCTCTTTTCTTGTGACATCAGATCATAAAAGTCCTCTTTGACCGGCCGCCCTCCGCCGGCCGCCCCGGGCGGCAATACACCTGCCAAAAAGAAACAAGAACAATAGCTGTTTTCATTTTAATCTGTATTGAGTTGAGGAATAATGAATCGTTCGGGCTGATTGTTGGGTGTTGTTTTGTTGTAAACCACTGTCTTCTTTTTCGTAACACTCTGTCCATACAAAGAAATGAAGATTGGCTATTGTATACCGTTCAATTCAATTTAGTACTTAACATGTTATATAATATTTTTCCAAATTGTATATAAAATATATGTGACACTAAAAAAAACAAATAAGATGGAATAATTACGATCAAGCACCGTTATTTTGTATTAAAGAGTTGTTTGTAATGTTTTGGGCTGGAGTGAAGAATACGACCGGCTCGTCTCGTTATTCAATAGTACAAAAAAAATTATCGCTCTGAGGGATGGTCGAAGTTGCTGAACACGTTAAAAGAATGGGGACTAAACTGTATTGTGGAACAAGGTGGCTGCTTGCTGAAAGATATTCTACTTGAGCACCTTCAAGCCGTATCACCACATGCGCTCTGATTCCGTAATACGCTGTCAACGTTTTTAGCTTTCTCTTGGGAATCGCTTAAAATAGCGAGCTTCGTGGCGTGCTTACCTTTATGTTATAAATTTCGTTTTTGGTCCTATATATAATGGATTAAAGGTTAAGTCTTTTTTATACTACATACTTAGATAGGTTAGCATTTCAGCACTATGTCGTCCGATCTCACGCTGTCTGTGAAACAGATGAACATGTTAAACCTAGATTAAAACCGGCTCTCAAGTGCAACAGCCAGAACACGCCGACAGGTGCTTATAGACAGAGTTTCAACTTGAGAAAGATATTTCTTGATTAAAACTTAAAAAGATAGTTAGCCAGGTGAACACTAGAATGACATATCACCATTCAAAGTTCCATGGAACGGTATTCCCGGGTTAAAATCATACCTACTCAGCTCATAATTTATTTTAACTTACAAACGATATCTTGTTAGACGCCGTGAATCCAATTACAAAGGACAAAGCTTATTCTTTGTTTATCAGAGCGGTTCAACCCTACAGATTAAAAGTAAAGAGAAACAGTTGGGTCCGCCCGCCCTGCGGCGACACGCCGGGCCGGCTGTCAGGGGCACGCCCCGCCGGTTTTGTTGTCCAACTGCCGATAATTGCGTCGCTTACCTTCGAACCAGCCCGTTGTAACAGTAAGGATAGTCCGGACTTTACGGTTGCGTAGTTATTAACTTTGTTTAGATGTATTTCCGAGTAAACAAAAGCTTTTTTTCTGAGTGGTGCTATAGGTACAATAAATCCGTTTCAGTTTTGATATAAACAAAAATAAATATTTATCATATATCCATGTCAACTTTTAAATTAAAAAAAAACACGACTGCCCTAGCCAGTGTGACTCGGGATGATCTAACTTTTCTAGAAATACCCTATACATCCACATCTGCTCAGCCATTTAAAAGTTATAGTGGAATTAAAAAACACATACATATATCAATGCTGAAAACATGACACTCCTTTTTTGGGCAGTCGTGTAAAAATATGTAATACGTCTTAAATTTGATTATAAATTAAAATTAATAAACTCTAAGGTTTATGCGTTTATAGCATGCTGAATTGAACAACTTTACTTACGTAGACACTACCCGCGACCACAAAGACCACAAAACATTCGAAACGTCGACAACTTAAATAAAATAAACACGAAAAAATCATAGTTTGGTTTGTAAAATGACATTAATTTGCATCGATGACACTGATCTACTTAAAATTCACAATTTCATTCTTCAAATATATTCAAGTTATATCCGGGTCCCTTACTGCATAAACTGTAGTCTGACCGTAGAGACGCCTGTACTGAGTTGACGCATTACAGACTAACTCTCGTTTTGAACTTTGACGTCTGTAATTATAAGTATTTTCGATTAGAGAGCTGCGACACGTTCAGTGAGTTACGTGGAAGTCAGCTCGGGGGTAATTGAAATTGAAATCAACTTTAATGTAGCTAGATGAAGTTAGTGACGAAGTAATTTTTTTTTTTTTTTTTTTTCATTTTCATATTAATGCGCAGAGTATTCCGGCACACTACACCGATATGTTGGCGTCTTTCGAGCATAATAATAACGTTCATGCCATTCTTGTCTCGGAGTCTTGGCTAAAACCATGCCTCCCCTCAACTACATACTCTCTACCTGGCTTTCGTTTAATTCGTAACGATCGCACTGGGAGAGTAGGTGGCGGCGTTGCCATTTATCTCCGTGCCCATTTTCCTTTCACCATTGTAGATATGTCACCGCAACCACCTCCTGCCAATGCTGGTGAACACCTCTTCGTAGAAGTTTCTCTTTCACACACTAAAATCCTTCTTGGAGTATATTATTCCCCTTCCCTCCGTATAGATTTCTTTGCCTCTTTTGAAAAACTTATGGAAGACACTTCACCTCCATATGATCACATCATTATAATGGGTGATTTCAATACATGTCTTCTTAAGAAGGACACCCGTTCTTCTAAGTTCGAATCCATCATTAAGGCTAGTAATATGACAATTCTTCCTTTAAATGCCACACATTGTCTTCCAAATTCAGCACCATCCCTTCTTGATCTTATGATCGTGTCTTCTGCTGGTCATGTTAGCAAATATGGTCAATGTGCGGCGGATGTCTTTTCAAATCATGATCTTATATATATCTCTCTTACAAAATCCGCCCACCTAAAGCTAAGCCCAAAATTCTTCTGCAGCGCAATTTTGGTGGCATTGATCTCGAGAGTTTACGCAAAGATGCTCTAGAAACCGACTGGTCCGACGTAGTTAATGCGAATTCGGTTGATGAAAAAGTTGACAGTTTCAACAAGATTCTTGTGAATCTTTATGACGTTCATGCCCCTCTGCGCCCTGTCAAAATTAAGCATCTCCCTGCACCTTGGCTTACAAGCGACATTAAATCTATCATGCATAAAAAATTTGTAGCCAAGGCTCGATTAAAGTGTCGGCCTACTGACAGGAATAAAGAACGCTACACCGATAGTAGGAATCTCTGCAATAGGGTGTGTAGAAACGCGATACGCCAGCACATTCACGAGTCTGTTGATAACCAAGACCCCTCTAAGGTCTGGAAATTTCTTAGATCGTTAGGAGTTGGAAAACAACGTCAAGGTAATTTCCCTAATAACTTCGATATCAATTCACTTAATCAGCATTTCTCAACATCTTTTAATTTCGATGCAACCACCAAAGCAACCACATTAAATCATCTTTCTTCTATCCCAACTCCTGACTATTCTTCATTTGTTTTCCATCAATTTACCGATAGTGATGTTAAGAAGAGCATTTCATCTATTTCGTCGAATGCGATCGGTAGCGATAGTATCAGTCGCAATATGATCATGCCCATACTTGATGAAATCTCTCCGATAATTCAGTACATCCTTAATGAGTCAATTACGTGTGGCTCCTTCCCATTTTTATGGAAAGAAGCTCAAATTATTCCTCTCCCAAAAAAATCCAATCCATCTTCCTATTCTGACTTTCGCCCTATTTCCATCTTGCCTTTCCTCTCTAAAGTTCTTGAACGGCTTGTCCATCAGCAACTCAGTTTGTTTCTTATTAGAAACAATCTCCTTAATCCTTTCCAGTCCGGGTTTCGACCTGGTCATAGTACAGTATCGGCTCTAGTTAAAATCACGGATGATATTCGTTTTGGCATGGCTGATGGGCATTTGACTGTTCTATCGCTGCTTGATTTTAGCAATGCCTTTAACAACGTCGACTTTGACATTCTATTGGCAATCCTTCGCTCTCTTAACATATCTCCTACGGTGGTTGATTGGTTTCATAGTTACCTGTTTGGTCGTCGGCAGCGTATTCGAGTTGATGACACTTTTTCATCATGGTGTAATACGTCTGCTGGTGTTCCACAGGGCGGTGTGCTATCTCCTCTTCTCTTTGCTATCTTTATCAATTCTATTTCTCAACAACTTTCTTCATCCTACCACCTCTACGCAGACGATCTCCAAGTGTATCGACATTCATCTCTGGAGCAACTACCTGCGGCCATTAACTCCATTAATTCCGACCTACGTATCATCTCTGATTGGAGCAAACGTCATGGTCTTAGCGTTAACCCTGCAAAGACCCAGATGATAGTCGTCGGCAGTTCTAGGATGATATCGAAAATTGACTGGTTTCGCCTCCCGCAAGTGATCTTTGACGGAACAGTTATAAAAATCAACGATACCGTTAAGGATCTTGGGGTAGTCATTGATAGGCAGCTGTCATGGGGACCTCAACTGGCAGAAATCAGTCGAAAACTTTTTGCTTCAGCTGGTTCACTTCGTAGATTGCGCAACTTTCTGCCGATAAACACTAAAACTGCCCTAGCACAATCCCTTTTACTCCCCATACTTGATTATGCTGACGCCTGCTATCTGGATTTAACCCAGGAACAGCTTAATAAGCTCGAGCGCTTACAAAATTTTTGCAGCCGTTTCATTTTCGGTCTACGCAAGTACGATCATGTGTCTGAATTTCGGAATAAGCTTAAGTGGTTACCGATTCGCCTTCGCCGGAATACTCATATCCTTTCTTTACTTTACTCTATCCTCTTTTTCCCTTCTACTCCATCGTATCTTAAGGAGCGTTTCGAATTCTTACATCTCTCTAATATTCGACCCTTGCGCTCTTCAGACACGTTACAACTTAAGACCCCTCTTCATTGTTCACAGTTTTCGGACAAATCCTTTACAGTGCAAGCAGTCCAATTGTGGAATGCGCTGCCCGTAACGATCAAAAAGGCCAAATCTATTGAAATTTTTAAACGATTGGTTAAAGAACATTACTTGTCCTCTGTCTGATGGAACTGCTACGCTATTTTCCTAAACCTTGGTTATAGAGATATATATATGTATATGTATTGTATTAAATTATGTATATGTATTGAATATTATATAATATATAATTTGTATGTTTATGAATTATAATATATAAGTATTTTAAGTAGGTTTATGTTAGCATAGTATGTTATAGTGTAGTAATTTCCTTCATTATTTATAATTTGTTGTACACCACCGTCTACTAAATTTTTAAAATTATCCAATCCATCCTAAGGTTGTCTGTAAGAGATTGCTTATAGCGATAAGACCGCCGTTTGTTTTACCGTAATTTGTTCTTTTTTTCTGTTTGTCATTTTATGTTTTATTTGGTATGCAATAAAGAGTTTTTGTATTGTATTGTATTGTAATTTTGCCTTAATAAACGATTTTCAAACTGTAACAATTTTTTTATGGTATAAAACAAGCTTTTTAAAATATTTTATTTCTATTGCAATTATTTATCTTAGTGTTTGACCATTATCTCGCTTCACGAAGCTGGTTACACGGTAAACCTTTACTGGGACGTGGTGTAGTTTATAAATAAATCTATCTTATCTTACAAATAAATAAAATTGAAGTGTCTGTTTGTAATATCAAAATAACAGCTTTTTACAAGATGCATATGAAAGTATATACGGTACATATAACAAGTCAACCATTTTTAAAATTTTTGTCTGTTTGTTTGTTCCGGGTAATCTCCGAAACGGCTGGACCGATTTTGACGGGACTTTCACTGGCAGATAGCTGATGTTACAAGAAGTAACTAAGGTTATGTGGGCGAAGCCGCGGGACACAGCTAATAAGGCTTCTAGTATAAAAAAGTAGTACAAGTATTTCTATGGGAGGTTCTTGTTATTTTAATATTGCATGCAAATCCATCACGGAGCGGGTATACAAATCGAAAGCTCGAGAGCACACGTGTTTTAAATTATACCGGTGACGTCACTCGCAGCCGCCATCGTGATTAAGCGTTTTGTTACACCCCATGGTGGGAAATTGAATTTTCATTGAACGCGCTGCAGTGCCGCGCCACCGGAAGTGATTAGCATTTGTTACTACTACTGGAGTTAACCGAAAAATGTTATCAATTTGTTTTGCGTAAGTAATACAAAACTGAACATGCCGTGGTACATACACAGGTGGATACTCGCATAGAGTTAGTCCTAGCACCTGTGCTAAAAATAAGTTAAGTCAGTTGTCTTAAACTTTTACATGTCACAATTCAACATTAAGAAAATATTTGTTAGTTCGTCACAGAGAGGCAGAGGCTGCGGCGCGGCGTCCAGCATTACCATTCAAGTTTTATTCAAGGCTCGGCCGCCGAGAGTTACTGGAGAGTTTGAGAACAATAATGAATTCAAGTGATATGCGGCTTTTGTTGCGGACAACGAAAAGTATTAGTGATGAGATTTTTCGACGCAAGTAAGAAGTAGAATGCTTTTTTGGTTATTTTTGTAGGAGCATCGCTTTGATTTATAAAGTTAGCAATTAAATAAGATATAATAAGACAACACAACCGCAGGGGTATCATGATTTTTATTATTTACTCTGCGAGCCCAAATTTTAAAAGTCTGGTCGATTGAGTAAGCTCTATTTCTCCATATACATATTACATTATATGTATACTAGCTTCCGCCCGCGGTTTTCACCCGCGTTCCCACAGGAACCGTGCATTTTTTCGGGATAAAAAGTAGCCTATGTTACTCTCCGGTCCCTAAACTATATCTATGCCAAAAATCACGTCGATCCGTTGTTCCGTTGCTGCGTGAAAGAAGGACAAACCAACAAACCAAAAAACACACTTTTGCATTTATAATATTAGTAGGATGTCTTCACAATTTATTATCAGAAGTAGTAGTGTCTCTGTGAAAACTAAAATATAAATCAATAAATAATAATAAATTCTGTCAAAATTTTAAATTAAACATCTACTGAAGAGTGCAGATTGAAAATACCCCCCCGAAGAGCCCAATATCTCCGCCACCAGCCGAGCTCGATCGGCCGCGCTCGCCGCTCGCTCGCCCACTCCACACTCGCAGTTCCGAGCTATCAGCTCCGCCGCCGCTCCTACTCCTATTGAACATGAATAAAATATTCGATGAAAGCCAGTTTCCAGCGCGAATCGCTTTTAAGCGTGTTAATTGGTGTGTTATGAATAAAGCAATCAGCTTTTGAAGTTTTTGTTTCAAATGTGAATTGGGTCGGAGTGAATGGCGCTTAATTGTAAAGTTAAATATTGGATCGATGTCTGGCCTGTTTTTTTATCTGTGATGACAGAATAGAGCCTCCCCTGTAGTTGAGTTTCCTAAAATTTTTAGGTGTCAGAATTATTTCAGTCTGAATTGGAAAACTGTAAAGTTTATAGTACACACTTCAGTTATAACTAATAAAAAAAATTTCAAATTATGGCCAAGAATAATTAAAGAGAAAATAAAAGAAAATTAGTGTTCAACATTTACAGTTTTTTTTTTCTTGCTTTCTGTTCCATACTTTGGAAGAAGCTAATATGTCCAGTTGTAAACTATACCGGTGGAAGAAGCTGTTGAAGAGGAGTATTTCTGATAAAGCTGAATTCTGAACAAAACGAACCGCAGTCCCTCCTAGTAGTAGTGAATCTAACAAACATCCAACGTATTAACTACAAAAAAGAACGATTAATATTTTCTCTTTTATATAATAAAAATGTATCTCTGTTTACAAAAGTCTGTTTATCATTCTAGATAATAAAACCTTAGCGCAGGATGTCAACCCTTTTAGCTCTAGAATACCTATCTAGCTATTGTGTTTATAGTCTAGAATGGAAGGCGAAACACGGGTGTAATGTTTCCTGACAAACAACTAGTTTCGAGAAATGGGATCCTCCGCCAATATTTGTTCGTATGATTGAGTTTATTCAGGGCTTTTGTTTTTGATATATTTGTCGAATTATTGACTGCTCGCGACTCCGTCCGGAACTAATGCTCGGTCGGAGACTTTTCTACGTCATTGAGCGTAATTTTATTACTCTTGATAATTACGCTTTGCATTTCACGGGACGTTGGCTGCTGACAGCCAAGCATCGAGATACTTCCTCCTACCTTATAGGTTTAAGTCTTTCATCATCATCATCAGCCGGAAGACGTCCACTGCTGAACATAGGCCTTCCTCATAGAACGCCACTTGGATCGCCTACTCGCCTCTTGCATCCAACGGTTTCCCGCGGTTTTGACAAGGTCATCGTTCCACCTAGTGGGGGGCCGGCCTACACTTCCGGTTCGTGGTCGCCACTCGAGAACCTTTCTTCCCCATCAGTTATCGGTTTTGCCATCCATAGCTCGTTGCGAGTTGGATACTTCGTGCGACCTCTGTTTAAGTTATTATCAAGCAATATTAAATGCCTCACAGTCTCGGTTCAAAGATCACATTAATAAAGTTAAAGCACTCTGATAAGTTCTTCGAAAAAACTTTCTAAAGGACTGTACATTGGCCCTATCTCGGGCGCTTGTTTCTATCAATATCATAGCTTTTATTTCAAATACAAGGAGGATTTCAAATAAAAGCTATGAAAATTTCAAATCATAAAATGTAATAATTACTAAAATCTCCCACAACAGCGCGCGCCGTAATTGTTTCTTCGTTTGTTTTAATTGCGCACCACTAGTTACAGCTAGGCTAATGCTCTCTTTGCACTATAAACAAGGAATTCCACTGGCGAGTGTGTCCGCGCGCAGCCGTGCCGCCGCCGCCGCGACTGCTATTATTATAAACGCTAAATTCTCAGACAATAAAGATCGTTATAACATGCCCTCAGGCGGTGGCAGCCCTACTCCTCGCGATTCGCTCATAATTCAAATAACGCGCGCTCATTGGAGACTCGTAACGAACATCCGCCAATGCCGTTACAGTAACAATTAAACCGCCTAGGGATGTCACGCGCCCATTGTTAAATATCCTAGGTTTATTTAAATGACTGTGTTGTGACGTAACGACGTCCGCAGCAGAAGGAACGGACAAAGGTGTTCTGCAAATTTCATATCGCAAAAATCGTAGACTACTCGAATGAATAGGCTCGATTATTCGGTGGCTCTTAAACGATATAATTTATTGAAAAGAGCAGACGGTAAAGTAGGCACGGGGGAGTATGATAAAAGATCCTCGTAATGCCCTTTGAACCAGAAAATTGCGCAACTGTCTTGTATCTGAATTCGTTTTGTTATCATATTCGTGTTTCTATTACATTATCTACTGCGGCATATTGTCTGTTATTACGCATGGGTCTAATATTAAGGTATAACTACTAGCTTAACTATGCTTTCATTTTAATACGTCTGCTGTCTGGCGAATTTCATAAGGTCCATTTAAATAAAAACTGTTTTAGTAGCACACAGATAATATGAATCGCATCAAAGCCTCGATCGCGCCATTCAAATGGAAATGTGCCGCAAACGTTTCCACCGTCTGACACAAGTGTTCCCAGACGTGCGATTGTCGCGAACAAAGGCGACGCGATACCCGCAGCCCGACGCCGACGCGATGCTGATATGACAACCGACCCACACAAGCTGCCGACACGACAAGCGGCCGACACAAGCTGCCCTAACGTATCCGCCGCCCGCGGCGGACGCCCGGATGCGTATTGTCCGCGAGCTTATCAACTCTGTTGTCTTGCGAGCAACAGCTTGATCTTGTTTAGTATCTTAGACAGTTGGAAATAAATGAAATTAGAAGACATCGTTGCGGCATGCACATTCCGTATTTTGAGAATATTATTAATTTCGTGCCATTGTAATTATAATTTTCAATATCATAATTATTACATAGGTATTTGTATACAAACATTCTGCTCATAAATGTGAAAATTGTTTAATTTTAGATGTGTAATTTCGGAGTTGTCGGAGGTGAATGTTGGTCGCGTAATCGACTATTTGTTTCGAGTTGATTATTTTAGGATTATGATATGTATTTTATTTACGGATAGCCCATTATGACCAAAATGATGGCACTTGGTTCGGGACTCTTTTATGAATTACTATTCATTTAAATAAAATTTAAAACAATAAAGCTCCATTTTGAAAAATAATACCGTTAAGTCGCACCTAAGCTTCCCTTTGCAATTCTTTTTATTTTCATATTTATTTTTTTGTGGGAATTTATTAGATTGGTAGGTACATAGAACAATATAAGTTTCGCTATAATATATTTAAGAAATGTGGTGTAAAATAAGTTTTTTGTAATAAAAGTATAATGTTAAAGTCACATGAAAAATAATAAAACCGAAATAAAAAGCGCAATATAAAAAGCCAACAAATTCTATAAGTAGCTTGCAATAAAGACAAAGACTGCGTGTTCTCTAAAAAGCAAAAACAAGAAGATCCTTTCACAGAAGCTTTTAAAATCGGTGCGGGCGGACGGAAGGGAGCCACCAGTAGTGTACAAAGAAAGGATCCGGTTCCGGTGAAATTAATGTAATATCCGGCCCGGACGACCGGACGCGGACCTAATCAAATAACGGAGCGTCTGCGAGTGAACACACGAGTTTATTGTTGAAAGCTGGTTGCTTAAGAGCATTTCACTAAACATATTTTAAAGTAACAAGGAGAGGATTTAGAACGCAGTGGAATGGACTGTTGTGTTAGATTATGGTATGTTTTGACTTTTGAAGGGGCGTGCAATACGAGTATCCTTCTTCCTACTAATATTATAAATGCGAAAGTGTGTTTGTTGGTTTGTTAGTTTATCATCCTTTCACGCAGCAACGGGACAACGGATTTACGTGATTTTTGGCATAGAAATAGTTTAGGGATCGGAGAGTAATGTAGGCTAGTTTTATCCTGGAAAAATGCACGTTTCCTGTGGGAACGCGGGTGAAAACCGCGGGCAGAAGCTAGTACAATATAAATAATTGTTCGAGCTATTACTAATACATAGCTCTCGTGGTTTAGTTGGTAGATCGGTGTGGAGAGTAAGGGTTATGGGTTCGATTAATCTCATTGCACTCTCCTGTGTCTGGGACGATTTGATGATATAAGCTGCGCGTAGTTTCATATACCAATCTTCAGGATAAACGTTCCGAGACATTATCATACTTTACTTCCCTGATAGATTAACACACGAAACATGATCAAGAGTAACGATGCCGTGGCGCCACGAACGCTCGTCGCAAGAAAATCCCGGTGGTTACTATAACTTGTAGCCTCATTCCTCATGGATGGTTACTGCCTTAACCGCCTTAGTCGACGACGGTGCAACACGCTCGCCCAGAAGATTGTAGTGCGTAAGAAAAACAGATGCTAACAACGGCAAAGTCTATTTCGAATTAACAAAATACTCTCCGCAATAATAAGGGACGAAGCATAAAGCTAGCATTTTTTTTTAAATTCCATTTAATAATTTCAAATATGCCTGAATGGTTCAAATTCAAATTCAAAAGTCTTTATTCAAATAGGCCCCAAAGGAGCACTTATGAAAGTTAAAATGACTCTAACAGCGGGCCTCTGCAACATTCATCTACCCGAATCACAGACTAAAACTAATGCTGTCTTTATCAGAACATAATAAATGACAAAGACACCAACAGACCCAATCCGTGCTCAAAGTCAACGAACCTTCCAGAAACCCACCGTGCCCGTTCCAAATTGGTATAGGCCGAGCAAGAAGAAGGGCAAGAAACTCGTCACGGCATTCTTTTTAAAAAAAGTGGTTTTTTACAATGATTCTAATGGGAACAACTAACAATTTAAAGTTTAGTAGTCGCCAGGAGGCTCCTGAGCTGTTTGCCTCCATGCATCCTTGTCATCTACATAATCCTTAATTTTATAATACGCTTTTTTAATTAATACACTCTTGACTATACGTTCAAACTTTCCTTGTGGTAATTCAGTTAATACTTTAGGAATTTTGTTGTAGAATCTGACACCATTTGCCAGGAACGATTTGTTAGTTTTACTTAATCTGAACCCGGGTACAACAATTTTATGTTTACTTCTAGTATTTAACTCATGTACATCACTTTTTAAGTTAAATTTAGTAATATTCTTCCGTACATACATTATATTTTCCAAAATGTATAGCGAAGGTAGGGTTAGAAGACCTATTTCTTTAAAAAAGTCTCTTAGAGATTCGCGGTTGCGGTTGAAAACGCGATATTTGTAATAAAACATTTTCATATCCTTTCAAACAACGTGGATAATCACTATCCATAGCGTCCAAAACAAACAAAAGCTATCTTGTTACTATCAAGGGACGCTCGTGTCTCTATCGCGCCCATTCGTCCCGTCAGCTCGGTCAATGGGACTGTAAAAGTTTGCGGGTCGACGCCAGAGGTCCGACGACTACTCGCTTTGAATAACAAAACGGTCCAGTATATTATAATAGCATTGATAATATTTGTAAGGCCTATATCTATGTATAATTTTAAAACATGAGATAAAAAGTTAAAAACCGTGGAATCTTGTTTAATTCGATATATTTTTTCCTTTTATTATATTTATATATTATATTTTGTCTTAACCCTGTATTATTAAAATTTAACCTCATGCTAAGCTCAAGATAAGTATTTATTGAACTATTATTAATACCATCACGACAAATTTCCTTTGGGATGTGTGGAGAGAAAAAGGTCTTTATTAAAGGTCGCTTATTAAAAATACAACGTTCATCGATTTCTATTGAAACCCTTAATTTAAACAAGATAACATAATAATGCTGTTAATTGTTACGTCAATAATGTGGTCTTATCACTCATACGATCTCAAACAAGCTTTAAAAGTAGGTGTGTAGGTAATAGACGGATGGCGGTGTACTTAGTTGTTAGTTATGTTGTAAGTACATACAACAGTTATATTTAGAACAACACAATACCGACGTTGTGTAGAGTGTCGTATATTGAAGCAGTCTCGCTTGAATGCCGTTGAGCGGCTGGAGACAATAGTCGCCTCGTGGAGCCTCGGCTACTGTGTGCCAGTCGCTCGCCCAAGTGACAACAACCGGAACTTGGTTCGAAGCCTACAATGAATTAAGGCTTTCAGGGAAGGAAAACAAAATAATTTAAACATAGCCTCCATGGAATGGTTAAATTAAATGTAAAAACTAGCACTTTTTATTAAGTGCTCAATTACTTGTTCCAATTTCATCTTTGATCACTTATTACAAGGGAATGGTGAGATCGACCGGGATGGGACGTTACGCATAGAATCAGCTCAGGGTGTATGAAATGGCGAGAGGTCACAGCAACAACATGCTATCCAACGGATGCCTCTTAAGATAAAGGGCAAAATTTACAAATCCTTCATAGAGCCTGTTGACCTAATGTATGAATCGGAATTCTGGGCTTCGAAGTGGATGGATCAAAGAAGATGGCGTTACCGGATATGAGAACGTTGAGATGTATGTGTAGAGTGGTAGATAAAATAAGAAACATAAGTAAAAGAATACATGCTAAGTAAAAGTATGCTTTTACTAAGTAAGCACCTATAGATGCTACTTTCAGACTCCGTATAATATACTGGTGATAGTAAAGTTGAAAGGGAATCGTTCGACTTGGTATGTGCATGTTATGAGGAGAAATTCAAGTTCATCGACTTACCCTTACTTACTTATTACACCACGGCGCTGATTGATTTCATCCAAGTTCATTTTCATATTTTTCATCTTATAAATGAAAAATTATGTGCAAGCAGCTGCGCTGGCGCGTGTCAACGCTGCTCCGCCGCCCCGCGCCAGCCCCGCAACCCCATCTGGCGGCGGTTCCGTGTCGCCTCCGCTCGAACCACTCTAATCTCCCTCCATTTAGTGTCATTCCTATCTCTTCCCTCCACTTTAGTAGAGATTCTATGGCATGTTTTAGTTACGGCTGGTTGCTTCTGTTGGTAAAGACAATATGAATCATTGGATTATTCCCGGGGCACGCGACTGGTTTTCCCAAACATTAGGCAAAAGCTAATTTAATTTAAAGCTCTGTTATATTTTGTGAATTGTATTTTTTTTTTTTCAATTTTTTGGTTAATAATATTTTTCTTTTCCACAACAGCTGTAATCCACTTATTTTCGCTTTATATATCTACCAATTTAAATAAATTGTTTATTATTCTAAACTTCTATTTAAAGAGCATAATTTCAGATTGATCTCGTATACATTGAATGAAAATGAATTTAAAAGTAGGAGAAGAATTTTTGGTTTTCAGTTTACAATTTACACTGGGTTTTTAAAACTATTATTGACGAATGGCTTCTTTATATTACGGTCTTGGACTATACATGTCCAGTGTTTACTAAATAAAAACATCAATTAACCACCATGTTAAAGCACATTTTGTAATTATTAGCAATATCAATCGACCCGACTTAAAACGAAAATTCAGAAAAATCGTCTCGTAATTTAACACAACATTAGCTCTTGAACTACCCTCAAGCCTCCGAGATTGAACAAAGGGGGGCTAATGGTGGGGTGGAGGGGGCGGCAACAAGTGGCGCCGCGACTCGGCGGGACCAGTTGATTGATACGCAGCCGCCGGAGCGGACGCCTTCATGTATGACGGAGCTCTCTGTTTATCGTTGATTTATCTACATTATGGACGGAAAATTTCGTGAATCTGGAATGGGGGAATAGGGAGAATTAAATAGCTATTGTATAATAAAAACTCATAACATTTCAGCCACTCATTCCGTTGCAGGGCTAGCACAATTGTGCCTTGTGACGAACCACAACAATACGAATGTTGGTCATGAATTATGATTTGCTTTTCTTGTATCAAATTCTTAATTAACTGTTCTTTCTCTGTGGAGTGTCTTGCTAATTAATATTCAAGGCGTCTCTCAATAATAGAATTTAAAAAATAGTACATTTAGTACTAGTAGGTATTTATTTGGTACCATGACGTCAATCTGCCCGTCGGGTCCCGGTGATGTTTATTGATGAAGCGTCTGACGACTGAGAGGTGACTGACGCCTCACAGACTTGTTACGTCATCTGAGGAAAATATTTATAGCTGAATAGATTGATAGCCTGATACCTAATAGAAATACCTTTGTGGTTAAAAATTTTGACATAAAATCTCTGCATTTTTCAGGTTCTCGATTTACTATTAAAACAATTTATAAACAACTGGATACATAATTTTAAGATCTTATAAGCTAGGTGTGTAAAATACTCTTCCCAGCACAAATTACTCCTCCGATTCAAAAGGTCTTACGTTAAAATAAAATTTAAAAGCGACTAAGTATTGTCTCATCTGTCCGTACTATTATAAATACGAAAGTGTGTTTGTTGATTTGTCCTTCTTTCATGCAGCAACGGAGAAACGGATCCATGGATATAGTCTACTGACTTCTGCCCGCGGTTTCATCCACGTTCCCACAGGAACCGTGCGTTTTCCAGGATAAAAATAAGCCTATATTACTCTCTGGTCAATAAACTATATCTAAGCCAAAAATCACGTCGATCCGTTGCTCCGTTGCTGTGTGAAAGAAGGACAAATCAATAAACGTACAAACACTTTCGCATTTAACCGGAGAGCAACATAGGGTATACTTTTTATCCCGCAAAATGCACGGTTCCCGTGGGAACCTTCACGCTGGTAGAAGGTAGTATTTTCTATGTATATATGTATATGTTATGTATATATATTATATGAAGAAAATACTGCGTTAAAATGGACTATTTTTGTTCCAGGACGAGACAAAATCATCCCGGTGCAGTTGTAGAAATTAGTGATAATCCGTTGGACGCTAGCAAAGTAAGTTAACCTTCACTCTTTGAGTAACCAGGATTAAACTGTTCAAAAAACCATTAAAAGGCCGGAGGAGAAGTTAAACAAATAATATGAAAATTGTAGCATAGAAGCTTGTTACTGGATAAGTTTCAGGGAGTCCAACTTTATTAAAACTACGTCTGGAGTCGGACCGAAGTTCTTAGAGTTCAGTGACCACTCATCAGAGTGGATCGGCTAACGTCTATTAGGACCGATAGAACCGATCCCTTAACGACCGTTCATTCAGGGTCACTTAAAAGAAAATTTAGCCAATCTCGAAAGTTCACGAACCCGAGGATCGATTTCAGGTTCACTTACGAAACGCGGCCGTATCTCACACCAAATCGGCTGGAGACAAGAATTGTGATCTGCTAATTTGCGTTTACCTAATATACTGAACACTTTCCTCTTTCCAGCTATTGATAGCCTTCGAAACGGGGTTAATAGTGGTGTGGGACCTCCGCGCGAAGGCGGCGGAGTGGCGCGGCTGCCTGGGGCTGGGCGTGCCGGGCGAGGGCGTGCGCGCCGCCGCGTGGCAGCACGACGGCAAGTTCATGACGGCGCACGTGGACGGCGCGCTGGCCACGTGGACGGCGCGCGCGCCGCGCCCCGCCGCGCTCTCCTACCCGCACGGTGAGCCTGCCTCCCTTGCTCTCTATTTACCTGCAATGGTTTTTGGCTGCCGTGATTGTTCCAGCGCCTCCTTAATAGCTCTCATCGACAAATTTGCGTTTAGTATGTCTGTCGATACTCGGCGGTTCAAATAGCCCGTTTTCAGATTGGCCAAGATCGTCTGTGTACATAATAGACATCGCATAGTATAGTAAGATCATCATCACCAACGTACGTTAATGAACACACCCTCAACGAACAACAGTGAGTTGATCTTCAGCAGCTTTCATCCGGTCTAGAGTTGCCTTGACTAGTTTCAATGCATCTACCCTATTATTATATAGTCGTCTCTTTCGAGATATGTTACCAGCCTATTGCTAGTTACATGCTAATCATTTGAGCTATGTTGACACTGGTATTTCGTTTGGATCTTATCCGTAAGAAATTCGAATCTTCTTGTAATGCTCTCCATAGCTTGTTGAGATTTTTTTATCCGTGTAGACTGTAAGACGACTCTGCTCTCCTGAGAGCTTCCGAGTGCAAAGTGAATCTTCTGATGCAATATGTCAACTACTATTTATTACTTGTTTATTTATATTTCAGCAAAAGCAAACAAAGATGGAAAATTAGAACCTTGTAAACCTATACTAAGACTGGAATGGAAAACATCAAGAACAGGGTAAGTTCACACTCAAACCAGTTAAGTTTATGCTTAATTACATTGTAATTTCTGACATAACCAAGATTAAAAGATGATGAGGGTGAGGGGTTAAAAAGCTTCTGTTAGCAGGTTAATTGAGCGTGTTCACACAAAATATCAGTGATAACGACCGTCACAATCATCATTCTCATAACAAGGTTTATAAATGGCACATTCGACAAATCCTGCGATCCAAGCAGCCGACGAGCGCTCGTTAGCCGGGAATATCGGGATCGAATCAACCCGATGGATCGGAAAGCCGAGCTTTAAATGAACCAATCCCGATCTTGCTGGCCGATAGCGTTGTTTTTACTGCGCTCATAATGTGCTGATGGGATTTTAAGTTGTTTTGTCATCGACGCGTGTCATCGCCTAGAGGTACCTACATATAGAGGGAAGTCATTGGCAGTAATTACTCTTCTCCTTACATTCTCACGCATAAATGGATTCCCTATATGTGATGTTTGTTGGCACTACGTACAAGGCCTAAAAAAGTGTTTTCTGAGGCCTTGTTGTGCGTAGCATGAGCGTAGAGCGAGTTTTCATACTTAACTATATTTATAAGAATGTATTTCGTTGCCTTAACGAAATATTTTAAGTATTGCCTTTATTTTGATAGACTTGCGTTTAATTACAATCTTTATCAACAATAGTAGATAAAAATTATTTTTTAACACCCTCTCTCGTAAAGCTGATATAATTCCACCGGTTTTAAATATGTAAAGCGGGTCATAAAAAACGCGTGTGTTATCAAAGCAAATAGTTAAGTTACAGTCCATACAAATTCCATAACAGTATTATTTGCCATTTCAAATATGGAACTGATCGCCGCCGCACCACTCCAGCTAGTGAGCAGCGCGCTGTTGCTATTCAAGCGCGTTGGTAAAATGGCGGGAAAGCAACAGTGTGCATTCACAGATTGAGTTTATTTAAATGTTTTTTTTTTTTCTGTTTACTCGCAAGTGTGTTAAAAAACGTCGTACGATATACGTGCGTATTGGTTATAACATCTTTACGCACTAATATCGTAATGTACTATTTTAACACCCTCTCTCGTAAAACTGATATAATTCCACCGGTTTTAAATATGTAAAGCGGGTCATAAAAAACGCGTGTGTTATCAAAGCAAATAGTTAAGTTACAGTCCATACAAATTCCATAACAGTATTATTTGCCATTTCAAATATGGAACTGATCGCCGCCGCACCACTCCAGCTAGTGAGCAGCGCGCTGTTGCTATTCAAGCGCGCTGGTAAAATGGCGGGAAAGCAACAGTGTGCATTCACAGATTGAGTTTATTTAAAATGTTTTTTTTTCCTGTTTACTCGCAAGTGTGTTAAAAAACGTCGTACGATATACGTGCGTATTGGTTATTGGTTATAACCATCTTTACGCACTAATATCGTAATGTACTATTAAAGTAATAACTTAAAAATAATTTTGAGTTATCTTTTAAAGTACACGGTTACTAAATTTATTTGTACACCTATAAGTATGAAAGGATCACAAACGTTACGCAACTTCGTCACTGCAAGTAACCGGTGATCGTTTCCGGTTCCAGGGAGAGCCTGGTGATATTCTCGGGCGGGCTGCCGTCGGACAAGGCGGGGCGCACGCACAGCGTCACGGTGCTCAGCGGCAAGAACACTACCGTGCTGGAGATGGAGCACAGCGTCGTGGACTTCGTCACGCTGTGCGAGTCGCCGCACACGGCCGGTACAACACTAGCATCATTATCAGCCTCTTACGCTCCCACTGGGATACGGGCCTTCTCTCAGAGAGAGAGGTACGGGCCATAATCCACCACGCGGGCCCAGTGCTTGGTGGATGTCACATGTCCTCGAATTTTGTGGTTCATGAGCACGCCGGTTTCCTCACGATGGTTTCCTTCACCGTTTTAGAGCGAGTGTGAATAATCCGCACATAACTTGATAAATAACTTGAGATTCGAACTCGACACACTCGCTTGCAATGTCATCATCTGCCCAGAACTTTGTAACACAAAGGCCTGCGCGGCACTGCATTGCGCTCGTTACCCTGAGACATTAGGTATTAAGGCTCATAAGCCCAGTAATTTCACTGGATACTCTGCTCATCAAACCGGAACACAGTAATGCTTGCACACTACTGCTTGGCGGCAGACTTCACGAGCAAAGCGGTGGTAACAACCCAGACGGACACTCGCAGAAGAGTTAGTCCTCCCACTAACATCCGCTAGTGTCGGTAAACACTACAAAATATATTTTATGATGAAATGTTGTCTTTATCGCTCTAAGCGATATAAAGACGGCTTCGTTCTCAACCAGCGCAAGTTCAGGACCTAAACAAAGTCGGATCTCACACCAACTTTAACTTTTAGTTATTAATAATATTAAAAGTTAAAAGTAATGATTCTACAGAGTATTGAATGGAGTATGGACCGACCCTCTCTGATTTTGCCTTACTAAACAAAACAGATTCCCACGTTCCAGATTACCAAGAGCCGTACGCGATAGTGGTGCTGCTGCAGAACGACCTGGTGGTGATCGACCTGCAGTCCCCGGGGTACCCTTGCTTCGAGAACCCCTACCCCATGGACATCCACGAGTCGCCCGTCACGTGCTGCTCCTACTTCGCAGACTGCCCCTCCGACCTGGTCAGTACTCAATGCCTACGGTTGTTTAGTAATAAATTATAGACCGGACATCAAAGTTCTTATTTATGCAAATAAATAGATACATCCAAAACTTGTATATCCCCAACGTCCCCACCGGTGGGGACATCCGGATATTAGAAATGTACTCCAAATTTCCATAAATGCATTCAACACAACTCTTTTCCAGATCCCGGCGTTCTACTCGGTGGGCCGGCAGGGCAACAAGAAGACGGGCGGCTTCAGCGAGAAGCTGTGGCCCATCAACGGCGGCGAGTGGGCGCCCGCCTCCTGTTCGTACAGTGAAATTATACTTACAGGGTCAGTTGTCTTGTAATCACATGTTCTACTATTTGGTTACCTTTTGGAAGATCACATTACTGAGTCGATTTTACAAACTTTTAATAACCTTCCAATGCAATATTGTTAGTTTGTTTAGATCAAATCTTGCCACTTCCTGGTGTTCCATTGAGCCGAAATATTACATACCTACATTATACAAATCGGATCACAATGCAATATAATGCTGTCACAGAGCTGGTCTGATGATGAAGCCGGAAGGCAGTCGTCACAGGAACTCTGTAACGAAACGACGTAATTCCATATATTTCGGACTCGTTTGATTTGTCACGCACTCTGGTCCTAGATGATGTCCAGGGTCCTGATGATGGAGCCGGAAGGTAACCACAGGTTTACAGTACCAATCTTACAAAAGCTGGTCTGGAAAAATATTTTTTTACACAAAACGCTTGTTGTTAGCCGAGCGCGAACTGATCTACTTTTAATCAGACGTCCCAGAGTTCGAGTCCCGGCTCGGGCCCGCACCAATGACTTAAATCAAGTTATGTGCAGATTTTGCAGAATTAGGTTAATAAAATGACCCAACATAATCTGCCCAAGTTGATACTATAAGGCACGAGGTATTAGGTAAGGTACGAGGCGTGTCTGTACTCTGTACCAATGGACTGCGACCGAAGATTTGAAGAGTACCGAAAAACTATTGTATAATTATGATAAATTAGAACTCATTTATTAATTGCTAATATGTGTCAATTTATTGCTAATGGCGATACAAGAAAGACTACAGAACGTTGTATTCAGCTGTTCGGCATGCAACACAGCGCAAATGTTGATGTTTCTTAACTATTTCTTTTATTTATTTCAGGCATGCAGACGGTAGTGTTAAATTTTGGGATGCAAGTGCAGGGACTTTACAAATTTTGTACAAATTAAAATGTGCTAAAGGTAAGATTTTTTTTTATTTTTATTATATTTTATTTTATCTTAGTGAACTTAGGCACGAAGCTGTGATCAGAGGCTTTAGATTCTTGCATTTTTTGAGAATTCAAAAACTCGATCTTTGAATGAAGGAACACATTGCAAAGTCACTGTAACATGGTGGGAATCAATCAAATAATTTATTTGCCAAAATACATGAAAATTAGGATCTTAAAATTAAGATTAATAATTAATAAATGATAATGATAATAATTAATAAATGAATTATTAGTGCTTGTTTACCCAACCACCACCATCAATATCAAAATCATACATTTCTATATTTTTCAAGCTGTCTTTTGTAAAGTCGTAGTTTAGGCCAGTAGAAGGCTGACGGGTGATGTTCTGGCCGCAGTGTTCGAGCGGCGCTCGGGCGGCAGCAGCTACGAGGAGGACAGTCCGCTGGCCGTGCAGCAGGTGGCGCTGTGCGCCGAGTCGCGCCGTCTGGCCGTGGCGCTGCCGCACGGACACGTGCTGCTCTTCAAGTTTAGGAAAGCGGAAACGCACGGAGAAACACAGGTAACCACTCTTCTATTAACGTTTACACTCAAGCTCACTACTACTGTTAGTATGTGGTTTCTTCCAGTTCCAGCGTGAAGGTTTTTTGTGCTATAATATTCAAAAGATTCATAAGATATAAACACTTGGCTAGGTATTCTTATACCTGGCTTGCCTGATCCTTGCAAGTTGCATGAATCTTCATAATTAAATTTGAAAATAATATTCTAGTTTCAATCATTCGACTTTAGAGTCCGACTCAAATCTCGGCGGTGTTATGTAGCAATTAATAGTAAAGGTGAAAATCTTTATTTTATTATTTTTTTAGTTTATTTTTGTCTTGTTTTCTTTTTCATTTTCACGAAAATAACGATGCCAACCTGGTCAAATTCAATGCCACTAAGACCCAGGCATGCTGTTCTCTGCTAAACGGAGCACACTTCAGCTGACTCCTTTCTATGGTGTTTCCGTACCGGTAAATGAACATCTAGAGCTTCTTGGCGTTTCTTTATCTTCGACACTCAATTTCGGCTTATACATTGAGTCTAGGGCCCAGTTAGTTATGAACATGGGAGTTTAATCAGACCATTGACTGCGATATCATCTAAATAGGCCAACTTTTACTTGAACTCATTTAACTTGGCTAACTATTATTGTGTAGGTGTAGGCGAGAACAGTAAATAAGCAAAAAATTATAAATCATAAAAACACTTTGTTTCGTTTACAGCTTTACAAAAGCCTAAAATATATAAAATTTCACTGCACGAGTATTTGATGGAATGTCTTCAACAAGTCAACATTTGAAAATTTCAGGTTATAGAAATTCCAATGATAACGGATACGTTAGAAGAGGAGACGTCTCCCGAAGCAGAGGTGGCGGGGGGGCGATCCATGTCATTTGCGAGTAGAGGGGGGGAGTCTGAGGCTGATAGCAGAAGGGTGAGTACAGAAATAGTCTCAAACCTAAAACTAGGTGGTACTGTAGCAGCCTACATACTCGGGCACACCGCGCAGCGCACAGCCGCTAACTGAGGCGCGCGCTGCGTGCGCGCCGTATTTACGTGTCGGCCGGAGCACAGGACGACGGGCGACGACATTCCTACGTCGAGTCTAACAGGCCACTGAGGATTGCGCCGTGCGCGTTCTCATATTTACGTGGAGCGAGGAAGACAGAACATTATACTCTTTCCTTTCTAACACGCGCCGTCGCTTATTGGCGCGTACCGATTTCACTCCATATGTTATGTCCTTAATGAAAGTAGTAATAAGCTTTAAAAGAAATACATTTCGAAAATTAATCAACCAGAAAAACCACTGTATTATTTTACTCCAAGAACTACACTAAATTGGTGACCACGACGCGAGTGAACACAGAACAATGTCGGAGCAAGAAGTCGAACTGATCGGAATCAAGTCCCGAATTCCACCCTTTTGGCGAGACAAACCCAGGCTATGGTTCGCCCAATTCGAGACGATGACCGCTTCCCAGAAACTTGGGGACGAAAATAAATTCGGGCTTGTGGTTACTCAACTAGAAAAAATCGACGTCGAACAGATAAGCGATATAATTTTAGCACAACCCAACACCGGAAGATATGAAGAAGTCAAGCAACGACTATTGTCCGTATACCAAGAGTCAGAAGAAAACCAGCTCAGGAAACTCTTAAACGAAATGGACCTGGGCGATCAACGACCTTCGCAATTATTACGGCGCATGAGAGATCTAGCGCTTAATAAGATTCCGGACGCCACGCTACGCATGTTATGGATGGGACACCTGCCAAAATCAACAAGGGCTGTTTTGTCCGTCAGCGAAGAATCGAAACTGGACTCATTAGCGGCCATGGCGGACAAGATGCACGAACAGACAAGAGAAATAAACAGCGTGTGTTCCTGTCAGGCCCATCCTTCAACATCATCGCAGCCGACAGTTAGCATCGCGGCGGTACCCAACAACGACATCGTTAACATGATAGAAGCGCTGACTAAAGAAGTTGCAGCCTTGAGGGCAGGAAGGCCATACTATCGCCGGCAACCTTACCGCGGTGGAAATAGATCACGGTCTCGATCGGCAGGAAGACAATACGACAACAGCGAACCTATTTGTTATTTCCATCGGAAATTTGGAGCCGCCGCTTACAGATGTCGTACTCCATGCAACTTTAATGCCCAGAAAAATAATAACCAAGAGAAGTCGGGAAACTAACTAAGACCGAAGCCGAGGTGGGAGCCGAGGTCGAAGAATTATCTGCATACCGCCTATTTATCAAGGACAATTCAACGGGACTACATTTCCTAGTCGACACGGGAGCTAACGTGTCAGTCCTACCAGCTCGGTCATCAGAGATGAAGGACCGCACACCGGATAATTATCTATTCGCCGCCAACAAGACACCAATACCTACGTACGGCGAGCGCACCATCTCTCTCAATATTGGAATGAGACGACCCTACAATTGGAAATTTATGATAGCAGCAGTCAGTCGGCCGATAATAGGCGCTGATTTTTTGCATCACCACGCGCTACTTGTGGACCTTCGAGGACGAAGAATTATCGACCGAGAAACCAACATGTCAGTACGCGGTTACCTTACACCGCTATCTGAAGGCAGCATCCGCACCATCGATGATCGCATACCATACCACAATCTGCTCGCAAAGTATCCTGACATCACAAGACCTACACTGCAGAACACCTGTCACAGCGAAGTTGAACATCACATCGAAACTGCCGCCGCCGCACCAGTATATGCAAAGGCTCGCCCCCTACCTCCCCACAAGTACCAGGCAGCGAAGAAAGAATTCCAAGAGATGATGGACCAGGGCATATGTCGACCATCCAACAGCCCATGGGCGAGTCCATTACATATGGTTTTAAAGAAGGACGGCTCATACCGGGCGTGTGGCGACTACCGGCAACTCAACGCCATAACTGTTCCCGATCGGTACCCTATACCACGACTACACGACTTTACCTACAACCTTCAAGGCAAGAAGATCTTCTCGAAAATCGATTTGAGGAAGGCCTATTACTTGGTCAGAAATCGCAATGAAGACATTAAGAAGACGGCAGTTATAACACCATTTGGTCTATTTGAATTCACAAGAATGTGTTTCGGACTTCGAAATGCAGGCCAAACATTTCAACGCCACATCGATAATATCATGAGAGGACTGCCTATCTTCTGTTTCGTCGATGACCTGCTCATAGCCTCAGAAAATGAGTCTTGTCATCAGCAGGACCTAGAAGAAGTGCTCAAACGACTGGATGAAAATGGCCTAAAAATTAACGTAGCGAAGTGCGTTTTTGGTCAAACGAAACTGGATTTTCTGGGATATACAATAACACCCGAAGGAATAACCCCGACCGAAGAGAAAGTCAAAGCAATAACATCATATCCATTACCTGAAACCATCAACGATCTCCGCCGGTTCCTGGGAATGATAAATTTTTACAGAGAAGGCATTCCCCATGCAGCTGAAAACCAAAGAGAACTAAATGAATATCTTCACAACGCAAGGAAAAATGATAAAAGGAAAATACCATGGAACGAAAAGACCAAGACTGCATTTGAACGGTGCAAGCAAGACGTCGCGAACGCAGCTCGTCTCGCTCACCCATCTACTAGCGCACCATTTGCGCTAATGACAGATGCATCGGAGCTTTGTGCCGGAGCCGTGTTGCAACAACTGATTAAAGGCAGATGGAAGCCGCTCGGATTCTTTTCGAAGAAATTTAACGACGCACAGCAAAAATACAGTACATACGACCGTGAACTTCTCTCTATATACATGGCCGTCCGTCATTTTCGACGAATATTCGAAGGACGGGAACTAGTAATCTACACGGATCATAAGCCACTTCTTCACGCGCTGATCACAAGTAGCAAGAATGAAACTCCGATGAGAACACGATACTTAGAGTACATCGGACAATTCACTTCAAACATACAACACATATCTGGGAAAAATAATGAAGTCGCTGACGCATTATCAAGAATTCCAGTAGAAACAATAACTTGCCCATCGCCTATCAACTACAACGCCCTAGCCACGAGCCAAAAATATGATCAAGATCTACGACGGATGAGGAAGGAAAAGAAACACGACCTGAGAGAAATTATTCTTCCTAGCGCATCAGTAAAAATAATATGTGACATGTCTACGGGTACAGCACGTCCATACTTAACAGAAGAATTCAGACGGACCGCCTATCAAGCCCTTCACGACCTAAGCCATCCTGGAATAAGAGCGACAAGAAAATTAGTCACATCGCGCTACTTTTGGCCGTCGATGAACAGCGACGTGAACAACTGGACCAGAACATGCATACGCTGTCAACGCTCTAAAACACAACGACACACTAACACACCAGTTGGATCGTTTGAAGAAGCCGATAGATTGTCGCACGTCCACATCGACATCGTCGGACCGCTTCCAATATCTCCAGATGGGCACCGGTACCTGCTTACTATGATCGACCGTGCGACCAAATGGACAGAGGCGTTTCCAATACCTGAGATAACAGCTGAAAAGGTTGCCGAAACAATGTACAACGGATGGATTTCAAGATTCGGGACGCCAGCAAAAATTTCGACCGACAGAGGATCTCAATTCGAATCAGAGCTTTTCAATAAATTAATGCATCGGATGGGAATCGAAAGATGTCGCACCTCAGCTTACCATCCGCAAGCCAACGGAATGATCGAGCGGTGGCACCGCACATTAAAAACGTCTTTGACAGCCAGACTTAATACGGCATCATGGACACACGAACTGCCGACAGTATTGCTTGGATTACGAACAGCCATCAAAGAAGATATCGGCACCAGCGCCGCCGAATTACTGTACGGCCAGACATTACGGCTACCAGGGGAAATCCACGGAGAACCTACCAGACAATGCAACGCACCTTCGCATTTCATGGACCAACTGGGCGAAGCACTAAAAAAAGCACAAGCGCAAAGGAAAACGAATACGTTACGACCAACATTCGTTCATGACGAATTACACAAGAGCTCGCACGTGTTCGTTCGTAACGATGCCTACAGACGACCGTTAACCCCTGCCTACGACGGACCCTTCCGAGTGCTCAACCGCGGCGAAAAATATTTCAAAGTTCAACTACGTAACAGAAGCGACAACATTTCAATCGACAGATTAAAACCCGCGTTTTACCTGGACTGCGAAGAACCAAGAATAGCAACTCAGAGGGAAACCGCAACCTACGTAACCAGATCAGGAAGAACATCAAAACCTCCCGTACGCTTCGCATTCAAAAGCGGGGGAGAGTGATGTAGCAGCCTACATACTCGGGCACACCGCGCAGCGCACAGCCGCTAACTGAGGCGCGCGCTGCGTGCGCGCCGTATTTACGTGTCGGCCGGAGCACAGGACGACGGGCGACGACATTCCTACGTCGAGTCTAACAGGCCACTGAGGATTGCGCCGTGCGCGTTCTCATATTTACGTGGAGCGAGGAAGACAGAACATTATACTCTTTCCTTTCTAACACGCGCCGTCGCTTATTGGCGCGTACCGATTTCACTCCATATGTTATGTCCTTAATGAAAGTAGTAATAAGCTTTAAAAGAAATACATTTCGAAAATTAATCAACCAGAAAAACCACTGTATTATTTTACTCCAAGAACTACACTAAAGTACGACTACCTCTTTGGCGAGTGTCCGTCTGGCTTGGTACCACCGCTGTGCTCGTAAAGTCTGGTGCCAAGCAGTAATGTGCAAGCATTGCTTAATACCTAATGTCCCAGGGTAACGAGCGCAATGCAGTGCCTCGCAGACCTTTGTGTTTCAAACTTCTGAGTGGCACTGCGATTCTTATGGGCCGGTGTTATGCTTACCATCAGGAAAACGACCAGCTCGTCTCATTATCAAAAAGTATAAAAATTAATTAAAACGCATTGAAAATCTCTCAGGAATATGCTGGAAAACAAAATTGAAATTGAGTCGAAATTAACTAGTTATACTTCTAACAATGTTTTGATACAGCACACTACGCATTTTAGTTTTGTCAATAAACAAAACTAACTGGAAACTTACTTGAGACTAAATATTTTCTTTTCTCCATTTTTACACAGTCAGGGGTATGGTGTGGGAGCGGCGCGGGGGAAGCACTCCGCGTGCGGGGTGCGGGGGGCACGGGGGGCGCGCGGCGAGCGGCGGGGTTCCAACCCACACTCGTGGCTCTGCAGCAAGGCCCGCCGCATCCCATATCTGCGCTTACTATTAACTCATCGTACGGCCTGTGAGTATGCAAGATTAAATTTATCACAGAAATATCGTTTTATAAGCTCATTCATGTTAGTCTCGTGGTTTTCAATCTCTTAATATTATGCCTACCATATTACAAATGGAAAAGAACAATAACTTATTTATTCATGTTCGTGAACCCTAAATTTATCTAATAAATTTGTGCAGACGTGGTTATGTGCTATTTCTAAACGGTAACGTAACAGTTTTAGGTTTATCATAAAAAGTTTGGGAAGTGCAATCATCGTTCACCGCAAAGCGGAGGTGGTTAAAGATAACTAAAGATTATACAAAAAGAAATTCAGCTGGCAGCGGAAAATAGTAAGCTGTTGGTTATTATTAAAAACAGATATTGTTTAAAAAAACGGAAGGTACTATAACCGACTGCATATACTGCGCCTTCGGTAGCAAATAAGTTATGAATATTCGCGTCGTCCGCCGTCGGCTCGTGACAGTGCGTTGCGCGTTGTCCCCGCAGCATGGCGTGGGGCGGCGAGCGCGGCGTGGTGGTGGTGGACATGCTGGCGCGCGCCGGCGTGTGCGCGCTGGCCGCCGCCGCGCTGTACCAGCCCGAGCGCGCCGGCCGCGCCGAGCGCCAGCGCTCGCCTTCGCTCGACCAGGTACCCACGCACACTACTACACCCACGACCAACGAGGCGCCTCCGCGGCGCTAGCACTGCTCCACACTGCGCGACCGATACTGTCTAGACCGACGTGGCACGCGGGGCCGCGACTAAAGATACGAACGAAGTCGAAACCCTTCTCACTCTGTACAGTCGGTGAAACGCTAGTGATGATTGAAACGTAACGGGATGATACCCAATTCGGTAGGAACTTTGTTACACCGTTTGTAACAGAAACGAACGGTGCCGAAGTCGAAGAATAGTAGCGAAAAATAAAAGTATATGAATTTGCAACGCTGTTACTGACGATGATAGCGGCGACGTGCTAGCTGAAACCGCTGCGGCATACGTAACTTTTGTTCAAAAAGTACTCGATAAAGATTCCTCTGAAAAGATTGTTCTACAGCAACACAAATAAATCCAATGCAAGTATGAAATAAAAATCGTTCCAACCGCAGTCCACACTCACATTCCAAACAATGAAAACGGTATAAGAACATGTGACATTTATATTACGATAATTAGGAAAGTTTCACACCTACTTGTACCTTTTTCGATCAAACATACGTTAGTCATTAAAAATCGTAGTAAAACCTAATGTACACTTGTTATAAAAGTTGAATATACATTATACATTGTTCCGAATGAACTTATCATCGAACTCGATCTGGTAATGTAAAATATATATTTTACAAACTCACTATCCCAGCACTGTAAGCTGGGCTACATTGACATTAGCGGAGGAGACCCGAGGTAGGTGAACAACACATAAATGTGCACTTTAGTTAATTAAGGTACTGGGTGTAATAGGTACACGAGACAAAGTAGGAATTTATTTTATGTTATGTCTTCGTTAGGTTAGTTTTCACGTTACATTTGATTTGCCATTTTATTTCTTTATCTTATGAGTTGCTTCGGCCGAAGGTATCTAGAACGAGGAAGCAACGACACTCGAACAGATCTCCCCTCGGCCGCACCCTTTCCTATCGAATTAATTTTATAATTTTTAATTTCAATTCAATTAACTTTAAGTACTTAGAGGTAGCGCCGACCCCGGCTTCTCCCCGTAGCTACATGGCATGGCATCGTTAGACATTATTTACTCTCGACCTGTCTTTCACTTCTTTCTCGCATAGAATAATTTTTACAAGTTTGCAGATCTGTTAACACTGCGTAACGATACGCGACCGCTCACCGCAGAACGCTAGATTTAAGTATGGTCACATTCGGACATAGATCCTTGTCTGTAACACGAGTATGCGTAGAATCCATGTCCCAATGTCACTCACGCACGCCATTGTCCGCACGCAGCGCGGGCCGCCCGTCGGCGCGCGCCTTTCCCTCACCAATGATGTTTTTTCCCATCCCGCGGTCCCGAAGCTGGAGGAGACGGCGCGGCCCTCCCCCGCCGCCAGCCCCGCCGACCTCGCCGTCGGCAGTCTGCCCGAGGACCACCCGGTGCCCACGCCCGAGGACAGGGCCAAACTGGACACGAGGCGCAAGTCCACCTCCTGGAAGACGTTCAATCTCAAGCGACAGCTCTCTAAAGTCGACCTCAAATTCAAAGCCGCGTTTACGGTCCCGGCCGAGAACAACCTCGAGGAGGCCGCTGACGAAAAGGGAAACTCTCAATTCTACTGCGAGTCGAGCCAGAAGACCGAAGTGGCGCAGGAAGCCCTTCCCGATCCCCCGGAGGATTCGCCCGATAGCGAGGAGATCAAGACCGCGGACGTCGAAGAAGAGGTCGACAAAAACGTCGACAAGAGTCCGCTGTCTTCGCCGCTGCGAGTGTGCTCCGATGTATTCGAGAGAATGCACAAGGAGCTGCAAGAGAAGAGATCCTCCGACGTGTACGACAGGATGCACAAGGAATTGCAGGAGAGGTGGCAGGATAAAGAGCGAGCGGAGGCGTCGCCGGATGAGTCGCCGCCGCGGGGCGACGAGGAGAGGGCCACGCGGCCGGACAACCTGCCTCTGTTCGAGGAGGACGGCCGGCCCACGCGCCCGCCGCGCCAGAAAGGCAAGACCAAGAAAGAGGAGCCCGAGAGGCGGCCGGAGCTGCGCGAGCAGCGCGAGCAGCGCCTGCTGTCGGTGCCCAACATAAAGTACTCCAAGCAGGAGTCAGTGCGCGACCTGCGCCGCAAGCAGTCCGCCAACCCGCAGGCGTCGTTCGCCGGCAGCCTGATGCGCCGCTTCAGTAAGTATCGAGCCATCCCGCGGCCCATGTCACCTCACTCACACATGACATCACCGACGCCGGGTCTCACGTACCTCCGTTGCGTAGCACTTAGAACGTTCTCCGCTGTAACGTAGAGTAGATATTCGAACGTCTCGGATTGGAATGGTAATGTTTTGGCGATTTTTTCTGGTTTCACTAAAACAGTAGTCCCTTTTACTGAACAGGACCTAGATATAACGCTCGTTAGAGGTGATGGTAGCTAGATAATATTTGATAATGATAAAATATTGTACATTAAAGCAGATGTGATAAAGACTAATAATAATTGTAAGCGATATAATACTAATAACGGTTCGTAGTTAAACGAGTGAGAGATGCCGAGTGCGATGTCTCTTTTAACATGCTTTACGCTTTTTGTGATATTTGGCTTTTTATTTATTTTCATTTATTAGGTATGTATACTTATGAAAATATATAAAACGCGTATGTATTTATATTAAGTATAATTATGTAAAGGATCACATGTACAAACGCACGGTGTGTGTCGGTTTGAGTGTACAAGCCGAGTAGCGGTGTAAGTCATTGATGTGTGTATTTTCTTATTTCAAAGGACAAGGACTCGTCCGACGAAGACTCTAACTGCCTTAAATATCTATTCGCCGACTTTCTCGGTAAATGAATTTTGAATGACGAATTGCATCAGTACGTAGGTGATCTCTGTGTTGTCGATGTCCTTTTGAGATGATGTTATACTGCTAATGGTCGCGAGCTGGGTAGCGGCTCCTAGCTGCGCACTACGCTTGATAGCTTCACCTCAGGTCATGCGCGGCCGCGGGCTGCCCCGCCGGCCGCTTCATCCGAGCGCATCCATCCACGATTGTTGACCGATCCACTGTCCCCAGGAGAGTTAGTAGCGAGGCTTTGCAACAGAACCGAACCGACCGACGAGCATAGAGCGCACGAGGAAGCCATTCCGGCGCCGCGCAGACTAGGTATGATCATACCACACCCGGCACAAGACACTCACTAACGAGTCCTCACCCGTCTCTAATCAGGCCGCGGGCTCACGCGGCCGACTAATACATGGCACAGAGATCACGGTACTTCTAACTCGTGTCCGCGTCGATGTAGTAACAGACGGGTCTTCTTGTTTGTGTAACTATCATTAATGCGGTGGAGGGCTTACGCGTCGCCAGCGATACCTACTCCTCGACGTCGTCGTCAGCGGAGCGGAGCGGAGGAGCGGGTATCGGTGGCGCGGGGCGGGGGGCGCGCGCGTCCCGGGCGGCGGTCGGACGGCGTGTGTGTGTGTTGTAGATGAACGGGCCGGGCGGCGGCGCGGGCGGGGCGGGCGGCGCGGGCGGGGGCGCCGGCGCGGCGGGCGGGGCGGGCGGGGCGGGCGGCGGCGCGGCGGCCGGCGCGGGCGGGGGCGGGGGCGGCTCGCGGCCGCGCCGCTCGCGCTCGCAAGGTACCCGCAAACTGCACAAGTGCCTCTCCACCGCGTCGGACGTGTACGCCGCGCCCCCCGCCCCGCAGCACTCGCTGCTGACGACGCGACAGTATTGCAGTTTTGGTAGTACAGTCACCTTGTACAGTCACTCGGCCTCGACCTCTTTCCGTTCTGAACGCAGTCGCAATTTCTCTTCTTCTTTTTGTTTCGTTTACCGTTTCGTTCGTTCGTTCTGTTCTCTGCTAGTTGACGAAGCGTCGCTTGGCTACCGCGGTCCGATTCGCACGCGGCATTGTGTGCGTCTCACGAGTTTTATCGTTGTGACTTGCATCTTGAAGAGCATTTTAGAGCTTATTGAGATTAAGCAGTATTCGCGTCATGTTCTATTCGATGCTGGATCGAATGTCTGAAGCCGCGGCTGATGCGGCTATGTACGGCATAATAACTGACACATCACAAGTATCACTTAATATAATGTATGTGCTGTTCTCTTACATGGGAGTCATTCAGCGCCACCAAGCGAGCTCTGAGGTCTGTTCTTGCTGATATTTGCTATGTTGTTTTTGTTTTCGATTATTTTGTTTACATTTATTATTTCTTCCACACTCTGAACTACTTCTTCCATTACTGACAACATTCATACTTACATTATAGACATTTTGAGAAATAGAAGATTCTTAAACTCAAAGCCTAAGATTCAGAGACGAGGACTAAGCGCGGACTCATGCCTCTATATGTCAAAATTCTGTACAGTTTTGACATATGGAGGCAAAATTCCACGCTTAGACTCATCTCTGAATCTTATAGTCTTAAACTCAAAATAGTTTGCCTTTTCTGGTTATCAAGCATCCCTTTTGCAAAAAATCTTCTATTTCACAAATCAAATTAGCAATTGAAATTAGTAATATACCTGTCTTTCAAAATTAAATAATTGGAATGATCTCAAATTACTTCTAAATTGGCCACTGTACCGGCCGTTAATTTAAGCCAATAATCATTGTATCACTTACAAGAACTTAGTGGAGAGTGGAGACATTCATAAGTTGTGTCGATTCATTAGACCCCGTTGAGTTCCCGCCAAGCATGATTGTGTTGAGTTGTAATTCATTGTATTCATTTGAACAATTTCCAATTTCAGATCGGAATCATTTAAATGGTAATCATTGGAATATAACACGCCTACTTTTCATTATAATTTCCAAATTCTAGTTGTGTTATCCAAGTAGTATTTCTTTCGTTGTCACTGCAAAATCTTAAGAATGACATCCTCGTCTTGATGGTGTATCCTGTATGTCCAATATGTCAGTGTCGCCTGAGTCGACCCTTGTATTGATGTGAGGATGTGCAACCAGTGTACGGACTCGCCACCCGGTGCCCCCACGCCCACACGTCACGCCCCCAACAGTGACCTCTCTATAATGGTCTGATGGCATCGTTGCACACGCAGCGGCCGCACCGAGCGCCGGGTGGCGACGCTCCGTCTGCCCTGAGATCATGCTTGTAACATTTGTGGTTTATTTGTCGGTACAGAACCAACTATTCCGCAGACTCTCGCATCTATGGAGTACTTACACATAATGCAACCCAATGGTACCAACAACATTTGCATCGTTATTCTCCTTTGTTCCTCTTGGTTTGATTGTATGTTTAGTTGTGACTTAGGCACGGGCTGCGAGCCCCTTCCACCACTCTCACTGTAGGTAGTTATAATTTAGATTTGAAATTGTGGCTGTGACTGTTTGTCTTGTCTCGTACTACACACGACACTTCGATTGCACCGAACTTGTAAACTTCAAGTGGCATGACTCTTTAGAACTGAATTGAAAAGGTGACTTACTACTCAAAACTATCTTTTATAACCTATCACTTGTGTATTGTACGAGCGGAATCTACTGTATGTTATATGTGCATAATATAAGCGAGGCTTTCCATATTATTCTATCAGACACCTGGTGTATACCTTTCATTTCTATTCTTTCCTATACGTTTTGTTTGAGATCGTGGGCAGTATTGTATGAATCACGAGCGATCACGTTTTCTATTTGTTTGCCTTTGTCCGCAACATCGACGGTCTCCGTCGACTATAGACTCACGACAGGCTTTACTCGCGTCTCGAGCTCTCGAGCGCGCCACTCGCGCAAGTATCGCCGTTCGGTGATACGTTTTTATTATGTAATGTAACCGCAGTTGAGTACATGATTATTGTTTCTTTTCTAGCCCGACCACAAAGCAAAAAGTTTATATGGCTCGTTTTTGGCTGCCTCTATGTACGGCTGTCATTATGTCTATGTATGCTTACGGTATTATCTTACTAAAAACACACTAGATGCATGCGCCTACGATCGCCGTTGTTTCACTTTAGAACTTCTATATGTTTAACTGCATCAGACTTGTCTGTCCGTCCACACGACTGCTTCCTGTTAGACGCGGACTTCTAATAGACTTAACCACGGGCTTCCGGTAGATGAACCTAGATGAGTACTGACGAGTGCGCTTCATAGAGTGGGGACACTTTAGAGCGGGATGCTTCGTTTCGGCTGCAGACGGGGACCCCCGGCTTGTGGCTACTGACCTGGTCATCATCAACCCATGACTCATTTCATCGAGTTTCTTTTGCTACATTAACGTATGATTTAAACTTTGCTCGAAGCTTCTCATGCGCTCTACTCATCGTTTAGAGCTGTCTATCGATGTGCTAGTTGAACTAAGTTAACTGTTAAGATGTTACCTAATAGCTTAAAGGGGTGATCGGTGTTTTGACTTTGTTGCTCTCCTCACCGGGTGTATTCATTTTCATTCAATTTCTGATAACATGTACATATCTGCCGTGAGTCAAAACACTAACCATCGATACTAAACTGAACATTAAACTGAACAATAAAATATACAGTAGCGATAGTGAAGGACGTTGTGTAAATAAGCTGAGATTGGACGGGCATGCAAACCTGCGGGGGTTTTCTAAGCATGAATCTATTTCTGATTATTTTTATCGGCACTATTTAAATCTGCACCTGAATGGTGGATATCAGCGTATTTCACAACCGCACCAATAACACTTGAAATGTGAGCTACAGCTAGCTTAGTATTGCAACTATACCTATGAAGTAGATTAGTGTATGTTCTGTTGGTGATTTAAGTGCTGTAGCATCTATAACTTCATGAAAGTCTTCTAAATGTTTTCCTGTAACTGTGATATCATCAAAAAATGCAATGTCCGAGCTTAAATCACCATCAGTCGGCTAAGAACATTTTACTTTTGCTGTTGGGTGCGGTAAAGGGTTGTTGGCTGCGAGTGGGCGCGGCGGGGGAATAATCTTATGTTCTGTTACAACCGGCCGCGTAGACAAGCTGGACAGCTCGTTCTCGCGCTCGCGCTCCAGCAGCATGTCCAGTCTGGAGAACATCTCGCAGGAGGGCATCCAGTGCCTCGCCTTCGCCGATAGCTATATTAAAAAGTCTGGTAAGTTTTATATCAATAACTACGTCAATCTCTTACTAATATGATTGAGTGCGTAATATGATTTGACACTCTCTTATCGTCTTGGGCTGATGCTGTGTCTCTAGGTATTTGAGGGCAAATTGCTATGTACGTTTTAATGTTCTTGCAGTGATCCTTGTTATACTTCAAACGGCAACTGTCTTGAATTTACAGTAGCTGTCTTTTTTTAAATATCTTGAAGTAGTACTTTTTGGCCAGTTTCAACACTCGGTCATAGCAGCCTGCGGCGCTGACTATGCTTTGATTACTTTAACCCACTACTCTCTAGTACCCATGTAACTGTGTGGTTCCAGACCCGACGACGCTCCTGCCGACGTTGTGGATCGGCACGACGCAGGGTTCGGTGCTGACGATGATGATCAACCTTCCGGAGGCGGACCTCAGGCACACGCAGCCTGTCGTCGTCACTAGCGGTACAATTTTCTTTTATTTCATAAAGACTCAGACATTTTGGGTTTTAGAAGTCAATACCTGACAAATTTAATAAATGTTTCATTTGATTATTTTCAGGTGGTCCCATATTTAGGTTAAAAGGTTCAATCCTCACGATGTCATTTCTTGACTGCAACGGTGCTTTAATACCCTACTCATATGAAAGTTGGAGAGATGATAGTAAAGATGTGAGTACTCTTCTCGATTAGTTTCATGTTCGGATCAATAGGACAAGACTAAGGTCCAAAAGGAACGCTTAAACTCGGAACAATAAAGAAATTACGACTTTTTAACGAAGGGAAATGGTATTTTTCCATTTTTTAGCTGATCTCTCTGAATCTTAACCGAAACGGGGACATCAGGGATGAGACAATAAAAGTGTTTGCACTCCATCAGGTAAGAGAACGAAGAGAACGAACGCCGACGAAGCAGAGCTCGTCCAGCAGCGGCAGCCGCATGAGCCCCACGCCGGGCGCGGGCGAGGCCGCGGGCGACCGCCAGTTCGTCGTCATCGCGTCCGAGAAGCAGGCGCGCGTCGTGGCGCTGCCCAGCCAGAACTGCGTCTACCGCCAGCAGATCGTCGACACAGACTTCGTTGTTAAAGCTGAGATTGTTAGCTTGAAAGGTAAGCGTGTATACAAAAAATACGATTGTAGAAGTTTCAGAAAGAGGTTAAGACTCCTCTCAGGCGCATTAAGACTTCATATTTCGCTCAACTGCCACTGTTCCAGTGAACCTGCGTACCGATTTATTGTCTTTAGTAATACCTATTAATTTTCAGATAGTGTATGTCTCGTCAATTACCTATCGACGGGCCACCTGGTGGCGTACAGCCTGCCGTCGCTGCGGCCGCTGGTGGATGTGGACTTCCTGCCGCTCTCGGAGCTTAGGTAAGTGTGCACTCCCCCTTCCATTCGGTCTGACACCTTTGTAACATTCGATTCAGTCTTGATGTGAACACGCTAGCTTTTCCGAGTATAAGCCATTCACAGCCTGACACTTTGGTGCTGTCACTCCATGAGAACATGCAAGAGTATTCGACTGATGACACCAACTCTAATGGATCGGTTGTCGAAAGAGAAAGCTTGTAATTGCAGATGAAAGACGATAGTGTTTACATTAAGAACGAATTGTAAGAGTAACCCCGCGCGAGTGGCGCCTGTGTTCCGTCGGTGTGAAGACTTACGATAGACTGTCCAGTGACACACAGATCACTCTAGACGACTTCTATGCACCAAACGAAGGCACTAAATGATAAACGGCTTTTATTAGATATTACATTTAGCGATAAATAGCTTTCGCAATTTTATATCAGCATGAGGATGCTGTTTCCGATTTGTCATTTTACATTCATATTTCTCATTCGCAGGATTTTTTTACGATCATTCGCTATTTTATCATTTGGGAGCCTATCGACAGACTTCCTCCGATCGATGTTAGAAATGTAGACTTGTTTGGTGCAAGACATCTCGATAGAATCGCTCGCCTCGCATCTCATTCTCTACCTCTGTACTCTCTCGATAGAGCTAGTGAGATCCGAGTTTTGTACCAAACAAGCAACGGTGTCATCTTCTATTTGGACCTATTGCCAGCACACGCCACTAGAAGCAATTGTGCTAT
Organism: Crocallis elinguaria; assembly: GCA_907269065.1. Lineage (NCBI taxonomy): Eukaryota > Metazoa > Arthropoda > Insecta > Lepidoptera > Geometridae > Crocallis > Crocallis elinguaria. The sequence goes on from OU026065.1 coordinate 38,494,324, forward strand.
TTCTGATCACAAGTAGACAAAATTTTGCAAATCTGTCGAGCACCACTGTGCTTCTGATATTTGGCACTCTTTCTGTATTTAAGTTTAAATTGAAATCAACCGGACATCCGCTGACATGAACACACATCGGTACAATATTATATCAATTGAAAATACACCGTTTTACTTTCTAACAATGAACCCACTACTAACTATGGTGCTACGGATCTTGATGTATAGCTGTAAATACACTGAAGGCCCTCTACAATTCAACTAATGGAATCCAACATATTGTGTAACGATCTAACACTTCCCCGACTGTGCTAATGCTGACCTATCTAATAATCAATCATATAATAGTGTACCCTGCAATAACATCTGTATCTAACTCACTCTTGATTTGTAACAGTTGATTTTATTTTTCACCGGCACGTGCTTTGTCTTTCGATTAAAATAGGGTTTCATAAAATTTTGATTCAATTTTATTACTGGTTGACGTGATACCTGCACCGTATTCAATAATTACATTTGGCGCTGCATTTTGCCATCGTAAATCATTATAATTAAATAATATTACTTTAAATTATATTGAACACATCGCTACGGTAAAATGCTGCGCCAAATAATAAAATTAAATCATCAAAATAATGATGGGCGTAGTCCCATTATATTTTTATTTAGAATGTTTTGACCAACTAATTACATAAACCTAAAGCCATAAGCGTAGACGAATTTCAGATATTCATGTGATCAAGTGTATAATTGTAACAAATACGTTTTTTAAACGAATAACAAGATTTGATGAAACCCCTACGCAAAGTCGAAGCGCGTGTCGAGAAGCGCACCGAGCTGACTAGAGTCTGTGTTCACGGTAGTTTCCAGACACAGTCCAAACAGAGGGGTATCGTAGACCCAATGCTCTCCATATGGGGCCAACAGCTAATTGTAAACGAGGACACGGACCAGTAAGTCCTACAGATGGCTAGCCATGTTCGTCACCATGTTTGTGGAGCTCACTCCGGCCTCTGTTGCGTTAGACATGTTACTGTTCATGTAATTGTTCAGCTTCGAAACCCATACCCCTGTTGTGTTCCCAATTTTTCAATCGGTTACGGGCAGATCATTGTTTAGATTTCATTGATATATTTTGAAAAAATCTGATTTATACTTCTTACTCCCGAATTATTACACGATTTTTACCCGATTTAACTTTAATTTTTATTTCTGGTCTCAATTCCATGGTCTAATATTTTTCGTTTCTACAAACTTTACTAACAACCATTCAAAGTTACGCTTTTTATTTTGGTCACATTCAAATTTAAACACTCAATCAAAAATGGCAGTTAATTAAATTACTATATTTCCTACAGTATAACTATTATTACCCGATGTTATCATTATATTCATGATCCTAGCAAAACTAAAAACTTTGTTTAACTAAATAAAGTACATAATTTATTTAAATAAAATATTGATATAAAAGTGATTTGCCCTTCCCCGATGGCTGCTTGCAATTCTGCTTACCTAGTATACCTATTACGAACTGTAACATAAACACACGGCTACACGACATCTCGTCTTGTTGATGACTACCGAACACGCAACCACGATACATTGGTTATCTTCTGTTACTCGTTCGACTCTGTTTCTTCTTCTTTCTTACTCGCTGGGCTAGTATTCGATCTATTAGGTACTTGCGATTTTGATCTTGGGGCAAAATAGTCGATTTATCAGTAACGAAGTTTCTGTTCCTTCTTCTGTTCTTTAAAAACTTCTAATTAAGAAATGCGTACCTACTCTTACCAGATTTGAATAAAGAGGATTAGAGAGCAAGGAAAAAATAATATAATTTTGGAAAGTTTCAATTTCAACGCAAAAACCATTACACTCGATACGTTACACATAGACTTTTTTGCTCCACAAGTTGCTTAGTCTTTAATTTTTTTCGCAAGCATGAGAGCTTTGATGAGCTTTCTGTGATATTTTCCTCGCTTTTCTTAAAGTTTCTAGTAAATAGACGCAAATAGTTACATGTTAGCTACGCTTTATGTTAGATGTTAATTTATCCTCTAGACATCGACAGAGGACGCGAGGATGATTCAAGGTGAGATGATTAATCAATAGATCTCTAATTTTCTGAACTTTCACTTCATCTTCGATCTCGGCTGTTTCAAACTAAATATCTGCCATAAAGTCTAACCTGTCTAAGAATTTACTCTTTCTTCTCCTTCAAAACAAACAAGAACAGACCGCGTCAATTATATACTGTCTGATTTAGGTTCTTTATTTTCTGTTTTATAACAGTTAACGTTGTTTAGTGCAAAATACCTGCAAAATTGTATTTTTTTTTAAATACTGATGTATTCGTAGCTGCTGGAATACGGGCCTTTACTCGGCGAGAGAGTAAAGGCTTATCAACCATAGCGCTGGCCATTTCAGAATTTGAATAAGTATAATTTATACCTGACAAAACAGTTAAAAAAGTAGAGCAAGTGGTGGCCGCACACCAATGAAGTGAATGAAGTATCAAGTTATGTGCGGATTTACAACACTCGCTCTAAAATGGTGAATAAAAACATCGTCAGGAAACCGGCATGTTCAAGAACCACAAAATTGAGGACAAATGACATCCACCAATCCGGGCTGGGCCCGCGTGGTGGATTTTGGCCCATACTCTCTCTCTCTTGGTGAGAGAAGGCAGTGGAAGCGTAATGGACTGAGGATGAAATTAAAAAAAACAATTGATAGCTAAACGCTTCATATTAATCGATTGTTTGTTTCTTACACACTAAACAACGTTAACAATAACACGTTACGGTCCACAAACATTTGAACGTGTTTATGACGATATTCCAGGATAGCGAAGACATTCTGCTTCAGCAACAAAGGCCATGGCTTGTACCTGGCGTCACCTACTGAGATACAGAAGTTCACCATCGATACTGAGTTTTGGTAAATACAAAGACTTATTAAATCTTACATGATTATCAAAAGTTGTTATATATTATCATAAAAAGTCTCAAGTCTCAAAAAGTATGAATAAATAATCATTACTCAAATCAGCCGGTAGGTATAATTTCTCTGGCTGGCACGCCACTGAGATCGATATTTGGCATCTCTAATCCACCTGTCGCTAAGTAATGGTGTACAAGCAAATATCACTGTTTTTATTTTTAATTTAATGAGTAGAGCTTCGTTGTAAATCGTTCTGTTCATACATTTTTTTGATCATTGATTTACAGTCAACAACTGAATGAAATGTTGGGTGAGCTGTTCCTGGCACGGGATATGCCGGAGGCACCCAAGGAAAGCTTCTTCAGGGGCCTGTTCGGAGGAGGATCGCGGCCGCTGGACCGAGAGGAGCTTTGTAAGTATTCTCCTTAAGGATAATTGCCTGTACTAGTGAGATAAGTACCTGGTACCTATATAATTTCGAACGATGACAAATGATATATCATCGAATGAAATTAACTACTATACTAAAGTAATTATTAACCGTTTCCGTTCGCTTCTATGCTTTTCTCTTTTAGTTACAGCCCTGAGTCATACACCCTCGGACATTTTCATCGAGGCTTTGACATAGGCTGCGTTTTTCTTATTTCTCGACTCAATATCTCTTCAACGGTCCAGTTTCCTACCATCGAATGCCGATTTGAAATTCGGTTAATGATGAAATCGAATATATTAAATTGTACCTAAAACGCTATGTTCTGGTCGGTTCCAGTCGGCGAGAGCAGCGGCTTGAAGCCGAGCCGAACGGTCGCGAAGCACATCCCGGGCCCCAACGCCGCGCTGGAGACCCTCGGCACGCGCGCCTCCTCGGCCTCCAGCGAGGTGTCCCGCGCGCACATGCTGGTGCTGGAGCGCGGGGACAAGCTGTCGCAGCTGGAGGACCGCACCGAGCGCATGTCCAACCAGGTGCGGTGCCGTCGGCCGTACGCTGCGGTCTGGAACGACTGTCCGGTCGTTCCAGACCGCAGTTGTGTTAGCCGATGCTGTTAGCGTCGTGTGCTTTTACACAAATTAACGGTTAACAGCATCGAGTCCAAAATCGGTCTTCTATAAGATACGACTGTAAAGCGCTAGATACCGTAAAATGGAATTGTCAAGTATGTGAGTAAATTAGTAAAGATTTGTTGGAAGCTTTGCGGTTGTCTACCGTGGTGTTTTATGAGAGTTTGTAATTCCAGGCGGCGGAGTTCGGTACGTCGGCGCACCAACTTATGCTCAAATACAAGGACAAGAAGTGGTACCAGCTGTGAGCCGCCGTCCGCCTTGGGCGCCCGCTGACCCAGCTGTGAGCCACCGCACGTTGGGCGCCCCCTTACGCTGTCGTTTTCCGCGGCCCCGTAGGTGCGCCGCCCGCCGGAGCAGCTTATTGATACTGTGTACAGCCAGTTTTGATATGAGATACTTGTAAACGAAATGTTAACACGAGAATAAATTAGTCTAATAATGAAAATATACACTTCACTAAGATAACACCATACATAAATGTCGTTACCCTATTATGTAATGAAACGTTAAATGTACCTACTGTAAGCGTGATTCAAGTGAGATCGGATTTTTGACTGTTAGGCGATACTTCTGCTTCTGAATGTAATTTGATAAAAAAAAGAGCAGCAATTATACGGTTAAGGTACAAAATTGAAGAGTTCTAGTAAATCCTACTATTAGAAGGGTTCAGTACGGGGGCATTGATAAATAATCGTCGATTTTTCGGACTATTTAGACATAGAGCGTTACGGTTCGGAGTTATCGATCGGTATGCACTGTTAGTTCCATGTGCTAAATAAATATTCGTGAAAATGGTACCGTAGACCGTCGTCGCCAGAGCTTAGCTACCCACGTAGAGATCTTATGAACTTTATATTTAGACTCTTATTTAGGCGTGACTCGAAATGAATGAACGCACAAATCTGATCTGCCACGGCTGGACTCGGGGTTTTGATCAGTAGTGCTCCGCTTCCACACGCTGAATCGATCAATTATTTCTGTGCCTCTAAGTGTTACCAGTCGATAGAACGTCCCTCGGAGACGGTTCAGGCTCGACGCTAGCGCCCTCTTTGGGCGTACAAGTCGAGTCGAAGGCCGGAAGTTTATCTTTCTGCTATAAGTACAGGGCAGCCGTGCCTTGTGAGAGCCGACCGCTGGCGGCGGACCGCGCCCGGGGCCGCGCAGCGCCGGCGTACATACTCGCCTCTGCTCTGCATTCGGTCACGTGATGTGATATTGTAAATATATCGAGACATTATAAACTAATTCTTGTAAATCTTTTTATACAATGTACTTTACGGTAGATAACCTCGTCGGACGCCGACTTTCTGATTCTCGTGTCGTTTCTCCCTAAGTTAAAGTAGTTACAGTACGCAGCCAATTTTAGAATATATAGGACTACTTAACAGGAAACCAGTTAGGTATTTACCTACAAATCTTTATACATACTGAAGGTAGCTCGACATACGGATATAGGCTCCGATGCATATAAAATGCGATCATATATTTATAATCACCTGCGTCTTATAAAAGAGTAGGTACTACACCTACTACGACGACGTTTGCTAAAGGCTGCGTATTGTAATCATACTTTTCAACAGTTCGTAGGTTGCATTTACGTTACATAAATAAATATACTATACATAATAGATTAGTACTTATAAAGATAGATTATTATTATATATTGTGTTAGAATGTTACGTAAAGTTGAGATTATTTAAACGTTGCATATATAAGTACTTACGATCCGAGTAGATGTACATTTTATAGATACGAGGGAAGTTACAAGTGAACTCGAAACTAACGACAATGTTAGTCGAATATGTTGATCTGTATAAAGTATTAAGTAAATAAATTAATGAAAAAATATTATAAAGATTGGAAGATTAAGCATTGGATGACAATAACTTTTTGTTACAATTCTCACTGGAGATTACTTTGACACTCTCGAGTGTAGTTCAGTTTCTCTTCGGACACCCTGTTGTTTTATTTGCGAGCTATTTTTGATGTTTCGATTTATTAGAATAAATAACTACTCTCAATTTATTTTTTTATCCAGATAACGGGAAATGTACCCATTATTATTTATTTAATTAACTTATTTACGAAAATTGCTATCTATCATTTTCATTCAACCAGCATTCTACCCAACGGATGATAAAATCATTCGTAAACGACGATATGTTTTGTGTGAAAATGAAAGATGTTTGCTTCATTTAAAATTATCGTTGGTTAACCACCTTCATACAATGATAGCAATACAAAGTGCGGGTTGCAAGCCTAAAGTAAACCAGACCAATCGGTGTCGTGTCGGTGTTGCTAGATTAAAATTAAAATAAAGCGATAACTAATCTATAAAGTTACAATTAATGCTGTTGTGTAAATCGCTGAATAATTATAAGTGAGCAGAGAGACCTGCCGAGCTAGTCCTGAAGGAAACTTAAGTTTCAGTGCGTTTTTACAGCCATGTGAGAGCGGCGGCGGGTCTCGTCTGCTCGTTCGAGGTACAATGTACCCGTGTAGTGGGTATCGGTGTATCGCATGGCAATAATCGTTCCTGTGTCGTCACCGCGCTGCCGTCGCGCAGGCTGCAGACATCGTGGCTCATCTTTCTCTGTACGGTTCCCAGAGATGGCGAACTGAATTTATTTCAACTGTGCTGTGACTAGTACCTACCTTCGTTATTTGCTATAAGTAAACTTGAGTCTATTCTTCCTTTCTACCTATACCTGTTGTATTTTACGTCCAATGTCATTTAATCGCCTTCTTAGCTTGGGTTTTTATAATATTAGTGCATTGTTAGTATGCTAGTTCAGTTCTATATATACCTACTTAGCTGTGTATTGTGTGGGATGCCAAAGGTTTGTACTATTTTGATGCTACGTTTATGTACCTACTTCATAATTGTTACAAATTATAATTTGTTAATGTAGCTTCGTTGTTTTAGTGCAAGTGAATAGATATATTTAGAGTAACCGTCTCGAGTTTGTAAAACAGAGAAACTGATGCTGTTCTAACAATATCATTGTAGTTTACGTGTTTTAACCAGATTATTTTGTTATACTTAGCAAACTTTATTCGAGATTAAATATTTTCTTAGGCCAATTTACCAGTAAACAGATGCCGTTTCAATAAAGAGATTTTATCGAATTTTTAACCAGATGCAGATGTTGTTTGTGAGAGTCGGTCAACTTGCGTGCATCACCGTGTATATCCGAGTGGCATATCAGAGGAATATATCAGAGATGAACCAATATCGCGAGGGTCTGCCCTAGTGTAAGGTCGTATAGTTTTGAGACACGGCTTATCACATTTTCTACCTAACGCCCTTAGATAAGTTAGGGTTTTCATTTTCACAGCAACTATTAATAAGACTTTGTACGTATTATTTTATAGCTAACCTTCATTCCATTCGCGTCAACTGCATCTACATTTCTCGCTAGATTTACTCCCATGAATGACAAATAGGAAGTATTATTTGAATTTATAAATGTTTATATTTTGTATATTATTACACATTAATATGTATAGAGGCCGGTTCGCTGTCCCCGGCTCGGTTGTTTCGAGATCCTGTAGTCGCCATAGTTCTAGTCTTGGTGTGACGTCACCGCATCTTGAAGCTCAGTAAGCTAACTTACTGCGTAAGGTAAAAAAGCAAGTTAAGTTTTCTCAATTCTATTGATTGTTACTTAATGCGGCGCATCGCGATCCGTTCACTATAATGCAATACGTATAAATAATATAAATTAAAAGCAGAATATTCCATTTCAAACGCTTAAGATTCATTTGGAAATTATGGGACTAAATTATAAAAATAAGATTTGTAAATAAATAATAAAACAAAAAAACTTGTGGCAAATTATTACTTGTTAATCTGTAATAATTGTAGAATTAATTTCAACATGGTTTTGTATGGATTAGAGGTCTCTTTTTCTAAATCGTTGCGATGACGAGGAAATTATAAAGAAGTATAATAACTATACATATTGTATATAAAGGATGCTGTTGAATTATATTATTTAGTTTGGTAGATGATTATTATAGTCATTATATATAAATAAATTATGAAAATATGAAAATAAAAATATATCAAAATATCGATTGCATATTTTCTTGCCCACCTGACCATAACCTAGGAGTTAGGACCGTTTATACACCCCATTACTGGCCCTGTGGCATACATAGGTACCTACTACACGATGGCCCTGTGGGCTGTGGCCAAGTTGGTACTTGGGAGTAGTAGCCCTTGCCGGCGAAGCGAAGGGCCCGGGTTCGATTCCTGGTCGGAGCAATCTTTGTGAGTGAGCAGTTTGTTCTCGGGCCTTGGATGTGTATATTGTGTCCATGCCACCTGCGACACGGAATCCTAGTGTGTGTTTGTTTTGTTATGATTTACTTACATATACGTGAATTTAGTATTCACGTATGATACTAATTCACTAACCTTACTACCGAAGTATGAGACTATAGAAGGATTTATTAAATAGAAACGAAACAAATTGAGCAACTTTTTTTAATAAAACTTTAACTATGATATAAATACAATAGAATACATTACGAGCATTTATTATGTCTCGGGCGTTTCGGGCGCGGTGGGAGGGGCGTGCCTACCGAGAGGGGCTTGTTTGGGAGGCTATAGCTCGCGCCCTGACGCCCTGAAGGCACAGTTCTCGTTTGATGCTCGCTAGACGCTGCGAACATTCGGACGAGCGTGTTACGGCAGAGCGCAAACACTCGTGCGAACGTCCGCGGCGAGCGCGAGCGCGAGCATTATGCGCTCTCTCTCAGCTGACCGCATACAAACGCGCTACGCATTAGGTACAAGAGCCGCGGCGACCGAGTATCGCAGAACAGACGAGTTAAGGTTTGAAACTGGCGATGCCAACAGTCCGGATACACTTGGTCGCTGCCGCTCAAACACTATTTACACAGATCATAACCTCCGATACAACATCGCACAAAGCCCCATTACTAGCTTCACTAAACGCCTTGCCGTACTGGCGCAATAATAATACAAAGACTCGCGGCTGAACTCTTCTGTCAGACGAAATTTCAGATGTAGGCTCACGTGACAGTTTAGCGTGTCAAGTACTAAGCGTCTGCTCTCTCTCTCTCTCGCTATTTAGTGGTACTGACTTCAATTTTCAAATGACAAAACAAGTGAATGTCACGACAAACTGTCGCGTCCCGGTTTTACAATAAGGGGTGTTTCCTCGTGCTATGGAGATTAATTTTTCCTCATGGCCTAACTTTCCAAACTTACCCACGAGGAAAGACCCGTATCGTGTCCCGTATCGAATAACGCTAAAAACTCGTGTTACATTACATATTAGCGACGATTTAACCTAGAAGCAAGACATCGGGGACGGTCGCGGTTAGGTGAAGATCGAAATTGAAAAACGTAGATACCACAAAAACTGTACGTTTTCAAAATCGTGAAGAGCCACAGCATGTAAAGGATCACAGTTGCTATTACTCGTCCGATACCAATCACTAGCACACTTCGCTAAACTCGACTAATTTATACATAATTGTAAACGTTCAATTGTTTATTGCAACACTCACGCTGTGGACCAATCAGATCGCAGCGTTACAGTACCTCTCGAACCTCGAGCGATCATTGGTCCGCGCGAAATTACGTCACAACTCACAACTAGAACTGTAGCAAGCCGTATGTATTCGTTACCGAGTAACGAGTACATCGCCAGATTCGAAGTAACGAAACGTTACTTACAAATTCACTTCGTTACTCGCATGTTTCGTATGTCAGTATGATTCGTTATGCGAATGCTTACAACGCATGATGCTAAGTTCGGTACGCGATGCGACTCGATACGATGCTTCATAATGTACTCGATTGTATCAGAAATAACGAGTAACGTAACGATACGAAAGTAACGAATATCGATGGATTAAGTAACGAATACATACGGGTAGGTACACAATTTCTTGTTACTTTTACAGCTCTACTCACAACACGCGAATATACAGTCCAGCAGGATGGTTTCGGACCTGTTCATCGAAACACACATGCGCATTGATATAACAGAATAGAAAAACGAAACAAGTTTTTTTACAAGTCAACAATATAGCCTAACTTTAATTAAACTTTCCAACAACACCCAAAGGCAACTAATTGCACTAAAGTTTCGCGGTTTTTTATCCTAACAAATATAATACTATGCTCTAACTCTAGGAAGACGACCGTAAAGCCAATAATAATGCACCCTTTTTAGAACTATTCACACCGATACGTCTTATTAATAGTTATCGTGATTTTAATATTGTTACATGTTAATAAAGATCTTCATTTCTATCGTCTTCCTAAAACATGAATACGTTAGGAAAACAAGTGTTCTAAAATTAAATAATTATACTATGTAATGTTTAGTTTAGAACATACAAAGACTTGTGAAAGGCTAATGCAATTTTTTGCATGGGATATAGTGACGCATTGTCTTCAATAAGGCAAAGCACGGCCATTTTTAAACTTTATTAATATCGACTGTAGAATTAAAATCGCTTCGAAGCCGAAACCGAAGGGCCTAGAACTAGATAAACGGCCCTCAGAGTACAGGAGTTGTATGTGGTCGCGACTCGCGGGGAGACGGTACTCAGTGCGACCTTGCATTGGCACCAAAACTTGCATTGGCCTTTGCACATATTTTCACACACAATTTGAAAATTTCAATTGAATAATTAATCAAAATTACTATTTTTACTTAATGGAAGTTTCGAACCAAATGAGGATATAACGTAAAGTGACTGCACTGCGCACTTTAGCACCATCCTATAGATTCCGATTTCTAAAACAATTCGACTACTAAAGTTCACGCTGAGACACCCTCTATTAAAATGTATATACATAACATGATACATAAAGTGATTTCATTAAACATTATCTATTTCATACCAAATAATACATCAATCAAAAACAGTGAAATAAAACATTGATTTTAAAATCATTCGTGTGATTCACACCGTATCACAACGCGGTCTATATTCTCACATCACATTTTGATCACATCGGCATTATAATTATTCACAATCCAACTCGACAGATCGCTCGTTCAATTCTAAAGGCACAAATATACAGGTCAACTTTTTGCATCGCAGTATACAACTGCACAGATTTTAGTACTTTTTTAATTAAATACATTAGACAAACCACGTTAATCCATTTGCTAATGAACAGCATTATTACGTACTTAATTATTGGCAGTTACTACTATTTGTATGCTCATTCCATACGGGTAAACGCATGTTATGTTTCATATAAAAGTCAGCTACGAATGCCCTCAGAATTGAAGTTGGTCTTTAAACTATTTAAACTATTTTCATAATGGGATGGAAATTAATAAGATCACATTCTCCGCTTAACTACTGGGAAATGTTCCGTGATATTATAATACAGCTTACGTTTACAAATATAAAATTAAGTAGATTTTGTTCAGTGAGTAAATTAAGTTCGTCGCACTAACTTTGTACAAAAACTAAACTTTACGATATGGAAATACAATATGTTTGGAAATTTAGGAATATGTCACAAATATGTTGGTTCTCATATGCTCGCAGAGCAAAAGATTACGCGCAAACCAGTTTATGTTAATAGTTAAGGGATGTTTGGATTACCAAACTAAGTAACTATGGTGCACCCGCGCGTTGTGCGGCTGGTCACTAGTGCCAGAGCAACTTGCACGCCTTTAACGTACGTTTGCTTGAGCGTCTAAGTTGCCCCTTACTGAGCCGCATATTGCGCGGACACCAAAAGAATCGTTTACGCAATCGGACAAAGTAAGCCAATATAATAATCTGGCTTGTTATATACACACGTTGGCTCAATAACTAACAATATAGATTAAAAACCGAACTACTTCTAAAACAAATGATATATAACATGGATATGTGATCACTAGAGCTACGCTGGAAAACAAGGCTTTCATATTGCACTAACTTATATGACACTCTAGTAACAATACACGACGCATCACTGGAAAATGTTCTTGGAAAAACTAGACATTCCTAATAATACATTGCATACACACCTATCAGCTGCAATTCATTAGTAAAAATTGTCCCAGAAAAGACACAACTAAGAGATGTCGCACTGGTAAAAGTCTGTTCATTAAAATTCGTGTCCGCGTGTTCGGTCACGCGGACTGCACCCTGTTTAACAGAGACATTTGGCGTTATGATCAAGTCTTTGAAACTGTCGTAATAATAATCTCCATGTACAGACAGGAAAATAACCACTAGTGCTCGCGGCGGAGGACTATAACACTTGCATAGATCACTTGCATTAGGTACGAGTATAGCCGTGCCAGTGTTTTATTAGAGTATAATCTCCAAACGGCGTGGACGCTCCCCCAATCTGACCACGATTCTTTGTTATTATGACTATTGTGATTCTTGATTAGTATGACTGCATGACATTGACATTTAATTTAATGTGTTCTTGAATAAATAATAGAAAACACAAAATACGATACTTCATCAGATTCTAGGGTAAACCCTGATTAGCAATGATGCGAGGACAATAGGGGTATGTTCAAACTGTACACGAATTTAAGAACGATTGATAAACTAGCCGCCCTAAGTATAATAAGAAGCAATTTCGTGCGCGGAATTATAGAATGAGATCTACCTATGTAACATCGCAAGTATTGCAACATTGTTTACTTTTGACGTAGAAATTATAAAAACATCTAATATTTAAGCATTTATTACTACTTAAAACAATGTAGCAAGAGAAGACATACGCACGTTCAACAAAACAATTCATTCAATTATAATAACAATGCTCTCCGTTCCGTTCGTAAAAATACCTTTCTAAATACCAGGCGAATAGTGACGCTCCACTTTATCGATATGTAGAACTTGATATTTAATATCGATATGGATAACATCTTCAAATCGCAACCCACAATTGCTTGTGATGGTTCCTAAGAATATAATCCACGAATTTATAATCGTATAAAAACCGACTTCAGAAAGTGAGAAGAGTGTATCTTCTAAATGAAACGACTGACCCTTCTGTGATGCTTTGGACACCGCCGAGAACCGTCCTTCTTCCCCGCCCTACTCAGTACAGTTCGCGCCGCAATCTTCCGCTGCAGCTCATGTCAGATGCCAGTACGTGGCATCAAAAAGAATAACAATTCGATGCGTATGTCTCCACTTCAACATTACCTACACTTCTACACGTCAAACAATTTAATATACTTTAATCAGTGAATTGCATTAAAGGTACGCGAATTATGCTACATGCTGCGATTACATTTATATACAATCAACATACTTACACTACATATAACTTTCAATTGAAATCTGGAAACAGTCGATTAAAGTTAACAGTCCCGCGATCCCGCCTCGGAGCTGCGTCCCGAGCTCGAAGAGGACGATACTATGGAAGGAGACCCCGTCTCCTGTCTCGCCTATACTTTGTTTTATAGCTTAATTCGCAGGACAACTAACAGCTGTCATCATAAGCATAAAGTTCCGTTTTTTACAGTCAAAATATACACAAGACAATCTTGTACTTTAATGGTGGTGAGGAATGTTCATTGTTTTCTTAATTAGTGAAAAAAAAGCAGCTGTCACGCGTATCAAGCTATAACTTCACCGAGGCGAGGAAACCGACAATCAAATCACCCGACCGAATTTCCCGAACCGAATCAAAACCGACGATCAAATTTCTGCCTCAAGTAAAACATTTTCTAATTCATGAGATTTCGAATAAAAAATATCGCTATCAAGGAAATATCGATAAATTATGCCTCACTATATACAGCCAGATTACTGCCAAAAGTTACAACCGGTCACTACAGCAATCTCTGAATGTGACAGTTTTTATTTATTTATTTGTTTTAACCAAATACAGGGTGGGACGGGACGACTGTGACGACACAGAGCTTATACTTTAGTCCGATGCTCCACCCTTCGTTAGTCATATAAAAATTTATCACTTAGGAATACATTAACTAACGTAAACGATTATTAAGAACACATTTCATTTTGAGACACGAAGCTCGACAGTTTACAGCGATTCTAAACTTTAAAGTCAAGGCAATAATGTCGATATCATAAATCCGTTAACATGGAACAAAGCTCGATAATTAATAACCTAAAGAAATGTTTGACGAATGATTTCTGTTATGCGTTCTTTGATGATGTTTGATAAGTATAATATGAAGTCGTTGGTGTTTTTTTTATTATTTTAAAAAGCTACGCTTGCAAAAGGACGAAGTTAGGATTTATCTGTTCATTGGACCCAAATTTAGTTCAAGGAAACTCTACAAAGTGAAATGCAAAGAAATATATCTGAATTTCATTCCATAATTTAAAAAAATATATAAGATATAACTTTGAATTGCTTGAAAATGTTGATACATTTGTACTGTAAATTAAACGTAGGATTAGTCTAAATGCTTTGCTACGTACAAGTTAACCTGTCTCTAGGAAATAATACATTAAGTATCCTGGTATCACATAATATTGCTTGTGTGCGTTATGGATATTAAGGATCGGTATCACATGTACATTGTACAGGTATAGAGAGGTCGGCCGCTGACGCGCTCAACTACTTATAGTTAGTATTAGAAACAAAATACTCATAGGCCTCGATTTTGGCGTCACAAACCTAAACATCTCTCTCTTTCCAATACATAACATGAGAAAGGGATGGGAGATATTGGACCGGTCTAGATTTAGTTTTAGAGCCGTCAAATATATTCCGTCCTTGATAAATTGGACGCCACCAAACTCATGGCCGCTAAATTTTCACTAGACACAAGCCAGAAGATTAATTGGACAGGTGCACGGGTGGAAAATATGTTTCGTTCCATTCTCGTGTTCTTTGAAAGAGAGAGTGAAAAAAATTAGAATTGGGACGCCAAAATCGAAGTCATTGTTGATTTTTTCTAGAGATCGCGATAGTTGGTCACCGCTGCAGTGCTCCGGTGTCTATATCTTCGTGATGTATTATGGCAAACATAAAGAGATTTCGTCTCTAATACTAACTACTGTAAGTCTCAGGTTAAAAAGTTCTTTATATTGCAGCAGCGTTAAATGATTTTCAGTAATTTTAGTTTATCAATAAATCGCTCAACTATTTATTTATTCTATCGAAAATGAATACAAATTGTCGATGTTCAATTATTGCTGAGCACTACTCCGCCCACTCTCCCAGAGGTAAATACCGTTTTAATTACAAATAAAAACTTACATCACGATCGTATCGAGCCCATCGTCGACCGCTTCAATATACAAGTACTCTTTAGAAAGGTAATAAAATAGATATAAGTACCGTCGAGCGGGGGCAGCCTCGCCGGCGACGCCCCCCTCGCCGGCGCTCCAGCGGGGCCCCGGCGCCGCGCCTCCATCACCTGTCGCCGGGCGCTCCGTCCAGCGGGGGCTCGGCGACCTCTAATACTCTGCACACGTTCTCTAACAACGCGTCGTCCCGGGACTCGCTGAGGGTACCGTTTACCGTTGAATTTGAATTCGGCGAGCCCGATTCTTCCGCGGACGAAACATCGTTGACCCTCGGAACCTCCGGCCGATTCGAGTTTTCGACTTCCGTAACTCTCGGAGACGAGTCCGAATCGACGGGCGATGCCGGTTCCGCGGGCGAGCGTTCCTCTGCGGCGTCGTGTGCGGACGCGTCGTGTGCGGGCGCGTCGTGTGCGGGCGCGTCGTGTGCGGGCGCGTCGTGTGCGGGCGCGTCGGCACACGTCGCGCGGTCGGCGGGCGGCAGCGGCAGCTCGAGGTTGGCGTTGACGATGTTGGCGATGGCCTGCGGCGACATGGCGCTCATGGCCGTGAGCAGGTTGGTGGCCAGCGACACCGTGTCCGACGACAGCGCCTTGTCGCCCAGCGACAGCGAGCGCAGCCCCGCCGACAGCGCCTCCGAGCCCGAGCCAGCTACAACGACCAAATTTTATTATGCAAAAAATAAATAAATAATACATCAAAGCTTAGCGTTTTCCATTCGTCGATTGTCAATCTATACACGTTTTTGAACCGACCGACGGGTGACGTGACGACACACGTACCTATTTATATTTTGAACGCACAAATCGTTCGTAGTTTTCTAAGTGATAGGTACGATATCGGGTCTAGTCGCGCATTATTTTGAATCTGTGCGAACGTAAGACGCAAGCCGAGACGTAGCAAATTTTACTTTAACCTCTATAAATAGAGATAAAAGAACTGTAACTGCCACAAATTAGACCGATCGGACACAACCGAACGCTTAACTGCGTCGTTTTACTTTTCGTCGTATGTTACATAAATCAATGTAAATTGTTGGAGGTTGTATTAATCAGTTAGTACTGGCACAAAAAATATTTATAAGAGTGTTTTTAAACATACATAGAAACCATTCTTGTTTATAAGATCTGTCACTCTCTATTGTAACTGCACTGTCATGTGAAAGGTAAAAACGGGTTAATTATATTAATAAAGAAAGTACAAACATAATATGGTACCAGTTTTCCTTTATAAATCCTACAAGAAAAAAAAATAAAGTGTCGACTCACTTCCGCCCCCGTCGCCCTCGTAGGGCCAGTAGTGCGGGAAGCCCTGCGCGGGGTAGGCCTCCGCGAAGGGGTCGGCGGGCGGCGCGGGGAGCGCCTCGAACTGCGCCCAGCCCTCCCCCGCGCGCCCCGCCTCCGCCGCGGAGCCGCTCTCCCACGCTGCGGGGGACACGAGCGTGACAGGGGGAAGGGACTGAACAATACAATTTAGTACAAAAGTAAAATATGTGGCGTAAGTATTGACAGCGTCACCCTGGCTACCATGGTGACTTACAAATCTTACGAGTATGACTCTATTTACAAACTTTATTATGTAAGGTACGTACGCGACTCTTCCCCCAGTGCGTCCCGCGCGTCCCGCTCCTCCCCCTCTGGCACGTCGTCCCACATGCTGGAATCACACAAATAGACAATTCAATAATGTTCGTAGGGTCCATTTGTTCTAATACTTGGCTGAATAGTGAAAGTTTAAATTATATTAAAATCAGTGACTAAACAATGTACTTTACTATTATTATTGACATAGAATTAAATCAATTTTAAACGTTTTTAAAAATTGCTATTTAAAATCCTGAGGTTTTGCATATTTTGCGCTGTTTGTGCAAGCAAAGAATTCGATTAACATAATAAAAAATCTGTCTTATTGAATTATATGTAGAAAATAACGAAGCTTGCATAAGTAAGTACTGAGTATAATAAGCATGCAAAATTCATTGTTGAAATATTGTTTATAGCATGTGGGCTTGCGTTTCACCGCTGCCTCACCTGATGTTAAGCGACGATGCGGTCGACGATGCGGCACGCTTTTGTATAAGATACCTGGTTGTTGAAGGCTTATAATTTCTTGCTAACTGTCGGCTTGTTTACTAAATAGTTCATTCCGCCTTCGTAACTCATGAGTGTCCACACTACTCCACCTCGTCAGTGACGCTGCAGTCGAGGGTTGTTAGCTCGCTAAGCCTAGATAGAGAACCAACTCTCAACAGCAGCTGCCGGAAAACAGTGCACAGAGCACGCGCCCGTGCCGAGTGTGCACCCGTGCCGAGTGTGCACCCGTGCCGAGTGTGCACGCGCCCGTGCCGAGTGTGCACGCGCCCGTGCTGAGTGTGCACCCGTGCCGAGTGTGCACGCGCCCGGGCCGAGTGTGCACGCGTCACTGAGTTGTTTGTTGGGTTTATTCAATATACAGAATTTCTTTTTTCCTGTGGATAATGTGTGGTCGGACGAGACTCACTGGTCGTCGAACCGCTGACTGGCGAGCTCCAAGAAGTTGCTCTTCGCCGCCTGGCTCTGCTGACAATGGACCGACACTTATTTTTTATCTTAATTTATTAATATTAAGATTATCTTCGTCCGGGTGAACAGATTTTTTTTAATCATAGCTGTCCCCACTCTCTATCGAGTCACCTTTCAAACAAAACAATCGTAATCTAAATTGGTCCATCACAAACAAATACACTTGTTAAACTTATAAAATTCCACTTTTTTTTGCATCGGGGGTTAAAAATGACAAATCAACAAATACACTTTCGCTATAATGTATGGATACTTAACTGCAAATAAAATGTTTATTTAATAATTGCTTTAGTATAGGATATTGAAGTTGGAATGTTATCATGGTCGTAGTACCTTGTCGTCGTCGTCGTCCAGGTCGGCGCCGAGCCGCGCCCCCACGCTCCCCACGCCCCCCTCGCCCCCCACGCCCCCCGCCGCGCCGCACGGCTGCAACCACACAAGCAGACCGCTCGTCTGATACAAACCGACGCACTATCTAATACAAATGCAGTACCACGAGAATGTCCGTGTGGGCGGGTACTGTATCCCTTAGCTCGTTGTCTGTCGCCAACGAGTAGTGTCAACGCATTATTGTGATCCGGTTTGGTGAGCGATTTTGAATGTTGGTGCCTCATGATACTTAATATGCGATGTCCCAGGGTAACGAGCGCACAGCAGTGCCGCGCAGGCCTTTGTGCTTCAAATTTCTGGGTGGCACTACAGGTGTTACGGCTGGGCGTCACGGTTAGCATCTGGCCTATTCGTCCCGGTACGTTGTTGATTTGATTTTAGAAAAAGGTTACTAGCGTACTGAAGCTACTTTACATGAATTTGTGAGTGACCTTTATATAAACATAGCAGTAGTCAGCCACCAAGCAGTAATGTGCGAGCAGTTCTGTGTTCCGGTTTGATGAGCAGAGTAGCCAGTGAAATAGTAATTTCACAGGCTACTCTGCCCAGTAAAGCTTATGAGACTTAATACCTAATGTCTCAGGGTAGCGGGCGCACTGCAGTGCAGCGCAGAACTTTGTGTTTGAAAGCTCTGGATGGCACTGCAATTGTTATGGGCCGGCGTTATGCTTACCATCAGGCAAACGACCAGCTCGTCTCACTATCAAATAATTTAAAAAAAAAGTTTTATCGACTCGCGTCGTTTAGAGTCGATTGCGTTGTTTAGGCTGTTGTTGTAAGAGTAACTTACGTCGTTGTCGTTGGCGAGGTCGTCGCCGCCTTCGTCCATGGTCGCCGTTGCCATCGCGTAGTTGAACTGCAGAACGAAATGGTAACTCACAGTACTACATTACTGTCGACTAACAAAGAAATAGGGATGTAAATATCAGTTTTTCTATTGAAAATCAAATGTGTATGTCAAAAAAACAGGAAATCGAACGCTACAAACGTCAAAAATGAGAGTCAAAGTTAGGCGTATCTACTGAGCGTTAAAACGCCCCATACAAATTTGAATGAACATCCGACGTCACTTGTTCAACGCCGGCCGGGCTGTACTAAAAAGATGCATTTTGTTGATTTGGCCGTGAAAAACTGCGTTTAACTACAAAGTTGTCATATTTTTTATTATTCATTGAAATGTTAAGAACATGATGGTATAATTTAAATAACTAATGATGATGAATTTGGGAAACTTTTAGATGCAGTATCTTTGTGGAAATTATATATTTTTTGTGAATTTCATTTTTCTTGTGTTAATGTGATCTTCTTAAAACTGTATAAGGACAGAATGTATATATTTTGTGTATCATGCTACATCCCAATTGCTTTGCAGTGTACGTGTCTAATTATTAGAGAGACACGAATGACATAGTTTGTGTCGTCTCAGCATATGTTCGTCCAGAAAGGAACTTATTACGGACATTACTTTTTTATTTAATTTAATACATTATTCCACAAAACAAATGCACAAAGGGAGCACTTAATACTATAAGTATTTTGTACCAATCATCCACAACAAACTTACATCGTAGTTAGCTGCCAACGTGTCCGTGATGTTGTCCGCCTGCAAACGACAACAACGTTGTGTTACATTGTTATTATCTGACAATCTACATTGACATTATTTCATTCATTAAGAATTCATTTGTATATTAGTATAGATTAATTTTAATTTGTATACCAGTCATGATTACGGTGTCGTGGCACAAGTAAGGAAACAAACTGCTGTGATATTGTTCTGGCTATCTTATTTAACAATCTGTTAAATAAAAGGTTGTGGATTTTGTTAATTATGTATATACAATAAAATGTCCGCAACAACGCCGAACGTTGCTGTGATATAAGGGTGTAGTACATTACCTCATATGTGTTCTCCGAAGGGTACGATCCACCCTGCAACAAATACTTCATTAGCGTTATATTTTTGCTTATTTAACAACATACATTTTTACACACTCATAACCCTAGGATTCCCTGTCGCAGGTGGCATAAACATACAGATATACAACAGAAACATCCAAGAGCCGTGAATGAACTTTATGATCCCAACACAAAGTTTGCCCTGGCCGGGTATCGAACCCGAACGAATAGTCAGATTCTTGTGTGAGGATATGTTAAATTGATTAAAACTTCCTAAGTAAAGTTGATTATAATAAGAAATCGAATCGGTAACGCATTAGGACATTATTAACTCGAGATGTCACAAGTGAATTAAATGGTTAGACGGACTATAATACCTAATGTCTCAGGGTAACGATAACGAGGGCACTGCAATGTCACGCCGACTTTTGTGTCTCAAGTTCTGAGCGGCACTGCAATCGTTATGGGCCGGCGTTATGCTTACAATCAGACAAACGACCAGCTCTTTTCCTTACCAAATAGTATAAAAAAGTGATTCCCGTTTTCTCGTCTGCACTAAAGTCGATACGACAGGTACCGTTTTAAAAAGAGCGAATAGTTGCGAGTACTGATCTTGTGCTTTCTTTTGGATTATGTATTTTAATGGTGTGGAGCTCCAGGTATCCTGTCCCCTGCTTTACTGACGCAGAAGGCGGCCCAGCGCGCCTGCAGCGGCGGCGCCAGCTCCAGCGCGCCGTGGTCCAGCGCCAGGGCTCCGCCCCTGCAGGCGGCGCCAGTGTGTACTCACCAGCGGCGTGTCGTACTGCGCCACTGCGCGGTACAGCTGGTGGTCGCGGAAGGCGGCCCAGCGCGCCTGCAGCGGCGGCGCCAGCTCCAGCGCGCCGTCCTCCAGCGCGTCTCCGATGCAGCTGAGGATCAGCGTCGCGTGCCCCATGTACCCGCTGCGCGGCGCCGAGCCCCTGCCACACGTCACACGTCACACGTCACACGACATGTCACACGTCACACGACCGAACAATGTGTCGGCTCCGCAGCACATCGAGTGCGATACTCGGAGCATCTTACTTTCCGCCCGCAAAATGCGGTAAGAGTACTACAGCTTTAAAGCTAAGATTCAGAAATGAGTCTAAGCGTCGAGTCGTCGACTTTTGCTTCCACGTTTCAAAACTGGGTCCCAATTCTCGCGCAATAGACATCATGTCGAATTCGAAATATGTCGAACAAAAAGGCGTATAATTCGAAATATGTCGAACAAAAAGGCGTATGTCGATTGAAACCTAATGTTCATATTCTCGGAATGTCACGTTAGAGATATGTCTACTCCTAGCGCTCGACATGCAACGAGTAGACAGTCGAAAGAAAGAAAGCAGTAGACTTTTGATGTCGAATGAGAAGTCGAACTATTTCGTCGCTATATTCGTACTAAATTTTGCAACTTTCTTCTTGTTTATTGTTTGTCAAATAATATTCAGATTAAAATCTTGAAATTAAAAATTAATATGTACCGATGTCTGACTATTTTTGTGGAGTTTTCGAATAAAGTGATCAAACCCGCAGAAAATGCGGTGACCGAGCCAACTTCCACTGTGACGCAAAGACACTATGTAATACTGGTTGTGCCACGTGGTTTTACCTTTTTTAACAATAATGAAAATTGATGATGATGAACAGATTTTAGTGAAATTTGGCGTGGAGATTGTTCTCACCCAGAATATGTCACAGGATAGTTTTCATCATCATCACCACCATCATCTATTTTCATCATTGTTAAAAAGGGTAAAACCACTTGATCATTGTTAAAGGATGAAAATTGATGATGATGGTTTCATTTTAAGGCTCCGTTTGGACCATTTATTTGGGTACGGAATTCTCAAAAACCACCCTTTAATCAGTCTAAACTTATTTTTGTTTTACTTTCTTTCTCGATAGAGTAACATCTTGTGGTTCTTCAGTGAAGATAGGCGTGCCGCAGGGATCAATACTGGGCCCCTTTCTCTTTCTAGTATATATAAATGACTTACCCTTTATGACAGACCATATAGCATTGGACATAGTTTTGTTTGCTGATGATACTTCACTCATTTTTAAAACTGATAGGAAAGACAGTGAACTAAAGGAATTAAATGATAACCTTGACAAAATCTCAGAATGGTTTGCTGCTAATAATCTACTACTTAACGCTAGTAAAACTAAATGTATTAAATTTTCACTTCCCAACGTACCACACGTGGAATCTAAAGTGGAATTGGAAGGCAGCAAACTTGACCTGGTGAATAACACTGTATTCTTAGGATTAACTATTGACTCCAAAATGCAGTGGGGTCCTCACATCAATGCCCTATCGGGTCGTTTGAGTTCCGCTGCATTTGCAGTACGTAAAATTAGGCAGCTGACTGATGTGGCGACGGCAAGGTTGGTATATTTTGCATATTTTCATAGTTTGATGTCTTATGGCGTCCTACTTTGGGGATCTGCTGCCGATATAGATACCATTTTCATATTACAAAAGAGAGCAGTACGCGCCATCTATGACATGGGTCCACGCGAATCTCTAAGAGACTTTTTTAAAGAAATAGGTATTCTAACCCTGCCTTCGCTATACATTTTGGAAAATATAATGTATGTACGGAAGAATATTACTAAATTTAACTTAAAAAGTGATGTACATGAGTTAAATACTAGAAGTAAACATAAAATTGTTGTACCCGGGTTCAGATTAAGTAAAACTAACAAATCGTTCCTGGCAAATGGTGTCAGATTCTACAACAAAATTTCTAAAGTATTAACTGAATTACCACAAGGAAAGTTTAAACGTATAGTCAAGAGTGTATTAATTAAAAAAGCGTATTATAAAATTAAGGATTATGTAGATGACAAGGATGCATGGAGGCAAACAGCTCAGGAGCCTCCTGGCGACTACTAAACTTTAAATTGTTAGTTGTTAGCATTAGAATCATTGTAAAAAACTACTTTTTTTAAAAAGAATGCCGTGACGAGTTTCTTGCCCTTCTTCTTGCTCGGCCTATACCAATTTGGAACGGGCACGGTGGGTTTCTGGAAGATTCGTTGACTTTGAGCACGGATTGGGTCTGTTGGTGTCTTTGTCATTTATTATGTTCTGATAAAGACAGCATTAGTTTTAGTCTGTGATTCGGGTAGATGAATGTTGCAGAGGCCGGCTGTTAGAGTCATTTTAACTTTCATAAGTGCTCCTTTGGGGCCTATTTGAATAAAGACTTTTGAATTTGAATTTGAATTTCGAATTGTACCTATAGGTAAAAAAGTTTGAAAATCGTAAAAATGGGTCCCGTTTGCCAGGGAACCCTAAAACGCTCAAAGCAGTTTTCTACATTTAATATAAGGGTCAAGTTTATAAGTGCAGTCGAGAAAACTGAACGTATTTTGAGAAGTCTACGAAAAAGTCTATGACAAAATCTCTATAGGGACCGAGAATGCAGTTCTTTGAACGAGTAGACATTTTGGTGACATTTTTCGTAGAGATTTAAAATTAGAGATAATCTCGAATTCGACATAATTTCTATATCGCGAGAATTGGGCTCCTGTATAGAATTATTACAAGCCAATCTCTATTGTTATTATATTTTATTAAATTTTTTGAGGAAACTATCCAGAAAAAATTGTACTTCCACTTTAAACCATGAATTAACTTTGAGCAATATGGATCTCTAGCAGAAAGGTCAACCACGCGAACCTCCTCGGTTACATGTGACTCGTTACTGACATGGTGCGAGTCATTCGTTAGTAACCGGTCTCAGCACATAGTAGTGCGTGGTTTCAAGTGCCCAGTCCAGGCAGTAACCCTCTGGTGTACCGCAAGGTACGCTGAGGCCTCTATTTTATATACTGTTCAAAAAAAATCTACGATACGCGATAACATCCAATGAATTGATTCAAAAAATTTATTTTATTCTACATTGTACAATGTATCACAGCAACAATATATAAAGCATACAATTACGTCTGATTTTCCGCACCTACCACTTGAACATTATTGTATTTTCTATCTATCAACTGCCACTGCACATATCTTTTGACATATACGCAAGAAAACATTGTATGAAATATATACTTACTGCTTGTTTTCATTCTCTTCGAACGCGTCCATCAGTCTTGTTAACAAGTCGCACTCCACCAGCAACTGACATCAGAAGACTTCATTATCAAAGGTACAACAAGAAATGTTCAACTTTTAAGCGATGCAAGTGAGTAGTTTTGATAACAAAGACAATTAAACGAAGGGATCCCAAGCATATACGTTAATTCCTAGTTTAAATTAGCCTAGATTATAACTTGCGGTAGACAAAACGCCTACTAAACTGGGGTCTTATTCTGAAAACCGAATGCCGAAGCTTCGGCTGACGGATCACAATTTTTCTACTAGAAAGTGTTTCGGATCCAAGGGTAGATTCGATGCTCGAAATTTGGATTTTTTACTTGTTTCTTGTTGTTTCTTTCATGGTAAGAAAACTGCGATTCGTCAGCACATTAGGGCAGTCGGCAGGATGTGGTGTCGATTGGGGCAGTCGGCAGGATATTGTATCAATGGGGAGAATTCTCGTCATTTATCCCGCTTAGTGGCACTGTTGCAGAGGGAGACCTGCCACCTGGTGACGATTTTTAGAACTACTGAAAGTATCTCTCCGTTCGAGCGATCGGGAGCATACTGTGTTCATTGGAGAGTCGACTGTATATTGTGTCGATAGGGGTGTTGGAGGACTTTACTTGTTCTACGCGGGCCGTAAAGTAAAGCTGTAACATGTATTTTGTTGATTTGTCCGTGAAAAACTGCGCGTAACATAGTCGTCCTACATTTTTATCGATTGAAACGTAAAGAATCTGATGGTATCATTTAAAACGAAAAAAGAATTATAATTCGGGAAACTTTTAGGTGCAGTATCACGTGGCAATTATATATTTCTTATGAATTTCACTGTTACTGTGTTAACGTGATGTTCCTAAGTAGTTACGAATTTTGCGTTTCATGCAACATCCGTATAGGAGCGGTCGATGTCAGGATGTTGAAATGAAATGAAATGAAATTATTTATTTGTCAGAATTTTGGGTACAATGTTTGCAAAGATGTCATAGCATATAAATATCCATCAATATTCTGCCTGGTTAGGCGTACAAATGTTTATCATTTTATATGCGACATTTATTATTCGAATTAAATAATTATTTATACAAAAAAAACATGATGTGAAATAAATTACATTAATGACATGAAAAATATAAGAATAAATACACTAAGTGAAAAGTCAGAGGGAAATTAAATTAAATTAATGTCAGATTTATAAACATAATTACTAATTAATCGATCCAATTTTATCATTTAAATAATCTTTTACTGAGTAATAGCATTTATCCAATAGGAAGTCAAACAGTTTTCTTTTAAATTGAGCGAAATTATTATACTCTTTGAGCATGTCAGGTAATTTGTTGCGTCGCTCGGCGCGGCCGGGCAGCGGGTGGGGCGAGTCCCGGCTGCGGGCGGTTCGCACGGGGTACTCACGTGGCGCGCGTACTGCGTGCGGTAGGCGGGGTTGTGCAGCGCGTGGCGGACCAGCGCGTGCAGCTGCGCGTGCAGGAAGTTGTTGTGCGGGTGCCGGAAGAACAGCTCCACCAGCACGCCCGGCGTGCCTGCGGACAACCAGCGCGAGCGCTGTGAGCAACGCTCCGAGCGACTGAGATGCGAGCGGAAAGGAACACGTTTCTGCACTAGTGTATATTAGTTTTGTAACCGTTGTCGGACAACGTTTAGGTGATGCGAGTCAGCTCTGAACGCTTATATAACCAGAGTGCGAGTCGTCGTGCGCCAGACGCGCGCGGGGCTCCCCCGCCGAGTTCTGACCTAGCGTGAGCATGGTGGTGGGCACCTCCTCCACCTCCGACAGCGCCAGGTGCGCCAGCAGCGCCGCCGTCTGGATGCGCGCCGCGCCCACCGCGCCCACCGCGCCCGGGGCCCCCGCCGCCCCCTCCGCCGCCCCCTCCGCCGGCGCGCCGCGCCGCGAGCCCTCCTGCGGGGCACACTACACTGCAGTGCACTGCACGCAGCGCACGGGCCGACCCGCCGCGAGGCACGCTGCCTCGCGGCGGGTCGATTCGTTTGCTGCATACACTCGCACTGTAAGCAGTATGAACAGTTTTTTTTTTTTTTCTCTGTCTGGGCACATTACGGCCCGGCCCGCGAGCTAGTCTGCCTAACGAACCCTCCCGCTCGGTGGTGGGAGACTTTGTCTACATTGGGATTGAGTTACAAGGTTTATTTTATTTAGGTTATCAAATTAATTTTTCAGAGCCTATGCATATTTTGTTCCTATATCTATACATTTATCTTGCATTGAACACGAATTATATGAAACGTCGTACGCCTCCCTCCATCAGGTTACAGCCTCTTAAGAGCCTGGCAAGACAGGAAAGGCGTACTTCATTTTAACATTTTTCTAAATCTATATGTAGTATGTATATATTTTTTTATTTCTAAGCTACTTAATTCTATGCTGATATTACTGACTGACAGATGTCGTCGTAGACAAGCTGTTGAAACCCGCATTCTTCGTAATACCGTACGTATATCGTAGCAGCGACTTGCGAGCGCGGTTCCAGGGAAGCGATCCGTTAAAGCGCTCAGTGCGTGAGCGCAACGAGGGCGCCGCTTGTACGCAACGGGTAAGTTTGCGTACTGCTATAAATCCAGTTTATATGTAATAATCGCTATTAATGCAAAAACCCCCTCGAGGCTATAAATACACCCGAAACATCGTTCCACGATCAGTCCATCGCATAAAATCTAGCAGTATTTAAGTCAGTCCGTCAGTGAATACACTCCAGCAGAAATACAGTGTTTTTTTAAAAAAGATCCCACGGCACGTCATTCTTACAATACGCAAGTATACAATATCAACAGAAAGCAGTGACCGGCGCGATCGCCTCGACGGCTACCCGCCCGTAAGGCAGCCAGCGCACCCGCTGCTCACCTGGTGGTGCGGGTGCGGCGCCTGCAGCAGCGCCTGGTGCAGCAGCGGCAGGTGCGGCGCCACCGCCAGCTCCACGTGCGAGCGCTCCGCCGCGCCCTCCAGCCCGCTGCGGACACACCACTCACTCACGAACCACCCGCCCACCAGCGAGGGCACGACGAGGGACGGACGCGCAGCACCGCAACATATAATTACGACAGCTTTCGCACAGGACAAAAATTGGGACAGTCCTTCCCGGTGAAATCAAACTAATATCATAAATGCGAAAGTGTGTCCGTCCGTTTGTCGGTTTGTCCTTCTTTCACGGAGCAACGGATCGACGTGACTTTTGGTATAGATATAGCTTAAGGATAGGAGAGT
This sequence comes from Crocallis elinguaria, assembly GCA_907269065.1. Lineage (NCBI taxonomy): Eukaryota > Metazoa > Arthropoda > Insecta > Lepidoptera > Geometridae > Crocallis > Crocallis elinguaria. The sequence goes on from OU026065.1 coordinate 38,521,778, forward strand.
AACGTAGGCTACTTTTTATCCCGAAAAAATGCACGGTTCTTGCGGGAACGCTTGTGAAACCCTCGGGCAGAGGCTAGTGTTTGTTCGCGTCGGTCGGTCCCGGCGCAGCACTCACAGCGCGGGGTGGTCTGTGAGCAGCGCCAGCAGCAGGCGGCCGCCGTGCACGACGGCGTGCGCGCGCGCCGCGCCCGCCGACGAGAACACGCCCTGCAGCAGCGAGCGCACGCCGCCCGCGCCCGCCAGCCGCGCCGCCAGCACCCACGCCGTGCGCGACCTGCGCACGCGCACACAGCGAACGAATGAGCGAACAGCCGGGTTGCACACTTACAGACTACGGAACTGCATTCATTGGGATGTTGACTGATTTTGGGAAAGCGTTTAAAACGATGCGAACGGGCCTAATATAACCCAAAACGTTTAAAATTACTTTTTGAATACAGCTAGTACTTTAATTATCGTGTATTTTAAATGCCGTTTCAAGTTTCGCTCCAAAACGCCAATACTGGTCGCGTGGTCGATGTGACGTCACGATTCCTGGCACAGATAACTATATTCACAGAAGTCACTCTAAAATACTAGGCAGAAAGAGCGATGTACTCGTTCCGATTGAGAAAGTGACGTCACGCGCGTTTTATGTCACGTGACTTCGGAGCGATGTGATTACATTTATTCCTTAAAAATAAACAAAAATATTATGTTTTATAAGATTTCTGTCAATAAAACTACCGTTTCGCGGCAAAATTATGTTTTTATTTTAATACAGTCAACATCCCGATTAACTGCAATCTTTTCTGATCACGACTGGTTAACGCGGATGTAGCTTTTAAAATACAGAAAAGGTGCGTCCGCGTCATTAATAACGCATGGTTTCTTGATAGTTGTAGGCCGTCGTTCAGGAAACGTAACATACTTCCACTTCCCTTCATGTAGGTACATAAGAGAAATGTGTGCGTTTGTGAAATCGCATACTAAGTATAATTTTTCAAAACTCGTAATGAAATTATGACACGACAGAAAAAAACCAAATTCTAATACCTTTTATTTAAACATCCTTGTCAAAAGTGTGTAAAGATATTGACAAAAGTAACGTGTATAACTCACGTGTCATAAAATATATAGGTAACAAATAACTAGAAGACATCAATATTTTAAATGGCAATCAATTTAACACAAAACTGTGCTAGTGGCTTTCACAAAATTGTTTCTACAGCGTAATTGAATATTTAACAGTGTAATTTTTTTAGGTGACTCAACATTGCATGAATATTTTAATATTTGCACGCCAGGTTGAATAGTGCGACTTTTTTTGGAACATCTGAAATGTGTAATATTATGTATTCTTGCAAATGAATGTATGATTTAATTTGATTTAACAACTAGTTAATCGAACCGCAGTAGTGTTCTCAGCTCACCTGGTGGCGGCGCCCTCCGGCGCGCAGCCGGTGGCGACCAGGTCGCAAAGCAGCGCGGCGGCGTTGGCGGAGGCCACGGCCGCCGCGCGCGCCGCCCGCGCCCGCCGCGCCGCCGCCCCCGCCGCCGCCCCCGCCCCCGCCGCCGCCGCCGCCCCCGCCCCCGCCGCCGCCGCCGCGCCGCTCGGCTGCTCCGGACACTCTGGGGACGATCAAGTTTCGTTTACCCTAACATCGGTTGTCTGTATAGCTCGCTCGACGGCGCGTCCGGCTCGCAGTGAAATGTCATTAGCTAAACAAACCTTCTAGTTACGGAGACAATAGTGAAACGACTAGTTGACCGCTATGTCAAAAACGAGACGTGCGTGAAGTGCTCGTGCGATGCAAAGACGTGCAACGCCACCTAGTTACAAAATATGAACTTTTTTTTGTATTTGGTAACGAGACGAGCCGGTCATTTGCCTGATGGTAAGCGTAACGCCGGCCCGTAACGATCGCAGTGCGACTTAGAACTTTGAAACGAAAAGGCCTGCTGAAAAGTTTCACTGGCTACTCTGCTCATCAAACCGGAACACAGTAATGCTTGCACACTACTGCTTGGCGGCAGACTTCACTCCCAAAGCGGTGGTACCAACCCAGACGGACACTCGCAGAAGAGTTAGTCCTCCCACTAAAAACTTAATTATCCGCTGCGACGCGGCGCGTCCACAAAGCCGTGCGGGTACCTCCGTCCGCGCCGGGCTCCTCGCGGCGGGCGCGGTCCTTCTCGCTGGGCTCCCGCTGGCCCTTCTCGGGCTCCTCGGGCGGCGCGGGCGCCTCCTCGGGCGCCTCCTCAGGGGCCTCCTCGGGCGCATACGTGCCGCATATGATCTGGATCAGGCACTCGATGAACTGGTGCTCTTCTAGCCACTGCAGCGCACAAACAGATCGGTTATTATTGCCGTAACCCTACTTAAAATGTACATTAGGGACGTTGCAGCAAATACAAAATACATAATACCTAACTATGTAGTACTGTTGTTATACTGATTTAAAGACATCATCATATTAACGCAATAAAAATGAAATTCACAAAAATATGTTATAATTCCAAAAATACTGCATCTAAAAGTTTCCCGAATTCAACAATATTTTTATCATCCAATAGTAATGTAATTTGATACTGGTGTCGATTCTGTCGTTTCATACATAAGCCACATAGTACATATATACAAATGATACTAAAACTACATAATAGTAGGTACCTAGTTACATACTGAAATCAATTCTGTCAATCATTTGTATGCATCTATTTATTAATGTCCATTTGTAGTTTTGTTTTAATATTTGTATCGCGGCATAAGCAGGGCCGGATTAACCATGTCGGGGCCCCTAGGCGATGCACGTCTCAGGCTTCCTTGTCTAACTACAATAATATTATGCTATAATAATTTGAAATCGCACGGAGCCAAACTAGAATAAAAAAATACTAAAATAGTATGTGTTACCTCCATAATGAACTTGTTGAAGAGGTCGTCGAGGCGGATGAAGTACTTGAAGGTGTCGGCGATGGCCGACGTGGCCAGGTGGCGCAGCAGGTTGGGCAGGAAGTCCCGCCGCGACTTGAAGAAGTCCAGCACGCGCAGGCACACGATGTGGTACAGGTACCAGTCCTGCCGCGCAAGCGTTACAACGACACACCACGCGTGCGAGCAGTCAAGCCCGCACAACTCCTTTATGTAGCAGAGTGCAGCCTTCCAAGTCACTCCCACAACAATCACAGCCGGACTTGTCTGAATGCATGAGCAGCTGACTCAACATCTACCACCTCGCAACCCTAACACACTACAGAAATTAAGCCAATTAATGTATCACCTTACATGATGGGCTCTGTCAACTCTATCTTAATAATTATGTACAACGGTAAACTATCCATTCTATTATAAATATGAATGCAAGAGTTTGTCGGTTTCTCCTTCTTCCAGGCAGCAACGGATCAACATATTTTTTTGCACATAATCATAATCATAATCAATTTATTGGTAATACTTATTACAAGTCATATTTGAAAATTAGTTTGAGTAATTTACAAAAAGCAAAATTACACTTAAATAGGTAAGCAATTGGATGTTAACATAGTCTAGGTAACCATTCATTACAATAATTATAGTGATCTAAATCAATTTCAATAATTAACAAAAAATAACAAACAAAGGCGGAAACAAAAAAATAGTTTCAATATGTCATATAATTAATATTAAGGTGCAGCGAGGCTATTGCAACTACCGGGAAAATGCAACTAATTGAAATAATTTCGCGCCAGATCTTTTCTGGGAATAGTGAAATATATGAAACGATAGAGGAACTAACACTCCTTCTTACATACTTTAGACGGAGCTGCTATCGTCTAATCTGTTTTATCCACAATGACATTTAATTATCCGCCACTTTTTTGATGTTTGCGAAATATTCGGCATCAGATTCTATTAAAAATTAAAATGAAAATACTTCGTTTTACGAGCAGTGTCTTTGATGAAAAGCAGATTTAGTATACGGTTAGCCATTTTCTATTATTTGTTTTACTTAAAACTGTGTTTACTATGTTATATAGCTAAAGATACATTAACCCCTCGAAATCTCGCTAAGGGGTTATTGTGACTTTTTAGGCTAGCTGCAATTGCCCCAGCAAATTTGTATGAAATTGATAAACACTAGTGATGCCCTCGTGTCGATGTTTTAGTAAGATATGAAAATTTACATATTATTATTATAATGGTGACTGGTGACTGGTGGCCTATTATTACAATAAATAGATGGCTGATTTGATTCCCGCCTAGTGCAAATAATTATGTGAACCACGGTTGTTTTCTCTGAGCTTCGGAGAAACTTGTCGTTCCTGAACTTTCGTAATACTGCTAGTTAGGGACCTGTTAAGGAAAAAAGAGGAGCAATACACTTAATACCATCTTATAAAGCCGTTCGTAGTAAAACAATTAATAGTATACGAATAAGCCCAATCAGCTGATCTAAATGATAAAAAATTCGATGTCTAAAAATATTTCACCAATGACAAAAAAAGTTGATCAAAGGTTATTCGGCAGCTTACAATTAAAAGGTTTTCCACGAACTTTGCTGCATACAAAGGCATAGGCAGTGAGATCATGATTTTTATTATTTTATCGATAAACTGATTCCGCACAACATTTGCGAAAGGAAGAGGCGGAGACAGTGCTTGCCCAGTAATAAAAAAAATATCGACAAACTTATTTCCCATCCCTTTTATCTAAAAAAAAGTTGCATTAGCCCCTCAACAGTTTTGAGAAAAGTTTCCCATAAATTGAACCATCCTACGCTGGTTTATAGACTATTATAAGAAAACAGGTACATTTTAATGTAACTTACACCCATTTAAAACTTTAAACGCTAATGTAAATCACGTCTCCAACTATTAGTTGCAATTACCTCGGTAAGGGGCTATTGCAACTATTTTGGTAATTTTGGAAAGAAATTATAATTTACGCTTAATGAAATGCTTTTATGCCTTATTGCCTTAATAATAGTATTAAATGATATATAGGTAACTTGGTGAATTGATTTTTATAACTCTCTGATTTGTACAGACGATGGTACACTAATTGAAATTTTCAATTATATTTTTTTAGTTGCAATTGCCTCCCTGGACCTTACATGAATAAAATGTCAAAATAATCGTAATGTCAATAATAGTAGGTAAATTAAACAGCCTCCAAAGTCATAGCTTCCGATCTAAAAATTCTTCAACGCTATAGAACGTCTGCTCGACAAGCCAGCGTTTGAGGCGCGACTTGAAGCAGCCCAGACTAGAGGCCGAAGTGATCTGCTCTGGAAGCCTGTTGTAGACTGTTGGGCCCATAACATGCGACGTCTTAGACGACTTAGTCAATCTTCGAGGTACGGACGAGAGCTTATCTTTATTCCGCGTGTTATACGAATGCACATTGCTGTGTGTTAAGTAAGAAACTTGGTTTAATCTTACATATACCGCAACTTGGAATATCACTAGTGCTGGCAGTGTGAGGATCCCAAGCTTCTTAAAATGTGGCCGAGCTGATTCGTCTTGTGGGATTTTGACGATTGCCCGAACAGCGCGCTTCTGCAGTCGAAAGGCACGCTGCCATTCAGCTGCTCGACCCCAAAGTTCCGTGCCGTATTGCAACAGGGAATGTACAGTAGCAAAATAACATGACCGTACCACACCAGCAGAAACCACTCTCGCGACTCGGCTTAGTGCATAGCATGCACTACCCAGTTTACCACATAGTTTGCTAATGTGTATGTCCCATTTTAGTCCGCGGTCAATCTCGAAGCCCAGGAATGTAGTCGTTTCAGACTGCTCAATTTGGCTACCTTCTATGAATACTGAGAGAGACCGCGATGGTCGTCCTGACATACTAAAATGGACGAAGTGAGTTTTCGATAGATTAAGGGCTAGTCCGTTTACCCATAGATAGTTTATGGGCCCACTGGAAAATGCATAGTTCCTGGGGAAAACCACAGGTAGAAGCTAGTTGAGAATGAAATAACAAGTTACTTACCTGTGTAGGACTCCTCTCAAGCAGCATCTCAACAGTTTTACTGAAGTAGGAAGCGAGCAAGGGATTCAGTGGTGGATCTGTGTTGATGAAGTCGCAGAGGCGGTTCATCTGTGCGGTGTCCATTGACAGCCGGTCGCTGAGCATGGACAGCGGGCTGGTGAGCACCTCGCACGCTATGTTGGCGTGCCGGTACTGTTGCGCTAACTCCACATTTTTTGGGGGCTCCTCTGTGATCAGGGTTATCAGCTCTGCGAGTATATCTGGACGAGTTAGGCTGCAAGTAAAATGTGTAAATAATGCTTATTTGCCGAGGCTTCTTCCAATAATTGTGACTTAATAGTTATTTTCTAAGCAAGCATTCAAGCTTGAAGTGATGGTTGCTCACCAGTCTGTAGATTAATGGGTTCAAATCAAATGTTCTGGAGCTTTCAGCGATCACAAATGTTGCTAAACCCTAACAGTTCGTCAATTTTTAGTAAAGACACACAATGTTGTAACATTTGGCATATTTTTAAAATCTGCTAATAGTGTATTATGGATCGCATCTGTTGCTCATTATTGGAGGAGATCACTTTCTCCGAGATACTACTTCTCCCCAACTTAGTTCGGAGGCGGAGCTCTCTCAAGGCTATATGGTGGAGGGTTTGTAGGTTCTTGAAAATAAGTCTATATTCGACATTGACGATGTAAGCTTGTTTAGTATAATTAGAATAAGCACCTTTCTTATCATAATGATAATCATCATATCATAATTATTTGGCTAATATTATTTGGCTCAAATCATATTAGATAATTTAGAACTGACATATACTGACATAGTTTTATATTTTCTGTAGTATGCTGTGTGAAAGGTATAATAAATATAAAAAGAAACAATATTGAACTTGCTTATGCATAAATTTTATTGTTGCAACATATTTACTATAAGTAAAATTTTGATTACATACAATTACAATGTAAGGTACAAAGTTTTGTATTGTGTAACCCAACCTACCTCTGAACTTGGACACTAAAAATGAAAGTCATAGATAAATCTACCAAACATGCAGAATTGTTTACTAAAGAACTTGACATAGTGACTACAAAATAAGGCACAACATTGAACAAATTGAAGAGTACAATTGATAAACTTTTTTATATCCTACTAGTGAATAATAAAAGTAAGTAAGTTTGTTACCATGTATCTCCGGTTCTGGAATAATACATAAACTATAAAGATATAGATATAGAACATGTGGGTGAAGAAACTGGCAAAATTAGTTATGAAACAATATGAACTATTTATTATTCTCACATAATAATGTGTTAATCTGTTTTTCAACTATATTTATATCAATATCTACAGATTATAAGACTTACTTATTCTAGGTTTTAGTTGTAAGTCTGTATGATGTTGCTGTACAGTTTGAGTTGAAAATCAGCATATTTATTGCAGCACAAAGCTGAGTTCATCCTATTTCAGATTTCTTTGTATGTATGCCAATCGAAAAATATGAATGCATTTATTTTTTTGTTAACCGTTTCAGTTAAGTATTTGAGCCTTTATCTTTTTGTGTGTTTTTAATTGTTGTTCCTTTCATATTGTGCTGTTATGTGCAGTGTTGACTAAGTAAACCATTTCTATCCTAAACCAAACTTCACAAGTCAATAACTGTTCCAATCTAGGTTTAGCCCGCTCACTATCTTCAAACACATCATCTTATAGGATCGGCCCAGACAGTGATCAAAAGCTAACCTATCAACAATATAAAAACATATGATTTATATCAATATGTTTAATACCTGACATCTAATATTTAGGCAATATCAGAGCATGAATTCTTATATTTAAAAATCTTTTTTGCGTTACCTGTTCCAAAAGCCAAACAATGTTTAGACCATGGCAAAGGTTAGATTTTAGTAATAAGTACTTACAATTGCATCAGGGCTTTATTGTCGGCTTTGCACTCCTGTAGTATGTCGTCTGCTTCAAGCACTTGGGACAATGTTACATTCTGAAACACAAACAAAGCTATTTGTACCTATCTCAGGCATTTCTGACATCATTAAAACATCTTTTTTTGGAACTTGAATTACTTATCTATTCTACAAAAACTCCATGAAAGTCAATTAGAGTGTAAACAATAGGAAATAACAGCAAAATCATCAAATCAGCCAGTCATAACCATGAATATTTGAACAAAATACGCACCTCTTCCTTGAGAAGAAAATTTAACTCCCTAACTACAATATAGTTTCCACTCCAAAACATAATTAAAAATTAATAAGTACAACTATAGTAATTATGCTAAATCCATAGAAAACGTATTATTTTTACAAAAATCTAGCGTTTCCTGATGAGTGCAACGATCCTTTTCTTTTTGACTTGTTTTTGACTTTGACAGTCTAATAGGGATAATCGATATTCATCGATGTTAGATAAACATCGATATTAAGCGAGAAAACATCGATGTTGTCCTCGAAAACATCGATATTACGATACGAGAATCATATCGATATACTCTAGGGCCTGTAGATAGATAGATATTTTGTGGAGGTGTGGAGGAGTGAGGTATCTTATTGTGTAAATAACTTTTACAAATACGGCCAATTTTTCGAGAAAAAAAAATAAAAATTAAATGTTTTAATTCGTAATAACACGGAAACAAACGATCATAGGACTTTGCTGATTACTCTAAAACGTAGCTTTTACTACTTTCTAAACATTTCATTTGAACAACTTTTTGATTTATTTCATGTATTTTGTGATATATTTATTTTTGCGATTTTCCGGATCAAATTTTGACGATATTCAAAAAATCATACGTCTGGAACTAGATACTTTTGATATCTGCGGCGCGAGTACCGAAGTGTGATCATAAAGTATTGTAGTAGCTACTGATCATAAAGTATTAAATTTAACTGTCCATTTTATCGACCGAAAAGATCCGGACTTGCGCCGCAGCTACGCAAGTACGTATCTATTCGGGTCCATAAAATTTACAGTTACAATCGATAAAGTGGGTTTTATTCGATAAAATTGACAGTTAAATTCGATAAAGTGGATTTTATGTCAATTTTATCGACCGAATAGATCCGTACTTGCGCCGCTGATCAGAGTTCGGTACTCGGAACATTCGATACATTTATCAATTTTATCGATTCAACAAATTTATCGAACCCATCTTCCGTACTCGCGCCGCTGATCGAAAGTATTGTAGTAGCTCTATATTCTCTTTGGATTCGATCATTTTTGTCGATTGTTTGGCTCGATAAATTATATAATTGAGTTTTGGCGGGAATGCGAAAATGTGCTGTTGTTGATTTTGTGTTATTTACTAAAACCTGTGTTTTATCGAGTGTTAATGTGTAATAATGGTGGATTATTAACCATTAAGTGTTCGTAAACGTGCATGAGTGAAAGGCAAATAGTACAAAGACGAAAAACGTGTATTTTCGTATTCTATCCAAAACTCCATAGAAGCTTCAGTAAAGTATCCACCGCTTTACTGAAGCATTACTTCGACTTGACCACGCCTAGACTGAACTTTAACGTGACTTTGACGACTTTCATTCACGACAACTAGAGATTTATTATAAATTATTATTCATATAACTCGACACTGGCTAAATACGCTAATCGCGTGGAGCCAAAAACAAAACAAAAAAAAAAAAAAAAAAATTATATAAAATGTCGATAAAACCCACCTTATCGATTTGAACTGTCAATTTAATCGATTGAAAAGATACGTACTTGCGCTGCAGAAACGAAGCCGAATCTACGTTGAAGTAAATATTCGCTTCTCGCAATTCGAAGATTGGTATGGGTGGTTTATGGAACGAAGACGGTCTGTGGTCGCATCCAATAGTCATCACACGCGTTAGAGAGATTTTTTCAAAATTAAGTGACAAAACGCCTCAAATCTGGGTTTTTAACTAGTCTAGACGGTGTTGGGTTGTGTGTGGTAAAGCGGGTGAGTAAGTAGTGTGTCCTAACATAGTTGTTTGTGCTACTAAACACTTAAGAGGCGTCCAAGATGGATCCTCTTCCCGATCCCCCTGAACCTCCAGATCCAATGATAATACCTATCGCTGCATCAAGCAGTGGCAAGCGCCGTATCATAGACGACAGCCAAGACGGACACGCTCCGAAAAAAACAATTGTAGATAAAGACATGGCAGCAGCATCAATTCAAAATGTCTACATCCATTCAAGCCTAGTAATAGGTATTAAAGCCTACTGCGCATTGGACAAAGGTCCTTATATAGTTCACGTGACCAGGACAGAACCGGACCCATCCGCTGGGACCACGATTCGGCCAATTAAGTTTGGTCAGTTTTTATTCCGCAACAAAATCTCCAAAATCTGCCCTGATGGGGTTAAAAAAGTGGGTAGAAATAAAATATCTGTAGAATTTGAAACAGGTATTGATGCAAATAAATTCCTTGATAACCCCATTCTTGAAAAGAGCCAATATTCTGTTACTATCCCAACCTTCAACATTACTAAAATGGGTATTGTTCGCCAAGTACCAGTGGACATGTCTATGGACGAGTTTGTAGATTCCTTAGTTCTCCCCAGTGGCTGTGGTATTGTCCTAAAAGCTCGCAGACTTAATAGAAAGAATTCTGAGGAAGGTAAAACCACCTATAAAATTAAGGATTATGTGGATGACAAGGATGCATGGAGGCAAACAGCTCAGGAGCCTCCTGGCGACTACTAAACTTTAAATTGTTAGTTGTTAGCATTAGAATCATTGTAATAAACTACTTTTTTTAAAAAAAAGAATGCCGTGACGAGTTTCTTGCCCTTCTTCTTGCTCGGCCTATACCAATTTGGAACGGGCACGGTGGGTTTCTGGAAGGTTCGTTGACTTTGAGCACGGATTGGGTCTGTTGGTGTCTTTGTCATTTATTATGTTCTGATAAAGACAGCATTAGTTTTAGTCTGTGATTCGGGTAGATGAATGTTGCAGAGGCCGGCTGTTAGAGTCATTTTAACTTTCATAAGTGCTCCTTTGGGGCCTATTTGAATAAAGACTTTTGAATTTGAATTTGAATTTGACCTGGGTGCCAACTCAAACGGTTGTGGTTACCTTCCAGGGCCAAATTCTCCCCCCAAGAATATTTTCTTATCACACCTCCCTCCCAGTCGAAACATACCAGTTTCCCACCATCCAATGCCAGAATTGTTGCAGATTTGGACATGTAAAAGTTCAATGTCGCTCTAAGCCACGATGCTTTAAATGTACGCAACCCCATACAGGAAACGAATGCGATGTTGTGGAAAGTAATGCATCTTGCCTTCACTGCTCAGGCCAACATTTTGCTACCAACTGGAGCTGCCCGGAGTATGGAAGACAAAAGTCTATAAAGTTACTCATGTCACAAGAGAATATGTCATATGAAGAAGCCTCATCTCAATATCCAAAGGTCATGAGACCTTATGCTGAGGTAGCACAAGAAGGTACTTTCCAACACACCCAGACATCTTATGCATCTTCTCCACCTAGTCAGACTAACAGTACCCCCTCTAGAGTATCCTACAAGAAAACTATTTTCATTCCTCGTAGTAGAGCCCCAATAGGCAAATCATTTGACAGGACTGCCCATCAAGCCATTGTTGCTGATGAGCCATCCACCATGCCCAATGGCTGTGCCATACTCCCTCAACCATTTGATACCCCATCTACCTCCCAGGATGATAGCCTCCTGGAAGTACTTCTCACCATGATCATTAGTATCATTTCCAAAAATAACACCAACCTACCGTCCCACGTTGCCCAGAAACTTACCCAGATCTTCTCTTTAACTGGTAATAATTATGGATCCAGTCTCCGTTCTCCAATGGAACACCAAAAGCATCCGTCGAAAGAAGCATGAGCTTCTTCACTTGATAAATAAGTTCCACCCGTCAGTCATTGCCATCTCAGAGACATGGTTAGTTCCTGGAACTCGTTTTCGAGTTCCAGGGTACTCCTGCCTCCGGGATGACAGGGCTGACGGGTATGCCGGTAGCGCACTACTTGTCAGGCGCTCCCTTCCCTTCTCGCAAATTTCCCTCCCCCCTCTAACTCCCGATATAAATATTGTAGCTGTAAGGGCTTTCAATATTTCCTTTTTATCTGCATATATCCCCCATCCTAATTCAAGCTTAATCCCAGATATTTTATATGCCTTATCTTCAGTGCCGCCTCCCATTATTATAATGGGAGATTTCAATGGCCATCATGCTTCATGGGGCTCAAGTCACAATGATTCCTTTGGCCTTTTGCTTTTAGAAATATTTGATGAAGCAAATCTTTGTGTGATCAACAATGGCTCACCCACTCGGAGAGTACTTCCTAACCAAAACCCTAACAGTGCTGTTGACCTCACTGCATGTTCCACATCCCTGGCTTCTCTTCTCACTTGGAATATTTTAAACCATTCTTATGGCAGTGATCATTATCCAATAATTATCTCTATACCCAACAGAGCATCACCAGCACTTAATTTTTGCCCCTCTCTTAAATACAGATTAACAGATGTTGACTGGTCTTCTTATTCATCTTCTCTTGAAAGCAAAGTAGAGTCTCTTCCTATACCTGTTAGCAGCAACTCTCTTGACTCATATAATAAATTTCTTGACTCTGTAATTTCCAGCGCAGATCAACACTTTCCCCTTAAAAAACCCTTTAGTTTCATAGTTTCGACCCCCTGGTGGGATGCTGATTGCACAGCAGTTGTTAAAGAAAGGAACAGTTCTGAAGATAGTTATAATACTGATATGACTAAAGACAATTTCCTTAACTATCAGAAGACTGCTGCCAAGGCTACAAGACTCTTGTCCAAAAAGAAAAAACATGGCTGGGTTCACTACTGTGAGAATTTGTCTCCAAGGACTCCTGCTTCCTTAGTTTGGAAACAAATAAAACGCTACAGAGGCTCATGCAACACGGAGAACATTTCATCTAATGACCCATCATCTTGGCTCGAAGCCTTTGCAGATAAAATATCTCCTGCCTATGTTCCAAATACTGATTCTTTCCCTACTCTTCCAAGAGCTCTTCCGACTTTGCACAATTTTGAATCTTCCTTCTCATTCTCTGAACTTCAAATAGCACTTGATGGACTGGTGGATTCGGCTCCAGGAGCAGATGGAATCCCTTACTCATTCCTGAAAAATGCTTCAAGCAAAAGTAAGGAGTATTACTTGAAGCTAATCAATAACCTCTATGAATATGGCGTGATTCCTCCATCATGGAAATGCCAAGTAATAATTCCAATACTCAAACCAGGAAAGAATCCTACGAATCCAAACAACTACAGACCAATAGCTTTATCATCTGTGTTAGCTAAGATAACAGAACATATGATTAAACATCGTCTTGAATGGTTAGTGGAAAATGGAAACATGTTAGGCAAAACACAGTACGGGTTTAGAAAAGGTATGAGCACTATAGATAGCCTTAGCATGCTAACAACCGACATACGCGCCTCCTTGTTAAAAAAAGAGTATCTAGTGGGAGTCTTCCTAGATATTGCGGCTGCATATGATAGCGTGCTACTTCCGGTACTCAGGAGTAAACTCACTCAGCTGAGTATTCCCGAGAAGATGGTGCGATTCATATGCAACCTATACATGGAAAGAACCATCACAATTAAGCATCAAAATAACCTCCTTCCTCCAAGAACGGTCTGGAAAGGCTTGCCTCAAGGGTCTGTACTCAGTCCATTACTATATAGTCTATACACTCATGACTTAGAACTTTCAGTGGAGCCATTCTGCCAAGTCTTACAGTATGCCGATGATTTGGTAATATATAAATCTGAAAAGACGCTAGATACAGCTGTATCTCATCTAACTTTTGCGTTAAATTACCTAACCGACTGGCTCACTCAGCATGGACTATCCTTATCAGCCTCGAAAAGCATTGTGACTGTATTCACAAAAAAAAGGCTAGTTCCCCCTGTTAATATTAAAGTCTACAATGAGAATATTCCCCAGGAAAATAAGGTGAAATTTTTGGGAGTCTGGTTAGATCCAAAACTATCAGGCACTGCACACACTGATTTTGTTGCCCAAAAATGTGAAAAAAATATAAATGTCCTCCGGTCTCTATCTGGTGTTTGGTGGGGTGCACACCCCTTTACCCAAAGACTAATTTACAACGCCATAATTCGAAGCCATATGGACTATGGCATGTTTCTATTAGACCCTTCTAATAAATCAGGGCTTATAAAAATTGACAAAATACAAGCTAAATGTTTACGCATCATTCTTGGTGCAATGAAGTCTTCACCTATCAATGCAATGCAGGTGGAATGTGTTGAACCCCCTCTCTCACTGCGTAGACAATATCTAGCTAATAGATTCTTCTATAAATTAGTACAAAATTCTAGTCATCCACTTCTTCATAAATTACATCAACTGTCGGTTCTATACAACACTCTTGGACACCATCCTGATGATAAACTCCCCTGTCTCCTCCGTAGCTATCTACAATACACTCGCCTTCCTAATCCGCTTTTCCAAAACCACATTTTACCACTGTATTCTGCACCCTATGATGCACTGTTGCTACAACCTAAGATTATTTTGGACTTTGGGATTGATAAAAGCTCTATAGAAGCTAATGTTATTTTTAACCATAAGGTTCAAACTGATTTTAAAAACTGGCTCACAATTTACACGGATGCTTCCAAAAACCTTGAAGACAGTCCAGTTGGTGCTGCAGTGTGGATTCCCTCCTCTAGAATCATTTTAAATTATAAATGCCCTCCCACCACCTCTGTGTTTACTGGAGAATCAATTGCCATCTTAGAAGCTATTAAGTTTGTAATCTCCCATAATTTAAACAAATCTATCATCTTCTCTGACTCTAAAAGCTGCCTTCAGTCAATTCTATCCAACCCCTTCAGATCTAAATCTAGGTTTCCAATCATTATAAAAATAAGAGAGGCACTCTACCACAGCCATAGACTTGGTGTTAGTATTGTCCTGGCCTGGATCCCAGGACATGCCGGTATTCTGGGAAATGAAACTGCAGACTCTTGCGCTAAAAATGCCATTCAAACAGGTTCTCTGGAACATTCACAAATATACTCACATGACATCTGTACCACCCTTGGACAAATCTTGTATAAGGCATGGACCAAAGAATGGCAAGCTTCAAAATCATTGAAAGGTAAATTTTATGGTGACATTCAACCTGAAATCCCACATAAGCCCTGGTTTTCTAAATATATGGCTGATAAAGCAACAACCTCAACAATTTGCCGAGTACGACTAAACCACTCTTGCACTCCCGTTTTCCTGGCCAAACTTAGGATTAGGGATCACTCACTCTGCGAATGCGGTTTGGACGACGGTGACGTGAACCATATATTCTTCAGTTGCCCTAAAATGCGGATGTCTTTATTCGACATTATCCCCTCTGATATCCCACGTCCTACCTCCTTCAAATGTCTCCTTTCTCTCACATTTACTCCTTTTATTAAAATATTGTGTAAATATATTAAAAAAAATAAAATTAAGTTATAAATTTATGTAAATGAATGTTATGTGCATACAAAAAAAACTTTATTTATATCATTTATGTCTTATATATTTGTATAAGTATATAATATGTTAAATACATGCATGTAAATATAATTGTGTGTGTCTTTTGTATGTGTATTTTAGATTAACCTGGAACTCGGATTTCACTGGCAAAAATATCTTCCCACCGAACAATCTCCTTCGTTTGATGTTCTATCGTACCACGCGACATTGGCGAAATTGTGGTGGCACCTCCACAGAAGCCACATAAGAAGAGTTGAAGTTGAAGTTGGAACGAAGACTATTTTAACATAAATGTTTGCATAAATGTATAAATGGGTGTATCGTCGTTCGCCACGGTTTTTACACAAAATTCACTTCGGGAAATGCAAGGAATGGGAAGGGTTATGTTCCATGTATCTTATGTTCTACACATATATCACCCGCACCATGCTATCTGTGCAAGAGTATAACCGAAAAACTTATAGACATAATTAAACCAAAATAATATTTTCAAAATAAATATCATAAAATGTATTATATAATTCATCGCTTCTTAAGTAATTGCATCGCCAGCGCCTCCGCCTCTTGCACAGAGAGTGTTTTCGATATATCGTGCACCTTCTTGACCTTGCGCGGCGTGACACTCTCCTGAGCGATGCCTTTGTTTTGCACCAGTTTTCTTTTTGTAGGTCTGAAAGATAACACAAATGATTATTGTTAAAATATGTGAATTTGTTTTACACACTTGACTTGATATATATTAAGTTGGACATAGCCCCTATAACTTGCACTACACTACATAACACTACTCCAGGCTTACTATTTAAAAAATGTTTGAGAATATTCTAATTTGTTAAAAAATATATATGTAATGATAACAAATATATTTTTTCAGTTGTTTTCGTTTTAAAAAGTTGAATTGAACATGTAGAAAACAATGCAATACCTATGATATTTTTCATCTTCAGGATCATCATCTGATTGACCTATATCAGAATAGGCAGTATCACTACCCTGTTTAGAATCTCCTTCATCATTGCTGCTATCTTTAGGTCCATAAATTTTATCAGGATCAGGAAGCCATGACAAATCCGGTCCATCTGATTCAGATTGTGATCCAAAATCATCTATTTCACCATCATCTTCTTTTTTCTTGTTTTTCAACTTTCGTTTTTGTTCCTTGTGCTTAGCTTTCACTTTCTCTCTAAATCTTATTTTGTCATATTTATCTTCTTCCCTCAACACCTCCTTTGCTTTTTCAATATCAATGCCACCAACATTCTCATTGACAAACTGTTTAGCAAGTTCTGATTTTACGTCCCTCTTTTCATCTTCAATAGCTTCGCCATCTTCAGTGAACTTCACAGTAGTGTTTACTTTAATTTTTTTCTTTAAAATTTTCTTAGCTACGGCTGCTTTAGTCAAAGGCTTCGATTTTTTTTTAGATATTACATTGTATTCTTCCAGTGGTGAATCATCAATTTTAACATCAGCTTTTTTAACTTTAAAGAATTCTTCATCACTGCCATCATTATTCGCATTGTGAAAATCAAATATCTCGAGTTTCTTGTTCCTTTTATCTTTCTTCAGCTTATTTTGAATTTCTTTTTCTGGTTCCTCTTGTGTCTCATCTTCAGATGCACTATTATCTGTACCCTCATCAAAATCAGCTTTAGCTTTCAATTTATCAATGACATTGTTACTCTCTGATTTATTTTCAGGATCTTTCTTTTGACTATTATTTTTCTGGTACTTGTGTGCAAATTTAATACTTGGAGGAGCTATCAGACCTAAAGACCTGGCGTAAGCATCAGTATCTAACTCATGAACTTTAAATATTTCTTTATTCTTCATAACAAAAATAGATTTTACGTAACTAACAAATGCTCTTTGAGCAGATTGTTTTAGCTCTGTACTGTCTGATAGTAATCCTTCAATCTTTCTTTGTGGAGCTACTACTTTAGATGGGTCGACAGAAATTTTGTTTATCGGGATCTTGCTTTTCTGTAAATCATCTACTATTATTTCCTCGTTCGGTAATAACATGAGGAGACCTTCTCCTTTACCAAGTACTCCTCGAGCAGTTCGACCAGCCCTATGAATATAAGTCTCTACATCCTCGGGACAGTCCATCTGTATCACCCAATTGACTCTGGGAAAATCCAACCCCCTTGAAGCTAAATCAGTGGCAAATAATACAACATTTGATTTTCTACAAAATTCATTGTAAATTTTCTCCCTTTTCTCTTGATGAAGTGTGCCATATAAGGCCAGTAGACTAACTCCAGGTCTTAATTTGCAAAACAACTCATAAGTGTACTTTACTTGCTTACAAGTTGCCATAAACACTAAGACTTTTTGTTTCAAGTGGTTCTTGATGAAAGACCACAGTATACCAAGTTTCTCATCAATCTCGCACACAATATAACTCTGTTGAAGAGCCTCTGGTGTTACAGTGGCAGCTTGTTCATGTGGAGCAACATATGTGGGGAAAGATAGACTAAGCCGGGCAAGATCTTTCACAGATTTGGTCTGTGTAGCTGAGAATAGAAGAGTTTGTCTCTCAAGAGGCAGGTTTTCAATTATAGCATTCATTGTTGCTTCAAAGCCCATATCTAGGCATCTGTCAGCTTCATCTAACACTAAGATTTGTAAATGACTACAGTCAAACAATGGGTTCTCATCCATATGTTGAAGCAGTCGGCCTGGGGTGGAAATTAATATGTTTATTTGGTCCATTCTCTTCCTTTCAAACTTCAAGTTCTGCCCACCAATGATGAGGCCAGCGGAAAAGTCATGAAAATGGCCCACTTTGCGTAATGTTTCATATATTTGGTAAGCAAGCTCACGAGTGGGTGATATTACCAATGCTCCAACACTATCCATTCTTGTCCATTTCTTACAGAAAAGATTCTCTAAAATAGGTATCAAAAATGCAAGAGTTTTGCCTGAGCCTGTCTTTGCAGCTCCCAATATATCCTTTCCTTGTAAAGCATAACCAATAGATTGTTTCTGGATTGTTGTTGGGGTTACATAATTGTTTTCTTTTAGCCCTTTTAAAGTCTTTTGAGAAAGTGGAAAATCCTTAAATGCTTTAATTTCATCAGGAACTATCTGAAAGAGGAGAGTAAATGAACTTGGTTTAATTTTAGTACAAGCTAATACTAATTTTTATATGATTCACTGAGGATTTTTTTTATGCTATCTGGTAACAAGACAAGCTGGTTGTTTGCCTGATGGTAAGCATAACGCCGGACCTTAACAATTACATTGCCATTCAGGACTTTGAATCCCAAAGGCCTGGGCGGCACTGCAGTGCGCTTGTTACCCTTGTTGTTGTTATTAAGTCTCATAAGCCCAGTAATTTCACTAGCTACTCTGCTCATCAAACCGGAACACAGTAATAGCACAGTAATGCTTGCACATTACTGCTTGGCGGCAAACCTCACGAAAAAAGTGGTGGTAACAACCCAGACGGACACTCGCAGAAGAGTAAGTCCTACCACTAACAAATTTCACTGAGGATTTTATTAAAAATATTTCCCTCTCACTGCAGCTGCACTACAAAATTCGTATAATTTTTCTAACGGCGAGCCCTTGGCTGTTATAGTGAATAGTAGTAATTTAGATCTAAATAACTTTGTGCCAAGTATTTTATTTGATGTTTAATTGTTTACTCACTTTATCATACTGTGCCTGTAAATACTGAATGGCAGCATCTTCTTCTGCAGTCTTTTTCTTCCTGGGCTTAAACAATTTTACTTTCTTACGCCTGGTCTGGCTTTGCTGTGCATTTTCTTCTTGTTTCATGTTGAATTTTACTAATTTTTTACGTCAAATTCCAACAATACCAAGACCACCAAGAAAGATCAAAGAAATATGACTATAATTAAATTCAATATGTATTCAACTTCAACTATTTATTTCCTGGCTTCTGTAGAATGTTCGCCTTTGGATTGGAAATAAGAACATGCGTTTTTGTTTTGACAATTGTGACACTTTTGAAATTCTGAACTTACACGAGCTCGGCATGTTTTATGTTTGTCATTGTCAGCTGTCAACTCGATACTCTTCAATTTTTTTTATAATTTATTTCTTGACCTGGATACATAAGTCATACATTAAGTCGCAATATTAGATACAATCAAGATACAATTTTCAAGTCGAAGTGACGCTTTAGTAAAGCGGTGGATACTTTACTGAAGCTTTGGAGTTTTGGATAGAATACGAAAATACACGTTTTTCGCCTTTGTACTATTTGCCTTTCACTCATGCACGTTTACGAACACTTAATGTTTAATAATCCACCATTATTACACATTAACACTCGAAGAAACATAGGTTTTAGTAAATAACACAAAATCAACAACAGCACATTTTCGCATTCCCGCCAAAACTCCCCGATACTCTTCAACCAATAAATTACCCTACTTCACAGACTTTATCTGTGCCCTACTTTCAGTGTTGCGAGATATTTCTAGCCACAGATTATGAGACAAATCTTTCACAGAGTAATTAATATGTTTTAGCATAAATCATGCCCATTCAACGTAATTATTGCAAAGAAAATAAAATTATTAATACAAATACTACGTAACGTAAATGCACGTACGCCGCACGAATACACACAGGCTAGTACAGTACCTATTAATACATCCGTGTATAGACTAAGTAACATCAGTGTGAAATGCAATAGTATTTTGGGCACAGAGTACTTTTGTATATAGGGGAATTTATGAATATTCTGGGTCTATGACATTGAGGAAATCAAGTTTTGAACGTGTTTAGGAACATATTTTTGTATTTAGTGACAAATGAAAGCTAACACATTTAGTGGCATATAAAAAATGATCCTTGGGACTTTTTAGTGAAATTACATAATTTCCAATGTTCCTGTTGTTTCTAGCATGCCGACTTATTTACATGCACAAACTACTTGGAGGTACTACGTAGGATTATATGCAAAGAGTATAATAAACATAGGATTATATTATATTATGCTAGTAATGGTGTGAAAGGGACACAGTGACAAAAAAGTGAGTCTCTCTTGAGACCGTTTTTATTTATAACTAAATTAAATAAAAGAAGAACGTCATTCAGTTGTGATAAGTTTTAAAATAGTTTATAATATATTAATGTTGAGTAAACGTTCTAGTTACGTAGAGTTAATTTCCTTGGTTATTACTGCGCAGAGAAATGAAAACAAAATATCAACCTCGCTTTGCGCCGTTCATCTCATGACTCATGAGTCATGACCTCACCCTCATTCAATTCAAGTCAGTTTGAGTTGAGGCATTCACAATTTCACAAAAACAGTCTAATTTTGACCGTAGAAGAGGTTGGACGCGCTCCTCTCTACAATAAATCGTACGCAACGTAATTCCATATTAGTGATTAATTTAGGTAAGTTGGAAAGCTATTTATTTTTAGGGTAATCATTATTTTGTAATTTGTTTAATCCAAGGCGAATAAGGTCATCGCAGTCCGTACTTTACCTCACGCCACCTAGCATCTCCTTTGTGTTGAATCATTAGAAGTTTGAGGTGCGCAGTGCAAAATCGCGTGTTTTGATTATGTAGTTGCTTACGTACCTACATATGTTACAAAGACTTACTATAATTGTTTACTGCCTATCTACATTTCTATATAGATAGGCCTACTTGCTCGTAATTAAACCACTTGGCTGTTCGAAGTACCTACATAATGTTTTTTCTATACCTAGCGAGCATTTGTATTCTCTTTGCTAATTATTGCCTACCCTGAAAAGTATTTACGTTTACGTATTTCATATGTAGGTAGTATGTTAGGTATTTTTTTAAATTATCCTATCCGTAGGAATATCAGAAGACATTGAAAAATATTTTTATCAACTATTTTCAATGGCGAGCAAATAATATAATAATAAAAATATTTAATGTTCCATCAACACAGGGATAGGTGTATTGGTGTGTGAATAGGTGACAACTATTGATATAACCATGCTTTTTGTAAACAGGGAATCAAGATCTCATAACAATGAGGAGCTTAGCAGTATTGCTGTGCGTGGTGTTGGCGGCCAGTGCAGTCTCCTTCTTCGACCTCGTCAAGGAAGAATGGATAGCGTTTAAGGTAGGCCATCATCATCATTAGCTAGAAGACGTCCACTGCTGAACATAGGGCTAACCCATGTGTGGGGAGTTGCCATAATAGGTACAGCACGCATGGCAGGTGTTTTGATGATCGCAGTAGAATAGGTTTAACGTTGATCGAGAAGGTTGTTGCTGTCCTTTCCCTGGATATTCGCTTAGCCGACTCTTACGGCATTCACAGGAAGAGGTGGGATGGTCCTAATGATAGGCCGCGGCCGGGAAATCGTACTGACGTAGCCTAAAGGCCATGTAATGTGATATAAAAATATTTTTAAATGAAGCCACACTATGGTTTTTTGGCTGTGTCTTTTACAACAGACGAGACTTCAACAGATAGTAGGTCGAAAGTCGAAACGTCGAAAGTTAAAATAATGTTAAATACTATAAACGTCAGAAACAGATAAACGTAGTACCTACCCTTTAGGCGCGATTTGCCCAATGCGTGGTTAGTCCAATTAGTGGTAGGTCCCGATACGCGGTTAGTCAAATTCGCGTTTAGTCCAATTCGAAGTTGGTCCAATTAGTGGATAGTCCAAAATCGGTAATGTTTTTTAAATCATACAAATATCAATTTCAAAATCATACCACATGTTATAAGGATTCTGTCAAGATTAATAGGGATGTTGACTCCCATTTTTTTTATGATGTCAATCAATTCGTTTTCTCATGAGAATCAAATGTCTATATCGGAAAAACTGGAAAATTTCCAGTTTTTCCGTTCTATTTCCAGTGGAAATAGAACGCTAGAAACGTCAAAAATGAGAGTCAAAGTCGGGCGTATCTACTGAGTGCTAAAACGCCCTATACTGACAGAACATCGGACGTCACTTGTTCTACGCGGGCCGTAACTCTGTACTAAAAACATGCATTGAGTTGATTTGGCCGTGAAAACGTACATAGTTGTACAATTTTTATTCATTAAAATGTAAAGAATCTGATGGTATCATTTAAATTACTAATGGATGATAAAAAAATTTGTTGAATTTGGGAAACTTTTAGATGCATAGTATCATTAGTGGATATTAAATATTTTTTGTTAATTTAATTTTTATTGTGTTAATGTGATCTTCTTAAAACTGTATAACGACAGATATTATGTATTTTGTGTTTCATGCAACCTCCCAATCATATAAATAAATTTATATTTGTAAAAAAAATCAACAAAGAAAATGTAAAAAACAATATTTCTATCTAATCTAATTAGTAATATTGGGTTCAAACGTGATTTAAATAATCACGTTCAAATCAATTCACGTTGCATTATCGACTGCAAAAACAACGCATATGAATATCACCGGAATTGAGGGTAGGTAGTAAAAAAGGCATTAGTCACAAAAAAACTGTCATGTGTTATCATCAATATTTTTAGCAAATAAATGATTATGATTAATATAGTGATGTGTGATATGGTTTGTTGATTTGTTGGTTTGTCCTTCTTTCACGCAGTAACGGAGCAACGGATCGACGTGATTTTTGGCATAGATATAGTTTATGGACCGGAGAGTAACATAGAGGCTACTTTTTATCCCGTAAAAATGCACGGTTCTTGTGCGAACGCGGGTGAAAGCTAGTAATATAATAAACGAGTATGCGAATGTATACGTTTGTACCGGTTCTATATTAATCATAATAATTTATTTGCTAAAAATGTTGTAGATCACAGGTATTGAAAATATAAAGTGCCATAAACATTTTACCACATTGCGGCATGCAAATATTAAAATAATAAACATCATTGAATTGAAAATATTACAAAATAACATAATAATCGCAATACAATTCAATTTCATTTCCTATAGGTACTTATATATTATATCAAATGTTATTACTATTCTTATTAATTATATTAAAATTTCTAAAAATGATTAAGCATCAACCAAGCAGTAATGAACTAATAAAGATTTTTCTTATTTTAAATTCCGTACCTTTCACTTCTTTTTATTTTTATGTCACAAAATGCAATGGTTTGTTTACGCGCTGTGTTGGCGTGAGTACTGATCGATGCGTGTGCGAGTTGTAATGTAAAGCTCGTAAGGGTGCAGCCTGCAGGCGCACTGAGTGCCACTATGTTTTTGCTGCATAGCCACGATCACCTAAAATTTATGAAAGTAAATAACCACTGAGTTAGGTAGTTCCTGAATATGGATATATAGATAGGGACAGAGCTCGGGGCAGACCAGAATAATTCGGTTATTTTAGTGAGTCTTTTCAAAAAATATAATCTTGTATGGTTGTGTAATATGTGAACAAACATGTAGGTAGGTAGATGAGCAATGACCATGATTGGATAAATCAATCATAAAAATAAAACACTTTTGGGTATTATCAGTAGGGACAGTCTTTGTTTTGGATCGTTGGGTTTCTTAATTCATTGTTTTATTTTAACGAATCGTAGTTATAGATCTTAGCTTTCAACATAAAAACAAGCATCCTCTACATACTGTTATAAATATTTTTAAATCTTCTAACCCTGCTCTCCGTTCCAGATGGAGCACGATAAGAAATACGACAGCGAGATAGAAGACAAGTTCCGCATGAAGATCTACGCGGAGAATAAGCACAGGATCGCCAAACACAACCAGCGCTTCCGCCAGGGGCTGGAGTCCTACTCGCTGCAGCAGAACAAGTACGGGGACATGCTGCACCACGAGTTCGTGCACGTCATGAACGGGTTCAACAGGACGGTCAAGTGCGTCCGCTCACTCTTATATATATTTACAGGACTATTTATTCCATAGTTGAAAAAGGTTCATCAGCTGTTTGTAATCTTGTTCTTCTTTATCTGCTGCGTTGTCTCAATTATTGTGCTAGCCACAAATCGACTCATCGTCGCTTCCCTCGCCTGGCGAGTCATTGAAGTGTGTAAAATCATTAAAAACCTAATTATTTATTAAGCTGTTAGGTACGTATATTCAGACTTAAAATAACATTTGCAGTAACATAAATTAGTATTTTTTTGTACTCTTTATGCAACTTATGAGTTGGTACATAAACTTGAATAGGTTATCTACCATAGATTTAAGGCTAAATTTACATATATTTTTTTATTTCAAGAGGTTACTATTTTGATGTCGACTTGCAACGAAATTCAATTTATTCAATTACTTTATGAGAACGGCGCAAACCAATTACAATATTGAAATACCTAAGTACATATATAGGGGCATCATTACCACGAAATAAAAAATCCAAAGGAACCTAAAATAAAAACAGATTATACTTCCTTACTAGATAAGATAAACCAATTACTGATTTAAGATTTGTTTTTTTAAACAAGTTGAATAAGTCGCAATCATGAGTCCCTTATTTTATTTATGTAATCACAACAAAAACAAAGATAAGTAGATACCTTGAAATAGAAGACGCGGATGTTGGGCGTTCATTGTTCTGCGTCATCGATAATAACATGTAGCTCTGTATCAGCTTGTTATGAACCTGTCTAGGTAATGCAGACATGGACTGATTCATTGCCATGCACGTCTGCTTTGCGTATAACATTACAAGTTTGATATTCATTGTTTTGTGTCAGAGCGTGGACTATGAATATTCATTACGAACATACAACATTATGATTTTGTACAACACCTATACGGTCATAAAAAAAGTATTTGACTACCTACTAACTTATCACAATGTCGTTGTCTTCCACACATGCGTAAAATTTCTTAATTGGATTTTTAATAGCTGGTTATCAGAGTTTGGAAACCTGCTAAACTAATCACTTACGCGCTTCAGAACTACCTAATTTGATATAGATACTTATGATTATGTATGACTCACAATAAATTGACAATAGATGCCTACATTCTACACATTTATAAAAACAGGAAACTCGAGTAAATATCTACCCACTGTAAATTGTTATTTATTAAAATGAGTTATGTAGTCACTAAAAAGTAATTAGATGGGCCCTTCACTGCATCAATGTAGGTAGCTTCGTCACAACGTTTTTGTCTGTGGTACACGAATAAAACCAGGAAGGTGGTACGATTGTTGGATATAACGACTCTTTGGGAAAACCCAGCGTCGGAGCAGACGAAAGCTCTTCCGTTTCTTTTTCCTGGCGTCAGAGCAATACTGCATTCCGGCAATATAGTGTAACGCAGCCGTTTGTTCCAGGCACGCCAAACCGCAGGTGGGCAAGGGCCGCTCCGTGCGCGGCGCCACGTTCCTCCCGCCCGCGCACGTGAGCTTCCCCGACCAGGTGGACTGGCGCAAGAAGGGCGCCGTCACCGAGATCAAGGACCAGGGCAAGTGCGGCTCCTGCTGGTCCTTCAGTACTGTACGTACACACACTACTCAACTAACTTACCTGCTACTAAACTTCATCAAATATTGAACAGGCACTGTGTTTGTTCAACTCTGGTTGGGATCTTGTCTACTTGTTATTAAGTTTAGTTAATTGTTTTAGGTTATTGTCTTGTTAACGATTAAGTATATTGTTTCTCAATCTGTGACCGAGGTGATCTAATCTTATGGTTATGTTCTGTAATCTGAGAGTTAAGTATACCGAGTTAAGTGTACCTATGTAGAGACTAGAGGATAATATTTTACATAATAAAACAAAGAGTCAATAAATCATAACTGTTGTACAAACTATCATTTTCAATATCGATTGAGATCATTCCAGGCTGTTGTTTTATACGCTATCTGATTAAATTATTACGTAGAGAGACTCTTCCACAACATAATTAAACTCACGTGATTCAACTTTAACCCGTTTGTTGATATATTCATAGATACCGCATAAAATGTACATAATAATACGCGCGATAACTCCCAGCTCTCCTCTCGCAGCACGACCGAGCGAGGATGCAAAACCTCTCACACTTACGTCATCCTAACCGGTTGTGTGGATGCTGTAATGCCATACCTCCCCTTTTTTTGTTGAGAGATTTCTTATAACACTTTATTTAGTTTTGCATCATGTAATTTAATCATGTTATATTCTATGTTATTCCTTTTACAACAGTAGATATATGTTAGTGGGAGGACTAACTCTTCTGCGAGTGTCTGTCTGGGTTGTTACCACCGCTTTGCTCGTGAAGTCTGCCGCCAAGCAGTAATGTGCAAGCATTACTGTGTTCCGGTATGATGAGCAGAGTATCCAGTGAAATTACTGGCTTATGAGACTTAATACCTAATGTCTCAGGGTAACGAGCGCGCTGCCGTGCCGCGCAGGCCTTTGTGTCTCAAGTTCTGGGTGGCACTGCAATTGTTATGGGCCGGCGTTATGCTTACCATCAGGCAAACGACCAGCTCGTCTCGTTACCAAATAACATTAAAAAAAAAATTAAGTACCTATAGTTTGTACTATTGTACTTGTGTACATCTAGAGGAAAATTATACCAACCAAGGATTTCTACCAACTATTTTTATATAAAATCGGTTTCAAAACTCTCATTAGTTTTAACTAAGCCAGCACAAAGTTAATAAATGAATTTCAAAATGCGGTGCATATAATTATATTGTCATTGTTCGATAATTGCTATTACTTGTTAAATTTTACCGCAGAATGGTATGATTAATGTTTTGTTAAATTACAAATTCCTGAAACTGAGTGAGTAACTATCATTTATAGCTTTGGTTATTCAAGTGTTTTAAAGTCTGAATAACTATAACATACAATCATAAAAAAATATGCCCTTTGACTGTTGTTTAGAAATCGCGAAACAATGATTTCCTGTAACGAATGAGTAACTCATTCATCGCTTTGGTCACTCAAGTGTTAAAGTCGAAATTACTGACGAACCACATTGAGATTCCGAATTTGAAGTGAATGTAACCCTAAGTACAGCGTTAGATTTCAATTCTATAGTGTTTTCCAAACATCCACAGACACAGGCTGTTTGTTCTATTTGATCTCTATATGTACTTAGAAAGTGATAAATATGTTTGAATGCTCCCGTGTCATTGTATGTTCTTTGTTGTCGGCTCTGCAGCGATGATTCACGCTCGCTGTGTGCCGTGCCAGCTGGTGCTGGTGTGGAAACGTACACGGTTCACTAGTCACGAGCGGTTTATGAAAGACTTGTAGACAACATTTGTAAAAATAGTTTGATTCAATGTGTAATTTTTTATTAATTTCCCCTGCTTTTTACTTTCGTTTCTATTAGTACGTATACAGTTATACTTTACACTAGTTTGGGATTTTACACATATATTTTATCCTTTTGCTCTCCGGGTAACGAGTTTCCTTTTCAAATTTGTATCGGTCAGTGCAGGTAGGTAAGTCACAGAAACTTTGCTGTTGCCAAGAAAAAAAGCTCTAATAATATTCTTAACAAAAGAATTTATTTTGGTTCATGAGTCTAACACCACAGTTGTGGCTGAATTCCGATGTAGCCAGATGTACAGATCTCTTACGAATGTCATCTTCACCCCAGACGGGCGCGCTGGAAGCGCAGCACTTCCGCAAGAGCGGCTTCCTGGTGTCCCTCTCGGAGCAGAACCTCATCGACTGCTCCGCCGCGTACGGGAACAACGGCTGCAACGGGGGCCTCATGGACAACGCCTTCAAGTACATCAAGGACAACGGGGGCATCGACACTGAGAAGACCTACCCCTACGAGGCCGTCGACGACAAGTGCAGGTGCGGAACGAGCGTGTCGCCCCCGCGTGGCCGTGGGCTGCAGATATATGTAGTAACCACTAGTGAAAGTGTTTTTCGCGGTACCAACCTAACGGCGTCTAACCTCACTAATTTCTTGATATTGAAGTTGATAAAAGCTGCCTTATCGGCTAATAAAATCGTCCTCGTTTTCGTCTCCCATCCGATTGAAACCAGCGGTTGCTAGTCTTCAACTGGGAGGAATCGTCTATAGTTCTCGCTGGTTTACGTTTTGGAACAACTCTTTACCTTATTATCGTTCGTCCCAGAACGAAAACTAGCGAGAACTCAGACTATTCCTTCGAGCCGAAGACAAGCGACCGCTGGTTTTAATCGGGTTGGCTTCGAAAACGGAAACAATTTGTTATTTGTCGGTAATGCTGCAGCTCCATATAAGTACTTTCAACGACAAATATTTGACTCGCCTCGCTCCAAACGGCTCGGCGCCGCTGATTACCTACTATAACCCTGTTCCAGAATCTTAGATTATAGATATTTTATGTAAATAAAAGGGTTGACAGAACGAAAAAATTTATAGAAAACTGTGCGATCCATAATTTGATGATAGACATTATTATTAATTGATTTTAAATTATAACATGATAAAATTGGATTATTTAAAATTTAAAATGGATCGTTTGTTCAAGATTGTTAGTTTCAACAAAACTATAATAAAAGGAAGTTTTTTCGTGCAGTTATTTTTCTTAGACTGGGAACACAACATATTGCATATGCACAAACATTTTGTGCAATCGCCGCCATTTTCTTTTTCTATCTATTGATCTATTCCAATCTCCGAACTCGAATGTGTATCTTGCTGCGTATGTGTTGTTGTTAAAGATCTTGTTATTTTGTAGTGGTTTAGTTTAAGTTTCTGTTGTTGGTTCTTGTTATTTGTTTCTTAATACGTTATAATTGCGCCGCGCGAGAGCAAACCGGGGGAAATAAAAACAAAATATTTTTCGCAAGTGAAAAATGTTTTGGGCAACTGGCATGTCACTTTGACAGTGACCTTTCGTGACGTTTCTTTGTTTACAAAAAATATCTAAGATTCTGGAACAGGGTGTTAGTATATATATATATGTATAGTCGGCTGACGTCCCGGTGCCCCCAGGTACAACCCCAGTAACTCGGGCGCCGACGACGTGGGCTTCGTGGACGTGCCGGCGGGCGCGGAGGAGGCGCTGATGCAGGCGGTGGCGACCGTGGGCCCCGTGTCCGTGGCCATCGACGCGTCGCAGGAGAGCTTCCAGTTCTACTCCAGCGGCGTCTACTTCGACGAGAACTGCTCCGCCACCGAGCTGGACCACGGCGTGAGTACGCGCCGCGGCCCGGGGCCGCAGAGCGGCCCGAGCATATATTTAAATTAAAAAAAAAACTTAATCTAAATTCAACTACTAAACTACTCTACTAATTAAACTACTGAATAATTTGTAGGCAGACGCAACTGTCATTAACATAATAATTAAACTATGTAAGTGTATGCGTTAAGAAAATCTATAATTTAATTTACATAACTAGCTGCTGCCAGCGGTTTTACCCGCGCGAAGATATTGGATTTAATGGATCTTATTTGTTTGCGCGGAACCCTAATTATTTTTCTAAAATAAAAGTAGCTTAAGTTACTCCTTATAACATCAGCAATCTGCCAGTGAAAGTCCTGTCAAAATCGGTCCAGCCGTTTCGGAAATTACCCGGCACAAACAGACAGACAGACAAACATTATAAAAATTGTGTTTTTGATATTACAAACAGACACTTTAATTGTATTTACTTGTGTAGATTATGTATATGCATCTCATTCATTTGTAAATTACTCATCAATCTGTTCCAATAGAACTTTTACCTACATTTTACATTTTGTTACGTTACAAAACTACCTACATTTTGTTACTATTGTTTCAAGTTCCTTAGTTGCTGCACCGAGCTGTCCGCGTCGTGTTTCTTATTGGTCGTTTTACACTCTCGCGTCTATGGCCGGCCCTTTGATATGCGTTAGTGGAGCTGTATAAGAGACCCTTTTTGGTTTTTATAAACGAACGAGACTTTGACGCCTTTCAATTCCGCATCATCTGTAAATGTGTAACTGTTGCCTCTTCGGTTATTGTTATCACTATTAGTCAGTGATATTTTGTACAAGTACCCTGAGCACGAGCAGGGTTATCTTTTCTGTTCACAATATTTTGATCGACCTAAGTGTGCGCGCGGCTTTTTTGCAGAACTGAGATAATGTCGTATCGAACGTCAGTGGGTCGCGCACGTATGGCGTATCAGCTCTAATAACTTTTCTTCTTAAAATGCTTGACTAACTATTTAATATTATGTGTGATAAGATTCACAATAATTCGCATTAATGTGTGTACCGCAATTATTTTACTTATACCTCACTGTCTAGGTACATACCTATCACAATGTTTATATTATGTTATTTATGAGCAACCATATTAGTTCGGGAATCGGGCAAAGTTATATACCTCATTAACTGCTAGTACGCGGCCAAAATTGTAGATAATGTTATTCTGAACGATAAAAATACTATCCTACATGATATTATGTATATCTATACAGATAAATAAAATTGAAATGTCTGTTCGTAATGTCAAAATAACAGCTTTTTAACCGACATCCATAAAAGGAGAAGGTTCTCATTTCGGTGTGTAATATTTTTTTTATATGTGTTACCTCAGATCTCCATCATTTATAAACCGATTTGGAAAATTCTTTTTTTATTTGAAATGATATTATTTCAGATTGGTCCAATAGAAATTTTATCAAAATCGGCTCAGTAATTTGTCAATGAAGAGGGTTCGTCGCTTTTTTAAAGTAATTTCACTTCAACACTTGTTGCTAAATGCATAAGGAATTATAAACGGTTCCTAACAAAAAACAATTTTTAAAATTTCTGTTTGTTTGTTTGGAGCGATTTTGATGGGACTTTCAGTGGCAGATAGCTGATGTTATAAGGAGTAACATAGGGTACGTGGGCGAAGCCGCGGGGCACAGCTAATTACAAATATAAAATCAACAATCATTGATAACTTGGCATACAGTATGATGTAAACCTAACAACAAATCCCGATTTTATATACCGAGGTCGCATGATGTTTTGTTCAATATACGGACCTTCGGTTATTGCAAGTCAAAGAGTGCGTCAAGCGAGGAATGCGTCGCGCGCATGCGGGTCTATACACAGTTACATCAGCTCAGAATGTTTCCATAAAATTAATACAAATAAATGATTTTTTATCAAGGAAAAATAGTACTTCTCCATACGAAAACAATCGATTAGGAGCAATGGATAAATGACTCTTACAAAAGTATCTTCAAATAATTTATTTCTTTGCAATATGTACTCACAATCAAAAAAACATATGCAAACTAGAATTTTATCGTGTTTCCGAGTGGCAGCTCGCTCATAAATCCATGTTCAATAATACAGGTGCTGGTGGTGGGGTACGGCACGGACGAGCAGGGCGGCGACTACTGGCTCGTGAAGAACTCGTGGGGGCGCTCGTGGGGGGACCTCGGGTACATCAAGATGGCGCGCAACAAGGGGAACCACTGCGGCATCGCCTCCGCCGCCTCCTACCCGCTCGTCTAGCGCGCTGCGCGGGGAGTGTTCACTACACGTGGGAAACTACCCCTTTGAAAGCTGAACTATCCGAAAAAGCTTGGGTAGTAACAAAGACTTTATTGTAAAATCTAAACTAAATCCAGTTAGATCTATTAGACCGAATTATACTGCTACACCTAGTTTTAATTTTATTTAAAGTAATCTTTCCTTAACGGCAAGGTCTAATGAAGTGTATTTTATTTGATTATGTTTTCGGTCTTTATATAGCTTCAAGTCCATGACACCTAGATTCAATTAAATCAAAAGCATTTCTATTAATTGTTCAACGCTTTACATTCCAACGTACTTAGTGCTTGAATAATAAATAAGTGTCATCTAATAGTATTAAGTAAACATAGAAGGATCTTTCTAAAATTTTACAACGTGATTATGTCCGATAGAAATTAGAATATTATGTGATATTATGATATTACAATTTATGTATAAGTGTTGAAATGGTAATTAAATATTTTATAATAACTTGTTTTTCATTATAGGTATTCCTTTATCTGTGTCATCTGTACAGTAGGTAGGTAATGATTGTTTATTTTTCTAGACTAGGTAAAAACAGCTGATATGATAATAAAATTATCATTCAATAACGTTATCGTAACTTCTTATAAGCTGGTACCTACCTATATACCTAAATCGTATGCTGCCTAGCTAAATTGTGCAATAGCACAGAATAGATTCCCGAATTACTTTGTGTCAGAATTTAGTGGAGAATAAAATGTACCAAAGGCAGTGAAATTTTAGAATTTCAGGACATAATTTGTTTTTACAATTTTGTGGACAAATACAACTAAGCATACAACATATATTGTAATTTGTTCCTAAGTACCTACTAATACTATAATTAATAATTTAAAGAAACCGAAAACCACTCGCCTCTTGGCTCCATCATCAGAACCTCGACATCCAAGTGCAATCTATGGGACTCATCGGAACGAATCATATTATGAGCACAAACTAGAAGGGTTTACTTCTGGCCACTGAAGAATAGTTCCTCTATCCACCTCCTGGCTCCATCATCAGACCAGCTCCATGATACCTAATTATTGTATTGTCATTCAAGCTATAATTATACAAAGTGTCAGAAATTATTATGTGTTCTGTGGTTTCAGTTCGATATTCAAATTCAAATAGGCCCCAAAGGAGCACTTTGAAAGTTAAAATGACTCTAACAGCGGGCCTCTGCAACATTCATCTACCCGACAATAGAAGTCGGTTAAAATACTTATAGCTAGTAGACCGTGCATCTGAATAACACATAAGTACCTAAACTATGATTTATAAAGACAACTAGCACGCGGGCGCTGCGGGCGGAAGTACTTATATAATAATAGAAATGAAAGAGCTATGTACCTGTAGGTACCTACACCTACCAGCCAGGCAGACCGTTGAACCAGTTCTAATCTCGGTTTAGACGCGTATCCATCATCATGTTCGACCGCATCGTCACCGGTCACCCCCGTCACTAAGTTCAGGCGAGGTCATAAATGCTAACCCATAAAAAGCCTACAGATTAATGACCGACAGATAGTGCGACCAAGCAATTTTGTATACTGATCGTGCCCTAGTTCAGTGCCCGCGTTGTCTTTGTATAACGAGGCCTATTCTTTGTCCTGTATGGACGCCAATGACGGACACGATACGAAACAATTTAGGAAATGTAGGGCTCGTTCTAATTCTTAAATCCTAGTTCCTACTTATAAATGCGAAAGCGTGTTTGTACGTTTGTTGGTTTGTCCTTTCACGCAGCAACGGTTCGCCTTTTTTTTTGGCATATAGTTTTATGGACCGGAGAGGTAACATAAGCTACTTTTTTCCCGTGTAGTTTCTGTGGGAACGCGGGTGAAACCGTCGTGGGTAAAAGATTTATCTATTTTAAGACAAGGGAACTAATTCTGACGAATTTTTAAAATACCACACAAAGGCTTCTTTGTTGCTTTCTGCTTGTATTATAAACAATAGAATTTGGTCTTTCCAAGCTTATCTCTTGCGCACTTCGTCGAATTAATGAAGTCATGCGAGGGGCGTCGATGTACCTACTGCCTACTAACTAGGTAGGTACTTGCTAGATAATAATGTTTATATCAGCACGTGATGCGGGGTCGAAGGGTCACTGGACTACTTGACTGGCACATCGGGAACTGCGCCTCAGATTGGAAGAGAGTTCAATGATGATATGGACTAGTTGATTACCAACCTACTTACCTAGATAAATAATATTATACAAATCCACTGCGAAGTCGGCAGTCACACGACAACAGCTACACTTACGAGCACCGTAGTTTTGAAGGAGCCGAGATTCTGAGGCTAGCCTTCAAGTGGATAAAGGGTTTTCAAATATTTTAGTCATTTTGTAATTAAAAAATGTATTAAGACATTTCATTACCTAGGTATTTCGTTTGTAACTATTATGTTTTTCTTTTTATGTTATTTGGTACCGAGACGAGCTGGTCGTTTGCCTGATGGTAAGCATAACGCCGGCCCATAACAATTGCAGTGCCACGCACTTTGAAACACAAAGGCCTGCGCGGCACTGCAGTGCGCTCGTTACCCTGAGACATTAGATATTAAGTCTCATAAGACCAGTAATTTCACTGGCAACTCTGCTCATCAAACCAGCACGGTAATGCTTGCCTTGCACACCACTGCTTGTCGGCAGACTTCACGAGCAAAGCGGTGGTAACAACCCAGACGGACAATCGCAGAAGAGTTAGTCCACTCCTCCCACTAACAAATAAATAAAATTAAGACAATCAAGACGGCTCCGTAGCTAAGTTGGTAGTAACCCTGCCTGCAAGGTGAGGGGTCCCGGGTCCGATTCCCGGCTGGGGCAGATTTTGTGTAAGCATAAAATTTGTTCTCGGGTCTTGGATGTTTGTGATGTGTATCTGTGTATGTCCATGCCACCTGCGACACAGGGAATCCTAGTGCGGGGGTATGAGTGTGTAAGCGTTTATGTTTAAGTGCCACTTTGTAATGTCAAAGAACAGCTTTTTACTAAAAGCATTGGCAGGCGTCAAAGTATTACCATGGCAAATCGGTGGTTTCCACCAGTCACGCGGCACACCAAGCTAGTCACTCGGCGAAGTCCTATTTTGTGGCGAAATTCCTTTTGGAGTAGGTAGAGCACGGAACGCCATTTCACTCATTTGAGTTTTTAGGTTATAAAAGTTATGACAGGTACATACGAGTAGCAAACATACCAGCGCAGCGTCAGATAAAAAATCAGACATAAGTATACATTTTTTGTCACCTACCTGTTACGCTCTACTGGAATTTTGTTTACTCAAGAGTGATGGAGTATGGTTGGTGGTGGAGTATGAGTATATTTAAAATAAATACCAATTTATTTGTTAATTTCTAAGTTTCACAACACATTTATTGGCAGAGAAAACTGAATATTTACAAAACCTGGCTTTGGCACTAGACAGTTACTTACTTCTAGATGCTTAATATAACTTTACATAGGTAAGTTAACATTGAGTCCACGAGGTGTTCGCTACTTACAACTAGCTTATGTACAAAATCTAGAGACTCTTGAAGACGATACGATACCTATCTACCTAATAAGTATGAAAACTAGTATTTACACATGAGCGGTTACTGTTCATAAGGACTCAAAAAGAGATCCAAAAGATAAAATGTTCTAATCGGCAGATATGTATCTAATGCTCGTTCGTGGTCGGGTTGCCGAATGTATACACAAACCGGAAGTGACGTCCATTTTGTACACGAGATGTTCTAACGGTACACTTTGCCGGCCGTTCGTATTCACGAGAATTTTACTAAATGTAATGTTCCTACGTAAAACAAAAAGTGATAATAAGTAATTTCAGTGAGATTAGTGTTGTGTAGACAAGAGACACTTCTTTCAACAATCACATAAGTATATAATACTGAAGTATCAGTAGGTACTTATCATAACCATCAATGTCATGGTACAGGATAACTGCAATAAATACTCGTACATTTTGTTAAGGTTATTAGGTATAACAGTGACGATAATCTTAACTAAAAAAAACAATACAATATGAGTGTAATTGCGGAAGAATTTGTTGCGTAGTACTTCAGTCTATGTTCCGATTGATTTCAAAAGATAACCTTCCATTGGGGGTGACCAATGATAATAGCAAAGTTCCTTCGTTTGACACAATACTAAACCAAAATGACAGTGACATTTCAAAAACTAATTTAACTTTTCTTATTGGTCAAAACAACGTTAAACTTTTAATAATTTCGATTTTAAACACAATCTTTTTTGAGTATGTCTCTTGTGTCATTGTTGGAGCACTCCCAACGGGCGCACACTTGGCACTAAGTAGTGTGCAGTAGAGCGGGCGCCTATTTCTTCTTGGGCTTCTTGGGGTTCCTGGAGCGCGACTTGGCCTTGCACAGCGGACAGATGGGCGCGTTGCGGTGGATCTGCTGGTGGCACGACAGGCACGACTTCATCGGAGGGGGCTGCTGCCTGCGGGGCAGGGGGTGGGGGGGAGACATGGTCATTGTAGGTACATAAAATTACTATTTCGGTTTTCGTACGATGCCCACGAGCAAAATCATGTCTCGATACCAACTGAATTAAGATGATCCTGAACCCGACTGCTGGGCAGTAACGGTCGAAAACGTCACAGCTTTGAATAAAAATAGGCAGATGTGTATAGCCATGAATTAATTTTATTTTGATTTAATAATAGTAATTTTTTGTAGTGATAAATATAAACGACAAAATACGTCTGATATTAAAAACGTACATAGATTTTGTGTTTTTATTACGAAAACTTTTATTTTCAGAATTCTTTACGAGGCTCTGAGCGGATTTTCTTAACTTAATTCAACGCTTGTGCCACCACACGGTTTAATTTTTTTTTTTATGTAGGCGTATGTACTAACGTTTTTTTTGGTTCAGAGTACTTCATAGTAATCAAAGCTACGTATTGCTATAAGTCAAACAGTTTGGTCGTGGGCTCTCGCACGGTATTGTGTACCATCAAGATTATGATACCTTCAGTTTCAATAGTTTATTGTATTCCATAATGTTACAAGACATGCAAACTAGTTAGTGTTTTGTTTGTGCAATTAACGGAAACAGCACAGAAATGTTAAGAAAATTTAGAACAAAAAAAGTTTATTTACTTTTTGTTAGCAGTGTTTGAGTAAATTAGTTTATGTAATTACTTCTAGCATTGTATTGGTCCTTACTGTAATGATGTTATAATTGTGTCTTTTAATAAGTAAATAAACGTATTCTACCGTTCTACCGCTGATGCTGTTATAAGCGGTCGTTTTCGCTTCGAGCACAACTGTGTTTTTGTTTGTAAACCAAAAGCTGCTGAGAAAGTCATCAGCTCTGAGACATCTCTCGCTCGGCAAGTCCTATACGAAAGACCTTTTTTTTTCAAAATTACTGCAGTTATTTTTGGCAGTCGTGACACAAAGTCAATTCAGAGACGAGAAATTGAATTTGTTTTTAGACTGACTACTTTTATATAATATAAATTAATTGTTTTATTTATTTTTTACTTCTTATTATATATTCTTTTTATTTATATTTTATTATTATAACAGTGTAAACTACATGTTGATAACAAGTCCGTACGTCATTGTCAGGTTTGAGCTGGAAATCAGCGCTGTGTTTGTTCACAACATAATGCTGAGCTTAGACCATTTTAGATATCACTGTACATTGCAGCAACCTAAGTATAATGTAGGCATAGTTCATTGTTTGTACGTTTTGTTTCTTTGTTTATATTTTGTTTTCTTGTATTATTTGTGTCTCCGTTATTCTTAACTAATTTTCTTTCACCGTGTTTTTTTTTTTATTTTGGTGTTCTGTCCAGTGTTGTCTGAATAAATGTTTTCTTTCTTTTTATGAAACGGGCTAGCGTGCTACTACTTACCTTCGACTACACCGTCGTTTAACATCGTACGGTAAGTCAACCGCTAGCATGACAAAACATAAAATAAAAAACAACAAAACGTGAACATAAGTAAAGCGAAAGGATCGAGAGGGAGCGGGGGCGGACGGGGGAGGAAACAAAATGTAAACAGAAGCGAACCTCAGCGAGACCGTAATGAAATCTTGGTCGAGTGCAGACCTGAACGCGGGCGGCGGCGGCGGCGGCTTGCGCGGCGCCGCCAGGAACAGCGGCCGCGCCGCCGCGTGCGCGCCGCCCGCCCCCGCGCCCGCGCCCCCGCCCGCGCCCCCGCCCGCGCCGCCCGCGCCCGCGGGGAAGCGGCTGCGGGGACAATAGCGACTGTCACAATGTTTACAATACACCCTTATGGAAGACTTGAGTTAGGTCCACCTAAATAGAACGTTCTGTATTACGATTAAGAATATGAGTGGTAGTGTAGACCCGGCGTCTAAAACCTAAACATAATTTTACTTTCCTTTCTCTTTCCAAATACGAATATGACAATATAGGATGTTCTTTTCGACATCTATCAATCCAGCGACGTAAGTACGGAAGTCCAAACGATAAATTTGTCGAATCGAAAAAACTGATTTTATCGAATGTTGCGAGTACCGAAGTCTGATTTTAAAGTATTGTAGTAGCTTTATATTCTCTTCGGATTCGACCTAGCTATTCGATAACTTTGTCGATTGTATCAAGGCTCGATAATTTATATGAAAATCGATAAAATCTAATTTATCGATTTGAACTGTCAATTTTATCGATCGAAAAGATCCGTACTTGCGCTGCCAGTTGCTTACAACGAATATAAATTTAAACAGCTCTAAAAGATTTGCTTTTAAGTTACTAACAGATGGATAATGAAGACTGATCAAAAAAAAATTTAAACGCGGCAAATATCTTACATCCTTTCTCATGTTTTGTATAATTGGAAAGAGAAAGCGAAACTAAAATTAGGTTAAGTTTATTTTTAATTTAATTTACTCCCTCGCTACAGCTCGGAAGTAAAACTACCTCCTATATACTAGGTAAATGTAGCCCATCGTATAACAGTCTACTATTCCGCATTAGTGATACCACGCTCAATACGAGCGGCCGGGATTAACTAAAAGCGATGATCCAGCTCAGTGTCGTCGGCCGCCGGTCTGCAGGTCGGCGGGTCCCATCCTACAACCAACTTGAGCTTTCCGTAAAGAAAAACATTGCGACGAGACCATAGTCCGGTGGTAGAGCATTTTGTAGTGCTCGTCTGGCCAGCTACCACGCACACCTTCTGTCGCCAAGCGCTTTATATCAGTGTATTCCGGCAACTGTACTCGCGAGTCAGTTCTGAATGTAGCACTTCCGCCATCTTCGACACATCGTCGCTTCAAGCGAGATAGCGGTCGAGTGCAAAAAAATTGCAATCGGAGAGTAGCTCACAAACAAAAACTAGAACCCTCTGATAGGGCACAAGTGTCGAAGGCAGGCGGCGGGCGGCGGGGTACTGACTCGGGCGTGATGGGGCTGCCCTCCTCCTCGTGCAGGTCGGGCAGGCGCTCCAGGCCCAGGCACTGGCGCCGCAGCAGGTCCACCTCGGCCTTGAGCGGGCGGTAGTCCTCGTGCAGCCGGGACGCCGCCGACAGCTTGCGGGACATGCTCTCCTCCGTCTGCTTGATCACCGTCTCCATCTGGAACCGATATTTAACTGCCTCAAAAAACTATTTGCACACCGGAGATGGTAGATTAGGACCGTTATATTTCAAGAATTTTTAAGACCGTATTCGGACAAATAAATCGATGTAACTGTTCTTAAATTTTTCATGAAGCTGCATGTTCATTGCGAAAAAAAACTTTTGCCTGCCAACCGATACTCACGGTAGACAGAGCTTCCTCTGTGGCGTGATGATATCTATTCTCGAACAGAATATTATAGCAGCGACTGAAATTTTCCTCGACGCCTCTGTGAGTGATGTTAAATTAGTATCTGGTGATTGGTCAGTGCTGCGCCGCGACAGAGGCACCCGTGTGCCGGTGTACGCGGGCTCCTATATAGTGCTACGGCGGGGCATCGCACAAGAAAATGAACAAAGGAGAGGTTCTCTGTGCTAATTATACTTGGCGAGGTCGCTCTTTTTATTTGGATGTGGTGTATATACCGGGCGCTAAAGACTACGTCTTTAGAAAGAAAGAAGAAAGAAAAAAATGTTTTTCTTTTCTTTCTTTCTTCTTTCTTTATGGAGTGATTTAATAAAGTCGAAGGTTTGTTAAACCACTCGGAAGCTGGAGATGCCTGCCCTGAAATTAACTACAGTTTTGCAGTTTTATGAGTTTGTGACTAATTGAAATTACGTTATGTAGGTACGTAATTAATGTTGTTTTTTTTTAGAAATTATAAATTGCTGCATCTCTCTCAATAGCTTTTCTGTACTGCTTCATTTTAACTGAAATTGGGAACTTAGGTGGCATTAGCAGCCCCCGACGGATTGTTTTGGGATAAACATATCTTTCATTACTTTCCCTTTTAGTCGGAACTTTTTCAAGAAAATTATTTAATTCTTTTTCGATTACATAGTTTACATCCGTCGTGGGGTTTTTTCAAAATTTTAATTTTGTTTTTTATTTTAAACTTTTTAGAGTATTTCCTCTTGAATTGAAATTATTGCTTTATTATTTTCCTATCTTGATTATTAATTTTAGCTTGCATGTATATAGTTTGAATTTTAGTGTGTGTAAATTAAAGCGTCAGATGTGACATGTGTAAATAAAATGTACCGCATTATAGCTGCTGCAGGTTTA
Source organism: Crocallis elinguaria (assembly GCA_907269065.1). Classification (NCBI taxonomy): domain Eukaryota; kingdom Metazoa; phylum Arthropoda; class Insecta; order Lepidoptera; family Geometridae; genus Crocallis; species Crocallis elinguaria. The sequence continues at coordinate 38,562,301 of OU026065.1, forward strand.
AGACATTGAAATTATTTAAAAGTATCAGAAACTGTAACAGGATGTACAGAAATGTAGCAGTTATTTAGAACAGTAAAACACATAGTGTAGTGAGCCCACTCGCAGTATGGTTCGCCTATAAAGCTGACATTCAAAACAAACAGCTCACCGCTCCCAATTGTTCTAACGTAACATCAATGGCTAGTTGCACAAATAAACTGAAGATTCAGTGATACACGCGCTATAAACGGACATTGAGTAAGCTCTGCTTCTCTTACAGGGATAGGAATGCAGTCATCCAAGTTTTGACAATAATGAATTGAAACTTTCACTAAATCAAGGATAATAAGTGTGTTACGTCGACTCACAGCATTGATATCTGCATGTATTTGGCGCAGTTCCTCCACATGGCTCATTTTCTCCTGCTGCAGCATCTCCATTTCCCGTTTGTACTGCGCGAGACAGCGCCCCTCCTGGTCCCCACTGCGCACCTCATTCAGGATGCTGCGCTTCATGCGCTCCAGGGTTATAGTTTTATTTCTGAAATATTACACTATTATTATTCATAGTAGCAATAATTATCTAAACAGTCATTGGCTTGAGCAATTTGCTTTAACAGCAGTGCAAAGTAGCGATCTCTTTCGATAAATAAAATTGACAGTTTGAATGGTTAAAAATTTTAATTAGAGATAAATGTAGTTCTTGATTTTTTCGAAATGGAAACTTTTTTCAATATGAAGTGAATATTCACATCTCACAATTACACACATTCAGCGTGAAGGGTGAGCTAATAAATGTGAATGCAGTTATATTAAATAGGGTTGTCATTTTCTCCGTACAATACAGCTCAATGGGACCTTGTTCATTTAGTCATCACTTCGAACCTTTGTCATGTCAACATCAAGGCATCATAGAACATAGGCATCCCGATTTCGTTATTTTTCAAAACGATCATTTCCACCCTGTAAATATTTCGTTGAGTTTACTTTGGGCTGTGTGCGTGGTTTTCATCATTTGGTCATTTTTATAAAATGTCTGAAAGAAAACGAAGTGCAAACTGGCTGACACATGAAAGAATGTTACTCATTGCTGGATCTGGTAACAGACTACTTAAACATAATATAAAAAAAAATGCAATTGAAGAAACACCCGCTGTCCCATATGATTCTTCTCAAACACTGCATTTCTGTGTAATAAAACACAATAATTGGTTAAAATCTTTCTGTTATCTTCTGTGAATGCAATAATGCAATGAGGATCACAGACATGCACAATTACACAATGGTCTTTATCAGGCTCAGCTGACAGAAATAGACGACGCCATTTTAATTTTATCTCAGGAATAAGCCTGTTATTCTTTCAAAATTGGTGGGATAAGAGTTACTCTCGTACAACTTGGTTATTCTCAGCATAGGTAGTTGGTGAAATGAAAACATTGTTATCTGAGAGTGAATAATAGCTTTATTCTTGGTATAAACCTTATTCTACTTTGGTGAAATTGGGTCTTAGTGAATTAAAATAACCCCGCAGGTTATGTTACATGATGACTGACAATTGATCTTCTAATTTATATACAAACCCTTGCAGATAAAAAAAACAGTATGTGATACTGGTTTAAGATAGTCATCAAAATGCATTATAATATAAACTATAAAAATAGTTAATTAGTGTAATAATTAACCTTCCACTTTTTACTAGTGTGTCAATTCTTTGTACATGGTAGCTATAAGTTTACTTTTGATGATAAAAAAAAATAAAGCAGAGTTAATTGAGAACCTATTCCCTTTTAAAAAATAAGCTTGCTAATTACTTAAACAATGGTACCCGTAGTCTTTACAACATATAAATTAATGAAATTACTTATTTCAATACTCAATTCTAAAATATTTTTTAGAATCTTGATTGTGCAGGAGTTCTAGGGTCTTACTACAAAAAAATTAAACACATGTTAAACCTGTGTTAAACACTGTTTAACGCCTAAACATGCCTTAGTGGCCCGATTAAATATGAGCAACCACAAATCCTGATTTTGTGTCTAACCATTGTCTAACACAATTCTGTTGTGACATTTCTAATAATTTTTGATGTTTATCATTAGACACTGTCTAGCTAAACAGGCATCTAAAATGTTTTTTTTTGTGGTAGTGTCTAATTATAATACTCTACTTGAAGCATCTTTTAATTTTAGCTTCTAGGCACTGTGATATATGGTATGCGTTTTGGAACCCAGTAAAGGGTTAAAAGCAGTTTTAGAACAAACAATAACTATACACAGAGATAATATTATTAAACCCAATTTGTCAAGAATATTTTTGTTGATACCTGTAGGTGGTAGAGATATGATTAACTGTATCAAGGTTAAATGTATTACAGCTCAATTTGTGTTAAGCATATTTTTATTCTATTTGCAAACAACTACCTACAAAATGTACTTGAAACACATGTTATATGAGATATAGCATATAATAATTATTTAGATAACTTTCAACTGTTCAGTTATGAATTACCTGTTTAGTACTATCATAAATACGAAAAACTATTTACATTTCATTTATTGTTCCTCGTCAAGTCGTCGGTAGTTTATTGCACAAATTATAGGGTATGTTTATTGATCCAAGTCCACAGGTGCGAAGGCATTTTGAATTTTTAGCAACACATTTCTCTTACCTTATCTCTTTCATGGCTTCCAATTTGTGATATATCTCACGTTCGTTCTCAGCAGTCATTGTACGTTTCACTTGTTATATAAAACACAAGTTTTCGGCTTAGTTTACGAAATATCACAATGGAAAAAGCACCGCCCGCCGCACGCACCATTGGCAAATAGTGATGTGACACAATCATCCTCTCAGTAGTCTGTGCAATCAACAAAGACGACACAATCGACAAAGCTAACAGCAAATGTCAAAAGGACTTAACTAGATTTCCATTTAATCGATTTTAGGCAGTTTCTGTAAATAAAAATTGGTATGTAAAGGGTGCATTCATTTCTGTCTTTATGATGCCGTAATGTAACAAAATGCATCGGTAAATCATAAAAGTATCTTAGTACCTCCACAAACTTAACAAATCTGTGAGTACCCCTATAAAATACTAAGACCAAAAAATGTATCTAAGTTGAGTGCTTCAGCTCCCAAACAGTTATCTTATTTGGAAGGGATACAATAAATAATGTTCAGATTATTTGACTAGCTGAGGATTTTATGAATAAATAACTAAAAATAAAATAATTTTTAGTCATTCTGCTTCTCGAGTACCTACTGCCTGCTGAGCGCGAAATAACGCGAAATGGAATATTGTATCGAGTTATCGACCACATTTTGATTATGAACTTATCTACCTATTTCTACACGATGAGTTGGAACGTTCAATTTGGAATGTTTGTCAGAGTATTTTCTTGGTAATAAGTCCTTAAAATGTTAACAAAACGCAAGTGTTTAGTGTTGACGCAAAACAAAAAAAAAATAAAAGAAAGGAAAATGGCCGCCTGACCATTGAGCGGCTTGCTGTCAAAATACTAGAATAATTTCAACGCGTATGCAAGTAAATTATTGTAATATACTTTGATGCAACGCCCTCGGTAGTAGATCGGATGAATTCACTAGATGTTGTCTTTGATGTTCCAAAGACCAATACGGAAAGGTCATTTACACCTTTGCCATTAGCTTCGTGTCGTGCCCACTGAGGCCACCGAACATTGCGTGTTCGGCGCCAGGATGAGCGACGGGGGCGAAGATTCGCCGCCGCCAAGGCCCAAGCGGAAGATCAGGAAGATAGTGCTGGGTTCATCCTCATCCGACTCGGAAACTGACGATAGTGGTCCCGCCACTTCAACGCGCAAAAAGAGACTCAGGGTAATCCTTCGTTGCATCGATTTTAATGGAATCACTTTCAAAATAAACACTAATCGAAAGGTAAATATTGCAGGTACTGAGTGATGAGGACAGCGAGAGCAGCGGCAGCGACGTAGTCTGGGTGACTCGTCAAAAGCGCAAGCTGCCGAAGCTGCAGGACTCGGACGGTGACAGCGACACGTCGGGGTGGGCCACTGATCACTCGGACGCGCCCGGGGAGGGGCAGGCGGAGGGCCTCACATCTCAAGCCCCTAAACCTGCATCTGGGTTTGCTTCAGATAGTTCAGAAGGAAACTCCGACAAGTGCTCAATCTGTCTCATGCGATTCACTGACCAGCAAGTTGGCACGCCTCAGACTTGTGATCACATGTTCTGCCTAGACTGTATCACAGAATGGTCCAGGAATGTGAACACATGCCCAGTGGATCGGTCAACATTTGACTTTATAGTTGTGCGAGCATGTGCGGGGGGCCGTGTCCTCAGCACACAGCCGGTGCAGGTGCTGGAGCGTACACCCTCGCTAGAAATGCTTCTTGTGGAGGATGCCACTTCGTGTGAGGTACCTACCATGGACTATCATAAAGAAAAAACTATAATAAAGTATGTGGTAATTTTACACTTTAATTAATTAATATCATGTGTGTGCAGATCTGTGGCAGGTCAAACAGTGAGGAAACTATGCTGCTGTGTGATGGGTGTGACCTTGGATACCACATGCAGTGCCTCACACCACCTCTCACCCAGGTACACAACGTTCACCACAGTAGTTTATGAACGAGCTGAGTATGGCTGCCTTCTAACCGCTATAGAAACACTGGCACTGATTTTATACCAGGCTTATTATTAATTTAATTTAATATTGTCAATGATCAAAGGCTAACCCATCAAGAGCAAAACAAACATAGAAGCAACCAGTACCTTGTGTCAAACAATAAAATATTTAATGGCTTTTATAGAAGGATGAGATGGAGCACTAAGTGCTAGCTAGTGCACCAACAATGATTCATCTGGCGGTGGCTGAAGACAGCGGAGGGCCTGGACCTATGGTCCATCTACTGTGTCTTTCTCCCTAACTTGTAGCTGGTGCCCATTGGTTCAGTGTGGGATGACATTGCCCTCATGCCCTTAGCTGTGTATGTTCTGTAACACTCATGTTTCAAATAAAATTCAATATAGGTATGTACAGATGGTTTTATTATAAGTAGGCAATATTCAGCAGTTGTACAAAATGTTCTACAATAATGTTAAACAACTATATTTTAAATACTTATTTCAAGTGTACCACGCATGGAAATGGATACTTTACAATCATAAAGATGTAAAGTTTGTAATTATTATCTTAATCCAAAGATTTATTTTTTACTAGCTTCCGCCCGCGGCTTCGCCTGCGATGTATTTATGTTTATAGCCTATGTGATATTCCATAACCAAACCTATTTACTTTCCAAATTTCATCACAATCGGTTTAGTAGTTAGAGAGACATGTGGTAACAAACATACACACAAATTTTCGATGTATAATATTAGTAGGATTTTATTATGTACAGCATTTTGCAAATATAACATAGCCTACTGGACGAGTTGGACCAAGAAACCCCATTAATTAATTTCATAACTTAACGCCTGTTTTAAGATAAATATGCTGTCAACAAGAGAACTAGTTAGATTGCTTCACAAGTTAAAACAACATAGTAATTGTTAAATTAAGTTTTTCATTAGCTTTGCACTAGTGTATAGAGCTGTTTTTCATTTTTTATTTAAGTTGGACTCGGACCATATCCACATTTCATTTCAGATTCCTTTAGAACAGTGGCTTTGCCCAGTTTGCGCAACGAGAGTCGTCGACGCCAACGGGCTCGGAACGGTGACAAGCATCAACCAGCTATTCGCCGACATCACCCAAAACGGACCCACGCCGCGCAGGTGGCCCTTCCGGCCCAGCCGCCCCTGGGACCCCCACGACCACGACGTCGGCCTGCCCCCCTACCGGTCCCCTCGAGGCCCCGGCGGCTCCGGCGCCGACCTGCCGTCCACCTCGCGCGGCGGCGGCGCGGCCCCGGTGCGCCGCCGCGCCGCCCCCGCCGCCCCCACCCGCCGCGCCGCTCGCAGGAAGACCAAGAGGAGACGGACCCGAACCGCCATCATCGAGTACGAACCGGAGGGAGAGAACGGAAAAGTTGCCGCGACCCGGAGAATCACAAAAAGAGCGAAGAAAAGAAAGGTGAGCGACCGATCGGCCGCTCGGATGCATCGGTCTAATCGATCGCAAACGCTCACACAGAGTTCGCTTTTGCAGACGAAAAAGCGGCAACCTCGCACGGCGGCGCGGCGCACGCTCGTGCGGCTGAGCGTGCGCGCCAAGCTGGCGTCGCAGCGCACGGAGCGCGCCGCGGCGGCGCCGGCCGCGCGCCCGCCGGGCCTGGCGCGCAGCCGCGCGCGCGCCGGCGTGCCCGCGCTCAGCCTGTTCGGCTCCGCGCGCGACCTGGACTACTACTGCGACGACGACGACGACGGGGGCGGGGGCGGGGGCGGCGCCGTGGCGCTGCGCGCCGCGCCCGCCGCGCCCGCCGCCCTCGGCGCCTACCGCCAGGTCGGTGCCGCGCGCCGCCCGGGGAGCGGGACGGGAGCGAGGCGCGCGAGCCTATGGCGACTGATACTTTTTTTTCGTTTCCAGGCGAGGAGAAAAATGGTGGCGATCTCGTCTCCGACCCCAGCGGAGGCGGCGCCCGATATCCTCTCTAGCATCTTAGAAAGTCAGACCCTGCTCCACTCGAAGCGCTCGTTGATCTCGGTCTCGGTGACCGGCGATGTCGAGATTAAGCTGGAGTCCAGAAAAAGAGCGTCCGCTGGGCCTCCGGCCGAGCGGCCCCCGGCTGAGCGTTCCCCGGTCGAGCGGCCCTCGGTCGAGAGCCCCCCGGTCGAGAGCCCCCCCCCGGTCGAGCTTCCCTCGGCTGAGCGCCTCGCTCGCTCGCGAGAGGAGCGCGTCGACGTGTCCAAGGAAGCCTCGGGCGTCGCGCGGCAGGCGCCGGCGTACCCGGGCCAGCGCGGCGGCGGCGGGGGCTGGGGCGGCGGGTACCGCTACCCGCGCGACCACGCCGCCGGGTACGGCCGCGGCGGACACGACGGCGGCTACGGCGGCGGGCCGCGCGGCCGCGGCGACCGCTACCGGCCCGGAGACGGCGCGCGCCGCGACGACGGGGACGCCTACAACAGCTACAACAGCGGCCGCCCGCACTACTCGCACGGCGACGACGCGCCCTACGACCGCAACCGCAGGGACCAGCAGCGCGATGAGCGGGGACGCCCCGGCGCTGGCGCGGCGTGGCGGCCCTACGCGCGCCCGGAGCCGCCCCCGCGGCCCCCGCCGGGAGCCGCGGAGGCGCTGGACATGCGCGTGGGGCAGGCGGCGGATAAGCCCGCCTACAGCCCGCTGCCCGCGCCGCCCGCGTTCCCGCTGCCGCGGGACGCCGACGACGACGCGCGGAGCGACTCCAGCCTCGTCATCGACACCGACAAGTACGACCCCACCGAGCCCACCAACGACGACGAGGAGGAGGGCGCGCCGCTGGCGCCGCCGCCCTCGCTGGCCGCCGCGGAGTCCCTGCTGGCCGAGCTGGACGCCGCCGCCGGCACCGCGCCGCGCGTGGACAGCGCCGTGCTGGACAGCGCCGTGCGGCAGGTGCTGCGCGAGCACCGCGGGCTGGTGGCGCCGCCGCAGGACGACTCCGACGCGGACTCGGACGGCGACTGCCCCAACTTCTCCATCTACTCCGCCACCAGCGTGCACATCGCGTCCAGCGCGAGCGCGGGCGCGCTGGCGGGCGCCGCGCCGCCGCGGGCCGCCGACGCCGGCATGGAGGACCTGGTGCAGGGCGACGGGGACGCCTCGCCGGCTGCCGACGGCGCGCCCGAGGAGCCCTCGCCGCCGCCCGCGCCGCTTCCGCCCACGGACTACGAGGCCTCCCTCAAGAAGAAGTCGGACGAGTACAAGGAGAAAGTGTCGAAGCGCTGCCCGATCACGACCAACACGCGCAACCCGATCAAGATCAAGCTGAACGCGCCGTCCCTGATCCGCCGCCAGGTGTCGCTGTACGACGAGGACGACGCGGAGCCGGACGCCGAGCCCGCGGCGCCGGGGCCGGTCGACGCGGAGCCCGAGGGAGCCAAGGAGGAGCCCGAGCCCGAGCCGGAGCCGCGGTGCGACCCCGCGCCGGCGTCGGCCGACCCGGATCGGACGCCGGACCTCGACGCCGACGAAGACGGAGACCCCGCCGCCGACACCGGCACCGACGCGAGCGAGGACCGCGAACCGGACGACTCGGAGAGGGGCGGCACCCCCTCCATCCCCGAGGATTCGCCGCGCGCGCCGGGGGACTCGCCCGCGCGCTCGCCCGGCGAGTGCACTGTTGCGGAAGCGCCCGCCCTCGCGCCCGCGACCGCGACCGCGACCGCGCCCGCGCCCGCGCCCGCCACGCTGGAGAAGATGACGGAGTCCATCAGCGAGACGGAGGACGAGCGCAGCTACACGCCGTGCCTGGACGAGCAGCGGGAGGAGCCCGAGCGGGGCATCGAGGGGCTGGACACGGAAATGATCTCGGACGACGAGGGCAACGGGCTGTTCTCCGACGACCAGCGCTCCCCGCGTCGCGCGCCCGCGCCCGCGCCCGCGCCAGAGCACGCGCCCGAGCACGCGTCCGAGCACGCGCCCGAGCACGCCCCCGCGCCCGGCGCCGACGACCGCAAGAAGAAGAAGAAGGACGGCAAGCGCGACAACAAGGAGCGCAAGGGCAAGGCCAAGCGCGCCGAGGTCGCCTTCAAGAAGCTCAGCAAGAGCGGCAAGGAGCGCAACTACCGCGAGCGAGACAAGGACGACAAGGACAAGAAGCGCGAGCGCCGCGACTCCGCCGACTCGGAGCGCCAGCGCCGCCGCAAGGACAAGCGCAAGGACCTGGAGCGCTACGACGTGCGCACGCTCGTGTCCGAGAGGCGCCGCCGCACCAAGGACGCCTTCGGCCGCGACGTGTCCCCGCGCGCCGAGCGCTCCGCCTCCGCCTCCGCGTCCCCGCGCCGCCAGCGCGCCACGCCCTCGCCCACGCCGCCGCGCCGCTCCGCCAGCCTGCGGCGGCGCTCCGCCAGCCTGCGGCGGCGCTCCGCCAGCCTGCGGCGGCGCTCCGCCAGCCCGCCGCGGCGCTCAGCCAGCGCGCCGCGGCGGCGCCGGCGGCGCGAGGCGCGGCGGCGGCGCTCCGCCGAGCGCGTGCGCAAGCGGCGCCGCTCGGGCTCCGCCGCGAGCCCCAAGCCCAAGGCGAAGAAGAAGAAGCGCGCGCGCTCCGAGCGGTCGCGCTCGCGCTCGCGCTCGCGCTCGGCGCGGCGCAAGAGCCCGCGGCGCAAGCGCGTGCGGCGGCGCTCGGGCTCCGCGGCCGCGGCGGGCGCGCCCGCGTGGTCGCCGGCGCCGGAGCCGCGGCCGGCGTCCCCGCGCACGCCGCCGCCCGCGCCCGCGCCGGCGCCGCCGCCCGGCCCGGCGCGCCGCAAGCGCCGCGAGCGCTCCAAGCACCGGCGCCTCGACGCCGCGGGGCCCTCCAAGGAGGTACGTGTCCGGCCCGCTGCTGATATTCAAACGGCTCAAATTTTGGTACATATAATCGTTAGCTGTAATACGAACGCTAGGTCCGTTCTTAGTAGGAAATATGTTTCTCCAAAATATTTTCTGTCGCACATATTTACTGCGATATGAGCGACGCAACCCCGATACATAAACCCGAACGTAAGCACTGAATAGATTTTAAAACCGCACGCGAATGTAGACTCTCGCGGCACAAAAACGCATAAATTCCGCACTCGATCACGAATCGGCCAAATGCGACCCGCAATATAGCTCCCGGTGGAACATCAAAATTCTCTGGATGCGGGCCGAAGTACGGCACCGATTCAACGCTCCGAGAATCGATCAAAAAATATTTAAACCATCAAACGAGGCACCGCCGCGACGCGCGCCTTGGACGCGATCGAGCTCGCAATACAACCGACCCAATACATCAAACCACCGACAGGTGTTCACGTCCGGAGACAACATCCTGGTGAGCGTCAGCTTCAAGGAGCAGGAGCAGTCGGAGGAGCAGGGCCGGCGCGCGCGGCGGCGCGAGCGGCGGCGGCGGCGCCGCGCGGCCGCCGCCCCCGGCGCGCCCGGGGCCGCGGCGCCCGCGCCCAAGCCCGTGGCCATCATCGACCTGGAGCGCTCGCCCTTCCGCGAGCTCACGCCCTCGCCCAAGAACGTGATCGTGCTCAGCGACGACGAGCCGGCGGCGCCCGCGCCCGCGCCCGCCGAGCCGGCCGGGCCCAAGACGCCGCCCTCGCCGGCCGCCGCGGCGCCCGCGCCCGCGCCCGCCGCGCCGGACGAGCCGCGCGGGCCCAACACGCCGCCGGAGCCGCCCGACTCGCCCGACGCGTACGACCCCTACGAGCCCACGCGCTCGGCCTCCGCGTCCCCGTCCCCCGCGTCCCCCGCGCCCGCCGCGTCCCCGCCGCGGCCCTCCATGACGCTGGAGGCGGCGCAGAAGACCAACATGTCCGCCGACGAGGTGCTGGACCGGCGGCCGCTGTCGCCCATCGAGAAGGTGATGGCGCTGCTGCAGTCCACGCGCGACGCGCCGCCCGACCCGCCCCCCGGCGAGCCGGCGCCGGAGCCCCCGCGCGCGCCGGAGCCGCCGCGCGCGCCGCCCAAGCTGTTCCTGGCCAAGCCGTCGCCGATCAAGTCGGACCCCATCAAGCCGATGCAGGTGAGCCGCGCCCCCGCCCCGCCCCGCCCCCGCCGTGGACTCGCCGGCAGTACAATCGCAGTGTGTGGGCCCGCAGCAGGCGACCAAGATCTCGCGGCTGCCGCTGCCGGCGCGCGCGGACTCCCCCTACTCCCCGGGCTCCAGTGACTTCGGTGAGCTGTTCTCCCCGCCGCCCGCCGGCAAGCGCGACTCGTTCGACGCGCTCTTCGACAAGCCGGTGCGCCGCAAGCGGCCCGCCGGCGCCGGGCCCAAGCAGGCCGGCAAGCTCAAGAAGAAAGGTATGCATCTTTTTATAACTTTACGGTGACCGCGCTTTTTAAATTCGTCGAGTGATGCTTGTAAAATAGAATCGTATCATATAGGGGCTTAATGGCCTATCCATTTATTGTCACAATCAGACCGCTCCAAAGGAGTCAGATGTCGAGTGCGCGTCTCGTCTAAAGCTAGCGTAAGATCGGTAGCGCGCTTTGTAGTGTCCGCTGAGTGCTCCGGCAGCGCTATTGTCGAAGTCACGCCGCCCTGAAGGCATCGATTATAAAACTGACACCTACCCCATGGACCGCGACCATGAACACGTAACAATTACAAAATTTCGATGCCCATCGCTTTTGTAGTTTATAATAATATTTTTGTAAAATAATCGAGCCGCGACCGCGCTGCGTCGGCCTGCTCCCCGGCTGGCTGCGGCCATCACCCGCGCAGCCAGCGACGCACTCGTTACAGACCGCGACACTGATGTGCTATTACTATGTCTAAAAAGCCAAGATATTGGTCAAAGGCTAACCTATCAAGCATCAAAATAAAATGATGAAAGATGTCTGTACATACAAACTTCATAATATTTTTTTATATAATTATTATTATATTGTGTTGTTATAATCATGAGCACCTTGACATTCTGTTTGTTCTATATTTTTCTTTGAAATGTAAAACTTAAATTGAATTGAATTGAATTGAAATAACATTGAAACAATTTAAATTGTATAATCATATCAATATTGTAAATGTAATTGCTAAAATATGCTTCAGTTATAAAACTATAAAAACAACTAAATTTGAAACTATAACTTCTGCCTGCCTAGATAAATTATAATTTTGCGATGTAAAATAAAAATAAATAAATATTGTAGTAAACAATTGTAACTAATGTAAACTATTATAAATAACTATGATGCAGCTACTAAATTATAGTAGCTACTCACTTTTATAACACGGTGCTCACTGCTCACCGCCATTTAATTTAATTTTAGTTGAAAATTGTGTTTCTCTTTAAGTGAATGTATATTCTTTTGAGAAATAAAATTCTTAAACCACAACTGTTCTGCATAATATGACATCTTTCTGTAACAAAAATGGGGATTGTACCTAAAAAGATGATGTCCACGCAGTAAGTATTACACGGGTAAATTACATCTTTTTAAATTACTTTATACAATGTATTTAATAACAACATAAAGTCTTGTAACAATTATGTGTACTAACGCTCCTCGCACTACGTCAGGCTTGCATTGCAGAAGACCTTTCCAAAAATCATCTTCACCTGGGCCCCAAAGGGAGCACTCATAAATTACTAAAATAAAAACTTAAAATAAATTACTCTAAGTGCCCGATCTAAATTGATATAGAGTTACAGATCGATCAAGAGGGACAAGAAATTCGACAGCATTCTTTTCAAAAAAGTTTTTACAAAATAAAAAGGAAATTCACAAAAAATATTTCATTTTCACAAAGATACAGTATCAAAAAGTTTCCGAATTCAACGATTTTTTCATCATCTAATATTAATTTTATAAATCATGCCACCAGATTATTTACATTAACAATAAATAAAGAAGTGTACAACTACTATATGTACTTAACGCAGTTGTTCACAGTCAAATCCACAAAATGTGTATTTTTAGTACAGCTTTACGGCCCGCGTAGAACATATGACGTCAGATGTTCAGTCCAATTTGTATGGAACGTTTTAGCGCTCAGTAGACACGCCCAACTTTGACTATCATTTTTTATGTTTCTAGCGTTTGATTTCCAGTTTTTTCGATATAGAGTTATAGACATTTGGTTCTAATGAGAAAACGAATTGATCAACATCATACAAAAAATGAAATCATCATCATCCCTATGCTAACAATCCTGTTTAAGTGTAAGGATATTTGATTAAAACAATCTTTTTACTGAAGAATAACAGTGAAAGTGGGTTACGAACGCTACAAAAGTCGAAACTCATTTTCAGGTTCTAACTATTAACATTGTAGTGATATTTTACTGCTGCCGCACATTGGACCACCGAGCGCGGCCACTACACGCGGCCACCAGTGGCCGGGCGCGGCCTCCAGTCGCCCCCACAAAATAGAGAGAACATAAGAGGCCCTCGGCCGCTTAGGCCGGGCCGCCCTTACGCGCCCAAGCGCCCTTCAGTTTCTTTTTATTAAGTGCGGGCGCGGGCGCGGCGAGGAGACGGTCGGCGTTTGTGGTCGAGTTTGCGCGGGAGGCGAGCCACTTGTCGCTCGGTCGCGGCCACTTGGACGCTCAGTTGGCGCCGCGGCCGGTGCCAACCAACATGTATGAACGTTCTTGTCGGCAGCTTGCGGTCGCGTCAGTGGCCGCGTTCGGTGGCGCAATGCGCGTCTACACTAATTAGTCTCAAGCAATGTAATATGTGAGCGTCACGCGTAGCTTTCAATAATAAGACGTATAACACACAGGGTGCAATTATAAACACTTGCACAGAAATTGAGACATGTTTTTATGTATTTCCAGGCAAAACTCAAGTGGATGTGAAAATAGATGATGACAATCTGAAAATATTAGACGACTTGCCGAGCTCGGCCGTGGAGATGCAAGTCAAGAGTAAAGTGAGTAATGTAAGGTCGCTTTCACTGCTCACTAGTGCCTAGTACCAGCCCGCACCGTGCGCCCACACCCCCCACCGGTACTCACTGGCCACCGGCGTCGATGGCTTAACTTGTTCCGTTACTCTACACGGAAGAATTCAAATTCCAAATGCTTTATTCAAATAGGCCCCAAAGATGCACATAAGTGCACCTTTGAGTGCACTTTAACTTTCATAAGAAAGTTAAAATAAATGACTCTAACAGCGGCCCTCTGCAATATTCGACAACCCGAATAATTTGAGAATCAAAACACACCGCACGGGTGTGGGCAAATGGTGCGATTTACATTGTAAGTCCTTCACTGTAGCCGCTTACTTGTTTTTTGTGTGGAATTTTAATTATTTTAGTAGCATTTGATTTTGTGTGTGATTTTGTATGAGACCGGTTTTGTTACATAATTTGATTGCGGTTTGATTTGGTTTCCTGTACTAATTCGTTTCGTTAGTGGGAGGACTAACTCTTCTGCGAGTGTCCGTCTGGGTTGTTACCACCGCTTTGCTCGTGAAGTCTGCCGCCAAGCAGTAGTGTGCAAACATTACTGTGTTCCGGTTTGATGAGCAGAGTATCCAGTGAAATTACTGGGCTTATGAGACTTAATACATAATGTCTCAGGGTAACTAGCGCACTGCAGTGCCGCGCAGGCCTTTGTGTTTCAAAGTTCTGGGTGGCACTGCATTCGTTATGGGCCGGCGTTATGCTTACCATCAGGCAAACGACCAGCTCGTCTCGTTACCAAATAACATAAAAAAAAAATGTGTGCATGCAGTAAATTAAGTTGTTACAAGTTCGTCCTGCACTTGTTCATTGTGCGGCACACAACTGTTGTTGGTTATCATCGTAGCTCCCTCATAATGCTTTGTCTTAGAAAATACACAATATTATTTACACAGTAGTAGTGATCTCGTGAGAACGTATGCTACGAACGTTTCTCTTTCTTAATTTTAAATAATCATGAAATATTAATAGTACATAAAATTAGTACTTATACCCTGATTCATAATAGATAAAAAATGTAAACAAAGGGGTTGACAGAACGAAACAATTGGTAGAAAACTGTGCAATCTATAATTTGATGATAGTCATTATTAATTGATTTTTTTAATCAATTCAACTGCCATGTTACAATTCAAATGTTATTCATGTTTGCACTCTACTAACAATAACATGTCAACGATCACAAACAATGTCAATATGATAGTTATTCAATTGCTGCTAAAATACACGAAAGTTCCGGATACGATAAATTAGCTACCTATATACATTACCCAGAAAAAAAAACATAAGTGATGATGCCCCTTAATGGTAACTTGTGCAACTCGATTCTGTGCCCATAAGTTGAAAGTAACAAGTAGAATTTGCCATTGCTAATAACTACGAGGAGACCGCCCAAAGAAACTATGGAAGTATATTTCTAGTAGTAATCCTTGTATTGCGGGTCCATGGTTTTCCTGAAACATGCGTAGGTTCGAATCCTACAAACTTGAGCAAATGGGCAAGCAGAAAATTCCAGCACACCCCTTCTATGCTCGAAAACTGATCGGTATGTTCCTATCGATCTGCTAAAGTAACGCCGTGATTCTGTTGCTCATAAAATTACCTAACGGGGAGCCACCATGCTTATTATCCCGCTAGGTGGCGCATTATCGCTGACGATAATAAACCTCTCCACAACTACCTATACCTACTCTAAACTATAAATCAATTAAGTTAAAGAAAGTAAAGAGCTGACAACAGAATAATGGCCACCGTCGGCCGCCTCGCACCGGTGGGCACAGTGTCGGTGTCAGTGTCAGTGTCAGTGTCAGTGAGCTGTGTTCGTGACGTTGCAGTTCCTCAAGAAGCTGAACCGGCAGGAGCGCGTGGTGGAGGAGGTGAAGCTGGTGCTGAAGCCGCACTACAACAAGAAACACGTCTCCAAGGACGAGTACAAGCACATCCTGCGACGCACCGTGCCCAAGGTACCTACTGCACACGCGCCGCGCACACTGCATACCTACTGCACACGCGCCGAACATATACTGCACACGCACAGACTGCTGCTAAAACGCGTTCGGTGTGTTCATACAGTGTGTACACCACCTTTAGAAAAGTCATTTGGCAAGATCGCAAATTCAAAAATATTTTATTCGTAGCTCCAGCATAAATGAATCGATTTCAATATTTTTATTTATTTATTTATTCCCACACAATAACGTCAATTTACACCTTACTTTTGAAGCCAAGCATGAGTCTAAAGACACATGTACCATACTGCAAGGAATCGAAAAAAAAAGAAAGGTGTTTATGACTTGTAGCCACCCATATAGGCCGAAACCCGTGCTTGGGTGTGCTACTTCGTTGAGCGAACCTTATTTACGCGCGTAGCGGTGACGTACTGTATGGACAGTATTCTAATAATATAATAAATATAGTTTACTTGTTTGTTGGCTGCGTTCAATATCTTAGCTGCATGGTTAATTTGATGACCATAAACTAAGCAACTGTTACAGAAGATATTGTTTTGTTGCAACTGCTGGTCGTCGTATATATTCTTATTATATTCCCAGATCTGCCACAACAAGACGGGGGAGATCAACCCGACAAAAATCCAGTCGCTCGTCGAAGCTTACGTCAAGAAGTTCAGGAAAAAACGCAAACTGGGACTTTTGTAGTCCACTCTAGCCGTAACGTAGGCGCCGTCCGCCGCGACATCTGTGTAGGTACTCTTAAGTTGTTCTATCAAATTGTGTAATTATAATTTATGTATTATTAATGTATTTTACTTAAAGAACGTTTTATTTAAAAATAAAGAAATAGTATTTAATGATGAACTAAAAATGTATTTTCTTTGTATACAAGAGATGCAGACTACGTATGTTGAAACAAAAATAGAATAAATGAAACTACTTTGTACAACTTGTTTATTTATTAAGGTAAAAAACATAAAATTATTATAGTAAGGAAGCGAAACCAAAATGAGTTGTCATGGCGCCGATCAGACGGTTTGCGACCGGCAGGTGCAAATTAACATATTAATGTTCAAAGAACTTGTCGTTCGTTGACTCTCTTTGGTTGATATTGTCTGTGATAACTTTAGTATCATACAATAAGACGTTGACAGCGTCACGTCATATTTGTATAGTAGTTATATATGTACGGGTAGTTCCCAAGACACACTAAAATCACAAAAGTATTGCCAAAAGCCCTACGGTTAACACTCGCTACAAATACAACTAAAGCGATGCATCGCCAAGGACTAAACGACCTCCACACACGTCGCAGGAACCGATGCTGGCGGACATTGGACACAGTTTTCTTTTATCATTTAGGATGTTGAAAGTTATCTGAAAGATGAAATAAAGATGTTATAATAGCGAAAGGTGATTGCGAATAAATAAAGAAATAATATTCATTCCAATTCATTCGCAATCGTCTATCCCTGCACACACAAAATGTTTACATCATACAAGTTTACTATTTTTTAATAGGTGGGAGGACTAACTCTTCTGCGAGTGTCCGTCTGGGTTGTTACCACAGCTTTGTGAGTGAAGTCTGCCGCCAAGCAATAGTGTGCAAGCATTACTGTGTACCGGTTTGATGAGCAAAGTAGCCAGTGAAAATACTGGGCTTACGAGGCTTAATATATAATATTTCAGGGTAGCGGGCGCAATGCAGTGCCGCGCAGGACTTTGTGTTTCAAAGCTCCGAGTGGCATTGCAATCGTTACGGGCCGGCGTTACGCTTACCATCAGGCAAACGACCAGCTCTTACCAAATAAAATAAATTAAAAAAAAATAAGTAGCGGGCCAGAGTTTTTCAGGTCCAACAAAAGATAAAAGGATAAAGTATAGTACACGATGCGGTGAGTGTGTGGCAGCGGTCGGCCCGCCACGCTCAGACGGCGTCGGCGAACCCGACGCGTCGCCCGGCGACGTCGAACTCCGTGTAGTAGCGGCCCACGAACACGTCGCCCAGGATCCACAGCGGCCCGTGCGGCGCCGGCACGTCCAGCGCCATGAAGCCCGACAGGCACACCGTCTTGCCGAACTGAGACACCTGCCGCACACCAAGCGCATTGAGCAAGAGGGCCCCGCCCCGCCTCCCCCGCGATACGGACTAGCGGATTTATTAGCCTGGATAGCCTGCCAGACCTAAATTTGTTTAAGGGCCAGACCACGGCGCGCCGCTATCTCGCTCGCGCCTTTCAACATTTTTGAAGATAAACAATCGCTTAATATAATTATCAAAAATAGCATTCGGTGAAATTGCCGGTCATAATATTATAAGCTATCAAGTTTTCAAACCTAAAAATGGAGTTTTACTTTTTGTTTCATGTATCGAAAACTTGATCGGATCAAAACGATACTTTTGCTGTACCTTTGTAATATTATGACCGGCAACTTCATCGAATGCAATTTTTCATAATTATATTAAGCGATCGTTTATCGTCAATAATGTTGCGATGCGCGATCGAGATAGCGGCGCGCCGTCTGCGCCTCGATGTCGATTGTTACGGCAGGCCTCTGTTATACAAACGGCCGCTATAACACACTGCGCTCGTGACTCGACCGGCGCGATGGTTACCTATGAGAATGCCGCGGTCCATTCTCTAGATATTCTCTTAGCCGGCTCTCAGGGCTCCTACGGAAGCGACGGGGAGGTGGCGGCGTTAAATAGTACAAACGTAGTGTGCCGCTGCGCGGGACGCGGTCTGTCCGTCAGTTATCAGGGTCGTCGCGCACTCACCCGCAGCACGTAGCGTGCCGCTGCGCGGGACGCGGTCTGTCCGTCAGTGATCAGGGTCGTCGCGCACTCACCCGCAGCACGTAGCGTGCCGCTGCGCGGGACGCGGTCTGTCCGTCAGTGATCAGGGTCGTCGCGCACTCACCCGCAGCACGTAGTGTGCCGCTGCGCGGGACGCGGTCTGTCCGTCAGTTATCAGGGTCGTCGCGCACTCACCCGCAGCACGTAGCGTGCCGCTGCGCGGGACGCGGTCTGTCCGTCAGTGATCAGGGTCGTCGCGCACTCACCCGCAGCACGTAGCGTGCCGCTGCGCGGGACGCGGTCTGTCCGTCAGTGATCAGGGTCGTCGCGCACTCACCCGCAGCACGTAGTGTGCCGCTGCGCGGGACGCGGTCTGTCCGTCAGTGATCAGGGTCGTCGCGCACTCACCCGCAGCACGTAGTGTGCCGCTGCGCGGGACGCGGTCTGTCCGTCAGTGATCAGGGTCGTCGCGCACTCACCCGCAGCACGTAGCGTGCCGCTGCGCGGGACGCGGTCTGTCCGTCAGTGATCAGGGTCGTCGCGCACTCACCCGCAGCACGTAGTGTGCCGCTGCGCGGGACGCGGTCTGTCCGTCAGTTATCAGGGTCGTCGCGCACTCACCCGCAGCACGTAGCGTGCCGCTGCGCGGGACGCGGTCTGTCCGTCAGTTATCAGGGTCGTCGCGCACTCACCCGCAGCACGTAGCGTGCCGCTGCGCGGGACGCGGTCTGTCCGTCAGTGATCAGGGTCGTCGCGCACTCACCCGCAGCACGTAGTCTGCGCCGTCGAGCGTGAACCGGCGGCCAGCCAGCTGGAACTCGACGGGCGGCAGGTGCGGCACCAGCGCGCAGTCCAGCATGTACTGGCCGGCCACCAGCGCCGTGGCGCCGAGCGCCGCGTTGAGCTCGCGCACCTCCGCGCTGGGGCCCGCGATCAGCGACGTGCCCGTGTCCGCAATCGCCTCGCAGCCCTAACGAACCGACCTCTCAAAGCTGCAGCTCGATTATTACCACCTTCCGTACCAAACTTTATGGACAGATCGCATACTCCTCTAAGGGCCGATCTTTCAATAGTCAGATAGCGTCCTGTTAGATTATTCCCTGAATCATCTATGTCTGCGGTGAATGCACGATGTAAAAAATGTTTATGCCGTTCTAAAGAACCTTAGTTGGCTAACGGTTCGTTAATTTGGAAATTAAAAACACGAAAATTTATTGATACTGTGGCGTTGTTGAAGGGTCGGTGTAAAATAGAAATCAGTTCTTTAAGAAAGAAAATACATTTATTTGTAGCCATTGCCCAAAATATAGGTAGGTTAAATATATGGGTAAATTATAGAACAACGTTTACATGCAATTGAAAGATCGGCCCTTAATTGAGTATATTTATTTAAACTGTACGAGTGCAACGAACAGTGAGAAAGCAAAAGGTGATCCGATTCGAGTTTCCTACGTTTGCAACGCTAAATTAGACATCTGTCATCGATATTGGCGCGTATTTCAAACGCCGAATGATAATTAAA
Source organism: Crocallis elinguaria (assembly GCA_907269065.1). NCBI lineage: Eukaryota > Metazoa > Arthropoda > Insecta > Lepidoptera > Geometridae > Crocallis > Crocallis elinguaria. The sequence goes on from OU026065.1 coordinate 38,582,066, forward strand.
TGTTAATGCCACACGTCGCGTGCGGCGTGTAGCGTTAGATGTATTGCGTGAAAAGTTCAAAGTCGCATTATTTCACGTCGCGGCGCGGGCGGTGAGGTTCAACTAGCTTCCAAGATGACGCCAATGAATTTTTTGTGGGGATTTTCTAAAGAATCTCGTTTATGTCAAGAAACTTACAACGCTAGAGCACCTTAAAAACATCCGTCAAGTGACTTGTAACCGATATACTTGCAGAAGTCATCATACCTCGAACGAATTAACCGCTTCAGAATGTCCACGAGGGAGCAATTTGACCGACATCATTTTTCATAAATTTAATAATAGAAAAAAACCGATTAATAAAAAAATAACTAAGATTACATTATGTGTTTTTTTTTAAAGTGAAAGGAATTTCGAATTGGATCACCCTTTATTTATATTTGCCGGTAGGTGGTGTGTGTGTGTGCGTGTGTGTGTGTGTATGTGTGCTTGTTCCCCTCACGTTAGCGCAGAAGGTGCGTCCGGCGACGGAGACCCCGTCCATGTGGAACTGCCAGTAGGCGGCGCGCGTGACGGGCGCGTACGAGAAGTTCCCGCGGTAGTGCGCCGGGTCCGAGCCGCCCAGCACCAGCTCGCCGCCCTGCGCCGCCGCCGGGTCGCTGCGACAGTCACACAGTCACACACACAGTCACACAGTCAGGCGGCGCGCGTGACGGGCGCGTACGAGAAGTTCCCGCGGTAGTGCGCCGGGTCCGAGCCGCCCAGCACCAGCTCGCCGCCCTGCGCCGCCGCCGGGTCGCTGCGACAGTCACACAGTCACACAGTCACACACACGGTCACACAGTCACACACACGGTCAGGCGGCCGGGGGCGAGTGCGCCGCCGGTCAGCGACGCTCTATATACGAGCTCCGCGACTGCTACTTCCGTAAATCAATATGAACATCAACAGACCGACGTCCCCTGACGTGGCAGTCGTGCGCAACCTTTATGCTTAAAACGTGAACGTTGACGTCGTCTACCGGAGTTACGGAACGTCATATATATTATTGCACCAATAAGCAAAAAATGAATCAACAAAAGAAATATTGTTAGAATGAGACACTTGCAAGAAAGAGATAGCGCCCTTAGCTTGGTCGGTTAGCTCCGCCGGCGCCGCCGCTGCCAGATGGACCTGTGTTTCACACGCGAATTTCAAAACTCAAAGATCAATATTTCGCAAAAATAATTTCACTCACCGATTGAGGTAGAAGGAGAACAGCGGCTTTATGAGCCCCTGCGCCACCATGTTGTCCACCGGCGGCGCCACGCCGTCCACGGAGATGCTGCGACACACGCGCCACTTGAGCTTGTGACGTGTCTCACGAGCGTGTGGGCACGCCCGCGGCTGTGCTCGGCACAGCGGGGACTGATCACTCACACGCACGTTGTGTTTATAGAACGTAATAAATGCACATTCTTACGTGATGTATTTTTGAAATGTAAACAATCAAAACAGTCGCTTCCGACACGGATATCGTTACGAGTGAATTAAAATTGAATTAAGATTAAATTAATAAATAATTAAGAGTGAATTAATAAATAAAATTAAAATAATAATAAAAAGCCTGTTGAGGTAACAAACGTAAAAACATACACACCGAATTAAGAAACTTCTCCTGTTTTGGAAATCTGTTAAAAAGTAGTTGGTTTCCAATAATTTTTTGACGCGCAACGCTTCGATCCACGTTTTCCGTTTGTTCTCGTTAGAACGGAAACGTGCGTATCTTTATTTTTACAATGAAATGAACTTCATAGAGGCGTACTTTATTGCAGACGATTTTTTTGTTTACTTACTAAAATTATATAAAGAAGATTGACAGCGAAACAACACCAGCGGTAATGCGTCACCTAGCGGGATACATAAGCTGCGTGTCTTCCCATTGCTACCGAAGCCGACGTGCTCGTTTCGTTACTAAGTGTTACCTGCTGAAGGCCATCCCGAGGATCCCGTCAAACTTGGCGGCCACGAAGGCCAGCCCCGGCTCCGACATGGCCTCCGCGAACGTCTGCCCTTGCACCGTGATGCCGCCCACCTGCACACACAATCACTTACTACCGCACTACCGTTCCTGCACAAGGTGTTTTGTAACTGAAAGAATACACTCTCTGAATAAATAACTGTTCAAGAATCACGGTTCGAATCCTACAAGCAGCTAGAGCTGTCAGTGAAGGAAACCATCTCGATGCAACCGGAGGGCGGTGGTACTCCTCTAGTGGTCGCCTGGCCAGTGGCGACACCGACCACTCTCAAGAGAACTTAAGGGCGTGTAGTTGGGAGTAGGAAGCCTTCATCTGTTTCATGTGTGATGATCAAACACTAACCCAATCGATGAATGCCGCAATCCGAGCGAGATCACGAATACGGCAGGTATTTCCGCATCAGTCGCGGGTCCTAGTCCCACGTTTCGTTTTTTTCTGTTCCATAGCTTGACTAAGCTACACCCTGCACAGTCGGCAGTAAGACATGACATGTACAAATGATTATCTTCTCTAGATGTGTATATCTGAAGTTGATTTGAAAGGCGTATGTGTATGTGTGTGTGTGTGTGTGTGTGTGTGTGTGTGTGTGTGTGTGTGTCTGTGTGTGCGTGTGTGCGTGTGTGCATACTGACGGTGAGCTGGTCGGTGGAGAGGAAGCCGGCGAGGCTGCCGGAGCCGTACTGGATGGCGAAGTCGGTGCCGTTGGCGACGTAGCTGCGCGACTTGCTGCTGTCGTACTTGTTGTGCAGCACTGCAACACACACGCGTCACTGGCGCGACTCATCACTGCAAGTCACTGTGTGTTAACGCTGACAGTGCACGACTTTACAGAGACCATGACTTTCTGCTATCGTTTACGATTGCAAAAAGCCAATGTCGTTTAAACGCTTGTTGAAAGTTACTTTGTCTTAGCTATATACGGAGGCCAAAGGGCGTGTAGTTGAACATTATTTTAGAATAGAAAGAAATGAGGCGAATGTGGAAGGAAATACACTATCTCGCAGTTATGTTGTTTAGTATGTTTGTCTGAGTCAGGTTTTATAGGTACGTCATCGGTGGCGCAGCACCTAACTGGAGGCGCGTAAGTACTCTTATAATGCTGTTTGCGATACGATTCGTTCGATTTATTAACATAAAGTCTAGGCGTGTATTGAATACTATAATATAACCCAAGTGGAATGGAACGAGGCTTCAAAATGTAGCCTATAAGTAGCTTCAGTGATAAAGCTTCCTGTTAAATTGAAAGATTTTTGAGAATTAAAACTGCAGGGTGATTTTAATTCAGTCCGAACGATTCCGTGTTTCCTGCACGGAATCGTTCTGCGATTGTTTGTGATCGTCTATATCTCAGAATCGCATCCCCACAGAGTAACATTGTCGGGATTAAAACCGTGTTTATGTAGCTGAGTTGTCGAATCTATAAGCGTTAAATTTCTCTAACGAGTAGCATTTTCGAAATGTAAACGATCAAGACAGTCCCTCCGCCAAGGATATCATTCCGAGGGAATTAAATAACCGTGCAGTACTTCTAGAGTAGCGGTATAACAAACAAATTCACAGCAAACGTTACCTCTTTATAATAGGAAACTGATATCTCTAAATTATATAATAGGAAATAAAGAACGATTAAAATACGACGCAAGTACTTGCGTCGTATTCATAATCAGGGTGCTAGAGTCGGTCAGTAATGTTGTCTCTCCTTTCGCCCTTGTTGACTACGAGTGCAGGTCATTGGAATGAGAAATGGACGAGTCAACAACAGGCAGCCCTCCTGTGTGCCAACTGCCAACGCGTGTTGACACGACGATTACTTGTAACAATTGTTTACAACTGATATCTTGGCAGAGACGATGTCTATAATATACAACCGTACGTACAGTGAACAACTCGACGCGATCTCGTCATGCGTCACTCATGCGGATTCGTTTTTTGCAGTAACTTTTAATCATTTTGAATGAGGTAATAAAGACACACTATTCCGTAATTGGACAACAAAGAAAGGTCAGGAAGGACAGCAAAGCGGCCGCGGAGGCCATGTTAGATATAGTACTTCAGTTCCGTTGTAGAATTATACTTATAGCACTATTAAAATATCATATTAACATACTGAGTGCATTATTAAAATATCCTTAAAAACAATATTTTTACCCATAATAATTTTATTGGTTTGTCACCTTTAAGTGCATGAACAAACTGTTTCAGCTTTTCGAAGTCAACCACTCAATTTTGAACTTAACTGATTTCAACGCTGATTTTTGATTCTAACAAATTTACTAGAAGTTAAATGAAAGCTCGTAAAAATATCTCAAATGTTTTTCCAAGCGACACAACAAGTCGTATATCGTGTTGATGTTTGTGTCGTAGTATACTCACGGCAGGCGATGTTGGTGTAGTGGCACTTCTTGGAGGGCACCCACAGGTTGGAGGAGCCCGTGTCGAACACTACCTTGAAGGACTGCGGCGGCGTGCCCAGCGAGATGGGCCCGTAGTACTGCGCCTGCGCACACACACACACACACACTCACTCACACCTCAACACTTCATTCTAACTCATCATCAGTCCGAAGACGTCCACCGCTGCACATAGGCTACCCACTTCCTTAGGAGGTTACCATATTACACCATGCTTGATAGAGATCTTAGTGATCAGCAGATTATTCTTATTATTTTTCTAAGGTATTGGGCAACAGAAAGACTGGGTTGTGATGTGTTGAGCGAGAACAGTGCTGCTGTAGATTCCGTTTGGCAACTCTTACAGCAACAGATGGTGTCTGCAACTGTGGTGATGATGGTGGTGTGATAGTGATAATCCTATTTTAAAAACTATGAAAACCATAAAAGCACTCGCTAAACTGAACAAAATGGAACAACTTCTTGGTGTTGAATTTCACAAGTATTTTTTTGTGGTTTTTTATAACGAGGCGAGCCGGTCGTTTGGCTGATGATAAGCGTAACGCCGACCCATAGCAATTGCAGTGCCACTCCGAACTTTGAAACATAAAAGCCTGCACGGCAGTGCAGTGCGCTCGTTACCCGGAGACATTAGGTATTAAGTCTCATAAGGCCATGACTGCAGACTTCACCCACTCGCGGTGGTACCAACCCAGACGCACACTCGCAGAAGAGTTAGTCGTACCGCCTAGTAAATGTATTGAAATTTGTTTATGAGAAGCGTTGAGTATCTTAATTTGTCTAAACAACATTTTGGTTATTATATTTTTATGTGGGTTCTTTGTTCACAAAATTAACAAATTCCATTGCCAGGGTCCAGGTTAATGATAACAGATTATGTTATTTGCTTTCAAACAACTGATTGAGAGCAAAATAAACACTCAGAGATAAGCATGGGCCGGGAGGTTATCACTGTTAACACATTACACACTCGTGCAAGAGTGATGCTCCCTGACTCACTTCAATATTGCAAGACTTTAGGTTTGTGAAATATCACCGTGTCACCTGACACACTATTGGCTATTTGGTTGTATTTTAAGGAACAGAGCTGAGCAGAGATTGGCATCAAAAATTTTTTTGTGTAATATTACCTTTTTTTGCTGATTGTACATTTTTTCCAAAATCTGTGAATGCAGTTCAGAATATCTCAAAAATCCATCATGTATAATGCAAAATTGTACATACATCAAGGTAGTTGGAGAGAGGCTCTGGGGCAGGCCCGGTGGCAGAATACTTCCTCCGCACAATGTTCAGGTCGGTGCCCACCTCATGGAAGTGCTTGCGCACTGTCTGCATACGGTATAACGGCACCCTGACAGATCAACACTATTATTATTAGCACAATAATTCTCATAATAACATGAGACAATTGTGTCTCATGCTCTCATACAAGCTACATTATTAACATTTTTTAAATAAATTTATTTGACTGTCTTGTGGTGGTGGGTGTGGTGTGTGAGTGGAATGCCACATTTAACATTAACGCTTACCTCGTGAAGCCGGCCGCACAGGCCGCTGCCGCGACCAGCGCTAGAAGACACAGCAGTAATCTCATCTTTACTGCAAGTCACTCCGTTCTCTGCAAATTACGAAATAAAATCTATTATAATTGGGTCGATACGGTCTTGGTTCCAACGATAGTGGAAGAATCCAGTCACCAGTGTATAGTAAATACCTAGTAACTACTAACTCTAATCTTTACATACAAAATTAGAATTAGGAAAAGTTATCCTCAAAGATTACAAATAAGTGCGCAATTCTGGCTAAACGTAGTGATTCCTTTCTCTGTGATTCTGGGAGCGCTTCTTAGATCGTTATGAAACAATAGTTTTGGGAAAATAGTAGAAATTGAATTCGTACTTCGACCGCAAGGCGCAATGCAACCACAAATTATATTGCAAGCAGAGTAAATTTTAATTTAATAATAATACTACCGTAACTACCGTTTAACCACAACACCACAGAGTACTTTTCTAATTACTGACACAACACCACTGACCACAGGCACAGAGCAAAGAGTATATAAGAGTACAGTGTACACAGAGTACTTTTGTATATAATATATAGGGGTACACAACACTTGAAAACACACTTTAGTAGTTTGTGAACAGAACTATACCCCGTTCCAGAATCTTAGATATTTTTTGTAAACAAAGAAATGTCACGAAAAGTCACTGTCAAAGTGACATACCAGTTGCCCAAAATATTTTTCTTTCTATTTCACCCGGCTTTATTCTCGCGCGGCACAAGAAACAAGTACCAAGAACCAACAACAAAAAGTTAAACTAAACCACTACAAAAAAACAAGATCTTTAACAACAGCACATACGCAGCAAGATTACAGCTGACTTTGACGACTTTCATGCACCAAAACTAGAGATTTATTATAACTTGACACTGGCTAAATACGCAAATAAAGTGCAGCCAAAAACAAAAAAAAAACAATTTGTGCCAGTGATTATGTATGATTGTGTGAGTGAAAATAGTGCTGCCAGCGGCGCGTACGGATCTATTTGATCGATAAAATCGACAGTTCAAATAGATAAAGTGGGTTTTATCGACTTTTTATATAATTTATCGAACCTCGATACAACCGACAAAAGTTATCGAATCCAAAGAGAGTATAGAACTACTACAATACTTAACGATCAGACTTCGGTACTCGAAACATTCGATAACTTATCGGGATAATTTATCGGGTTTTTCGATTCGACAAATTTATCGAACTGAGTTCCATACATGCGCCGTAGTACTTACTTTTATTTTTTTTATCGATTGACCTTCAGGATGTTGTCGATGAACCTGGCATGACATGGCGGTCTGGTAGTTTTTGTGTCCCAAGTAACTCACGTTTTTGGTTAATTTCACTAGGCTGGGATATCACCTTAATAAAAGTCTTCATAATGTTTGTAGGTATTTATTAAAATCACTCTAATATATGATATTATATAAAAGGTTTTTGTCCTGTCTCCTCAGTGTTAGTCAGTCGACTGACAGATAACGTGCAGCCCAAACCGCTGGACGCAGCAATCACACACTTAGTGTAAGATTCAGAGACAACAACGTAAAACGATCTAAGAATAGTCTAAGCAAAGCACGAGCTAAGCCGTTCGATCAAATTCGTATTCGGAAAAAAAAGTTCGTATATGGTCTAAGCTAAGATTACTCTCTTCTCTATTATCTATGACTGTTAAGGTTTTAATTTTTTCACCGATACATTTACCGATCTTTTCAACTAGGTATGTATCAATAGCAATACACAAAATGTTATTGTAATTTGGTGGCGCCACTTCTGTTTTAAGACTGGCTAAGGTAGCCGATTTGACTACTTTACTCTAAGCAATGTTCCACACGTCTCTGAATATGAATGTAAGAACTGAATTTTGAAATATGGAAGCCAAAGTCCACGCTTAGACTCGTCTCTTAATATCAGCCTTCTCTAAGACTCGTCTCTCAATATTTGCTTTAGGCCCGTAGTTTACACTCCCATCATCTATACTTACAGGCACAGACTACTGCGTATCCTTACAGGTTCAAATAAAGTAAGCATTGAATCTTATCTTAACAGACGACGACGGCTTCTTTGTATAATACATTTCTGTTCCAAATGTTTGCTGTATACACAGATACAATGTTTGGAATCCATTCTGGTCTGTTTAAAATACGTATCCAATTTTTATGTACCTCAGGTCAACATGGAATTCTTAAAAAGGTATAATAACTAATGAGTTATTAACTTGTTATACAAATAATAATATACCTATTATGTTAAAGAAATTGGACAAAGATATTTGATGAGTGGAATACCACTCTAAGATGTATCGAATTTTTCTTTATGGATAGTTATTGTATAATAGCTAATATAAATAATTCATAATAATTGTATAACAACTAATATAATAAGGTAAAGAGTATTCTTTATCTATCGATAACCAAATCATGATGTCACCATTTTGTCAAGCACTAGCGTAACCAAACTTTAAAATCCTCCTCCGAGTTTTGGCGGGAATTCGAAAATGTGCTATTGTTGATTTTGTGTTATTTACTAAAAACCTATGTTTTATCGAGTGTCAATGTGTAATAATGGTGGATTATTAACCATTATGTGTTCTTACGAATTACTATTTCACTCATGCACGTTTACACGTGCATGAGTGAAAGGCAAATAGTACAAAGGCGAAAAACGTGTACTTTCGTATTGTATCCAAAACTCCATAAAAGCATTCACTAATGTATCCGCCGCTTTACTGAAGCGTCACTTTAAGTAGTTTCAGCGGTTTTATCAAAGGTTGAACGACCAATGGTGCAATATAGGTAATTCCGGCAGTAGTGATAGCGAATGATTTTTCTTTTTCTCATATATCCAATAGATCGCATTGACATTCATTGTATATTGACATATTTTTTAATTTATTAACATTGTACATGTATCGGCTTATTTTTAATTGTTTTATTTTTTGGACATTGCATTTTCATCTATCAAATTCTACTTATTGTAATATGTAACTGTATATATTAACCACTTTTTCCTAATGTGATTGGTTTTTATCACAATAAACAATTTAATTTAATTTAACTCGGCCGCGCCTAGATTAAACTTCAAGGAATCTCTTTGCTAAACTTTAAAACGACTTTCATGCACCAATACTACAAAGGAAACATTTCTTTATTTTTAGAAATAAAAATAACTGCATTCAAAGATTTCTTAAAAGTCACTTGCCAGAGCCGGGAATCGAACCCGCCAAATGTACAAAATAAACATCCTGTATTTTTATGATACCAATCGAAAGGGACAATCATAAGGAATAAATCTTCCTTAATTTTAAGAAACTGTGAATGTAGTTATTTTTATTTCTAAAAATAAAGTAATATTTCCTTTGAGTAAAATTTGCTAACACAAATATTTAGGGTACTTTCCCTCCGGGCATCCGAGCATTCGTTTGGTCCACCCTGTATACCACGCAGGCAAAGCCGCGGGCAAAAGCTAGTAGGCAATAAAGATTTTTTTATGCTTGTTGGTAACGGGACGAGCTGGTCGTTTGCCTGATGGTAAGCATAACGCCGGCCCGTAACAATTGCAGTGCCACCCAGAACTTTGAAACACAAAGGCCTGCGCGGCACTGCAGTGCGCTCGTTACCCTGAGATATAAGGTATTAAGTCTCATAAGCCCAGTAATTTCACTGGCTATACACCAGGCTTACATAAATAAAAGTAGGGTTTCTTATTAGTTCAAAATCGGGTCCAGGGCTCGCACCCTTTGTTTGTTCAATTATTTTATACTAACAATTAGGTACTTACTTACTTAACAGTCATATTATCATCAATTTAACTAAAGTACTAAAAGTAAATAAAACTAGGGTTTAGGTACCACCAACTTTTTATTGCCAGCTATATAGATTTGTTTTTATAAAGTGGACCAGATTTTTAGTGGACCAGCAAATTATTTGAGTTCAATTGGTAGAGGTACAGTAAAATTTTCACTACATACTTAATTATTTTTACTTAAATTGATTTGTACAATGTATATACGTACTTACTTGCGAAGTATCAATTTGCGAATATTCCGATGGTGTCCGTTACAACCATTACCACCTCTTTTAATTTCTACCTTTGGTGTTAAACCGTTTAACAGTTAAACTATTTTTTTGTCTCTTTCCATTCAGTTTAAATTGTCAAAGAACAACAAAGACTAAATGTTGTTTAACTAAACTATAGTTTAACACTGTCTTTTAATAATAGCCTACGTAAATAACTTAATAGGTAGGTAAACCCATCAGTAACTTCAAAAATAAAATTTATTGAAAGAGTTAGCAAAGCGGCCTCGACTCAAATCCCTTTTCAGGATAAAAAGATCTTGAAGGAAAACTGCAAAACGATACATTCGCTAGGTAGGATTATTAATAATTAACAAAGAAATATAACACTTTTCGTACATTATATACAAACTAAGTATAACTTATTTTACAGAATCATGATTCACGAGCAAGTGCCATTCAACAACGAACGCTCTGAAAGATGTGGTTTGCGGTTTGCAGTAGCGGCGCAGCGACACGACGGTTAGGACCAACATAAGAATAACTTCAAGGTTTTTGGACTAGATACCTATAGAATATAGATGTTTGAACAGACACATTGTAAGGTTCAGAAACGCCCCGCTACTGGGCACCCATTGAACACGTTACATGTTTGCCCTGTTCCTATTCGCTGCCTGTAGATTACATCATTTAGTAGATAACTTTGACTGCACAGACAACAGTTTATTTATTTAGATAGTAAGCTGCCGTCAGTTGCTGTTATTATGCTGCTTGAGTTTTGTTTGCTACTTATGTAATGGTGTTTGTTCTGCCAACGCCCTCAGGTGCTCCATAGGATGCCTATGCTATAATATATTTTTATATATGCCTGTCTATGGATCCTGTATGCGGAAGGATGTTCTACTTTGCGTATCATTTATCAGCATCTTACGCTCCCACTGCTGGGATACCGCCTTTCTTTCTGAGAGAGGTATTGGCTATAATCCACCACGCGGGCCCAGTGCGGCTTGGTGGATGTCACATGTTCTCGAATTGTGTAGTTCTTGAACATGCGGGTTTCCTCGCGATGTTTTCCTCCACCGTTTTAGAGCGAGTGTGATCTGCACATAGCTTGATATATCATTGGTGCGGCCGAGTCGAGATTCGAACTATGGTGCATCGGATTGAGTCGCACAAGTTGCCGCTCGGCCACACTCGCTCCTCCTTGCGTGAGCAGTTTGTTAAATACAGAGCAGTGGGGCAAGTTTACAAGTACCTCTAATAACCAGAGGGGTCCCGTGAGCGACGTGTGTCACAGCAGTGGCGCAAATCAAAGAATCGAGTGAGACTTTCACATTCGCTTTCAAACGTACATACACTCTCCATCCCGGAAACTTATAAGCAATCTTTGGTTAGCAAGCATGAAGAGGATGGGAATGATTATAATTACGTTGCATATTGCATACAATACATTATGCAAACAGACCGACCGATTTACCGACGTCTGAAATAGAATCATACCGCATAGCGTCCCTGTAGAGCGAATACCTCGTATATCAAAAAACACATTTTTTATTATTTTTGTAAAAATTGTATTTTCACAATGCGGTGAAACCGTGACCTCAATTAAACCGACTACTAATGCCATCTATGGAGTAAAATGAGAATGTTTTATTTATTAGTTATTACTCGTATTGTTTTAAACTTTCACGGTTATTTACTGATTCATACATTGTAACGGGATATTTACCGCGATTATTAATCACCGTGAATAAACACGGTACAATATATTCCGTTACAATGTATTAATTACTCGTATTTATTTATTGTCACTTTACCTCTTATGTAATATAACAAGTATAATCTGTTTAAGAAAGGAATTGGTGAATAAAATATTATATGTATAAAAATCAGATAAAAGCACGTAATAATGTTTTAAACATTCACGAAATCAACAACTTTTTCGTTTGGATCTCTGGACATACGAACTTATCATTCTACAGCAACGATAATAATATATTGACGTATTTACAAGATTAAAATTGAATTAAAAATAAGTTTTAATCACATTGGTAATAGTAAATTATTCAAATTTATTTTTTAACATTACCACTCGAAAACGGCCATTTGATAACAGTGCATACTATGCTGAATAAAACTCTCTTTTGGTCGCTGAGATAACAAGTGGATCTAACAAGAGTTACATAAACAAACACGAGTGTCCTACCCAGCATCACTCGGGATGATGTCAAATTGTCAATGTGTTCAGGCATTTACAAGTTAAGGTGGACAGAACCCTAAAACATTACACTAATTTTTCGTGAAGTCGTGTTATGAAAACATTTTGAATTTGGAACAATCCCGAATTATCTAAGTGCAAAAAAAAAACTATGAGAATACAAATACTACGTAAGGAAAAAAAACCGTGCTGAACGCTTCTACGTAAATAGGTCTTAATAAACAATACACACTATAAGCGAAATAATTATTTTAGAACTTTGTTACATATTATACAAGTAGACGTATAGTTGAGAAATAGGAAGCGCACATGAAAACAAACTTCGCAGTCGCACTGCACTTACGTCATCGTCATTTAAAGCGATAACAATATTTAAAGAAAATACATAAATTATATTACAAGGACACTATAATAACTTATTACAAATGCATGTACACACACACGCACACCTCACATACACGCGCAGACACTCTTCGAAACACAATTAAATCCAATTCCATTTAAAATAAATTGCATACATAATGTATTCATATATTACGACCAATTAATTATTTTAAGTATTAGGTACCTATGTTAAAACATTACTGAATTCAATAATTATAATATGTTATTGTCTTCAACTGTTCTTTTCATGCAGTTACAGTTCACTAGTTCTGTGATCCCTCTCATTACCTCATTGTTTACATTGTAAGAACACAATTATTATAACAATTAAATTGTAACAATGTTGGGTTATCGAAATAAACAAAATAAAAAAAACATCCACATAAACATACATAATTGGGTTGTTGACTGTATTCAAATAAAAATATAATTTTGCCGCGAAACGGTAGTTTTTGTGACAGAAATCCTATTAAACACAATTTTTTTGTTTATTTTTAAGGAATTTAATTTAAATTAAATAATCAAAATGTAATCACATCAATCCGAAGTCACGTGACCTAAAACGCCCGTGACGTCACTGTTTCAATCGGAAGGAGTATATATTTTTTTTTGTTTTGTTTTTGGCTCCACGTGATTTGCGCATTTAACTAGTGTCAAGTTATATAAATAATAATATATAATAAATCTCTAGTTTTGGTGCATGAAAGTCGTCAAAGTCACGTTAAAGTTTAGTCTAGGCGCGGTCGAGTCGAAGTGACGCTTCAGTAAATTGGTGGATAGTTTACTGAAGCTTCTATGGAGTTTTGGATAGAATACGAAAATACACGTTTTTCGTCTTTGTACTATTTGCCTTTCACTCATGCAAGTTTACGAACACTTAATGGTTAATAATCCACTATTATTACACATTAACACTCTATAAAACAAAGGTTTTAGTAAATAACACAAAATCAACAACAGCACCTTTTCGCATTCCCGCCAAAACTCCAATGAGTATATAGCTCGTTGCGCTTAACTGCTTAGTATTTTAGAGTGATTTCTGTGATTATTTATCTGTGCTGTGAATTCCGCGCCTATTTTTCTAATTTTATTTCGACTCTTGAATATTCTCCCATGATGGAAAGTGGCTTCATAAAGGCAAATAATTCCAATTTGCCGAGAATTGATTGTTTTACGGTGGCCAATTTCTTCTCGACAAACGATAATTTCTGCTCTGGTGAATTTAGAAATGTGAAGACCTCCGTGTAAGTACCTACTTATTATACCAAAAATCATTATTTCTATAACCAACAATGAATATATAACAGTAATCGTAGATTCTAAGATCCAAAGTGTATTAATTAACCAAAGCATATATATAAATCAATAAGCTCAAAAAACTTAGAACTCATTTTAATACATAACAATACATACACAGAAAGCATCGAATGAACTTGTCACTAAACGTAGCACAGACTAGGTAGTAGTGGTTATATTCTCTTTGCTTGTCACTTTACAGTGTTATAGAAAATTACTCTGTGGTAATTGAACACGTGACGTCACTGCCGTTTTGGAGCAAAATTTAAAACGGCATTTTAAATACATGATAATTAAAATATTAGTTGTTTTAAAAAGTAAATTTAAATATTTTGGGTTATATTAGGCCCATACGCATCGTTTTAAACACTTTCCCAAAATCAGTCAACATCCCAATTATACTGTTAGTAACACCATCTTTGTTTGCTTTGCTGTAATCGAATTAAAAAATAATAGGGATGTTGACTCCATTTTTTTATGATGTCAATCAATTCGTTTTCTCATGAGAATCAAATGTCTATATCGGAAGAACTGGAAATAGAACGCTAGAAACGTCAAAAATGAGAGTCAAAGTCGGGCGTATCTACTGAGCGCTAAAACGCACCATAAAATTTTGACAGAACAAGTTCAACACGTCACTTGTTCAACACGGGCCGTAAATCTGTACGAGAAACATGCATTTTGTAGATTTGGCCGTGAAAAACTGCGTTTAAGAACACTGTTGTCATATATTGTTTATTCATTGAAATGTAAATAATCTGATAGTATCACTAAAATTACTATTGAACCACAAAAAAAAAACATTTTTAGTCGCCTGTTTAGCTAGACGGCGTCTAAAGATAAACGTCAAAAATTATTAGAAATGTCACAACTGACAGTGTTAGACAATGGTTACATAAATCAGGATTTGTGGTTACTCATATTTAATCGCGCGACTAAGGCATGTTTAGGCGTTAAACAGTGATTAACACAACGTTTAAACTGTGTTTAATTTTTATGTGGTAAGACCCTTAAAATTGAAATTTCATGTATGAGAATTTTAAAAATTGACATCCATTGACAGCTGACAGTTTTATTTAACTGTCACTTGTTAAGCGCCTGTTGTAGCGTTAAGAATTAGGTTGATTAATACCAGTGACGCAAGACATGCTGTGTGACATGCATAACGTGCTGTGTTCCTTATTATTCAGGCTCGTTATTTCCAAAATAAGCATCCAAAGAAAATGCAACTTTCTAACGGTTATTATCTTCCGAGTGTCACACGCGCACAACTGCGCTCGCAGGCGCGGCGGACCGCTCATATAGTTAATACAGGGCAATTGGAAGAACAATTCTGTTCAAAAATCCTATTTTAGGTTAATAAATAATAACTCACAAATAACCATGGTATCACACGACCCAATTAGCTGCAAATACGCACTACTTCAACCGCTAGCAAGGAATGTATCGGTCCAATCGCGCTATATATATTCGTATTTCGCACTTCAGTGGTCGCCTTAAGTGCATTCATTGAATATAATATATTAGGTCGGGGAAAAAGTCTTTTCGCATTATAGTATGTATGAACTTGTAATAAAATCTCTTTGGCTATACTATTTGTATCTGGCTGTTTTTGGTATCATATGAAAGTTTAAATTTTAAAGAACATAATTCCAAATTCAAATTAGGAAAATGTGTGATTTTCATTTGTTTTTCGTACTGTCAAAATGAGTGAATCTAATGAAGAAATTCGATACATTTTAAAATTTTACTACAAAAAAGGTAAAAATGCAACGCAAGCCGCGAAAAAAATTTGCGATGTTTATGGACCTCGTGCAGTGTCTGTGAGAGTAGCACAAATTTGGTTTAAGCGTTTTCAATCCGGAAATTTTGATCTCAAAGATGCACGTCGCTCTGGTCGCCCTATTACGGATAAAATGGATGCCATTTTTGAAAAAGTG
Source organism: Crocallis elinguaria (assembly GCA_907269065.1). NCBI lineage: Eukaryota > Metazoa > Arthropoda > Insecta > Lepidoptera > Geometridae > Crocallis > Crocallis elinguaria. Next base: position 38,597,890 of record OU026065.1, read on the forward strand.
GAACAAGATCGGCATATCAGTAGTTACGACGTAGCTGAAGAACTGGGAATTGACCACAAAGCAGTTTTGGCGCATTTGAAAAAAACTGGGTACACAAAAAAGCTCGATATTTGGGTACCTCACGAGCTCACTGAAAGAAACCTAATGAACCGTGTACTCATTTGTGATTCTTTACTACAACGTAATGAAACCGAACCATTTTTGAAGAAGCTGATAACTGGTGATGAAAAGTGAATCACGTACGACAAGAACGTGCGAAAAAGGTCGTGGTCAAAGACCGGTCAGGCTTCACAGACTGTGGCGAAACCCGGGTTAACTCGTAACAAGGTGATGCTGTGTGTGTGGTGGGATTGGAAGGCCATTATTCATTATGAGCTGTTACCACCAGGCAGGACCATCGATTCTGAACTCTACTGCGAACAACTGATGAGATTAAAGCAAGAAGTTGAGAGAAAGCGGCCGGAATTAATCAACAGAAGGGGTGTGGTTTTCATTTTCATGGTTTTTCATGATAACGCTAGACCTCACACATCTTTAGCCACTCAGAAAAAATTAAGAGAGTTTGGCTGGGAGGTGTTAATGCATCCGCCGAATAGTCCTGACCTTACACCTTCAGATTTCCACCTGTTTCGGTCTCTTCAGAATTCTTTAGGCAGTGTCAGGTTAACATCACGAGAGGACTGCCAAAACCACTTGTCGCGGTATTTTGATCAGAAGTCCCAAAATTTATATAGCAATGGGATCATGTCCCTACCTACAAGATGGCAAAAAGTTATCGAACAAAATGGTACCTACATACTTTAGTTAAATGTAAATAAACTATATTAAAAAATGTTTTGAATTTTCTTAAAAAATGCGAAGAAACTTTTTCCCCGACCTATTATACACACAAAGGTCCCAACGCAACGTCACCGTCTCAAATAAAGGCTCACGCTTGGCACGAGCGGAGCGGATCATAAAATACGCACCAAAACTATTTAGTACTTTCCAAATACTGAGCTATACTTATCTTAATACCACATGCGAGGCCGGGTCAGGGCCCTTTTTACTTTTACATCCAAATCTTACATACAAATACCGCCAAATTCTGGCCAAATGCAAAATCAACAAGTTTACAGTACAAATAACATTTTGAATAGAGTTGTTGGCGGGCTCTAGCGAGCAGTCTCGCCGGCAACTAGGCCTGTTACATTAGTACAGATTGTAGAACTATTGTTTCAGAGCACGACACGCGCGGCGCCGCGTGTAGCGCCGGCGCCTGCGTGTGCGCGCGGCCTTAGCGCAGGTGCGCCGAGTGTCGCGTAACGTTCTTATATCGGTGTTTCTCTACAATCATTTCATTTGATTGCGTTGTGAGATCCTTGTATTACTGCTCTCTAGCTCTCTGGTAACACTTTATTATAACATTTTACAATATTGTAAAGAAATCAAAATATACAACATATTGTATACCTAACAAAAGAAAAAATAATTAAATCCCCGTGCGGTTCAACCTGGTGGCGGTGCGGTCGATGCTTTATGGTGTTGCGGTAAGACTCCGAGCGGAAGAGACCGGGCATCGTGTTATACGTTCACAATTGTCCATTATTGATAACATTAAAATGTTTAGGTTTAACAGATCATTTACAATATGTACATGTCTACCGTGAGGGTACGCTTCTGCCTAAGTAATAGGCGGCTCTTTAATTACCGTTACATAATCATTATTGTTACTTTATTTACATAATTACAAAAATAAATTTACACCATTAAAGCGAGCGAAAATGGCGAAGACGAATCGTTTGCTCTAGAAACTAATAAATGAAAATTGTATTCCATCCGTGGATGGATCAAGAATCACTCGACCGCCTGAGCCAGCGCTCGCTCCGCTCACACGCGCACTCTCTCTCGCTCCGCTCACACGCGCACTCTCTCTCGCTCCGTTCACAAGCGCACTCTCTCTCGCTCCGCTCACAAGCGCACTCTCTCTCGCTCCGCTCACACGCGCACTATCTCTCGCTCCGCTCACACGCGCACTCTCTCTCGCTCCGCTCACACGCGCACTCTCTCTCGCTCCACTCACACGCGCACTCTCTCTCGCTCCGCTCACACGCGCACTCTCGCTCTGCTCGCAACCTCCCAGTGAATATGTATGTTGGCTTGTTTTCGGAACTACTATTAATTTATAGAAAGACTGAAACGCAAAAAAGTTAAACTGTCTGCGCAGACATTCGTGACGGCATGCGCTTGGATTTGCTTGCACAGTCGCGTGGTCATCGGTGTTAAATAAACTTTTATCGATTGATATTACTTCTTAAAATATTATTAATTAGGTATATTTAAAAATGTGATATTAGGTACTTAAATATTACCGTTGGACGTTTAAATATAACTTTACATGGATTTACAACTACTGGCGACGTTCCTAGTCAAGCTTCGCGCTTTACAACACGGCATCCCGGGAGGAGCGGCGCCGGCGACGCGACGTAATAATATGGAACACGCGACTTGGAGCGGAGCGAGCGCTGTGGTGCGAGTCGTTCACAAGACACGTTGTACAGCGGATCATACGTACTAATTAATAATAATATATGGACCGGACTGTTGTACAAAGTTGGTTATCCAAATAATTCAGTTCGCTGAACAAACATAAGTGTTGTAGTTGTGAATCGTTTTACATATAAATTGCTTTCGAGAAAGGAAATATACTAAAGACATTAGCGCTGGCACCGGGCTTCATTTTTATTCTGATTATTGATTAAAACATTGTTAAAAAAAATAAACTCCCAAATTTTATAACATTATTTTGTATAGAGATTTCGTAAAAAATCTGAATAAAGACACATCTTTGTATAACGTCTCCAAAGGGTCCTTCAAAAGGCCACCGTCGGACCTCAATATACAAGATTACTTCTGCTATGTACCGGGACGGAAAACGTTATCTAATATCCAACACAGCGATAGTATTAAACAATACCCGCCGCGCATCTTACGTATAGCAACACGGGCGCCGAGCCGAGCCGCCTCCGTCTGTCTTTCACTTAACACTCCGACGAACTTACAACCCGCGTACGATATATTTACAACCGTTCGACGGCCGGCGCGGCGCCGCCACGAGGACACAACACACGACAGACCGCCCCCCCCCTGCCGCCCCCCCGGCGGGGCGCGCGCGGCGGGTCAGCCGCCCCCCTCCCAGCGCGGCGCGGGCGCGGCGGCGGGCGCGGGCAGCCGCCGCAGCGCGAACGAGTCCACGGACAGCGGCGGCCCGGGTATGATCTCCACCAAGCGCCTGTTCGCCTGAAACACACGGGGCACGTTTTAATTGAACGTCGGTATGGGGGTTACCGGATCACGATTGCTCTCCGCTAATAAATAATAAAGTCAAATTTGCAACGGTCCTTCCCGACCACCCGAGCGGACCGTTTTCCTGAGTTCCGTGAAGAACATCGTGCGCATAGCAGCCGGAAAACAGTACTTGAACCTTCCCACGGCCCCCATCCGATCCTTCCCCTTTACGGTTTACCCACCGAGCTCAGCCGCCGTCGCTCTACGGACGCAGGGAACAAGACCGAGTCGCTATATAGTCGCTGCAGCGACGCAAGGAACAAGATCAAGATCTATACGATCAGTGGCAAGATACGCAGCAGCTTTGGATGAGTTTATTTATTTATTTATTTATTTTTAAGGAAAACCAACAGCTGTATTACAATAACTTATAAAACTAACATAACATTAGAAAGCCAATTATAGGTTCTCACGAATAGTAACAGAAAAATAAAAGGGTGAAAACTAAAATATAACAGTGGTGTAGAAAATTGTAATAGTAGTCCGACAGTCACAAAACTTATCAACCGTTATTAACCGTTATTAAACGGGCGCTAATGTTGCGCCAAAAAGAAATCTCTGCTCAGTCGCATCCTTGCTGAGGTGGCGCTGGTATGAAAGAGGTCAAGATCAGTGTGTTTACTCAGCTTATTAAAGTTGTCGCTCGCTCGCCATAAGTAAGAGTTTTGCCTGTAATTGGTTGAGACTACGGGAACATTTAACGGGGGATTAAATCTAATATTTTTAACTGGTACATTAAGCTTTATCTTACATGTTAGATCGGCACAGTCAATGATATTACTTGTAAGTTTCAAAAGAAATGTTAGGTCCGCGATCTCTCTTCTTTTTGAAAGTGGTAATAAATGAAATTTTTTGCAGAGGTTATGATAATTAGCAGATGAATACGGAATGCGCAGACGGTAACAGAGGTATTTTAAGAACTTGATCTGGATTCGCTCAATTCTTGATACGTATTTGCTGTAACGGGGGTTCCATATTTGCGATGCGTATTCAAGGTTACTCCGGACGAACGTGCAGTATAGGACTTTAAAAGTCTTTGCTCGTTTAAAGTCACCCGAAGTACGCATGATGAACCCTAGAGCCTTAGACGCTTTAGCAACAATGGACTCAATGTGTTCATCAAAAAGAAGTTTGGAATCGTGAATCACCCCAAGATCCCTAACAACGCTGCATTTCTTAATTATTTGACCCTTTAGTGTGTAGGATGCGGATATTAACTGTTTTTTTCGAGAAAAGGTTACAATTGAGCACTTGGAAGGGTTAAGATCTAATTTGTTGACTGCGCAATAAAGGTCCAGGCGCAATAGATCAGCCTGAAGGTTATCGATATCATCATTTGATTTAATGGTGGTAAATATTTTCATGTCGTCAGCGAAGCATAATAGTTGACTACTATGGAAACATTGCGAAATATCGTTGACGAATATCAAGAAGAGCAACGGACCAAGCAAAGAGCCTTGCGGAACACCACTAGGTATACGAACCCACCCAGAAATGTAGTTGTTCACCACAACAGCCTGCGATCGGTTATCTATGTAAGACGAGAACCAACGAAGTAGGTCACCCCGTATACCGATGAATTCTAACTTGGTTTTTAACAGTGAGTGGTCTATCCTGTCAAAACACTTACTATAGTCAGTATAGACCACATCGACCTGGTGCCCAGAGTCCATAGCATCGGTTAAATATTCATTAAGGAGAACCAGGTTTGAAACTGTTGAACGACCTTTCAGGAACCCATGTTGTGAAGGATTAAAAGAAGTATGTAAAACCGGATAAAGCTGACTATAAATTACCCTTTCAAAAACTTTGGCAATGATGCATAATTTGGATATTGGCCTATAGTTACTGACTTCAGCCTTAGAACCTTTTTTGTGAACTGGCGTTACGAAGGCCGATTTCCATATATTGGGGAATATACCGGTTGAGAGCGATCTCCGGAACAGAAGGGAAATTGGAACAGCTAAAGTCTCCGCACACTTAATTAAAAGAATTGGGCTCACACGATCAGGACCACCTGATTTAGACGGGTCAAGTTTAGAAAGAAGTCCGGCTACGAAATTGACATCCACGAGAATGTCACTGATATCAGCGACTCGCGATACTAGGGCCGCGCTTTGGTTAATCCCAGTGCCATCACTAGGGCTAGTGTCAGAACATAAAAAGGTGGAGTAAAAATATTTTGAGAAGACGTCACAGATCGCTTCACCAGAGGTCGCTACCTCATCCTGATACTTGAGACAGTTGGGTATACCGCCAGAATTCGATCGCGACTTAATAAAAGACCAGAAATGCTTTGGACTCTTCTCAATTGAGTTCTCCATTGTCATTAAATATTGTTGATAACAACTAGCTTCGACAGATTTGACCCTATCACGAAGTAATTTAAATGAATCAAAGTCTGCCGTGTTACCGTAGGTATTAAATTTAGAGAGGTATTTGTATTTTTCCCTAATTATCTTTTTAAGCGCCGGCGTGTACCATTGGGGATGTGACCTGTTATTCACAAGTTTTGTGGGTACGTACATGGCTGTTAGTCCGTCTAGTATTTTATAAAAGAAAGTAATGGCATCTTCTAAAGACTTCGATGATAGTTCCGTATCCCAATCGATTTCGATGATTTTTGAATTGATGGAATCGTAGTCCCCCTTGTTATAGAGATACTTCAAATAGTCTTGGGGTTTCAAGTTAGGTAAGTCAGAAAACCCTACATCAATTACAAGCGCTTTATGGTAGGGATCAATTGTCACCAACGGCTCTTCACATTCGGAAACAAGAATGTCATCATTTGAGAGGGCAAGGTCAAGAATTTTACCGTAAACATTTCTTATTCCGTTGTATTGCCGCAAATCATGAGTATGGAGGTCGTCTATAAGGAGGTGCTCATCGTTACTAGACGCACTGGAAGGTAACAAAAATAAGTCACCACCAGGTAGCCAATCAATGGTGCTCAGATTAAAGTCACCGAGCACAATAAATTTGTCAGACGGGTTGGATAAAATTATATTATTAAGCTGTGACAGAAAGAATTGCAGTTGCATAGAAAAGGAAAAGCCTAAGTTTTGTTTACATAAATAAACGCTGCAAATGTGAATGTTCATGGGCGGTCTATTTTTGTACGTTACTAATATCGTTATCCATATATCCTCAGCTGAGGAATGATAGGCAGCCTGAGGTGTCACATGAATATCTTTCCGCACCGCAATGAGCACCCCCCCACCCCGCGACTGTCCAGTCAAACTGTAGTCACGATCCCGACGCCACACCGAGTAACGACTATCAAAGAGTTCAGAGTCACTCACACTATCCAACAGCCAAGTCTCCGTTAGGACAATCACGTCATAAAATGAGCATAAACAAAGATTGCGATAGAAAGTAATTGTTTTTGAGCGGAGTCCGCGAACATTCTGATAGTAAATTTTTAACTTAGTATCTGTATTATCCATTTTTATATGAGAAAGATAGCATAATTATATTTCCATTGTAAAGCAATAATAGTAGTACGTAAAAGTATATAAAAGTAACATCATTGAGCACAATTTCCGTATAAAATATATTTTTCACTCGTAGAAAACCAAAAACAAGGTAGAAAAATAATCCACTTAGCGCGCGACAAACCAAGTTAAAAATAGCTGTGTAAAATAGAAATGCGAAGTTGAGCCTTATGGACATTAACAAGGAGACGATGATTGCGTGAGCGACACACACTGATAACTTGTAGTTGGCTTCTACTCGCGGGGAACAACAGCGAACCAGCTGAGCGATGTACGAAGCAGAGATAACATACCTGACCAACAAACGTTGCGAAGTGAGACGAATGATGTAGTTTACAATAAGTGATAGGTTAATATAATATACTGCACCACATGAAGAGATTATAATTAAGTAAAAATAGTTTAAGTAATTTTGTTTAAATCAACTTCCCTACTGACAATGAACGCTGGGCTGACGTCATTCCTTCGAACATGAATCTTCCCATACTTCACCCATACATAGCTAAACTTCCGTTCCTTCGCGAGAGACTTGGCCTTATTGAGAAGGGTTTTGGACTCCGCGTTCAGATGGTCGTTCACGAAGACCCGTTGGCTCACGCCGGGGAACCCAACATCAGTCGCCGATAGGGTCTTACATGCTCGCGCCGACGCCACGAACTCCTCCTTAACGTAGCGATTGATGAAGCTGACAACAATGGCCTTCTCCTTGGAGCCGTGCAATGGAACCCTATGTAAATAGTTGATTTGTTCCTTAGGAAAGCTGTAGTTGGCAGCCCTGCCAATTGCTTGAATGACAGAGAAAAGATTCTCATCTTTTTTAAGCGGGACACCTTTGATCTCCACATTGTTCAGGCGAGACCGCTGCTCACTGGTGGATAGTTGTGACTTGAGTGATGCAATCTCACTTTCTAAGGTAAACACGGTTCCCTGAAGCATCTCGATCCCAGTAATCCGATTCTCAATGTCTGCCACTCTAGTGGTGAAGTCGTCGATTCTACTGTTTGTGAAATCGCAGGTTGCCTTCAAGTCTTTGAGTTCGTCCTTGATGGACTTCACATCTACGATTAGAGCTGGAAGCCCGTTCAGCTGACGCTTCATGTCACGTACTTCCTTTAGTACCGCTTCCAATGAGGCTGGTTCTGATGAACCAGTGGGTGCAGGCGCAGGTGAGGGTGTACGTGCCGAGGACCTACAGACAGAGCATTTCCAGGCTGCTCGTCTGTCGCTGCCCAATTTCCTCCAACCTGTCTCGGATATTTGAGCGCAGCCGAAGTCCAGATGTTTCTTGCACATTCCACACTGCACTCCATCATTGAACGCGGTATCGCACACCGAACACTTCATTGCCGATTAATAAATGGTTAGGTAATATGACGCGGTTTCCACTTTACGTGTTGTTTAGGCGAGCGCTCGCACCGGACGGAGTTTTTAAGGAATTCTTCTCCTGGTCCAAAACAGGTCCAAGACACCCGGAAACGTACAAGCATGCTCAAATACCGATCAATCTTCCCAACACCTGTTTCTGGTTAAAACTAAACAAGAAAAGGAATCCTTGACCAGCAAGCGATACAAAAGTAGGGAAGGACCGCACATTCTCACGATACGTGAAGGCCAGGGACTTACATACGAGTCGGTTATCGGCTTTCAAACAAAAAGCTGCAGCTCACACGACAGTGTCCTACACGCAGTAGTAACAGTGTCGCGACACAGTGTCAGCTCGTCCACTGCGCCGACGACAGTGTGACGCGCCAGGCGGCGGCAGGCGGCGGCAGGCGGCGGCAGCGCGCAGCACGTGACACTCACCAGGCCCAGCGCGGCGAGCACGACGTGCGAGCGCGGCGCGCCGGCCAGCTCGGCGGCGCGCAGCTCGCTGAAGGGCAGCGGCGCCGCGGGCGGCAGCGCGCAGCACGTGACACTCACCAGGCCCAGCGCGGCGAGCACGACGTGCGAGCGCGGCGCGCCGGCCAGCTCGGCGGCGCGCAGCTCGCTGAAGGGCAGCGGCGCCGCGGGCGGCAGCGCGCAGCACGTGACACTCACCAGGCCCAGCGCGGCGAGCACGACGTGCGAGCGCGGCGCGCCGGCCAGCTCGGCGGCGCGCAGCTCGCTGAAGGGCAGCGGCGCCGCGGGCGGCAGCGCGCAGCACGTGACACTCACCAGGCCCAGCGCGGCGAGCACGACGTGCGAGCGCGGCGCGCCGGCCAGCTCGGCGGCGCGCAGCTCGCTGAAGGGCAGCGGCGCCGCGGGCGGCAGCGCGCAGCACGTGACACTCACCAGGCCCAGCGCGGCGAGCACGACGTGCGAGCGCGGCGCGCCGGCCAGCTCGGCGGCGCGCAGCTCGCTGAAGGGCAGCGGCGCCGCGGGCGGCAGCGCGCAGCACGTGACACTCACCAGGCCCAGCGCGGCGAGCACGACGTGCGAGCGCGGCGCGCCGGCCAGCTCGGCGGCGCGCAGCTCGCTGAAGGGCAGCGGCGCCGCGGGCGGCAGCGCGCAGCACGTGACACTCACCAGGCCCAGCGCGGCGAGCACGACGTGCGAGCGCGGCGCGCCGGCCAGCTCGGCGGCGCGCAGCTCGCTGAAGGGCAGCGGCGCCGCGGGCGGCAGCGCGCAGCACGTGACACTCACCAGGCCCAGCGCGGCGAGCACGACGTGCGAGCGCGGCGCGCCGGCCAGCTCGGCGGCGCGCAGCTCGCTGAAGGGCAGCGGCGCCGCGGGCGGCAGCGCGCAGCACGTGACACTCACCAGGCCCAGCGCGGCGAGCACGACGTGCGAGCGCGGCGCGCCGGCCAGCTCGGCGGCGCGCAGCTCGCTGAAGGGCAGCAGCGCCGCGGGCGGCAGCGCGCGCAGCACGTGACACTCACCAGGCCCAGCGCGGCGAGCACGACGTGCGAGCGCGGCGCGCCGGCCAGCTCGGCGGCGCGCAGCTCGCTGAAGGGCAGCGGCGCCGCGGGCGGCAGCGCGCAGCACGTGACACTCACCAGGCCCAGCGCGGCGAGCACGACGTGCGAGCGCGGCGCGCCGGCCAGCTCGGCGGCGCGCAGCTCGCTGAAGGGCAGCGGCGCCGCGGGCGGCAGCGCGCAGCACGTGACACTCACCAGGCCCAGCGCGGCGAGCACGACGTGCGAGCGCGGCGCGCCGGCCAGCTCGGCGGCGCGCAGCTCGCTGAAGGGCAGCGGCGCCGCGGGCGGCAGCGCGCAGCACGTGACACTCACCAGGCCCAGCGCGGCGAGCACGACGTGCGAGCGCGGCGCGCCGGCCAGCTCGGCGGCGCGCAGCTCGCTGAAGGGCAGCGGCGCCGCGGGCGGCAGCGCGCGCAGCACGTGACACTCACCAGGCCCAGCGCGGCGAGCACGACGTGCGAGCGCGGCGCGCCGGCCAGCTCGGCGGCGCGCAGCTCGCTGAAGGGCAGCGGCGCCGCGGGCGGCAGCGCGCAGCACGTGACACTCACCAGGCCCAGCGCGGCGAGCACGACGTGCGAGCGCGGCGCGCCGGCCAGCTCGGCGGCGCGCAGCTCGCTGAAGGGCAGCGGCGCCGCGGGCGGCAGCGCGCAGCACGTGACACTCACCAGGCCCAGCGCGGCGAGCACGACGTGCGAGCGCGGCGCGCCGGCCAGCTCGGCGGCGCGCAGCTCGCTGAAGGGCAGCGGCGCCGCGGGCGGCAGCGCGCGCAGCACGTGACACTCACCAGGCCCAGCGCGGCGAGCACGACGTGCGAGCGCGGCGCGCCGGCCAGCTCGGCGGCGCGCAGCTCGCTGAAGGGCAGCGGCGCCGCGGGCGGCAGCGCGCAGCACGTGACACTCACCAGGCCCAGCGCGGCGAGCACGACGTGCGAGCGCGGCGCGCCGGCCAGCTCGGCGGCGCGCAGCTCGCTGAAGGGCAGCGGCGCCGCGGGCGGCAGCGCGCAGCACGTGACACTCACCAGGCCCAGCGCGGCGAGCACGACGTGCGAGCGCGGCGCGCCGGCCAGCTCGGCGGCGCGCAGCTCGCTGAAGGGCAGCGGCGCCGCGGGCGGCAGCGCGCAGCACGTGACACTCACCAGGCCCAGCGCGGCGAGCACGACGTGCGAGCGCGGCGCGCCGGCCAGCTCGGCGGCGCGCAGCTCGCTGAAGGGCAGCGGCGCCGCGGGCGGCAGCGCGCAGCACGTGACACTCACCAGGCCCAGCGCGGCGAGCACGACGTGCGAGCGCGGCGCGCCGGCCAGCTCGGCGGCGCGCAGCTCGCTGAAGGGCAGCGGCGCCGCGGGCGGCAGCGCGCAGCACGTGACACTCACCAGGCCCAGCGCGGCGAGCACGACGTGCGAGCGCGGCGCGCCGGCCAGCTCGGCGGCGCGCAGCTCGCTGAAGGGCAGCGGCGCCGCGGGCGGCAGCGCGCAGCACGTGACACTCACCAGGCCCAGCGCGGCGAGCACGACGTGCGAGCGCGGCGCGCCGGCCAGCTCGGCGGCGCGCAGCTCGCTGAAGGGCAGCGGCGCCGCGGGCGGCAGCGCGCAGCACGTGACACTCACCAGGCCCAGCGCGGCGAGCACGACGTGCGAGCGCGGCGCGCCGGCCAGCTCGGCGGCGCGCAGCTCGCTGAAGGGCAGCGGCGCCGCGGGCGGCAGCGCGCGCAGCACGTGACACTCACCAGGCCCAGCGCGGCGAGCACGACGTGCGAGCGCGGCGCGCCGGCCAGCTCGGCGGCGCGCAGCTCGCTGAAGGGCAGCGGCGCCGCGGGCGGCAGCGCGCAGCACGTGACACTCACCAGGCCCAGCGCGGCGAGCACGACGTGCGAGCGCGGCGCGCCGGCCAGCTCGGCGGCGCGCAGCTCGCTGAAGGGCAGCGGCGCCGCGGGCGGCAGCGCGCAGCACGTGACACTCACCAGGCCCAGCGCGGCGAGCACGACGTGCGAGCGCGGCGCGCCGGCCAGCTCGGCGGCGCGCAGCTCGCTGAAGGGCAGCGGCGCCGCGGGCGGCAGCGCGCAGCACGTGACACTCACCAGGCCCAGCGCGGCGAGCACGACGTGCGAGCGCGGCGCGCCGGCCAGCTCGGCGGCGCGCAGCTCGCTGAAGGGCAGCGGCGCCGCGGGCGGCAGCGCGCAGCACGTGACACTCACCAGGCCCAGCGCGGCGAGCACGACGTGCGAGCGCGGCGCGCCGGCCAGCTCGGCGGCGCGCAGCTCGCTGAAGGGCAGCGGCGCCGCGGGCGGCAGCGCGCAGCACGTGACACTCACCAGGCCCAGCGCGGCGAGCACGACGTGCGAGCGCGGCGCGCCGGCCAGCTCGGCGGCGCGCAGCTCGCTGAAGGGCAGCGGCGCCGCGGGCGGCAGCGCGCGCAGCACGGCGCGGCCCAGCGCGGCCAGGTCGGGCGCGCGCGCCGCCGCCGCCGCCGCCGCGGCCGCCACGCGCGCGCCCCACGCCGCCGCCGCCGCCGCCGACGACGACGCCGACGACACCGTCGACTGCGGACACGGACGCCGACGGATGCATTACGCTACTGTTGCTACGCGTGCTACGTACTCGCAGCGCCCACTCAACGAGTGGCTCTTTTATAACTACACGCAAACGCACGCTACAGATTTAATATTATTATTATTTTTATTAAATAATCAATAAGAAAGACAGAAAGACGCTCCGATGAGTGATTAATTTCATTTTATTGTTCTTGTTGACGTATAATATTGTTATTGTCAAATAAACGATTATCGATTAGTGCACACCGTGCGGTGTGTAGAAGTGTGAAGCGGTGTGTACCTGGTGGTGGTCGTCGGAGCAGGAGGAGAAGGAGGAGCGCTCGAAGAACCCGTCGTCGTCAGAGTCGAGGTCGCGCGCGCGCGAGCCGCCCGCCGCGGTTGCCGCCGCTGCCGCCGCCACCGCCGCCGCCGCTGCCGCCGCCGCGCCCGCACTCCACCCCGGGAACCCTGTGCCACCAACGCCCTCTACACTGTACGCGAGACCCGCACGCTGCTATTTCCGCTCACACAACGCCAATCCAGTCTATATGAATGACGTTAGCTTGTGAGATGTCACGTGACTGTTCTATATTGGTGGATGGCTATGGTACTACTCGTACTGTCTTTTTACTGCTAGCTCTCCTGCGAGTGTCCATCTAGATTGGCACCGCCGCTTCGACGATGTAGCACGCTCGCCCAGAAGATACCTGTTCACTCTTCTCTTGAAGACTCCCAGATTGTAGTGTTCAGGAAAAACAGATGGCGGCAACGAGTTGTGATGGTGAAGGTGGAAGCGCGAGGAGGCTCCTGACTCCCGCGCTGTTCGTGTCCGCGGATGTTCGTCGTGTACATAGTGCACAGTGTACACTCGCGAGCACTCACCGCCGGCGTCGGGGTGCAGGTCCTCGAAGCCGCGGAATTCTGAAACGAACATTTGAAAGTGTAAGTAGCGCAGGGCCAGGGCCGCCGGCCGCGGGCCGCCGGCCGAGGCGCCGGGATTTTTTCGGTCATTTTCTATTTTCGTATATTTTTATATTTCTATGTCGTATTAATTAAAAACTTTATTTTAGTGCAGTGTAATCTTTTTTTTTTAAAAACCAAATTCTCGTATCCGTATAACAGTACGTACTCGTCTCCCAGCCGGAGTCCAGCGCCTGCCGCGCCTGCAGCAGGCGGCGCGCGCGCAGGGCCACCGTGCGCGCCACCCACCGCTCCTGCGGCCGGAACTCCAGCCGCGCCGAGCCTGCCGCACACGACAACGCTTCAACTAACAAACGGACAAATATCACCGATGCGTAGTTTATTTTAAAACAAAAAAATATCTTACATTCGGGGGGAACGAATATTTTCAGGGGTCCCTCGAAATCGTCGATGTCCAGCTGGAACGGTCCGCGGCGCTTGCGTCTCCTGCGGAGCGCCTGGTCCGCGGCGACGTCGGGCTCGGGCGGCAGCGGCGTGGACGCGCCCAGCGGCTGGCCCAGCGGCTCGGGCGGCCCGGGCGGCCCGGGCGGCCCGGGCGGCCAGGCCGGCGCGGGCGGCGCGGCCGCGGCCACGGCGGCCTGCAGCTCCAGCAGCGACAGCGGCCGCAGCGCGCCGCCGCCGCCGCCGCGCGCCTCCGCCTCGTCCACCAGCAGCCCGCCCTGCGCACGCGCCGGTTAATGCGCCGCTCAACGGACGGATCGATCCACCGAACGAGTGAAAGCGTAGGAAAGCGAAAACGTAGAGCGCCGTATTCCGCTGCGCCTCCGCGATCTGTCTTAATTTTGACACCGCTCCGAGCGATAGAAGCGAACCCGGCCCGGGGGCCTCGCCGGCTAGCGATCACGTGTTCGTTTTCGATTCCACCCCGATATATAACAGCGGTCGCTAGGTCTTCGGCTCGAAGGAATAGTCTAGAATTTTCGCTGGTTATCGTTTTAGAACGAACGTTGTTCTGGAATTAAATTCTTACAAAACGGAAAAAAGCGAAAACTTTAGACAACTCCTTCCGCACGAAGACTAGTGACCGCTTGTATTATAATCGGTTTGGAATCGAGAACGCGAGATCGTTAGCCGGTAATGCAGCGGATCGCGATTTGCGCTTTGTTTTATTGCATTTTTTGGGAGCTCGAGGCGACCACGGCGCGTTTACATATTACGTTCAGCAGCGGCCTCTCGACGCACCTGCAGCCGGCGCGCCACGTGGAAGTCCTCGGGCAGCCCCACGGCCTCGCCGCCGTAGTCGCGCAGCGGCTCCAGGCGCGGGCGGCGCGCCGGCGGCTCCAGCTCCGTGTAGAGGCGCGGCAGCGTGGGCGGCGGCCGCGGCGGGCCGTCGGCGCGGCGCGCGTGCGGGCTCTCCGCGAGCTCGATGGGCGCGAAGTCCAGCGCCCGCGCGGGCCGCCGCCGCGCGCGCGCGCCCCGCTCCGCGCCCGCGCCCTCCTCCTCGCCCTCGTCGTCGTCGTCGTCGTCGGCCCTGCGACACACGACGCGTCCGTGAGTGCGGACGACGCTCGACGCGTCGCTGGGTATCGTTGACCCGCGACGCTAATTGATACAATCATGATTTTTAATATACATATATACTCAATAGGTGAGCGTTCGATCCCTGTTAATGGATATGATCGAAGATAGCGAATACACTACACCTAGGTTTGGACAGGTTTTCGAAAGCAGCTGCCGGAACATTTCGATATATTATTTACTAGCAGCTGGCCGCGGTTTCATCCACGCGGAGATATTGGATTTAATGGGTTTTATTTTTTGCGCAGAACCCTAATTCTTTTACTAATGTAAAAGTAGCCTAAGTTACTCCTTATAATATCAGCTATCTGCCAGTGAAAGTCCTGTCAAAATCGGTCCAGGCGTTTCGGAGATTAACCGGAACAAACAGAGAGACAAAAATTAAAAAAATCGTGTTTTTGTTATGGGTACCGTATATACTTTCATATGCATTTAGTAAAAGCTGTTATTTTGATATTACAAACAGACACTTCAATTTTATATATTAGTATAGATAACTTAGTATTAGTTTACTCCGTTGACCTGTTAACCTCATCACTGGAGCTATTGCAATCCCTTTCGTTGCTCAAAGAGCCCATGTTTGTATCCACCAGCCATTGTTCTTGGATTTAACTTATCTTTTGTTACTTTCCCTACAAGTCGGGGTTTTTTTAAGAAAACTTTCTAATTCTTTTTCAATTACATACAACTTTTACATAATTACGTTGTGGGATTTTTTTAAATTTTAATTTTTGTTTGTTATTGCATAAGTTAAATTACTCCGATAAATCTGTTGGAAAACCTAAAGTAAATAAATAAATACTCACTGCACTCCCTGATTGAGAGTATCCAGGACAGCCTGTGCCTGCTGGTACACAAAGTCCACCCTGCAGCCGTACAGCATGGCACAGTGCTGCAGCAGAATGGCCATCTCCAAAAACTTAGGCTGCTCAGTTGATGATGCCAGCGCTCGTTCCACATAGTGGAACACTACCTCGTCAAGTAACTGGAAAGATTGTTTAGCAGACATTCATTATTTATACACCCAATTAAAAATGGTCTATTTCATTAAAAAGCTACTGTGGCTATGAATAGTATTATACATTTAAAACTTGTAAATAAAAAATGAACTAGCTTCTACAAGTGAAATCAGGATAAAATGTAGCTTATGGGACCACAAACATATTAAACATATATCCTAAACCTGTGTTAAAAAGTGTTCAACTCCTAAAAATGCCTTAGTCTCATGTTTAAATATGAGCAATCACTCCACAAATCTTGATTTAAGTAGTGTGTAACCATTGTCCTACTCCATTTCAGTGACAATTCTAATCATTTTAGATGTTTATCTGTAGATACTGTCTAGCTAAACAGGCGTCTAAAAGTGGTTTGTTGTGGTAACACGGATAGATCAGTTTATTGGCATTTATAATAATATCTTTCTATGTACATACTTGTACAGTTTTATACTATTATGAATAGGCAAAATATTTTTGTTGAAAGTATAAGTCTTTTGTTTTAGGAAATGAAATATGCAAGAGATATTGTTAGCAAGGTCACTGTTGCCTCACGCCCAATCTGTGGACATTGTGCTTACACCACACAAAATGTTAAATCTAGAACACACACACAGTGCACACACAGTGCATATCCAGGTAAATACATGTATTACTTGTTTCACAATTATACAAAAACAATGTTACTGAAATTAATGAAATAAACCATGAATAAACCTATGTTTAAGCTCAATCTCACCTGTTATGGTGGATGGTGTACCATGTTTGCCTAGAAGAAACTTCACTTTCATCTTCATAAGTCCAACACACTATAACTTTTGGGAAACACAGAAACTGGCAACTCCACCCCTTAGCTGCCCATATAATGATGGTGGAAGCAAAATGCTTGGTACTATTGGACATGCAGTGATGGGCACAACTTGACATAGGTACAATTATTACAGTGTAGTGTAGAATTACGAACGCTGTGAAGTAATATATGTAAGAATACATATGTATGGCCCTGTGCATGATTGATTAGTTTTTGAATAGATTGATGCAAAGTATTTGTGATCAAACAATGAGCTCCCAAAGCTCAGAAATAGTGGTCTGTCATTAAATTATTGATTTTGTGCATCACACTACTACACAGTGCAACAACATAAACAACATGTTAAGTTAAATTTTAAAGTGATGCATTCTACCGAAAATAATATACCTAAACTAAGTGCAGTTTGTGCTGTAATGTTTGGAGATTCACGAAAAGGCGGGAACCGAACCAGAGGCAGTGGCGTGCGGCGGTGGCAGAGCCCCGGCGACAGGAGCAAGCACGCACATTATTTACTTACATCAGCGATGTTTACATTTTCAATAGAGCGGCGGATATTCTTTACTGCAGTTGTTACTTCCTCGATAATCTGGTCGAACCGTTTCTGGTCCATACTGAAACGGTTCGACCGTTTCGAGTATGTGATTCGCTCCCTGAAAAATAATGTATAGGACTCATTCTTTGATTATTTACAGGGACTCATTGATGATAACATAGCTGAAGCAACACGGTTTAAATCTACATATAATAATATGCTATTTGATAGTGGCGCGAAATCTCCTGTCAACAAACTATTCGGTTTGCAAAGTAGTATTGCAAGAATTTCATTAATTACTGGGCAATGGTTAGATAGCAAAACACTGTATTACCTTCTTCTATCTTTACAATCAGCGTCCATTTTACAAACGTGTAATGGTGCAAATAGGAAGAACGTAACAAAAAGGTGGCCATTTATTTATGTTTTCGTGGGAGATACACCGAACTCCGAAGCTGTCAAATACTTCAAACATGTCGCATGTTCGGTTCGGTGTTCGCACTTGGCTTAGATTATCTGTGCTGAACGTTTTGAATTATTTTTTTTCTTCTTTCGTGAGCAGACAACGGTGCTCTAATAAAAAATATTTTGGACTTTTTGCAAATAAATACTATTATAACATTTATAACCATATCTAACCCCTAGCCATATCAATGTAAAAGAAAAGTAGAGAATATGAAAAAAAGGTACGTATTCTGCGCCGAAAAAGAAACAAAAATGGCGTCAAATGTCGAGCCACAGCTCTTCACACAGCACTTTGGCATGGTAGCCTGTATCACATGCAACCACAGACCACTAAGAGAACAAGTCTTATTACTGATCTGTGGTCCGAGGGATGAGCGATATTGATAAAATATCGATATTGATATCGAGTGCTTACTATCGATACGCCGATATTATCATCCTCAAAATATCGATATTTTGAAGCTTTTTGATAAGTATCAGTATACTAATAATAATAGATACAGAATTAAGAAAAAACAAGAACGAGTGAATTTGCCCAATACTGACGCTACCAAAACTACTCTTAAAAATAGTAGTTTGATGCGCGTCTCGTTATTAAATTACGAGCCGGGCATTTTGCTTACCATCAGGAAACCGACCGGCTCGTCTCCTAACAAATAGTATAAAAAAGTTTTAAATTTTGTAATTTTACATTACGCAAAACGTTGTAATTTTAGTTTATTTCTACAAGCTCTTATATTAGCTTACAATGTTTGTATGTAAGTACATATTATGTTTATTTGTTGGCTAGTCAAATCATGCAAGTTAAACTTGGCCCACTTTCCGGTGTTTGGTTGAGCCAAAATTTTACACACGTGTAAATCGGATGAGAATAAAATATAATGATGTTACCGAGCTGGTCTGATGAAGGAGCCGGAAGATGGCCATAGGAACTCTGTAAAGAAACGACGTAACCCCATCGAGCTTGAGCTCGTTTGGTTCGTCTATACAAGTAATCTGTTTCTAGATAATGCCCCGAGTCCTGATAATGGAGCCGGAAGGTGGCCACGATAATACAGTACCAATTCCGTAATTTAAGTAATTAGTTTGATTTATGTTGTGAATAAATATTAATTCCCGAGAATCCCAGATGCTAGTGATCATGATAAAAAAATATCGGTACCACGATATCTTCTTAAAATATCGATATTTCAATATTTAGGAATGCCATTATCGATATGAAAATATCGATATTTTGGTCATGAATATCGATATTTCTCCAATATCGATATATATCGCCCATCCCTAGGTCCGTGTTTCGTGTTCGTGTGTGTTTCTCAAATTCTCATTGTTTCTGATTTTGTTAACTTCTTGAATAATTAATTTCTTTGCGGAAAATCGGAAATGGAACTAGTAGAAATAAATATTTAGTGAGTAGTCTGTGATTTAGTGTACGGAATGCACTAAAACAACTTCGTGCTTTTGGATAGTGTACTATAGCAACTCTTATTGGGAAAGAATCGGAAGCTTTCTTGCACCATGGGAATGTCAAAGTGTTACTCTTTGATGAAATGTTTACTAATCATTTTTAACATTATATTTCTGGTAAGAGCATAATATATCATGTTATTACTTTCTGGTAGAATATTCATAAAGCATACAAGTGTATGTTTAATCTTTCAGATGTACAATTAAGACTCCTTACTATTATATACTGTTCAACGGTTGTTTATTTACACAATATGGTCTTACCACAAAAAAACTAAACACACGTTAAACCTATGTTAAACACTATTTAACGCCTAAACATGCCATAGTCGTGCGATTCAATATGAGCAACCACAAATCTTGCTTTAAGTAGTATCCTAAGCCGCTGGATATAGTCTTGTAGTGGCACATTAGCTTTAAGTAAGTATTATTGCAGAGTGACTGTCCATGCGCCCCCCTCTGCGACAGTCATCTCCAGAACCGCATTGCGGACACACGTTTTAGGTAATTAGTTCAGAAGAATAAATCGGTGTGCCGTGTACATGTGTGTGCTCTCTCCAATATAAAAAGATCACGCAACCTTGGTGGCAACCACCACTACACATATAAAACCTGCGCAACAGTCTCGTTAGCCAGCTATGTTGTACATCTTATAAACATTGCAACTGTTAGGAAATGTACACCAGGAACACATGTTAACGCTTCAACGTAAACAATACATGGCTGCACTGTCTTTCAGCTCTTTTATAGCTATTTGCTATGAAAGCTCCGCTCCATCCCGAATTAATTTAATATAGCATCACAGTAAACAGCCTGTACATGACATCTTATTGATGTGATGACATTTATAATGCAAGATTACAGGGTATATGTTTCAAATAAAAACAAAGTCAGTTTGGATGTACTCCTATGTTTCATTCTTGTCATGTTAATTAAGTTTATATTCTGTGTTTAAATAGTGTGAGGGTACATTTTCGTATTATTTTATAATAATGTGAATTAATGTATTGTAGGTAGATATAAAAATAACATGACATATCTCTCTGTTATTTGTAAGCTCCCTAGCTGAAATACACAGTTATGCAAAACTGATGTGTTTAATTGTTTTTTAACACCCTCTCTCGTAAAGCTGATATAATTCCACCGGTTTTAAATATGTAAAGCGGGTCATAAAAAACGCGTGTGTTATCAAAGCAAATAGTTAAGTTATAGTCCATACAAATTCCATAACAGTATTATTTGCCATTTCAAATATGGAACTGATCGCCGCCGCACCACTCCAGCTAGTGAGCAGCGCGCTGTTGCTATTCAAGCGCGCTGGTAAAATGGCGGGAAAGCAACAGTGTGCATTCACAGATTGAGTTTATTTAAATGTTTTTTTTTCCTGTTTACTCGCAAGTGTGTTAAAAAACGTCGTACGATATACGTGCGTATTGGTTATAACATGCTCGGCTCAATTACGCCCTCGCCTTCGGCTCGGGCTGAAATTCCGCCTCGCATGTTATAACCATCTTTACGCACTAATATCGTAATGTACTATACCGTATGTACATAATAATTCTGTTGTATTATTATTTTGATGTGTGCAAGAAAGTGAAAGACATATGGTGGGCGATGTGCCTCCTTGGAGTTGAAATGAGCTGCATGCCCTCCTTTCGACCATATTCAAAAGTTCATATTATTTTTTATAAAATGCCACAATTATACTTTTTCACTTTTGCTTGCCTGCTTGAATCCATGAATCCTATAAAAAAGCGACGTTTAACCTTCTTTTTTTATTTAAAATTAAATTTGCTACCGAGCGGTAGTATGTTGTAGAAATGGAAGCACTACCGCATTCCAGTGAAACGGGAACCTCGAAATTTAAACGTATAAAAAAATAAGAAATATTTGCGGTGTTCCAGATGGTGGGGTGCGGCGCGGGCGCGTTCGCGGCGTGGGCGCTGTACGACGGGCGCGCCAGCGAGAGCGCGGCCGGGCGCGCCGGGCTGTGCGCGCTGGCGGCGTGGGCCGGCGCGCTGGCGGCCGGCGCGCTGGCGGCGCTGGCCGGCGCCGTGCGCCACTCCGCCTCGCTGCTGGCCGCCGCCTTCGCGCTGCTGGCGCTCAGGTACCCGCCGCTGCAACATCTGTTTCTATCTGCCGAGCCGGCCCTTGCCAGGTAACTGACAGCTAACTGGCAGGCCCTAGACTCGATTCCCGGCCGCGGCACCACTTCGGGTCGCGGCCACAGTATACGAGGGGACTGCCACTAGCGCGGCGGGCCGCTTGTGAGCCTCCTCGACTCTCGATCGCGTAAGCGACGCTTCTAAGGCACCCCTTACACCTAATTCATGATTTATGGATAAGCATCAAACGCTGACCGCGAGAAAGCCATGGAGAAATCACGATTCCCGCTTGACGCAAATCGTATTGTCTAATGTGGTTGTGGCTCGATGAAGATCTTGTCCGAGCACGACACCCGCTTCTACCTAAGTATGCTCCTACAACCCCTATTCAAAAACTTATTCACCATCACTGCGCGCTCAGCCAGACGCCAGAATAACAAAATAAATAAATAAAATAAGCGTTTACGGTCTGCATACGAACCCCCATACACGAGCGTTCCAAATCCATCGCTCCGCCTGTCGCGGATCGAGCGGACCGACGGTTTAATTTCGAGCGCACAGACGGTCACTTCATTCTGGACGCGACACTTTTCGGTCATTCTGCGTCTCTAGTACCGCCAGCGCGAAATAGATCTTCGTATCGATCTGTCGGAGCGTTCGATTTAGAACGTTCGGATATTTAATTTGGATTTCTATCGCTCGATACGTAATCCATCCGAAACGGGAGGCGCGGAGCGCTCGCGCATCCCGCGCACCTGAGAACGGACGGTGTCCTGTGCAGCGGCGTGGCGGAGGGCGCGGCGGCGTGGTGGGGCGCGGCGCACGCGCCGGCGCTGCGCGCGGCGCTGCGCTCGTCGCTGGCGCGCGCCGTGCGCGACGAGTACGGCGCCGTGCCGTCGCGCACGGCGGCGCTGGACGCCATCCAGAGCGGCCTGCGCTGCTGCGGCGAGGCGGGCGCGCGCGACTGGCAGGCGTCCGCGTGGGCGCGCCGGCAGCAGGGCGCCGCCCCCGCCGCCCCCGCCGCCCCCGCCGCGCTCGACCTGTCCGTGCGCGCGCCGCCCGCCTACTACGCCGTGCCCGCCTCGTGCTGCGCCACGGAGGACGCGGCGGCGTGCGAGCGCGCGCGCCGCCTGCCCGCCGCCTCGGGCGCGGCCGCCGCGCGAGCGCTGCACGACGCGCCGTGCGGCCCGCGCGTGCTGGCGGCGCTGGCGGCGGCGGCGCGCGCGCCGCTGGCGGCCGCGGCGGCGCTGCTGGCGGCGCACGCGGCGGCGCTGCTGCTGGCGCTGGCGCTGTGCCTGCGCGCGCACCCGGACCCCGCCTACAAGGCCTAGGGCGTGGCCTCGCGGGTGCCCCGCGGGCGGTGTGTTACGGGACGACCCCCCCCGCATTCCCCCGATCGAGAAACAGCATATTTTGCGTTACATATTGGATCTTATCTTAAATAGTATAAACGGCAAAATGATCTATCCCCGATTAGATTTTGGTAGTTTTTTGTCGGTCCTAGGATTTGCTGCATAAAATTTGCTTTCAAATTTCCTATTTACAAAAGTTAAAATTTCATTTTAAATAAAAGATTGAGGTTTTTGTAATGCGCCTAGGTACTCTTGTTTTACCGTTTAGCTTTGTAGTTTTGAGGGCTATTTCTTTTACTTTTAAAAGTGCCCAAAAATTGTCACTACTATTTTCAATCGATCGAATCATGATGTCTCTTCAGAGTCTAAAATGTAGACTATTAGATCTAAATCGAGCTCGGTTCACTGACCCTCAGTTCGCGGAGCACCCTGTGTGCGCCGCGGCAGCACTCGTCAGCGCGACAGGGCGACTCGTCACTACGACACGGACGTACTCAGTGAACACTCCCGACGTCCTCAGTGAACACTCCCGACGTCCTCAGTGAACACTTCCGACGTAGAACATTCCTCGCCAGTATTTCAACTCAGTACCTATTACTTTTAAGAGGCTATCTTCAAGACTGAAATTACTTAAAAGACACTTCCGCACAACGTAGCTACGTGACAACTTGCTTTAATTTATGTGAATCTACTTAACGTTAGAATAGTTCGTAATGTGCGCTGGGCACGAGTTGTCCCCCGGGCTTGTATAATCATGTAAAGTACGCGCAGCAGATCTAGGCCGGCCCGAGTTCAGCGAGAGACGGTCTGCACTCCGCAGACGAGCCGCGTTCGCTTTCACTATTTAGAGCGCTCGCCGCTCGGAGAGAATGCATTCAGGCCTAGGTCTGTGGCGTGCACCGTGCGTGTGCGCACGAACTAAGAACAAGTAACGGCTAATATAGTCGGTGCGGGCCCGGTCGATACTAACCCTAGTGTAAGCTTGTAACCAAATGTGTGTTAGATGTGATTAGTGTTAGAGGCAGCCTCGTCTGTTCGACGAGCGACGACCTCACGTGACCGTGCCTTCTGTCCGCGGATTGCGGCCGGGTTTTTATAACTTTTTATAAAGATAAATACAAATGTTAAAATAATAAATAAATAAGTGTGCAGTCGCAGTGGCCGGTGTTACCGGACGTGACGTGACTGGTGCGAAGGGTGTATGAGTTAGTGTAATACGTAACGTGGCTCGTTCGACACACGAGGCGGCCGGCCGCGCCGGGCGAGGACCTCGGCCACGCGCTCGCCTGAGTGCTCGCCTGAGTGCTGGCCTGAGTGCTCGCCTGAGTGGCCTCTTTATTAATTAATTATGGCATGTGTGTTCTTTGTAAACGTTTTATGCGTCATTATTCGGTGGGTGTATGAACCGTTAGGGCGGGGAGGCGGGGAGGCGCGGCGCCCGCGCCGCAGTGCGTGCTCGCTCCTACAGTCAAAACTATTCCCCGCTAGACATTTTTTACTAAGTACTATAATAGTAATGGTAAGATCATGTTTATTTTCATCACAAATGCTCTATTCCTTCTCATCTATTAGGTACGCATAACATGCACGTGAAGATAGTATTTAAGTGCCTTATGCTACAGAGAACCGTGACTAATTTTAATTACCTACTTCAAACTGAATCGAGAAAAAGCAAAAAGAACGCGGTGCTTTTCCTTTTTACGTAATGATTGTCATTGATTATAAGACTCTTGGGACGTAAAAAGGTGACGTTCATATGCGGTGCGGCTGCGGTGCGGCTGCGGCGCGGGCGTTGTTCTCTGTTAATTTATTCCCACAGATAACACTCTTATAGGCTTGTTATAAGTTATGACTGATTTTTATTATTTTGCTTAGTTATCGAGTTTAGGTAGTAACCCAGTACAAATGTTTAGTGAGTAGTTAACGTTCTGAACTGATTTAATGGCAGCCTGCGTTCTGTCGACTGATTTTATTTAGCTTTAATTGAGTGCGCGCCGCGCGGCCCGGGGCCGCGTTTATTACCTGACGAATGGCTCTCTATATTATACACAAGACTATGTTTGTAACTCGGCGGACCTATTTATTGTGCGATGTATTTTCTATAAAATTCCACTACGATTTTTAGTTTGTTTCGTAGTGTTAGGACTGCCGCTCCGAGGCCGGCGGCGCGCGTGTGTTTGCTTATTCGTCGGTTCCTCGACTCGGTTGCCGAGAGCACAAGTTTCATGTTCAATGTGTAGGTACTAAGGTACCTATATTTTTTTACATTTCTTTAGTAATTTGAAGAAGTGTTCCGCTGTCATCGTTCCTTCACTGTGCTCTCGCGGCCCGTGTCGCTCGCTGGCGGCGACATCGACTTATCTTATTTATTAATTAACAGGAAATGTTTTTTTACGTTTTACATATTTTAATTAATTAGTGATACAACCAAATATATGTGCGGTGCGGTAGTAGTATAGTGTTGTCGTGCTTTTTATTGTGTGTTGTGGATTTACGTAGTAGATTAGTAGTTGTGTAAGGGACGCCGCGGGGCGGAGTGCGGCGAGGGGGTGTTTTTATTCCTCGCCTGGATCCACCAGAGATGGCGGCAGGTCGGTCTGGGCATGCTCGCTCGAACGAAGCCGGGGGGCACCGCTCTGCGCGCTGCACTGAGCAGACAGCGAGCCCCCGCCTGGCCCTGCGTCCGCCCTGCGTCCGCCCCGCGGCCTCGCCACGTGGTGCCATTTAGGTTTATAGCCAAGTTGAGTGTCCTCATTAATAAATAATATAATATTATTATTTCAACACTAATAATTCTAATAAATGTATTAAATGTTAACGTGAATGATTATTATTCCTCCCCTACTGGACTTCGTTTTTCGATGTGATAAATACCTACTCGTTTGAAATGAAAACTGCCGTACGAGAGGCGTAGTTGGCTCAGTCGCCCTGACGATGACGTCCGCGTCGCTTGAAGTAGACTGTAATAACAGGTGCACATGAGCAATAGGTAACTTAGAGCTTGAGCACCACGCACTTCGGTATCACTACCTAATGAGACAAAACAATCAAATTGTGTGAGTAGTTGCTGAAACCTTGCTGACATGATCTATTACCAGTCGGTACCTATCTAATTGCGACCGCAGAAGGCAATCGAGGGTTGGTATCAGGCAGACGGCCGGCTCTGAACAATTGCAAAAACCTAAAAAAGTAGTACTTGCCTGTCTGTAAAGACGTACTGCGCCGAGACCCCATGGTGGGGACCAAATGGGGACAAGGGCAGGATCGTTTGTAGAAAACGGTAGGGCACAAAGATGTACAGCATTTTCAAAGCCGCCAAGTCCTGCAAGTCAAGATAGTTTGCAGGGTTTATTCCATTTTTCCCCGTGAGAGAATCTCCCTAGGCGAAAACTGAACCTGTGCAATGAGAAGCCTGCCGTATGCCGTATTTTGTGAATAAAAATCGTGGATTGCCGTACACACGGCAACGCTGCGTGGCAGACCACTGAGTCCGCCGACAAGTTGAGCCCGCGCCCGCGTACTTGTAGCTTCATACCTCAACTGCGGAGTGCGCCTGGCCCGGACAACTAGCAAGACTCCAATAAGCTTCATGACTCGTTTGTCAATAGATTGCGTCTCCAGCCTATTCGGCCGACGAGTCATTCTCAAGATAACATAAGCCAAGAATAGGTAGTAGCTATAGGTACCAGCGGAAGCTAATAAATACACTCGCAAGAAACAGAACCGTGTGGTGTCTCATGTCAGCAGAACTTATTTGCAGGAACGCATCAAATTCACATTTGCATACCTTTCTCAGTTGCCGAGCTGCACGTTGCACCGACTGCATTTGATTACGTAAGTGAGAACTATTCTCAATTTCGTTGAGTTTAACAAGTACGCCCATGCAACAGGTCGCTATTTCAGGACAAAGGCACAGAACGTATTATAATAATACGACAAAGGGATGTGGGGAGGATAAATATCCTACTAGGTAAATACAATAGGTAGTCATTTTGCGACTGCTTACATCAATTGGCATCACATCAGTGAAAACATTTGATACTTACATATTGTAAGTACCTACGTAAGTAACGGTGGAAATGTCATATTTCACATGAGGTGGATATCGCGCAATTTTTTTTCAGCAAAAACGTAGTGGTTTTTGTATGTGTGGTTTGAGGCATCGCAGCAGCTCCAAAACGGATTTTTTTTAAATGTTATTTGGTAACGAGACGTGCTGGTCGTTTGCCTGATGGTAAGCATAACGCCGGCCCATAACAATTGCAGTGCCACCCCAGAACTTTGAAGCACAAAGTCCTGCGCGGCACTGCAGTGCGCTCGTTACCCTGAGACATTAGGTATTAAGTCTCATAAGCCCAGTAATTTCACTGGATACTCTGCTCATCAAACCGGAACACAATAATGCTTGCACACTACTGCTTGGCGGCAGACTTCACGAGCAATGAACCGATTTTGATTTTTTGTTTGAAAGGTGACTTGACCGAGAGTGTTCATAACTATGATTTAAAAAAAAATAGGGAATGCCATTAGTGTTTGACTACAAACCCTCCTACCTATCGATGTGGTCGAAGTTGACAAAAATACTAGGACGGCTGGCAGTCTAATGCAGCTGGGACGCACCGAGTGTTGCGCGGCGCGCGGCGGGACCGGAGGATGGAAGCGACCCGGCGGGCGCGGCGGAGGGATGCATCGACGCTCTCCTTCTCTGAATGTTCAAGCTTATTGTATACATGTAAATTACGGATAATGAAAACAACTTGAGATACAAAAGTCTGATAATAATTTGAACATATTCTGGTTAAAAATTATGTTCGCTTAACCATGTTACCTATCTCAGGATGTGTCCGCGTGTACACAGTAGTACCTGCGACACTGCGACACTGCGTGGAGTGCGCGCCTGACCTACTTGTTGGAGGGTGGTGTAAATACTAAGGGCACGTTCAGATATCTGGTCGGGGCGTGTCGTCAGTCGGGACGCGCAGGGATATCGAATTTATATAGAGGAACAGGACAAGACCCAAGGCGCCCCGACACAACACAACACCACACCATCACTGTGAATCTGACAGACTAAATATATGAATTCGATATCGTTCTGTCGCGCCACGTCAAACCTGTACTATTATCTATTCTGTGCCTCGACAAATAATCTGAACACGGCTTTAGGCAGCTACATGCATGAAATGGGTCACCCGGGCCCGGCCGGGGACTTTATATTTTTATGAGATCTGTCTCTGGAGCCGCTTTCTCGCTCGCGCATCTCAATATTTTTAAGATAAACAATCTCTTAATATAATTATGAAAAATCGCATTCGATGAATTTGCTGACAATAACATTACAAAGGTACGGTAAAAGTAACATTTTGATCCGGATAGGTTTTCATACAAGGAAATGGGCAAAACGTAAAATCTCATTTTTAGGTTTGAAAACTTAAGTGGATCAACATGAAATTTTTGTTAAGCTTTTGTAATGTTATTGTCAGCAAATTCACCGAATGCGATTTTTCATAATTATATTAAGTGAATTGTATATCTTCAAAAATATTGAGAAAGCGGCGCGGAGTATCCTGCCCATACGTCGATCTCTAAGTAAGGTCACAGAATAGATGATAGTAAGATGTAGACTGCGGTGGGCTCGCATTGCGACGTTTCTTTTTTTTTCTTCATTTAATTTAGGGACTTTTAAACATACAATGGCATGCCAGTCCCATCGTAGCCTAGACAAAATTAATAATTACTTTAATCCCTCAACATTCTGTAGATCAGCTTTGCAGCTTCACATGTTCCGCTAAAATATGAGTAAAAACTTCAACATCGAATACATTTAAATTGATGAAGTGTATCAATGCTCCTCTTTGATTTGTGTTCCTGACACATTCCATGAGGAAGTGGTGTACATCATCTGTAGTTCCGCACAGCTCACAATTTGGGGAATCTACCTTTTGCGTCGTTCCTAGGTAGGCAGATGTTCCGTGTTTGGTTGGGGTCATACAAACGACGAACTAACTCATGCAAAACTATATCCAACCCTAATTTTTATCAGATGGTATAGGACTAACTCTTCTGCGAGTGTCCGTCTGGGGTGGTACCACCGCTTTGTGAGTGAAGTCTACCACCAAGCAGTAATGTGCAACATTACTGTGTTCCGGTTTGCGAGCCAGAATAGCCACTGAATTTATTGGGCTTATGAGACATCAATACCTAATGTCTCACGGTAACGAGCGTACTGCAGTGCCGCGCAGGCTTTTATGTTTGAAAGCTCTGAGTGGCACTGCAATTGTTATGGCCTGGCGTTATGGTTACCATCAGGAAAATCACCAGCTCGTCTCGTTATCAAACACAAAACCCAGAGCAGCGGCTACAGAGTAGGGGGTATAGGTAAGTACGTATCAAAAGAAACTACATGAAAGGCAAGCGCTCGTGGATCTTGTAGTTGCGTCCAATCCTCATTAATTGTCGTTGATTGGTTGCAGAAGAGTTGGTAATTGTCGCAAGTAGTGCGGCGGGAAGCCGCCGATCACGACCTCCGACCGCGGCGGCCAGGGGCCCAATTCTTACGATATAGACATTATTTCGAATTCGACATTATCTATAATTTTAAATCTCTACGAAAAATGACACCACATTGTCTACACGTTCAAAGAAATGCATTCTCGGTGCCTATAATGATTTTGTCAGACTTTTTCGTAGACATCTCAAAATGCGTTCCGTTTTCTCGATTGCTTTGATAAGCTTGCCCATTATACTTAAATGTAGAAAACTACTTTCAGCACACGGGACCCACTTTAACGATTTTCAATCTTTTTTGTACCTAGAATTCGAAAGAAAGTAAAACAAAAATAGGTTTTGAGTAATTTAAGCTTGGTTTTTGAGGGTTCCGTACCCAAAGGGTTCAAAAAGCCGTAACATAAAACTTTTTTTTATAAATAAATAACACAAATATCGGTGCGCGAATCCGACTTGCACTTGGCCTTTTTATTCACTTTTTCAATTTTCATAATTTTTTAACGTCTGAACAGACTTTAATGGACGTGGAGGCAGCTTGAACCCTAAGGTAGGTATATAGGTCCATAGGGTAGTTTCATCATCATCATCGCCTTTTATTATTTTCGAATAGCTGAATTTTAGTTAAATTTGTTGTGGAGATTGTTCTAACCCTGAAAAAGGTCAAAGGGTTTTTCATCATCATCACCATCATCATCACTTTTCATCATTCTTTAAAGGGGTAAAACCACGCGGCACAGCTAGTCTAGTATTACATAGTGTCTGCGTCACAGGCATTGCCCCCGTGGAAGTTTGTTCGGACGCCGCATTTTCTGCGGTATTGATCACTTTATTCGCAAACACCAACAAAAAAAAGTCAGATATCGGTTTTAATTTTAATTTCCACAAAACACTGACTATTACTTCAGAAACAAGAAGAAAGTTCCAAAAGTTCGAATGTAGCGAGTAGCGACCAAACGGTTCGACTTCTCATTCGACATCAAAAGTCTACTACTTCAGACACTCGTTGCATGTCGAGCCTGCGGGTAGACAAGTCTCTATCGTGACATTCCGAGAGTACGAAAATTAGGTTTGATTTTGTCATGTTTAAATCGACATACGCCATTTTTTTCGACATATCTCGAATTCGACATGTCTATTGCGCGAGAATTGGGCCCCAGGGCTCGCCTCCAGTGCAGCGCTGCGGCGCGCAACCCGTTTATACCTACATACCTATAACATTAATTAGACATTGGCCATTGCACATTATTGGCTTTATTACGAAACATTTATTCCGTAATAAACAATTACGTTTAGCCATAGAATTACCGTTTAGCTAACAAATATCATGTTGCTCTGAGCTCTGGTGAGACTGAGACCACACTAGCCCAACATGAAACCAACAAGTTGTAACAAAAGTTACATAAACTGCCCTAGCCACTGTCACTCGGGATGGTGGAAGGATTATAACGATACCCCATACATCTAAATCTGATCAGACATATTTTACGAGTTATGGTGGAATAAAGAAACTCGCATACCTACATAATTATGTATGGTACTACATGAACCCTAAACACATACCTTTAAACACTTCTTTTTTGTAGTCGCGTATAAAATTACGAGATCAACTGGAATGAATGCAAAAACATCGTTGTGAAATAAATTATTCAAGCACCTATAAAAAACAATAACGTCATTATAGGCACCTACCTACTTAACAGATAGGTACCTACATAATATGTTTTACTAGTTATGTAATAGGTAAGTTAATTACTATCATATACCTAAACTTGATCTACCTACCTACATCAAGATAAAGAACATAGAGATCAATATTGCTGATAAATGCAGCGCAGCATCTCGTCGCAACGAGAGGGTTGGATGCCTAATCAACAAACTTCGCCTATTGAACACAATCAAACGGCCGAAATTGAGCATGTCAGGCATCTGGGACGACGACGGCCGCGGCGACCTGACGGACCAATTTGTGGGCGAATGGACGACCCGAACCATACGCCAATTACCTATCCACCTGCCGCAGCCGCCCACGCGTGGTCACGCCACGCGCCCGGCGCGCGACCATCAGGTACAATACCAGTCTGAGTATGTATCTGAGAGGGGCTGATTGGCGGTAGATTGTCAGTTATATATTGTGTGACTTGAGGGTGGTACCGGTAATTAGACACGCGACTGAGACGAATAGGTACTAGAAAATACCAAACAACCACGCACGGTTACATCACGTCACGATGTTATTCTTCATTGTAATCTCTAAGCTCATTGTAGGGTCCGAAGTCAAGGATTTTGGTCTGAATGCCTCAGGCTCCATGATACAATATAATATATACATAAGTAGGTAAGTTTTAGTTTATTCCAGTTTCATAGTTATGACTTGTTTTTCTCATCTTTGATGTGACTGGATGTCTCGTACATCGGTTCTACCTTTAGCTACATCACAGAATAGGTAATAGTACGCGGTTATAGGTACTTAATTCTGCGAACAGTAGACCTCGCCTCCGTCACCTCGCGAGCACATACTTTTTGGCAACGTGCATCAATATGACTATAATCCATAGATCTCTAGTATTATCCGTATACATAATAGGGATATCGACTTCATTTTTTTAAGATGTCAATCAATTCGTTTAATCTCATGAAAATCAAATGTCTATATCGAAAAAACTAGAAATCGAACGCTAGAAACGTCAAAAATGAGAGTCAAAGTCGGGCGTATCTACTGAGCGCTAAAACGCCCCATACAAATTGGACAGAACACCTGACGTCACTTGTTCTACGCGGACCGTAAAGCTGTACTACAAACATGCCATTTTATTTCTGGTAACACGGTAAAAATGTTTTATCTCTGAAGAAGGTAAATAGCGGAACCTTACTTCACCTTAATTGGCTGATTTTCACTATTGACATTGGTTTAATTATTGCATAATTAGTTAGGTAGTAATTACTTAGTAGTTACTTAATTAGGTGCAGTTTACTACTCATTTTGGTATGCCGTCTGATGTCGCATAAACTTAGTCCGCTCAATCAACTTCCTAAGAAATGCACAATATATACGCATGCTGCATGAAACACAAAATACATAATTACTTTCGCTATACAGGTTTAAGAACATCACATCACAATAAAAATGAAATTCACAAAAAATATATAATTTACACAAAGCTACTGCATCTAAAAAATTCCGAAATCAACGATTTTTTTTTATCATCCGATAGTAATTTAAGTAATACCATCAGATTCTTTACATTGCAATGAATAAAAAAATATGACAATTATGTACTTAAAAGCAGTTTTTCAAGGTCAAATTTACAAAATGCATTTTTTTTAGTACAGTTTTACGGCTCGCGTTGAACAAGTGACGTCAGATCTTCTGTCAAAGTTGTATGGGACGTTTTAGCGCTTAGTAGATTACGCCCGAATATGACTCTCGTTTTTTACGTTTTTAGCGTTCGATTTCTAGTTTTTTCGATATTAACATTTGATTCTCATGAGAAAACGAATCAATTGACATCACAAAAAAAAATGGAGTCAAAATCCCTATTCTATCCCTATTAAACGAGGCAGGTAGGTAGTTAGGCACCTACCTACCTACCTCTCACGAATGGATGTTGTGTGACCTCATCTGTGTCCTCATGTAAGCTGATCGGTGGTGGCAAGAAGGGGTGGAATGTGGAGCAGCTGTGCAGCTGCCGAACTTTTGGTACAGATTAAGAAGCAGTCAGTAGCGAGACGCGGCGGCCGGTGGAGCTTTGCGCACAGCGCAGGGGTGTACTGATTGTGAACCGTGCGCCCCGCGCCGCGCCGCGCCGCCTCGCGGCCCGCACTCGCGCCACGCGCCGCTCGCCACTCAGTCAACTGACGTCTGACAGTGCCTTACGAGGCGCCGAAGCGAGCGCGCGCCAGCCGACGCCGCCCACGCGCACGCCGCGGCCCCGCGCGACGAGTGACCACCGACTGACTGGACGCGCACCATGGGCTGCACCACCGGCCTCTGCACCGCAGAGAAGATATTCCTCTTCATCAACGTAGCGTTTGCGGTGCGTAACTTTTCAATTTTGACCGTAACACCCTATATTTACATCGGGCTGACTGGAGCAGCTGAGGTTAGAATTCGGCAACGTTTCGGTTATGTAAAGGGATGTCAATAAATATCTGTACAACCTTACGGCTGCTATAAAAGTACCTACCCCAACATTGTGAGTAGACTATCTTTTTGCGCTGTTTAGGCAGGCCTAAGTAATTGTAGTACTTACTTATACATAATATTTATTTTCATTGTTTCCAACTAAATAACGAGGCTCAATCGCGCTACAAACTATTTAAGTTTACATAGGTCCAGTTGTCAATGATTAACTATGCGTTCCAATCGCGAATATAAATATACCTTTACAACTAATTCATACACTTCTCTTATGTTTTTTCTTCTCTTATATATAAATTTTGTTTAGGAAGGTAGGAGCTGTTAATATTACTTTGAGTTCGTATTCTAACAATTGAGAAAACTGTTACTGCTAAGTAGGTAGGTACATGTCTACAGTCCTGTCTCACGCGTTCGCGTTGTGGTCCCGTGATGTCCGTTTAGGATGGGACAGCAAATATTATATGAATTATGTTTAGATAGAAGCTGGTCCAAAAAGCTCTCTATTGAAACAAAAGCGTGATTATGTTTCGTGACCGCATGCCTAAGTACGAAACTGGAAACCGCGCTAACTAACGCAGCTTCGCAGAATGCATCAGAATCGGAATGTAAACAATCGTCACCAAGCGTGGCCGCGGCCCCCGCGGGCGCTCCTTACCCGCCGCGCGCCCGCGCCCGCGCCCGCTCCCTCGCAACTTGCCTTGCAAGATTCACAACTCACAACAAAACGCAACGATGCGCGAGCAGCAAACCCGTCGTAGGAACCTACCTGCTCTCAACACAACAAAATGTAACACCCCGAGTTCCATTTCCATTCATTGAAACTATAAACTATTACCAAAACCTACCAAGCAAAAGTTGTCTACCTATTTTATTGTTTGCCATAGTTAGCTACTATTCAATGTAGGTAGTATCTACTTAACGTTGCAGTTAAATTTTGATGATATCATTTATTTTGTAAACTCGAGTGCATAACAGCTAAACGAGCGATTCTTATATAAGTATAACTACCTACTTACGTATATCAATTTATTTCGACTACATATCCCGGAAACGGCTCTAACGATTTGGATGAAATTTTATATTTAGATTTTGATTAGACACAAAAAAAGGGTTTTTTAAAAAACACCGAGCAAATGTCTATCACTCGGATATTCCCTGCCCAAAATTGACTTAGGTAGGTACGAGTTCACCAACCATTTGGATTATTTTAATGAGCATTTTGACATCTGCTGTTAGAATATTGTCATTTCACCTTTCTTGAAGCCTGAGAAGCTACCTACCTATCTCGTTTCTAATATGGTAAATTCAAACTAGTTACCTAAATTTTTACACGTATGAGTTTGACGCATTAACTTATTCCTATCAACTTGCAAGTAGGTCGGTCGGTATACTACCTACCCAACACGACAATAACATGACTAGTCACGTTACAAGATATATAATAATAATAATACATTTGGCATACTAAAGTGGACACAGACTGAGCTGGACTCCTTGGATAGGAGGGTCCGTCAACTGCTCACCTATCATCGCATGTTACACCCACGCTCGTCTGTTATGAGACTGTACATTCCGCGGAAATGGGGAGGTCGTGGCTTTTTGAATGCCAAGACGCTTCATAACCGCGAAGTGTGCAGCCTCAGGGAATATTTCCTTAACAACGAGTGTGGGATGCATCGCGATGTGGTGGCAGTTGACAGAAACCTCACGCCTCTCTCGTTGGCAAACGAGAATTGGCACAAACCAGTGGTGATGACCACTGAGGACCGCAAGGAAGTATGGAAGGGCAAGGAGCTGCACGGGCGGTTCTATCGGGCCTTAACAGGGTCCGATGTGGACCTACTCGCGTCGGTGAACTGGTTGCGTTTCGGTGACCTCTTTGGGGAGACCGAGGGTTTTGTCTGTGCAATTATGGATGAAGTTATCAAGACGAATAACTACCGGAAATATATTATGAAAGACGGTACGGTCGACATCTGTCGGGCATGCCGCCGTCCGGGAGAGTCTCTTCGTCATATTATTTCCGGTTGTTCTCATCTTGCTAACGGCGAGTATTTACACAGACATAACCTTGTAGCCAGGATCATCCATCAGCAAATTGCCTTTCAATACGGCCTTGTCGAGTCTGAGGTGCCGTACTATAAGTACGCACCGGCGCCAGTTCTCGAAAATGGTCGTGCATTGCTCTATTGGGACCGCTCTATCATTACGGACAGGACTATTGTTGCCAATAAGCCTGATATCGTACTGGTAGATCGGTCCCAACGCCGGGCAGTGCTCGTTGACATCACCGTTCCCCATGACGAGAACCTCGTGAAAGCCGAGAAGGACAAGCTCAGCAAGTACCTTGACTTGGCTCACGAGGTAACCGCCATGTGGAATGTTGATTCAACGATCATTGTACCGATAGTTGTTTCGGCGAACGGCCTTGTAGCGAAGAGCCTCGACCAACATCTCAAGAGGCTCTCGCTAGACGGTTGGATCAAGGGTCGTATGCAGAAGGCAGTGCTCCTTGACACGGCACGTATTGTCAGGAGGTTCCTCACTCTGCAGCCCTAACCACCGGTAGCTTGGGCCCTGCCCCGCTGCCGGCGGCACTCTAGGTTTAGGTTTTTTGTAATATTTTGTTTTTTTATAGAAATATTGTAAAAAACTTAGACTTAAGATTGTAAATAAATAAAGTGAATAATACATTTATTTATTAGAATCAAAGTAAACAGGCAAGCTTAACCTATTAACATTATATGTAGATATGAAAGTGATGCTCGAAATAAGTACTAAAATAACTCCTACTAATGACCTCTTGCAGTTGCAGTACCCGTTGCAGTTGTCTGCAACTGTAGTCCGTATTCGTTGTAGTCTGTACTCTGTACTCTGCGCCATCGGGTCGGTCCACTTTCAACCACCTTCTCAGAAGCGCGCGTTACATCCGGTCGCGGGCACACATCGCGCGTACCCTACTGGCCATTTAGATAGTTTATTCCCGAAATCCCCACTAACCATTCCTCCTAACTAGTAGGGAATAATCCCCACTATTTTGAACATAAAGCAAATTATAATAAAACACCCTTTAGGCAGATACAGGTTACGAGATAGGCAGGTACGCTTTTTACTAGTTCCACAACCGGTCCAGTCGTCATCGTGAACCTAGTGTTCAACGTTATTTCGAGTAGCTTATAGAAATTATAGAATTAATCGAACCGGTCTCCACGTCACTCGCTTGTCTTATTCTCAGACACGATGTTGTATGGAGCTAGGGTTATTGGGCAGAATCCTCAAAACAATCCGTCGGGGGCTGCTAATGCTACCTGTGTTCCCAATTATTTCAGTTAAAATGAAGCAGTAAAGAAAAGCTATTGAGAGAGATGCAGCAATTTATGTCTAAAAAGACTACATTAGTTACGTAGACCGTATCTACCTAACGCAATATCAATTAGTCACAAACTCATAAAACTGCAAAATTTCAGTTAATTTCAGGGCAGGCAGCTGCAGTCCCGGAGGATTTTCTTGGGTATAACTTATCTTTCGTTACTTTCCCTTTTAGTTCGGGGGTCTTTAGTTTACATCCGTCGTGGGAATACTCAAAATTTTTCATTTTGTTTTTTCGAATATAGTATGAACGACTTACATACCTTTTATGACAGACCATATTATAGCATTGGACATAGTTTTGTTTGCTGATGATACTTCACTCGTTATTAAAACTGATAGGAAAGACAGTGAACTAAAGGAACTAGAAATGAACATAAAATTGTAGTACCCGGGTTCAGATTAAGTAAAACTAATAAATATAGTATAAACGACTTACATATCCTTTATGACAGACCATATTATAGCATTGGACATAGTTTTGTTTGCTGATGATACTTCACTCGTTATTAAAACTGATAGGAAAGACAGTGAACTAAAGGAACTAGAAATGAACATAAAATTGTAGTACCCGGGTTCAGATTAAGTAAAACTAATAAATATAGTATAAACGACTTACATATCCTTTATGACAGACCATATTATAGCATTGGACATAGTTTTGTTTGCTGATGATACTTCACTCGTTATTAAAACTGATAGGAAAGACAGTGAACTAAAGGAACTAGAAATGAACATAAAATTGTAGTACCCGGGTTCAGATTAAGTAAAACTAATAAATATAGTATAAACGACTTACATATCCTTTATGACAGACCATATTATAGCATTGGACATAGTTTTGTTTGCTGATGATACTTCACTCGTTATTAAAACTGATAGGAAAGACAGTGAACTAAAGGAACTAGAAATGAACATAAAATTGTAGTACCCGGGTTCAGATTAAGTAAAACTAATAAATATAGTATAAACGACTTACATATCCTTTATGACAGACCATATTATAGCATTGGACATAGTTTTGTTTGCTGATGATACTTCACTCGTTATTAAAACTGATAGGAAAGACAGTGAACTAAAGGAACTAGAAATGAACATAAAATTGTAGTACCCGGGTTCAGATTAAGTAAAACTAATAAATATAGTATAAACGACTTACATATCCTTTATGACAGACCATATTATAGCATTGGACATAGTTTTGTTTGCTGATGATACTTCACTCGTTATTAAAACTGATAGGAAAGACAGTGAACTAAAGGAACTAGAAATGAACATAAAATTGTAGTACCCGGGTTCAGATTAAGTAAAACTAATAAATATAGTATAAACGACTTACATATCCTTTATGACAGACCATATTATAGCATTGGACATAGTTTTGTTTGCTGATGATACTTCACTCGTTATTAAAACTGATAGGAAAGACAGTGAACTAAAGGAACTAGAAATGAACATAAAATTGTAGTACCCGGGTTCAGATTAAGTAAAACTAATAAATATAGTATAAACGACTTACATATCCTTTATGACAGACCATATTATAGCATTGGACATAGTTTTGTTTGCTGATGATACTTCACTCGTTATTAAAACTGATAGGAAAGACAGTGAACTAAAGGAACTAGAAATGAACATAAAATTGTAGTACCCGGGTTCAGATTAAGTAAAACTAATAAATATAGTATAAACGACTTACATATCCTTTATGACAGACCATATTATAGCATTGGACATAGTTTTGTTTGCTGATGATACTTCACTCGTTATTAAAACTGATAGGAAAGACAGTGAACTAAAGGAACTAGAAATGAACATAAAATTGTAGTACCCGGGTTCAGATTAAGTAAAACTAATAAATATAGTATAAACGACTTACATATCCTTTATGACAGACCATATTATAGCATTGGACATAGTTTTGTTTGCTGATGATACTTCACTCGTTATTAAAACTGATAGGAAAGACAGTGAACTAAAGGAACTAGAAATGAACATAAAATTGTAGTACCCGGGTTCAGATTAAGTAAAACTAATAAATATAGTATAAACGACTTACATATCCTTTATGACAGACCATATTATAGCATTGGACATAGTTTTGTTTGCTGATGATACTTCACTCGTTATTAAAACTGATAGGAAAGACAGTGAACTAAAGGAACTAGAAATGAACATAAAATTGTAGTACCCGGGTTCAGATTAAGTAAAACTAATAAATATAGTATAAACGACTTACATATCCTTTATGACAGACCATATTATAGCATTGGACATAGTTTTGTTTGCTGATGATACTTCACTCGTTATTAAAACTGATAGGAAAGACAGTGAACTAAAGGAACTAGAAATGAACATAAAATTGTAGTACCCGGGTTCAGATTAAGTAAAACTAATAAATATAGTATAAACGACTTACATATCCTTTATGACAGACCATATTATAGCATTGGACATAGTTTTGTTTGCTGATGATACTTCACTCGTTATTAAAACTGATAGGAAAGACAGTGAACTAAAGGAACTAGAAATGAACATAAAATTGTAGTACCCGGGTTCAGATTAAGTAAAACTAATAAATATAGTATAAACGACTTACATATCCTTTATGACAGACCATATTATAGCATTGGACATAGTTTTGTTTGCTGATGATACTTCACTCGTTATTAAAACTGATAGGAAAGACAGTGAACTAAAGGAACTAGAAATGAACATAAAATTGTAGTACCCGGGTTCAGATTAAGTAAAACTAATAAATATAGTATAAACGACTTACATATCCTTTATGACAGACCATATTATAGCATTGGACATAGTTTTGTTTGCTGATGATACTTCACTCGTTATTAAAACTGATAGGAAAGACAGTGAACTAAAGGAACTAGAAATGAACATAAAATTGTAGTACCCGGGTTCAGATTAAGTAAAACTAATAAATATAGTATAAACGACTTACATATCCTTTATGACAGACCATATTATAGCATTGGACATAGTTTTGTTTGCTGATGATACTTCACTCGTTATTAAAACTGATAGGAAAGACAGTGAACTAAAGGAACTAGAAATGAACATAAAATTGTAGTACCCGGGTTCAGATTAAGTAAAACTAATAAATATAGTATAAACGACTTACATATCCTTTATGACAGACCATATTATAGCATTGGACATAGTTTTGTTTGCTGATGATACTTCACTCGTTATTAAAACTGATAGGAAAGACAGTGAACTAAAGGAACTAGAAATGAACATAAAATTGTAGTACCCGGGTTCAGATTAAGTAAAACTAATAAATATAGTATAAACGACTTACATATCCTTTATGACAGACCATATTATAGCATTGGACATAGTTTTGTTTGCTGATGATACTTCACTCGTTATTAAAACTGATAGGAAAGACAGTGAACTAAAGGAACTAGAAATGAACATAAAATTGTAGTACCCGGGTTCAGATTAAGTAAAACTAATAAATATAGTATAAACGACTTACATATCCTTTATGACAGACCATATTATAGCATTGGACATAGTTTTGTTTGCTGATGATACTTCACTCGTTATTAAAACTGATAGGAAAGACAGTGAACTAAAGGAACTAGAAATGAACATAAAATTGTAGTACCCGGGTTCAGATTAAGTAAAACTAATAAATCGTTCCTGGCTAATGATGTCAGATTCTAACAGTAACATTCCTAAAGCTAATTAAGCTAAAACTAATTACCACAAGGAAAGTTTAAACGTATAGTTAAGAAAGTATTATTTAAAAAAGCGTATTATAAAATTAAGGCATAAAAAGAATGCTGAGACGAGTTTTTTACCCTTCTTTTTGCTCGGCTTATACCAATTTGGATCGGGTACGGTGGGGGTTTTTGGAAGGTTCGTTGACTGAGCACGGACTGGGTACCAACTACCAATGTTGATGTTTTTGTCATTTATTATGTTCTAATAAAAACAGCATTAGTTTTAGTAGTTTTTTAGTGTAGACAAACGTTACAGATACCCGCCGTTAGAGTCATTTATTTCAACTTTCATGAGTGCTCCCTTGGGGCCTTTGTATGAATATCATTTTGAATTTGCATCAAAAAAAGGTTGTTATGTAAACTGCCCATTTTCTTGCTGACTGTATATTTTTTCCAAAATCTGTAAATGCAGGTGAAAATAACTTCAAAAATTGTAGATAGGTATATATATCATATCAGACCTGTCTATCTATATCAAAGAGTTAAATTCCTTCAGCCATTTAGATAAACGCAAGCTTTGCGATACTATTGGACAGCGGTCAAGGGCGAAGGACGTACACAATTATTAAGTGTTCGAAGATTATAAACTGTATTTATCGAACAGTGCAGCGCAGCGGTTACAGTCCACAACCGAGTGGCACCCGGCGAGGCGACTTATAGTCTGTCCCTATGAAGGTATGTGATGTTCTGATTTTCTGACGTAATGTGGTCGGCGCACAGATCTCTGTGGGTCGGCGGAGCCGAACTACAATTTGTATGGATGACTTGTATGATAGACAAAGCCAGAAAAGGGACAAGTTGCAAACAGACCGCTCCGAAGTATCCGATAGCTGAGAGCAGCGAGCTCGGCATCGCGGCCTTGACTACAACCAAATAACAAGTTGTTTGCTTACTGCTTAGATCACCGACGTCGACGACGGCGCTGGTAATATCCGATAAACGTAGCTTCAGGAAGGTCGAACACACCGTCACAGTTTTTGTTCATATAAAAACACGCGATCAGCCAAATGTAAAACATTATTAATTGCTTGGAAGGTGAATCAACGATGATTTATATTTTTACGAGTACTCTTATTATTTATAGGAAATATCCTCAACCTACGCTTGGTCAGGTTTTATACAATTAACAGTAAAAGTGTAGAATGCAATGAACCAATAATGAAAAATGTTAATAATGAATTGCATAAAATATTAAATGTTCCTTTTTCGTTTAGTTTTGAGAGGTGCACTTCATTGTAGGCTTAGTGCAAATCTCAGTGCATCGCCAAATAATAACAGGTGAGACCAAACGGACGGATCAAACAAGTAAGTTTGTAGGAGATAAGAAATTAGTCCTAATTTGGGAATTAGATACATGTACGCAGCGAAACCCGATTTCTGTGCGTATTATCACCGTATTATAATTAGTTATTATAAAAACCTCCTAGGAGCCATTACAGCCCTTACTAACAAAATATTATCCCAGTTACGTCACTGACATATTTTACGGTGCCCACTTATGTGATTTGGAAAAGAGATGGAGGAATCAGGCCCATCGCGGTCGGTACAACGGAGGTACCGTCGGTCGCCTGACACCCGCAATTTGTTGCCGGAAGAAAGTGATACTTTACGCGACCATTTTTAACTGATCCATTTATGTTTCGGATCTTGTGGCGGCTGCGAGGCTGCGAGGCTGCGGGGAGACACTCAGCCGTGACACCGAAGCTTTTGTGCTGAGGTGGATGGAAAATGTGGTGGAAAAGGTGGATGGAAACGCTTAAACGGACGTAAAAATTCTGTTGATACGAGCGCCTGGTGTCACAAATAAAATGTGAATTACCTTAGTTTCTTTTATTTTTGTAAAACAGACATTACTGTGAATGCTTTTGTTACAGATTTACGGATAAAAATACATACGGTATAAATATATAATTATTTGACATTCATTATTTTGGTCTCCTTATAAATTTTTGTAGTGGATGTTAGAAAATGATAATTGAAAACCATTTTTATTATTTTATTTTGTGCGACTTGTAGTTCAGCTGGTTTTGTTTTCGAGGCGGTACCCCAAATTTCAACTAGATTTAACAGACTTCATCAAAAACTGCTTAAACTGATTGATTAGTAGTGTTGTCTAAA
This sequence comes from Crocallis elinguaria, assembly GCA_907269065.1. NCBI lineage: Eukaryota > Metazoa > Arthropoda > Insecta > Lepidoptera > Geometridae > Crocallis > Crocallis elinguaria. Next base: position 38,640,241 of record OU026065.1, read on the forward strand.
TATTGTCGTGGGTCGTGACTCGTGGCAGACCGTGAGTAGAGCGTGGTGGTCGCGAGTGCGGGCGAGGGCTCCGGCGCCGGTCGCCGCCGCGCGCCGCCAGCCGGCAACAAGTGGCCGCTGGCCGTTACCTGCACGTGCTCGCAATCACGTCGGATTCCGATCGCTTCGGATTCCGCCGTGCAGACTGTGCGGGAGGTGCGTGGAATGGCAATGAGCAAGTCCACCGCGATTCGGACTCCAGCGGAGGTACTCTGTCGGAGGTCTAGTTTGGTCGCAGCTCGTCTGCGGTTCATGTGCTGCCAGGACTTGGAGCTCAATCATCTCAAACTTTGGGCCTTAGTATTGCATCCATGTACATTAGTACATGGGTGTATTTTTTGACTCGGCAGTGACGGTAGTAGGTACGCTAAACGTTGTTCTATAGGGAAACGTTCATGGAAAATAGACTGTGATCTGAATTCACAGATTTTGGGAAAATCTACAGTCAGCAAGAGAATGAGCAGTTTACACAAAAACTCTTTTGATTCCAATTTTAACGTCCAAATAAGAATACTGGATGCAATAAGAAGTAGTGCAACGCTACGTGAAGATTGAAGTTAAACATGCTAATATGTATTAAACGGCTATAGTTGCTTTTCGTAATCAATAGTGATCGTGACGCGAGAAAAGTAACGTAAACCATAGATCCAGGAGAGTAGAGCGGCGCTAGTTAGCTCGCTAGTAGTTATGACGCGACGGTCAGCCGCCGGTGGCCCGGGCCCGGCCGGGCCGCACGCTAGCACGCTAAGCATTTAATCAATACTTAACGGCATAATCGGTGACTAATTAAATGGTCGAGGTATCGCATTACACGCCCTGGGCCCACCACCGCACTAAGTGCGCACACGTGGGCCCGCGGAGCCGCCGCGCGCCGGCCCGGGGCGAGGCGGGACGGCCGCCAACATGTGGATGTGCACGTGCGTAATATAGGTAATTATAATGACTAATGTGACATAATCGGAAAAATGCCTTTCCGTGTTCTTGCGCTCGCCTTTATTTACGAAAGAGCCATTAGCACTTGGAGCAAAGAACTACCTATAATACATAGCTTTGGCATGAGCGAATTTAATACCTACTGGTATATATATACCGAGCCCGATTTAGACTAAAATCTGCATCCGGAGCCGGATCGATTGAATAGCAAAGCAGGAGACATCGTCTCATTCAAACGTATTACAGATTAAACAAAGGCTTTCAGAGTAAGAGGAGCTAATCCCGTCTCAGAAGCAGAGAACTGGCTAACGATTGCGCGAAAAGCTAATCAAAGCAATCCGGATTTGTTTCTAAAGCAAAAACAAAGGATCTTATGAGCGTTACTTTAGTAGATAGGCACGTATGACACACTAGTGTGTAGTAATATGTTAGTGCTTTGTAAATAGGGTGCCAGTATAGCAGGGTTACCCCTACATTTGGGGGAAAATTAGTGGGAGTGGGGCATTATATTTTTAGGATTTTTTTTTGTTATCTGCATGTACTTTCCTATGGCTCAATACTTTTTTTCTGGCCATTGTATATATCTATATATATATCTAGTAAACGTTGTAAACGTAGTAATCGAAATATAATTAAATAAATTTTTTGAAAAACCCCCGACTAAACGGGAAAATAAAGAAAAATAAGTTAAAGAAAATCCGTCGGGAGCCGCCAATGCCATCTGTGTTCCCAATTTCAGTTAAAATGAAGCAGTACAGGAAAGCTTTTGAGAGAGATGCAGCAATTTATATCTAAAAAGACTACAAACATAGTTACGTAGGTATATCTACCTAACGTAATTTCAATTAGTCACAAACTCATAAAGCTGAAAAATTTCATGCAGGCAACAGCAGCCTCGGACGATTTTCTTGGGTTTAACTTACTACTTTCGTTAATTTCTCTTTTAGTCGGGGGTTTTTCGATTACAACGTCTACATCCGTCGAGGATTTTTTCAAAACTTGCTTTTTTTAATAGAGTATTTATAATTTTAAATTTATCTAGGGGTTTTCTAAGAAATTGTAGCGATTTATGGGCTTTTTGACCATAGCTTATGGGGAAATATTTTTGGGAATTGGTAACACTGTATATAGTTACTGCTAGTGTATACTATTAGTTATTCTGTTCTGCGATGCTAGTGAGCGTTGCGCACGCGCACTCGCTGCGGGATCGGTGCGTACCTACTTCATTATTATCAATGAGGAGACGGGGCGCGGGGTCATCGGCTGTAATTGACGAACCGTCTCTTGAACGATCTCTTCTTCGTTTGTTACAATAGGCTTCATTATTCTGATTAACAGGAACGTGGTTTCATTCAAATGTTGGCACAATGAAACAGTAGCGCCTGATTCATTCAAATTCAAATACTTTTTTCATATAGGCACCGAGGGAGCACTTATGAAGGTTAAAATAAATGTCTCTAACAGCGGGTCTCTATAACTTTCGTTTACCCGAATCACAGACTAAAACTAATACTGTCTTTATCAGAACATAATAAATGACAAAGACATCAACAGACCCAATCCGTGCTCACAGTCAACGAGCCTTCTAGAAACCCACCGTGCCCGTTCCAAATTGGTACAAGCCGAGCGAGAAAAAGGGCAAGAAACTCGTCTCGGCGTCCTTTTTAAAAAGGTGATTAGCATAGTGGTAAGGAAGCATTTATATGTGTTCCGGGAGCTGCAGAGAGCCAATTCTATTCTATGTTCAGCGTGTTCACTATCATACATCACGTCTCCGATCACTCCGTCACATCAGATCGGCCCTCGTCATCCGTTTCCGACGCCATTTAGTGTTCACTTTTACAATATTTTTTACCTAAGTGTGGTTTTACCTGTGGTAAGTACCTACCAACTTGAATCTTAATAGTGTTTTTCTGTTTAACATGTGACATTGTCCCACTTTACGGAGAACAGCAAAGCATTTGTTAGTGTTAACTAATAAACAAACTAGCATATTGCAGATGCGATGAGGTCATCAGAGAAAGATCTATTTATCAACAAGTTTAAAAAAAAAGGTACGTATGTACTACCTAAAAACATTAGCACATGAATACGAAGCGAATGTAGAACAAACGATGAAATCAATTTACACTAATTTGATAAAATGATGCTTCTATGAAATTGTACACTTGTAATATGTGTAACTGTAGGTACCTATATCAGTGGAGGCGAGTCGTCTCTCGCACCTTGCTGACGTGACGTCACCGAGTCGTGCTGTCGATGCACGACGTCGTCCTGAGGGCCGCGGCGCCGGCGAGGGCGCGCGCGACGACGGCTCGCACGTCTCAGTTCTCACTCATTGGCACATGTTGCCGTCGTAAGGGCATTTGATTTAGCAATTGGCATCTCAAGGAAACACCGATCAGTTAAATGGCATCTGATTATTTTGAATTATATTTATGTTCAAAGTGTGACAAAAGCAGTGTGCTTCCAACTATTTACATGACGCGAAGAATGCTGCGTCACCCGGCCGCTTACTCCGATAGGTACCTACTTGGACTTCAATTCGTAGAGTACTTTGAATAGTGTCACAGAATACATAATATTACCGTGTTACCACAAGAAACAACTTTTAGATGACTGATTGGCTAGACAGTATAGATAAATGATTAGAAATGTCACAACAGAATGGAGTTACACTACTTAGATCAAGATTTGTGGTTGTTCATATTTAAATACGCGATTTAAGCATGTTCAAAGGTTGCGTAACACGAGTTTAGACTTTAGAGTGCGTTTAAATTTTTTGTGGTAAGAACTTTGAACTTGGACGTAAGCATTGATTAGAAGTAGAATCTTGATGGATGTTAGGTAGGTATGGTTATTTCACGTAGTATGTATCATGGTATGAATAACATATTAAAAGGCTTCTTCGTATAGGTTGAACACAATCAGGTGTCACGGTAGGTACTTACCAGTCACACACAAACACACTCACCCACCGCACCGGGTTTAGGAAATACCAATGACAATTATTATTTCACGACGCATTATGAATAATCATGCACATGACGACGCAAATAAAAAATTCACACAGACGACAAATCTATACAAATATATAAAATTGAAGTGTCTGTTTGTAAAGTCAAAATAATAGCATTTTACCAAATGCATATGAAAGTATATTCGCGATTCGAAAAAAGGACTAACTACATGTGGCCACTGGCCAGGTGTTCTCGTGACCACGGACAATGCAACCTGATCGAAACGTCGCGTGGAGATAAAAACCATGTTTTTATCGCGATTAAGTCCCGTTCTTATAAGTAAAGAATGTCCTAGAGTTAGGTCCACTTAAGGAACGTTTTTTGTTACGATTGAGAATATGAGTGTAAAACCCAGGAATTATCTTGAGTCTGCTTCTCTTCAAGCTCTTAATCATTGGGGCAATCACAAGCTTTATGTGGTAAACGTATCCTCTTCCTTTAGGCATCAATCTTTTGTATTGAAATAAGGTTGAAAATGGCGATGAGTTTTTTTAGTTAAAGGTTATCTCAAAATATTGAGTATTTCGAGACAAAAAAAATTTCGTGATCTTTTTTTGCGATTTTTTACAAGATTCTGGGCCATTTGTATAAAATATTTTATAGATAATTTTTTTCTATAAACACTTAGCTATACTACTGCCTTTCTTTTTGCTTGTATGAAAACGGGGATTTGTGCAACGAAATACAGGACATTTTCGTAACTTTTGCTTTAGCCCCCAATAAACAGCAACAGGCTGGGTACACTCCGCGCTCAATTAGAGCGGGCGTCGGGAGCGGTCCGACCCGGCGCCGGCGCTGGGGCGAGTGCGGCGCCTCTCACAAGCTCGAATGTGACTCAGAGGCGTCCGCGTCGGCGACTTCGGCAGCGGCACTGTGTCACGGCCGTGGACCAGGACAAGAGCAGGACCGTCGCGCGTCGACCGGGGTGAACGCCCTCCGCGCTCGCACGCCCCCACGTGTGCAGGGCGCGGCCGCACTGCTCGCGCGGACAGCCGCCGCCGCGCGCCGCCTCGCCTGGACATGTTATTATTATTGTGTCTACTGCACTGAAAAGGGATCGAGTCCCTACTCACTACAGTGGTCTACTAACATACGAGTGGCGTGACATGCTGGTGTTTGGTGGGAGCAGTGTTCCCACGGGCCGGGCGCGGGCGGACGAAAACATATTAATTATTGCCTACGACGTAAAACATTTTACTAGAAGGACAGACAGATGTATTACTTATTATAACATAATATTAATCATGCAGAGAGCAAAAACACAAGTAAAAAAATAAAACGGTGGCTTTCTCAGAGAACATCTAAAAGAAGATCGCTCGCTGATCTTCGTCGGTAGTCACGCAGTACCTACACCGAGAAGGTCACGTGGTAGTTATCAATCTCGTGACCTTGACTTAATTCCACGTCCGAACTAGATAGATTAGAATTCCCACAACGAGCGCGTCTGTACTTACGTTATCCGAAATGCAATATCAGCGAGAGGTAGAGCTGATTAGCACGGCTGACGTCAGGAGCCTTGGACGGTCAGATTTCGTACAAATATCGAACCTTGGGCGAGAAGAGAACAACTACCTCCATACTTTTGAACGACTAGTCGTGTTTCATTTCGGCGGAATAGTTTCTAGTTTTTTTGTTGTTTTTTCGATCGGTGAAGTGGGAAAGTGGTTGAAGGTTCTTCAAATAAGACGGCAGATCCGAGTCGCACATAACAAACCGCGGAGGGCTTGTGATTTTCAGCGTAATCCGCGCTGAAATTGTGCATTTGACAGCCACTACTAGATAATTTCACCGACTACCTACATTGCCGAAACCGACGTCAACGAAGGTGTTGAGCTTGACAGCTGCCAGTGTCACTGCTGTCAACGGGTGAATGCTTGAGTGACACGACAGGTTCGTTTACGGAGTGAGTTTGACTTATTGCTTCGTTCAAAAACTATTTTTATCTTTTTGTCTTTCACACTTGTGTTACATAAAATTTAGTGAAGATGAACTGTGGTGCCTGTGAGAAGCTTATAAAGGACATTGAATTAAAAACCTGCAGGGCTTGTCATGGGAACTATCATTACCAGTGCTTAGGCATCTCCAGTGAGAATTTTTCAAAAGAATCTAAACAAGCCAAGTTTAACTGGAAGTGTCCCCAGTGTAAGACCAAGGAGAGAAAAGGCGATAACTCTAATACTCCGGTTAGGTCACAGGCCCATCAGATAGAGTCCCCGACTGGCGATGTGTCTGGGTCCAAAGTCTTCGAAGAAATGAAGGCGTATTTTGATCTGAAGTTTGAAGAGATATCCTCAAGGATCGCCAAGGACGTCCAGTCTAAAATTGTTAGAGAGAGTAAAGAAACCAACTCCAAAATTCAGAATCTGACTGAAGGTGTTCAATATATGACCTGCCAATTCGATGACCTGAAGAAGCTTCTTGAACAACAATCAAAAGAAATCACTGCACTTAAGGAGTCTAATATGGTACTCAGAGAGGAAAATTCTGATTTGCAAAATAGAGCCCGAGACATGAATTTGCGGCTTTCCCAGGTTGAGCAGCAAGCAAGGGAAAGTAATCTAGAGATACAGTGCGTACCCGAGGCTAAGAATGAAAACGTTCTTAATATTGTAAAGCAGGTCAGCCAAGCCGTAGCTTTTAACCTCGGTGACAACGAGCTTTTGATGGCACATCGTGTGGCCAAAGTGAAAAATGACTCATCTAGACCACGAGCCATTGTAGTAAAGTTGGCAACTCCACATGTTAGAGATAACTTTCTGGGATCAATTCGTCTCTATAATAGGGCGAACGAACAGGATAAGTTGAGTACTGCACACCTTGGCATAGCTGGAGACAAACGCCCTATTTACGTGTCGGAGCATCTTTCACCTGCTAATAAGCAACTGCATGCTGCGGTGAGAGTGGCGGCAGCAGCAAAATGCTATCAGTTTGTTTGGATCCGGGGTGGACGTATATTTGTTAGGAAGAACATTACATCCAAGCCTGTTCTTATAAAGGACTTGGATTTTGTTAAATCTTTATGAAATAGGTCACGCAGGGCAACTTAAAGATTTATTACCAAAATGTAAGAGGATTACGAACCAAAACCCATAAATTGTATATGAATGCTTTGTTACATGACTATGACATATTGGTCCTGTCGGAGACATGGCTGAACGACTCTGTATTTGATAATGAATTAATAGATAATCGCTACAACGTTTTTAGACGTGATCGTCAAGATTGCTCATCGGCTAAGACAGAGGGAGGCGGAGTACTGTTAGCTGTGTTGAATAAATACGAAGTGTTACGTAAACCGAAATGGGAAATTAATTGTGAGCACTTATGGCTCGTCCTCAAATTAAAGAAAGGTTCGTCTGTATTCCTTTTTAATATATGCGCACTATACTTACCACCGCCAATAAAATTAGAATCACTTGAATATATCTTGGACAATATTACACATGTTATTAATAATGAAGCTGTACCGAACTCCCAAACTTTGATATTGGGCGACTTTAATCTGCCCACTATTCAATGGGTTTCGGATAAAGACTCGATTTCTCTGAGCCCTCAGTCGGGAGCGAGTTCTTTGGATGCTTTGTTCATAGATGCCTTGGCGTTTAACGGCGTTAACCAATATAACGGTGTTCTTAACAAAAATGGACACACTCTGGATCTTGTTCTTAGCACCCATAGTAAAAATCCGTTAGTGGTTGTGGAGAATAGCGCACCTTTGATTGACCTGGATTCTCACCATCCTGCTTTGTACATCACAGTTGGTGTTGGTAAATTTAGACCTATGAAGAGAAAACCTACTATGACCTATAAATTTTTTGAATCGAATTACGGTGAAATCAATGATAAGCTTTCTAAAATAGATTGGTCCGGGATTTTAAAAGTTTGTTACAGTGTTGACGATATGGTGGCTTTGTTTTATGAAAATTTTATGCCAATAATATATGAGAACACTCCGTTGAGGCCTTCAAAAAATGAACGCTATCCAGTTTGGTTTTCGGTGCCACTAATTAAATGTTTAAACGAAAAAGCGAAATATCATTCAAAATATAAACAATACGGAAATTTACAGGACAAAGTTTCATTTATAGATGCTCGAAAAAGATGCGATTTATTGCTCACGGATTGCTTTTCCCTGTTCAATCAAAATGCATCTTTGCTCTTAAAAAAAAACCCTAAACACATTTGGCGTTACGTAAATAGTTTAAAAGGTAATAACAGCTCTCTACCAAACCAAATGTATCTTAATAATAAAAAAGCATTGGGAGGTCAAGAGGTATGCAATTTATTCTCTGAGCATTTTAATTCAGTTTATCAGTCAGCTGCTTCCTTAAACCAATCTCATTGCGACCTGGTGCCGGGTTTAAAATCTGACACGCCTTCTCTTAATCGTATTTTTGTAACAAAGGCCGAAATTTTTAAAGCACTTTCTGCTCTTGATGCTAACAAAGGTGCTGGTCCAGATTTACTGCCTTCTGTAGTGCTGAAGCAGTGCGCGTCGGGACTGTGTGAGCCTCTTTCTATAATATTTCAACATTCTTTAAATACTGGAGTCTTTCCTTCTAAATGGAAGGTGGCTCATCTAACCCCGATTTACAAGAAGGGAGACTTGTCTCTAGTTGAGAACTATAGACCTGTCTCAATTCTTTCTGGAGCCGGTAAATTATTAGAGTCTATAATAGTTAAAAAAGTTCATTGGCATGTGGCCCAAATTCTTAATATTGGTCAGCACGGTTTTATGCCACGAAGATCTACCAGCACCAATCTCATGGGCTATGTGAATGATGTGTTAGAAGTATTGGACAAAGGTGGTGAAACTCATGCTATCTATACAGATTTTAGTAAAGCTTTTGATCTAGTCCATCATGACTTGTTGCTGACAAAACTTAATAAACTGGGTATTCATGGGACACTGTTGCGGTGGTTTGAGTCATATCTGCGGAATAGGTCTCAGCTGGTGGTCGTCAAAGGTTTTTGTTCTGTGCTAACCGGAGTACCGTCAGGTGTTCCTCAGGGTTCACATTTGGGTCCAATCCTCTTTCTGATCTTTATTAATGATCTGCCTAATATCATTCAGTCAAACGTTAAACTGTTTGCAGATGATTTAAAAGTATACAAAGAAATCAGAGGGCAGAAGGATGTTGAGGATCTTCAGGTGGATCTTGACAATATTAGCCAATGGTGTATACAGAACCATATGTCTTTGAATGCATCCAAATGTTTTTGCATAAAGTTCACGCGCAAACGTAATTCATTTCCGGCAACTTATAACATTGGTTTGGATCCACTAGCGGAAGTCACATCAATACGCGACCTAGGGATTACCATTGACCCAGTGCTTAGTTTTAGAAGTCATATTGACAATATTGTTAAGAAATCCAGCAAAATTTGTGGGTTTGTTTCTAGGCAAGCTAAGATATTTAAAAATAGAGATTTATCTATTGGTCTTTTTAATAGCTTGGTTCGGAGTATCCTGGAATACTGCAGTGTTGTCTGGAACCCGGGGTATCAGGTTCACTCATTGAGATTGGAACGAGTTTTGAAGCGCTTCATGTATCAACTTGCCTATATGGACAACAATTGTAAAGCGCTTCAGAGCTATCAGTCTCGTTTGGATTTCTACAATGTTATGCCCTTGTACAAACGTCGTAAAGTTGCAGATATTATGATGCTATATAAGATCATGAATGGGTTAGTTGATTGTCCGGATTTATTGGAAAAGATTAAAATTAGAGTCCCTCGACCGGGCAGTAAATTAACACAGAGAAACACCTTCATGCTGTCCGCATGTAGGACCAACATGTTGGCGCACTCGCCAATTTACCGCATGTGCAATAGTTATAATGATGAACTCATACAACATTCGTTTGACATCTTCAATAAAGGTTCGTTGTCCTCAATAAAATTGATAATCAATAAAATTGTTTAATTGTGTTTCAGTTTAGGCATTTATCTTTTTATTTAAAAAAATATTTTTGTTTATTGTAGTTATAGAATTGTAAACTATGTGGCCATTTGTGACATTCTAGTTGTTTAAAAGTATGTTTGAAGCTATATTTTTTGTGCATGTTAGGTTCGCATTTGAAAGGCGATATGTTAAATAGTAATACTATATATCTGTATGTTAGTGAGTAATATTATTACATAAAGCTGTTTTGTGAACTTTCAATAAAAAAAAAAAAAAAAAAAAAAAAAAAAAAAAAAGAGCGGTATCGAGCGAGTCGGCCGTCGGCGAGCCTCGACGGAGCGGTCGCCGAGAGGCTTCACTTTAAAACCACTTGTTAAACTTAGTTCGGCGCGCTCGTAACAATGAACGACGGCCGACTTCGGCGGCCCCCATTAGCGCAGAATATATTCTCTGTCCGGACTCCGGTCGGCCCGAATCCGCCTCTGGTTTAGTTTTGGCCCGTCTGAGATCCATGAGATAATTATTGCTGTAGTCCTTTGAGAAGTCCGGTCTAAGGTAGTAACAATACTAAACGTATAATGAGGACAGTTCCCCAGTGCGGCCGCAGCGCGCTGAGCGGCGCTACAACGATTGTTTCCTTCGCCAATAATAATTAGGTTCACGTTTTAATTCCTCAGAACCCAAAGTATTCGGTTTCAGCGCATGATTATTATTGATTATTATTAATAACGTTCAAAATGTTTTGCATTTTTAGATGGAGCTTCTTATTTACTTTCATACTTACTAGGTAGGTAGCCTCACATAGAGCGAAGAATTTGATAGTTATAAGTTACAACCAATCGTAAACAAACATGTGTGTTTCCGACGAGGCGGGTACCTCTGTTAGGTCTTTATGCATTCATCCGTTCATCGACGAATCATCCAAAAGTGAATTGATATTAGTTCCGATAAAATGCCTTCACGACGGCTAGCCGTGTGCGGTCAGCGGTGCGGCGCACAGTGGCCGTTGTCGCGGCGCGCGGTGGCCGGCCGGCTCGCCCGCGGCGCGGCGGGTCAAGTCGTTCCGATACCGATAGCGCAGCGATGTATCGTTTTTGCTCTTCTTTGTACTCGTTTATCTTTATCGATTAAACCTACCGACCTATCAGACCGACCAACGATTGGTGGAACAAAGACTGCTTTAATGCTCACATTTCACATGAGTCATCCTATAGTATAGAGTACGAATGGCCTCTCTCGGACGCTGTGAGATCAAGATTCTGTTTAGCCAGACAACCTTTGGACGTATATAAAAATTAATGCGATCGGGGATGCTCTGCAAGTCTACATCATAGTCATAACGTATAATAACGAAAAGTAGATCATACCTACTTCTAGCAATATAACTTTCAGTTTGCCTTTACGCTACAGGCACGTCATGTACTTGCGTGTAAATCCAGAGCCCGTTTGTGCCTATCCTGCCATGGGCCGCATCAGCACGGGGGCACTCTCTCTCAGTCGCATGCTAGCTGTCAATGTGAATGGATCGGACTGGTAACAGCAAACACAGTCCAACGTTTACGAGGAAACCTTGCTGGCTTTGAGATTGTGTTTCGGAAAGAAATCCCTTAACATTTAGGTTTTATTACTTTTAATTCTGATGGCTTTGTTATTTTGAATGTTTCACGTAATTTTAGACTAGGTATTTATTTTCGACGAGCTCATGTGTTTTGTAATACCTGTTGCTTGACTATTATGATTGTATTCTGCACTTGAACAGAATGTTCTTAGGTTATGTTGTCTTGATTACCGGGGCCGGGCCTGTGATAGGTGTCGGTGGAGCCGGTCCACGGCCGGATCGAATGATAACACCGTGCACATAATAGACCGATGAATCCTTTGACACAAGTTCTTTTTAGTTTTTCTTTAAGCAAATTATGGCTGGCAGTAAAAGGAAAATTATAACATGTCACATAAAAAGTCTGGGATATTGTAATGATTATTTTATTCTCAAAACCGGTGTTTAGCCGTATTTAATGATAGGTACAACTGCTCCTAGCTGCCTATTGCTTCTGTAAAATATTTAGGAAGGTGTTGACTCGCCGCACTCACTGAACGTGGAGTGTCTACATGTCACATCTACAGTCTCATCTCATGGAGTGCATGGAGTGGACATTGCTGTTGGTCTAACGACCTTTACGCCCCAGTGTCACCGACCACTGAAGGGGTAGTGTCAAGAATAAAGGCGCTACGCCTGCTGTACTCACCGCTATCATAGTATATCTACGAAGCTCAAAGCTCTACATTCAACACTCCCACCTGTGCAGTTCACGCTAAAACTCCGACTGTAAGTTTGAAAATAAAAAAGGGTCCACGTATGATGCTTTACAAGTAGGTCCATAAAGCGCGGGCACCCTTGCCGCGCGCCGCCCGCGCGGCGCCCGGGCGCCGGGCGCGGGCGATGCGTTGAGTCGAGCGCCGAGTTGAAGTGCGCGGTGCGTTGCAGATGTACAGCGGCGCGCTGCTGGCGACGGGCGCGCGGCTGGCGTGGGACCCCAGCACGTACGCGTGGTTCCGCTACCTGTGCGCGCCGCAGTACCGCGTGTCGTGCGCCTACGTGGCGGCGGCCGGCGCCTGGCTGCTGGCGCTCGTGTACCTGGCCGCCGCCGCCGCCGCCGCGCCGCGCCCCGCGCCGCGCGCCGCCAGCCGCTGCCTGCACGCGGTCAGTCCCTGCACCAACATTGTATGAGTGATACGAACCCGCCGCCGCCGCCGCCGCGCCGCGCCCCGCGCCGCGCGCCGCGCCGCGCGCCGCCAGCCGCTGCCTGCACGCGGTCAGTCCCTGCACCAACATTGCATGAGTGATACGAACCAGCCGCCGCCGCCGCCGCCGCCGCGCCGCGCCCCGCGCCGCGCCGCGCGCCGCCAGCCGCTGCCTGCACGCGGTCAGTCCCTGCACCAACATTGTATGAGTGATACGAACCCGCCGCCGCCGCCGCCGCGCCGCGCCCCGCGCCGCGCGCCGCCAGCCGCTGCCTGCACGCGGTCAGTCCCTGCACCAACATTGTATGAGTGATACGAACCCGCCGCCGCCGCGCCGCGCCCCGCGCCGCGCCGCGCGCCGCCAGCCGCTGCCTGCACGCGGTCAGTCCCTGCACCAACATTGTATGAGTGATACGAACCCGCCGCCGCCGCCGCCGCGCCGCGCCCCGCGCCGCGCGCCGCCAGCCGCTGCCTGCACGCGGTCAGTCCCTGCACCAACATTGTATGAGTGATACGAACCCGCCGCCGCCGCGCCGCGCCCCGCGCCGCGCCGCGCGCCGCCAGCCGCTGCCTGCACGCGGTCAGTCCCTGCACCAACATTGTATGAGTGATACGAACCCGCCGCCGCCGCCGCCGCGCCGCGCCCCGCGCCGCGCGCCGCCAGCCGCTGCCTGCACGCGGTCAGTCCCTGCACCAACATTGTATGAGTGATACGAACCCGCCGCCGCCGCGCCGCGCCCCGCGCCGCGCCGCGCGCCGCCAGCCGCTGCCTGCACGCGGTCAGTCCCTGCACCAACATTGTATGAGTGATACGAACCCGCCGCCGCCGCCGCCGCGCCGCGCCCCGCGCCGCGCGCCGCCAGCCGCTGCCTGCACGCGGTCAGTCCCTGCACCAACATTGTATGAGTGATACGAACCCGCCGCCGCCGCGCCGCGCCCCGCGCCGCGCCGCGCGCCGCCAGCCGCTGCCTGCACGCGGTCAGTCCCTGCACCAACATTGCATGAGTGATACGAACCAGCCGCCGCCGCCGCCGCCGCCGCGCCGCGCCCCGCGCCGCGCCGCGCGCCGCCAGCCGCTGCCTGCACGCGGTCAGTCCCTGCACCAACATTGTATGAGTGATACGAACCCGCCGCCGCCGCCGCCGCGCCGCGCCCCGCGCCGCGCGCCGCCAGCCGCTGCCTGCACGCGGTCAGTCCCTGCACCAACATTGCATGAGTGATACGAACCAGCCGCCGCCGCCGCCGCCGCCGCGCCGCGCCCCGCGCCGCGCCGCGCGCCGCCAGCCGCTGCCTGCACGTGGTCAGTCCCTGCACCAACATTGTATGAGTGATACGAACCCGCCGCCGCCGCCGCCGCGCCGCGCCCCGCGCCGCGCGCCGCCAGCCGCTGCCTGCACGCGGTCAGTCCCTGCACCAACATTGCATGAGTGATACGAACCAGCCGCCGCCGCCGCCGCCGCCGCGCCGCGCCCCGCGCCGCGCCGCGCGCCGCCAGCCGCTGCCTGCACGCGGTCAGTCCCTGCACCAACATTGTATGAGTGATACGAACCCGCCGCCGCCGCCGCCGCGCCGCGCCCCGCGCCGCGCGCCGCCAGCCGCTGCCTGCACGCGGTCAGTCCCTGCACCAACATTGTATGAGTGATACGAACCCGCCGCCGCCGCGCCGCGCCCCGCGCCGCGCCGCGCGCCGCCAGCCGCTGCCTGCACGCGGTCAGTCCCTGCACCAACATTGTATGAGTGATACGAACCCGCCGGCGAGATCGTTCCGCGACTCGAGTGGCGAGCGCGTCCCGTGACCTCCGGTGTGGCCGAGCTGTACGGCGCGCGGCGGTCCGTGGTCGCACAGTGCGGACCACCTCCTCGCGCCTTCTCCCTTCTCTTCTACGATCCCGGAAAAATCGGCTCCTTTTTAATCTTCTTTTGTATTTCTAATGCAATGCGGTCAAACGTGAACCTGTACCTACATACTAATAAACTAATGCGAAAGTTTGTGTGTGTGTGAATGTTTGTTACCACGACGTATCTGCGTGACAACTAAACCGATTCTGATGAAATTTGGAATTAACACATAAGCTATAAAGATATAGGTAGAGGTCCACCACGCGGGTGAAGTCGCGGGTAGAAGCAAGTACAATATAAAGAACTGTAAACAACGTAAGTAATTTTCCACTCGATCTTTAGTCGTTTTCGATCGAGCTAATTGTGAAGCAGACCTCATACTCTGACTGAGTGGACACACCGCGCGATCGCTCGTATAGTCAACGAGTCTCGCAAAAATACGTTTCCCGGCAGCGCCCGGGGCCGGCGGGACGACCGCCCGCGCGCTCGCCGAGTCACCGATCACCGTGGACTATACCACAGAATAGATAATGCTGAACACACAATTACTACGAATATAACCGCCGCTATTCAACAACAACTTAGTCGCTGACCGATGACCTCGCTGCGCGCGCTCGGTATCTATATTTGGTAGATAGTTTTTCCGACAAAGACGTACTGCTTCCTCAGTACTTGCCAGTAAGTATTTATATTAGAAATGCGACTGACGTGTCCGCTACTGCAAGCTCCCTGCGCAAGATCATGTCCGTTGCACGAAGTGGTATCGGTTTGAATATGTAGCTCAATTGAAACACAATTGGAAGAGTCGAAGTATTCACGATCGGTCGAGTCAATTGCCGCCGCCGCCGCCGCCGCGCCGCGCCGGCCGGTCGTCGGAACAGGAATGTCTGAAGCCGTAGTGTAGGTAGTACGAGCCCTGTATAATATAATATCGGTAGGTACTGATGGCGAACACCTACTTGATTTCGTCGCACGTCGCCGTCGTCGGTCTCTTCTGCGATGCGGGTATATGGAATAGATTTCGAAGGTAAAACACTCTTGTGGTGGTCTTTAAAGTTACTTCACATCAGTTGCGCACCACCGCTTATTTACAGCGGCATCTGCACTGAGCACGCAGTGGTTTTGAAACAATTTTTTTGAATAGAGGTCGTAGAAGCTTATGTAGAAGCGAGTGCCGTGCTCGGACTAGATTTCCATCGAGCCCCAACCACAACCACAATAGACGTTACGATATGCGTCAAGCGGGATCGTGGTTTTTCCACGGTTTTCTCGCGGTCCGCGGTCGATGCTTATCCATCAATCACAAATGAGGCGTTCAGGCTGGCTAAACGTGTACCGGCGTGCGGTTGCAGTACTGCTTGGGCGTGGCGGTGCTGGCGCTGAGCGAGGTGTGCTACGGCGCGTGGATGTGCGCTTCGCTGGCGGCGTGGTGGCGCGAGTCGCCGCGCGCCGAGCTGGCGCGCCGCGGGCTGGACGCGCTGCACGACCTGCGGCCCGCGCTGCTGGCCGTCGAGCGGTACCGCGACGTGGCGCGCCCCGTGCTCGACATGATCGACGTGAGTCACGCAACACTCCCCTGTCCTCCTGTACTCGGCGCGAGTCGCCGCGCGCTGGACGCGCTGCACGACCTGCGGCCCGCGCTGCTGGCCGTCGAGCGGTACCGCGACGTGGCGCGCCCCGTGCTCGACATGATCGACGTGAGTCACGCAACACTCCCCTGTCCTCCTGTACTCGGCGCGAGTCGCCGCGCGCTGGACGCGCTGCACGACCTGCGGCCCGCGCTGCTGGCCGTCGAGCGGTACCGCGACGTGGCGCGCCCCGTGCTCGACATGATCGACGTGAGTCACGCAACACTCCCCTGTCCTCCTGTACTCGGCGCGAGTCGCCGCGCGCTGGACGCGCTGCACGACCTGCGGCCCGCGCTGCTGGCCGTCGAGCGGTACCGCGACGTGGCGCGCCCCGTGCTCGACATGATCGACGTGAGTCACGCAACACTCCCCTGTCCTCCTGTACTCGGCGCGAGTCGCCGCGCGCTGGACGCGCTGCACGACCTGCGGCCCGCGCTGCTGGCCGTCGAGCGGTACCGCGACGTGGCGCGCCCCGTGCTCGACATGATCGACGTGAGTCACGCAACACTCCCCTGTCCTCCTGTACTCGGCGCGAGTCGCCGCGCGCTGGACGCGCTGCACGACCTGCGGCCCGCGCTGCTGGCCGTCGAGCGGTACCGCGACGTGGCGCGCCCCGTGCTCGACATGATCGACGTGAGTCACGCAACACTCCCCTGTCCTCCTGTACTCGGCGCGAGTCGCCGCGCGCTGGACGCGCTGCACGACCTGCGGCCCGCGCTGCTGGCCGTCGAGCGGTACCGCGACGTGGCGCGCCCCGTGCTCGACATGATCGACGTGAGTCACGCAACACTCCCCTGTCCTCCTGTACTCGGCGCGAGTCGCCGCGCGCTGGACGCGCTGCACGACCTGCGGCCCGCGCTGCTGGCCGTCGAGCGGTACCGCGACGTGGCGCGCCCCGTGCTCGACATGATCGACGTGAGTCACGCAACACTCCCCTGTCCTCCTGTACTCGGCGCGAGTCGCCGCGCGCTGGACGCGCTGCACGACCTGCGGCCCGCGCTGCTGGCCGTCGAGATCGTCGTCGGATTTATAACTAATTCTATAAGCACTAACAATATTTTTCCTGTGTAACTGTGATAAAATATGCGACACCGGCGAATGAAATGTGTTGTGTGTTGCAGGAGGTGGAGCGCGAGGCGCCTAATAACGTATTTGTAATCATCATATTTGGAATCATCGGATTGATACTCCAGGTAGTGTATTGAAAGTGTTCTGCTTATTGATTATACCAACAATAATTTTAAATAAATTACTAGAACGTTTATGAAATATATTTCAATAGTGTTTACCGACACTAGCGGATGTTCACGCATATATATTACAAAAATTTTGCTTCTAACAGGTTTCTAACCTGTCTTCTGGTTATCTAGACCAGACGCCTTAACCAACTAGGCTATGGGAGCAATCGATGTTGACTGCGAAATTCTTGATATGATGTTTTCTTTCCGGCTTACAAGCCGTAGCTTAACCTTAACAGTTTCAGTGGGTCCACGGGTAATTTTGTTTAACCGCGCTTTTTATTTTATTATTACCCACCAGTGGGCCCAAGTCCGCCTGTCCTAGATACAGAGTACACTAGGTGATAACCGCTCTGTCTCGTTGCAGATCGCGGCGTTCGTGCTGGCGCGGCGGCTGGCGGCGCGGGCGGCGGCGCGGGCGGCGGCGCGGGCGGCGGGGCGCGCGGCGGCGCGCGCGGCGCCCGGCGCCGACGAGGACAGCGACGGCGGCGAGCGCGCGCCGACGCCGCCCGGCTGGCGCAAGCACGCCAACCTGCGCATGTACACCATACTCGACAAAATTTTCTAGCAGGTGAGGCCGCACAATGCAGTAATATAGGCGTGTTGACTTATTTAAATATAATTATAATGTTGCCCCGAAATGGTAGTTTCTGCAATGTTAATTATGGTTAGATTAAGTTAGGTTAAGATAAAGATTATTTATTTGTAAAGACAAGGAAATAGCATACAATGTCAGAAATAAAAAACAACAGCGTGCAAGGTCTTAAATGTTAAACGTGCACAAGTCTTTGCCAATAAATGGCATACAAATATCTATTGGATTACATTATATTCTTTCTACAGTACCTACTTATTACCTATTAATTACATACTTTTATTGAATAATAATATTTATGTCATATCTATAAATACTTATTACCTAACACTACTAAGTATACTAATTACTAAATATTTTCATTGAGTAGTACCTACCATCACTTATAAACTCAGTTACAGAGTAGTAGGCCTTTTCTGCTAGTAATTTTTTAAGTTTAATTTTAAACAAAGATGTAGATGGTTAACGGTTAGATTAAATAGGAATTCTAAAAACACAACATTTTCCTTTATTTTTAAGTAATTTAATTTTTGAAATGTGATCACATCACACGAACACGCTAATCATAGAGTTAGTAGGCACCTCTGTGTTCTGGTAGTAGGTACCCTCCGCTACCCGCGACCGTTGTAGCTCTTTGGGTAGTTGGTACCTACTGTCCATTATGAAATTCGCAATACACACTAGATAATTATGATCTAACTAAAAACAACACTGTATTTAATATCCTATATATAATTTTATATATAATCATATATAAAATCTAAATAACAAATGCAACTCAAACTTCGCGCCAAAATGGAAAACCGTTGTGCCAAACTAACAACAAAAAAAAAAACAAAAATTGAATTTGGAACCATAAACATTTAGTCGCCTAACCCAACAAATCATCCATTCCCGGATTACTTTTTTGACTGAATGTATAATCCCGGCTCCACACGTTGGTTCCTATCGCTGATGGGTATTCTTGAGATTAATATCGAAGAATACGGTCTACTATTTTTATTTAAAGAAAAAATAATTTAGAATAAAATATTCTCACTTGATTTAAGAAAAATATTTTTAAATTTAGATTGCAGATGAATCCAATGTCTGATCCATTGGCTTCGTTCTGCATTCGCCTTCGTCTCGCTGCTTTTGATCTGTTGTTGTGCTCTTCTTCAGGAGGAGAGCGCTCCGGGCGGCCCGGGCCCGAGCCCGCCGCCGTCGCCGCCGCGGCGCGCGCCCGGGCGGCGGCGCGGCCGCGCGGCGCCGCGGCGGCGGCCCGGCGCGGCGCGGGGCGGGGGCGCGGCGCGGGGCGGGGGCGCGGCGCGGGACGCGGGCTGGGACGCCGTGCAGGCGCAGCTGCGCGCGCGCGCGTGCCGGCCGCCGCCGCCGTCCGCGCCGGCCGCCGCGCTGCTCATCCTGCACACGGAGCTGTAGCGTAGAAAGAATCTCTATAAGTTATTTTTGTATCTGTAGAACCCGAAATACCTATTGTAATTTCGGCGGCACCGTGTCGAGCCTTACCCGAGGCTCTATGTAAAGCTCGGGCACGGGAGTCCACGTATATCGATCATTCCATAAATTATTTCTTGCCGAGGCTTTGTAGCCGATGAAAAGAAATTGTCGACGATATAATTATAGTGTCCGGCGGGCGCGGCTCGGTGCGACGCGACGCGAGTGTCGTCTCTATTAGTCTGATTGTTAAGTAACGAGTACCAGACTGCCATATTATTTAGTGGTTGTAAGTTGTAAGTGATATCCTTAGCGCTAAGCAGGAGAGCGGACGGTAATCGTTGTTCATACGACCGTGCGCGGACGGCGGGCGGCGGACGGCGGGCGGCGCGCGCGGGCGGAGGGATGACTGTTGTCGGTGTACGGTGGCTCTTGTACCTACTGGTGGTGTAACGAATGAGAGGCGTGTTTTGTTGTGTATAATGTTATATGTACTCCTATTTAAAGTTAATATTTTTTCGATTTTTGATCGTGTACTGATTGTGAGTTCTTGTCTTTTAGCGAAATAATCGAAGACACGGTGCTATCTCCTCTCACGAAAACACCTATTAGTTGTGATTGTTGTTCGCAGCAGCCGCGCCTGTCCCGCGGGCCGCGCTCCGGCCGAGAGATTCCATTGTGCTGTGATCTCAGTTGTATCACTAAACAAACGTTATAATATAATAATAAGTTGCAAGTACGTAGGGTAATTTCGCCGGTTCGCGACCGGTTAACGGTGTTCTCTAATTTGAATATCAGAACACCTGCTGCTGTTTATTGAACTGCTGTTGTTCATCCATTACTAGTAATATATTCGTTGTTATAAATACCGTTAACTGCATTTACTATTTAAAAAAAACACGACTGCCCTAGCCAGTGTTTATATTTAAACACGCGGCTTAGGCATGTTTAGGAGTGTTTACTAACAAACTGACTAACTTTTTGAGTTCCGCGTTGTGATTTGCAAACCGTTTCACATTATCGCAAAATTAAAACTATAAATTACCCAAATTATACATCTTATTTCAATACGCAGTTGAAAAACGGACATACAAACATTTTTTTTTCGTTTACAATTAGTGTTATCAGTACAACAGTATCTGTTTGCCCGCCCGTCCGCAGTGAGCGGTCGGTGCGTTTACAAGTTACGAGCGTGCTCGAACTAGCATCGATCGCAGCTGGGCCGGCACTACACGAACGGCAAGTTCGTGTTATTAGTATGGCGTTCAAATTTGAACATTGTATGTCATAAACTATCTATTACGTCCAAAATGACGAAAGCGGTCGCATACTGGCATGTGTCCGGTGAGCCGGCGAGATGTCCCTACAGGCCTACATAATATACTATTACAATTATTAGCAGAGCTACTGTTCGAGGTGCCAAATAGCGTAAGGAAGTCTGTTCAGTAGCAGTTCCCGATTATTATCGTGTAGGTAGGTATATTATTATAGTGTAGGTAGGTTCCTATATCTGGTAGGGGTCGCCTCTGTCTCTGTACGCGGCGGTCTCGAGGCTCTCCGCTATACTATCCTGTTGTCTTACATTCCATTGAACTGTAATTACTTACTAATCTACTTTAGATCGCCGCGTAAAAGGAAGTTAGGGGGATTGGATGAGAACCATGCGGTTACTGCCGTAATGTATTCTGTTAGTCAAATTACTTCGGCAGGTACGTGAACGTGCCTCCCGGGACCGGTCGGACGGTGTGGTTCCCATTGCCCCCGGGCGATGCGCCAGGAATTGTTCACTCGTTAACTAATAGACAATAAGCTGCGATACGCACAGACTGCGCGGCTCGCGGGCGCCGTGCGGGCGCCGCCGTGCGGGCGCCGTGCGGTCGCCGTGCGGGCGCTACGCAGGGTAACGTGCCACTGCCAGCGTGAATTGTTACTACTCTTTTTAGACGAAAATTTAATTAGTAAGTACGTAAAAGTTAAAACAATAAAGTGATATTTTTCTATTAAGTATTTTGTTTTATTGTGTTCTACCTAAGTACATATTCAACTGATATATTGAACAGATCAGAATCTAGGTACCTACATGAACAGAACATGTTTCGCTGACCCACTAGTTTACATTATTTATAGGCTTTCCAGAAATAAGTGAATGATTAGATACCGATTATTTATGATTATATATACTTGGTATACGATAGTGATGCGTGTACAGTGTACACAGCGTGACAGCGCACTCGTGCTCCGTCGGCGAGTGGTCGCGAGGGCGAGATAGCCGCTATCGGGCGCTGACGCACCGACACCGGCGGGCGCCTACATACTGCGGACTGGACTACTACAGAGAGCTACCTATGTAATGCGTTCGCATCTCTAGTGAGTCTGTGGTATAATACACGAGCGCTCCACTCCACATCCATCTATGCAAACGTTCTAAAAACCGCCCCTGAGCGTAGGGAATCTCAGATGGATTATGACAGAGATTTGTAGAGATCTGTGGATTATGTGGAGTCATAAAAATATTGCATATGTAAACGTTCCATGTTATCGTGTCGCCGATGCAACGATCCATTCCGCGCTCAGTCGCCGGCGCGAGACGCAGAATGTCCACTAGTGGAGCGCTGGCGACGGCGCGAGACGCAGAATGTCCACTAGTGGAGCGCTGGCGACGGCGCGGCGCGCCCGGCGTGTGCTGTTGCCCGACGGCCGCGGTCCCGCTGGCCGCTGCACTAAACACTCAATTTTGATCAGTTTCAGAGGGTCCAATATTTAGCTTTATGAACAGCGTATATTTAGTAAAGTTATTATTTATTATGTAATATACTATTTATTCTATAACGCCTACTTATTCTGACCAAGAATTGGTACTAAGTATTACCAGGCATTGGTACTAGGAGAGTATATATTATATAAGCGTAAAAGAGGTACCTAGTGGAAGAGAAACTAGAAGAACTACCGTTACTAACACAGCCCAGCAGGGCTAACATGCGCGCCACAACAAAATTTTGTCTACTGTTTTGTCTCGCTCTTTCTCTTGCGAACACGAGACAAAAGCACGACATAAGCATCGACAAAATTTTGTCACGGTGCGCATGTTAGCCCTACAGGACTCGAGAGCCAAGTTAGTCCGGCACTATACAGAAGACATCCCGGACATCAGCCTGTACGAGATTAGAATGGCTCTCAAACAGCTTACAAACAACAAGGCACCAGGCGAGGACGGAGTTACGACTGAACTTCTGAGAGCGGGTGGTAGACCGGTACTTGTAGTCCTCCAGAAGTTATTCAATTCCGTCGTCCTTGAAGGTACAACGCCAGAAGCGTGGTACAAGAGCGTGGTGGTACTTTTCTTTAAAAAAGATGATAAAACCTTATTGAGAAATTATAGGCTCATCTCGCTCTTGTGCCACGTGTACAAGCTGTTTTCGAGAGTCATTACGAACCGTCTCGCACGCAGGTTTGATGAATTCCAGCCTCCCGAACAAACCGGTTTCCGAAAAGGCTTTAGCACCATAGACCATATCACATATCAGATTATACAGGTGACTGAGGAGTATAATCGGCCGCTATGTCTGGCGTTTGTGGACTATGAGAAAGCCTTCGATTCAATTGAGAGTTGGGCGGTACTGCGGTCCTTGCAGCGATGCCAAGTTGACTTAACAGGTATATCGAAGTGTTGAAGTGTTTGTACAGCAACGCCACCATGTCAGTCCGACTACAGGACCAGAGCACGAAGCAAATCCCATTGCAGAGGCGTGCGACAGGGAGACGTTATTTCTCCGAAACTTCTGTGATTCGGGTAGAAGAATGTTGCAGAGGCCCGCTGTTAGAGTCATTTATTTTAACTTTCATAAGTGCTCCTTTGGGGCCTATTTGAATAAAGCAATTTGAATTTGACTGTTCACAAACGCATTGGAGGATGTTTTTAAGCTCTTGGCCTGGAAAGGATCGGGTATCAACATAAATGGCGAGTACGTCACTACTAGCGAGCTCCTCGTCGCGAGATACTGCTCAAATGATAACCTATCGAGTACATATACAAAATATGAAACTATAAATAATGTGAATCAGACCATTTTGTTTGGTAGGTACAAGATATCACACAGTAGGTACACACGATGCCAACGCACAATAACATTCGCAGAACAACGGTATTGATCTACTAGGTATTGTCCTTTTACGTACCGGCCTACAGTTTATAGGGAAGTTGGGGATTATGACACTATTAATATAGCAACCATCAAGTCCACGCACACGTTGAAACCACAGAATAGGTATAGTTATATTAATATCTATGATATAGGTGAGATGCCCGAATACAACCATAAAAGGAAAAATCGTCCTTTATAAAACAATATAAAACAACGCTGGACCTGCGACGAGCCGAGTCCGCCAGGAGCGCCCGCGACGGTCGCCCCCCGCCGCCCCCGCGCCGCCCAGCTGATAACACAGATAAGATACGGCGCCGCTACTCGTTCAGTAATCTGCGCTCACGCGTCCGTTGCGCTGCCGAGTGCCCACACGTGGATAGGTGCCGCTCGCAGAGACATCGCACCGAGCCCTCGCGCGGACCCTCGCCCTGCGGCGTGTGCACCGCGAGCCGCTCCGTGGACGCTGCGGCGTGTGCACCGCGAGCCGCTCCGTGGACGCAGCGGCGTGTGCACCGCGAGCCGCTCCGCGGACGCTGCGACATGGCGTGCTGCGCGCGCGCCGCGCCCGTGCTGCTCGTGCACGTCACGCTGCTGCTTGCTGTAAGACCTGTTTTTGATCGTCGCCGACGTCGTATCGTGTCGCGTCGCGACCAACCTGTCGTGTGCTGTGTGTGTGCAGCGCCCTTATTGTTTCCTGCACCAAGCCTGTAGTAAGTAGGTAGGTATTAGGCACGTCTTATCGTTATCTATACGACGATGTCCAAATTCTCGTTATGTGTTGATGCAGCGCCGACACACTTCTAAACTATTCTTAGTAGACGTGATGCGCAGCTTCCCCCAAAAATAATGTCACCAACCTCATCAGCGTTGAACGTTTGACCCTAATACACATGCTATGCTACCCTATGCTTGGCATGTCGGCCGATTTATGCCATTATTAGTACATAATAACTAAAGGCCTTACCACAAAAAAAATAATTAAACACTCTTTAAACCTGTGTTAAACAGTGTTTAACTCCTAATCATGCCTTAGTCACGTGTTTAAATAGGAGCAACCACAAATTTTGATTTAAATAGTGTCTAACCGCTGTAGTATTCCATTCTCTTGTGACGTTTCTAATCGAATCAAATCATTTATTTAGACACAAAAGTTGTACACATAGATATGTTGACTCCACAGCCTCCCGAACTAGTGTTCACTGTGTTTCAGGAGTCAGTGGCTTCTCTTATTAACCTGCTAGTCTTATGTCATACATAAATAAATGAAAGAATTACAATTTTATATATAATTGTGGGCATGTTATATAGGTGTGCGTATGTGTTATGTTATTGTGAGTTGTGTATGTGAGTGTCATGTATGTGAGGGGCATGTATGTGTGTGTGGTGAATGTATATGTTATGTATGTGTGTAATGTGTGTTTGTCGTGTTCAAATAATCTATCTTTGTCAAAAACATAAATGCAACGTCACCGAGAACAACTATTAATTACTTACAGGGGAGTTTTGGCGGGAATGTGAAAATGTACTGTTGTTGGGTTTGTGTTATTTACTAAAACCTTTGTTTTATCGAGTGTTAATGTGTAATAATGGTGGATTATTAACCATTAAGTGTTCGTAAATGTGCATGTGTGAAGGGAAAATAGTACAAAGACAAAAAACGTGTATTTTCTCATTCTATCCAAAACTCCATAGAAGCATTCGGTAAAGTATCCACCGCTTTACTGAAGCGTCACTTCAACTCGACCACGCCTAGACTAAACTTTAACGTGACTTTGACGACTTTTATACGCCAAAACTAGAGATTTATTATAACTTGACACTGGCTAAATACGCAAATCACGTGGAGCCAAAAACAAAAAAAAAAAAAAAATTACTTACAGTATGTACTTATTAAAATGTATTAAATAAACTCAAATTAAACGTGTATGTAATAATTATGTACTCGTAATAATGTATCCATACGTTTTATATAATAAATGCGAAAGTGTGTTTGTACATTTGTTGGTTAGTCTTTCTTTCGTATAAAAATTAAAAAAGTAGAACATGCAAATAACATTGTAAGTTTGCGAGCGCGACGTGCCGTCTATACTACACAAGTCACAACTAGTCGAGATTCAAACAACATAACAATCATAAATTTAAATTGAATAATGTTATAAAGATCGGGATCACCGACAATTATCAGAAGAAATTCTGGTCGCGCTAGCAGTGTACTTGGCGCGGCTACTCTGATAGTATATGTTAGGGGCACCTTAGACGCTCAAGCAAATGTACGTTTGCTTGAGCGTCTGCGGTGCCCCTTACGTGTGCGTGTTGTGTGCGCAGCTGGCGGCGGGCGCGGGGCTGGCGACGGCGGCGCGGCTCAAGTGGGACCCCAGCACGTACATCGCGGTGCGCGAGCTGTTCCCCGCGGAGTACCGCGCCGCGGCCGCCATGTTGTGCGCCGCATCCTTCGCGCTGCTGGCGCTGGGACACCTCGCCGCGCTGGCGCTATCATCCGACGCTCCGCGCACGCGCCGCACTCTCTTTCTCACGGTTTGTACAAGCTTCTTCGTTGGCACCAGAACCATCTTCTAGAACGTTCGCCGCTCCCCGCGGTCGGCCTGCGTTGCGGTCGCGCCGCGCTGCTGCGATCGTTTAAGCTCACAGAGGGCGGTACGAAAAGAATTCGCGTTCCTTGATGTCCGCAAGTAGAGTGGGCCGCATGGCATTCCGGCTGTTGTCCTAAAAGCGTGTGCTCCAGGGCTCCAGGCCTATAGCGATAACTCCTCTACTCTGTAAGGTCACGGAGCGTGTGATTATAACAACAGCTCCTGGGCTACTTAGAGGATCATCATACGGTTACCGTTATGGCTGGTCGGCTGGTGATCTTCTAGTTTACCTTACACACCGCTGGGTCGAAGCCGTCCAGAATATAGGGGAAGTTTTGGCCTCAGCGTGGAAACTGCCAAGGCTTTTGATCAGTTCTGGCATAGGGCGCTACTTTCTTAGCTTCCTCTGTATGGTATACCAGAAGGGCACTTGGGTCGCCAGTTTTTTGTCAGGTCGGAGTATTGAAGTCGTAATGGACGGGGTGTGCTTAGATTCCATGCCAGCTGGCATCCCTCAGGGTCTGTGCTGTCGCCTCGCTATTTATTCTGCATATAAATGTCATGTTACACATTTGTGACATGCACCGTTATGCGGGTGAGAGCACGCGGGTGACGCACAATACCTACTCCGGTCGTACAAACGCTCCTCCACCTGAGGATGAAGAGAGCAGAGCCAGACTTGTGTCTGAAGTTGAGGACTCGCTTGATCGAGTCTGGGAATGGGGTTGTGTCAATTTAGTCTTTTATAACCCCAAGAAGACGCAAGTCTGCGCGTTCACCGCAACAGAGGTCTCTTTGGCCTCCCTGGTTTCAAAAAACCACCAAGGGTTTTGGAATTCTTGGCGTCAACATTTCGAAAGATGTTCAGTTCCGTCATAACATTACAAATAAGGCTGGAGTTGCATCAAAAAATCGCTCCAATTGCATCGCTCCGCGCGTCGTGGGTTGAGTGGAGGCTCCCCGACTGTACATGTGCAGCTGAGCCGGGCGGCCTTTTCCTCGAACATTCATCTATTTACATAAATATTCGATTTTGCCTTCCGGCTAGACCCGCTTATATGTAGTGCCCCTTAGCATTTTCCTGGTCTGGTCTATTTATCCTGCCTATGTATATTAATAATATAAACTAAAATCTAAAATCTCCGAAATAATATTCATGTCGAAGATTTTGGACATGAATGTTTTTAGATATGAAAATCCGTAAGAAACGCCCGAAGGTTTTAGAACCACGTTTCCCGATTTACCGATTGCCAAGTTATTAATTTCATTAATCCGGCAGTTCACTGGCAGTTCCGATATCGGTCGGCGCTCGATTGCTTTATTTCCTTGGTCGACAGTGACGTAGTATGTCCGCAGTACGCGGTGGCGATGGCGGCGCTGGCGGCGGGCGAGGCGGCGTGGGCGGCGTGGACCGGCGCGCGCGTGGCCGCGTGGCTGGACTCGGCGCAGGCGCAGCAGGTGGCCGAGATCATGGAGGTGCGCGAGCACCTGCAGCCCATCCTGCAGTTCCTGGCGCGCTGGCACCCGCTGCCCGGCAAGATACAGGACCTTATACAGGTCAGCCCGCGCACGTCTACGTTCAGTGGCGACGCTTCGAGTGGAGGGAACGATTGTAGTTTGTAAGGTGGTCGGTATAGCCTGTCGGTGAGCCGCTTGTCCTGTTACATGTGTCCTGTCCGCGCAGGAGGCGGAGGAGGACGCGCCGCGCAACCTGTACGTGGGCGCCGCGGCCGTGCTGCTGGTGGCCGCGCTGCAGCCCGCCGCCGTGCTGCTGGCGCTGCTGTGCGCCGCCGCGCCGCCGCGCCGCGCCGCGCCGCCCCCGCCGGACGCCATCAGGTGTGTAGGTTGAATGCTTTGTTACTGTACATATTGTGATCTGTGCCGTGTGTGCGTCGTGCGAGAGCGCCACTGACGCGGTCCGTTGTGTTGCAGCTACGCCAGCACCGACAACGAGAAGGCGCCGCTCAGGACAGCCTTCAAGAACGGCAGGCTGGTCGTTATGCCGTGAGGCCGGCCACCCGGCCGCTCGGCCGCTCGGCCGCTCGGCCACCCGACCAACGCACGACGCACCTACTGGAGAGACGATCGTTTGCTGACGCAAAATAAGTGTTTATTTGGTGCAATGTGAAACTTTAATTTATGGAACATTAATCTGGCATGCTGGTACTGAATGCAGCGAACTCCTATGTGAACAGCAGAGCCGAACTGACCCAGTGAGTGTGGGCAGAACTGACCCAGTGAGTGCGGACACTAGGGCCGAACAATCCGAAAGTTGGTCGTGAACTCGTGACACTCGGACACTTTATGTTATGACATAGGGCTCCCATCAATTGTTTTCTTAATAATAAACTGGAGAGCTCCAAATGTATATAACATGTATACTTATAACAAATGTGTATAGGGAACTGTAGTTATTTATCCAACTAAAAGTATACCTTCTGTTATTTAATTACTTGTAGATATAACGAAGTAAGTCGTAACGTGATATCATCTATTCTGTGGCTATTCCCACAGCGCCACAGGATACTGTGCTTTCGTACCTACCTATTTCTAAAGCACAGTTTTACAATCATGTAAATAGGTAATGTACCTATACTGTACTGAGACTAGTCATCAGACACTACAGAAGATAAGGTGCCGAAGAAAGTTTGTTTGATAAGGCTCACGATCAAGATATAAGAATCTTTGATGTTGATCGTGTAATGTTACAGTAGGAATATTGACGACAGTTGGTAAATGTAATAATTATGTAATGAACGAGTCTGACATGTATCATGGTAGTGTGTATCTGCGCGTCTGCTTGTCGACTGGATATCTACAACTAACTAGTGAACCTAGAGTATTACAAACCCACTACGACCAACTACCACAGTCCACACCACAGTTAACAACCAGTCACGTGACATCTCGCGAGCTAGTGTCGTGACTCGTGCGCACCGCCCGTACACTGTGTGGCCGCTCGCGTGCCCAGAAACCAGAAACAGAAGCGCGCGAATTTCGTGTAGGTTTTCCGTCTAGCCCACAGTCTAGCCCCTCTGGCTGGACGGACAACTCAGCCAGCTAAATACCAGACGCGACGAACACACGTGCAGACAGACCGTCACGTTGCGGATACATTTATAAATATATTTTTACCATTGCCACTCGGAAAATTGTGTACATCGATAACAATGAATAAAACTCTCTCTTTTTTTTATTAACACGGCGCGCGCCAACCGCGCTCTGTTAGGGGCAGCTTAGACGCTCATGCAAACGAACGTTTGCTTGTCAGAATAACAACGCTTTTGCGTCAAGCGCGCATTTCGAGTATCACGAAATAAACTCTCAAGCAAACGTACGCTTGCTTGAGCGTCTAAGCTGCCCCTTAGACTTCACTGTTATGTGTTACCGATGATTCACAATATGTATGCTCGTTTTCTCGCAGTCAATAGTAAAAAGTAGAGTAGGGACACACGTGTATCAATTATCAACTCGGTCCTTGTTAGTCTCGCTCCGCCCGCGCTCAGGATGTGTCCTCTAGCATCGTTCGCTGCTCTCAGGATCCATGGACCTAGTCCCTCGAATAATTACCTTTTGTCGCTTGTTGTTGTATAATCTAGGAATAACACTAAACTAATCGCTACAGGTAGTAATAATTATTTATGTAAGCTCAATAATATGCATTTATATTGTTTAAGATAAAGACCAGTTTGCGTTTACATGTTACTTTATAGGGGCACCTTAGACGCTCAAGTAAACGTAGGTTTGCTTGAGCGTCTAATGTGTCCCGTAGACTTTGTTCACAGGTAAGCGTCTCTGTGGTATTTATTATATAACCTTAGCGTCAGACCATACATTATTGTAAACTGTAGGAGGTACCTCTGACGAATCCAATATTAAATTCTTTATTTTTTCAAATAAATGAAAACACCAAAACATAGTTCAACATTTATTCATTATACATTTGATATTTGAAATAATAGTCCCGTCCGGCCCGCCCCCGGCCCGCCCCCGGCCCGCCCCCGGCCCGCTCCCGCCCGCCCCGGGCGCGCGGCGGGCCGGCGCCGGGCCGGAGGGCGCAGCTAACACTTATGGCGACCTCGGGCGCTCCCGGAGACTGTGCAAAAATATATAACCGGTGCCTCCGAATATCTATACAATATGTATACATATAGCTATAATATAGAATATCTACTGCGTATAGTACAACAGAGTCGGCGCGCACCGACTGCGCGGGCAGTGCCGCGCCGGCCCGCGCCGGGCAGCACACGGCGCCGGACTAATACTGACGATATTATCTTAACAAATTAATAATAGTTCTTCATTACAAATAACTTTACGCCAGCTAGACGTTACTGCGACCGGCCGCGCCGGCGCCGGCACTGGCGCGGCCGGTCTCACGCAGGTTTTGGGCGTCGTTTCATCAGCGTTGTAATGAGGAGCTATTCCATTATATAGTTAGTAACAGCTTTATTTATTAATCTGTATAAATAGTCCTCTGTGGGCGAGGCGCGGCCTCGTACCTACCGTACCTACTTTACAAGATCACACACTGATATGACATCGCTTTCGACAGTACAACCACACGCACATACATACACACATACATACACACACACACACACACACGCACACACGCACAGAACACACACACACGTGCGCGCGCGCCCGCAGGCTCGCTCGCACAGGCCCACTCCGGTCTCCGGGAAATATTTTGACTAGTCGTCTTTTCAGTATTTGGTATTTAAGACCTCGAGGTACAGTTTTACGAGGAAAGGCCTCCCTACATACACAATACATATAATTTAATTAATTATTACCTAAACAGCTGGATAAACAGTTGATGACGCATGTCCGTGATCACACACGACAACAGGTAAGTACGCGATATTTAAATGATTATTAGAGTACGAGTGCGTCGTCGGTAGCCGAGCCAATAATGACGCACGACGCGGTGCACAGCGAGCCGATATACTATTACAAATGGTTTCTATACATTATCCTAATAATTGTACGAGAACCTCGAGCCGTATCGCGGGCGGCACGCGCGCCCGCGCTCGTCGGGCGCGGCACCGCTGCCCCGGCCAGCGCGGCACCGCTGCACCGGCCAGCGCGCCGGTCGCGGCTGTCCAACATGGTGCCGGCGGATCAACCCTCATCTTCTACATCATGTTTAAGCTTTCGAGGCATAGAACGTAGACATAGAACAGGTACACATGTAAACTACGAAATAATAGTACATACATAAATTCATTTAACCTTCCACTACAATAACCTAAAAACTTATAGTAATCAGTAACAGTTTCTAGAATTCATTCGTAAAATCTTTGAAATATAACATAACTTACAAGCCATTCTCGGTACGTTACGAAAATATGCTCCAACAGTACCTGATTAAAATGCAGTTTCTCCTTTAACATCCATTGTATAACACCCTGTATTAAATCTCGAAAATATCTCGCAATCCCAAAACGAACGAAATCAACAACAGGGAAGTAGAGCCACGATCGTGTCGCTCCGCGGGTGCGGCGCGGGGGCGGCGGGGGCGGCGGCGGCGGCGGCGCGGGGGCGGGGGCGCGCCGCTTACCTGTAGGCGGGCGCCGCCGCCGGCGCGGGCGGCTGGTCGGCCAGGAAGGGGTTGGCGGCGCGCGGCGGGGGCGCCTGCCCCGGCACGCCGAGGCTCTCCGCGCCCGCGTAGCTCTGAAACACAAGGCCGCTCTTACTTACGAACGACAACTCAAAACATATCGAGAACATTTTCGTTAGGCGCAGCTTAGACGCACGTTTGCTTGAGCATCTGAGCTGCCCCTTAAGCCAAGTGTCCCCGTCCACTTGCAATAACACTTGCACAAGTTGGCTCTGACAAGTCAGTTGGACTGTGTAAGCGCTCGCAGGAACTCGATTTCTGCAAGTTTTATGTGCTTGCGGAAGATACTATACAGAGTGGACCAAACAGTGACGTCCAAAAAAAAAGTCCTCACCGTTACGTTTTATTTGAGAATTTTCGGGCGGAACTGTTAAAACTGTTTTGTATTTTTTTTTGTGGGATTTTAGCTTTTGTAGTACGGGCCCTATGAATCGTACTATCTCGCATAAAATAATCAGCTTTCTAACAGTAATGCAAGTTATAACAGTTTTGATCGAAAGTGAAGAATTTACGTTTGAGCAAGAAACGTAAAAAAATCATAACTCGAAAAGTACGAAAAATCGGGGAACATACATGGGGTATTTTCAGGTACCCCCGGGGGTGAGGCATTTTTTTTGTACGTCTCTCTTTGTTCCACCCTGTATATGCACGAGACGTGTAAACATAAATTCTAGTAATTTTAAGCTTGTTGAATTCGTTTGCTTCTTGATTGTACGTGCCAAATATACATAGTTTATGCAAGTTTTTTGAATTAGTAATTATTAACAATAGGTACGAGCGAGAAAAAAGTATAGTCCCATCATGAAGCTAGAAGGTGGCCACAAGATTACACTTACTAATTACGAATTTTATAAAAACTAGTCTAGAAAAATTCCTACTTATTTTTTTTTACAAAAAACTTATTCAGTCAACAGCAGCTAGTATTTTTACTGCAGCTAGGCATCTGATACGTTCGACCGCACTCGCTCAAGTAATCTGTGCGCAATTTCTGTCCAAACGCTTCTACAAGCTCTTGCACAACATTTCTAAAATTTGCTCGATAGTAAAATAGCAGTCAGTGCGGAAACGAGTTGCCAGGGGACACTCGGCTTTAGGCGGTCCGAACACAGTCGGGCGGCTGGGTCTCGGCGCGACGCACCACGGCGGCGGCGGTGGCGGCGGTGGCGCCGTACTGGTCGTGGCGCGCCAGGTCGGCCAGGCGCGTGGACGAGAGCGCGCGCGGCAGCGGGTTGGACGGCACGCCGTGCGGCGCCAGCACGCCGGCCTCGGCCACGGCGCGCGCGTCCTCGTCGGCGCCCGGCCCGCCCGCCGGCGGCTCGCCGTCGCGGAAGTTGATGAAGGCGAAGGCGGCCAGCACCACGCCGCACAGCAGCCCGTAGCCGGCGAACGTGCGCGTGGTGCCCCACTTGGCCACGGCGATGCCCCCCAGCACGGCGCCGCAGCCGCGGCCCAGCCCGTGGTGCAGCCCCTGCAGCACGCCCTGCGCCGACGAGCGCAGGCCGGGCGGCGCGCCGTGCGCGATGTACGAGCAGCACGCGGCCCACACGGCGGCGTGCGTCACGCCCTGCACGAACTCGAACGGCAGCACCCACCACGGCGTGGCCAGCCACGAGATGTACAGGAACCGCAGCACGTTGCCCGCCAGCCCCAGGCACAGCACCTGCGCACAGCCCGAGGTCAGCTCGCCGGCAGGCGCGCCCCCGCCCGCGCCCCCGCCCCGCCCCCGCCCCCGCGGCGCGCACCTTCACGTGTCCCATCTGCGTGATGAGCTTGAAGCTGAAGAAGTACGCGAAGATCTCGGAGATGTGGTTGATGACGGACGCCACGCCGAACAGCGTCGGGGAGCCGCCGATGTCCTGCCGCCGCCGCCCGCGCCGCCGCCGCCGCCGCGATAAAAACAAACGGAATACTATTATTGCACTGCGTACATCCTTACTCTTTATGAAAATGAATAAGTTGAGCAGACCGCGCCCTAAGTTGTTATTGACCGTTGCAGTCTGAATTTAATACAACTTACCTATAAAAAGACCAGTCTAAGCGTTTAGCTTCCCAGAAGTAATGTCTGCCAACGACAAAATAATAAATCTAATCGTGCGTATGTAGAAGTTAAGCCAAAAAGACGTAACGTGTAAAAAATGCACTGTGCAGTCTATGCAGCTTCTATGCACAGATTAGAGAGCGCTATATACAACGCCTCTCTGCGGTAGGCGTCATCGCTACTACGATACAAACTATTAGCTATCGAGGACCGCCTCCGAAGCACTCGTCCGCAGCTGACCTGCAGATGCCAGAAGAGGAAGGTGAAGATGAGGCCGATGCCGAAGCCCATAAACCAAGCCACGAACAGGAACGAGGCCGCCTTCACGTTCTGGAACTGGCGCAGCACCGTCACCCACTCCGGCATCTCGCGCGTCGTCTGCGCGAACACCTGCAAGCCGAGCGAGCCGTGAGCGCCGCGCGCCGCGCGCCGTGCGCCGTGAGCGCCGTGTGCCGTGCGCCGTGAGCGCCGCGCGCCGTGCGCCGTGCGCCGTGAGCGCCGTGTGCCGTGCGCCGTGAGCGCCGCGCGCCGTGTATGCCGCACCTTGGCGTGCTCGGGCGGCGGCTGGTGCGGCGGCGGCGCGCTGGTGTCGAGGCCGGGCAGCTGCAGCTGCTCGGCCAGCTGCTGCTGCATCTTCTCCTCGTGCGTGAGCTCGGCGGGCGGCGCGGGCCCGCCCGGCGCCGGCGCCGCCTCCGCGAACTCGTACTTGAACCGGATCTGCGCGCACACGGTCGGCGTCTGAGACGGGCGCGGCACTGTCGTCCGCACTAGTCCGCAGGGACCGGTAACTGTGTGTAGTGTGACTGTGTGTCCTGACTGCAGGTGGCCCGGTGGCCCCATTATATTTTTTTTACTTTTGACAGGTTAGGTAGACTTATCGTTAGCATTTTACCACTGTGATGTGTAATAGGTACCTATTTTAATCTTGCCTTCGCTACATATTTTGGAAAATATAATGTATGTACTGAAAAATATTAGTAAATTTAACTTAAAAAGTGAAGTAAGTAAGTACATGATTTAAATATGTACTAGAAATAAACATAAAATTGTTGTACCCGGGTTCAAATAAAGTAAAACAAATAAATCGTTCCTTGCTAATGGTGTCACATCAACGATATAAAATTCCTGAAGCATTAACTGAATTACCGCGAGGAAAGTTTAAACGGATAGTCAAGAATATATTATTTAAAAAAGCGTATTAGTAAAAATTAAGGATTATGTAGATGACAAAGATGCTTGGCAGCAAACAGTTCAGCGGCGCGAGTACGGATCCTTTCGATAAAAAAAAAATTCAATAAAATTGACAGTTATAATCGATAAAACCCACTTTATCGATTTTAACTGTCAATTTTATCGAATAAAACCCACTTTATCGATTTTAACTGTCAATTTTATCGAATTTTTTTTATCGTAAAGATCCATACTCGCGCCGCGGGGCCTCCTGGCGACTACTGTAAGTAATACTTAGACTTAAAAACATGATTGTTAGCATTAACATCATTGTAAAATCTATTGATAAAAAGAACGCCGAGACGAGTTTCTTGCCCTTCTTCTTGCTCGGCCTGTACCAATTTGGAACGGGCACGGTGGGTTTCTGGAAGGTTCGTTGACTTTGAGCACGGATTGGGTCTGTTGATGTCTTTGTCATTTATTATGTTCTGATAAATACAGTATTAGTTTTAGTCTGTGATTCGAGTAGACGAAAGTTATAGAGACTCGCTGTTACAATCATTTATTTTAACCTTCATAAGTGCTCCCTTGGGGTCTATATGAATGTACGAGCCATCGTACATTTTTGTAATATTGGCTATTTTATACTTTGTACATCATCAGCATTTTCATACCGATCGCGCCCGCGACCCGCGGATTGACAGTTGAGTTCGTTCGTAATCGCGCCTTCGATCGCTCGTGCTCATCATATTATATCAAAAATCATATATCAGAAATCATATAGCATAAATCAGTTAAATATATAAATTAGTTAAATTAATTAGTTTCATTAACGACAGAACTTTCAACCGTACGTGGAACCGTACATAAAGCTCCTTCGAGCCGGATAAATCGAATTAGCGACACGTGTGCAGTGATATAGTCCACTAACTCTATAAAACGTTTAAAAATTAGTGCGGCATTTAGAGTATCAGATATCAATTGGATTACAGTGTGGAAGAACTTTCCGGAGGATTTTCAAGTAAGATCTTTCCTTTTATCTTAGTCATCAAAATGGAAGATATATTCGCCAACCAACAACAACTCATCGAAGCAATTGATACTATTTTAACAAACTTTAAAAAGGATGGCGCCGATAGAAAGACTGCCGACTACATAAAGCGCAAGGTAGGCATTTTGGACAGTTATTGGTCGACATTTGAAATTAACCATCAAAAATTGTGTGGGTTTGGAGTGCAAACTCATTCATATTATACAACAAATCAGTACGAGGTAGTGAGAGAGAAATATGAAAAGATTAAATTATATATGCAGAGCTACGGCAGAGAGGAATCCAGTAGACCTTCTACTCCTCTACTCAAACCAGCAACGCCGCTGATGATGCCGCGAGCCGCGCAGGAGCTCGTCAGTCGAGGCGTGAACAGTAAAGTTGACGAAATGTTAAAACGGCAGGCTAGCAATTTTAAGGCTTTTAAACACACTTTATCGAGCATAGATTTGGCTTTTATATCCGAAAAGTGGGAATTAGATGATATTTTGAAAACTATCCAA
The DNA here is from genome assembly GCA_907269065.1 of Crocallis elinguaria. Classification (NCBI taxonomy): domain Eukaryota; kingdom Metazoa; phylum Arthropoda; class Insecta; order Lepidoptera; family Geometridae; genus Crocallis; species Crocallis elinguaria. The sequence goes on from OU026065.1 coordinate 38,676,732, forward strand.
AACCGTTGGTCCATAATTGATAAATTACACTGGGAGTTAGATAGCGAGCTTGATGGTACGGAAGCTGAATACGTTAAAACTTTTTCCGAATATGAACAGAGGTACAACACCATGAAAAAGCAAATAAACAGCAAAATCTGGTCAATGGTACATCGAGATCAATCAACTCCAAAGGTAGACGTTCCCGTATTCACCGGCAGTTACAAGCAATGGGTACCTTTTCGTAATTTATTTATGGAGACTATTCATATGAATCCATCACTCTCACAAGCACAAAAGATGCAATTCCTTAAGACGAAAGTTACGGGTGATCCTGAAAAATTAATTCAACACCTTGAAATAAGCGCGGAAAACTATGTCGTTTGCTGGGACATATTAAACCACCGTTTCAATAATAAGAAATCAATTTTTACCTCTCACATTAATTCATTAATGAATATACCAACAGCCCAGCAGCCCTCACTTAATCATTTAAAACGAATGCATGACGCTACGAAAGAATCAATCAACGCCATAAAGAATCTAGGCGTAGATACCACCACGTGGGACCCACTTCTGGTCCATATCTTAACGCAGAAATTAGATAACGATACACACAACGATTACGCTGAATCATTGAAAAATCCCCGCGAGTTGGCAAACCTTCAGGAGTTTTTAGATTTTCTTGAAGGCAAATTTATAGCAATGGAATCATATCGAAGAAGACAGGAACCTTATTATCAGCCGAAACCTTATCATGCCAATCCTAAACCAACGAAAAACCACGTGCCCAACAACAATAACTATTTTCGCAGCAATAATTATTCGAATAAAATTGAGCAACCATTCAAAGAAAGAGAACAAAATCCAACAAAAAATATGTTATTAATATGTCCGTTGTGCAATAAAAACCACGGATTATTTTACTGTCAGCAGTTTCATGACATGACGACGCAAATGAAGAAGAACTTTATAAGTAACAATAATTTATGCGGTAATTGTCTTTATGACCATAAAGGTAAAATATGTTATTCGGAAAGTAAATGTAAAAAGTGCAATGCTAAACACAATACACTTATGCATGAGGCGTTTGCGTCACAGCATAGAGCACTGAACCGACCCACTTTGTACGAGCAGAATCAGCATTTCCGCGGAAACGCGAATGCTTCAACGCGAAATAACTTATCGGAAGTACTTTTAGCGACCGCACTTATTAAAGTTAAAGGAATGAATAATAATTATATAACGATGCGTGCCCTTATCGACCAAGGATCTCAGGCCTCCCTTATCACAGAAAGAGCGGCACAGTCGTTAGGGTTGTCACGCCGTAGATGCCACGGCGTTATATCAGGAGTTGGTACGAAGGAAACCAGCTGTAAGGGACTCCTCAATATAGAATGCAAATCAACTACATCAGACTTTGTTTTCAACACGGATGTATTTATTATGAACAATTTAATATCAAACCTTCCAAGCACATCATTTTCTGAGCCCAATTGGCCATTTTTAAACGATATTAAATTAGCAGACCCGGAGTTCAACAGAAGTCGACCTGTTGATATTTTATTTGGAGCTGATATATACTCCACTATCATTCTCGAAGGTATTTGTAGATCAGATCAGGTATCCCATCCAGTCGCGCAACAAACTCGACTAGGATGGATATTGTGCGGAAATATAAAAACTAGTTTCCAGTGCAATGTAATCATTAACGATTTAGAAGAGATAAAGAAGTTTTGGGAAATAGAGGATATCATAGATCAAACATCATTATCATCGGAAGACCAAAAATGTATAGAATTTTATAATACAACGACGAAACGATGCGAAGATGGTAGATACGAAGTTAAGATCCCGCTGAAACCGAATTTAGAAAAGAATTTAGGAGAATCGAAGCAAAGAGCCGTAGCGCAGTTTTTACAACTTGAACGAAAGTTTTGCCGAAACAAAATGATTGAAATCGAATATAAAAATTTCATACACGAATACATGGCCCTTGGTCACATGAAAGTAGCTATTAATGAACAGCCCAATGATTGTTACCTACCACATCATTGCGTGCAAAGATTAGATTCTACGTCAACAAAGCATCGAGTGGTCTTTAACGCATCTCAAAGGACCTCGACAGGGAACAGTTTAAATGACCTCATGTACAGAGGTCCAAACTTGCAACAAGATCTGCAGTCACTGATTTTAAAGTGGCGCCAATTTCCATATGCCTTCACGGCGGACATCGAAAAAATGTTCCGTCAAATCTGGCTAAACGAAGACGATCAAAAATACCACAAAATAATATGGAGAGAAAACAGAGATCACATTTTCCAGGAATACCAACTTGCAACCGTGACGTACGGAACCAAAGCAGCGCCGTTCCTAGCTATGATGACCCTGAAACGTTTAGCACATGACGAGAGAGACAAAAATCCAGAAGCAGCACAGGTGCTTGAAAATTCATTTTATATGGATGACCTTGTTCATGGTACTTTTTCTATCGATGCTGCAAAAAAGCTAAAACAAGAATTGATTAACTTACTGAAATTAGGAGGATTTCATCTGCGAAAATGGGCGTCAAACGTACCGGAACTTACTCAGGAACCGAATAAAACAGCCGACTTTGATTTTAAATATGCTGAGTCGACGAAAACATTAGGACTGAAATGGAACCCAGAGAAAGATATCTTCACATTTCAACTGGAATTCACCGAACCTAAAAAGCATACAAAAAGGTCGTTATCATCAGACGTGTCAAAGCCTTTTGACCCATTGGGCTGGCTTTCACCCTTATGCACAAAACTGAAACTTTTATTTCAAAGCACATGGCTATCAAATATCGATTGGGATGAAGAGTTACCCGCAGAGATCATTAAAGAATGGAATAAAATCAGGGATGATATCAAAAACATAAACAAACTTAAAATCGAACGATGGATAAAAACAGAAGAACACGAAGAGATCCAATTACATGGATATTGTGACGCGTCGACCCATGCGTTCGCTTGCGTCATATATTGCAGAGTAAGCAGACGTAATGAAACAGCTGTGACGTTACTATGCGCCAAAACGAGACTAGTGCCGGCGGGGAAAGATGTTTCCCTACCACGACTGGAGCTATGTGGTGCTGTATTATTAGCGAAGCTAATAGATAAGGTGAAACAATGTTTTAGTAACTTTAATATAAAAATATACGGCTGGACAGACTCAATGGTCGTCCTCGGTTGGTTAAACGGCGAACCGAATAAATGGAAAAAATTTATAGCAAATCGAGTTAATCAGATAGTAGAAACAATGCCTCCTGAGTGCTGGCATTACGTAAAATCGAGCGAAAATCCAGCGGACAGTGCGAGCAGAGGATCAAATGTCACGCAGCTATCAGAAAACACGTTGTGGTGGCAAGGGCCACCCTGGCTACAAACAATTGATGATAAAAACTTATCAAATCAAAAAACAAACTATGAAACGAACGTAGAAATGAGGTCGGTGAAAATTGTCAATACTGCTGTTAAGCAAAACCGCGACGTAAGCATTCTACAGCAATTAATATTAAAATATAGCTCGTTCACACTATTAACGAGAGTACTGGCGTGGATTGAGCGATTTATCATATCAAGCAAACAAAAGCAAAGAAAGCAAGAAAATACACTTACACTAAAAGAAATCAATCAAGCAAAAACGATGTTAGTTAAGCATGTACAAGCAGAAGAATTTAGCGAAGAAATTGGAAACTTAAAGCAAAATAGGCAACTATCTACAAAAAGCAAAATACTTAACTTAAATCCTTACCTCGATGAAGAAGGAGTTCTTCGAGTGGGGGGAAGATTGAACAAAGCTAACCTGGAGTTCGAGATGACGCATCCTGCAATCTTACCGGGTGATAATCAATTAACGAAACTTATAATTCAGCATAATCATAAACTTACCCTACACGGAGGGGCAAGAGTAACATCAGCATCGATTCGCCAAAAATACTGGATAGTTGGAGGGAATCGAGTGGTAAAAACGGAACTACGAAAATGCGTGACATGCAGAAAATTTAAGGCTGAAAATCAAAAACAAATTATGGGTGACTTACCCTCATCTAGATGTAACATCTCGCGTCCATTCTATCATACAGGGGTAGATTTTACAGGATTCGTTGAAGTGAAGTCTAACAAAGGACGTGGTGTGAAAACAAGCAAGGGGTATATTGCTGTTTTCGTCTGTATGGCGACTAAAGCCGTGCACCTAGAACTGGTCTCAGACCTTACATCGTCCACCTTCTTGGCAGCGCTGAGAAGAATGGCTGCCAGACGAGGGACGCCTCGACATCTTTATAGCGATAACGGGACAAATTTTATAGGAAGCAGCAAGGTACTAGAAACGGAATATTTGAACGTTCAACAGATGATTAATGAGGAACTTGCCTCCAACATCAACGACATGGAAATAGAGTGGCATTTTAACGCCCCGTCATGGCCTTCGGCAGGAGGGTTGTGGGAAGCAGCTGTAAAAAGCTTAAAATTCCATTTGAAACGAGTGATAGGACAAGAAAAATTAACATACGAAGAATATGCAACCCTGTTATCGCAAATTGAAGCGGTTCTAAATTCCCGGCCGCTGTGCGCGCTTACAGAGAATCCCGATGATTTGGAGTATCTATCTCCATCTAGTTTCCTATCATCAGGACCTAACCTTACAATACTAGAATCGGAACGAGATGGAAGAACGAGATGGTATCTTACAGCAAAGATATTTGAAAACGTGTGGAAGAGGTGGCAATCAGAATACTTAAACCAGCTTACAACTAGATCCAAATGGCATCAGAAGAAAGAAAATATTAAACTTAATGACGTCGTAGTAATCCACGAGACGAATTTGCCAGCTGGCAAATGGGCTCTTGGGAGAGTGATTGAGTTACACCCGGGAAACGATGGGTGTGTGAGAGTTGTTACCTTAAAAACCAAATCAGGATTCATGAAACGACCAGTGACGAAGTTATCTATATTACCTGTACAAAATACAGAACAAAGACAAACAAACGATTCTGAAAGTCAGCAAAAACATAAGCCAAGTTGTAAAAAGTCGAAACCATTCAGCATATTATCATCGATATTATACGTGCTTTATTTGATGAGTCTATTCACGACGACCCATTGCGCTATAAATCATACACAGTTACGAGAAGAGCAAGGATTTTACTTTGACAAAGTTACGAACATGCAATTAGTGAGAGATGAATGGAAAATCGTCGTATATTTTGATATGACACCCTACTGGCAAGGCATATCATCGTATTACAAACACGTAAAACAATTAGAACAAATGTGTGTAGTTATGAAAGAGACACCGTGTGACGCATTACTTTATCAGCTACGTCACGGGTACTCGGAACTTGAGTACTACAACCATCTTTTATGTCAGCAGTCTCCAGTGCATGCCAGACAGCGTCGTGGCCTTATCGACGGTGTCGGGTACCTAGCTAATAATTTGTTCGGCGTATTAGACGAGCGATTCGCAGAACAGTATAGACAAGATATTAAACTTATAAACATAAATCAAAACCATCTGAGTACTTTATGGAAGAATCAAACCTCTGTTATTGAAGCCGAATATAATCTATTGAAGAGAACGGAGGATACTATGAACAAACAACAGAAACTAATTAATCAGCATTTTATACGGTTACAGCAGACATTAAGTATTTATAAAAAAGATGTCCAGAATCTTGCAGTAATTAATGATTTTACACTAGCAGCTATTTTAACCAGCAACATGTTACGCGACTTAGAAAAATTGCAAGAAACTCTACTAGACACCATCACAGATATGTATCATGGGAACATAAACCCACATCTGATAACGCCTGAACAGCTTCGCCAAGAACTTAGTATTATTTCGAGTCAGTTACCTAAACAATTATCTCTACCTGTGGAGAATATACAAGCTGACCTTCGAAATATATATCAACTACTGAAAGTGAAAACCAGAACTCTACAAGATTACTTAATATTTAAAATACGACTACCCTTAATAACCAGAGATACTTATGAAATCTTCAAAATAATCGAAGTCCCACAAAGAAACGGTGATACCAGTATTTGCATCGTTACATCACCGATATCAGAATATGTTGCTATCAATATCGAAAAAGAATTTTATCTACCTATGAGCATCAATGAACTCGAATCGTGTATACCTCACGATATTTATTTATGCAAGCTAGCCAAACCAACGTATCATATGAAATCAGAAGAAAGCCTATGCGAGCGAGAACAGCCTGAAAAATGCAAGTTCACGAAAAAGCCATGCCAAAACAAATGGATAGAACTAAGCAAACCGAATAACTACTTTTTCTTCTGTTATCAAGAATGTAATTTAAAGATAATCTGCCAAGATGATTTGAAATTCCAAACTCTAACAGCAAGCGGTATCATAGCCATTGATATTGGATGCTCTATCATAAGTAATGACTTCACAATATATGCTCATAACCCACACAAAAGCCTACTTAAAGTCCATGCCGATATGAAACCTCTAGAAATACATCCAATCAATAACATCATAAGCGTAATTGTTCCGACAACCGAGGTCAGCAACGACGAGATCAGTAGCAGTAACGAACGAGAGTTGGAAAAGATAAAGGAAAGTATCGATATATTGAAACAAACATCAACAACGACGGAGCTATCAGTTCACGATGTGCATCAATACTCTCTTCTGTATATCATTTTGGTGGTGGGAGGAGTCACAGGAGTGGCTTTTCTCTGGCAGCATCTTCGTAAACGTTGTTCGCCAACAGCGAAGCCAGCAACAGTGGTGCCGGCAGCAGTAGAAGCCTGCAGTGAGCTGGAGCCCCCGGCTCTAGCTTCTCGATCATTGAACCAATCGGAGCTCCCAGCTCCTCAATCAGTGCATAGTGATATCGAAATGGTTGAACTAAGAAGTGCGCGTATTGACAAGTGTTCTTCCCCAATTATACAATTAAAAAGTGCGCGTATTGACAAGTGTTCGTCCCCAATAGTATTTAAATAAGATGTGTGCGTTTATTGTCTGTCCGTCTTACTTTAGTTTATATCAGTGATTCGTTAGAATATGGACTCGCATCATTTAGGTTAAGAAATTAAAAATGGCATCACCTTGTAAAATCATCTTCATCTCATGTCTTCTCAGTTCGGGAGCATGTACGAGCCATCGTACATTTTTGTAATATTGGCTATTTTATACTTTGTACATCATCAGCATTTTCATACCGATCGCGCCCGCGACCCGCGGATTGACAGTTGAGTTCGTTCGTAATCGCGCCTTCGATCGCTCGTGCTCATCATATTATATCAAAAATCATATATCAGAAATCATATAGCATAAATCAGTTAAATATATAAATTAGTTAAATTAATTAGTTTCATTAACGACAGAACTTTCAACCGTACGTGGAACCGTACAATGAATAAAGCATTTTGAATTCGAATTTAATGTCAAATGGTGACGTGGTGAAATACACTTGGGTAGAATAATAATATTATCTATATAATATTATATCATGCACATAGTGCAGTTGTTAAGCGATGAGTCGACATCGTGCGAGGCGCCTTGCGAGAGTCTTTGTGTAAAAGTGGCTGTGTTCCGGTTGTGAGAGACAAATAGATTAGTAAAATGAACGCTTCGGAGACGCGAGAGTTCAAAGTGGACGAAAGCGTTGCAGCGCGAGCGGCCCGCCATTCAAACTCTAGGTGGCATACCGCGGCCCGTTAGTCTTATGTACCAGGCGCGCGGCGGCTATTTCTTGGAGGATTGATAGTTTGCGTCCGGCAAGGCATCGTAAGGGTCGGAGTCCCTCGGTGCTCTCGGAGAGGCAGGAGAGGCGGGCTCGGCGGCAGCGGGCTCACCTGCGTGGCCGTGACGAGCGCGCCGCCCATGAGCACGGAGAAGGTGGCGAAGCAGATGGTGTAGTTCTTCTCGTAGCGCTGCGGGCCGCCGCACGGGTGCGAGCTGAAGGCCGTGCTGTGGTCCAGCGCGATGCCCACGAAGAACATCGCCAGCCCCCAGCCCAGCGAGCCGAACATGCGCTGGTGCCCGTACCTGCAACACGCACACACACCGCACCTCACAGCGCGCTCTACACTCCGACTCCACTGATCGTAGCTATCTAACAGTTCGGAACTGTGCTATTCTACTTTGTATCTAGGTATAGGGAGGTGTCGTTGTTACTATTTTGGCAGTGCTAGTAAGGATCACGGCGTGAGTTTTGATGATGTAAACGTTTTTAATTTATTTGTTGTATGTAAGTTCCGTTGTTCGTTCTCGTCCAACAGTGTAAACGACAAAAGGGTACCTCGGGTAACACTACTCGTTAACGTTGTTGTTATTATTAAGTATTAGTATTCTCGTGTGACACGAGAGCGTAGAGCTGGGTGTTCGTTCAGAGCGGGGGCAGCGCAGCGGTAGAGAGGGTACCTGTCGGCGTCCTCCCCGAGCAGCGTGATGACGGCGGAGTCGGCGAGCGTGATCGCGGGCGCGCTGAAGAACTCGCCGATCACGACCAGCAGCAGCAGCAGGAAGAAAGTCTTCTGGATGTCGGCCGTGCGGTACACGATGAACGAGTGCAGCGGCGTCACCCAGTCGCCGTTGGCGCGCTCGTCGTAGTTGAGCGCGTCGCTGACGGGCAGCGGCGAGCCCGCGCGCCCGCCGGCCGGGCCCGCGAAGGCGCGCGGCGTCGCGGGCCACGGCTCGTCGTACTTGGGCTCCGTGAGGTTGTACGCGGACCCGTTGACGGGCGACACGCACGACACGGCGCCCGGCTGCACCCAGCTCAGCGGCAGCGTGAACACGATCCACGCGCCCAGCGACGCCAGCAGCAGCGTGCGGCCCTGCGGACAGGCGCGCGAGTGAGCGCAAGAGGGCGCGCGCGCGGCGGGGGCGGGGGCGGGGGCGCGCGCGGGCGCGGCCTCACCTTCTGCCAGCGGTCCGCGAGCCCGCCCCAGAAGGGCGCGGACAGGAACTCGACGAAGGGCCGCGTGCCGATGAGCAGGCCGCACTGGCCCGCGTTCATGCCCATCTGCTTGAAGTAGACGCCCATCAGTGGGAACAGCGAGCCGAACGCCGAGTAGAAGAAGAAGTAGAACGTCTTCACGGTCAGCAGCTCGGGGTCCACGCCGCCCGCGCCGCACACCAGCTCCAGCACGTCGCTGCGCCCGCGCACCTTGTGCGTGGCGTCCTTGGGCGCCGGGTACCTGCGGGCGCACACTGCGCGCTCTCACTACTGCACGCTACTGACACGGGGTCGAGTTGAGACCGTTTGGTGCTTCAATCGATCCCGCATTCAAATAAAACACGCAAAAAATGAATACATGTCAGAGTCCTGGCTCCTCAGTTCTAGCTGTAGGGTGGTCTAGTTGTAAAGCCTCGGGGACTGCGGTTTTCGATCAGTGTCCGGTTGTAGTGCTCGTGTTACGTGTTTTAGTGACACGGTGTGACACAGTAGACACAGTGCGACACGGAGATGTCTAAGTAGACGAAACAAGAACTAGCATCGGTGGGAATATTGAGCCCGTAGATTGAGCCCCGTACAATTTAATCTAGGTATAGAACGGCCTTCCGTCTTCAGAACTGACTTTATTTATAACATAGGTATATGTAATCCAGATTTGTTTCCACGTCTGACACTGGAACGATAGTGAACGGGTACTTTATAGGAAAACGTTACTTTCGACCGCTCCACTGCTTACCATCGCATAGAGTTCAAAGTTACAGAACCTAAATAAAACCATGAAACTGTTTCACTTCCATCAACTATTTACAAACCGCCCGTCGAGGCGAGGCGCAAGCGAAGGCTGCTAAAACTACAAGTATGTACGTCGATCATGCATTTGTCTCGGATCACGTAACCACTCGGCCGCGCTCCGGCCGGCGGGCCGGCGGCCGAGAGAGCCGCCGCGGCGCGGGCGTGATCGATGTCCGCTCGGCGCCGCGCCGCCACCCGCACCGGCCCGCGCGCGCCGCACGGCTGCGTCCCTGACTCTTACAATGATGTATCCTATTAAAATTACAACAATCGGTCGACGCATTAAAAGTATCGGCGACGGAGACGATCGTTGTTACGTAGCAGGGCCCAGGGGTGGCCCAGGGGTGGCCCGGGGCTCGTGAAGCGCTTCTTGTTCAATAATATAATCTACTCGCTGGTAACGATCGCGCGAGGGATGGGGCATGTTGACATATTATATCGGAAGAGGTCGACCGGGACGGAAGCGGCCGGGGCGGCGCGCGGCGCGCACCTGGACGTGTCCACCTCGCCGTGCTCGTCGGGGCGCACGAGCGGGCGCACGGGGGGCGCGGGGGGCGCGGGGGCGGCCTGCGGCGGGTCCATGCTGCGGCCGGGAGCGGACTGCCGCCGCCGCCGCCGCCGCCGCCGCCGCCGCCCCGCGCCGTGTCGTCGATACAGAGCGGCGCGCGCACTCACTCACCCTCGCCAGCCCGGTGACGTCACGGCGCTCCAATTCGCTTCCGGGCGGATCTCTTACGGCTCGCGCTGAGATCATCGTACTTATTACGAATTCCCAACAGAAATCGATATCTTGGAGAAATACGTTTATTATCGTTTTTAAATAATTCTACTTCCTACTAATGCTAACTAATAATATTATAAATGCGAAAGTGTGTTTATTGATTTGTCGGTTTGTCCTTCTTTCACGCAGTAACGGAGCAACGTGGGAGCAATGTGTCGATTTCGCCAGGGGGCGTGTGTGTTCCATCATTATTACGTTTATTTATCACAATAAATACGTTTGTCCCTATTTTCACTTTATTTATTTATTTAAGGATAACAAACAGCTACATTATTGATGTTAGTAGAAAGGGTTAGAATGATAATAACATAAATTTTGAACTTTGAAATAATCAGTTAAAACCATAGAGATATAGTTAAAATCGATTTCTATGCGCCGCGCCGTCCGCGTCACCTTGTAATAAAACTTCACGATGCGCGTACAGACTGATTTATTTAGCCACCTACCCACACAATGTAATATAAAGACCTGCATAATCTCAGTTTGGCGCCGGGCCGCCCGCCCTCCCTGCGGCACCGAGAGGGGCGCGCGGAGGGCCGTCTGCCTGTCTGCTGTCAGCAACGTCTTCGGGGCTAGGGTACACCCCAGGGTGCAGAGAGGTTATCCTACTTCACACCCCAATTAATGTACTTGGATTTAGCATACCTACGCGTTTAAAGATTTTTGAATATATACTCACATATTCTTCAACTAGCTTCTTCCCGCGGTTTTCACCCACGTTCCCACAGGAACCGTGCATTTTTCGCATTTATATTACTACTTTAAAAAAAAAAAAGTTAATTAACAGCAACACTGCGTTCCTAAAAATATCCAAAAAGGAGCAACATTATAAAAGTAAGGCGTCATCGCACGTCATTTTTGACAGTTTTGTCTAATAATAAGCTGGGTTGTCATCTGTCAAATATTTTTTATTGTCTATGGCTACCATTACATACCCGCATTACATATCCTCTCAGTAGTCTGTGCATACCCGCGTTCCCAGTTCCCACAGGAACCTTGCATTTTTCCGGGATAAGAAGTAGCCTATGTTACTCTCCGGTCCCTAAACTATATCTATGCCAAAAATCACGTCGATCCGTTGTTCCGTTGCTGCGTGAAAGAAGGACAAACCAACAAACACACTAGTATTTATAATAATAAGTAGGGCAGTAGGGATAGGGATTATCGAGTGAATCAGCTGATCGATAAGGACTGCCCGGAAATTATGTACTAGAATAACGTAATTTAAAAAAGTCGTAAAATTAATGTTGTTGGCCTCCAGGAGTACATTGCTTCCTTTTGAAATAAACTACCAATCGATACTCAAGCTGTACCTGTTACCTGTAGGTACGTTTGATTACTTTAATGAATACTGCTAATTTTGTGGATGTAGTCAACACTTATCATTATACCTAATAACATGAGAAAACAATAGTTGAACGGTCTGTAGGCCTGTGATAATATATTGTGCTGGTGTTCGTAATAAATTAATAGTCGATATCATATATTTATATGCAACAAAACGGTACACGTACGGTGTCAAAGCATGCAAATAAATACAACACATTTGTATGGAGACTAAATTGAAACTAATTATTTACTCCATTTTTAATTGTATATTTAGGTATCGTTTTTGTTTTTGAAAATGTTAACAATCAAGTAGGTACTGGTCCAAATGTTGAGCAGGTAGATCTAAAACATCCGCTGAGTGTATCTATGTACAACAATTGTTCTGCCAAACAGGTTTTGCTTACTTATAAGTCGTAAGTACCTATGCTCATTCTATGCTTATATAATGAAAAACCAGTCTACAGAAAACTACAGTGAGTACCTAAGTCCTAACTAAAGTAGGCACCACCTAACACCTAAGTAAGTATCGACACAGTTAGATCTAACTACGTGTTACCTACAGACTATTATCACACTTCTATAGGTACATTGCATAGTGTTAGATTCTATACAATAATGAACAAAACAATATCTTTATCAAAACGAGATTTGGATAAAGATATTGTCATAAAGATATTTACAAAAGAAATACAGTGTACAATATGTGTCATAAAGTATATAATAAATTACCGGAAGACATCTGTACGAGCTACGTACATACTATATTTCTTATGTATAACATTTTAGCTGATTAGGCGGTATCGGGCGCCCGAGCGCTTCCGTCACCATAATTTTACTTTATAAGTCAAAATGTTCTAGTTTATAAATTAATTGGCAATAAACAGTCGTCCGGACAACATCGTTTTACTTAACATATCAACATAACAATCCGTTGGGTGAAACTCTGCACATACTAGGAGCGACCCCAACATTTCCTTCGAGCCGGATTCTACAGAGCCAACCCAACATTTCACCTTCGAGACTTGAACTGAAGAATCAAGAAGGAACCAACAAAGAATACAGTCCACAACAAAACATTTTTCGTGTGCTGTGTGTCGTGGTACGTAACGGCGGTAGCGAATCGGTTGTCTGGCCTCCCACAAGCGGGTCTCACCAGAACAATTGAGAAGGCGCATATACCAAAGTTACTAGCTGCGATTACTAGCGCGCACTAACAAAACAACACCGTGATCACTAATCACTGAAACTATCAACATTAACCAACATGGAAAACTTTCTTCAACGGCAGCAAATCATTACTGAAGGGATCGAGAAGATTGTGGTCAACCTTAAGAAGGACTCTCTCAGCAGGAAGACGCCAGACTACGCCCAGAAACGTCTGGAAGCTCTTGAATCCTTGTGGAGTGAGTTCGAATTCAACCATAAACAACTCCTGACCTATGAAAACCAATCAAACGCTTACTTCACCACCAACGCTTATCAAACTCTACGTCAAACATTTTTAACAACAAAGGAAACTCTCCAAACCATCAAGGAAGCAATTATGGGCACCTCAGACAGAGGGTCGACATCTAAGACTGATGAGCTCATCAGTCAGCAAGGTACCAACTTTAAAGCCTTCATGAGAATCGTCAGAAACATCAGTGCTGCCGAACTCAAGGAGAAATGGGAAATCGAAGACAAGCTTCAAACCTTGCAGTCACGCTGGAAACTCATCGATGACCTACACTGGCAAATTGACAATTTACTCATCGGCACTAACATGGCCTACGAAGATGAGTACTCAAATCACGAGGCTATTTTCGAAAGAAACAAACGAGAACTCCACTCCAAACTGAGCTCCACTATGCACCGGTACCAGGCAGTCCCACAAATTGAAATACCTACATTTTCTGGAAACTATACGCAGTGGCCAACATTCATCGATTTATATTCAGAAGCGATTCATAACAATGCCATGTTAACAAAGGCTCAAAAAATGCAACACCTCAAGGGGAAGCTGCGGGGCGAAGCTGAACGCCTCGTCCAACATTTGACCATCTCGGCTGAAAATTATGACACCTGTTGGGAGCTACTGACTCATAGATACAACAACTTGCAACTACTCTTCACAAAACAAATTCAAGTATTTATGGGTCAGCCGGCCATACAGCAACAAACCGCCTTTGAAGTGAAGCGGCTACATGATACCAGCTTGGAAACAATTCATGCCATCCATAACCTCCGAATTGATACATCAACCTGGGATCCAATCTTAGTCCACATCCTGACTGGAAAATTGGATCCAGAAACATATGCTGCGTACATGGAGATGCGGAAAGCTCCGCGAGAGTTACCGTCGTTCGAAGAACTCATCGAATTCCTAGAAAACAAATTTACCGCTTTGGAGCCGGTCAACATGAAAAACAAAACTAACAGCGTCCCTAAACGAACAACAAACGAACATCATCCTAAACCTATCGTAGATTGGAGATACAGACCCACACCGAAAACATATTTTGCGCAATCGAAGAGGACTTGCCCTGTATGTAACATGGGTCATATTCTCATATATTGCAAAACTTTCCTCAACATGCCACCGGATACGAAAATGAATACGTTGAAACAATTGCGCATATGCCAGAATTGCATGTTTTCACATAATGGAAAATCGTGCACATCAAATAAAACATGCAAAATCTGCAGTAAACAACATCATACCACATTACATGAGTTGATTGGGTTTGATGAACAAACAATTTCAAATGAAGTTACAAAACAAAGTAACGTGAAGCCATTTAACAAGAATACCGCGGAAATGACTCAACGCCGAGTCAATCATGCCGCTGGTAATTTGAACGAAGTTTTACTTGCTACTGTACAAATAAAAGTCAAGGCTAAAGACGGAACATTCATCCGCATGAGATGCCTACTTGACCAAGGATCTCAGATTAACCTGATAACTGAGTCAGCTGCTCAACTACTTGGACTACAAAGACGAAAACAACACGCGACAGTCTCCGGGGTTGGAATAACTGCCAACCAGAGCAGCGGCACCGTGCAACTAGTTTGCGAATCACTCAGCGGTGACTACACTTTTACAAAAGAAGCATTGGTCATGAAGAAGATGCTAAACAATCTGCCTAACTATTCCTTCGAGAAGCAACAATGGTCACACCTGCATAACATTAACTTAGCCGATCCAGACTACAACGTCTCTCGACCAGTCGACATTCTTCTCGAAGCCAGCGTCTACGCAGAGATAATACTGGATGGCATTCTTCGGGGCTCCGCACACGCTCCCATAGCTCAACAAACCACACTGGGCTGGGTATTGCTAGGCAATGTAACAACTTTTAACTGCCACGCCGTACTCAACAACCTAGACGAAGTGGCACAATTCTGGGAGTCGGAAGAAATCACAGAGAGCTCAAACAACATGACCGTGGAAGAAGAGTACTGCGAAAGTCTGTTCCAAAAGACTACAAGAAGATTGCCAGATGGCAGATATGTAGTTCGGCTTCCTACGAAAAACCATTTCGAACAGAACCTAGGCGCATCGAAACCACAAGCCGTCGCGCAGTTCTGCCAATTGGAGAAACGTCTAGCTAAAAACGCACCACTGAAACAAGCGTACACTAGCTTTATGGATCAATATTTAGAGCTCGGGCACATGAAGCAGAGCACTCAACCTCGTCTTCAAAGCTGCTTCTTGCCCCACCATGGAGTCATGAAATTGGATTCCACAACAACAAAGCTGCGTGTAGTTTTCAACGCGTCAGCAAAAACAAAATCGGGCTGCAGCCTAAATGACCTACTAGAATGCGGACCGAAACTACAACAAGATCTACAGCTGGTAATCTTACGATGGAGAATGTATCAGTATGTCTACACTGCGGACATTGAAAAGTTCTACAGGCAAATCCGAGTGCACGAGGACCAACAACATTTGCAAAAGATCGTATGGCGGGACAGTACTGATAAAGATCTTCAGGAATACCAGCTCTGTACCATCACGTATGGAACTAAGCCAGCATCATTCCTTGCCATGCGTACTGTTAAACAACTGGTGGATGACGACGGTCAGCGTTTTCCTCTTGCTGCCAGCATCCTGAGTCACCAACTGTACGTCGATGATCTTCTTGGAGGCAGTAACAATCTCCTCGAGGCTCAGGCGGCACAACAAGAACTAATTAACATACTTCAAGGCGGAGGTTTCAACTTACGCAAATGGGCTAGCAACGATGCGAGACTACTTGAAAACCTACCTCAAAACTTAATCAGCCAAAACATGTTAGATTTCAAGAATGCGGAAACTAACAAAACACTCGGGATCACTTGGAATCCATGTACCGACATGTTTACATTCAAACAAGAACTTGACACCGGCAATGGGCAAGACGTCATAACGAAGCGATCACTATTGTCGGATTTGTCTAAAATCTATGATCCCTTAGGCTGGCTCTCGCCAACCACAATTAAGGCGAAGATCATATTTCAACAAGTGTGGGCGACACAAACCGACTGGGATGAACCTTTACCAAAAAACATTGCAGATGAATGGAAACAATATCGTCAAGATTTACAATGCATCCAAAACATAACAATACCACGAGGAATAGGCTACACACAGACGGCCATTGAACTCCACGGATTTAGCGACGCCTCAGAAAAGGCATATGGATGTGTGATTTACTGCAAGTCTACTGACACAAACAATCAACAAGTCGTCAAACTTTTGACGGCTAAAACAAAACTAGTCCCGTTAAAGAAACCTATGTCGCTACCTAGACTCGAACTCTGTGCTGCACACCTACTATCAAAACTTATGAAAAAGGTCACAGAGTCAATAAACGTACAGACAGTCACTGTACACGCCTGGACCGACTCGATGGTGGTACTTGGATGGCTCAATGGAGAAACATCTCGCTGGAAGTCATTTGTCGCCAACCGAGTTCGGTCGATACAAGAAAACATTCCAGCTTCATCCTGGAACCATGTCAAATCTAAGGACAACGCAGCTGATTGTGCAAGCAGAGGATTATCACCTACGCAACTTCTTACACACTCGTTGTGGTGGGATGGCCCTAATTGGCTGAAAAACAAGATTATTTCGACGAAACCAAACAATTTCGTCACTAAAGAAGAGGAGAAAAAGCTAAAGAAAGTATGTGCCATACAAAAACAAGCTCCATTAATTGAGGAACTTCTACAGAAACATAGCTCTATGGCGCGTGTAATCCGAATACTAACTTGGATTATGCGCTTCATTAACAAAGCACGTGGTCAGAACAATGGAGAAAATACCTTATATTTAACAACTACTGAATTGGATATCACGCATAACATAATAATCAAGACAGTGCAAAACAACATGTTTTTGGATGACAACAACCGATTGCAAAATAACAAAAAGCTACGTTTAACAAGTAACATTCTCACACTGAATCCCATCTTGGATGAACATGGAATCCTACGAGTCGGGGGGAGACTGACGCATTCGGACCTTGACAGCAGCCAAAAACATCCGATTATAATATCGAATAACAGTCGATTAACAGAGCTCCTGATAAGCCAAGCTCATCTACAAACATTACACGGAGGTGCTCGACTCACACTGATGCATCTTCGAAACAAATATTGGATCCTTGGAGGGATGAGAACAGTTAAGAAACAATTATTAAAGTGTGTCAGATGCCACCGCTACAGGTCACCTGAGAACAACCAATTGATGGCAGACCTGCCACGACCTCGAGTGACTACGTCACGCCCGTTCACTCATACGGGGGTCGACTTCACTGGGCAAGTGGAAGTTAAGGCGAACAAAGGAAGAGGAATTAAAACAACAGCTGGTTACATAGCGATATTTATTTGCCTTTGCACCAAGGCGATTCACTTAGAATTGGTTTCCGACCTTAGTGCCGCCACATTCCTCGCCGCCTTGAGACGCTTTTGTGCCAGAAGAGGAACACCTATCTGCATGTACAGCGACAATGGTACAAATTTTACAAAATCTGCCAAAATTCTACTCAAAGAACATAAAGAAGCACTACAATATTACATTAACAGCGAGGTCATTAACAATATATCGGCACTAGGCATAACTTGGAATTTTAATGCTCCATCGTGGCCTTCCGCAGGCGGCCTATGGGAAGCTGCAGTGCGAAGTATGAAACACCACTTAAAGAGGGTCCTCGGTGAACAAAAACTAACATACGAAGAGTTTTTGACATTGCTGACTCAGATCGAAGCTTGTCTTAACTCGAGGCCTTTAGTTGCCGTAACAGAAGACATGGAAGACATAAACTGCCTAACGCCGGGTCATTTCTTAGTTGGTGGCCCAGTATTAGCCCCTCCACTAACATCAGATGAACAGAACATTAGCCTCAACAACAGATGGCAGCTAACAAAGAAGATGAGCCGAGATTTCTGGAAGAGATGGTCTTCAGAATATCTTCAATCACTCCAAACGCGTGGAAAATGGCATCACTCGACGAAGAACATTGAGGTGGATGACATAGTCTTGGTCAAAGAAGACAACTTACCACCAGCACGCTGGCTACTGGGACGAGTGACAGAAACTCATCCCGGACCAGACGGAAGAGTCCGTGTTGTCACGCTAAAAACCAAAACTAACAAACTAAAACGTCCAGTGATCAAGTTATCACGTCTACCGATAGAGAATAACAAGGGTGCGGACGAAGAAACTTCAGAGCAACAAACAGAAAACATAACAGTTGACGACTCTACACGAAAACGAACGAAAAAAAGGCCATCATACTTTACTTACCTATGTATGTGGTTCATGCTAATAACTACGTGTACAGCGTCACACACGTCACAATTCTACAACGTCACGGAATTAAATACATTGAAACTTGTTTACTTTGACAAGGTCGCCGACTTGCACATAGTGCAAGATGAATGGAAGATGGTGGTTTATTACAACATGTCAACATATTGGCGAAGCCTGAGTAATCTAGAACAGTATGTTAGCCACCTGACCAATCTGTGTAAAGAAGAACCAGCTTATCTGTCCATCGCCACTCAGTTCCAACACGAGATAACTGAACTCAAACTCAACAACTACATCCTGCGTTCTGAACATATAAAACGATCAAAACGAGGACTAATCGACGGAGTCGGATACATAGCCAACTCATTGTTTGGTGTCCTGGACGAAAGATTCGCAAAAACGTACCACAAGGACATAAAGCTGATTCACGAAAATGAAAATCACGTGCAGAGCATTTACAAACAACATACGTCTATTATTGAAGGCGAGTACAACCTGCTCAAGCGCAATGAAGATGTGATGAACAAACAGTTTTCCATCATCGGCCAACATCTACAGGAATTGGATAACAAGGTGAAATTGGATCATGAGAATGCGATTTACATCACTTCAACCGCACTAGCAGCCAGCCTGATACTTTCAAACTTGCACCGAGTACAACATGCTATAATGGAACTGGTGACCGATGTACGTAATGGGCATTTGGACACTAATTTATTGAAACCTGACGAGTTCCAACAACAATTAAATATAATATCAAGACAGATACCTAACGATCTCTCACTGCCGTGCATAAACAATGATGTCTGCATACAACAAATGTACAAACGAGCACGTGTTCACGTTAGGCCTATCGAAGATTTCCTTATATTTGAAGTTAAGCTTCCGCTGATATCAAACGAGCGTTACGAATTAAACCGGGTGATTTCGATACCTAAACTACAAGGCAATAGAACAATTAGAATCATCCCGTCATCGAAATATTTGGCCGTGAACCTAAGAAAGGATTTATTGCTATCGCTAACCGATACTGATTTAACATCGTGCGAACATTATAAAGAACATCAATTGTCATGCACTCTCAACATACCTATACATAACATAGAGGCATCGTCGTCGATTTGTGAAGCGCAAATAATAAACAATGGTAACTTATCCAGTTGCAAGACGGTGACCGCCGACGATTGTGTGACCGACTGGATCATGTTACACAGCCGTGGCGCGTGGCTATTCTCATGTTGCGAGGAATGCTCTGTGCGCGTATTTTGCCCAGCTGGGATTGCCCCACTAGTACTACGTCACACCGGGATTATTACGTTAGCAGAAGGCTGTGTAATAAAGGGAGAACACGTGGTTATCCACTCACATAACAAGCTCCAGAGTGCACTGACAATCAACCCAGATGAGGAATACATACCAGAGTCGGGGATCAACAATATTGTTAGCGGCAGCGATTTTAAATTCAAACCTGAAGACCACATGAAACAGTTGGAGACCATTAAACAAAACATCAAACAAGTGAAAACTGAACAGGAGACCTTAAACATGCGTACCGACAGCCACGAGAGTCACCACTACGCTATATATGGTGTTCTTTTATTGGTTGGTGCTATTATTGGGGCCTTTGCGGTCATCAAAATCAAACAAGGTCATGAGAACAGGCGCCGGGCGAAGCCGGAGTCCAAGGTGGAGAAGACAGAAGATCACACGGACAACGACAGCGTCGAACTTCGCTCCTACCGTAACACGGTGGACGTGGCCAGCTCTCCGATACCAGCTCGTAGGGTTTAGCTTAGATAATTATTGTAACATTTTATATTTTTTGTTTCTTTTCTTAAATTCGGGAGCATGTACGAGCTACGTACATACTATATTTCTTATGTATAACATTTTAGCTGATTAGGCGGTATCGGGCGCCCGAGCGCTTCCGTCACCATAATTTTACTTTATAAGTCAAAATGTTCTAGTTTATAAATTAATTGGCAATAAACAGTCGTCCGGACAACATCGTTTTACTTAACATATCAACATAACAATCCGTTGGGTGAAACTCTGCACATACTAGGAGCGACCCCAACAACATCAAAACATTAAATGGCAATCAATTTAACACAAAACTGTGCAAGTGGCTATTACAAAACTGTTTCTACAGCATAGCTGAATATTTATATTTGCACGCCTGCTTGCAGGCTGAATACTGGGACTTTTTTTTTGGAACATCTGAAATATGTAATGTTATGTATTCTTGCAAATAAATGTATGAGTTGATTTGATTTGTTGAAACTATTTTTCTCGCTGAAATCGCCTCATTATTTAAAAAAGAATACGTCAAGTGGGTCTTTTCGGTCCTCAACGAAGTAACAGGCCGGCAGCGGCGATGTACCACACGACAATATTGAGAAATTGCCGAACAGTTTTATTTTATTTAAATTTTG
Organism: Crocallis elinguaria; assembly: GCA_907269065.1. Taxonomy (NCBI): domain Eukaryota; kingdom Metazoa; phylum Arthropoda; class Insecta; order Lepidoptera; family Geometridae; genus Crocallis; species Crocallis elinguaria. The sequence continues at coordinate 38,697,788 of OU026065.1, forward strand.
TCTGCTTGCACACAAGGTTTTGTATGCAAGCCAACACACTAACAAAAATTAGATGTTACTTTTGAGGCTAGACTGCTTCCTCGCAAGTTAAAAAAAATGTGTTTGTAATATCAAAATAACAGATTTCTACTAAATGCATATGAAAGTATATACGGTACCTATAGCATATCAACAATTTTTTTAAATTTTTGTCTGTATGTTTGTTCTGGGTAATCTCCGCAACGGCTGGACCGATTTTGACGGGACTTTCACTAGCAGATAGCTGATGTTACAAGGAGTAGCTTAGGCTACGTGAGCGGAGCCGCGGGGCACAGTTAGTCATAAATAATATTGTTGACTTCTCTCAGATGTTGGTTTACATAACTATGTGTTACCTACGGCCTGTCATCGTAAATATAATTACTAATTATACTTGTTGAAAACACAATACGGGGACAGGATACGAGCTCAAATAAAATGTGTACGTTAAATAATAAATATGATACAGATGTTCAGTACATATCGAAACTGGATTAGAATGATATGCGAGCGCGTGTTAGGACTGCATCTTGCTGGGACGGCGCGAGCGCGGGTCGGGCGTGGCGGAGTGCGTCGCCGGGGCCGTGTGCCGCGCCAGCCGCACGCTCGCCGCGTGCATGGACGAGCGCCGCCGCCGGCTGGGCACACGCGCCACCGCCGCCCCCTCCCCCGCGCCCTCCTCCTCCGCCGCCGCCGCCTCCGCCTCCGCCTCCGCGCCCAGCGACGAGCGCTCCGCCTCCGACGAGCTGGACGACGCGCTCAGAGGGCCCTGCAACGACGAACACCGTCGACGCACTGACTATAGATGTTGGCTGGCACGACAAACTCGCACGTTTAATGAAAAAGCAAACGGCAGCGAATCGCGGGGAGGAGTGATCGCGGGGAGGTGTGATCGCGGAACTCACATGTATCGGCTTAACGGAGTTCTCGAAGCGGAAGACGAACCGCAGCTCGGCGAGGAAGCGGCGCGAAAAAGGTTCGCCGGCAGCGCGCGCGCGCTTGGCCGTGCGCACCGCCAGGTCCACCGTCGACAGCAGCAAGCCCAGCGCGCAGCCCACCGCCAGCACCAGGAACAGCCCCCGGAAGTTGGCCATCGCCAGCTCCGAGCTGCTGCGCTCCTCGCCCGCCTGCGAACAGAGGCGCGTCAGTCGCGAGCGAACACGCGAGGTGTCGCGTGGGCGGTACCTTGCAGGCGCCGCCGCCGTTCTTCTCGATCCACCAGGAGTTCTTCATCTCCCGCAGCACGCCCGCCTCCTGCAGCTGCAGCAGCGCCAGGTTCAGCGACTGCCGGTACTGCGAGTCTGCAAACGAAGCAACGACGTCGGTAGGGGTTCCTGACCGTAACCGTACAGGTGCGAACCTCGTGCCGGTCGCACAACTCACTTTTTTTCATGGCGATGCCGTAGCCCTTGCTATCGAGGAGGTCTCCTACCTGCAATTAATAGGGGAGTTGTATCATGTATGAAATAAATAATTACTGTCGAGGCCGGAAATAAACTATAAAGACATTTATTTGGCCGAGGCTTGTGAGTCTCGTGACCACCCACCGAAGTGTACAAGTACGAATAAGTAAGTAGTCAGCAGCCGCGTCGCGCGTGACTGACGGATCACCTTGGTGACCTGACAGTTGCGCTCGGTCTCGTACTCGCTGGTCGTGCACTCGTACTCGCTGGTCGCGCACTCGGCTCACCTTGGTGGCCTGACAGTTGCGCTCGGTCTCGTACTCGCTGGTCGTGCACTCGTACTAGCTGGTCGTGCACTCGGCTCACCTTGGTGGCCTGACAGTTGCGCTCGGTCTCGTACTCGCTGGTCGTGCACTCGTACTAGCTGGTCGTGCACTCGGCTCACCTTGGTGTCCTGACAGTTGCGCTCGGTCTCGTACTCGCTGGTCGTGCACTCGTACTCGCTGGTCGTGCACTCGTACTCGCTGGTCGTGCACTCGTACTCGCTGGTCGTGCACTCGTACTCGCTGGTCGTGCACTCGTACTCGCTGGTCGCGCACTCGGCTCACCTTGGTGGCCTGACAGTTGCGCTCGGTCTCGTACTCGCTGGTCGTGCACTCGTACTAGCTGGTCGTGCACTCGGCTCACCTTGGTGTCCTGACAGTTGCGCTCGGTCTCGTACTCGCTGGTCGTGCACTCGTACTCGCTGGTCGTGCACTCGTACTCGCTGGTCGTGCACTCGTACTCGCTGGTCGTGCACTCGTACTCGCTGGTCGCGCACTCGGCTCACCTTGGTGACCTGACAGTTGCGCTCGGTCTCGTACTCGCTGGTCGCGCACTCGTACTCGCTGGTCGTGCACTCGGCTCACCTTGGTGGCCTGACAGTTGCGCTCGGTCTCGTACTCGCTGGTCGTGCACTCGGCTCACCTTGGTGGCCTGACAGTTGCGCTCGGTCTCGTACTCGCTGGTCGTGCACTCGTACTCGCTGGTCGTGCACTCGGCTCACCTTGGTGGCCTGACAGTTGCGCTCGGTCTCGTACTCGCTGGTCGTGCACTCGTACTAGCTGGTCGTGCACTCGGCTCACCTTGGTGTCCTGACAGTTGCGCTCGGTCTCGTACTCGCTGGTCGTGCACTCGTACTAGCTGGTCGTGCACTCGGCTCACCTTGGTGTCCTGACAGTTGCGCTCGGTCTCGTACTCGCTGGTCGTGCACTCGTACTCGCTGGTCGTGCACTCGTACTCGCTGGTCGTGCACTCGTACTCGCTGGTCGCGCACTCGGCTCACCTTGGTGGCCTGACAGTTGCGCTCGGTCTCGTACTCGCTGGTCGTGCACTCGTACTCGCTGGTCGTGCACTCGGCTCACCTTGGTGGCCTGACAGTTGCGCTCGGTCTCGTACTCGCTGGTCGTGCACTCGTACTAGCTGGTCGTGCACTCGGCTCACCTTGGTGACCTGACAGTTGCGCTCGGTCTCGTACTCGCTGGTCGCGCACTCGTACTCGCTGGTCGTGCACTCGGCTCACCTTGGTGGCCTGACAGTTGCGCTCGGTCTCGTACTCGCTGGTCGTGCACTCGGCTCACCTTGGTGGCCTGACAGTTGCGCTCGGTCTCGTACTCGCTGGTCGTGCACTCGTACTCGCTGGTCGTGCACTCGGCTCACCTTAGTGGCCTGACAGTTGCGCTCGGTCTCGTACTCGCTGGTCGTGCACTCGTACTAGCTGGTCGTGCACTCGGCTCACCTTGGTGTCCTGACAGTTGCGCTCGGTCTCGTACTCGCTGGTCGTGCACTCGTACTCGCTGGTCGTGCACTCGTACTCGCTGGTCGTGCACTCGTACTCGCTGGTCGTGCACTCGTACTCGCTGGTCGCGCACTCGGCTCACCTTGGTGACCTGACAGTTGCGCTCGGTCTCGTACTCGCTGGTCGCGCACTCGTACTCGCTGGTCGTGCACTCGGCTCACCTTGGTGGCCTGACAGTTGCGCTCGGTCTCGTACTCGCTGGTCGTGCACTCGGCTCACCTTGGTGGCCTGACAGTTGCGCTCGGTCTCGTACTCGCTGGTCGTGCACTCGTACTCGCTGGTCGTGCACTCGGCTCACCTTGGTGGCCTGACAGTTGCGCTCGGTCTCGTACTCGCTGGTCGTGCACTCGGCTCACCTTGGTGGCCTGACAGTTGCGCTCGGTCTCGTACTCGCTGGTCGTGCACTCGTACTCGCTGGTCGTGCACTCGGCTCACCTTGGTGGCCTGACAGTTGCGCTCGGTCTCGTACTCGCTGGTCGCGCACTCGGCTCACCTTGGTGACCTGACAGTTGCGCTCGGTCTCGTACTCGCTGGTCGTGCACTCGTACTCGCTGGTCGTGCACTCGTACTCGCTGGTCGTGCACTCGGCTCACCTTGGTGACCTGACAGTTGCGCTCGGTCTCGTACTCGATGGTCGTGCACTCGTACTCGCTGGTCGTGCACTCGGCTCACCTTGGTGGCCTGACAGTTGCGCTCGGTCTCGTACTCGCTGGTCGTGCACTCGGCTCACCTTGGTGGCCTGACAGTTGCGCTCGGTCTCGTACTCGCTGGTCGTGCACTCGGCTCACCTTGGTGACCTGACAGTTGCGCTCGGTCTCGTACTCGCTGGTCGTGCACTCGTACTCGCTGGTCGTGCACTCGGCTCACCTTGGTGGCCTGACAGTTGCGCTCGGTCTCGTACTCGCTGGTCGTGCACTCGGCTCACCTTGGTGACCTGACAGTTGCGCTCGGTCTCGTACTCGATGGTCGTGCACTCGTACTCGCTGGTCGTGCACTCGTACTCGCTGGTCGTGCACTCGTACTCGCTGGTCGTGCACTCGTACTCGCTGGTCGTGCACTCGTACTCGCTGGTCGCGCACTCGGCTCACCTTGGTGACCTGACAGTTTCGTTCGATCTCGTACTCGCTGGTCGCGCACTCGGCTCACCTTGGTGACCTGACAGTTGCGCTCGGTCTCGTACTCGCTGGTCGTGCACTCGTACTCGCTGGTCGTGCACTCGGCTCACCTTGGTGATCTGACAGTTGCGCTCGGTCTCGTACTCGATGGTCGTGCACTCGTACTCGCTGGTCGTGCACTCGGCTCACCTTGGTGATCTGACAGTTGCGCTCGGTCTCGTACTCGATGGTCGTGCACTCGTACTCGCTGGTCGTGCACTCGGCTCACCTTGGTGATCTGACAGTTGCGCTCGGTCTCGTACTCGATGGTCGTGCACTCGTACTCGCTGGTCGTGCACTCGGCTCACCTTGGTGATCTGACAGTTGCGCTCGGTCTCGTACTCGATGGTCGTGCACTCGTACTCGCTGGTCGTGCACTCGTACTCGCTGGTCGTGCACTCGTACTCGCTGGTCGCGCACTCGGCTCACCTTGGTGACCTGACAGTTTCGTTCGATCTCGTACTCGCTGGTCGTGCACTCGGCTCACCTTGGTGGCCTGACAGTTGCGCTCGGTCTCGTACTCGCTGGTCGCGCACTCGGCTCACCTTGGTGACCTGACAGTTGCGCTCGGTCTCGTACTCGCTGGTCGTGCACTCGTACTCGCTGGTCGTGCACTCGTACTCGCTGGTCGTGCACTCGTACTCGCTGGTCGTGCACTCGGCTCACCTTGGTGACCTGACAGTTGCGCTCGGTCTCGTACTCGATGGTCGTGCACTCGTACTCGCTGGTCGTGCACTCGGCTCACCTTGGTGGCCTGACAGTTGCGCTCGGTCTCGTACTCGCTGGTCGTGCACTCGGCTCACCTTGGTGACCTGACAGTTGCGCTCGGTCTCGTACTCGATGGTCGTGCACTCGTACTCGCTGGTCGTGCACTCGGCTCACCTTGGTGATCTGACAGTTGCGCTCGGTCTCGTACTCGATGGTCGTGCACTCGTACTCGCTGGTCGTGCACTCGTACTCGCTGGTCGTGCACTCGTACTCGCTGGTCGCGCACTCGGCTCACCTTGGTGACCTGACAGTTTCGTTCGATCTCGTACTCGCTGGTCGTGCACTCGGCTCACCTTGGTGGCCTGACAGTTGCGCTCGGTCTCGTACTCGCTGGTCGCGCACTCGGCTCACCTTGGTGACCTGACAGTTGCGCTCGGTCTCGTACTCGCTGGTCGTGCACTCGTACTCGCTGGTCGTGCACTCGTACTCGCTGGTCGTGCACTCGTACTCGCTGGTCGTGCACTCGGCTCACCTTGGTGACCTGACAGTTGCGCTCGGTCTCGTACTCGATGGTCGTGCACTCGTACTCGCTGGTCGTGCACTCGGCTCACCTTGGTGGCCTGACAGTTGCGCTCGGTCTCGTACTCGCTGGTCGTGCACTCGGCTCACCTTGGTGACCTGACAGTTGCGCTCGGTCTCGTACTCGCTGGTCGTGCACTCGTACTCGCTGGTCGTGCACTCGGCTCACCTTGGTGATCTGACAGTTGCGCTCGGTCTCGTACTCGATGGTCGTGCACTCGTACTCGCTGGTCGTGCACTCGGCTCACCTTGGTGATCTGACAGTTGCGCTCGGTCTCGTACTCGATGGTCGTGCACTCGTACTCGCTGGTCGTGCACTCGGCTCACCTTGGTGATCTGACAGTTGCGCTCGGTCTCGTACTCGATGGTCGTGCACTCGTACTCGCTGGTCGTGCACTCGTACTCGCTGGTCGCGCACTCGGCTCACCTTGGTGACCTGACAGTTTCGTTCGATCTCGTACTCGCTGGTCGTGCACTCGGCTCACCTTGGTGACCTGACAGTTTCGTTCGATCTCGTACTCGCTGGTCGTGCACTCGGCTCACCTTGGTGACCTGACAGTTTCGTTCGATCTCGTACTCGCTGGTCGCGCACTCGGCTCACCTTGGTGACCTGACAGTTTCGTTCGATCTCGTACTCGCTGGTCGTGCACTCGGCTCACCTTGGTGACCTGACAGTTTCGTTCGATCTCGTACTCGCTGGTCGCGCACTCGGCTCACCTTGGTGACCTGACAGTTTCGTTCGATCTCGTACTCGCTGGTCGTGCACTCGGCTCACCTTGGTGACCTGACAGTTTCGTTCGATCTCGTACTCGCTGGTCGCGCACTCGGCTCACCTTGGTGACCTGACAGTTTCGTTCGATCTCGTACTCGCTGGTCGTGCACTCGGCTCACCTTGGTGACCTGACAGTTTCGTTCGATCTCGTACTCGCTGGTCGCGCACTCGGCTCACCTTGGTGACCTGACAGTTTCGTTCGATCTCGTACTCGCTGGTCGTGCACTCGGCTCACCTTGGTGACCTGACAGTTTCGTTCGATCTCGTACTCGCTGGTCGCGCACTCGGCTCACCTTGGTGACCTGACAGTTTCGTTCGATCTCGTACTCGATGGTCGTGGACTCCATGAGGAACGCGTAGGTCTCGTTGTTGCTCACCCTGGAACGTACATTTATATCGATTGCATTCACTTGTTGTCGTATTTTTATCTGAATGGATTTGAAAATGAGTTTTTATCAACGGTACGTAAGATCAGAAAACAGGTAAAGTCGCGTAAAGTCAGTCGAGTCAGTTGTTTCCGATTAACTCTTTAGTCCGCAGCTTTTGATCGCTTTAGTGGCCGCGTTCAATGACCTAACGTGCGGCTGCACTCGTACAGTCACGTCTACTATGTAGTACTATGTAGTATTCCTGCCGGCGAGGCGAGGCGAGGGGCCCGGGGTCGATTCCCGACCGGGGCATATTTTGTGTGAGTTATGGTGATTCAAGGTATCGGAGATTGAAGGGGGCGCGACTTACCACTTGATGCCCTCCGCGTTGCTGCCGGGCATCACGTTCTGCCGCATGTGCTCGTACATCTCCTGGTACAGCGGGTTGGACGATTGCTGCAACAGGACACGCGCGCACGCTGCACCACACGACACAGCGACGCCGACACCGACACCGACACCGAGCGCGGCCCGCGCGCGCGGCGCAGTGCGCGGGCCGCTCCCGAACCGTCCGACTGCACCTGGCGCAACTCTGCTACGATTTGCTTATAATGTTTCTACGATATAGCATCACGTTAAAGATACAAAGAAATGATATGAATCGATAATCACCTGTAGGTGTCCAACGAGGGGTTTATATGAGCTAATTTTATAGTTACACTTACCCTACTGAGTTGAGCCACTGTGTACAAGTTTGTCGTTTTGCAATTGGCCATCCGACGAATACAGCGAATGATCTGCTCGTGTTGTACCGTCATTCGTTAGAGACCTACTATTAAAAAGTTTAACGAGCAAATAAGCTACATTGCAAGAGGGGACGATAAAAGAGAAGTGTATTTCTCTCACTTGCTCGGAAATAGTTTCATTATATAAAAAAAAGAATACGTCAATCGGGTCTTTTCGATACTCAACGAAGTAACAGGCCTGCGATGTACCTATAACTCGACCGCTGGGAAAAATTTCCGGACAGTTTAATTTTTTTTAGTTTTTTCATGGTTTACAAACGAGGTTGTTTAAGCACACGCTAACATAAATTAGGTGTTATTTTAGAAACTAAAATCAAAATATGCATTTTTAAACAAAAGTTAAAAAAAAGAGGAAAAGCGCGGTCGAATTGTTGCGAATGAAACTGTGATGTGTACCGTCCTGTGGACGAGTTATTGGACTGATTAGATCGTATCCTCGCAAGTTGGAGACAAGTGCTGTAGTACCGGTGTGTCGGTCGGACCGGCAACCACCGGCTTCCTTTAGTTAAAACAGAACCGGCAGCGCCTCGTGCTTCCGGTAAGTGTCACTCGGACGTCGATTGCTTTATTTCCGGCCTCGATATCAATGTACTATTACATATACTTAAAACATAATAAAGTAAAAAATATTCGCTAAATTTAAATACGCGCGCATGTCGCACGTCACTCAAAGATAACACTGCGAATGAATCGAAGCGTATTCAAGTTTGGCAAGTAAGAAGTACTTCGAAAAACGTGTAGGTGGAGCCTCCGATCTTGGCGCCGTAGTTGATCTCGACGCCCTGGGCGTTGTGCGCCAGGTCCGCCACGTCGCGGATCAGCTCGTTGGTGGTCTTCTGCGCCAGCAGCGTCGCCAGGTTGGCCGTGTACGAGCTCGTGATCACCAGCGCGAACAGCCACCACACGCTGGCCACGGCGCGCGTGCTGTACGCCCTGCAACATGCAAGCGTGAGCGGGGGCCGAGCGGGGGCCGAGCGGGGGGCTCGCAGCGGGCGCACACTCACACCGGCGCGATCTCCGAGCCCTGCAGCAGCACGGCGCCCAGGTTGAACCACAGCGCGTTGGCCAGCGTGAACTGGTTCTCGAGCGCGGCCGGCTCCTCGATGCAGGGGTAGGGGTTCTGCCACTCCTCGTGGCACAGCCGCCCCACCACGTACAGCAGCAGCGACGTGCCCAGGTACGCGAACCCCAGGCACAGCCACACGTCTTTCGAGAACGGCAGCAGGAACGCGAACAGCTCCGGCTCCGGCGTCTTCGGCTTGCGGAACAGGATGCTGATGCCGAGGTTCATGAACGGCGTCGTGAAGTCCACGGCGCGTTCGCGCTCCGCCGTGATCGTCAGATCCGTGATCGCGAAGTCCATGTTCTGAAACCGACCGTCGCCTTACAGCTTACAGCCACCTCCCGGGCGCCGGGAGCGCGCCGGGAGCGCGCCGGGAGCGCCCGGGCGCCGGGTACGTACATCGTCGGGGTCCATGATGCGGCCGATCATGCCGTCCCACTTGCCGGTGACGTTGTTGCGCGTGCCGTAGCCGCCGCCCTCCTGCTCCACGAACGTGTAGTTGAACTTCAGGATCCCCGCCAGCCGCTCGATCAGCTCGATGCAGAACCCTGCGGGCGCGAACGTCGCGTGTAAGTCTCTCGGCGGCCCCTCCACCGACACGCCTCCCGCCCCGCGGCGTACCTTCGTAGCGCTGGTTGCCCGTGAGCCGGTCGGGCGACTGGCGCCGCATGACGTACGGATCGTTCTGGAACAGAGCGGCTGGAGATGTACAGTGTACACGGAGGGGGCGCGGGGCGCGGGGGCGCGGGCCGGTCGACGTACCATCGCGATGAGCACGTTGAAGGTGAGGTTGGTCATGGAGTCGGGCGGCGGCGCGGGCGCGGGCGGGTCGCTGCGGCGCCACACGAGGCCCGCGTGCGCCGCCCACACGCCGGCGCGCTGCAGCCGCCCGCCGCGCGCCAGCTCCACCACCTGCACGCTTGTATTTTAGTGCGGGCCCCACCCTCCCCTCCCTCCTCTCCCACCGCAGCCGCCGGCCGCAGTACCTCGAGCTGCAGCGCGCGCCGGCCGCCGTCCGCGTCCCACGAGATCGGGCCGCCCGTCTCTTCCCCTTTCCACTCCTCCTGCAGAGACGACGGTCATTGTTTTTTTATTTTGTGTTCCCAAGAATGCCTCATGTCCATTGTTTATTTTTAAAACGAGTAAGTTGTTTTTGTTGTTTATTTGTTATCTTAGTAATAGGTATATTACTTTACGTATATTTAATTTTCTAATGAACAGTACCTACGTAATAGAGCGAGATGGCTGAGAATGAATTTTCTTAGCTAAAATATTTAACACTTGGGCTATTAATTTAGCCATAACCTTTAAATGCCTGGGTATCGTTAGAATTCATATATCATCCCAAGTGGCAAAGGACATAATTCTATTGAAAAAAGATTGAGCGCCCACGGCAGTAGTATGGGTCTATATTGAGCGCCCACGGCGGTAGTATGGGTCTATATTGAGCGCCCACGGCGGTAGTATGGGTCTATATTGAGCGCCCACGGCGGTAGTATGGGTCTATATTGAGCGCCCACGGCGGCAGTATGGGTCTATATTTTTCCTTATTCAAATGTGAAAAAAAATATTTTCAATTATTTCAATATGGGTGTCCAATAATTGAAGGGCTTGATGAGTATACATTCCAAAATCACGATCTGCGAATGTCGAAATGAGCGAACGGTTTCGTATATGTTTGAGTCATCATTAGAATTCATTACATAAGCTAGTAATGAATTAATGATGTACAAAATAAATAAAAACATGACTGCCAAAAAACCTCTTAAAACAGAACGGTAGCCCCCCCCCGACTCGTTTTTTGCCAGCCGGCAGTCGTGTGTTTTAATTTTTTAATTATTTATTTTATTTTAAACCTATGGAGATTTGTGAACTTTTTTCCAAAAATCTACATTATTAGGATTACCAGGTACGTCAACGGAGATCGATGGAAAAAAGTTTACATCGACCGGTGCATTTCGGAAGCCGCTCCCGACACACGTTTACCTTCCAGATTTAATAGATTAGACCTCTGACCGCATCGTCCCTTACGTCCAATGCTAACTTATCGCGAACAAACAAAAGCCTAAAACCAATAACAGAAACACGGAATCAAAAAGTATAATGACCCGACCGAGCGCAGGTAGTTGAGCAGCGTGTCTGCGTGGAAGGCGCCGCGGCCGCGCGCGCAGTCGCCCGGCGGCCGCGGCGGCAGCGCCAGCCGCCGCAGCGCCACCGCCACCAGCCGCGCCGCCTGCTCGGCCAGCAGCAGCGCGCACGGCGGCGCCGCCTCCACGCGCGCCGCGTCCGCGCCCTCCGCCGCGCCCAGCCGCCGCTCGTACGCCGCGCGCCACGCCGCGCTCGCCGCGCGCACCGCCGCGCTCTCCGGGTCGAACAGCCGCAGCGCTGCACACGGAGCGAGCGAGTCACACGAGTGTCAGCGGGGGCGGGGCGGGGGCGCCGCGACAGTCGACACGCACCCGTGATGTTGGCGCCGCCGTGGCTGAACTCGTCGAGCGGCTGCGTGTGCAGGTCCAGCGCCAGCACGACGTACGCGTGCCGCTCGGCCAGCAGCCCCGCGCGCTGCGCCGCCCGCAGCACGCCGCGCGCGCGCTCCGCCGAGCACCACACGATGAACTTCGTCTTGCCAGACTTCTTCAGCACCAGCAGCAGGTCCCTGCGGCGGGGAGCGGCGGTCAGTGTCGGCGGGGGCGGGGGCGGCTGGGGCGCGGGGAGCGGTCGGGGCGCACCTGAGCTGCGCCGCGTCGCCGGGCGGCGGCAGCTGCCGCGCCAGCAGCGCCAGCGGCGCCAGCTGTGCCGCGCCGGCAGCGTCGCCCTCGTGCAGCAGCACGGCGCGCTCCCAGCCCTTCTCGCGGCACAGCTCGGCGCACGCCTGCGACGTCGACACCGCGAGATGCATAACATCGTTTAGAAGACAGCGTTGGAAACTTCTCTCAAAAAATTTAAACAGCAGAAAAAAAATATTTTTATGATATTATCAAATAGTATTATGATGTCAAATCGAAATATATAAAACGGTTAATTTATTTTCAAAAATGTTTGGCTTATAATTTATTTTTTTTGGATATTGTCACAACATTATTTTGTTTCTTTCTTTTTTTTTGTCATCATTATTGAGTGTCACATTCGAGATGATGTCGTTCAGCCTATGCGGTCCTATGCTCAATATTACATTAATAAAAAAAACCTAGTAACTTTAGCCATCGACAGATATAGGTACGATACGGAGTGGCAGACAGACAACCGAGTGATTGTTACAGGGTATCTACCCTGTAACAATCACTCGGTCGTCACTGGAAGATTGTAGTCAGTAACAGAGACCGGTAGGTGTTGCTGTGTAGCCAGACCAGCGATCAGCGATGCGCGTGCGCGACTGAAATACAAACTAGGTAGCGTTCAAACAACGCAGCGCGGCGCGGGCAGCGCGGGCGGCGCGGGCGCAGGCGGCCAGCCGCTCGACGCTCGCACTACAGCGAGCAAGGCGGATGAAATTATGGAATTATTTTTACCCGTCTTCCAGCTTCCCGTAACGGAGGAGGTTCTCGATTCGTCTCTATTTATCTTTGTGCCGATGATATGTTGCTCGATTTCTCTGTCAAATGTCAACCTATTTAAATGGTTTTTTTAATGAGTAGGGTATAAGTATATCAAGGGTGGTTCTTTTACTAAAGAACACCACCCCCAACTTAGAAAAAGAGGGGAATAAATTTCAAATATCCTCATATTTGCGTCTTTCCAGATATTGCGTCACTTGCACTGCAGCTCGTCTAGTTATCAAATAGTAGGTTTGAAAAAGATATGAACCAAAATGTTATATGAGCCGCGCAAGTACCTACCGACCTTTACGCTAAATAAAATTGACAGTTCGAATCGTTAAACATTTAAATTAGAGATAGCTAGCTATGTAGGTACTGCGTGATTTATTTGAAAACGAATTAAAGCCGAATCTACTTTCTTCAGTACGAAGTGAATATTCGCATCTCTCAATTAGAAGACTGGTTTATGGAACGAAAACTATTTTAACATAAATGGTTTTATCGTCGTTCGCCACGGTTTTCACACGAAAACCACTTCGCGAAATTAGTTGTTCGGTCAATGCAATGAAAATTGAACTTAATTTTATAGGAAATGCAATCGATAACAGATTACAAGTGAAACTTGTCGTCGTCGCAAAACTAGTTTCGAAGATTAGTTTTCGTCCTCGGGAAAAGGTTGCGTTTCGGTTTTGACAAAAATCAACAACGACCTACCTACTTCTAATTGTAACTTATCGAACTGTCAATTTATCGATCACTATGCATCGCTATGTTCCGTAGTTGCGCTGGAGACCGGTTTATTTTTAATATTGCTTTTGTTACATCGACTTGTCTACTGTCTTGTAAATAATAGATAGGTACATTAGTATAAAACCAATGTTTTTAAAAAGAAACTCACATTGCAACAAGCGGTCGAGCGTTATTTTAAAAGAGTCCCTATCGTAAACGTTATCCCGGAGCGAAAGCTAAGTACTAACATGTTACAGGAGTGTTCATTTTGCGCTCGACGTTCCCCAACCACCGCAATTTATTTTTGTGATGCGTGTCGCATTCTTTTGACTCTGTCTGATAACTCTCCACAGGGCTAACATGCGCGCCACGACAAAATTCTGTCTACTGTTTTGTCTCGCTCTTTCTCTCGCGAACATGAGACAAATGCACGGCATAAGCATCGAGAAAATTTTGTCACGGTGCGCATGTTAGCCCTACAGGAAATGAATAACTTGACCACTCCAGCATATTTGATTACAGTGATCCGTTCGCCCCAAAGACGCGCGCGCACTGTACACGGTGTCAACACGGTGTCAACGCGGTGTACACAGCACACGAGCGACCACCGCGACCACATTCATAATCACAACACTGACTGACAGTCGTCCTGTTCAACGGCGCGCACGCGCTCACGCAGCGAGAGCGAGCACGCTCGCTGTTTACACGCTCGCGCTCGTCACCGTTCAATGCCAGCTTGTGAACGCGCCACGAGGGACCTACACAAACACGCTAATAATATTACCAATGTAGCACAGATATAAATACATGTGGATACATAAACAGAATCGCGTGGTGTTTTTCTACTATTGAAATATTCGTTATCTCTGAGTAAAAGGTATTTATTCGGGTCGGTAGTCGGTAGGTAGTCGGTAGTCGGTAGTCGGTAATCGGTCGTCGGTCGTCACCTGCGCGAGCACGTCCGGGTGCGGGTACATGGCGAGCGCCTCCCAGGCGGCGGTGGCGGCGGGCGCCGGCTCCACCAGCAGCAGCGGCAGGCCGGCACGCGCTGCGCCCGCCGCCGCGAGGCGCGCGCCGGCGCCCCCGCCGCGCCCCACGCCCCCCGCGCACGCGGCCGCCGCGCCGCGCGCCGCCGCGCCGCACGCGTGCGCCGGCAGCGCCAGCTGCTCGCGCGGCTCGCACGGCGCCACCTGCACCGCGCCCTCCGCGCCCAGCGCCGCCTCCACCGCCGCGCCCAGCTGCATCGCCAGCACGGGGTCATCGGACACCACCCCTGCACCGCGCAACGCTCCACGTCAACATCGCTCGCTCGCTGGCGTACCCCAGCGCCGGCGAGGGACGCTCACCTATCCTGACGTCGACGTCGTCGTCGGCGCCGGCGCCGGCGCCGAGCGCGCGCACCGCCAGCAGCAGCAGTAACGCGCCCGTCCTCGAGTGCATCGCGGCGCGTACTGACTACTGACTGAGTACTGAGTGTGAGTGAGCGGCGCGCGCCGTCTCGCGACGGGCGACCTGCTTCCTGAGCTATTTTCGGTTGTTTTGACGCGACTCTCGTCCCGTCGCGTGGTGCTTTGAAGATACGCTTCGATTAAGTATGTTTTTTTTTTACATCAAATGGGCTTGCGTTTGACCGTTATCTCATCTGATGTTAAACGACGACGCGGTCGACTATGTAGCCCGCTTGCCCAGAAGATACCTGTTCACTCTTCTCTTGACGACTCCCAGATTGTAGTGTTCAGGAAAAACAGATGGCGGCAACGAGTTTCCACTCTTTAGCTGTAATAAATTACTAGGTGAAATGTCTGTTTTTAATTTTTTAATTTTAGTTTATATCGAGCACTAGCTGCTGCCCGCGGTTTCACCCGCGCGGAGATTTTGGATTTCATGGTTTTTATTTTTTTGCGCGAAACCCTAATTCTTTTTCTAAAATAAAAGTAGCCTAAGTTACTCCTTGTAACATTAGCTATCTGCTAGTGAAAGTCCCGTCAAAATGGGCCCAGCCGTTTTGGAGATTACCCGGAACAAACAGACAGACAGACAAAAATTTAAAAAATGGTTGTTTTGTTATAGGTACCGTATATACTTTCATATGCATTTGGTAAAAAGCTGTTATTTTGATATTCAGACAAACAGACACTTCAATTTTATTTATGTGCAACTTGCTCTTCACATTTGCACAAAAAATGCGTCGCGTCACAATTCACATGCAGACTGTCAAGATGTGTGAACGTGCGATACGACGACGGATATCATTCTCGCTTCGTGTACTAACATAATAATTCTCAGTCTATCATCTTGGATCATTTAGAGAGTAGGTACCCACCTAATAGTACATTACTGTCGAGGCCGCAAATAAAGCAATCGACGGCCGAGTCGTATTAGAAGGACGAAGGACGACGCAAAGCCGAAGTGATTTGATAAGGACGAGCGACGAGGACGGTCGCCAGCGTGCAACGTACACCTTTTCGATTTAAATAAGGCCCCTAAATTTGATTATTAACCTTAATTCTATGGCCGTTAATTGCCATTTCGGCGGATACTTCTTTAGTACTTTTGTTCAACTTGCGAGGAAACTATCAAAAAACCTTTGATTATAAACCTTAGCAGATACACAATACGGCGATAAACAATGACGCTACAATAAAGGAGTGAGGACTCATACTAACTCCATTTACGTCAGTCAGTGCTGTCAGCGCCGCGCACGTCACTACACGAAACGGATATTGAGAAAATATGACGAGCTGTGCGATTAAATTCTGCCGAAATAACACGAGGGTTAAAGAGAAAGACAAAATAATACATTTCCACAAGTACGTATCACATATTTCTCACTTTGATGTGTTTTTATGCAAATATTTCTATTCAAAACCGGTGAAAACAAACAGAGGCGTTGGGTTGCCATTAAATTCAATTAGGTTTCCCACTTTCCCGTCTATTGACAATCGTTTGAATGAATGACACATCGTGCAAAAAAATGTACACAATGCGATTTACGCCAGCACCGTCCTTTCACAGATAATACAAGGCGATGGAATTTATTCAAATAATTAGTTAAACGATAGACATGTAATCTACAATGCGATTAAAATAAGAATAGAACTGGCCAAAGAGTATTTAGCCAAACTACACTCAGTCCTATGTTTTTCTGTGTCGATTGTACATAAAATCTATAAATAAAATTGAAGTGTCTGTTTGTAATATCAAAATAACAGTTTTTTACCAAATGCATATGAAAGTATATACGATCCCTGTAACTAAACACCCATTTTTAAAATTTTGGTCTGTCTGTTTGTTCCGGGTAATCTCCGAAACAGCTAGGGCGATTTTGATGGGACTTTCACTGGCAGATAGCTGATGGTACAAGGAGTTACTTAGGCTATTTTTATTTTAGGAAAAGAATTAGGGTTCTGCACAAAAAATTAAAAACCATGAAATCCAATATCTCCGCGCGGGTGAAACCGCGGGCAGCAGCTAGTCATATCATATAATATATATATGATATGTATATATCATATATATATATATCACACGTGCATTTCTATGATAATTTGTTTCTGTAATAAATTGTTTTTTCATTCCAATATGATATCTATAATAGGATATATTTAAAAAAATATTATAAAATAAATAAATTATTTTATAAATAAATATAGTTAAACTACGTTTTCTTTTTGCTTTTTGACTATTTTAAACTGAATCGAAAGAGACAAAACATACTTTAAGAAAGGTACGAGAGTAGCGGGAAATTAAAAAAAAACATTTTCTTGTTTTTTTTAACTACGTTAAGATAAACGTTTTGAGAATATTTTGGAAAATATTTATATCTATTAACCGGATTCACTTACGTGGTTCAGCCGTGCTATTAATCAAAAAATATTTTGGAATTCATTTGAATAACAATTTAATATCTTATTTAATGTGTACCCCAAAAACGGGTAAGTAATGACGGTCATAGCAACACTACACGGGTGGGAAGGGAGGCGGCCGCGGGACGTTTGTGTTGTTTATGGCGTCAGTGCGCTCCTTGCACACGCCGCTTGTCTGTGATTCTACTAATTTTACTTCTATGCAAAAAACAACCACAGTAGTCAGTACTCGGTACGGTATCCATCTTTCATTTGCACCAATTCGACGCGCGCACTTGTGTTCTTTATAATGTGTTTTGAAATAGTTTCTACCTATTTTACAGAATACATTTCGGAGCATATAATTACCAAAGTTTCGGAGAGAGTGCGATGGAATTTGTTCAACTCCGTTCTATCATCGGACGACCAGACGTTCAGGATTTCAGAAAACTTAATAATACTTATATATATTAATTAAATTATTATTTATGTAGATTTTATAAACTTCACATCAGCTAATATTCCAGAAACAATAAAATGAAACCGCAAAACAAAATTAAGCACCTACTTATTAAATAGAACTCTCGTAAGATAAAATGGTTCTAAGATTATAGAAGTTGACTTACTAGGTGGCGGGACTAACTCGTCTGCAAGTATCCGCCTGGGTAGGAACCACCCACGTATCACCGTTTTGCTCGTGAAGTCTGCCGCCAAGCAGTAATGTGCATTACTGTGTTCAAGTTTGATGAGCAAAGTATCCACTGAGCTTATGAGACTACTGTTACCCTAATGTCTCAAGGTAAGGAGCGCAATGCAGTGCCGCGCAGGTCTTTCGTGTTTCAAAGTTCTGAGTGGTACTTCGATTGTTAAGGGCCGGCGTTATGCTTACCATCAAGCAAACGACCGGCTCGTCTCGTTATGAAATAATATTTAAAAAAAAGTATGTATTTTCAATTACCTCGTCTTATAAGGCTCTCCTTTTATATATCTTTTGTGTTGAAATAAGGTTTAATATAGCGATACATTTGCTTTTACTTGAAGGTTTTTTTTTATGTTATTTGGTAACGAGACGAGCTTGTCGTTTGCCTGATGGTAAGCATAACGCCGGCCCATAACAATTGTAGTGCCACTCAGAACTTTGAAACACAAAGGCCTGCGCGGCACTGCAGTGCGCTCGTTACCCTGATATATTAGGTCCAGTAATTTCTCTGGATACTCTGCTCATCAAACCGGAACACAGTAATGCTTGCACACTACTGCTTGGCGGCAGACTTCACTCACAAAGCGGTTGTAACAACCCAGACGGACGCTCGCAGAAGAGTTAGTCCTCCCACTAACTTGAAGGTTATTTCTTAGTTTATATTTAAGAGAAACAGATTTTTTTTGGTTACAAAAAATATGACTCAAAATTGAGTATTTCGGGACACACCTACGAAATGGTTTCGTGGTCCTAATATCTAATTCATAAATGACTAATAATTGTTTCTCACCTACAACGTAACACAGTCAACACTTTTAAATATAACAGACGTTAGCAAATCGTTTTCATGTTGTGTTGTAGTCTGACGGCGCCGACTCATTACTGAGTCGGTTTCAACCCACGATCAAAGCAAACTTTGTGAGTAAACATATTTAATAAGCTTGTTCGCGGGTCGTGTGTACCGGCGTGTGTCTGTGCCATGGGGCAATCGTAGTATGAACGCTTTTGTGCATAAGACAAGGTGTAGCTGCTTTATAGCCTAGTTTTTGAAAAAAGTTATGTCTCTTAAATCGACATGCAGTGTGAGAAAGACAACAATTAAAAAAAAACTAATAAAGTACAAGATATGCGAGTAACAGTGTGTGTAAAGTTTAGTAGTGCCAAGTGTGTGTTTGCACTATAATCGAAGCAGTAACATGTAGCATTTCGTTGTGCCGCCGTTTCACGTCTAGCAGAGACGGAAGCGGTCGACACTCGACACTCGACGCTCGACACGGCGGCGGCGGCTCGGCGCGAGCGCGCTGCGGGCGAGGTGCGGCTGACGCGACAACCAAATATTACGTCGGTTGAAAATAATATTGTGTCACCTGTTTCTGCGAGCGATCATTGAGCTATAACCCTATTCCAAAATCTTAGATATTTTATGTAAACAAAAATGTTGACCGAACGAAAAAATTAATAGAAAACTGTGCAATCCATAATTTGGTCATAGACACTATTAAGTATCCATTTGTCAGTGAAATATCGTTTTGACTCATTATTTCTAATGAAATAAGTGTATTCGATAAAAGAGATATTACAACATTATTTAAGTTCGTTCTCATTGTGGCTACATTTTGTCGTGATGTTAGTGACAGTTGTAGGTAAGTGCGAATTTTCGTGGTGGTGTCAAATGGTTGTTTAAATTTTTATATTATTGTGATTTGCGAGAAAATTCCGAAAACATACCTTTAAAACTGTTTGTGAATGTTGAAACACTGCAACTTAACTTGCCTGTATGTTTGAATGTGGAATGTGGTGTTAGAAATTATGAAAATCAACCTCATTTGTCTTTACACAAATTAGTAGCCAGTTTTCATGTAATAGTACATACAATCATACAAATTCGATGAAAAAATTGTTGCTAAGTTATTGATATGTGGGGATACATTTCCATATACTACTCATTCTATAAGTGGAAACTATTTAAGGCTTTTTTGTACCTATCAGTCATATTACTATAATCCTTAGATATAAGCTGTTTGTTTCCCATGTTAAATAAATAAATAAATATAGGTATAATACGATTATTATTTAATAATCATTCGTTTAGTTTACAATAAACTTATCAGCCATAGTGGAGTGGAACAGTGTTTTACCGTTGTCGTAATAGTTTCCAAAACTAAGTCCTCCGCTGAAAAGATATCGATATAATCTGCGATGTTTTAGTAAACATGATTCTTGAATAACTCGGAATTAACCAAGTTGCGCACGTGGTATACGAGGTGGGACTCAAATAGCATAACAAAATTAATATCGGTTGAATACTACAAATCCCCTACGGGAGAGTTGTGTAACTGAGGGAAGTAAAATATATAATATATGTCGGAGATACACACACACACAGCCACACACTGCGGCGAGGGTACCTGAAACCTGCACATAACAATTAACATTAATAACAACAAGAAGAAGTGGGTAGATACATTTTACCAATTATCGTCAGACATGACCAAGCAATTCCACGTGGGCGTTACCATTTGCGATGATTACAACCAAATTGTATTTTCATTACTTAGTATTACTCTTAGCTTCGTTCGTGTACTCAATCGCTCATGCATACTCGCTCGTCACACTCACGTCACTCGCCCACAGTACCTCCAACCACCCACTTACAGTCCTGCCCAGACCTCCGCATGCCTCGCATTGCTCAACAGCTGAAAGTAAATGAAAGGTTACACGCAGCAGCGACGCCCTCGGGCCTTGTCACCTCGTCCAGTCCACAAACACACCGAACAGCGAACCGCAGCTCACGGCACTCCACGCGCCTCTCGCCAACAAAGCAGTCCATCACAGATTATCAAAGTCCGCCTGTCCTCGACATATATATGGGACGAGGCGCGCATCCAAGCCAGTGACCGCGCGTAAGTACGGAGACGGTGCTGATGCGCGGTCCCCACATAGCACGAGAAACTTATTGTCAGTTGAATATAACTAGTGGTCGTGAAGTCTGCCGCCAAGCAGAAATGTGCAAGCATTACTTTGATCCGGTTTGATGAGCAGAGTAGCCAGCGAAATCACTGCGCTAATGAGACATTAATAAACTAATATCTCAAGGTGTATGCCTGAAACGAAGTAAAAAAAAAAAAAAAAAAAAATTACCCATAAATAGGGTAAATTTTTAAAGCAAATATAGGCACAAGCCATGCCATGAAGTTCGTTTATAATAAAGCCGAAAGCCGAAAGCCGAAAGCCGAAAGCCGAAAGCCGAAAGCCGAAAGCCGAAAGCCGAAAGCCGAAAGCGCTACGCCTAGGTTAGGTTGTAGGTTAGGTTGTAGGTTAGGTTGTAGGTTAGGTTGTAGGTTAGGTTGTAGGTTAGGTTGTAGGTTAGGTTGTAGGTTAGGTTGTAGGTTAGGTTGTAGGTTAGGTTGTAGGTTAGGTTGTAGGTTAGGTTGTAGGTTAGGTTGTAGGTTAGGTTGTAGGTTAGGTTGTAGGTTAGGTTGTAGGTTAGGTTGTAGGTTAGGTTGTAGGTTAGGTTGTAGGTTAGGTTGTAGGTTAGGTTGTAGGTTAGGTTGTAGGTTAGGTTGTAGGTTAGGTTGTAGGTTAGGTTGTAGGTTAGGTTGTAGGTTAGGTTGTAGGTTAGGTTGTAGGTTAGGTTGTAGGTTAGGTTGTAGGTTAGGTTGTAGGTTAGGTTGTAGGTTAGGTTGTAGGTTAGGTTGTAGGTTAGGTTGTAGGTTAGGTTGTAGGTTAGGTTGTAGGTTAGGTTGTAGGTTAGGTTGTAGGTTAGGTTGTAGGTTAGGTTGTAGGTTAGGTTGTAGGTTAGGTTGTAGGTTAGGTTGTAGGTTAGGTTGTAGGTTAGGTTGTAGGTTAGGTTGTAGGTTAGGTTGTAGGTTAGGTTGTAGGTTAGGTTGTAGGTTAGGTTGTAGGTTAGGTTGTAGGTTAGGTTGTAGGTTAGGTTGTAGGTTAGGTTGTAGGTTAGGTTGTAGGTTAGGTTTTAGGTTAGGTTAGGTTAGGTTAGGTTAGGTTAGGTTAGGTTAGGTTAGGTTAGGTTAGGTTAGGTTAGGTTAGGTTTTTTTTTTTTTTTTTTTTTCCTGTCCGGGAGCAGTGTGTCCCGGCCCGCGAGCTAACTTCTGACATAGATCAGAAACCTTACTTACTACTTAAGGATTAAAACACAGGGGGTTTCTTTATTTGCGTAGTTTAAAAAGAAAAAATTTTACAAATTTTCTTATTGCTATTTTATATATATATATATCAGTTTATTCCAAATCTAATTTTATCTAGTTATATATTATACTCTAGTTTTCCTCCGCACTTCGGCAGAGTCTGTGGTTACTTGTTACTGTTATCTTCAACTTAATATTATACATTATTTTCGGTAACGGTTCTTTTACAATTGACTTTTGTTATATATTCTATATTGTAATACATTATTGCATAATCTAAATTTGGTTATTTATACTGTGAGTTATTGCTACATTTACTGGGTTTGTGCTTCCCCACCAATCACTGCCTCTTAAGAGCCAGGTAGGCGGGGAAGCACGTGGGGTGTACATTTTACAATTTTACATATTATTACAATTTAAATTTACATTTTAAAAACGTTTTTAGTTGGTGCGCGAGAAAATTTAATTTTCTGCAGCCAATTTCGTTTCATGACCACTGGGCCTCTCCTGCCAGGTAACATTCTCTTAAGAGAAGGGCAAGACAGGAGAGGCACGTGGGGTCATGTTGGAATTTTCAACTAAGCCTGTTTATCTACTGATTCTACGTTAAGTTTACTTTACAATTTTATATACTTTAATATTTCCGAAAATTGGTATAATTACTATTTTACTATTTACGATAATATTCAATTAAAATTTTTACTATTATGTTCTAGACTAAATTTTGACAAAACTATTACACTACTAATTATTATATAACTTTACAAAAAATTTTTTAAACAGTAATTATTGACGGTTAGTTACTAACTGTTCGTAATTACATTTAATTTTTATTATGCTGAAATACAATTTATGCTGCTTAATATAATAATTATATATGCAACATATGAAGTATAATTTCAAATGAGTTTAAAATACATGATAAGTTCAATGTAATTCCTAATTAATGGCGTGAAGCGCGTAGTTGTAATTTTGATATATTTAGTCTAAGTGTAACGGAGTCAACTTAAGAAGTGGGCTAGTTTTAGCTTACGATCTAGGGTCGGCGCAAACCACATTATTTTCGATTGCCTAATTAATTAACGATCTATGTGTTAACATGGACCTTGTTTTTAATCACATCGCTGTTTATACAAAGGTGATCTGCGCTTTCCCAGCCCCTGAGTTTTGCTTCCGGGCGGGGCGCCGCCCTAGGGCGGCATTCCGCCCGGAAGCACATGCTCAGTAGGCTTCAGGGACGCAACTAGCAATAGGCAATGGTTGCCCTCGCTAGTGCGTCCCACTTCCGCCTTACTGGGCATTCTGTGCTAAATGCATTGTGCTCTGTTCTGTCGAATTTTGCAACAATGCAGTTAGCACAGCTCGGAGTTGATCCTGCTAGCCATTCTGCACATGCAGATTTCAGATGAGCTCCACCACAGTGGCTACACTTCTCTGTCTTCTCCGTGCAGAACCGCCTACCATGGCCATAGGCCAGGCACATAGAGCACTGAACTAGGGGGGACTGGTCGGCAACCCTGACCTTTTGCAGGTCAATGCCAACCACTCCCGCCGTCGTTAAGCGCTTCCATGTGCCTGGGGACGCCTTACACACGATGTGACAAAGGTGGGGGTTACGCGCCTTCTTTCTATACTTGACCTCTAAGGTCCCCTCTCCGCTGAGGCCGTCAAGAATGTCCCCGTTCTGGTTCCAGAGGGCCCGGACTACGTCCTCGTTCGAGTGCGTAGCCAGGACATCTCTAAGAACCAGAAGGGGGTCCTTATTCTTCACTTCCTCAACGGTGAGGCGTTCCTCGGCGGTCTTAAGTCTGGCCTTAACCTTTTCTCTGTCTTCTTTGGTTTTGCAACTTATTAAGACTTTTCCATCCTTGGCCTTCCGCACCCTTTCCACCTTTACCCATCCCTGCTTAGCGTCTATGACCTCCCTAATTTTACCAAGTACCTGCTCCCCTGTGTCCTGGTTATCTTTAGAGGTCACCACGACGGTGTGTAATGCGGCCTGCACAGGGGGCTGTTCCCTGTGAGGTCCCGCTGCCACACTCGCGTAAGTGGTTGACCCCAAAGACTCCCTCTGCCTCTCCATCTCGTCCCGTAGCGCGGTCACTCTCTCGCTGTTCTCCCTCACCAGCCGACCGTGATCGGCCAGCATGGTGCGGAGCTCAGCGAGTGAGCGATCGCTCATACTTACGCTGTCCGTGGGGGGAGCGTCGGTTGACGTCGTTTGTGTCGCCGCTACCCGCGCCGGTCTGGCCGGAGCGGGCGGCGCCGGCACCTCCGACGTCTGCGTCGACGCTACCTTCACCGACCGCACCGGCGCGGGCGGCGTCGGCACCTTCGTCGTCTGCGTCGAGGCCACCCGCACCGACTTAGTCGGCGCGGGCGGCGCCGCCACCTCCGACGTCTGTGCCGAGGCCTCCCGCACCGGCCGAGCCGGCGCCGGCGTCGCCTGCATCCCTAGTCTCGTCTCCCACTTCGGGCATAAGGGACAGCCTTCTTCGAACCGAGTGAGCGACTCTTCCGCTTCGTCCTTGATTAGCAAGTACATTCGGTCGAGCGCGTAAAGAATGCTGTCCCTTATCTCCGTTTTTAGATTCCTAGACAACTTTATCTGAGTCTTTGCTGAGATGAGGCAGGATTTTGCCTCGCACGCCCTCGATGTGTAGACCTTACCGGTGGTCGGACACACCGAGGGCGTCAGGGCAATATCCATTTCCTGCGAAATACGTTTTCGCCTCGCGAGGTCCGCCGCCACAGCTTTGGTCTTTTTCGGAGTGAATTTTAATACCATCTTTACTGGGGATTTGATAATCCCCCCCGATTCCCACTCCCCTATACTCTTCCTCACTCTTGAGGGCTCGCCACCAGAGGGGCCGGCCTCTATTTGTGTCGGGGAGTCCGGGGGAGCGGCGCTGTTAGCGACTGTCTTCTTAGCGGGAGTGCGAATGCCCACGCCAAACATATTAAATTAGTTAATTAATACCCAGGACAGGAAAAACGTCAATAGAATTGTATTCAATAACAATTAACACAATTAATAATAAAACAATAAAGCAATAAAATGAATAAAATTGAATTAATTATAACTGAAAACAATATTAATAAATAAAATAAGTCTTAAAACTATGAGGTATACACAATAGTATATACCCCGACACACAAAACAAACAGAATATTATATCACAGTACACACAATATCACAATAAAATTCCCTATATTATATATTAATACTAATATTTGTTTCACAGGTACTGCTACCGAGTCGTCCAGCGAGTTTATACTACTGTATGGTGAGTATTGTCTAAACTAGTTTTAAAACTTTGTCATATAATAATCTGTTTCTTTTCTTTCAGGTCCCGGCTCAGCGGTTCCTTACTACGATGGCAGTGGTCAACAATTAAATTTAAAAAGGTAAGTATTTATTATATAAATACTGTCTAAAACAGAGTTATACACTATTACTAACTAACACGAAAGACACAAGACACTACGCACAAATTAAAATAACAAATAATTTCAATTTCAATAATAATAATAAAATATAATATAGTCACAATGTCAATTTAAAATAATAATATAAAATTCCAATGTCAATTTTTATCTAATAATTATTAATCTATTTTTCTGTTTCAGGTCCGGCGGTGCGGTTCCCTACTCCAGTGGTGTCTTCGCGTCAGGTAAGTAAAACAACTAAATTATTTAAAACCAACAAAATCACAAAAACTTTTCCCGTGCTCTACCTTCGACTCTACGTAGAGTCACGGGTCACGGTCTACCGAATAGTCCCGCTCAAACCCCGCCCGTTCCCGAAAACCGCGTTCGAATCCGACCGTCGGTTCGCGAGATACGGCGCGCGGTATTTACGGGGAATATCGGTGAGGGGGCGGGGGCAACCTTGAATATTGTGCCCGACTATTTACTTTACAATTTACAATTTACAATATCAATTTAATCCAATAAAAATTTATAACAAAGAAAACAAACAAAGAAAATGATTACTAAGATAGGGGGGTGAGGGCGGGGGTGAAGTGGTGGGTCTGTACAACGGGATGAACAGACAACAAATAAACAAACAATACCAGTAACTAAGAATTTACAACTTCTAAGAACACCGGTCCGCGGTCTTGGACAAGTGATTAAAACTGAACTACAATATTGGACAATTATAAATACAAAAGGGAAGGGGATGAAAATTGTCCAATGTGGGGATTTATAATACTGGGTGGAATAGACTAACTAAAATAATAAGTCTCAAAGATTGTATAAACACAAAATTTTGAAACTTACCGTAAAATTAAAAAGGGATAAAAAGGGGGTGAAATGGGGCGGGGGTGATTTTAACTCAACTGCTTATGTATTTGGACAACTAAAATAACTAAAAGAAGATTAAAAAATTTTTTGAGGAAAAATTTTTTAAGGGTTGAAAAGGGGTGAAATGGGGAGGGGTGACTCTAAATAAGCAGCTATATCTATTTATCAAATAAAAACAAAAAATAAAAATAAAAAAATTTAAATATCAAAATTTTTTAGGGGTGGGTTGGGGTGGGTTTGAAGGGGTGAGTTAGTCGAGTCTGGTTTGTCCTAATTTTTCTCAATACTATACCAAAAACCGCGTCCCGATAGCTCTTCCCGTTTAGAAGTTACAGCTAGTAGAAAAGGGCAAATTTTGAAATAAACTATAAAACTACTATAAAAAAAAATGAAATGGAATGTAGGTCAGACCGCTTCACCCTTGACCGTTTTTGTGATTTATGTAATACAACTACTTTGCGGTTTGTGTCCCGCACTAACAAGGCCGTAGCTCTAAAACTAAAAGAGATAAAAATAAGCCGTTTTCACTAAAAGATAAAGTAGTCCTTCTTACAGTTTATATAATTTTTCCAGGATGGGTCGTCGCTGAAAATCTTCTTTTTTCAGGCCTTCTTCTTATTTTGTCGACCGCAAAATAGACAGCTGTTAAGTTTGTTTTCCCTATTTCTAGGGTTTCTGACGACGGATTTTCAATCCAAAAAATGTTCCTGGGTCCTTGTCCCGAGGTCCTTCGAGGACACCCGCGCACCCTCCCTGAACAGCCCTGGAAGGGGTTGCACGTGGCCTCCAAAAGTCGCTCCTCCTGTGGGTTTTTCCCTATAGCTCGGCCCGCGAGTCCCGGAAAAATCCGGACTCAGCGGGGTGTGGGAGGTCTTGAAATTACCCACAGGATAGCACTTCAGGATTTGTAGGTCCTCGATAGGTTTCGGGAGTTACAAGCCCTTGAAGCTAGGACTTGTGTCAAAATTCGTAGTCTTTCTCACGTAACTCCCTCAATTTTCGTCGTAGGCTAAAACTGTCTTTAGCACAAATAATCCTTGTTTCAATGCGAGTCCAAAGAGCTATTGGGCCCGGGTCCACTGTCACTCCTTATATTTTTAAAAATGGTTTTTGTGTGAACGGTCGCGCGTTTTTCACTATTTTTGTAGGTTATTCACTGTTTTTATCACTATTTTGGTGAATAACTCCGTGAAACTTTCACCAATTTTTCCGCACTTTCCACCACTCGACGCGTCTTGAAAA